>CM060990.1:496505022-499065855 GCA_030765065.1 Deroplatys truncata | reverse complement strand
CATTTGGTTGACATAATGCACATTATGACAGAAAAACGCCGTAATACAAAATAGAGAATTGAGTATCCTTTATTGAAATCACGAATCCTACCATGTGTATCAATCTTACCTGGTATTATTCCGTTTAAAACCTTGATTTGGTATTATACCTCTTGCGTATTAAACATCGCCGTATCCTTATCTGTGAGTAATTAAAATAAGGAGAATAAAAGACCGCGGTCACAGAGAAAGGATCCTCGTATCTGGAACCATCCGTATAGAAAGTCAGGCATCCGGGATCAGAGGTATTGATAGTGAATTTGTGAATCCGGTTTCGTTGCTATAAGTGGGGTCTTGAATACGGATGAGGTAAGGCAATGGGGGAGGGAGAGAAGAGAGACAGGTAATGGAAACTGGTAACATAGAAAGCTATAAAGACGGAGAAGAGGAGGGTTATGGTGATATACAGAGCGATCGTTTTCTGGTCGGCCACAGGCCGCGTGTATGCGCGGTTCACCTGCACTGAAGCACGTGGAGCATGCACACACACGGACCATAAAATAATCGCTCTGTATGCATCGGTAGGCCTGCAATACGTGAATAGGATAGCGCGGAAAACAGCAATTTGGATAATAGGACAATTATAATTTTGGGAGCACAGACGTTAGCAGAGGCCAGTGGGATAGTAAACACCGACTAGTAAAAAGGAGGATCGGAGCTTCAGCAGTTGTAGACCTCATTCACGATATAAAGCAAGTTTAGGGGTATGGGATAGTCGCTAATTATCCAGAGAAGTTTATTTATCTGTACAAGGAGAGGGTATAGAATTTTAGGAGAGGTGTAACACCAGAGGAAGCAACCATTTAGATGTCCTAGAATAAGCTATTTATAAATCGTCAATTACAGAACGTGATGGTAACCCCAATTTCGGAAGGTTGATGTCCAAAAAAAACTATATATTTTTCAGATAGTTAAATAGTCCAGTGATTTCAGGTTTCTAACTCAGGCGATGATCGAATAACAAGCCTAAAAAGAGATTAGTAAATTTTTTCGCTCAGTTGTTGGTAAAGCATGAAAAGTGTAATGTTGCAAATTTTTCTAGATTTATATGGAGAATTTGCTCAGTCAAGCATCCATGAAGAAATAATAGTGTTGTTTGCAAAGTGGCGGTTGTTTGTATACCATTTGACCAGTTACGTATAACACTACGACATCTGCGAATACAAGAATACACGCATATGGGAGCAAGTGTGAAACTAATTCATCCAAATACATCATGAAGGTAGATCCTCGTGGTAAGCCATTTGAAGTGAGAGAGTACCCAAAAGTAAATGCCTTGTACGTATTCGAAGGTGTCTGTTGGTAAGCAAATGATGAAGTGTGATGCGAAATTTACATGGTAGACCGAGACGGGCCAATTCTGAAATAATATGAACAAATGGACAGAATTAAAAGTTTTATGCATATCCTAGAAAAGAGCATCAGGCACCTCGTTCCAATAAGAACTTAACATTATGTCAGTTATAAAATAGGAAGCACATTCATGGTGAAATGCCCCTTCCTAAAACCGAAATGTAATTTCAAAGGTTTAAATTAAATTGAGTTTTATTTATGGACGCTCTTTAACTACTACGGTCCTTAGCGTTCCATTCTATATTGGGCGCCAAAGACCGGTAATTTTGCTCAGAGGCCTCTTTATCAGGTTTGAGGTTCTTTTACGTTCCGTAAATCTACGACACGGGACCACCGGTTTACTTCCCTTCCGAAGGAAGCCATGCTAAGTATTTTTGCGCCCGAAAAAATCCATCGCCCTCAGCCGTGTTTGAATCCGCGACTTTGGGAACTAGAGGCTAGCATGATAGCCACTACACCACTGTAATTGCGTAGGTAATTTTTTAGAATAGAGAGAATATGGAACTGTTTCCAAACTGGAAGGATTAATGGAGAAGACAAAAATGGCGGTTATAACAGTAAACAAATTGGGAAAGCGAGGAATTAGTAAATACTTAGGTATGTCGTAGGTAATGCCATTTGATCCGGGAGAGGTAGATTTAGTTCGAGATAGGACAGAGTAACTTCCTCGAGTATGATAGGAGAAAACTCAGGCACATCTATATAATCCCGAGAAAGGAAGATGTTACGAGAGGGACAGAGGCTAGGGTAATGCGATATAGAAATTTAGTTATCAATAAGAGAATAATGGTACTAGACGTTTTGTTTACCTGTCTACTTTGAAAAGTGCGGAAATTTGCCGAAGTTCGTGGGTTTTGGTGGTGTTATTAAATATGTTAATATATTTTACCCAGGCTAACCTCTTGGTTTTGCGGATATAAGTTCTCGCTTCCAAAACTGTCTATAGAGGTTATACATAGGAAGCGTCATATTTCGTTTAAAGGTATACAGAGCCCGCTGTCAACACAATAATAAATAGTGAGCATTGAGGAGTCCAGATAGTAGGATTTCTCGGATAGAAATCGGAATACAGTATGGATGATTAATGTCAAGTTAATTGGTAATAAAGTGAATGAATTCAAAATATTTATGTAATCCCTTAGCTTCTGTTAGTTGTGAACTGCGAGCACTCCAGAAATCCGTGAATTTAGGCCAATCGATAGTAGATACATTTATTCTGGGTGGGGCTCTAAGTTAAGTTGGATCTAATTTCCGGGAGTGTAGTAGAGTAGGATAGGATAATGGTCACTGCCTCATGTGTCGATAATAATTTCCACGTCCAATGAATAGAGATGCTTGCACAAGAGATGGACAACTCTAAAATAGAGGAAGTGAAAGGATGTGGAAAAACACGAGTAGGGACTGATATTTAAACATACTAAATCCACGTGTAAAAGGGCATCCACTAAGTGGTACAAGCAAGTGTATCTTGCGTATTTCCCCAGTATGTAATATACAAACCAAAATCTCCGAGAATAAAACTATTACAGAAATTGTGCTATAAATTGCCATCATTGGCCCACCGAAGGTTAAGAATGAAGGGGATTATACAGTGACAATCGCAATATTACCAAGTATACTTAAAACCTGAACTTCCGGAATCGAATGTGAAAGAGGAAATGGAATGTACGAGAGGGATTCATGGCAAAGAAAAGCCACGCGGCTATCCATTTAATTGGTCTTCACGAATGGCGTGATATTCCGCGATATAAGCATGTAAAGCTATATGTAACCAAGCTTCCATAATCGCGCAAAGGCGAACTTTGTGATGATATAAATAGTGTATCGGTTCCGTTACATTCGGCAGCAAACTACATCAACTACACTGAAAGGTATTGGACATACTTATTAAAGAGGTAATGGTAATGCTATAAAATAAGCAAATTAGAGTATTTGGTATGCAGGAAGCTGAAAGGGAAGGAAGCGATCTAGTTTATTCATGAGAGAAGAGGTGAGGTAAGAGATAACAAGGAGGACGGGGAAGTAGATTTTTAGGAAGATTTTGGAGTAGTGACCATAAGTGGTCAGAAAAGCATTTTGTGTTAGCATAATCTGTGTTAACGAAGATAGTGGGAGGAATATCACGCGTTATAGTTTACCGCGAAGTAGATGACAATTGGGACGAGAGTGATTGGTCCTGGAGTTGAGCGTAATCGACCTATGGGAGCTACAAGTGCTGTTGACTATAAGGCATAGTAGGGAATATGGTTCTTGAATGCGACCGTTTTTTTTTTTAATTTAAGTCCTGCGATATTTCAGAGTTATTGGGAGTTGTAATGAAATTGGTCGGGAATCTTAATTGTGTTAATACAGTAACAAAAGTACGCTTGGCCAGAAATGGTAGCCGCAAAGTTATACAAGAGAAACTACGTGGTATTTGTTTTACTTCTTCTGCAAAATGAATAGATTGTGCCATCATCAATACTTTTATTTCCTTCTCGAGCCTTTCCCAGGCAGTTTTCAAATGTTACCGTTATGCACTAGTGTACTTTAGTACAATAAGGGGTCACGGAAATGCAAGTATCAGATTGCGCTCTTTGGCACATGTGACACATCTACGCCGACTAACGCATATTTGGCTGACAGGACCATAACCAGCACAGTGATTGCAGAAACCTAAGTTTGGAAAATAAGTTTCCACAGGAATGAATAGTTAAAATGTTTATGTAAATTGGCAGTTTGGCTGCACAGAAGGTAACCACTATGGAGCGTGTTTGAACGTAGGAAGCTATCCCATTGGTATATACTTTTCTGTTCATACGACGCGTTGCACTGTATGTTTTGAATGAGGCTCCTCTTGTATGTTTTCGCGAACATCCAGTGTAACATCTCTAAGAAGACCTTTGTTCTGTTATACGGTACAAAAGCCCTTAAACTTTGTTTTGTAATGATTGTGTAATTTAAAGCCATGTTTGCCTGCTTATGCGTTAAGAATGAAAATAGTTGTTTGTTCCCTACAGGTCCGATAGTAAAGAGTCCTTCAAATTTGGTCTTGCGTAGCAGTAAAATAGTTACAGGACAAAGTAACTTGTGTGTACTGGAATCCAGCACATATGTATTTCATAAGGTGCCATATCGGAAGCCTTATATTCTTCTTTCGGAATATCAGTAGGCGGTGGAGGACCAGGAACAAGTGTAGAGATGATGTTGCCACGGTTGGCCTATGGGAAAAAACTGAGCATTAAATAACCCCTAATTAATGTTTTATTTATCTAA
Organism: Deroplatys truncata; assembly: GCA_030765065.1. Classification (NCBI taxonomy): domain Eukaryota; kingdom Metazoa; phylum Arthropoda; class Insecta; order Mantodea; family Mantidae; genus Deroplatys; species Deroplatys truncata. The sequence goes on along the minus strand of CM060990.1, from coordinate 499,061,208 downwards.
AATAACAATCAAAGGATATAAATGTATAAGGAAAATAATTATGTATGATATGAAACGATCATCGTCGACACTTATCTGACGAATAGAGCTCAGTCGAAAACGTGTTGCTCCGTCGCTAGCCAGCACTAGACTGGACACTTTAGTGAGTGACGCTACAGCACAAGGTTATATATATATATATATATATATATATAATATGGCAAAAGCTGAGCCTAAATCGGTTAATATCATCTTATGCAGCTTCGTCTGTAATTTCAATCATGGTTCGGAAGGGCTACCAGAGGAAGACAGGTATATATAACAAGGGAGAGTGGAAATAATCCTACCTTGATTGTTATGGACAGGAATAGATACCATGCACGAGAGAATATGACTTAAAAATAACAGCTTGAATTTTTTTGAAATAATCAAGCGTAGTTTTTGAAAATCGAGGCAAATTCCTGGTATCCAGGGTGAATTTTTAAACTCAGTCGAATTTCTGGTTATTCCAGGTTTTCCAGGACGCTAGACACCAGGCAGGTGGGTTGGTAGGTAGCGAGGAGTAGGTATGTATGGTAGGTGGTTTAGGTAGGAAGGTTATCTGGTTGGTTAGGTATGTTAACAGGTAGGTAGAGTACGGTAGGGTAGATAAGTTATGTTAGGTTAGGTTAGGCTATGTTAGGTCGTGTATATAGGGTAGTGGATTCCGTTAGGTTACTAGGTTCGTTAGAGTGGTATTCTAGTTTGGGAAAGTAAGGCGTGTTAGGATGATATAATAGGTTTGCTGGCGGCGGCGTTAGCGCAGTAGCAGCAGCGTGGTTTAAGGGCTCATAACTACAGTGGATACCAGCGCCCTAACTTTCTAGATGCCCTTTACTCTTAAGAAGATGTAAGAAATAGACACTGCAATTTTAGAGCAAAGTAGAATTACATAACCTAAAAAAGATTAAACTAAACCATTGGCAGCAACTGTAGATTGCAAGAGCAAACCGGAGTTATAGCAAGACAAGGAACAATGGCACAACAGGCGGCAAAAGACGAGCAAAGACATGCCCTGCAACACAGTGCAAGATAAGGAAAATAAAGATCCTATACGCTGCCAGAATGCCGAATAAAGCATATCGACGATATTCCTAAAGTAAGGCCCGTTGTGCAATGATGTACGAACTGCTAAATATTTTCTATAGTTTATCTTTACACAATTCTTCAAACTATACACTGCTTTCTACCAGCTTCAAAAGTGTTTCGAACACTTGTCTTGGCGTGGCATATGCTTTTTAGAATTCTGTCACAGACATCCGCCGTCAGACCATTTAGGAAATTTATAGCTATTTCTGGAGCTAAATATTTCTGTATTGCAAATTAACTGCGATAGCCTCTTTGCCGACATTTACGACACATGTATGCCGTCCTCCGTGGTGTAATGGTTACCATGCTGACCTCTAGTTCCCGAAAACGTGGGTTCAAATCCGGTGGAGGACGATGGATTTTTTCGGGCGTAAAGATCCTTAGCATGGCTTTCTTCGGAAGCGAAGTAAAGCCGATGGTCCCGTGTCATAGATTTACGGCACGTAAGTGAATCTCAAGCCTGATAAAGAGGCCTCTGAGCAAAATTACCGGTCTTTCATGCCCAATATAGAATGAGACTCTAAGGACCACAGCAATTAAACTCAATTTAATTTACGACACGTGTATGAAAGATTCTTGAAGCACAGAAATAATGAGTCAGCTGTTTTGGCGAACATCAGATTAGCGATTATTTCCTTTTAGCTGCTGTGTGATGAAGATCGGATATTCGGACCACCACTTTCAGTGTCCCCGAAATCAATGATACCAATAACGCACTTTCTTCTGCAATGCCGTCTTAGATACAGAAATAATACATGTCAGAAATATATACGATGGTTATATGCACTGGAGGAGAAACGTTTATGAGCAGCCACTAAAATGTTGATACGGTCCAACGTTGTGCGGTAATTATTTAAAATACGAAAACCAGACATAAATTAATATTATAATATACTTTATGGTATATAATGAAGTAATTGTAACCACGCAATGGCAACAAAGAGGATACAAAATGTATTTAATATTGCAACTGTGGGAGAAAGAAACCGTGTTGGCCACTTGCAACCTTCCTTGGGACAGCCGGCATTGATGCACAAAGGCGAGAAAGCGATACCCAAGGTTGGACAAAGCGCTCGGAATTTTGAGATTCCTTTCAAAATCAGAAGTGCGTGCCATCTACGACAAGTAAGAGAATTATAGTCAAAAAAGCAAGTACGTGATATAGCCTAGATTCAAATCATTTTTAACTAAAGCCCTGGGAAAGAGAAAGTTAGGAACTCGACGAAAAGCCCAAAGGAATACCAACCCGCGAATAGAAAAACAAGTAACATGATTAAAAAGTGAGAAAAGCAATCACGTGACACATAGGAAGTAGGGATAAAATCGGACATGGTGAGGTTTACAAATCCCAAATAACTTCACCTTCCCTGAATTCTTTTTTCAAGGAAGTACCACGGCTATGCGATCTACGAAAATGTTACAGAACTTAAACTCGCCGTCTCAGAAATCACCGCTATGTTAACCGCGAGTAAATTCACAGTATTACGTGTTTTGATAACCGAGTTGTTTGTCTTGAATGACCTGCGTTCTGGCGCGCGTTCAATAATGTGTAGCAATAACTGGATAATGAAGTTAACATTAACTACAATCCATGTTTCACTATAGCCGCAGGTAATTTACACGCCCCTGTAGACTTTATAGAGTCAATATTGCTCAACGCTAGCCAGCCAAAGAAGGAAGAAGACACCGGGAGAACAATCCTGTCATAAGCTGAGTGATTCTGACTTCTAAACAACACATTCAGAACGCCAACTTCCGTGTATCCTACATTATAATGGGAATTTAAAAGATAGTGAACACTCAATGGAAAGAATGCTTAAGTTATGAGGAATTGAATACAAAATTAAATACTCAAAATATTCAGTAGATTTTAGGGTCCAATTCACAGTCGTCGCTTATTTCAAGGAAGCGCTTAAGCAGCAATTTTCAATACACAGACGCTACTCTTTCAGGCGAATAAGGAAATTCTTATTCATATAAGGAAACTCCGACCTCCGCTTATATGCAATAAGGAGAGCCGACGTTATTTTGCATCAAATGCCTACAACGGAGGTTAATTATGATAGCGATTTCGTGGAATATATGGAATTTCATAACGAAAGTGCACTACGCATTAATAAACGTGTTTGCGTGATTTGTAGAATTCACTTGAAATGTACAGGGATGCTGCATTTAAGAAGCGATATCGGTTTATCAAAGCCGCTGTTGCAACATAAACTTAACAGAGGCTATGAAGTCACAACGTGAAACAGGTTTACTTGAAAAGGTAATACATAGAATCTCAGTGTTATAACACAATCCAGGTTATCTGTTCTGGCGTTTTCCCATTTATGTTGTCCAAAAACCTTAGGTCCCTAGAAAATGAGAATCCACCGCATTTACTCAGAATCATGTAATAAAATTCTATAAACAAAATAAGGAAATATTTCTGCAATATATAACGTACATCTCTGCAGTGCTTTTCTCGATCAAACTGCCTATTTTGCATAATCGCTACGACTGCAATGAATCACTTAATAAGTCACATGTCCTTACTATTAATTCGCAAATATACGTTGGGTTATCCAAATCTTAAACAGAATTTACCGATTTCGCATACAAAACCGCTGTTCAAGCCAAACGTTGTAAGTTATTGGCTACTTTGTTTTTCTGCTTACTGCTCTAGATGTGTAGTAATTGCATTTGTGGTTTACTTCCAAGCATGCATATACACAGTGCGCAGATTGTTAAATTAAATTGAGTTTTTATTTATGGACGCTCTTTAACTGCTGTGGTCCTTAGCGTCCCATTCTATGTTGGGCGTGAAAGACCAGTAATTTTGCTCAGAGGCCTCCTTATCAGGCTTGAGGTTCTTTTACGGGCCGTAAATTTACGACACGGGACCACCGGCTTTCCTTCCCTTCCGAAGGAAGCCATGCTAAGGATTTTTACGCCGAAAAAATCCATCGCCCTCCGCCGGGTTTGGACCCGGTGCGCAGATTGTTGTAAATACTTTTAACTACTAACACTTTACGCTGTTAAAACAGTCCGGGGTGAATACCATTGGTCAGTACATCACGCAGCGTCCGATTGTTTGCATTCTACGAAGTCTTTGTATCTCAGCACCAAATCTTTTAGTTGGTTTCTTTTTTGCTCTCTGAAATGCTTTCCTTTTGGCACGTTTTCGTCCTAACTAATGTAGCCATTTAACCAATACTACAAACCCTTAACAAAACTTACAATCTACTTGACTGTAAACTAAAGTTAACTAATTAATAACTGTACCATTAAAACCTCGCAAACTTCTACCACGTGCTCATCAACTGTTGTGAACCAAACAACAACGGATATGGAAATAACGGCTGGCTATGTGGCCACCTGTATGTTCGTTTACATATTTCTTCGCGCATTCGAGTGGATGTGAAATAGCTGAACCATGTTGCCACATGTTCTTCGGAAATAACGTTTAGCACCGAGCATATAAGTACCGTCTATGTATACCAAACGGTAATAAGCGTTTCTTTATTAGAAAGAAATACTTATTGCTTAAGCATCTCCTTTCACATAAGCGACGGCTATGAATTCGACCTTAGTTTACTGCATAAGGAATCCTATTTTAAAAGCATCCATCGCAAAACACCAGATCAAGCATCCGCCATAACACTGGAGATGTCGGACAACAACAACGAGATCCATAGCGGAACTAAAAACTAACACCTTACTAAAATATAGTACATCGCTAGTGGCTCATTATAATGCGCGCAAATTGGTAACCACGTAGTAAACGGCGGTAGCTGAAATGCAATGCTCGAATTTAGCTAAAACCACCTTCCTTTACCTGTTATAGGTAGGTTGTAGAAAAAGAAAGGATAATATATATGAAAGGTACTGGCAGCTGGGTCAATTATGATGCGTTACACGTATGTGTATGTACAGTCTAGGGCAGAAACTGGGCAGATTCTCAAGCGCACATTTGTCTAAGTTCAACTTGATTCCGTAGACAGGTAACACTGGTGTGCCTCAGGACACAAACCTTTAGCTTCATTCCATTATCACCATCCATATTGAGGACGGGCTGCTAAATGTGCGCAGACAGCCGGGCGGTTATAAGCAGGTGGTTGAAGTTGAAAGCTAAAGAGGTTCGTATCCCACTCATAAGGCCTTTTGCCTTTTTTCTTTTTTCACATAAACGCAGTGGTTATTACTCAAATAATAATAATATTTATAAATGGAAAGGCTTATTTGATTTGCTTACACATAAAAACTGAAACACTCCTCTACTCGTTTTCAAACTTAATATGAAATATATAACTATCCTTAAATGTAAAAGCACATCGAAAATATAAAGAATTTAATTACGGGTGTGTAACCTCTTTGCTTCTATTAGTGCCCTCATTATCAGCGGTATGTATGAAATCAAATGGCTAGCCAGATTTTGAGGAGAGAATAATTCCCCCCAAGCGTCCTATATTTGAACCCACAAAACCTCTTCTCTCTCTCGTAGTCCTGCAGGTCAATATAAATCCAACACTGTTTCCACATCTGCCCACACATTTCAGTGGTATTCAAATCTAGTGTGCAAGGAAGATAATCAATCATTGTGATTTGTTGCCTTTCTGAAAACCAGTCCGAACACCTGTTAATCTGTGTGGACAGGATGATTATCTTCCTGAAATGCAAGAAGAATGAGATGTTGCAATCAAGGATGTCATAATAAACACTTCTGGGCATTTAGTGTGCTATCAAGCCGCCTCAACACCCCTAGACCATCTGGTGACACATCCTAACATGACACAGATACACAAACTTAATGAATCATTTCTGACACGTATTTTTCATCGTAACGTTTTCCTTTCGGGTGGTAGACGATTAGCCCCATTTTTAAACTAAAATATCACCTCGGATGTGAATACAACCCTATTTCAGTTAGGGCTGACATTTCTTCTGAAAATGCGAGGCGAAGTAAACTGTGACCATCTGTAAGAGACTGCTTCCTAGCAGGCGGTCGAGCAGAGAACCCTGTTGGACTCCAACAGCGCAGGACTGTAAGGTTAGATCCAGGGAAAACAGAATTAACTCTAATTGTAGACACAAAGTTGAAAGGGATTGATGCCTACCTCTCCAAGAAGTGCAGCATTTTACTGAGGAGTGGACAAATGTTTTCCACACAAACCAGGCCAACGGCGAACAATTCCTGCCCTGGATAACCGCACCCATCCCGTGGCCGTAGATGTAAGGACTTCAAGCAATCTTGCAGCCTGAGACAGTGACTAGCAACGTTTACTAACTTAAGGAGAGATGTCTTTGTGGCTTCGTCTTTATGCCTGAGTTCAACGATAGCGGAGGTCAGTATAACTGCTGACAACTCACGCAGACCTAAGTGCTATAGGAGTCGGGCGCACGATCACGCCAGAGCTCCTGATAACTGAAGAACGAGGGTAATAAGAGAGACAGAAGGTTTGCACATCTAATGCTCAGACAACTAAATGTTCGGTTTAGTTCCTCACTTTGGAATATTTAGAACTGTGGCATTGATTTTGAAAACGAAAAAGATTTTGTTTCTAATCATGAATGCCTTAAACTTAATCCATGGAAAAGATAGATACTGAATATTTAACATTAAATTTAAATGTAAAACTGACGTATATCAAGGACTCAACCCAGGTTGTTTAAATTACTAGATACGTGTGTCTCATCTCTCAGTCATCAGTGCGCACCACCACTCTATTATGAATGTTTACCAAATACCTTCCAAACCCGGAGGAAGGCGATGGATTTTTTTTCGGGCGCAAAAATTCTTAGCATGCATTCCTTCGGAAGGGAAGTAAAGCCAGTGGTCCCAGGTCGTAGATTTACAGCACATAAAAGAACCTCAAGCCTGATAAGGAGGCCTGTAAGTAAAAGTTCCTGTCTTTCACGCCTTATATAGACGCTAAGAACCATAGTAGTTAAACAATGTTCATAAATAAAACTCAATTCAATTTAACTTAACTTGCAAATGATCCCAGGTCGGTATTAAATGGTGTATTGTGAACACAGCGTAGGTAAGGCTTCCTAAGTTCTCCGAATCGAACTCCCTCTTTGGCTGTTGGTCATTTTATCTGTCTTAGGGTATACATGAGTGACTGTGAGCACGTCAGCATTCTGGCCTAAGTCGCTATAAAACTCCTATTCTAACCAGTAGCAACTTCATCAGAACTGTCCTCCACACATCGATCCACGAATTATCTACTAACAGATCCGTCGCGATATGACCATGTAATTATAGCGACGTAAAATAAATAGATTAAACAACATGATCAGAAGCCTGTACTCCCACAAGTTCTTACAGCTTCTCATTTTTACTTTTAGATATAAATAACGCAATTTTCGGAAAACCATTAACATAGAGATAACTAACATTTGAAAGTTATCTCAAATTTTGTTCTGTATTATGTAAATTTGCGGTTTGTGATTATATTTTATATTTCTTTGTAAATGCCTCTCTATATAAAGAATGTGAATTAACTACATCGAAATATTTTCAGAGAATGTGGAGGTGTTTAAACAAGTAATTTGAAACAGGAGATGTGTGGACTGTGTGTTGAAATTTCGAAGTTAGGCTATAAGTTTCTAAAGTGGCAGTGCGCCATTGGCTAATTACACCATAATAGAGCACAACACACGAAAAAGAAAGGGAGGCTTCACAGCGTACCACTCTGGCGCAATTGTTATGAATATTAGCTTTCGAGTAAACGGTAGTCATTATTTTTAGTTCGAGTTTCGTTCAACACATTTTCCTTTAGTAGAGCATATTAATTCAGTTTTAGCCCAAGTTTTAAATTCGTGTTTCAATTTATTCATTTTAATTTAAAAATGTCAATGCAATTAATTACAATCCTTGCTAAGAAAAGGTTGAATCATGCTTAATACATCCACATGCTGTACTTCAAAATGGGAAGTGAATTAAGGGTGTAACAAAGACCAGAAATATAGAAACATCAAAGTCTTTAGCCAGATTTATAGAAACTACTCGAAATGGCGAGCTGCATTTTCAAGGCAGAGTTGATAGCGGCGAAGGAACGATTGTCTTGCTCTATCCAAGATCTCTGGTGTGTCGAATAACGTCACATGGTGCTATTATTGGGGCAATTAAGGCCTCCACTAAGGCGATAGGTGTTTCATACACCACACACTTGAGGTGACCCCAGAAAAAAGAAATCTATTGCATTGAGGTCCGAGAAGCCTGATGGCCAAGCAACTGTTTAACTCCCCCTTCCGAACTATCGGGCAGGGGAAACTTAGTCCAAATGCTCTAGCACAGCCAGGTAGAAGTGGGTGGAGCTCCATCATGTTGCAGCCATATTCGACGACAAATATGCAGAGGTAGATCTAAAATTATGCGTACAATGTTCTGCAACAACAAAAGCTAAATTTGTCCATTTACCCTATGGAGTAGCAGATATGGGTCAATGACAAGGTCTAAAAGAATTCCGATCCATATGTTCACAGAAAACGTCGCTCCTGACTCTTCTACACAACAGCATGTGGATTGATATAGTCCCATACTAGCTGTTTCTTCAGTTGAAAACAAGACCATCCCTGGTGATCAAGACCTCATCAGTAAACCATACCAACAAAAATAATTCCGGCTACTGGAGCAAAGCCCAGTTATAAAATTATACACTAAGGCCAAAGTTCCCGGGCTTAGTGCTTGCTTAGTGAAATGGTTGAAGTTGTTCCTCGTGTGTGGCTTGCCATATGCTAATATGGTTAGTGCCCAAGGCACGTGCAATAGTGCCTGTGCTGGTAGATGGCTCTTCTGCAATTCCTTGCAGAACATTCCCTGTGCGTCCGTTCGTGTAACACACGTATCGAGCCTGTTTACCTTGAAAATTGCACATTTTCGCAAACGCTTATCGATGGACTGGAAAGTGGAGTGATGTGGTTGGAGCCTATTGGGATACCGTTCCCTGTTTAGTGCTGCAGCAGCTAAGCCACTATTTCTTGATTCGCCGTAAATAAGGTGCATGTCTGTAAGTACAGAGAAAGTGTACATATTCTCCATGTTTCAAAGACAATTCTCAGCATACTAACCTCAGTGAGCCGAATCGAGGAAATGATAGTAGTGCTGTTGCACTGACCAATCAGAATTGCGTCCTGAGTAAATGTATTGCAGCACTTCTTCGTATGGAGAAAAAAGGAACCGCATGACGGGAAACGAACCAAGCTTCAGGACATCAGCTTTAGGAATTACACAGTATGCCACACGAGCAGTCAAAGAAACGCTTCTAGAGTAGGCTGTATAATGCAAGAAGGCAGTTAATCGATGTTCAGTGTCAAGCGTTAATTCCAGTGACCCAAAAAGCAGCAGTTAACTATAAATAATTACAGAGATACAGGAAAGTAGTTAAATTCAAATCTAATCAAAATCCAGAATTTTGGCTCCAGAAAGATGTAATTAGCATCATTGGAAGGCCCAGAGGAAATTACCGAAATGTTACATGTTTTGTGAATACTAATCAATAAACACCACCACAATCACGCAGTGTTTGTTGCAAGATTTCGCCACAAAATAAAGTGTATGCCACAGTTGGATTTTTTGTAATATTTTGAACGTAAGGGTGTCTAGGACACGTGACTTCATGTACTTCAGGGGGATTTCACCTTAATGTAGAGGGGAAATAGCGTCTTTCCAACGATTTTAGAAGCCACCGTTAAATTTCAAATGTTTAAACCAGCGCCAATGAGCGATCGCCGAGTACTACCAGAAAAAGATTTAACCAATGGAAAAATAGTAATAACTGACTTACTGTAGAAAATTACGAAATTTGTCATTATGTAATACATAAGGGTATTCTTGGATGGAATTAGTCAGTCGTTCATATTCACACATCTTGGTCGCTAGGACGACGTGCTGCTCGTGGAAAGAAAATATGTAACGCGAGGAAGAAAAACGAATCACGGTACAAAGTGCGGGAATCAGTAATTCATTAAAGCAAGGTGTTAATCTCGCACAAGATATTGTATTGGCAAATAAAGTGGAGTAATTGTCTGTAAATCGCCGCACAGGGCATAAATTGTTAGAATATACGCGCAACGGAAAAGTGCGGGCAAAGGAACGGTGACGCAGCGAACGGGAAATAGATAAAAGTACATACGGCGCGGAGTAATGAGCAACAGCGTTATAAGGAGCGGAATACGAAGAGATCGTGATAAACAGAACACTGACAGGGGGCATAGTGACTAAACAGTGTTACTAAAATGAAACTGGAGTATTTTGTGCCCCCAAAACATGCCTCCCATCTGCTGGTTATCACACCCATGTCACAACTCATTTTAGTCTGATATCCGCAACTATAAGAATAAGATCCACCGTGAGAATATAATCCAGATCCTAAGAGGACTTAGAGATCAAGCATCATCTCTAGACCGGCCATCATCATCTCTTCAACCCACGAATTCATAGGTAGTAGCGTGTGTAATCCCCACAAGTGTCGCATGTCAAGTGATTAGTTGGAGATTTGAGAGATCTTTTGTGGCATAGAATCTTGACAGTGCCAATAACGAGCTGCTGAAAATCGACATTTCTATACTCCTGCAGCAGTTTTAAGCACACTCTAAGCAAATTATTCATTGAACTTTGTTTTAACACCGACTTAACAGTATCATACAATATATTTAACACCATGTAATTGCGTTAAGTTTAGCCGTGGAACAAGCATTGCCTATCTCAAATTGCTTATATCAGACACATCTACAATTTCTAAGATTATTTCGTTGTAATTGATTAACACACTCTATAAACGTTATACCAACTGGCTTCAAAAACAAGCAAAAAAACAAAGACAAAAATATTCTTAACCGCGGGAAATCGATCGCGGTTTCCAGTATTACGAGCAGAGATGTCAATCACTGCATTATCGTACAGCACAGTGCTTGCCATGCTGTTGTGGAGTATTGTATATGCTATTCCTATACGGGCTACTTACGCCAATAATGCCAAACTGTGTACATTATCAACAACTCTGTATTGCTCTCGTCAATGAAGTAGAACACGAGCGCTCGACATGTTCTGGGAACAATCTCCCCGGGAGGTGCAGGATGAGGGGAAAGAAAACACGAGAGCGAGCGAGCGGCCAAGCACAAAGTGAGGTCAGAAAATTCAAGCTCCGAAACAGTTTTATATCGCTCCTCTAGTGGAGAACCGCAGCACAAGATGAAAAAAGTTCCGCAGGGACGAGTTGAATATAAGGAGGAACATAAATAGCACAGAAGGTACTTTCAGGCGGGGTAAGTCTCACTGCGAAAGATTGTAACTGTGTAGCAAGAGGAGGTGTCTGTCAGCAGATGTCATCACGAATGAGTATCATTACAGCTCCCTGAGCAGGAGTAGGCTCATCCGGTGCAAGATAGAAGCGTACGGGATACACAGCCTGAGATCAAGACGATCTCAAGGACGAATCTTGGTCTCCTGAAAACCAACAATTGGAGTAGATACTTCATAGGAGTTGCAGTGCGTGCGTGCCCTGTGCGTGTGAACATTTCTTACATTCCAATGTAGCAGTGCCATGATTTAAAAACGATACGCAAAATATGACTAAAATGTGTGTGCCGGTTCAACGTCACTCGGGCTGTTTTATAGAAGCTGGTGGTACTCCTGGAGTACCACCAGCTTCTATAAAACAGCCCGAGTGACGTTGAACCGGCACACACATTTTAGTCATATTTTGCGTATCGTTTTTAAATCATGGCACTGCTCCTCGGAAGGAGGACTCTCGCGTTGACACTTGGAAACCGATTTACTGAGCGTGACTAGTGGAGTGGGAACTCCGAGGAGTTGAGGGGGAAATTCTCTTCCTCAGCCTTTCGTTTTTCGAACTGCTCTTAGATTCAACAGTGTCTTTCACAAAATCATACGGCCTACAAACATTAAACCTCCTGCCGCGGGCTTATAGGCTACAGGCAGTGCAAATGGCTGCAGTGGAATCTCTAGACGCAAAGGAGAGTGACAGCAGGTCGAAAGTTTGGGTACCCATACCCTGCTTCGCAGCAGCAGCTATAACGGAACTGAGGGTATCGAACCTCAGAACTGTACGCAGGCGATCAAGGTAAGGTTTCAGGGCTTCAGAGAAAGAGATTGTCTCCTTTATCCGGAGCTTCTGAATGACCATCTCTTTCAGGTAACGTGGACACTCCGGAGAACTTACTGAATGGGATCCAGGACAATAGAACACACCGAGACAGATGTACATACTCCTTCATATGATTTCTGCTCACCACAACTGCCGTATAGATCTTGGCGCTCTTACAAGATATCGTGGTATGGCTAACCGCTGGCATTTTAAACAACGTATAGGGCGAGGAATATATGGTCGGACATTAATTCATACCAAGCCTCTGTCCTGAGAGAGATCAGTCCTGCCAAAGTTTAGGAAGAAGAAACAGGTGGAAATAGTGGAGTTATATCAATTCAGTATAACATACATATCAATTAATTTAATATTGAATTGAAGAACAGGTGCAATTTTAATTCCGTTAATAGTAATTATACGTTTGTGAAACAAATAAATTTGTTATTTGTGTGACTGTCGGTGAAAACTTTGAAGCTCTCTGTTCGATCCCGATAAGGATTTTGGAATTCAATGTGCATATTAGCATATTAAAATATAAAGTGGTGGTGCATCATATGAAATTGGGATATAATTTTGAGAGCAAAGTATTGGTGGTCAGATTGCCTCTATGTCAAAGAATATGTACCCCATATTGAATTGTCCATTTCGGATCAATTATAATAAAACTGTCGATACGGATAAAATGTGAAACATCAATAACATTATATTTAAACTCATAAATCCATTGCCGCTAGCTCACGAATTCACTGCGGCGAGTTTTCTATGATGGCCAGATTCTCAGGACAAGGTCCTATATTCGTTAAATGTATACGTGATGCATTTTGATGGAAAATTTGTTATGTTGAATATCACATACGTCTAAACTCGAGAATTCACTGCGGAGATCAGATATGGGTTTGCTGGATCCTGAGGAGGGGATAGAAGATAAATTATAAACAGTGTTTAATAAAACAAGCTTCCTCATGAATGGTTTACAAATGTTTTTGGAGGTCTCTGTATTGGACTAATCCTTAAAATGTGATCATTGAACAAGTTCTAACTTGCATAGAGGCGGGTAATTAAGATCACCTGCTCATAATGACTCACACAAACATGCCCTCTCGAAACAAATGAAACATAAATTGGATTATTATGATCAAATTCTGAACGGTTTTTAATTGCATTATTTAATCCTGCATCTAGTGCTACCACTACAACAAAACGGAGTTTTTCAAGCTTTGGTGTAGTTGCAACATACTATGTGAATTATCTTAACTGATATACTGCGGGTGGGGTATGAAGATCCATGATTCAAAAGCAATGTGTTAAAGATTGTAGACTTGACAATTTTAGGGATTCCGTTTCAGATTCATAAAGTCGAATAAAAGGAACCCTACTTTGTATTCTTGTTAATTTAACAACTACATCTTCTCCCAATTAATGCTGTAAAGACTTTTTTAGAATCCTTTGATCTGACGAAAACCAGTCAAGCTTGCTGTTGAGTATAACTTGATTATAATCATCAGAAAAGCCAAAAGGAATCGAAAGAACTATAGCAATGATGAACACATTCAGGATGAACTATGTCCACATCTTAACGAGGACGAGTCCATCCGTCGTTCAATAGTCGATTAGATTCCATGGGATTGAGGGTTGCATAGCGGTTGAAATTCTAGGACTTCTTGTTTTTTCTATAGTTGTAAGAATCAAATGTACGCGAATTTAATCAAACATTAAAGAAATTACATTACTCGCGAGCTCTGCTTTCGCTAACTTCTATTAGGTTTCGTAATATATTGCATCATGTAAAGATAGCGTTTGCAAGTAGCGTACACAAATCCTCAGCTTTGCACGGAATCCAGATCTCATCAAAGACATCTAGAGCCGAAATCTAGCCGACATCTAGAGTGAAGTAGAAAGACGTGATTTTCCTCTTTGGTGATCGTCATTGAGGGTAGGAATACCAGTCAGGTATAAAATATTCATTATAGCAAAATGTATCCTATGCTCACTAGGAACTCGTGATTAGTTAATGTTCATTTCCTGCGACACAAAACCACTATATGACTCAAACTAGCAAGAAGCAATCTATTACAGCAATCTTGCTGGTTATAAAAACGTGTTCCTATTTTGTCTGAGATGAGGCCTTCTAGTGATAACTTCATTCCTGAACTCTTGGTATTCTGATTTGATATATTGAGTTTGTGTCAATTGAAGGCAAATGTTTAAGTTTTGAAGCTTCATGCGAGATATGTCATTCAGGAGAAATAGAAAGGAAAACCTCGTACGGAGATGTCCACCATTACCATCCATGAAAGAATCTACTGCAGTCCTTGCCACTACTCCTCAGATGCTCACTTTAAATATATTCACAATATGAAATTCATACACACATGCGCGCGGGCGCGCGCCAACAGCTTTCGGTGTACGATGTTTAGCAAAACACAGAAAGGAACCAATAGAGGTCTCTCTTGAAAAATAAACAACTGTAATACATCTGCATTGAAACTCAAGTCTTCTTTATAGCATTATTTAGGAGAAAAGACAAGAGTTCCACACACTATGCAAGTTTATGCCTGATGAATTCATTGACATGAGCAATCTTATTCGTTCCAGGAGAAATCTAAATAACTGCAGGTCCCTCATTGGTACTATGATGGAATGAGTTATTCGTCTTATCAATGCTTAGAATCGAGTAGGTCTAAAAATTCAAGAGTTCAACCACATCCAGGTGCAGAGGATTCAGACATGCAGAAATTACCAAGTTACATCGCTCACTTCAACCATTAGATCCTTGCATAGGTATTGTCTTATATGGGAAAATATAAGCTTAGATGCCCAGACATGACGGAATTAAAATTGGCTTTATGTTCATTATCCCAATAGAATGCAAAATTTCAATATTTTTGTATAACCACCCAATGAACTCCTTCGTTTCCTGAAGTACACAGATTTATCAAAGTTCTCACTTTGAATCCCCGTTATGAAGGTAGATCATTGGGTGTATATATAGGTCTAAAACTGTACACGTTTAAACGTTTGCATACACTTAGAATATCAGGATTGCTCAAAGCTTTCTCCGGGGCATTCAAAATCCTCTTCCCCAGTTTTTATAACTCCTCCTAATTAAACCTTTACCATTAGATACCACATTTTAAGTTTCTAATAATTTTATTAGTAACCCATAAATATGTCATTATCTGAAGCATTAGTAAAACTTCGCCAACAAAACACTTCCTCCTCCGTTTCTTCTATTATATTTACCTTTAGCCTCCAATTCCTTATCATGTGCCATCATTATAGCCAAGTACAGTAGACCCCTGTTTAACCGAATTCCAAGGGACCGAAAATTAGCCATTTCGGTTTAATGGAGTTTGAATTAACAATGTTTTGTAAAAATAGGCCCTATTACCTGAAATGGCAAAATCCGACGGTTGAGTTCACTTTCTCTCTTGTTATGCGTACCAACGAATGAGGGTGTTCTGCTTTCATGAGCTCTAAAAAAGTAAAAATAACTGTTGTAAACGGTATATCTGGCATTTGTTTAATTGAGAAAGTATACTGTCGAATGCTTGTTGTAATGTTTTTAAAACAGTACTATTTGGAGCAATATTGTACTCATTAAATTAGTGGTCGTATAATACAACACACAATAACCTTAAGAAACGCTTTAAATATACCATTCTTTTAACACTAAGTTTTAATCGGAACACATGTTTTAGTTACAACTCTTATCCATTACACATTTTAGTTTTATAATTTGAAAAAATCATTAATTGTTGTTTGGCGGACCGTTGGTCGTAATATTATGGCACACTGAAGATACCACATCCAGGGTAGCCTGAAATGCCACGGAGACATCGGAAGTGGCAGCAAATCCCTCGAGAACAAAAATTGCAGCGGCAACTTCTGCGCGGGGACGCGGTGTCGTATCTTTTTGTTCCACCTCAGACCTTCTGCATCATCAGCAGATAACTGGTTCTTCAGCAGCACAGACTGTTGTCTCCCTGCGTCCATTCTTCCATATGGACGGTACATGAGGGCACCAACCGGGTGTAAGCGTGTAGAAGAGCATTGTCAGAACCCCAATTGTATCCACATATAAGTTCATATGTGAATCATGGGTTTCCTGTTCAGTTTCAGTGGCGTTATCAGTTGCTGTCCAGGCCTTCTTAAAACGGTTAGTTATGGTATCTGTTGTAACTTCATCCCAAACAGCAGATATGTTGCGGATAGCTTGCAGTACATTCCATACCGTTTCTTGTAGTTCTATTGCACCGATGGCAGCCTTAACCAGTCGGCATCTGTTATTTCGATTCATTGAGGTGATTATTCCTTGATCCAATGGTTGCAGATGGCTCGTGGTGTTAGTAAGAAGGCAATTTTTATGTTCGGCAGTTCCAGGTCATCGAACTGATGTACCGAGCATTTGTACAAAATTAGCAAAATGCTCCTCTTTCTCGCAGCCATTTGTTGTTGAATCTTCAAGAGATTTGGTCACTCAAGCTTTATTGTTATTCTCGTACTGACTTGGCAGATTGAATAGGTTGACATTTTTAAAACAACGTGGATTTTCCAATCACTAATGGTTTAAACTTCTCAAAACAATTTTAATTACAACACAAGATCACCGTCAGTCTCTCCTTGCTGCGTTTTCCTCCATGGCATTTTCCGCCCTTGGCACGTAGTGTTTTTTCAGGCATTAAGTTATAGCAAACGCCTGCTTCACCCATATTAAACACACTTCTTGGATGATTATGATAATGAGAGAGCTGAGATTGAAACTCCCGCGCCCACTCATTGGCATCTTCCTCCTTTACTCTATGTGCCTCCCAACGGACACTGACAACACTGATTTTATGCCTCTTCTGAAAACGCATAGCCATCCCTCAGAAGACAAAAACCCAGAAATTCCTTCTTTCTTGGGGATTTCTCGAGCCTATTTTTGAAGCACAGTAGGATTTCCTGTGAACGTATGTGTTGGAACCATTCTAATAGCGAATCCTCCAACTCTTGATGTTTCGCTGGTCTCATGCGCTTGCTATTGCCACTAAATGATAGCTTGGCAGACTTGCCTCTATTTTCTGTTTTGAACTTATAATCGATGAGAGTACACTTCGGAATCTGAAAGTATTCTGCAACCTGTGTTTTGGTCTTTTTTGTTTTTATTTATGGACGCTCTTTAACTGCTGTGGTCCTAAGCGTCCCATTCTATATTTGGCGTGAAAGACCGGTAATTTTGCTCAGAGGCCTGTTTATCAGGCTTGGAGTTCTTTTACGTGCCTTGAATCTACGACACGGGACCACGGGCTTTACTTCCCTTCCGAAGGAAGCCATGCTAAGGATTTTTACGCCAGAAAAAATCCATCGCCCTCCGCCGGGTTTGAGCCCGCGAACTCGGGAACTAGAGGCTAGAATGGTAACCACTACATCACGGAGGACAACGTGTTTTGGTCTTCACACCACTATCGAAAATATGTAAAGTTTGCTGTTTTTGTTTCAGCGTGAGAGCATTATGAGCACGTTTCTCTTTCGGCGGCAGTGTCAGTGATGGAGCAAAAAAGAGGGAAAAAGAAAAAGAAACATTCACTGTTCACAAGCAGAGACAAACAGCTCTCTGGATTGTTGCGAGTCGCGCGCCGTGTGCGGTCTGCTGACCAACCCCCACTTTCCCCGCCCTTGCATCATATGCTGTGGAAGTGATACATAAACAGCAAGTAAGCAATCGGACCATTGCTGTGAAATTTCAGTACAGTATTGAGAGAAATTATGTGAAATGCGTAACGGAAAATGCCGTAGTGCACAGCACAACATACATTTTCGGTTTAACCGAAGAATAACGCATGGAATATATATCGAGGGTACCAAACTTAAGTTTGTAGTACGAATTATCCGAAATTCGGTTTAAGCGGTAGATTTTTCCATGTAATTCCACAGGGACCAAGCAGCTACTACGGGTTAACCGAGTTTTCGGTTTATTCGATTTCGAATTAGCGAATATCTACTGTATTTATCCGCTGCCTTTTCTTATTAAGCGCAGAGAAAATCTGAGTTACTACCACGACGGTCGCACCTTTAAGCTGCAATAATGGGAATCGAAGATCAAAATCCGCCTTATGGAACGATAGTCTTCTTTCCAGCACCCATATCAATCTTTCACTTCATGTTTAATAATACAAGTAGGGCTGAAAGCTTCTCACCTAATGAATCGTCTGCATATTGCACACGATTCCATGATTTCTCTGACTGGACTCTGTCAGCCAAATGTTTCGAGCTGGTGTCTTTATTCTTAACGAATGCAATGTCGTGTTCTTTACAGCATTCGTCTAATTTGTTAATCACGGGATCGCTTCTCTGTAGTCCGTTGTGTAGTCTACTACGAGGTCCACTACGACGGTCCAGTGTCCGGCTAAGCTTTCACATTCAAAGTATATTAGGGAATTTACTTTCTAATAGCCAACTGGGAGAGAGGAAGTTGCAGCAACTACGTGCTGCTGCCGTAAAATAATTGGTAGACATTTGCATGCAGCTGTACTCGTTGAGATTAGCAAAATCAAGTAGCTACCAGTTTCGCGCGTGACTAAAGATGCATTCCTACATAACGGTCCCTTTCACGTCCTCAGATGGTGTCGTGGTGTGCAGACAGTAGTGTAACAAATACGAACACTGGTGAATATAGTGGTGTACAGTGTAGTGACTGATTTAAACATAATATATTTTATCGTCAAAGTCCATGTTTATCATTCTATTATGTCCGATAGAGGAAAAGGATTATCGGGTCCTGATTATCGAAAACGCCAGTCAGAAAAAAATACGACATATGGAAACAAAGCGGCATTTGCATTAATTCCTTAAAAACGAAACTGTCGATGCAACTGTTGTGCTAGTTTAAGCGGAAGTAAAGGTCGAAGCCGATGATTCAGGGTTCGTTGTAAGCAAGTCCACCGCAATCTCAATAACGAGGTGGGAAAAATGAAACTAATTCTATTTCTTCAATTTAAAAAAAAATAACCGAGGTTCTTGAAAAACTGACTGATTCAGCAAAATGGAATACCTCATTCAATGACGCTGAAATGGCGCCTTCTAACTTTCGCTTTACTAAATCCGTATCTGTGTTGAAGTTTAGGTCGCCATACTTTCGAATTATGTCTAATCTTGGTAGACAGTTTTACTCCACTGTCTTACTTCGCGAATTCTACGCACAGCAGCCACTCCCATCACTCCATAAGCATCCATTTTGCAAAGATTATCTGTCTCTAATCTACCCCTCTGAGGTTGACCAAAACCGGTTCCGATCAAGGCGTTTGATCCGCGGACCAAAGCAAGTCCCGGTCTATGAATAAGAAAAATCGATGGTCCGCTGTTGATCCACCGGAAGTAGCAAGTTGATCAAGATCGACTATGAATACCGCTCTAAATGTTTCGTGTTCGTTTAAATGTGTGTATAAGTGCCTCAATCATATCCATCACCAGTGAGAGAAATTTTGCTACAGGAAAACAACTCGCAGCAGAAACAAAATAACAGTGTCCGCTTATTTGAAGTACGCTAACCATGATCGACCAGTACGCTCTCCATTCCTTAATTCCCTGACATAAAAACTTAATTTTGGTTGATAACCTTCAGCTCAGATGTTCAGTGAGCTAATAGGGCGTCTTGCGTGTGTACGCGGTCCTATAATTATGCCAAACTTGCTCCCGGGTCCACGTCCCCCGACGCTATATGATGGCGAGCTTTCTCGCTAACTGCGGAGAGGAGCTTACGATCAATGATTAGAGAAAGAAGTAAATCGGAAGAATAGAGTAGTATTTTTAAACTAAAGCAATCACTAGCATTAAGAACATTATAGTTGAAATTAATTCAGCGATAGGTGCTGAAAAATATCTGTGAATGGAAAGAATAAAGTATGCCCATTATTAGGGATAATAACTGAAATATATGATCAATTACGCTTAAACGCGGTTCAATTACAGACAGAAAATAATGTATTAAAGGAATCTCAGCAAGAAATGAAGATGAACAATGCCGTGTGAAAGTAGACGCATGTAGTTCTTATACGATCTACCAAGGTCAAGTAACAAAGGAGCTGCAGGATTTTGTAATAAAAAACTTAAAACCCACTAGAGAAAACATTAAAATAAGCAGTGTTAAACAACCGATAAACAACCCTTGTTATAGAGACTGATACAACGGAGGATTTACAGAAGATAGTAAATAGTAATAGCTTAAGGGATCGGGATTTAAAAATTGAAGAGCCGGAAAAGAGGAATCCATTAGTCATCCTGTATGATGTCCTAACTGAGAAAGATGAGTATATAAAGCTAAACAGGTATGAGCAGAACTTCAACGTGCTGGAGGTGCCACCTGGGATAACACTTCTTATCGCAAGAAAGAAGAGATTATATATAGGCTTCCAAGTTATTCATGCCAAGGATTACATTGTTGTAGCTCGCTGCATTAAGTGCCAGCAGCTCGGACACATGAGGAAATATTGTAAGAGTCAGAAAACAGTCTGTTTATACTGTGGAGAACAAGATCAATCCAAAAAGGATTTTGCAAGGAAGGAACAGGCCGCAATATGTATTCCATACAGACGTAAGAAGAAGAATAGGAACAGAGGGGAAATAATAATTTTTAAGGATAAGCATCATTGTTCAACATACCTAATTTTTTGGGAATGCTCAGTTAATAGCACTAATTATGGATAATGCATACATACTAGTAACAAATGGAGAAAACATTACAGAAGCAATCCAAGCACACGTAGAGGGACGCATTAAGAGCCGGACTATATAGGGAGAAAGGAGTTAACGTTTTAATACGAGATATTATGATACAGATTCACTCAGCAATAATGTTAGGAGACTTCGATGGTAATTGGTCATTGGACAAAGGAGGTGAATTCATGGGGGTTAGTGTATCAACGGTCATCCAAGAAGTTGGCTAAAGTACCTCCTGATGCAAAATGTAAGTTATCCTTGGATAATAGAGGAAAGGGCTACAAATACTAGAAGATAAGTTTATATATATGTAAAACTGGCGTATATTGGAATTGTGAACAGTGAATGGATAAAAGTACTAAGGTTTGGACAGATTAATGCACAGATTAAGACAGTAATGATGGAGATCTGCAAACTTATTGACGACCTGCAATCGGACATTCTCTGTATAAAGGAGCCGTATGTAATTAAATCACGACCCATATATATATATATATATATATATATATATATATATATATGTCCATAACGGCTAGTGTAACAGTAGTTGGATATAACCCCAAAGCGATTATAGTGATACTCAATAAGGACATACTAATAGTAACATTTTCACAATTTTTCTAATGAGTATGTGAACTGCATTGGGTAACCGCAACTGGTATGACATTTATACTATGCAATCACTATTTTCAGTAGAGGGATGAAATTCAATTACATCTGAATAAGATGATGAGAATTATGGATGTCTAATGGAAAACCACTCTTGTGGATGCGAATGCAAAGTCAGCATGGTGTTGGAGTAGGAATCCGGATGCAAGAAGAGAAATGCGAAAGGAGGCTATTGCGAATTATAATTTAATTGTGTTGAATCAACCGAAAAATGCGTATACAGGGCGGATACGAAGGAAAATATACACCTAGCTATGGCTAGAGGATATATTTGTGAGAGAATAATAAACTGGAAGGTGGGCCAGAATTTGACTAGTGATCATGATTTGATATATTCTGATCTTATAATACAGAAGAGGTGAAGTAGTACCTAGGAAGTGTAGAAGGATAAAATACCAACTTATAATGCGGATTGGTTGAAATTCAGGAGAAATTTGCAAATTCTAGAAACAAAACAACCAGGGGAAGACGTAAATAGACGGGCGAAACAATTGACCAGTGGTATACAAAAGGCAATGGAACTTTCACTGGGAACATGTAGTACTGAGGATAGGCAATATGGAGTTATAAATTGCAGAAAATGAGGAGTAGAATGAGAAAAACCAGAATAATTTATCAAAATAGTGTTACCGTAAGGGAAAAGAAACTCAATCCACACATTTATAGAAGTTAAAAGAACAATATAATATTCAGCTTGAAGAATCACGCAAGGAATCGTGAAATAGGTTTATTGTAGAAATCTTACAGAAAGATACTTGGGGAGTCATGTCTGGGGATCTAAGTTTATATTTTCCCTTATACGACTATACCTATGCACGGTTGCAGTGAGCGGATGTAAGTTGGTAATTTCTGCATGTCTGAATCCCCTGCACCTGGATGAGGTTGAACTCTTGAATTTTGAGACCTTCTAATCGATTCTAAACATTGATAAGACGAATAACTCATTCCATCATAGTACCAATGAGGGACCTGCAGTTATTTAGATTTCTCCTGGAACGAATAAGATTGCTCATGTCAATGCATTCATCAGGGATAAACTTGCATAGAGTGTGGAACGCTTGTCTTTTCTCCCAAATAATACTACAAATAAGACTGAGTTTCAATGCAGATGTATTACAGTTGTTTATTTTTCAAGAGAGACCTCTATTGGTTCGCTTCTGTGTTTTGCTAAAAACAGTACACTGAAAGCTATTGGCACGCGCGCATGAGTGTATAAATTTCATCTTGTGAATATACTTAAAATGAGCATCTAAGGAGTAGTGGCAAGGACTGCAGTAGATTCTTTCATCGGTGGTAATGGTGGACATCTCCGTACGAGTTTTTCCTTTCTATTCCTACTGAAGAACATATCTCGCAAGAAGCTTCAAAACTTACACTTTTGCCTTCAATTGACACAAACTTAATATACCAAATCAGAATACCAAGACTTCAGGAATGAAGTTATTACTAGAAGGCCTCATCTCAGACAAAATAGGAACACGTTTTTATAACCAGCGAGATTGCTGTAATAGATTGCTTCTTGCTAGACTGAGTCATATAGGGTTTCGTGTCGCAAGAAATGAACATCAACTAATCACAAGTTCCTAGTGAGCATAGGATACATTTTGCTATAATGAATATTGTATACTTGACTGGTCTTCCTACCCTTAATGACCACCAAAGAGGAAAATCACGTCTTTCTACTTCACTTTAGATGTCGGCTAGATTTCGGCTCTAGATGTCGTCGATGAGATCTGGATTCCATGCAAAGCTTAGGATTTCTATACGCTACATAGCAAAAGCTATCTTTACATGGAACAATATATTACGAAACCTAATGGAAGTTAGCGACTGCAGAGCTCGCGAGTAATGGAATTTCTTTAATGTTTGATTAAACTCGTGTACATTTGATTCTTACAACTATAGAAAGAACAATAAGTCCTGGAATTTCAACAGCTATGCAACCCTCAATCCCATGGAATCTAATCGTCTTTTGAACGCCGGATGGACTTGTCCTTGTTAAGATGTGGATATAGTTCATCCTGCATGTGCTCATCATTGCAATGGTTCTTCTTTCGATGCCCTTTGGCTTTGCTGATTTTTATAAACAAGTTGTACTCAACAGCAAGCTTGACTGGTTTTTATCAGATCAAAGGATTCTAAAAATTCTTTAGAGCAATTAAATGAGGGAAGATGTAGTTGTTAAACTAACAAGAATACAAAGTAGGATTCCTTTTATTCGACTTTATGAATCTGAAACGGAATCCTTAAAATTGTCAAGTCTGACAATCTTTAACACATTGTCTTCGATTCTTCATTTCTCAGCTGGTGGTGTTTAATGGTTTTGCAGTTAGGGTTGTCACTTTTTACTTTCTCTACTACGTATAGTAAGTAGGGGAAGTATTGTATTCCACCAAAAAATTCGATACCGAGATTTCACCCGAAATATATGTTTTCAGACCCTCTGAATCCAAAAAAAGCATTTTTGGAAACATTTCCATGTGTGTGTGTGTCTGTGAACAGCATAACTCAGAAACGAACAGTCGGATAAGCACCAAACTTGGTATTTAGGTTCAGTATCTTCCAGAGATGCGACACGAAGGTTTTCAAGAAAATCGCCCCACCCCAGATTACCCTTTACATGGAACATTTTTCGAAAATTTTAATTTTCTCAAAAATGGCTCTAACGATTTTGATTAAAATATCATATGTTTAAGATACTTTCATGACAAATGAAATGTGTATCTCGAATTTTCTGGGAATGTCTCCAAAAGTATTCTTCATTGTGAACGACTTTTGCATAACTGGTAAACCATAAGAGATAGATAAAACTTTACTACACAAAAAATGTAGATCGCGTTAAAATACAAAATTTATGTCACATACATTTTTTTGTTGAGTGAACCATTTTCGAGATATTGCTTGTTATTCCCTTAGATTTTCCAATACTTACACTTTTTCTCAAATGGGAATTCGTTATTAATTTTTCTTATGTCCTGGACATACAAAGAGAATGGAATGCGCCACATAGCAACCAGCTCTTAAACGATTTGACCATCGCTTAAACACTATCAATTCCCCTTGCACCTACAAGAAAATTAGCAATAAGATTAACATCTCGATTAACATAACCATATGAAGAATAAGCGTTTGTAAAAATAGTTTGTACAAGAGTAGAAAAAGTCATGTGAGTGTAACACATCAGATTTTTTTGTCCTGGTAATGCAAAGAGAATGGAATATTCCACATAGCAACCAGCTCTTAAAATATTTGACTATCGCTTAAAACCTACCAATTCCCCTTGCATCTACAAGAAAATTAGCAATAAGATTAACATCTCGATATCTCGATTAACATGAAGGATATGGACAATAAGCGTTTGTAAAAGTATGTTGTACAAGAGTCATGTGAGTGTAACACATCAGATTTTTTTACTTTCTCTACTACGTATAAGTAGGGGAAGTATTGCATTCCATCCAAAAATTTGATATTAAGATTTCACCGGAAATATGTTTTGAGGCCCCCTGAATCCAAAAAATGCATTTTTGGAAACATGTCCGTGTGTGTCTGTCTGTGAACAGCATAACCCAGAAACGAACAGTTGGATAAACACCAAACTTGGGATTTAGGTTCAGTATCTTCCAGAGATGCGACACGAAGGTTTTCAAGAAAATCCCCACACCCCAGATTACCCTTTACATGAACATTTTTGGAAAATTTTAATTTTCTCAGAAATGGCTCTAACCATTTTGATTTAAATATAATATATTCAAGATACTTTCATGAAAAATAAAATGTATATCTTGAATTTTCTGGGAATGTCTCCAAAAGTATTCTTCATTGTGAACGAATTTTGCATAACTGGCAAACCATAAGAGATAGACAAAATTTTACTACACAAATAATGTAGATCGCGTTAAAATACACAATTTATGCTATACATTTTTTTATTGAGTGAACCATTTTCGAGATATTACATGTTATTCCCTTAAATTTTCCAATGCTTATACTTTTTCTCAAATGGGAATTCGTTATTCATTTTTTATGTCCTGGACATGCAAACAGAATGGAATGGGTCACATAGCAACCAGCTCTTAAAATATTTGCCTATCGCTTAAAGCCTACCAATTCCCTTTGCATCTACAAGAAAATTAGCAATAAGATTAACATCTCGATATCTAGATTAACATGAAGCAAATGGAGAATAAGCGTTTGTAAAAAATAGTTTGTACAATAGTAGAGAAAGTCATGTGAGTGTAACACATCAGATTTTTTTCATGATTCCCCAACGCAATTTTGATGCCGATAAAAAAGTACAATTTCTGCACTGTATATGTCACTAGACGACATAGCGGCATCATTAATAACTAAGTTGAGAGGATGTGAACTGCAAGGGAAAAATACTTTCGGATTCAAATATATAATGCGCTGCCGAACTCCTAAATGTTTGTCCTTTCATATTTCATCCATTGTTATCCATGTCCGTGCATATTCGACATAGAAATGTTTAATCTGACAATTTTTAAAGAATATATTCAGCTAAAATGGAGCCTGTGAGAGCTTCTACAGGTTTTAAATCCAGAAAATGTATATGAATGCTGATATCTGGGTGCGTGTCAAAAAATCTAAAAATTAGTGTCGATTGCGCAGATGGATTGGTCTCCATCTATGCTGTAATATTTAGCACTGTACGCCATAGAAACTATTTTCATCCTTTATGGCTCCAGAGACAAGAGAAGTCGTCCTCCGTGGTGTAATGGTTACCATGCTAGCCTCTACTTCCCGAGGTCGCGGGTTCAAACCCGGCGGAGGGCGATGGATTTTTTCGGGCGTAAAAATCCTTAGCATAGCTTCCTTCGGAAGGGAAATAAAGCCGCTGGTCCCGTGTCGTAGATTTATGGCACGTAAAAGATCTTGAAGCCTAATAAAGAGGCCTCTGAGCAAAATTACCGGTCTTTCACGCCCAGTATAGAATGGGACGCTAAGGACCACAACAGTTAAAGAGCGTCCATGAATAAAACTCAATTTGACAAGAGAAATCAACTCGTTCTGAATATTCTTCCCCAAATAATGCTGCTGCAAACTGCTAGTAATGTGGAACGATTAAAGAAGAGTGGACTAAATTTTAAACACTTCTAACAATAAAATATAAACAATTCAGAGCACATTGTTGAAAACCGGGACGTTCTACCTCTCGTTTTCATTCTGCAAGCACTTTTATGTTTAATGCTCACCTCACGTTGACCGGAGGCTAGGATCGCGCCACGCTACTGAATGTCACTTGCATTAGTTAGTCTTGCGTTGCATTTAATTCCTGTTGTTATGTTGTGATTGTAGGACAGCCTTTCCTTTCCAGTTTTCCGTGAAGTGTTAGGTCAAGAATGTCTGCGTACAGTGCTTGGTTGTGAAATAATCCCGCGTAAACAGAAATGTTGATTATTACTAAATCTCTGATAGAGATAAGAATCGACATGTGTACAACAAATGGATTGCTCCTCTGAAACGCAAAAACTTTATCCCAACCAAACATGCTAGAGTATGTGGAATTCATTTTAAAGAAAGTGATTTTAATGAGTCGGATGTTAGAAAAAATAAGAATAAAGAAGAACGCGAAATTAAAAAGCCCTAAACTGAAGGATAATGCGGTGCTTTCGAAACTTTTAGCAGGACTAGAAGAGATACCTTTCCCCCCAAAAGAAACTCAACTCTTAAAAGGAAGCAAGTGCTACAGTTAGTCATAATTGTAAGAAATTCTCAGCAAGAAAGTGAAACTACACGAGTCACAAGTCATTACACGTGGAGTTGAAGATGATGCTGAAATACAGCGCAAGTTGGAATTGGGACTTTTAGTGCTATAAACGGTGCTAATGTGTGCTAAGGTTTGACTGATGTGTATAAACGAATGAATATTTGAGGCAATCCAGTGAAGATGGAGAAGAAGATGTAGGTGTGTTCGGAAAATATTCTTTTGTGTTTGTATGTGTAAATAATGCTCTCCTTGCGCTATTCAGTATGTGTCACACATGTGGTGCGCTTGTCGCTGAAATCAAATCTATTACACCAGGGGCATTAATGCGAATTATAACTCATTGTGTGGACGGGCACACAACTGGTGCTCTGGAGGCGTATGTGGAGGTCTGAAAAGTAATGTGTACATTGCTTCAGGCATGTATCTTTGCAGAATGACATTTAGCTATTTCTTGACATTCTCAAAAGCAACAACACTTATTTTTTCTAAATCATATTCTTGTGGACTTGTTAAAAATCTGTTTTCCCTTCTGTACACAAAGGCTGGTTAAAAAGGGAAAAAAGTAATTTTGCAATTGCCATGAATGATTCGAATTTATGTTTATGTGGCGATGGACTGTACTGCTCCCAAGAATTTTCTGCTAAATATGTGACGTTCTATAATGCATTTGGCAAAAAATAAAATATTAGACTTCACAATTGTACAGAGAGAAACTGTAAGTGGCGATATTGAGAAAGCTGCTTGCGTAAGTATACTGACATCTATGATTGAAAATAGGTTCATGCTAACCTATATGGCAGAGACGATAACCGAGGCTCAGTTTCTCAATTGATATGAAAATGCTAATAGCCTTCCGTATTATGCAAGAGGAAGGTATCAAGCAAACACTACTGCCATTCATCCTTTAAGATAGCACAATGATGAACATTATGACGCTTTGATAGATTGCAGATGATCAATTGGACACAATGGGAGCACAAGAAACTGATTATGTTGGTTTTAAATTGAGAGATTTTAATTTTAATGTTGCTTACTTATGAGGCACTATATTCTACATGAAACTAATGTTGAAAGTAAACTACTGCAAAGCATTGAAATTGACCTTTCTACTGCTGTATCAACCTCCAAAGCCCTGAGAATTTCAGAAACGTTGGATCATTTGAAAATGTTATAGTTACGCTAGAAAGCTAGTCGAAAACTTAAGGTTGACCCTAATTACAAACCAACATTTGTAAATACTAGAGTGTCCGAGCAGAAAAGAAAATTCGATTATGAGGCAAGAGATGCGCCTATTTAAGATCCAAAAACTAAACCTAAATAGGGTTTTTCTTCTATGTTCAGGAAAGATTTGAGCGACTGGAATACCACAATTCTCAATTTGCTCTGTAATATAATATCCCTGACATAAAATCTGAGAAAGCAAATTAACTTCTAAACAAATGCATAAACCTAGACGGTGGTTTAGCGCATGGAGAAAATACAGACATTAACGCCACTGACCTATGTGATAAACTGATAATGGTTTCACGCTTATTATTAGTATCAGAAAATATGACGCCAGTTGAGGTATTGCGATATAGTTTTAAAAGCCACTCTGCTCCTAATGACTCTGTAGCCTTAAGAATACTGCTATCTTTGCCAATGCCAATTGCAAGCGGAGAGTGAAGTTTTCTAAATTAAAACTTACTAACACTTATTTACGATCTTCTATAGCCGAATATCGATTGGAAGGACATGCAATGATTTCAATTCAACATGTAATCGGTCATAAATTGGACTACGACCTTAATTCTTATTTTGCGAACATGAGGGCAAAAAAGTAACATTTTAAATTTGGGCGGATAAGCGCTTTAAATTTGAAGAAAATATTTACTGCATATTTAATTCAGTACGTGAGACTTAGCAAATTTTTCATTCTACCTGAGAACAGAATCCTACAATTACAGCAGATAAGTAGCACAACGGTCATTTCCTTTATCCTTTCTCCCATTGTCTTTATCATACAAATTTGGTCCCTTATGAGACTTTTTATGCATGAATGAATTGTGGATTTTAGGCTGTTTAAATATGTTCGAGGATATGGGCGGTAAACCCACTTGGACCGTCACTGGTCTACAGTATATGCAGTCAGGCATGAGCCTTAAAGGGAAGTGAATAGATAACTTAACTGATAATTTCAGATAATTTCCTGTTACACTCTTTATAATATACAATCATGCATATTGTGACCGCCAATTTTTCACTCTATTTCCATTGATCTGATTCAGTTCAGTTCTCAATGCCACTTTCACTTGTGTGATTTAGTTAAGTTTCACAATGACTTCATTTTTGTGAGTGCGCGTAACGCTGAAATCAAACACGCGCGAAGTCGCCTTTACTTCCGCCCGCTTCACTCGCTGGACTGTAGAACACCAGACTCCTATAACCTCTCGCAATAGCAGCACTCACTGCACGTCACAACTGTCCTCATAACTCACTAGTGGAACAGCACTTGACGGCGTATCACTAACTCACTATCTCACTAACTGGCTCACTCGGATATACGCTCACTTATGTAGCCGCTGAAGTTTTCGAGAGTTCTAGAATGTTCGAAAGGCGAAGAGAAAGAAAGCCCCAGAAAAATCTATTGATAGCGATTCTGGTGTTTTCGCTAGGTGAGAGCGCTACGTCATCGACTTATCTGTTCAAGCGTCCATTCAGTAAGTCGATCGGCACCTTCTATGCAATAAAATGCCCATAGCTGCGTCGCAATATTTACACTTTTACTTGCACGACAGAGGCTGTGAAGCAAAATGCGCTCCACCTATACAAGAGTTAAACATTGAAACCGATGCTAAGCCTGGTTCAGAATAACACAGAAGGAAGACCAGAGAAAGAATGGCACATTTAAAATATACGTATTATAATGTGGGAGTTTAAAACTAACGGGAAGCTATCCCTGGTCCCGGGGTAGGGGTAAGAATTAATTATCTCGTCATTCCCGGAAATGGTATATTAGAACTATATTGTGCACATTAGACGCTTCATTGTAGGAATTATTTAAGAGGGCCGTGACATGAAACAGCCACAGTTACAAACAAATGATGTCCCAATGCGGAAAATCCATTTTCCACTTTGTTATCGAAATGCATTCCGATTCTCGTTCATAGGTAATCGTGGATCAAAACGTTCTATGCTGTTTTGCTTCCCGCTCTGGCTTCTGTTCTCGGATTAGTTTGAACCAGTATTTAGAAATGGACAAGCCGGATATTTTTCTGCCAATGTGAGAGGAGCAGCTCAAATTCAAGGAAAACAAGCCAACTACTCAAATTACTAGTTCACGAGAATGATCTAAGTTTGAGAATTTATGCATTTATTCCAAGTCTCATCAAGAATCGATTTATCAATATTTGAATAAAGTGTTTGAGAACATACCCGATATCAGAACGGTGACGAGGTGGCGCAATCGTCTGATACTAAGGAAAATTCAATCTTTATATTTGACGAAGGCATCAATGAAAAGTCAGGCCTTAGGCCTGGAATGTTTCCTTCTCAAGTTTCCTTTCCCAATTATCACTTACTTCATGTATCATCGGTGTCCATCGCCTGTGGTGCCGTCCGCAGCGAGAAAGGGCGTTAAACACTACTAAATAAAAACGAAAAAGGAAAAGAAAAGCAAGACAATATTGCTTCCTATTATAGCATGGATAAAGATCCTAATGCTGATGCTATTTATTTAGCATAGTCATCTGCTTAAGTTCCAAAACATTTACTTCGTGATTATACAAATGCGACTGCGCTCTTCCCTCTGAATAATGGGCCGTATAGAAGTGGATTAAATTTGTGTATATAAACATGAATAAATGAGTATGTTCAGTCACTAATTAGACACAAGTACTGACAGGTTCGCCTCCCAGAGATCCATTCCCTATGGCGGAGTTCTTAATATATATATATATATATATATATATATATATATATATATATACACTACGTGATCAAAAGTATCCAGACACCTGGCTGAAAATGACGTACAAGTTCCTGGCACCGCCCATGGGGAATGCTGGAAATCAATATGGTGTTGGCCCACCCTTAGCCTTGATGACAGCGTTCACTCTCGCAGGCATACATTCAATCAGGTGCTGGAAGGTTACTTGGGGAATGGCAGCCCATTCTTCACGGAGTGCAGAACTGAGGAGAGGTATCGATGTAGGTCGGTGAGGCCTGGCACGAAGTCGGTGTTCCAAAAAATCCCAAATGTGTTCTATAGGATTCAAGTCAGGACTCTGTGCAGGCCAGTCCATTACAGGGATGTTATTGTCGTGTAACCACTCCGCCACAGCCCATGTAGTATGAACAGGTGCTCGATCGTGTTGAAAGATGCAATCGCCATCCCCGAATTGTTCAACAGTGGGAAGCAAGAAGGTGCTTAAAATATCAATGTAGGTCTGCGCTGTGATCGTGCCACGCAAAACAAGGGGTGCAAGCCCCCTCCAGGAAAAACACGACCACACCATAACACCACCACCTCCGAATTTCACTGTTGGCACTACACATGCTGGCAGATGACGTTCACCGGGCATTCCTCATACCCACACCCTGCCATCGCATCGCCACATTGTGTACCGTGATTCGTCACTCCACACAACGTTTTGCCACTGTTCAATCGTGTAATGTTGACGCTCCCTACACCAAGCGAGGCGTCGTTTGGCATTTTCCTACGTGATGTGTGACTTATGAGCAGCCGCTCGACCATGGAATCCAAGGTTTCTCGCCTCACGCCTAACTGTCATAGTACTTGGAGTGGATCCTGATGCAATTTGGAATTCCTGTGTGATGGTCTGGATATATGTCTGCCTATTACGCTTTACAACCCTCTTCAAATGTCGGCGGTCTCTGTCAGTCAACAGACGAGGTCGGCCTGTACGCTTTTGTGCTGTACATGTCCCTTCACGTTTCCATTTCACTATCACATCAGAAACAGTGGAACTAGGGATGTTTAGGAGCGTGGAAATCTGGCGTACAGACTTCTAACACAAGTGACACCCAATCACGTTCGAAGCCCGTGAGTTCCACGGAGCGTCCCATTCTGCTGTTTCACGATGTCTAATGACTACTGAGGTCGCGGATGAGTACCAGGCAGTAGGTGGCAGTACAAGCACCTAATATGAAAAACGTATGTTTGTGGGGTGTCCGGATACTTTTGATCACATAGTATATATGTATATATATGTGTGTGTGTGTGTGTGTGTAATAAATACGGATGAAAAACAAACTATAAGGTCAGGAACAGGAGACCGTCCTGTGTACAAGATTTTGATGAAGTTGAGGCATTCAATAAAAGATATGCGGATGCGTGCTCTTTCGCGTCAGAATGCTAGCAAAGTTGTGGTTATGGTTAGAGGTGTGGTTTAAGATATGGATTGATGAACTGATTGTAAAACATATTCACAGGGAGATCTCGAAAATAACATACTGATCGGCAAATTTTGATTGTATGTATTACTAAATTCAACACATGGTCACGATGTGCAGAATAGAAACTTCATCGGTGAATACATAAGTGGTCGAACTCAAATTGTGGATCCAGAGGTAACATTAAATTTCTCAAGAGAAGATTAAAATAAAATATGCTAGAAATGAAACAAAAAAATTGAACGAGGCATGTGAAATTATAAAAAGATGGATACCTAAATACAACAATTAAGACGATGGATATATTAGTAAACAAGAAACTAGAAGCAGCCACTGCATATAAAACTTCAATAAGAGTATGAATACTGTACACACACTCACTAATTTACTGAAGCAAACTAAGTAGCTACTTTGAATGCTTTGGATAATCTCAAGAAGGCGGTAATGTCTTTGTCAACAATGCAGAATAACCGATGAGAGGTTGAAGTCCTTAGATGACGATGTGAATGAATATCATCAAAAATCACACGAATCCTCTCATAAGCGTGGAACACATGTCTAGCAAACTGGATACACATTTAAATACAGAGACTTCGCTTCGGTGCGTGGCCGCATCAACGGAGAATTGCTTATCTGCTCTGCTCCGTTTCTAACAGGTTCCCTCTCACCTGCACTTTTCCGTGTGCTGGCTAATTAGTTGACGTGAAATCTGTGTCTTGCGCAGAGGTTGACACTTTGTGAGACCATGTGTTTCAGTGTGTTAGTGCTGTTATAATGCCAACAACTCAGCATACTTTAGCACACACAATCTTCACGTATGTGCCAACAAACCCTTATAGAGAAACGGTGATGCATTCTCTGCTATTCGTAAGCCTCACAGAGAAGCTCTTCTTAATCCTGTGAATAGATTTAAGGGAACGGGATCTCGTATTCTTGATAATAAACTGAAAGTAAATCGCCATGTTCATAAATAAAAAAAACTGATGATATCGGAGAAATGCTAGAACGAGGTCCAAAGAAAGCTGAGAAAGCTTACAGAGGAATCAGGAATTTCGCAAATCTCGGTTTAGAAAACCACTAAGCTTTTAAAATTGCCCTATAAGATAACTGTGGTTCAGGAATTGCAACCACGTGATGTCAGTAGAGTTAATTTCTGAAGCTGGGTATCGGATAATCTTTATGATCGCTCTGTTCCCCCATCTATTTGTTTTTTAACGGACGAAACATGGTTTTATTTACATGGCCACGTAGCGACGCAAAGGAGACACTGTAATGCAGAAAACCCCTAAGTTGTACACAAAATTCCATCGTACAGCCAAAAGTCTGTTTTTGGTGTGGTGTGAAGGCTTACGAAATTACAGGGCCTATATCTTTCGAAGATACAGTGAATGGGCAGAGGTATAGGGATAACATGATCACAGCACTCGTATAAGAATTGTATGGCATTGAAGGTACACGGGATATTTTCAAACATATTCCGCCGCCGCGCATACAGCTGATCTCTGGTTAAAATTAATTGAGGGACTTTTTAAGATATAGTCATCAGAACGGGATTATGGCCAGTGTCGTCTCCATTGCGATTTCTGTTTATGGGAGACTTAAA
The DNA here is from genome assembly GCA_030765065.1 of Deroplatys truncata. Lineage (NCBI taxonomy): Eukaryota > Metazoa > Arthropoda > Insecta > Mantodea > Mantidae > Deroplatys > Deroplatys truncata. The sequence goes on along the minus strand of CM060990.1, from coordinate 499,026,917 downwards.
CAAATAAAGTGTAGGCATAGCCCGCATTTGTTAGAACTGAAATACAACATGAGAAGGAAATTTCTGCAATTTCAGAACAAGAATTAATGAAAGTTAATGCAATTTTCTTAAAAGGTGTGAGAGATGTGTGGCGGCACAAGGACACAATTTCCAACATCCTCTATGAGAACGTATGTGGTTATTGTAGCTATAATTTCCAACATCCTCTATGAGAACGTATGTGTTTATTGTAGCTCTAATTTACATGAGAAACCTGTGTGCTTGAAATTAAGGGCCTATGAATATCCGACTCCCACGGCAAATAGTGTGTTTCCCGCTGCCAAGCAAATACCCGCTGGACCGGCCACACTTCAAAATGAAGGCTGTGCATTATCTCAGACACGCGGAATATAACCAATTACACAACAATTTAAATACCCCCTCTGATGGTTTGAAGAGTCAAATGAAAGTAGTGAATACTGCTGACATAGCTAAGGCTGTGGATACTCCGAGATCTCAAGTGGAGTAATGAGAGGACAATTTGCCATTCAACTTCATAACATCCTATTCAACCAGATCGTGGCATATAAATACTATACAGTTCGCATAGATGCATCATTATTGTCATGCTCAAACATACCACCAGAAGGTGATTATACTTTCTAAACGTGCAATCAATCAGGATAGAAGGGTCACTAGGATGACGAAAATGGTAATGTTGTTCAGCTCTATCCATTGTCCGTTAAGAAAGGGGTGAGCACATAACAGCCGCTCCATGAGTGTATCATAGCTTATATGATCAAATACTAGTGCCTTAATTCTGGCTCCTGGGCGGAGCTGCTGACGGCCGAGTTGAATATTCACAGACCCTGAACTCCAGCACAGAGCGTGCCGGCAATTCATGCGCACATATTTACATGCATACAATAATCACATACTTTTATCACAGATGTTGGAAATTATGTCCTTGTGATGCCACGCATCGCTCACGCCTTTTAAGAAAATTTCCAGCAACATGCATTAATTCTTTTTCTGAAATTGCAGTAATATCTCTCCTGATATTGTCTTTCAGTTCTTCCAACGTGTGCGGTTTGTTCCGATACACTTCATTTTTAACTTTCCCCATAAATAAAAGTCGCATACCGTAAGGTCTGGGGAGCGCGGTGGCCATAGTCCTTTACTGATGATCTTCAAAAACTTCCGCAACTAATTTCAACGAGAGATCAGCTGCATGTGCTGCAGCAGTCTTGTTGAAAATAAAAAATACTCCAGGAATGGTTCGACTATTCTATCCCTGTACCCCTGTCCATTAACTGTATCCTCAAAGAATATAGGCCCCATAATACGGCAGGCATTCACAGCACACCAAACACCAATTATTTAGTCATGCAATGCCATTTCCTGTAAAATATGGGGCTTTTCTGCACTCCAGTATGTGTTGTTTTGTGTCAATACATGGCCATTTAAAGAAAACCATGCTTCAAAATTAATTTTGGGTCCATATAGCCATCATTAACTCTACCCGACATCCAATTGCAGAAATTTACTCTACTCACAGTATGACGTGGTTGCAGTTCCTGAACTACGGCTATCTTACGAGGTTTTAATTTTAAAAGTCTAGTGGCTTTTCAATCCCAGAATTGTAAAACTCCCGTTTCCTGCGATAGCCTACTCAGAGACTTTTTTGAGCTATGTTCTAACCTTTGTCCTATCTCATCGTGATTTTCCTTTGTAAGAACACAGCGAGTTACTTTGGGTTTCTTATCAAGAACAGAACCCGTTTCTCTAAATCGGTTTACAAGACTACGAACTGTCTCTCTATGAGGCGTACGGATTCCGGGGAATCTGTCTATAAATAGCCGTGTCACTTGTCTACAAGACTCTGTCCGCACGTAGAAATCATACATGAATATGCGGTGTTCTTAAGTAAACGCACTTCTTGGCATTATAACAGGACTTTTACACTTTAACCACAAAGAATAAAACACGAACTCGTGCTAGCAAGAGTCGTACGTGCACTGACGCGCGGAGTGGAGGGAGAACAGCGGGAACCAGAACCGGTTGAAAGCACTGTGCGCACGCAGCTACATCCGCCAAGCTGCCGACCAGGAGTCGAAAATAAGACACTGTAGAAACCGACTTAGTGCTATCATATAAATTGCTAGCCTAGGTTATGCTATAAATTGTAAGCAAATACTCATTTTGTATTAACGTCAAGATGGAAAGAGAAAGTATACAGCTTAATCAAACGTTGAACACCCATCGTGTGATATCTGAAATTCCCTAGCCTGTAACGACACCTCTCAAGAATATCTTGAAAATTGTGAGACCACTTCTGACGAGGAGGAGCTATCAAATTATATTACAACTTTCCTTGAAAAAGTTTGCTGCAAGTAAAGAGATCACCTAGAATCTGGTTGTACCTTATGAAGATGGCAAATGTATGCTAGGGAGTAAATTGATTCAATTTCACAATGCCATTCACCTAGGGAATGAAACGTATATTATAATCCTGGATTGTATGGACTTATCTTCAAGCGAGTACCACAGTCATCATTTACTAAAAGGGGCTTGGATGCTTATACACAGGGCCTGAAAAACACTTTAGCATACAGGTATGGTCATACCGTAGGTGAACGAGTGAAAGTAAGCATAGGTTACAAGTATAAAAACATAATTTGAAATCTGGTGATTGCATATACAAATCTAGGTTTGGTTTAGATGGAACATCACCCCAACAGGGAGTAAAATTAAATTTACTGTAACGATCCAAATACATTAATGCATCAATTAAAATTTCTTATAGTATCCCAAGATGCTGGAAATGAAGACCATTCTTCAGAAACTGAATATGTTATTCTTGAACATAAATATCAGCAATTTTAGCATGATTAAACGTAATATCGCTAAAGAGTAACATAAACCTGCAAGAACAATATTCTTACGTTTTAAAACCGCCAGTAAAGGACTTCATGGTTTGTTTCAGATTGACTTGATTAAAATAATACCATATGCCAAAGAAAACAAACATCTCAAGCTGTTGCGGTTAAAGCATGAATGCACTGGTGGTGCCAGCATTACTTCCTCAAAATTGCTTGTTATATGATGGGATATGTACACTACAACGACTTTTTTCAAGCAGATCAAATTTCAACCTACAGCAAAACTTACAAATAGATAACCAAGCAGCATATCAATTATGGTGTTCCTGTACCTTATTTTATTCACACGCGTGTACAAAATTCAGCACACCTTTTTTTTGACCAATGATTACCGCCACCAAACAAAATGCATGGAAAGCAGAATAAAGCATTTTTACTTCAAATCCACAGATATATTTGTTTTTCGTGTAATTTCCCAACTGCATTTCCAGCGTGCTTAACTTTTGTATTCTTTTGTTATGTACATATCAGTAGATCTTATTATATTTCAGTTTCATCTTATCTTCTAATGATATAAAAATGGGTTACTTAGTAAAAAATAGTAAGAACTTCCTTTATTCACGCTACTTAAGTGAAGAGAACAGCACATCGCACAATTGAGCGTCGTCCTCCGTGGTGTAGTTGTTACCATGCTAGCTTCTAGTTCTCGAGGTACGCGGGTTCAAACCTGGTGGAGGGCGATGGATTTTTTTCGGGTGTAAAAATCCTTAGTATGGCTTCCTTCGGAAGGGAAGTAAAGCCGGTGGTCCCGTGACGTAGATTTACGGCACGTAAAAGAACCTCAAGCCTGATAAAGAAGCCTCTGAGCAAAATTACCGGTCTTTCACGCCCAATATAGAATGCGACGCTAAGAACCACGGCAGTTAAAGAGGGTTCATAAATAAAACTCAATTTCATTTTTCGCACATTGAGCACTCATATGCTCAACAGTTTTTACTGTCCCTAGCACAGTTCTCTTCCAGTCGTCTGCTGGAAGTACAGGCAGCATTATTAGAAAACATTGATTAATCTAAGTATGAACAACGGAGAATGGATGACGAATATGATATATCAAAACACGATTTTGCGCCAACTTTTACACTGTAAAGTACAGAGTAGTAGCTTATTTCTCACTTCTCAGTGCAGCACACTGTCTTCGTTGTACGATAATTCGCATGTGCTGCCAACGATACGCCGTGACAGCTACTGTCACGAATGTGGGCTATCCTCTTGCCCTTCCAGTCCCCGCTTGTCTAGACTGAAAGCCCAAAATGGTATGAATCCGAGCCTAGACCTAACTGGCACGGATCCATAGAATAGTAATACAATAATGTTGCAAGCTTGCAAGTCGCTTCCGTCCGCTACTATGGTTTTCTATTATCAGGCAAGCCATTTCACTGCTTCTTGAGGAATAATAAGCATGACTGCATTCTTGATGTAATCGTTGATTATACAAAAAATTTAAAATACGCATTTCTTCTTTTTATTAAGATAGCGCCAAGCCACTGAGTTCTGATACATTGTGGTTACAATTAATTTACACTCAATGGCTTATGAGAGACTATTGAAGTACATAGTAGTGTTATAATATTAAAATCCATGGTTAATATTTTGAAAGAATTAGAAACACTGCTCAAGAATATTCAGTCTGCTAATTGGAGGGAATTTTATAACGCAAGAGCCTTTAATAAGGAAGCAAAGACTGATGTATTAGAGTTAACTTAATAATCATGTTACTTTCTAGAATTTTTACCTGCAATGATTGCTAAATACGATGCATGGCATTCAACTATATGCATGAAAACTGGAGATGGAAAATGATCTGCAGGGAACGCAGCGTTACTCAGGCTATCAAAATGCAAAGATGACTGACGCCGCATGTTGGTGCAGCAACATTTTAACTTGAGTCACTAGATATGCTACCAGAGAAATTACCAACCTATTTGCAGAATACGCAAAATTTCGGCCTTCTGCTAGCATTATGAATCATTGTTATATCATTAGACCTAGGACAAAACATATCCATTGAGCAAGGAATCAACATAACTTTCACCCAAACTAGTACACGTGAAGTCGTACTGAATATATGGACCCAGGTCTGTATAGTCGACAGTCAGTAGTTAGCTTGCGTTACTGATATAGTAGAGTTGCTCTCTGTGAGTTCTGTGTTATGTTCTACTCCTGACGCTTGTGTTTACAGTTCCAGGTTACCTGTGATACTCCCTTCCCTCGCCGCATTGTCAATACAAAATCGCTGTGTGCACACATTGTAAGCCGAAATATTTTTTTTGCTAGTTCTGTATATGTATGCGCGCGCGTGTGTGTGTGTATATACACTATTCTGTAATATATTCTTCAGTGCAATGGTTTGGTCCGCAGCTTCCATCTCAGCCATAATCGCTATTTACTTAAAACCTACTTGCACCTTAAGTGTTAAAGCGTGCTAGGAACACATTATAACACAGGCGTATATTATTAAGCGTTGCAAATTACTGTAAATCACTGCACTACAACAGTATAAAGAATAACTTATAGTTGCGATTTAATTTGATTTCGGCTTATTTACCCGAATCAAATCATTAATTAGGTTTTCTTCTACAAAGATCTTTCTCTAAAAATAAACACCCCGCACAGACAAACACGTTTACACCAAAAATTGCAAAACAATTCAAAGTTCTAGTTATATCCAAGGTTAATATCTAATAATGAATGAATGAATGAATTAATTAATAATCTAAAATCAGAGTAGTAAATCGTCTAATTGTTCTAATATAATTATATTCGATATAATATATTAATCAGCGTGTAAGTTGGCAAAAAATTGCTCCGCATGCAAAGTTTAAACACCTGCGACTGTATAAAAAGGGCACCAACGATACAGATGCAATATAACTAACCTTCATAATACATGCCATGTCGGTCTGGTTGGCTCAGTTGGTTAGGCGCTGACCTGAACCCAAGGTCGCGGGATCAAACCCAGCTCATGATGATGATGAAATGAGGTTTAAGGGCGCTCAACATCAACGGTCATTAGCGCCCTTACAAAGTATAAAAGATAAAACCCATAAGCCAATATACGGGCCGCTAACCCAAGGCGTCAAATACACTAAAAAATAAAACGGCAAATACTAAAAACCATCACACTAAATAACATGGTCAAGAAAATATGAAAAAGACGTGCCAGGAACTGTAAACGGTAAAACACAAGAGCCCCCCAGTAAAACAGTCAATATAAAATAACAAATCCAAAAGACTTGAGCGCATCAAATGCGCCGGTAAACCCCACAATCACCTATAAAACGTAAAAGAAATGCAACAGCATGCGCGTCGTCTGCCAAAATATTGGCTATGCCAAGAGGCAGACCCACACGAACACGCAATGCAGCTAAATATGACACTCCTCTAAAAACGTGACGCACCGTTAAGGGCGCATCACACTGCCCACAGAGTGGTGCGGGGTCACCACTGAACAGACTAAAAATACAATGTCCGATACGAAGGCGTGTTAAACTTACCTCTTCCCGACGAGAAGCACGGGAAGAGGTAGCCCAGACTAACAGGAGAGGTTTAACCTCCCGCAACTTGTTGCTCCGGAGGGCCGTCCACTCATCGCTCCAAAGCGAGACGATGCGGCGACGTAAAATAATAAACAAATCTGACGAGGGAACAACAGAGTAAAACTTCTGGGTGATAAAATCGCCGATTTGGCAGCAGTGTCAGCAGACTCGTTCCCTGAGATGCCCACATGACCTGGAATCCGAACGAAGGAGACGCTGATGCCGGAAACACCAAGCGAGTGGAGCACGTCATGAATGCGCTGTACGAGCGGGTGGTAACTGTACAGCGAGCTAATACTTTGAAGAGCACTCAGGGAGTCTGAACAAATAAAACAGTGCCGTACGTCGTGCCGCTGAATGTATAAAAGAGACTGATAAAGGCTAAAAAGTTCGGCGGTAAAAATCGAACATTGCCCCGGTAAACGAAAGGTAAAACTATTTCCACCACAAACAAAGGCACATCCTACTCCAGCATCAGTCTTAGATCCACCAGTAAATATAAAAGGCAAGTCCCCGAATTGCAACTGAAGTTCTAAAAACGCTGATCTAAAGACTGAAGAGGTCTCATTCTTCGGCATCGACGAAAACCCAAGGTGACAGTGGGCCTCAGCGCGCAACCATGGAGGAAAACGCGTTTCTCCCCTTGGAAGGGCCGGCGCTGGTGTAACGTCCAAATGCCGAAGAAGTTGACGAAATCGAACCCCTGGAGGGAGCCATGCAGAGGAGCTAACTAAATATTAACGATCAAGCGAATCCTCGTAAAATATCGCGAAGGACGGGTGGTCAGGCAAGCTGGAGAGTCGACAGGCATAGCTGCAGAAAAGCATCTCACGCCTGAAGGACAGCGGAGGCCCTGCAGCGTTAGCATATAGGCTAGGTACAGGGCTGGTTGGAAAGGCCTCTGTAGCGACTCTTATGCCACGATGGTGAATGGCATTCAATCTACGTAATACAGATGGACGCGCCGACGAATACACAATGCACCCGTAATCAAGCTTGGGTCGGACCAAGGAGCGATAAAGATGTAGAAGGACGGTCCGATCAGCTCCCCAGGATGTGCCACTGAAAACACGTAAAAGATTATGAGAACTGTCACGCTTTGCTTTTAAAAAGGAAATGTGAGAAGTCCAGCTCAGCTTTCGATCAAAGATCAACCCCAAAAATTTCACCTCGTCTGCAAATGGAAGTACCTCCAACCCAAGATGGAGAAAGGGCGGATGGAAAGCCTTCCGGCGCCAGAAATTGATGCAGACGGATTTCTCGGCGGAGACATTAAAGCCGTTGGCGTTACTCCAGGTGTAGAGACGGTCGATACAGCTCTGGAGACGGCGTTCGAGTAGACAGGTCCGCCGTGAACTGCAATAAATGGCAAAATCGTCAACAAATAGGGACGATGAAATGCCAGGTGGAATACAATCAACAATGGGGTTGATAGCTATCGCAAAAAGTGTGACACTGAGTACAGAGTCCTGCGGTACTCCGTTCTCTTGAATAAAACGACTAGATAGAACCGAGCCCACACGTACACGAAAGACGCGGTCCGTCATAAACTCCCGAAGAAATATGGGAAGACGACCGCGTATATTCCATGCGTGAAGGGTACGTAAAATGCCGCCCCTCCAACAAGTGTCATAAGCTTTCTCCAGGTCAAAAAACACAGCCACGGTTTGACACTTTCTCAGAAATCCATTCATAATATGCGTCGACAGGGATACCAGATGGTCGACGGCAGAGCGATAGCGACGAAATCCGCACTGAGCGTTCGCTAGAAGTTTCTGAGACTCATGCCACCATGTAAACCGCCCGTTGATCATGCGCTCCATCACCTTGCAAATGCAACTGGTGAGGGAGATAGGGCGGTAGCTGGAAGGTAGTTGGCGATCCTTCCCAGGCTTAAGTATAGGGACATTGGTGGTTTCGCGCCAAACGGAAGGAAAAAAGCCGTCTTGCCAAATACGGTTATAGACCTGTAAGAGAAAGAGTTTACTGTCGGCTGAAAGGTTCTTTAACATCAGGACACGAATGCCGTCCGGCCAAAGAGCGGAGTGCCTAGAGCAATGAAGAGTGTGCTCCAGCTCCCTCATTGTGAAAAGTTCGTTATAACATGCAGTATTAGCAGACCGAAAATTATATGTTGCGGAATCGAGCCGGCGGAATAATGGTCATAGGATCTCTCTCCGTTTTCCATATCTTCCGCACATAAATGAATACCGTACTCGATCTCTGTGTAACCTACTACCTCTCCTTGTATTCCCTGCCTCTATCATATAAAGCGCGTACCCCCTCCTTCAGCACCTGCTCTACCTCGAATCTCACCTCGTTTTCCCTATCTCTTCCATATAAACGCATTTTCCTCCTTGAAGGCTCTCTAAACCTAGCATCTGCCCTCGTTTTCCTCGTCTCTTCATATAAACGCATACTCTACTATTCAAACACTCTAGTCTAATACCGCTCCTCGGTTTGCTAGCTCTCCCGTATAGTCATATTCTACCCTTCAAGCCCTGTCTAGTCTAACATCTCTCCTCGTATTCCCTATCCCTCCCTCCTTCAGCATCTGTCTAGCCTATCATCTGTTCACATTTTCCCTATCTTTCCCATATAAACGTATACTCCGCACCTCAAACTCCTTCTAGCCTAGCATTTCTCCTCGCATTCCCCCACCTCTCATATAAACCGCGTCCCCACTCCTTCAACCCCTGTCTAACCTATCATCGACCCTCGTTGTCCCTATCTCTGCCATATAAACGCATTTTCCTCCTTGAACCGTCGCATCTACCCTCGTTTTCCCTATCCTTTCCCATATAAACGCAAAAAAGTGAGCCAGCTCTCTCTATAATATGCTATTACGTCGTTTCATATCGTCTAGTGTAGTTGGTACATCCTTGTAGACAGTGTCTTTCAGCCTTCCCCACAGAAAAAAGTCTAAAGGGGTCAGATCTGGTGAACGGGCCGGCCAAGGTACAGGTCCTCTTCGTCCAATCCAACGATTTGGAAACAATCCGTTAAGACAAGCTGTAGTACTTCGTACTTGGTATCACAGGGTCCTCCTAGTCTGCAAACGAACGTCTTCTAGCATCTGTGGCAGATGGTCTCTCAGGAGGGTGCGATATTTGTGCGAGTTCATTGTTCCTTCTATGAACAAAGGGCCTATGAGCTGATGGTTCACTATCCCACACCACATGTTTAAACTCCATGGACGCTGACGTTCCACCTGACGAAGCCAACGGGGATTGTCAACAGACCAATAGTGCATGTTTCTGCGGTTTTTTTTTTTAAGTTCTCTTGTTTTACCCAGTTTATAATTACTGTGATTTTACTGTTTTCGTTACCGCGTATTAGCATAATTACACAGCACACAAACACCCATGGCCATGGCGGGACTCGAACCCGCGACCCTCAGTTGGGTGGAGCGCCGGAGCTACACACTCCAATGACCACGGCTACGAGCGCCGGCAAACGGTTTACCTGGCCATGATTAGTAAATGTTGCCTCATCACTAAACAAGATACATGATGAATCTGGAGTATCATGACTTAATGCCCATGTACAAAAGTTAACGATTCTCAAAATCGTTTCCATGCAGCTCTTGATGGAGAGAGATGTGATAGGGATGGTACGTATGTCGATGGAGAATGCGCAGTACACTTGTCTGACTTATGCCACTTTCACATGCGATTGTGCGGGAACTAATTTGGGATCTACTGCAACGGCAGACAAAACATTAATTTCTGCCTCTTCTCCAGTCACTTGTTTGTTTCTGTTACGTTTTCTAGGTGTTACAGTACCACTTTCACGTAATTGGTTGAAGAGGTTGATAAATAATTGCCGAGATGGTTGATGTCTATTGGGATACGTTTCCGCATATACCGTACAGGAACAAACTGTATTCTTCCTACACTCTCCATACACCACGAGCATGTCAGCTTTTTCTGTATTAGTAAACTCCATCTTCCACTCACGACTTACTGCTTGAACCGTCACAAACTGCCCAGAAAGTCACAATGCAATCAGTGAACAGAAAAAACAATGCAAACAAACATAACAACATTGTATCTAGCAACTAAGCAGGTTGAATGGGACAAACAATTGTCAGGGTGGAAACTTTTCAAAATATAATTTCTCGTAAACCACTTGCACTAGAATCCTGCAACAAGGACCATTGACATTCTAATTTACCCTACCTTTATTCTGTTGATGTAACAAGGCATTGTTCCATTTAAAAAATTGTATGTTTGCTCAAAAAATACACTTTCTCAGTATTATTAAAATCTGTTTATAGGCTAAATGTATGAGCCCCTGACTACCAATCAATGCTGTGAAAACTGCACATCAACAGCACTTTCCATTTCCAAAATATTTGCGGTGCAACTTTTAGGTGATTCACCCTGTATAATGTAGATAGGTTCTTTAATTTAGATAGGTATGTAACCACATTACGTAGTTCATATGGCTTAAGTATGTAGGTAGATAGATTAAATAGTTTAGATAAGTTAGGTAAGCAGGTTCAGTAGGCATTTAGCTAGGTAAGAATGCATCAGGTAGGCAGTTAAGGTCATGGGGGTGGCAGTTAGATATGGAAAATGGAAGCACAATGTACTAACTCCCCACATGAACTTGGTATGTCACTAGTGTACTTGGATGGGAAAGGCAATATTTCTGATTGGCTCTTTCAAGTTTTGAAGTGTATAATAAACTACATGGCTGGCAACAATAAATGGATTATCTTGAATTTTGGTAGCAAGAAGCTTTTCATCCCATGTATTTTCACCAGGAACAAAGTAGAGATGACATCTGCATTATTTCTGCTTGAATATATTTTTATGTGTTATTGGTATTCTCTATTAATTTCAGTGAAATTTGCAGCAATGAGGTAGAAGAGGCAAGATAATTTTAATAGGTTATTGTGTGTTATAGCATTTTATATTATAATGAATTAATTTTCAGACACATTGAGCCATTCAGACAGAGTGGGATACTCCTATGATTTACATTCTTTCCAGCTTTGTGATTTGAGCTCTGAATGGAGACTCAAGGTGCAGCATTTTGAGCAACATAAAATGATAGTACTGGATAAAAGGTTAAGTTTTTAAGAGCTTCTTGGTGTTACAGTATTTTATATTGAATATACCATTAATTTTGTTGTTTGCACTTCATAATTAATGGGTGGAGATCACAACCAAAATTGGTAAGGTAAAAATCAACCTTTAATGCAAATTAAATAGTATGTTGCAGTGCCAATATTCAAACCTGTAGTTACAGATGATGCAAGTGATAATCGTGTGTAGTTCAAAAATGTAGGATTATTGGTGGACTATTTACTTGTATATTAATAAAGCATAATTTTTGTATGACATGGTTCAGTTGTGTCACACTGTATTGACCAACAATACATTTAAATTCATTTTTTTAACTGCCAAGGATAGCATGCCAATAATACAGTAATTCTTTTAAGGCAGTACACAACTGAAATTTTCTGATACAAAAGCAAGAAAGATATTTGTTATCATTCACATACATTTCAGTAATTCTCTTGCTGTTGGGCATTTTTATCTAACTGCCATATTCCTTTTATGAACAGGGCATGGTGTATGAAAATGGAAATTCTGGCAGCTTTTTTTACAATTAGTGTCCATGTAATCTGGTAGTACAGGTGTTCAAAAGCATTTGTTTATAACAAAAAACCTGAAGTGCTTGTCTTGAGTGAAACTAGCAGTTTCAGTATGTTTTTTGAGGCTTTGAAATTCCAAAGTGACTGCAATTTTTTATGCCTGCTTTCTACCATTTAAAATTTGTAGCAATTTTGATGATCAAAAACCTTACCTTAGAAGATACATTGTGCAATAGTAATCAAGTTTCAGGAAATTATATGAAAAGTAGAGGAGGTATTTAAAAAATTGTTGGTTTTTGTGCAAAAACCAATGGATTGGAGGTAATGGGCACATAATTTTTTTTTTGAGCCTTTTAAGTCAACATATACCACGATAACCATGAAGTAGATAGCAAAATGTTTTTGTGAATCATTTGTAGAATACTTATGAAAATAACTTCAGTGAGTAGGTAAAGTCTTAGATGGCAGAGCAGTGGAGTGGTAAGTCAAAGATTGGTGGTTTGAATCCCAGGCATGGCATTGAATTTTGTGTCTGATTCTACACAACCTTCAAGTGTTTATACTGTGTCTTTAGTAATGAGATTTTGTGAAAAACATGAAAAAAATATAGGTGCTACTATCACACTTTTTCTCTACCCACTCGTGTATTTTCATAATAACCTTCATGTTGCTGATAAAATTTATATTCTTAGCTGCTCATCTTAATCTGAATAAATGTTGTCAAATTATTTCAATACACAGCTAAACAAGGGCATACACAATGTATGTGGACATTTCTAGAGCTGCTAGTACTTGCTACTTCCTGAGATCTATGTTTGCTGGTCTGGAACAGCGTCTGTTTTGTCCATACAGTTCCAAACTGGTCCAAAAAGCTTGTTGAGACAGGCTAAAACACCATGCATGTATCAGTAGTAGTTTTAGATGATTGTGAACCTGTTTTATTGTGCCTATAATTGTTCTTTGAAGTAACACAAAGTGGTGGTTATTTTACAATAAAAGTATTATTTCCTTCTCAGTTAACACTTTAGGTTTGTTCCAACATACGGTTCTGAACGGGTTCCGAACTAATTCCAACACATGCTAATGCACATGCGCCAGTCCAGTACGCTCACAGAACTAATTCTGAATTCTGTGTGGTTGGAACACTACTTGAACCGTTCGCGTTCTGTCACGGCCTTCTTCGTTGCACGGTCAATCAGAAGACGATCAAATATCTACGTTTACAGCGTTGATGAATGAAATCAAACTCCGCCGATGTACGTATGTGTGTATATACACACATACACGTTCATCGTAAGCGTTTCTTTCATACTGATTCCAGTCCTAATATTCGAGCAAAAATAAATCGCGTTCGTTTATCGGCTTAAAGCCATTGATACTGAGTTATTGCGAATAACAATTGTAATATATAGATATTATATTTAAACCAGAACCTGGAAAAAGTAATTTAACACAATTCCAATTTAACATTAGGTTTCCTGGTACAGAAACTTCTAAACACAATGTTTAATTTAAAACTCCATTACTCTGAGACAATGACACCCCACATAAATTCTATTCAAAACGTAATGCAAATAATACAAAACTACATGGTACCAATGTATGCTTATGATCAGGGTTAGGATTTTTAGTTGCAAATTTCAGATGAAAAAAGGAAGGGAAAAGGTGCTCAAATAAGGTGAAAAAAGGCACAATAAGGTGCTGGTTTATTTAAGGGGATGCACAACTGAAATTGCTATTTTCTAAACTATGCATTCAATTGGGCTGAAATGTTTATTTCTTTATATATAATTGTTTTGTGAATTATAACCCAGTCTTAATAATTCTCGGAACTGCGCGGTTGAGGTTATTGTCGTCTCTGCCTGCCCAGGCTTCGTCTCCACCCAAACAGATGACGTCTCTCACAGCAACAAACTCACATTCACGAACAGCAGGCTACTGATTCTGGTGGGATAGAATCACTCATTGTCAATTGCATTAGTGCGGGCTACTTTATAGCCGTAAAGTGAAAGAGGTTTTTGTCGAACACACAATTATTTTCCATTGTTGCGGGTGTGCTTTCAATTCCTGTGCGGCGTTTACTGAAAGAGGTAGACTTACTATTCGCACGTACACAGCAAGCTGAGGAGACGTTAATTGAAAGTTAAAGAATAAATTGGAATGAAACTTAAAAGAAAAAAGGGGATTATGGGCATGGTTGGGGGAAAATGGTATAAAGGTGCCAAAAAGGGGTAAAGGTCCCAAAATAATGGAATAATGTTTAAATGGAAATAATCCTCTTCTTCGGAAGTCGATGCATCATTAAAAAGATCACTGTCACCTTCTAAATCACTCATTATTGTTATCTTTGAAAGCTGTTTTGCTCCCTGGCTTTGTTAGACGTTTGTTCTTTTCCTCAAGTATGTCGCCATACTACTCAACAGCGAGCAACTGCTTACCAAACACCTTTGCTATTCCGTATTGAGAAATAAACACGAATGGAGGAATAAATTACATATTCAAATTTATTTTCTACTGAATACAGAGAGTATGTCGCTTGTTCAATACTCTCTGTCGGGTTTGTTTCAAGCGATTAGAATCGATTCTGAATTAACTGAGTATGCGCTGTAGACCATACAATCTGCGCATGTCTGGAATTTTCAGTTCCTATTCTTAATCACGAACCGATTTCACTCGTTCCGAACTAGTTCCCAAATACGTTGGAACAGCAAACTGGAAATTCAGAATTGGTTCTGAACTGATTCTCTATCGTGTTGGAACGCCACTTAGCTACTGCGCACACTCAGATAATTCGGAATCGATTCTGAATCGTGTGGGAACAAACCTTTTATCAACCAAATACGAGCACAGAATGCCTTTGCTCCTTTAATTCCTGTTTCTTCGCACTTCCAGGTATAATTTTGTAGTGTGTCTCACTCTATTGGCTGACTGGTTAATTCACTCATATGAATATTTGCACAATAATGCCTTTTTGTGATAAATATAATGCTCTTTTTTTAAATTCTTCAGTTCTGTTAACTATTTCACATCTTCTAAATTACATTAATAAAAAACACAGCCACATCAGGAAGGGCGAAGGAATGCAAAAAGCTACAGATTACTCTTAGATAACAGAAATGATGCTCATCATAATCGATTTCTTTCGCGAATCCGGAATTGCAATGTCCAACACAACTGATTCACAGGTAAGACATCCATATTGCTTTCAAAAAGTCAGCTTTCTGTGTTTGCAGAACCAAACCAAATTTACACACATAGATTAACATTATAAAGCGAGAAAGTAAAAATGTTATATGTTATTATGTACAATTAATGAAATTAATTAATTATATCTTTAATGGCCTTCCTGGCTAGAGAATGTGGAATAGAGCCAGTTGAAAAATTTAATGTCACAGCCTGGATTTGAACGCGGTTCTCCTTTTTCATTAATTGTACATAATAATATTTGTCCCAATAAGCTTACTTACATATTTCCTAGGAACTTGCAAAATGCAAATCGCCATCAAGAATGTCATCTCTAATCTGAGATGCCTTGGTTGGTCTACTTGGGAAAAGCCGGAGTCAGTTGGGAAATTCAATGTCCTACCGGCATGTTGTCATAGTAGCTCAAAGGTTAGAACAACCGCACAGAAATGGGAGAACCATGTTCAAATCCTGACTATGACAGAATGTTTCAGCTGGCTCCATTTCACAAGTAAAAATGTGTTGATAGTTGTATATTTCAATTAATATCTATAAAACAGAAAAATTATGCTCGGGGATTTATCTAACTAATATCAAACTCACAAGTGGTATTTGCTAAGACTGTTTACTGAATGAAACTTTTAATAAACAGTATTAGCAAAATGAACATATATATATTGCGTATGTATTGTAATGAAAAGAAGCTAGAAACAGTGATGTGAGTAAACTTAAGTGATGTTAGTGTAACAATTTCGACTCACCTTTAAATAAATATATATATTGTTTAATTGAGTTTATATCATGCCAATATCACAACATAGCACACCTTCTACACATGTCATTTAAGAAAGTTTTCTTCGTTTCTTTAGCTTACAAATCAGAAACAGTTGTGTGTCAGGCAAGACAGTCTCATTTTGGCAAGATTTCACTGATAGTCTATTGTGTTCGGCTCAAGCTGATATGGACTATGAATTGAATTGGTCAATTTGAATACATGGCCCATGAAGTAAATAGTCAAAATAATTTGTTTCATACCTCATACCATTCCTACAACACACTCCAGTAATGAGGTTAAGCATGTCACTGAATGATAATTACTTTCCACACATGACATGTGTAGGCTAAAGCTCGAAAGATAGAACTAGACTGAAAAATTCAATACCATAGTTAGAAATTTTACACAGATCTTTGCCTTTCCATGCCATTGCTCTAGACAAGTGAGCTACCATGGCAACATGCCGATACGACATTAAACTTAACTGACACATTTTTTCCAGAGAACCACAAGGCATTCTCAAATTCCTTTTGAGATAATGTACCCCAGTAGAAACTTGCAATGTTGTAAGTACTTTAGGTCCCGAGTTTCACAGTTAACCACTATCAGGCCAATCAAAGTTAATTCACACATGCCATGTGTAGCCTAAAGTTGTCACAAGAATGACATCATGGGAAACATGCTAATTTTAGCATAAAGTTGATTACTTGCTATAATAATCATTTTTACAACTATTGAAGTTGATTATAATCCATTTAAAAATAGTATGGTTTTAAGTGTAAGCAGGAAATAGCCTAGCCCCTCCTCACTCCAAAGCACTCTCATTATTTAGGCTGCTGGTTGATAAAAATGCTGCTACATTTTAGCAATTCCTGATTGACATGTTAAAATTCCTATAGGTACACAAGTAATAGTAGGCCTAGGTAATATAATCACAAGGTGTTTGTAACCATAAATCTTTGCTTGGTGCACATTGATTTCTCCTCTCGAAAAGCTACTATTATGGGTAGTTTAAATAGCATTTCTATTTACTTCTAAGATACACACAATGGAAAGTTGAAATTAAATTGTGACTATTTTTGTCCAGTGATGGTGCTTCAAGTCAGAGCACAGAGAAAAATGACATTAAATGATGTAGTGAAACTGTTGCTAATAACATTTATTGCACAGCCAACAGTGATCTAGTGAATGACAAACAGTTTGTTTTCATATGTAGCAATAGCTACAGTGTTGGATATAATGTATGCAGAAGTTTTTTTGTAAGAAATGGAATGAAGTTATTCATGTTATATAAATATGCCAAATTGTGTTGTGCTATCCGGAGAGTACAATAAAAACACAGTATTCAAACATGTGTTATTCTTCCCATTTCCCTGTCAAACTCCACATCCTACTGTTAGTTGGTTGTGAGTTAAAACAAAACTTGGAGGCAGTTTAAGCATAAAAGACTTTCCTATGAAGCATACAGAAGAAATTATTGCAAGGTATTTTAACTTTTAATTCAGTCTAAAAATTTAAATTAAATGTGACATGTATTATGGTGCGCACGCACGCGCGCACGTGCACACACACACACATACATACATACACAAAGGTGGATTGATAAGTCAGTGACGTTTTAAAGAAAATAATTTTTTTCAAAAAAATCAATTTTATTTCTTAACTAGTCTCCTTTCAATTCAATACATGTTGTACAATGTTTCTCCAATTTTTTAACCCTTCCAAAAAATATGATTTTTCGAAGTTGCAAAATATGAGGTTGTTTCTGCCATGATGTCCTCACTGGATGTGAATTTCTTCCCAGCGAGCCAATTTTTCAGATTTGCGAAGAGGAAGAAGTTGCTCGGAACCAAATCTGGAGAATATGGTAGGTGAGGTAGCAGTTTGTAGCCCAATTCCACAAATTTGGCAATGGCTGACTTGTATGCAGGTGCATTACCTTGGTGAAACAGAACCTTTTTCTTCGCCAAATGGGGTCGTTTCTTTAACAATTCCTTGTGAAACTGATGCAGCATTGTGACGTAATATGAATCTGTGATCGTTTTACCCTTTTCCAGATAGTGGATGTCTATCACTCCTTATGAATCCCAAAAGACAGTTGCCATGATTTTTCCTGCTGACAGAATGGTTTTCGCTTTCTTTGGAGCAGGTTTACCAAAGGAAATCCACTGCTTTGATTGTTGTTCGGCTTCAGGTTAATAGTAATGGATCCAAGTTTCATCAACCATGGTATAACGCCGCAAACTCATTTGGGTTGAGCTGGTACATGTTCAAACATTCCTGTCACACGATTCCGCTTGTTCTCAACTGTGAGCAGTTGCGGCACCCATCTTGCTGGCAGCTTTCTCATACCCAAACATTTGTGTAGAATGTTATACCCCATTCACTTGAGATGTTTACAGTCTTGGTATCTCACAAATTTTCACTTGGTTGTCTTCCAACACAATATCGTGAAATTTGTTCACCATTTCTTCTGTTGTGACCTCAACTGGCCGTCCTGTGCGCACGGCATCTGTTGTGCTCAAATGGCCACATCGAAATTCTGTGAACCACTTGTGAACCATGCCATGTGATGGAGCAGAGTTCCCATAATACTTGTTGAGCTTTTCTTCAATTTCCTTCACCGTCCTGCCATGCAAAAACTAGTGCTTTATCAGAACACGAAACTCACTTTTCTCCATTTTCTATGAAGCAACACACATCTGCTTACTTTAGACGCTCTCAACAATAATCTAAGAAACAACTGACGATGAATTTCTGCGATTATACCCAGAATAGATGTAAGACTTGGGTGCAAACAGGTGGTCTTGTGCCAAGCTGCAGCAAACTTAGCAGTTTGCCATATTCATCTGTTATATAACCTGTTGTTACAGACCTGCAAGAGAAAGACTTTTCCAGCAGAAGAGAAATGCTGCAGAATTAAGACATGGACACCATCAAAACCAGGATCTGAATGACTAGAGGAGGACAAGACCTGCTTCAGCCTCCTACCTGGTGAAAAATGTGTTGTAGCACTCACAATTAAAAAATTTAAAAGTGAGTTCATGTGATTCAACCCGATTCCTAATAGAGCAAACAGCTGAGTGGTAACTGGATGAACTGGAAACAGCCCTGAAGGCACCACCCCGGCTGTCAGCAACATCAATAGGCTCAATGATGGTTATAGACTGTATCACTTTGCCAGCCACATGACAAAGCTTATCCCATACCACAGACAAAGAAGAGAAGTAATTATAGGAGACTCCAAATGGGGTCCAATATTCCCTCTTGCTGGACTGAAAAATGTAGAGCCCTGACACATAATAGCTTACAAGAGACTAGATTTTCAAATGTAAGGTGGCACCTAAAAACCCAAAGGTAGCTCTACGTGCACAAACAGCCACCTAGCATTGTCAGTCCATCAAGGAACCAGTGAACATCTTGGGTGGGAAAGTGACTGTAGGATAGAACTTTCAGCTGTGGAAGTGACAAGAGTTAAGGTGGTCCACCATCTGGTCAACATCTTCAAAAAGGTGGTCTTGAAGACGGCTAGGCTAGAATAAAGATCCCAGTTTGCCTTGTTCATTCTCCAGGTGGGTACTCATGATAGGGGGACATGGTGAGAAAGCAAGCTGATGACGCAAGGGAAATGATCACTGGAGTAGGTGTCCGAGACAATGTTCCACTGAAAGCAGTGTGCAAACTGTGCAGTGCAAACGGATAAATCCAAGTGGGAGAGAGTGCCAAAGGAACTGTAAACAAAAGCTGGTTCATCAGTGTTTTAAATAGAAAGTTAGTTCTTGTGAAGAAAGAGGTGTCCCCCTCATGCAAGCCCTAGGTAAACTCTGGAGGGGACGGTGGAATTAAAATCTCCCAACAGAAGGAAGGACCTGGGAGCTGCAACTTCAGATGTGCAATACCTGCGGTATGACAGAGGATAAATTTGGTTATCCAAACAGTGTAGACAGAAAAAAACTACTTTTAATGCAAATGCAACTGCAACAGCTTACATGGCAGTGGTAAGCATGAGAGGCTGGTCGCGAATCAGAACCATGTGTGTAAGTGCCCAGTTCCAGTGCAAGATAACAGCATACAGGGGTGAAGTGCAGATCAAAAAGTGCTTGAGAGTGAAGCTTAGTCTCCTGCAAACAAACAATCAAGGGAGAAAAATAACACAGAATAATTTAAGTTCCAAATTGAATTGAGTTTTATTTATGGATGCTCTTTAACTGCTATGGTCCTTAGCGTCCCATTCTATATTGGGCATGAGAGACCATTAATGTTGCTCAGAGACCTCTTTATCAGGCTTGAGACTCTTTTACGTGGCACAAATTTACGATACAGGTTTTACCTCCCTTCTGAAGGAAGCCATGCTAAGGATTTTTACAACTGAAAAAAATCCATCGCCTTCCGCCAGGTTTGAACCTGCAACCTCAGGAACTAGAGTCTAGCATGGTAACCACTACACCATGGAGGATGGCAATTTGTGCAGCATGTATATTCCACATTAGTAAAGATTGTGAAGAGATAAGCATTTTGTTTATTAGGTCTATTCAAGATGACTTATTTCTACCTTGTGGGGC
Source organism: Deroplatys truncata (assembly GCA_030765065.1). Taxonomy (NCBI): domain Eukaryota; kingdom Metazoa; phylum Arthropoda; class Insecta; order Mantodea; family Mantidae; genus Deroplatys; species Deroplatys truncata. Next base: position 499,006,332 of record CM060990.1, on the reverse strand, counting down.
TCAGAGATTTGTGTAGAATCTGATCCTAATTCATGGACTCCTCAAATAGGGTTTCCACCTTCAGGTGCTGGAACTGACTCCAGTGGTAGGAATCAGTTTTATGTAGTAAATGGCGGGGAAGTACCCTGCCTACTGTGGTTGGACCTAGGAGCATCCTGAAATTCAGAGCTCTGAGGAGGTGAGCTTTCTGCCTTTCCCACACGATACTGGGACTTTCCTCCTCAGAGTAGAGTTTCTTTAACTTCCTCGGTGAGGCTTGAATAGCAAACGTTTGGTTTAGATGCAATGACTGACTGGCTGACTTTAGATGGCTTAGTACTGAAACTTGATACCATGGTACTGATGCAGCAGCAACAGAATTAAAAATGCCAGATCTCGGGAGTGACGACTGAGGGGTAAGATGCCCATTTTCAGGCTTCCATGAAGGAGTGCTTCTCCTTAACCCAGAGCTCTGAATGGCCTTTACATCCAAATACCGCAGACAGTTTGGGAATGAGGCTGAATGATCTCCCTTACAGTGTGTGTAAATCACTCAGGCTTGCTACACGAGACATATATGGAAAGCCTCGTATAAAACGCCTACATATGTCCAAAACATAGGCATTTAAAGCATCGTAAAGAATGTGGGATATACGTCTGCACATCTACACATTCATACTCTGCCTTAATCTTCTTGGGCAGATTGACACCCTCAAATGTGAGGAACAGGGTATGTGTGGGTACTAACATTAAATCACATTTTACCTGGATTCAGTGTATGGAGATAACCTTTTAGTTGGCAAGAAAACCAAAAGCCCTTCGTTGCAACATGTCAAGAATGTAGGTAGTGAGGACACCCCTTGTAGATCAGAATGTGATGTTTTTCCACACAAATAGGGTAACTGTGGAAAACAGCGGCCTGAGGCAAGATCTTGGCTTATCACAGGTACTCTCTACCAAAAGAGAGCCATTCCGTAAACATGTGCATGATTTAATGACTCCAGTGATTATGTCGAAGCCCTTTTGTATGAAAATGGTTCACCCTGAGAAAACACTAACCCTTTTTCATATGTGTAATTACTACATAACAAAAAGGCGATGGTGGTGTTACTTCCCTTTCAAAAACTATTTAAGTCATGTATTTTAAGTGTCAGAGGAAGATGTCTCCATGAGGGGCAAAATCCTTCAACATTGCAACCGTCTCCGGCTTGGGCATAACCTCATTTGGGTGAGTAGTCTGTCTTCTCATTTCACACCAGGGTCACCTCCTGGTGTAATGACAGAGGGACCCAATTGCCATTGGGAGTTATGAATTTAGGGTCTTAAAACACTAAAACTACCTGGTATTCATCCAAAGGACTAAGTCCTTAATACAAATTTCAGTTAGACAGCTTGATCCATGTGAATTTGAATCCAGCCATACTGTGCATTACCCTGCACCATCCTGGTAGCTTGTGCCATACTTGCTTTCAAGTGAGTACTGTTACCAAAACAAACCTTTATAAATGCCAACTTTAAACCCTGGCAGGATGGAATAAAAATTTAAATACTCTTATTACCAGAAAATAACTCAGCTAACTCCAAAGAAAAGTTTTTTATACACTGTAAAAAATAACAGTAAAGAAAGTTAGGACATCAGGTGACTAAAATAAAGAAACAAATGTCCATGCAGCACATACTAAACAAGATTTTAGTGTCAGTTACATGTTATTAGATATGTGAACAATAAAGATGCAACTGGCAAAACATACTAAGTACCACCTTTTCTCAATATTATTTTACCAACATTGTTTCATATGCATGGTACACTTCCACAAGAATACATACAGTGTACACTGTTAGAAATGGTATACAATTAACTAGAATAACAAGACATTTCATGTATATTTTAGTTACACAACCTGTTTCCCTTCTCCCTTATGAGATAACTTTTCATGGCACTTAAAATGTTTTGACTGTGGCAGATTTCAATTACCCACTGGCTGGGCAAGCAAATCTAAGCAAACCTTGCAGTAGTACAGAATATACAGTAAATCATAGTTACACATAAAAATAATTACATATCAGCAATTACCATATAACCCACTAAATGCAAACATACAGGTAGGTAGAGATTATAGAAGTTAATTGTGAAAAGAATTTATGAATCACTTTTTATAAGACTGTAGTTTGTCAGAACTGTATTTGCCATTGATACTAAGCCGATCCCCGCTTTTGCACCATGTACACAGCTTAAAAGTGATTATCCATACGCATAACCCAGTAAAACCTTGTTCATTCCTAGGTAAGGGACTTGGGATCTGCAAAATGAGATGAAAGTAATGGAGAATTTACACATCTGTCACCACTGTTTACTCCTTTCCACATTATAATGTTCAGTACCACAAGTTAATACAAGATTGAAGGTATTGATGTCTAAATCCAATCAATTATCTCCCAATGAGATACCTAAATATAACTCATTTTGAGACCTCAGTGAACACAGATACGAAATCAGGTGTCTACTATTAGCACCTGGATACGATTAAAAAAGCAGCTGTGATATTCAAATGGAAATGGCACAATTTCATATGCCAATCTCTCATTCACATTTAGACTGACATCCATCTCTTTAGCAACTGTTGAGCTAAAAATCTATGCATTATTCATGTGCTGACTACCAATAATGTTCTTCTTCAATTTAACAGCATGCTATTTAAATTGCCATTGATAAAATTAGGAATAGGGATAGGTATTAGAAACAGAGGAGAAACTCAGCACTATAGCCAAGGCTAGGCCTATTGTGCCTATTAAACCTCTGGGAGGAAAGAATGAGGCAAGAGAGTATGAAAGGCAACCAGATCTAATGGTAGCAGGCACAGTGCAGTAAAGTCCCTAACATTTCGAAACTGAACATTTCCCAGCTGCCACTTTGATGTCCAACCGCATATCCTTTGGAAAGGTTCAGGCAGAAGGTTGCATACCAGGAAAGAAACAATACTCTCCTCAAGCATATTAACTGCATATGCCACACACCACCATTCACCCCATCTGGCCATTCAAACTTTAAAGATGAAGAGAGAAATGAAATGAGAGGAAAATGGGGATAGGAAAGTTCCTGGCAGTTTATAATCCACCCCACATTTGCCTACTGACCTGTGAAAAACCTAAGGTCAACTACCACTGATTTTTATAGTCCTTTTAAATTTGTGTTTCTTTTCTTGTTTTTATAAGACCATTTTGCATTAATTTTGATGGAAGCCCAAATCTCCTTACTTACAGATGATTGAACAAGCACCAACTCTCATTACTTACAGATGATTGAACAAGCAATACAGTAAAACCTTGTTAATCCAGACAAGCATCCTAAAATTAATATATAAAAAAGAAAATTTAAATTCAAAGATTTGCTAACTTTTAATGAAATACAGTACTAAGACAAACTTAAGGAAATTGTCCGTTTTATATTTTTGCACAGACTGTACACTAGGAGTTTCTTAGAAGTGTATGGAATACTGTTAGTGACAAAGGGACAACAGGCCGCCCACCTTCCTCATTCTTGCTACTTGTTATAGGGCATGCAACTCTGTCAGAATGTTTAGTTCAACACTTGCCTTTCTTAGCTCATTTATAAGTTTAAGAAACAAATCACATGCAAAATATTATTCAGTAAACCTGCAATAGCACCAGGAAAACATGATCCAGGCTAACACATTATGACTGAAGAAAAATTTGTGAAAAGCATAAACAATGCAAGGGACTCCAGAAGTGAATCTCAGGCTGAGGATAAGGACTTTGGAGTGCCGAAAGTAAAATTAAGAGAGGTTAAGCAGCATCATAATTGTGTAATAGGTTTTGTTGAGAAAAGTGACAAAGAGATTTCTGCATACTACAATCATATGAGGAGTCTTTGAGACCTTATTGTGAAAGAGATGTTTGATAAACCACAAAAGAAAATTTAAAGTTTCTTCAAAGCAAACAAATAAAGGATGGGTAATTAAAATCATGTAGATCTACTGTATCTTATCATAATAAAATTACTGTATAATTTTATTCACAAAATTTCTCTGTGGCTTTTATTTCACTTAATTCAGAATTTTGCTAATCCAGACAAAACTCAGCCTCAATTGGTTCAGATTAAAGAAGTTTTACTTTATATTCAACCTTCATACTTCTAAATTCACACATCAGCCACTTTAGATAACAAGTCAATGAATTAGTACCACAAAGATAAAGCCTAAGTACACTGTAGATTAGAGTGCAAGTATGTATGATGCTGACAGAGCCAACCAATACCTTGCCTACTCTGATTTTATTGATAAAGCTGTGAAAATGGCCCAAGAATACTTTATTCTCTTCTCCATCATCTTGAACAGGGTCTCCAAATTAGGGCTTACAAAGAAGAAATTGCTCAGGCCCATGGCTTTTATAGAATTGAACAAAACAACTAAATTTGAAATACATTCATTTTTAAATGCAGTACATTCAGAAATGCATTTTAATTGCTGGTGAAGTACAACTGATGAAACTGAACTCTGTAAGGCAATTCACCTCTCAGGAAACACACTAACACATAGGGTTCAAGACATTGAATTTAACCTTTCAGCTCAGTTAACAGAGAAAGTTCTTGTGGTTTTCATTAGCCTTGTGCAAGTCCATAGAAATCTCTGGTATGGTTTTATTGTTTTCAGAGGCGTAAGCAGAGAGTACAAAGTTACTGAAAAACAAGCAGATACTATTAGCTTACATGGTACAGCAACTGAGAATAATCCCAAGGGAGTGTATGCAACTTAAGCTGAAAACACATCCTTCTTGTTGCTCAGGTGAATTTTGTCAGAACAAATGTTTGGAAAAATACACGTGGCACAAATAAATGTTTCAATGGAAGACTAAATACAGAACATGAAGCCAGTTGTGTTGCCACGACCTTGATAACCTCCATCAGGAAAAGCTGTGGGAAATCAATTGACATGTCTTGTGTAATGAATCCCATGATTTCTATAGTAACTTTCATTCTAGCTGATGGACTGAAACAAAGAGGTAGAGTCTCTTTCAGTTAACTTCCATACCTCACAAGATTAGATAGCTGACCCATGGCAAAACCATGTCAAGCTTTTTCCTCTGAGAGCAGATACTGAAATGTTTTTAAATAAAAAAAAAATAAAATCCTGAAGAAATAAGAGCTGAAAGAAATGGCTATGGAATGTGCATTTTTAGCTGATGTTGCTCTTCATTTGAATGAACAGAGTAAGAAACTTAAGGTGAAGGACAATCTTATCTGTAACCTTACACACTATGAAGGGGCTTAGGCAGAAAGTGATACTATTTGAATGACACTTTAAAAAGAAAATGTTGCACACTTCAGCAACTGTCATTCAACTGAGGCTGAAAATGATTCAGAGTTTTCACTTTCATTTGTAATGAAATTTCTTGGTGATCTAAAGAAACTCTCAGACAGGTTGTGAGATTTAAAAACACATTTTCAGGAGAATTTTCCTGAACCATTTTTCTTCTGATATTGAAGAGTTCTACCATCATTGCAAATGATTTGCAGACTGATGACACTATGAAAGGCAAGATAAAAGAATGAAGTTCCTTATTCAGTTTTGAAAATTCCTTCCATAAAAAAATTACCATTAGAACAAATACTCTGCATGCAGTTTATCAATATTTTATACTACCTAAAGATGCGTGGACACATTTTCTATGCAGAGGTTCATAAAATCAAAATACAGAAGTACCCTGATTGACCAACATGAGACGTTTTGCTAGTTAAACAACCCAAATCCAAGGCATTTAACAAAATCCTGGATTCAAAAAATAAACTTAACAGTTATTACAAAGATGCACATGAGTTGAATGAGGTGTGTTTATAATAAATTTCATTTCATCTCATTTTATTTTAGTGTTTTATTTCTGATGTTCCCATCCATCCCCCACCAAGACTCCATGCTTGGTAAGTGGCCCTCATAATAATTTGGAGATTCCTGATTTAGAACATCATACTCTTCTAGAATGGGCCTAAGATTCAACTTTATTTTCCATACTATTGGAAGGTTTGCCTTTGAGAGGAAAGTTGTGGACTATACTATCTAAGCTTCATAATATTAACATTACAATATCTTTACCATCCAGTAGCCAGTTCTCATTTGACAGTTTTGCTAACTGAGATACAATCAGGCTGACCATTAATTTATCAGGAACTAAATGACCTCTATCCACATACTCCTTCACCTTCAGGCCCAAATCTATTAAACAAGAGAACATATAGTAGTATAATTTCTTAGACAACACATAAGTTTCTATAAATTAAGTAGTACAAAAATATAGTTTCTTTTTCACAACCATCAACATTCTGCCATGAAAATGCAATGTTGTGCAGTCCTGTTTACTACTTTAAGTTTTGTTAGTTTTTGTGTTTGATTCTCATGACAAAATTGGTAGTGATACTTTTTGACACTGCATGCATATCAAAACTTTAGTATAATTGACATCTCGTCAAGTCTACATGATTGGAAATTAGTCTGGGTAAAGTCTACATGGTTGGAAATTAGACTGGGTGAAGTGTAAGAGCTTTGAAGGATAAAACAAGACCAATGAGAGCAGCATATAATCACAATAACATTCACTGTGTACCATTTTGCACTGAAATGCCATGGAAATCCAAATTTTTTAACGGAATTAATAGCTGCTGTGATAGCAGATGCCAAAACATTCAATGTTACATAAGCGCCACTGTGATATCACGGATTTGTGCCTTTTTACTCTTTCCAAATATGCACTATACTTATCTGAATTTATTCAAGTCTCAAACATCAGAAATTAAATTCATTAAGTAACTGCTTTAGGAATAGAAAACCAAAATAATGCACTAAGGGAGCACTCCATAATGCTATAAAGGTCATGCGATTTTCAGCACCTGGAGTAATTTAAAGGATTGATACAAACTACGTACTTGTAGTAGCAGGCATAACTCTTAAGTTATTTCCAATAGCAGGAGCTTGAACTTTCCTTGGAATATGTTGTCTCAAGGCCTAACTTCATTTTTAGAGGCACATACAACAAAAATGTATTGTGTGACAATGAGAGTTTGAAAGAATTGTGTTGGATGCAACATACACAATACATTGGATGCAAGGGGGTTTGGATCAGATGTTAAAGAAGTACCTCTATCTATCTGAAAGCATGCTTCAAACCAGGAGCACAGTATGTTTACCTAGCGCTAAATTATGCCAAGAGGTAAAACTTTCCATAAAAGATGCAAAACACACACTCTTCCCACTACAAATGTTCCAATTACCATCTTTTGATCTATTCTACCCTCTTCTAATTCTGCATAATGCTGACAGTCCTTAGACAAAACTTACCTGGTTGGTAAGTCTCATATAATGTAGTGATATGAAATGCTGTTCCAAAACCTTGTGGTGGTCGGATTTCAAATTAAGATACAACTAATTTCTGTGCAGACCTGGATGGACAAGACTCCACTGAATTTCTAAGTATACAGGTGTAGGTATCCAAATTTCTATTATGCACTTTAAGGGCTTTGTAGTGGACCTTTGTAGGTAATATTTTAATGAGAAACTCATGTTAGGAGTGCTATCACAACTCTCAAATTCTCCTGCATCTGCTGCATTCAAAAAACTAAACAGACATATATGCTGTTGCATTGTTTATGCATCCACATATAAGAATGGCTTAACATGGCAACCACTTACTTGGACACAAACATTACACATGCATACCATGTTTCAGTACACATGCTCACCAACACCTGGTAGTCCATTGACTCCACTTGTTTCTCTAAAGGTGAGTCCACACCATGCCCGTACCCAGAAAAAAATTTCAGGGAGAGTTTTCCATAACTAGATCTAAACTTATGAGTATGCCACACAGTTACCATGTACCTACTCCATAGTAAATAGACATTACGTAGATAAGAAAATTACTTGGAGACATTATAAAGACAGGAAAATCTCATCAGAATGAAGATATTCTACCTTACAGCACAAAACACCGAGACTGCTTCGAAAACCAGGATATATGCTCACCTTAGCTATGTAAGGCGACAATATTAAGTGTTCCTTTTTCTTGTAAATGTGCTACTAGTATAGACCTACTGTTATCTAACGACATTTTCCCACATTGGTTTTATATGAATTTAAATAAATAAACCTGTCATAAGTTTCGGGGGGGGGGGTGAACCCTAAAAACCCCCCTCTAAATACAGCCCTGGTCCACACTGTTCAACATATCAACAGTAAACATTCAACAATTAACAAAATGTTTCATTCAACATGTTGTATCTGTTAACTTTTAACATTCTATCTACAACAGTTGACTTGGGACAACAAAATCTCTCAAAACGCAAAACTGACTCTAATGATGAGGATTTGGCTATTGATATTTGTGTCTGTGCTTCATATGTAATGAAAAAGAAGGAAAGAAGAAGAATGTGGATGAGGCACTATATGTTTAATCAGCACACGAGAAAATATTTTGACTGAATTTAAAATTGAGGACAAGTTTGGTTTCAAACATTTCTTGAGAAGGAGTGAAAATGGCTTCAAATTTGTTTTGATCATGATAGAACCTATAATTGACAAAAAAGGACACACATTTTAGAGCAGCCATTCTTGCTGCTGAACTTGAGACCTTTTTTGCAGTGAGCCAGTGAGGCTATTTTTTTTTTCGATGTAACCTCTGGACAACAATAAACTGCACATAGTCTGGCATAATTATCTCCCTTTTTATCTTATTCCTGTACTCTTTGTACCAAACATTACACAATGATGGCTTCAACATAATATCATTGATTAATGAAAGTGTCTTTTCTTTCATCCATTCCATAATTTCATGTGGAGCAAACCAAATCAATATGAGCACAGAACAACACGAATGAACAACAGAACTACTGAACACTGAACACATGATGAATAGTGTGCAGGAATCGGAAGTATGATGCTGCCATGGTAACAATCCAGAAACTTCTGAAGCTCACCAGATTCACATACAAAGAAAAAAATGACATAATTAGTTTTCCATCAAATGCGGAAAACACCCAACATGTTAAAAGTGTCAAGCTCAGCACTCTCGGCCAACATGTTAAATCAATCCTGTGATCCAAATTTGGCCAACATGCAAAATGTTAACATGTTGCACTTGACAAGTTTTGTTAAATGCAACAGTGTAGATAGGCTTATGTGCTGGTTGCTTCCCTTGACATGCGCTGATTTTGTTTATTTTCCATGCTCGTCACTGGGGCCACCGGACCAGCGTCGTCTGCAGTTGTTCCTGATTGCACTTCTTCCTGCTGGTGGGGGAGTTTTGAGCCAATTACGGCTCTTCTTATAAGGAGTACCTGTTCTAGCAGAGATGGCTGCAGTTACTTAATGACTTTGGTATGATGGACCAATTTTTGGCCCCTGCTCGTAACCAGATAGGCAGCCCAAGTAACAAGCCAGTAACTGACTGCACCACATACCAACAGCACTCACCAGGTTGCGCCCTCTTCGCCAGCATAGATAGCACTCAAGCAGTGTTAACGTCATCGTCAGGTGATCTTCCCGGTGGCCTTGAGTGAGACGCTCCAACCAAGAAGAGAAAGTGTGACTGACTTAGTTCTCAGCGACGAGTGGAGAAAGACTTCTTGAGCTTTGTGTCTGGGAGCGGCCGTCTCCACACATTTCGGCCTCGTCTTTATTATTATATACATTCTTTTGGCATAAGTTAAGTTCAAAATTCCTTTCTTTATGTGTGGAGTGGCAGTTTAATTTTTCGAAGCAAGTTCATATTGAAATATCAGCACGTGCTAAATTGTATTAAAATGGCAAACATTCTGTGAGGACAAAGCAAAATACTTAATATACTTCAATTGTAATTTGTTAATGTTTCTTAGATTTGTATGTGAATATATCCAATGCTTTTTGGGCTGCAAGAATTACTAGTTTCATTTAGTGGTGTATTAAATCCTTACTTCATTCCCCTTTACTTTATTTATAGTACAAAGAATTCATTACTCTGGGGGAATGCTTTGTTTCAACGCATTCTAGAATGGGCCCGGCATTCAACTTTTCTAGTAACCATCTGCTGTACGTTTGCTCTGGTTGCTGCTTATAATAATAGTTGTATTTCAAGTTGTATTTTTTTATAATAAATAATTTGTGGCATTCTGCACTTTGACTATACTTAAATAAATTAGTTTGAATTGAAACGGCTTTGCTAGAATGTTACACTGCCTGCATATCAATGCCATACAATTCCTGAAAGCCAAGGGGGATGCATTGCGTGTAGGTTTTCCTCAGACTATTGTGGAATTTGAAAATGCTTTCCTTGGCGAATTTTCCTTCATTTGTGAAGAGAATGAGCTGTGGAAAATGGGGGACCTCCAAACAGTGGTGCAAGGACCACGTACAGAAATGGATTTATGATGCAAAATCTTCTGGACATATTACATGTACCCTCTGGGGGTGGAATGGGTTTAGCTGTTATTCATAAATAACATGCTAAACAATGGTGTGATCCATAGCAAGTGCTCCTGCTATCGCTTGGCTACTAGTCAATGCCTCCTCTTCAACTGCATGAAGTATGGCCTCTACAAAACCAGGGGTGTAGTGCCACCTTGGAATACCACCATCAGTCCTGATGTTGGTGAATGTACCCCTTTCCTGGATTCACTGATAAAGCTTTCGCAAAGAGATTGTTCTATGGTATCTGGCAGCATGGAAAATGTTCCAGATACAGTTGATGAGTAACCGTCCTATTACACTTAGCTTTGCTGTACAATAACACTATATTGGTATATACTTCATAAAAGTGTAGTCAATTATTTTCAACAGCAATCCACTATTATGTGAATTACAGTTGATGCTGCAAACACTACAAAATTGTGACGTCAAATGATTGGCATTTCTCCAGTGAGCTCACATGCCAATGACACTGTGAAACAGCAAGTCGATGACAGACATACGATATCAGGCATTCATCAGATGATTTATTACTTCACCCTGATCATTGGCGCAGCAGATGCAAGTGAGTGATGGCATTTTGCTTGTAATGGAGAAACAATACATTTATGGAAATGAGTTGCTATTTCAAATTTTAGTTGGTATGACTCCACTAAAAGCCCTATAAAGTGTATCATAGAAATTTAGATACATCCCGTATATAATCAAGAGAGTGGCACAATCACAACAAATTTAGCAGGCATTAATTCTAGCTTGAAAGTCTAATACCAAAAGGGAAAATAGATGGAAGCATTGTGGAGTTAACAAGGTGAAACTGATACAAAGATTGTTCCACTGTATCTGACTAGTTTATTATCCATACATATACACTGCAGATCCGGATCAAAAGTTTGGGATATTCTATAAAGATTGCATAACTTTGTGTTTATCTTAAATGACTGCACTAAATGTTTATACTGCTAATGCAGGTGTATTGTATCGTAAGGCATAAACTGTATTAGCAATGTAAACAAACACTGCAACTCAACTTCCTTGCTGTTTATGAACAAAGATTCATCTTTTTAAATATGCAGAGAGTGATAAAGTAACATCAACGGTAAAGAACAGAAGGGGATTTGTAATTGTATGATACTGTTTTTCATTCAGCAGGGTTGGTGAACTGCACCATATTGAAGGAATACATGACAAAAATGGGTGTCATAGTATATCACAATTATATTAATATCTGATTTTCTCACATAAAAACTTTTTATTTCAACATTAGGTATGTGCTAACCTACATGTTTATTTACTCTCTGAAAGCAGCAGCAGATTTTTAATTTGATTATAACTGCCAACACCCACGGATTATTTTTGCTACAGGTGAGCAATATATACATAGGGGTGTTTCCGAATTCAGTGAGCAGTTTTACTCATACCAAATGGTTTGTAGTTGGCTGATGCTAATATATATAGTGTTTCAGAATTGGGCCAATTTACTTTAAGGGATTATAGAGGGGTGTTGGGAGAACAATTGGAGAGAGGACATTTATGGTTCCAGAGCACACAATTTTATGCAACAAGCCAAAATAATTTTGAGCCAGTATGCTACTGATAGCACCTCAATGGTGTATGCAAGCATTTGCTGCACTGCCAAGAAGTGTACATGTGTGACTCAGTGGTAAAGTAGGGAGTTCTCAGGCCAGCAACACCAGATGCCAAGTTCAGCCCTGCCAAATGTTTCTCTTTTTTTTCTTCTTTCTTCAAATTGTTGATTGTGAAAGATATGGAATATTACACTGCTCCAAATCAAACAAATGAATTTTGAACGGGAATGTATAACATAAGATACTGTAACGTTCTAAACATACACATGATATGTGGAGGTGGCTTAAAAATGGCCATTACCTGGGACTAGTACACTATTGTGCTTACAAATTTAAAAAGTGTGCTATTAGCTCTGAAAAATAAATAACTAGTGAGCAAGGTAAATCACAGTCACATTCCTGCTTAAGCTTTATTTATTCACTTCCAGGAACCGTAGAGAAGTGTTTTTCTTCAGATATACGGAAACAGCTAACAGTGAGCATTCTCATTTGTGAACTCTGATTTTCTGAAATATTTTCCCTTTGGAAAGTGCCAGTTAATCACAAGATAGGACTCCTATACATTTACAGAAAGTTATATATACCTATGAAAGTGCCTGTTGCCACTCGCACAGGCCCACTCAGTAACTATAGTGAAATAGTGCTGTGCTCAATTCACAGGGAGCGCCCAATTCGTTCCCTCTGTAAAATAGCTTTTGTTTTTCTTCTTGTGTTTAAGATGAGTGGTTGAATTGAGTTTTATTTATGGACGCTCTTTAACTGCTGTGGTCCCTAATGTCCCATTCTATATTGGGCATGAAAGACCAATGATTTTGCTCAGAGGCTTCTTTATCAGGCTTGGGGTTCTTTTACGTGCTGTAAATCTACGACACAGGACCACCGGCTTTACTTCCCTTCCAAAGGAAGCCATACTAAGGATCTTTACACCCAAAAAAAATCCATCACCCTCCGCCGGGTTTGAACCCACAACCTCGGGGACTAGAGGCTAGCATGGTAACCACTACACCATGGAGGAAAACAAAGAAGAGTAGTGCATGCATATGTGAATAGCAATGGTAATTTTAATTTCTGAATAATCCAAAAGAAAAAACATTTAGCTTTAATGTACTAAAGTAGAGGGTTTATAATACTGCTTAAATCTGTTGTGCAGAAACACCTGCAATATTCCTGTTCACACAGTGCAGCTGCAATACTTAAGTGCAAGCATAAATCTGAAGGTCACTACGGCTGACAATCCCGTTGCGTCATTTGAGTTATGTTAATGGTATTCAGTGGAATAATGGCTAATGATTACAGTTTTGAGGAGGTAAAAGACATGCATTTTGTTTACGGGGAAGCTAAAGGCAACACGTATGAAGCTGCATGACTTTACAGAGGACATATCCTAAAAGACATCATCCATACCTAACACATCCCACTTTGGTATTTGAGGAAGATGTGCTCAGAATGTTTCAGGAGACCCCTTCAGTTAGTCCGTGCTATTGCATGTACAATGTGCACACAATATTCGAGTATATGGCAGGTGGTGCAGGAAGACCAACTCCAATCGTTCCATCTTTTGAAATACAGTCCTTGAAACCAGCAGACTTCGGCCAATGAATGCAGTTCTGTAACGGGTCTCTGAATATCACATTGAACAGTCTGATTTCTTCCACCAATTGCTATTCACTGATGAGTGTTGTTTTTACAAGAGATGGAATGGCACTGATAATCCACATGCCATTGCGCAGAGGAACAGTCAGTACATGTTCGGCGTCAACATCTGGGTTGGCATAATTTGCAATTACCTTGTTGGTCCATTTCTTCTTCCACCTTGGCTAAATGGACATGTGTATCGCCAATTCTTGATTCATGTTCTACTTGGGTTTCTGGTAGAAGTTCCTCTTGTCCTCCGACCCCATATGTGGTTCCACATGACAGAGCTCCCACCCACTTTGACAGGGAGGATAGAAACCATCTAAATAATGCATTCCCAGGATGATGGATTGGTCGTGGTGGCATCGTTTCTTGGTCGCCACATCCTCCTGATCTCACTCCTCCAGGTTTTTCTTATGGGGTCACATTAAGTGCCATGTATATGATACCCCAATAAACTCAGAAGAGGAAATGCTCAGAAGAATAATGGCTGCCTGTGATGTAATCTGCAACACTCCAGGCATTTTCGAGAGAATACGAGATGCATTTCTTCGTCGTTGCAATCTATGCTTGGAAATTGAAGGATGTCACTTTCAACAGTTTCTTTGAACTGCTTTTTGCATGAAAGCATGAATAACATGTTTAGTTACCTTTACTTTTTCTTACAATTTTCATGTTTCCTTCACTCCCAGGATAAATATGTGCTTTAATTTTCCTCGAACTTCCTTGTTTTTATAAATTTCTTCCATCCTGAGGATAAATAGCAGCTTTGATTTTCCTTTATCTTCCTTGGATCATATAATTTTTCTCCAGCCTGAGGATAAATAACTTTAATTTTCCTTCATTTTCCTCAATTTCTGCAACTTTCTTTCGAACCGAGGTGTGAACAAACAATTTTCCTCATACTTCATCATTTTCCAGTTTCCTCCAATCCGAGGATAAGTAAGAACTTTTATTTTCGTTTATCTTCTGTGGCTTCTACAACGTTCCCCCACTACGAGGTGTGAATAAACAGTTTTTCTCCCCAATTTATCCGTATCATTTTCCAGTTCCCCCACTCTAAGGAGAAATAAAAATGTTAATTTTCCATGATATTCCTGGATTTGTGGTATGGTTCCACTTCCGCTAGTCCAAGGTTTGAATACACAGTCAACCCCCCCCCCCCACTCCCCCTGTATTTCCTTGTTATCACCTTTCACACTTCCTCTACTCCGAGGATAAACAATTTTAATTTTCCTGGTTCTTCGTTATTGTTTACACATAATTTTCTCCAGCCTGAGCTATGAATAAAAAGCTTATTTTCTTAATTTTCTCTTGTCATTTTCTAATTTCCTCCACTTTGAGGTATTAATAACTACTATATTATTTCTGGAGTGCTAAGCAAGCAGTGGAAGAGAGTGGACGTGTTAGGAGGAAGCTCCTGGAGTGGATGAAAGAGGGGCTTAAGTAACCATGGGAATTGGCACTGAGGTGTATAGAGCAAGAATTGGAACATTTAACAAGTTAAAGTGGAAGGATTCTAAAACAAACAAAGGTGTAGTAGAGATGGCAAACATGTTTCTTCTCACATGTATAATAGGTATACTATTGATAATTGGTGGAGTTGAAATCAACCCTGGGCCAAATGGGGATCAAAACGTCATGGAACAAACGTTGGCATACATTAAAGATATGGATGAGAGATTAGGAATTAAACTTAATGGGATGGAAAAGGAACTAATAGATATCAAGGGAGAGATCAAAAATGAAATGCAAGATATACGAAATGAGGTACAGAAAGTTAAAAGAAGAGTTGAGCTGCTGGAAGAGAGACACCGCAGATTTAATCTGGTTATAGCAGGAGTGAAAGAAAGGAACGGAGTATGGCCTGTAGATGAGGTCAGAGAGATTATAGAAGGAAAGCTTGGTTTGAAGTTACAGGGATGGGAGATTAGAGAAGCATTTAGAGTGGGGAGATCAAGAGGAGCCAGAATGATAGTTGCAAGATTTACGTCAGTGCAGTTTGTGTATGAAGTATTGAAGAAATCAAAGTTACTAAAAGGAACAAATATCTTTATAAACAGAGATTTATCGGTGGAACAACGGGCCTTGAAGAGGGATTTAATTCAGCAAATGATCTTGGCAAGAATGGAAGGGAAACGGGCCTTCATAAAGAATCTACGACTGTGGGTCGACGGGCGCATGGTGACGGGATACGAAAGTGACTCAAGGAACAGTAGATGCCAGGAACAGGATATGGCTCAGCGAAATATATCCGAGACCAGAGAACGCAGAGGAAGTCCAAAGAGCGATCGGAGACCAGAGGACAATGAGCGACACATGGAAGTTACATCACCGACACGTGGAGCTGGTGGAAAGAAGATGACGGTATCGGAGACAAGGCATGGAGATGACGTAGCCAGAACGTCAGATCAGAGTGACGCAAGGACATCAGCTGGAGAAACAAGGAAAGTGATTTCACCAAGGAGGGAGGAAGCTAAACTGGCACGTGATCTGGCTGTGGGTAGGGCGGGGGCGTGGTCTCAGAGTGATGGAACGGAGGGAGAGGAAAGTATTGTGTCGACACCCAGTGGGAGTATACTGGTTTTGGACAGAAATTTAGTGGGTCCGTCAAAGGAGAAAACTGGAATAGAATTACGAAGTAGGAAAGTGTTGGACAGATTTAGAAGTAGAACAGGTTCACAATAGGGAAAGGAAAAAGGAAGAAGGAAGATTGGGTTCTGGAATTGCGAGGGATTAAAAAATAAAATATTTACAGGGAAGTTGAGACATCTACTAGAAAAGGTAGATTATTTAGGGGTAGCAGAAACCTGGCTGAGGGAGGTAAATATAGAGGTTAAGGATTATACATATGTTGGAATAGAAGGGGAGGGGTTAGCAGTGAGGGGAAGAGCCTCTGGCGGAGTGGGTTTATTTGTAAGACAATCCATGGGGAAAGTAGTAAGAGATACTTGGTCCAGGATTAAAAATGTTTTGTGGATTATATTGGAAGATAAACTGATAAATGAGAATATCATATGTTTAGGTGTAGTGGTATAATGCACCAGCTCCCTCGCAATACCACAATCCTGAATTGTGGAAGGCGCTTGAGAGAGATATAAATAGGTTAAGAGAGAAGTACGGGAATACGGAAGTAATAATAATGGGGGATTTTAATATCAGAATAGGTGAAGGAGATGTGAATATAGAGTGTGATATGTTTGTTGGAAATGAAACACGTTCCAGAAGGGAGCAGTTCAGGCGAAGTAAAGATAAGTGTATAGATAAGTCAAGTGATGGTTTTATCGAATTTTGTGAAGTGAACGCTTTAGACATATTGAACGGTAAATATGGAGATGATTTGGAGGGAGAGTTTACTTTTGTTAATATGAATGGGCAAAGTGTCATTGATTATATATTATGGCCGATTAGCAAGGCATATACAATAGAAAACTTTAAGGTACTAAACTTTGTATCTAATAGCTCCCACTTCCCACTGGTAGTGGAGATTCAAAGGCGATCAGAAGTACGGGAATTCAGACGGGAATGGGGAAAGAATACTAAGCAATATATTGAATTTAAATGGAGGGAGGAACAGAGGATAGAATTTAAACGAACATTAGATTCCAAGCATGGTCAAATATGTCAACAGGGAATGATTTTTATGATAAGGAACCAGGAAATGGAGAATGTAAACAATATTTTTAATATGTTAATGCAAAGAGCAGGGGAAGGGATGAGAAGGGGGAGAGGCAGGGTAATAAAGGAAATAGGGTGGTATGATGAGGAATGCAAAATAACAAAAAAGGTGGTGAAACAGGCATTAGTAAGATGGAAAAAGAGAGGGTATGAGGAAGATAAGAAGGAATACCTAAAGAGTAGGAATTTATATAATGCACTATTAGAAGAAAAGAAACAAGAATGGAGAAATAAAGAACAAAGTAATTTGATTAAAGTATTAAGGGAAAACAATGCCAGTAAGGTGTGGAGAGTGTTAAAATCCACGTATAATAAATGGTTAGCTAAACCAAATATCACTTCAGCAGATTGGATGGAGTATTTTAAAATGTTATTCGAGGAGGAGGGCTTTATCAAGATGAAGCCAGTGGCGGATTTTGGAGTGGGATACATAGATACATTAGATAGTGAAGTAAGAGATGAGGAGGTAGTGAAACAAGTGAAGGTAATGAAAAATAATAAGGCAACAGGTATTGATGGAATTCCTCCCGAGTTTATCAAAGAATGGTGTAGCGATGAGACTAGAGTAAAGATGTTTACTGATTTGTTTAATGTAATAAAAACCAAGGGGTATATACCGAAGCATTGGAGGAAAGCAATAATTCATCCTATATATAAAGGTAAGGGGAGTGTTGATAAGCCCAATAATTACAGGGGAATAGCATTACTTTCAAATGTTGGAAAGATTTTCACAGGGATTTTAGCTAATAGGATACAAAACTGGGTAGAGGAATATAATATCCTCTTGGAGTTTCAAATGGGTTTCCGTAAGAGGAGGAGAACGGTAGATAACTTATTCATAATTAAAACTCTGGTGGATAAGTATTTAAAAGAAAAAAAGGGGAAAATTATACATGGCATTTGTTGATTTGGAGAAAGCGTATGACCGCATTGATTTAAATTTGTTGTGGCACAAACTTTTGAGGAAGGGAGTAAGCCAACAGATGGTAAATTCATTTAAAGCTCTATACAAGGACAACACATTCTGTGTGAAAGTAGGAGTAGGATTGGTGACAAAAGAAGTAAATCAAAGGAAGGGGCTACGACAAGGATGTAAATTAAGTCCAGTGTTATTTAATCTGTACATTGATGATATCCTCACTGAGATAGGAAGGAATAATAGTTGGTTGCCTACGATAAATAAGGTATCAATCCCTGGGTTATTATTCGCTGATGATTTAGTGATAGGATCAGTTTCAACGATTGGTCTGAAGCAGTCCCTACAGCAAATGAATAAATACTGCGAGGAGTGGAATTTGAAAGTAAATCAAGAGAAGACTCAAATTATAGTGTTTAAGAAAGGTGCCAAACTGAGCAAGTATGAAAAGTGGAAGAATGGAGAGAAGGAATATAAAGTGGTCAGAGACTGTATATATTTAGGGGTTAAAATGGATGGGGGTGGAAAATGGGAGAAACAGAAGAAACTGGTATTGACAAAGGGGAAAGGGGCAATGGCAGCGATTAGAGGGTGCAAATATAGAATACCAGATATAAATGTTAAATGGCTAGAGAAAATATATAACACAGTAGTTGAAGCAAAAATGTTATATGGTAGTGAAATATGGGGAGTAGAACGAGGCTGGGAAGAGATAGATATGGTACATAGGAGTTTCTGCAGAGAAGTTTTAGGCCTGCCAAATGCTACAGTTAAGGAATTTGCTCTAATTGAAATGCAGAGAGTGGGGGCGAAAGGGGTAATAATGGAGAGAGCTCTTAAATATTGGTACAGATTATTAAATTTAGAAGAGAAGAACTTGTTGAGGCAGTGTTTGGAATTCCAAGAAAGGAGCTTAAAGAAGAATGGGTGGAGCTATAGTATACAAACTAATTTGGAAAATAGTGGTCTAGGGGAAATCTGGAGGAGGGAAAATAATGTTAAGGGTTTTTGGAAAGAAGCTAGGCAGAGGTTTGAAGATATAGAGATACAAAATTTATTTAGCAACATTGGGAACAAAAGTTCCTTGGAATCATATATATTAATAAAAAATGTATGGGATAGAGAACAGTATGTGGATAACTCAAATAAGGAACAAAGAGAAAGTATTGCCTGGGCACGAGCAGGTGTATGGAGATTAATAGGAATGAGAAATGGGTTCCCACAGAATCAGTGCCCAATATGTGGGGAAAGAGAAGATTTAGAACATATCGTTTTTGACTGTAAAGGTACACAGCATTGGAGAAAGGCAGATACAAATGGGAAATGGTTAAAACGGGACAGGAAAGTAGCTTTAAGCAAGATTTTTAACAAGGATAGTAAAAAGGTAGGAGAATACTTGTCCAAAGTTAAAAAGAAATGGTTATGGACAATAAAAAGAGATGTAAATTAATTCCATCAAGTGATGTTAAGTTATGTAATTATATTATTATTATTATTATTATTATTATTATTATTATTATTATTTATATATTATTACTATAAGATTATTATTTTGGTACCATTACTATTATTTTTATTATTATTATCATCATTTTTTATGTTATAATAAGAGTGTAATATGGGTAGAATATGGCAAGATAACAGCTTGGGCTGATGTATAGCCATATTCTAAGGCAGATTGCTAGCACAAATAAATAAATAAATAAATATTATTTCTTACTCTTCCTTATTGTTCACAAATGTCCTCCATAAAGTACGAGCATGTATGGTTTCCACTGTTGTTCATCTTTAACAGCTACATTTTCCATCTCTAAGGGGGAATGGATAGAGTAATAAATTTTTGGGCATTTCTCCCTTAGCACTTACATAATGTGTTGCCTCTATTCATGGCATATACAAGACTACATAACAAGTAACCAATGCATTTCACCATTAACATATATCCTTTTTATGATTACTGGCATCTACTTACATGTGAGGCATGACTACCAAATTATCTTTGGGTATTTCCTCTGGCCTATTTTAAAATTAAAAGCTACAGTTCATTCATTTTCTGTAACATTTTGACTTCAATTTTGTAAATTTACACTACACCTGTATTAGATCACTGTCATGTTATTGCCGTTTCATTGTTTAAAATGCATGTGCTATATCATTCCCTGATTATTTCTTATATCCATGTAACAGAATATTTATTTCCGCTTCTTTTGCACAACATTTTTATCATTAATTAATCTCTACATTTAAATAGCACTGAGTATCGCATAGTGGCCTTCAGAAAGGAGCAGGCATCTAAGCATTGCAACCACACTGTGCAAACAAGAATAATGCACGTATTCTGAGCAATATGTTTAAACATTGCATGATATCATGTGTAGAGAGGATTTTATTACACTGAAGCTAAACGTTTTCTTTCTCTGCATTACTCAGAAATTAAAATTACCATTGCTATCCGTGTATGCATGCACCTCTCATCTTAAACACAAGAAGAAAATAAAGGTTATTTCACAGATGGAATTGAACACAGCACTATTTCACTATTGTCAATGACATTACCAAGTGAGCTATCTATGCAAGTGACAACAGGTGCTTTCATAGGTATATCTGACTTTTTGAAAATGTATAGGAGTGCTATCTCATGATTCACTAGTGTTTCCCAAAAGGACAATACATATGTATTTCAGAAAATCACAGTTCACAAATGGAAATGCTCACTGTTAGGTGTGTTTCCATGTATCTGAAGAAGAAATATGCTTTTCTACAGTTCCTGGAAATGAATAAATAAAGCTTAAGCAGGAATGCAACTGTGACTTATCTTGTACACTAGTTATTTCTTTTCCAGAGCTAACAGCGCATTCTTTCAATTCATAAGCAAAATAGTGCATTAGTCCCAGGTTATGGTAATATTATGTTGTACATTCCTGTTCAAAGTTCATTCATTTGATTTGCTCGATTACAGTTAATAGCAGCAGTAATACCAAATGGAGCAGTGCAGTATTCCATATTCTTCATGATCAACAATTTGAGGAACAAAAAAAAAAAGAAGAAGAGAAAAGAAACATGAACTTGGAATCTGGTGTCACTTGCTTGTGAACTCCCTACTTTACCACTCTGAGCCACACATGTACATTTCTTGACAGTGCAGCAAATACTTGCATATACCATTGAGGTGATATCACTGACATACTGGCTCAAATTTATTTTGGCTTATTGCACAAAATCATGCACCCTGGGACCGTAAGTGTCCATTCCTAATTGTTCCAACACCCTTCTATAATCCCTTAAAGTAAATTGGTCAAATTCTGAAACTCTATATATATTAGAGTCAGCAAACTGCAAACCATTTGGTGTGAGTAGAACTGCTCACTGCCACAAGACAGCTTCTATTTCACAGCCAAAAATATGCTGTTGGTGGAATGTGGCTAGGCCCGCTGGATGCTTTCTCTCACATGTGGAGTGTGCCCAAGTTAAACAATCAGATACAGGCCTGGATGAGGGAGAAGCACCTGGTATGAGATGTGTTTGTTAATTTTCTGAAGATAATACTTCACTCACTTTTTAAATTAGTATTGCATTCTTAACTTCCACATGACTTTTGTCCAATTCCATGGTGTCCCATAGCACGCCTGCTCATATTCAAGGGGTCCAAAGTTTTAATCTCGGTTAGGGTGTTATCCGGATGCTTTTTCTGGAGTTTTCCCTTATCCTGAAACAACGAATATCGGTTAACTCCAAGTTCTATGTACCTGGGCTCATTTCATCATTTTTTCATCCATTTCATTCATTGTCCAATATGACCTACCCAGTTAAAGGACATTAAACCAAAAAAGAAGTGTCTTTTGGGTTCACTCATAATTAACCACTTGTAATAAGTCTTGTCTTCAAATATTTAAAAGAATTAATAATTTTAGTTGATGTATCCTGTTATCAGTGTACCATGTAAAGTATTTGATTCAAAAGCATTAATAAAATTCAATTGAATAGCATATTATGTTGCCTGGGTTATCCAGCAACTTTTGACCTGCAGTGTATAAAGGAAAGAATCCTTATTTGTGATCTGCCTAATTTGAATGGGTAAGCTTAAGACTCATTGAAGACATCGGCCTTCCTCAGCAACCTTGCCATCTCCTGGCCACACACCAAGGATCATAATGTTTGTCCAGAGTTGCCT
The DNA here is from genome assembly GCA_030765065.1 of Deroplatys truncata. Lineage (NCBI taxonomy): Eukaryota > Metazoa > Arthropoda > Insecta > Mantodea > Mantidae > Deroplatys > Deroplatys truncata. The sequence continues at coordinate 498,983,922 of CM060990.1, read as the reverse complement.
TTTTTTTTGTTTTGCTCTCAACTGCAATAACTAATTTTCTCACACCGTTGATTAATGTAGCACACATGTATTTCATTATAGATTTAAAATTTCATGGATATAATAATAACAATAAGTGGTGGTGGTGGTGAAAGGTTTTAGAAAGGTTTCTTAAGGGTAAGTTTTAAATAATCTTGAAAATTAATGTTTTGTACTTACATATAGACTTTTAAGCTAGATTTATATTGAATTTATTGGTCACTGTAACTTCATATACCTCACACTGAAACTTTTAATTATCATTGTTTAAATGTCCCATTCTGTCACAGAAAAACTGCAATTTTTGTATCATTTTGGAACAATTAATATTTATTCAATGCTGATGTGTATGATCAGTGAACTCTATGTGATAAATATCCATCAGTACACTTTATAAATGTACTATATATTTTAAAATATGCAGGTCATGCCTTTGCAAGTAGTGTACTGTAGGCATATATATCTTATAAAATACCCTGTGTGAGATTAATGATTTAGTTAAGCAATTTTATCAAAGGGACTATACAGGGTGGACTATTTAAGTTGAAACTGTACAATATCTCCAAAGCTAAGCGTTGTAGAAAGAAACATCTTGAATAAAAGTTGCTTGATATTAGGAAAGTAAATGTCATTGGTCATATTTTATTTGGAGGATGTTGTGATAGTCATTTTAGAATCAATTTAAATTGGTCCTAATTGTAGATTCTCATTTAAAAAAATTAAATTGACCCTAAAATGACCATCATAATGTCCTCCAAACAAAACACGACTACTGGCATTTACTTTCCCCCATAATATCAAGCAACTTTTATTAAAGACATTTCTTTCTACAATACTTAGTTTTGGAGATATTGTACAGTCTCAACTTAAATGGTCCACCTGTATATCACTGCAAGCTCCAGGGAAAAAGGGACATTGTGACAGTAAGAAAGAATGAAAAGAAAGAAAAATTATAGAAGAGATTTATGTACACCACTACAGGGGTATATCACATATTAAAAAAGGAAAGCTCTGATAAGAAAGTGCAAAATCAAAATTCTTTTCATTGTGACTCAAATTTGTCCTTCCAGTCAGTGAAATGCCTCACCACAGCTGCCTGTGTCACTATCATGAGAACATCAATTTACCTTAGACTGCTCTGTGTGGGTATAAGGAGAATATTCCTAAAACATCACAACTAATCAGTACATTAGTATACAGTCCTGAAAATAACTGCATGTCTAGCATATGTCATAGTTGTGGCATCAGAAACCTGCTCAGCCAGCATAATTAACAGATGATAGAAATGAATTAGCGTGGTTTGTTTGGAACACCACTGATGGAAAAATTGGAAAAGTTCTGAAGGAGAACACTGTCTGTGAAGCATTTGAAGAACTTATTGAAAAAAATAACCCAGCTTTTAAAACATTGCTTCTTGGTAAAAAACTCAGTGTACATATTTTCAAGAGAAGAAAGGTGCTGCAGATGGTAAAGAACTTTTAGTACAGATTAATTTTGTAAAGATTATACTGCCAGATTTCAAAATGAAATTCAATCAGCATGTTGGAACTCTCAACACATCACAATCTTCACAGCTGTTGCCTGGATAAGCCCTGGAATGCTATGAAGTTATGCAACTGTCAGTGTTGAAATGTCTCATGATAAATATGCTGTCAACACATTCCTTCGAAGGCTGGTTTCTCAGATCGGGAAAACTTACCCAGAGTTCTGAACAATTAACATTTTTTCAGATGGTGTAGCAAGCCACTTTAAACAGCGTTATTCTGTATGTAATTTAACCCACTTCAAGAAGAGTCCGAAGTTCTGTTAACATAAAACTTTCTAGCTAGAGGTCATGGGAAGGGCAGTGTCGATGGTGTTGGTGGAGAGCTTAGTAGGCATGCTGTATTAAGTGGAAAACACACGGTTACCAATGCAGAATCTTTATACTGGTGTGCCAGGAAAGTGTCAAAATCAATAGAGATGATATTGTGTTCTAAATATGAAGTGGATCAACAAAAGACACAATTTGATGTAAATGAATAATATCTGACTCTCATTCTAAGCACTACATTAAAGTTGTATCCCCTTATAATGTGGTTTACAAAGAGCATGCTTTGTCCAAAAAAAGTTTGAACTTTGATGTTATGACTGGCAGAAGTGTCCAAATTGAAACAATGGATGGAAATTCAAATGTTCGAGTAGGTACTATTGTAAAGGTGAAGTTTATGATCAAAAAGGCAGCTAAAAACTTCATAGAACAAATCTTAAAAGTTGACACTACTGAATGTGAAATTAATTTCATGAGAAAAATCAACAGAGATTTCAAATTTGCATTTAAAAGTAATGACACTTCATGGGTTGCAATTTCTGATGTATTGAAAGTACTTCCAGTTCCTGATGTAGACAATCACCAGAGATTTTAATTTTCTGGTGTAGACATTACATATATATTGTAATGCGAGTTCTGATAAAGTATGCAACATTGCAACACTGATATAGTAATTATTTTATGTAAACTGCAGCTTCAGCAGTTTTCATTTTGTACATGTCCCTTTCCATCACACTAACTGCCCCATTCTGTCGCAGAAGCAAAAAATAACTAAAAATAATGATTTCCATGTAATTCCCCACACTCATTAATACTCAATATATGGTTATTCATTACTGAAATGATGAGAGAGCACATTTGTATAGTTTCACAGAGCTTCAGAGTTCTTGAAACTCAGAGGGAACTTCCTTTATGTCCATGTCCTTTTATGTCACAGGAAAATTATTCATATTTTTACTTCAGTTAACAAGATTTTTTTCCTTTTATGCTTTTTGTGTTAACCTTAGGACTGAAATTCTCTGTTATGGGTAAAATAAACATTCACAATTTGTTTTAAGAGTTATTTTTGGAACAATACAGAGAAACAAAACCTTCCAATTGTTCCATTCCATCACATGGAATGGCCCTGAACGTAAAATCAGTAGAACTTAACTATACTGACAACCTTAAAGGACTCATGTACACACACAAAAGTTCACCCTCTCCTTACTAATAAACACCCTCTCCTTACTAATAAGAAAAATGGAAAACCATTGCACCCAATTGCAAAAGAAACTAACTTCAGAAATAAACAAACAACATACAGTCTAATGTCCGAAGCTAATAACTGTGATGTTATCATTTGAATTAAAGGGTCGGGGGTTGGGACACTACATCACACACTTTAGCACTTATTTGCACTCAGACAAATGCAAAGATGGGTACAAACCGTTCCCGAAACCTGTACAATTACTAAATTATGTGATGTAGTGTCCCGACCCTTTAATTCAAAACTTAGTCTCTTAAACATCATTCATCTGAAGGACTGAGTTCTTTAAAGACAAAAGAAAAGTGGTAAATGTTTATCAATTGTTATAATAATAAAAATCACAAACAATGGCCGCAACATATTACACTGCAATCTTAACAGATTCCATTTTCAACCAGAATACCTATAACAATTAATAAACATAACCCGGCTGTAATGTGTTTACAAGATACTAACTTTAAAATGATCGTATTGCATCACTGCATGTTACACAGGTTACAATAAAAACAGAAAAGAATGTGCATATGCCAGCGACAGTGTTACCATGCTAAACAGAAAATTTCACAGTGCCCCATAACATTAAATACCAACTTAGAGGCCACTGCCATATCAGCTCCTGAAACCTGTGTGTGTGTGCGTACATGCATGTGTGTGTAATGTCTATTTTCGAAATAGCCAGAACCTAAATCTAGAAGAACTACATGACCTTATCAAACAACTAAAACAGCCATCCCTTATATTTGGAGACTTTAATGTTGTCTGTCAGCATCTTGCAGGGATGCAATGTTACTAATTCATAAGGGAAACTTATTGAAAAGTTAATAGATGACACAGATCTCATCTTATTCAGCACCTTAGAACTTGCACATTTTAGTCTGGTTCGTGGCACTTACAGTTCAAAAGACCTAAGCTTGTGCTCACCAAACATACCAGATCTCTATGAAAGGATGATCTATAAGAAGCCTCAAGGGAACAGTGATCACTATCCTATTATTCTTGCTGAACTGAATGTCACTCCACAAAACACCACCATTACTGCAAAGCTGAACCTTAAAAAAGCAGACTGGAACAAATTTAAATATCATATGGCAACACAGGTCTCTCATTTTATACCACCTTCAGACTTTCCACATAATGATATCAATGAAATGGTTAAAAAATTTAACGAGTCTATTCTCAAATCCGCAAATTACAGTTTTCCAAAAATAATGCCCCAAATTATAACATGGAAACCATTCCCTGGTAGAACAATGATTGCCATACAGCCATAAAACTTACTATCAATATAAATGCCATTCCACTGAAAATAATAAACTCTGTTATCTTCAACTGAGAGCTAAAGCATGAAAAGTTATTCGTGGGATGTAACACAATATGGTGGCAACACTGCTGTGGAAGCGAAACAAGAGGGAATTATTTGTTGTCACTTCTGCTACATGTTAGTCTATGTTCATCCTCCCACCCAGTAAATGGACTCTTCCATCAGACTCTCAGCACATGCACTGTGGAGAGAGGAAGTTAGTCTCCTGTTAGTTACCGCTCTAAGCTGTTGTGTTTCACCATGTTTACAAAGCAAGAACAGTGATGTCTTGGCTGAAAATTTAATGGGCCCATGGTTATACAGCACGACAATGTTATGAATATCTTGTTGAGGCATGTGGGGAGATGGAGTTACCATACTGGACTGTGGCGAGGTAAACTAGAGCCTTCAACAAGGAGCATGACTGCATGGAACACATGGCTTGGAAGGTTGTCCGAGTGTTAGTGAAGTGGACATACAAGCTGTTTCCACACTACTGGACACCAATCAACGAAAGATGGTACATGAGTTAACCCTGGAGATAGGAATATCACATATGATTGTGCTTCCTCTTTTAAAGAATCGCCTGAGAATGTGAAAAATTGCATCTCGGTGGGTTAGCTGGGATTTGACAGAGGTGCAGTGATGGCTGCAATACGGCTCTGCTCAATCTCACTTGGAGCATGACGGTGGTGATGGAGATGAGTTCTTACGGCACATTATTGCTCTTGATGAGACATGGGCCAAGTCATACAAACCCCTACTTAAGTGACAATCCAATGAGTGGATCATTGTGGGTCACCATGCAAAACAGTGGTGCATCGTACACCTACAAATGTGAAAGTTATGCTGATTCTTGCATACAACTGTGATGACATCATCCTAACGCATACTGTCCCACAAGGACAGAATGTTAATGCACAGTATTTTTGTCATTTTTTGGGGAATAAAATGAGACCTGCATTGCGAAGGAAGCACCCATATGTTTTGCAGAACCCTTCCATCATTTTGCAGGATAATGCTCAGATGCACACAACACACCTGTAGCTGATCTGCACTGTCACTGGGGGTGGGAAGTGCTTTTCCATCCACCACATTCACTGGACTTAAGCCCCTGTGATTATGACTTAATCCCAGAGATGAAGAAACCACTTTGTTACGTTCGATTCCAAACTGTTCCTGAGATTCTGCAGGCAGTAGGGTGGTCTATCAGAAACATCACAGAACAGGAGCTGCTACAGGGATACTATGACTTCCACATCGCTGACAAGTTGTAGACAATGCTGTGCACTGCATTAAAGGACCACAGAAGTTTCACTTGTATACTAGTAATACAGAAAAAGTTGCCACTATTAAAGTTACAACCTAAGTAAAATGAAGTAAGGAGGAGTCATGGCTAAATTTTGTCACCTCTATAAACTATCAAATACCAGAAAATCATATAGGGTAATATGCAAAAAAACCAGAGGCCATTGCAAAAGTAGTACTGAAATTATCTTACACAAAAACAATCTTTATGAATCCACAATCAGAAACAGACATTTCAGCAGACACATTTGCAGCTACATCCCCCAACTCAAACTACAAAGAGGGATTCAAAGCAATTAAAGCTAGATTTGACACACTCCCTCTACATAATGCTAACATTACAAGTACCAATACCTTCAACAACATTATCGACATTCATGATTTCGAAAATGCCCTTGCAACTTGTAGAAATGCCAACCCTGGGCTGGACAAGATCCCTTATGAACTACTGAAACAACTTCCCTCTAAAGGATAATGTTATGTTTTAAACAAATTTAACTATATCTGGACTATTAGGGTATTCCCTGATAATTGAAGTTCTGCAATACTAACACCCATACTTAAACCCAATAAAGACCCCTCTATACAAAGTAACTACAGGCCAATAGCTCTAACCAGCACAATGTGTAAAATTCTTTTGAAAAATCCAAAATTAAAGACTACGCTGGATCCACAAAAGCAAGAAACTATTGTCTAAAGCCCAGTACAGATTTAGGCAATTCTGCTCAACCACCGACAATCTAATTACACAATGCTTTCCTTCACACTGTGACCACCGTACAGTTGCTTACATGCCGGCCGCCACAGCTCAGATTTCTGCTGAAACAGTTATAATATCCCCGCAACCACCTTACGTTCTCATAGTTACAATTACAATGATAAAAAGCACATAAGAGATGTTGCAAATGTTGTCCGTCTCTATTCACATATTTCTGGCATCTCCTCGGGAAATTTTCATTCACACTGGAGAGTTCAATATCCGAACATCAAGTGAATCTTTTGCCTGATGTTTTCTTTTATTTCTTCCAATGTTTGTTGCATACACCTTATTTTTCATATGATCATTAGAGCTGGGTAAGTTTTTGTAATTGGATTTTGCAAAATGAAAGTAACTGACCAATGCTTAATATTCTTCCCTGATGAAGCATGGTTTCATTTATATGGCTGTGCTTCATCGCAAAATAACGGATATTGGAGTACACAAAAACCTGATTTTACACACGAGATTCCCTTGTATGATGCAAAAATTGGAGTGTGGTGTGCAGTAAATGTTTACAGAATAATAGGACCTACATTTTTTGAACAAACATAAATGCAAGAGATATAGGAATGACTTACATCATTTCTTGAAAAGGTGACTGGCGAATATCAGTCTGGGTTTTTCCAACCAGACTCTGTTGCTGCCCATACTGCTGATGAGTCGTTAAATTTAATTCAGGAAATTTTTGAAGATAGGCAATTAGTGCAGAATTATGGTCCTCACAATCCCCTGATATAACTGTATGAGATTTTTAACTATGGGGAGAACTTGAAAAATAAGGTGTATGCATCAAACCTCATATACTGAAGGAAATAAAAAAAATCAGCGAGAAATTCACTCAATTTTGGATATTGAACTCTTCAGTGTGAATGAAAATTTCCTGAAAAGTTGCTAGAAATATATGGATAAACGAGGACAATATTTCCAACATCTCTTATAAGTTATGTGCTTATTATTATTGTAATTGTAATAACTGTAAATGTGAGACTGTGACGTGGTTGCAGGATATTGTAACTATTTCAGCGGGAGTCTGAGTTGCAGCGGCTGGTGAGTGAGCTGCCATGCAGTGGCCACAGTGTAAAGGAAAAGCACTGTATTTGAATCTGAAATTCAAGACACTTTCTACCAAATCAACATATTTTGTTAAATCAGCTTAGATATAGAAAAGGCATACAATACCGTATGGAGAACACAAATACTTAAAAGTATTGCAGCAGTTTAAAATATCTGGAAATGTTTTTCTTGGCGCAAAATCTCCTCCAGCAATGCATCATCACAGTATGTGTCAATGGTTTTTTATCAAAAAAGGTTATAAAAGATAATCGAGTACCTCAGGGTTCTGTGATCAGTATGATACTTCTAGAAAACAAACACACCAATTCAAATACTTACGAAGCATTATTTTGGGAAGTGCACAATGAGTTCCCCTACCAATTTCTTAACATTAATCAATCAAAAACAGATCATGGTACTGGGTGTACAGTAATAGCTCCCAGGAAAATCCTTATGTATACGCTACCTGACTACTATTCCACTTTCAGTTGTGAATTATATTCTAATAAAGACTAAAATACATTATTTCTTTTCATCACAGCCATTATATAATATGCACCAATACTATAAGTGTACTATGGGCCGGTTCTACAATGTCCCGATAAGTTACCCTCCAAATAAACTTTTCTGGCTGATTAGCAATGCTCTCATTCTACAATCACACTGCTTCTTCTGGATAGCAATTCTATAGGATAATCTATTATGTGTTAAGTTTGCCATTTTGAATTTGATGGAAGTGCTACCATTGGGGAACTTGTAAATTAGAAAACACACGAGAATTGCCTTGCAAAGCAGACAACAAAAAATAAAATGAAAGTTAAATGCTTATCACATGGTTTCCTTTGCCATCATTTTAGAATAAAATGGTAGGATGAAACGAAACAGGGATCAAAACTTCACTCATGACAACTGTGAAAGACTGTTAAACCTCGTAGAAACATATAAGATTGCGCGAAAATAAAGTGATACAGTAACCTGGAGGGGGGAAAAAATGCTGGGAGGCAATCATGTCAGAGTTCACATAACCTTACTTCTGTGTTAGTGACTTTAAATTACGGATAGTCGTACAATGTGTGCACTCTAATATGTGATATATTCTACAATGAATTTGGCAAAAAATAAAATATTAGACTTCATAATTGTACAGTGAGGAACTGTAAGCGGTGATATTAAGAAAGCTGTTTGCAAAAGTATACTGACTTCTATGAATGAAAACCTGACAATAAAATTGTTCCTGACAGACATATGCATATTAGAGCCCTGATGAAAAAGGAACTTCCACATATACACCATGAATTTGATGTATAGCAGCTTGCTTAATTGCTTATGGAAATATTCAAGGCATTACAGTGAACTACAAATTCCCGTTGAAACTTAATGCTATGACTGATCAGCTGCTTCGGCAGGAGATACGTGCTTCAAGAATGCCGGCTAGCTGCATGACATCACCACAGTGCGCTGCTGTTGTGGAAAATATCCTATAGATCCTGAACAGTTAAGTCATACATTGCTCCAGCTTTCACCATTATTATGCACAACCCAAGATCTTGTACAATGTTAAATAAAATAGACATGTGAATTTTTAATTCAGTCCTCCTTTAATAATTTCCTCAAACTGAATTTATGTTGTGAAGTCAATCTAACATACATTACATTAGAAAGAATGCTTATAACACATTGTCAAACCAATATGCAGTATTCAGAAGTTTAATTTGACTTAACAGTATCCCATTACTAGAAGATTATTTGAACGAATGCGTCACATACTCTGGACAGCAAATTTAAATGGTTTCAACCCATAACCAAAATGATAAAACATGATAAGAAACAAAAGAGGTTGGCACAAATTACTACTTTAAAGAAAATAGAGGATACACATTTAAATATAAGAAATTTATTCAGAAATTTGAAAAAATTATCTAAACCTACAACACCAGATTGGCTCCATAAAGCAAATTCAGTTTTAAGGAAATTAAATAAACCACTTAACACCATACCACATGATTTAAATTCTGGCATTTATCAAATTAAATGTGATGAGTGTAGACATCTTTCATAGGAATGACCAAGAACTTGAATGTCATATTTAAAGAGCATAGAAGAAATATCAAACTTAAACAAACTGACAAATCAGCAGTAGCATACCATTTATGGACAGACAACCACAGTATTGAAAAAGAAATTAAACCATTAAAACCTTTGATGACCACCTAGAACTCACGTGGGAAAAGAATTTTATTTTTGCAAATTCCAAGAGCCTGTTAAATTCTGAGATCCTGCCAGTAAGTAATGCCATTAAGTTTACCTCCAGATGGCAGCAGTTGGGTGCTCAGGCTGAGGAAAGAGGAGGAAGAGAGAACAACCATCACTCACCACCATGCTGAGAATGGAGACAAATGTCTCCAAAAACGTTACAAGATTTTACAACTTAATGTAAGTGAAGTTTCAAGTGTGAACGTTGACTCATTCATTTTTTTAAAAAATTAAAATGAAAACAATTTCACAGATAATAGTGCTACTGTTTTTAATATTTTTGATACAAACTTCTCATACTTCTCTTTCCATGTGTTTTCCAAGAAATTCAATACAATTTATCAGCATGCTTTTCATGTCCTTTCTTAAGGTTACTTAAAAGGTATTCCCTGATGGTATGTGGAAATCTGTGAGAGCACAAAACCTACTTTCTTGATCTTTTAAGTGATTGTGTCAGTAGATGTTCAAATGCCAGTACATTTTTATTCAACTTCTTCACAAGGTTTTTAATGAGACCAAGTTTTGTGTAAAGGGGAGGAAAAAAGTTTCTCAGATTCCACTACTCTTATGGTGAACGTTAATTTTACTAGTTTCCACATGCTGTTGAACAGCACATTTCTTTCACTTGAAGTGAGAATTTCTAGCTTTAATATCACATTCAAAAAGTAAACAGCATTGCTTAGTGTAACCTTGTAGTCCTGTTAATGTTACTTTCAAATCTGTGCATATTTGCAATTTTTAAAATACACTGAACTGTTACATCTATTACATTATTACATAAGTCTTTCAAATCCACAGCATAGGTAATGGAATTGTCAGTAACTGATTGCCATTGTGGAACAGTAATGTTTTGAGAATTAATCCCTTCTTCCATGTTATGGATACTTATACATGTCCACAGTGAAATATTCCTGAGCAATACGGATGTGTATAGATATTTGTCATGCACATTATATCAAATGCTTTTCAAACCTTAAATATTGCAAATAAGTTTAAATAAATTCTGTATTTCAAGCTTATCTTTAAAAGTTACATTTTGAAGCACGCATCTCAAAGCATGCATAATGACCAGGGCTGGGATGTTGGAGATTATGCCATCCTCTAAATTGCCATAGTTAAATCTAATATATACACAAATTTTGATCACAGATTTGTGGATGTAAAACAATATATTTTAGTGCCATTTCTAATACATATTTCCTTTATAAGTCAATCTTCACAATTTTTGTGCATTATTATTTTTCTACTTTCAGCACTATACTCAATTTATTTTCAGATTTAATTTTATTTCTTTTCTATTCCACAGTACTACTGCCTTTCTTGTTTGAGCAAAGCTAGGATGGAATTTTTAAATGAGGCTTACCTTAAATCTTCAAACTATGTAGTAGGAAAGGTGTCAGGCCTTGCACATTATGTTCATGAATTTACACAGCAATATGCCAGGAAATGCTATTTTAACTAGCTACACATTTTGGGAACTTAGGAGTAAGACGATACAGTACATAAATTATATCCTCTCATCACATGACCATTGGTTCAGACTGCTGCCGATGTAAAGATATGACAACTGTGGTTTACAGCATTCCAAGATAACTATTATTTTACACAACCCCCCCCCCTTTCAGGCAAATGGTAAACCCAGGAAAAGTTACTTTGGTGACCTAAAAATAAGTTGATGCACAAGGGTCTATTTTAGTTGCAGTTCAGTAGTGCTCTAAAAATGTCAAGAGTAAAGCTATGTAAAGACTATCATTAAAAGTAAATAATTTCTGAAAGTGGCAAAAGATGTGTTTGCAGTTGCAGGTTTGGTACTACTAGATAGAGTTACTGGAGCTAAAGTGGCAGTAAAAAAGAAATTCACCATGCAACAGCACTTCAAACGTGACAAATATATACATGACATTGAGAATGCTACCAAAAAAGAAACCATCAGTACAGTTACTGTTAACACAGGCTGCAGAAAGCAGCAGTAAATCTTTAGCAGTTTTTAAAGAACTGTATGATGTTCTAGTTTAGTGAACATAGAAACTGAGTAATGCAAAGCTGAGGGTCTTACTGCAATGATACTTCAGACTATCTATTCCCAGGGTGATGATTTTAAAAAGAAGCTACATTTCTCATGTTATGAGGACAGAATATGTCAGACAAATGATCAAAATTACCAAGATCTTTGTCTCTGTTGTTGGAACTAGGCAAGAGTATTGGAGAGAGAATGTTTCATAGGCTTTCCCCTGTTGCTTGGCAATTAGTTCCCTGTACCCATCAGTGATGGCACTAGTGCAGCTTGTGCCCACAGTGCACAGCATAAAATTCAAAACCAGTTTTTTCCCACACAGTGGTAAGGGCTTCCTATAGCACTTGCACTAAAAGTAGAATTTTATAATCATTGAATTCCTTTCACTCTTTCAGTAGTTTTAATTTGTTTAATTTACTTTTATTTCTTAAATGGAATTAATGCTCAAATTTGTATTAGATTTTGGCTCTTTATAAAATGCTTACATGTCATTTTGTTTTAACAAAATACAAGGAAGTGAAGAGGAATATGATATGTGAAGAAAATAAATGGAACTGAAATAAATGAGAAACACAGATATAAAGCCTGAGAAAACAAGTTTTATTCGAAAGAAACAAAATTAAATCTACAATAGTAGTTTCCATTTTAAAGGTTCCATTGAGTAACTTTACTACACCATAAAGAACATTATTTTATTTCTATAGCTTGTTTATGGAAGATAGTGCTTATTTAATTGTGTGCATCTGCATATAACTGCAAAATGCCTCGTGACTTCGTTAGAAGTAAGGTAATGCTAGTATAATCACATAAAAGGACAATATGACATTCCACAAGGATTCAACAACATTAGGGCTCAGATATTTAAGTGCTAAAAACTTGGAAAATGTTTATTTTTTAAGTGCTAAAAATGTCAAAAATGTGTCTTAAAACGTATAAATTATTTTTTAACATCTGTATGGCTGAGTTAATATAAATGTACGTGGTACTCACCAGACATTACTCCTGGAAGGGATCACTAAGTATTGAAGAGTTACAGAATATGACAACATGCTTCCTCAAATTTTTATTCCCAAAAGACTGACAATTGTCATGAAGAAGTGACTTGAATTTAGAAAATGACCGCTCCATGTCAGAAGATGCAAGCCTGGCGTAATCATAGAATGGAATGACATTTACACTCACATCAATATTTTCTTCGTTTTGCCCATCCAACACATTTGAAATTTTACATATTATGTTAAATCCACTATTATTTTTTAACACTTCCTAGAATTTTCTTTGTAAGTTTTGTGCTGCAGGACCAGAAAGAACATTCAGGTTCTTTTGTTTTTTTCCACCCCACATCCTGAACCCTTTAACTGCTACTCTCAAAGGCATTCCTAAGGATTCCAGTTTCTCTATGGAATCACAGAGGAAACACAGATTTGCGGAAATGTATGCCAAGTCATTTTATAACACAGGTTACTTAAAACTTTTGGAATTTTAATTGAGTTGGCATCTTTACAATTTAGTTCATTCATGACAGCAGCAAAACTGTCCAGGTTTTTGCATAATATTGAACTGCAGCCAGCCATGTTCCCCGAGTCACCAGGAATGGGAGGCAGCAGAGTGTTTGGATATTTGTTCTGAAAAAGTTCAATTCTTTTAGATGACTTGATGAACACTATTTTCCCATTTGAAATCAATCTGTCAACATCAGGAAACATGGCTCTAATTTCCTCACATATTCTATACAATCCATGCACAAAACATGTCATAGGAATCATTTTAGGATAACTAACGGCTAGTCCTGCTGCCGCCTTTTTCATATATACGGTGCAGCATCAGTCCAAAATAACAAAACACTGTCATATCGTAAACCATCTGGCCACAATATCTGCATTGTTTCATTAAATAATCTGGCAACAATCTCATGGTTTGCAGCAAGCATGTCTTGACAGGTCAAAAGAAAAGAATGGCTTTGAAATTTCAGAAGCATTCTTCAATACCCCTACAACTTTTCCAATTTTCCTGCCAGTAGAATCTGCAGTTTCATCTATGCTCACCCATATTTTTCATTAGCACAGATTTTACGTATATACGTCATAGTTTCTTCGTAGCACTTGGGAAGGTAATATATTCACAAAGTTGATTCAACAGGTGTGTCAATATTTGAATATTTTGTCAGGAATGTTTTAAACTGAGGTTGGTTCACTTTCAAAATACTCTGCACAAATCATCACAATACACTGAAAATTTGGAAGCTCCTGCTGAAGTACTTGGCATTGGATCATTAATAAAAATTTAAGTTTTTGTAAAGCGTGAAAGAGCTGCCTTATGTTTATCACCACTTAAATGTTGTGTTACTTGTGATCGTTGGTCTATCGTTATAGCTTTCCCACAAGGTTGACAATACAGGATTTTACCATCAAAAATTAAAACACCCCTAAATTCCGCAGCATATTGCTGCACATAGTAACCTGCACTACTTTTTACTTTGGGCATATTTAACCCACTGTGAACTCAAAACTGTCGATATGTCACAACACCACAACACAACTAGAAGGTTATATAAACTTCCCAGATTCAGTAATGACCAACTATGCAGTTTAATGGCCACCTACAAGTATCACTGTATACACAAGCAGGCTGTGAAGCAATAACAGATGCTTACACGGGAGTAAGGGAATTCCCTGCTTCTATCTTGTGGTGCCATGTAGCTTGAGGAAACAGGGTGTTTATATTTTCTTCCAATTGAAGGGATACTAAAGCTGACATATCAGTTCTTGCACAATAACAAATTGTGACATCTGGCCTATGTAATTGAGCATTGAAGAAGTTGGATGGTGAATTGTTCAAAATGATTTTGGTGTTGCTTTTATGTGACTTTATGTAAATATCTAAAAATTATTTTAAAGAGAGGTCTCCTATATGTGATTTTTATGTAATTTATGTCAATATCCAAAAATATTTATTTACATAAAAAAGTCATAAAATATGCATTTTTATGTGAAATAAAATTTTAAATATTTGCTCCGGTGTGAATATCCAGAACATTAACCTCAGTTTCAAGTGTGTATTACAATGCAAAAGAATATGTATTTAACTAAAAATCCGAGCCCTAAACAGCATATTTGTATAAAAAGGTTGTTGATCTATCTACTTAAGATTTAGCATAGTATCTTATAAAACTGATAGCCATTAGAGTAAGGACAAAATCAAATATGTACAAAAAAAATGTAATCTGTCAGTCATAAGCTATGGAGATACAAGTGAAAATGAAAACAAGACATTTGCAAGTCATTTTAGATGACATTTACTTCACTTAAAGACTATTTTAGTATGAGAAAATTTACACACATAAAAATTGATGTTTCCAAAACAGTTAATGTCACAAGGAGATTACATTTTTTCTACAGTAAAATATACAGTACCCTTTATGTAACAAAATTGGCTACCAGCTTCTCCCAACTTTGGCAGAAAGCGCTGCCTTGTTCCATGGCTAAGTTATGTTAGATTCTCATGCAAAAAACTTCACTCATTCAGCTTGCATTACACAAATCTCAGAAACTCTTCTTCCATTGCCAGAATGCATGTTGCACATAATTGAAATATTTTGCCACCAATAGACTGCAGTTCTTTATCTGTCATATTTGGAGATTTCTGAACAAATGTCTTTTAATTCACTTAACAGGTGGGGATTGCTGGCATATATCTTGTCTTTCAATTTCCCGTAAAAACAAAAATCACAGGGATTTAAATCAGGGAGTAAGGTGACCACAACCCTCAACTAATAACACTGTTTAACAACATCTTGAAAATAAGTGTTTTTAAGTAATTTATTACAGCTGTTTTGAATATGGTATCACATTTCCTGTAACACCGACAGGTTTTATATAATTATGTAATTTTATTACTTTTAAATTTTGCACGTATCAATATTCAGTGGTTGATATAGTATACTGTAATCATGCACACAAACCGGCGAGCAGTCAGTGAGTGCATCCTGGCCTGGCTGCTGGGTGTGGCTGGTCCCTGTGCAGAACAACAGCCCATTATGTGCTGCTTCCCTACTCCAAGAGGATTCCTTTTAGCAGTTCAAGTAAATTCCCTTTCAAGAACATTCTGCTTTGTGGGGTGGGTCTATATAAGGGGCTGCTCTGCTCATAAGTCAGGTTCAGTTGAGTGCAGCTAGTTAAGAAGTTTACTAAGTTAAGTGCAATCTAAGAGTTTGGACAGTTAAAAGTGGACAGTGCCAAGTGCGATTTACTTGAGAGTTTGACTCAGCAGTTCAGTTGTGATTCGATTCGACAGATCAGTTGTGTTTTGCTCTGAGTGTGTGTCAAAAGTATCTCAAGTGTAAAGTTTGCACTACGCTGAGCATCTAAGTGGCAAATACAGTGTTTAGAAGCAACTGGTGCTTTCATTTGTTGCATTGCTGTCAGGAATGGGATATAAATACTGTTATGGAGCAACTATTTCAAAAATTATTAAGTGACATGCAGACCATGAAATCTAGAATACAGAAGATAGAGGCAAAAATGGAATCGGGATGGAGAAGATGGACAAGATGGGAAGTGAAATGACGTGAAGTGAATTACGCAATAGAGAAGATGAGACAAAAATGGAATCTGGATTGGACAAGATGCACACTGGAATGTCCAAGATGAAGGCAGAGCTATTGACCAAAATTGACGAACAGCTGGTCAGCATTAAGAAAGACATGAAAGAGCTCGGCAGAAAGGTGGAAGACCTTGGCCAACACATTAATGCCCTGGAAGACTTCAGGGAATGACTCAATGTCTTGTAGGACTTCAGGGAATGGCTTAGCATCCTGGAAGGGAGAGTCAATGGCAATGGCAAGGAATTGAACACCATGACGGAAGAAATGCTTAGCAGAAGACTTGAGGGTGTGATGATGATGATGATGATGATGATGATGATATGCGGTTTAAGGGCGCTAAACTGCTATGGTCATCAGCGCCCTTACAATGTATAAAAGATAGGGTCAAAATATAAAACAGGTAAAAGAACCGCATAGTTAAAAACGGACACAAACCCGCGATGTTCAAAAAGCTAAAACTAACAATAATATAACAATAACAATAATAACAATAACAACAAGAACAACAAGAATAACAATAACAACAATAAGAACAATACAAAGTTCTTAAAAACCAACACACTAAAAGCATAGGCAATAAAAGATTAAAACGTGTCAGGAACTGTAGAATGCGAGGGACATGAGCGCCATATGTCCACTGGGGATAACAGTTCCCATAAAAACAGACAGAATAAAAGTACTAAACTAACAGACGCCCAACGCATTAAATGCGCAGATTAAAATCAGTGTCATGAATAAAACGTACAACACATTCTACAGCACGCGTGTCGTCTGCCAAAACGTTGGCTAGGCCAACAGGCAGACCCACACGGGCACGCAATGCAGCTAAAACCTGACACTCTGTTAAAATGTGACGCACCGTTAAGGGCACGTCACACCGCCCACAGAGTAGTGCGGGGTCACCACTGAGCAAATACCTATGACTAAAAACACAATGTCCAATCCGTAAACGAGCTAAAATTACCTCTTCCCGACGACAAGAACGAGAAGAGGTAGCCCAGATTAACGGGGGAGGCTTAACCTCCCGCAACTTGTTCCCCCGGAGGGCCGTCCACTCATCGCGCCAGCGCGAGAGGATGCGGCGACGTAAAATAGCACACGAATCTGACGAGGGAACAACAGAGGTAAAAAATCTGGGTAATAAAATCGCCGTTTTCGCAGCGGCGTCGGCAGACTCATTTCCTGAGATGCCCACATGACCTGGAATCCACATGAAGGACACGCTGATGCCAGAGACACCAAGCGAGTGGAGCAGGTCATGTATGCGCTGTACAAGCGGGTGGTAATGGTACAGCGCAGTAATAGTCTGAAGGGCACTCAGAGAGTCCGTACAAATAAAACAGTGCTGTAAGGCATGCCGCTGAATGTATAAAATAGATTGATAAATGCTAAAAAGTTCGGCGGTAAAAATTGAACATTGTCCAGGTAAACGAAACTTAAAACTACAGTGACCAGAAACAAAGGCACATCCAACTCCAGCTTCAGTCTTAGATCCATCGGTAAAGATAAAATGGAAGTCCCCGAATTGAGCCCGTACTTCTAAAAAAGCCGATCTAAGGACTGAAGCAGGGGTCTCAGTCTTCGGCATTGACGTTAGCCCAAGGTGACAGTGGGCCTCAGCGCGAGACCATGGAGGAAAACGCGTTTCCCCACGTGGAAGGGCCGGCGCTGGCGTAACGTCCAAATGCCGAAGTAGCCGTCGAAATCGAACACCTGGAGGGAGCAATGCAGAGGAGCTAACAAAATATTGCCGGTCAAGCGAATCCTCGTAAAATACATCGAAGGACGGGTGGTTAGGCAAGCTTGAGAGTCGACAAGCATAGCTGCACAAAAGCATCTCACGCCGGAAGGACAGCGGAGGCTCTGCAGCTTCTGCGTACAGACTGGGTACAGGGCTAGTTGGAAGGCCCCTGTAGCGACTCTTATGCCACGATGGTGAATGGCATTCAATCGACGTAACACAGATGGACGTGCCGACGAATAAACAATACACCCGTAATCAAGCTTGGATGGGACCAAAGAGCGATAAAGGCGAAGAAGGACGGTCCGATCAGCTCCCCAGGATGTGCCACTTAAAACACGTAAAATATTAAGAGAACGGTCACACTTTGCTTTTAAAAAGGAAACGTGCGAGGTCCAACACAACTTCCTGTCAAAAATCAACCCCAAAAATTTCGCCTCGTCTGCAAACGGAAGTATCCCAGGCACAAGATGGAGAGAGGGCGAAGGGAAATACTTCCGGCGCCAAAAGTTGATGCAGACGGATTTCTCGGCGGAGAAATTAAAGCCGTTGGCGTTACTCCAGGCGTAGAGACGGTCGATACAGCTCTGGAGACGGCGTTCGAGTAGACAGGTCCGCCGTGAACTACAATAAATAGCGAAATCGTCAACAAAAAGGGACGATGAAATGCCAGGTGGAATACAATCAACAATGGGGTTGATAGCAATCGCAAAAAGTGTGACACTGAGTACAGAGCCCTGCGGTACTCCGTTCTCTTGAATAAACGACGAGATAAAACCGAGCCCACACGTACACGAAAGACGCGGTCCGTCATAAACTCCCGAAGAAATATGGGAAGACGACCGCGGATATTCCAATCGTGAAGTGTACGTAAAATGCCGCCCCTCCAACAAGTGTCATAAGCTTTCTCCAGGTCAAAAAATACAGCCACGGTTTGACACTTTCTCAGAAATCCATTCATAATATGCGTCGACAAGGACACCAGATGGTCGACGGTAGAGCGATAGCGACGAAACCCGCACTGAGCGTTCGCTAGAAGTTTCTGAGACTCAAGCCACCATGTCAACCGCCCGTTGATCATGCGCTCCATCACCTTGCAAAGGCAACTGGTGAGGGAGATAGGGCGGTAGCTGGAAGGTAGTTGGCGATCCTTCCCAGGCTTAAGTATAGGGACAATGGTGGCTTCGCGCCAAACGGAAGGAAAAATGCCGTCTTGCCAAATACGGTTATAGACCTGTAAGAGAAAGAGTTTACTGTCGGCTGAAAGGTTCTTTAACATCAGGACATGAATGCCGTCCGGCCCGGGAGCGGAGTGCCGAGAGCAATGAAGAGCGTGCTCCAGCTCCCTCATTGTGAATAGTTCGTTATAGCATTCATTAGCAGACCGAAAAGTATATGATGCGGAATCCTGCCGGTCTTTAATAGAGCGAAAGCCGGCGGAATAATGGTCTGAAATGGAAACCGCCTCAAAGGCAGAACCCAGAGTGTTAGCGATGGCAGCCGGATCCACTATGGTGGCATTAGAAACCTGAAGGCCAGAAACAGTACAATGTGACACTTTACCTGAGAAGCGACGAAGTTTATCCCAAACAACGGATGAAGGCGTAAAACGTTTAAAAGACTCGACAAAAAGAGCCCAAGATGCCTTCTTGCTATCCTGAATAATGCGACGAGCCCTGGCGCGCGATTGTTTAAAAGTC
This sequence comes from Deroplatys truncata, assembly GCA_030765065.1. Taxonomy (NCBI): domain Eukaryota; kingdom Metazoa; phylum Arthropoda; class Insecta; order Mantodea; family Mantidae; genus Deroplatys; species Deroplatys truncata. The sequence goes on along the minus strand of CM060990.1, from coordinate 498,964,113 downwards.
ACCAAATTATCAAGTGTAGGGTGGCGCCGAAACACCCTAAGTGCAGTCCTACGGGCACGAACGGCGTCCCGACAATCCTCGTTCCACCACGGAACAGGTGGCCGCCGAGGTTGGGAGGATGAACGGGGTATTGCACGTTCGGCGGCTGAGAAAATAATAGACGTAAGGTGTTGCACTAGTTGATTAATGTCGGAGAAGGGCTGGTCGTCAAAATGCACGAGGCTGGAATACAAGCTCCAGTCGGCTTTTGCGAATATCCAGGTAGGTACTCTGGAATGCTGTACGTGGTGCGACAGAAGAGAAACGATGCAGGGGAAATGGTCGCTGGAGTAGGTGTCAGCGATGACGTTCCACTGAAGACGACGTGCAAGCTGGATTGAGCAAATGGCAAGGTCCAGGTGAGAGAATGTACCGGAAGAATCAGAAATAAAAGTAGGTGCACCTTTATTGAGGATGGAAAGATTGAACTGATAAAAAATGTCGGAAAGAAGAGTTCCCCTCGCACAAGCCCTTGGCGAACCCCATAGTGGGTGATGGGCATTAAAATCGCCCAACAGAAGAAATGGTGTTGGGAGAGCGGACAGGAGAGCTAGAATGTCCGCGGGAGCGAGGGGAGACGATGGAGGTGAATATACAGAGCAAACAGAAAACAAAAAGCCGGGTAAGTGAAGGCGAACGGCAACAGCTTGCAAGTCGGATGTAAGTGTGACAGGTGTAAAATGAACGTCGTTACGCACTAAGAACATGACACCTCCATGAGCAGGAGTACCCTCCTCCGGTTCAAGGTCGTAGCGAACCGGAGTATATCCTCGGAGATCAAAAGGATCGTGAGGGCGAAGCTTAGTCTCCTGCAAACATACGACCATAGGCGAATGGGAACGCAATAAAAGTTGCAGTTCCGCCCTATGCGATCGTACACCACGTACATTCCAGGTCAGGATAGCCATTAAGAAAAAAGGGGATAAACTGTCTATTTAGAAGGGCGGCTTAAAATTACCTTTTGTTTAACCTTTGGGCTCGGGCTTTTTGTATGGAGTTCGTCAGACTCCATAGCTTCCTCGGAGGGAGGGCCCACGCGCTCAGTGCCAGAAACCGATTCAAGCGCCGTGAATCGGTTCTGGGTGGCGATGGGTGAGGGGCGCCGCTGAGCGCGGCTTGTCCCAGGACCTTCCTGGGACAGCGACCTCCGAGGAGGAGAAGGTGAACTTTTGTTACCGCGCGCACGCGGAGGGTCTTTTAAAAAATCTTCCCTACGTAGTTTCTGCTTGGGCTTCTTTTCAGCGGCTTGCGACTTCATTGACTTTGGACCAGGTTTATAGGGCTTGGTAACAGTAGCTTTAATAGACGGCCGGATGGTAGTGGCGGTTAATCCAGTCAAGGTCCAGGTCTGAGTTTCGGCATCTACTCGTGGTACTGGCGAGGCAACAACAGAACTAAATGTGCCAGATCGCAGGAGTGAAGTTTGGCGCGCATGGAAACGCCTCCGGGCTTCGGCGAAGGAGAGTTTCTCCTTTACCCGGATCTCCTGGATCGCCTTCTCGTCCAGATACCGCGGACAGTCGGCAAACGAAGCAGAATGTGACCCTTTACAATTAACGCAGACGGGGGCTGTTGAACAGGTACCTTCGTGTGAGGGCTGGCTACACGTTGCACAGATGTTAACGGCACTCTTACATGAGACTTGCGTATGCCCAAAACGTTGGCACTTAAAACAACGCAGAGGTCTGGGAATATAAGGCCTCCCAGAAATACGTTCGTACCCTGCGGAGATGCTCGTGGGCAGATCGACGCCATCAAAAGTTAGAAACAGGGTACGAGTGGGTACCAATACGCCGTCGCGTTTGGCCTGCACTCGATGAACCGCTGTCACCTTCTGGTCTGCAAGATATTCGACCAGGTCCTCGTCCGAGATGCCATCGAGGCTATGCGTGGTGACAACGCCTCTACAAGAATTTAAGGTGCGGTGCTTCTCAACACGGATAGGATAACCGTGGAGAAGCGTGGCGCTCAACAAGGACTTACTTTGTGCCTCGGATTTGCTTTGAACTAGCAACGAACCATTACGAAGCCGAGTGCAGGAAAGAACCGGACCAGCAATTGAGTCAATGCCCTTCTGGATAATAAAAGGGTTCACCTTCTCGAATGATTGTCCCTCCTCTGTACGGGTAATCACTAAGTAACAACCAGCTGTTGGCGGTGCTACTTCTGTTACTAAAGTTTTACGGCGCTTGTTGTGTATAATGGAGAAAGGGTGCTCCATAGCGAAAAAAAATCCTCCACCATTGCAACTGTCTCCGACCTCGGGCTCTGACTTCCCGGGCGTTACCCCGGCTTGGGTGAGTGGCCTATCTATACCTAGCTCACCCCAGGGTCACACCTCCCAGAACATAGACAGAGGGACCCAATCGCCGTCGGAAGCCAGCAGCTCATGCAATGGCCCCCCCGCGGGACTGCAGTTGAACAGCGGATACGAACAACCACCCTACATGACGACCCCGGGTGGTGGGGATGACGCCATTACCCACTCACCCAGCTGCGCACCCAGTGCGCGGGTATCCGTCAGGCTGTGTCCACGGAGGATTTAAATAAAAAGATAAAAGAAACTAAAACTGTGTGGGCGTTTCGCACGCAAGGTAGGCCGGCGGGGAAGAAAAAGAGATATGCGAATGTCGTGGTACGAAATGGCCGGAAAGTGATTAGGGAAGAAAGAAACGATGGTGAGGTGCGGTATGGATGGAATGCAAAGAACGCACGAGAGCCTACCTTGGGTCCACCGGTCACTTGAAGAACCCACCTCGACCGGATGGGGGTGAGGGGATGAATGTGGCGATGATTGGCTCGGGAACCCCCGGGTGCGCCTAAAACCCGTACTCACATAAGGTGAGCCCCTGAGGGAACAATGGAACATCAACTTTTGAAGTCTTCTGCAAACAATCTGCCACCCTCAATTCTATCTTAATTGTAGATATTGCATTTTGCGAAAGCTCTCATTTTTCTACCACTTCTGAGTGCAATAGAAATCAGAATATGAAAGAACCACTATAACCATTGAAAAGGCATCTACTTGAACTATATATGAAACAATATACATATAAATTTTGTCAAAACCTGCAGTTATGAAAAAGCACTCCTCAATTAGGTGCTCTAACAAATTCTGATATCTGTGGTGAATAAAAGATTGGCACATTTTCTCGCAGAGTTATACTGATCATTGTACTAAACACTTGTGCCAAGTAAAGCTCGCTATGGACTGATATAAGACACACAATAAATGAAGGTGGTGAATATTCTACCTCAATCGAGAAGCAGAAAGAGAAGTAATGATTCTGTGAACCGAGTACATGAGGAGAGAATCCCGCAATTTTTGCAGAGAAGAGAAGTTAAGACCTGGTATAGGATGCAAATATGGTGTGCAAGAAGTAACCACTTCAAGTATGAAAACTATAAGAAGTGAAGCAGGGGGACTGACACCTGAAAGGTTAGCGATATAATAATTATGTTGTACTACAGTACCTATGATGTAAGCTCGATAGCTGTAAACAAATGTGCAATTTAACAATTTTCTATTCCAAGTTCAATATTGGTTTTAAATAGTCTGCATGAACACGCTTGCTATACCTGTAAGAGACTGCATTTAAAGAAGTAATGCTCACTGAACTAGAGAAAAATCTCTATTCATGGTTAGAAACAGCTCCATAAAGAGCTAGTAAATTCTATGAGCTCCTAAAAACTGAGGATAATACCATAAAATTCTGTTTTGTTATTCAGCAAAATCAACCTAGATCAAAAATTTCTGTAACAGATTTGTTCTACAGCAGGCAAGTTTGGCTATACAATCTAATGGCCATAATCAGGGTTAGGATTTTCTTAGGGTAAGTTAAAGCTGTGCAGAAAGATATCACAGTTCAAAATTTTGTTTCTAGTTGCGAAAAGAGGCATTTTTTCTCGCACCTTTTTCCCTTTTTTGGGACCTTTACCCCTTTTTGGCACCTTTATCCCATTTTCCCCCAACCATGCCCATAATCCTCTTTTTCCCCCTTTTTTCTTTTAAGTTTCATTCTAATTTATTCATTAACTTTGAATTAACGTCTCCACGGCTTGCTGTATACGTGTGAATAGTAAGCCTACTTCTTTCAGTAAACGCCGTGCGAAAATTGAAAGCACACCCGCAACAACGGAAAGTAATTGTGTGTTTGACGAAACCTCTTTCTCTCGCTTTACCACTATAAAAGTAGCCCGCAATAATGCAATTGACAATGAGTGATTCTATCCCACCAGAATCAGTAGCCTGCTGTTCATGAATGCCAATTTGTTACTGTGAGAGACGTCATCTGCTTGCGTGGAGGCGAAGGCTGGGCACGCAGAGATGGCAGTAACCGCACTCGTGCAGTTTCAAGAATTATTAAGACTGGGTTCTGCTCGAAACTACTAGAAATTGCTGAGACTGAAGTTCCAGCATGAATGAGAACATTCTGGTAATTGTCGCGGTGTTATAAGAGAATGTGGACAGCGAATGGGTGCAAGAGTGAGTTGTGTGACAGTCGCATTGTGTTAGCAAGTGAACTAGTGTTAGCTCTATGTTACATTACCAAACAAGTGTACTAGTACTAGATATTGCCATGCCAAAGGTGTCCAGTGCTCGATTTATTGTTCTGGCTGAGGAATTCAAACAAGATTTCATAGACACTGATGGAACTGTTATGCGATGTACTATTTGTGATTCAGGAATTTTGTTAGATTAAAAACACCAGCGAGATCGCATCAAACAACTCATTTCCAGCTCTAAGCATCAAATGAACAAGACTCAAGCAAACAAATCACGGCAACCTCTATTACAAAATGCGTTTCAACAGAGTACTTCAAAAAGCCAAATTTGAAGGAATTAAACATTGATTTGTGTGCAGCTCTTACACAAGCAGGAATTCCACTCAATAAGGTGAACCATCCAGCCTTCAAGGGATTTCTTGAAAAATACACAAAGATGTCAATGCCCGATGAGAGTACTTTAAGAAAAAACTACATGAAGCCTGTTTACCAAGAAACCATAGAAAGAATCAACGAGAAAGTGTCTGATTGCGATGTGGGAATCATTGTGGATTAAACCATAGACTCAATGGAACGATATGTTTTGAACATTTTAGTTTTTCACTGAGCAGGGGAGAAAGTTAAGCCCATGTTGTTAAAAATGTATGAGCTGCAGAAAGCCAATGCCAGTACAGTAATGCAATCCATTATGGACTTCTACCAAAAACTCTGGCCTACTGGTATCGAGTTTGAAAAACTTCTTCTTGTGGTTACGGACCAGGCTCCATACACGGTTTCAGCTGTTAACCAATTGAAACCTTTATTTCCTAACTTGAAGCATGTGACATGCTTGGCTCATGCCCTTTACAGGGTTTGTGAATCCATAAGGAACAAATATGACATTGCAAATCAATTCATCTCTGCCCTGAAGATTCTACTGAAAGCTCCGAGCCGTGTTGTTTACTACAGGGAAATCACTGACCTGCCCCTTCCAAATTTCCCGGTCATTACTCATTGGGGATCTTGGATTGAGTGTGCTGCTATGTTGTGCGGGAATTTTGACAAAATTAAAAAGTTTGTACTTTCTTTGGATCCATCCGATGCAGGTGCAATTTCCAAAGCACAGCAACTTGTTACCGGAGAAAATATATAATTTGCAGACAGAAGCATATTGTGTCCATAGTCATAAGTACCTGCTGGGAGCTATTAAACAATTGGAAGAACAAGGTCTGGAAAAAGAAAACCAATGGGATATTTTTACTTCCATGAGGGAGCAGTTAGATGGCTTTGCCAAAGACGAACTTGAATCTAGTCTTCAGAAGAATCCAGACATTGAGGAATTCGCCACATACCATTCCGAGTGAATACAAGATTTGCCCCACTGGTTTCTGTGGATGTTGAAAGAAGCTTTAGCATCTACAAAGACATTCTATCTCCTAATAGAAACAGACTTAAAATGTGGAGATGCTTAATGTCTTGAAGTACAACAGCTTCATGTTTTATCCTTCTTTTGATGAGTGATAATTTGATGTAGTTGTTTGTAGTTCAATAAATTACAATAGAGGAAAGAGAAATCGCTGAATTAGTTAAGGGAATGCACAACTAAAATAAACCCAAAATCTCCAAAAAAAAAAAAAAAAAAAAAAAAAAAAAAGGTTCCCAAAAAATTCTCCATTGCTTGTAGTTTTATAATCCACTTTTATTTTTGACCTAGTGAACGCTTCAGGATCGTTACGAGACTTTTTAAATACCCTTGCGCATTTGGTTACTAGCTGTTTATATTTTTAAAACTTCAATTTAAGGCGTTTCTTAATTTCAACATTTCTGCATATTCAAAATGCTCCACACGATGTAGTTTTCATCCATTCATATTGACATTTTTTATGCTTATTTCAAAAGCCGAAATAAATAAAACTGTCATATAATTTTTCTGTTTAATGAATAGTTTTTTCACTACTAATTTTTGAAGATAACAATGTATACAAAAAAAACGTAAAAAAAATGTAAATACAAAACTGCAAAACATTTGTAGTTCCTTGACATAGAAGCAATATAAGAATTTTTTTTTTGAAAAATGCATCATGTGTTGCATTTTGCATATACCCATAATTTTATATTTTGAAAATTAATAACTTGAAAACTAATCAAGATATTGGACTGAAATTCACAAAACAATTATATCTAAAGAAGACTGACATGTGGTTAAAATTTCAGCCCAATTGAATGGATAGTTTAGAAAATAGCAATTTCAGTTATGCATCCCCTTAAATAAAACAGCACCTTATTTAAGCACCTTTTCCCTTCCTTTTTTCATCCGAAATTTGCACCTAAAAATCCTAACCCTGGTCATAATACATAAGAATTCAAAATCCACAACACATATAGCTATATCTGGTTACAAACACAAGTCGAGGAGCAAATGAAGTATCCTCTAGCATTCTTCACTTTTTGGACATCTTGAAAGTAATTTTATAGAGAAGGGTTGGAGAAGGAAAAGCTGCTGCAGTTTACTGATTACTGTGTAACTCAGTACAAGAATTCTACAATGCTTGCAGCACTAATTTCATTTTATAGAGAAGAGCAAAATGTTCAAGAAGTTATCTAATGTCAGGTATTTGGGAGGACAGAGAAAGACTATGGACCTAGAAAATTCTTTCTCCTCAACTCTACCGTGACATAACATGTAAAGGTACAAATGCTTGGTCAAGACTGATATGGGATTTTAAGAATGCTTTAAGTCTGGCATTGAGATCCAAATTGCCATTTCAGATTTCGGCAGTAAAGGTTCTATGCTAAAAAGTGAAAAGTTGAAGGGAAAAGCGAGTCTTTTTAGTTCTAGTTATTTTGGATCAGACATGTGAGTGAATGTGAGGTGCTAAAGCAAGGTGTTAAAAGACATAAAAAGTGTTTGCTTAAACCAATGAATTTCCTCAAGTGGGAAATATATGAAATATGTGGGAAAAGAAATGGGATGTTGAAAAACTAATGCAGTTCTTAAGGATGGCAAAGCATTTTATGCTGATGTGATGACTGCAACAAAGAAATCATAGTAGTCACAGTATGTTATAACAAACTAGATTTAAAGATGTTTCCAAATAAGCATTCTCACTTATTCCAGGTGCCTCATAAGTAAATGTCCTTCATTTGCACACACTTGTTTTTGAGTATCACAGCACTGTTGAGGTGAACATACGTTTCTTATTTTTCTAATTGAAAGTATTTCTGTTCTGAAGTAGCTTTGTTGCTCTATTATGTGTATTCACATTGAATGTTAAATGTTTCTAAAAAATGCCATTTGGACTAACATAAACATTGGGTAATTACCTATAAACATGCCCAGATGTGGAACAATTATAACCGCAAAAAATATTCTTTAATATGAAACAATTAAAAGTTAAATCTACAGTTCCAGGACAGTGTTTCATGTAGATATAGATTTTGCAAAAACTTTGAATATTCTGAGTTAAATAAACTATGTTGCATTATTTTCTTTTACATGAAGGTATTAATGTCTTAAAGATATTAGCATGAATGTTTTTATACCAAAAATACAAATAAAAATTCTTAAAAGCTTCAAGTATCAGCATAAAAAATTAATATCCCAAAACTACACGTGATGTAGATGATGATTTTTTAAAAAATGCTCTGCAACTGAAAATTGCGGTCAACTGTGGTAAAATCGATATTAGCTAATGAATAAGTTCACACAGATGCATTGCATCTGTTTTAGTTTCATTTTAGAGTGTGCTTAGATATATAATATGTACAGTTACAAGTGCATTTAAGTCAGTCTACAAATGGCGAGTTCCTTAAGACAAGAGTGTGTAAACAATCCAAACGTGTTTTGTTTCATTCACTCTGAAATCAAGAAGGGAGAACATAACCTTATTTGTGAATAAAGCTTATTTCGGTGTCAAGTTAGGAGACTAAGACAAAACATTCACGCCACACATTGTGTCTCTAACATGTGTTACAGGATTAAGAACATAATTCAGGGGCAGCATTAAGTCATTACCTTTTGGAATTTCAATATGTGGCGAGAACAAACTAACCACATCAATGATTGTTATTTTGTATGGTAAAAGCTGAGAGCCACAATAAGAAAAGTATTAAAAGCACTGTATATCCAAACCTGAAATCAGCCATCAGATCTGTACCACATTGCTTTGCCTAATCCACCTGTAACCCTAAAATGACATCATCTGATTCTGCAGACTGTGATGAAATTTCAATGCCCACAGAAGAGCTGCATCCAAAGTTGTTTGTCCAAGGTTAACTAAATTACTTAGTAAGAGATCTGGGTCTCTCAAAGGAGTTGACAAATTGTGAGTTCTCGTTTAAAGGAGAAGACTGCTAGCTCCTGGTACATCCTTCTCCTGGTGTTGAACAAGAGAAGATGAGTTTTGTGAGTACTTCACTGAAGATTGCTCTCTTGTTTATTGTAATAACATTGAAGGTGTAGAACCAAAATATGGAACAACATACAGCAAGAATGAATGGAGGTTATTTATTGATGGAACCAAAAACAGTATCAAAGCTGTACTCCTATACATTACCAATAGGTATGCTTTGGCATCAGTGGGGTATTCTTTTATCTTGAAGGAAAACTACAAAACACTTGCAATAGTATTAACAGCAATTAGGTATTCAGAACATGGAATGGGTAGTATCTATATGTTATAGAAATGCTTCTTGGGCAACAGCCAGGCTAAACAAAATCTCTCTGCTTCCTCTGTCTATGGAATAGTCATACATGTGATTTACACTGGATGAGAAAGGAATGGTCAGCTAGAACAATGGATCCAGGAGACAAGAATGTTAAAAGAGCATGTTTGGTGAAACGAGGAAAAATTATTCTGCCACCTCTCCTCATACAACTCAAGATCATGAAATAATTCATAAAGGGACTGAATAATGATAGTGAATGTTTTAAGCATATTTGTCGGAAATTCTTCTTGCAGTCTGATGCTAAACTGAAAGAAGGAATCTGTGTGGGACCGCAGATTAGGAGCTTTATAACATACAAAATTTGAGGATTTGATGACCTGTGAGAAAAGACTAGCTTGGATAGGATTAAAAAATGTGATGGGCTGGCCCCGTAGCTCCGTCGGTAGAGCACCTGCCTGCTGAGCGAGGGGTCCTGGGTTCAATTCCTGGCTGGGGGGGCTGCGAATTTTTCTCTAGCTAAGATTATTCCCTATCCTCCCCAGGGTCTGGAAGTATGAATGAGAGTGTGAATGTGTGTGAGATCTAATTATTAAAACTCAAAAAGTGCAAGAAACCCAATGACAAGAGAATACGAGTTAACACCATTGCCAATAGGCAATAAGTTCCAAAGAAAAGGCTGCCGATAGGACCAATGTAGTTAAAGGTGGTATAAATGGAACTACGAAAAAAAAAAGTAATAAACAGTTTTTTGGGGAACAGGAAGCACCCAGATTACAAGAAATTTGTGGAAGATATGTTGATGGCTATGAAAAGTTTAAATTGTGATATGAGTATCAAGTTGCATTTCCTTCATAGCCATCTTGACTGTTCCCTGAAATTTTGGGAAATTATACTGAGTAACATGGGGAGAGATTAGAGCAAGATTATGAGATATAAAAAGACGTTAGCAGGGTACGTGGAATTCCGGGATGTTAACTGACTATTGCTGGTCTATGAAGGACAATCTGAGTCGCAACACATCAGGCAATTACGAAGCTCACACTTCTGCAGGAAAAGGAAGCAAGTTTAAGTCATGAAATGTGTATCCTGGACTTGCCATGTGTTGAAATCAAACTAATAAATAAATTGTTTTCTGGACTGATTTCATTTTAAGATAGTTACTTTCTCTGCGCTTAATTTCTTCAATTTCATTATATTATAGGTTAAGTAAATACTTAAATTGAAATTCTATAAAACCCTTATGCCATACATAAAATTTTACTTCAGATTCATAAACAGGACTAAAAATACATACAATCACCCATCAGAACTAAAAGCCTTGACACAAAATAAAATTTAACTTGGTGTGATATGATCAATGAACTCTCCACTAGTTTTGTCACTGAGTTAAACGCTTAATACCGAGTTGCAATATCCTCTATGAAGTAAGAATAAGTTTGCTCTTCTTCAATCATTTCATGGAAGAATGAATTCAGAATATCCCAAACATATTAACAAACTTACACGTTGAAAAATACAGTCTTAATAATTCTATGTGCGCTTATTGCAGATCATTTTCCAATTTTCACACCAGATTATCTTAACACCAATACCTACTGTTTTGGCTATTAACATATCTGCTACAGTAAAAACTTGCCTCCTCACTATAGAACAGTAGTTTCAAATCAACAATTGTCATGCACAGTTATCTGAAAATGCCTGCAATAATGCAATTCTGTGCTTTATCTAAAGGCAGAAGTACCTGAGCCACTATGATTTTACAGAACTATAATAATAAAATTATTATAATGATTAAAATTATAATGTTAATAATTCTGTCACCACATGTGCAGCTGTATTTGATATTCATGTTTGCTGTGCAAACTTAGTGGATTTTCTTGGACTGCATTCTAAATCAGCGACTATTTCTTCTAGTTTTCCTTCAGTCAGGACAAGCCAACATTTATTTTTCTTTCTATTTGGTACTGATCCTGCTACAATAAATATTTTCACTAACGTGTAAATCATAAGACTTATTATGGAGATGAGAATTTGGATACTTTTCAACAAAATGTCTTTGATATTCTGATTTTCACGTTTAGCAAACGTGTCATAAAAAGAACTTAGAATCTAGATTTTATTGTAGAAAAGGTGTTGTTATGCAAATACATTACAACATAGGCAAGCTTAAGTAAGACTCAGAACCCCAGCTGAGAGTCCCAGCGCTTGACACATGCTGTCCTGCATGATTTATGTGGCTACAGAGGACAGCATGTACACAGCAAGATGTCATGAGTTCAATTCTTTAATGGATTTCTACTTACAAAAACTTTTACTCAAATAGAGGACTTTACAGGCATTTTATATAAAATTAATGATATACACTTTGTCACATACTTCTGATTCCCTATACTTTAATCAAAATAACACTTTCACAGAAGAGTGTTACCGAGGGCAGTAAAAATTCTCTGAAGATTTTCCCCTCCCATTCTTCAAAAATGCACAGTATAACACACTGAAGCCCAAGATAGTCCTTGGCTACATAAAATGCAAAGGAATTCCAACCCCTTGGGCATATATTTCTCAAGATTTTAGACCACATGTCCAACTACAATACAGGCTTAGGCTCACAGAGAAACAGAGCTTTCATTTGAATGTGTGGCTGTATTACAGGGAACTGCTTGCCATGTGCTGCGCTGTTTCTAACCGGTTCTGTTCCCCATCCACTTCCCTCCTCTCCATGTGCTAGCTAACCAGTTGTTATGAAATCTTCATACAGAGGCTCATACGTTGTGAGATTACGTGTTACAATGTTACAGTATTAATGCTGTTATTCCCTGCTGTTTGTGCGCCTTGCAGAGAAACAGTCTTTAATCTTGTGAATAGATTTAGGGAAACAGGATCTATTCTTGATAAGAAACCAAAAGTAAATCATGGCGTTCTTACAAAAGAAAAATTTAATGACAGGAGAAGAGTACAACCTAGTCCAAAGAAATCTCTGGGAAAGCTTGTATAGGAATCAGGCATATTGCAAACCTTGGCTTGAAATGCCACTAAACTTTTAAAATTAAAACCCTATAAGATAACTGTAGTTCATGAATTGCAACCACACAATAATATGAGTACAATTAATTTCTTTAATTGTGTGCTGAATATTGTTAATGATCGCAATGTTGAATCACATTTAATTTTTATTGTGCACGAAGCATGGTTTTATTTGCATTGCTATTGTGGCACATGTACGTTTTACATTACTCAATATGAGCTGGTCGGATGTGACGCTATTAGTAAGGATTCGTGGCTGTATTTAAATTGTTCTAGAGGGATAAACAGGTTTTGAGCGGTTCGTTAGCATAAGTTGGGGTGGGGGTAAACAGTGACTTGCCAGGGTAGCTTGTGTAGCCATTAGCGTGGGGTGAGAACCGGGTTTGGAGTCCAAGAAGAAGGAAGTGTTTTCAGCCTGTCTCTCCGGTGGTCAGCAAAGAAGATGGCTCCATTAACAAGGTATTGTACTGTTATTTTTAAGCATTATTAAAGTTGGATAATGTGAAGGTTGGTTATTTACGTGTTGTGCTTTGCTCCTTCGCCTTTCCTTCCTGAATTTGCGCTAGGATTTAGGGTTAACTGCTTAATATGTCCTCCCCGGTAGGATTTAATCTGTAGTGTTGCGTTTCGGTTTGAAATCCTCTTGCAGCAAAGCGAGTGTGATGATATTTTTATGCTTATTTAGAGACGGGGGATGCGACATAATTGGTGGAGTTCGCCGGGCAGATTCCAAATATTTTTTTCTCCTAAATCGCGTATAATGCGTAGAACCTTGGTGTTGAAACGCTGCGCAGAATAACAATGGCGACCGCGTGGCGTCCACGTGTGAAATTTTAAATCCTGTTAAATCTTTGCAATCCTTTCTTCTTTTGCTTTAATATTGTATTAAGTTGATTTGGAAAATCCTGCTGTATTTTTGGGCATATTTTATAATGGTGCGTTGAATATTTTAATGGCGATGTGTTGGCTGCCACGTGTTTGCACAAAAACTTGGAATTTTTTTTCTTTTCAGAGTTTTAGGGTATAACGTTTATATTTGAATCTATACATCGTTGATCAGTTATTGGAATTGTATATACATATAAATCTAGGGTTTATTTTCCTTAAATTGTGAATTTTTTAGCGTTACAGTAATTTCATATTCTGCACCACGTGCTAAATTTTAAATTTATCTCTTGCTTAGCCTTGCTTTATTGCATTCCCGGCTTAGTTGTGTGCTTAATTATGTAAGGGGATTTAAACAGTTATTAATAATTTTGTTAGAAATCAGATGTTTATTATTCACGTTGATGTTCAGGCGCACTTAATTTTGGTCCCAAATTTACTCGCAGCACGTGGCAATTACATGTTATAATTTCTTTCCTTTTAAGTGTTTTATAATATCCCAATGTTGAAATTCACACATTTTCAATTTACTTTGGCGCTTTTAAATGCACATGAACTTTGTGGGTGTATTTTTCTTGAAAATATGAGTTTTGGTGCCGTAATTTTCATGTAGTGCTCACGTGTAAAATCTTCCTCAGGTCTATTTGTTTTTTTATCCCATGAATGTATCCTATAAAGAAAGTTTTTTAAAGTTTTAATAACAGCGTTGTGTGATAACAAATTTGGACGTTTTTAGAAGCATTTACGTGTTTCACATTTTTCATGTTCTCCTGCAGTGAAGTGAAGAATTATATTGCTTTGTGAGTGTTTATTAGTGCATTTTATAGTGAAATAACGTAGCGTGTGATTACTCAGTGCTTTAAGGTAAGGGTTATTTTTTTTGCCCAATATATACATGTTTTTCTGTGAATAATGTGGTTCGGGCGACGTTTATTTCTCGTTAATACCATGTGTTAGGGGTACAGTTTATGCGTTGGGCTTCTGCACGCCAAGTCTTAAATTTTTCCCCGGGGGTAGTTCTGTTTAATTACTATTTGCGAGTGCTTTATATGGCAATCTTAGCTATAGATGTTGCATCTCAAGTTTTGGAGTAATACCATTTGGCAATTCCGCTTAATCGCCTACGGACATTACAGTTGTCAGTTTTGCTTTTTTTTAACAAGTTATGGGCGAGGCAACTTTCACACAGTGCTAATAGTGGTGTATTTTTCAGGGTCAGATTTGTAAGCTTCCATTTTTAAAATGTGTACTAGACGTTCACGTAGGCAATGTTCAAATGTGCCTATTTCTGAAGTTTCTGAAGATAGTGAGTTACCTTCCTCAGCAAGTAATATTGACATGAATGCACAGTTAATTCCTGTTATTCAGAATCAAGTTGCAGCTACTATAGCGAATATGCAACCTATTGTGACTAAACCCATGATTGAGCCAATGTTTTTTCTAAGTCCTACACTGACACCAGCTAATGCTTTTGTTCGCAACTTTGAAATGGTTGCTAAAGCAAATTCTTGGAATAATGGTCAAAAGCTTAAATTTTTCCCCTGTTACTTAAAAGAAACCGCTGCCATTTGGTATCAAACTTTTTGTCACAGACATCCTCAGCATGATTGGAATTTCCTTGTCTCTCAGTTCTTGTCAGCTTTTCAAATGTCCCACCAGGAGGAGCTGTTAGAAATTAAGCTCAGGCAACGTATTCAACTTGACAGTGAATTAGTTCTGGATTATGTTTACGATGTTTTATCCCTATGTGATCAGGTAAACCCAGCAATGACACAGGCGGAGCAAATAAAGAACTTGCTCAAGGGCTTGAAAGCCACTTATGTTCAGGCACTGTTACCTTTGAACCCTCAAACTGTTGATGAGGTGCTACAGATTATTAAAAGAGTTGACAAAGCTGACTTCTATACCACTCACAGACAACAATTAGCTCTTGCTCAGACCCCGGGAATAATTCATTCACAAATTGTGGGGCACTCTTCTCCCTCTGTGTCATCTGTTGTGGCAGGCTCTGTGATGTCACCAACTACAATACCTAGTGCAACATCAGTTAATGCACCAGACCCTATTTCTTTGCTATGTAAAAAGGTCGAACAATTGTCAACCCAAGTTACTCAGTTACAGTCTGTGCATTCAGTACATCAGAGACCATTTGAAGTTGTTGATCGTGCTGGTTATCGCCAGGACAACAGGCAGAGGTCATCAAATGGCAGGTACGATGGATACAATGATAGACAAGGTTCCTCAGTTATATGTTATAACTGTAATAGGAGGGGGCATATTGCTCGCTACTGCAGAATGAATTCGACACATCCAAAAAAACGAGCAGCGCCGAGCCCCAGACGATGTGACTTAAAGGTAACAACTCAACATACTGTGCCTACTCCTAATTTAAATAATATATCTTCTCTTTCAGGTCAAATTTTGCAGGTGCCTGGGCACATTGATGCTAAAGAAATGTTTATTTTGTTAGATACAGGAAGTGCTATTAGTATTGTGAATGCTATACATGTTACAGATGTTTCAAAATTGCAACCTGTTGAAATTTTGCTTAAAACTGCAGGCAACAAATTATTGGATGCTCCCTATCATACCATCTTGGATTTTGTAATTTGTGATACACATTTTCAGGAAGATGTGTTAGTGGTTAAGGACTTAGCTCACGACTTTATTCTTGGAAATGATTTTTTGACTGCACATGATGCTGTGATTAATTATGCTCAAAATTGTGTTTCACTTCAAGTTAAGGATCATAGTATTACTATTCCCATCTCTGTAACAACTAGAGGCCCCTTTGCAGACATTGCTGTCAGCCCTTTGAATGATGATAATGATGCTATTGTGCCTAACAAAATTTCAGTGACTGAAGATGTTAGAATTCCACCTTTCTCAACCTGTTATGTGTCAGTGCAGCCAACTGCTGTTATTACTAATGACGTGATGTTCGAACCATCAGTTAGCATAATGAACAAAAAGAATCTTATGATCCCACCTGTTGTGTGTCACTCGGCCGAAACTTATACTATCCCTGTTCATAATAATTCAGCTGTACCTCAAACATTATTTGCAAGAACTGTGCTTGCAAATGCTCATGATGTAGCTTTAATACAAAGTAATTCTGTTTCTTCTAGCGATGTTGCAACTTTGAAAGCTCCTAACTTTGATTGGAACGTAAGTTGTAAGTTAAGCCCTGATCAACGTGGTCATTTGCATACGTTGCTACTGAAATATTCACATGTTTTTGCTACTTCTCTTCAGGATTTAGGCACTACTGATGTAGCTGAATTCGAAATTAAGGTCACTGATCCCAAACCTATTAAACAACGCCCATATAGAGTACCACATAAACAAAAAGAAACTATTTCTCAACAAGTGCAAGAAATGAAAGATGCAGGCATAATTAGAGATTCTCAGTCTTCTTGGAGCTCCCCTGTGGTTTTAGTTAAGAAAAAAGATAATTCCATGAGGTTCTGTGTCGACTACAGGAGGCTAAACGCTATAAGTGAAACTACTTCGTTCCCATTGCCACTCATTGATGACTTACTCAGTTACCTGGGTGAAGCCAAATGGTTTGCTTCATTAGATTTATCGTCAGCTTATTTTCAGGTTCCCATTGCTGAAAGTAGTAAGAAATACACTTCTTTTGTCACTCATGAAGGACAGTATGAATTTGAGAGACTTTCTTTTGGCCTTGCAAACGCTCCCAGATTCTTCAGTTATATTGCTGAAAAGCTATTAGGTGATTTGAAATTTAAGAAAGCTTTAGTTTATCTGGATGATATTGTTGTATTTGCTAAAACATTTGAGGAGCTCTTATACAATTTGGAGGCTGTTTTTCAACGTTTGGCTTCACACAATTTCAAACTTAAACCTGCTAAATGTTTTTTCGCTATGGATAAGATTAAACTATTAGGATTTGAAGTATCAGAAGAGGGCATTTCCCCTGATTCTGACAAGGTCAAAGTTATTCAGCAACTCCCGAAACCAAAGAGTATTAGAGATATCAGGAAAGTTTTGGGTCTTTTTAATTTTTACAGGAAATTTGTGAAGGATTACTCCAAAATTGCTCAACCCCTGATTCAGTTGACTAGGAAAAATGTAGATTTTGTATGGGGTTATGATCAACAATGGGCATTTCAAAAGCTGAAGGATTATCTAACTTCTGCACCTGTCTTGGCTCATTATACACCTGGCGCATATACCGAATTGCATACAGATGCTAGTGGACTTGGTCTTGGATGTGTTTTACTACAAAGAGTTGAAGATAATTTGCGCCCTATTGCATATGCTTCTAGGACCCTCTCAAAATGTGAAAAGAATTATGCTGTCCCCGAACTTGAACTTTTGGCCATTGTTTTTGGTCTCACTCATTTTAGAAATTTTGTCTTTGGATACAAAGTTCATATTGTGTCAGACCATCATTCTCTTTGTTACCTGAATAACTTAAAGGATTTGACAGGACGCCTGGCTCGGTGGAGCCTTAAACTACAAGAATTCGACTATATTATTTCTTACAAATCTGGGAAGAAACATAATGATGCTGATGCACTTTCTAGATTTCCAGTTTCACAGCCTGAACCAGAACAACTTGAGCAGTTAGATGAACTTATTACTTGTTTGCTTTCTCCTATCGAAGTTGCGGATAAACAGAAAGCTGATCCGCTTCTTTTACCTATCATTAATGCCCTTAAGGATCCTCAGTTAGCTTCTCCCAAAGTTCAACGACAAGCTTCCACGTACGTGCTTAAATCTGATGTGTTGTATAGGAAAAATGCTGGCTCTACTGGTCCCCTACATTTACTTGTTATACCTGAATCACTTAAGCATGAAATTTTGTCTTCCTGCCATGATGACCCTTTGTCTGGCCATTTAGGATTTTCGAAAACTTTCAAAAAAATTAATTCGAGATACTATTGGGTTGGAATGAAGAAATCTATTGAGCATTTTGTCCGGACATGTCCCAGTTGCCAGTCGAGAAAAGGTCCCAAGAATCAGAAACCTGCTGGTCTTCTACAACCTATTCCGGTTAACTTCATTGGTGAACGTTGGGGTATAGATTTGTTAGGTCCTCTCCCTCGTTCAAATTCAGGCCACAGACACATTATTGTTGCCACAGAGTATGCTTCTCGTTGGGTTGAAGCTGCACCTCTTTCTTTGGCTACTATTCCTCATGTTGCTAAATTTATTTTACACCAAATTATTTGCAGACATGGAGCGCCTGCAACTTTGCTATCTGATCGTGGTTCAGTTTTTCTAAGCCAAGTTACTCAAGAACTTTTAAAGTCTTTGTCGGTGTCCCCAAATTTCACTAGTTCGTATCACCCTTCGTGTAACGGCCTTACTGAGAGGGTTAATCAGACATTGTTAAATATGTTGAGCCATTTTGTTGATGGAAATCAAAGGAATTGGGATGTAGTCTTGCCATATGTCATATTTTCATACAACACTTCTGTTCAGGAGACAACTAAATTTTCCCCATTCTATTTGATTTATGGACGTGAACCTGCTCTGCCAAATCAAGTGCAGCTCCAAGCTACTTCCAATGATCTCTTCGTTCGACAAACCCTGAAGGATATTCTGAAAGCTCGTGAAGTGGCTATACTTAATATAAATCAGCAACAGATTCGGCAGAAAGAAAGATATGATAAGAAACACAGAGATGTTGAGTTTTCAGTGGGTCAATGGGTTAAAGTCTTCACCCCAGTAAGGAAAAAGGGGAAATGTACCAAATTATTGCACAGATATTTTGGACCTTATGAAATTGTTAGGCAGATTACACCTGTGACCTACGTTGTCAAACGACCCCATGCTCCAAGAGTTAAGGAACAATCAGTACATGTGTCACGTTTGTATCCCTATTATGATCCAGTAGGACCTTATAGATTGTGAATTTGTTTGATCTTTTGCCGCTTATGATAAATGTAATGATGTATAGATTTTTAATTTACATTATTTTGGATGCTACACCCGTTTCCTATATGTCAAATCTTTTGTGTTCTGGGTTAACCCTACATAAAGTTTAATAATAAGACTGACGTGATATTTATAAATCTAAACTTCTTGATTGTTACCCCTGACAGGTATTATGTTATTCATAAATGGTGACAAATTCTTATACCCTCGCCGGACCTGACATATTGTATTGATGTATAATGGTGTTGCCGAAGTGTACCCATTATGGTATTCGGAAGTATTAGAATTGTTTCAGTGACAGTGCAGCTCGGCGGGATTGCCGTTGTGTACCCGTTGCCCTTGCAGTGTGAATTTCGCCTAGCGAAAGTGCAGTATGCAGCCGCTAAGGTATGTGATATTTCATGTTGGTGAAAGTGCCGCAGTGTGTTCTCCAATATTCGATTATATTTGTTTACGATGATAGTAGTGATGCATTTCTATTTTGAAGTGATGTAATCATAGTTTTGGCAATGGTATGATAACATTGTGAATTCGGGCTATTGACTTCCATGTACCATAGGTTGATTTCTGCTTCTGAGAATGTTTCAGGACAGAATTTTGGCAACCCTGATCTCCATCTCTTCCAGTTATTGTGATGAATAGCTTGTTAACGGGTGTAGTACTTAGCATTGGACTAGTGTAGTATACTAAATTTGATATGTCGGTAATTAAACTTTGGTATATGGTAGTATTTGATATGACAGTATTATACATTATCAGTGCATGTTTTGAAGGCATGCAGCATGTGTGCTAGAATTCATTGGGAGTAGAGGTGGTATTTATGATGATGATGATTTTAATGCGGGCTTACCTCGAGGTTTAATGACTAATGATATTAATCATAGCCAATTTTAATAACAGTTTTAATTGGGATGATTAAGAATAGATGTGCACCTCTATAAAGACCTAGGCATTGATTCAATATGCATTGTAATTTAGGGTACCCTTTTGTAAGTGATCACGTAGGATAAACATTTTAATAGGCATAGTGATATTTTGTAATTTTCAGGTTATCAGTATATTGTAATTTTGTAAATTCTGTGTTAAGATATTTAGTAAGTTTTCTCACCATAAGGGGATTATGTAATATGCTTTGTATTATATTTTGTACTGACACATCCTTGTTTTGTGACATGGCTAACAATGAGTAATTTTTGTAATTAACAGGTTCGTGCTCTTTACTTATTTGCACTTGAGTTAATGTTTAAGCAATGCATATCATGGGGAGCGTTCACCACACAATTAAATGGGTCCGTAAACATGCCACAAGAATAGCTGAGGTACTGGTTGCCTCTGTTTCTGCTTCATCGTTGCAGTCGTCGGCCATAGGGGTGGCCCCCATATGGCACAGCTTCGTCGATGCCTGGCGCCATGTTATGTGCCTTATAAACTGACCTCATCGAAGGGTAGGATTGACAGATAACTAACCCTTAAAGATCGTTGCTGCAGGACTTTAATTGCGGCTTTCATGGCAAGGTGGGAAGCACCGATAATCCCTACCTTAAGGTTTCAGTTCTGCATAGAAAATAAAATTGAATTTCTCGTCGCAGGTGGGACATTTACCTACCCTACAGTTAGTGGCACATTTAACTATTGTTTGTGGGCGAGGAAGTGAAAGTGATAGAGTGTGTGCGGAACCCTAATACAAACTTTAACAGTGAATATAGCTTATTCAGTGTTTTTCGTCATTATGTACCTCCTGGTGATCAGACTCCCTAAGTGACTGCTTTAACTTTATATCTACATTATATATATAATACTGTAAACTAAACTAAACACAAAGAACACCTGTACAAGGAACCAACACAACTATGTTAACCAAGTGTTGTCACGGTACAAAAATGTTTTGTCAGAAAAAATTCTGTATTGTATGTTAATTTGTTGTAGCAATTGATGCGGACATCAATCTTGGCAGACCCCGGAGAGATGTGGCACATGTACGTTTTACATTACTCAATATGAGCTGGTCGGATGTGACGCTATTAGTAAGGATTCGTGGCTGTATTTAAATTGTTCTAGAGGGATAAACAGGTTTTGAGCGGTTCGTTAGCATAAGTTGGGGTGGGGGTAAACAGTGACTTGCCAGGGTAGCTTGTGTAGCCATTAGCGTGGGGTGAGAACCGGGTTTGGAGTCCAAGAAGAAGGAAGTGTTTTCAGCCTGTCTCTCCGGTGGTCAGCAAAGAAGATGGCTCCATTAACAAGGTATTGTACTGTTATTTTTAAGCATTATTAAAGTTGGATAATGTGAAGGTTGGTTATTTACGTGTTGTGCTTTGCTCCTTCGCCTTTCCTTCCTGAATTTGCGCTAGGATTTAGGGTTAACTGCTTAATATGTCCTCCCCGGTAGGATTTAATCTGTAGTGTTGCGTTTCGGTTTGAAATCCTCTTGCAGCAAAGCGAGTGTGATGATATTTTTATGCTTATTTAGAGACGGGGGATGTGTGAAGGCACAGGGATATTATTCCCAACATCATCTATGACCAAGGTATGTGTTTACTGTAATTATAATTAACATGAGAAATCTATGCGCATGAATTTAAGGTGCTCTGAATATCTGACTCTGCCTCCAAACTGTGCTTCCTGGTGCCAAGAAAATTCCTGTATGTTGGCCATGTGTCTAAACAAAGGCTCTGTATATATGTGTTGTCTCTTCTTTACTCTGGTTGATGTTGCTATCTGACAAAGTTTTGGAAAGCTATTCAAAAATATAATGAAAACAATGCCATTTGCCCTTTTTGCTATGTTTATTATTATTTAACCTCCAAAGTGCTGTGAACCCTATTTTACCATGAGGCATGTTAGGGTTATAGTAGATACAAAATATACATTGTCCCTGATAAAAATCAATACATAGACAATAAAGTAAATAAACATGAAGAGAAATGGGAAGATAAAAATATATGTAAAATTCTTAACACTAGCTTACAAATGTTTAAAATACAAGATCATTTGGTGAGCTTAATAATATACATATGTTAAAACAGTAAACTTAATATTATAAATGTTTAAATGTGCAACTAATAAATTTCGAAAACCGAATACAGCAGCATTTTTTATAGAATATGAAATATAATGGTTTCTCAAAACACCTATTACAAGTTAACAAATGTGTGCTATATACATTTGGAAAAACAAGTCTTTGGTTAATAATCCATTTTTGCTTCCTTCACATAAATCATAGATCACTCCACTTTTGCCATGTTTAGCAGATTGTATTACAAGATTATGGCCAGTTTTAGCACATTTTGTTTCAAATTACATTAAATGTGCTGATGTGCTTAATTTTTCAGACAGAAAATAAAACTAGATGCAACTTATGCTTTTTCTCGATTATGTGTAAACATTTGAAAGTATTTTATAGATATTTTTACACTAGTGTGTAATATATTTTGATATCTATACATATCATAAAGCTATAATGCAAATTTTTCTGTTAAGTTTCAATTTTGGATGAAATATCAATAGTAACTATAATGGCTACCTTGAAGACAAAAGTAAAATTTTCGAATTTGATTTATATGTTTAATGACTGAATAGCCAAGCCAATTTATTATGAAGCTTAGTTTTTGATCGACCACACTATAATACACTGATTATATGTGATGTAAATGAACTAGAACGGCATTCATTATGCTTCAGCAACTCATTATGATCTTACTCGACTGCGCGTGCAGCTCTCCCATACCTTTCAACACCTTCAAATCAGCAGTCCACTAGGATCCATTTCCCAGATAAACAATGAAATAGGTGTATTTAAAATTAAAGAAATTCTGCCCATTGCAATTTTAATATTCTAATAAATCAAGTTCATTTCCTTTTCTTTAATATGTCTTGTTTTCATGTTATCTACAAAAAAAATCAATAAATACGACATGGTCTCAACAGTACTGCAATCTGTTGCACTACTTGCAAACATGCGACGATGGCCAGGTCCTGCAAGCATTTAATTACACATAATTCACAAGGCAAGATTTTTTTGCAAGAACTCAAAAGTTTTGAAATTATAGTGAGGTAACCCAAAACAGCCGTATGCAACTTGACTATAATGGTAATTAAGATGCTCGTATGAAAATTATGAAACGAGCTTAAACACACTTGCATCTTTTTTTTTTCTGCCATTATAGTCTTCTTGCATAATGTACTGGTATAATATACCTTACATTCCACATAGAAAATAGGGAGTGGAGGGGGAGGGGTGGTTTCTACGGATGTGCAAACTCAAAAAAAATTGAAACATCTTGCTTATTAAGTTTAATGGAAAAAAAATCTGATGTATCACGTTCACATGATTTTCTCTACCCTCTATCGCTTATTAATAGGTAAGTATACAAATTATTCTTATGAAAGTTTATTTTCCTATTTACTTCATTTTTATCCCGATAAACCTTTCCGGAAATAGCTGCATTACACATTTTGTTATAGATTGAACGGGAATAGCACGTCAAATGTTCTAGAACTGGATGCTATACGCTAGCCTTAAAATTCCTTACTTTTATTTCTCATGTAAATAGTGTTAATATATAGTATTTAATCAAAATCATCAGCCATTTCATAGAAAATCAAAAATTTCAAAAAATGCTGCATGTAAACAGCAGTTTTGAGGTGGGGGATTTTCTTGAAAATATTTATGTTGCGTCTTTGGAAGGTACTGAGCCTAAATACCATGTTTGGTATTTATCCGACTTTTCAGCTTTGAGTTATACTGTTCACAGATGCACACACATACACACACTTTTTTCTAAAAATGCTTTATTAGGATTCAGGGAGCCTAAAACCTGTATTACTGTTGAAATCTCAGTATTGAATTTTCTGATAGAATGCAAATATCTTCTCTACCTACCATGTAAACCCATGAACAAAAAAAATTAGTCATCCCCAGATTCCATGTGATGATCAGAAGGCTTCATGTATCTGCATAACAGCTCTGTTCACAACGCACATGCAGGAACTGTAGAATGGTCTCTGCCCTGTGAGCGCAATGGTCACCTTAAAATGGTGTTTCTCAGTGGCAATGCTTATATCTTGTACGAATTCAACAATTCCATCAGGATATCCCATCCTCACAGAGGAAATAAAATATTCTAGCATTACAATGTATTGCGAACTGTTCAGTGCATTGTCAAGCTGCCACAATGCACGTAGAATGTCCCTTGATATCCAACAAGATACAGATATGCAACCATGATGAAATTGTGAAGCTACATATTTTGCAGTATAATAACTATTCTATTATGAACTTTACCAAATGCTGTGCACGAAATGCAGTATATCGAAAATAAGTAGTCACTATGTGTTGATTAAACATTATAAACAGGAAAAAAAAGTGTTTGCTACATGCGAGAAGTGAACCTGCAGTCTTAAACACAGAAGTACCCTACGCTTTGCCACAGTGCCACAGAGAAGACATGGGGATGGTAGCATGTTTAATAATGCCGTACAACCACCTGCTGCAGCAGCTGCACAACTGTATTGCATATGGTGTAAATAAGGCGCTGTGCCATGTAGGACTTAGAAAAATTTGGTGTTCTAGACATGATTCATTTTTTTTGTCCACTGGAGTACATGGTAGATAAAATAACACCACACAAAAAAATCTGTGAATATTTATTATTTATAAAATTTCAATAAGATGAAGGTTTAAGAAATTGTAAAAACTTTTTATTTTTTTATTATTTGTGCATGTATACCAGTTACCAAAAGAGATAAGAGTTTCGATTGTATTGCAAGTATGGAAGAGGCATTAAGTCTGCTTACCATTAAAGTTTATATTTTTATTAACACACAAAGCAATTTTATTACTGATTTTCAAAACATCACACAACATAGAGGGGAGAAAGAGGGGAGAGGGCAATGGAAGGTGAAAGAGTGAAGAGGGTGAAAGTGGAAAGGATAATGTGAGGGAGAGAAACAGTGAGAGTGAGAAAGTGGGTATAACTTGCGCAAAACTTCTGGAATCGTGACCTTGATTGCCACCCCATTTGCCAAGCCTAGGAATGGTTTATGTTTAGTTTAATCAATGAAAGCGATATAATACCTTTGCTTACTCACAGTGCGTAACACATACAGCCTGTATAGAAAGTGTTTGCATCTGGTTGTAATTTTAAAGAGAGCAGCAGTATCTAAGTAGTACTTATTTTATATTTGTTATATTTATAACCATGGCTCCTACGTTTTCAAAGTGGTAAGGTGTTACACAGTCAAAGTAGGGAAATAATTGCAAATGTCGACTTCATGAAGCAAGAAGCAGAGATGAAGGAAGAAAATATATGTTCATCCGAGTTCCACAGAAGCCTTAAGCGAGTGAAAGAAAGAGTAGTCAAATCAACTGGTGTTTCACTGAGTTCCGTTTCCAGAGTTCTCAAAGATAAGGGAAAAAAACATATGGATGAAAGAGTACCATTTGACACACCTGGGAAGAAACATAAGGTCCCTAAACGTATTACAGAAATAGACGATTTCAAATGCGTCATTCGGCGCACAATTCACAATTCCTATGTGGAAGAAAATACTGTGCTAACAATAAGCAGATTGCTCATCAAGCTGAAAGACAGCAGAAACTTTCAAGGTGGTGCTACAAATCTCAGAAAAATTATTAAAGATTTAGGGTTCAAATGGAAGAAACCGAAATCAAATAGAAGATTTCTAACAGAAAAGCAAAATAAATAAATAAAATAAAAAAAATAGTAAAATAAAAAAAAAATAAAAAGTAAATGTTGCCATGATAGCTTAGTCGGTTAGAGCAACGGCACGGAAAGCCTAAGATCCGTGGTTCAAATCCCGGCTATGGCATTGAATTTTTCAGTCTGATTCTACCTTTCCAAATGACTATAATTTTATATGTACTTATAACAGTGTGTACTTATATCAGCATCAATTTTCAAGGTGGTGCTACAAATTTCAGAAAAATACTATAGTGTATGAAGATGAGTCATACATACACAGCAGTCATACAGCATCTAAAAGTTGGAGTGATGATAGCAAATTAGGTTTGTAGGCACCTGTTGCCAAAGGGCAAATACTTATTATCGTTCATGCTGTTGGAAAGATCGGCTTCGTTCCAAATGCCCTTCTTTTACAAGTCGCAACAAACCACAGGAGATTTTCATCAAGAAATGAATACAGAAAATTACATGAAGTGAATCAATGCCATGTTGATATCTAATACGCCTGCTGGGTCTGTTCTGGTCATTGACAATGCTTCACAATGCGTCAACACTCAAATTGACAAACCACCTACATCAAATTCCTTGAAAGAAGAAATGAGAGCTTGATTACTTAGACATAATATAGCTTTAGATGAAAGCATGAGTAAAACAAAGCTATATAACTTAATTAAAGCCCACAAACAGCTTCAGAAGTCATACATACTTGACCAGATAGTAATACAACATCGCCATAATGTACTTAGACTGTCATTGTATCGCCCAGATCTAAACCCAATCGAATTAATCTGGGCTGATATCAAAAAATGGGTGGCATGCAGAAATATCACTTTTAAATTAAAATATGTGGAGCAGTTATAACGCCAGCAATTTGCTGAAATTGGAAGGCCAGAATGGGAAAATGTATGTCAACATGTTGAATAAATTAATCATTATTTTGAAGAATACGGAATTGCAGAAAATCAAATAGAAAGAATTCTCATCCAGGATAATGGTACAGAAAGTAGTGACAGCAGTGATGACGGCAATAATGTGAGTGATTCCACAGAAGAGGAAGGGTTGTTAGGTGTGGAAGAATTGGAGGCAATGATTGACAGTGGTTTTTTTATACTAAGCGCTTTTTACAGCGTGGATTTTAACATACGGTATATAACTAAGTTTATCAGCGCAACGCAGTGCATAACCGGTGTGTGGATATTTGACAATGACTGTCCCACGCACTCCTGCAGCATGCTGACGACCGGTCACCTCCTGATCTGGTAAGCAACTCGCTTCATAGCTCTCATTAAGATTTTCACATGTCTAGAACTGTTGCACCAATTATAAGAGAGACAGAGAAGAACCTCTGCATTTACAGTAAGACAAGCACAGTTGCAGGTTCTGCTAGTTAAGTTGTTAAGCACAAGAGATACTCTAACACAGTTTTTCGGACTTCGTTTAAAAGCATTCTCAAATGGCAAAGAGTTTTCTACTAAAGTATATTAAAATCCTTCGAAAACACTCCTAATACCTGGGATTCCTGATGCTGCAGGGAATAAGTTATTGGGACTCAAAGTGTTAAATATGAAATTTGGCAAATATATAACTACTTTTTGAGCTGAGCTGTTCATTCACTCACAGTATAAAGTCAGGAGAGATTTCTGCAACATTTGGTTGACATGTAACTTATCAGTTCATTCTACGGTGTACAGAATGGCCCAAGCGACAGTGATGATACTGACTTTGCTGCCAGGCTAAATGCAAGTACTGTAAGTTTTGCACATATGCTATGCAGATGAACCCAAAGATAAATGATGTAACAAACCGTTACATCTGTGAAAATTTTAGGTAATAATTCATTGCACTGAATAAAAATAATTTGTTTTCATTAATATTGAAGAATGACTGTGGGTAATTATTCTAACAGAAGGTTGAATAATATAATAGTTTTGATACTCGTTACACAAATGCCAAGTCACTCTGAGGGATATATCAAAGAATCAAAGCTTCAGTATATCATTAGAACTGTGCCCTAAAGTATGAAAGAAGACGCTTACAGAGCTGCATGTGTCACAGTGGTTGGTAGTACATGTATCAAGTCTGAATGCTGAACGTGTGCAGATAGCAAATCATACCATTTGTGATGATTTTCCTGTTACTTTGTATTCTAGAAAACTTATAGAGATTTGTAATTCATTTTGTAGAAGTGATTTTTTTCCCTGTTTTACATATGGTTTTAATGATGTCATAAGTATTCTCTGAAATTTCCTAAAAAGCTAAAAGATTCAAGTAGGCATACAAGTAAATAATAAGTAGTTTTCTAAGCTGATTTAACCCAACTTGCTTTCAATTTTGTACAGAAGCTGTTACTTCTATTTCATCAAAGCTTAACTTTTGTGTGATTGAGAAATCATCTGTAAAAACAGGGATTAACTATGTAGTTTTCTGATAGTGTAAACACTATTTGCTACAAGATAATAGAGGATGAAAACAATTATATTTGGGCATTCATATCATTCTATTGTAGTTCACACATGAAAGCAGAATGCCCTTCTCATATTCAACATAGATCTCTTGTTGCACTAAGCACACAACTCGCGCTGCTCTGCAATTTTGGGAGCTTTTATCCATTTACCATAAGCAAAACTAACTGACCGCACTACAAAAGATGAGTTACAGACCTAACTGCTGGTAACTCCATTTTGACGTGTAGCACGTACATATGGCTCCAAATGTTTTCTGGCCATGTGTTTGTAGCCATGGGGAGGAAGCGGGGCTTCTTATCGAGAGGTTATACCAGGTGCCTTACCTCATATCTGCTCTACAAGTTAGGAGATATAATAGTGCTAAAGAAAATATTCGAACACATTTCCCTTAGACTTAACTGTAAGCAATAGCTATGAATGAAAAAAAAAAACAAAAACAAAACAAAAAAAACAGCAATAATATTACAGCACAGCGACATAAGCAGTGTATAAACTAATTTTTTGGAATTAGAGGCATCATATCATTGTATAATAAGCAAGCGTTAAAACAAAATGATTTGGTTTCCAATATTCACTATTTTTTCTACCCATTATCAACAAACATGATCTTTGTTTATCATAATATCCTTATAAAGTATGATTTTTCTGTGCACTTTACCTTAATAGTGACAATGATTTAGGCCAGAAATTATTTCAAGCTACAGTCTAAGTTACACTTTTCCCTATTTGGTTGCATGTACGATGCCATAATGACAAACAGCCACTTATCTTTACCACAACTCTTCTTTTTACTGTATCTACTACTTACCTATAATAAGTAGGGAGAATATTGTATTCCACTCAAAATTTCAATGAGATTCACATGAAATACACATTTTGAGACCCTCTGAGTCCAAAGAAAGCATTTTTACTTTCCCAACTACGTAGTTACAGTAAGTAGAGGAAGCATTGTATTCCACCCAAAAATTCAATGTAATTTCACCAGAAATCATTTTTGAGACTCCCTGAATCCAAAGAATGTATTTTTAGAAAAAGGTTCAAGTATATGTGTGTCTGGGGGGGGGGGGGATCCTGTACAGCATAACTCAAAAACAAAAAGTCGGTTAAAAGCCAAATCTTACCGCGGTAAGCTGAAGGTCCCTGAAGGGTTTGTTTAATGAGGATGGTACACACGGCCATTAGTGTTTAAGTTCAACATCTTCCAATGATGTGACACAAAGATTTTGAAGAAAATCCCCCACTACAAACTACCTATTACATTAGACATTTTTCTAAACTTTTTATTTTTTTTAAAAATGGCTGTAACGATTTTGATTAAAATACATATATTTAAGCTATTTTCATGATAAATAAAATGTATATCTTTAATTTTCTAGGAATGGTCTGTAAATGTGTCTTTATTGTGAATGACTTTTGATAATTAGTAAACCTAAGAGAGAGATAAAATCTTACTGCACAACAAATGTAGATCTTGTTAAAGCACAAAATTTATGTCAAATAACATTTTTATGGTGTTAACCCATTCTGAAATATCCTTTGTTATTAGTTTGAATTATCAAATACTTCACCTATACTTCTCTCAACTGCAAATCGGTATTGTTTTTCTTTCTTTCCTTCTTTTTTGTGTTCATACAAAGAGAACAGAATTTCAAAGTTATCACATCTATGGTCCGCATTCGGGAAGTCATGGGTTCCAATCCCGTGGCCGACCTTCCTGATCCAAGGGTTTTTTCGGGGGGCTTTCCTGGGTTGCCGGGTGAATGCTAGTAAAGGATTCTTACATCCCCGAATTTCCTGTCCCTCCATTATCTTTCATCCATTGGTCTCTTTCAGGCTCAGAAGTGTCGGTGATGGTGTTTCAGTGCAGCGTGGCAGGGGAGAAAAAGGATGTTCTTTGTGACTCCCTCCGTCCCTCGGCTTTCAGCTGGCTGCTGTGGGGTATCCGAACCTCCTCTGTGCAGGGTAGAGTCCCTGGTCTGCCTATCCGTCTGTCAGGGAGTCTCTATCCGAAAACATAGGGATCCTGCCATTCCTGTGTCATCACTCCTGGTTCCGGCTGCCAGGTCTCTCCTTTCGCCTAATCCTTCCTCCCGGGAACGCCTCCTCGTGGGGTGTAGGCACAATATCCTCTATGTGAACCAGTGCCGAGTCCCCTCCATAGTCGATCCAATACAAAGCTATCAGCTTTGAGGGGCTTGGCTATCCCTTTAGCTTAATATGTTCTATTACACCTATAACAAAATGTGTAAACAAGCAATGAAGGTTTATCTGTATTAACATGAAATAGATGCAAAAATAAGGTTTGTAAGAATAGTTTGTAGAAGAGTGAGTAGAGAAAGTCATGTGAATGCAACACATTTTATAGAAAAAGCTCTGTATGCCTGCATGTCAGTGAACAACATAACTCCAAAACAAAAAGTCGGTCAAATACCAAACTTGATATTTAAGTTCAGCATCTTTCAAAGATGTGATACGAACATTTTCAAGAAAATCTCCCCCACTCCGAACAATCCTTTACATGGAAAAATTTTCAAAATTAGTTATTTTCTCAAAAATGGCTAATGATTTTGATTTAAACACACACTATTTAAGATATTTTCATGACAAACGAAACATATTTTTTCAATTTTCTGAGAGGAGCCTCTCAAGTGTTCTTCATTCTGAATGACTTTTGTATAACTGGTAAACTGTAAAAGATGGACAAAGTTTTACTACACAAGAAATGCAGACCCTGTTAAAGCATACAGTTTGCCATACATATTTTTATGAAATTAACCATTTCCCAGATATTTTTTGTTATTGGTTTGAATACTTTTTGTAACTGAGAAGTCGCTTTTCATTTTGTATTTGTCGCAGTCATACAAACAGCATGGCATTTGGAAGCTTCACATTGTGACCTGCATTTTGAAAATGCGACTATCAGTTTAACTACATATCATGACATATATGAACTTTTTCTTTTGGTATTTAATTAACTTCTTTAACCAGGTAGGCCATTATGGACAGTGACTAAACGAAATGGTCAAAACGATGCTCAAATGGGTCTGAGGTCCCTAGAGCTTAGAGTTACCTGACATTCATCTTCTTAGGATAAGAGGAAGCCCTGGAAAAAACTTTATCCAGGTAATTCACTCTAACCGAGATCTAACTCGGGACCTCTTGATTGTGAGGCAGACCCCCACACCACAGAGATGGACTAAATGTAAATTGAAAGCTTATCTGGATTATTAAGAAATAGATAGAAAAATAAGATTTAGTAAAAATATTTGTAGAAAACAGTACATTAGATTTTTCTCGTGCTAATGCAAAGAGCATGGAGTTTCAAAGGCACCACATAAAATTTTGACTATCGTTTTAGCTACTAAATTCTACTTATACAGGGTTATTCAAAAAGAAGGAACAGATTTTACATATTCATTTTTAATGAACAACAATACATAGTGACACATCATCGAACAGAGGAAAGTTCAAAGTTTTAAGCCCCACCTATTAGTTCCATTCAGTGCCTACAGTGGCACTGTGTTTGTTTACGAGAAAATGGTGATGCCACAGGAAAAGTCATTTTGTGTGCTGCATTATTATGCCAAGAGTGAATCCATTGTTTCAGTGCAGCATGCATTTTGTTGTAAGTTCAACAACTTACATAAAAATTTACTTGTCATAACAAATTTACAACTGATACAATAAATTCATAGAAGATGATTGCGTATGCAAATGGAAAAGCACTGGTCATCTTCGCATAACAAATGGTGCTCATTTTGAATACATAAAATAAAATTTTGAACTTTTCTCTATTCAGTGATGTATCGCATGTGTTGCCATCTATTGTCGTTCATTAGAAATAAATATGTAAAGTCTGCTCCTTCTTTTTGAATAACCCATTACTTGCAACAAAGTTTGTAATGACAGTTCATCTCAATTAACAAGAAGTGACAAGCTGTAGGACAAGGTTGGAAAGGTAGAAGTAGACTGAAAAATTCAATGCCATAGCCAGGATTTGAACTAGAATCTTCAAGGTTCTGTCCAGGTGGCACTGCGGTAATGCGTGCAACTCAATTTGGGAGCTCCCTGGTTCGCTTCCCAGCAAGTGCCCACTCTGACCCATGGGCTTTTTCAATAGTTTTCCTGGGTCGTCAGATGAATGCTAGAGTGGCTTTCTGTCCCTTCATTTCATTCGCCCTTAACCCCGTTACGTCTGTTTCAGTGTTGAAAGTGTCGGCAATGGTATTTTGGTGTGGCATGGCAGGGAAAAAAGGATGCTCTCTGTGGAACCTTATCCATCCCTGGGTCTTTGGCTGGTTACCAGGGTATACGGACCGCCCCTTGGGGGAGAGAGGCTCTCTGTGTGGAGTGGGGTCTCTGGTTTGCCTGCCCGATTGTCAGGCATCTCAATCTGGAAACTTTAGGGACCCCATCATAGCTGTGCTGTCACTCCTGGTTCTGCCCGCCCGGTGTCTCTCACCTTGTTTGTCCATCCCTCCTGGGGGTGCCCCTCAAGAGGCACAGGCACAATATCCTCATTCAATGGATCGGGACCGAGTCCCCTGCGTTACACATTCCATTCCATTCCAGAACAGGGAAGAAAGCATTTTAAGAATTCAGAACATGAATCATACTA
This sequence comes from Deroplatys truncata, assembly GCA_030765065.1. Classification (NCBI taxonomy): domain Eukaryota; kingdom Metazoa; phylum Arthropoda; class Insecta; order Mantodea; family Mantidae; genus Deroplatys; species Deroplatys truncata. Next base: position 498,931,318 of record CM060990.1, on the reverse strand, counting down.
CAAGGTATCTAAGTCTAATACCGTATGTTATTTCTTAAGCTTTATCTTTTCTTTCTTTCTTCAGATTTTTAATTTGAAAGTAAGTTCACTTTTGAAAGCAACTGAATTTTCAGAATAGTCCTTCAAATAAGGAACCAATTGCAACAAAAGCCCATCAACCATTTTGCATTAACACTTTTGTGTCACTATTTTGAAAATTTAGCTTATACGTTATCCTAACCGAATAAAACAGCTATATAAAAACTGCATATTTTGTGCTAAACATTGTTTCCTTGTATCTATTAACATTTTCTCCTTTTAGATACAATAGCTGTTTTTACCCTACGTCCACTATACGGTTGGCACGAATTTTCTTCCTTTCTCTTTTGAGTGTGTAAGGGGGAATTATGTTTCAAATAAAACAGTCTTATTTGTTTTTCAGTAATAAGCACAAAATATACTCATTTTGCAAAAAATTTAATGTTGCACTTAAGTGTGCTCAAACTGCTTCAAAAGTTTGACATTAATATTACTTTTGCTTTCATATTTTTAAAAAGTTACTTGAATTTTATCAGAATTATTGAATGTGCCAACTGTATGGAAGTACACACTTAGCGCTAAACATGTGATCAATCTCTATGAAGATTAAAAAACACAACAACTTACACTCCAGATAATAAGTACCCTCTGCCATCGGAGTTTACGTAGAAGAGTCCATTGCGTGGTAATTATGAAACTATTAAATGCTAATTTATTTTGCTTGGATAGATCTAATAAAGAGAAAATTATTTAATTTCATCTTCTTTCCTCTTAAGAGTAGGTCGCTGAATTATACGAGCATATGCAAAAGTAAATGTAACCTTTGAAACGGTATCGGCACTTACTGTCGGCTACAGCCAGGCATGACTAGTCGAGAAGACATTCCTTCTCCCTCTTCCTGTGCACCCTCTGGCCCACCGGAAAACATTCGAAGCCTTCTGTACCAATGTTTCTAATTTTGTCTGTAGCACACAATGCTTTACAACTGTCAGTATCTGCCATAAAAAGCAGTCAAATTAATATGAGAAAAGGTGAAGTTAATGTTGTTGGAATAATGAGTAAGAAACAAATGGTTAAAATCTGTTAACTGAACAACAAAAATGAGGCCCTTCTGTCTATAGCACATGCAAACTAATAACAAGTTAAATGAATTTCTAAAGCCTGTGCTGCTGCTATTATCTATTATCTATTATTATTATTATTATTATTATTATTATTATTTGAAGGCAGTTTCTCCAAGAAAACATTGCCTTCATAGCAGATTAAGACTATTAGCTTTAGGCATCAGAAAGTATTATGCTAACAATAAAGTATATTGTCAAATACTTTGAAGAGTGAGCATGAGTCTAAAAGGAGATACTACTCAATATTTATAAATCCAACACCAAATTAAAGTTTGCTCACTATGGGATCAAAAATCAATACAAACAAATCAAAGCAAAACAATCCGAGATATAATAAAACCTGAAAAAGGGAATTACTGTCCCAAAGAGTATTATTTCTAAAACAACTACAATTAGTGATTACGTTGAAATTGTAATGAAAAGAAGCTAGAAACAGTGATGTGTATTGAATTTATTTAAAGGTGAGTCGGAATTGTTACACTAAACTTAAGTGATGTTAGTGTAACAATTCCGACTCACCTTTAAATAAATTAGTGATTACTTTAATATTGCTAATGCTTTTAACTCCTACTTCCTTAGTTCAACACCAGCAGTCAGATTTGATTGAACTTATGAAAAAACACTTATGTAAGCTTAAGATGGACTCTGCAACTTCTTTAGAAATAGACAAATTATTATCTACTACCTTAAGAGCAACACCTCAGATGGGGAGAGATAAGCATAAAATTAATTAAATGCAGCACAACAAGAGCTCAGTAAACCTCTAAAGGCCATTTTCTCCAAGTACATTTATGCCAAGATTTAGTTTAAACTGGTTTAAGAGAAGGGTTAACCCTTTAGTGACATGTAGAGGTCTCGTGGACCAGTGCCATTTCTTATCGCCTCCCTCTTTTGTAGTATTCAAGCTAAAACTAGTATCCTCTACCTACCTTTCAATTTGAGTGTGGAAGTCGTTTAGTGAAGAGTTAGTGTTTCTATCTCTGTTAGTTTCCTCATTGTTATGTGCTGTTTCTAATAATAGCCAGTAAGATCGCAGCTTAGCAGTTATGTAATTTTTTTCAGTTCATTTGTTATCTATATATTTTAAACCTATTTTCATTCCTTTAGGTTCAAATATAGTGTAATATAAAAACTTAGCTCCAGGTTTATTCTTTACAGAAATGGCGGCAACAAGGCCATCTACATCAGTTAAGGGAAAATGATCCTAATTTTAAAGTCTAACTTCAAGCTTTGCTTGCTGTGTCTAGACAATAATAAAGATTTGGAAAAAACTTATGCAATTGAAAACAGTCATAGCTCAGATTCTGAGCAAGAGGTAGATGTAGTGCCGGAGGTAGAATATAGACCTACTGATGGTAGTGGTAATGAAAATACTGTCTATGTTAGTACAAATGATGACTCTTACACACATTTTTATGGAAAAGATAAGTGTTTCAAGTGGAGGAAGAAACAACATCCATTGAAGGACAAGGTGACGTAACAATTGTTCAGATCCCTGGACTTTGATCACTGGCTAGAAGTTTGGGAGAAAATCCAAAATAGAATCAGTATGAGAACTTCTGTTTTCCGAGAGTATTCTGTCAGAAATTATCACATGGACAAATGCAAAAATATAAAGAATGAGAGCAAAGTATGAGAAACAGGAGAGATTGACTTATCTCCATGACCTTGACATGACTGCACTAAAGGCATTCATCGCTCTTCTTGTGTATACAGTGGTCTTCAGATCTGGAAATGAGCCCAGAGACTGTCTTTTTGCAACTGATGGCACAGGACATGATATTTTTGTATGCACCATGACAAAAAATAGGATTTTATTCATTTGGCTGCTTTTAGGTTTGATAACCAAGAAGATAGGGAGGAAAGAAAGAAGGAAGATTCTACTGTAGCAATTTCAAAGCTTTTTAGCATGTTTATTGAAAACAGTCAATAGTGTACAGTAGAATCTCGTTAGTATGTTTCTGCAGGGACCCAAGGATTTGGACGTCATAGATGGGAAAACATGTTAATGAAAATGCAAAATCTGTAATTTAAAAACATAATTATGTAATAAAATTTAATAATACATCTTACCTCCCAAACGGATGTGAAATATGGACACTATTTACAGTCGTTTGAAATACATAACTACGGTTGATTGCTTTGTTGGTTTTAATGCAAGATTTTACTGTCCATCTGTTTAGTAAAGTCATTACATCATCATAAACTTCGAAACCACACACATAACGCTTCCAACACTGTAGGAATTGGCTTAGGATCCAGCTCATCATCACTTTCATCTCCCACTGATGTTCTTTCATTTGTTCAAGTATTTCATCTAGTTGCTGTTTCACACACTGGAATTTCATTGTCAATGTTTACATATCTTTCAAAGACATGCCGGTGCCATCTGCCATTTGGCATCATTTTTACTCTCGGAAAACTTATCTTCCAGCATGATGTCATCACCAAGAACCCGGCAAAAGCTTTATTAAAGCAGCTCCTAATGGCATCTTGCATCACAGAATCCCAGGCAGTCCTAATGAAATGCATGGCATCTAAGATGGTGATTTTTCTTGTCAATTTCAGTGCAGCCAACCTTCTGTGTACCATCCTCTTCATATACGTTTGCTTCATGCACCGAATTATGCCTTGATCTAAAGGTTGTAACTTACTCGTGCAGTTTGCTAGTAGGAAAATGATCTTTTATGTTTCTTAAATTTGAAACAGTTGGTGTATGAGTGGCACACTGATCAATGAAGAGTGCAATTTTCCTGCTTCTTATGGCCAGTCTTGCGCCCCATGCTTGTAAGAAATGTTCAAATACTGCAGACGTTATCCAGATTTTTGTGTTGGAAGTGTACTTACATGGAAAAGATTACATATTCTTGAAGCATCACAGACTGCGTGCTTTTCCAATAACCAGCAGTACCAATTTCTCCATTCCATTTTCGTTTAAGCACAACAAAACTGTAATCCCTTCCTTGTTAAGTTTCCCACCATGACACTTAAAGCTCTTAAAATCCAGGGTTTTGTCTGGCAAAAGAAGGAAAAATAGTCCCGTTTCATCTGCATTATAGACATTGTAAGGGCTACAGTCTTTCAAAATTGATGTGAGCATTGTATTTTTCCACATTTCTATATTTTCACATGCTGTAGCATCATTATCTGGGCAGCATTATCTGGCCTCTCCTCACACACATCTGTAAGCTAAGCCATGTCGATTCTTGAATCTTTCAATCCAGCCATTGGATGGTTTGAAATAATCCAGTTCCATTTTCTGTGCTAAATGTGTCGCCTGAGCTTGAACCGTAGTACCTTCTATTGGCACATTTAAAGCTCTTGCTTGTGTAAACCACTTTAGTAGAACATCTAATTCTGGAAACTGGTCAGGGCGATTATGTTTTCTTTTAGCATTTTTCCCTTCTTCAAAAGCAGTTTCAATCAGTTTACATTTGCTAACAACCGTGTTTAAGGTTGACGGAGTAATGTTTAACTTCCATGCTATATTCACAAGTTTCATATTTGGATTGCTATCTACTTCAAGAATTTTCAGTTTTTCACTGTTGGTTATATGCCACACTTTTTTTCCCCCCATTGCAAATGAAAAGTTAAAATACAATCTATGTATGTTTGGTCAACACTCAACAGCAGAAACTATTGTCGGCGTTTACCACACCAAGCTAAGGCATTCTCTATCCTGCCCACACAAGTATGTACTACACGCATGTCATTGGCTGCCAGTCTCCACCCCGACTGGGCTGACCAAGGATTGGCCAAAGCAGCAAATGAAGAATTCAAACTTTGAAAGTAGTAAGTGCCTACTCCCACTGGAACGACCAAGGATTGGCCAAAATAGTGAATGAGAACGTCAAACTTTGAACGTAGTAAGCGGGAGCAAGAAAACATACTAAACAAATGTTATTTATTACACTTGGTGCCGGAACTTTCATAATTCATCATACATCATACATGGAAAAATGTGTTAATGAGGAACATGCTAACGAGATTCCACTGTGTTTACCTTGGGAGCTACAGTGACTGTAGATGAGATGCTGTGCTGTTTAGAAGACATTCCAGGTTCATTGTGTACATGCCAAAGAAACCTGCAAAATATGAAATAAAAGTAATGTGTCTGAAGCAAGAAATCACTATCTTTATAATGCATACATATAATATGGAAGAGGGAGTGCAGTTTGACTATATCAAATGAAGATAAAAGACTGAAAATACCAACTCAAGCTGTGCTGAGACTGGTGAAACCAGCATAATAAACTCATAGAAATGCGACAGCAAATAACTGGTTTGGATACATACAACTTGTTCAACAACTTCTTATGAAGGGACCGACTTTCATGAGCACTCTAAAGAGGAATAAACCAGAAATCCCTAATAACTTTCTCCCTCAAAGGGGAAGACTAGAGAACACTGCTGTTTATGGCTTCATGGAAGAGATGTCACTGGTCTCTTATGTTCCAAAGAAGGAGAAAGTTATTGTCCTGGTCTCCTGTATGCATCTTTCTGAGAACTTCAATTCAGAGAATGGCAAACCAGAGATTACCTCTTTCTATAACTTAACAAAAGACAGTGTGGATTAGCTGGATCAAAAATGCGCAACCTATACCGCAAGCTAAAGGACAAGAAGATGGCATATAGCAATTTTTTTTCACACAGGTAGATATTGCCTGCAGAGTAAATGCTTATCGCCTATACCAATCTTTCAAGAAGATGAGATATAACATGTCTTGAATTTATGAAAACATTGGCAAAGGCACTAACATATCCCCTTTTGACACACCGACTGCAGATCAAAAGTCTTCTAAGAGAACTTACCTTTTCAATCAGATGCATACTGCAGATACCGGATGAAGAACTTTCACCACTTCAAGCTCTTGAGAACACTTTTGAAAAAAGAAAAACCTTTAACTTTTGCCCTCCAAAACTGAAGACAACTCAGTATCCTTGTCAATAGTGTAGACGTGCAATATGCCTTGGATGTGCACAGAAAATCTGTAAAATGTGCTTTGAAACGAAAAAATAAGTGAGCTTTTCTTCAGACGGTTTCAAGACTTCAATCCAAAGTTTAAAGTGGCCTTTTTTCCTCAAAATGTATTATTTTTATCTTGTATATAACTACTTTTGACATTAAAATAGTTTTAGCAATGATGGCTTACATTTACTATGAAATAAACTTCCAAGGTCTGGCAAACCGCAGCATGTTAGTTACGAGAGAAATATGAGACATTTCAGTGGAGGGTTAAACAAGAAATGAGTTTCCCATACCTAGTTTAAACTAAGTTCTAAGTTAAACCTTCTTTCTGGTATGTTTAAAGCAGGATTAAATGAAACCTGCACAAATAATAAACAGATATGCGTAAGTCATAATTTCCACGTGAAGAGTGGTTGTTTTTTTTTTCTTTCTTTCTTCCCCCAGTTTAGTTATGGTTATTAAATTTTCCAAGACACACAGTTGTGAAAAATGGAGACATTTCTGAGATCTTTAATAAAATAAAGGAATATGATTATGATCTGGAAGTGAGGTTATCTTGGTTTAGAATCATTCACATCAGAGTAAATCTTATACATATGGCAATTGCTGTGAAACGAAAGAAAGCAAAACAGAACAAAAGCCAACTGTGTTTCACCAGAAACAATGGAATATGCTTCAGGCATATTCCTAATTAACGTTGAAATCATAATGGAATCCATGTATCCTAAAGCAAAATAGTTATAAAGGTAAGATGGAAGGAATATTTTCTTGAACTTCATAGTAAAGTAGATTTTCAGAAAGAACAGACTATAATAGGGTTAATTCAGATTTGTTTCATATATGTGGCACATGACACAGGTACCATAAAAAAGATATGGACTATGAATGATAATACCTACAGCTATTATTCAGTGCAAGTAAAAAAAATCTTCTTACATTCACATAACTTTCTCCACCCTCTATTGTTTATTAATGGGTATAAAAACCATTCTTACAAGAGCTATTTTTCAAACCACTTCATTGAGCAAACCTTTTCAGAAGCAGCTACATTACACACTTCTTTATATCTGTAAAGGGAATAGTGATAGTCAAATGTTTAAGAACTGGACACTATACACCAGCCTTAAAATTCCATACTCCTTCCATGCAACTGCGAGAAACAATTGAATGTTGACAGGACTTTATTTTAATGACAAAGAATTCAACAATTCAAATCATTCATGAAGGATATCTCCAAAAAAGTTGATGCCACAAAAAAGTTATTTGAACTAAATTGTGTATTTTAAAGAGATTACATTTTGTGTAGTGCATTTTTGTCTATCACTTAATGTTTACCAACTATACAAGAATATACAAAATTCCTTACGAATAAAGATGACTTCACAGGCTATTCCCAAAAAATTCAAGATATCTATACCTTTTATTTGTAATGCAAATAATATGGTATTTTAATCCAAATTGCAAGAGTCACTTTTGAGAAAATAAAACATTTCATGAAATGTTCCATGCAACAGGTAGTTTGGGATGAGGGATTTTCTTGAAAATCTTCATGTTGTATCTTTCGAAGATATTGAACTTGAATACGAAGTTTGGCATTTATCCAACTTTTGGATTTTGTTTTTATTTAGGGGACCTCAAAACATGTATTTCCAGTGAAAAATCAGAATCGAATTTTTGGGTGAAATGCAATAACTTCTCTACCTACTATTAACTTGGTAAAGAAAGTAAAAATGAACTAATGTTTTAACCAACTGACAGAACCTTCAAGAAATTCAGCATAATCACAAGCTAAATGAGGCTACTTAACACTTCAAGTCAAATTAGGAACTTTTATTCAAGATTAATTTATGCATACATCTATTTACAAATATTAACTCAGTCTCACTGACAATTTTATGACTGAATATTACAGCACAGATGGGTTTGTATCTTATTTTTTCTTCTTCCTTTTCCCTTTGGCATAAAGAGAGAAAAAGTAAAAAAAGTTTTAGTCTCGAACAGCTGTAATGTTGAATTCAGAGCACTAAACACAAGATATTCAATCTACTACAAAGCTAAATGCTTCTCCAACTGACAGTCAACATGATAGTTCAGTGTAGTCAACTTTAAGTTTAAACTAGAAGCTGTCATTTAAACTAAAGAAACTCAGAAATATTTGAAAATAATCTGATACATTCGCATGACTTTCTCTACCCTCTATTGTTTATTAGTGGGTATACAAACTATTCTTGCTAAAGCTTATTTTTCTATCTACTCAGTTTAATCCAAATAAACCTTTGCAGAAATAGCTACATTACATATTTTGTTATAGATGTAAAGGGAACAGCAAGCCAAATGTTTAAGAACCAGATGCTATATGCTGGCCTTAAAATTCCAAGCTGTTTCTATGCGCTCACGAGAAACAACTGAATGTTGACAGGACTTTAAGAGAATGACCAAGTAATGAACAATTCAAAATATTAATGGACATCTCAGAAGTGGCTTATACCACAACAAAACTTATTTGAAATAAATTGTGTGTTTTAAAGAGATCTACATTTTTTGTGCAGTACGTTTTCGTCTATCACTTAATGTTTACCAGTTATACAAGATTCCCCCTGAATGAAGAGGACATCATAGGCTATTCCTAGAAAACTCAAGACACCTACACATTTTATTTGTCATCTAAAAATCTTCAATGTATGGCATTTTAATCAAACTCGTTAGCCATTTTTTAGAAAATAAAAAGTTTCGAAAAATGTTTCATGTAAAGGGTAATTTGGGATGGAGGGATTTTCTTGAAAATCTTTGTGTTGCATCTTTGGTAGGTACTGAACACAAATACCAAGTTTGGTATTTGTCTGACTTTTTGTTTTTGAGTTACTCTTCACAAACACACATACATTTTTCTAAAAATACTGTTTTATACATGTATTTATGGTGAAATCTCAATATAGAATTTTTGAGTGAAATATAATACCTACTTGGTAAATGGTAGAGAAAGTAAAAATGGATCTTTGTTTAAACTGATTGCTAATGTTAGACCAGTTTGATTCATACCAAGCTTCCATTTTGGAGAAAATGCCTCTAAGTCATGTATCCAATCATTCCTTCCTTTTGTAGGGATATTTCCAAAAAGAAGGAAACATTCAGTGGTTAAGCCTCTCTCCTGTCTGTATTTTTGTAACAGAAAGCTATATATGTAGTCAGGGATAACCCTTGAGCGCAGCAGTTGCCCAAGGCCCTGTGGTTTGGGGGCCCTGCAGCTGAGGAAAGAAAGGAGTAAATCTGTTGACTAGGTACTAATTAAAAAGCCAACCCTATATTCTTATTGGAATTTTTGCTGTTAGAAACTTCAAAAGAAATAGTAAGGTGAATTCTGAGATTACTTCTGTTAATGTTATGAAGTGTTACGAAATCTATTATTGACAATACTGTATGTAGTTAAAATGCTACTATGTTGTCCAGAGTTTAAATGTTCAACTAAATGCACCTGAATTTCATGTGTAGCCTAGCAGTATACTACACCTTTAGCATGGTTAAGAAAAATGACTATTTCATGTTATTTATATTATGTTCATCATATTTTCAATAATTTTTCTTATTGTGCTGCTCGTGATTGTTTTAAATCCACTCTCCAACACCTAGCACAATCCCCTACTCAACACTAGGGCCGGCTCAAAGTGGGGGTCGAGCCATGCCACCGCCCTGGGCGGCAGGTTTTAGCAGTGGCAAAATCATAAAACTTGAACATGATATACTAAAACATGATGGAATTACAAATCATGCTTAAAATCCAGCAACTTTCTGGAGATATTTTGTTATGAACCTGGTGTCAAACAAAGCTCCAGAGTGATTTGGATGCGATCCTTATTGATGATCATCAAAATATTTTATGTGCATCAGTTGTTCAACAATAAACATCATGATTATAAACAGAAGTGTTTCAAGCCAGTAGTTTTAGTTTTATTTGCTTACATTGGTGACTCATGAACCTCTCAGGTCACTTATTGCCCTAATGTTATCCTGAAAGAAATTTAATTGGGCAACTTTGAATTAAATGCAATAAGAAGGCATATCTATGGCTACTACACCCAATATGAGCATCTTGCCACAGGCAAAATTATTTCTTCACTTAATGAAGTAAAGTTATGTTAGGGAAACCTTAGCCTTTTTAACAAGGTCCTCCATGATCTCACATTTGAGTTCAAGACAATAAATAAGAGAAGAAGAATACTCAAAAGATCTGATATTGTAGCCCTAAGAGCATTATTTTTAAGATACGTATAAAATAAGAATTTGAGGGAAATAGTATGGTTGGCTGAAATGTGGTTGAACACCAGCCATACCATATTAAACAGCTGTTCTGATGACAGAATTGAAACTTCCATGAAGTCACCCACAGGACTTTATTATTGTCTATGCTGGAACATCTCAGTATTATGGCCACCTACTGCTCTTCAATTCGAGAAGATCTGGGGATTACCATGAAGACAACCATGACTATTTCCACAGATGCCCCATGCCACATTGTCCAAACAGATAACCGCACACTATACCCTCGCCATTGAATCTTTGCACTTGACAGTTCATGTGGTTTCACGTAACATTGGCTATACTGAGTTTGCGACATTGCCAGAGTGGTTAGTAAACAACAACAGTTGATTGTTTTCCTTTCTACCGTGTCTAAGCACATACAAAAAGTGTACCCAAGTAACGAATGTCAATGAATAACATGCCTGACTGTTAAGTGGCACATCTCGACGCAAAGGATTTTCACATCATGAATCATCACTCAGTGATCGGCGTTGTTTTTGAGATATTGTTGCACTTCAAATCTTGTATAAATAATATGAACAAAATATATATAAAAAAGATAAATGTAAATATATATATATATATATATACACAAACACCAACAACTACAAATATAAATAACAATGAACAATATTAGCTTGCAAAGAACAACTCAACGCACGTGCTAGAGATTCACAAGCTGAAACACGTGGTTGGAAATAGCTAGATCCGGCAACAGTTCCGCTTTGTCATAGACCACTCGAAATGCTGCATTGTGATTGATTTAGGAAGTCTAACGATTAAAGCTTTTCATCTGCTTTTTTGCGAGTGTACCAACTTAATCGCTAGCTGTCAAGTGCAACGTTTCAACGGCAGGGGTATAGCAATAACACTAAAATACAAATGGTAGAGTGGTTCACTTGTTAAATGTGGCATGTAACATTACAATAAAATAAAGGGAACTTATTAACTTCTACTCATAAGTGTAAACAAGCCCATGACCAAATATGTTGTGGATTATTAACCAGTGCAGTCAACAGTCGTGTGTTTTTAGTAATTTAATTTCATGATGAAGAGGTAAACCCGAAATATTGAACATTTTTATTGCGTGACATTGCATGTTCAATCTTTCACTCAGAACAATCTTGTTCTTTCACCACATATATCCTTCTTGACATTTATTTATTGATTACGCCTGCAAGCAAATTAATAAATAAATTTAGTTTATGTGAGAATAAGTAGTCATGGAGGACTGACACTGCAGATAAAAATTAGTTATGTCTGAAAATATGAGAGGGCGGCACTCGCAATTATCGCACGGGGCAGCAAAAACACCTGGAGCAGGCCCTGCTCATCAAACCTACAATTCCTGATTCCCAAATCCCAGGCACTTGAAGGACAGAATTAAATAGCAATACTGGCAAGTAGTAGTAGCAATCCAGTCCTACTAATGTTGGACTATGCTATTAGCTTTGTGGTTACATTCAGCTGTCAAAACAATCACATCTGGTTTAAAATAAATAAGTTCGCATTCAACTTCTTTATTGGAATTAGTGAAGTGAGGCAGCGATTGTCAATCATTCGTGGAATAAAAAATAAATTGAGATTTTATTTATGGACGCTGTATAACTACTATGGTCCTTAGCGTACCATTCTATATTGGGCGTGAAAGACCACAAATTTTGCTCAGAGGTCTCTTGAGGTTCTTTTATATGCCATAAATCTATGACATAAGACCACCAGCTAAGCCATGCTAAGGATTTTTACGCCGGGTATGATCCCTCGACCTCAGGAACTACATTAGTGAACTGTTGTGTGGGTAGCATGTTTACTGAATATGTTCCTTTATGAATTATTTCTGCCATTTAGATACCTTTCTCTAGTGTTGCCATACTGTCAGACTGAGAAAGGGATATGGGACATAAATATCCCATCAGGAGCTGAAAAACTCTGTAAAAAAATGAAGAGTGAGAAATTTGAAAATGAATCTGTGATAAGGCAGTCTACTGGTGATTTAAATATAGAGGGTAAATTCTCAGTTATTAAATCTTTCCATGCGGAATTAGTTTGAGTAGTTTAACAAAGTTTAAAACTTGCTCTAAAATTGAAAACATTATGCTATTTACTCTTATTCATGCACATTATAACTAATATTGTATAAATGTGTGATCATACCTGACTTTGAAAAAAATTCCCTAAGATGCTGGTTGCAAAAATGGTCCATATGCTAATAGCTACATACATATAAACACTGGTGTTATACTCATAAGTTCACTCTAGTGGGTTTCCTTTGTGTGATAAAAGTTTGCAGCACTTCTCTGGATGGAAAGTGGTTTATCAATTAAAGTAACAGTAGTATTGGTAACAGCATGTAACACTTGTGAATCCCAGCACACATCACTCGAGTCACTTGAACCATTGTTGCAACCACCTTGCTGGAGAGTGGCTTCTAGATCGTTTTCTTCTTCTTCAGAGCCAAATAACTTGAAGTAAGAAGAATCATCACTGAATTCATGGACCAATGACATTATTTCACTATCTTTCAGTGTTCATTTTGATGTCATCTTTCCACATCATGCAAAATACTCTAAAAAAGTGGAACTACTTCCACATGCATGTGTACAACCTTGTAAACTTGTGGCTGGGCATCCCCCTTAAACATGTTTTAACTGGCTATGAATGGTATCCTTGTATACTGCCGACATCTGATGATGACTATGCAAAGCATTACATTAGATAGATTCAGACACAAATGCACAATTGGTAACTAAGTTTACCTCAACTCTGGAAGCTTGGAGTTATACCCGCATTCCAACCGCAAAGGGTTACTAGTGTAAATGGTGAATGCACCAAGTTTTCAGATTCCATTATTTAATTTACTATTCTTTCCCAATTTTTATCCCCAACTTCATCTACACAACAGGATTCCACAGTAGAATCACTATCTCTTCAACAGTATCTACCATCTAATTTTGAAACTGATGCTTTCAATGATCCAGGAAGCTGGTCTGCTTCCATCAATGCTGGACTTACTGGAAGAAGGGCCAGAACAGGTCTCAGGCTGTTGCAGTTGCCAATTGGACAATAAAATAGACCTTGTAATTATACATTTGTATCCTGGTAAATTGTGATCTCTGTTGAAAAAAATATTTAATTTATTCAAAAGAAAAATATGCTGCGTACATTTTTGTTGTGGACTTTTTCTTGCAAATCAGTTTAATTCCAACAGCCTTTCTAATGAGGAAGGTTTTACAAATTGAAAATATTTGAACTCTAAGATTGCAGTCACGAATACGCTAATCAGCTCAATCTCCTGTATGACAGTTGTTGGGAGCTGGAGCAAAACTTGAAATTAAACTGTACTGTAAGCCATGAGAGCATAAAGAATTAAATTCCTTGAAGTAGACAATGCCACAGATCAAGGTTTAGCACATACTTTAAAACAACCTGTAGAAAAGTAATAATATGGACATTCAGAATTGTCGAGGTCTAGTATATGATAGTGAAGCAAATACAGAAGGTAAATATAAAGGTGATCAAACCAGAGTGTACAGTATCAACAAGCATACAATTATTATGTCTTTTGCCTGCTACAATCTAATGCTTGGTAGCATGAAAAACTGTGACTATAACACCATAACAATTTTGGTATGTTAAAACACATTTTCTACACTATAGAGCACTGGCTTTTATCGCAAACTGACTCTAAAACCATCAACAACTAGTTTGGAACACAGATTTGTCAGTGCAAAGCCTATCAAATTGCTGCTTAAAGAAATGTTATGTGCTTTGAAAGAAATCTCAGATAAAAACAAAAGATCCTGTTGCTGGATCTGAAGCATTGTTACTGTAAAATACAGCATTGATTCTTACCAGTTTATTTCGAGTTGTAAGATCTCCTATATGTAGCCAAATGTGTTAAACCTCTTCTGCCAGATTCAGCTTTATATTGCAATAAAACATATATAAGAACTAAAATAACTACTACACAATTATAGCAAAAATAGATTTTCAAGTACAGTCATTGCACCTCAGAATAGGTGTAACTAATTTGAGAAGGAAAGGCGTTTGATGTAGATGGTCAAGATATATTTTCTCAATTATTTTTAGGCTCTCAACCCTAGATGAAGTACAAACAGCTCGGCAAGTCCTCCATTTTCTGGAACCCATCTGTGATTCCTATCTTAATCTATTATGGGCGCATCCTAAAATGGGATTGGCAGTTGGAGAGGGGATTCCAATGTTGCCGCTTTAGCATTCCGGACCACGTGCCATGCAGCAGCAGGGAGTTGGGAGGATATGTGTGTGTTTGTGCTGTGAACTGAGCATTTGTTGGTTTATTTATCGATGCTGTGTCTGGTAATGCCCATGATATTCGCATTCTTACGTCAGAGAGAGCGAGAAAAGTACAAAAATGTGGTATTGCATTTCCGAGTTGTATGCGAAGTCTACTTGGCGATTATAGTTTCATTTTACATTTGTGGAGAAATCTAAGGAGATGCAGTACTGTATGTGGGATGTCTGAACATTGTTAAATGCGTTGGAACGTCTGTTTACTGTTATAAATCTCTGGGAGTCTATGTGCCACCCTACTAGGGTTGCCACCTTGAAGAAGTTTGCATTAATGGACATGCGCATACAGACATTCTTTAAAATTATTTGCATATTGCAGTACAATCAGAAGACTGGCTACACATTTCTTAGGTGCGCAATTACCTAACAATAATAACAGACGAAATCCACGCAAGGACCCAAAATAAATACACAGCTACTTCAAATTTTAAAGTTTATTAACAAAAACAGCCATAACTGCATAGAATGATGCATTCCATTTCAACGGGAATATGCTACTAATCTCAGTCACTATCGCTGGTGCCGTTGCCACTTCTTCTACCGCAGTCATGGTCATCATCAGAGCTGTTGCAACCACCCACGGAAATCACAAGTTCTTCCACCTTTTCCTCCAAAATGCCTTCATTTTTCCGTGCAGTCACTATGACTTCCGTAATACATGACTAACAGCATCTTCCCAGTTTTTGCACCTATTTTTGCCATTGTGTCTTCCATTAGATTAATAACATATGTTACAGCAAAATGTTTATTAATGTGCGCTACATATCCCTTTATTTGGCCCAAACCAGCTCTACTGGGTGTAAATGGCAATGGTATGGAGGAAGTCTGATGATTTTGTGGCCTTTCTCTGCACCAATTTCATCAATTATGTATTTTGGGAAGTGCGGTTTCTTAGCTTTTACCAGTTCCAGCAATTCATACTTTTTAAAATGGTCTTGAAAATTCAATTTGTGGCAAAAAAGCCATTCCAAAATAACACACTTTCTGGATGCCATGGTTGGAGCTTTATCTAAAATAACAGTGATATTTGGCATTATCCATAAGAATTAAGGAAGGCCTATCCAAATGACCAGTAACTGATCCTTGAACCATTAAAAATTTAGAATTGTTCATTTCTTTGTGATAGGCTCCTGATTTTTTAGACTTGGGCAAGAGAATAAATCCAAGGGAGTTTCCCGCATGAAGTAGGATTGTTCTTTCACCTTTATTCAATGCCAACCACATTGTTGCTCCCAAGGTATCATCAGTCCAAACCTTGTTTGCACAATGATTGTCGTCCTCCATGGTGTAGTGGTTACCATGCTAGCCTCTAGTTCCGGAGTTCGCAGGTTCAAACCCGGTAGAGGGTAATGGATTTTTTTCGGGCGTAAAAAATCCTTAGCATGGCTTCCTTCGGAAGGGAAGTAAAGCCGGTGGTCCCATGACGTAGATTTACAGCACGTAAAAGACCCTCAAGCCTGATACATAGGCCTCTGAACAAAATTACCGGTGTTTCATGCCCAATATAAAATGGGACGCTAAGGATTATAGCAGTTAAAGAGCATCCATAAATAAAACTCAATTCAATTCTATGCAATGATTGGCATTCACCCAGGTTTCATCAAGCCATACAATATTCTGAAAATCATAGAAAATAATTTCTCACAGAAACCTAGCGTCAGGCGCATTTGTCAGGACTTTCCAGCAAGATCTTACAGCTGCTCGACTTTTTATAGAGAAATCCCAAAGCCTTTACTGCTTTTCGGAGTGAAGTCTTTCCACCTGAAAAAATACCATCTTTTTGTAGAGATGAATACAATTTGGAAATAGTAGGATGCTGCTTCCTGATATAATAAATATATATATAGCGGTGAATGGCATCTTGCTGGAAAGGGTCCAGGTTCATGACTGGGTTATCTAGCTTCCTCTTCTTACCTGGAATTTGTAACCGGGATGAAGATAACCAATTCTCAAGAGGGCATCTCTCTTTCCCTACCCTAACAATGGTGTTCTTACTTATTCCAACAGCAGCTGAGGTTCTATCCAAAGATTTCGAAACGGAAATTACAGGGTCCCCATTTTCTCTTGCCTCTTCAAAATACTTTCTTATAGAGCATATAATCTCTCTTGCTTGCCCCATAATCGGTGTTCCATGTCAAAAACATTTTTGTAGCCTTCACAGATAGTTTCCTTTTGTCTACTTCAGTAACACGGGTATTTATCGCAGCCATGAGAGATGAAACAATTTGCTAAATATAAAAGTTATACATCACAATCACACATGCACACATGAAAACTCTGAAAAACATTAATTTTCTTTGAATATGCTATTTTAAACAATGTAAATGCTTTTAAGTCAGATATGAATGATTGGTAAACTGCACAAACGGTTACACCTGGTCACACATTCACTACTGTATATTACAGAGAGCAATAAACAAATGACATTCAGCTACCACTGAATCATAAGCAAAGCAAGAATAACAGCAGTATCTGTTTACACCAAACGTCAGCATGCAGATAGCATATGAATCAGTTGGTGTAATGCACAAAGCACATAGTATAATGTGGTAGAACTGGCAACCTAGCTATAGCTAGTCCGGTTGATATGACAACACTTTGCTTTTCATTGGTGGATTGCTAGTTGCTAGGCGACTGTAATGACATGTCAATCACATGTTTATCCCTTCTCTTGGTTTCCACAGCTCATTACCACGTGGCTGAAAAATGTTGATCACCAACTAAGGATACTCCCACTTTAACAAATCTCCATTTAGAACCTCCTATTATTCATGTTACTGTCAACTAAGGGATATACAGTTTTTCAAAGCTGAAAATCATTAAAAACTTCCTAAGGACCACAATGAAATAGAAATGGTTGAATACGTTGACAATGACTTCCACTGAAAGTGAAACAACCAAGAAACTATACAAAGAGGAGCTCATGGAGTATGCATAAGAAAAACAAGGCATAGAAAATTGTCTTTCTGAATGGTAGGCTAGGTAGTTTATGGGTCTGTCCATTGTTAGTATCAGGACACTTTCATTCAATTTGAAACTTTATTATCTATATTACAAAATGGTATTTTAGTAAAAGAAAACAGTTTTGCTATGGATATCCAAGATTGCATAACCTCCTGTTTTCAATAAATTACCAGAAAAATAAGTCAAGGGTATAGTATTAATTGGTCACTTTTGTTTTGTTAGTACACACACAAGGAAAATGAGGTTAAAACAGAGAAGATTAATGACTAAAATCACTCCTGAACTAGGATATGCTTTCATAATTTAACTTTAATACAATAGATCCTTTATTAATTTTCTTCTTTCCAATAAGTAATTTAAATTCTTCGTGAAGTTTATTGACAAATTCAGTGTGCATTAGTATCTGGACAGTTAGTATCAGGACAAACAGTAATCGAAAGTGGACAAACATATTTTAATCCTATATCATTTGCAACTGAATTTGTTTTACAGTCCACCATTATATTAATGGAAACGGACTATAATATGTGGTTTAACATAATTAGGAGCCAATAAACTACAATACTGATGAGTATATGGTTACAATATGATTATATTCTTTTTTTAAGAAAAAAGTATATACTGCATGTCTTGAGTATGAAATTAAATCAGGAGCTTCTTCAATGGTAGTAAGAATAGCTTTATACAAAACACTATCATAGTCTTCTTTTTGCGGCCAAACAAAACGATTTGTCCAACACAGTTCATGAATTTCACAACAATTGTGTCATTTTTAATTTCTTCAACAGTCCCTTGTAACCACTGATTGTCATAGATGACAGCTACCCATTCCCCTAATGATGGTTGTTTTTCTTTCTGGTGCAAGGGATTTGGATCATCCAGTTCATGCACTAACATACATGTTACTTCAATGGTTTGAACATTGTGGGAATTTGATGCTGAAGTCCTCTTACTGACTGTAGTCCAGTCTTCTTTGGTTAGTGATGCATGGTGGTGATATGCAATAACATAAGGCAAAATGGGTTTGATTTGATGTATTTTGTGTGTGCCCTTCAATGTGTTCATATTATCCCATCATCTATCACATTCTATTTTGGGATGCTCAATGATTGATAAAGGCATATGTATAACTTTAGTTTTAAGATCCTGACACGAGTGTGAAAACATTTCAGCATTACACACCATTTTCTTTTCTGAACGCACTATGTTGCAAACACATCGTTTCACTACAGCACCAATCCCATCCACGGCACCCTTGTCATGAGATGTGGCAAACAAATGTCAATTTTAAGCTCTCCAGGCTGTATCTGGATCTAAATGTAATATTCACAAAATTATATTTGTTTGAATAGGGAAGCAGCTCCATTTGAAAATATGTGAAGATGTAGTAATGCCTGATTTCTGATCATGATCTTCTATGTTGGAACAAAGAAATGCATTCACACAATATCTGTAATGTGATATTATCTGATACAACATAACTATCCCACTCCTCTTCACCATACCATATTACTGCAGTAAACAATGCTACTTGGAGGTTAGACCAGTGTGAAGATTGGATCACATTTTGGTAATTTCAGGTATAATGTTCTGCAAAATCAATTTGCATAATTGCAGATGTACATCAAGCATTCTCCTTATGGCTCTCCTCATGCCATCAGCAGAAGCACAGTTCTTTCTAATTGCATTGCCAAAATATACAGTTAGTGTATTTACAACACTACCTATCAGTCTGTTCCTTCCAGGCAGAAGTTTCCCATCGCTTAACATTTATTTTTGCTCTTCGTCTCCTGTTTTAGATTTCTTAGATGATGGAACATTCTTTCTGAACGTGGGAAACACATTCAATTTTTTTATTACATCAGACCCATAGGGTTGCAGTTCTGAGATTGCCTTGAAACTCTTGTTGTCACTATCACCTATGTAATTTAAATACTTAAATACACAAAAGATGAAACATTTCTGTGACTGTTCCTGGTTGTGGATATGCATCAGGAATTGTGGCAGCTGTGTTTTCAGTTTATCTAAAGCATTACTAACAGTCTCTTCTATTAGCAAATCTGTCAAATCCTTATCTGTCATTTTCCACTGACAATACTGTACCACATGACTAGTCATCATTCCAGCAGCTATCAAACAAATTAGAGAATTTGGATTTACAAATGGGACAGTTATAATTCATGCAGTTTGTACAATTTTTATTGCATACAGTGGACTGTATGAAATCCTTAGTTGATGCACCAAAACCTAAAAACTATTGAGAAACTGATCTTATACTTTCAAAATGTTCATGGTAGCGACATTACATACATTGTGTGGAGTGTCGCAATATAGTCTAATACATGATGGACATAACTGAGCAAATTTACTACGGCCATTGCTTGCCTCTGGATATCTCTCCTTAAATAAATTGAAAGCTTCAGTTACAGTAAACAGCAAGTGATGCCTAGCCATGATATACTCACCACCACTTTTGGATCTCTTAACACAAGCTGTTTTTCTGCCAGGATCAACTCTGCTGATTTCATTACTGCTGTAAAACTTTATAACCTGCTGCATACTGTCATCACTTATCCTTCTCAGAACTACTTTCACCAGACCCGTCTTTAGTGATACTCCAAAATTTGCTGCAAGTTTTTTAATAACTTCCACTTTTTACAGGGACTTTTTGACATTGCTCGTTCTGTTTTCTTACAGGCTTTTCCTACAGGAGATGAAGAAAAATTAGCATATTTAGCTTCATCTGCTTGCTTCTTAGCACCACGGCTTAATCTTTTCCTCTCTGCCACCTTTGCTTTCCTTATAATTGCGTCTCCTGCTGTTTCCTTTGACTTCTTTTTATCCCTATACTTAATCTTTTCCTCTCTGCCACCTTTGCTTTCCTTATAATTGCGTCTCCTGCTGTTTCCTTTGACTTCTTTTTATCCCTATACCTCTTCATTATAATCCTTCTCTTAAGTTTGTATTCTTCATTAGCTTTATGCTTCTGCATAAATGATTTCTATCTTTCTGTATTTATTTATCCATTGTCTTGGGGTAACCTTACCATGTTCTACGGAAAAATGGTGTCTTTCTTCTGCTACAGATGACACACTCTAGCTGCATGCGGTTCCCAAATGTACAAACAAAATGCTGCCAACATATGAATAGCTAACACAAGCAGAGCATGCATGCATTTTTTAACAATGTGAATAATTCACTATTTAAATAATCTTAGGTTTCTGAATTCACAGAAGGTTAGCCTTATGTTAAGTTTATATATATAAAAGCTTATGTTAATTACCAACCAGTAGTTACATGAAACCACGCTAACAATATTCCATGTCTATCATATAAACCCCACTCACGTGCGTTTCTTAACGATGTGAATGATTCACTATTTAAATTAGCTTAGGTTTCTCAATTCACGAAAGGTTAGTCTTAGGTTAGATTTTTATATATAAGCTTATGTTACTTAACAACAATGATTACATGAAAGTACGCTAACAATGTTCCATGTTTATCATATAAGCTTAGGTTTCAGAATTCAGGGAAGGTTAGCCTTAGGTTAGGCTTTTTATATATAAGCATATATTAATTACCAACCAGTGGCTACACCAAAGCACACTAACGATGTTCCATGTTTATGATATAAACTTGGGTTTCTGAATTTGCTTACCGTTATGCGCTATCGACAGTATGCTGCTGTCACATTGCTTTATATCAGCAGGAAGCGAAAATAAAGAAAAATAAGTAGTATGGAAAATATCGCCAAACTAATTTTGCCTCGTGTTATATACTTTTGACAGTAAAATGTATTCACATTACTTTATATCAGCTGGAAGCAAAAATAAAGAAGAATAAGAAGGAAAATATCGCCAACCTGCGGATTTTGATTCTCATTTAGGTTGGCAGTTTCCATCGCACATGTGCAGTAGTGACAAGATGGCGATGTTTGTCATTGTTATAGCCTAATTCTGCTATAAAAGTAAGGCACCTAAAAGGGGCAGGTAGGTGGGCACCAGGTCTCGAGGAGACATCTCATCCTAAAACAACTCCTAAGGGATTTCTACTCCTTAGGAATTACTTTTTTATACATTTTAAGTACCGTAGCACATAATTTAGGCATTGTCTTGATAACCTAAAATAATACATTAAGTTTTAATTTACATTTTAAGGAAGGAAATGATTTAATAATTTTAACAGCTATCACTGAATTTGTCATCAGTGACTTAACAATAATATTATTGGCTGAAATTACATTAATGTGAAGTAAACAGCACCACCTTGCTGCACATTCCAAAGTTTTCCTCCAAAAGTTGTTAGTATCAGGACAAAACTCCAAAGATAATGTAAGAAATCTGTAAACTTTCTAAGAAAACAAACCTAGTGCCATCTGTTAGGCAAGTCATCAAAGGGGAACAAAACAGAAAAAAGAATATTTCATTCACCACATTAGTTTGTCATCAGGAATAAA
Source organism: Deroplatys truncata (assembly GCA_030765065.1). Taxonomy (NCBI): domain Eukaryota; kingdom Metazoa; phylum Arthropoda; class Insecta; order Mantodea; family Mantidae; genus Deroplatys; species Deroplatys truncata. The sequence continues at coordinate 498,909,159 of CM060990.1, read as the reverse complement.
TAACAACACATGCAGTCTTACCATGCCAAACTGAATGGTTATCAAGTTACAGCTTGTTGTTTAGTTGACACGTGACGTCATGAGAGCCACACATAACCCAGACAAGATGTAGCATAGGTGTTTTAAATGACTAACAAGTTTATGTGTTAATTTCACTAGAAGTTCTTAACTTCTCTGAATAACCAAGGTCAGAGCTAAAGCTAACCAATGACTTTTCATAATCCAGTTCATACCTGCTAGGAGATAAACAGTAGTCCAACAATCTGCTTTGAAAACGAGTGAACATGGTAGCCGACCTTATCAGTTGAACCAAAAAGAACGATTTTGAAGATTTACACCATTCTGACAGTGACAGTTAGTGTGAACACCAAAAACCGTTATGGTTCTATCCATTGGTGTAAGTGTAAGGAATGTATACCTATGATTAATGATGAGGGGTGCGAGTTGCTCTGACTATGAAAACACAAACTTGGTGAAGAGTGATTTTATATCACAAAGCATCCCAATTTTCACAAATTAGTTATAGATTGTGATGTTTTGAATAATGTGAGGCATAACTTAGCATTAAAAACAGAAGGTTGAGCTAAAATAAATTGATCACTGCCAACAACCCTGCTCATATGACCTGACGATATTCCTGCTACAAACAACTTACAGCGTAGATTAATTCATGGACTGCTATTGGACATAGAAGAAGAGTTGTCATACCATCATGTGTAGTGCTTAGTATTAGAAATGCTTTCCCAGAACCCAGCAAAGTATATGTAGGCTTCAAACTCCACTAATAAACACACAACTTAAAATAGTAAGTTTTAAATTCAACCATTATTATTATTTAAAATTTTATAACATGCCTGTGACCAACCTTCAACCTTGATTGAAAACTGAGAAGCGCTTCAATCATCGTAAGTCTAATGGAGGTCGAACCGCCGGAGTTATATTCTTCAGTAGTGACAGATCAATTGCTGTGTCTGGTAATGGATCCACACAATGTACATGAAGAATTTTTTTTATTTTACTCATTAGCAGCATTTCCTTCTTCGTTAGATTCCTCATATTTATTTTTCATGATCCAAGACCCAGATGCTTCGGAGTACTGAGTTTTGACACCAGTCTCTCTTTATTTGCATTGAAATTGTGATCAAGCGCTGCTGTCATGGATCTATGTTGAAGACCATTATATGAAAAATGAATTCTTTTCGGAGCATATCTGAGACAAAGACTATGATAACTTTCTAAACTGCCAGTATGTATACAATGCCGAATATGAGCCAAATCTTTTAAAGTGCTATCCAAAATAACTTTCTTCAGAGCATGATAGGCATTTGATTCATCTTTAATCCATAATTTATTTCTTTGGTCTTCTTCCAACAATTCATCATTTTCACAAGATTTCCATTCACGGTTTTTTAGCCATTTATGTTTATTTTTATATGATGAATTGAACAATTAAATTAAATTTTATCTATGGATGCTCTTTAACTGCTGTGGTCCTTAGCATCCCATTCCATATTGGGCGTGTAAGACCAGTAATTTTGCTCAGAGGCCTCTTTATCAGGCTTGAAGTTTTTTCATAAATCTATGACATGGACCACCGGCATTACTTACCTTCCAAAGGAAACCATGCCAAGGATGTTTATGCCCAAAAAAATCCATTGCCCTCTGCCGGGTTTGAACCTGCAACCTCAGGAACTAGAGGCTAGCTGGTAACCACTACACCACGGAGGATGACAATGAAGAATTGATGTGAATTTTTCAATTAATATGGTACCGTTATTGCAGTTCTGCACAGCCAACCACAAATGGTTATTTATACTGGCTTTCCATACCATCAGGCTCTGGGTATTTTTTTTCTACCATTTTAATTTTTTTATTAGACTTTTATACAAATGCCAAATTCATGTTCAGCTTCCGGATACTGAGTTTTTAACAGGTACCTTACCTTTGTGTCTGTCGGAGAGAAAAACTTCAACTCTACACATTCCTGTTTTGCAGGCTTAGTCATTATGTTGACACAAGCAGCCTTTTCCAAATCGCCTTTTACCATACCTCTTTGAACAAGTTCAAAAGCAATGATTTTTCAGAAACTTAAATTAATGACATAACAGACTAAATATTTGGCTGAAAATCCTGGGGAGTCATACTGCCCATTCCCTGCTGACCATATAGGTATACCACTACCTCTTAATGAATTCAAGTTTTTTTTTCTCTTTCTTTGAAACCAAAAGACTCGCAACTGGTGCTGCCATGTTTCGAATGGTTTTATCGAATGTATGCCTTGAAAAGATTGCCAAACCCAGTGATTTGCAGGATGACTTAAAACTGCTGAAACAATACACCAGATAACAACAAAGAACTTACTATTAAGGCATTTCCTTCCAGTTTCTTTCCTGATAAACTTTGTGAGTTCCCAGTGAATGTATTACCGCAATAACTACTGTTTTGATGCACAGCATTGTCCATTTAATGTAATGAGAAATTGTTTTTATTTTATTTCTACATAAAACACATACCTTAAAAAATGAAAGTAGAGATGTCCAAGCAACAATGAAATATTCCGCTGTAGTTTCATTTCCATGATGAAAGTCTATTCTTCTTCCTCGTTATCACTTGTATCAGAATCTGAAGTATCAGGTTGGTGGAAAATTTCATTCAGCTTATCCTGATCTTCCTCATCATTGCTTGTTTTGTAGATACAGTAAAACCTCATTAATCTGGACCCGTTTAAAGCGGATTTTGCTTAATCCAGACAAGCATCCTAAAAAAAAAAAAAAAAAAACTGCGAATTGCTAACTTAAATTATAGTACTGCACTAAGACAAACTTAAGGAAACTGTCCATTTTATTTTTGCACAGACCGTACAATAGGCATTTCTTGGGAATACCAGGAATACATTAGTGACAATGTACATTAGGCTGCCCTCCTTCCCACACCCTTGCTGTACCTGCAATAGGGCTTGCAACTCTTGTCAGAAGGGTTAGTTTAACACTTGCCTTTCTCAGTCATTAAGCTAAAGAAACAAATCAAGTGCATAATGTCGTTTAGTAAACCTACAATATCATCAGGGAAATGTAAGCATAAATCGCTTACAATACACGAGAAACTGAAAATTATGGAAAGGCTTGAAAATGGTTCCACTGTTGCGTGTGTATGTGCAGAATATGGAATTGCAAAACAAACAGTTTCGGTTTAGATTAAATGTGATGCAAATGAGGAAAATTGTCAGGCCAAACGAATGCAGCAGCCGGCTGAACAAAAGTAAGAAAACGCGACATACAAGTGGTACGAACAATTTCATGCAAGCGAATTGCAGTGAGAGGTGCTGAAATTCAAGCTGCTGCCAAACGTCTTATGAAACAACTTGGTATGAATGGATTTTCGGATAGTTCGGGCTGGTTATACATATTTCGCAAGCGCCATAACATAGTGAACAAAAAAATGTGGAGAGAGCTTAAGTGCTGATATGTCAGCTGTTGACCCATTTAGAAAAAAACTAAAATCTATCATTCAAGTAGAAAAGTTAGATTTGTCTCAAGTGTATAATGCCGAAATGGAAGCCATATTTTAAAGCCAGTTGTCATAGGTAAAAGTAAACAACCAAGGGCTATTAAGAATGTAATGTCCACATTGCCTGTGCATTACTACAATTCAAAAAATGCGTGATTTATGGCAGACATCACCCATGATTGGTTTCACAACCATGCTGTACCTGCAATAAGAAAGCACCAAGAAAATAAAAACCAAAATGATGTGAAAGCCATAATCCTATTAGATAATGCACCTGCGCATCTTGATGCAAATAATGCACCTGCGCATCTTGATGCAAAGAAACTGTGTAGTGCCAATGGCAAGATCAAATGTGTGTTCTTGTCACCTAACACAACTTCCCTGATACAGCCAATGGACCAAGGCGTTATCTACACTGCAAAGCGGTTGTAAAGAAAGAAATTCCTGTCTGAAGTTTTCGAAGTTGAGGAGCATCTGGATGGTGAAGATAAACGGGTGGAAAAAACACTTCAGAATACAAAATTGTATAATTTCAGATCTATGATTTTCAATTTTGCAAGTGCACTAAACAGCATTTCGAACTCTACATTGACTAATACGTGGAAGAAACTTTTGTATGATGACAGTGTTGAATTAGACGTCAATGCAATTGAATTAAATGACTTTCACCAAACACTGGTTGCGGGTGGCGAGAAAGCTGTCATCACAGTAGACAAGATCGAAGACTGGCTTAACGGAGATGAAGATGTTCCAGGCTATCACATCATAACTGACAAAGAAATTGTAAGTGTAAGCAATGCAAGGGACACTAGTAGCGAATCTGAGGCTAAGGATGTGGATTTCGGAAAGCCTAAAGTGAAATTAAGTGAGGTTAAACAGCATCTGAATTGTGTAACAGACTTTGTCGAGAAAACTGGCAAACAGATTTCTGCATACTACCATCATATGAGGAGACTTCGTGATCTACTTGTGAAAGAGATGTGTGATAGACCACAAAAGAAAATTGAGTTTCTTCAAACCAAACAAATAAAGAATATGTAATTAAAATGAGGTCAGGTGTGCCTATTGTATCTTACATTGTAATAAATTTATACAGTACTCTAATTTCATTGACAATTTTTCTCTGTGGTGTTTATTTCACTTAATCCGGACTTTTGATAATACAGACAACATTGAGCCCCAATTGGTCTGGATTAACGAGGTTTTACTGTATTTTCTGGTTCCAACAAATATACATTTCCTCATTACTTCAGCACCTAGCTCACATTTGTACTTCTAAATTCTTGAGTTTTTCACCACCTTCTATTCTGAATTCTCTTTCACTATTTTATCATCATCGCCTTCGTTGTCAGTCTTATTGCAAGTAACACTATCGCATAGCTCAGAAACTATACTTTTACAATTTCTAACCTCATATTGTTTTCTTCTTTATCATTTGCTCTTGGATGAAGATGGTGAAGGATCAACTGTTTTACTAGAACTTGATATCTGGAAATTGTCTTCATTTTTCCTTATAGTAGGAACAGTTCCAGGTTTTAATAAAGGCCCTCTGAAATTTTCATCTGACATAAGCTGCTTTTTCAATAAATGTGTCTGTTCATAATGTGTCCTTAAAATGGAAGGAACATAAATGAGCACAGGAACCAAGCAAACAATCTTTTCTTTTACAAAATTCTACCCATCTCCTATATCTTTTGGGAGATTTGTCTCTGTTTGGAAACATGTGAAAATGAGTTGCCTTATGTGTTTCCCTTCTCACATTACACCAATATGCACAACATTGGGGCATTTTATTTTTCACAATATTACATTGTATAATACTAAACTGACTCAGTAACACCATCACCAAAACACCACCACAAAGTACAGTAGTCTTGAAACCTAAATGCAACAAACACAATTTTTGAAAATGTATTACTGCATATGCAGCAATAACTGACTTGTGATCTCCCTACTGCTTCTAGCGCACAGCTGGCTCTGATGACGTTTAAGGTGGTTACTATTTTGCTTTCTCAGCAGTGTGGCAGAGTAAGAAAACAATCTTACCATTACATTTTACAGGTCATATCCTTCATTTAAGAAGAAACATGATTTTTGTGTTTCATTCCCCTTTAATTAGCAGTTCCAGAAGTATTGTACAGATTGTCTTTTGCTAGCATAATAAAACAAATTTATTTACTTTCCTATTAGTATCAGGAGAGTGCACACATGATATGTTTAAAATAAGTTTTCTTTATTTTAAAAAGTGTTTGTGGTGCAGTGTGAGCTACTAAGAGTAACTCAGAAATAAAGAGTTAAGTATAAGCATAAAAATTTCCTTACAATTTTATTGCTTGCACATATGTTTAACGAATATTTAGCTAAATTTTAAAATGTTTGCTATTCAGTTTTAAGGGAAGTTTGGACTTCCTAAGCACACATTAATGTTTAAAGTTACACTTTTTTTTCATTGATAAATTAAAAATTGAAAGTTTCAAGTTTCATTTGGTGTACCACTTAATACAAAATATAATTAAATTAATTTTTCTACAAAAGTGGACCTCTTCTCCTGGACAGACCCTTATCAGATTGTGCTGAAATGTTTAATATTAAGCCTACATTATTACAAATATTTCAAGTTAATTACTAATCATTATTATTATTATTATTATTAATTATTATTAGTGATAGTCATGGGGCTAACCTCCCCTACTTGCACTAGTATTGAAAGTGTCATAAAAAAACTCAAAAGTAAAATAATTACCTTAGGAGTGACATTAGGAGAGGATGTGTCTGTTCTAGACCTGGCACCACCCCCTACCTGCCCTTTTTAGGTGCCTTATTTTATAGCAGAATTATGCTGTAATGACAACAGACACTGCCATCTTGTTTTACTGCACATGCACGATAGGAACTGCCTACCTAAATGAGAAGCAAATCCTACAGGATTGGCAATGTTTCCTTATTACTACTACTTCTTCATTTTTGCCTCCTGCTGAAATAAAATAATGTGATGGTGGTGTATTTTCAATACAGCATCACACGAAGCAAAATGGCTTGCAAAGGCTGTGAAAACATTACATTCTTATAGCCTAAGTCATAATGTAATATACTAAATATTAATGAAGTGCAATGGTAATTTACACCATCCTTCAATGTAACCACTGGTTGGTAATTAACCTAACCTCTCTTGAATAAGAAAAAGCTTTGGAGTGCACACTAATGCTCACTTCGCTAGCGTGCTTTGGTGTAACCACTGGTTGCTAAATAACCTAAGCTTATATTAAAAAATAACTAAACCTAACCTAACCTATGAATCAGGAACCTCAGCTTAAGAGTGCATGCTTGCTTTGCTCGCAAGCTTTGGTGTAATCACTGGTTGCTAAGTAATCTTAGTGGTAATTCTGTGTGATGACTCTATTTACTATGGCAGCCACCAATCGCTAGACATTAAACAAGCAGGGAACTCATAGGTGATGTTGAAATGTCCATATGATTATTTGATGTTTTGTACATGCGTAAAATAAGTAATGCATGTTTTCTACAAGGGTAAATAAAAAGTGAAATATACATAAACATGGGTAAAATGCTCAGAAGAGTTGATGAAAACAAAATAAAAAATTCTCGATTTTTTTTGCCAGATTTTACGTATGCTTTGCTTTAAACGTAATATATATGTTTGGCTTCATCACCGTGCTTTGTTTTACGGGTTGTTGCCTTCCATTTTTGAGTTTTTGCATACAATCCGCGCATATTTTTGTGCGTTATACCCATGTTTATGCACATTTCACTTTTTATTTCCCCTTACAGAAAACACACGTTAGCTATTTTACGCATGTCTACATTGCGTGTGACATCCATTGGTTATCCAGGTTCTTCTCTTATTCGAAATGCTCATTTCAAAATATCATGGACATTTCAACATAATGTGTGTGTAGGTATGTTCTACGTTTATTTAACGTCTAGCGATATTACGTTGGTAGCGGCTGGCATGCACCGAATACACAGTTCTGATGTTGGCACTTCAATAAGCCCTGCGCGCGGTCGCCATAGTAAATAGCGTCGTCGCACAGAATTACCTAAAACTGAACTAAACCTAACCTCCCGTGAACCAGGAACCAAGCTGCATTTGCGTGCTTTGGTGTAACGCTTAGTCCTCTTCCTGAGTGAGGAAAATGATGTGTTATATGTCCAACAGACGTCACTCTATGTCATACGCTAGCTCAACAGATGTCACCCTATGTCATACGCTAGCTCTAAGGCAATGTTGGCAACATATGAATAACTAATGCCGCCAAAGCCTGTAAGATATTCTGCCTCAAGGCATAGCCGAGAGATTGAGGGCCCTCAGCCTCAAAACATAGCCGAGCGATGTTTTTTAGAAGGAGAGGAGTGTAGCAGTTGCGTTTCTAAGCTTAGGTTTCTGATTCACAAGAGTTTAGGTTAGGTTTGGTTTCTGTTTTTTTTATATAAGCTTACGATTCTGATTTACTTATATATATATATATATATATATATATATATATATATATATATATATATATATCCTTGTTTTAATTTGTTGCCAGTGGTTACATCTAAAGCATTCGAGCTTGCATTCCTAAGCTTAGGTTTCTGATTCACGGGAGGTTAGGTTTAGTTTTTTTTATATATAAGCTTACGTTTCTGAATTCACAGAAAGTTAGCCTTAGGTTAGGTTTTTTTTTATGTAAGCTTGCGTTAGCTATCTACTGTTACATTAAAGGAACTTCTTTATTTAATGGAAATAACATATTAATATAACAAACAAAAATTACAATTTTGGTGCATAGTCTTTCTTACTATGAATGCGGTGCGTTTTTGTCAGCGGCAACACTAAACGAAGAAGAAATTCTAGTAACAACACATCGCATATTTAGCGGATTTCACCTTTTCATTTAGGTTGGCAGTTCCCACTTTGCATGCGATTTAGGGAAAAAATGGCTACGTTTCTTGCGTTCATAACGCGAATTGTCTATAAAAGTAAAACACCTAAAACGGGTGGGCAGGTGAGCACCAGCTATAGAAGAGATCACATCCACTTCTAAACTGATTCTTATGGTGATTTATTCACTTTCCAATTGCTTTTATAACCATTTTCTAGGAAGAGGACTAAGAGCAGATTTGCCAAATAAACCAAATGCTAACCTGCAAATTCAGAAACCTACGCTTATATCAAACATCGTTAGCGTGCTTTCATGTGACCACTGATTGCTAATTAACCTAAGCTTATATAAAAATAAAATGCCTTAACTGGAGAGCCCCATACTTTCTTCTTGGCATGTCTTGTAAATCAAGAAGATAATGTTCTTAAAAGCCCATTTGGCTTTGGAAAAGGACGATCATCAAAAAATGTACAAACCTGCTCACTACTAAAATAATAAGAGCTTTAGACAAAAGAGAACTACCTATACTGAGTCCTTAAGCAGACGTTTTAACCTTTCGCGACTGTAATAGCGGCGTAGGATTCAATACACTGTGACCATTAAGTTCAGAAATTAGCATTGTGTTTCCTGCCTACCTTATGCTTTTCTTACCTGTTTTATGCAAGATATTTTTTCGCAAAACATCACCGCTTGAAATGTGTTGCACATCGAATGATTTTGTAACTCGAGACGATATTGTACCCTTACCAGAGGCCGGTGCACCCAATATTACTGCTCGAAACATTTTGTTGAACAAAATGCAGACTATATATATATAAGATTAAAACCGAAATGATACAAACAACGTTACCAAATATGAAAGGTTTGTGACTGAACAAATAGTAACGATCAAGGACTTCATATTAACCTTTGGAACAAACAACCTTTGAACTTAATCATACGGCATTTCAGCATTGCTTTTCGGGTAACATTCAATTCGTAACTCACAACAAATGTTGCTAAAGCTTCGTTATACTAGCGCTTGCAGAAAGCTACCCCGAAGGCACAGAACAGCAAACTGGTGTACGAACACCACGCTTCTAAAGCGAATGTCGCGACCTCTGCCATGCTGATTGCTGAGGCTTGAAACTAAACTAAGATGGAAGTCAGCTGATAAAATAGCAATGCCGAAAATATAAAAATAAAGCAGAATTTTCGTATCAACGAGCAATTGTGTAAATGTAGGAGTTTATAGGGTAGGTGTTGGTCTATCGGGTCAAGCTGTTATTCTAAGTCCCGGCGCATGCGCACAGGGTAAAACATCTACATGACGTCGTCTGGTAAGATTCGGGACGGGGAGAAGCAAGGTGTAAGGTGACCATACTCGCGAAATAAGCATTAAAAGCACTAGAGGAGACCGTGTAACAGTCACACGATGTACGCTTTAAACACGTGTTTATTTGTACACCAAATAAAACGCGGCGTGACAGTCGCACAACGTACGTATTTATGACGTGTTTAAACACGGCGTAACAGTCACATGACGTACGTTTTTATAGCCTGTTTATCTCTCCACTTAATACTTAAGAAACGTTGTGTCAGTTACTCGACGTGCGTACGTTTTTAATACTATATCTAATTAATAGTACCAAAAACAGTAGATAACACTAGAAAATTTAATGCCGTACTTGCATGTTGCCATGATAGCACAATGGTTAGTACAACTGGACAAAAACTGGAAGGTTCGTGGTTCAAATCCCGCCGATGGCATTGGATTTTTCAGTCGTCTGATTCTACCTTTCCTATTCTAACTAAAGCTTCTTACTTTCTCTATTACGTATAGAAGAAGAGGAAGTATTGCATTCCACCCAAAATTTCGATATCGAGATTCCACCGGAAATGCATGTTTTGAGGTGCCCTGAATGCAAATAAAGCATTTTTGAAACGTGTCTGTCAGGCTGCGAACAGCATAACTCAAAAACAAAAAGTCGGATAAATACGGAACTTGGTACTTGAGTTTACTATCGTAACTTTCAAGGATGCGACACGAAGGTTTTAAAGGAAATCCCCCACCCCAGACTACCCATTACATGGAACATTTTTCGAACATTTTGCTTTTCTCAGACACACACTTTGTCATATAACCTTTTTTTTTCTTCTTTTTTTGTCGAGTGAACCATTTCCGAGGTATTCCTTGTTATTTGTTTGAATTTTTCTAATAATACTTTTTCTCAAATGAAAATTCGTTATTCGTTTTTTTGTCCTGGACATACAAAGAATATGAAATGCTCCACATAGCAACCAGCTCTTAAAACATTTGACTATCGCTTAAAGCCTATCATATTCCCCTTGAACCTACAAGAAAATTAGCAATCGGATTAACATGAAGTAGACGGAAAATAAGCATTTGTACAAAAATGTGTACAAAAGTAGAGAAAGTCATGTGAGTGCAATACATCAGATTATTTTTCTGTCTATACACTGAAATCCAAATAAACTGTTGTAGAAATAGCTACATTACACATTAAGTTATAATGGGAACAGCGATAGTCAAATGTTTTAAAACTGGACGCCACACACTGGCCTTAAAGTTGCATACTGTTTCCATGCAATCGCCAGAAACATCGAAAATCTATGGGACTTAAAAAGAAACGACAAAGCACTGAACAAATCGAACCATTAATAACGAATATGTAGGAAGTGGTGATACCACCAAAAATAAAGTATTTGAAATAAATTGGTTATAAAGCAGTATAAATTTGTTGTGCAGTACATTTTCGTCTAACGCCTAACGTTTACCAGTTATACAAGATTATACAAAATTCCTTCCAAATGAAGTACACTTCACTATTCCCAGAAAATTCAAGGCATACGTTATATTTGTCATGTAAATATGTTTAGTACATGGCGTTTTCATCAAAATAGTTATAGCCATTTTTTAGAAAATGAAGAATTGGAAAATGTTCCATGAAAACAGTAGTTTGGGGTGGAGGAATTTTCTTGAAAATCTTCGTGTCCTATCTTTGGAAGTTACTGAGCCTAAATATAATGTTTGATATTTATCTGACTTTTCGGTTTTGAGTTATGCTGTTAAAACACACAGATGCACGCGAGTGCACGGACCTTTTCCTAAACATGCCATTTTTTCATTCAGAGGCTCTCTAAACATGTTTTCCTGTGAAATCTCGGTATTGAATTTTTGGGTGGAATGCAATACCTTCTCTACCTACCAGGTACGTGGTAGAGAAAGTAAAAACTGAACTTCGAAATCTACCTCCACTTACAGGCTGAATAGAAAACGTCCCCCCTTCCCATAGAATATTCATACAACTTTTGCATTAAACCACTTTTAAAATTGAACCAAATATTTTTCGGGAGCAATGTGCGTAATTATGTGAAACCTGGCCAACGACTAGTTCCTTACATTTGTCGTCCATTGATATGATTAAAACATATTTTATACCCAATTGCCCAACTCCGCGACGACTGTGCTCTACCTTGCTAGCAAATGTTCAGTCCCAGCGCATGCGCTCTGGCTTGACCCGAGTGCCCAACTCCACGAAGACGGTGCTAGCAAATGTTAAAGGTCCCAGTGCATGCGCTCTGGCTTGACTCAAGTGCCCAACTCTGGATGTGAGATCTGTTTACCAACGGAAATGTTTGAAGTTTCTGCACACTACCGTTTGAGAGTGTTTTACTTATAATGTTTGTGTATTTGTGTTTACTTCACGCGTTGAAGCCATCTTGTGACGTCATTCATTTGTTAGGTTTGTTAGCTCCATCTGGTGTTAGCAATTTGCGGCAGTATTAGTTTTTTGTTTAAAAAAAATGCTAGTTATTTTATTTAATTTTGGTTCTTTGTCCTCCGGCTAGCTTTTGGGTCGAGCACTTCTCTTTATACAGGTTGTGTAAACGGAAAGGAATCTTTTATCCAAAGATAACACTGATGAAAGAAATTTTGTTTTACACTTTTATTGTCGAACACGTTAACTATCACATTTACACATTGATCTAGACACTCGCCAAACTGAAACTGTTATAATAACTTCATTACTGATATTTCTTAATTCGCGTACTTCAACTTTTTGTATAATTAACTTTATAACACTTGAGATTTTTCATAACTCTGTTACGCGTAACCTGCAAATTGATATCCGAAGTGTGCCGTACAAATACTTTCGACGAACTGACTGACTGAAGGCGACGTGTACTTTACAAATATTTTCGATGAACTGAGGGCGATCTACCTCTGACTTGGCTTTTTATACTCCTACACCCAGATATGCCTAAAGATTATAACTGAACTGCAATTGGCTAATAAAACGCGCCAACATTAGCGTCTATTTTTATATCCAATGAAAATTATGAATACATATGCTCTAGGGAAATGTTTGGAAGGTTCTAAGAAAAACGCGCCAATATTACGTAACTTCCTCGTTTCCAATAATGATAAACAGCTCACCACCTCGCTGCATTATTGCACGCTATTATTGTCAGTTTCAGTAAGGCAGTGTAAACTTAATTCCCAACAATAATTACAATCAACAAACATCTCAAATCAATGTCACATAATAATGCATATTCATACTATAATCACTCTTTACATTTAAATAATTTGATACAAATTACTGCATCACGTTTTACTTCATTTGTTGAAACCCAGCACCTTAATAAAAATTCAAGGCGACGTTTTTGTTTATTGTCGCCCAATGAAACATTCCTACAAATGAGATTTTTCTTTTTATATTTAAATAATGGGGGGGATATTTACTGCGTTTAATATGGATTTTATATAGGGATGGAGATGTATTACGCGCTTAATATAGATTTTATATGGGGATGGAGAGGAATTATGCATGTTTAATATAGATTTATATGGGGATGGGGAGGAATTGTGCGCTTAGTATGGATTTATATGGGGATGGAGAGGAATTGTGTGCTTAATATGGATTTATATGGGGATGGAGAGGAATTATGCATGTTTAATATAAATTTTATATGGGGATGGAGAGGAATTGTGCAGGTTTAATATGGATTTTATATGGTGATGGGGAGAAATTATGTATTTAATATGGATTTTATATGGTGATGAAGCGGAATTATGTGTTTTAAATGTGGATTTTATATGGTGATGAAGAGGAATTGTGTGTTTTAAATGTGGATTTTATAGGGGTGGTGGGGAAATGTGTGTTGTTATTATGGATTTTATATGGGGATGGAGAGGAATTACATGTGTTTATGGGATGTATGTGCAAATGGAGTTGTTTATGTAGAAGATGATATTTTCCATATTTGTGTCAATTAGGAAAAGATATGTGGCATAAAGATTTGAGCAGGTAAATAGACATGTGTATCTTCCCTACACCTGGAGAGCTCATGGATAGAGCCGTCTTTTTTTGTTATTAAAAGATTAACGTGAAAAATGTTTTATAGCTCCGGTAAAAGTATCTCAATATTTCATGATATTGGTAGGCGATTTAACGCGAATTTTACGTTTTCGCGCGAAAACCTTCTCTTCAGTAATAAACATGAAAAAGTTTTGTTTGTTTTTTTTTTTAATGAACTGAAAAAGTAAATGTTTATGTTCACCAACGGAGAAAAACTCCCTGACAGGAATGTGCTATCCTTATCTGGAAACAGTGCGACAAGGACAGTGAATGTGTGTGACGGAGAATGCATATTATGCAAGGAGTAAAAATATTCAATGAGCTGTAACTGAGCTGTCATGTGTGTCATAAATAAGGGTACAATAAGCAAATAGACAGCGTTCGGACCACGTCTAATCAACAATTTCCCCCCTGCCTTCATTCCCTGAAATTTCTTTGCTGTGGAAGACAGTACTTGAAATGTAAGCTTTTAACATTTGTTCACGACTGGTAAGCATGCGATATACTGCTATGCAGGTATTCGTCGCCTTGTCCTTGGGGAAATTCTGCACATTACCACACAAAAGAGGGATTATAACGGTACTATCCGCAAAGCGACTAGGCGTATTGACCTCAGTAATGAATACAACCACTTTCTTTTGGCGGGAAGCTTGATGACGGGAGAGGGAGGAAATGTTATTAGGCTTCAAATTTTAGTTATAACGTATTAAAAAAACAACGGTATTAATAAAGCTTATATTTCATTAAATTATGTGTAAGTACTGAGTAAAAATAACCTCAGTTAATTTATTATCAATGAATAAAATTATGAGAATCGATAAAATAATATTATTGCATGCAATAACTTACATTTACAGCAAACTTTTGCGTCGAGACCTTTTTTTTTACAGCAAATCTGTTGATGACATCATCAATGAAAGGTTCTGTAGGTTCCTCGTCCCCTTCTGCTGACAGCTTCACACAAGTTTGAAACGTATCCTGACCCACCCTATTTCTTAATTTTGTCATTACCCTATTCATTGGGTGATATAAATAAAAAAAAAAGCAAAAGCTTGTGAGCTGTAGCTCCAAGCAAGTTGAGAAACGAGCATCAGGTCGTGGTTTGGTATAAATAAAAATTTCCCCTCTTCGATGAGCTATTGCTATCACCTACCAAGCTTTTGCTCAGTGACCTTCACCACGACGTCATCTGAGTAAACAAACACGCCCATTATTTGTCAGGAGGCAATTTAAATCTTTACTGCACCTTAATATACATATACTCCTTCATGTTAATCATACTCTCATTTATGAAATCTAATAGACATGCAATTTTTAAATAACACAATTATAATTAAAGATTTCCCAAATGAAACAGACATTGAGATTCACCCAACTTTTAACAGATAACGCTCATCCCCTTTCTACATCCAATCCCTCATTTCCTAATTTGATAGTATTACAAACGTGTCACCAACTGATATATTGAAAGTAGATTATTTGTACTTCTGTTTCTGCACCTTTATATTGATATCCTCTGCATCTATATAAAATATCACTACGTAATTCCAAGAATTTATAAGATGTTATCATGAATTAACGTTAAACTGGATTAAAGAGTTTCATTTTAAAGTTAAATTTAAGTTTGGCTTTAATTGAAATTTTTTAGTAATAATCCGGTTTTGAGTTTTAATTGAAATTCTTTAGTTATAATCCGGTTTTGAGTTTTAATTGAAATTCTTTAGTTATAATCCGGTTTTGCTTTGTGCGAACATTCTACTCTATGTAAGTGTTTATTAGTATATCGCTTTGATTATATTACCAGTCTTCCGGTAATAAGAGCGGCTCGCTATGACCTCACTCACATTCTGTTTAGCATTATTTACCCAGATGAAAACACGTCAGGATCTTTTCAGCATTGTTAGAAGGTCCACCTCGTGTTTCATTTGCCTCTGGAAGAAAATGTTGCGCAACCGTTTACATTTTCTCTTTTAAATAACTCTTTATATCAGCACACATCCGAGTTCTTGCGTCTGGAAGTATAATTTCACTATCACTTACGTATAGCAAGTAGAGGAAGTATTGCACTATACGCAAAAATTCGATACCGAGATTTCATCAGAGATACACGTTTTGAGAGTGCCGGAATTAAAAAGAAACATCTTTAGCAAATGTGTTTGTGAACAGCATAAATAAAAAAAACTAGTTCAAACTTAGTATCCTCCAAAATGTGATAAGATTTTCAAGAAAATTCGTCTACTCTAAAACTATCCCTTTTCCCAAAAATGGCTCCAACAATTTTGATTAAAATCCACTATTGTTTAAGATATTTGCATGACAAATATAATTAGGTATATTTCGAATTTTCTGGGAATAGCCAGTGATGTGCTCTTCATTCTGAATGAATTTTATGCAACGCTAAACTGTAAGAGATTCTACTACAAGAGTCCTACAACGCATCTGTCTCTGAACAGCAAACTCAGAAAGGCAAAGTCGTTAAATAACAAGTTTGGTATTTAAGTTCAGCACCTTCCAAACATGCGTCAGGAAGATTTTCAAGAAAGTTCCCCCCACATGGAAACTTTTTCCAAAAGCTTTATTTTCTCAAAAATGACTCAACGATTTTGATTAAACACGACATGTTTAAAATGTTTTCATGTCACATGCAAATATTGCATTTCCTGAAAATATCCTCCGATGTCCTCTTATTTCTCAGTAACTTTTGCACAATTGGTAAACCATAAGATAGGCAAATCTATCTACAAAAAATCTTACTACAAAAAGAAAATTGTTCTGGTTAAGCACACAATTTATGTCAAAGCATTTCTTTTTTACTTACTCATAAGTGAGATATTCCTTGTTATTGGTTTAGACTTTCAAATAACTACTTATAATTCTCTCAAATGGGAAGTCGGTATTCGATAATTTCTCGTGGTCATCATGCAAAGAGCATCGAATTTCAAAACCTTCATATAGCCAGGCGCTCTTTAAAAAGCTGACTCACTTTACCTACTGTATCGTATAAGGAAATTGTAAATGTAAATTGAACGTTTATCTGGATTAACAAGAAGCTGGAATAATAAGCTCTCGTAAGTATAGTTTGTAGAAGAATGATTAGAGAAAGCCATGTGAATGTAGAACATCAGGATTTGGTTTTCTTTTTTTCTGCGATCATCTGAAAAGAACGGAATTTCAAATCCATCAAATAGCGACCCACATTTAAAATATTTGACTATCCCTTTAGTTTACTGCAATCTTCTATTCTTACAATGATAGTTTATCTCGATTAACAAGAATTAGCTACCAAGAATAAGGTTTTCTAAGAATTGTTTGAAAAAGAGTGATGGAGAAAGTCGTGTGATTTTTATTTTCCTCTCTGGAACCATGATCATGAACTCCACCAATGTATTAAAATGCAGTTGAGCAAGCTGAGGTACCTACGGAGGTACCTCAAGAAATAGCAAGCAAAAGCTTACTAAAGGCGAGCAGGACTTGTTTTTATTTATACCATATCGCGAGCAATAGCTCAGCGATCAAGGTCAGCAAGCTTTTGCTCGCGAGGAGGTTGAGCAGAAAAGTTTTATTTATACGAAACCGAGCAAATGCTTGGAATTAGTGAGAAATAAGCTAATGCTTGCTTTTATTTATACCACCCAATGTGCTGAATGTCATTTCTGAACTGGCAGTAGTCGTCCTCCGTGGACTGGTGGTACCGTGCTAGCCTCTAGTTCCCAAGGTCGCGGGTTCAAACCCGGCGGAGGGCGATGGATTTTTTCGGGCGTAAAAATCGTTAGCACGGCTTCCTTCGGAAGGGAAGTAAAGCCGGTGGTCCCGTGTCGTAGATTTACGGCACGTAAAAGAACCTCAAGCCTGATAAAGAGGCCTCTGAGCAAAAGTTACAGGTGTTTCACGCCCAATATAGAATGGGACGCTAAGAACCATAGTAGTTAAAGAGCGTCCATAAATAAAAAAAAAACTCAATGAACTGGCAGTGGAAACGGGGATGTAGAGTACAAACTTTCAGCTAGTGTCCTTGGTGCTTCATAGCTAATGCCGGACCTTTACCGTTAAGTAGTCGCGTGGGGTCATTATGCACTCCATGCATTTGTTAATTTTTTTTATCCAAGTATTCACATTATTACACGATTGTTAAATACAATTCAGGAATCAATGTTAATTCTGTGAGTAATAAATATTCCAAAACAAATTACATGGCAAAATTCCGTAAATTACATACATGCTAGCAGATATCTACATGGATCCTGCTTCTAAAATAAACATAAAAATATATGATTATGAAATGGAATTTCTTTTAATATTGCAATTCTAAACTTTATTCATCTTATTATTTTGATATGTAATTTTTTTCACTTCTTCAATGCACTTTACAACGTGATTTTTAAGTTACACTACTAGTCGCGTGGGGTACAAATTGACCCCGAGACAAACAAACGTCTCTACTCACAAACGAGCACTGTCAGTAATAATCGCAGCAGGACGACAATACAATTCAGGGAAGGTACTGGGAGAAAGAATAGTGTGACCAACAGCATTAAATAAATATCAGTAGTAATATTAACAGTGGGGTCATTATGACCTGCACGCGACTACCTAATAGTTAAGATAAAAGAAGCAAAATCAGAAGACATAAATTGTGCTTCTGCACATGCTTAGAAGAAGGAAAGTTTGCAATAACAGGGTCAACATATTTAAGTCCTAACATCAAGCATAGTTCTTTACAGCTATTATCATAAAATTCTTGAAATGTTAAAAACTTTCGAAATATGCACTTAGTTCTATCACTTTCACTGTCTTGTCATTGAACCTTTGCTAAATTTGCGTACGTCTTATTCAGAAAATCCGTTGCACTCGCATAAGCAGCAGATGGAAATTGTAATCTCAAGCGTATATTTTGATTTTTTCAAAATTAACCTGCCGCGGTTAATGGGTAGGTAAAAAGGATTTAGAGTCCAGGTAAGAAAACCATTACAGCAGTATTTGCTAGTTAGGCAGCCAAGAATGTCCAAACACGCCTTCTTGTGTTGTGTCAATGGCCTACAATGGAAAATTCCCTAAGGTTTTAAATTACTCTTTTATACATATCGAAGTTTCTCTCTCTCTCTCTCTCTCTCTCTCTCTCTCTCTGGTAAATCAGATAAAGTTCCCACGCTTTCAATTAGAGTGCATAAGTATCAACTATGGTTGCTCCTCTTACACATTTATTTTTCATTCCCTAAAAGTAAATGCCTTTATCCAAAAAACGTCAGCAAACAGAGATCTTATTTTTCGCAGCAGGAGTAAGTCAAAGGGAGACGGAAGTCCAAGTTGTCCAAAATTATTATCCATTTTGACAATATATCTTCTTTCATTCTTACTTTCTCTGCTACGTATAGTAAGTATAGAAAGTATTTTGTACACCCAAATATTCCGTACTGAGATTTCACTGGAAATCTACCTGTTTTGAGGCACCTGAACCCCCCAAAAAGGCATTTTTAGAAAAAGGCCTGTCTGTGTGTGTGTGTGTGTATGTGTGTGTCCGTGAACAGCATAAGTCAAAAACGAAAAGTTGGACAAATACCTGGCATGTTGTATGTTTTCCAAGATGCGGCACGAAGAATTTCAAGAAAATTCCTCCATTCCAAACTATACTTTGCATGGAACATTTGTCGAGATGTTTTATGTTTTAAAAATGGCTCTAACGATTTTGATTAAAATACCATAAGATATTTACATGTCAAATGCCAGGTTTATCTGTAATTTTCTGAGAATACCCTGTTAAGACATTCGGAATGAATGTTGTATAATGTTGTAGAAGTTGAAAGTGTTCAAGAATATAATACAAAAACGTACTACCAAAAAAAAAGAAAGAAAAAAAAGGAGATTCATGTAAACCACACGATTTATTTCAAATGAGTTTTTTTGTTGTTCTTTATTTTTCATAAGCCATTTCCGAGATATTGGTTATTAAAGGTTGGAATTATTCATCACTTGGTCGTTCTCTTGAAGTCCTGTCAAAATTCAGTTGTTTCTCGCGATTACATGGCATTTTAGGGGGCATTTAGGGAGGTCCAAAGCTACAGGGTAAATCAACGATAGAAAATAAACGGATACTTCTGTTTGAACTAACGATTTTAAGGTCATCGTATAGCGTCCAGTTCTTCAACATTTGACTATCGCTGTCCCCTTTGTAACTGTAATGTAATGTAGCTATTTCTGCAAAGATTTATCTAGATGAAAATGAATTAAATAGAAAAATACGCTATCGTAAGAATATTTGTATACAAACTAATAAGCGATAGAGGGTAAGAAAAAAGTAATGTGAATGTAATGCATCAGAATTTTCACCCCAAAATTATTTTGGCTGTATGCTTTTCAGAACTTAGCATCATTTTGTGTACAGATTGCTTACAAAGGTGTGTCACATCCACTCTTTCCTTCCCTCGCTCTCTGTGTACATTTCTGAGTCATTCACTGCCATTTTATTTCTCAAATTGAAATTGAGTTTTATTTATTGACGCTGTTTAATTGCTGTGGTCCTTAGCGTCCCATTCTATATTGGGGTGAAAAACCGGAAATTTTGCTCAGGGGCCTCTTTATCAGGGTTGAGGTTCTTTTACGATAAATCTACGACACGGGACCACCGGCTTTACTTCCCTTCCGAAGGAAAACATGCTAAGGATTTTTATGCCCGAAAAAAGTCCATCGCCCTCCGTCCGGGTTTGAACCCACGATCTCGGGAACTGGAGGCTAGCATGGTAACCACTACACCACGGAGGACATTTTATTTCTCTACCGTGTATTATATATACTTGTGAATTAGAAAGGGTTAGAGAAAGTCTTGTGAATGTACGTCATAAATGTTTAAATCTTAACATATGAATTTCACAGGGAAAGGATGAGATAGTGTCCCCTTTTCGGCGAAATTGAGACACTGCGTAAATTATATGTTGAAGCATAAGCTATGATGTGTAGCAAGTACATGTTGAAAATCAAAATAGGTTAATTGCACATATATTTAAATTTAAACGGTGTATATGAAGAGATTGAGGTAAGTAACATTTAAATATATTGCGACTTTTGTCAGTATGGTGTTACAAAATGTACAACTGCAACAATGGTCTAATATTATTAGCAATCTTCCTAATACAGCGCCATGGTTGATAATACTAGAAAGCATTTAGGAGAAATTTTTTCATATTAAGAAACATAATGCAAAATCATGAATAAAAGAGTTGCAAAATATTTAATTGTGGTATAATGGTTTAATAAAAAGTTTAACATTTAAGGAAATATTGGTTTCGTTATGTTTACCACTGTTCACGCACACAGACTACCGCACCGACAATTATTTGTTCCTCAACAATAGTTGAGGTTTAAGGTTTTAAATTAAGTTAAATTTACTGATACATTTTCCCTTATATAAAATGTAGAAATAAATAAAGATAGACTACGGCGCGAATCGGAGTTAGGTAGTAATGATAGTCTTAAACATAGTTAACAATGAATAGCTTCATGATATAACGTACGTTTTCCATACATTTAACGATCGATTTTTTTAATCGTGAAGCATTGTCGATAACCAGAACAGACCCAGTAGGCATATTAGGTATCAACATGGTGTTAATTCACTTCATGTAATTTTCTGTATTCATTTCTTAATGAAAATCTCCTGTTTTTTGTCGCGACTTGTAAAAGAAGGGATTTGGAACGAAGCCGATCTTTCCAACAGCATGAACGATAATAAGTATTTGCCCTTTGGCAACAGGTGCCTGCAAACCTAATTCGCTATCATCACTCTTAACTTTTAGATGCTGTATAAGTATAACTCATCTTCATACACTATAGTTTGACCCTCTAATTTGTACCTCTGAGAACAGTACTCTTCCAGCTGGGATTGTATGTTTCTATTCTATTATCTATCTATATATTTTCTATTAGAACTCTTCTATTTTATTTCGTTTTCTTCCACTTGAACCCTAAATCTTTTATAATTTTTCTGAGACTTGCAGTACCACCTTGAAAATTTATGCTGTCTTTCAGCTTGATGAGCTATCTGCTTATTGTTATTTTCTTCCACATAGAAATTGTGAATCGTGCGCCGAATGACGCCTTTTTCGGAATCGTCTATTTCTGTAATACGTTTAGGGACCTTATGTTTCTTCCTAACTGTGACCAATTATACTCTTTCATCAGTACGATTTTTTCTTATCTTTGAGAACTTTAAGGCTTTTGTGGAACTCGGGTGAACATATATTTTCTTCCTTCATCTCTGCTTCTTGCTTCATGAAGTCGAGGACATTTGCAATTATTTCTCTGCTTTGACTATATAATACCGTACACTTAACTTTGAAAACGTAGGAGCCATGGTTATAAATGTTACAAATATACAATAAGCACTATTTAGGTACTGCTCTCTTTGAAATTACAACTAGATGCGGACACTTTCTACGCAGACTGTATGTGTTACGCACTGTGAGTAAACAAAGGTATTATATCGCTTTCGTTGATTAAGCTAAACATAAACCATTCCTAGGCTCGGCAGCTCGGGTGGCAATCAGGGTCACGATTCCAGAAGTTTTGCGTCAGCTTTAATTCTTGTTTCCTCTCCTTATCTTGCCCTTCCCCCATCCACCACCTCGTGCAACCCATTAACAATAAGATGCAATAGAACCTGACCATTTCCGGTAAACACAGAAACACCCCTGTTTTGGGTATTTATCGCATTGCAAATGTTCAGTGCGATTCATTGTCTTCAGCTTGCCTTCAGGATGGACGCAAGTGAACTTATTGGCAACGGCGCTCTATGCAGCAGACTTTTAAATGCTCATTTTGGGTACTGTTTAACAGCTGAGCAGAAAAGGCAGGCAAACCAGAAAGGTATGGAGTTTCTGGTATTGTATGGAGTTGTAGCAGATAGGAATGCAGAAATGCAAAACCGTCGTGCCAACCGAGGCCGCAGGTGCCCTTAGTGCAATGCCCAGATGAGCACTGTAGCATCGGCCAATCGAGGCGTTGGTTGGAGGTTTAGATGTCCAAACGGCCACCGACTGGAAGCTACCAGCAATACCTTTCTCCAGCGTGTAAGGTTTAATAGCGAACTGGGTACTAATGTCATTGTTCAGTTCGCATTTATGTGGCTGCAGAAGTGTCCCTTTACTTATATTGAGAAAGAACTGGGAGTAGCACATGATACCGCCGTAGCCTGGAGCGGCTACTTCCGCGATGTGGCCACCAAGATAGCCTGGCACGATTTTCGTCAACTTGGTGGTTGCAATGACATTGTGGAAGTGGACGAGACACACCTCTTCAAGAGGAAGTATAATGTTGAACGGCAGGTGATGTGACGGAATCACTGGTTGGTCGGAGGGCTAAGCCGAACAACTAAGCTGCGCTTTGGACTCCTAGTGTCCAACCGGTCCAGAGCAACTCTGCTGCCCATTCTTCAGGATTACATTGATGAGGAGAGTTTCATTGTAACGGGCGAATGGAGGGCATACAGGGTATGTGATACTGTATTCAGTGGCCACGGGACGGTAAACCATAGTAGAAACTTCATAAATCCTCCCAGTAATAGGGATCCTTTCTGGGTGCCAGAAGGGCAATTTAATCCCGAATGCCTAGATAAACAATGGGTAGGACCTGCACCAGCCCCTAACGTGAGCCCACTGCGATATCACACGCAAAACAAAGAAATGTCATGGAGAACTTTAAAGCAGGTACTCTCTTCATGTACCAGTGTGGAGCGTGCTACCGGTTACGTTGGAGAATGGATGTACCGGGAGAACAAATTGAATCGTCTCCAGAGCGACACCCAGCGCTTTGAAACACTTCTACAGGATATCTCCATGGCCTATCCAGGTGTAGGGAAGATAGCCATGTCTTCTGACCTCCACAACTGCTTATGCCACATATGTTTTCCCAACTGAAAAAAAAACATTGAAAATCCCAACCCCTTCTAAATACACATCTCTATTTCCAAATATATCGCATTAACACACATAATTCATCACCATCCCCATATAAATCCATACTAAGCGCACAATTCCTCTCAGTAGTAGGGCATTGAGAGTTCTGGCGTAGTTAATTTATGCATGGAATGCAATTAATATGCTAATTAGCCCCCGCCCCCTCCCCCCTCCCCCACCCCCAGCTCCTTGGTAGTTTTACTTGCACCTGAGGGTCATAAATCTTGTTGAGTACAATGGAGGCTTGACAGTTAAGCAATTAAGGCTGTCAATCAACTGTCAAAACGAACAAAGGGGTCATAAATTTAAGGTTCTGTAACAAAGGCGAGATGTTTTTCCTACCCTCCCACATCAGGCCACTTCTGCACCTGGTCAGTTACCCACCCCCACTTCCATTGTGTGTCGAACACGTGGCATACTCGTTCCACTAGCTTTTAACAAAAGAACAATGCTTACCCTTCAGCTGTCAAAATGAACAAAGCCCATGATGAATTAGGGTTGTGACAAAGAGAACCTAAGCCAGTTAACAGAGAAACAAGTTCTATTGTCTCGGGGCAAGCATTCTTTAGAAAGACCATCTGGCATACTCATCCCACAACCCAATAACAAAGCCTGACCCTTTCCATTGTGTAAGAGATTCTATTGTGTGTGTCTTTCTATTGTCCTGGGCAAGACTAGTTTAGAAAGACACCTGCGGCGTTCCCATCCCGCTACTCCATAACAAAGCCTGACCTTTTCCATTGTTTGACCACCTGCTAGTTAACAAAAGAATTCGAGGGTTGCTTTATACTCGTCCTGTCCTTGTTTGTGTGAAAGAGAGAGAAACTTGTTTACCAACTCTGCGTAACAACGTCAGGTCGGCCATCATGATTTTGCCTGAGGGAGTTCTCTCCGATGTTTTACGACATCCTACGAATATATCCGAGCATAGTTAACAAGCATTCTGTTTCAGCCAACGACTCCGAAAAAGCGCCTAATATACATTTCATTACGTGCATTAAACCTCTGAGTGATATCCATAGATCGGTGTTCGATTCTTGCTGTAATCAAAAGTTTATTGCTAATGAGAAATTAATGATTGATATTATTATATTATTACCTTAATTAATAAAAAAGGCGTTAAGAAAATTCTAGCTAGAGTGTTACCAAGTGAAGCTCTAACGTGCAATAACTATTAAACTATGCAAGACCAGATTGAAAATGTATTTAACAAATATAATTTAATTTTTATACATCATCATCCTAATTAATGAAAGACCGTTCAGAGGACCCTAGTTCGAATCTTACCCTGCAAACTCTAATGTGTAACATCTAGTAAATTACGGATGCGTGCTCTAAAAATATATTAAACACATGCGTATACTTAGGTATCCAAGTTTATATTTTTTAGGGTAAAACATTATTATATCATTACCCTGATTAAAGCCCGTTCAGAGGTTTCTAGTTCGAGTCTTACCCTGCAAGCTCTATGCCTACTAACTATTAAATTACGGAAGCGTGCACGATAAGATTAAAAATGTATTTAACAAATATAATTTAATTTTATACATTACGCTGTTTTAATGAAAGGTATTCTTAGGAACCCAGAAGCCCATAGTTCGAACCTTACCCAGCGAAACGCTATAATAAATACTAAATTATTGAAGAGTGAACGGGTCAGATTAAAATGTGTTTAACAAATATAGTTTAATATACACGACATTACAATGTTTAACGAGCTGTATTCTTAGGAACAGAGGTCCATAGCTCGAATCCTGCCCTGCGAAACGCTATAATAACTATTAAACTATGCACGGGCATATTAAAAATGTATTTATGAAATATAATTATTTATATTAAACCCCTGCGTATACTTAGATATTCCGATGCCTAGACACGATTCTTTATTTTCTTTCTTCTCCCTCTTTCTTCCTTTTTCCTCTTTCAATCTATCTCTTTCTTAATCACGTGACGTGTAACATCTCCCCCCTGCCATGCCAACGCGCGCATGCGCTGAAAGAGATGATGTCATTGGATGCAATAATCACGTGACGTGTAACATCCCCCCCGCCATGCCAACGCTTGAAATTGCCTGAGGGGCTCTAGGCTCCCTATATAAACCAGCGCTGGCGCATACGGAAACCACTGCGACATTTTAAGTTAAAGTATATTGATTCGCTTCATCGAATTCAGTGCTATTGTCTTCTAGACTGCATTCATCGTAATCTACATAATGCAAGGTCAGTGAGTTTTTTACATGACTAAGTGAAACACGAATCATTGCAAGAATACCATATTGTTTATCTAAATTTTCATTTCTTTAATAATTAACATCAGAATTGTTAAAAAATGTAGCGCTTTCATCAAGGGTGTAAAAATAGTCCTTTAGATACCGACATAAACATTCATAGTTAGTCTCTAATCAGTGTTCCTCTATTAACATTCATACGATTTCGCTACACATTCTTCTGTAAACATTCACATGATTTCTCATCGCATTCTTCTATTAACATTCATATGATTTTCGTTACACGTTCTTCATGCATAAACATTCACATGATATTCTCAAAACATTCGTCTGACATTCATACGATTTCGCTACAAGTTCTTCTTGCATAAACATTCACATTATTTCTCCTCGCATTCTTCTATTAACATTTATATGATTTTCTCTACATCTTCTTTTGTAAACATTCATATGATTTCTCATAGCATTCTTCTATTAACATTCCTATGATTTCACTACACGTTCTTCTATTAACATTCATATAATTTTCGCTGAACGTTCTTCATGCATAAACATTCACATGATATTCTCAACACATTCTTCTGTAACATTCATATGATTTCTCCTCGCGTTCTTCTCTTAACATTCATATGATTTCACTACGCGTTCTTCTTCTTCTGAAAACATTCATATGGTTTTTCAATACATTCCTCTATTGACATTCACATGATTTCTCCGCTCATTCTTCTATTAACATTCATATGATTTCACTACACGTTCTTCTTCTGCAAACATTCATGATATTCCCGTCACATTCCTCTGTTAACATTCATATGATTTCTCATCGCGTTCTTCTATTAGCATTCCTCTAATAACATTCATATGATTTCTCATCGCGTTCTTCTATTAACATTCATATGATTTCACTACACGTTCTTCTTGCATAAACATTCACATGATATTCTCAACACATTCTTCTGTAACATTTATATGATTTTCTCTACATCTTCTGTAAACATTCATATGGTTTTCTCAGCTCATTTCTCTATTGACATTCACATGATTTCTCCTCGCATTCTTCTATTAACATTCATATGATTTTCGCTCCACGTTCCTCTTTCCGTAAAGCTTCATGCGACTTTTTCACAAAGCATTCTATTAACATTCATACGATTTCCTCTACTCATTTATTTCATATTACACGTCTTTCTCTACTCATTCATCTTTTATCAGTTATAAAAAACAATTGAATTTACACATTTAAACTTTTTCACAGGTAATACTGCAAACTCAATGGGAGTAGCAAGAGCGGCACTCGTCAGAGGAGCGGGCTCTCGACTTAACCAATTTATGCAAGTCAATAGAGAGCCCGTTAATAACAGCACAATGTACAACATGCCGACACCCCTGGCGGGGGACCTGATATCAGATACGCCGCTGCAAGGCACTTACATGTTTAATAGCCCCCCGTCACCAATCTTATCGGGGGTGATTATATTATCCCTCCACCACCTGGTTTTGAGGATGTCACTCCCGTTACAGGGGTGAATGCAGGCATGGGCAACGCTTCGGACCAATGTTGCATGTGCAATAACTGCGAATACCAAGTTGCTGCAATAAAGATGCTTAACGAAGCGAACGGCGAGTTTAGATATATTATTACACTTTTTGTAGAAATATTATCTTTATCATTAATCAATGTATAACCAGAGAACAATTCAGAGCTTCAATAATGGAATGAAGCATTCAATTTACTAGCACCTTTCAATCAAAATATTCAATGTGAAGCTAATTCTGCTTTGCTTCTTTGTTCTAGTTCCTGAAACAACTTCAGACGGTGCGGTGGAGATGGACGATGGTGGTAGCTTGCCCTCGCCTATCTTTTCACAGGACTACCTGACCCCGCCGCCTCCCGGATTCGAGGATGTTGCGCCGATGCTTGTAGGAGATCCATGGGCGATTATTCCCATTGATGTGTGCACTTGCGAAAATTGTGCCTACAGGACCGTGTACCTGCAGATGCTTCGTGAATTGAATGGTGAGTTTTTTAACTTCATTTATTCTAGTAACATCATTACATAAATAATTAACGTAACGTTAACGCATAACTTTTCTCAATAAAATTTTTCTCTCATTTTTATTGATTAAAATACAATTACATAATAATTATCATAACGTTAACGCATAACTTTTCTCTATCAACTTTTTCTCTCGTTTTATTATTTATTAAAATATACAATTATATAAATAATTATCGTGGCATTAACACGTGACTTTAAGCTTTTTTCTTCAATGATTTAATAAACATATATTCTTGCATTTCTATTTTAACTAACATTCCAATTAATTCAATTTTTTATTATTATAGAAACTTCAATAGTGGTCACGAACCCGGAGCCTGAGGATGCAGTGCTCCGGGGTACCAAAAGACCTCACGAGGCTGAAGAGGAACACGGACAAACAATTAGCCCCCTCGCCCGCCCAGGATCTTCAATGGCTCCTCCATCACCAGTTGCAGGGCCATCAGGCATCGGTCGCAACCATTGTGACAACCCAACCACCACTGCTGACTCCGATAGTGACGACACCGAGTACAGTAACAACACCAAAAAACTAAAGGTTAGTCATACTCAGCTAGAGTGTAAGGTTATTGAATCGGCGTTCAAGGGCCGCCTTTTCAATAGCCGCATAGAAAACTCTTTAGAGATAGCTGACCCCGGTCAATTTCTGCAGGAATGCAGACATCTTGTATTGGGAGAGATGGTTTCGGTACTCAGGAGAAGCTCTTCAGGTTTTAAAGTAAATTCCTCCATAGAGATCACCTACCTAATACAATCTCCTGAAAAAGAGCATGCAGAAACCATCTTTTTCAATAGTAAGACAAAGCTGGGTCTTCAATCAAGTAATCTCGATGCCTTATACACTTCTATGGTCGATGAAATGCTAGAAAACATCTCGAATTTCGAAGGAGGTGCAAGCTCAAAATCTCTGTTCGCTGTCAGGGCCCTTGTTATTGGAACTAGCGTCTATGATCCCTTGAATGCATCGCGATACGTAGAGTTACCCACTGCCATCAAGACCAAGAAGGCTGTAATAAATATAAACAACGACGATGAATACCGTTTTGCATGGTGTTTGCTCGCTGCAAAGTATCCCGCAAAGCGCGATGGTCAAAGAACGAGCAAATACCCTGCAAAACAGTTATTCACTGCATTTAACTACAGAGGGATAAACTTCCCTGTTAGCCTACACCAGATTCCAGACTTTGAACAGCAAAACAACGGAATATCAGTTTCAGTATTTGGAATAGAAAGGGAGGGCGCAATTATACCGCTATACCAAACCAGCAGCAGGAAAGATTTCAATGTAAACCTATTACTAATTGAACAGGATGGAAGATCTCACTACTGCCTGATTAAGGATATGTCAAGGCTGACTTCAATGCAAATCAGTAAACATAACGGGAAACAATGGGTATGCGAGCCCTGCCTGAAGCACTTCAATACTGAAGGTGCTTTTAAAAAGCATCAATTGAAGTGCATGCAGTGCCAGGTGCTCAAAATGCCTAATCAGGGTGAAGTGATTGAGTTCTCATCATACTCGAAGGGTAGTCCTGTAAATTTTGTTGTGTATGCCGATATTGAGAGCGTGTTAGCCCGAGTTCAGTCCTGTGAACCGTCGGCTAATCAGAGCTGGACTCGGGCTATCCAGCATCATGAGGCTATATCTATATCGCTTAAGCTCGTATGTCGCCATGACGATTCATTGTCGAGGTTTAAGCTATTCAGAGGTCCTGATGCAATCAAGGAGTTCTTCATTGAACTTAGGTCAATAGCCGACATGGTTATTGAGCAATATAGCCGCAATGAAGAAATGACCTTGACTGCTCAGGACGTTGCTGACTTCGATAATGCTCGTCATTGCCACATATGCAAGAAGGAGTTTGAGGTAGATGACTTGAAGGTACGTGACCACTGCCATGTGACCGGTGTATTCCTGGGGGCTGCTCATAATGCATGCAATTTAAATAGACGGGTACCTAACTTTATACCCATCTTTTTTCATTGCCTTAGCAATTATGACAGCCATTTCCTGATGCAACACCTGGCATATGATGATCACCCCATTTCGTGTATCTCAAGCTCCTCTGAGCGATATATATCATTCAGCAAAAAGTACAGGACTATCTTTTTCAGGTTTCTAGATAGCTTTAAGTTCTTGGACGATAAGCTATCTAGTTTAGCCTGCATGCTGAGTAGTGATGAGTTCAAGATCACAAACTCTGAGTATCCCGATCCTGAACATCAGCAGTTAGTGAGATCTAAGGGAATATTCCCTTACAGTTACGTCGACTCTCCTTCAAAACTAGAGGAAACAGCACTCGCTTCAATTGAAAAGTTTGACGATATAACACAAGAGGAATACAACCATGCTGTCAAAGTCTGGAACACCTTCAACATTAGCAATCTAGGCGAATACAGCGACCTCTATTTGAAAACGGATACGCTCTTGTTAGCCGATGCATTCGAGAAGTTTAGGGACCTCTCTCTGGAGGTATATAACTTGGACCCCTGCTGGTACTATACCCTACCAGGACTTGCATTTGATGCAATGCTCAAGGTGACTCAGGTCAAGCTTGACCTCATCCATGATGAGGAAATGATCAAATTCTTTGAGGGAGGAATCAGGGGTGGAATGTGCACCGTGTCAAAGAGGCATGCTAAAGCAAACAACAAGTACCTTCCTGGACATAAACAGACACAAAAAGACTTGTATTTGGCATATCTCGACATAAACTTCAGTGGCGAGCCACTTGCCACACAAGAACCTCAGATGGCTTCTGCCAGAAGAAATTTTAAACATAAACTTCTTTGCTGTTGCTCCTGATTCCCCAACTGGATACGTTTTGGAAGTCGACCTCGAGTACCCTGAGCACCTACATGATGAGCACAATAACCTTCCTCTCTGCCCGAAAAGTGAGATACCACCTGGAGGCCAATACAAGAAACTGCTGGCAACACTAGAGAACAAAGAGAAATATACCTTGCACTATAGAAACCTCCAGCAGTGCATTGACTTGGGCATGAAGTTAAAGAAGATCCATAGGGTGGTTGCATATGATCAGTCAGAATGGCTGAAAACCTACATCAATATAAATACAGAGAGACGTGCAAGGGAAACTTCCAAATTCGGTCAGAATTTATGGAAGAAAATGAACAACTCTGTATATGGCAAATTTATTGAGAATGTGCGCAAATACAATGACTTCCGTATCGTTACAAGTTGGAAGCAATGCAAGAAATTGACAGCGCGACCAACTTACGTTCGGAGCATTTTATTTGCGGAAAATCTTGTAGGGATAGAACTTGCCAGAGAGGAAATTTACATGAACAAACCCATCTACATAGGGCAAGCCATCCTTGATATATCCAAACATATCATGTGCAGTTTTTATTACAATATATTGAAGCCAGGCCTAGAAGATTTAATTTTAAATTACATGGATACAGATTCATTTATTCTGGAAACCTCAAGCGACATATACAAATTTATTAAGGAAAATCAAGAGCATTTTGACACATCAAATTATGAGGCGCAAAACAACTATGGAATTACACCGCAAAACAAGAAAGTCATCGGCCTGTTCAAGGATGAGCTTGCAGGAATCCCTATGATAGAATATGTTGGGCTAAGGTCCAAGTTATATGCATACAGGCACGAGGACCAAACTATGATGAAAGCAAAGGGCATTAACAAGACCGGCATGCGTAACATAAATTTTGAGCACTATTTCGGCTGTCTAAATGATATTAGAAAAAACGTTTTAACAAAAACAACAACATTTCGAAGTTTTAAACATAAAGTCTCGACCATAGAAATGAATAAGGTCGCTCTCTGTGGTAGAGACGATAAGAGAAAACTGATTGAAGGATCAGACCAGACAATTGCCTGGGGTCACTATTGTCTGCGTATGACTGACCCTTAGATGTATATATGTAAATTTTTAGTTGTGAAATTTTTTAAACAAATTGTTTTTCTGTGTTTGTGTGTGTGTGTATGCGTGTGTGGTTGTGTATGTGTGTATTTATATATGTACATGGATAATGTAAATGTTTAGCTTTTCTGTTTATTAATTTATTGATTTTGAATTTTATAAAATGTATGTAAAATGCAGTCTAGTGAGCGAGTGTTGTTTCATGTATGTATTTTGTGTGTGTGCGTGTGTGTGTATATATGAAGGTTAACCTAAAAATGCAAATGATAATATTGTTGTATATACATGTAATTTTTTTGTTTATGAATTTTTTTTAGTTAAAACAACTTATTGGTTTTTAATCATGTAAACCCTGCATACACAAAAATGTTTTAAAATAATGAATTTCTTATTTAACACAACATATACAGTGAAATAAAAAACACGCATTATTGTGGAATGTAAGCCTCTTTATTTTCATTATTATTTTTCTACAATAAATCCTTTCTGTCAATCCATTGAGTATTAGGGAATCCATACCACTTTACAAGAATCCTATTTCCCTGCCTGCGTAATACTTTCTCTACCAGAAATGTATTAGGGTACAGTGTAGGTCGCAGTTCATGACCATAAAAGGACCCCTTTATCTCGTCGCCATCATTAACTTTTAGCATGTATGTAACGGGATTGGTGTGATTCACATGAACAACTTGAAATATTTCAACACTCCAATTAGCTTCAAGGCCCTTTTCAAAATGTCCCTTGTCCTTTGATATCCTCACATAATCACCAACACTAAACTTTCTTGCCCCTCTCTTCTCTTTTCGATCTTGAGTGTAGTTGTAAACAGTCAGAAGAAGATCATTGTTCTTCACCTCTATAGGCTTCATTCGAATAGTGGAGTGGTAAGTGTTGTTATATCTTGCAATGATCTGAGGTAAAAGGTCTAGCCACTTGTATGATCCATTGGCTAGAAATTCGCGATACATCATATTTTTTAAAGTTCTTATTAATCGTTCAACAGCAGCTGCCTTCACATGGGTATAGGTACTGTAGTGATTGATGTTATATTTTGTCATTAAATTTTTAAAATGTTTATTATAAAATTCTTTTCCATTATCACTCTGTATGTTCTTGGGCGGGGTTATCATTTCTTGCAGTATATCTTCCATAGCCTTTGCAACTTGAAGTCCTGTCTTGTCCATTAGAGGTCTCGCATATGCCATTTTAGAATAGAAGTTGATTGCAATGATGATGTACTTGAAATTCTTATTGATTTTTGCATGCGGTATCATCTCCACCAAGTCGATCTGCACCAAGTCGTGGAGTCCCTTGCTGATAATCTTTCGACGCATGAAGTTTCTCCGGGCTGGAGCATGGAGCTCGCTTGCTATATGTTGCTTCACTGATGTCATGCTATAACCTTTGCCGCTTTTAGTTCTTGAATAATCTCTTCAATTTCTTGAGTATGATTGTTATTGCCGGCGTCTCTGGATGCCACAAGTAGCCTAAGGCGATCCACCAGATCATTAGGGTCGGTCCAGTAGATGTAGTCTTGCCTCGTATTAGGGCGATGTTCTTTCCACTGTAGTCCTAATCCCTTGTGTTTCGTTACTAGAGGACGTATAACGCTTTTATACTTGTAGGAATTACCCGATCTCAGCGGCCCGTGCTTGCTGCAGTTTCTTCGATGAACATGTGTTGCTTTAAGTATTTTACTGTATGTTTCAAGGTCATCCTCGGTGTATGCATGCATTTCAGGTATTCTCTTGAAGATGAGTTCCTTCAATCCAGGCGTGGTTTCATACGTTTCGTCCCCTATTCGAACTTTATTATTGATGAAATCAATAACCTTGTTGCCTAGCATGTAGCTGCCATCCTCATATCGTACTCCATATGATGCATCTATTTCATTTTTGTCCTTCTTTCGAACTTTATTAAGGTAGTTGTAGAGTTTCTCATCTTTCATGTCTTTCGGTGATTCCTCCTTGCTTGTAGTAGTATTCTTTTTCTGTATTTCAAGTATATCTTGAAGCGGATCTGTCACTGGTTGAAGAGCTTCACTCATCACTCTCTGGGTTTCAAACTGCTGACCTTTAAGAGAACGTAACTTTTCTCTTATAGCCTTCGTGTGCATGGCTACAGATTCTTTAAGTCGTATGCACTCGCTGTCCATCTTGAAATGACACTGAAATTAGACTTTCGCATTAATATATACCCTATTTATTTAGCAGACTTCAGTTTATAAGAGATTTTCAGCTCGATATTTAGAAAATGGCCGTCCCTTACACGATTTGCAGGAGCAGTGAAGGCTAGTCTATCACCATTTGCAATTGGTGCAGGCAGAGCTCTCAGAGACTTGTTATTTATTTCAATTATTGTATCAGACCTTACAGTAGGAGCTGTTGGTGACGTCATATAGCAAGAAACAATCTCACCGTTTACGCTTGATTTGTAATATTCAAGGCCTGTTGTTAACATGTACCTCTGTGATTTCCCTCTGAAAGGCAACGACTGCAGTGTAATTACATGTTCCCCTCTCATTTGCTCTACTAATGAATTTATGACTTTCATTTGTGTTTTAAGGATATTGATATTATCCATTGCAGCTGTCAGATGCCCATCCATTGATTTCTGGCGGTTCGCCATAGTTTCCATGTGTTTTCCCACTGTTTCTGTAACCGTGGTACTTATTGAACCAAGTCTGCTGTTTAAATCTTGGCGCATTTCATTTTGTTTCCTTCCCACGTGAACTTTAACAAACTTTTTTGTTGCTCCATCACTGTCATCGACAGGATCTGCTACTTCAATTAGCCTTCTTTTTTGGAATGAAACGTTACCGCTTGAATCGAGCGGTGGTGTTCTTGCACTTATATATTCTAATACATGCTTCTTATTGGCACATCATAGTCCTCTTGAGGTGGCAGCATTATCTTCATTCTTATAGCATCCAGGATAATGTTGTTTCCATCGTCTCGTTTAAGGGTATTTTTATTCAGATATTCCATTAGAGCATCATGTTGCACGTCTAGCGACTTCTGGATGTGATCCCTAAGCGTAGTTTGAAGTTCGCCCATGCGCTGATATGTCGTTTTTTCCGTGAACTCCTGCATTCGATTTTCAGTAGAAGACGTAAGCGTATCCACGTAGCGTTTAGTGCTTGCGTCGTCGTCCTCCTCAGGATCCTGAACAATGCACAGTCTCTTGTTCCTGAATTGGTAATTTCCTTTTCCATCTCTGTTTATGATAAATTGATGTAGCGATCTTTTCACTGGAGCAGCCCTCTGTGATCCAAACCTATCAATACTCATGATGAACTATGAATGAGCAATTTCTTTATTAACAACTTTAATATATACATCGAATCCGCACCTATATCGACCGTCATTCATCGGAAATTCGGGAACTATTACCATAAAAGGTCTTCCTTCTGTAGAGATCTCCCAAACACCTTTGCACAAATCTTTAAATTCAGTATACGTCATATCTGTGTTTACGTAATCTTCATATACATGCTTCAAGTTTAAATTATCTTGCCTGAAGAGTATAATCATGTTCGCTTTATCTCTAATTAAATGCTTTGGGACTTTGGCGTAGGATTGTGCTAGATATATTGAATCTACATTTCGATGTCTGCCCATGCTGTAAAAGGATGCAATCTTGTCTTGCTTTTCAGTGATGACGTCATCAAATATAAAGATTGAATTTTCTTTAATTTCTGATTGGTGCAAGACGCTTTCACCGTCTTCGTGAGTATACACACCTATACCCTCAATGTTTTCAAGCAGCTTAACAAGATATTGATACTTTGGCTGGTATAGCGACTTTGAATAAATGTACACATTTTCAAAGCGTAGTCCATTCTCGTGAAGTATCATATTGAGTAATACATTTGTTTTTCCAGCACTGGAGCTACCTAGAATTAGCGCTCTAACATTGCCTGGAAACAGCTTCCCGTGACGATCGCGTCTAAAGTCACTTTCAAAGTCTAGCACCTGGATAGGCAGCGAGCAATCTTGCTTCACCAGCTCCATCGTAGCAACTAAAATAAAATAAATCATCCTTAATGTATATATGTTAATAAATGTAAGCAATGACAGAGTATAAAAGAACTATGTGCCATTAAAATCGATTAGTGTACCATGAGCGCTAAGGGGGTTAAGGTCTCAAGAGGTTCCGGTTTAATTAACTCTCTCATTAACCTGCTGCCATTTGAAGCACATTTGCCTGGTTACAGATACTGTGGACCTGGGACAAAGCTAGAAAAAAGACTAAAGAGAGGAGACCCCGGAATAAATCCTTTGGACGAAGCGTGTAAGCTTCACGACATAGCCTACGCACAGCATAAGGACTCTGCTTCGAGGAACGTTGCCGACAAAATCTTGGCTTAAGAGGCCTGGAAAAGAGTGCAATCATCTGATGCTACATTAGGTGAAAGGTTGGCAGCCCGGCTAGTAACAACCATCATGAAGGGTAAGGTAGCTGTTGGTGCGGGATCCAGGAAGAAGAAACGAGGAGGATTTCTACCACTCATACCAATTATTGCAGCACTAGGAGCCGCCGCTGGAGGCGCTGCACAAATAGCCTCTGCTGTAAATAAGAAAAAGGCTGCGGATAAACAACTTGCTGAAATGATGAGACATAACAAAGAAATTGAAGCAAGAGGGAAAGGCCTACGAGTGAAGAAGAAGAATAAGGCGAGGAACACCGAAAGGAAGAGGAGGCCGAGCAAGAAAGGAAATTCAAAAAACTCCGGCAGAGGGCTATACTTGTCCCGGAAAAAGCATTAAGTAACATAGACCTCGACTTGTATGCCAGACGTTTAAAGATTCCTCATTTTAGGGGTGTATACATGATCGATCAGCTACCCTCAAGACCTCGTTACAGAGAGAGAATTATTGTTAATCTCGATACTTCAGAGAATGAAGGCACTCATTGGGTGACTATAAAGAAGGATGGCAACGTGGCATTTTATTTTGATAGCTTTGGAAACTTGAAGCCTCCAAAAGAGATCGAAAGGTACCTCAGAGATGTTAAGGTACTGTATAACACTAAGAGGTTTCAGAGTTTCAGCTCAGTCATCTGTGGACACTTGTGCTTGCAATTTCTATCGCAATGAGTTACACTATTGCCGTCAGTGGCAACGAGTCTGTGCTTACTACATACCTGAATCCTCCTCTTCAGCTAGATCCAAAGTATCATTATGAGATTGCTCTACTGAATTTTGAAACCTTCTATTCAATTCCTAATGTTGATTGGAGTAATAATCAATTTCATTACATGCACAATGATGAAATTAAGATCATTGATATACCTGACGGAACTTATGAGATTTCTGATATTAATGAATACATCAGAGATAAGCTAGGTGTAGATGAGAATGTCTTCTTTATTAGACCTAATAATAACACAATGAAGGCTGAAATTAAGTGCCCTTTCACTATTGATTTTTCCGGTGATCGTTCTATAGGCTCGCTATTGGGCTTCAGAGGTAACGTTATTCCAGCTAATCAGCTGTCTGAATCTGATTACCTGGTGAATATATTTAAGGTGAGCATCATTCGAATCGAGTGCAGTATTGCAACAGGCTCTTTCATCGACGGTAAAAGCGGCCACTCGATCTACGAGTTTTTCCCTTCTGTTCCGCCTGGATATCATATTTCTCAAGAGCCGTCAAATCCAATTTACCTTCCAATCATAAACACCAATGCTATAGAGCAAATTAGTCTTCGTGCAGTGGACCAAAGTGGTAATATCATTGACTTTAGAAACGAGGATATAAGCATAAGGCTTCACATCCGCTGCAATGCCAATAGATTTTAGAAGAAGTCAACGACGTCGAGGATATAATAAGGGAGTGATTCAACGCACACATCATACTCTGCCCTTGACACCCGGAGAGTTATCATCACGTAATCGACACTTCCTCCAGGTATTGGGCTTCAGGCTTCTATAATCATGGACATCTTTAATATTACCGGCGCACCGACATTCGATGACAAGATCACTAAAGAAGAGGAACATGTGTTTTTACCGTATAATACATCGGCTCTGGACGCTAATGATGAAATTAGAATCCCTTGTCAAGCTGAGGATTTATATACTTTACCTAATCGAAGTTATCTATACATCGAGGGGGGTATTACTAAACCTAATGGAACAGCTACTACTGCAAAGCTTACCAATGACGCTATTGCATTCATGTTTGAGGAGATTCGACTGGATATGAACGGCTCAACTATTGATCGAACCAGGAACCCCGGGATCGCTTCAACTTTACGCAACTATG
This sequence comes from Deroplatys truncata, assembly GCA_030765065.1. NCBI lineage: Eukaryota > Metazoa > Arthropoda > Insecta > Mantodea > Mantidae > Deroplatys > Deroplatys truncata. The sequence continues at coordinate 498,870,990 of CM060990.1, read as the reverse complement.
CTGCTCTCAATCCAATGGAGTCTGATCGCTTGCTGAATGCTGGATGGAGCTATCCTGGAGAAGACATGGACATTGTGAATGCAGCAAATGGAGCCTTCAACGCCATAGTACCGCTTTCGATGCTTCTGGGATTTGTTGACGACCACAAGGAACTCATACTCAATAGCAAGTTTGAGTTGGTGCTGATTCGATCCAAGGACTCTAAAAACTGTATTATAGCGCCTGAGGGTGAAGAGAATGCAAGCGTTAAACTTGCACGAATCGAGTGGAGAATGCCAGTGATACGACTTTCTGATGCTGAAAAGGTTGAAATTCTCAAGATTGTCAAGTCGGACAAGGCGCTGTATCTCCCATTTAGGACCATGGATCTGCATACTCAACCTGCTGTGCCGCAAACTAAATCATTCAGTTGGAATGTCGCCACCACATCAAAAATGGAGAAGCCGAGATTTGTCATTTTGGGTGCTCAAACTTTAAGATCGAGTAATGCATCTAAAGACGGTTCTCTTTTTGATCATTGTAACATAACTAATTTGAGAGTTTATCTTAATAGCGAATGTTATCCCTATCATGACATGAATTTGGATTTTGGAAACTCTAGATTTGTATCTTTGTATGATATGTACTCAAAGTTTCAAAACTCTTATTATGAAAAAGAGAACTATCCTTTATTGAAGAGAAAAGATTTTCTTAAATTTGCTCCTATATTTGTTATAGATTGCTCACATCAACCAGAGGAAGTTGTAAATGGTGCTGTTAACATTAGAATAGAAATTCAAGCTAGTGCAAATATTCCTGCACAGACCACTTTGTATTGTTTGATAATTCACGATAAAGTATTTACATACAAGCCTCTGACTCATGTGATGCTTTTATTTTAAACTAATCATTGTAAGGATTTGTTTTTTTCATTAGCAATGTAAGGATTATTAATGAATAAAAACACTATGTAAAAGCATACTTTAATTCTTTTTATTGTTATTATTTATCCTGCATTTCCATCACTTTCTTCCTCCAACTCCTCGTTCCAACATATTGCATTACATTTGCGTCAGTCAGGTTACCTAAATGGTAGTCTATAAACGGTTCAAGTCTTTTTAGGCTGCAAATTTCATCTCTATTTAAAAATATTTCACAATCATTTAAATTAGTGTTCAAAAATTTTATTTCTGTCTCTTTCATATAAGCAACAATATTATAAGAGAAAACAATATTTTCACAATATTCCACACGCGGATACTTTCTCGTTTGGAGGAATGCACTGAATGTAGGAAGACTCTCACGAATTATCTCCCAGTCTTGAATTGTCATGTATACAAATTTGTCTGTGTTTTTCACTAAAAGCACTGGAAGATCATAGAAGAATGCTATGTTAATGCTGCGCCTTTTCGAGATGTAGACGTCTCGGCACACGCTTCTTACCGGCATGTTTCTTGGGCGTCTCGATGTTGCTTATTCTATCCTCCAATAGCGCCAGTCTCCTTTGCAGGTCTGCAAAGTTGTTCCTCTTCTTCTTCCCCTTATTGCACCGCCTGAAACATTACACAATGAAGGTCTTAGAAAAGAGCTTGGGTGAAGTTAAGGTAACCTGAAAGAATTAATTTTTGTTAGGTCACAGTGGAATGAAACAATGATTTTTATATATGTGAAAATACTCACGTCAATGTTTTCCCGAGTTTTGCAGGCTTTCCAGGGGGAGGCTCGGAGGTCGTCTGTGTTAGATCCCCTGCCTGCTGTGAATTGGAATCCTGTTCCTCATCTATGTGTTTAGCATACTGCTGTGCAATGGGATATTCCACTATATCTTCTGGTTCTTTATCATCGGAATCTACATCGGTTTTAGGCGCTGGTGTCGTCATTTGAATTCTGCAAAAGTCATTATAATTTCCAGTGTTAGTCGTATTCAACCGCTCTTGTACTATAGTAGCATGTAATGTATGTTAGTATGGCATACAATTAGTGTTTACATTAATGTTCTCTGAAGTTACGTATATGACTATAGCAATGTACAATAATGATACATATTTAAAGAGGTACTCACTTTAAATTTCTCTGTCTGAAGAGGAATACACTGCAGCTCTCATTGCATGGAAAGTATGACGCCATCTTGTCGTGTATCTCTGGTTTTGCACACAGTACAGAGTGAGTATACCCATTGCAGTACTCTGAATGCCACAGAGAGCTGTGATTTGAAATGAGGCTGAGCATCTCACCCTCACTTTCGGTATCAGTTTCTCTGGAAAGAAAGAAAATACAATAGAATGAACCATTTTTAATTTGTTCACTCTTCTTTAGAGAACAATTGCATTCTTTTTAGAGTTTGCATTAAAGAATAAAAAACGATACTTACATCATGCTTCTTTTGTAGACAGGGCAGTTGTCTGTGCATATGCCTCGAGAAGTCATCTGGTCATGACAGGAAGGCATGTTACACACTATAGAATGCATGATGCCATTACACGACTCTTTATGATAATATGTATAATGGTATGATTCTTCTCCGCATTCACTCCAAAAATCGTCCATTGTATTATCGACTCGATTACACCTCGAATAATATTCAGAGCAGTGCGAGAAGGGGCTGCTTATATATAGCGGCTAGAAAAACCGGTTCTTCTATCACATGTAATGACTTGCAGAGAGGATCGGTGGGGGAAGCGATCTATAGGGGGGATGAATGTGTTTTTCTATGCAAGAGAATAAATGATTCAGTGAGGGAAATGAAAACTTTTATTATAGAGAGGCACTGCACGTAAAGGTTTTTGATATCTCTGTTTGAAAGAGATAATTGCTGCGTTACATGTATGTGCGTGTGTGTGCGTGCGTGCACCAGTGTATTCATGTTGATGTATGCACATGTGCTCGTGTATATGTGAGTGCCTGGATGTGTACAAGTTGTGGAGAAAGAAAGAGGGAGAAGAAAGAAAATAAAGAATCGTGTCTAGGCATCGGAATATCTAAGTATACGCAGGGGTTTAATATAAATAATTATATTTGATAAATACATTTTTAATATGCCCGTGCATAGTTTAATAGTTATTATAGCGTTTCGCAGGGCAGGATTCGAGCTATGGACCTCTGTTCCTAAGAATACAGCTCGTTAAACATTGTATTGTCGTGTATATTAAACTATATTTGTTAAACACATTTTAATCTGACCCGTTCACTCTTCAATAATTTAGTATTTATTATAGCGTTTCGCTGGGTAAGGTTCGAACTATGGGCTTCTGGGTTCCTAAGAATACCTTTCATTAAAACAGCGTAATGTATAAAATTAAATTATATTTGTTAAATACATTTTTAATCTTATCGTGCACGCTTCCGTAATTTAACAGTTAGTAGGCATAGAGCTTGCAGGGTAAGACTCGAACTAGAAACCTCTGAACGGGCTTTAATCAGGGTAATGATATAATAATGTTTTACCCTAAAAAATATAAACTTGGATACCTAAGTATACGCATGTGTTTAATATATTTTTAGAGCACGCATCCGTAATTTACTAGATGTTACACATTAGAGTTTGCAGGGTAAGATTCGAACTAGGGTCCTCTGAACGGTCTTTCATTAATTAGGATGATGATGTATAAAAATTAAATTATATTTGTTAAATACATTTTCAATCTGGTCTTGCATAGTTTAATAGTTATTGCACGTTAGAGCTTCACTTGGTAAGACTCTAGCTAGAATTCTCTGAACGCCTTTTTTATTAATTAAGGTAATGATATAATAATATCAATCATTAATTTCTCATTAGCAATAAACTTTTGATTACAGCAAGAATCGAACACCGATCTATGGATATCACTCAGAGGTTTAATGCACGTAATGAAATGTATATTAGGCGCTTTTTCGGAGTCGTTGGCTGAAACAGAATGCTTGTTAACTATGCTCGGATATATTCGTAGGATGTCGTAAAACATCGGAGAGAACTCCCTCAGGCAAAATCATGATGGCCGACCTGACGTTGTTACGCAGAGTTGGTAAACAAGTTTCTCTCTCTTTCACACAAACAAGGACAGGACGAGTATAAAGCAACCCTCGAATTCTTTTGTTAACTAGCAGGTGGTCAAACAATGGAAAAGGTCAGGCTTTGTTATGGAGTAGCGGGATGGGAACGCCGCAGGTGTCTTTCTAAACTAGTCTTGCCCAGGACAATAGAAAGACACACACAATAGAATCTCTTACACAATGGAAAGGGTCAGGCTTTGTTATTGGGTTGTGGGATGAGTATGCCAGATGGTCTTTCTAAAGAATGCTTGCCCCGAGACAATAGAACTTGTTTCTCTGTTAACTGGCTTAGGTTCTCTTTGTCACAACCCTAATTCATCATGGGCTTTGTTCATTTTGACAGCTGAAGGGTAAGCATTGTTCTTTTGTTAAAAGCTAGTGGAACGAGTATGCCACGTGTTCGACACACAATGGAAGTGGGGGTGGGTAACTGACCAGGTGCAGAAGTGGCCTGATGTGGGAGGGGTAGGAAAAACATCTCGCCTTTGTTACAGAACCTTAAATTTATGACCCCTTTGTTCGTTTTGACAGTTGATTGACAGCCTTAATTGCTTAACTGTCAAGCCTCCATTGTACTCAACAAGATTTATGACCCTCAGGTGCAAGTAAAACTACCAAGGAGCTGGGGGTGGGGGCGGGGGGGAGGGGGCGGGGGATAATTAGCATATTAATTGCATTCCATGCATAAATTAACTGCGCCAGAACTCTCAATTCCCTACTACTCCTCTCCATCCCCATATAAAATCTATATTAAACATGCATAATTCCTCTCCATCCCTTTATACATCCATATTAAGCACACAATTCCTCTCCATCCCCATATAAATCTATATTAAACATGCATAATTCCTCTCCATCCCCATATAAATCTATATTAAACATGCATAATTCCTCTCCATCCCCATATAAAATCTGTATTGAGCGCGTAATACATCTCCATCCCTATATAAAATCCATATTAAACGCAGTAAATATCCCCCTCCCATTATTTAAATTTAAAAAGAAAAACCTACATTGTAAGAATGTTTCATTGGGCGACAATAAACAAAAGCGTCGCCTTGAATTTTTGTTAAGGTGCTGGGTTTCAACAAATGAAGTAAAACGGCAGTGTGCAAAAACTTCAAACATTTCCGTTGGTAAACAGATCTCACATCCGGAGTTGGGCACTTGGGTCAAGCCAGAGCGCATGCGCTGGGACTTTATATTTGCCAGCAACAACATGGCCTATCTCCATGCCTATCCAGGTGTAGGGAAGATAGCCATGTCTTCTGACCTCCACAACTGCTTATGCCACATATGTTTTCCCAACTGAAAAAAAAACATTGAAAATCCCAACCCCCTCTAAATACACATCTCTATTTCCAAATATATCGCATTAACACACATAATTCATCACCATCCCCATATAAATCCATATTAAGCACACAATTCCTCTCCATCCCCATATAAATCCATACTAAGCGCATAATTCCTCTCCATCCCCATATAAAATCTATATTAAGCGCGTAATATATCTCCATCCCTATATAAAATCCATATTAAACGCAGTAAATATCCCCCCCATTATTTGAATATAAAAAGAAAAGCCTCCATTGTAGGAATGTTTCATTGGGCGACAATAAACAAAAACGTCGCCTTGAATTTTTATTAAGGTGCTGGGTTTCAACAAATGAAGTAAAACGGTAGTGTGCAGAAACTTCAAACATTTCCGTTGGTAAACAGATCTCACATCCGGAGTTGGGCACTTGGGTCAAGCCAGAGCGCATGCGCTGGGACTTTACATTTGCCAGCAACAACATGGCCTATCTCCATGCCTATCCAGGTGTAGGGAAGATAGCCATGTCTTCTGACCTCCACAACTGCTTATGCCACATATGTTTTCCCAACTGAAAAAAACATTGAAAATCCCAACCCCCTCTAAATACACATCTCTATTTCCAAATATATCGCATTAACACACATAATTCATCACCATCCCCATATAAATCCATATTAAGCACAAAATTCCTCTCCATTTCCATATAAATCCATACTAAGCACATAATTCCTCTCCATCCCCATATAAAATCTATATTAAGCGCGTAATATATCTCCATCCCTATATAAAATCCATATTAAACGCAGTAAATATCCCCCCATTATTTAAATATAAAAAGAAAAACCTGCATTGTAGGAATGTTTCATTGGGCGACAATAAAAAAAAACGTCGCCTTGAAGTTTTATTAAGGTGCTGGGTTTCAACAAATGAAGTAAAACGGTAGTGTGCAGAAACTTCAAACATTTCCGTTGGTAAACAAATCTCACATCCGGAGTTGGGCACTTGAGTCAAGCCAGAGCGCATGCACTGGGACTTTTAACATTTGCTAGCACCGTCTTCGTGGAGTTGGGCACTCGGGTCAAGCCAGAGCGCATGCGCTGGGACTTGAACATTTGCTAGCAAGGTAGAGCACAGTCGTCGCGGAGTTGGGCAATTGGGTATAAAATATGTTTTAATCATATCAATGGACGACAAATGTAAGGAACTAGTCGTTGGCCAGGTTTCACATAATTACGCACATTCCTCCCGAAAAATATTTGGTTCAATTTTAAAAGTGGTTTAATGCAAAAGTTGTATGAATATTCTATGGGAAGGGGGGACGTTTTCTATTCAGCCTGTAAGTGGAGGTAGATTTCGAAGTTCAGTTTTTACTTTCTCTACCACGTACCTGGTAGGTAGAGAAGGTATTGCATTCCACCCAAAAATTCAATACCGAGATTTCACAGGAAAACATGTTTAGAGAGCCTCTGAATGAAAAAATGGCATGTTTAGGAAAAGGTCCGTGCACTCGCGTGCATCTGTGTGTTTTAACAGCATAACTCAAAACCGAAAAGTCAGATAAATATCAAACATTATATTTAGGCTCAGTAACTTCCAAAGATAGGACACGAAGATTTTCAAGAAAATTCCTCCACCCCAAACTACTGTTTTCATGGAACATTTTCCAATTCTTCATTTTCTAAAAAATGGCTATAACTATTTTGATGAAAACGCCATGTACTAAACATATTTACATGACAAATATAACGTATGCGTTGAATTTTCTGAGAATAGTCGTGAAGTGTACTTCATTTGGAAGGAATTTTGTATAATCTTGTATAACTGGTAAACGTTAGGCGTTAGACGAAAATGTACTGCACAACAAATTTATACTGCTTTATAACCAATTTATTTCAAATACTTTTTTTTGGTGGTATCACCACTTCCTACATATTCGTTATTAATGGTTCGATTTGTTCAGTGCTTTGTCGTTTCTTTTTAAGTCCCATAGATTTTCGATGTTTCTGGCGATTGCATGGAAACAGTATGCAACTTTAAGGCCAGTGTGTGGCGTCCAGTTTTAAAACATTTGACTATCGCTGTTCCCATTATAACTTAATGTGTAATGTAGCTATTTCTACAACCGTTTATTTGGATTTCAGTGTATAGACAGAAAAATAATCTGATGTATTGCACTCACATGACTTTCTCTACTTTTGTACACATTTTTGTACAAATGCTTATTTTCCGTCAGTACTAATAGTCCCGGATTAGCCAATTGGATTAACGATAATCCGGGACTGTTTTCTTTATTTATAATTTGAATACAGTACATTGGATAAAGATATGAATACATAGTTGAGATTAACATGATGTATTATTTGCTTAACATATGAATACATAGTTTGGGAATAACATAATGGATTATTTGATTACAGGAGATTAACATATGAATACAATAAATGAACATATAAGAAATATTAGGAGAAAAAAGAACACATTAAAATTCATAGTTTGTTGAGGCACTAGGACACACAGATTTCGCGCACAACAATGATTTTAAAGTACGTGGTGCACTTTGAGTCCTCGTCATCGCTGCTGCTGCTATCGACGGTAAATTGGTGGATAGGTTTGGTGATGCAGGTGACGAGCAGGTGAGAGAAACTTTCGTTGACGAACTCGATGAAGGTTGGTATATAGATGGGGATGGTAAATTCGTTGTAATGGCTGGTTGAGAAGCATCCTTTGGATGCGACTTTGTTGGTTAGAGCAGGAATGTTGCTGTTGCCGAGGTATATGATGCATAGTGCGTCTTGTTGATGCTGGTGCACTTTGGTAGGTACGCATTTGACGTGGACGGCGTGAGCCCCTTTGACGTCGAGTGTGATGGTGACAACTCTGCTGCTGCGGAAATAGGAGTTGGAGATGCAGTGGATACGGATAGGTGATGCTGCGTTGAGAATGAGTTGTAGGTTAAGATTGTTCCCCACGGGGACGGGATAGGTTTCGTCGGACATTATTTAGGGTTATATGGGGAGAACGTGACGATGTGACGTTTGAAACCGCTGCGTAGTTTTTCCTCGCCTGCGTATATGATGCAGAATGAGGCAGAGTTGAGTTTGCTGATGAGTTCTGGAGAGGCTTTTGCAAATCTTGTTGGTAGGAAAACTTCTGTGTCGTTGTAGAGTTTGGCGACGAGCTTTGTACCGTGAACGGTGTCGAGTGTTTTGACGCCGACGACACGATACGGTACGTGCTGTTCAAGCGTAGATACGCTGAGAGTGTCGGCGCTGCGGGAAAGTTCTTCTAGCTCTTTAAGGGCGTCCTGTGACATTATGACGGCACAGATGGCAGTTTTTGATAAACGGGGGAGGACCGTCTATATGAGTGGTTTGATGAGGAAGGTTGTAGTGTTGTTTACATCTGCGATAAGGTGCGCAAACTACCTGTGCGTCTCTGGGAAGTTGGTTCCACACAAGGTCGACGTCGCTTGGGGGATAACGTTCAAAGATGTATATGCCGTTCTGCAGCAGCACTTGGCGTTCCCTTAGCAGTAGCAGGTGGATTCTTCGTCCGCTATCGAGATACCGAAAGACCACGATGAAGCAGTTCATGTGGTGTTTCTAGCGGAGTACCTTCGAAGGAATTGTTGAATTTGCTTGTTGAGTTGATCGAGGTCTTCGTAGAAACCGAGTTGACACTGCGTGCACAGGCGGGTGAGACGGTGCCTAAGTTCGCAGCTGCACGTTTGGTGAAAGCAAAACGAGCAGTGGAAGTCTTTACACGTCGGTCCTGGCATTCCCCCACGGCTGGCTAGCACCGAATGAAGGGGAAAAGAATACGCGTGCATAAATATAACCCAACTGCCGGAAGCAGGAAATCACTGGTGGGGGAAAAGTTCGTTGGAGATTTACCACATCAGGGGGAAGCACTGGTGAGGGAAAAGTTCGTTGGAGAATTACCACATCAGGGGGAAGCACTGGTGGGGGAAACGTTCGTTGGAGGTTCACTACATCCGCCGGAAGCGCTTAGCGATTATTGCACAACATCCGCAGGAAAAACACTGTGTCCGTTGATTTAACGGTTTTCCTCTTGGAGGAGAACTCTGTTTTGAACGGTGCTGAACATGCAAACGCCGTGAATGTGATCGGGTATGATATAAGGTGATTTGCGACCCAAATGCGCCGCTAAGCACGTGCCGTAGCACATGGGGTTTTCATTTAACATTTGCTGCATTTTGTCTGTGGAAATGTATTGCTGTTCGTAGAAAACGATGTATAAACCTCTTGCGGGCACAAATTGGAACCACTGATGTTGTGCGTCTTCTTTATCTGCTTTGAAATGGATATCGTTGAAGTACATGTTAGATAGCACAAAATGAATTTTGGTTTCGCAGCTGTGAACTCTGGCGGAGACGGATTTTCCGTCGTAGGTGCTGTCGACGAAGCGAAGTGCATAAGGTGTATTTTTATGGGGGTGACCGTCCACCTCGTAGTTTCTAAACACCTTACTGTCATGGTAGTACACCGACAGGTAATTTCTGTAACCCATGATGCGGGATCGAAGGGCGCGAGATGATTGGGTGAGGTGCGGTTGGAACGCTGGTAGAAATACATGCGCACTAAGGATTATTTTGTGAGATGCGCAGTGCGAAATGGGTGTTGAGGAAATGATGCACCTCGAGGAATGTTCTAAAATTGGCGCACCGTATGTACTTGGTGAACTGCGTGAAATTCATGTTATGTAAGGGAACGTTGGAGGCATGGTTGTGAAGCATGTACTTGTGGTATGCCATGATTTGATTTTGCACGTCCATCTCTTCCTTCTTTTTGTGATACATGATGTCGGTAATGATGCGCTGCAGGGCATGCAACAGTGCTATTCTTGTTGGTTGAGCGTAACGGATGCGCCTTGCGGGTCTTTGAAAACGAGGTTTAGCTTTCCGAACACAAACTTAAACACGATGGTGACGCTGTCGCTGAATTGAAATTCCTGTAGACGTCCCTGTGGGTCATTCAAGCGTTTGTGAATGATGGGGATGGCTTCGACGAGTTTGTGCCACTGCGAGGAACTCATGACGACTGCGTTGTGCTGTCCACATTTGGCAATGGTGACGACGAGATGGTGCGGCGACTGGGGGGAGAATCCCACACTGACGAATTTAGTTTGTTGCGGGTTGAGGAAGTAGATATCCGCCAGAGGACCCACAACTGCACTGTGTTGGAACTGTGCTGGCGGAGCAGGGCTGTCGGGATGCTGTTGGAGGTCGAAGATGGGTAGTTTCCTTTTTTCCCCGGGTTTTGAGGTGGTCGGGGTTTGAAATCCGGTTATACTGGAACACACAAAACAATAATAATAATAATAATAATAATAATAATAATAATAATAATAATAATAATAATAATAATAATAATAATAATAATAATAATAATAATAATAATAATAATAATAATAATAATAATAATAATGTGAGGGATAGAGAGATAAACGGGATAGAAAAAAGCAAGCTAATACATAGGTGCGGACCTACCTGGTCGGCGTGCTGCATGGCAGCATGACTGTATCCGCGTGCTGCATGGTACACTCTGAATGAGGCGAGCGGCACCGTGACGTTGCTTTTTATATGAGCAGGAGCGTCTTCTGAAAGCACGTGCAAGAGGATGGATTAGGTTAGATGTGATGAATAGTGACACACACACACATACACACACACACACATACACACACACACATACACACACACACACGTACTCACCTTCAAGGGTTGACAAGTTTGCTGAGCGTCAGAGTACTTTGCGCGGCATGCGTCTTTGTACGTTTTGCGAATGACGACATCATTATGCGCGTGATTGCTGACGTGAAATTTTGAGAAGAATTTATGTTTAGGTAAGCCGGAGCAGCGGTGGCTGAGGTAGGCGATGACGTAATGACCGCAAGTGGTACTGTCGAAACCTTGCAGCCTTCTGGCGTTGGTGGACCAACGCGTCCCGCAGACCGAATTTAAGAACCGGAGAAAATGGGGCGAAAGCGGTCCTATGCCGTAACTGTCAAAATATTCTCCATGCGAGTTTTTGTCCACAAAGATGCAAACCCAGTGTTGCCCGGATTTGGTGCTGGGGTCGGTGTTAGCCACTAGCGCCAAGGGAGGCGTTCGAATGCCGTGAAGTACGGGTAGTTTATCGCAGGGGTAGACGCCTAAAAAGTGAGAGCGCGTAGAGGGGCATGTCGATAGAAACCGTTGAATTTGAAAGGTGTTCATGATACCAAAATGGATCGGTTGGCGTCGATTTCGACCGTGCTATGTATTTCCGCTAGCAGCAGAAGTATGACCGGTTCTGTCAATTTATCGGCAAAACCGATGCTTATAGAGACGGTTCCGTGGCGCTGACCCGAGATGTGAGACTCGTTAGCGCTCATGTCTGCAGTGAGATCGAAAACCATTATCGTATACTCTTGCGGGTAGGTTTCTCTGGAGATGGAGTGTCCCTCGTCCTTGAAATGAATGCCTACGCCGTCCTGCAGGGTTTGAAAGCATTGCAAATAGTGTCCCTTTGTAAAGTCGGGTTGCAGAGGTTGGGAGGGAACGGGTTGCCCGTTCACGTGGAGCTGAAAGAAGTTCATTTTAAAATGTTTCAAGTTGTACGGATTTGAGTTAAAATGGCCGGAATAGGCCTTGTCGGTGACCATGGCTACTGCCACTCTCCTGGGAACTTGCCCTACGCACACGTCGCTAAACGTCATTGCCCTGGACTCCTTGGGGATGCTGAGAGCGTGAAAGCTGACATCCTTGAGATGATACTTTGCGTTGCCCTTTGCGAGCACGGCCTGGTGCGCGAGCTTTATGGTCGGCGAGGGCCGCACCGATTTTAAGCGCAGCGTGGCAGACGCGATATCGGCGTACCGCTTAAAGGTATCTACGTCGGAAAACAGATAAAACTGGGGAGAGGCGGGAGTGAGCTTGACGGTCATGCTAACGTTGTTCAAAAGCAGCTTATCCTGTCTAAACAGAGCGTTGGACAGAGGACCGATGAGCTGTACGACGTTGCTCCCTTTGGTAAACCCCTGAAGCCACTGAAAACCCGCATTGGCGATAAAAGTGTCCATGATGCCTGCCGTGTCCTTTCTCCAGAGGGTGGATTCTAGTTTGGTGTTCATGGCATCTTCGGAGTAATTGAGAAGCGTCTCGAGGTAGGTTCTATAGGGGTAACCGGCTTGCGGCATGGAGACGATGACGTTATTGAGGGTTACCTCCACCTGTTGAAACAGGGAATTTAAGGCGTTGTTGACCAGAGTGGCGTTAGCGTCAGCGTTTAAGGCCTCTCCTTTGTCATCTACAATGCGCACCATGAGTTCGAGTACGACGTAGGTCAAGTCTAGGTAATCGTCCGCATTTCCGGAATAATGAAAGGTGATGGGGGCATTTTTCATTAAAGTGTTTTGAGGGTTTAGGTATAGGAACCGTGACTCCTCGATGCTCATCTGAACCGGCACCTCTGTAAAGAGGTCCAGTTCGGAACTCATGTGGACGGCCGCGTCTGCCATTACGAAAATACGTCTTGCACCTTACGCCTACCACGTTTCAGCTTCGACTGCTTGCTCTTTTTGGATTTGCTCGGTTTTATTCTCTTGAGGCGCCTGGCGCCGGAACCGAGCATGGCATCGAGCTTTTCGTCGGCTTTTCGCTTTAAATTGTATCCGGACTCCTTGAGCCTCCGTTGGAGCGCTTCCTTTAGCGCTGCTCCCGCGACAGCCACATCGGACAGAACGTGAGCGCCCGCCTTTAAGGCCTCCTTTCCGACTGCTTTTGCTCCGCTCTTTAAAAACGGTAGCAACCGTCTGAAGAGCCCTCAGAGGGCTGAAAAGAGACCGCTGCCTCTTTGGTAGCGCTTGCCCCTGTAGAGAATAAAATCGCGATCGTCGAACGCGCCGCCGGCCTGATTGAGGTAGTACCGCGTCACGGCGTGCACGTCCATTACGTCTGTTTCGGACGAAAAGCGAGAACTATAGTAGAGGAAAATCCGTCGGCGAATGGCAAGAGATCGCCGTAACCGTTCCTTAAATCTATGTTGACCGTCTTGAAGTCTTGCTGAATCAAGGGTACCCAATTTTGGGGAAAAAAGTCTTTTCGTCGCTCATGTAAGTGTTGTTGCTTCTTTCGTATTCCACGGCCGCGCTCTCTATGACTTGGGCGAAGGTGTCGCCCACGACTTGCGGGGTCACTAGGTTACAATAGATGAACATTTCGTAAGGAAACCCCATATAAGGATCTACGGGGTGTTTAGGAGCTTTTTCGAGAATGACGTTGACGTAGGGCTCGAAACCCAACATTTTTGCCATAGCGGGCGTTAAGAGCAAACTGTGGATGCGGTGTAGAGGTCCCGGAGGGTCCTCCGATTTTGAAACGTCTGGTTTGGGTTTTGTGGTAGATGTCGCGGGTCTGACGGGACGAGCCGCCGCGGGTTTCTGCTGCCCCGAAGCCGGGGGCTTCGGTTTCGGTTTGGCTTGGGTCTCTGGTGGGGCGCATCGTTCAAAGCTTCGTATTCGCCGACCGCGTACGGTACGGCCGTGCGCGCGACATTTTCCACAAACCCGTCGAACGGAATGTCGCGTAGTGGTTCGGGATGGGCGACGGCAGCATTCACGCCCACCGTCTTCTTGCGCTCGTCGAAGAGGAAGAAGTTTTCCACGTGCAAGTGTTCGAGTAGAACGGCGTTGACGAGGTTCACCAAGTCTTTGGGATTGTGCACGAACCCTTGCGGCATTTCCAGGCTGAATTTGGAATGCGTGGGGAGGAGCGTCATGGTGTACTTGGTGCCCACAGACGGGCATCGTCTCGCGAAAGGTTATAAAATTTCACCGGATACCTGACCTTTTGCAGGGCGACCTCCCATTCTCCCTGCAGAGCGATTCTCTCGGGCAAGATGTTAGAAAATCTGGCCGTGGTGTTGTCGGTAAAGTGTTCTAGGGAAGCGTTGCTCACGAAAGTGATGGAGAAGGGCTTCGTCTTAATCATGTCGAATGGATGGTCGAAGCCAGAACCCACGAGTTAAACTTTGCCGGATACCCCTTCCACTTTACCAAGACCTGCTTGTTGCGCCCTCGGCCCTTGGTCTGTAAAACGCGTTCGATCTTAAAAGTCCGAGGTAGCGCGACCTTTTGTATCTCCTCGGTGTAAAATATGCCGCCTATGGCTTCTCCGGCCAGATCCTTCAACTTATATACCACTGGCCGACCGCGCACCACCTCGGCTATCCGAAATATTTCGTCCGTCCAATTCTGCTCCTACCCCTTGTCGAATTTCATTTTTTTTACAGATGCGCACGTGATCGCCCGCGGAAAAACTGGGTTTCCCTGCGCGAGGTAGGGTCCTATTTCCGTAGAGATTGCGGTACACTCGTAAAATGTTAGATCCGTTCACGTCCTTCGGAGCCATTTTATGGACCTGTGATGCGAGCTATTGTACGACTCGAGTAAGGCCGGAAGGACCTCCAGGTATCTGTAACTGTTTTTGTGCGTGTAATACCTCCACATCTTGGTTTTTAAGGTGCGGTTGAAGCGCTCCACGACGCTGGCTTTAACGTTATTTTTGGTTGTGTAATGTTTCACGTCGTGTTTCTTCAGAAAGTCGCGAAAAGTCTTGTTGGTAAACTCGGTTCCCTTGTCCGTTTGGAGGACCCTGGGGACGCGTTGGGAGAATATGGAGCGAAACGCTTGCGCAACCTCGGTACCCAGCTTCGATTTCAGGGGTACGGCCCAAGCATATTTGGAAAATACGTCGATAACGGTCAGAATGTACACGTAAGGTTTGTTATGTTCCCTCACGCTGTTCATGACGTTTAGATCGGCCTTCCAAAGATCGTCCATATTCGTCACGTGATAATATCTGGTGGGGAACCGCTTTCTGACCGGTTTGTGCAGAGTGTAACTGTCCTGGGTTTGAAGGAAGGACTCGATGTTCGCCTTAGACGCACCCGTGGCCTTTCGAAGGGCCTTGACCGTACCCAAACCGGCATAGTGTTCCGGTTTGGTATAGTATCGCCTTAGCGCCTTCCATTCCTTCAAGCTTTACTTGTACAGGGGTTGCCAGAGGCGTTTGCGAAAATGGTACGACGCGGAAGGCGATTTCGATTTCTTTTTCGGAGTGGCAGGGTTTGCCCTCTTCTTTTTGCGAGGCGAGAGGAGGTTGACTTTTATGGTTCGGGGTTTGACCTCCTGCTTCACCGGCACGCATTCGTACACGTCTTCGTAATCGTCGTCGTCGCTTTTGCTTTCGCCAAGGAAGGGCTTTCTGACTTGTGCCACGAGATCGAGGTAGTTGTCCAATTTATATTTTACGAGCCGCCAGTTTTCGTCGGCAGAGAGCTTTGCGCTCAGCAGGTTCTGAATTTCTTTAGCCAATCTGGATATGGTGCGGTCTATAGCGTGAAGCTTATCGACGGTCTTTGGTTGCGGTGCAACGAGGATCTGCTTGCCGTACTTCATCCTGTTAATTTCGACACTAGCGCGCCGCCAAGCGAAGCCAAGACGGGTAGGAGAAATGCCGGCAAAAAACCTCCTTTTTGAACCAAGATGCCCTTCTTCTTCTTCAGAGGAACCCGTTTATCCGTCAACTTCCTCCAAGAAGCCTTGTGCTTCTTTAGGCGACCCAAGCACTTTGCGGGAAGTTGCACGTGACCTCTGCACACGTTGAGCATACATTCGCTAATGGCCTTGATCAGATCGCCATCGGCATTTTTAACAACTTTTTGCGCAGAGGGGCCTTCGCCTTGGCCAGAGCCGTCAAATTACCGTGCTGTCTCGCTATGCGAGGACTGGTCAGCGTCGCAAGCCTTAACCTACCTCTAGCCATGCTTGCGCGATAATGACGTTCGCTCCCAAAGCGATACTTTTTATTTAAAATCAATGGCCTCAGTTGGGTAAGACCCTGCCAGGATAAGCCACGCAAAAAAAGCAGAAATATAGAACGAAACGAACCCGAGCCCTCTCGGCGGTCTCAGTTGGGTACGAAATAAGAGAGGTTTTCCCCCGGCAGCACGCCGGTTCGATACCTGTATCGGGCGGGCGTGTACTGAGTGCAGTCCAACACGAGATACCCGTGAGGGCGTTCGGTGGCCTTCTCGAAGGCCTCCAAGAGAAACCTAGAGTTCCTGGGTTCGATCTGCTGGCACAGTCTCTCGATCTGCATCTTGTCCCGGTTGTTCTTGAAGACCACGACGTAGTTTGCATTCAGAGAGATGTTGCGATATTTCTGACCCTGCGGAAACACGTTCTGCAGGATGTAGACGATGCCAAAGTGCTTGTGATGGGAGTCTCTGGTGAAAAAATTGGACACGTCCTTCCCGCCCCCTCTCCAGCATCAGATCGTCGAGGACGACGAGGTCGTTCACGCCCACCGAAGCAAGTTCGGGTATGCCCGCGTGGGTCTCGCAACGCAGAGCCGAGGGTTCGAGTCTCGGCGAATACTCCGGCGGGTGGCACCACAGCACCCTCCTGGGGCGCTCGTCGAACATCCGGTGCGCGTGGCGTAACAGGTTTTTCAGGAAGGTCGACTTGCCGCAGCGCGACGGCCCCGCCACGAGCATCGTTCTGGGAAATTCGAATCGCCCCAGGTCCCGGGGACCGGGCATCGTCTCCTCAGGGGCACCCGGTTCGAAATGACTTTGGCGCGGCTCTAGACGTCTCATTTATGCGTTCCTCTTGAACCCGTAGGGATAGGAATCGTGATCGCCGGCGAGAACGCGCTTGTTGACCACCATCCTAAACGTCTTCGAGCTGGGTTCGGTGACGACCGTCCAAGACGGTTTCCGCGATATCTGCGTGCCCGCCAGCTTTACCGCACGGTCGTTGTCCCTCAGCACCACGTCGCGAATCACCTCGGCGTTCACCAGGTCCAGGTTGCCCGAATTGAGCGTGATCCACTTCACCTTGCACACCGAGAAGGTCTTGCCCGTCTCGGGGCAAACGATCTCCATGCAGTAGCTCTTGGGCCCCGTGGAGGCGAACCGGGCGATGTAAGAGCCCCTCCCGTACTTCTCCAGCTCGTCCGTTATGTCCCCCAGGAGGCGTCCAACGGACGGCGTCCAGTCACCCGGAGCGGCGGCGACGACGACGGAATCGGTGTCGAAGTAGCAGACCCGTTCTCCCAGCCTCTTGAGGTAGGAGTAGAGCACCAGGCGCGCGTGAGCCGTGGTGTAGGCCGCCAGGACGGCGTTGGCGGTGGGGTTGACCTTGCGGCGCTGCTCGCAGTACCTCCACACCGCGTACATGATCCGGTCGATGACGGGCACGTAGGTCTGCACTTCCACGCCCGGGTCGTTGAGCAGCACCAGGAGGTGGTCGTACCGGTCCACCAACTCGCACGTGAGGAGGTTGTCCCTCTGCCCCAGTTTGCCCCAGAAGCTGTTGAGCATCAGCTTGGCCAGCTCCCGCCTGCCGGGGTTGGTGGCGACGGCCTGGGGATCCTGGGCGACGCCTTCGTGCTCGAAGAATTGCTCCACGTACTGCTGCTTTGCGGCAGGGTCGTCGCAATCCGAGGACCAGCCAGGGGCTTCGGTCTTGATCTTCAAGAACTGATTCACGTAGCCCTCGAAGACACCCTTGGCTCCGGTGGTAGGTTCGTGCCGCACCACGTCGTACTCCCAGATCTCGTGGACCCGGAGGAGGCGGTACCCCTCCTCCAGGGTGACCTTTATCTCGTGGATCACCCAGGTACCCGACAACGCCCTCTCGCGCTCTCCGTGGTGGCACTCGTCTTGGTTCTCCGCCTCCGCACAAGCGCGGCATAGCGGGAACATGAGCTTGCCGCCGATGCGCGCCGGTAGCACCGGGTGGTACAGGTGTTGCGGCGGCAGAACCTCGCAATTCACCAACCCGCCCCCCACGTCTTCCAAGCGCGGGAATCGATCCACGTGGATCTTGGGGTTGCCCGCAGGATAGGGCTTCGTCTTGTTCACGTACGGGTACAGGCTGTATACGTCGTAATAGTAGATCTTGCTATCCCCCTTCGCCTCGCAGTACGTCTTGGTGCAGTTGGTGCGACCTCCGTAGAAGGCGTCTCTGGGGTTCAGGGGTTCGGGTACCGCAAAGTCCCTTGCGTGGCGCGCGAGGTCCTGGTTGGCCTTCATCGCGGCGTTGAACTCGCACTCCCACATTTCCACCACGGCGTAGCCGGCGGCCTTGATCTTGGCCGTGACCTTCTCGGTGCTCTCTAACCTGGATGTCATGGTTTCGTGTCCCGAGTTGTATATCACCGCATGGCGATTGTGAAAGCACCGCCTGCAGCCGTGGTAAAAGCAGCCGTGGAAAAAGTTCGCGGTTTTTTCAGCCTCTCTGTACCCGTCCACCTTGTGCCCCACGATTTTAACTTCGCGTCCTGGCATGGCGTGCTGGATGACGATGCGGTTTTGCATCTCTAGCCAAGTTAGCCATATGCATGCGGCGCGAGACTGCCGGTCCGCTAGTCGATACCCGTCCGCTGGCAAGAGGGCAATTTTTTTAAGCGGCATGAAGCGCTTTCTATACACGCACATGCACGCCTGCGCGATGGTGACGCATTCTCTGAACGGGTGTATTCCGTTCTCGTCCAAGAGTTCCCTTCTGAATTTGGAAACTCCCTGACTGAGTAGAAATACGTCCATCTTGCAATACGTCACCATTTCCGCCCTCATGTTGAAGACGTACCCGGAGGACGCCTTTTCTTCGTGCTACTGCTCGAAGGCTTTCCGACCCTCCGCCGACATGCCCTCCGGACAGTAATGCCTTTTGTCGGGAATCGAACCCACGTACTGCTCGTTTTCCTTCGTGTTAAACCGGTACGGGAAATAACCTTTGCATTCCTTCAATCCGAAGGTCTTGGAAAAGCGGGAGAGTGGCATGGGTATGAAGTTGAGCGAGTCTAGAAATGTGACGTCACCGTACCTCATCCTCTAGATCTTGCTCCCGTTCATGATGAGCTCCGGCTCCCAGTCTAAGTGCACCACCATGTACTTTAATAAAAACTGCCCGTCGTAAGCTCTGAGGTTATGCGCCACGACGTAGACGTCCCAGGCTTCGAACCTCGCCTGCGCGATGTGTTCGAAAAGCTGCTTCACGGGCTCGTCCATAAACACCCATTCTTTGCAACCGCATTCGGTACAGTATGCCGTCTTGTGGCGTTCGTCGATGCAGAGCGGACAGGCTTGGTACAACACGCACAAGTTAGGTACATGCTCGTATGTGTCCTTTTTGCCGGTATATGTAATGTTTTGCGTGCATTCAAAGTCGATAAACATAAACACGTACCGGTTTCTTTTGTTCTTTGTGGCATACGGCTGCATATAGCACATGTGGCTAGAATTCACGTGTGTCTTGCAATTATAGCAGTACTTTTCCCCGCACTCGTGCGCGGTTTTTCTGTACCTCGCATTCACGAGCTTATTGCAAGACGTGCACACCTTTTCTACATCGCACACCGACAGCGCCTTTGGGTAAAAAACGCCTTTCTTTGCGTGGTTTGCAAAGTATGTCGGTCCCTTAAAATCTCTCTTGCACTCGGCGCAGCGTATATTGGCGTCAAATCGCGCATCGCACTGCTGATGGCATTTAGCACACCTGGCGTCGCACCTATGAAATTCTTTTTTGTGTGCCGAGGGATGATGACACTGGCGGCAATAGCATTTGCATTTAAAGCACTTGTGAAGGTTCACGATAGCATTAAAGTGCCCGGCGTGGAGCATGACGTTGATGTATTTATCGCATTTCTTATCCGACGCGTACAGCACGTGCTTCCCCGTATGATCGCCAAACACCGTCACAGCTTAGCCCTTTAACGCAGTGTCAAAGCGTCTGACGTCATCTATCGTGCAGCTGTCGTGGCCTTGACCGATGCTCGCACACAAGGCTACGGCCTTCGATTTTTGCAGATAGTCGGAGCGCGTCATCGTTTTATAGTTGACGTCGCGATCCACTTTGGCTTTAACTACAACAATGGCTCTTGCTAAACACAAGTTGTCTTTGTTGGCTATTTCCACAAAGCTTTTATTGTCCCTACAGGCATCGCAAGGTTGGTGGCACGAACCCGAGACCTCCTTGGTCCACACAAACGTTACATGAAGAGGTCCGCTTAGCAAGAATTGTTGGTTACTTTGCATTACTTTTTCGATGCTTCGAACAATGACATCCGCATTCAATTGCTCTACACGCCTCACGCTCATATTGAAGGCTTTAGACGTCTCCTTTTCGTCTGTTATGGATATGCCCTAAATATCCGGGTTCGTTTTCTAACAGGTTCTCTTTCGCAAAGTTTAGAATATCGTTAAACAAATGCGATACCCATTGCTCCGGGTTAACATCTCTGGGGACCGGGTTTACGGTAATTTGCGACTCTGTAAAGACGGAAAAAAGCCTTGGCAGCGTTCTCTGCTTGTGCCCTATAATTTCGAACGTAGGCTGCAAGGTGTCATCGCGACTTCCCCCGGGTTGCGGCTCCATCTTATCGTCCGAATGCACCGATCGCTCTTTACATGCAAAGTGCTGCTGCTGTGTATTTCTGCTATTTTGTTTTTATTTTAAACTATTTTTCTCAGCTTTAACACTCTGGGAACAACTGCTGCGGCGTATGTTCTGCTATCACTAGGGTGATGGTCAATACCGATCGATGAAGACACCCGCACATGTGCGCGTATTGCTCTAAAACTTATATCACGTCAAATAGCACGATTTTACAGCAAAATCAACTATCGCTCCCGTTTCTCACTACGGCCGGCTGCTCTTGGCACTGGGTTTTTATAAGTTCGCTTATCGCAACCGCAGTTTCAGCATGCGCGTCGAGTTAAATGCCTCATTAAAAATCCTGGCGCCACAACTTGCCAAGTTGTAAGCGCAGCCATTTCCGGTGCACTTCCGGTCACACCATCCATCCACCGCTGCACTTTTTCCTACCATCGACCATAAAACCACATTTAAAAGATTTTCTCGCTGATGAGCATCCGTTCGCACGGCCATTTTTAAAGTTATCGCGCAGTTTGTAGCTCTTTAATTGCGGTGGCCATATTGTGACGCACATCGCCTGCTCCATCAGCACCCGTTCGCACGGTCATTTTTCAAGTTATCGCGCAGTTTGCAGCTCTTTAATCGCGGCGGCCATATTGTAACGCACATCGACTGCTTCATCAGCATCCGTTCACACGGTCATTCACGTACTGCTGCTGCTTCCGCTGCGCATGAGAATCGTTCTTTTACTGTTTTCCCCGAGACTAACGTGAGCAGAACTATAACGCTTGCTACATATTGCTAATAGTGGTTGAGCTTGCACTCCCACTAGCGCTTTTCGCGGAAAGTTAAGTATTTCCGCACGGCTATGTGATTTATTAAGTGCGTGTGGAGTTAAAAAACAGTGCCCCGCCTCAACTTCAACATCAGTGTCAAATATTTAAAACTATCAGTGTCGTGTGTAGTGATTTTGTGTTGTGCGGTGCATAAAATCTGAGAAAAATCACGCACAAACTTTCGACGCGAGCAACAAGTGGCTGTGTGCCCTTGTTGCACGCATTGCAATAAACTGTCGAATATGGCCGCCAACCGCACCATCAGCAACAACATGTTAGGAGGAAAAAGCCTGGTTAAGATGCCGGAAGCCACCTCCCCCACAACAACATGGCCGCCGGGCGAAGTTTCCAACCAACTTTTGCCATCCCCTCCACTTCTACCGCTGCACAACAGCACGGCCAGGTAGATCATTCCATGGCTACTCAAACCATGGTAGGTGGAAGTTCCGCGGAACCCAGTGTCCCCGGCCCCGTGGATCCTACTATGTACTATCTAAATGGCGGTGATCTCAGATCATTCATGAACAATGCACTCATTGTGGATCCTCATATTCCGCTGTCTAATGAAGTGGCGCTGAATTTGCAGTTGGAATTGTCATAAATACAAATAGAAACTTCCATTTTCGCAATCCATTATATAAAATTAATGCAAAAAACTTATGCCAAAAACGTATTGCCATATTATTGCGTTAAGTTGTATCACGCTCGTTGTTGTTGTTGTTGTACAATTCATATATTCTAATCAGCACCCGTTTACACAGTCATTTTTCAAGTTATCGCGCAGTTTGCAGCTCTTTAATCGCGGCGGCCATATCGTGACGCACATCGACTGCTGATTACCACTCTTGCGTCTGCCATGTTGACCACTAACCTCAAATCCCCTCGTTCTTGACTTCTTGTCTCCGCCATCTTGTTTAGTTCCCATTTTTGCCACCGCTCCTCACATCTCCGAGCTAGATTGCCGGCAAGAACAGATTTCGTTCATTCACACCTCGACGGTTGACTTCGACAGTAGCTACTGTGAACCCCTGCGTCGTACCCTTTTTGACCGCTTTCGACCGGCAATGAGAACCCTGCTCCTACGTACGCTAGCGACCATTACGATGGTCCAGTACCAGGTTTTTGGTATAGTTAAATTACGTCTGTGCAAAAGGCGTCTGTACCGCTTTAAAAAACCTAGGTATATCAGTGCGTAGTGATGTTGGTTGATCTTAAAGCTGGTTAAGCATTTTCAAAAACAGTTTGCTTTTATTTTTTCGCGTCGCGTGAAGTTGCTGCGCTTTTGGTGAAGCATCAACACCAGTAAGAGGTAAGTACCACACGCATAATTATTTTTCGGGCCTGCTTGGCGTAGGAATATATCCTTTGGTGTTTTGGTACTGGGTTTGAGTCCCAAACTACAAACTCCACATTCCACTACATTTTAAAATAGCGTTGCGGTAGAAATACATGGTTTAGTGTTCTGGTACCGAGTTTGAGTCCCAAAGTAAAAAAGAAGTCCACATTCCACCAACATTCCTATTTAAAATACCGTTAAAGTTCACGTTTAATTCGAAGTTGTGATGTCACATTCAAAACGAAGGTTCAGAGAGTAACTTTTTAATGTGTTGGGTTTTGGTACTGGGTTTCAATCCCAGCAGATGCGTTAACGATCACGGCTATCGTCAATACCGCCGCAAATCACCTTCACTTCGCCTTATTTATTCCTTTGTCCAATCCAATCACGTTTTATTTTCACCAATCACAAATCGTCTTATTTTCTCCAATCATAACATGCCACGTCACTTCCTGCCTTCCTTTTTACACAAGCATTATATTTCTGTGCTCTTTTGTGTTTTCAACTTTCGTGTTAGTTACTTGGCTGCTTCCATTCTCGTTCAAGGTATGATATTTATTTTTTCTTTTGTGAAATCTTCTTCACCACGCGCGTCCGCCATCTTGTTTAGTTTTCACAACATCAAATCTCCTCGTCACCATCTGTTGCGTTCGGCATCTTTCGCATGTTGACCCTAACCTCAAATCTCTTCGTCCCTCGACTTCTTGCCTCCGCCATCTTGTTTAGTTCCCATTTTCACCACTACGCCACCGCCATCTTGGTTTAAGTTCTCCACGTTTACCTCATATTTTTAACCTGAACTTCCTGCCTCCGCCATCTTGTTTAATTCCCATTTTTACCGCCGCGCCTCACATCTCTTCGTCCCACCCTTGCCTCCGCCATATTGGATTTAGTTCCCCTTCTTACGTCCTGTTTTAACCTAAAATTCTTAACCTCAAATCTCCTTGCCCCCCACCTCTTGCGCCCGCCATGTTGACCACTAACCTCGAAATCTCCTCGTCCTTAGACTTTTTGTCTTCGTCATCTTGTTTAGTTCCCATTTTCGCCACCGCGCCTCACATCTCGTCCACACCATTGCCTTCGCCATCTTGGATTTCGTTCCCATGCTTACGTCCTGTTTTAATCTAAAAATCTTAACCTCAAATCTCCTTACCCTCCTCTTGCGTCCGCCATCTTGTTTAGTTCTCACGTTGGCCACCGCATCTCCTTGTCGCCGACCCTCCGCCATTTTTAGTTCCCACTATTTTTACCTCAAAATCTGTTCTTCTAAGCTCTTGCTTCCGCCATCTTGTTTTAGTTCCCATTCTCACCACCGCGTCTCCTTGCCCCACCTCTTGCGTCCGCCATGTTGACCACTAACCTCGAAATTTCCTCGTCCTTAGACCTCTTGTCTCCGCCATCTTGTTTAGTTCCCATTTTCGCCACCGCGTCTCATATCGCCCCATCTCTCTATCCACTCAAGAAAACTACCATCCAACGTTCAAAAATTGCTGATGAGTTCTGGAGAGGCTTTTGCAAATCTTGTTGGTAGGAAAACTTACCTTTCCCATCACCTCCAACATACCCCACTCCCACACCTTTTTCTTTCCACCAATCATAATCTCTCTTATTCTTAACTATCAACAACTTTCATTTGTTCCTTTCCACCAATAACATCACTTCTTATTCCCACCAATCACAACTTCACACGTCACTTTCTGTTATACTTTTTATCCCTCGTTCGCCATCTTTTCCCTCTTTCAGTCCCGACCTCCGCACAGACAACACCTCGCCGCTCCGCGCCTCTCCATCACGTGTCCTCCATACTCTTTTATCTTCCTTCCTTCATCTTCCACCAGAATTAGCGAACCAATCACATTTCGTCTTATTTTTACCAATCAAAACACTCCACGTCACTTCCTGTTTTTCGTTCATCTTTCCCTAATCCTCAATTCTTTTATCTCGTCCCGGATTAACCAATAGCAATATCGATAATCCTTCCGCTCATGGCGCTTTTCAAACTTACCGCCGTCGCTCTTAATCCGCGGCGACACTAGCGACCCTAGCGGCAGGATTATCGTTAATCCAATTGGCTAATCCGGGACTATTACTACTTCCGTCTATTTCATGTTAATCCGATTGCTAATTTTCTTGTAGGTGCAAGGGGAATATGATAGGCTTTAAGCGATAGTCAAATGTTTTAAGAGCTGGTTGCTATGTGGAGCATTTCATATTCTTTGTATGTCCAGGACAAAAAAACTAATAACGAATTTTCATTTGAGAAAAAGTATTATTAGAAAAATTCAAACAAATAACAAGGAATACCTCGGAAATGGTTCACTCGACAAAAAAAGAAGAAAAAAAAAAGGTTATATGACAAAGTGTGTGTTTGAGAAAAGCAAAATGTTCGAAAAATGTTCCATGTAATGGGTAGTCTGGGGTGGGGGATTTCCTTTAAAACCTTCGTGTCGCATCCTTGAAAGATACGATAGTAAACTCAAGTACCAAGTTCCGTATTTATCCGACTTTTCGTTTTAGAGTTATGCTGGTCTCAGCCTGACAGACACGTTTCAAAAATGCTTTATTTGGACTCAGGGCACCTCAACAATGCATTTCCGGTGGAATCTCGATATCGAAATTTTGGGTGGAATGCAATACTTCCTCTGCTTACTATACGTAGTAGAGAAAGTAAGAATCTTTAGTTAGAATAGAAAAGGTAGAATCAGACGACTGAAAAATCCAATGCCATCGGCGCGATTTGAACCACGAACCTCACAGTTTTTGTCCAGTTTTGTAACCATTGAGCTACCATGACAACATGCAAGTACGGCATTAAATTCGTCAGTTGCTTATCATTTTTCCGATAGACCTAATTTAAGATCTAGTGCTATTACGCTGAAATTTCATGAATATTTTGTCCTTGAATCTCTATTTTCGCATTTCGCGCGCAATTTTCTTGTGTTATCTACTGTTTTTGGTACTATAATTAAGATATAGTATTAAAAACTTACGCACGTATTAAGTGGACAGCTAAACAGGCTATAAAAACGTACTTCATGTGACTGTCACGCCGCGTTTTATTTGGTGTACAAATAAACACGTGTTTAAAGCGTATATAGTGTGACTGTTACACGGTCTCCTCTAGTGCTTTTAATGCTTATTTCGCGCGTATGGTCACCCTGCTTTGCCCCGTCCCGCATCTTACCAGACGACGTCACCAGCATGTTTTACCCTGTGCGCATGCGCCAGGACTAATAACAGCTTGACTCAATAGCCCAACCCCACCTTATTTAATATTGAGTACCAAATAACGCGCATTCGATGTTTAAAACTGGAACATGACCTGAAAACCTAGTAAGGTAGAAGACAGGTTATGAATCGAAAGTTTAGTTGGTTTTAATGAAGAATTGAAATATATATAGCCAAAACAAGCTAATCTTAAATGTAAACTATAACTTAGTATGTTAAGGTGTTAAAATGTGTTCGAATTAGGGACTGTATTTCGAAAAGTTTATTTTTATGGATTGCACACTAATATCGTAAAACGAACAAGAGAACTCGTGCTCAAAGGTTATGTCTGATACCTATTTCAATTTTGAATGTGATGTAATGATAATAGTTTGGTGATCCATAGTTTGATTTTGGATGTGTATTAGTGTTGTGCTCAAACACTATTTCCTGCTGTTATACCAAATAAATAAATAAATTAGGACATAATGCTCTTTTCATTGCAAAATAACTTAAAGCATTTCATAAACAGAAAATTCTCCATATGTACTGTATATCTTTGGGAATTTTTTGTCAATCTGGGTAACTAGGTTAAGCGCTGGCCTTGGAAGCACAAATAGTTACATAAAACTTGTGTATTACCACATTATTGCTGAATGATTTCTACATATCGAAATGTCAGCTACCATATTTATTACAAAACACCCATCTTAAATTATATAAATATGTATTGCATGGCAAACTATCTGCTGAAATAGTTATTCTTTCTTATGTATCTACTTTATTTACATACACCTCATTTGTGAAGTCATAGTGGGAGCTGCCTTGTAAAACAACTTCTTGGTTTCATTACTTGATAGTATTGAGTAATGCTATCTCTGTTTTAAATGTTGTCTCATTCATACTTCTAATTGGGCAGCACTATGGCCTCTCACAAAAAAGCGTGGATTCAATCCTAGGGATCAGAGGTGGGATTTTGTGGTAGATAAAAGGGCACTTAGAATGAATGTTCTCTGGTTTTCCCCACCATAATTCCATCAATTGCACCATCTTCATCATTGTCATCCCCCCTCCCACCAGTCACCAATCTCTGTAAACCTGTGAAGTTAAAAGGGACATTAAAATAAAAAATACTATGGAGGACAGAGAGCAATACTAATGAACGAGTGTCTCATCAAGCCACCCAAATTTATAAATCAGCATGTGCTGTTACATTCTTTCTGCAGTCAACATATGAAAAAACAATTAATACTGGCACACTAAACTACATGTTAAAGTGATTGACAATTATGAAGGGTGGGTGTGATATGGCTAAACACAAAGAGACATTGTTATTATTTAGAGACATTGCATTCACATTCATATTTAATAATACTGTATAATACATTTGTATGATATTTTAAGGAACATGTGCCTACATTAATATACATTTGAATGGCCTACCCAATTAAAATGTCCATTAAATTCTAACCTCTTGAATGTCTGTTTACAATCTATTGGAATGATCTTATAGGTAATTGCACTTAGTCATTTATGCATACATAAAGCCAGTTCTAGTTAATAAAACTTACAGTTATTGAATAGAAAATACACTTTGATTCCTTTTCCTGGGAAAGGTTCTATATATAACATTTGGTATAACACAGTGGAGGTCCTACAGCATATGGGAACCTTAAATTTATTGACAGGTCATATGGGAAAAAAACAAATTGAGCCCATACAGTGATGTTTGTTTGTGTTTGTTCATTTGGCTCTACTGTGAGCAATGCTCAGGGAAATTGAACACATCATACAATTATGAAGTATACAGAGTAAGTAGGAATATACCCAAAGCCAAGAACAACCTTGGGGGGGGGATGCTCCCCTCCCCATCATGCATTATCTAAGGGAGAAAAATTTGTAAACCATCACCATTTCAACAGTAAACTTCTCGACACTCATTACAGTAGGACAACAATAGCAAATAAGTGTTAATCACCATCACATGCAATCTGCCCTACAATAAATTGCTTACATGAGGTTGAGACTATTATGATGATTAATTCACTTTGAATAAGCTCGAAATTATAACTTTATACTTATGTTATGCTTAAATTTCAATTTCCCATGTAATTTCTATTACCTTGAAGACATGTTTGAGAAAGACATCTCTTGAAACGAGAAATTCTCATTATTACTGCATGGGTATTATTTGGGAAGACAGTATACAGGGTGGAAGGTACTGCTTGAACTGTACGTTAATCATGGATTCTATATGAGTAGTGCCAATATGTCCAATACAATTTTTGTCATTAAACCTACAAAAATGAAACATAGTGATGTTCCTTGTGCCTGTGTCTATTAGCCATTTTATTACAGTTCAAGCAATACCTTTCATCCTGTATAAGAAAACATTTAGAAGATGGTGGAGTTTGCATATACATAACACATTATAACATATAAAACTGGGATGCAACAGATCTGTCTATCCCATTGACTAACAATTATACAATCACTGTGTGCTACCGGTATTCCTACTACTTTCTATCCAGCAATAGTATTTACATGGTAGCTTAAGTATTTAAAGTCCAATATCAAACCTGCTATGTCTGTAGAGACTGGCACTGTAGCAAGATGACAATATCACAAAAGACATGTCAGGAATGGGGAGGAGTATAATGGTTATTTTGGGTGGGGAATTTTCTTGAAAATCTTTGTGTTGCATCTTTGGAAGGTACTGAACTTAAACTGATTTGTACTATGTATGTACAAATTCATGCTTTGAAACGCATGGCTTTATGTATTCACTTTCAATTGCCAGTCGAAATGCGCGCGCCAACGTTCCACGTTACGTATTTGACCACAGCCAATGGGAGCAAAATGTGCCGGAATGGACTACCTTCCCCCTTGAACTGGAAGATCGTTCCCTTTCGTTTATTTTCGGCATTCGCTCGAACTTCGTAGGGCAACTTCGGCTAGCTTTCTGCAAGCGCTAGTACGCACAGGGGAGATGGTGGTATTGGCTAAGTAGAAACAGAGGGCACTAACTCCCCACATGGACACGGTGTGTCACTAGTTGTACTTTTGCGGGAAAGGCGAATTTTCTGATTGGCTGTTTCAAGTTTCGACGTTCTTAACAGAACCCTTTGGATACAGGAACCTCATTCTAGACGGTCCTGTTCTTAACGAACTAAATGGCAGGCATCGGCAGGCATGAACAAAGGGACCATCATGGATTTTTATAGCTGGAAGTTTTCGTCCGAAGTTTTTTCACCAGGAACAAAGCCGAGACGGTAAGCATACATTTACGCTATTTCTGATTGAATGTATATTTGTTGTAATGGTATTTTCTATTAACTTCAGTGATATTCGTAGAATGAGGTAGAAATCTGATAGGATACTGTATGTTGCAACATTTTTATATAACGAATTAATTTTCAGGTACATTTAGCCGTCCAGACAGAGGGGATACGCCTACGATTTACATTCCTTCCAGTGTTGTGGTTCGAGTCCCGAATGGTGACATAGAATCTGAAGGTATGTTATTAAGTTTCCAGCATGAGAGTGCTGGATGAAAGGTTAAGTTTTTAAGAGCTTCTTAGTGTTGCTGAATTTTATATTGTCCTGATTTACTTTTCAGATATTGTGAGTCATCCAGACAGTGGAATATACGATTAATTTTCGTGTTTGCGCTTCATAATTGATGGGTGGAGATCACAGCCAAAAGTAGGTAAGGTAAAATCAACCTTTAATGCAAATTAATTAGCATGTTACTGTGCTAATATTCAAACACATAGATGCAGATTATGCGAGTGATACTCTTGTATAATTAAAAAATGTAGGATTATTGGTGGACTGACATACTAACTGTCAAGGATAGCATGCCAATGATCTATAATTCTTTTAAGACAGTGCCCAAATGAAATTTTCTAATACAGAAGGAGGAAAGATATTTGATATCATTCACATATATTTCAGTAATTCACCCTTTTTGGGCATTTTTATCTAACTGCCACTATGCCCTTTTTTGAACTGGGCATGGTGTATGAAAATAGAAATTCTGGTAGCTTTTTTCACAATGTCCTTGTAATCTGTTATTACAGATGCTCAAAAGCATTCGTTTCCAAGAATAACTGAAGTGTTTGTTTTGAGTGAAATTAGCAGTTTCAGTATGTGTTCTGAGGCTTTGAAATTCCAAAGTGGTTTCAATCTTTCGTGTCTGTTTTCTACCATTTAAACTTTGTAGCAATTTTGATGATACAAAATCCTTCCCTTAAAGATACATTGTGCAGTAGTAATTAAGTTGCAGGATATTATAAGAAATGTATAGGCATTTAAATGATCATGTTGTTTTTGTGCAAAAATCAAAGGTTTTGAAATAATGGGCATTTAATATTTTTTAAATGTATTGAAGCCTTTTAAGTTAACACATATGATAAACATGAAGTTGATCACGATATATGATGAATCATTTGTAGAATACTTATGAAAATAGCTTACTGTGAGTAGAGAAAGTCTTAGATGGCAGAGCAGTGGTATGGCAAGTTAAAGATTGCTGGTTTGAATCCCAGGCATGGCATTGAATTTTTTGTCTGATTGTATATACTCATCCACTATTGTGTATATGCAAACAACCCATGGCTCTTTTCAGTGAAGGTTTCATGAATCTTTTCAATGAATTGGATCTTCTGAATGATCCTTTGATCTGTTATTTATAGTGAACATTTTAACACACTACGTATTTTAAACACTTTTCATATACAGCACATTGCATCCAAGTTACTATGGGAGGTTAGGTTTTTTTTATATAAGCTTAGGTTTCTGAATTTATGGAAGGTTAGCATTAGGTTTGTTTATTTATATATATAAGCTTAGTTTTCTGAATTCACAGAAGGTTAGTAATTTTTTTAATGAAAAGTGTTTAAAATTTCACTATAAATAACAGTTCGAAGGATCCTTCAAAAGATCTGATTCATTGAACCTTCAATGAAAAGATCCATGGATTCTTTGCATATACTGAATTTTATTTTGTTCAAGTAACACAAAGTGGTGGTGGTTTTACAATAAAAAGTGTTATTTCCTTCTTTATTTAGCACTATATCCTGCAACTTTTTTGCCACTTTTTAACGGTTTCCCAGTTTTGTGTTAAAACAGCTTATTCACACTATGCACTTCTTCCTTTGTCATGGCAACTCAAACACTAACTGATAAAATCAAAGATTTGACCTGAGCTGAGCATATGAGTGCGAGTGTATTATGAATGACTGTTTGCTTATCATATTTCCTGTGTTATGCAAAGAGTTTTTTTGGTACTCAGATAGCACCGCTGCGAATTCATTGCTGCATTTCTCATATAGGCAAGAGAATAGCAGCTATCCATACAGTTGGTAATTAACAAAAAGATACTCTTTGATTGTTAATGCAATAGCAGGTAGAATTAAGAAAATCATATTTTGTAATCTCTTAACAATTACCATATATCCATAACCTTTAACAATGAGTTCTTATGATAATCACAATAAAATGTGTAGTTCTATACCTTTCCTACTCCAATGTTTCATGACACAATACGTTTAAGGAATTATTTACATTGGCATAAGCTTAGTGCTTAGTTTGAAGACAAGAGGAAGCATATGCTTTGTTTACATCAGAGAGAACTCTGGTTTACAGTGGATAGTGTGTAATATAATCACAAGGTGTTTGTAACCACAAATTTTTCCTTAATGTAAGTAATTTCTCTTTTCAGAAACCTACTTTTAAGGGTAGTTTAAACATGTGTGTTCTATTTAATTCTAGGATATACACAATGGAAAGTTGGAGTTAAGTTGTGGCTATTTGTGTCCAGTGATGGTGCCTCAAGTCAGAGCACAGAGAGTGACAATGACATTAATAGTGTTAAATGGTGTGGTGAAACTTGCTAATGACATTTATTGCACTGCTAATAGCAATTTAGTGAATGACAAACAATAGCTACACTATTGCATATAATGTGTGCAGAAGTTTCTTTGTAGGAAATGGAATTAAGTTATTCATGTCAAATTGTATTGCGCTATCTAGAGTAGAATAAAATAACAAGTGTCAAACCTGTGTTATTCTTCCAATTTTCCTATCAAATTCCACATCCTACTGTTGGTTGGAAGTTCAAACAAACCATGGAGGCAGTTTAAGTGCAAAAGATTTTACTATGAAGCATGCAGAAGAAATTATTGCAAGGTGCTGGATCTCATTCACTCTCAAAAATTTAAATGTGACCATTATGTATTATGACATAGAAACATTCAGCAACCACTATTACCCCAATAATATTATATAAAAAGCAATGTATGTGCCGACTATTGGATAATTTAATAAGTTACACAGGAATAAACAGTTGTGTTTTTCATACTAGCCTAGCTGTGAGTGTTCAACTCATCATAATTGTGTTCTAATATTGTATTGCTACAGATGACAGTGACAAGTTATTTTATGTGAGCTTTAATCGACTCCTTTAAAAAGAAATATGAATAACTCCAAGTGCAATCACGATTATTGAAGCTCACGTATTTAACTTTGTACGTCGTCAGTAGCGATACAATATTGGAACATATGATCAGCTGAGCAGACAGCTAGGCAGGTATGAAAAATACAGCTGTAGTAGCTACGAGTGACGTCATCATCCAAGAGCACGATTTTTCATAGTTTAGTTCCATCCCTGATCAGTACTCACGCTGCGATCGCCCTCGTGTTTCCAACGTTTAACACGAGAGTTGCACTTCTAATAGTTTGCTGTTCTGAGGTAGACAGCTAGGCAGGTATGAAAAATACAGTTGTAGTAGCTACGAGTGACGTCATCATCCGAGAGCACGATTTTTCATAGTTTAGTTCCATCCCAGATCACTACTCTCGCTGCGATCGCCCTCGTGTTTCCAACGTTTAACACGAGAGTTGTTCTGTGCTAGTACGTTAATGATGGATGTATAGATACTGAGTGTAGAAGTGTCTGTTAATGGTTGTAAAGGTTATCGTGCTGGATTCTCACATACTTTGGCATTTTGTTGGAGAATAATGAGTGAGCTTGTGTGGGGCATTAAAAACGGTGACTTGGATCAAGTAAAAGACATCGT
The DNA here is from genome assembly GCA_030765065.1 of Deroplatys truncata. Taxonomy (NCBI): domain Eukaryota; kingdom Metazoa; phylum Arthropoda; class Insecta; order Mantodea; family Mantidae; genus Deroplatys; species Deroplatys truncata. The sequence continues at coordinate 498,837,756 of CM060990.1, read as the reverse complement.
TGAAAAGAAGGTAAATGATGTTAACAGCTGTTTGATACGACTTTTTGGCTAACAAGTTCGCAAATGTATGTTTACCTGGCTCTGTATTCATTTTTAGGATATAGATGTTAACAAAGAAATTGATGGAAGGCCACCTCTGCATTATGCGGCGGATTACGGTCAGGGAGATGTTATCAAGTATCTTATATCTAAAGGAGCCGATGTGAATGTAAGACAGTTTTAAGAATGTAATTAATTAATAGCTACATACCTTTTCTTTCTTAAAAACGTATGAAAACATGAGTATGCTCTCAGGTAAAATGTTGTTATAAAGTTTTTAAATTTGCCGCAGAGGGAATTAATTGCCCTGTTGCGTTCATATATTTATTGTCAACAGGTTTGACTCACGTGGAAGACGAATATAAAGTGAATTTAGTAGTGCATGAGTAGTGAATACCCTGTTTGAAATTTGCATTCAATTAGAAATACATTCCCATGATTTGGATATAGAGCAAAAGCATTGATAAGTTAATTGTTTTTAATCGTTAGACCATATATGGTAGTGCTATTCACTGGTGTTCTGCCACTGTTTATTAAATACACACTTTACCCAATGCAGTTGTAGACAAAGGAGAGCAAAATATCAGGCAAATGGATTATCTAGAGTTCATAAAGTTTCACTCTCTATTGCTATCAGTTTTTAAACTTGATTGTCCATATTTCTGAATTATAATTTTCCCTTGTAATTGATTCTTTACAAATTATCTCCAATTCAATCTAGGCATTACAGCCCATTTTGGGCCTTAGCCACCTGTATGTTTTGCCTCCATATATCCCAGTCTAATGGATATGCTTTTACATATCCTGATTCCCAATAATTGTGATGCATCCTTTCTTTCCATCTGTTCTGTTACACTTCTTTTGACCTGTTCATATATAATTTACTATCTAGTGCTTATCTTGTTTGGGAGAGGTTTCTCATTGTTTTCAACCAGTACATTCAAGGCTCTATATGATTTCTTTCGGTATGTCCAATTATTTATAGAGACTATATATTTCTTTGTTCCATCTGATGATACGCCACCTTCCATTCTCTTGTATTGGCCCATACCTATATATTTCTCAAAATTTTCCTTTCTAAGACAGACAGCATGTCTACGGTAACTAAGGATAGTGTCCAGCTTTCGCATACATATGTCGGAACAGATTTAATTAATGTTTTAGATAATGTGATGTTAGTATTTCAACTTAAAATTTTTATTTTTGAAAACGTTATGTAGTAACATGTCATAAAACCAAAATGTAGCTTCAATTTCATCATTGTTTTTGTCTACGATTGCACCTGGATATTAAAAATGGCCCACCAATTCTATCTTACCACTTCCTGGTGTTCATATTTCATTATTTCTCTTGTTTTTCCTATTTTATTTCATTATTTTGGTTTCTTCTGCCTTTATGTGAAGCCCTATTTCTTTGTGTTTTGTCTTCAATTCATTGTTCAAATACTTTGGAAATTTTTTTCCATATAATGTTATCATCTGTTTGTGCCATTAGTGTGTTAATCTATGATATGTTGTTGACTTAATATCAATATTTAGTTTACTTATGTATTCCAGTGTTAAAGTAATACCCCTGCTAAACCATCTCCTTGTTTGAGCCCATTTTCTAGTTTAATGCTTTCATTTAAACTATTCATAATTTTCATGAGTTTTATTAGTTTATTTGGGATGCAGAAATTCAGTATTTGGAACACCTTACAATTTATACAGTTGTATGCCTTATGGTATTGTAATAAAATTGATAGATTACTATATCATATTCCCAGGTTTTGCTTAGTATGCGTTTGAAGTTAAATATTTTATATATTGTCTTACCTTTCGGCTTTAAAACCAGCTTGCTATTCCCTGATATTTTCCTCTGTGTACTATGTAAGTCACTGGCTAATTGTATTTGTTCAAATTTTGTATTCTGAACAAAATGGAGAATACCATCAGGTAGTTCATGCCAGGAAATGTTTCCTCTTCCAATGTTTTCTGGGTGATTGAGTGAACGCTTATTCCTCCATATTTATGCAATTCTATTCAGAAATCGTTTATGCCAGGGGTTTATTATTATGCATTTTCATTTTCTGTACAATATACCTAGGAAAGTATAGGAAGTAGTGCATTCCACCCGAAACTTTGACGCTGAGATTTCATCACAAATACACATGGAAAAAACAAAGTAGAAAAAGGTGGGTATATATGTGCATGGGGTGGGGAGGGGAGAAAAAAAGCATAACTTGTAAACCAAAAGCCAGATAACAAACTTGGTACTTAAGTTCATTGTCTTCCAAAGATTTTGGTATGACAATTTTTAACAAAATCGCTCCACTACAAGCTTCTCTTTGCATGGAAAAATATTCAATAGTTTATTTATTTATTTTTTTTTTTTTTTATTTATTTTTTTTTCTTCAAAAATTGGATCTAACACTTTTGATTCAAGTACCATATATTTAAGATATTTACATGACAAATAAAATGTATATCTTCAATTATCTGGGAATAGTCTAAGAAGCCCTCTTCATTTGGAAGGGGTTTTGTATAATTTTGTATAAGAGATACACAAAAACATATAAATGTCTTTAAAAAATGCAGTTTATTTCAGATAACTTTTTTGTGGCACCAGACATTTCCAAGATATCCATTATTATTGAGTTTAATTTTTCAATACTTTGTCATTTTTTCAAAGTGTTGTCACTATTCAGTTGTTGCTCATGATGTCATATGAGTATGGAAATACAAGATCAGCATATAGCGACCTGCTGTTAAACATCTGACTCAATTTGGTTTCCTGTATTTCTGTTATAGCTACAGGAAAATTTGTAACGAATTTTTCAATACTTTGTCATTTTTTCAAAGTGCCATCACTATTCAGTTGTTTCTCACAAGGTTATGGCTGTTAAACTTCTGACTATCAATTCTGTTTCCTATGTATCCCTTGCACCTACAATGATATATGTAATGAATTTTTCAATGCTTCATTTTTTCAAAGTGCTGTCACTATTCAGGTGTTTCTCATGTCATGGAAAGAGTATGGAAATACAGGTGACTCGTTAAACATCTGACTGCAATTCGGTTTCCTGTATATCCAGTGTACCTAAAACGAAATGTGTAATCAAACTATTTTTGCAAAGGTTAATCTCGATTAACATGAAATAGATAGAAAAATAAGATTTTGTAAGAATTGTTGTTAGAAACTGTATAAATATAAAAGATAATGGGTAGAGAAGGTTATCTGAATGTAACACGTAAGATGTTTTTGTATTACTAATCTATATATCTGTTAGGTCCAGGGGTTCTACCACAATATTCTGCTCTTCTACTGTATTTCTATCCTCATCTTCTACATCCACCTTAGCACATTTTATGTGTTCCTTCTTTCTTTGATCTCTCTCTTCTTGGACAGGAGTAGTTTATTTGTGCCCTTACTTATGTTGCTTCTAAGTTTATAACCTTTCAAGTAATCAGTTTCATTACATGCTTTCTTCAACATACTGTTTTTGTCAATTTGTTTAATCTGTTCTTCCATTTGGGTTCTCTTCTTCCTGTGCCACTCCTGTGTCTCCAAGTTTTCATATATCAATATGATTGCTCTTGTTGGTCTCTCCAATCGCATTTTATGGGTTTCATTTTTAAATTTAACAGTTTCCATACACTCCTGGTTAAACCAACTTTTTTAGCTTATTTACCCTGCATTCCTATGGTATTTCTTGCTCCTCCTTTTATGGAATGTTTCAAATGTGTCCATTGCATTTCTACATTATTTTCAGCATCTGCTACAATTTTATCATTTACTTTTAATATCTGTATAAGTTGCCTATGGTAACTGTCTCCAACTGTTGGTTCTTGAAGTTGTTCTACATTAATCCTTTCCAGTCTGCTAGTTTTTATATTTTTACTTTCTCTACCACATACCTGGTAGGTAGAGAAGGTAATTGCATTCCACTCAAAAGCTCAATACTGAGATTTCATTGTAAATACATGTTTTGAGGTGCCAGAATCCGAAAGAGCATTTTTAGAATACGGTCTGGACGTTTGTGAACAACATAACTCAAAAACGAAAAGTTGGATAAACACCTAACTTGTTATTTAAGTTCAGTACCTTCCAAAGATGCAACACAAAGATTTTCAAGAAACTCCTCCACCCCAAATTACCTTTTACATGGAAGATTTTTCAAAGTTTTATACTTTCTAAAAAATGACTAATCTTGATTAAAATACCGCATGTTAAAGATATCTACATTACAAATGAAATGTATACCTTGAATTTTCTGGGAATAGCCTGTGAAGGCCACTTCATTCAGGAGTTTTGTCTAATCTTGTATAACTGGTAAACGTTAAATGATAGACCAAAATGAACTATATAAAAAATTTAGATCTCTTTAAAACACACAATTTATTTCAAATAACTTTTTTGTGGCATCAGTCATTTCTGAGATATCCATTATTAATGGTTCAAATTGTTAAATACTGTGTCATTCTTTTCAAGTCCTTTCGATATTCAATTGTTTGTCACGATGTCATGGAAAGAGTATAGAATTTTAAGGCCAGCATATGACGTCCAGTTCTGAAACATTTGACTTGCCGTTCCCTTTGTATTAATAACAAAATGTATAGTTCAGCTATTTCTGGAAATGTTTATTTCGATTAAAATGGCGTAGATATGAAAATAAACTATTGTAAGAATAATTTGTATACCCACTAATAAATGATAGAGGGTAGAGAAAGCTATGTGAATGCATCACATCAGATTTTTTTTTGTATAAAATTCCATGTAATTCTAACTAAATAGTGGTCTGTCACTATTGGCTGTGTTGAAAATCACCTAACTATATCTTTGCTAGCAGCAAAATTAACTAACTTTAGCCCCTTGTTATTAGTGGTATTGTTTAGGTGTCTTCTTCTGTTTACTCCTTGATAAATTTCTTCTTTCCCAATTTTGGAGGCGTGCTTCTGTATACTTCTGAATTTGGTCAGAAAATATGCATAGATTAGATTAGATTGTATTCTGTGAGTTCACTAGCAGCCATAAAGGTTTGTGAACATAGAACATGTCAAGGAAATGTACAAAAATTACATATAAACATAAATATTACACAGAATATGGAACATTTGAAATAAAATAGACACATACTATATGCGTGTCAAGGAAATGTACAATAAAGTTACATATATACATAAATATTACACAGTATACAGTACATTTAAAATAAAATAAAGACATATTATATACAAAATGAAACAAATCAAGTGTAATTTTATACAGAGTTGAATACCTCCTTACTGTTATAAAGTTAACATATGTATAGGCAAGAACAGTTATTTTAACATTCACTAGGATTTTACCTTTGTTCGTCTGATCATTTTGTTCTATTTCATTTGTAATGCATAGCATTTACTGTCAGTTCTTAATATACATACATTTAAATAGCTTCATTAATTCTAGAGCAGGCATCAAATATGACTGGCAATTGTGATTAACATTTACTAATACTACTTACAGAGCTATATAAGTATTATCATCAGGATAATTTGTTATTCAGATAATCTTGTACAGAATAATATGCTTTTGAGCATAGGTACTCTTTAACAGAAGTTTTAAAGACATTGAAATTGTCAACTTTTCTCTTAAGATCATTAGGAAGAGTATTAAATATTTTTATGGTCTCGTAATATACACCTTTCTGGAAGCAAGAAAGCTTTGCACTGGGTTGATGGATGTTACCCTTTTGTCTAGTGTTTATCTCATGAATTTCCATGTTTGTAATAAATGTTGCATACATAGAATTTTAAGATTGAAAATATATACATGCAAGGTGGGGTTAATATCTTCAGTCTTCTAAAAAGATGTTTGCAAGAGTGTCTGCTATGAGTGCTGGAAATGATTCTTATAACCTTCTTTTGCATGAGGAATATTCATTTACTTTCTACCGAATTTCCCCAAAATAATATTCCATATTCAACAATAGAGTTAAAATATGCATAGTATACTAATTTAAGTGTATCTATAGAACTGACATTTACCAATGCTCGGATAGCATAACATGCAGAACTGAGTTTGGGTATGATATACGTAATGTGAACTTTCCAATTTAAATATCTGTCTACTTGGAGTCCCAGAAATTTAATGTCTACTTGTTCTAGTGACATGTCATTAATCCCAATTTCTATTGGAGTGTGTAGTGATCGATGGGTTATAAAATTAACAACTTTTGTTTTGTCTAGATTTACAGATAATTTGTTAGCTTTAAACCAGTGTGACATACAGTTCAAAACATAATTCAATTTAATTACACACTCATTCAAGTTTTTACTAGTCAACAGAACACTCGTGTCATCAGCAAACAGAATTATACTTGCAATATCCTTTATATAAAATGATGGGTCATTTATATAGATTAAGAATAATAAAGGTCCTAGGACTGAACCTTGGGGCACTCCATGTGTTACTGTTTTCCATTTTGATGTATGTTTTCCAAATTCTATATCATTGACAACTTCAACACTTTGTTTTCTTTCATTTAGATATGATATGAACCAACTTAGTTTCATTTTTTAGTCCATAGAATTTCAAATTTGCTATCAGAATATCATGATTAACACAGTCAAATGCCTTTGCCAAGTCACAAAAAATCCCACTTACATGCATTTTTTTGTTTAATGCAGTTAACACTTCATGAGTAAGTTTATAAGTTGCATTATTGGTCGACATTCCTTTTCTGAACCCAAACTGATCCCTGACAAGTATGTTACATTCAAGGTATTTATAAAGTCTATTAAACATCTCCTTTTCAAGAACTTTTGAGAAAATTGGCAAGAGAGATATTGGTCTATAATTTGAAACATTATTGCATTCGCCTTTTTTGAAAAGTGGTTTAACAATAGAAAATTTCATTCTGTCAGGGAAAATTCCTGACCTTAGTGACTCATTGCACAAATAACTAAGCGGAGTGGACATTTGAGATGAGCATGATTTTAAGACTTTTATTGTTATTTCATCATAACCAGAAGAGTTTTTTGTTTTGAAGGAGTTAATAATTTTTTTTATTTCAGAAGGCGTTGTCAGGTTAACTTTAAATTCAGGCACTTCATTAGTGAAATTTGATCTTAGAAATTCCAAAGCTGCCTGTTTACTTCCAAAATTAATACTCATTTTGTTTGTTACATCCAAAAAGAATTTGTTAAATATTTCTGCAACTTCATTAGGTTTACTAATTTCTTGATTATCAATGTTTAGTGTTATTAAGTCATTTTGTAATGAGGATTTACCCGCTTCTCTTTTTATTATATTCCAAGTAGTTTTTATTTTATTGTCAGAGTTGAATCTGTTTATTGTAATGCAATATTCTAGCTGCTTTTATTACCTTCTTTAGAAGCTTACAATATTTTTTGAAGTAGTGTTTTAAAACTATATTATTACTAATTCTTACTTGCTCATATAATTCTCTTTTACGTCAACATGACGTCCTAATTCCTAAAGTGATCCAGGCATTCTCTCTTTTGAAGTTAGATATTTTGTTTAACTTGACTGGGAAACAAGCGTCAAAGTGGGTTTTGAAACACTGAAGAAAGATGTTATATTTATTATTGGTTCCATTCGTTTGGTAAGTTTGATTCCATGATTCAAGTTCAAGTATTTTGCTAAACTCACTCAGAGTATTTTCATTTATTTCCCTAGATTTCTGATAAGTATATTTAGGTTTGGATTTTAAATTTAACTTTTTAATGTGTAGAACTTGTGCATCGTGATCCGAAAGGCCATTGGATTTTGATGAGACATTACAAAAATGAATGCTATCTGAGTTTACAAATATATTATCTATAGCTGTTTCCAAATTTCAAGCTCCCCAAAATGCCTCAATGCACCAAAAAGAAATTACTAAATGTAAACAGAAACTACACAAATTTTGGACAGTGCACAATAAGGTATACATATCCTTCACTCCTCATCTCATTTGCTGTTCTACACTGCTCTTCCTCAGCCCCCGAATCTACCTTTCCCCATCCTTACTCATGCCTCTTCGCTGATGGAAGTTGGGCGTTCTGTTCTCTTATCAATTACACAGTTTTCCACTGAGCTGTGACACAACCTACCAACAATCCCTCTGCAATACTCACATGGCAGTTTCAAAAGATAACATAAACTTGCTCCTCACATTCCTTCTCACAATTTATTACATTCATATAGTAAACTCGCTTTTGAAACTTCAACACTACCAATGTCTGCCCACTACAAGCAACAATCTACCTTACAGTGCCTCAGCCATATGAAATCATGGATCACAGGGAACAGGTTGCAGACATGACACTTGGTTCCCTATGTGATAGTAGTTGTTTGATCCAGTTCGTATGCACACTGACCTATCCTTGGGTTAAATCCCGAAATCACAGCACCATGTGGTTTCATTGTGGCTAACTATGACCTGTGATGGCTTCTGTTTGCGTCTTACTCATTCTGAACCAAAGCTGTCCTTAATTGGTGTTATGCTACTAAGGCCTGGCTTTACAATGTCCGATAAGCTTGCCTATAGTTACTCTCTAAATAAACTTTTGTGGACAATAAACAACTCTCTTGTTCTACAATCACACGACTTCTCTGGATAGCAGCCTTATAGGATAATCTATGATGTGTTAAGTTTGCCATTCTGAATTCGATGGAAATGCCACCGTTGGAAAATTCGTGAACTAGAAAACAAATGAGAATTGTCTTGGAAAGCACTTAACAAGGGGAAGTTAGTGTTTAGCACATGGTTTCTTTTGTATTGTTTTAGAATACAATGGAGGTGACAAAGTGAAGCAGTGCTCAAAACTTCACTCATGACCACTGCAAAAGACTGTTAAATGTTGTGGAAACATAAGACTTTATGAAAAGAAAAGGTCTGATGTAACCTGGAGGGGAAACAAAATGCGGGGAGCCGATCACATCAGAGTTCACATAACCTTAACTTGTGTGGTGTCTGTTGAAGTGTTTCTCATGATCTTTCCTTATGCTCCTACCAAGCCGAAATCTATACTATAATACTATAAAGAGAGAAAATTTGTATGTATATATATGTGTGTGTGTGTGTGTGGGGGGGGGGTGGGGGGGTAATCTTCAAACCAAATCAATTGATTTTGATAAATCTTTCACTGTTGAAAAGCCTTATTCTTTGTGATGGACATGGACTATAAAACACCTTATAATTTCTATTTATAAATTACTGAAATATTAAAAAGGGTTTGCAAAGCCAGTGTCCTAAAACAAGCACATTGGAGTTATAAAACATCATACTGACAAAGGCTTAGGGGTGTTCAGTAAGTTGTTTCACATCAATATTGGGTATTAGGAATAGCTGAGGCAGTAGAAGGTTATAATTATAAGAGGTAAAGGGGAGGATTAATTGCAAAATCCTGTAGATGATTGTACAATAATTTCATAAAGAATGGTGGAAGGTATATAAAATTAAATCATTCAAGTTTAAAAAGCTACCCATGAGCTTTGGGTAAGCCAGCTAATCTATTATAAAAGCAAACTTATAAGTTTCATTTTTGTCCATTGTTTGGAAATAACTTTGTGCTTGTCTTATGACGTTAGGCTTTTTCCTGTTATACAGAAACATTATTTCCTCGTCATCCAATAAATACAATTCTGCAATGATTGCTATTGCTACTGATAAGAATTCTGTAAGTTGTAATGTGAAAAACTTATTTTTTGGATGATGGATATATCAGCTACTCCAACTAGCTGGAATGTTACCAGCAAAGATGTCTTCTATGTTTGACTATCTAGAGATTGTAAAACACCAATCGCTAAGAAATTCGGTACATAATTGTATTGGCAATTTATCAGCAGATTGTAGAATTGACCCTAGCCCTGCATGAGTTAATGTTAAATTTATGAATGTTGCACCATGTATCCATACTAACAATTTTACTTTTCTTGCCCTCTCAAGATAGTTGTACATTTCTGATATTAAAACCGGTCTTCAAAAAATATCTGTGGCTGGTACAGAGAAACACAATTTGGCTGAACATTTATATGAATTCCTCTGCTGCTGTCATTAAAAAAAAAAAAAGAAGACCATTGCAAAACATATGCCAGCATGTCGAACGCAGTTGGCCAAAAACAAGCAATATGAAGCTGCAGCCCTCTATGTCTCGCCAGGATCCAGCAGTACAAATGTAAGTATGCTAAAAATACATTTGAAAACACAAAAACATTTACAGATTGAAAACAATGAACAGTATATACCCATTCTTGAGTATCGTCAACATTCTGGATTCAATCGCCAGAAAACAATATGGGAGATTAGAACCACCCCAGACTGTCATGTAAGCGTTATTATAGCAGATATGAGCAAAATCAACAATAAATGTGCTGAAATAACTTTTATCATGTTTTAATGTCATTTAACCCAGTTTTCGTGGTATCTGTAAATGGAAGTTTGGCCAAATTTGGCATTAAAATCTTCTTATATTATTCATATCATTAGATGGGGCCAAACTTCCCTTTCTGGACTCCAAACAAACTGGGTAAAATGGCACTGAAACATCATGAAATTTACATTAGCATATTTGCTATAGTTGAAAACGTCGCCCATATTTTATTGGAATGATACATTTATTGTTGATACTTCCAATTATATTGCTTACAAGACAGTCTGGTAACCACTGTAACCCCCATGTTATTTAATGGGTAGATTCAGTTCATATTTTTGAATATGTAATAACTTTTGTATTTGTTTTTGAATGCATTTTTAACTTATTTATGAGTAGGAGGCAAGCTTAGGACATCATATTGCAGTGAGTCGCAGTTTAACACAGGATTCTGTGATTTCAATACTTAACCTAAGGTTAAGTTAGGGTTACTGTGTGTGTGTGTGTGTGTGTGTGTGTGTGTTGGTTGTTGTTGTTTTTTTTTTTAAATAATGAGTATGACATCAGGAAATGGGCTTAGGAGTTTACAGCTTTAAGGAATTTTGGGGAACTGCAAATTTGGAAATATGGATATCTTGTATATTTTCTGACCAAAAGCATTTCCGTGCATTGGGGTCTGTATATGGAAGCATGCCCTTAGATGGAGTATGTTTATATTCCTTCTCAACTTTAGATAGAATTCTTCTTTAAATCTTTTTCTTTGAGCAGGGATAATGAACATGCTTATATTTATTGTATTTGTCTTGATTTATAATGTTCCTATTCTTTCATTGTTGGCTCTAAAACCAAATATATTTGCCTTTATTTGTTTAGTTACAATGAATGTCACACCAAATTCTCATACTCAGTATTCTTTCGACTATAGAAGAAAGTATGTATTTCTGTATCTAAAATATCTTTCCTATGCTATCATATTTCTTGTGTTGTAGTTGTATCCATGTTGTATTGTTTGTTGAATCAAGTTATTTAATGCTTCAGCTCTAAAAAGTGCTTTTATATTCAAAATCAATTTCAATTTTCCTTGTCTTAATCATTTATTAATGCTCCTTACATACCCAGGCTTTGCTAAGAGTTGTTAAACAGTAAGAGTGGCGTGCACCAACCTGGAGTAAGCTGTACTTTCTTAGTAAACTACTATTCAAGTCATCACTCGGCGACTTCCATGCGAGAGTAATTTTGCTTAGATGCCGCTTTATCAGGCTTGAGGTTCTTTTATGTGCCATAAATCTACGGCATGGGACCACCAGCATTTTTTCCCTTCCGAAGGAAGCCATGCTAAGGATTATGCCCGAAAACATCTGTCACCCTCCGCTGGGTTTGAACCCGCGACCTCAGGGAACTAGAGGCTAGCATGGTAACCACTACACCACAGCGGACGACACAATTACAGAGCTTACATATGTAGATATAAGTACACCTTAAATGAAATACTTAGCTTTTATTTTACATTATCACTGGCCTTTCATAGCCTTTGGTCTCGTTATTTTATAATTGATTTGCAATGCATAGCATTATTTTTCAGTTTAATTTTCAATATCTATAATACATAAAATATACATGTACATTTAATAGCGTAGATTAATTCTAAGTAGGCATCATATGTCAGATGATTTGTCATTAAAACAGTGAAATACTTTTATAGAACTATGGGCGGCATGCACCAACCTGGAGTAAGCTCTACTTTTGTAGTAAACTACTATTCAAGTCAACACTCGGCTGCTTCCATGCGAGATTAAATTACTTCCAAAGAATTTTACTCCATTCAGATACTCCCAGATTTAATTACCGCAGAAGTAAATGTCGGAGAGCACCATCATGTAGTATGTTACTATGGAATTAAATAAGAGCACAAGTATAGGCTAGAATTTACCCTTGCGACCTGGTTGGAGTAACTAACCTGACGATTGAACTAGAATACTGTATCATATTTGGAGGAAGATATTTTTGACATGTTCATGGATTACTTAGATTAAATTGATCTCGAAGAAAACAGCGATTACTTAGGTTACATTGGTGATCTCAAGGAAAAAAACAACAGGAATGCGACAGTGGTGTGCGAAAGCCATATGGTACAGAGAGAGTGAGAGAGAGAGAGCGCTGAAGTTCAATGAACATTTCGGTATTAGGAAACAATCATATACACGCCTTTTGAACCTGCTTGGAGAACATTTCAACAAACTCGGACACAAATCCAGCTCTATAATCCAAACTGCAATTATTATTGTTACGCGTCCTATGAGTGTTTCGTACCGGAATATTTTACAAGCTTCAGCCGGATTTACGGTGAATTTAACGTAATGTGACAGTGTTACACTGTATTAACCCCTTCGGGGATATGGACGTCATATGACGTCCGTGTTAAAATGCAGGAGAAAGGATATGGACGTCATGTGTATACATGCATTTAATGCTTATTTAACCCTAATTCTTAAAATTTTTCTCTTTTATAATGAATTTAAATAAATTCTATAAGATATCAGGGCTTACCTTTAAAGGATTCTTCTTGAATGGTATACATCAAACTTCCATTTTTTTTACACTGATGCGTTGGCTCAAAGGACAATCAGAAAGTGGTGGTGCTTTTTAGTCATGAAGGAGTTTAGATTTAGTTTTATACAGCAGTGTTCGACTTTTACCACTGAGCTATTTAGTATTCACCACCAAGCGCTCTTATATATTCAGCAGCAAGATTTTACTGCAGAGCATTATTTGCAGCGATTCCTCGAGTGCATGCCACTGCTTTCGGCTGCTGTACAGTTACTATCTTCATATACACTGCATCCAGGATTGCCTTTACTCATTTGCTGGTAACAGTCCCAGCTTTTCCTTCATGTGGTTTGCAGGATGCTGGCCTGCCTGGGTAGGAGTTTGCAGATGCCACTACCGAGGCTGCAATTTTATCTCCCAAGTGTTTTAGCTGCTCTGTTCTTTTGGCGATTATGGCACTGTTTTATGTCATTCTGCTCTATCATGATGAGTGGACTGGAATTCAAGGGAACAAACTTAAGGAGGTTAAGCCCCTCCCAGTCACCTGGAGTACCTTCTTGTGCACCTCCCATGCACTACTGGTCGTGAAGGATGTTTAAATCCACTGTCAGGTTTCAGCTTAGCTACTTGTGCTATTGTTTTTGCTAGCAACCATGTCCCAACTGCTGGTTGATACTTGTTTTGTAGAGGTGTACTATGTTTTATTTATTGCAGCAGTATGAGCCACCACATATAATCTACCTTATTTTATTGCTTTAAATGTTGATAATTTGTCATCTCTCTTTACTGTGTCCCTAAGCAATCAGATACTTTGCCTCTCTTTTAGCTATACATTTTGCACTTATTTACATTGTGTTAGCTGGAGTTTTATATTGTATTTATGCTTTAGAATGCAGGAATAGTACGTGATATTTTTACTTCTTTAGCTTTGTCATGGCGGTGTTGGGCCTTGACGTGTAAAACAGTTTTATTTGCAAACCAGTAAAATGTCCGTAATTAATAAATGTAAAATAAGTTAAAACCTCCAACTTAGGTCTTTGTACAGTTCATATTTTACATTAAAGAGCCTGAGTCTGGGCAGCGCCGTGGCCGAGTGGTTAGACCTCTCACCGAGGTGGTCTGGGTTCAATCCCAGGGACCCGCATGTGGGATTTGTGGTGGAAAGCCGGCGTCTGGGCGGGTTTTGTCCGGGTTCTCCGGTTTCCCCCGCCATTCATTCCACCAACTGCTCCATCATCACCTTTTCTTTCATCCATTTTGCCATCATTTCATTTCACTACTTCCTTCATCCCATACCAGGCATCGGGCTGATCACCCATCCTGGACATTCTGTCTGCTCCTCAACGGGCCTCTGACCTCAGGCACCCGCCTGTAAGTCCTACATAAGATGAGGTTAAACAGTGAATGAATGAATGAACCTGAGTCTATTGATGTAGAATTCTGGCTACTACTTGCATTTGGTGGTGATCTTAGAATATTGTATCAGCTAACAGTTTACGCAATATGTGGTGTTATGAACTGTAATGTAAGAAAGTGTAATGAGAGATGGCTATTGATGCATCATGCTGTAGACAGAAATTGAGTCTCAAAGTCATATTACACTGATCGAGATGCTGATCCAAGCACGCACTTCTCTTCAGGAACAAGAAAGGGAAACCCCAGCTATTTTTTAAAATAGTCCAGAACCTTCTTTCTAAAAACTGAGAAGTATAAGTGTAACCTGCATTAATCAAATAGGCTCAGTGACTTAGCAGATCAAGTATTACCATAACATTTTTTCTTTTGTGACAAGGATTCTGATTATGAATTGAGGTGGCAGATGAATTCACAATGCTTACAAAGAACCTCATTTTGTCATGTGAAAGTTGAAAATAAAAACTGTGTTAAATGTTGCTTCTGTGAAGGGATTCTTAAAAATGTAGCAAACGAATGCATTGAAGCTCATAGAAGAATGTAGTAGGAGGAGCATCCAAGAGTGAATACTTTCATCATGTTATTCTGCATCAGACTTGTCAGTGGAAGATATTGTGGTGGTACACGAATCATTGAAACAGGTTGACCTAGAAACCAACACTTCCAGTTCAACGACCCATGGTGACCTGGTTTCCATTGCTATGTACTCCTCAAAACAACCCTCCAGCACTTAATCTGGATATACAATAAGCACGAGTGCTTCAGGGGGGGGGGAGGAAATAGACTTAATACTTTTTGTTGTTGTTTTGTTTGTATATAGTGTTATGTAAAGCAATATTTTAACAGTATGCTACAGAAATTGCACTCATTCTATCTATCATCTGTATGGATGAAAACATCTTTCAAATACACTGATGATGATGTTTACGAAGAATCTCAACATCTTAGCTCACTTTTACTCATTGATGAATAGAAAAATGAATCCAGCAATACAAAGAATGTTATGACCAGAGCTCTGGCTTCATTGCACGCATTCTCAAGTTACCTGCGCTTGATATATTAGGTGTATGCATGGCTTTGGTTTGGAAGGACAGGGTCATCTTCCATGGTCTAGGGGTGCCATGCTAGCCTCTTGATTCCCGAGGTCACAGGTTCAAATCCAGCAGAGGACGATGTATTTTTTTCGGGCGTAAAAATCCTTAGCATGGCTTCCTTCAGAAGCGAGGTAAAGCCAGTGGTCCAGAGTCGTAGATTTACAGCATGTAAAAGAATCTCAAGCCTGATAAAAGAGGTCTCTGAACAAAATTTCTGATCTTTCACGCCCGATATAGGATGGGATGCTAAGAATCATAGTGGTTAAAGAGTGTCCATAAATAAAAACAAGAAACTCAATTTCTGGAGGGACAGGGAGATAATGCCTCGTTTGCTCCATTGTGTATGTACAGTGCAGTGAAGGACAGCATTTTTGCAATATAAAATCAGTGTCCCACATTCTGATACAAAACATTAATGAATGTATTAATAGAACACAGTCAACAAAACAGTTACCTTTTACAACCGTCTTATTAATATTTCCACAGAACTTCTCTGCTTATCGTTCAGAAGTCCTTTGTATTTAGAAAATGTTCATTCTACATTGCAAGAAGTGAGCGGTGCAAAACAAAAATATGAGCTATCACACGTATCTGATGGCTTCTTGTTAACCGACAAAATATTTCACACATTGTTGAAAATCTACAATTTCTTCTTTACTCTTTCCAAACTTGTATGTGGGTTTGCTGCACAAGTACTTTGATACAAATGTTCAATGAGTTGGAGTCGGCTGGACATTTCTAAGTTGACGATTCTAGTTGTTTTATTGTTGTGGTAATGTCTCTGTAAGCGTGTTTTATATACCTAATTTTCATAGACTAGTTCCGAAAATAACTTTACAGCCTTTATTGACGTACGTGCTTTGTCATCAAATGCATTTATTACATCCCTCACCTCCTTGTACTGTTCACAATAGTATGCCACCTGCAGCCAAGTTCCCCACCGAGTTATAATGGGCTGTAGTGGCAAAGAAATTCCTGGTATCATTTCCTTGAATTTCTGTATTCTAGGTGAGGCCTTTAAAAATACCTTCTTGATATTAAACTGTCAATATCAGGGTATACCACCCTGATTTCTTCAGCTGCTCTATGTAGACCATGAACCAAGCAAGTTAAATGTATCAGTTTTGGATACCTAATCTGGTTTCTGCATGCTGCTGTTGTCGTATACGGTGCAGCAGAACATTATTTGTTTTTATTCCATCAGGTCACAAAAGAGTCATAGCAGTCTAAAACAATTGCGAAGTTGTTTACTTAGTAAGCACTTCAGCTGTTAGGTATTTTTGTGCAGGAGATAATATTCCAACAACAGCATTACGAATAGACTTCCATTCCACATCTATTGAAACCCATATTTTATTACTTGCGACAGATTTCCTAATGTTGTTTATGACACCATCATAGCAAGTAGATAAATAACTTTTGTGGATGTTGTTGTTGTTGGTTTTTTTTTTTTTTTTTTTTTATACAATATTCCACTTATAAACTAACTTAACCTATGTACAAATTTCCTTGCCAGCTATACTGCTC
The DNA here is from genome assembly GCA_030765065.1 of Deroplatys truncata. Classification (NCBI taxonomy): domain Eukaryota; kingdom Metazoa; phylum Arthropoda; class Insecta; order Mantodea; family Mantidae; genus Deroplatys; species Deroplatys truncata. The sequence continues at coordinate 498,820,799 of CM060990.1, read as the reverse complement.
TTTTTGCCTGGCACCCTGGCCTTCTGGCTCGTCTGAGCATCCCTTGCTACCCTTAATCCCTATTGCCCACCCTCTCCTTCCTCCGTTTGCCTTTCTACCTTTCTTATCTCTCTTACTTTTCTAATCCATTTCTCTTCTTTAAGAACTCTCCCATATTCTTATTTTTCTTTTCTTCTTTTCTTGTTAACATTTTAATTGCTACTATTTTTCCATCCATTTTTTCCCATTCTCCCATACTTCTTGTCTCCATTCTGCTAATTCTTTGCATTCTGTCATATAATTTGTATGTTACTTAGAGTTGTAGTGATTTGGGATGAAAGTCTTTCTGTGACCTTTAAACTGTATATGACATACAAGGCATGTTTTTAAAGTAAGTACAATTTTAATACTTTTGCTGCTGCAGTTGCAATTTTGAGCATGCACAATCACTTCCTCCATTCATTAGGGAGCCAGACACGGCTGTGAGTGATTGTCACTTTGTGTTTTCCTGTTGTTAGAGCATTTTGAAACGCTCAAAACAAATTAATGACCTGTGTGAAGTCAGATCAGTGATTCAGATCGGCTGAGTGATTCATTTTCTGAATGAAAGAAATGTTATGCCATCTCATTGCATATGTCAATTCATTGCCAATAGTATGGGGAAACATTAAGGGGTGACAATGCCTGGCCACACACAGCCAAACAAACTCAAGATCTTATCGCATCATTTGATGGGGAACAATTCGACCTACAGTCTGGATTTGGTACCAAGTGATTTTCATCTGCATCTTCATCTGAAGAAATTCCTTGGTGCAAAACATTTCAATGATGATGTGAAACAAGAAGTGTAGACTTGGCTTTCATCGTAGGCAGCATCATTCTTTGATGAAGATTTACAAAAACTGGTTTCTCATTATGACAAGTGCCTGAATAACGATGGTGACTATTTAGAGAAGTAATATAAGGTGATGAATGATAAAGTATTGGAAAAATAATGTGCTATTTTTTAAAAAGTTACCAGTAATTACTTTAAAAACACTTGTATGTTGCCAAATACAGTTCTTGCTCTTAGACGTGTATTGGGTCTTGAGGCAATGAAGTCTAGTTATGACAATGATGGGAAGTGGTAATGGAAAACCAAGAACTAGTTTCTAAGGATTTCAATCTGACAGGTGAGTCAGAGACAGAAAATGAATGTGTGATATATAGTACAGGAAGCATCTGCAATAGCAAAAACACAGTGTAACACAAACATCCACTGTACAGTGTCTGATAATATGAGCAAGCGTCATAAATAGGGCTCGGCACAATAGGCACTAAAAGGTTAAAATAGGCAGCTAAATAGACACTAATATAGACATTACCAGTAATGATAAGCGTTGAGGAGGCAGATTCGCTTATTAATTTACTACTTAAAAACATGTTTTGACATGATATAACCACATAGAAATATAAAATATCAATACCTATATCCCATATATTAAATTCCACTATTCAGTAATTGGAGTATGAACTATGAACATTGTTTCTTTAAATTTGCACCCTTTAGTTACTATGTATTTTTTGTGGCAAATCCTGTTATCAGTTTTTAGGTAATTTCTCTCTTGAATATGTGCTCTTAACGCTGGTTTGGAGTTGTTAGGCATTTTTAACAATGTATTATTGTTAAATAGGCTATTGTTGCATTTGTAATGAAATAAGTTTAATCTTTTTTGGGTCAGTAATGTGTTTTCCCCCATTGAGGAAGTAGAGGACAATAAGGCCATCATATTAATGAACAATGTAATGAGTTAATACTAAAATGATCAATTTTCCATTCATAAAACAATAGTTTTTTGTATTTGACCATTTTCCGTACACTTTGTGCTAAGTAGCCACTATTTTATTATTACATGAAACAATGCAACTGCTAATGTCAGAAAAGAAATGTTGGTATTATGAACTTCCTCGGGCATGTTTCCAACAATGGCTTATTGGCTAAGAGGGTACAGTATCAATTGCAATACTAAGGTTAACAACTTCATAAATAATAATAAACGACTGCCAATAAGTAAAATAAGTAAATTAGACAGAAACCTGGATAAAAGTTCTCCTTACAAAAAAGAGAAGACATAATAGGCCCTTAAGCTATGAAGAGACTTCTATTATAAAAAGAGGCAATTATACGCACTTTAAAATTAGCATATTTTACTCCACTAAGTATAAAACATGTTTATATACACAAAGCCTGTGATTTTAAATGAAGGAACAAAATGGGCAAATGTTGAGCTGTAGTTGTAAATTATGGCATTCTGCTTGCACCTCATGCACTACAAATTTGTTGACTAAAGACTTGCTACTAACATCTCATAAGTAAATAAAATATTGAAAGTATTAAGAAATTCAGATCAGCAACACCAACTTTTATGTAATTGTGGTTCTGGAGTTAAGTCTTGCTATGGTTACCTGCTGGTGCTCTTAACAAAATGCCTATGTCTCACTGAATAGTAACATCAGAGTAATGTGTAAAGTTGCAATTAATAATGAATTTATTAAAATTTCAAAATCAATAAAATCACTCTAGTTTGAAGAAAAATTTCTTTCAGGAGTTACACTCCTAGATTTTGTCAGCCAGCTCATCAATGCTTGCCAGAAGTCAGAAAGTAGTGCCAGTGATGCAGCAGAATTGTAGATGGTCCTACAGTTACCTAATGGCCATGCTAACAAGTTCCATCATGTTGAGATGCTGAGAAAAGTGTGTAAATATATACAACCTGCCAGCAAATGTACTTGACTACAATACCAGGGACAGAATCTCAATTAAGTTCATCATGACTAAGTGGAAAGATATATATTGGAAATATTGGATGCAGAAGATTTTGTCAGCTTTCGACGGTATCTAGAAAAAGCAAGAATATTTGGTGAACTTTTGGGCAATGGTATTAAATCGGCTAAAACATTCTGGTTCTTTGCTAAGAGACACCATTCAAAACTAGCAGATATGGCTAATAAAATATTAAACATTCCATCTTCTGCACAACTAGAGAGGGTATTTACAAACTGGCCTTTTGTCCATAATGCTAACAGAAGTCCTCTTTCATTTGCAAAATCAAAGATGCTAAAGTATGTTTATATTCACTTAAAATGAAAGATGAAATGTGTGATGATTATTGACTGGATAATATGAACATATTCTCTTAATCTTCTAAATTTAAGACCATAGAATGCTGGAGTTCAGCTGACATTTATATTTTTAAAGAATCTGTTTTGAAATCCAGCAGGCCAAATTCTTATGCGAATGTTTTGTGTTAAGAGGAGGATTCTTTGTTATTAGAAACAAATAAGAAAAATCACAGTAATTTGCTATAAAGAATAAAGATTTTATTTCATACCATAAGTGATGTTTCTTTTTGACAGTATAGTAGTTTAAAGAAAATATTGTGGTTTCCACATTATTCTACTCACTAATGCAATGTTCCAAATTTTATGTGGTAAATGTCTAATCATCAGAGTTGGGAAGCATGTTTGAATAGACCTTTTGTATGTAGATCATTAATAAATTTAAAAGGAATGAAGTAGTTAATGTTTAGATTGTCAAAATAAATAAATGTTAGTTTTTTATTTCATGTAGAAACAATTTATGCAACATATTTTACTCGCCCAACCCTGATCAGGGCGCTAATGGCCTTGGCAGTTGTGTGCACCTTAAAGTCCTTTTACTACTACCACCCTTGAAGAGAGCTTTTAAATTGATCCAATTTCATTGTTCTAGCTTAATTATAATTCAAGTTGTGTACAAATCAAAATTTTTCTGCAATAAAAACAAGTGATTTTAAAGTTTTTTTGAGCGCTTATTACTTAGTAAGCTTTAGTTAGTAAAATACATTTGTAAAAATAAGTTTAGTTTTATTTATGGATGCTCTTTACTATGGTTCTTAGTGTCCCATTCTATATTGGGCGTGGTTCAAACCTGGCAGAGGACTATGGATTTTTTTGGGCGTAAAAGTTCTTAGCATGGCTTTCTTTGGAAGGGAAATAAAGCCGGTGGTCCCGTATCATACATTTACGACACGTAAAAGAACCTTAAGCCTGATAAAGAGACCTCTGAGCAAAATTTCCGGTCTTTCACGTCCAATATAGAATGGGACGCTAAGGACCATTATAGTTGGAGAGCATCCGTAAATAAAAAAACTCAAAACCCAGCACCATTTCTAAACTGGCCACAGTATTTAAAAATTAACTGTACCTGCTGCCAGAAATGATAGAAATTATTATGCCTCTAAAAGGCAAGAATGAAATGAAATAACCACTAAATTATATGATACTTCTGGCATTACCAGAAGCACATCATGCCTTTAGATTTAATGGACCATAGTAGGGGAGGGTTTCTGAACCCTTCAGCTGTGGTGTGAATGCTACATACCCCTATCTCTCATGGTACTTCTGACGTTACCAGAAGTATGTTGGGCCAAACATGTGAGCCCCTCCTGGAAGGGAGTTGTTGGACTTGGCAGGGCAGTAGTTCCCGAAATTCATGGGAGATTGGATATATCTGGGTGATGCCCAGGCAGGGTTGTGAGATGTGTTGATGTCCTCTAACACCAACCTGGGGATCTGGTAGACTGAGGTTGGGTACTGTTGCCCCCACTGAGGTTTGGTAGTCTTCCCCTTTATGGGTTGATGCACATGAGTGGCATATCCACTTCCATCCCTGCATAAGTGGGGAGGCATATAAAGTTATAAGGCATGGCCCTAAGGGAAAATCCCACAGAGACGAGCCTTTCTGCTGGTGGCTCCATGGGCTTAGCATGAGGCTGGGTTGCCAGCTCTTGCTTGACCTTTAAGTCAGAAATAACAAAAATTATTAACCTCTATAAAACAACAAGAAAGCTTTGTATGTATGAAATGACATAACCTCTGAATTGCTAAAAACTACAGAGAAGTCTATTAAACTGTTCGGTCACATATGTAATTATTCCAATCAACAAGAATGTACCCAGAAGAATGAAATCTGCTCTCATAAAATGAACAAAGTTAGGTAAATGTGTAGGCATTATCAAGTTAACTGTTTTTCGTTTAACTAATTACATTCTTAAAGGTTATGGAAAATGTATAAAAGCACAAGTCATATCAATTATCTACTTCTGGCATCTCAGTATGGTCTAGGGATTTTCCACTAATGCTGCTTAAAATCTTATCACAGAATTATTAAATCCTTTATGGATAATTTGATTAAGAAATTTTCTTTAAACCACAATCTGGCAAAATTTATCCTTTTATTCCCTTGATCAGTAACCTATGAATAATTTTATTTTATTTGTTTATTTTTTTAGTTCCATTTATACCCCTTCTTTAACTACATTGGTCTTACTGGCTTTCTTTGGAACTTATTGCCAAAGGCGTTAATTCCTATTCTCTTGTCATTGGGTTACTTGTACTTTTTGGGTTTTAATCATTAGATCACACACAGATTCACACTTTCATTCATACCTCCAGACTCTGGGTAGGATAGGGAATAATCTTGGCTACAGAGAAAATCCCTCCTCCCAAGCCGGGAGTCAAACCTAGTACCCCTTGCACAGTAGGCTGGTGCTCTATTGACTGAGCTGTGGGGCCAGCCAATTTTATTTCAATCCTGTTTCAAAATTCTCTCAGAAAGACCCAAATTGCAATGCTTCAGGCATTACACTCTACAGAATTCATATGGGGATGGCTTACATTGTTCAGTGTTGTTGTTGTTATTATTGTTATTATTATTATTATTATTAATTGCTATATAGTTTGTGTGTTGAGATTAGCAGGATGCCTTAATACGTTATACAGCTTTTTTTTTTTTAACTTTCTTTACCACGCACCTAGGAGGTAGAAGTATTGCATTCCACCTAAAATTTAATGTTGAGATTTCACCAGAAATACATGAAAATCTGTTCATCCAAAATAATTCTTACATGGAAGATGTTCAGCATTTATTTTCTCAAATGGCTCAATTTTGATTAAAATGTCGTATATTTAAGATATTTGCACTATAAATAAAATGTATATCTTGAATTTTCTGTGAAAGGCCTGTGAATTCCTCTTCATTCAGAAGGAATTTTGTATAACATGTAAACCATAAAAGACTAAGACTTAATACACCAATAATGTAGATCTCTTTATGGCAAAAAAATTATTTGAAATAACTTTTTAATGGCGTCAGCCGTTTCTGAAATGTTCATTATTATTGGTTAAAATTTTTCTTTTATTTTTTCTTAAGTTCTGACACTGTGCAGTTGTTTCTTGTGATATTGTTGAAATGGCATTTTAAGGCTAATGTATAGCAATCTGTTTTAAACCTCTAATTTATCAATTTGGTTTCCAGTAACCCCCTTGTACCCACCATGAAAAGTGCAATGAAACTATTTTTGCAAAGGCTTGTCTCTGTTAACATGAAGTAAATGGAAAATAAGCTTTCATGAGAATGTTTTGTAGAAGCTATATAAAAATAAATGATAGTGGGTAGAGAAGGTAATATGAATGTCACATCAGACTTTTCATGTGTGCTCACATGAGTACCTACACACCACAGAATTAAATGCATTCAAAAGAGCCAATAAATGGTTGGAAGACAGCAAGTTCTTGATATTATGTTGAAACAGTTTGTATTCTTTCAAGGGTATCAGTAAACTTTTACATAGTGCCCTGCAAAAACCTCTCTGCTTTAAATATTTTACATGCTTTTAAGTACACTTCAGCAGTTGGTCAGTTGATCCTATGTTGTATGTAGAGAAAATGTACATACCCAAGATATTAATTACGATATTACAGTACTAAGCATATCTGAGCACTATATGATGGAAGCAGAGTTAGAAAGCAAGAACTTCAGTAACTACACGTGTTTTAGTTTTTGTACAAGTAAGGCAAGTTCTATTATCCCACCATGCTAAGAATTTGACAGGGTAATTATCACACAGCGGTGCACCAATGTTTGCCGCAATTGAGCTGACTGTGTTAGCTGGCAGGCGCTCACCTTGGTTGAGTGCACTGCTCATTGCAGGTAAACTCTACTGAACCCAACCGGCAGTACACTGTGCCATCTCTTTTTTACTTGTTCTACTTCTTTGCTGAAAGCACATGCATGTACTATTTTTCACAAAAGTAAGTGGCCAACTTTAGTAAGACCTGCATGAAGGGTCATCTAATTCTTGGGCGTTCTCTAATAGACAGTATGAGAATGAAATTTGTCATATGCTTTCCTTGCTGTTCAAACAGCATTTTAGCCAACGGCTCACCTCGCAGTATTCACAGGTAATATTTCAGCAATCATTGTAAATTAACGGGCAAATATAGAAAATATGTTATGTTTCGATTAAGTAGTGGACCAGAAGTAAAACTGATTCCAGTGTTGGGTGCTTTGCTTACAAACACAAGTTTAATCAGCAACACATGTCTGTGTTTAGGATAGCTGAACTCGTTAAAGCATGCTACTGCTAATCGACAGTGGTGACGAAATGTGGGCCAAATCCCATGTAATGTGTGTATGTTTTTTTTTTTTTTTTTTTTAAGGGAACATCATTGTTTATATAACCTGTGCCAAATATAAAATTATACAAATTAATGGAATCTCTTTCCGATAAGCTTCCTCCTTGAGAGCATTAAACTATGTGGGCATTTTTATTTCACATAGCATTGTAATTTTGCCCACCATATTATGAATGATGCAACACAATTGAAATTTTATAACTGCTTTATAAAATATTAATTGCAATTGCTGCAAACAAAATGGAATACACCTACCTCACCTGTCAATCATTCCTCCAGAAATTAATAAAATGTTACTGTAAATACCAACATTCAAAGGCATTTCTCTATAAATCTCGAAGACTATTACCATGTTAAAGAAATACTTCATTCATACACCATTAATGTTTATATTAGCTTACAGATATAAGGAAGCATTATATCTTCTTCAGGTTAGAAGGTCTTGACAAGCAAGGAAATTAAAATGTTTCAGGCACAAGAAACAAAAATAATTATTTTAGAAATTTTGAGTGAGCTCAGCATGATTACATTCCTTTATAGCTAATTATGCAAATACCGTGCTATATGAGAATTAGAATCAAAGTATCGAAAGCAAATGAATTTAATACATTACGTATCATAGGAAAGCATTTAATATTAAAAAGACTGTATTGATGGTCACAAAAATTAAGTTTTACAAGAAATGGAATCCAGTGAATTAAGTAATTATATATTAAACAGAACACAATGCAGTTGTAGATTACTTGAATGTGAAGCAAGCATTTGCACCTAGCAGCATTGCCATTTTGTTTATTTCCAAGCAGTATATAATGTTGCCATGTCCCCATTAACCAATTTCTAGAAGTGTCTTTATCCTGATTCTCCATTCCTGATAAAAGAATCTACATGAATTAAAGATGTTTGTTAATTTTCCATTTCAGAAAATAAGCATGTGGGAGGCATGGAATCACCAACAGCTGGCACTTCTGAATTCTACATATAGCTGCAACAAGCTTGGCTGTTCCTCAGTTGCGTAATTTACACTCTATTCATAGGATATTAAGTTTTATTCTGTCGCTAACTTAGCAACAAATTTCATTGCAAGGTGGGAAGTTTGTAGCACCCTGAGATATGGTTTAATTATTTTTCTTTTGTTTCTAGATATTCGTTTAGATTTATTTAGGGGCAGTGGTGGCTCGTGAGTATACATTTTGGATGTTCACAAAATGTTAGATTCAGACAGCCCTGAAAATGTGAAATGGCATCTACTGCATAATGCTTATGATTATGAACAAATTGATACAACTGCAGTCACTCTCAATAATAATAATTAATAATAATTATAACTTGCCTGACAAATGAAAGGGTTATTTTGTGGATTTTTATTGTTTTGTACATAATTCAGTTTGGAGCAACAACAAAGTAATGTGCAATTTTTTGCGGTACCGTTTTCACTACTCTCCATTTGCATTCTTTCGTCAGACAAATATTCATATTACTAATTTATTAGCACTTGCCAAATCGCATTTTCTGAAACAGGAAAAAGGGCATAATTTCTTCTTGTAAAATGTCCTGTCTTTCCACATTGTCCGCACAAAAGTTAATCCATATAAATACACATTATGCTGCGCTGCTGGTAGTACACGTTAAACATTAAATAGGAAAATTTGTATGTTTGTCATCATGGCTGACATCTGTTTATAAAGAAAATCCATGTGCCTGTTTTTCAATCATGCAAATGTCTTTTATCACTCTATGATTGAAGTTTATAATATCATAACATAATATACCATAGCTCATCCAGAAATCCACAATTTATATAGAAAATAAGCTTTTTTATCCGTTTAATTATAACGTATACTCGCATCAGATCTAAATGTTGCTGTACAAGTGAATTGTTATAACTGTTCAGTATGCTACCATCTAGCACAATTTATGCCAAACTGTAAAGCGTGGGTTCCCACCTTTCCACCCTTGCATTCTTGCATGAATGAAACTTGTGCAGTAGTGTGCTATCACCTAGTGGCATTGATGTAAACTTGTTGCTGAGAGATGTATGGTAAGGGCTAGTGCACATCTTCAAGCGTGCACAACCCATATGTATTTAACTCATTAGGTAATTATATCATACCAGTTGTGTATGCGCAAAAGCCCTAAAAACATGCACAAATCAAGTTGTCCTCGTGATTCCATTGCCATATCTCATGGAGTTCAGAGGAGAAGCGCGTTAGATTTAAATGTCATAGATTTTATCTTACCACATGCATGCTATGCGTAGTAGCATTCAAAGATAAATCCGCAAGGTGTAAAAAATTAAGGATTCACGTGCACTTGTGCTCTTACACAGCAGCCGCAACTGTTGGGGGGATTAAAAGAAAATGTTATCTAGAACAAACATGAGAATCGCAGTGTTCAGTGTAGAGTATAATTTCCTTTAGTTGCTTTTATTAACAATAGATAAATGATGAAATTGTTAAAACAATATAACAGTTCTTACACGTACCCTTTAATGGGCATTTGAAAAGAATGACATTTGGATTCAAATTCACACACTATTCACAACGCTTATATTCTCTCCTCTTTATCATCATAAAGTGTTAAAAGTGTGTGCATGAAACATCACTTCCGCTATTCTGTGATTCTCTCTGTCATTCTTAGACATTTGTTGCAATATGCCTTGTCCATGTGTTTGCCTATAGTTGACAGCAGCAAAGAGGAGCGATATCATATGACGTTTCCCAGATCTCTAGAGAACTTGTGCTTAACCATAAGATGGTCAAAAAATACACCGACATCAGGTGGAAGCTGTTAAATGGGGCAAGTGGCTACCAAGATCAGAAAGGCCTCAGGCAATTACCACTGCACAGAACGAGGCACAAATAGCAAGAGGTGTGTAATCTGCCTATTACACACAGATCTGTTTTGCTAGATAAGCCTGTGGAATACGGATGTTCTCATGAAACTATTTGGCAGACACTACAGGAGGCTGGCCTTGAATTTCATTGCCCTGCCACCAAGACAATCTTCGCTGATGCTCACAAAGCCAGAAGATGGGAATGGCCCAAAAAACTTCCAGCTACCACAGGCCTACCAGGCCCTAACGACCTGGTCGGATGAAGTGTCCTTATCTGACTAGCAAGGTGGATGCGTGCTATAGGCTGCATGGCACGAGATACGGTCCCAGACATGCTGTGCATGGAAATTGCTCTGGAAGAATATGAGCTCACTTCTGGACCTTTATGACAGCATATGGATCAGGACAACTGATTATGGTGATGGAGAGAATGATCACTACAGTTTATATTGATATCCTCTAATATGATTTTAATCAACATTTCTAGCACTTAAAGGTGTTTTAATATGCCTCATTTATTTTTGGTGTTCTGTGCAAACAAAGTGGTTCACAGCACAAAGTTTTGTTTTATTAACATCTTGTAAACAGGAGGCACCAATAATGGCCCTGATTTCTTTTACATACTCAGAATATAGCGTTCAGTTATGTTTTTTTAAAGCATCACAGTCTGAAAGGTTATTTTCATTGAAGTTACTGCAAGTTAAAGGAGGTTGTCTTAACAGAGGTGCTCTGCTATTTTTCAGATGGTCCTTAAATTTTAGGGAGCCTAAATATTAATGGCTACAAAAATGACATGTTAGCTTGTTACTGTAATGGTCATTATTTATCACTGTTATTTACAAAACATGCATTCAAGACTAGCGTATGCTCTAATTTTTTTCCTTAACTAACCTGTTGGCTATATTAATACCAATGATTCTTTGCTTTGGTAAGTATGCCTAGTAAAAACTCAGGTCTAACAAGATGAATGACTAATAATGAGTGTTCGAAGTAACTACATTGAGTCATGATGGAGACCCTGAAAATAAAAGAAGACAAAGTTACTGATTCATTGTAAACAAGATTCCATTTTGACCTCCAGTTTGCAAAGCACTCTACTGCTACACCAAGCTGGAGGGTTTGATTATGAAGTTAATATTATTGAACTATAATATCTGTTAAGTATATCATATTTTAAGTATATAACATCAGTGGTGCTTGTAAATCATCACATATTCAGTATTCAATCCTGTTTTATGTATGAACGTGAATCTGAAGGACACTATTTTCAAATGCCTTTCAATGGGAATGTGTAAGAACTATTATATCGTTTTAACAATTTCATCATCATTTGTGCGTAAATAAAAACAACCAAAGGAACTTAAACGCTACACTGAACACTGTGATACTCATGTTTGTTCTAGATAATGGTCTCTTTTTATCCTCTAAATAAATGTAAATGAATATCTAGAAACAAAAGCAAAATGTTTAAACCATTTCTCAGGGTGCTATGGACTTTCTGCTTGCAATGAAATTTGTTGCTAAGTTAGCAACAGAATAAAAGTTAATATCCTACGAATAGAGCGCAAATTACCCAAGTGAGGAATAAGCGAGATTGTTGCATCTATCTGTAGAATTCAAAAGTACCAGCTGTTGGTGGTTCCATCCTCGCCTCCTGCATGCTTATTTTCTGAAATGGAAAATTAACAAATGTCTTTAATTCATGTGAAATTGAGTTAATGGGAACATGGCAACATTGTATAGGTTTTGGAAATAAGCAAAATGGTAACGCTGGTAGGTGCAAATGGTTGCTTCATGTTCAAGTAAACTACAACTGCATTGTGTACTTTATCTACTGGATTTCAGTTCTTGTAAAAATGCATTTTTGTGACCGTTATGATATGTAATGTATTAAATTAATTTGCTTTAGATACTTTGAGTCTTATTCTCATGTAACATGGTATTTGTGTCATATTACTGCATAATTAGCTAGAAAGGAAAGTAATCATGCTGAGTTCACTAAAAATTTCTAAAATAAATCACTTTTGTTTCTTGTGCCTGAAACATTTTAATTTCCTTGCTTGTCAAGACCTTCTAACATGAAGGTATAGTGCTTCCTTATATCCATTGTAAACTAATGTAAACATTAACAGTGCATGAATGAAGTAAATTCTTTTAACGTGGTAATAGTCTTCGAGATTTTTAGAGAGATGCCTTTGAATATTGGTATTTACAGTAAAAATTTTTTAATTTCAGTAAGAATGATTGACAGTTGAGGTAGGCATATTCCGTTTTGCTTGCAGCAATTGCAATTAATATTTTATAAAGCATTCAGTTATAAAGTTTCAATCATATTGCAGCGTTCATAATATGGCAAGAAAAATTACAACACTATAAAATAAAAATAGCTATGTAATTCACTCCTCTCAAGGAGGAGCTTTATTAGAAAGAGATTCCATTAATTTGTATAATTTTATGTTTGACACGGTTTATATAAATAATAATGTTCCCTATTAAAAAAAGACACACATTAGATGGGATTCGATCCACATCTTGGCACCACTGTTGATCAGCAGTAAGATACTTTGAGTTCAGCTATCCTAAGTGCAGAAGCATGTTGTTGATTAAGCTTATATTTGTAAGTACGGTACCCAGCACTGGAATCATTTTTACTTCTGGTCGAAACACAATAACATGCTTTCTATAGGTGTACTGAAGTTGAATTTGCAATATTTGCCTGTTCGTTTACAATGATTGCTGAAATATTGCTTTTCAAAACTGAGATGAGTCGATGGCTGCCATGTTCTTTGCATGGCAAAGGAGGTATATGATAAATTTAATTCTCATACCATCTTTGCAAGATCGCCTGAGAATTAGCTAGCTCTTGGCACAGGTCTCATGAAGTTGGTCATTTCCTTTTATGAAAAATAGTACTTGTTTAGTGTGTAATGGAGGAAAGTAAAAGTAATCCCAGGTTTCTCTAAATATGAAGTGTATATGTTATTAGTTTTAACATGCAGTTTGTAAGATAAGATTGAAAGTAAAGAGATAGAAGCAATAATTTAAAGATGGACACATGGGAAAAGCTGACCGTATGTTGAGTCGAAAAGTATACTTAACCATAGTCGCCGTATTATAACTAATCCCTTGAGACAGCTGCGCCACCACGTGTCGTGAGTGAAGCTATGTTGCCATCACAGAACAGCAAACTATTAGAAGTGCAACTCCCGTGTTAAACGTTGGAAACACGAGGGCGATCGCAGCGTGAGTAGTGATCTGGGATGGAACTAAACTATGAAAAATCGTGCTCTCGGATGATGACGTCACTCGTAGCTACTACAGCTGTATTTTTCATACCTGCCTAGCTGTCTGCTCAGCTGATCATATGTTCCAATATTGTATCGCTACTGACGACGTACAAAGTTAATTACGTGAGCTTCAATAATCGTGATTGCACTTGGAGTTATTCATATTTCTTTTTAAAGGAGTCGATTAAAGCTCACATAAAATAAATTGTCACTGTCATCTGTAGCAATACAATATTAGAACACAATTATGATCAGTTGAACACCTCACAGCTAGGCTAGTATGAAAAACACAACTGTTTATTCCTGTGTAACTTATTAAATTATCCAATAGTCGGCACATACATTGCTTTTTATATAATATTATCGGGGTTAATAGTGGTTGCTGAATGTTTCTATGTCATAATACATAATGGTCACATTTAAATTTTTGAGAGTGAATGAGATCCAGCACCTTGCAATAATTTGTTCTGCATGCTTCATAGTAAAATCTTTTGCACTTAAACTGCCTCCATGGTTTGTTTGAACTTCCAACCAACAGTAGGATGTGGAATTTGACAGGAAAATTGGAAGAATAAGACATGTTTGACACTTGTTATTTTATTCTACTCTAGATAGCGCAATACAATTTGACATAACTTAAATCCATTTCCTACAAAGAAACTTCTGCACACATTATATGCAATAGTGTAGCTATTGTTTGTCATTCACTAAATTGCTATTAGCAGTGCAATAAATGTCATTAGCAAGTTTCACCACACCATTTAACACTATTAATGTCATTGACACTCTTTGTGCTCTGACTTGAAGCACCATCACTGGACACAAATAGCCACAACTTAACTCCAGCTTTCCATTGTGTATATCCTAGAATTAAATAGAACACACATGTTTAAACTACCCTAAAAAATAGGTTTCTGAAAAGAGAAATTGCTTACATTAAGGAAAAATTTGTGGTTACAAACACCTGGTTATTATATTACACACTATCCACTGTAAACCAGAGTTCTCTCTGATGTAAACAAAGCATATGCTTCCTCTTGTCTTGAAACTAAGCACTACGCTTATGCCAATGTAAATAGTTCCTTAAACGTATTGTGTCATGAAACATTGGAGTAGGCAAGGTATAGAACTACACATTTTATTGCGATTATCATAAGAACTCATTGTTAAAGGTTATGGATATATAGTAACTGTTAAGAGATTACAAAATATGATTTTCTTAATTCTACCTGCTATTGCATTAACAATCAAAGAATATCTTTTGTTAATTACCAACTGTATGGCCGACTGCTATTCTCTTGCCTATATGTGAAATGCAGCAATGAATTCGCAGCGGTGCTATCTGAGTACCAAAAAAACTCTTTGCATAACACAGCAAATATGATAAGCAAACAGTCATTCATAATACGCTAGCACTCATATGCTCAGCTCAGGTCAAATCTTCGATTTTACCAGTTAGTGTTTGAGTTGCCATGACAAAGGAAGAAGTGCATAGTGTGAATAAGCTGTTTTAACACAAAACTGGGAAACCGTTAAAAAGTGGCAAAAAAGTTTGGTTGATAAAGTGCTAAATGAGAAGGATTTTATTGTAAAACCACCACCACTTTGTGTTGCTTGAACAAAATAAAATTCAGTATATGCAAAGGATCCATGGATCTTTTCATTGAAGGTTCAATGAATCAGATCTTTTGAAGGATCCTTCGAACTGTTATTTATAGTGAAATTTTAAACACTTTTCATTAAAAACAATTACTAAGCTTCTGTGAATTCAGAAAACTAAGCTTTTATATATATATATATATATATATATATATATATATATATATATATAAACAAACCTAATGCTAACCTTCCATAAATTCAGAAACCTAAGCTTATATAAAAAAAACCTAACCTCCCATAGTAACTTGGATGCAATGTGCTGTATATGAAAAGCGTTTAAAATACTCAGTGTGTTAAAATGTTCACTATAAATAACAGATCAAAGGATCATTCAGAAGATCCAATTCATTGAAAAGATTCATGGAACCTTCACTGAAAAGAGCCATGGGTTGCTTGCATATACACAATAGTGGATGAGTATATACAATCAGACAAAAAATTCAATGCCATGCCTGGGATTCAAACCAGCAATCTTTAACTTGCCATACCACTGCTCTGCCATCTAAGACTTTCTCTACTCACAGTAAGCTATTTTCATAAGTATTCTACAAATGATTCATCATATATCGTGATCAACTTCATGTTTATCATATGTGTTAACTTAAAAGGCTTCAATACATTTAAAAAATATTAAATGCCCATTACTTCAAAACCTTTGATTTTTGCACAAAAACAACATGATCATTTAAATGCCTATACATTTCTTTTAATATCCTGCAACTTAATTACTACTGCACAATGTATCTTTAAGGGAAGGATTTTGTATCATCAAAATTGCTACAAAGTTTAAATGGTAGAAAACAGACACGAAAGATTGAAACCACTTTGGAATTTCAAAGCCTCAGAACACATACTGAAGCTGCTAATTTCACTCAAAACAAACACTTCAGTTATTCTTGGAAACAAATGCTTTTGAGCATCTGAAATAACAGATTACAAGGACATTAATTGTCAAAAAAGCTACCAGAGTTTCTATTTTCATACACCATGTCCAGTTCAAAAAAGGACATAGTGGCAGTTAGCTAAAAATGCCCAAAAGAGGGTGAATTACTGAAATATATGTGAATGATATCAAATATCTTTCTTCCTTCTGTATTAGAAAATTTCATTTGGGTACTGTCTTAAAAGAATTATAGTATCATTGGCATGCTATCCTTGACAGTTAGTATGTCAGTCCACCAATAATCCTACATTTTTTCTGCATCTATGTGTTTGAATATTAGCACAGTAACATGCTAATTAATTTGCATTAAAGGTTGATTTTACCTTACCTACTTTTGGCTATGATCTCCACCCATCAATTATGAAGTGCAAACACGAAAATTAATCGTATATTCCACTGTCTGGATGACTCACAATATCTGAAAAGTAAATCAGGACAATATAAAATTCAGCAACACTAAGAAGCTCTTAAAAACTTAACCTTTCATCCAGCACTCTCATGCTGGAAACTTAATAACATACCTTCAGATTCTATGTCACCATTCGGGACTCGAACCACAACACTGGAAGGAATGTATGTCGTAGGCGTATCCCCTCTGTCTGGACGGCTCAATGTATCTGAAAATTAATTCGTTATATAAAAATGTTGCAACATACAGTAACCTATCAGTTTTCTACCTCATTCTACGAATATCACTGAAGTTAATAGAAAATACCAATATTACAACAAATATACATTCAATCAGAAATAGCGTAAATGTATGCTTACCGTCTCGGCTTTGTTCCTGGTGAAAAAACTTCGGACGAAAACTTCCAGCTATAAAAATCCAAGATGGTCCCTTTCTTCCTGCCTGCCTGCCATTTAGTTCGTTAAGAAACTTGAAACAGCCAATCAGAAAATTCGCCTTTCCCGCAAAAGTACAACTAGTGACACACCGTGCCCATGTGGGGAGTTAGTGCCCTCGGTTTCCACTTAGCCAATACCACCATCACCCCTGTGGTTGCCATCTTTTGCACGTAGGGGAACGGTAGGGGAAAATGCTACGTGGCGCGATCTGTTGTCAATGCCAACAGTTGATTCATTATTGTACATGATTAAATAAATCGTCTTTCTCACACTGTTAACGAAAGAAGAAATTATAAGTTCACGTTTATACTGCAACACTATTAATGTATAAATATAAATCCGCCAACAGTGGAAATGTTATGTAATGCTGGAGGTAATAGACCGAGGAGTTGAAGGTGTGTTGGGCGGTTCGACGCTGATTGGCTGGCACACACGTAGTTGGTGACAGTCACTGTTATTGAGCTGTCTCAAGGGAAAGTTATAATACGGCGATTATACTATGAATATTTTTTTCTTTTCACGCGGATTAAGTTCCACTTAGTTTAGTCAACATTCGCCTTCTAAAAGAGAAAAGAAAAAAAAATATTCCTAGACAGGATTTGAACCCGGAGCCTTTTCGATATGGGGTGCACACGCTATCTTCCTCACTACGATGACGCCTTCAAACTTCGACATTGATCTCGTTAGGTTACCTGATTCTTATACATATATGTGCAATGTATCCTAACATTTCTGAAATTGTACTAATTGCACTAAATCCATTTATTGCTCCCCACATTTCTGCATTGTTCTTGGAACTGTACTTCATTTAATATTATTGTGATATGCATTGCCGTGATTGTGTGGATTTTCGTTACGTATTTCGTTAGGATATTTAAGGCACCAGTCGCATGAAAAACCTTAAAGCATTAAAAGCTGCTAAGTACTAGACAGACCGTAACTTTATCGGGATGTATCATTGGCCAAAATGGAGTGTTTCGTTTGGTTGGGAACTATGCCTATATGTTCCGTCATTTTAACATTACAACGCAAGCGAAGTGGTAGATAATAATCGACGAAAACGGTAAAATTACACCGCGGTAAAATCCGCGATAAACGCCGATGCACCACAAATGACCGTTCATCGCGTTAAAATCAGTATTTTACCACGGCAAACCCTTGATCGAGAATGATGCCTACAGCCCAAAGTGGGTTAAAAGTAAAGAAGACCAGAAAAAGAATATAGATTATACAGGATGCAAATAAGTAACACCGCATGGATGTTGCTAGCAGTAGATGGGTTCTAGTCAATTTGAGATAATCAACTAATGGTCTACTTGGTGTAATGGTTACCATGCTAGCTTCTATTTCCCGGGTCGCGGGTTCAAACCCGGCGGAGGGCATGGATTTTTGTCGGGCGTAAAAATCCTTAGCAGGCTTCCTTCGGAAGTGACGTAAAGTCGTTGGTCCCGTGTCGTAGATTTACGGCACGTAAAAGAACCTCAAAGCTGATAAAGATGCATCATTACCGGTCTTTCACACCCACTATAGAATGGGACGCCAAGGACCACAGCAGTTAAAGAGCGTCCATAAATAATAATAAAAAAATGGTCTACGAAGCCAAGTTACCGAGTTATGTGTATTCAAAGTAATTAGAGACTGGGATCGATAAATAAAAAGTAGCACTAAAATACGTAAATAGTCTATATATGAAACGAAGTACAGCTCTCAGGGAGTTAGTTAAGCCTGTCTTTTAATTCTCTGAATAAGCATTTTTAATTTTGCCGTATCAAAGTCGCTGAAAGTGTGGACCTAACATAGCTGCATGTCACTGTAATGGATGACGGCTAAACAAGCGTACGAAGATTCCGATAGCTGCTCTCTGGCTGAGCGGTTAGGGGGAGTCTGTGAACTAGAATGCATGCGAACTAAGTTCGGATGTGGAAAGGCGAACATTTCTTTGCTTTATTTCTTTTTTCCCCGTCCTGGGAACAATGTTCGGCTTATTCCTTAAACAGACAAAAGCACCATCATGCTCAATGCACAAGGTATCATTGCTGTGTCTTCTCACATCTAAGCCTGGAGGGTTGTAAATCGACACTGGCTTGAAGTTTTCGGTTGACAATTTTTGCGTCTGAGGTCAATAAGGACAAGAATAACAGTTAACAAGGTGGAACAAATCCACTCATCTTTGAACCAAGTGATAGTACAAAGTACTGTCTCCAAAAGAGCCGCTGAGAATGTGGCAGCATGATACCTCTGGCAGGACACTTTACAACAACATGCTGAATAGTTGTTTTTTACTCAAGTCATTTTTAACCGTAACCGCTGTATTCTCCAATTCAGTAACGTCACATACGTCGTATTTCCTATTTGCCTTCAGCACACAACACTATGTTGAAGTAGCTAAACACTCGGGGAACTTGGAGCAAGAATACACGTTTGCTGAACTAGCTGATATGCACCATGTGTACGGCGAAGCAGGAAGTCGTGCTTCAATTGCTGGACAGATTTACAGCGAAAAATAATCCAATAGATGGCATCCACATCGGACTACTTTCGAGTCTATAGTTCGGCGTTTGCGAGGAAGTGGTTCTGTGGCGCCGAATAAAGCAGATTGCGGTGCAGGACGTACTCGTCGCACTGCGTAATTCAAAGGAAACATACTGCATACACTGCAAGAGGAACCATCAACCAGCACTCGTGCTACGCAACCACAAATCTTGGCAAATCTTGCACGAGGAACAGCTCCACCCCTTCAATTTGCAAAAGGTGCAAGCCTTAACTCCGAGGGATTTTAATTTAGTCCTGAGGTTTTGTGAATAGGCCCTAAAGTAGCCACTGGTGTTGTTTTCATTAGTGTTGTTCACAGGGATGAGCGGATTCTTGAAGCCTAGAAAGCCAATTAGGAGGGTAGATACATAATTTTCCGGCTTAACCATTTCCTAGATATGAAAAGGCAAAAACTATATTTCAGTTTTCAATATAGTCGCCCTTTATTGCAATACGCTTCTCACATCTTTGAATTAACATTTTAACCCCCCTCCCCCCAAAAAAACTAGTCAACTCTTGTCTGCAAAATGGGCATAAACAGCATCCATCACTTATTCACACTTAAATTTCCTTCCTTGAAGGTCCTTGAGTTTTGAGAAGAGGAAATAGTCACTGGGAGCTAGATGTGGGCTGTAGGGTGGATGGTCGATTTCCTTGAAGCCATATTTCTTCACTGTTTCCTTTTCAACAAGAGCTGTGTGCACAGGTGCGTTGTGATGGTGCACACCTCCGCTCAGGTTTCCTCGCCTTTTCTTTTTAATGGAAGCACGTAGTCTGTGCAGTAGGCCAGCATAGTACGTCCCATTTATGGTGGTGCTCCTCTTCTAGAAGTCAATGAATATTCCTTCACAGTCCCAAAAGATTGTGGCAATGATTTTCTTTGTTGACTGAGTGACCTTGGCCTTAAGATGCGGTGCTTCGACTAGTTTGCGCCACTGCATTGATTCTCTTTTGGACAAGGGATCTTAGTAGAGGAACTTAGTTTCATCTCCTTAACAATGGTTTGCCGAACTTCTCTCTCGTTGCCACGGCGGAGCTGCAAAAGTGCCTGACAGCAGATGACTCGCTGCTTTTTGGACTGAGGAAATAAGTCTACGCACCCATTTTGCACTAACCTTATTCATGTTTAAATGTTAATGAATAATTCGAATGAGTGTTGTTTTAGAAAGGCCCAACCTTACTGCTATTTCTTTAACGTTGAGCCGCCGGTCTTCCATAATTTCTCCTTCCACAAGAGCGATGTTTACAGGAGTGAGACCTCCAAGGGCCGACCTGCATGCTCTTCGTTTTCAATGCTTTCTCGACTCATTCGAAATATTTTGGCCCATTATTTTACGGTAGAATATGAAGGGGCTGCTTCCCCATTTACACCGTCCAATTTCATTTGAAGTAAAGTTCTTATTTTGTGAAGAACTTAATAACAGCTCGATACTCAGTTTTGAACATGTCACATCTTCTACACATAGCCTTCTTTTTGTAACTATATCTGAGCAACTTAGGACACCGTAGCGGAAGTTACAGCTACAATTATTTACTTAACAGATAAGATATGACACAACAGGATTTTGTGAAAGCGTTAATCCTTATCGTCGGCGAGGCCGGAAACTTATGGACCTACCCTCGTATGGGCATACGAAAATTCCCATGCTACTGTGCAGAAGAGCCCTCAACAGTTTGTGGTGAGCGTATGGGCCGACATTGCTTCTGACTACGTCATTGGTCCATACCTTCTTTCTCCTCGACTGCGTGGTGATTAGAACCGATTTCTGTAGTATGTATTACCAGCCCTTTTGGAGGAAGTGCCGCTTGATGTTACGGCTCAACTGCATTTCCAACATGATAGGGCTCCTGCGCATCATGCTATAAACGTGCAGAGCATCTAAATCTTCCCCAATCACTGGTTCGGAAGCGGCAGTCCTACCACCTCGTTCTCCGGATCTCAATCTCTTGGATTTCTTTTTCGGGGGTCATCTTCAGACTGGTGTATTCATCGCCGATTGATTCTGAAGAGGGACTGGTTGCCGCATTATTGCAGCCAGTGATTAGATTCGTAACCTATCAGAAATTCTCAACGGTATTCAGGAATAATTTCTGCGTAGAAGCCACTTAAGCATTGAGGTTAGAGGTCATCGGTTTGAACAATTCCTTCGTAATCGGTGCATTTTCGTTTGTTAATTCATCTTTTTTCATATTGGCAAATATCTATTGTATTGTAACGTTAATAACCAGACAACTTAGTTTTGTAAGAATTGAGTCACACCTAGATCGTTTAGGTACTTAAAATTGCAATTTTGTTAGTCGTTATTTGTGTAGACTTGTACCAGTTTATTTAATATTATTGTACGTATTTAGTTTTCAGCGTGTAACATTTAGACCATGAAAGTGTAAATTTAGATTAGAAGAACCTTAAGTTAAATACTTGAGCATTGGTTAAGTTAAAACGTATATAGGACACAACACAAATGTTTCCTGTAAATCAAATTAAACTAATTGTGTGATTGTAGAAAGAAAGAAGAAAACAAACGCGGCATATTGGGATTCGAACCCGAAATTCAAATGTCTGTTTACCAGCGCCTTTCTGGTAAAATATCTATTGCGCTAAAGACGCAACTTCCGATTAGCTCCACTTATTTTCTATCATGCCATATAGTTGAAGTGGAAGTGATCAGTGATGTGCAGTCTCCATAGCAATTTCAAGGCTTAATCTAGTATTTTGTCTTCGTAGACCACAGATTTCCCATCTCAAATTAATTTAACTACGAACCTTCTATTACCAGTAAACTTCGTGCGGTGTTATCCATTTGTAGCCGGTATATTGTAATTTAGTCCGCCTTAGCTGGTCAGGTTTTTTTTTTAAATTAACGCCTCATAGCTCATCCCTCTTTGGGTCGCTCACTAACGTGTGGAGCTCAGGACTCTCCTGTAGTCATTAGACATCTGTTACTGGCCGAGGATACGGCAGAACATAACTGAATCTCACAAACAACCTAGGGCCACTGCTCAGCCTTCATATAATACCCGAGTGGTGCTTTACAGAAGATTTGCCGAAGCCAGAAGGGAGGGGATTCTGGAGGATTCTACCCGCGTTCCGAAAAAAGTTCCGAACGTTCGAAACTGGGAACAGATCAGTAGTTAAGGCCCCGGATTAAGCAATGGATTAACGATAATCCTGCCGCTAGGTGGCGTTGGTGTCGCGTTAATCCTTCTTAATCTGTTGGATAATGTGGATTATTGGGATTAGCGGGAAGTTCGAAAAGTTGCCACACTAGTGGCGAGGATTATGGTTAATCCACTTGCTTAATCTGGGGCCTTTTTTATATTTTCGTTAAACAGGATGCAGAGAGATTTACAATTGTGGTTATATTTATAGTAAAACGAGTACACATAAGAAGCATTAAATACACATATGGATGATAGATTATAAAGCTATGAATACTGTGATAAAAAAGCACAAAAGACACATGAATGGAGTATAAAATAGATATGAATAATACATGGATTAAAAAAAATCACATGGATATATATAGCACATATACACTGTTTATGTTTGAGATGCATTGTCACACATGTTTACGCACTAGGATAACTTTAAAAAATGTGGTGTGCTTGGAAGGTGGACGTTGGACCCTGATATCTTGATATTCATCGCTGCTGCTGCTGTCGATGCGAAACACGTGACGACGACGGAGAGGTTGGGTGATGCAGGTGATGAGGTGTGAGAAGTTGTCGCCGAGATGTTCGGTGGGATTGGGAATGGGAATGTGAATGGGTATGATGAAGTCTCTGTCGAAGCTGATGGCGTGACAACCTGAAGCGGTGACTTCGTTGCAGAGTGCGGATTTTGCGTTGTTGATGTAGATGATGCAGGTGGAATCTTGTTGGAAAATGTTAATTTTGTTAGGAGCACAGTTGACGTGAATAAGATCGGCATGATCTATGAATAGTTTGATGGTGACGGTCTTGACGTCACCGAAGAAGGTGGTACAGCAGGAGATGATGCGGATATTACCGGGAAATTGTCCTTTGGTGGAGAGACTGGGATTGAAGAGTAGTTTGAGGTGAGGTTGTTGCCGACGAAAATGGGGTCGGTTTCGCAGGCCATTATGCGGCGGTGAATTGTACGACGTAACGTTTGAATCCGCTTCGGAGTTTTTCTTCGCCTTTGTAGAACATGCAGAAAGGGTTTTTATTTAGGTTTTGGATGACTTCGGGGGTGGCTTTTCCAAATTTGGAAGGGAGGAAAACCTCGGTATCGTCGTCTAGTTTGACGACGGTTTTGGCTCCGTATACGGTTTCGACAGATTTGACACACTGCACACGGTATGGTACGTTTTCACGTAGGGATGAGACGCTGAGTATGTCGCAGGTGTTGGATAATTCTTCAAGTTGGCGAAGGGCGTCCATTTTGGCAGAAGCGGCAGTGTTTAACAGAGCTGGGCCGTCGAAATGGATGCGTTGGGTTGGTAGGTTGTAATGCTTGGTGCACCTTCGGTAGGGAGCACAAACTTCCTTTGCGTCGTTGGAAAGCTGATGCCAAACGATGTTTACGTCGAATGGAGGTTAACGAGTGAAGATGGTGTTACCGTTTTGCAGGAGCACTTGACGTTTTGGGGCAGGAGCACCTGGAGGCGTTTTCCGTTTTCAAGGTACTTTAACAATACGGTGAAGCACCCGCAGGTCATGAGTTGTTTCTGCCGGCGTATTTGCGGAGAAACTCTTGGATCTGGTGGTTGAGTTGAGCGAGGTCTTCGTAGAAGCCCTGGTAGCCACGCTGGCACAGGTGAGTGAGACGAGAACGGAGTTGGCAGCTGCACGTTGGATGGAAGCAGGAGCAATGAACAACCGCACAGGGGTCTGCTGACATGTCACGACGACAGCTGAGCACGGACTGCGTGCTAAACGTGGAGTGGTATGCTTATTTGAAGGTTACATCCGCAATAAATGTGTGGTGGGGATGTTAATCGGTTGGGAGGGAGATATGGAAAAAACGTCATCCGGAGGAAGCGATAATGAGTGTGGGAAACGAAGTGAGCAGCGATATAATAGGAAAGGGGACATCCGCAGGAAGTGCAGGGGTTGTTAATTGGCAGGAAGGGAGATATGGAAAATCCCGACATCCTGAGGAAGCGATAATGAGTGTGGGAAAGGGAAGCGGACATCCGCAGGATATGTTGAACGGTTGGAAAACCGCATCCGCAGGAAGCGATAATGGGAGGATTTGAATTGGAAGGAAATAACGGTCGACTGGTAAAAACCCAAGCTCACCACCAAACGTTGCTTTTGCTATAGGCAATTTTGCCTTGGTCTTGTTGTTCTTCTTCTTGCACAATAGTTTTGTTTTGATGGACGCTGAACTTCCACTTGCCGTGTATAAGATCGGGTAGAATATAGGCTGTAACATTGCCCAAATGTGCGGTTAAGCATCTCCCGAAGCACATGCGGTCTTGGTGTATCATTTCCTGCATGTTAGCTACGGAAATGTACTGTTCGAAGAAGATTATGTATAATCCTCTTGTGGCAACAAATTGGAAGCATTGTTGGGACGAATGGTGCTCTTCTTCTTCACAATTTGTGTTGCAGGAAGCCCACAAATGTGATTTGAAATGGATATCGTTGAAACTGATGTTGGAGAACACGAAATGAACTTGGCTCTCGCAGCTGTGAACTTTGACGGACACAAGTTTTCCGTCGTAGGTATGATCGATGAAACGGAGTGCATAAGGAGCATTTTTTTTAGGATTCCCCTCTGCTTCGTAATTTTTAAACACCTTGGTTCCCTCGCAGTACACGGAGACGTAGTTTCTGTATCCCATGCTGGAGGTGCTTATGGGTTGGTGGTTGCGAGGCGACAGACGGTTATGTTTGGGTGATGTTTTGGATGAGGAGAAGTTTTAGGAAATGTTCTATTTCCAGGAAGGTTCGAAAATTAGCGCACTGGATATACTTGGTGAACTGGGTAAAGTTTGTGGAATCGAAAGGGATGTTGGAAGCATGAAGGAGGTACTTGCGGTAGGCTAATATTTGATTTTGCACGTCCATTTCTTCTTTCCTCCTGTGATACAAGATGTCGGTAATGATTCGTTGCAAGCTTTCCAGTGCGTCCCATTCTTGCGGGGTCAGGGAGATGCTGTTGCTTTGCAGATCTTTGAAGACGATGTTTAGCTTTCCGAATGCGCAGCTGAAGAGGGCCGAAATGCGTTCGCAAAACTCATGCTCTTGCAGACGTCCCTCGCAGTGGTGAAGGCGGCGATGGATGCTAGACTTTGTTTCGGCGAGAGTGTTCCATTCTGTGGAGCTGAGGACGACGGCGTTGCGTTTTCCACATTTTGCAATGGTCACCACGAGCTGGTGTGGAGGGGTGGGAGAAAAGCCCACGCACATGAACTTGGTTTGTTGTGGGTTAAGAAACTATAGATCAGAAAGGGGTCCGATGAAGGGTAGTTGCTTGGGCGGGTGTTCTTGCGGGTCTTCGGGATGTTCCTGGAGGATGGTAAGTTGCCTCTTGACTGATGGTAATTGCTGCGGCGTTTGTAGACCCAGGGCACTGAAACGAGAGAGAGAGAGACGAGCGTGTTAGAGCATTGTAAGATGGGATGAAGCGGAAACGAAAAACCCAAGAGAAGGAGTTTGCTTACCTGGGCGGTGTGTGTGCGGTTTCCATGTTTCACTGCGAATAAGGCCGGCGAGGCGCGTATGGCGCTTTATAGCAGCGGGAGCGAGTTCTGAAAGCACATGGGAGAGAATGAGTACCAGAGAGTATGGAGTGATATGAGGTGTTGGGAAAGTTTGTTACCTGCAAAGGTTGACACGACTGTAGAGTGCCGGAGCATTTTGGGATACATGCGTCTTTGTAGGTGTTTTGAATGACGGCATCGTTTTGCTTATAATCGGTGATGTGGAATTTAGAAAAGAACGCGGTTTTGGGAAAGCCGGAGCAGCAGTGGGTGAGGTAATCGATGACGTAATGACCGCACGTGGTGCTGTCATACCCTTGCAACCTTCTGGCATTGTGCGACCATCGGTTACCGCAGCAGCCGTTGAGAAACTTTAGGAAATGAGGCGATAGGGGAGCTAGAACGTAGCTGTCGAAATACTGTCCGTGACCGCTGTGTGCGACAAAGATGCAAACCCAGTGCTTGCTTGGCAGGGTAATGGGATCGGTGTTAGCGACCAAAGCAAACGGAAGTTTACGATGGGTGGTTACTGCGGGTAGTGTATCGCAGGCGAAAACGCCTAAAAAGTGAGGGCGCGTTGAGGGGCAGTTGGATAGAAAACGTTCTATTTGAAGCGAGTTCATGATATGAGAATGGATCTGTTGGCATCGATTTCGAGGGTGCGATGTATTTCCGCCAGGACGAGAAGAACGACTGGTTCTGTCAACTGTTTAGCAAAACCGACTCTTATAGACACGGAACCGTGGGGCTGACCGGAGATGTAATATTCGTTTGCGCTTATGTCGGCAGTGAGATCGAAAGCCATGACGGTGTAACCGTGAGCGTAGGATTCTCTAGAGATGGAGTGTCCCTCGTCTTTGAAATGAATGCCGAGGCCGTCTTGGAGGGTTTGAAAGCATTGCATTTAGTGCCCCTTATTAAAGTGGGGTTTAAGGGGTTGAGAGGGTACGGGTTGGCCGTTGACGTAGAGTTGAAACGTGTTCATGTTGAAATGTTGGAAATTGAGGGGATTTTTGGTGACGTCGCCGGTGTATGCCTTGTCGGAGACCAAGGCGACCACCACCCGCCTGGGAATTTGGCCTGTGAAGACGTCGCTAAAGGTCATTGCGCTGGTCTCTTTGGGAATGCTGAGAGCGTGAAAGCTGAAATCCTTGAGATGGTACTTCGCGTTGCTCTTTGCTAGCGCAGCCTGATGAGCAAGCTTGATGGTGGGCGAGGGTCTAACGGCTTTTAGATGTAGCGTGGCGGACTGAATATCGGCGTAACCTTTGAAGGTGGCGTTGTTGGAAAACAGATGGAATTGGGGAGAGGAAGGTGTGAGCTTGATGGTGACGCTGACGTTGAGCAGCAATGATTCCTGCCTAAACAGGGCGTTGGTTAGGGGCGCTATGAGCTGCACGACCTTGCTGGTACTCGTGAACCCCTTGCGAAACAAGAAACCGGCGTTGGCGGCGAACGTGTCCATGATTCCCGCCGTGTCTTTCATCCAGAGAGCGGACTAGCTTGGAGTTCATGGCATCTTCCGAATAATTGAGAAGAGTCGAGGTACGTTCTATAGGGGTATACTGCTTGTGGCATGGAGACGATGACGCTATTGAACGATACATCCACTTGCTGAAACAGGGAATTTAGCGCATTGTTGACGAAAGTGACGTTATCGTCCGGTTTGAGAGCCGCTCCGTCGGCATCGACGATGCGAACGAAGAGCTCGAGGACGACGTAAGTCATGTCGAGGTATTCGTCCGCATTTCCGGAATAATGAAAAGTGATGGATGCGTTCATGATGGTGTTTTGAGGGTTTAGGGATACGAACCGAGACTCTTCCACGTTCATCTGAACGGGAAGGTCTTTGAAGAGGTCGAGCTCGGAACTCATGTGGACGACTGCTTCGGACATTATGAGAACACGTCCTGCACCTTTCGCCTGCCGCGTTTCAACCTAGACTGCTTTGGCTTGGAGGGTTTCGCGCGTTTCATTGCCTTGAGACGCCTGACGCCCGATCCTATCATGGAATCGATTTTTTCGTCTGTTTTTCGCTTTAGATTCGATCCCGCCTCCTTTAGCCTGAGCTTGAGGGCCTCCTTAGGAGGTCTTCCTCTGGTGGCCACGTCGGACAGCACGTGCGCGCCCACTTTAAGCGCCTCTTTGCCGACCGCCTTGGCGCCCCTTTTTAAGAAGGGTAGAACGGTTCTGAAAAGGCCTCCGAGCGGAGAAAACAGACCGCTTCCTCGCTGGTAGCGCTTACCGCGATAGAGAGCGAAATCCCGATGGTCTAGCGCGCCACCGGCTTGATTGAGATAGTATTGCGTGTGCACGTCCATTACTGTTTTGGTCTGAAGGTGAGAACTATAGTGGAGGATAATCCGTCGGCAAATGGCAGAAGATCGCCATAACCGTTTCTTAAATCTATGTTGAGGGTTTTGAAGTCTTGTGTTATGAGCGGTACCCAGTTTAGAGGAAAGAAGGATTTTTCGTCGGACATGTACGTGTTGTTGCTTTTTTCGTATTGCACCGCTACGCTCTCTATCACTTGGACAAATGTGTCGCCCACCACTTGCGGTGCCACCAGATTACAGTAGATAAACATTTCGTAAGGGAGCCCCATATACGGGTCTACGGGGTATTTTGGGTCTTTCTGCAGGATGATGTTGGTGTAAGGCTCGAAACCCAGCATTTTGGCCATGGCGGGCGTGAGCAGCAAGCTGTGAATGCGATGAAACGGTTCGATTTCAGCGGGAGTTGCGGCGGTCTCCGAAGGGGGTGGATGTGCGCCTTCGGCAGTTGGTGTCGAAGGAGCGGTAGGAACTGGTTTAGGCTGCGGTGCAGAAGCGGATGGGGGTTGCGCAGCGGTTGATGGTTTGGGAGAGACCGGTGGCTTTGGCGGATGGTGTGTGCCGCTGGGTCTGGGTCTTGGTGGTGGTGGTTTGGGGGTTCTGGATGGTTTAAGTTTGCCCGGTGCGTCGCCCATCATCGCTTCGCTGGGAACCGTGGTCTTTGCGACGCGGACGACGTTCTCCACGAAACCGTTAAAAGGAATGTCGGGAAGTTGCTGCGCATGCGTGACTGCAACGTTAACGCTGACCGTTCTGTTGCGGTCGTTGTATAGAAAAAAGTTTTCCACGTGCAAATTCTGCGCGATGACGGCGTTCGTCCGGCTGACGAGGTCTTTAGGGTCGTGCACGATGCCCGGGGGCATTTGCAAGCTAAATTTCAAATGCGTGGGCAGGAGCGTCATGGTGTACTTGGTGCCGATGAGCTGCGCGTCGCCTTCAGAAACGTAGAATTTCACGGGTACCTGACCTTTTGCAGGGCCACTTCCCACTCTCCCTGCAGCACGATTCGTTCTGGCAATATGTTGGAAAATTTGGAAGTGGTGTTAACGGTAATGTGATCCATGGAAGCGTTGCTCACGAGCGTGAGCGAGAAGGGTTCGGTCTTGATCATATCGAAGCGATCGTCGAAGCCTGAACCCACGAGTTAAATTTGGAAGGATATCCCTTCCACTTGACCAAAAGTTGTTTGTTTCGCCCGCGGCCCTTTGCAACCCTTCGGTGTAACAGTTGCCGTCTATGTCCTCTCCGGCGAGATCGTTGAGCTTATATACCACCGGCCGACCGCGCACGACCTTGTGGATCACGAAGATTTCCTCTGTCCAGTTCTGCTCGTATCCCTTGTGGAATTTCATTTTCTCCTTGGATATGCGCACGTGATCTCCGACAGAGTATTTGGGCGGCGCTTTACGGGGAAGGCGCCTGTCGTACAGATTGTGGTACACTTGCACGATGTTAGTATCGTTCACGTCCTTGGGTGCCATTTTGATGGACCTGTGATACGAACTGTTGTACGACTGCAGCAGTGCCGGAAGCACCTCCACGTTTCTGTAGCGGTTCGTGTGTGAAATATTTCCACATCTTCGTCTTGAGAGTGCGGATGAAGCGTTCGACGACGCTGGCTTTGACATTTTTGGTGGTGTAATGAAGCACGCCGTGTTTGTTGAGAAAGTCGCGAAAGGTTTTCTTGGTGAACTCTTGTTTCCTTGTCGGTCTGCAGAACGCGGGGAACGCGCTCGGAGAATATGGAGCGAAACGCCTTTGCCACCTCGGACCCCAGCTTCGATTTGAGAGGTACGGCCCAAGCATATTGGAGAAGACGTCGATGACGGTGAGAATGTACGCGTAAGGTTTGTTATGCTGCTTGATGCTGTTCATGACGTTGAGATCCGCCTCCCGAAGATCGTTCATATTGGTGACGTGGTAGTATCGAGTCGGGAATCGCTTCCGCACCTGTTTGTGCAACGTGTAACTGTCCTGGGTTCGAAGAAACGACTGGACGTTTGCCTTCGATATCCCCGTGGCCTTTCGGAGTGCGTTTACCGAGCCGAAGCCGGCAGGATGTTCCGGTTTTGCATAATAACGCATTATCGTCTTCCATTCCTTCATCTCTTACGTGTAAAGAGGGTCCCACTTTCGCATGCGTTAGGTTATAGCTGGACCTGTTCGGTTTCCTCTTGAGTGAGGAAGCAGACGGTCTTTTCTTTTTGGGCGAGAAATGGTTAGCTTTTGCGGATCTCGAGGGCCCTGACTTCTCCTTCTTTACGTGCACCTCCTCCAGAAGGTGAACGTCGTCGTCGCTTTCGCGAAGGTAGGGCTTTCTCACTTGTGACACGAGATCGAGATAGTTTCCCAATTTATATTTCATTAACCGCCACTTTTGGTCGGCAGATATTTCTTTTTTGCGCTGAAGGTCCTACATCTCTTTGGCCAGCCTAGCTATGGTTTTCTCGATGAGGTGAACATTTTCTACGGTTTTCGGCTGCGGAGCCACGACGATCTGCCTGCCGAGGTTCATCCTGTAAGTTTCGACACGAGCGCGCCACCCAGAGAAGCCAGAATGGGCAGAAGAAACGCCGGTAAAAATCCTCCTTTCTGAATCAAAATTTTCTTCTTCAACGGCACCTTCCTGTCGATTAACTTTCTTCAAGCCGATTTATGCCGTTTTAAGCGATTCACGCATCTGGTGGGTAGTTGCACGTGACCTCTGCACACGTTGAGCATGCATTCGCAAATGGCCTTTATGAGATCTCCGTTCGCGTTTTTCAACACCTTCTTGCGCACGGCAGGGTTTGCCTTGGCCAGGACGGTCAGATTTCCGTGCTGCCTGGCTATGCGCGCGCTGCTCAATTTGGCAATGCTCCTACCCCGAACCATGTTTGCGCGATAATGACGGCGTCGAAAGGCGCGCTTTATTTGAAAACGAAACCTTATTCATCGGCGCTCGTTTGGAACGAAATACGAGAGCGTCTCGCCCGGTAGCACGCCCATTCGATACCTGTAACGGTCGGCCGTGTATTGCGTGCAGTCGAGCACCAGATACCCGTGCGGTTGTTCGGTGGCCTTTTCGAAGGCCTCCAGCATAAACTTCGAGTTCCTCGGTTCGATCTGTTGGCACAGCCTCTCTACTTGCATCTTATCCCTGTTCTTGAACGCCATGATGTAGTTTGCGTTGAGAGATATCGTTCGAAATTTCTGTCCCTGCGGGAACACGTTCTGCAGGATGTACACGATTCCGAAGCGCTTGTGGTGCGAGTCTGGTGAAAAAATTGGACACGTTCGAACACCCACACCCTCGAACATGAGGTCGACGAGGTAATTCTCGCCCACGGAACTCAGCTCGGGCACGCCAGCGTGGGTCTCGCACTCTAGCGGTAGGGTTTCGACTTTCGGCGAATAATCCGGCGGGTGGCACCACAGCACCTTATAGGGAGGCCGGTCGAACGATTCGTCGGCGTTGCGTATGAGGTTCTTCACGAAGGTGGACTTTCCGCAGCGCGACGACCCCGCGACCAGCATCGTGCTGGGAAAATCGAATCGTCTAAGGCTGCGCGGTGAGCGCATTGTCCCGGGTTCCAAATGGACGCCAAGGGCGCTTGGTGTCTCATTTATGTGCGCACTCCCTCTTGAATCCGTAGGGATAGGAGTCGCAGTTGTCGGCAAGCACGCGCTTGTTCACCACCATCCTGAAGGTCTTGGTGCAAGGCTCGGTGACCAACGTCCAGAGGGGTTTTCTCGATATCTGAGTACCCTCGAGAGTTACCCTCTTGACATTATCCCCGAGCACCACGTCCCGAATCACGTCCGCGGTCACACGCTTCAGGTTGCCGGAATTCAAGGTAATGCCCTTCACCTTGCACACCGAGAAGTTCGGATGCGTCTCCGGACACTTAATTTCGAGGCAATAGCTCTTCGGACCCGTGGTGGCGAACCGGGAGACGTAGGCGCCCTTGCCATACTTCTCCAGCTCGTCTGTCATGTCGCTGAGGAAGCGACCGACGGGAGGCATCCACAGGCCCGGCGCGTACGTGGCGATCACCGAGACCGTGTCAAAGTGGCAGACCCGGTCCCCCAACGCGCGCAGGTACGCGTAGAGCTGCGCGTGCGCGGTCGTGTACGCGGCCACGACGGCGTTCCCCGTGGGGTTCACCCTGGGGCTCTTGTCGACGTACCTCCATACGACGACCATCACTTCGTCCGTGGCCGGGACGTAGGACTGCACCTCCACGGCGGGGTCGTTGAGAAGTTCGACGAGCCTGTCGTAGCGATCGACCAGTTCGCACGTGGGCAGGTTGTCCCTCTGCCCCATCTTGCCCCAGAAGGAGTTGAGCATGAGCTTGGCGAGCTCGCGCCTGCCCGGATTCGGGGCGATGGCGTTGGGGTCGAGAGCGATGCCTTCGCGTTGCAGAAACTCCTTCACGTAGTCTTCCTTCTGCTCGGTCGAGTGGCAGTCCGAAGGCCAACCGGAGGCTTCGGTCTTGATCTTGAGGAACTGGTTCACGTATGTCTCGAACAGTCCCTTCTCGCCCGTGTCGGGGTCGTACCGCACCGTGTCGTAGTCCCAAATTTCGTACACGCGGAGCAGTTGGTAACCCTCGTGCAGGGCCGCCTTCACCTCGTTCAGGACCCACGTCCCCGTCAGGCACCTCTCGTCCTCCGGGTGCCGGCACGCTTCTTGGCTTTCCGCCTCCGCACATGCGCGGCACAGGACGAACATCAGCTTGCCGTTGATGCGAGCCGGCAGCACGGGGTGATACAGGGCGTTCGGAGGTAACACGGTACATTTGATCAATCCACCCTGTATATCCTCGAGGTTGGGAAAGCGATCCAAGTGGATCTTGGGGTGGCCCACGGGGTACGGTGTCGTCTTGTTCACGAAGAGTTAAAGGGAGCAGACGTCGAGATAGAACATCTTGGTGTCGCCCGACGCCTCGGCGTATGTCTTGGTGCAGTTGGTGCGCCCGCCGAAAAAGGCGTCCCTCGGATTCAGGGGTTCCGGGTGGGGGAAGCCCTTCGCGAATGCCGCCAATTTCGGGTCGGCCTTCGCCATCGCGTTAAATTCGCACTCCCACATCTCGACGACGTCGTACCCGGCGCTTCGGATCTTGTTGGAGATTTTCACGGTGCTCTCGTACCTGCCGGTCATCGTTTCTTTCCCCGTATTATACAGCACTGCGTGGCGGTTGTGGAAACATCGCTTGCAGCCGTGGTACCAGCAGCCGTGAAAGAAAAACACCCGTTTCCCCTCCCCGTCCTCCCTATACCCGTCCACCTTGTGCCCGAGAACCTTCACTTCGCGCCCTCTGAGGGCGTGCTGGATGGTGATGTTTTTCTGCGCCTCTACCCAAGACAGCCAAATGCAGGCGATGCGCGACTGCTTGTCCGCCAGGCTGTAACCGCCGGTGGGCAACAGTGGGATCTTGTCGCGCGGCATAAACCGCTTTCGGTAGACGCACATGCACGCATGCTCGATGGTGACGCAGTCTCGGAACGGGTCGATTCCGTTCTCGTCCAGGAATTCTCTCCTGAATTTCGAAACTCCCCGGCTCAGCAGAAACATGTCCATCTTGCAGTACGTCACCATTTCCTGCTGCATGTCGTACACGTACCCGGAGGACGCCCTTTCCTCGTGCCACTGCTCGAACGCCTTCCTCCCCTCCACCGACATGCCGTCCGGGCAGTAGTACTTTGCGTCGGGAATCGAACCCACGTAATGCTCGTTTTCCTTTGTGTTAAAGAGGTATGGGAAATTACCTTTGCTTTCCTGTAATCCGAAAGTCTTAGAAAAGCGAGCTAGCGGCATGGGAATGAAGTTGAGCGAGTCTAGAAACGTGACGTCACCGTGCTTCATTTGGTAGATGTTGGTACCGTTCATGATTAGCTCGGGCGTCCACTTTAAAGTGCCCACCATGTATTTCAATAGAAATTGGCCGTCGTAGGCGCGCATGTTATGTGCCAGCAGCACGACGTCCCAGGCTTCGAACCTCGGGTGCATCACGTGGTCGAACAGCTGCTTCACCGGCGCGTCGATAAAACGTGTTCTTTCGTGCCGCACTGGGTGCAGAACACCATGATTTCGCCTTCTTCTATGCACAGGGGGCACGTTTGGTATATCACGCATAAATTTGGAACGTGCTCGTAAGTGTTCTCTTTGTTCTTGTACGCCATGTTCTGCGTACATTCGAAATCTATGAACATGAACACGAAGCGGTTTCTCTTGCTCGGTGAACAGTACGGCTGCATGTAGCACATGTGATTGCTCTTCTCGTGAACCTTGCAATTGGAGCAAAATTTTTCTCCGCACTCGTACTCACCTTTTCGGTGTCTCAGGTTCACCAGCTTATTGCAAGTAGTACACACTTTTTCCACGTCGCACACCGATAGCGCCTTCGGGTAAAAGACGCCTTTCCTCGTATGATTCGCAAAACAGGTTGCACCCTTAAAGTCTCGGTTACACGCGCCACAGTGTATGAACGCTTCATAGCGGTTAGGGCACTGCTGGTGGCACTTATAGCAACCACCGTCGCATCGATGGAATTCTTTTTTGTGCAACGAGGGATAATGGCAATGACGACAATACCACTTGCATTTAAAGCACTTGTGCAGATTTAAAATGACGTTAAAGTGCTCCTCGTGAAACATGACGTCAATGGGTTTATCTCCTTCCTTATCTGACGCGTACAGCACGTGCTTGCCCGTATGATCTGCAAACACCGTCACCGCGTACCGTTTTAACACCGCGTCTAAATGCCTAACGTCATCGATAGTAAATCTGTTATCCATCTTTCCTACGCTTTCGCACAAAGCTAAAGCTTTTTGTTTCTGCAGATATTCCGAACGTGTAATGGTGGTATAATTGACGTCACCGTCCACTTTAGCTTTGCACACCGCAATAGCTCTTGCTAAGCACAAGTTGTCTTTGTTCTTAATTTCAGCTATACCTTTGTTCCCGCTACAGGCGTCGCACGGCTTGTGACACGAACCCGAGACCTCCTTAGTCCACACAAAGGTGATTTTCAGAAGTCCCCCTAGCAAGAACTGCTGGTTGCTTTGCATCACCTCTATCGATTTTATCACCGCCTCCGCATTCACCTGGTCCGTGCGCCTCACGCTCATGTTAAACGCTTTTGACGCCTGATGTTCGCAATGCTTATGCCTAAGTACCCGGGTTCGTTCCCCAATAAGTTGTCTTTCGCGAACATAACAATGTCTGTAAACAGCAGCGACACCCATTGCTCCGGGTTTGCATCTCTTGGCACAGGGTTCACTGTCACTTGCGTTTCGGTAAAGCCCGAAAAAAACCTTTGCATCAATATCTGATTTTGACTTGTAATTTCAAACGTAGGCTGCAAGGTCGCCTCACCACTCGTCCCATCCTCGGGCTCCATACCGCTAAGCAGCGCAGCAGCTATTTTCAAGTACTGTGCAAATGCGCCTAAAGAGATGTACACAAATGTCACGAAGCTTTACGAGCACACTTTTTCACACTATCTGCTTTAACGGCAAAAAGTCACACTTCGGCAATCGGCTTATCGGACCGTGCTTTTATACGTAGTGCTTATCGTCAGCGCAACTTCTGCTCGCGCTCGGGAAAATCCCCGATTACAAAAATCCCCGTTGGTTTATCTCCCCTCAACTTCTAAAAAAACCCGTAATCGCGTGCTTTTCCACCATCACTTCCGGTTGCACCGTATAAAATGGCCACAACATCCGTTTTCCTTGTGTAGCAGTTTTTCCTGCCATTTACCGCAAAAACCACATTTTTCAACGTTTCTCGCTAATGAGCTTCCTTTTAAACTGCCATTTTTAAATATTCAGAGTCCCTTACACAACTTGTTCCGCGGTAGCCATTTGCTGCGCCAACCCCCCACTCCTGGTCCCCAGTTCTTTTTACAACATGGCGCACCGCATTTCCGACCCCAACAGGCAGTCTTGAACCAGAGTTATTCCTCTACCGTCTTGTGGATGAAGGGGAGTGGTATGGGTCTTATGTACCCCGAGGCTCGAACAGTTCTTGTATTAGTCTGAACTGGGGCTTGCTCTCCTGGACACCGATGCTTCTGGAAGTCGCCGAACCAGAGAAAGAGTTTATTACTAATGCCTTAGTCATGGTCGAAACCTTTTAATTATGAAACAGCCCACAGCAAGCAATAGTTGGCAGTAGCAATGTGGCTTCTCTAAGTTCTTAAACTCGGGTAGCCTCCAGTATTGCCGGCATGGGTCTCCACTAGAACTTCCTTTACCTTGCTCCTCGGGAGGACTAGTGTTCCACCTTGGTTTTACAGTCCGTAGACTCCTACACTTCAACACTCCCTACCGGACTAACAGGGAGATCCCTTGCGTCCAGTAGCTTTTATAAATTCGATCTCTGGGGGCTACGTGTCCCCTCAGGTCGTTCAACAGTTTCTTATCCTCAAGATCGGCCATATGCCCCGGTCCTTAAGTTTCTCGCTTCTCCAGATCTTCATTCCTAAGGACTGCGATTGTGCTGTGATCGGACGTGAGGTTGCAACTCCCTCCTAAGTTTCCACCTTCACATAGCGGCTGTAAATATCCGCATAGCCTTTGGGAAAGTGCATCCGCGTTATAATGCAGTCTTCTGCCCGGTTTTCCGAGGTAAAATAGTACTCCTGCAGTCGTTGGACAAGTTCCGGAAGCCCAACAAAGGTTAGAGCGGAATGGTCTATTTGTAGGTGAAACTCTTCTTTAAAATAGCGTGGAACCCCTTCAGGATCACTACAACCGCCAGTGACGTCGTGTTACGCAATAGTTGTCCTTGGACAGAATTCTACTGAAGCAGGTCAATACTCTTGCGTTCACGATTCTGCTCTTATGGCAGGATACACCCTAAGCCGACCTCACTGGCACCCATGTGAACCACAAACTACTTGCCGAACTTTCCTAGAGCCGGAGCTGTGCATGGGGCGTTCTACGGGGCCGCTAAAACCCCCATAGACCGGCTGGACTAGTCTGTCAGTTCTCAGTGAGTTGCGTTAACGATGTTTGCATACCACTCAGTGGATTTCCGGTAGTACCGTGCATTATCCGTACTAATCCAGGATTTATGGTTCTTATTCGTTCCTCTGTATGGGCACTCCATGAAATCTGGCATCTTCTCAGGGTCCGCAGCCACTCTTATCAGGGTTTGCAATGTGTCCCAGGAAGCGAACTTGTTTTCTGAATACTTTGCGTTTCTTTGAGTTTAATTTGAGATTGAGTTTCTGATGCGTCTCGAACACCTTCCGGTTGCCAATTTCCGGTAGTCGAGCAGAGACGCAGATTTCCATCCTTTTTCAATAGTACTACCAACGAGGACCACGAACTATCGGATTCCTGTATTTCACCTTCCGCTATTCGTTTGTCTATTTCCTCCCGTTTTGCTAGCTCGACACTTTGAGAAGTCTGCCTGATCGGCCGAGCATCTTTGATGTCGATGGGCTGTATGACTAGGTACGGCAAAATTGGTCCTCTTGACATGCTGAAGATGTGCAGGAATTTGGCGAAATGGTTAAGGATTTGCCTCTCACCTCAGATTTTTGGCGGCCTCCTGTGGCCGAGAACCTGTGTACCGGGTTAACTAGTCGCGTATACAATTCTTTGGTGTTCCATCGGCGTCTGCTACGGGTGTTATATAGCCGACCGGCTCTCAGTTCTCCGTAACAGTTTTGCATATAAGCTCTTGGTGCCTGCTGTAGGTATATGGGCCCTCACCAGTACGATCTTCCGATCCGGAAGTAGTGTCCTGGTAAGGTACAGCTCATCTCGATGGGTTCCTCCGTCGAATATAATTTTCTTCATCAGGATTCTTTCTGTCTGTGCTGTCACCACCACCACCATCACCTCGCCCAACGGAATTACTCCCCGCGCTGCCAGTAAGAGCCTTATTGACAGCACTTTATATAGATGTTTCAGCTAGATGTCAACCCAGCACAGGTGAAATATGCGACGTCCACCTAGCATCGAAAACCGTAGGGCATCCATGTCGAAGATCACTTCGGTGATGACAATGAGCACCCCTA
Source organism: Deroplatys truncata (assembly GCA_030765065.1). Classification (NCBI taxonomy): domain Eukaryota; kingdom Metazoa; phylum Arthropoda; class Insecta; order Mantodea; family Mantidae; genus Deroplatys; species Deroplatys truncata. The sequence continues at coordinate 498,782,197 of CM060990.1, read as the reverse complement.
ATTCTAGCCTGCAACTGCAGAGGTTCAACTCCACGTAAGTTTGTCTGTCATGGGCAGTGACTTACCCGAGACGGTTTGCAGCTCCCAGTGCCTAACTGGCATGGTCTTAAGTAGTCGCTGCACCACAACAGCTTGGCTATGGTTAGTGACACCCGTGTCTACTAGCACCTTGCAAGTATGATCCCGAGTCAACCCATTCGCTATCAGACCATCCTCGCTGCTCCCAGCCGCTGTTTTCAAACTTAAGCGAGGGGAAGTTGTTGGCATTGGCATATCTGTTTTCACACAAGCCTTTAGTAATTTTAGTGATTCCCCACCTGGAGCACTCATAGTCTGTCCTTAGGTACCATGGCTCACTGCACCCCCAGCACGTACAATACCACCTTAAACACGGCCTGAGTGCTTTTGCAGAAACTAAAATGGCCGTCTATGTGGGTTTTGTATGCTAGAGGGGGGATGAGTTTACAGAATTTAGAGAAAAATATTAATGTTTGGGCGATTGATTTAAGAAGATTAATGCGTAGTTGAGTTTATAACATGTTTTCAACAATGGTTTTGATTGCTGTGTTCCCAGTTGCATGACAAATTAAAAAAAGTAGCAGCAAAGTCAAAGTGTTGAAGTTCCCAAAGGATGGCCATTTGAAACGAACAGTGGTTGAAAGCCATCGAAAGGGAGAATTTTTCGCAGACCAGAAACTTTGTGAAAAGTCCACTAATTATTTGTTTTAATATTCACAGTCTAGATGTGTTTACAAACATAACCTAATTCCTGCCCAATTGCTCATGTTTGCAGGACGCTGTTATATACTTTTTGTGAGTGGCACAGTTGCAATGTGTTGATATGTATACGTGCAATTCATTCTTTTTCTGTGCTTGCCGATAGGCCTGATAGAGCTGGCTAAATAAGTTTTAAATAGCTACTTATAAGTAGGTCTTTGACATTTGGTAACATATTCATAACCTAACTTAACCACATAGATTATTTTCCAAAACTAAATAAGTATTTCTGGATGTCATTAATTTTTCGATATATGTCTAAAATATAAACTCGGTGATATTTTTCTGAATTATAGCAAATTCCTTTTTAAAGATGTTCAATTTTAAGGTTAGTAGAAATTTCTCAGCAGTGATTATCAGCATGTTTTGAAATTTAGGCTTATAATCAAACTTGCATATAGATTATTTGTGGAAAAATGTTTGAAATAAAGCAAACCTAATAGAATGCCCTAATAAAAGGCACTGCCTACCAACAAAAGTTTGAGCTTCTATAATGAGAAAAAAGATGTGTTTAGAAAATAACATATGCACTTAAGGGGGAAAATGACTACTGATGCTTTTTAGAACTAGTGTTTATTATGGAATACTTGTCATCACTTTTATGCTTGCTTTTGTGTGTTAAACCTTGCTATTACTTTTCTTTTGCATCTTACACCTTTCATAAAACAATAAATGAAATGTTTTAAATGAGCTTAATCCATTTAAAGCTCTAACATACCAAGAAAGAGGCAGAATATTATTTTAGTTCATTTCCACTTTTCATCCACTAAAAATAATATTTGCTAAGGCTCTTTTACATTCTAAATGCAGGCCACAGTAATAATATTGTTGTAAAGTTCTTTGGCTGCATTTACCAGCAATATGGGGAATTATGTTTGCTGCCTCCACAGTTATTTTAGGGTTAATATTTATTTTTTTGAGATCATATGTTTATTTTTGTCCCATATTTTCAGAATTATACTGTGCCTCTCTTTCTTTCTTTCTTCCTTCCTTCCTTCCTTATTTATTTATTTCTTTCCTTCTTTCTTTATTTCTTTCTTTCTTTCTTTGTGACTGTCCCCTTCTAATTCTGAGTTGAGACAGTGCATGACAAGATGGGCATGACTGTGTTATAATTTAATGATACCAATAATTCAATAATAAATATTACCCCCCCCCCCACATCACCTCGAAATTAAGTTGCTAGACTTTACTGTACAGAAGTTAATCGAAATGTATGTGCATAGATATGGAAATTTATAATATTTCTCTTTAGATATCTCTGGACCTTTCACAGACTGTATTTAACAGAGCTAGCCTGAAGCAAGATCTTAACAAAATGGGTATATTGGTTTCAAATTCCCATAAATTTGAATGTTTTGCTTTTGCATATTAGTATTTCAGTTGTAATACCGTGAGAATTAACTAATTTCATTAATACACATGCCCCAAACAAAAACTCAAAAGTTAATTACAAGATTAATCTTCCAGGCTGTTTTGACGTAGTCTGCCGGAGATCGAGGTTCCAGACGTTTCATCTACTGCTGCGGTAGACATCCTCAGTGGCGCTGTCGAAGTTTCCTCGAAGGTTCCGCCGCGTCTTATGCGTCAGCTGTTTTCTGATTGGCGCGCTATGTTTTCCAGTCTTATATGATGTTTCCTGTTTTCGATGAGTGGGTGCCAGATGCTGTTTAGTTTTAAGGCCTCTTCCTTCTTATTAAAATTGTTAGGATGTTTATAGATTTCAGTGGCCTCTCATTGTAGTCGGGCATGGTAGTGTTGATGCAAGAATGAGAGTATCCTGGAACTTTGTATTCACCGCCCGCTTCAATGGCATGTTCAGCGACCGCAGAATTTTCTGTTTGGCCCAGACACAGTTTCTTTTTTGCTCCGTGAACCTGGTGCTAACGCTGTGCTGAGTAGTACCAATGCAGACTGAGCTGCAAGAACAAGGAATACGGTATACACCGGCTAATTACAGAGGCTCCCTGGGATCTTTAGCTGATTCCAGTAAATTGGGATTGTCTGGTGGGCATGAAGACCCTCTTGACATAATGACGTAGAGTGTGTTCGATTCGATCTGTGACATTTCTGAAATAAGATAGGAAGACAGTGCTCGTCCCTCCCAGGGGCTCACCTTATATGATTACGGGTTTGGCTTACCCGGGGGTTCCCGAGCCACTCGTCGCCATATTCATCCCATCATCCCCGTCCGGTCGAGGTGGGTTCGTTCTCGTGACCGGGGGACTCAAGGTAGGCTCTCTTGCGTTCTGTGCTTTTCATTCCATGACGCCCCTCGCCATCGTTTCTTTCTTCTCTACCTTATTTACGCGCATTTCGCCCCACGTCCATTCATTCACATATCCATTTTACTTCGCCGGCCTATCTGCGTGCGAAACGCCCACACAGTTTTATTTATTTTACCCTTTTATTTTAATCCTCCGTGGACACAACCTGGCGGATACCCGCGCACTGGGTGCGTGGGTAATGGCTTCATCCCCACCACCCGGGGTCGTCATGTAGGGTATGTGTTCGTATCCACTGTTCAACTGCAGTCCCGCGGGGGGCCATTGCATGAGCTGCTGACTTCTGACGGCGATTGGGTCCCTCTATGTTCTGGGAGGTGTGACCCTGGGGTGAGTTTGGGTGTAGATAGGCCACTCACCCAAGCCGGGGTAACGCCCGGGAAGTCAGAGCCCGAGGTCGGAGCCGGTTGCAATGGTGGAGGATTTCTTTCGCAATGGAGCTCCCTTTCTCCATTATAAACAACAAGCGCCGAAAAGTTATTCTAACAGAAGTAGCACGGCCGACATCCGGTTGTTACTTGGTCATTTCAAGAACAGAGGAAGGACAAAGTTTTGAGAAGGTGAACCCTTTTATCATACAGAAGGGCATTGATTCTATTGCTGGTCCGGTTCAGTGTTGCACTCGTCTTCGGAATGGTTCATTGTTGCTTCAATCCAAGTCCGAACAGCAAAGTAAGACCTTGTTGCGCGCTACGCTTCTCCACGGTTATCCCATCCGTGTTGAGAAGCGCCGCACCTTGAATTCCTGTCGAGGCGTTGTCACGACTCACAGCCTCGACGGAATGTCGGATGATGAACTGGTCGAGTATCTTTCCGACCAAAAGGTAACAGCGGTTCGAGTGCAGGCAAAACGCGACGGTATTTTGGTACCAACTCGTACCCTGTTTATCACTTTCGATGGTGTCGATCTGCTCACGAGTCTTTCAGCAGGGTACGAGCGTATTGCGGTGAGGCCTTATATTCCTAGACCTCTGCGTTGTTTTAAATGCCAACGTTTTGGGCATACGCAAGTCTCATGTAAGAGTGCCGTTACCATCTGTGCATCATGTAGCCAGCCCTCACATGAAGGTACCTTTTCAACAGCCCCCGTCTGCGTTAATTGCAAAGGGTCTCATTCTGCGTCATTTGCCGACTTTCCGCGGTACTTGGACGAGAAGGCGATCCAGGAGATCCGATTAAAAGAGAAACTCTCCTTCGCCGAAGCCCGGAGGCGTTACCATGCGCTCCAACCTTCGCTCCTGCGATCGGGTACATTTAGTTATGTTGTTGCCTCGCCTGTACCCCGGAAGGATGCCGAAACACAGACCTGGACCATGACTGCATTGACTGCCACTGCCATCCGGCTGTCCATTTCTGGCACTGTTATCAAGCCATCAAAAGCTGGTCCTAAGGTACTGAAGTCGCAAGACACTGCAAAGAAGCCAAAGCACAAACTTCGGAGAGAAGATTTTCTGAAGGACCCTCCACGTGCGTGCGGTAAGGAAGGTTCACCTCCTCCTCGAAGGTAGCAGTCCCAGGATGTTCCTGGGACAAGCCGTGCTCAGCGCCACACCTCGCCCATTGCCATCCAGAACCGATTCTCGGCGCTGGAATCGGTTTCTGGCTCTGAGTGCGTGGGCCCTCCCTTCGAGGAGGCTATGGAGTCTGACCAACTCCATACCAAAAGCCCGAGCACCAAGGTTAAGAAAAGGTTATTTTAAGCCGCCCTTCTAAGTATACAGTTTATCCCTTTTCTTGGTGGCTATCCTGACCTGGAATTTACGTGGTGTACGATCGCATAGGGCGGAACGGCAACTTTTATTGCGTTCCCATTCTCCTATGGTCGTGTGTTTGCAGGAGACCAAGCTTCGCCCTCACGACCCTTTAGATCTCCGAGGGTATGCTCCGGTTCGCTACGATCTTGAACCGGATGATTGTGCTCCTGCTCATGGAGGTGTCATGTTATTTTGGCGTAACGACGTTCATTTTCAAACTCGCACTTACGTCGGACCTGCAAGCTGGTGCCGCTAGGCTTCAATTACCCAGCTTTTTCTTTTCTGTTTGCTCTGTGTATACACCTCTATCATCTCGCCTCGCTCACGCGGACGTTCGCGATTTCTTGTCCTATCCCAACACCATTTCTTTTGCTGGGAGATTTTAATGCCCATCACCCCCTGTGGGGTTCGCCAAGGGCTTTTGCGAGGGTTACTCTTCTTTCCAACCTTTTTGACCAGTTCAACCTCTCCACCCTCAACACAGGTGAACCTACTTTTATTTCGGATTCTTCTGGTACATTCTCTCACTTGGACCTGGCCGTTTGCTCACTCCAGCATGCTAGTCGTCTGCAGTGGAACGTCGTCGCTGACACCTACTCCAACGACCATTACCCCTGCATCGTTTCCCTTCTGTCTCACCACGTCTCATTCCAGAGTGCCTAACTGGATATTCCGAAACGCCGACTGGAGATTGTATTCCAGCCTCGTGTGTTTTGAGGACCAGCCCTTCACTAACGTTAACCAAATGGTGCAGCACCTTACCTCTACGATGCTGACTGCCGCCGAACGCACAATTCCCCGTTCGTCCTCCCACCCTCGGCGTATTCATGTTTCGTGGTGGAACGAGGACTGTCGGGACGCCGTTCGTGCACGTAGAACTGCGCTTAGCGTGTTTCGGCGACACCCTACACTTGATAATTTGGTTACTTTTAAACAATCGCGCGCCAGGGCTCGTTGCATTATTCAGGATAGCAAGAAGGCATCTTGGACTCGTTTTGTCGAGTCTTTTAATCCCTTCACGCCTTCCTCTGTTTGGGATAAACCTCGTCGCTTCTCGGGTAAGGTGTCGCACTGTACTGTGTCTGGCCTTCAGGTTTCCAATGCCACCATAGTGGATCCGGCTGCCATTGTTAACACTCTGAGTGCTGCCTTTGAGGCGGTTTCCAGTTCTGCCCATTCCGCCGGCTTTCGCACTCTCAAAGACCGGCTGGATTCCCAGACCTTTAATTTTCGGTCTGCTAATTCGGAGTGTTAGGAGCTTTTCACAATGAGGGAGTTGGAGCACTCCGCTCCTGGGCCGGATGACATTCATGTCCTGATGTTAAAGAACCTTTCAGCCGACAGTAAACTCTTTCTCCTACAGGTCTATAACCGTATTCGGCAAGACGGGCATTTTCCTTCCGTTTGGCGCGAAGCCACCATTGTCCCTATACTTAAGCCTGGTAAGGATCGACAACTACCTTCCAGCTACCGTCCTATCTCCCTCACCAGTTGCGTTTGCAAGGTGATGGAGCGCATGATCAACGGGCGGTTGACATGGTGGCTTGAGTCTCAGAAACTTCTAGCGAACGCTCAGTGCGGATTTCGTCGCTATCGCTCTACCGTCGACCATCTGGTGTCCCTGTCGACGCATATTATGAATGGATTTCTGAGAAAGTGTCAAACCGTGGCTGTGTTTTTTGACCTGGAGAAAGCTTATGCCACTTGTTGGAGGGGCGGCATTTTACGTACACTTCACGCATGGAATATCCGCGGTCGTCTTCCCATATTTCTTCGGGAGTTTATGTCGGACCGCGTCTTTCGTGTACGTGTGGGCTCGGTTTTATCTAGTCGTTTTATTCAAGAGAACGGAGTACCGCAGGGCTCTGTATTCAGTGTCACACTTTTGCAATTGCTATCAACCCCATTGTTGATTGTATTCCGCCTGGCATTTCATTGTCCCTTTTTGTTGACGATTTTGCCATTTATTGCAGTTCATGGCGGACCTGTCTACTCGAACGCCGTCTCCAGAGCTGTATCGACCGTCTCTACGCCTGGAGTAACGCTAACGGCTTTAATTTCTCCGCCGAGAAATCCATTTGCATCAACTTCTGGCGGCGGAAGGCTTTTCGTCCGCCCTCTCTCAATCTTGGTTCGGAGGTCCTTCCATTTGCAGACGAGGTGAAATTTTTGGGGTTGGTCTTTGACCGGAAACTGAACTGGTCTTCTCACGTTTCCTTTTTAAAAGCAAAGTGTGACCGTTCTCTTAATCTTTTACGTGTTTTAAGTGGCACATCCTGTGGAGCTGATCGGACCGTCCTTCGCCTTTATCGCTCTTTGGTCCGATCCAAACTGGATTACGGGTGCATTCTCTATTCGTCGGCACGTCCATCTGTGTTACGTCGATTGAATGCCATTCACCATCGTGGCATAAGTGTCGCTATAGAGGCCTTTCCAACCAGCCCTGCACCTAGTCTATATGCTGAAGCTGCTGAGCCTCCGCTGACCTTCAGGCGTGAGATACTGTTTTTACAGCTATGCCTGTCGACTCTCAAGCTTGCCTAACCACCCGTCCTTCGGGTTATTTTTCGCGGAGTCGCTTGATCGGCAATATTTAATTAGCTCCTCTGCATTGCTCCCTCCAGAGGTTCGATTTCGACGCCTTCTTCGGCATTTGGACGTTACGCCAGCGCCGACCCTTCCGAGAGGCGAAACGCGTTTTCCTCCATGGTTGCGCGCTGAGGCCCACTGTCACCTTGGATTAACGTTGATGCCGAAGAATGAGATCCTTTTTCAGTCCTTACATCCGCATTTTTAGAACTTCAGGCGCGATTCGGGGACTTGCATTTTATATATACTGATGGGTCTAAGACTGATGTTGGAGTAGGGTGTGCCTTTGTTTTTGGTCAACTTTTTGTTTTACCTTTCGTTTACCCTGGCAATGTTCTATTTTTACCGCCGAACGTTTTAGTATTTATCAAGCCATTTTATACATTCAGCGGTATGACTTGTGGCTCTGTGTTGTTTGTACGGACTCTCTGAGTGCTCTTCAGAGTATTAACGCGCTGTACAGTTGCCACCCCCTCGTACAGCGCATACATGACCTGTTCCACTCGCTTGGTGCCTCTGGCATCAGCGTCTCCTTCGTGTGGATTCCAGGTAATGTGGACATCTCAGGGAACGAGTCTGCCGACGCCGCTGGCAAATCGGCGATTTTATTACCCAGACTTTTACCTCTGTTGTTCCCTCGTCAGATTTGTGTGTTATATTACGTCACCGCCTCCTCTCGCTTTGGCACGATGAGTGGACGCCTTCCGGGGGAACAAGTTGGGGGACGTTAAACCTCTTCCGCTAATCTGGGGTACCTCTTTTCGTTCGTGTCGTCGGTCATAGATGCCTGCTCAGTGGTGACCCCGCACCACTCTGAGCAGTGTGATGCGCCCTTAACGGTGCGTCACATTTTAACAGAGTGTCAAGTTTTAGCTCCTTTGCGCGTTCGTGTTGGTCTGCCTGTTGGCCTAACCAATGTTTTGGCAGTCGACGCGCGTGCTGTAGAATGTCTTTTACGTTTTATTAGTGACATTGGTTTTAGGCGACGCATTTGATGCGCTCAGCGTCTTTTGGCTTTGTGATTTTATATCGTCTTTTTAATGGGGCCTCCACTCCCCAGTGGAAATATGGCGCTCATGTCCCCCGCATTCTACAGTTCTTGACACGTTGTTTTACTCTTTTATTGACCATGCTTTTAGTGTGTTGGTTTTTAGAATTTTGTGTTTTTTTTAGCGCTTTGGACATCGCGGGTTTGTGTTCAGTTTTTTAACTATGCGGTTTTTTACCCATCTTTTATTTTTGGATTTTAAATTTTATACTTTGTAAGGGCGCTGATGACCTCAGCTGTTTAGCGCCCTTAAACCGCATCTTATCAACAACACAGTGCTCTTGTTTTTGCGTTGATCTGGCTTCTTGTTGGCAGATTGATTCTTAGCAGGTTTTCAAGCTCTTTTTATTTCTTGGGCAGAATAGCCATTCGAAAGCAATGTTTGTTTTAAGGGGCCCAGTTCTTGTTGCAGCAAATGTGGTTCGCAGGTACAGGATGCGCGTTTTGTGAGTGTCTTAATCATAGCACGTTTCTGTCTGGGATGATGATTGGAGTGTTTGTTCAAGTAGCGGTGTGTGGGTCGGCTTGCGGTAGATCGTGCGTCCATGTGTCCCATCGGCGTTTCTGCTGACCAAAACGTCCAGGAACGCTAGCGGTCCATCCTTTTCCATCGTGAATTGGATGCTTTGCGTTAATTGATGCTGTTTAAGTGCAGAAGAAAGTCCTGAAGGGAATCCTCTACGTGGGTAAATTGACGAAGTTGTCGTCTACATAACGGAACCAGACCGTCGGTTTTTGTGCAGTGCTTTTCGGGCTGTCGATTCGAAATATTCCATGAAAAAATTAGCTACCACCGGACTCACTGGGCTGCCCATGGCGACACCGTCCGTTTGTTTATAGAATGAATGATTCCACTGAAAATAAATAGTGGTCAGAACATGGTGGAAGAGGGTTAGTATGTCGGAGAAAATGGGCCTCAACTGTTCAAGGGCTTCGTGGACAGGAACCATGGTAAATAGTGACGTAACGCGAAGCTGATAAGAAGGTCCTGAGGTTTTATGGTCAAGCTTTTGAGTTTCCGAATGAAGTGAGTGAAATCTTCGATGAACAAATCCGTCGTACCGATGTGTGGTTGTAATATACCAACTAGGTAATTAGCTAGGGTCTGGGTGCGAGATCCAATACCGCTGACAATTGTCCTTAAAGGTACATCCGGCTTGTGGATCTTAGGTGGCTGTGCTTCACATCTGTCTAAGCGGCGTTTATCCTCCGTTGGCAGGGAAGAACTCTTGATCAGTAGATTCATTCTTCGAAGAATGGTGTTGTAGGATCTCGTTGAATTTTACAGTATGTGTCTGGTTTTAGAAGATCTAAGATTTTTTGTTGATAGTCCGGTTGGTTCAAAATCACGATGACATTTCCCTTGTCCTCTGAGCAGACATTGATGTCCTGGTTGGTATTCATATTCTTTAACGCAATTCTCTCTTGGAAGGTTAAATTGTTAGGTTACGCCTTGGCACGTTGGAGAATCCTAGTGGACTCCCGGCGAATCTCATCAGCTGCTGCTCTCGGAAGGCCTTGTATGCCCGATTCAATGTTGGAGATTTTCTTCAACCGGTAAATTTGGAGGGACCACTGGTAGTTGTCTCCTTTAGCAAGTAAGGAGGTTTCGGCTGGTGAGAATTGATCGGATTAATTCACTACAGTAAGTCTGGTATCCAGAGGCGTCGGACTAATGCTGGAAGACGAGAGGCGTCCAAACTTCTTATGGCGTGAGGTGGTGATGTTCTGGTTGTAAATCATAGAACTGCATGTAATCCTATCTGTGTTGTCCCAATGAGATCGGTGAAGAAAGTTGCTCAGCCAAAGATGCAAGGCAAGTAGATGGCTATTGCTAGAAGCAAGTTCTCATCGGGTCTGCTGAATGCGTTCTCGGAACAAGGCGCACTCAGAGCGGTTGTAAATTCGGTTTGCGTCAGCTGTTTGAAAATGTCGCTTCTGTCGAAGGAATTTAGGAATAATTCCTGGGTCACGGCAGCGCAGAAGAAAAGCAAGAGAACATAAAAGAGAAGGTTTCTATTTGCGAAGCACTTCTAGTTGACGAAATAAACCGTATATCTCCTCCCCGTAGAGGTGAGTTATGAGAGTACGCAGCTTTCACGGCTCTCGACGCCGACCCACACTGACTGCTATTTGAACATACACTCCAATCAGCATCCTAAACAAAAACGTGTTATGACTAAGACACTCACAAAGCGTGCATCCCGTATCTGCGAACCACATTGCTGCAACAAGAACTAGGCCACTTGGAACAAACATTGCTTTCCAATGGCTATTCAACTCAAGAAATAAAAAGAACTTCTGACCTGCTAAGACTCAACCAGAAGCCAGATCAACCCAAAAGCAAGAGCACTGTCTTCCTACCTTATTTCAGAAATGTCACCGATCGGATCGAACACATACTACAGCGTCATTATGTCAAGACTGTCTTCATGCTTACCAGACAATTAAGCAGTTTACTAGGATCAGCCAAAGATCCCCGGGATCCTTTTTTATGTGTCTAAGGGCGCTCAACTACTAGGTCATTAGCGCCCTTGTAAAACGGGCCGTGACAAAGGCCAGAGATAAAAATCAATACAAAATATCGTGGCAAAGGCCAGAGGTAAACAAATATAAAAATCATAGCAAAAGCCAGAGATAAAGATCAATATAAAAATCATAGTACATGTCAGAATTAAATATGAATATATAAAACTAAACTGAGAAGTATGAAACACCCGCTATTAACATGACTAAATGCGCATTTGGAAATTTACCTTTGACACAAAATTAAAAATCCTATCAACTGCTTGCTTATCTTTCGCTAAGAACTCTGCAAGACTCCGACATTTGCAGAGTCCCGAAGATGTGCTAGAGCAGTACACTCTAGCAACACGTGACGAACCGACAGACCTTCGCCACAAAGTGGATAAATAGGATCAGGCTCACCCTTAAAAAGATAACCGTGTATAAATTGCAGTGGCCAATACGCAACCGAGACAAAATCACCTCCTCACGACCATATACGCGAGAGGTGGTTACCCAGTTTATCGGAATGTCCACTACTCTAAGCTTATTTCCGTGGAGAGCTAACCACTCCCCGCGCCAGCACCACAGCACCGCTCTCCACACAAACCTAAAGTCTTCCGACGTTACCCGAGATATAACACTGGGTTCCCTGGTTGCCGCCTTAGCTGCCAAATCCACAATTTCATTCCCCGGCAAGCCAACGTGACCAGGTATCCAAGCAGACTCCACATTAACACCAGAAGCATATAAAACATGGAGGGCATCCGGCATTCGCTGAACAATGGGGTGGTAGTTATACAGCTCACGAACGCTCTGAAGTGCACTAAGAGAATCACCCAAAATGAGACAGCCAACTTTCTGCGGCGCACATACAAAATGGCTCGGTATATGGCATACAGCTCTGCACTATAAATGGATGTGCTATCATGAAAACCGAATGTATAGGGTTCGATTTCATGAACATAAGCACACCCAACACCGTTAGCACACTTAGATTCATCGGTGTAGATCAAAATTCGGTCGCTGTAACCGGACAGAAATTTAAAAAAAAACCAGGTGCTGATACTAAACGTAGCCGTAGTGGACTTCCGGTATACCGTCATCCCAAGATCTACGTAAGAGTTCGCACGTAACCAAGGGGTATCATGGTCTCCCCCGTAGCAAACATGCTGGGCATTTCAATGTCGTGCTTTATAAGAAGCTCCCGGAAACGAACACCTGAGGTCTTGGATTAATGGAGCTATTCTTATAACGTTCGTCCAGCGCAGTGTGAAAAAAGCGAACGTTGAATGTTTTGGCATACATTTAAGCGCACAGCCATAATTTCCTAACAGGACATAACGCCGATATCGCAGAGGAGGTTCTGCCGATTCGGCGTAAAGACTCACAATTGGGCTAGTGGGAAAAGCACCAGTAGCCACTCGAATGCCCCGGTTATGGACTGTGTCTAATCTCCTCAGCACAGATGGCCAAGCTGAGGAATAAATGATGCACCCTTAATCTATTTTTGATCGGATGATTGCGCGATATAGTCAGCAAAACTGTCCGATCCGCTCCCCAAGATTGCCATTTAATACCCGCAAGATATTCAGAGAACGGTCACATCACGCTTTCAGCTGTGCTATATGCAATGACTAAGTTTCCTATCAAACGTCAACCCCAGGAATTTCGTCGAATCTGCGAATGGTAGTAAATCTGGACCGAATCGGAGCGAAGGTGCTAGTCGTCTCCTACGGCGCCAGAAGTTCACGCAAATTAACTTCAGTTGAAAAACGAATTCGTTTTTAGAGTTCCATTCTTGGAGATTATCTAAGCATTGCTGCATACGGCGTACGCAGAGAACAAATGACAGTCATTTGCTAATAAGCATGGCGATACCCCTGGAGGAACACATTTCGAGATAGAATTAATTCCTATAGCAAACAGTGTAACACTGAGTACCGATCCCTGAGGTACTCCGTTCTCCTGAACAAAAGGGTTCCAAAACAATCGAGCCAAACCTTACTCGGAAAACGCAGTCTTTCATAAACTCCAGAAGGAACAGTGGTAAGCGTCCACGTATGTCCCAGGCTTGTAGGGAACGTAGTATCTCTGCTCGCCAACACGTATCATAAGCCTTCTCGAGGTCAAAAAATATCTCAACGGTTTGACAGTTCTTCATGAATTCGTTCATGATGTGTCGACACAAGGTGGTGCATTGTTGAACGCCGTCATCGAAAACCGCACTAGGTGTTAGCAGATTGTGAGTTTCCAACCACCATATCAATCGTTCACTGATCATGCGTTCCATCACCTTGTAAAGGCAACTGCTGAGGGAAATAGGACGGCGGCTAGACGGAAGATGACGGTCCTTTCCAGCTTTCAAAACGGGTATTACAGTGGCCTACCGCCAATTTTCTGGAAAAGTGGCATCAATCCAAACACGATTATAGACATTGAGTAGGAAAGCCTTACCTTCAGGAGAGAGCTGTTGCAACATTTGTACGTGGAAACGATATGGTCCTGGTGCCGATAGTCGCGAAAATGAAGAGAGTGTTCTAACTCCACCATGGTGAAAAGGCGATTGCAATCTTCAAGATTTCCTGAACGAAACCAGAAACCATGAGATTCCACCTGAGTCTTAACAGGAACAAACTCAGACGAATAGCTATCTGAGCTAGACATTTGAGCGAATGCACGGCCAAATGTGTTAGCCACGTTAAATGTATCAGCAGCTTCTGCAGCTGTTTTAAGACCGGCAATTGGCATGTGATTCGATTTTCCGGCCACACGCCTTAACTTATTCCAAACGACAAACGAAGGTGTATGTCGATTAAATGAAACTACATGATGCCTTTTTGTTATCCTTTATAACATGTCTAGACTTGGCACGCATTTTCTTATATTCTATTAGGTTATCCAGTGTGGGGCGACGCTGGAAATCCCTAAGAGCACGTATGGCATTTCGGCATTTTTCCGTTCACCAAGGGACTGGAAATCGACGGGGGTTGGCAGTCGGCCGTGGAATAGCTTGCTCAGCAGCAGAAAGAACCTTCTCTGTGAGATGTTCGACCAAAACATCCACACAGTCGTGCTCATTGTAATTAAACACAGCCAACTGGGAGTAAAGGTTCCAGTTGGCTTAATCCAAGCGCCATCTAAGTAAACGTGTGGAACATATACCTTGTGTTAAGAGACTAATAAGACATGGAAAGTGGTCATAGAGTGTAAATCAGAGATGACATTCCATTGCAAGGAAACTGCCGGTGGTGAACAAACTGCAATATCAAGGTGTGAAAAAATGTTGAAGGAGTCTGAGAGAAACGCAGGCTCTCCGGTGTTCACAAGAGCTAAGTTATAGTTGTCGGAAAAAAAAGCAATTAATTTACCTCTCGCGCAAGCCCGAGGTGAGCCTCAAAGAGGATGATGGGCATTAACGTCTCCCACCAGCAGCAAATACTTTGGTAACTGGGAAACTAGATCTTCTAAATCCGTGAGCGAGAAGTCATCGGATGGAGGCAGATAAATGTTACAAATGGTAAATCGGAGGGATGGCAGTTTAACCCTTATAGCCACTGACTGGATGTCAGGCTGTATCGACACAGATTCCACAAACATATCATCTCTGAAGAGCATCATAGTGCCCCCGTGCGCAGGAATACCCTCTTCGGGTGTAAGATCACACTGTATTGGGGTATACCGCCTGAGTTGAAAGCAGTCTTGCGGACGGAGCTTAGTCTCTTGCAAACATACGACCAAAGGATTATTCTTGTTGACTAAAAGTTCAAGCTCTGGCCTATGTGTTCTAATTCCACGTATGTTCCATTGAAGAATAGCCACAGTATTCATAATGGTATAAGTTCTAAATCCTAAGAGTGCACTACTTGGAGGACGATGGTGGTCGAATCAATTTGCCCTTTTTCGGTGATGGGCTAGCACCTTTAGCAGAGGAAGGATCCTGCCTCTTTTCACTGTCGTTCTGGCAGTGCAGGCAGAAACATGCTCCATCTCCTCAACAGCAAAAGACCGCTTTCCAATTGAAAATCTCGGTTCGAGAACCTCGAACCGATTGGAAGTGGAGATTGCGAAGATGTAGATCGCCGATCCGAGTCTCCGATATTCCTCAAATGAGGATCTCCGAGGAGATACTGGTGGATCTTCTATCCCCTTAGGTGTTCTGGGGTGCAGGCTTATCACTTTTCTTCAGGAAGTCGGTTCTGAATTTTGTCGACGATGCATTGGGTGATATGAATAAAACGGAGAGTTTGCTTTTTGCTCCAATTCTGGAGAGATTGCTCACATTCTTATCAATAAAGTTTACTCCTTCCTCGAGCAATATTCCCCTCCAACGGATGTTGCTCCGTGACCTTGGGTTGGCAGCAGTAATCTCCACTTCCGTATCAATAATAATTATAAGTTGCTCCTATGTGGGAGAAGTTGCTCTCGAACATTGAAGCTATATCAGTAGGTGACTCCTGCTTGATAGAGCAACAAGTTTTAAGTAGGAAGGCTGAGTACATGATGGTTGTTCGTCACCTAAATGTGTATGAGCCCCGCTGAGACGCATTATTATTTTACTATAAGCAACCTTACCGATTTGAAAAGGAAAATGTGAGATGGTTAGGGAGCATTTCCTTGAAGATGGCAAAGATGAGAATTTTTTGCGATATATAGGAGATCCTGGATTTCAAGCTGGTGTAGCTGAAGATGGTGTGATTCAGAGTACAGCGTCCCTTACAATTGTAGTGTTATGGGCACTATATTAAGAAAAACGCATATTTGGATAAGGTTCCTAAAACCACCCATGAACTTGAAGCTGCAAAAGCTGAATGGCAGGAGCGTTACATGTTCCCTGCTGCAATAGGGGTTGTAGATTGCACTGATGTGATTAAGAAACCCAGTATACATGAAGATGACTATGTTAACCGAAAGGGGGTTCCCAGTAATAATTTGTAAAAGTATTAAGCTTTGTCTGTTTGGCAGCTACTACTTTTGGGAAAGCTGAAAGTTTTCATTCTGAATCTACATGCCACATGTGATTTTAAAGAATTAATGTTTAACAGTGTTGATGCTACTGGCCTGGATCAGTACATGATTCACGTATATGGGCAAATTCAGATGTCTGAAGGGCTGTGTGTGGAAATCGTGTAAATGTCTTAATTCTTGGTGATGTTGGATACGCAATTGCTCCGTGGCTCATGACGCCCTATCGTAATGTACTTAACCCAGAACAGGGATCTTACAATAAGTGCTTGACTAAAGAACGTGTCATAATAGAAAGGTGCTTTGGTCAGGTGAAACGTTTTCCTGTCTTCCAAGCAAAATAAGACTAGCAACAGAAAAGATTCATTCCACTGTCTGCTATTTTGACCTGCACAGTGTGTCTAAACATCTGACGAAGATTTCGAAATTGAAGTAAACAGTAATCAGGAACAAGACGCTTGGGAAGGTGAAGGTGTAGGTGCCAGTGCCATGACTTCCAAAATTAAGTGAGTAATATATCGATTTTGTAAATATATTGCGCATTTCAGCTTTAAAATTATTTTGGTCTTTTCCTATAGCAATAACATGAAAAGCTATATTTATTTTGCATATATGTGTAGGCAAATATTACCACGCTGGGTTTTCAAATAACTTATTTATAAAGAATCACTTTTTTGTTTAAAACAATACTTATGCGACAATTTATTCCAGGATGAATTTAAAGCTTGCATATAGTGCAAACATATGTACTTGCTTATACATTTTATTTAAAAGTTGATCAAGACCGTATTAGTGAGGTGGTAACGTGCCTTCCTCCCATGCAAGAGGTCCCAAGTTCAAATCTCGGTAACGGTGGGTTTCTAGATAAGATTTTTCCCTTATAAGGCAAACGTTGGGCAACTCTAAGTTCTAGGGACTCTCGGCTCGTTTGAGCATTATTTCACCCGTTCATCCATTCACTCATCGCCTCTAAACCAGCGCAACTAAAAGGAATTTAAACTAAAAAGTGTGTTTGTTGGTAATTACGAATTTTACCGTTTAAGACAAAAATGTTACTACTATTTTTTACAACGTTAATGTTAGTTGCTATAACTAAAAAGTTAACAACGCTTTTGAGAGAGAAGTGAATACTACCTTTCGCTTCCGTATCCAAACCAATTAAAATTGTGGCATGAGGAACACTGTAAAAAGGAATATTCATGAATTAAGCTACTCATAAAATATACACTACTTATCGCAGGAAACTGAAATTTAACTACATACTTTCATGGTGAAAGTTTGGTGAATGCATCGGATGTTATGCAGCTGTGAGGTGGCGATAAGAGAAGCGGAGCAAATTGCTAGCACTATGGAGAAAATGCTCTGCACACGTAAACATTTTTTATTGATACGAAACAGATTTCGTTCTTGCAGAATAGTTTACTCCGTTTTGCTCTCGAGAGTTTTCTCTTGAGACATTGCTCACTTTTATCATTATCGCCCATTATACATTACGGGTATATTACGGGCTTGCCAGTCTAATTATTTGAGGTCGAAGGTTTTGCTGGTGATTTGACTGGTACGTTCTTTGACTTGGCAGATGCTGATGCTGTCGTGGGTGTTGCTTTTGAAGGCTTTGGCTGCGTTCTAGCTACGAGAATATTTTCGGAAATAGTGGCCCCGTTAATATCGCTGGTCTGAGTTGCGATTTCCCGACTCGGTACCGATTTAGCTGCAACTGAGCTATAGGCATCGGACTTCGGGATAGAAGTTTGGCGGATACGGAGAAGCTTCCGAGAAGGGCACCTTTTCCTTAACCCGGATCTTTTGGATCGCTATTTCCTATGCAAAACGGGGGCATTCTCGGGAACTTGATATGTGTTCACCGCTGCAGTTAACGCACGTTGGAGCAGATACACATGCTCCATCGTGAGAGATGTCTCTACAGTTAACGCACGTAGATTCTCCGTTGCAAAATTCCCTGGTGTGTGCAAAGCGCTGGCAATTATTGCATCTCGGCGGATTCGGCATATACGGCCTAACTTCAATGACTTCGTACCCTGCCTTAATCCTTTGAGGGAGATCTACCCGATCCAATGTAAGGAACAGGGTACAGTAGGCACTAGTTCACCTCTTTCTTTCCGCTGAACCCGATATGCGGGAGTAACACCTTGACCTTCTAGATTCTCTTGAATCTCCTCATTGGACATGCTGTCCAATGCACGGGTATTTACTACACCGCGAGAGGAGTTCAAGGTCCTGTGCATTTCAACACGTGCAGGATAACTGGCTAACATATTCGCTCTAAGTGTTTTCGCTGCTTGGAATACTCTGAATATGCTTCAACCAGGAGCGTGCCATTGCGGGATTCTAATGCACGACTTAACTGGACCAGCAATGCTATCCAGACCCTTTTGTACTATGAAAGGGTTCACCGATAAAAACTGCTTTCTTTCTTTTGTTCTGTTTATGACTAAGTAGCGAGGATCACAACACTTGGCTACTTCTTTTACACTGATGTTTGGTGGTTTTTTGGATCCATAGCAATGGATTCCTCCACCATTATAAATGTCTCCAATGGCACGGTCACATTCTGGGCACCACCCCA
Organism: Deroplatys truncata; assembly: GCA_030765065.1. Taxonomy (NCBI): domain Eukaryota; kingdom Metazoa; phylum Arthropoda; class Insecta; order Mantodea; family Mantidae; genus Deroplatys; species Deroplatys truncata. Next base: position 498,763,687 of record CM060990.1, on the reverse strand, counting down.
GCTTAGATGAGAGTCCTGTCCTGGACCTTGTTCACTTTAGGATCTCACATCTCAATTCATAGATAGTGGGACCAAATCGCCTTCAGGAGTGTAACAACTCATGTAATGACCTCTCCCTAGGACTGACCTTTATCAGCGGATACGAACACAGTCCTACATGATATTCGGGCTGTGAGTTATGCATTACCCAGTCACACCTTGCGACTTCCCTCCTCCGTCCCGCACAGCGGTATCCGTCAGATTGTGTTCAGAGAGGTAACCAGTAGTTGGTCAAACACACTTGTGGACCAAAGTTGATTGGGCGTTTGGCATAAGGCCTCTCACCTCTTAGAGGAACCCAATCGAGAGTGTGACTCAAGAGCCCGGGAGCGCCAATCTCGCACCTACCGTAGCAGGCCCCTGGGAGACTCCGGGAGCCTCTGTTATCAGCCAGAGTATACCGTATTCCGTGTTCTTACGGCTCAGTCTATGTTGGTACTACTCAGCGCAGCGTTAACACCAGGCTCACGGAGCACAAAAGAAGCTGTCTGGGCCAAACAAAAAAAGTTTGCGGTCACTGAACATGCCATTGAAGCGGGCGGTGAACACACAAAATTCCAGGATACTCGCATTCTTGCATCAACATTACACTACCATGCCCGACTACAACAAGAGGCCATTGAAATCTATAAACACCCTAACAATATTAATAAGAAGGAAAATGCCTTAAAACTAAACAGCAACTGGCACCCAGTCATCGAAAACAGAAAACTTCATATAAGACAGGAAAACATAGCGCGCCAATCAGAAAACAGCATAAGACAGACATAACCCCGCCCACCAGCTGCTGTGGCTTTGCCCACTCTGGGCCAATCAATGGAGAGTGCTCACGGTATAAATACTGCGACACAACAGCTGGCGCATCAGTTGCGGTGAAACCTTCAAGGAGACTTCTACAGTGCCACTGAGGATGCCTACTGCAGCAGTAGATGAAACGTCTGGAACCCTGATCTCCAGCAGACCACGGCAAAACAAGATTCTTAATCTTGCAATTTCTACGCCAACCTGAAAGCCTATGTACTTTAAAATTTAATGTTCCTAATGCATTATTTTTATAATCCAGCTCATAATTTTTCATATTTTCTGTGTTTAGGTTTGTGAATTAAATTTTTCTTCACACAAGATACAGAAACACTCCTGTTAAATACATTGTATCAACTTTTAATGACCAAACTATCTCTACTGCTCACTGCAACCAATAATGTACATGGGCAGCCATCTTGTTGTAATGCTCAGGCCTTCTCTCTAGGTTGTGTTAGCACGTAGGCCTTTCACCCACATTTCTAAAATGGTTAGATTGTTGTTGGTGCCACCCCTGTCACTTGTAACTGGCACTGGGGTTGGCTGTCATCTTCACTTCATTGCAGAGGGCAGCCACCAGTGCATTGTTGATGTTATAATGTTAAGCTAGGAGAAGTTGCTGTTCCACTTCCCATTTTCTTACATTGCTGATAAGAGTGTGAGCTGCCTCCCCAGAAATAAAGTCTGGCAGCAAACCTGTCAGAGCCTGATTTACCATCTTCTACTGCCATGAGGAATTCTTGCAGGGTCTTGCTAGGTTGTTGCAATCTTGCCTTCAGCTGTACTCAGTAAACAGGCCGTGCTGTTCTCCATAGTGCCCTTCGAAAGGTTTAATATAAGAATTGTGGAAGGGTTCAAAATTATTGTTGAGAAGATTTATGTTAAATATTTTCTGCAGGAATGCATATTTTTCGATCAAACATCGTGACTTTTGTTTCAGTTTTCTTCCGTTTCTTGATGTATTCCAGTGTAAAATCATTTCATATTTAATGCAATTATTCTCATGTGGTATGCCTTGAACATCAAGAGGGGTCAAGTTGAGCCATAAGATGTATAGCATTACTGCACAGTAACACTTTGAGAAAAAGCCAACAATACAATTAAACTAATTGACAGGGCACAGATCCAAACATAGGCTCATTGTTGAGATCCAGCACACGTATATCCTGCTTGTGTCTGTAATTATTATGTTCTCATTTAGATTGTATTCGTGTGTAAGATGTGATTATTAGTAATTACGTATTCTATACCTTTATATGTGGACACACAGAAACAGAAAAGCCTGTGAATTGAAGCATGGGCATTGCTATACTCAAGTTTTATTTTGCATATTTTTACATATTTCAGCATATAGTACATATATGCACAGTCTTACAAAAATAAATTGTTTGCCGTGTCTTTTCTTAGTTAATTCTTTCTTTTACTTCCTGTTTTGTTTTTTCCTTTACAAACGCTAATAATTACTTAACAATTTAAGTTAAGATTAAATGATATTGATGTACTGTTGTGACAGTATAAATATTTGCTCCATATATCAACAATGTAACAAAGTTAAGATTAAATATTATTGATGTTGCAACGGTTTAAACACTTGCTTGACATATCAACAATTAAGAGTAAATATCATTGGCATTGCACACTTGCTCAATATATCAACAATGAACAAAATCCAGCTTAAACCATTGAGACTGCACATTTGGTTCTGAAATAAATTCTATTTAGTTTTCTCTGAGAAGTCATCGCTACCAGGAAAGCTTTACAAGTGGAATGATTCTATAATAGCACCAATAAGTTCTTCAATCACTGAAAAATTAAAAGCATGGATTACGATAGATGGACTTAGAACAGATGGTAAAATCATAGTGTATCAAGTATGTGAAAAGAAAATGGGATGTTCTATGAAGTTACAAGTGTGGCAACATATACAAAGTGTATTACACAAAAATAATTCACATCGTTCATCATGAAAGCAAGTTCAATTGAGCAAATGCAACATGAGCCTACTACTTCACTATTTTGTTAGGATATGTGTATTGCAATAGTAGCAACTACATACCATGGTACAAACTCCAGGTATCGGAATATGGCTCTTACTTAGGAGCATACTGTCAGTGACCAGTTGCAGACGAATCAATACTATGTGTTAACTGCCTTGATGTATACTTCAGAAACAATGGAAATAATAAAGTGTGAAAAAGATTTCTTTATATACATGACTGAATGTAGCTACAGATGTAATGGGTTGCTATACACAAAATTTCATCGTGGGAAAACTATACCTTGAAACTTCCACCAAGGCATTTCTGACCTCTTCCAAATCCCTGGAAAATACGATTCACTCGACAATAGCCAGATTCTTTAACAATGGTTTGAAGACATTGTGGCTCAATGGAGTCCAAGATGAAAGTGTGGTTGTGTTCTCTAATGCTGCAGTGTATATAGGATGTATCTTTATTCGTGTCATATATTTGGGGAACGTGTTCCTGACATCAAAACAGTGAAAAAGGTTCATATGAACATGGGTCTGAAAATAATTTATTTCAGAGTTACAACACAAAATCGAAAGTTACAAAAATTGCTCGAAGTGGCTTCCTCTTGCTTTGATGCATGCAGTAAGCCTGCATTCCATGCTCTGCCGTACTTGGTTGAAAATTCTTGGTGTGTTTTGTATTTGGTCAAATCCAGTTTGGATACATCCTCTCAAAATGTCAACATCAGGTACAGGAGTCGCATAAACCAAGGACTTCAAATGTCCCCAGACAAAGAAATCCATTGGATTCAAATCAGGCGATTGAGCAGGCCATGCAATGTGTCCCCCTCGACCAATCCATCTTTGCGGAAATCGATCATTTAAAAACTTACAAACTGTCATACTGAAATGAGCTGGAGCACCATCGTGTAAAAACCACATTCATGGATGATGTCTAGAGGCACATTATCAGTTAAGTGATGCGACTCATTTCTGAGAAACTGGAGATAGATTTGTCCATTCAGACGTGGAGGGAAGAAGTAGGGACCAATAAGGTGATCATGAATGATTCCACCTCAAACATTGAGAGAGAACCTCTGTTGATGGTTGTCCCGTCTTACTTCATTAGGATTTTCAAATGCCCAGTTATGAGGGTTATGAAAATTGAAGATGTTGTCGCGAGTAAAACCAGCCTCATCCGTGAATAAGATACAGGCTAGGAAATTGATGAACACAGCGCACTGCTGTAACATGCATTGACAGAAACATCTTCTTGGCTCAAAGTCCCCCTGATTTAATCCTTGCACGCTTGAAGGTGATAAGGGTACAGAAGATTTTCATGCAGAATTCTCCAGATAGTCATATGACTAACTCTTTCCCTTACAGCCATACGTCTTGTGCTTTGTGATGGGTCTGCATCCACAGCATTAAGAACTCGTTCTTCAAGCTCAATGCCTTGTACCGCTCTTGGTCTCCCAATATCTCTAGTACTCCTCTCAAATGTTGGTGAATTCGTGTGAATGTTCTTGCACACAGTAATGGCCTGTCAGGGTACCTTTCTGCATAAAGTTCATGTGCTTGTGCTCCATTGCCGTCTGCATGGCTATATGTGTAGTGCATATCTGTCGGTTCACTCATGGAATACATCTTCTTTGATCTATAACAACGAAACGGTTGATTTTCAGACCCATGTACATATGAACTTTTTTACTGTTTTGATGTCAGGAACGCGTCCCCCAAGTATGAGACACCAATAAAAATACACCTGTATGTTGAAAGCTACAAGAGCTCTTAAAGTGTTGTATCCAAACCTAGTACACTTATTAAACTTTTCTCATGCTATGTAGCATAGGGCTGAAGAAATAAGAACCAACTTCTCTGTAGTTAATGAACTTATTTCATCCACAAAATAGATTTTTGTAAAAACTCCTCAAAGATTTCAGTGCTACAAAGAGCAGCTGCCTAGTCTTGCTCTGCCTCCGGAACCAGTACTTAACAGTTGGATACAAGTCATGAACTTTTACACTGAACATTTTTAATCTGTCAAGTCTGTAGTGGAAATGTTCTCCACAGAATCAGCTCAGTACGTGAAGCTCAAACTGCTTTCAAGGAACCTAACATTGAGGGCACTATTGCATACATTACAAGCAGTTTTAGTTAGCTTCCTAAAGGTTACAAAATTGGAATTTTCAGGACTTTTTCTACAGGACTCTATGCATATTGTGGAAGATGCGAAACAAATACTCTCTTCTGTAAAAAGGTGACAGAGTCATTGTTTCTTGAGAGTTCCAGAAAGTAATTTATAAAACCCTGGCTGCTCTACTCGATAGATGCAAGATCCTGAATGGTGAAGTGTAGCAGCCTCTGGAGGACATATCTCGAGTACTATCCTGCAACATCTTGCAATGTCAAAAGTTCATTTTATTCTTACAAGAAGATTTTATTTGGGAGAAGAATGTCATTCACACCAGAAAATGTGAAGTATTTTAGTGTACACTGTGCCAGGAAATAAACAATTCATCTGTGTTACGTAGGTATTCATTTTTGATTTCTTTGATTATTGTTTATAAAGGCATTGGTTTTTTGTGTTTTATTCTTATAAGTTAATCTTTGTGTTTTGCAAACAATGTTCGAAGTGTTCACAAATTACTAAGAAAACTGTGAAAGTGAAATTTGTGATTACCCGATTAACAAATTAATAGTAACAGTATAATAATAATAATAATAATAATAATAATAATAATAATAATAATAATAATAATAATAATAATAGTAATAATAATAATTGAAAATGATTGTGGAGCACTATTGAGCTATAAAAGTAATAAATAATAAATGGCTTCAAGCTCTGTCTTTTAATAAAGTTTTAAATTATTTAAAATGTTTTCGTGATTACATGCTTGTTATTATAATGTATTTTATTACATATTTTACTTCATATTTGTGTACATATTTCTCAATTTTATGCAACATAAAAATCTGGGTTTTAATCATCAATGTTACATGCTGAGGTGAGGGTCAAAAGGTTTCCAGCTAAAATATTAAGTTTTAATTACCCCAGTATGCATGTTGAGAGACGTAGCTGCAGAGACAGCGAGAGGACCAGAACTTTGAACATAACATTCCAGTGCAGGCGTGGGATATTTATAACAAAATACACAGAATTTGCATTAATCTCATTAACTGTGGTTTATTCACTAAAAACACGGTTCCATATCACACACACAAAAGAGATAAAGAAATGAGAGGAGATACTACACACCCGAGCTACATTCACACTCTTCACATACAACTGCACTCTCTCGACTCTCAAACCAAAGTGACACAATACAAAGAAAAGTAATGCTAACCTTTCCCCCTCTCCAACTCTCACTAGACCCGCTAGCTCGGACTGCAGAGCTTCACGCCAAAACAAACTTCAAACCCAAAGCCGAAAGAATTACCCCAACAATGCTGTTGCCAATACGACGCAATAATATATGTGGCATGACAATAGCTACTAATTACCTAATATGCCACATCTCCTACCACTGACAATAGTGAGACATACCTCCCGAAAAGAAAGAAAAAGAAAAAAACAAAGAAAATATGAACATACAAAGTTGTTGAATATAAAGGTATTACAAAAACCCCTGGTGAGTCCCCACATGGATAATAATCCATGAATTAACGATGTAGTAGTCCCACAGGAAACCCTCCCCATCTCGTAAATCCTCTTCTGCACGAACACAGTTTATGATAGGAAGTGCTGTTTGGGAATGATGTAGAAATATTGCTTTGTTCGGTAAATTTTCCCCACCACTTAACCACACCCGCTGAAGAAAGAGAAGAAACTTGTAGCATGCATAGTCTGTACCAATCAATCACCACGGCGAAACACAGTGAGGTTGCTAGACATCTGAAGTGTTGGTCTGTGACCAACGGGCCCTTTGGCACAGGCAAAAGCAAAAGGGAGTACATCCTTGTAACCTGCCTTGGTGAGAAAGTCGAAGATGGTGATATGCTGCTGAAAGATCTGTATGGGTGTGGTCGGGGAACAACCACCTTTCTCCGGGTGAGCTGGAGTTGCCCTCTTCTATAGAGGGGAGCGTTTTCTGGGGCTACCGGCAGACCGCAACAAGATTTGCGAAAGTATCAGGTTTCACAATAGACAAAAAAAGATACACGATACGAATGTTACAAAAACAAAGGCAAGGGACACACAAAACTAATAAAACTTAAATCTAGAGCAAGGCCTTCCAAAAAAAATTCATTGATTGAGTGCTCAATTATTGGATATAACTAACAAATATTAATCAGTATATTTAAAGTAGGGACACCCAGACAAAATTTGACAAAAATTTTGAGGGTTTTAACATGGTAATGAAATTTAAGGCTCTTGATGCTTTACAATGAAAACTGAACATAGAAATGGTATGATCCTGTGAGAATTAATACAAGTAAGAGCCAAAACACATTTAGAAAATTGGTACTAGGAATTTAAAAATGCCATCCTCAGAAGAAAAAATTTCTTTTTACATCAATCTACCAGCAAACTACAATATAGCTACAGACATACATACTAACTACAAGATCAAATATAGGTAGGGGAACCATCACCAAGATATACTAAGGGCCTACTCCCAAACAATGACCTATGCGCAGTTCGCAAGTGACTAACTCGAACTCTCTTTTTATATATATAGCCCCATATATTCTGTCATGGTTGGAGTATGGACCAAGCCCCAGGCAATAGATTCTGAAAAATACATTCATAAAACAGGCAAAGAAAAAAGAATGAAAATAGTTGGAACTGACCAAAAGAAAGAAATTGTGTAGGTAATCACTGTGACACATAACAGATTGCACAATCTGCAAATTTTGGAGAGACGTACTCACCCAGACAAAACAAACTTATAGCGAACGAACGTAGCATTGCTGCCGGACAGAAGGATGACTCTGTGACCATTTCCCTTGTTCCAGTGGCACTAAATAGGTTGGGGTGACATAGCAAGCACAGTGACGAGAGCTGCACGGTTACTGTAATCAAGCTCAAACAGTGCATCAACAACAATTCTATATTACTGTGGACATAAAGCAAACCCAGTAAATACCTCGCCTTACTAAGTGCTCAACAGCACATTAGCAAGAGAACATCAAACAAAAAAAAACATCACCCTGTGATCTCAGAACATTAGAATACAAAGAATAGAAAGTAGAATACAAAGTACATAGAAAAATAAGCAAAAAAAGTTTATCTGTAAGAGAGTAATTACCAGTTTATAACCTATATGGTCCTACAGGAATGTAGTAAGGGAAGATGCACATACTGGCTGGGTTTTGGTCCTTGGAGCTTTAGGGCGACAGAGTGCATAGGTGACAGGTGTGATTTGCTTAACTAATTCAAAAGGGCCAAGGTATCGATGGAGAATTTTGGTACATTTTCCTTTTTTCCTAAAGGGAGGGAAGATTTTAACAATTTGACCCACTTGAAATTTCACATCACAATGCTTCATGTCATATCTGCTTTTGCTTCAGTGGAGAATGGTTCATATTGGTGATGGCGGCTTCCCTAGCCTTTTGTATATCCTGTAGAGTATTGTGGACAAACAAATTATTAGAAGATGACTGGAGTTGTACCTGGTGAGGTAAGGTAGGTTCTCGGCCATAAATTAGGAAAAAGGGAGAGAACTTAGTAGTTTCCTGGACAGAGGAGTTGTATGAGAAAATAACATAGGGTAAAATTGTGTCCCAGTTTCTTTGGTTTGAGTCAACAAAATGACTCAGCATATTAGCCAGCATCTGATTAAAGCGCTCAGTGAGGCCATTGATAGCTGGATGGTATGAATTTGTGAAGTGTGGCGAAACTGGTAAGGGTTTGAGCAGCTCCTGCATCACCTCACTTATGAAGACAGATTCACAGTCAGATAATAACATTGCTAGACCACCATGGCGACAAATAATGTGATGTAGAATAAACTTGGCCACATGGGGAATTGTAGCAGCAGGTAAGGCGCCAGCTTTCACCCAGCGAGAAGCATACTCTGTGCAGACGATGTCATGGCGATTGCCAGAATTTGACCGTGGTAAGAGACTAAAAGATCATTGCCCCACCATTCACCTATGGTGGTCACAGGGATGGGTTGTAGAAGACCAGCTGGACATTGATTTTTGGGTGCCTTTCGAGCTTGAAAGCTAGGGCAAGTATGGACATAGTGGTCAATATCCTTCTTCATGCCTACCCAGTAGTAGTGAGAATTAATCTTAGAGAAGGTCTTGGAGAAACCTAAGTGGCCGGACAGAGGGTCGTCATGACATGAAGACAAAATCACATGCTTAACTCAGGAATTGCTAACAAGTGAAGAGGCCCTGTGTTGACCCAGAATTCTTCCTATAAAGGACATTTGACTTAAATGTGTAGGTAGACGCCTGATGCTGCAATTTTGGAGAGGTGGTCAACCCAGGCTGTAACGTTTCAATGAGAGGTAAAGAAGAGGATCAACTTTCTGCTTCTCCACAACCTCAAGGGGGGACAACAAACAAGTGATGAGGTTGTCAAGTTCTTCAACTTTATGTTCCTCAGCTGCCAGACAGGGAAACAAGGTAAAGTGTCAGCATCATTATGCAATTTGCCAGACTTAAAAGAGATGGTGTAATCAAACACTTGCAACTTAAGACTCCAGCGAGCTAGCCTTCCTGTTAAAATCTTTAAGGTATTGAGATAACACAAGGAATGGTGGTCTGAAACAATATGAACTTTGTATTCCATAGACAAAACATCTGAAATGTGTCAACCCAGAAACAATGGCCAATAATTCCAATTCTGGAATACTAGTTTTTCTCACACTTGGAGAGTGTCCTAGATGCATATGCCACAGGTTAAAGAAGAATACTAGCAACCCCAAGACCACTGGCATCAGTATGGAGTTCAGTGTAAACCCCAGAAATGTAATGAGCTAACACTGGTGCTGAAGATAAAGCACCTTTTAACTGTTGAAAAGCCTGTTGTTGATCAGGTCCCCAAGATAAGTTTTGGTTTTTTCTAGTGAGCTGGATTAATGGATGAGCAATTTGTGCATAATCTTTAACAAATTTCCTAGAGAAATTAAATAAACCTAGCATCTTAAGGACATCCCAAACATTCTTGGTGTGGGTAACTTTTGAATAACTGTAACCTTGTCTGGATCTGGAGAAAGACCGTGTTAGATACTTCAAAACCTAACAGTTTAACTTTATTAATCCCCCCCCAAAAAAACCATTTTTCAGACTTGAGCTTAAAATTATGTTGCTCCAGTCTCTGAAACACAGCCTCTTAGATTGTCAAGCAGCTCTTGGAAAGATTTGGCAAAAACCAAAATGTCATCAAGATATGCCAGGACTTTCTTGAAGTTTAAGTCACCTAGTAATTTATCAGCAATATAACTGAAAAAGCGTTGAGCATTAGATAATCCAAAACTAAGTCACTCGAGTTGATACTGCCCCTGATGAGTGACAAAATTCGTGAAGTGCTTAGAACTTCCCTGTAATGGTACCTGAAAATAAGCTGACAATAAATCCAGAGAACAAAACCAAGAGGCTTCATTAAGAGAACTGAGCAAGTCATGAATGATGGGTAACGGAAAAGAAGATGTGACTGTTACAGTATTTAACTTCCTGTAGTCAACACAAAATCTCATGGACTCATCTTTCTTTTTTACAAGTACAGCAGGAGATACCCAAGGAGACTGAGACTCAGTAATAATACCAGCATCCTGCATTTCTTGAACCTGTTGAGCAACAATTTCTTTCTGTTTATGAGGAAGCCTATAGGGTCGTTGTTTGATAGGAGTGGGGTCAGTGACCTGTATAGAAAATTAAGCAACATTGGTCGTTCCTTATTCTTGCAATGAGGTAGCAAATACATGAGAATATTTAAGCAAAAGCTGATGAAGCTGTTCAGACTGGCTACTAGAAAGTTTGTATTGACATTAAAGTTGAAATTAGGAACTTTCAGTGTAGAAACATCCCTGGGAGAGATAGAATTGCTCTGTACAAATGCAACATTTTGCACAGTAGTGAGAACAGTATTAATAAATAATGTTTGAGGTTGGGCAGAAGTGTTATGCACAGGCAGAAACAGTTCATCTTTGGATTTACAAACAGTAGATGGAATAGCAATATGCTTTGTGAAGGTTTGCACACCTGAAACAAATCAGAGGTTGGCGTCGATCTTGAGGTGGTGAACGTGGTTGCCATTGTCCTCTGTATGTGGAAGATAATGGTCTGTTCCTCTCAGGATGAGATGATGTGTTCATTGAATATAACTGGTTGGCCAACAGGTCCACCTTTGCAGCTAACTCAATGACATCACTAGTAGGAGGGGTTGGGAGATCAGACAAAGGTGAATGACCTGACAAAATGGGTTAGTAGTCCCAGCTGGTAGAGTCAGAGGTGGATGACTGAAGCATGAACAGTAGACTGCGCTTGTGCAGTGGCCAAGTGCTCTCTTTGTGTCATATAAAATTGTGCTTTATCCACCCGCTTAAGAGCCTGTAAAAGATCATCTACACTAAGAGGGTTCATTGGCAGGATAATGTTTACATGCTCAGGTTTCAGACCTTTTAGTACATTTTTTATTTGCCCAGTTGGAGTCGTACTTGGATTAACCTGATCACATAAAGACAGTACATCATAAGCATAGTGCAAAACAGGTTCAGAATCTAATTGAATTCTTTGTCAGAGTTTGATTTCTAACAATTCATCTTGGTGAGCAACTTGAAAAGCTGTAATAAAAGAAGATTTTAAGTGAGACCAATCATGAGAGGGATACCTTGACAAAATGTCTGACACCATTGTATAGCAGTATCTTTAAGGTAGCAAGGCAAATACTTCACTTTTTGCAAATCTGACTAGTTATTAGCAAAGGCTACCCTTTCAAAAGTATTCAGAAAATCAAAAGGATTGTCCACTGCAGCATTAAAAATAGGAGGTTCAACAGAGGGTCGAGCAACAAAGGACTGAACAGATACAGTACTCTGGACAACTGCCTGTACAAGTGTAATTAAATCATTGGTGGCCACTAAGGTCGATGACCCAGCACTAGTAGAAGGCATAGGAGGATGGTCATCCATAGGCATGTCTGAAGCTTGTCTGTTATTTCTCTTTGAAAAAAAAAAGTTTAATTAGACACAGGCATGCAATTAAACAGTGGCTGTAATAAAAAAAGCTGAATGGACATACAGCATGTAAAAATATTATTGAATCAGAAACAAAAATAGGTATAAGCAAAATGCATAAATATGAATGCTGTAAGAGAGACAGAGTTTGCATTTATAAAACAACACAGTTAAAAAAAATAAATTTCCATAGACAATGCCAGAAATTAGCAATAAGTCAAATATGCAAGTCAATGGTACACACAGGTAAGAATTAATCACTCAGTATGAAGCAGTATAGGCCAGTAATATTCACAGAAACATATATGACAGTGACAAAGAATTATAGTATCATATCACAGTTGAATAAAATAAAAATAGTTATATTGTGAAGCTAAAAGCAAATAAGCTTAATGAGGCTAAATATGACCAAAATGAACACAATTGCAGTAGTACAATTGTACACAAAGTAACGGTGTATGCTAAAATTAGTAATTCAATGTTGAAAAATTAGTAGAAAAGGCAAATGCACTATAATGAACAGAATCAAGTTAGCAAAGTAAATGACAAAGAAATTTTCCTAGTATTTAGCATAAACTAGAAATGCCTATGCTAAAATCATACAGAAATGATGCTGACAGTATATGAAATGTAAAACAGTAAGCACACTGACTGTAAAGAAAAGAAAATTCAATCCGAGTACTGGTCAGAAATGTTAGGTTATACAACACATCTGTAATGCACTACAGTGACAAATTTGTTGTAAGAAAGCAAGAGACATAACCCTTAATAATTTCACTAGCACAAATTATTAACAGAGGCACAAGATATAGTAACAAGGTGGCATAACGCACATAAAAATGTCAATATCATGAGGCAAGGGACCAATTTGAAAGATTAATGTAGTTGTATCAGGCATACAAAATCTAGAAATTTCACAGAAATACCTGAGACACTGCTCACATACAGAATATATTTATCAAATTATAGGTCGCTAATCCGCTGTCATGGGCAGTTGAAGCTGAACTATGAAATGGTAAACTTAATTAAAAAAAATAGAACATCCAAGACTGAAAGGTGACTATGGTTATTAGGACACAAAACACACAGTACCGTACACAGAAAACTCGTACCAACTATGAATATTATCCTCAGACCTATATAAAAATTAAAGAACGGAGTCTTTGCAAAAATATTCAGTAAGACCCCACACGCATGCGCACACACACACAAATGTGGCAAAAGGGAATGGGAAAAAAAGGAGAGACATTGGAGAGAAGGAGAAAGTGGTAATGCAGAGGCACCAAAAAAAATTGTATAGCCATCACATAAAAATAAATATGAAACCTACTAAAAGTGAAGAATTTTTAGGGCTGGAATGGAGGAGAAAAAAAATAACATTTTGCTACGCCAAAGAAGGAACCAACATGCCAACCTCTGGAATCATTTTGAATTTCTGCTGTAACGGTTACATTAGAGAGCCAAAATGTGCTGCCTAAATATGGTACGCAACCCCTTAAAAAAAAAAGTCCTGTCACATCGCTGCAATCCTACATAAAAAAACTCACGGCACAAATCCAGACTCAAAAAGATACTCCTCACATATCCCAAAACTTCCCTCAAATTATAACTTTAACCACCACATGGTCAGGCACAGAAGATTAATACGTAACACTCACATGCCACAAGCACACAAAAATTTTTTCACAGCGATATGATTGACACTTCCAACAAAATGTTATAAACCCAGCGCCTTCAACAAAAATGTTACCTACTGGGGTGAGGGTCAAAAGGTTCCCAGCTAAAATATTAAGTTTTAATTACCCCAGCATGCACATTGGGAGATGTAGCTGCAGAGACAGTGAGAGGACCAGAACTTTGAACATCATATTCCAGTGCAGGCATGGGATATTTATAACAAAATACACAGAATTCACATTAATCTCATTAACTGTGGTTTATTCACTAAAAACACGGTGCCCCTACATCACACACAAAAGAGATAAAGAAAAAATTGAGGGGAGATACTACACACACGAGCTACATTCACTCTCTTATACAACCGCACTCACTCGACTCTCAAACCAAAGTGACGCTAACACAACTCAAAGAAAAGTAACGCTAACCTTTCCCCCTCTCCAACCCTTGCTAGACCTGCTAGCTCGGGTTGGAGACCTGCTAGCTCGGGTTGGAGAGCATCATGCCAAAATGAAACCCAAAGCCAAAAGAATTGCCCCAGCAATGCTGTTGCCAATACGATGCAATAATGTATGTGGCATGACAATAGCTACTAATTATGTAATACACCACAATATTTTACTGCATATTTGTGTACATATTTCTCAATTTTATGCAACATAAAAATCTGGGTTTTAATGTTTTGGGTGACAAGATTTTGTGTTCTGACATTGAATCAGCCTCGTCACATCTGTCAGCCTCGTGATAATGCTGGTGAATATTTGTTATTAGAAGAGGATGCAAGTGCTAATTTTCCTCATCCATTACTTCAGCAGGTCCAGGCTATCAGATTTCTTCATAGTGAAAATTATGTTTAGGGATCTGAATGAGAAGTCATCAACTCATCTAAATTAGGAAAATGGGGTGCTGTAAATGTCCTAAAAAGGCAGGGAGATCCCGCTACATGTACGTTCTGAGTGGATGATACATCAGTTCTTTTATTCAACTTGTTGACAATTCTATGCGTTGTCTCATTAAGAGGTATACAGAATCTAATGCTCAGGTGGTACTGAAACACTAGTGTACTGTTTCATTCGACAGGCTGGAGAAGATGGAGGTCATCCTGTATATCCAAGGAGTAACTTGTATGAAAGGTATGTCTGTAGACGATCTGTGGTCACATTTCTGTGGACCAGCATTCATCAAGGACACAATCCATGGGATAGATTTCAGGAGTTGTTCAGATTCCTCTGATTTGATGAAAAGTCAACCCAAGCTAAGGATTATCAACTGATAAGTTCACTCTTTTGTTGGAAATTTGGAATAGATTTGTGGAAAACTGACTCCATTGTTATTATCCAGGGGAAAATATAAGTATTGATGAGTTATTTTCAAGCAAAACAAGATGCAGGCTTATCAAATTCATAACTAATAAACCTGGTAAATAATGGCCTGAAATTTTGGATTTCTGCACACGTAACATTAAGTTATGTTTGTAATATCATATTGCAAGATATGGAAAATATCTGTCCTGACAAAAAGTTCTAGAGGAATGTGTCATTTTATGCCTCATGTAGTGTTTCTAAATCAAGGAAGAAACATGACAAGAGACAACTTCTTTAATCCCTTCAACTAGCCAAGAAGTTCCAAAAGAAAAAAATGCCATTATGGGAACAAATAACATCATGAAATCTCTGATGACGTAAAGAAGGTGAATGCTCCACTCTACTGCTATCTTGTTATTTAGTGATGGCAGGGTTTGTTCCTTAACGGTTTAAGAAATAAGAAAAATAAAAATGTTCTGCTGCTTAGTACACTGCATTTGACATGTCAGTTGGTAAAGAGGATAAGAAAAAACAAATACACCACATCTTCTACAATAACAGCAAATATGGGGTAGATATCATTGACCAGATGAGTCACAAATGCACCACTAAAGTAGCATGCACATATGCTCATTTTCAACAATATCCTGAACATCAATCCAGTCAAGGGATGGGTCATCTACAGTGAAGTAAAAATAAAAAAATTGGAAAAGGAAGTACATTGTTAAGCTTGTGAATGAATCGAAGGGGAGAAAAGCACAAGAGAAACACCAGTAGGATTAAGAAGATGAGGCACATATACAATCCAAAAAGCGAAGTACATGCCAAATCAGTCTTTATTAAGAAAATAAGACCAGTGAGTTTTGTGAGAAGTGCCACAAAGCTGTGTAGACCACCTGTGCAAATTGCATATGGGCAGTTCAGAAAAGCAGTGTTATAATTCTCAATGTGAATGTACTTAATTTGCAGGGGGGGCGCAGGAGATATAATGCATATTAAGTGGAAGGAAAAACCTAAATTTTCAGAATACAAATTTAATGTATCAGTTTTCAAGCCAAACATAGCTATATATGCACTTGTTTATTGTTCTGAAAGTATTTTTAAATTCAAATAAAGCTTAAAATCAAATAAAATGTACGAATTTTGCATACACGTATTGTGGGGGATCAAAATGACTACTTCATGTATGTCATATTCTTGGCTCTTCTAGTATTGATTAGGTCATCAGCCAAATTTTTTGATGCATTGAGAGGGAAGAGAATGATTAAGAAATGGGTAACTGAAGTAAATGAAGGCTGGTTCGATGAGGAATCTAATATATATAGTAATTATTAAGATAGAAACAGAGGTAAATGGATAAAATACAAAAATGCAGGAAAGGTAATAAAGTTTATAAGGGAAAGTGATAAAATCATGCTATAAAGTTGGTTTGCAAGCCTAGAATAAATAATAATGTTTGGTTGTAGATGTTTAAAAGTTTATAGCAAAAATTGGAAGAAAATAAATGTTACAAACCTGGAAATCAGAAATAATACTGCTCCAGTTTTAGATACAATAATATACGAGGAAACTGTAGATAAATTCAAAATGATGAAGTGTAATAAAGCTGTATGAATTGATGGCATACATTTTAATTACTTGAAGAATGATGCAATAGTATGAGCATAGTTAAAAGTGTTAACAAGTGTGTTTAATTCTATTCAAGAAAACCCAGAAATCTGCAGAAAAGCAATCATAGATCTAAAAAGGTAATGGAAATATTGATGAAACCTAACACCTATAGCATTAATATCAAATGTAAAAAAAAAAGTATTTATAGGGAACCTGGCTAGCAGACTGTAGAAGTGATCAAAAGAATGTTATATTCTTTCAGAGTTCCAGTGGAATTTTATACAGGAAGGAGGTCTGTAGATAATGTATTTATTATGAATACCATGGTAAACAAATATCTAAAGGATAAAAGGGGAGTTATATATGAGCTTTATTGATCTAGCAAAGGCGTAAATGATAGGATTGAGATTCAAGCACTTTGTAATAAACTGTTATTAAAAGCAGTCAGTAAGCAAATCATTTATGCCCTAAAAGCTTTTTATATGGAAAATGACTTGCTTAAGATTTGGAGAAGTGGAATGGACTAATGACGTAAACCAAAATGGAGATTTAAAGCAATGATGTAAGTCCAGTTTAATTTATACATGTGTCAAGTACAAATAATAATGAATTCCCAACTGTTTGCAGATGATTTGGTAGTAGACCTATTTGCAGTAAGAGTTTAAAAACAGCTCTTGATGAAATTGATAAATATTGTGAACACTGGGTTTTAAAAGTGAAGCAAGAGAAAATGCAAGTCATGGTTTTCAAGTAAATTAAGTAAACATGAGAAATTGTCAAATGCAGGAAAGGAATATATAGTAGTATGAGGGATTGTGTATTTAGGGTACAAAATTGGAGGATGAAAATAGCAGTAGCAAACAATGTTAACATTGGGAAAAGTAAAAGCAGCTCTGTCAGCAATTGAAGGATGTATGTATAAGACACCATGGAAGTTAAGTGACTGCAGGGAGTATGCTGTGTGATGTTAGAAACCAAAATGTTGTATGGAGTTGAAATCTGGAGACTTGATGAAAGATAGAAACCTTGGTTTGGTATTTTTTGTTGAAGTGCTTAAGTTGCTGAAAATATCCCAGGAAGTTGCACAAATCATGAGGTGAGAACCAGAGGATTCTATCAGCATTTGAGTTTGTCAGGAGAGGGTTTCAAAGTTTGGGACCTAATACAGGATTAGGGAATAATGATCTTTTGAAACATGTTGGTAAATGAATAATGAAGTTTCTACAGCTTACCATTATCAATTTATTACAATATTACAAAACGAACACATTTATTATAATATTTAAAGCAAAATGAATGTTGGTAGAACCTTCTGGTTACAGGCTTCTCTGGATGTGGTGAAAGGTACACATAATATCAATTAAAAATTTCTTTGTAGAACTCGGCATCAATAGTGAGGATTCATTTCATCATGGATTGGATGTCTGCAGCCTGTTCTTTTGACAATTTTTTTCCCTGGAGATGAAGGTTTTGCTTTTGGTAGTTGGATCTGATGTTCTTTGTTTCTTGAATGTTTATTTTTTAAGATGCTGGCTTTATTCCACTCCTGATGATCATGGCTCCACTTAAATGCTAAGGTCACTCCTTTAGAATTTCAATTGTGACACCTGCATGGATGGCACTTTGCTGTGTTGGAAAAGTTTGCCTCTGAGGTAATAGCCATAGAAATCAGATGCTGTCATTTCAGTTACCTCATAAGGAGACCTCCTATTACAAGTCAGAAGTATTCTTTTTAAAGAAAGCAAAGACCAAACTTATGGAAATTTCAGAGACTTCTCTATATTAGAATGAATGTTGTCAACTTCTTGAATGAAAGAATGCCCTGATGTTGAGTATTTCATTGTTATGTTTCTAATTTGATAATAGAGTTCAAGAAAGGAAGCAAACGAAATGAGGGAATTCTTATTTTGAGAATCACAATTGTCACGCTCAGTCTGCCATACGGCACCTCACCATCGTTTCTTTCTTCCCTTATCACTTTCCTGCCATTTCGCACCACAACATTCGCATATCTCTCTTTTTCTTCCCCGCCGGCCTACCTTGCGTGCGAAACGCCCACGCAGTTTTAGTTTCTTTTATCTTTTTATTTAAATCCTCCGTGGACACAGCCTGACGGATACCCGCGCACGGGGTGCGCAGCTGGGTGAGTGGGTAATGGCGTCATCCCCACCACCCGGGGTCGTCATGTAGGGTTTGTGTTCGTATCCGCTGTTCAACTGCAGTCCCGCGGGGGGGGGGCCATTGCATGAGCTGCTGACTTCTGACGGCGATTGGGTCCCTCTGTCTATGTTCTGGGAGGTGTGACCCTGGGGTGAGTCTGGTATAGATAGGCCACTCACCCAAGCCGGGGTAACGCCCGAAAAGTCAGAGCCCGAGGTCGGAGACGGTTGCAATGGTGGAGGATTTATTTCGCTATGGAGCACCCTTCCTCCATTAATACAAACAAGCGCCGAAAAGTCATTGTAACAGAAGTAGCACCGCCGTCATCTGGTTGTTACTTGGTCATTTCGAGAACAGAAGAAGGACAAAACTTTGAGAAGGTGAACCCTTTTATAATTCAGAAGGGCATAGATGCTATTTGCTGGTGCGGTTCAATCATGCACTCGTCTACGGAATGGTTCCTTATTGGCACAAACTAAGTCCGATCAGCAAAGTAAGACCTTGTTGCGCGCTACGCTTCTCCACGGTTACCCCATCCGTGTTGAGAAGCACCGCACATTGAACTCCTGTCGGGGCGTCGTTACCACCCATAGCCTCGATGGTATATCGGACGAGGATCTCGTAGAATATCTATTCGATCAAAAGGTGACTGCAGTGCATCGAGTGCAGGCCAAACGCGACGGCGTATTGGTACCCACTCGTACCCTGTTTATTACATTTGATGGCGTCGATCTGCCCACGAGCATTTCCGCAGGGTACGAACGGATTTCTGTGAGGCCTTATATTCCTAGACCTCTGCGTTGTTTTAAATGCCAACGTTTTGGGCATACACAAGTCTTCCTGTAAGAGTGCCGTTAACATCTGTGCAACATGTAGCCAGCCCTCACACGAAGGTACCTGTTCAACAGCCCCCGTCTGCGTTAATTGTAAAGGGTCTCATCCTGCTTCGTTTGCCGACTGTCCGCGGTACTTGGACGAGAAGGCGATCCAGGAGATCCGGGTAAAGGAAAAACTCTCCTTCGCTGAAGCCCGGAGGCGTTACCATGCGCGCCAACCTTCACTCCTGCGATCTGGCACATTTAGTTCTGTTGTTGCCTCGCCAGTACCACGAGTAGATGCCGAAACTCAGACTTGGACCATGACAGGATTAACCGCCACTACCATCCGGCCGTCCATTAAAGCTACTGTTACCAAGCCCTATAAACCTGGTCCAAAATCAATGAAGTCGCAAGCCGTTGAAAAGAAGCCCAAGCAGAAACTTCGTAGGGAAGATTTTTTGAAAGACCCTCCGCGTGCGCGCGGTAACAAACGTTCACCTTCTCCTCCTCGGAGGTCGCTGTCCCAGGAAGGTCCTGGGACAAGCCGCGCTCAGCGGCACCCCTCACCCATCGCCACCCAGAACCGATTCACGGCGCTTGAATCGGTTTCTGGCACTGAGCGCGTGGGCCCTCCCTCCGAGGAAGCTATGGAGTCTGACCAACTCCATACAAAAAGCCCGAGCCCAAAGGTTAAACAAAAGGTAATTTTAAGCCGCCCTTCTAAATAGACAGTTTATCCCCTTTTTCTTAATGGCTATCCTGACCTGGAATGTACGTGGTGTACGATCGCATAGGGCGGAACTACAACTTTTATTGCGTTCCCATTCGCCTATGGTCGTATGTTTGCAGGAGACTAAGCTTCGCCCTCACGATCCTTTTGATCTCCGAGGATATACTCCGGTTCGCTACGACCTCGAACCGGAGGAGGGTACTCCTGCTCATGGAGGTGTCATGTTGTTAGTGCGTAACGACGTTCATTTTACACCTGTCACACTTACATCTGACTTGCAAGCTGTTGCCGTTCGCCTTCACTTACCCGGCTTTTTGCTTTCTGTTTGCTCTGTGTATTCACCTCCATCGTCTCCCCTCGCTCCCGCGGACATTCGAGCTCTCCTGTCCGCTCTCCCAACACCCTTTCTTCTGTTGGGAGATTTTAATGCCCATCACCCCCTATGGGGTTCGCCAAGGGCTTGTGCGAGGGGTACTCTTCTTTCCGACAATTTTTATCAGTTCAATCTTTCCATCCTCAATACCGGTGCACCTACTTCTATTTCTGATTCTTCTGGTACATTCTCTCACCTGGACCTTGCCATTTGTTCCCTCCAGCTTGCTCATCGTCTTCAGTGGAACGTCGTCGCTGACACCTACTCCAGCGACCATTACCCCTGCATCGTTTCTCTTCTGTCGCACCACGTACAGCATTCCAGAGTACCTACCTGGATATTCGCAAAAGCCGACTGGAGCTTGTATTCTAGCCTCGTGCATTTTGACGACCAGCCCTTCTCCGACATTCACCAACTAGTGCAGCACCTTACGTCTATTATTTTCTCTGCCGCCGAACGCGCAATACCCCGTTCATCCTCCCAACCTCGGCGGCCACCTGTTCCGTGGTGGAACGAGGATTGTCGGGACGCCGTTCGTGCCCGTAGGACTGCACTTAGGTTGTTTCGGCGACACCCTACACATGATAATTTGGTGACTTTTAAACAATCGCGCGCCAGGGCTCGTCGCATTATTCAGGATAGCAAGAAGGCATCTTGGGCTCGTTTTGTCGAGTCTTTTAATCGTTTTACGCCTTCATCCGTTGTTTGCGATAAACTTCGTCGCTTCTCAGGTAAAGTGTCACATTGTACTGTTTCTGGCCTTCAGGTTTCTAATGCCACCATAGTGGATCCGGCTGCCATCGCTAACACTCTGGGTGCTGCCTTTGAGGCGGTTTCCAGTTCAGACCATTATTCCGCCGGCTTTCGCTCTATTAAAGACCGGCTGGATTCCGCATCATATACTTTTCGGTCTGCTAATGATGAATGCTATAACGAACTATTCACAATGAGGGAGCTGGAGCACGCTCTTCATTGCTCTCGGCACTCCGCTCCTGGGCCGGACGGCATTCATGTCCTGATGTTAAAGAACCTTTCAGCCGACAGTAAACTCTTTCTCTTACAGGTCTATAACCGTATTTGGCAAGACGGCATTTTTCCTTCCGTTTGGCGCGAAGCCACCATTGTCCCTATACTTAAGCCTGGGAAGGATCGCCAACTACCTTCCAGCTACCGCCCTATCTCCCTCACCAGTTGCATTTGCAAGGTGATGGAGCGCATGATCAACGGGCGGTTGACATGGTGGCTTGAGTCTCAGAAACTTCTAGCGAACGCTCAGTGCGGGTTTCGTCGCTATCGCTCTACCGTCGACCATCTGGTGTCCTTGTCGACGCATATTATGAATGGATTTCTGAGAAAGTGTCAAACCGTGGCTGTATTTTTTGACCTGGAGAAAGCTTATGACACTTGTTGGAGGGGCGGCATTTTACGTACACTTCACGATTGGAATATCCGCGGTCGTCTTCCCATATTTCTTCGGGAGTTTATGACGGACCGCGTCTTTCGTGTACGTGTGGGCTCGGTTTTATCTCGTCGTTTTATTCAAGAGAACGGAGTACCGCAGGGCTCTGTACTCAGTGTCACACTTTTTGCGATTGCTATCAACCCCATTGTTGATTGTATTCCACCTGGCATTTCATCGTCCCTTTTTGTTGACGATTTCGCTATTTATTGTAGTTCACGGCGGACCTGTCTACTCGAACGCCGTCTCCAGAGCTGTATCGACCGTCTCTACGCCTGGAGTAACGCCAACGGCTTTAATTTCTCCGCGAGAAATCCGTCTGCATCAACCTGTGGCGCCGGAAGTATTTCCCTCCGCCCTCTCTCCATCTTGGGCCAGGGATACTTCCGTTTGCAGACGAGGCGAAATTTTTGGGGTTGATTTTTGACAGGAAGTTGTGTTGGACCTCGCACGTTTCCTTTTTAAAAGCAAAGTGTGACCGTTCTCTTAATCTTTTACGTGTTTTAAGTGGCACATCCTGGGGAGCTGATCGGACCGTCCTTCTTCGCCTTTATCGCTCTTTGGTCCGATCCAAGCTTGATTACGGGTGTATTGTTTATTCGTCGGCACGTCCATCTGTGTTACGTCGATTGAATGCCATTCACCATCGTGGCATAAGAGTCGCTACAGGGGCCTTTCCAACTAGCCCTGTACCCAGTCTGTACGCAGAAGCTGCAGAGCCTCCGCCGTCCTTCCGGCGTGAGATGCTTTTGTGCAGCTATGCTTGTCGACTCTCAAGCTTGCCTAACCACCCGTCCTTCGATGTATTTTACGAGGATTCGCTTGATCGCCAATATTTCGTTAGCTCCTCTGCATTGCTCCCTCCAGGGGTTCGATTTCGACTGCTACTTCGGCATTTGGACGTTACGCCAGCGCCGGCCCTTACCCGAGGGGAAACGCGCTTTCCTCCATGGTCGCGCGCTGAGGCCCACATCCACCTTGGGCTAACGTCGATGCCGAAGAATGAGACCCCTGCTTCAGTCCTTAGATCCGCATTTTTAGAACTTCAGGCAACATTCGGAGACTGTCATTTTATTTATACTGATGGGTCTAAGACTGATGTTGGAGTAGGATGTGCCTTTGTTTTAGGTGCGCATAGTTTTACTTTTCGTTTACCCGGGCAATGTTCGATTTATACCGCCCAACTTTTTAGTATCTATCAATGTGTTTTATACATTCAGCGGCATGTCTTACGGCGTTGTGTTGTTTGTTCAGACTCTCTGAGTGCCCTTCAGAGTATTAACGCGCTGTACTCTTACCACCCCCTCGTACAGCGCATTCATGACCTGCTCCATTCGCTATGTGCCTCTGGCATCAGCGTCTCTTTTATGTGGATTCCAGGTCATGTGGGCATCTCAGGTAATGAGTCTGCCGACGCCGCTGCGAAATCGGCGATTTTATTACCCAGATTTTTTACCTCTGTTGTTCCCTCGTCAGATTCGTGTGCTATTTTACGTCTTAGCATCCTCTCGCGCTGGCGCGATGAGTGGACGGCCCTCCGGGGGAACAAGTTGCGGGAGGTTAAGCCTCTCCCGTTAATCTGGGGTAGCTCTTCTCGTTTTTCACGTCGGGAAGAGGTACTGTTAGCCCGTTTACGAATTGGACATTGTCGTTTCAGTCATAGTTACCTGCTTAGTGGTGATCCCGCTCCCCTGTGTCAGCAGTGTGACGTGCCCTTAACGGTGAGTTACATTTTAACTGAGTGTCAAGTTTTAGCTCCACTGCGCGTTCGCCTGGGTCTGCCTGTTGGCATAGCCAACGTTTTGGCAGACGACGCGCATGCTGTAGAATGTCTTTTACGTTTTATAAGTGACATTGGTTTTAATCGTCGCATTTGATGCGTTGAGCGTCTTTTAGCTTTATTATTTTATTCTGTATGTTTTCATAGGGACTTACTCCCCAGTGACATATGGCGCTCATGTCCCTCGCATTCTACAGTTCTTGACACGTTTTCATCTTTTATTGGCTATGCTTTTAGTGTGTTGGTTTTTCAGATATTTCTATTGTTATTGTTGTTATTATTATTGTTATTGTTTTTGTTAATGTTATTATATCTGATATCGTTATTATTGTTATTGTTATATTGTTATTTTTAGCTTTTTGACATCGCGGGTTTGTGTCCCGTTTTTAATTATGCGGTTCTTTTACTTGTCCTTTATATTTTGACTATATTTTATACACTGTAAGGGCGCTGATGACCAAAGCAGTTTAGCGCCCTTAAACCGCATATCATCATCATCATCATCACACCGCTGCGAAATCGGCGATTTTATTACCCAGATTTTTTACTTCTGTTGTTCCCTCGTCAGATTCGTGTGTTATTTTACGTCGCCGCATCCTCTCGCGCTGGCGCGATGAGTGGACGGCCCTCCGGGGGAACAAGTTGCGGGAGGTTAAGCCTTTCCCGTTGCTCTGGGGTACCTCTTCTCGTTCTTGTCGTCGGGAAGAGGTAATTTTAGCTCGTCTACGGATTGGACATTGTGTTTTTAGTCATAGGTATTTGCTCAGTGGTGACCCCGCACCACTCTGTGGGCAGTGTGACGTGCCCTTAACGGTGCGTCACATTTTAACAGAGTGTCAGGTTTTAGCTGCATTGCGTGTTCGTGTGGGTCTGCCTGTTGGCCTAGCCAACGTTTTGGCAGACGACACGCGTGCTGTAGAATGTGTTTTACGTTTTATTCATGACAGTGATTTTAATCTGCGCATTTAATGCGATGAGCGTCTTTTAGCGTAGTAATTTTATTCTCTCTAATTTTTATGGGGACTCTAATACCCAGTGGACAAAAGGCGCCCATGTCCTTCGCATTCTACAGTCCTTGACACGTTTTAATCTTTTATTGCCTATGCTTTTAGTGTGTTGGTTTTTCAGATATACTTATTGTTATTGTTATTGTTTTTATTATTGTTATTATTGTTATTGTTATTCTATTGTTATTTTTAACTTTTTTGACATCGCGGGTTTGTGTCCCGTTTTTTAATTATGGGGTTTTTTACCTGTCTTTTATATTTGGACCTTATATTTTACACATTGTAAGGGCGCTGATGACCGCAGCAGTTTAGCGCCCTTAAACCGCATATCATCATCATCATCATCATCATCATCATCATCAACGCTCATTCTGGGTGGCTCAGTTGGTTAGGCACTGGTCTTCTGAACTCAGGGTTGCAGGTTGTAACATGGCGCAGACCGATGGATTTTAAGTGTGCTTAAAAGTGACAGCGAGTGACAGTGTAGATTTACTAGCATGTAAAAGAACTCCTGCTAGACGAAATTCTGGCACATCGGCAGCTCTGATATGATCCTGGCAATTGACAGCATCATTAACAAAAAAGTAAAATATATGAGGGTGGATTGATTAGTCCATGACTTTGACGAGAGATAGCATTCTAATCACAGGTTTCTTGTTTGAACCCAGTCTTACATCTGTTCTGGGTATAATCACAGAAATTCATTGTCATTTGTTTCTTAGAACATTGTTGAGAGTATCTAAAATAAGCAGATGTGTGTTGCTTTGTAGAAAATGGAGAAAAGTGAATTTCGTGTTCTGATAAAGCACTACTTGTTGCATGGTAAGATGGTGAAGGAAACGGAAGAAAAGCTGAACAAGTATTATGGGGACTCTGCTCCATCACATGGTATGATTCACAAGTGGTTCACACAATTTTCCTGTGGCCGTACACAGGACGGCCGGTTGAGGTCACATCAGAAGAAATGGTGAACAAAGTTCACGATATTGTTGGAAGACCGCCAAGTGAAAATCTGTGAGATAGCCAAGACCGTAAACATCTCGAGTGAACAGATGTATAACATTCTGCATGAATTTTTGTGTATGAGAAAGCTGCCTGCAAGATGAGTGCCGCGACTGCTCACAGTTGAGAACAAGCGTAATTGTGTGACCATTTCACAGGGATGTTTGAATATGTTCCAGCGCAACCCAAATGATTTTTTGCAGCGTTATATCATGGTTGATGAGACTTGGATCCATTACCATCAACCTGAAACCAAACAACAATCAAAGCAGTGGATCTCCTTCGGTGAACCTGCTCCAAAGAAAGCGAAAACTATTCTGTTGGCAGGAAAAATCATGGCAGCTGTCTTTTGGGATTCACAAGGGGTGATAGACATCCATTACCTGGAAAAGGGTAAAACGATCACAGGTTCTTATTATGCTGCAATGCTGGATTAGTTTCACAAGGAGTTGTTAAAGAAATGACCGCATTTGTTGAAGAAAAGGGTTCTCTTTCACCAGGATAATGCACCTGCACACAAGTCAGCCATTGCCAATGCAAAATTTGTGGAATTGAGCTACAAACTGCTACCTCACCCACCATATTTTCCAGATTTGGCTCCGAGCGACTTCTTCCTCTTCGCAAACCTGAAAAATTGGCTCGCTGAGAGGAAATTCAGGTCCAGTGAACACATCATGGCAGAAACAACCTCATATTTTGTGGACTTCGAAAAATCATATTTTTTGGAAGGGTTACAAAATCGGAGAAATGTTGGACAACGTGTATTGAATTGACAGGAGACTATGTTTAGAAATAAAATTGATTTTTAGGAACAAATTGTTATTTTCTTTAAAAAGTCAGACTTATCAATCCTCCCTCCTATAAATATAAAAGAATATATTCTTCAACTTCAAGGTGTATGGAAGAGATTGTTTTCAGAATTGTAACTACAGCACTGGCAATGCCATTTCGGGATCTACCACACAATGCTTTGTATCAAATGGCACAGAAGCCCTTTTTATCCTTTGAAACAGGAGCAGTAAAATTATAAACATTTAGTTTTCTTTTATAAAAGAAGGAACTAACATTTGCATGGGGTAAAGAAGTCACATTTTGAAGATCAAAAAAACTATCATTGCATTACGTTCTCTATGAATACTCCTTTCTTGTCACAAAAGATTTCTCTTTGAAATGTGTGTCATACTTTTCAGACAACCCTTCAGTGGTTCTTTTTATCCTTTTGTGCCATGTTAAATTCTTCACAAAGATCACATCAATCTGACTTTGGGGTAAAGAATTCAAGATTATATTCATTATTAAAAATTGATCTATACATTGAACAGTTTCACGGGCTCAAAATTATTGAAAACCCATTTCTGTTCATACATATACAATCTACTTAGGTTTGAGTTAGGGTTTATATATTCTTTTTGTGTCACTGCTCTACAGTAGTGAGATTGTTCTCTTGGGTATGACTCTGTGTTTTATCACAAAATGGTTAGACATTTCTGAAATTCTATCCTTTTTTCACTTTTGCCCTTCTCATCACATTTTGGAATTCCAGAAGTCTTGTCTTTTCTGAAATGCACATTCTATATCGTTTTGACTCACTAAGAGAGATACAAGGAAAAGCTTATTACTGACTAACATGTTCATTGTTTACATCCAAAAAATAGAAAAATGCATTTCCTTTCCAAGAATTATAGCTTTTTCTTCTATGAGTAATTTTACATTTGGAAATTCTGTGAAATATCTCTTTTTTTCTCACTTGCATCTAGAGAATAAAATGATATAATAGAATTCTTGCCATCTTTGGAAATTTTATGGTAATTTTTAAATTTTCACCTACAATCTCCATGTTGTATTTTATTTTCAGCTACAACATTACCAGATGTGCTAATATACCCTTTCCTATTCCTTCCCAGTTTCTTCCTGATGTTCTTCCAATTTTCAGGGCTGGTTGTCTCATCCTGGTCAGTTTTTGTGTTCTTATTGCTGACAGATATAGAAGCTTCTGAATCAGTATATGGAACTAACAAAAACCTATTTACTCCTGCTACCAATCCACATCCAGTGTTATTGAATATTTTCACTGGAGATTTGAAACAGTTTGTATTTAGAGAAACTTTTATAGTAATTCAGTTTTATAGATTATAAGTTCAAAGTTAAGGTTTAGTAAACTTACTAACCCTTGCTTTTCTTCATCGTAGTCTACTTTTTGTGCTACTGAGTCATTGACTGAAGCATATTTTGTGGAACTATCATCATCATCTCATAACCTGTAAAAGATGAACTCGTGAAGAAATTTTTCAGTACAACCAGGCATAACCTACATTGGTAAACTACATTCAGCCAAATAAATATCTATTTTGCTGTTTAAGGAATCAGTAACACATAGATAGCATTAAGTAAGCATAGTCATACAAAATGAAAGTTATAATTTCAAACTTACACTTTCGTAAATTCTTTGTTTCCAATATTTTCCATATTACTACTTAGTGGAATGTATTCTGTGCCATTGGTATCACATTGCAAAGGTATTTCACTTTCCATCTTGTGTAATTGTTAATAATGCAAAAGCAATAATGCCCACACAATAAGTGAGAAGGAAATACAAACTAATGGTGGAGATGCGTATCTATCTGGTTCTCAGTCTTACCAACAGTTGTATGTAGAACTAAATTTACCTGTTCATTACACACAAATGGTACATGGTATGCATAAGCCAGTGATATATAATGAAAGAGAACAATTCCATTTTTACTTTAAAATGAAAACCAACACTTTCTAAAAAAAAAAAAAAAAAAAATGTGGATAGAACCCTCTGGTTCTCACCTTACAAAATGTAAATAGAGCGGGTAACTGGGAAAGGTTCAGATATAGAAAGAGACATAAAATATCCGTATAGGATAGTAAAATTAAATTAAGATAATGTCTTACAACAATGTTTGCAATGTCTGGAAAGTGTGCTTATAGTAAGAGTGGGTGGGTATATTTACTGCGGAGCCATTTAGAAAGCTAGGAGATATTTGGAGAATGAGGGGAAAGCTAGTATGAAAAAAATTCTGAAAAGAAGCAAGAATAAGATTTGAAGATATTAAAGTACAAAATGTATTTAGTGGAGCAGAAGAAATATGATTATTATTATATTATATTAAAATAAAACTGACTGGAAGAGGAAAAAGTGTATAGGTAAGGTAAACAAAGATGAGAGGGAAGGTTTGACCTGGATGAGAAAAAAAATATGGAGATTGAAATTACAATGGAAAGATTATATGCAAAGTTAATTTCCATTGTGTGGAGGAACAACAGATCTGTACTAATAAATGGAGGAATAATACGTCAAAGATAAATAGTTTAAAATGGACAGAGAAATTGCACTGAAGGAAATACTTGGCAGTGACTGAATAAAACAGGACACTTCTGGTACAGGATGTACAATAAATGGAGGAGCACAGGGCCAGGAGCCATTGCTCACAGGAAAATATGTAACTGGTAGCATGTGAATTGTGATGTAATATGGCAAATAATAATAATAATAATAATAATAATAATAATAATAATAATAATAATATTAATAATAATAATAATAATCATAATAATCATAATTATTATTATTATTATTATTTTTATTTATTAGCATAGCTTTAGGTACAAATTCAACATACTTTGTGGGTGAAAATAGAAGCCGTCAACAAGGCAGTGTAGTGTATCTGTTAAAGAAATTGAATTTTATTTATGGATGCTCTTCTAACTGCTGTGGTCCTTAGCATCCCATTCTATATTGGGTGTGAAAGACCGGTAATTTTGCTCAGAGGCCTCTTTATCAGGCTTGAGGTTCTTTTACGTACCATAAATGTGCGACATGATACCACCAACTTTACTTCCCTTCCGAAGGAAACCATGCCAAGGATTTTTATGCCCAAAAAAATCCATCGCCCACTGCTGGGTTTGAACCTGCAACCTTGGGAGTTAGAGGCTAGCATGGTAACCACTACACCACGGAGGATGACATAGTGCAGAGGTGGCAAAAACGTGACTCGCAGGCGCCATTGCCTCTCTGCCACATTCCCATTTGCTTTTCACGTGCTGCTGAGTGATGCAGTGCGTGCTGTTGCATATTTGGTAACTCGCGGAAGGAAGGTGCTTTCGCCACCCTTGACATAGTGTGTCTGTCACTTAAAATCATGGGTCTATCAAGAACCTATCAAAACTGTATTAAGTAATGAAACTTAAGCAGGTTCTCTCCCACAGAAATCCAGGCAGTAAATAAGTAGAGTTCCCCCCCCCCCCAAAAAGTGTGTGGTCATACATAACTTGTCCTTTATATCATAGTATATATGGTGATATGGCTTCATCAAAGGGTTACAGTATTGAGCTGCAGGATAAATACAAAAGAGCAATAGTTTAACAGTCGTAATATGACAGAAAAGATAAGCTGGTGCAGTTGCATATATACAACACAATATAGTATTTTAACTAGCAACCACTTGGGAATAAAAGATAATATTAGGTTTAAATTTTTGTTGCATGCGAAATAATCAATTATATAATCATAAATTAGAAACTGTTTAAAAAACAGATTTTTATCTGAATTGATTGTTTAATATTTTCAGATAGATTGTTATAATACACAATAAAACACAAGAAGCAAAACAGAAATCTCAAGAGTCATAACATATCCTTATTTATTCAGAGCTCCGTTCACAATGGAATTAATTAAGAGTTCTGTTTTGGTGCTTGAATTATATACATGGTCTTGTGAATTAGTTTTCAATTTGCAAATATTGTCTTTGTATGGTTGAGAATGCCCTTCCCTTCTTCCTCTCTCTCCCCAAAGATTTTGTAATGCTGTTTCTCATGTGAATTAATAAGAAAATCAGATTCCGTTCAGTTTAATTTGTAATTGTTAGAAATGTTTAACTCATTTTAGGTGTTTTATCTAGCCATGTTCTTAGAAATTTAGTGTCTTAATGTATAAAGCTATTATTTTGCTACCTATCTATTTTTGGATTCTGCACTGAAGTATTAAGTTAATGGTGGGAGTCTAAAGCAAAAGTTCATTTACATATAATTTGTTTTTCTGAAACCACATTAAAGCATTTTCATTAAAATGTTCTATGCTGCCTTTAAGATCATTTATGGTTTTACAGAGCATTAGTATAGCGGTGGCATCTGTGAAATGAGAAAGTTAAGATTGTCTATTGTTGAATTCATACCCTTTCCTGGATCATTATGTAGTAGGGACAACAATGGACCCAATATAGCTCCTTTGGAGCACCATTAGATACAACTTGTTTTTATGAGAATTTGCAATGTATCTAATTAAATTTGTTAACATATTCTAATATTACCAATTACTCTTGGTATGGAATATATTGTCTCAATCTTTGTAGCATATATGTCTTAATACCATAATATAATTTGGTGAATCAAATAATATGATCCACTAGATCAAATGCTTCAGAGAGATGTAGGAATATACCTAGTGGTGTTTCATTTTCATCCAAGGCTATGTATGCCATTCAAAAAGCTGATTAATGCTGAAGAAGTCAAACTACCGATGTGTGCTGTTTACACTTTTTCAGTATGTGCTGATGAAATTTTTTAAACAGATGGTTTGAATATCTCTTTAGATTAAGGGATTTTTTGTTTCTAAATGAATGGCTTCAGTCTAAATGATGTGGCATCAATGTAAATGACTGATTCATCAATAGGAGCTAAATATATACTAACATTATTACTATTCTATTGTATTGCAAAGGTGAATACTGAAGTATTAGATATTTTGACCCAGCGGCTATGGCCGAAGGTTATCGGCAGATCGGCGCTGAGCAGTTGGAGATAAAGATAAATAGTGCTCTTGCCAGCATGAACACTGGAAGTGGTTTCGTCAGATAACCAGAATATTCGGGATGCTTCTCCTCAAACGTTCTGGAATCTGAAAACTTGCAATGTCTATATAAGTGAGAGCCCTCCCAAGGGAGTCATTGAGCGATTACATTTTTGGCGCGACAAAAAGTGCTATTCTAGTGAGTTTGTGACGACTGCTGTGACGTGCAGTGAGTGCTGCTTCCATGAGATATTGGAGAAGTCTTGCGTTCGACTCCCCAGCGAGTGAACCGTCCGGAAGAAGAGGCTACGTCGTGCATATTTCGTTATGCGAAGAAAGCGAAGTGATGGTGAAAAGCGGAATTAGATCACATTAACGAAGAAGTAGTAAGAATTTCACTTAGCAAAGTGACAGTAAAAACTGTACAAAGTCATTGGTGTCGAGAGTGGGATTAAACATTACGTTGGAGGAAAATATTAAGGAATTGTTAGTTGAAATCAAGACCATGAAATTGAATCTGGAATGGAGAAAATGGAGACGGAAATGAAGAAAAAGAAATCCCAACCAGATTTTGACACTGACACACTCAAATCTGAGATTAAATCAACAGTGAAAGACGATATCAGGAAGGAGTTAGAGGAAATTAAATCTGACATGGAAAGAAAAATTAATGCTGTGGAATATCGTCTAAATCAGCAAGAAAACCTTTTAGACCAGCAAACTAAGAAAAAGAACTTTCATGCAAACATATCTAATCCACCTTATATGTCCACTATATTTCACTTATTTTGAAAATACACATTCACTGTTCATCCGTAAATCCCTGTACAGAGTAATATGCCTTACTGCACAGGTATTTTGTAAGAACAGACTTTATTTTTCTATATTCCCAGATGACAGTAACTTTAAATTGTTGGGAGTGGATTAAATATTATAATGCATTCATAATAATTTCTTTTAGAAAACAGGTTAAGTTAGCACCAGAGCACCAGGTTGTTTAAGTGAATTTTTTGACTAGTATCAGTGTTGTGTATACTTGTTTTTTGGCAAAGTATTCATTTTGTTTACATGGAAACATATAGGCAAGAGAATATATTTGCATGGAAATGTTACAATGTTTTGCTTTTGAAATAGACCTTTACGCGGAGCTCTTATTATTATTGCTCTTTTTTTTTTTTTTTTTTTTTTTTTTGTACCAGAAAGACTCGTTTACTTTCAACAGAATTACCCTAGATTATTGGACCATATTTCATTGCTGAACAAACATAAGCATAGTACACTGTTTTTAAAGTATGATTTGTGCAAAAATTCCTGTATTGTGAAGATTATTTTACAATGAACGAACACATTGTCACACAGCATTGAACTTGACACAAACTGGTAATAATCAATTTTATATTTCACAGCATTGTAAATTCAGGAAATAAATAATCAGCATCTATTGGATTAAAATAAAAAAAATCAAATCTTCAGTCGCCATTACTTAAACAATATTATTACTTATTTTATTATTCTTTTCCAGTGCACTGGAAATGTTTTGAGACATTTAAGATAAAAAGTCTATGGCTCTAAACAAACTATACTACTAATAAAACAGAAAGCAAATGTTTTTCTCAGTAACACATTTGTACATCTATTGAGTTTTGAAAAAAAAATTCTTAATGGTCTTGAATTTCATGTAAACTTCAATTCTTGAAGAAATTATGATATTCCTTGGTATCAACACCACTACCTAGAGAAAAGGCCTGAGCATTAAAAGAAGATGGCTGCCCATGTTGGCCATTGGTTGCAATGAGCATTATAGATAGCTAAGTTATTAAGATGCATTTAACAAGAATCTTAATTGCTTGTCTTGTGTGAAGGAAAATGTAATGCAGAAAATATGAACAATTATTACGGGGTGGATTATAACAGTAGTGCATCGCAAAAAATTACTTTTGAAGTTTCTACTTGAGACACATGTATTGGTAAAATTAGTTACTGCTCACAATATTACAACTGAAATATTAAGAAAAGCAGAAGATTCAACTTTTTGGAAACTTTAAACCAACATGATCATTTTCTTCTTTAAGATCCATGCTGTTATAAAGAGAAATTGTTCCTTCAAGCTAGCTGTGTTAAAAATTATATTTGAAAGTTCCAGGGATATCTAAAAGGGAATGTTCTAAATTGCCTTATCTTTGCACATATATTTGAATTGACTTCTGATATTAAATCATTGGTATTGTCAAATTATCTCACAAATGCTCATCATGTCATATTCTCAAGGATGTTAGTGTCAAGCTATTTAGATGGAAAATACTATTATTGTCTCATTTCAGAATTAGAAGGGGACAACCCCAAATAAGGCCCCCCCCAAAAAAAAAAGAAGCAAGCACACTATGAATCTGAAGATATGGAACAAAAATAAACCCATGTATGATCACTAAAGAAATATATTAATCTTAAAATAATTGTGGAGATGGCAAAGATAATTTGGCCTATTACAGGTAAATGCAGCAAGGAACTTTGCAACACTATTATTACTATGGCTTGCATATAAAATGCAGAAGAACTACAGTGAATATTATTTGTTAGTGGGTGAAAAGTGGAAATGAGCAATTAAAATGATTCATCCTATAAATACTTGCTTTCAAGTAAATGGAAATGTTAACTAGAATTTTTCAAAAAAGAAACTAGAAGCACTGTTTCGGCTTCAAATATTTTGGCTAATAACTTTCAGGACTTCAGGACGGTATCTAAGAAGAATCTCAGGAGGAAAAGGCGTTTCTCTGCAGATGATGAACATCTTGTCCAACTGAGCAATAGATTCAGTGTTCTTGAAATGCTGAATGTTGATCAGGCCACAAATCCCCAAGAGCAGGTCTTAGATGAATCTCTAAATCACACAAAAGGCAAGGTTTTGTTGCTTGGGAGTAGTCATGGGAGGGGCATAGCATCCCTGCCCAAACAGGACTTGGGTGTGATTATGATGTAGTAGGCATAGTTAAACCCAACGCTGTGCTCTCTAATGCCACTGAAGACCTGGTAAAGCTAACTGCAGGTTTTACCAAGAGGGATCATGTAGTGATAGCGGGTGGACCAGGGAATAGCCTGGATAGAAATAGTAGCTATATTATTGAAAAGGATCTGTGTGACATCAGTGAGACCAGCAGCCATACTAATGTGAAGGTAGTGGGACTTTTACATAGGCATGACAAGCCTCAGCTTCATTGGAGGGTGAGGGATATGAATCTGAGACTTGAGCGTGCCTTGTTAAGTCCTGCTGCATCTCACATGTGTATGATAGATGTTGACGGTATAGGCAGGGATGGTTATACCTCTCATGGCCTACACCTAAATTCTAGAGGCAAAGAGAAGCTTTCTCTTCTTATTGCTGACAGAATTAAGGGTAAAATTCCTGTTGTCACTAGTAGGAGGTCTTTTTTAGGTTAAGTATGTCCCATAGTCAACATAATCATCGACACTTAAAGCAAATTGAGATAACCATCCCAAATACCTCTGTATCCACAAGTAACTATAGAAATAATGCTTCTAACATCAATAGTAATAATGATGATAATAATAAAAATAAAAACTGCTTGTCTGTATTTCATCAGAATATAAGAGGCTTAAGAAACAAAGTAGACGAACTTACTATTAGTCTTAATACTGAAAACTCACTGCCACACATTTTATGTTTATCCGAACACCACTTGACACAACAGGAATTTCAGCCAATTTTACTGCATGGGTACTCTTTAGCAGCAGAGTTTTCAAGAAAAATATTACATAAAGGTGGGGTTTGTATATATGTCAGAAATGATGTGACTTATAAAGTTTTGGGTTTATCCAAGTTTTGTAGTGAACAAAACCTTGAACTCTGTGCAGTTCAGCTAAATGAAGGTAAATTGAATTTAACTATAGTAGCCCTTTATCGATCTCCCTTAGGCAATTTTGAAATATTCAGAAAGCAACTTGAACTTCTTCTAAAATTTTTATTCAAACCAAAAAGAGAATTAATCATATGTGGTGATATAAATGTTGATTATTTGAAACCTAGTCCTCAAAGGGAACAACTCAGCACGTTACTTACAACATACCACATGACACATACAGTAAACTTTCCAACAAGAATCCAAAACAGCTCCTCTACAGCTATAGATAATATATTTGTAAACTCAGATAGCATTAATTTTTGCAAAGTCTCATCAAAATCTAATGGCCTGTTGGATCCAATGCACAAGTTCTACACATTAAAAAGTTAAATTTAAAATCCAAACCTAAATATACTTATCAGAAATGTAGGGAAATAAATGAAAATACTCTGAGTGAGTTTAGCAAAATACTTGAACTTGAATCATGGAATCAAACTTACCAAACGAATGGAACCAATAATAAATATAACATCTTTCTTCAGTGTTTCAAAACCCACTTTGACGCTTGCTTCCCAGTCAAGTTAAACAAAATATCTAACTTCAAAAGAGAGAATGCCTGGATCACTTTAGGAATTAGGACGTCATGTTGACGTAAAAGAGAATTATATGAGCAAGTAAGAATTAGTAATAATATAGATTTAAAACACTACTTCAAAAAATATTGTAAGCTTCTAAAGAAGGTAATAAAAGCAGCTAGAATATTGCATTACAATAAACAGATTCAACTCTCTGACAATAAAATAAAAACTACTTGGAATATAATAAAAAGAGAAGCGGGTAAATCCTCATTACAAAATGACTTAACACTAAACAGTGATAATCAAGAAATTAGTAAACCTAATGAAGTTGCAGAAATATTTAACAAATTCTTTTTGGATGTAACAAACAAAATGAGTATTAATTTTGGAAGTAAACAGGCAGCTTTGGAATTTCTAAGATCAAATTTCACTAATGAAGTGCCTGAATTTAAAGTTAACCTGACAACGCCTTCTGAAATAAAAAAAACTATTAACTCCTTCAAAACAAAAAACTCTTCTGGTTATGATGAAATAACAATAAAAGTCTTAAAATCATGCTCATCTCAAGTTTCCACTCCTCTTAGTTATTTGTGCAATGAGTCACTAAGGTCAGGAATTTTCCCTGACAATGAAATTTTCCATTGTTAAACCACTCTTCAAAAAAGGCGAATGCAATAATTTCAAATTATAGACCAATATCTCTCTTGCCAATTTTCTCAAAAGTTCTTGAAAAGGTGATGTTTAATAGACTTTATAAATACCTTGAATGTAACAACATACTTGTCAGGGATCAGTTTGGGTTCAGAAAAGGAATGTCGACCAATAATGCAACTTATAAACTTACTCATGAAGTGTTAACTGCATTAAACAAAAAAATGCATGTAGGTGGGATTTTTTGTGACTTAGCAAAGGCATTTGACTGTGTTAATCATGATATTCTGATAGCAAATTTGAAATTCTATGGACTAAAAAATGAAACTCTAAGTTGGTTCGTATCATATCTAAATGAAAGAAAACAAAGTGTTGAAGTTGTCAATGATATTGAATTTGGAAAACATACATCAAAATGGAAAACAGTAACACATGGAGTGCCCCAAGGTTCAGTCCTAGGACCTTTATTATTCTTGATCTATATAAATGACCTATCATTTTATATAAAGGATATTGCAAGCATAATTCTGTTTGCTGATGACACGAGTGTTCTGGTGATTAGTAAAAACTTGAATGAGTGTGTAATTAAATTGAATTATGTTTTGAACTGTATGTCACACTGGTTTAAAGCTAACAAATTATCTGTAAATCTAGACAAAACAAAAGTTGTTAAATTTATAAACCATCGATCACTACACACTCCAATAGAAATTGGGATTAATGACATGTCACTAGAACAAATAAACAACATTAAATTTCTGGACCTCCAAGTAGACAGATATTTAAATTGGAAAGTTCACATTACGTATATCATACCCAAACTCAGTTCTGCATGTTATGCTATCCGAGCATTGGTAAATGTCAGTTCTATAGATACATTTAAATTAGTATACTATGCATATTTTAACTCTATCATTGAATATGGAATATTATTTTGGGGAAATTCGGTAGAAAGTAAACGAATATTCCTCATGCAAAAGAAGGTTATAAGAATCATTTCCAGCACTCATAGCAGACACTCTTACAAACATCTTTTTAGAAGACTGAAGATATTAACTCTACCTTGCATGTATATATTTTCAATCTTAAAATTCTATGTATACAATCGAACCACATTTATTACAAACATGGAAATTCATGAGATAAACACTAGACAAAAGGGTAACATCCATCATCCCAGTGCAAAGCTTTCTTGTTTCCAGAAAGGTGCATATTACGAGACCATAAAAATATTTAATACTCTCCCTAATGATCTTAAGAGAAAAGTTGACAATTTCAATGTCTTTAAAACTGCTGTTAAAGAGTACCTATGCTCAAAAGCATATTATTCTGTACAAGATTATCTGAATAACAAATTATCCTGATGATAATACTTATATAGCTCTGTAAGTAGTATTAGTAAATGTTAATCACAATTGCCAGTCATATTTGATGCCTGCTCTAGAATTAATGAAGCTATTTAAATGTATGTATATTAAGAACTGACAGTAAATGCTATGCATTACAAATGAAATAGAACAAAATGATCAGACGAACAAAGGTAAAATCCTAGTGAATGTTAAAATAACTGTTCTTGTCTATACGTATGTTAACCTTATAACAGTAAGGAGGTATTCAACTCTGTACAAAATTACACTTGATTTGTTTCATTTTGTATATAATATGTCTTTATTTTATTTTAAGTGTTCTGTATACTATGTAATATTTATGTATATATGTAACTTTATTGTACATTTCCTTGACACGCATATAGTATGTGTGTATTTTATTTCAAATGTTCCATATTTTGTGTAATATTTATGTTTATATGTAATTTTTGTACATTTCCTTGACATGTTCTATGTTCACAAGCCTTTATGGCTGCTAGTGAACTCCCAGAATACAATCTAATCTAATCTAAAATAATATTCTACCTCTTTCTTTATAGGTTAGAGTTTTAAATGTGATTGAGCTCATTTAAAAGATTTCCTTTATTATTTTATGAAACCTCTTGATGCAAAAGGAAAATACTTCCAAATGCTAAAAAGCAATGTGTACAGACAAAAGTAAACATAAAACTGATTACAAGCATTCCATAATAACCACAACTAGTTGCAAAGGAACCATTAGCCACTATTGCACTTTAATGTACCTATTCCTTTCCAACACCTTTTTTTTATATCAAAATCTCAAACTTTTGTTGGTAGGCTTCCTATTATTAAGTCATTCTATTAAGTTTGCTTTGTTTGATTATTTTTCCACAAATAATGCACATGCAAGTTTGATGATAGGCCTAGATTTCCAAAACTGCTGATAATCATTACTGAAAAATTGCTACTAACCTCAAAATTTAGGTTTTTAAAAACAGATCAAAAACTGCTGACAGTCATTACTGAAAACTTACTACTAACCTTAAAATTTGTCCTTAAAAAGGGATTTACTGTAGTTCAGAAAAATGTCCTTGAGTTTATGTTTTAAATGTCAGACACATTGAAAAATCAACTGGGGATCAGGAAATACTAATTTACACGGTTATAGAAAATAATCCTTGTTTGGTTTGATTAGGTTATAAATGGGTTACCAAATGCCAAATACTTTTGCATATTTATATACCTATGTAGCTATGTATTTAAACTTATGTAGCTGGGTACCTATTAGACTAAAAAATAGGCACAGAAAATAGATGTATTACGCAAATACATAATAATCCATTATGAACTGTGATACTCTAAAAAAAAAACTACATAAACAATGCCCTGCTAACATGAGCAGTTGGGCTTAATTTGGTTATGTTTGTTTGCACATCTAGATCATGAATATTAAAGCAAATATTAGTGGACTTGTTTCTGATTTTCTTTTTGGCAAAAAATTTCTCCTTTTTGATGGCTTTTAACCACTGTTCCTTCCAATGTTTATCCTTTGGACACTTTTAGCACATAGACTTTGATGCTATTTTTATAATTACCCATGCAGTTGGGAACACAGCACTTAAAAACCATTATTGAAAACTACATAAACACCAATTGCACAATCTTCTTACACCAAACACCCAAAGATATTTAATTTTCACTAAATTCTGTAAAAGCTACAATACTCTCTCAACCATACATAGCCTAACTATAACAGCATTTTGTTTTCTGTGAAAGCACTGTTCAGGCCTTGTTTGAGGTGGTGGTGTATCAAGTCCTGGTACTTTTTCATCATATCTTTAGTCTGAGAAATGCAGAATTTGTAATCATAGAGCCGAGGAAGATTTAATACTTTGTTGCAGACTCTTCATCTTTGGCTACATTTGTATAGAAAGCAACTGTCAACTCCAACTCAATGGCAATGCAACTGAAGCTGCTGCTGTTTGTTCACCAGTTTACTTGACTGTTCATACTATATAGACTTTAGTTTTCACATTGTTGGAGGAGGAAGCTGTCATGCTTTATGCCGTGTTTCATAGGCAAAGAATCAAGTACAGCAGTATTTCAGTGTTAACGCTTACAATGAAGTTAATATGAATTTAAATTAAATAGAGTTTTATTTATGGATGCTCTTTAACTGCTGTGGTTCTTAGCATCTCATTCTATATTGGGCATGAAAGACTGGAAATTTTGCTGAGA
Source organism: Deroplatys truncata (assembly GCA_030765065.1). Classification (NCBI taxonomy): domain Eukaryota; kingdom Metazoa; phylum Arthropoda; class Insecta; order Mantodea; family Mantidae; genus Deroplatys; species Deroplatys truncata. The sequence continues at coordinate 498,723,338 of CM060990.1, read as the reverse complement.
GGCCTCTTAATCAGGGTTGAGGTTCTTTTATGTGCCATAAATCTACAACACTGGACCACTGGCTTTACTTCCTGTCTGAAGGAAGCCATGCTAAGGATTTTTACGCCTGAAAAAATCCATTGCCCTCCACTGGGTTTGAACCCGCGAGCTCGGGAACTAGAGGATAGCATGGTAACCACTAAACCATGGAGGATGACGTTAATATAAATTGTAGCCTATAGTATGCATTACAGGATATTGCAAATTATCCGGATAAATTTTTCAACTTTACAAGAACCTTGTTTATCTAGACTTGAATTGACCAGAGGTAATCTGGATTAACAAAAATTGGATACTCCGGAAACAAACTATTAAATGATTATGAACTAGGTTAGCAATTGGCAAAGCTTTACTGCAAGTAAGCATTGGTGAGGTAGAGAGATATATGGAGATCATAACCTCTTGCTAGCGGCTAGTACACTTACTGCCTTTTGAAATGAACGTATATATAGTTTTTCAGCATTAGCAATTTCAGCATTATTTGCAGCTTAATCTGGTTTTCTAGGCTGTCACAAGTACATCACATGCAGGTTTCTTAAAGCTAATATTGTAACAGTGATTGAAAACATGCCTGTAGTAACAGTCTTTCACTGGAGTCTCTTTATTCTTCCTTATGTGCTTCCTCATATAACTGGTACAACTTTAAAAGATTTAATGAAAAATCCAAAAATTTATATTTGGGGTTGTAGTGCTTAGAATAATGGTTGGAGTACCTTCGAAATAACTGAATAAGGTCATGAATATGGAAGCCAGTTTATAAAAACTAACAAATTATATCAAATATTGCATTAAAGCAGCTTCAGAATTTAAATGCTAACCTGCAAGTATATTTATGTAGCTTCAAAGGAAGTGCAATTTCCTGTTGGATGACATTACAAAGTAGTACATTTATCATCTGGTTACATTGGGTGAAAAGGTTGTGCCACATTCTTATTCATTAAATGGACACTGAACATTCCAGAAACACACACATCTCAGGTGTGGTGCTTATAATCATATTAATTAAGGCTCATCAGAAAAGGAGCTCTCTTGTCTCCTGATTCCCTTCCCTGCTCCTGCTCTTCTCCATACTTTGTCCCCTCAGGGGCTCACCTTATGTGAGTACGGGTTTTTGGCGCACCCGGGGGTTCCCGAGCCATTCATCGCCACATTCATCCCCTCACCCCCATCCGGTCGAGGTGGGTTCTTCAAGTGACCGGTGGACCCAAGGTAGGCTCTCGTGCGTTCTTTGCATTCCATCCATACCGCACCTCACCATCGTTTCTTTCTTCCCTCATCACTTTCCAGCCATTTCGCACCACGACATTCGCATATCTCTTTTTCTTCCCCGCCGGCCTACCTTGCGTGCGAAACGCCCACACAGTTTTAGTTTCTTTTATCTTTTTATTTAAATCCTCCGTGGACACAGCCTGACGGATACCCGCGCACCGCGTGCGCAGCTGGGTGAGTGGGTAATGGCGTCATCCCCACCACCCGGGGTCGTCATGTAGGGTTTGTGTTCGTATCCGCTGTTCAACTGCAGTCCCGCGGGGGGGCCATTGCATGAGCTGCTGACTTCTGACGGCGATTGGGTCCCTCTGTCTATGTTCTGGGAGGTGTGACCCTGGGGTGAGTCTGGTATAGATAGGCCACTCACCCAAGCCGGGGTAACGCCCGAGAAGTCAGAGCCCGAGGTCGGAGACGGTTGCAATGGTGGAGGATTTATCTCGCTATGGAGCACCCTTCCTCCATTAATACAAATAAGCGCCGAAAAGTTATTGTAACAGAAGTAGCACCGCCGTCATCTGGTTGTTACTTGGTCATTTCGAGAACAGAAGAAGGACAAAACTTTGAGAGGGTGAACCCTTTTATAATTCTGAAGGGCATAGATGCTATTGCTGGTGCGGTTCAATCATGCACTCGTCTACGGAATGGTTCCTTATTGGCACAAACTAAGTCCGATCAGCAAAGTAAGACCTTGTTGCGCGCTACGCTTCTCCACGGTTACCCCATCCGTGTTGAGAAGCACCGCACATTGAACTCCTGTCGGGGCGTCGTTACCACCCATAGCCTCGATGGTATATCGGACGAGGATCTCGTAGAATATCTATCCGATCAAAAGGTGACTGCAGTGCATCGAGTGCAGGCCAAACGCGACGGCGTATTGGTACCCACTCGTACCCTGTTTATTACATTTGATGGCGTCGATCTGCCCACGAGCATTTCCGCAGGGTACGAACGGATTTCTGTGAGGCCTTATATTCCTAGACCTCTGCGTTGTTTTAAATGCCAACGTTTTGGGCATACGCAAGTCTCATGTAAAAGTGCCGTTAACATCTGTGCAACATGTAGCCAGCCCTCACACGAAGGTACCTGTTCAACAGCCCCCGTCTGCGTTAATTGTAAAGGGTCTCATTCTGCTTCGTTTGCCGACTGTCCGCGGTACTTGGACGAGAAGGCGATCCAGGAGATCCGGGTAAAGGAAAAACTCTCCTTCGCTGAAGCCCGGAGGCGTTACCATGCGCGCCAACCTTCACTCCTGCGATCTGGCACATTTAGTTCTGTTGTTGCCTCCCCAGTACCACGAGTAGATGCCGAAACTCAGACCTGGACCTTGACTGGATTAACCGCCACTACCATCCGGCCGTCTATTAAGGCTAGTTACCAAGCCGTATAAACCTGGTCCCAACTCAATGAAGTCGCAAGCTGTTGAAAAGAAGCCCAAGCAGAAACTTCGTAGGGAAGATTTTTTGAAAGACCCTCCGCGTGCGCGCGGTAACAAAAGTTCACCTTCTCCTCCTCGGAGGTCGCTGTCCCAGGACGGTCCTGGGACAAGCCGCGCTCAGCGGCACCCCTCACCCATCGCCACCCAGAACCGATTCACGGCGCTTGAATCGGTTTCTGGCACTGAGCGCGTGGGCCGTCCCTCCGAGGAAGCTATGGAGTCTGACCAACTCCACACAAAAAGCCCGAGCCCAAAGGTTAAACAAAAGGTAATTTTAAGCCGCCCTTCTAAATAGACAGTTTAAGCCCTTTTATTCATGGCTATCCTGACCTGGAATGTACATGGTGTACGATCGCATAGGGAGGAACTGCAACTTTTATTGCGTTCCCATTCGCCTATGGTCGTATGTTTGCAGGAGACTAAGCTTCGCCCTCACGATCCTTTTGATCTCCGAGGATATACTCCGGTTCGCTACGACCTTGAACCGGAGGAGGGTACTCCTGCTCATGGAGGTGTCATGTTGTTAGGGCGTAACGACGTTCATTTTAAACCTGTCACACTTATATCCGACTTGCAAGCTGTTGCCGTTCGCCTTCACTTACCCGGCTTTTTGTTTTCTGTTTGCTCTGTATATTCACCTCCATCGTCTCCCCTCGCTCCCGCGGACATTCGAGCCCTCCTGTCCACTCTCCCAACGCCGTTTCTTCTGTTGGGAGATTTTAATGCCCATCACCCACTATGGGGTTCGCCCAGGGCTTGTGCGAGGGGAACTCTTCTTTCCGACATTTTTTATCAGTTCAATCTTTCCATCCTCAATACAGGTGCACCTACTTTTATTTCTGATTCTTCTGGTACATTCTCTCACCTGGACCTTGCCATTTGCTCACTCCAGCTTGCTCATCGTCTTCAGTGGAACGTCGTCGCTGACACCTACTCCAGCGACCATTACCCCTGCATCGTTTCTCTTCTGTCGCACCACGTACAGCATTCCAGAGTACCTACCTGGATATTCGCAAAAGCCGACTGGAGCTTGTATTCCAGCCTCGTGCATTTTGACTACCAGCCCTTCTCCGACATTAACCAACTAGTGCAGCACCTTACGTCTATTATTTTCTCTGCCGCCGAACGCGCAATACCCCGTTCATCCTCCCAACCTCGGCGGCCACCTGTTCCGTGGTGGAACGAGGATTGTCGGGACGCCGTTCGTGCCCGTAGGTCTGCACTTAGGGTGTTTCGGCGACACCCTACACTTGATAATTTGGTGACTTTTAAACAATCGCGCGCCAGGGCTCGTCGCATTATTCAGGATAGCAAGAAGGCATCTTGGGCTCGTTTTGTCGAGTCTTTTAATCGTTTAACGCCTTCATCCGTTGTTTGGGATAAACTTCGTCGCTTCTCAGGTAAAGTGTCACATTGTACTGTTTCTGGCCTTCAGGTTTCTAATGCCACCATAGTGGATCCGGCTGCCATCGCTAACACTCTGGGTGCTGCCTTTGAGGCGGTTTCCAGTTCAGACCATTATTCCGCCGGCTTTCGCTCTATTAAAGTCCGGCTGGATTCCGCATCATATACTTTTCGGTCTGCTAATGATGAATGCTATAACGAACTATTCACAATGAGGGAGCTGGAGCACGCTCTTCATTGCTCTCGGCACTCCGCTCCTGGGCCGGACGGCATTCATGTCCTGATGTTAAAGAACCTTTCAGCCGACAGTAAACTATTTCTCTTACAGGTCTATAACCGTATTTGGCAAGACGGCATTTTTCCTTCCGTTTGGCGCGAAGCCACCATTGTCCCTATACTTAAGCCTGGGAAGGATCGCCAACTACCTTCCAGCTACCGCCCTATCTCCCTCACCAGTTGCATTTGCAAGGTGATGGAGCGCATGATCAACGGGCGGTTGACATGGTGGCTTGAGTCTCAGAAACTTCTAGCGAACGCTCAGTGCGGGTTTCGTCGCTATCGCTCTACCGTCGACCATCTGGTGTCCTTGTCGACGCATATTATGAATGGATTTCTGAGAAAGTGTCAAACCGTGGCTGTATTTTTTGACCTGGAGAAAGCTTATGACACTTGTTGGAGGGGCGGCATTTTACGTACACTTCACGATTGGAATATCCGCGGTCGTCTTCCCATATTTCTTCGGGAGTTCATGACGGACCGCGTCTTTCGTGTACGTGTGGGCTCGGTTTTATCTAGTCGTTTTATTCAAGAGAACGGAGTACCGCAGGGCTCTGTACTCAGTGTCACACTTTTTACGATTGCTATCAACCCCATTGTTGATAGTATTCCACCTGGCATTTCATCGTCCCTTTTTGTTGACGATTTCGCTATTTATTGCAGTTCACGGCGGACCTGTCTACTCGAACGCCGTCTCCAGAGCTGTATCGACCGTCTCTACGCCTGGAGTAACGCTAACGGCTTTAATTTCTCCGCCGAGAAATCCGTCTGCATCAACTTCTGGCGCCGGAAGTATTTCCCTCCGCCCTCTCTCCATCTTGGGCCAGGGATACTTCCGTTTGCAGACGAGGCGAAATTTTTGGGGTTGATTTTTGATAGGAAGTTGTGTTGGACCTCGCACGTTTCCTTTTTAAAAGCAAAGTGTGACCGTTCTCTTAATCTTTTACGTGTTTTAAGTGGCACATCCTGGGGAGCTGATCGGACCGTCCTTCTTCGTCTTTATCGCTCTTTGGTCCGATCCAAGCTTGATTACGGGTGTATCGTTTATTCGTCGGCACGTCCATCTGTGTTACGTCGATTGAATGCCATTCACCATCGTGGTATAAGAGTCGCTACAGGGGCCTTTCCAACTAGCCCTGTACCCAGTCTGTACGCAGAAGCTGCAGAGCCTCCGCTGTCCTTCCGGCGTGAGATGCTTTTGTGCAGCGATGCTTGTCGACTCTCAAGCTTGCCTAACCACCCGTCCTTCGATGTATTTTACGAGGATTCGCTTGACCGGCAATATTTAGTTAGCTCCTCTGCATTGCTCCCTACAGGGGTTCGATTTCGACTGCTACTTCGGCATTTGGACGTTACGCCAGCGCCGGCCCTTCCAAGGGGGGAAACGCGTTTTACTCCATGGTCGCGCGCTGAGGCCTTCTGTCACCTTGGGTTATCGTCAATGCCGAAGAATGAGACCCCTTCTTCAGTCTTTAGATCAGCGTTTTTAGAACTTCAGTCGCAATTCGGGGACTTGCCTTTTATCTTTACTGATGGAGCTAAGACTGATGCTGGAGTAGGATGTGCCTTTTTTGTGGTGGAAATAGTTTTACCTTTCGTTTACCAGAGCAATGTTCGATTTTTACGGCCGAACTTTTTAGCATTTATCAGTCTCTTTTATATATTCAGCGGCACGACTTACGGCACTGTTTTATTTGTTCCGACTCCCTGAGTGCTCTTCAAAGTATTAGCTCGCTGTACAGTTACCACCCGCTCGTACAGCGCATTCATGACCTGCTCCACTCGCTTGATGTCTCTGGCATCAGCGTCTCCTTGTGGATTCCAGGTCATGTGGGCATCTCAGGTAATCAGTCTGCCGATGTCGCTGCCAAGTCGGCGATTTTATCACCCAGACGTTTTACCTCTGTTGTTCCCTCGTCAGATTTGTTTATTGTTTTACGTCGCCGCATCCTCTCGCTTTGGAGCGATGAGTGGACGGTCCTCCGGGGGAACAAGTTGCGGGAGGTTAAGCCTCTCCCGCTAGTCTGGGCTACCTCTTCCCGTGCTTCTCGTCGGGAAGAGGTAATTTTAACACGCCTTCGTATCGGACATTGCATTTTTAGTCAAGTATTTGCTGAGTGGTGACCCTGCACCACTCTGTGGGCAGTGTGGTGCGGCCTTAACGGTGCGTCACATTTTAGCAGAGTGTCAAGTTTTAGCTCCTTTGCGCGTCCGTGTTGGTCTGCCTGTTGGCCTAGCCAACGTTCTGGCGGACGACGCGCGTGCTGTAGAGTGTCTTTTACGTTTTATCAATGACATTGGATTTACCAGACGCATTTGATGCGCTGAGCGTCTTTTGACTATGTACTTTCCTCTTGTTTTTTAATGGGGCATCTCCTCCCCAATGGACATTGGCGCTCGTGTCCCTGACATTCTACAGTTCTTGACACGTTTTAATCTTTTATTGCCTATGCTTTTAGTGTGTTGGTTTTTCAGATATTTGTATTGTTATAATTGTGTTTATTGTTATTATTGTTGTTGTTGTTGTTATTTTTTGTTATTGTTATTATTGTTATCGTTATTGTTATTGTTATATCATTGTTATTTTTAGCTTTTTGACATCGCGGGTTTGTGTCCCGTTTTTTAATTATGCGGTTCTTTTACCTGTCTTTTATATTTTGACCTTATATTTTATACATTGTAAGGGCGCTGATGACCTCAGCAGTTTAGCGCCCTTAAACCGCATATCATCATCCATATTTTGTCTCCTTAGTAAGCTGGATTGTACTTATTTTTGTTGTTTTTAAAACTTCATGTTTTACTTTCTGTACGTACTTGATGTTTGTTTACCTGTCATTACCATGTCCTTTAAAATCTGAACATCACCCCTAACCATGTCCAGTCCTAACAATTAGGAACCTACTACCTTGTCCGCATAATCAGGGTCATAACATATTTGGTGGAGCTGCCAGCTCCCCTAAAATTATTTTCTTGTGGGCTAAAATTCAATCCAGAACCTGTTTTTTGTACTCCACAACTGACAGACATGCTTGATGGAGATGCTGGCACTGGCATCATCCATTTGGTGAAGTCACTAGCCCTCAAGTGCATTGGTATTTTGTTTGTTGGTTCATATCTTTCTCTCTTATTTCTTGGTGAGACACTGATTTCTGATCTCTGATCTCATGTTATGACATTGTCATATCCCTTATGCTTTCAACTAAAGTTTTCAACAGAAACTGCTTACATACTCTTTTTTCCTTAAGTGTTATGCAAACACTAACTCCTTTACACACTGACATGAGTGTCTGTGATGCTAAGAGCCATAAGCAGGAGGTCTGCAGTTTGAACCTTGCTGGGACCATCATCCCTGATTGAGGTTTTTCCAGGTTTTCCTCTGGTCCTCGTAATTGGTAAATGCTGAGAAAAGGTACCCTAAATCATCATTCCAAATTTCCTTTTCTGTGATTTAATTTTTATGTCATCAGTATCGAGTGTCTGTGGTAAAAAAAAATTGAGTTTTATTTATGGTTGCTCTTTAACTGCTGTTTTTGCTCAGAGGCCTCTTATCAGGCTTGAGGTTCTTTTACATGCTGTAAATCTACGACACAGGACCACCGGCTTTACTTCCCTTCCGGAGGAAGCCATGCTAAGTATTTTTATGTCTGAAAAAAATCTATTGCTCTCCGCCGGGTTTGAACTTGCAACCTTAGGAACTAAAGGCTGTATGTAGTAAGAATGGGTGTTAAACACTACTCAAAAGAAAACTTTTGCTACTGAAACACCTACATATCTTTCAGCAGAATCTACTTCAATACGAGACAATAGAAAAGCTGTTTTTAATTCCTAAGAACCCAAAAAATATTTCTTTCTACTCTTCCTCTGAGAAAACATTGAATTTTAACAGCCATGGTTGTACAGCTTATCAGTCCTAGCTGGTTTGCACACTCTGGTATGACCAATATATTCTTTACCTTTATTTCAGGGCGTTTGAGCTTTCTTTTTGCATAGATACTCCTTTTTTTCCTTCTGTGTTTTCTTTGGTTCTGATATTCACTGAACTCAGTTTATGAATCATTGGAATCCTCATGGGGCGGATAATTCACATTGCCATCTTCTGGAGCTATACAATAAAAATTAATAATACATAATTATCTTCTTTCAGTTATTATTGTCTCTTTTCATTGTATATTTAATTTTGTGTATAATTTTGTAGCTGATTCAGCACACAATGTAAAACATATAAAAAACTTTAATGTTATATTTCCATTGGGTGATGCAAAAATCATGCCACAGACTTAAATATTTGTATTCATGTAAATGATATTTTACCAATAAATTAGAGTTTTATTATTCAACATGCTTTAATTCAGTTCATTTACCTTCCAAGTTTGTATGTTTCCCATTCCAGCACCAGACATAAATGCAGAAAAACAGCACCCACACCTCTTTGCCACAAAGATATTTAAGGATTTCACTAAGTGGTTCAGTGTAACTCTACCAGATGGCATCACCAATCACAGAATTCTCTTGTATCTCTTTGGTACCTACAAGTTTTCTACATTCAGTACATAATTGTAAAGCATTTAACTACTGTTTTTAAAAACTGTCACACCCCTTTACTTCTCAGCTCCTCAGTAGTGAGTGAGAATGATTTCTTAGGTGATATAAAGAAAGTTCAAGATATACATTTTATTCTTCATGACTTGGCTTCCCTACAATCAAGGTCGGAATACACAATCTGGCAATTTTGCATCTGCATGGTTTCATTGGCCAACCACCATCATCCCACAGTAAACAGATGTTAAATTTATGCTGTAAATTGAAACTAAATTTCAGCCATAAAGAATCAATAAAGATTTCAAATTAAATGACTAAAAATTTGCTTACTTTTTCTTCTTTTTTTACTTTCTCTGCCACATACAGAGGTAGAGACAGTACTGCATTCCATCCAAAAATTCAATACGGAGGTTTCACCAGAAATACATGTTTTGAGGCCCCCTGGATCCAAAAAAGCATTTTTAGAAAAAAGGTCCTGTGTGTGCGCATGTGCACATGCGCGAGAGAGGGAGCAGCATAATTCAAAACAAAACAGTCTGATTAACATCAAATTTGTTATTTAGGTTCAGCACCTTCTATAGCTGCGACACAAAGACTTTCAAGAAAAAATTCCCCACCCCAAACTACCCTTTATATGGAAGAGTTTTTGAAATTTTTGACTTTCTAAAAAATGGTTCTAATAGTTTTGATTATATTATTGATATTTATGTGGCAAATAAAATGTATATCTTGAATTTTCTGGGAATAGCCTTTGAAGTCCTCTTCATTTGGAAAGAATTTTTTATAATCTCATATAACTAGTAAGCGTTAAGTGATAGTTGAAAATGTAGTACACAAGAAATATAGATCTCTTTAAAATGCGCAATTTATTTCAAATAATTTTTTTGTAGCATCAACCATTTCTGAGATATCCTTTATTAATGGTTCGAATTGTTCATTACTTGACCATTCTTTAAGGTCCTTTCAACATTCAGTTGTTTCTCGCAATTGCATGGAAACGGTATGGAATTTTAAGGCAGCATATAGTGTCCAGTTCTTAAACATTTGATTATCACTGTTCCCTTTGTATCTGTAACAAACATATAATGCAGCTATTTCTGCAAAGGTTTATTTGGATTAAAATGAAGTAGATAAAAAGCAAGCTTTACTAAGAATAGTTTGTATACCCACTAATAAGTGATAGAGGGTAGAGAAAGCTATGTGAATGTAATATATCAGAATTTTCTTCTGATAAATGTCCAAGTATCTTGATATTGGTTAAGGATGAAAATGATACTGTAAATCTCACTAATACTGTCCTACAATAGAATTTTTATTTTTGCTGGAAGGATAAAATGTCAAAGGAGAAACATGTTCCTATTTCAGGCAATGATGCAGGGCCCTGTGTGTCATAAAGTAATTTAAAAGTTTTTAGTTTTCTCTTTTGACATGCAGGGACCATAGCACATAGTTTATGTTTTAGCCTTGTGAAGCTGGTTAGTGTTATATTTGTGAAGTAGGTTTGCATTTTTTTTTTAATATGCCTAACCTAGATCGCCCACAGCTACACATATCACAAAACATCTGTTGATGTTCTATCATCTTGCAACAGATGTGAATGAAAAAGCTTTTTTGGTTTATATTTTGCAAAAAATTATGTTCATATTCATGACTTATGAATTTCTGCTATGCTTTTAACATGCACAAACCAAACTGCACTGTTACATCTGATGGAACACTTAATCCACCTCTGTTCAAATCATTAAAGTATCTGCTCTAGAGTCACAAGCAATATACAACAAACTGCATTTGCAATCAATATTCTTGCATATTTTGTGTACCACATAACCACTAATATAAATGATAGTTGGCATATCCATATCATCCTCAAATAATCCTTAATAATACTGAATTCAGAAGATCAGGATCCACAAATGCAACATCTATAGGACCTTCATTCTATGCTACACTAAAGACATTACATTGAAGTTTGACTTTGCCATATTGGCTCAATTAAGTCCTAAATATTTTCTCAATAGGATTTTCTTTTCAGACTCAAGCACTTGCTTAACTCGTGCGTTATACTTTACTTCTGAAAGCTGTTATGATAATGATAATTCTTTTTTGAGTGTTGAGGTTTTACAATTCATTTGGACATGATCGGCATCAAGCCCTGGCTCATTTTGCGATCATACCCAAGCTTACAATATTTAACAATAGCATTCTCCCTAGGTTATGTCTGCTTTGCTACATTCCAGTATTTCCGTACACAGTTTTGTCTGATTTACTTATAAATTTCCTTATGCTCTCCTTGCAATACCTACTACCGTCTTGGCACTTACATAATTTATTTCCCTATTACCCGATTATCTACGTTACTTTCATTTCTTTCTTCAAGATATTTTTCAACCACAGTACGTGTCGATTTACACTTTGGCCTTTTATATTTAAAAGGGTATATTCCCCATGTGCGTCCTCTCCGTATTTCCCGTTCAAAGTATCAAGGTCATTAAATTCACAATATTCAATACATTTTTCACTTCCCAATTCACAGCTTTGTCCTTACTGTGTCTATACCTCTCTCTCTTTTATAACACATCATTTATATCCCCCTCCTGAGTTAGATTTACATCATTTTCCCCTATTCTTACATTGAAATCACCCATTATTACTATCTCAATATGTGTGTACTTTTCCCTTAGCCTCTATATCTTTTTCTAAAGATTTGCCTTCTTTCTGCTTTTGCAATCCTGTTCTACCCCTGAATGCTCTAAACTTTTCTAGGTTTTGTTTACTTCTGTCTGTAACCTTCCATTGATTTTTGGTTTTCTTTCTGTAACATCAGAATGCTTCCGTGCGGGATAACATAATAGTTCCCTCTTCTTCTGAACCAAGACTCTGCCACTGCTCCCCTCTTTCTTTCCCTGCCTCATCTTCCTCACTGGTCACTTCACTGGCGCCATGCCTCCTTCCCCCTTTTCTGCTAAAGCACGTGCTGCAACACTCTCCTCCCTCCTTGGCGACATAACCTCCTTTGGAAATGACATATCTCATGACGTTTCTGTTGTCTTCATATCTTCTTTTTATTTCCATACAGCTGTTGACTCCCTCCATTTCCTGAAAGCTGCTGATAAAGAGCTAAACCAATTTTGAAGATCATCAGTCTCAAGTTTTCTTGGCAGAAGACGGGTACTTCAATTATAATTAACCCTTCATTGGTTGACATGTTAGCACTGCCACTTTGATTTTGAAAGTTAGTTATTTTGTCTACTTTTAAAACAAAACTTTAGAGATTATGTGTACCTTTTAAAACATGATAGTTGAGCAAGTTGATGTACACCACAGAGCTTTTTGGAATTTCAGTTCTTTACGAGTGAAAAAAAAAAAAATGAGCATGTTTACCGAAGTGAGTGCTGCACTCATATGTCGATCATTGGCAGTACATTGTTGTCGCCTTATTGTGTTATTTTTTCTGGGGTTCAGAGGCAAGAATTCGTATTATTGACAGATGCTTTATGTTGTTGAGTCAGATCATACTGTGCCAGTCTTTCCAACTAAGCATTCCAAAATGGAACACCAAGAACAGCAAATATTGGGATGACTTGAGGAGACTGAAAATGAATCTCTCATCATTTGAATTTTCTGATCATTATAGTGCAACTGGTAAGGTGCAAAACATAGGTGCTGGTGAGGAAAATCATATATACAGTGAGCATGATAACAGCATCAGAAGCCTCTTCAGATGAATCAGATTCTGAAGTTGCTGAAAGTACCTCACTACAATATGCAGGCAGAGATAATGTTGCTATGTGAAATGTCCATCCACCACCATCTAACACATATGATAGAAAGAGGAATATTGGCAATTCTGCCTTTCCAAGAGCATTATTGGTATTTATCCTCCAGGTGTAAAAAAAAAAACCACCTCAGTATGCAACAACAGAAGTGGAATGTTGGCAGCTGTTTTTCCCAATGTGAGGCTTACAAAAATTCTTGATGGATGGTACAGCTCCAGAACTATTTTGTCTTACCATGAAATGGAACAGTTTCTGCTAATTCTTAGAGCACTTCGCTTTGATAATGTTACAACAAGCCCTGCACGAATCTATGGACAACCTTGCTTGAATAAGATGTTTGAGGAATTTGTATCAAGGATCCAGGAACATTACTGCATTGTGGAGTATTCGACGATTGATGAAATTGACACAGCCACGCTACGTCCTCCAACAATGAAGCAATACCTTTGCCTCACGGTTGCTGCGTTTCTCCTAGTTGTTTTTTTTATATACTTTGCCACGGCTGCTCGAGGATGAGATCATAATCACTGGGTATGCGTGAGTGTATGTACATAGAAACACGAACGCTTACTTGGAACACTTTTATTCACCATTAAAACAAGACTTAAGATTTGACGATCACTTTTAAATTCTTACGATGTTACTGTGTCTTTTCCAAGACCGAAGATTATCAATTACATCTGATCGTTCGATCCTCTTGCAAGTTCGCACCCAGTCTTCGGACCTCAACGAGACCGTTGTTTCTCATCACACCAGCGTCCCAGCGAGAATGAATTTCACCACCGCGCTACAAAGAGGAAAAACTCCTAACTTCCCCTCTCTCCCCTCAAAACTCTCCTCAAACTTAGCGTCATGAAGCCTCTAATGACCTTCACATCCCAGCCAGTGCAACTGCACCCATTAATTCCAAGAGAAACTGGCTTCAGCTATTTTACCCTTTATACCTGGGGCTGGTCCCTAATTAGCTAAACTGTGCCTGTCTGGTCTTTCTGTCGCTTTTAACAGTCAACAATTTTCCAATGCTTTTCCTTTTTATACATACACTGAAATTAAATATTTTATTGTTTATTTTATATCACTATCCTTCTCAGATTATTATGATAATTATTGACTTCATAATTTTGGCTTCAAAATGCTGGAATCTTTCCAAGGGAGGTGTAAATTTAGGCAATATATTCCTAGAAAACCATGCAAGTAAGGAATCAAAATATTTGCTTTGGTAGACACCCACATGTTCTTTACAGCAAACATGGAAATATAGCTTGGTAGGCAGCCTGAGGGATGCCTCTTTGCAGCAGACATGAGACCAAGTGTCATTGTGAAAATAATATTCCAACCCTTCAGGGCACTGAACACAATGTAACAATTGGCAGTTGGTTCAGTTTTGTTGATGAATGAACTGGTTCATGAGGAAAACCAAACATTTGTAAGAACAATGAGGAAAAACAAAAAAGAAATTCCTGCTGTCATGGTAAATAATCGAAACAGACCAGTAAACAGTCGTTTGTGTGCTTTCGGGGAACAGGGAACTCTTTTATCTTATATGTCCTTGTTATTTCATCAATGCACTTCAGAGATGATATTTATTCCTCTACAGGTAATGCTTGTAAGCCTGAATGATCACGTTCTACAACATGGCAAAAGGTGGAGTAGATGTTGATGAACTGAAATCAAAATATTCTATCACAAGGGTTTGTTTTTGCTGACCACTACATATATTCTTTTCCCTTATGGATGTCGGGGGAATAAATGCACATGTTATTTACCTCTTAAATACTGGTGTGAACTTACTCAAAGAATGTTCTAAAGAACCTTGCTCTTGCTCTCGTAAAACCACATAATTTCACGAGCTTCAGCTCATGGCCTCCAATCGGAACTTTGAGGATGTCTAGAGCAGAAATTCAGCATAAAGAAAGCTAGGACATCTAATATGCCCAGTACAAGTTCAAGAAGAGAGAAATGTTTTTTCTGCCCTAAAAGAAAAAATCCTGAAACAGAGGTAAGAAGTACTGAATGTCATTTACACATCTGTAGAGAGCACACAAGTTCATTGTGTAAAAGATGTCATAGAAATGAAGACAATTGTGAAGACTAATAAACTGCATTTCTCAAAACATTCAGTGAAAGCTTCAGTAACAAAGTCAGTGATTTAGAAAGTGTGAAATTTGGAGGAAAAAAAAATACAGGTGTGAACATGGTGAATACATTGTCTTAGGGCTAAGTTAATACTATGGACGATCTAGGTGATAAAAACAAACCTAAAAGGAAATTTAGTGCACCTACTTTAATTGTAAACTATCTATTAAGCGCCCCAGGGGCTCACCTATTGTGAGTATGGGTTAGGCGCACCCGGGGTACCCGAGCCATTCATAGCCATTTTCACCCCTCAGGGGCTCACCTTATGTGAGTACGGGTTTTTGGCGCACCCGGGGGTTCCCGAGCCAATCATCGCCACATTCATCCCCTCACCCCCATCCGGTCGAGGTGGGTTCTTCAAGTGACCGGTGGAACCAAGGTAGGCTCTCGTGCGTTCTTTGCATTCCATCCATACCGCACCTCACCATCGTTTCTTTCTTACCTTATCACTTTCTGGCCATTTCGCACCACGACATTCGCATATCTCTTTTTCTTCCCCGCCGGCCTACCTTGCGTGCGAAACGCCCGCACAGTTTTAGTTTCTTTTATATTTTTATTTAAATCCTCCGTGGACACAGCCTGACGGATACCCGCGCACCGCGTGCGCAGCTGGGTGAGTGGGTAATGGCGTCATCCCCACCACCCGGGGTCGTCATGTAGGGTTTGTGTTCGTATCCGCTGTTCAACTGCAGTCACGCGGGGGGGCCATTGCATGAGCTGCTGACTTCTGACGGCGATTGGGTCCCTCTGTCTATGTTCTGGGAGGTGTGACCCTGGGGTGAGTCTGGTATAGATAGGCCACTCACCCAAGCCGGGGTAACGCCCGAGAAGTCAGAGCCCGAGGTCGGAGACGGTTGCAATGGTGGAGGATTTATCTCGCTATGGAGCACCCTTCCTCCATTAATACAATTAAGCGCCGAAAAGTTATTGTAACAGAAGTAGCACCGCCGTCATCTGGTTGTTACTTGGTCATTTCGAGAACAGAAGAAGGACAAAACTTTGAGAGGGTGAACCCTTTTATAATTCTGAAGGGCATAGATGCTATTGCTGGTGCGGTTCAATCATGCACTCGTCTACGGAATGGTTCCTTATTGGCACAAACTAAGTCCGATCAGCAAAGTAAGACCTTGTTGCGCGCTACGCTTCTCCACGGTTACCCCATCCGTGTTGAGAAGCACCGCACATTGAACTCCTGTCGGGGCGTCGTTACCACCCATAGCCTCGATGGTATATCGGACGAGGATCTCGTAGAATATCTATCCGATCAAAAGGTGACTGCAGTGCATCGAGTGCAGGCCAAACGCGACGGCGTATTGGTACCCACTCGTACCCTGTTTATTACATTTGATGGCGTCGATCTGCCCACGAGCATTTCCGCAGGGTACGAACGGATTTCTGTGAGGCCTTATATTCCTAGACCTCTGCGTTGTTTTAAATGCCAACGTTTTGGGCATACGCAAGTCTCATGTAAGAGTGCCGTTAACATCTGTGCAACATGTAGCCAGCCCTCACACGAAGGTACCTGTTCAACAGCCCCCGTCTGCGTTAATTGTAAAGGGTCTCATTCTGCTTCGTTTGCCGACTGTCCGCGGTACTTGGACGAGAAGGCGATCCAGGAGATCCGGGTAAAGGAAAAACTCTCCTTCGCTGAAGCCCGGAGGCGTTACCATGCGCGCCAACCTTCACTCCTGCGATCTGGCACATTTAGTTCTGTTGTTGCCTCGCCAGTACCACGAGTAGATGCCGAAACTCAGACCTGGACCATGACTGGATTAACCGCCACTACCATCCGGCCGTCTATTAAGGCTACAGTTACCAAGCCGTATAAACCTAGTCCCAAGTCTATGAAGTCGCAAGCCGTTGAAAAGAAGCCCCAGCAGAAACTTCGTAGGGAAGATTTTTTGAAAGACCCTCCGCGTGCGCGCGGTAACAAAAGTTCACCTTCTCCTCCTCGGAGGTCGCTGTCCCAGGACGGTCCTGGGACAAGCCGCGCTCAGCGGCACCCCTCACCCATCGCCACCCAGAACCGATTCACGGCGCTTGAATCGGTTTCTGGCACTGAGCGCTTGGGCCCTCCCTCCGAGGAAGCTATGGAGTCTGACCAACTCCATACCAAAAGCCCGAGCCCCAAGGTTAAACAAAAGGTAATTTTAAGCCGCCCTTCTAAGTAGACAGTTTATCCCTTTTTTCTTAATGGCTATCCTGACCTGGAATGTACGTGGAGTACGATCGCATAGGGCGGAACTGCAACTATTACTGCGTTCCCATTCGCCCATGGTCGTATGTTTGCAGGAGACTAAGCTTCGCCCTCAGGATCCTTTTGATCTCCGAGGATATACTCCGGTTCGCTACGACCTTGAACCGGAGGAGGGTACTCCTGCTCATGGAGGTGTCATGTTGTTAGTGCGTATCGACGTTCATTTTAAACCTGTCACACTTACATCCGTCTTGCAAGCTCTTGCCGTTCGCCTTCACTTACCCGGCTTTTTGTTTTCTGTTTGCTCTGTGTACTCACCTCCATCGTCTCCTCTCCCTCCCGCGGACATTCGAGCTCTCCTGTCCGCTCTCCCAACACCATTTCTTCTGTTAGGAGATTTTAATGCCCATCACCCACTATGGGGTTCGCTAAGGGCTTGTGCGAGGGGAACTCTTCTTTCCGACATTTTTTATCAGTTCAATCTTTCCATCCTCAATACAGGTGCACCTACTTTTATTTCTGATTCTTCCGGTACATTCTCTCACCTGGACCTTGCCATTTGCTCACTCCAGCTTGCACGTCGTCTTCAGTGGAACGTCGTCGCTGACACCTACTCCAGCGACCATACCCCTGCATCGTTTCTCTTCTGTCGCACCACGTACAGCATTCGAGAGTACCTACCTGGATATTCCCAAAAGCCGACTGGAGCTTGTATTCCAGCCTCGTTGATTTTGACGATCAGCCCTTCGCCGACATTAACCAACTAGTGCAGCGCCTCACGTCTACGATTTTCTCTGCCGCCGAACGCGCAATTACCCGTTCATCCTCTCAACCTCGGCGACCGCCTGTTCCGTGGTGAAACGAGGATTGTCGGGACGCCGTTCGTGCCCGTAGAACTGCACTTAGGGTGTTTCGGCGACACCCTACACTTGATAATTTGGTGACTTTTAAACAATCGCGCGCCAGGGCTCGTCGCATTATTCAGTATAGCAAGAAGGCGTCGTGGACTCGTTTTGTCGAGTCTTTTAATCGCTTTACGCCTTTATCTGTTGTTTGGGATAAACTTCATCGCTTCTCAGGTAAAGTGTCTCATTGTACTGTTTCTGGCCTTCAGGTTTCCAATGCCACCATAGTGGATCCGGCTGCCATCGCTATCACTCTGGGTGCTGCCTTTGAGGCCGTTTCCAGTTCAGACCATTATTCCGCCGGCTTTCGCTCTATCAAAGACCGGCTGGATTCCGCATCATATACTTTTCGGTCTGCTAATGATGAATGCTATAACGAACTATTCACAATGAGGGAGCTGGAGCACGCTCTTCATTGCTCTCGGCACTCCGCTCCTGGACCGGACGGCATTCATGTCCTGATGTTAAAGAACCTTTCAGCCGACAGTAAACTATTTCTCTTACAGGTCTATAACCGTATTTGGCAAGACGGCATTTTTCCTTCCGTTTGGCGCGAAGCCACCATTGTCCCTATACTTAAGCCTGGGAAGGATCGCCAACTACCTTCCAGCTACCGCCCTATCTCCCTCACCAGTTGCATTTGCAAGGTGATGGAGCGCATGATCAACGGGCGGTTGACATGGTGGCTTGAGTCTCAGAAACTTCTAGCGAACGCTCAGTGCGGGTTTCGTCGCTATCGCTCTACCGTCGACCATTTGGTGTCCTTGTCGACGCATATTAGGAATGGATTTCTGAGAAAGTGTCAAACCGTGGCTGTATTTTTTGACCTGGAGAAAGCTTATGACACTTGTTGGAGGGGCGGCATTTTACGTACACTTCACGATTGGAATATCCGCGGTCGTCTTCCCATATTTCTTCGGGAGTTCATGACGGACCGCGTCTTTCGTGTACGTATGGGCTCGGTTTTATCTCGTCGGTTTATTCAAGAGAACGGAGTACCGCAGGGCTCTGTACTCAGTGTCACACTTTTTGCGATTGCTATCAACCCGATTGTTGATTGTATTCCACCTGGCATTTCATCGTCCCTTTTTGTTGACGATTTCGCTATTTATTGTAGTTCACGGCGGACCTGTCTACTCGAACGCCGTCTCCAGAGCTGTATCGACCGTCTCTACGCCTGGAGTAACGCCAACGGCTTTAATTTCTCCGCCGAGGAATCCGTCTGCATCAACTTTTGGCGCCGCAAGTATTTCCCTCCGCCCTCTCTCCATCTTGGGCCAGGGATACTTCCGTTTGCAGACGAGGCGAAATTTTTGGGGTTGATTTTTGACAGGAAGTTGTGTTGGACCTCGCACGTTTCCTTTTTAAAAGCAAAGTGTGACCGTTCTCTTAATCTTTTACGTGTTTTAAGTGGCACATCCTGGGGAGCTGATCGGACCGTCCTTCTTCGCCTTTATCGCTCTTTGGTCCGATCCAAACTTGATTACGGGTGTATTGTTTATTCGTCGGCACGTCCATCTGTGTTACGTCGTTTGAATCCCATTCATCATCGTGCTATTAGAGTCGCTACAGGGGCCTTTCCAACTAGCCCCTTGCCCAGTCTTTACGCTGAGGCTGCAGAGCCTCCGCTGTCTTTCAGGCGTGAGATGCTCTTATGTAGCTATGCTTGTCGGCTCTTAAGCTTGCCTAACCACCCGTCCTTCGATGTATTTTACGAGGATTCGCTTGATCGACAATATTACGTTAGCTCCTCTGCATTGCTCCCCCCATGGGTTCGATTTCGACTGCTACTTCGGCATTTGGACGTTACGCCAGCGCCGGCCCTTACCCGCGGGGAACCGCGTTTTCCTCCATGGTCGCGCGCTGAGGCCCACATCCACCTTGGGCTGACGTCGATGCCGAAAAATGCGACCCCTGCTTCTGTTCTTAGATCCGCCTTTTTAGAATTACAGGCGCAGTTCGGGGACTGTCATTTTATATATACCGATGGGTCTAAGACTGATGTTGGAATAGGATGTGCCTTTGTTTTTGGTGTACAGAGTTTTACTTTTCGTTTACCTCGACAATGTTCAATTTTTACCGCCGAACTTTTTAGCATTTATCAATCCGTTTTATACATTCAGCGGCACGACTTACGGCACTGTTATATTTGTACGGACTCTCTGAGTGCCCTTCATAGTATTACTGCGCTGTACAATTACCACCCACTCGTACAGCGCATACATGACCTGCTCCACTCGCTGGGTGTCTCTGGCATCAGCGTGTCCTTCATGTGGATTCCAGGTCATGTGGGCATCTCAGGTAATGAGTCTGCCGACGCCGCTGCGAAATCGACGATTTTATTACCCAGATTTTTTACCTCTGTTGTTCCTTCGTCAGATTCGTGTGTTGTTTTACGTCGCCGCATCCTCTCGCGCTGGCGCAATGAGTGGACGGCCCTCCGGGGGAACAAGTTGCGGGAGGTTAAGCCTTTCCCGTTGATCTGGGATACCTCTTCTCGTTCTTGTCGTCGGGAAGAGGTAATTTTAGCTCGTTTACGGATTGGACATTGTGCTTTTAGTCATAGGTATTTGCTCAGTGGTGACCCCGCACCACTCTGTGGGCAGTGTGACGTGCCCTTAACGGTGCGTCACATTTTAACAGAGTGTCAGGTTTTAGCTGCATTGCGTGCTCGTGTGGGTCTGCCTGTTGGCCTAGCCAACGTTTTGGCAGACGACACGCATGCTGTGGAATGTGTTTTACGTTTTATTCATGACAGTGATTTTAATCTGCGCATTTAATGCGTTGGGCGTCTGTTAGCTTCGTACTTTTATCCTGTCTGTTTTTTATGGGAACTCTTATCCCCAGTGGACATATGGCGCTCATGTCCTTCGCATTCTACATTTCCTGACTCGTTTTAATCCTTTACTACCTATGCTTTTAGTGTGTTGGTTTTCAGATATTTGTCTTGTTCTTATTGTTGTTATTGTTATTATTGTTATTGTTATTATTGTTATTATTGTTATTGTTGTTATTGTTATATTTGTTATTGTTATATTGTTAGTTTTAGCTTTTTGAACATCGCGGGTTTGTGTCCCGTTTTTAACTATGCGGTTCTTTTACCTGTTTTATATTTTGACCTTATCTTTTATACACTGTAAGGGCGCTGATGACCATAGCAGTTTAGCGCCCTTAAACCGCATATCATCATCATCACGGGAAAGTGGGTGTTGTTAAAAGGAGGTGTATTAGTGTATTGCACTGGCGATCATTGAAACATATTACACTGATCTTTTTAAAAGGAGGTAGATCTAAGGAACTTGCCAATTGTAATTAGGTGCCTATATTATTTAGTATTTATGCAAGGAAAGTGCAATAACTTACTCGTATCTTAGTTTTCGTTATTTTGTATAAAACATGGACACATTTCACGCCTAACTGGCAGGAGAGGCTTTACGAAACAAATCAATATTATGTGAGCAAATACAGAGGAGATGAACGTAAATACACGAGAGAAAATGTCAGAGCGGTGTTTTATAAGCAGGGCGCGGATTTTGATTAATTCTTTTTTAAATGACTACATTTGTTTCAAAATGACTTTGTAATTACAAAAAATTATCTAAAATGAGATTTATTTGATTTACTAAAATTAGTGTACAGAAAGTTATAAATTAATTTATATATTGATATAACTCCTATACAAGAAGAAAAAATAAGTAAAAGAGCAGTGAAAATGTTCTTGTTCAAAGAATCTGAAAAGAAAAGAAAATTTTCTTACTTTCCTTTTCAGATTCTTCAAACAAGTAAGAACATTATTTTCTTTGCTTTTCAGATTCTCCAAACAAGAACATAGAACAAATATATTTTCAATTAATTTTCTAACTTATTGTGTTTTTAAACAGGTCTTATAAAAGTGTAGCATTAACTCTTTTGAGAACTCAGAATATGCAATATTTATTGCAAATGAAGAGGATTTCACAGTCCATGTCATACATAAATAAGAGCAATTCGCACTTATTAAGCAAAAAAGGGAAAACTGACCTCATCATCCCTAATTTTGAACATGAATTCATAACAGTAGTTATACCTGTTTCCCTGACAATAACCATCTCTCCACCCACAAGCAACTCTTTCCAGACCAACCAATAATCTTTATATACTCTATACTTATGCAAGGAAGTTGCCAAATAAAGCGGCAAAGGACAAAGAAATTACAAATTAATGATGTAATATCGAAAAAAACATTATCCAAAATAGAGAACTTGAAACTACCAAAATGACCTAATATATATTTCTTAATATGGGACCCATGATAAGGATTTATGTACACTTAAGCAATACCTTTATTGCAAGAATTAAAAGATGGCATGTCATCTGAATCCGGATCATGCTTATATGATACTTGGTCTTCAAATAGCTTCTGCTCACAATAATATACTGTTTAATACGCATTCCTGAGGAATATAAAGAACTTACTTTTTGGCAGGTAGGCCGACTCATAACATGAAAACAGATGTAATGCGGGCCAAAGGTATTGTTCCCTGAAAATGGCAAGCTTTTCCAGGTATATAATCCTTTACAGAACCACAGTGAACGGAAAAAGGTTGTTAAACTTTGGCTGTAAGAGCAAACAGCATTTCCGTTGAAATAATTATGCCGCTCAACTGCGTAAAAGGCAACAGATATTAATCTGAGCTTCTCTTCGCTTTAAAAGTCACGTACAATTATCCTACTTTATCTCGCTATTTTGGCGGAAACTCACAACTTAACAACAGATGTACGAAAGTACATAGTTCCTTATCACTCAGTCATATACCCCCCCCCCACTTCAACAAATAAGTTGCACACACATATTTAAACTAGAATCTCGAGTATAGATTCAGTTTTCTCTGATTTGGTGAAGTGTTTAAGTCGCTGTGCAATTGAGTAAGAACGCTAAGAGTAGAGTGTATTGTGCTGTAGCACAATACCGTAATTACGGTTTTAAAACGGTTGGTGTGAATTATCACACATTTCCAAAACAAAAATGAGCAATTAAAGCGCGTGTGGGTGTCTCGCTGTAAGCGTACTGACAAATTTAACGCTGATAATTCACGTGTATGTTCAGTGCACTTTCTTCCTAGTAACTATAAACGGGATTTGAAGAGTGAACTTTTAGGTTTGCCGGTTAAGAAAATTCTGCTCCCAGATGCAGTTCCGTAGCAGTTCATTCCCGATTGGCATGGATATACACTTATTGAAGGTCCAAGTACAAGTGGAATGTTGCAGGTATGTCTTTTTCATTTTTACATCCTGTAACAGAATAATGCATTATGGAATTATTGTTTTCATTTCTTACGGTAAAAAAAATACACCAGCATATCCATTTAGCGATTCCTTTAGAGTAGTTGTAAATTTTCCTTTAGTACTAAAGTAATGTATGTTTGAATCTCTTGTAGCGCCTTCAGTTTACGTTGAAGTCCTGGATGTGTTCCAGTAGTTTTGTTTATACGTAAATATATTACTAATGTAATGCAGTTTCCATTCGTTTTGCTTTATGTCTAGCCCACAATGTTTGTAGAATGCCCAATAATAGTATACCTTTTAAAAAAACTAGAAGAAGTGCTAATAATAAACAATTGGGAGTTAATCGGGAGGAATTTAGTGTGTTCACTGCGCTGTGTTTGTATTCCGCGCGCTCGTCTTCACTCTCACTTACGTCACAGGCGGGCAGCCAATGGCAGCTCCCACCCCGGAGTGGCTCACCTTAGTTATCTAGCCACATTGGATGCATGTGTGGAAGCAGTGGATAGATGAAGGTCGTAAGCAGCGAAGAGCGGGTACTGGACCATGGAGCATGACCACATCACAGGATGACCGTCATCTTGTCCGCATGGCCATAACGGACCGTACAGCTTCATCCACAGTGTTGGCTCGACGCTGGAGCACTGCAACAGCTGTGAACTTGTCTGCATTAACCGTTCGTCGCCGTCTGCTGCAGGTTGGACTGGTTGCATGCATGCCATTACGCCGGCTTCCATTGTCCAAAAACCACAAGCTCCTTCGACTGCAATGGGCACGTGAACACCGTCACTGGGCTGCTGAGTGGCAAAATGTCTTTTCGGACGAGTCCCGCTTCAACGTGTCCTACAGTGATGGCCGCATACGTGTCGGGCGGTTCCATTGTGAGCGCAACCTGGAGAGCTGCATTGTTGAGCAGCATTGCGGACAAACACCAGTTGTGATGGTTTGGGACGCCATTGGTTACAACAACCGATCTCGCCTCTTATGAATTGAGGGCACTTTGAACAGCAACCAACGATGGTTGTAGAGCCTGAGGTACTCCCCCCGCTTCAGGCATATCCACAGGTCACATTTCAACAGGACAATGCCCGGCCACATATTGCAAGGGATGTACAGGCCTTCTTTGAAGAGCGACGGGTACCATTGCTTCCCTGGCCTGCACGTTCGCCTGACATGTCACCCATCAAACATGTCTGGGATATGGTTGGTCGGCCCCTGATGCGTCACGGTCCTCCAGTAACCAGTGTCATGGATTTGTGGGCTTGAATACGAACTGCATGGAGGGAAATCCCTCAGGAACTTATTCAGAACCTTTTTGATTCAATGCCACGGCGTATAGCAGCTTTAATTGCAACACATGGAGTCTACACCAAATACTGAATACTAGGGCTCAAAGGTCATGTATAGATTTGAAAAGTTTATCATTTGTTACTTGTCATGTAGCTAACCTGTGGTGTTAAAAATTGGTTGAATTCATGTGTTTCCTTTTTGGTGTTGCAATTTTCACAAACGGCAGTGTATATATACACAGGGCAGACCATTTAATTTCAGACTACAATATCTCCAAAGCTAAGCATTGTAGAAAAAAATTTCTTGAATAAAAGTTGCTTGATATTATGTGGCTAATGACATTTATCACTATTATAATGATAAATGCCATTAGTCTGGAGAATGTTGTGATGGTTATTTTAAGGTCAATTTAAATTGACCCTAATTGTAGGCTTCCATTTCAAAAAAAATTTAATTGACTAATTGTAGGTTTCCGTTTAAAAAAAATTAAATTGACCCTAAAATGGCCATCATAATATCCTCCTAACAAAACATGACTAATAGAAGTTCCATTGATACCCTGTTTTAACTACATTGGTCTTATTGGCAGCCTTTCCTTTGGAGCTTATTGCCTTTTGGCAATGGTGTTAACTTGTATTCTCTTATCGTTGGGTTTCTTGCACTTTTGGGGTTTTAATCATTAGATCACACACACATTCACACTCTCATTCGTACTTCCAGACTCTGGGGAGGATAGGGAATAATCTTGCCTAGAGAAAAATTCCCACCCTCCCAGCCAGGAATCAAACTTGGGACCGGCAGGTGCTCTACTGACTGAGCTACGGAGTCAGCCTTCTTGATGGAGTTAAAATAGGCATAATATACTATTTTAAGTGTATCTATTGAGATTACATTTACTAGTGCTCTATTGGCGTAACAGGCAGAGCTAAGCTTGGGAATGATGTACTTAGTGTGAGCCTTCCAATCCATAAATTCTACCTACTTGAAGGACAAGAAATTTAATGTCAGTTTGTTTTATAGCCTGTCATTGATCCCAAATTCTTAGGAGTGTTATGATCAAGAGTTGAGAATTTAACAACTTTTGTTTTGTCTAGATTTACAGATAATTTGTTTTAAACCAATTTGACATAAAGTTCAGGGCAAAATTCAATTTAATTACTCATTTAAGTTTTTATTAGTGACTGCACACTGGTGCCAAGGTTGAGCAGAATGATACAATATCTTTTATATATAAAAGTATTACTGAACTACACTGAAATAATTTCAGAGATTGTAGATGGGCCTGATATAAGCAATTTGAGGTAGGCAATGCATGGTACACAGTTAAACATAATGCAGTTATGTGGTGTTAAACATATTTGTATCAAATGCTGATAAGTCCATGTTAAAGCAAAGCCAGATGAAATTTTGGCTTAGAATGTCTTTAAAACTGCTACACGAGTATAGAATATCAATTTTCAGCAGCTTATTATTGTTCTCAAGATTTAATTCTACAAAAATCTGTCAAATCTCGAACTAATCACTTGACAATGTGACTGAACATTGATTAATTGTCTTCTTGTGTGAAGCAGCCTACTCTAAATGAATTTCTTTAACTGCTCATGTGGCTTAATGTGTAACACCAAAAACAGATGTCCCGACGGTCAGACTTTGTTTCCTATCATGCAATTAATTCCATACGTAGAAGTGCTGTGATACGTATACACAGAATGCAATTCTGATTGTCCAGTACAATAACACTACTATCATTTCTTTGATTCAGCTAACTGAGGTTGATATGCTGAGGATTTTCTGTGAGGCAACGTGCACACCTTTTCTGAACTTGCAGATATGCACCTTATTTATGTGAATCAAGAAATTGTGGTTTAGCTGCTGCAGCACTGTACAGGGAATGGTATTCCAATAGGTGCCAACCACATCAGTCCACTTACCAGTCCATCAATACACGTTTGCTAGAGTGTGAAACTTTCAAGGTAAACAGGGTGATAAGAGAGTTACACAAACTCGATGCACAGTGCAACTTGAGAATTGCAGAAGAGCCATCTACTAGTACACATATTATTGCAAGTGCACTGGACACTAACCATGTTAGCATATGGCAAGCCATACACGAAGAACAACTTCACCCACTTCACCGTCAAAAGGTGCAAGCACTAAGCCTGGGAGACTGGCCCTCGAGTACAATTTGGTAATTGGGCTTTGTTCCAGCAGCTGAATCCTTTTTCTCAGTATTGTTTACTGAAGAGGCCTTGTTCATCAGGGATGGTCTAGTTTTAACTCAAGAAACAGCCATGTGTGGGACTAAGTCAGTACATATGCTGTTGTGAAGAAGTCATCAGCAGAAGTTTTTGGTGAACATGTGGTGCAGAATTATTTCAGACTATGTCATTGGCTCATACCCGCTTCCCCCTCAGTTAAATGGAAATTTTTATCTTTATTCGTTGCAGAACATTACACCTGTGTTTTGAGAAGCTGTATCTCTGCATATTCATCATCGAATATGGCTACAACATGATGGAGCTCTGCCCCATTTCTCTCTGGCTGTACAAGAGCATTTGAACTAAGTTTATCCTTCCTGGTGGATCAGAAGGGAGAGACCAACAGTAGCTTGGCCGCCATGCTCTCTGGACCTCAATCCAATTGATTTCTTTTTCAGGGGTCACTTCAAGTCTATGGTGTATGAAACACCTATCACCTCAGAGGAGGACTTAATTGCCTGAATAATAGCAGCATGTGATGTTATTCTACAGACACCAGAAATCTTGGTAGCATACGTCAATTGTTCCTTCACTGCTGTCAACCTTGCCTTGAAAATGCAGACCGCCATTTTGAACAGTTCCTATAAAGCCGATGTAAAGACTTAGATGTAGATGTTTTTATTCTTTCTTTCACCCTTTAAACCACTTCGCATTTTTGAAGTGCAGCACGTGAATGTATTAAGCATGAACCAACTTTTTGTTAGCAAAGATTGTAATTAATTGTACTGGTATGTTGAAATTAAAATGCATAAATTGAAACATGAGTTTAAAACTTAGGCTGAAACTGGATTAACGTGCTCTACTGAAAACAAAAAACAAAAAAAGCGGTATATGAGACTCAAACTTGAAAATAATGACTCACTTTTACTCAAAAGCTACTGGCATAACCATTGTGCCAGAGAGGTATGCTCTGAAATGTCCGTTTGTTTTCATGTGTTGTGCTCTCGAATAGTATCATCCAATGTGGCTAGATAACTAAGGTGAGCCACTCCGGGGTGGGAGCTGCCATTGTCTGCCCGCCTGTGACGTAAGTGAGAGTGAAGACGAGCGCGCGGAATACAAACACAGCGCAGTGAACACTCTAAATTCCTCCCGATTAACTCCCAATTGTTTATTATTAGCACTTCTTCCAGTTTTTTTAAAAGGTATACTATTTTAGGGCATTCTACAAACATTGTGGGCTAGACATAAAGCAAAACGAATGGAAACTGCATTACATTAGTAATATATTTACGTATAAACAAAACTACTGGAACACATCCAGGACTTCAACGTAAACTGTAGGCGCTACAAGAGATTCAAACATACATTACTTTAGTACTAAAGGAAAATTTACAACTACTCTAAAGGAATCGCTAAATGGATATGCTGGTGTATGTTTTTTACCGTAAGAAATGAAAACAACAATTCCAGAATGCATTATTCTGTTACAGGATGTAAAAATGAAAAAGACATACCTGCAACATTCCACTTGTACTTGGACCTTCACTAAGTGCATATCCATGCCAATCGGGAATGAACTGCTACGGAACTGCATCTGGGAGCAGAATTTTCTTAACCAGCAAGCCTAAAAGTTCACTCTTCAAATCCCGTTTATAGTTACTAGGAAGAAAGTGCACTGAACATACACGTGAATTATCAGCGTTAAATTTGTCAGTACGCTTACAGCGAGACACCCACACGCGCTTTAATTGCTCATTTTTTTTGGAAATGTGTGATAATTCACACCAACCGTTTTGAAACCATAATTCCGGTGTTGTGCTTTCTACTCTTAACGTTCTTACTCATTGCACACCGACTTAAACACTTCACCAAATCAGAGAAAACTGAATCTATACTCGAGATTCTAGTTTAAATATGTGTGTGCAACTTATTTGTTGAAGTGGGGGGGTATATGACTGAGTGATAAGGAACAATGTACTTTCTTACATCTGTTGTTAAGTTGTGAGTTTGCGCCAAAATAGCGAGATAAAGTAGGATAATTGTACGTGACTTTTAAAGCGAAGAGAAGCTCAGATTAATATCTGTTGCCTTTTACGCAGTTGAGCGGCATAATTATTTCAACGGAAATGCTGTTTGCTCTTACAGCCAAAGTTTAACAACCTTTTTCCGTTCACTGTGGTTCTGTAAAGGATTATATACCTGGAAAAGCTTGCCATTTTCAGGGAACAATACCTTTGGCCCGCATTACATCTGTTTTCATGTTATGAGTCGGCCTACCTGCCAAAAAGTAAGTTCTTTATATTCCTCAGGAATGCGTATTAAACAGTATATTATTGTGAGCAGAAGCTATTTGAAGACCAAGTATCATATAAGCATGATCCGGATTCAGATGACATGCCATCTTTTAATTCTTGCAATAAAGGTATTGCTTAAGTGTACATAAATCCTTATCATGGGTCCCATATTAAGAAATATATATTAGGTCATTTTGGTAGTTTCAAGTTCTCTATTTTGGATAATGTTTTTTTCGATATTACATCATTAATTTGTAATTTCTTTGTCCTTTGCCGCTTTATTTGGTAACTTCCTTGCATAAGTATAGAGTATATAAAGATTATCGGTTGGTCTGGAAAGAGTTGCTTGTGGGTGGAGAGATGGTTATTGTCAGGGAAACAGGTATAACTACTGTTATGAATTCATGTTCAAAATTAGGGATGATGAGGTCAGTTTTCCCTTTTATGCTTAATAAGTGCGTATTGCTCTTATTTATGTATGACATGGACTGTGAAATCCTCTTCATTTGCAATAAACATTGCATATTCTGAGTTCTCAAAAGAGTTAATGCTACACTTTTATAAGACCTGTTTAAAAACACAATAAGTTAGAAAATTAATTGAAAATATATTTGTTCTATGTTCTTGTTTGGAGAATCTGAAAAGCAAAGAAAATAATGTTCTTACTTGTTTGAAGAATCTGAAAAGGAAAGTAAGAAAATTTTCTTTTCTTTTCAGATTCTTTGAACAAGAACATTTTCACTGCTCTTTTACTTATTTTTTCTTCTTGTATAGGAGTTATATCAATATATAAATTAATTTATAACTTTCTGTACACTAATTTTAGTAAATCAAATAAATCTCATTTTAGATAATTTTTTGTAATTACAAAGTCATTTTGAAACAAATGTAGTCATTTAAAAAAAATTAGTCATCATAATCCGCGCCCTGCTTATAAAACACCGCTCTGACATTTTCTCTCATGTATTTATGTTCATCTCCTCTGTATTTGCTCACATAATATTGATTTGTTTCGTAAAGCCTCTCCTGCCAGTTTGGCGTGAAATGTGTCCATGTTTTATACAAAATTCGAAAACTAGGATACGAGTAAGTTATCGCACTTTCCTTGCATAAATACTAAATAATATAGGCACCTAATTACAATTGGCAAGTTCCTTAGATCTACCTCCTTTTAAAAAGATCAGTGTAATATGTTTCAATGATCGCCAGTGCAATACACTAATACACCTCCTTTTAACAACACCCACTTTCCCGTGGGTGAAAGCATTACATTTGTGTGCTTTTAAGGGTATTGGTTGCGAGCGTATACTAAAGAATACAGGAAAGGTTGTTCTAAAATTAATATCTCCAAAATATTAAGGCTAGACGCATCCTTGTTCTTACTCTTTCAAGTAGGAAGGATGAAATGGGAACTATGTACAATTAATTATTCATTAATTAAAAAATTAAAACAACTTTATACTAGAAATAATTAAGAAACTAGGTTTATATAAGCACATTCTCAGCCTAAATAATGAAGCCAAAATATCCAAATTCTGAACACATCATTCGAATGTACACTACTCTGTAAATTCGGTTTATTTGAAAATTGGAGGATATTTGCAAGACTTGCCGTGCAGATAACTGTTTTTCAGCATGTGTCCATTATCTACTTCAAGTAGTCGAATGTTATGTGAATTTAATTCATTTTGTGGAGTTACTCTCTTCTGCCAAAATAGTTATATTAATAAAATTCTTTTTAAAAAATTATTTTAAATGTGCATGTCGATTATTCATGCTTTTACCTAGACGCGAAAAAAAAGTCTCGGAAAACATGCACATATATCAAGTTTTCAGCTATCATGACTTTTAAAACTGCTATGTTTAAGTCATATTACATAATAGCATGATCAACATACAGTTTCTCTCATTAAGCTGCGTTTTTCACAATCCATAAACAAAGAATAAAATTTAATTTCGAATCAAAGTTTAAGATCCGATAGCGTATAACGTTGAATTTTATATTGTCGCGTGCCTCACATTTTGTAATTAATTATTTAACTTCAGTGGTGGGCAACTCGCTTGCGAGAGGGATCGTTATTCAAACAAAGGAAACTTTAATTTAAGAGGCACCGACAAAGGGACGCAGCTAAAGTTAAATTCACAACATAATTTACACTAATATAATTCCTGGCTGAAGGGAGAGGCAAGGATTCTATTCTACCATAATAAAAGTATCAAGGAAGGGTGACAAATAGATTTATTTAACAAAGACTTACCCCATGTGTCTGCCGGGGCGAGGACGCCATATCGTAGAGCAGCTATCCGTTCACCTGACTCAAAGACTAGTAACAGACTGACTGAGAAAACCCGTTAAGCTTGGCGTCACTAACGCCATCCCCACCAATGAGACTGTTTCCCCTTAAACACCCCTCCTCAGATAAACTGCCAACCTTCAACTTGGGTAACCAGAGGGCGCATTACCAATATATAATCTGTGCACATGCCACATCTCCCCCTGGCCACCGAAGTCGACGTCCTCGTCGACAGTAAGAACATAAATACAATATACAGGAAAAAAACAAAACAAAGACATACCAAAAAAAATGACATACAAATGTGTGATGTAAAATAAAACAGTAATAAATGTGTGTGGTTAGCACCCAGCCGACGACAGAATATTGCTGGGCGATGACGAGAAGCGGAGGAACATAAGTGCTGTCGACTTAGTATTGTTAATGCACTTAGCTGTAGCATCCCGCACACGCACACACCACGCTGCCTTAGTTCACAGGCACACTACACTGCGCAAGAGGGTGATGAACTGCCGTAACTGTTTGTGGGTGATTTAGACAGTGCCCACAACGACGATTTGTCCTGGTGTAGAATCAGCACCGCAGGTCTCTGGTGATGACAACAGGGTGGGCAGTCGCTGGCTTGGACTGCCCCCCGACATGGTGGCTCCTTATGCCACGGCAGTGTAGTGGCTGCCCGACAGCTTCCCTGTGGTGTTTCTTGACTTCTGGTGTGCCCTGGGGATGCTGCTGCACCTTCTCGCTCTCTGCCACAGCACAATACTAAAACAAAACCACCACACAATAAACAGGATGCTCCCACAAAGAATCACACATAAAAGAAGGGTATGTCATTTACAATTAAAGATTTTAAAGTTTGACAAATGTACACTAAAAATTCTTTTGACATGGGGCAAATAAAGAGAAAAGAAAATTAGAACAAATTGGCATAAGAAAGAAATTTTACAGAGTTGCCATCCAAAGTGTAACTTACAATGCTTCATAATCCAAATAACAGTAAAACAGACTCAAAGTACATAAACATGACAGAAATGAAACATAACCTTATCTTGGGATCCCAATATTACAACTCAATAACCAGCTGGTATCACTAACAAAAGAAAGTAATAGCACTTACAAGACAATCACACATGACAATGAAATGAACTCATTCACACTGACCATGGCCCCAAATTACACACAACACTGACTTAACTATCTACTCAAACTAGTGTATGCATCACTACAAGCTACATCCACAATACATTTCTAAACTACGCCACGTGACATGCTTTCAACTACTAGTGTCCTACTCTTGTCACCAATATAACTTCTTATCCACATCACTATCCTTCTCATCGCAGTGTGAGCATTAACTCAATTATAATCATCATCAACATCAGCAGTAATAGTGCAATCTCGATCATTACTTCAATCATCATCATCTTTCAATTTTCTCTCCAAAACAAAACATCTGCACTTACGTGTCTCATTTAGCATGCTGCAAATTCAAAACATCTGACATAGGCATAACCTTCAAAAAATCACATTAACAATTCAGGAATTACACAAATAACATGACATTATAATGTTGCATCTACATCCTCCAAATCAAGAAATAAGCTGGAAAACAGGTGGTATTAACATTTGCTATCTAAGATGGTAATAAACTTGTTGCATAAACAGAGAAAAAAAATTATTTTCATTACATTCACTTCCATCTATATAATCTCTTG
This sequence comes from Deroplatys truncata, assembly GCA_030765065.1. Taxonomy (NCBI): domain Eukaryota; kingdom Metazoa; phylum Arthropoda; class Insecta; order Mantodea; family Mantidae; genus Deroplatys; species Deroplatys truncata. Next base: position 498,690,306 of record CM060990.1, on the reverse strand, counting down.
TGTGAATTCATCACACACGCTATACTGGGCACGTTACAGCAACACCAATAAGCAAAATCTCTGAAAACAGACAACTGTCGGGGTTACACTGTGGCACTTCCACCGAAGCTGACATCTCGTCTCATCTCATCTCTCCTCATCTCACATCAACACCGTCGGGGTTACTCTTTGGCACTTCCACCGAGGCAAATCTCAACTCTTATTTCTCACATAACCTCACACTACGCCATCGGGGTTACTCTTTGGCACTCCCACCGAGGCAAATCTCACCTATATCACATAACCTCAAATACACACATACATACAAACACTATTCATGCAACAAATTTCTGCAAATAAAGATCACAGCATCATTATGAAAATCAAATAGAGTCAAAATCAAATCATATCAAATCAAATCGAATGCAACAAAACAACATCACATCATTACTCAAAACAATATTGTCACATAACATTCCTGAAAATGAAAGCTCAATTAAGCATATAGTACACCTGAAACACATTCCTGCAGCATAACACAACAACAAAACAAATGATTTGCAGTTACCAAAACACAATTCAAAATTTAGATTACACCCACAATAATAATACACTCGTAATTTAGCAGAGACATTCATATCACATATTCCTGAAAAACAAAGCTTAATTAAGCATCAGTCACTGAAACAATAAATTTAGCATACCTGTGTGAGTCGTAAAACTGTTTCATTCATCCAAACTTTAGCACTCACAATGATTACATACTTACAGGTGATGTTTTTCTTTTCTCTTACTCGTTTACCACAAAATTCCCGTGCAAATTGTCCAAAATCTGGTAACACACGTACAGCTGGTTCATCAACATCCACATCGTACTGGTCCATATTAGAAGCACATCAAACCTAATTAGGTGTAGATACTGGCATGGTTGGTAGCTCCTGAAACTTTTACTTACATGAGTAACTGCGAAAGATTTTCCCTAAAAAAAATATGCATTGCGGAATTAAACCAAACTTGGCAACGGTAAAGCAAAATTATCATCATTATGATTTTCTCAGAGCGGCCAATAGCAGTAGTAGCCAACATTGCAAAATTCTAAAATAACTCATACGGCGACAACTCGTTGGAATGCTCCACGTGAGAGGGGTCAATGACCGGCGGCAGACAGCTGATTGCTTTGCAACAGGCGTACCAACACTAGACATAGAATCTACCTCGCTATGCTCGCTAACTGGAACAATTGCTATATCAGATTTCTGTGCAGTACGTCGCTTAGGCATGATTGCAGCACAAAAGATAACGCAACCAATAAACAAACAGTAGGACCAAGCAATTCAGATTACACCAAACTAAACACTTATAGCATCACATGAATGTAAGTAGCAAGATCAGAACATAGCCAAATAAAACAGTTGCAGAAAGAACACAATTAAGCGCCCGCGGCGAAATATCAGAAAATTATACTAACACACGGCTACACAAGCCACTTGGACACAATACCAAGATTTTTAATCAGAATGAACACATGGAAGAAAACAAAATGATAGCTTCAGTGAGAAACCTCGAACTGGAAGTTAAAAAAAAACACGTCACACCTACTGTGACCACCGCGAAGATTCTCAAAAGGAGCAGAATACAAACTTGTAATTTAAACTAGCACACAAAACTTCTCTTTTGTTTTCTTAAATCAAATGTATATAATCTGATATGCACACGCAAATAAACGCGCCAAAACACGTGCTGAGGAAGACTGGTTTCACAAGCTAAAAATTATTGCTGAAATGCATGACCACGCGGGAATTACACAACACACGTGCGTACATAAAAGTTACACGAAGAATGACCCAGAAAAGTGCAGTAAATAGCTAGAAATCACAATCACTGATATATAAAGTTATACATTTCCAAACCACTGCTAATAAGCACAGAAAACAAGATTTGCAAACGGATAGCCAACACGTGACGAGCACATTTTGAAACTACAACTATCTCGCTCGTTTCAGAACTCAACTTTCACAGAAACATTTTTTGAAATTAACCAGCCCGAAGAACGGAACACAGTGATATAATTTAAAGGAAATGAAGCCAACACAAAGGGAAAATGGAGTCAGAAGCTTTAGCGTCACCCGGCAGACAATGGGAAAATATGCAAAAATGAACTCAAAATTGAAATTTCGACACCAAACTTTCAGAAATGATGGAAACAAAATTTAGAAGAAGAGAATCACAAATAAAAGTATAAAAATCCTTACCCTTCAGCCAGAAAGAACTTTACATTTTTCACGACCACGTGGAGGACAAACCGTTAAATTTGGAGGGGAAAAAAATTTTGCACTTAAAATCTCAAAACAAATCAAACCAATTGCTCGGCGCCTCCGCCAATTTGTCGCGTGCCTCACATTTTGTAATTAATTATTTAACTTCAGTGGTGGGCAACTCGCTTGCGAGAGGGATCGTTATTCAAACAAAGGAAACTTTAATTTAAGAGGCACCGACAAAGGGACGCAGCTAAAGTTAAATTCACAACATAATTTACACTAATATAATTCCTGGCTGAAGGGAGAGGCAAGGATTCTATTCTACCATAATAAAAGTATCAAAGAAGGGTGACAAATAGATTTATTTAACAAAGACTTACCCCATGTGTCTGCCGGGGCGAGGACGCCATATCGTAGAGCAGCTATCCGTTCACCTGACTCAAAGACTAGTAACAGACTGACTGAGAAAACCCGTTAAGCTTGGCGTCACTAACGCCATCCCCACCAATGAGACTGTTTCCCCTTAAACACCCCTCCTCAGATAAACTGCCAACCTTCAACTTGGGTAACCAGAGGGCGCATTACCAATATATAATCTGTGCACATGCCACAATATAGCGTATAACTTATTTTATTTTCGTTGCTAAAATTGGCCGAATAATGTGTTATCGGTTTTCTTTAACATAATATAATTAAAGTCAAGCAATAGCATAAACTAAGAAAATGGTTTTAAAGCTTGCAACTTAGAGCTTCCGAACAACTTTAATATAACAAATATCTCCTTTATATCTACATATCTCTCTTTCTTTGAATAACATGTATGCTGTAAGTCATCCCTCAAGACCAAATTTCATATATCGACAGCGTTTTAGTGAATATTTCAAGGAGAAATGAAATTGGCGCCAGTTGGGTATTTAGCTGTAAAAAGACAGGTTTGTGTTTATTATTTCCAAGACTAAGTCTAGTTATAGATGCGATTTTGTTTCAAGTAGTATAGGGTCGAAACAGATTGTATAACGAGAATATTATACGAACTTTCATGCCGAAAAGTACGGTGCAGAATACTGGCTAGCTAAAACTTCACTCTCGATGACGTCATGCAGCAGGCGGACCGAAAGCAGTACAAGCGAAAACGATGCGGGAAGAGACCCCCCTGAGTATCATCATTAGCCATAGGTGTACTGGCACCTTAGAAACTTAGTCGTAACTTCAAAATTTGAACAGACAGGCTATACATCTGCTATCTCAAATTACTTGTTTCAGGCACCTCCACATTCTCTGAAAGTATTTCGGTGTAGTTCATTATAACATACTTATAATGATGAGTCATTTATATCGATCAGAAATAATAAAGGCTGTAATATCGATCCTTGGGTACTCCAATTACTATTGTTTTCCAGTTAGATGTTCGCTTTTTATAAAAAATATTGACGTTGACTTCATCGCTGTTTTCTTTAACTTATACATAATATAAAACAATTTATAATTTCATTTTTTAGTCCACAAAATTCTAATTTTGCCATTGGAATATCATGATTAACACAATCAAATGCCTTTGCTAGGTCACAGAAAATTCCACCTATGTGCATTTTTTCATTTAATGCAGTTAACAATTTATGTGTAAGTTTGTAATTTATGTTTTTGTAGATATTCCATTTTGGAAATCAAACTGATCCGTGACAAGTATGTGGTTGCATTAATAGTAATCATACAACCTATTAAATATCAGCTTTTCAAGAACTTTTGAAATGAGTGGCAGGAGAAATATTGGTTTGTAATTTGAAACATCATTGTGTTTGCCTCTTTTGAAAAGGGGTTTAACAATGAGGAATTTCATTCTATCAAGAAAAATTCTGGTATTCAGTGATCCATTGCATAAGTAAGTGGAATGCGAATTTGATAATAGCAAGATTTTAGGAGTTTGATTGTTATTTTATCATAACCAAAAGATTTTTTTTTTGTTGAAAGAGTGGATAATTTTATGTATTTCAGAAGATGTTATATTAGCGTTAAATTAGGCACTTCATTTGCGAAAACTGATCTCAGAAATTCTAACGATGCCCCTTTACTTTCATAATTACTGCTTAGTTTCTTCGTTACATCCAAGAAGATTTGGTTAACATTTTCTGTAACTTCATGAGGTTTGCTAATGTCTTGGTTGTTAACATTTAGTAGTATTGAGTCATTTTTAGTGACAGTTTACCCACTTCTCTATTTATTAAATTTCAAATAGCTTTTATTCTATTGTCAGATTGTTGAACCAGTTTATTCTAATGTAATATATAAAGTTTATCCCCTTATTCTTAATGGCTATCCTGACCTGGAATGTACGTGGTGTACGATCGCATAGGGCGGAACTGCAACTTTTATTGCGTTCCCATTCGCCTATGGTCGTATGTTTGCAGGAGACTAAGCTTCGCCCTCACGATCCTTTTGATCTCCGAGGATATACTCCGGTTCGCTACGACCTTGAACCGGAGGAGGGTACTCCTGCTCATGGAGGTGTCATGTTCTTAGTGCGTAACGACGTTCATTTTACACCTGTCACACTTACATCCGACTTGCAAGCTGTTGCCATTAGACTGCAGTTACCCGGTTTTTTCTTTTCTGTTTGTTCTGTGTATACACCTCCATCGTCTCCCCTCGCTCCCGCGGACATTCGATCTCTCCTGTCCGCTCTCCCGCCACCATTTCTTCTGTTGGGAGATTTTAATGCCCATCACCCACTATGGGGTTCGCCAAGGGCTTGTGCGAGGGGAACTCTTCTTTCCGACATTTTTTATCAGTTCAATCTTTCCATCCTCAATACCGGTGCACCTACTTTTATTTCTGATTCTTCTGGTACTTTCTCTCACCTGGACCTTGCCCTTTGCTCAATCCAGCTTGCACGTCGCCTTCAGTGGAACGTCGTCGCTGACACCTACTCCAGCGACCATTTCCCCTGCATCGTTTCTCTTCTGTCGCACCACGTACAGCATTCCAGAGTACCTACCTGGATATTCGCAAAAGCCGACTGGAGCTTGTATTCCAGCCTCGTGCATTTTGAGGACCAGCCCTTCTCCGACATTAATCAACTAGTGCAGCACCTTACGTCTATTATTTTCTCAGCCGCCGAACGTGCAATACCCCGTTCATCCTCCCAACCTCGGCGGCCACCTGTTCCGTGGTGGAACGAGGATTGTCGGGACGCCGTTTGTGCCCGTAGGACTGCACTTAGGGTGTTTCGGCGCCACCCTACACTTGATAATTTGGTGACTTTTAAACAATCGCGCGCCAGGGCTCGTCGCATTATTCAGGATAGCAAGAAGGCATCTTGGGCTCGTTTTGTCGAGTCTTTTAATCGTTTTACGCCTTCATCCGTTGTTTGGGATCAACTTCGTCGCTTCTCAGGTAAAGTGTCACATTGTACTGTTTCTGGCCTTCAGGTTTCTAATGCCACCATAGTGGATCCGGCTGCCATCGCTAACACTCTGGGTTCTGCCTTTGCGGCGGTTTCCAGTTCAGACCATTATTCCGCCGGCTTTCGCTCTATTAAAGACCGGCAGGATTCCGCATCATATACTTTTCGGTCTGTTAATGATGAATGCTATAACGAACTATTCACAATGAGGGAGCTGGAGCACGCTCTTCACTGCTCTCGGCACTCCGCTCCCGGGCCGGACGGCATTCATGTCCTGATGTTAAAGAACCTTTCAGCCGACAGTAAACTATTTCTCTTACAGGTCTATAACCGTATTTGGCAAGACGGCATTTTTCCTTCCGTTTGGCGCGAAGCCACCATTGTCCCTATACTTAAGCCTGGGAAGGATCGCCAACTACCTTCCAGCTACCGCCCTATCTCCCTCACCAGTTGCATTTGTAAGGTGATGGAGCGCATGATCAACGGGCGGTTGACATGGTGGCTTGAGTCTCAGAAACTTCTAGCGAACGCTCAGTGCGGGTTTCGTCGCTATCGCTCTACCGTCGACCATCTGGTGTCCTTGTCGACGCATATTATGAATGGATTTCTGAGAAAGTGTCAAACCGTGGCTGTATTTTTTGACCTGGAGAAAGCTTATGACACTTGTTGGAGGGGCGGCATTTTACGTACACTTCACGATTGGAATATCCGCGGTCGTCTTCCCATATTTCTTCGGGAGTTTATGACGGACCGCGTCTTTCGTGTACGTGTGGGCTCGGTTTTATCTCGTCGTTTTATTCAAGAGAACGGAGTACCGCAGGGCTCTGTACTCAGTGTCACACTTTTTGCGATTGCTATCAACCCCATTGTTGATTGTATTCCACCTGGCATTTCATCGTCCCTTTTTGTTGACGATTTCGCTATTTATTGCAGTTCACGGCGGACCTGTCTACTCGAACGCCGTCTCCAGAGCTGTATCGACCGTCTCTACGCCTGGAGTAACGCCAACGGCTTTAATTTCTCCGCCGAGAAATCCGTCTGCATCAACTTTTGGCGCCGGAAGTATTTCCCTCCGCCCTCTCTCCATCTTGGGCCAGGGATACTTCCGTTTGCAGACGAGGCGAAATTTTTGGGGTTGATTTTTGATAGGAAGTTGTGTTGGACCTCGCACGTTTCCTTTTTAAAGGCAAAGTGTGACCATTCTCTTAATCTTTTACGTGTTTTAAGTGGCACATCCTGGGGAGCTGATCGGACCGTCCTTCTTCGCCTTTATCGCTCTTTGGTCCGATCCAAACTTGATTACGGGTGTATAGTTTATTCGTCGCCACGTCCATCTGTGTTACGTCGTTTGAATCCCATTCATCATCGTGGTATTAGAGTCGCTACAGGGGCCTTTCCAACTAGCCCCGTGCCCAGTCTTTACGCTGAGGCTGCAGAGCCTCCGCTGTCTTTCAGGCGTGAGATGCTCTTATGTAGCTATGCTTGTCGGCTCTCAAGCTTGGCTAACCACCCGTCCTTCGATGTATTTTACGAGGATTCGCTAGATGGACAATATTTCATTAGCTCCTCTGCATTGCTCCCCCCAGGGGTTCGATTTCGACTGCTACTTCGGCATTTGGACGTTACGCCAGCGCCGGCCCTTACCCGAGGGGAAACTCGTTTTCCTCCATGGTCGCGCGCTGAGGCCCACATCCACCTTGGGCTAACGTCGATGCCGAAAAATGCGACCCCTGCTTCTGTTCTTAGATCCGCCTTTTTAGAACTACAGGCGCAGTTCGGGGGCTGTCATTTTATATATACTGATGGGTCTAAGACTGATGTTGGAGTAGGATGTGCCTTTGTTTTTGGTGTACGGAGTTTTACTTTTCGTTTACCTCAACAATGTTCAATTTTTACCGCCGAACTTTTTAGCATTTATCAATCTGTTTTATTCATTCAGCGGCACGACTTACGGCACTGTTTTATTTGTACGGACTCTCTGAGTGCCCTTCAGGCTATTCATGCGCTGTACAATTACCACCCACTCGTACAGCGCATACATGACCTGCTCCACTCGCTCGGTGTCTCTGGCATCAGCGTCTCCTTCATGTGGATTCCAGGTCATGTGGGCATCTCAGGTAACGAGTCTGCCGACGCCGCTGCGAAATCGGCGATTTTATTACCCAGATTTTTTAGCTCTGTAGTTCCCTCGTCAGATTCGTGTGCTCTTTTACGTCGCCGCATCCTCTCGCGCTGGCGCGATGAGTGGACGGCCCTCCGGGGGAACAAGTTGCGGGAGGTTAAGCCTCTCCCGTTAATCTGGGGTACCTCTTCTCGTTCTTCACGTCGGGAGGAGGTACTTTTAGCCCGCTTACGAATTGGACATTGTGTTTTTAGTCATAGGTATTTGCTCAGTGGTGACCCCGCACCACTCTGTGGGCAGTGTGACGTGCCCTTAACGGTGCGTCACATTTTAACAGAGTGTCAGGTTTTAGCTGCATTGCGTGCTCGTGTAGGTCTGCCTGTTGGCTTAGCCAACGTTTTGGCAGACGACACGCATGCTGTGGAATGTGTTTTACGTTTTATTCATGACAGTGATTTTAATCTGGGCATTTAATGCGTTGAGCGTCTTTTAGCTTATTACTTTTATTCTGTCAGTTTTTATGGGGACTCTATTCCCCAGTGGACATATGGCGCTCATGTCCCTCGCATTCCATAGTTCTTGACACGTTTTAATCGTTTATTGCCTATGCCTTTAGTGTGTTGGTTTTTCAGATATTTGTATTGTTATTGTTGTTGTTATTGATTTTATTGTTGTTATTGATTTTATTGTTCTTATTGTTATTCTTGTTGTTATTGTTATCATTATTGTTATTGTTATCTTATTGTTATTTTTAGCCTTTTGGACATCGCGGGTTTACGTCCCGTTTTTTAATTATGCGGTTCTTTTACCTGTTTTTATCTTTTGACTTCATATTTTCTACATTGTAAGGGCACTGATGACCGCAGCAGTTTAGCGCCCTTAAGCCGCATATCATCATAATGTAATATAAAGCTGCATTTATAACCTTTTTTAGAATTTTATAGTATTTTTTTAAAATAGTGTTTTAAATCTGAATTGTTAATAGTTCTAACTTGCTGGCATAGTTCTCTTTTATGTTTGCTAATGTGATCCAGGCATTTTCACCCATGAAGTTAGATATTTTGGTAAATTTGACCTGGAAGCAAGCATCAAAATGAGTTTTGTGATGCTGCAGAAAGTTATTAGATTTATTGTTGGTCGTACTTGTTTGGTAAGTTGATTCCATGTTTGAAGTTCAAGTGTTTGCTTAAGCTCATTCAGAGTATTTTAATTTATTTCCCTAAATTTGGGATATCTATATTTAAATTTGAATTTTAGATTTTACTGTTTAATGCATAAAACTTGCTCCTCATTCAACAGTACATAATCCCCTCAGGGGCTCACCTTATGTGAGTACGGGTTTTTGGCGCACCCGGGGGTTCCCGAGCCAATCATCGCCACATTCATCCCCTCACCCCCATCCGGTCGAGGTGGGTTCTTCTCGTGACCGGTCCCCTCAGGGGCTCACCTTATGTGAGTACGGGTTTTTGGCGCACCCGGGGGTTCCCGAGCCAATCATCGCCACATTCATCCCCTCACCCCCATCCGGTGGAGGTGGGTTCTTCTCGTGACCGGTGTACACAAGGTAGGCTCTCGTGCGTTCTTTGCATCACATTCATACCGCACCTCACTATCGTTTCTTTCTTCTCTATTTCTGCGCATTTCGCCCCACGTTCATTCATTTACGCCTCTTTTACTTCTTCGCCGGCCTACCTTGCGTGCGAAACGCCCACACAGTTTTAGTTTCTTTTATCTTTTTATTTAAATCCTCCGTGGACACAGCCTGACGGATACCCGCGCACGGGGTGCGCAGCTGGGTGAGTGGGTAATTGCGTCATCCTCACCACCCAGGGTCGTCATGTAGCGTATGTGTTCGTATCCGCTGTTCAACTGCAGTCCCGCGGGGGGGCCAGTGCATGAGATGCTGACTTCTGACGGCGATTGGGTCCCTCTGTCTATGTTCTGGGAGGTGTGACCCTGGGGTGAGTCTGGTATAGATAGGCCACTCACCCAAGCCGGGGTAACGCCCGGGAAGTCAGAGCCCGAGGTCGGAGACGGTTGCAATGGTGGAGGATTTATTTCGCTATGGAGCACCCTTCCTCCGTTACTACCAACAAGCGCCGAAAAGTTTATGTAACAGAAGTGACACCACCGTCAACTGGTTGTTACTTGGTCATTTCACGAACCGAAGGACAACGTTTTGAGAAGGTGAACCCTTTCATCATTCAAAAGGGCATTGATGCTATTGCTGGTGCGGTTCAGTCCTGCACTCGTCTACGGAATGGTTCCTTATTAACCCAAACGAAATCCGATCAGCAAAGTAAGACCTTGTTGCGCGCTACGCTTCTCCACGGCTATCCCATCCGTGTGGAGAAGCACCGCACATTGAATTCTGTCGGGGCGTCATTACCACCCATAGCCTCGATGGTATATCGGACGAGGACCTGGTAGAATATCTTGCAGACCAGAAGGTGACAGCGGTCCATCGAGTTCAGGCCAAACGCGACGGCGTACGAACGGATTTCTGTGAGGCCTTATATTCCTAGACCTCTGCGTTGTTTTAAATGCCAACGTTTTGGGCATACGCAAGTCTCATGTAAGAGTGCCGTTAACATCTGTGCAACATGTAGCCAGCCCTCACACGAAGTTACCTGTTCAACAGCCCCCGTCTGCGTTAATTGTAAAGGGTCACATTCTGCTTCGTTTGCCGACTGTCCGCGGTACTTGGACGAGAAGGCGATCCAGGAGATCCGGGTAAAAGAAAAACTCTCCTTCGCTGAAGCCCGGAGGCGTTACCATGCGCGCCAACCTTCACTCCTGCGATCTGGCACCTTTAGTTCTGTTGTTGCCTCGCCAGTACCACGAGTAGATGCCGAAACTCAGACCTGGACCATGACTGGATTAACCGCCACTACCATCCGGCCGTCCATTAAGGCTACAGTTACCAAGCCGTATAAACCTGGTCCCAAGTCAATGAAGTCCCAAGCCGCTGAAAAGAAACCCAAGCAGAAACTTCGTAGGGAAGATTTTCTAAACGACTCTCCGCGTGCGCGCGGTAACAAAACTTAACCTTCTCCTCCTCGGAGGTCGCTGTCCCAGGAAGGTCCTGGGACAAGCCGCGCTCAGCGGCACCCATCACCCATCGCCACACAGAACCGATTCACGGCGCTTGAATCGGTTTCTGGCACTGAGCGCGTGGGCCCTCCCTCCGAGGAAGCTATGGAGTCTGACCAAATCCATACAAAAAGCCCGGGCCCAAAGGTTAAGCAAAAGATTCTTTTAAGCCGCCCTTCTAAGTAGACCGTTTATCCCTTTTATTCATGGCTATCCTGACCTGGAATGTACGTGGTGTACGATCGCATAGGGAGGAACTGCAACTTTTATTGCGTTCCCATTCGCCTATGGTCGTATGTTTGCAGGAGACTAAGCTTCGCCCTCACGATCCTTTTGATCTCCGCGGATATACTCCGGTTCGCTACGACCTTGAACCGGAGGAGGGTACTCCTGCTCATGGAGGTGTCATGTTGTTAGTGCGTAACGACGTTCAATTTAAACCTGTCACACTTACATCCGACTTGCAAGCTGTTACCGCTCGCCTTCACTTACCCGGCTTTTTGTTTTCTGTTCGCTCTGTGTATTCACCTCCATCGTCTCCCCTCGCTCCCGCGGACATTCGAGCTCTCCTGTCCGCTCTCCCAACACCATTTCTTCTGTTGGAAGATTTTAATGCCCATCACCCACTATGGGGTTCGCCAAGGGCTTGTGCGAGGGGAACTCATCTTTCCGACGTTTTTATCAGTTCAATCTTTCCATCCTCAATACAGGTGCACCTACTTTTATTTCTGATTCTTCTGGTACATTCTCTCACCTGGACCTTGCCATTTGCTCCCTCCAGCTTGCTCATCGTCTTCAGTGGAACGTCGTCGCTGACACCTACTCCAGCGACCATTACCCCTGCATCGTTTCTCTTCTGTCGCACCACGTACAGCATTCCAGAGTACCTACCTGGATATTTCCAAAAGCCGACTGGAGCTTGTATTCCAGCCTCGTGCATTTTTACGATCAGCCCTTCGCCGACATTAACCAACTAGTGCAGCACCTTACGTCTACAATTTTCTCTGCCGCCGAACGCGCAATTCCCGGTTCATCCTCCCCTCAGGGGCTCATCTTATGTGAGTACTGGTTTTTGGCGCACCCGGGGGACCCGAGCCATTCATCGCCATTTTCACACTTTCATCCCCGTCCGGTCGAGGTGGGTTCGTTCTCGTGACCGGGGGAATCAAGGTAGGCTCTCGTGCGTTCTGTGCATATCATTACATCTCGCCCCTCGCCATCGTTTCTTTCTTCGCTTTTACTTCTGCACATTTCGCACCACCTCCATTCATTTACGCATCTCTTTTTCTTCCTCGCCGCCCTACCTTGCATCCGAAACGCCCACACAGTTTTAGTTTCTTTTCTCTTTCTTTTAGTCCTCCGTGGACACAGCCTGACGTATACCCGCGCACCAGGTGCGCAGCTGGGTGAGTGGGTAATGGCGTCATCCCCACCACCCGGGATCGTCATGTAGGGTTTGTGTTCGTATCCGCTGTTCAACTGCAGTCCCGCGGGGGGCCATTGCATGAGCTGCTGACTTCTGACGGCGATTGGGTCCCTCTGTCTATCTTCTGGGAGGTGTGAACCTGGGGTGAGTCTAGTATAGATAGGCCACTCACCCAAGCCGGGGTAACGCCCGAGATGTCAGAGCCCGAGGTCGGAGACGGTTGCAATGGTGGAGGATTTATTTCGCTATGGAGCACCCTTCCTCTATTAATACTAACAAGCGCCGAAAAGTTTATGTAACAGAAGTGACACCACCGTCAACTGGTTGTTACTTGGTCATTTCACGAACCTAAGTAGGACAAAGTTTTGAGGTGAACCCTTTCATCATTCAAAAGGGCATTGATGCTATTGCTGGTGCGGTTCAGTCCTACACTCGTCTACGGAATGGTTCCTTATTAGCCCAAACGAAATCCGATCAGCAAAGTAAGACCTTGTTACGCGCTACGCTTCTCCACGGCTATCCTATCCGTGTGGAGAAGCACCGCACATTGAATTCCTGTCGAGGCGTCATTACCACCCATAGCCTCGATGGTATATCGGACGAGGACCTGGTAGAATATCTTGCAGACCAGAAGGTGACAGCGGTCCATCGAGTGCAGGCCAAACGCGACGGCGTATTGGTACCCACTCTTACCCTGTTTATTACATTTGATGGCGTCGATCTGCCCACGAGCATTTCCGCAGGGTACAAAGGATTTCTGTGAGGCCTTATATTCCTAGACCTCTGCGTTGTTTTAAATGCCAACGTTTTGGGCATACGCAAGTCTCCTGTAAGAGTGCCGTTAACATTGTGCAACATGTAGCCAGCCCTCACACGAAGGTACCTGGCAACAGCCCCCGTCTGCGTTAATTGTAAAGGGTCTCATTCTGCTTCGTTTGCCGACTGTCCGCGGTACTTGGACGAGAAGGCGATCCAGGAGATCCGGGTAAAGAAAAAACTCTCCTTCGCTGAAGCCCGGAGGCGTTACCATGCGCGCCAACCTTCACTCCTGCGATCTGGCACATTTAGTTCTGTTGTTGCCTCGCCAGTACCACGAGTAGATGCCGAAACTCATACTTGGACCATGACAGGATTAACCGCCACTACCATCCGTCCGCCCATTAAAGCTACTGTTACCAAGCCCTATAAACCTGGTCCAAAATCAATGAACTCGCAAGCCGCTGAAAAGAAGCCCAAGCAGAAACTTCGTAGGGAAGATGTTTTGAAAGACCCTCCGCGTGCGCGCGGTAACAATAGTTCACCTTCTCCTCCTCGGAGGTCGCTGTCCATGGAAGGTCCTGGGACAAGCCGCGCTCAGCGGCACCCCTCACCCATCGCCACCCAGAACCGATTCACGGCGCTTGAATCGGTTTCTGGCACTGAGCGCATGTGCCCTCCCTCCGAGGAAGCTATGGAGTCTGACCAACTCCATACCAAAAGCCCGAACCCCAAGGTTAAACAAAAGGTACTTTTAAGCCGCCCTTCTAAGTAAACAGTTTATCCCCTTTTTCTGAATGGCTATCCTGACCTGGAATGTACGTGGTGTACGATCGCATAGGGCGGAACTGCAACTTTTATTGCGTTCCCATTCGCCTATGGTCGTATGTTTGCAGGAGACTAAGCTTCGCCCTCACGATCCTTTTGATCTCCGAGGATATACTCCGGTTCGCTACGACCTTTAACCGGAGGCGGGTACTCCTGCTCATGGAGGTGTCATGTTGTTAGTGCGTAACGACGTTCATTTTAAACCCGTCACTCTTACATCCGACTTGCAAGCTGTTGCGTTCGCCTTCACTTATCCGGCTTTTTGTTTCTCTGTTTGCTCTGTGTATTCACCTCCATCGTCTCCTCTCGCTCCCGCGGACATTCGAGCTCTCCTGTCCGCTCTCCCAACACCATTTCTTCTGTTGGGAGATTTTAATGCCCATCACCCACTGTGGGGTTCGCCAAGGGCTTGTGCAAGAGGAACTCTTCTTTCCGACATTTTTTATCAGTTCAATCTTTCCATCCTCAATACAGGTGCACCTACTTTTATTTCAGATTCTTCTGGTACATTCTCTCACCTGGACCTTGCCATTTGCCCACTCCAGCTTGCACGTCGTCTTCAGTGGAACGTCGTCGCTGACACCTACTCCAGCGACCATTACCCCTGCATCGTTTCTCTTCTGTCGCACCACGTACAGCATTCCAGAGTACCTACCTGGATATTCGCAAAAGCCGACTGGAGCTTTTATTCCAGCCTCGTGCATTTTGACGACCAGCCCTTCTCCGACATTAACCAACTAGTGCAGCACCTTACGTCTATTATTTTCTCTGCCGCCGAACGCGCAATACCCCGTTCATCCTCCCAACCTCGGCGGTCACCTGTTCCGTGGTGGAACGAGGATTGTCGGGACGCCGTTCGTGCCCGTAGGACTGCACTTTGGGTGTTTCGGCAACGCCCTACACTTGATAATTTGGTGACTTTTAAACAATCGCGCGCCAGGGCTCGTCGCATTATTCAGGATAGCAAGATGGCGTCGTGGACTCGTTTTGTCGAGTCTTTTAATCGCTTTACGCCTTCATCTGTTGTTTGGGATAAACTCGTCGCTTCTCAGGTAAAGTGTCGCATTGTACTGTTTCTGGCCTTCAGGTTTCCAATGCCACTATAGTGGATCTGGCTGCCATCGCTAACACTCTGTGTGCTGCATTTGAGGCGGTATCCAGTTCAGACCATTATTCCGCCGGCTTTCGCTCTATGAAAGCCGGCTGGATTCCGACACCATTAATTTTCGGTCTGCTGATATTGAGTGTTATAATGAACTTTTCACAATGCGGGAGCTCGAGCACGCTCTTCATTGCTCTAGGCACTCCGCTCCTGGGCCGGACGGCATTCATGTACTGATGTTAAAGCACGTTTCAGCCGACAGTAAACGCTTTCTCTTACAGGTCTATAACCGTATTTGGCAAGACGGTATTTTTCCTTCCGTTTGGCGCGAAGCCACCATTGTCCCTATTCTTAAGCCTGGGAAGGATCGCCAACTACCTTCCAGCTACCGCCCTATCTCCCTCACCAGTTGCATTTGCAAGGTGATGGAGCGCATGATCAACGGGCGGTTGACATGGTGGCTTGAGTCTCAGAAACTTCTAGCGAACGCCTAGTGCGGATTTCGTCACTATCGCTCTACCGTCGACCATCTGGTGTCCTTGTCGACGCATATTATGAATGGATTTCTGAGAAAGTGTCAAACCGTGGCTGTATTTTTTGACCTGGAGAAAGCTTATGACACTTGTTGGAGGGGCGGCATTTTACGTACACTTCACGCATGGAATCTCCGCGGTCGTCTTCCCATATTTCTTCGGGAGTTTATGACGGACCGCGTCTTTCGTGTACGTGTGGGCTCGGTTTTGTCTAGTCGTTTTATTCAAGAGAACGGAGTACCGCAGGGCTCTGTACTCAGTGTCACACTTTTTGTGATTGCTATCAACCCCATTGTTGATTGTATTCCACCTGGCATTTCATCGTCCCTTTTTGTTGATGATTTTGCCATTTATTGCAGTTCACGGCGGACCTGTCTACTCGAACGCCGTCTCCAGAGGTGTATCGACGGTCTCTACGCCTGGAGTAACGCCAACGGCTTTAATTTCTCCGCCGAGAATTCCGTTTGCATCAACTTCTGGCGCCGGAAGTATTTCCCTCCGCCCTCTCTCCATCTAGGGCCAGGGATGCTTCCGTTTGCAGACGAGGCGAAATTTGTGGGGTTGATCTTTGATAGAAAGTTGTGTCGGACCTCGCACATTTCTTTTTTAAAAGCAAAGTGTGACCGTTCTCTTAATCTTTTACGTGTTTTAATTGGCACATCCTGGGGAGCTGATCGGACCATCCTTCTGCGTCTATATCGCTCTTTGGTCCGATCCAAACTTGATTACGGGTGTATTGTCTTTTCATCGGCACGTCCATCTGTGTTACGTCGCTTGGATCCCATTCATCATCGTGGTATTAGAGTCGCTACAGCGGCCTTTCCAACTAGCCCCGTGCCCAGTCTTTACGCTGAAGCTGCAGAGCCTCCGCTGTCCTCCAGGCGTGAGATGCTCTTGTGCAGCTATGCCTGTCGACTCTCCAGCTTGCCTGACCACCCGTCCTTCGCGGCATTTTTCGAGGATTCACTTCACCGGCAATATTTAGTTAGCTCCTCTGCATTGCTCCCTCCAGGAGTTCGATTTCGACTGCTACTTCGGCATTTGGACGTTACGCCAGCGCCGGCCCTTCCAAGGGGGGAATCGCGTTTTCCTCCATGGTCGCTCGCTGAGGCCCTGTCACCTTGGGTTATCGTCAATGCCGAAGAATGAGACCCCTTCTTCAGTTTTTAGATCAGCGTTTTTAGAACTTCAGTCGCAATTCGGGGACTTGCCTTTTATCTTTACTGATGCATCTAAGTCTGATGCTGGAGTGGGATGTGCCTTTTTTGTGGTGGAAATAGTTTTACCTTTCGTTTACCAGAGCAATGTTCGATTTTTACCGCCGAACTTTTTAGCATTTATCAGTCTTTTATATATTCAGCGGCACGACCTACGGCACTGTTTTATTTGTTCCGACTCCCTGAGTGCTCTTCAAAGTATTAGCTCGCTGTACAGTTACCACCCGCTCGTACAGCGCATTCATGACCTGCTCCACTCGCTTGGTGTCTCTGGCATCAGCGTCTCCTTCATGTGGATTCCAGGTCATGTGGGCATCTCAGGTAATGAGTCTGCCGATGTCGCTGCCAAGTCGGCGATTTTATCACCCAGACGTTTTACCTCTGTTGTTCCCTCGTCAGATTTGTTTATTGTTTTACGTCGCCGCATCCTCTCGCTTTGGAGCGATGAGTGGACGGCCCTCCGGGGGAACAAGTTGCGGAAGGTTAAACCTCTCCCGTTTGTCTGGGCTACCTCTTCCCGTGCTTCTCGTCGGGAAGAGGTAATTTTAACACGCCTTCGTATCGGACATTGCATTTTTAGTCATAAGTATTTGCTGAGTGGTGACCCCGCACCACTCTGTGGGCAGTGTGATGCGCCCTTAACGGTGCGTCACATTTTAGCAGAGTGTCAAGTTTTAGCTCCTTTGAGCGTCTGTGTTGGTCTGCCTGTTGGCCTAGGCAACGTTCTGGCAGACGACGCGCGTGCTGTAGAGTCTTTTACGTTTTATCAATGACATTGGATTTACCAGACGCATTTGATGCGCTGAACGTCTTTTGACTATGTAATTTTCTGTTGTTTTGAATGGGGCATCTCCTCCCCAATGGACATTGGCGCTCGTGTCCCTGACATTCTACAGTTCTTGACTTGTTGTTTTTACTCTTTTATTGCCCATGTTTTTAGTGTGTTCATTTTTGGTATTTGGTGTTTGGTTTTTTACCTTTTGGACTCGTGGGCTTGTGTCCCGTTTTTAATTATGCGGTTTTTATAGGACTTTTATTGTTTGACAGTACATTTTATCCTTTGTAAGGGCGCTGATGACCTTAGCTGTTTAGCGCCCTTAAACCGCATATCATCATCATACCCGTTCATCCTCTCAACCTCGGCGGCCACCTGTTCCGTGGTGGAACGAGGATTGTCGGGACGCCGTTCGTGCCCGTAGGACTGCACTTAGGGTGTTTCGGCGACACCCTACACTTGATAATTTGGTGACTTTTAAACAATCGCGCGCCAGGGCTCGCCGCATTATTCATGATAGCAAGAAGGCGTCGTGGACTCGTTTTGTCTGGTCTTTTAATCGCTTTACACCTTCATCCGTTGTTTGGGATAAACTTCGTCGCTTCTCAGGTAAAGTGTCGCATTGTACTGTTTTTGGCCTTCAGGTTCCCAGTGCCATCATAGTAGATCCGGCTGCCATCGCTAACACCCTAGGATCTGCCTTTGAGGCGGTTTCCTGTTCAGACCATTATTCCGCCGGCTTTCGCTCTGTTAAGGACCGGCTGGATTCCGCACCATATACTTTTCGGTCTGCTAACACTGCATGTTATTACGAACTTTTTACAATGAGGGAGCTGGAGCACGCTCTTCATTGTTCTAGGCACTCCGCTCCTGGGCCGGACGGCATTCATGTCCTGATGTTAAAGAACCTTTCAGCCGTAAACGCTTTCTCTTACAGGTCTATAACCGTATTTGGCAAGACGGCATTTTTCCTTCCGTTTGGCTCGAAGCCACCATTGTCCCTATTCTTAAGCCTGGGAAGGATCGCCAACTACCTTCCAGCTACCGCCCTATCTCCCTCACCAGTTGCATTTGCAAGGTGATGGAGCGCATGATCAACGGGCGGTTGACATGGTGGCTTGAGTCTCAGAAACTTCTAGCGAACGCTCAGTGCGGGTTTCGTCGCTATCGCTCTACCGTCGACCATCTGGTGTCCCTTTCGACGCATGTTATGAATGGATTTCTGAGAAAGTGTCAAACCGTGGCTGTGTTTTTTGACCTGGAGAAAGCTTATGACACTTGTTGGAGGGGCGGCATTTTACGTACACTTCACGATTGGAATATCCGCGGTCGTCTTCCCATATTTCTTCGGGAGTTCATGACGGACCGCGTTTTTCGTGTACGTGTGGGCTGGGTTTTATCTCGTCGTTTTATTCAAGAGAACGGAGTACCGCAGGGCTCTGTACTCAGTGTCACACTTTGCGATTGCTATCAATCCCATTGTTGATTGTATTTCACCTGGAATGTCATCGTCCCTTTTTGTTGACGATTTTGCTATTGATTGCAGTTCACGGCGGACCTGTCTCCTCGAACGCCGTCTCCAGAGCTGTATCGACCGTCTCTACACCTGGAGTAACGCCAACGGCTTTAATTTCTCCGCCGAGAAATCCGTCTGCATCAACTGCTGGCGCCGGAAGTATTTCCCTCCGCCCTCTCTCCATTTGGGCCAGGAGTTTGCAGACGAGGCGAAATTTTTGGGGTTGATTTTTGATAGGAAGTTGTGTTGGACCTCGCACGTTTCCTTTTTAAAAGCAAAGTGTGACCGTTCTCTTAATCTTTTACGTGTTTTAAGTGGCACATCCTGGGGAGCTGATCGGACCGTCCTTCTTCGCCTTTATCGCTCTTTGGTACGATCCAAGCTTGATTACGGGTGTATTGTTTATTCGTCGGCACGTCCATCTGTGTTACGTCGATTGAATGCCATTCACCATCGTGGCATAAGAGTCGCTACAGGGGCCTTTCCAACCAGCCCTGTTCTTAGCCTGTATGCTGAAGCTGCAGAGCCTCCGCTGTCCTTCAGGCGTGAGATGCTCTTGTGCAGTTATGCCTGTCGACTCTCAAGCTTGCCTGACCACCCGTCCTTCGAGTTATTTTTAGAGGAGTCACTTGATCGTCACTATTTCATTAGCTCCTCTGCTTTGCTCCCACCAGGGGTTCGCTTTCGACAGCTCCTTCGGCATTTAGACGTTCCGCCAGCGCCGGCCCTTCCACGGGGGGAAACGCGTTTTCCTCCATGGTCCCGCGCTGAGGCCCACTGTCACCTTGGGCTAACGTCGATGCCCGAAGACTGAGACCCCTGCTTCAGTCTTTAGATCGGCTTTTTTAGAAGTACGGTCTCAATTCGGGGACTTCCATTTTATCTTTACCGATGGATCTAAGACTGCAGCAGGAGTTGGATGTGCCTTTGTTTTTGGTCACTGTAGTTTTAAGTTTCGTTTACCTGGACAATGTTCAATTTTTACCGCCGAACTTTTTAGCATTTATCAATGCGTTTTATACATTCAGCGGCACGACTTACGGCACTGTTTTATTTGTACGGACTCTCTGAGTGACCTTGAGATTATTACCTCGCTGTACCATTACCACCCACTCGTACAGCGCATACATGACCTGCTCCACTCGCTTGGTGTCTCTGGCATCAGCGTGTCCTTCATGTGGATTCCAGGTCATGTGGGCATCTCAGGTAATGAGTCTGCCGACGCCGCTGCGAAATCGGCGATTTTATTACCCAGATTTTTGCTTCTGTTGTTCCCTCGTCAGATTCGTGTGTTCTTTTACGTCGCCGCATCCTCTCGCGCTGGCGCGATGAGTGGTCGGCCCTCCGGGGGAACAAGTTGCGGGAGGTTAAGCCTTTCCCGTTGATCTGGGGTACCTCTTCTCGTTCGTGTCGTCGGAAAGAGGTAATTTTAGCTCGTTTACGGATTGGACATTGTGTTTTTGGTCATAGGTATTTGCTCAGTGGTGACCCCACACCACTTTTTGGGCAGTGTGACGTGCCCTTAACGGTGCATCACATTTTAACAGAGTGTCAGGTTTTAGCTGCTGTGCGCAGTCGTGTGGGTCTGCCTGTTGGCCTAGCCAACGTTTTGGCAGACGACACGCGTGCTGTAGAATGTGTTTTACGTTTTATTCATGACAGTGATTTTAATCTGCGCATTTAATGCGTTGAGCGTCTTTTAGCTTAGTAATTTTATTCTGTCTGTTTTTATGGGGACTCTAATCCCCAGTGGACATATGGCGCTCATGTCCCTCGCATTCTACAGTTCTTGACACGTTTTAATCTTTTATTGCCTATGCTTTTAGTGTGTTGGTTTTTCAGATATTTGTATTGTTATTATTGTTATTGTTATTATTGTTATTGTTATTATTGTTAATGTTATATTATTGTTATTATTAACTTTTTGGACATCACGGGTTTGTGTCCCGTTTTTTAATTATGCGGTTCTGTTACCTGTCTTTTATATTTTGACCTTATCTTTTACACATTGTAAGGGCGCTGATGACCTTAGCAGTTTAGCGCCCTTAAACCGCATATCATCATCATCACAACAGTACATAATGAGGTTACAAAGCATGTTGCAACAAGCACTGCTGGGGCAAATGACATTGTGTCTTAGTGAACATGTTCCAGCTTGCATAACAGGCTTAATACCAGTTCCAGTGACTTTTTTGTGTTGTGTTCTTGTAGTCAATGGTTCAGTGTGCATCTTATTGTATTGTAATTATATGTATAAATTGATTTTCTTTTCTGCAAGTTATTGTGTTAAACATTTGTGTATCGTAAAAACAAGACAATTTTTTGGAATTTAGCATTTGGACAATGGAGCAAAGTCATTGGCTAAGGTATCATTGCAATTCATACAAAAAGCAGAATCACTGCTGTGTTACAAAAGACTGAATTCTAACTGATTGGACGTGTACTTCAAATTAAGACATCCAAATGGGATGAAAGTGTCTAATCTGGAGAAGACAGGAAAGGAGAAGACTGCTCCACAGTATGTTCATGCATTTGACCAGGGTGCTGGTAAATATGGTGATGATTATCTTAATGCATGTGAGTCATTCAGTCATCTTAATGCATCACTGTCATTTCTGGGAGAGTCTTCTGTAGATAAACTGAAGAAATCAAGTTCAGATGACCAGGTAGAGTTCCAGCATAATTAGACAGAATTAGAGGTAATTTAGCCAGCTAAAAGACAAGCTCATTAATGCCAATCATGTTGAAAAAATTAAAATTCCTATCATTTTACTGCAAAGATGGTCAACAAATAGAATCAAGAATGAATTTGGCATTGCCAGTTATTTAGGTAGAAAAGTAAAGGTTTTAGTTAGAGAGGCATTTTATCCTATTCCAATCCAAAGCCTAGTCAAAGCCTGTCAGAAGACACATAGTATTGTTAGTGTTTATTTTAGTGATGAGATCATCAGGCAAATGTCAAGAAAGAAACACTGCATGTCAGTTGAAAGAAGAGATGAAGCTAAAGCTCTGGAGTAAAAATATTAGTAGCTTTCAAATCTGAAAGAAATTAATGAATTCTCCAAGATAAAATGTCCCATTCAAAAGATAGGTTTCTGAAAATTTGCAGAGTTGCATCCAAACAACTGTGTCATTGCAGGTGGAAGTGGAACACACAGTGTTTGTTTATGCACTGTACACCAAAATGTGAGGCTTATGATAGCAGGAGAAAGCCTTGAGAAAATTTCTAAGTGGTGGTGATGATGATGTGTCGCTGAAAAATTATCAACATTGCCTTTTCAGATTATGTGCAGAAATAAAATGTTGCTGGATGAATGTGATTCATGTCCAATTTTAAATGCTACTTTGCTTGAATGTTTAGAAGAAGTAGTGATTTAAGATATCGCTTACAAGCAGTATCTATCTGTGCACTTGCAATGAAAGTGCACAGATCCTTGCACTTACACTTCTGAAACCATCATCAAATGTACAGGGGACTTTGTCAAGGATTTTTAAATACAAAGTTACAGGTTCTGAAGCAAGATAACTTAACTGCAAAATAGTAAACAAATTTTTTTCTGAGAAAAAGGAAATGAATATCTGCAATAAGGCTGTAATAATGATTTTTCAGAAAATTATTCTTTTGTTGTGCAGGATTCTTTTCAGTGAAACAAATCAATGACAACAGCACATCCATTTGTTGTTTATTATCAGCTAAAGGATGTAATCAAACAAGAGTTTTGTTTTCATTTCTGAGCACTTGAAACATGGAACTGTATTGGTGCATGCGTTATAAGCTTGTTTGTTTCCTCAAAGACATGATGCCTCACCTAGGAAAGATATATTATTTTTCGGACAAAAGTAAAATCTCAATGTAAAATCTGAAACAACTATGCAAACCTGTGAAAGCACGCCATAGATTTTTATGAAGTGGAAGCTGAGTGGCATTTTTGTATCTTTTCCCATGGTAAAGGAGATGTGATGGAGTTGGTGGCGCAGTGAAAAGCCTGGCTATCAAAGCTAGTCTTCACTACCCAGTCAAAGATCACATAATGATACCCAAACAGGTTTTTTTTAATGGATTATAAAGAATATACCGGCAGTCAAGTTCTTCTATGTGGAGAATGAATACCATGAAGAAGAAAGGCTCTATAAGAAATATTCAGCGAGACTATTGCTATGTCAGGGACCTAAAAGTACCATGTCTTTCTCCATTTGTCTCCAGAAAAATTGTAGGCTAAATATTTATCAGCTTCTGAGAAGAATGTCCTCCACTCATTGAGATTGTCCATGATGGTTTTGACAGGTTCCATTTTAACATGCAACTGGTTTTTTGGCATGCTTATATGGCAGACATTGGTGGATGGCATGTGCCCTTTCAACTAAAGAAGAAAATGATAAAGAAATGACAATTTAAGTCCTACACCCTGGTGACCTACAGAATTATTTGCCTATCCTCAAAAGCTTAGTGTCCTGGCTGTTTCAGCAAGTTCCATCTTCTGCAAGCTGGATCTCTGAACACCAACTGACTGCACTTATCTTCTAACTTACAAAGAGATGAACATTGCAAACCAAATATTACTGAAGAAGGCTTACAACTTGTAGATATGTAATCTGTATGTCTACAGATGTAACTAGGTTATTTGGGATAACATGTCCCATATGATTACTGCACACTGTGTGTTAGAATTTGCGTTATGATCCCATTGAGAACCCACTTTAAAATTTTCACTCTACACTTACAAAACATTGATAAATTATTCCATAATTTTTTTCAGAACATAGATCTTGAGCATTTTTGAGAAATTCAAAATATTTTTTTTAATGGTTAATTTTTTCTTTTTTACCAAAACATGTTGTATCAGGTTGTGTTATATATTAAATTAGAGTTTACTGCATAACCTTTAAAATGGGAACTCAACCACTTATCTAGGACTATTAGAGTCTGAGCTATGAGAACTTTACGATGGATCCATGTGCAAATTTTTGAAATTTTTTAAAATTTTGTGACAAACATAACTCGGAAATGGAAAATTGAAAAATGTTGAAGAAAATATTGTATTCACAACTGTTGATGAAATAAATATAATCCAACAATAAGCAAAATCCAAGACATTGAGCAGCAGGCCATTGGTTGATTTGACATGGAATGACCCATACATGGTGTAAAGTTCAATGTGCATTTCACTCCAGACCTGACATATGCAAGATTTTCAAATTATTTCTCATATTTTTAGGACTGCTCAACAATTGACACAGCTGTTGATTTTCGAAACGGAGGAAAATACACATTATAGATTACAGTTGTACGTTTAAGCTTTCTGATTTTGGGGAAAAAATGCAAGTATTTGCAGGCAATGATATAGAGAGCTCAAGGAAAAATAAAAAAGGAATTTCTAAACCATAAGTTTTGGAGGATGAAAGGGTAGAGAAACATAATATTTAGTATATTACTGACACATGATTAATAACAAAACCAGTTAGCCCCATCTTTTTGATATTGGGGTAGCAAGTTTGCCTTATGTTCTGGAGGGGCCAAGTTCATATTATTTGGGTCAGTTGCCTGAATAAGGGGGTTTTCAAGGTTTTTCTTATCCCAAGAAGACAAATATAAGGTAATTCTAAGCTTTAAGGACCTCAGACTCACGAGTAGTATTCTACATATTTAATTTATTGTCCGGTATGACCTGCTGAATAAAGAACATTAAACTAAAAAAAAGTTTCATTGTTTGAAATTACAGTGCTATGGCAAACAAAAACCATGAACATTTTTTGCAACAGTTTTTTTTTTTTATTCTAAACAACTTTTTACAGTCTTTTCAACTTTCAAATGTTCTTTAATGATAATATATTGTTGTCGGGATTGAGCTAAGCCAAACTGACTGTCTTTACATCCCTTATGTTCTCCTTAGTGTTGAAAACATTGAAGAATGTAGGATTTCATGAGCTAATCAATGTTTGTTTCATCTGTAGAAGAAATATGTAACATTGCTAAGCCTAATGAAACAGCATTAGATATGTTTATACAACATACACCTGCATAAGATAATAATTTCATACTGACTGAAGTTTCTGCTAATATTGTTATAAACGTTGTAAGAAATCTTAAATGCTCAGGTAGGGAGACTGTTGTACCCTGAGCATAGTGTATCTTGTATCACTTCTCCCTTTCTCAGTCTGTGCTGACACCTGGGGGAGAATAGTTACAGTAGTTTATGTATTACCTTCTAGAGGGCAGTGATAACCTAAGAAGGGTTACTCATAGCTTTGTTGTCTGACTGCGTTTAAAAACAAATTTTAGTGTGGTGATAGTAAATATATTGGTTAAGTGTTTTAATTTTCTCAGTAGCTAGTAATAAGGAATTAAAAACAATAATACAAACATGTAAGTTCTTCAGTACCTGGTCAGTATAACCATATGCTCTTTTGTAGTATGTCACGGTAACCTGCCCCTCAGGGGCTCACCTTATGTGAGTACGGGTTTTTGGCGCACCCGGGGGTTCCCGAGCCAATCATCGCCACATTCATCCCCTCACCCCCATCCGGTCGACGTGGGTTCTTCTCGTGACCGGTGGACCCAAGGTAGGCTCTCGTGCGTTCTTTGCATTCCATCCATACCGCACCTCACCATCGTTTCTTTCTTCCCTAATCACTTTCCGGCCATTTCGTACCACGACATTCGCATATCTCTCTTTTTCTTCCCCGCCGGCCTACCTTGCGTGCGAATCGCCCACACAGTTTTAGTTTCTTTTATCTTTTTATTTAAATCCTCCGTGGACACAGCCTGACGGATACCCGCGCACCGCGTGCGCAGCAGGGTGAGTGGGTAATGGCGTCATCCCCACCACCCGGGGTCGTCATGTAGGGTTGTTGTTCCTATCCGCTGTTCAACTGCAGTCCCGCGGGGGGGGGCCATTGCATGAGCTGCTGGCTTCCGACGGCGATTGGGTCCCTCTGTCTATGTTCTGGGAGGTGTGACCCTGGGGTGAGCTAGGCATAGATAGGCCACTCACCCAAGCCGGGGTAACGCCCGGGAAGTCAGAGCCCGAGGTCGGAGACGGTTGCAATGGTGGAGGATTTATTTCGCTATGGAGCACCCTTTCTCCATTATACACAACAAGCGCCGTAAAACTTCAGTAACAGAAGTAGCACCGCCAACAGCTGGTTGTTACTTAGTGATTACCCGTACAGAGGAGGGACAATCATTCGAGAAGGTGAACCCTTTTATTATCCAGAAGGGAGTTGACTCAATTGCTGGTCCGGTTCTTTCCTGCACTCGGCTTCGTAATGGTTCGTTGCTAGTTCAAAGCAAATCCGAGGCACAAAGTAAGTCCTTGTTGAGCGCCACGCTTCTCCACGGTTATCCTATCCGTGTTGAGAAGCACCGCACCTTAAATTCTTGTAGAGGCGTTGTCACCTCGCATAGCCTCGATGGCATCACGGACGAGGACCTGGTCGAATATCTTGCAGACCAGAAGGTGACAGCGGTTCATCGAGTGCAGGCCAAACGCGACGGCGTATTGGTACCCACTCGTACCCTGTTTCTAACTTTTGATGGCGTCGATCTGCCCACGAGCATCTCCGCAGGGTACGAACGTATTTCTGTGAGGCCTTATATTCCCAGACCTCTGCGTTGTTTTAAGTGCCAACGTTTTGGGCATACGCAAGTCTCATGTAAGAGTGCCGTTAACATCTGTGCAACGTGTAGCCAGCCCTCACACGAAGGTGCCTGTTCAACAGCCCCCGTCTGCGTTAATTGTAAAGGGTCACATTCTGCTTCGTTTGCCGACTGTCCGCGGTATCTGGACGAGAAGGCGATCCAGGAGATCCGGGTAAAGGAGAAACTCTCCTTCGCCGAAGCCCGGAGGCGTTTCCATGCGCGCCAACCTTCACTCCTGCGATCTGGCACATTTAGTTCTGTTGTTGCCTCGCCAGTACCACGAGTAGATGCTAAAACTCAGACCTGGACCTTGACTGGATTAACCGCCACTACCATCCGGCCGTCTATTAAAGCTACTGTTACCAAGCCCTATAAACCTGGTCCAAAGTCAATGAAGTCGCAAGCCGCTGAAAAGAAGCCCAAGCAGAAACTACGTAAGGAAGATTTTTTGAAAGACCCTCCGCGTGCGCGCGGTAACAAAAGTTCACCTTCTCCTCCTCGGAGGTCGCTGTCCCAGGAAGGTCCTGGGACAAGCCGCGCTCAGCGGCGCCCCTCACCCATCGCCACACAGAACCGATTCACGGCGCTTGAATCGGTTTCTGGCACTGAGCGCGTGGGCCCTCCCTCCGAGGAAGCTATGGAGTCTGACCAACTCCATACAAAAAGCCCGAGCCCAAAGGTTAAACAAAAGGTAATTTTAAGCCGCCCTTCTAAATAGACAGTTTATCCCCTTTTTTCTTAATGGCTATCCTGACCTGGAATGTACGTGGTGTACGATCGCATAGGGCGGAACTGCAACTTTTATTGCGTTCCCATTCGCCTATGGTCGTATGTTTGCAGGAGACTAAGCTTCGCCCTCACGATCCTTTTGATCTCCGAGGATATACTCCGGTTCGCTACGACCTTGAACCGGAGGAGGGTACTCCTGCTCATGGAGGTGTCATGTTCTTAGTGCGTAACGACGTTCATTTTACACCTGTCACACCTACATCCGACTTGCAAGCTGTTGCTGTTCGCCTTCACTTACCCTGCTTTTTGTTTTCTGTTTGCTCTTTATATTCACCTCCATCGTCTCCCCTCGCTCCCGCGGACATTCGAGCTCTCGTGTCCGCTCTCCCAACACCATTTCCTCTGTTGGGAGATTTTAATGCCCATCACCCACTATGGGGTTCGCCAAGGGCTTGTGCGAGGGGAACTCTTCTTTCCGACACTTTTTATCAGTTCAATCTTTCCATCCTCAATACAGGTGCACCTACTTTTATTTCTGATTCTTCCGGTACATTCTCTCACCTGGACCTTGCCATTTGCTCAATCCAGCTTGCACGTCTTCAGTGGAACGTCGTCGCTGACACCTACTCCAGCGACCATTTCCCCTGCATCGTTTCTCTTCTGTCGCACCACGTACAGCATTCCAGAGTACCTACCTGGATATTCGCAAAAGCCGACTGGAGGTTGTATTCCAGCCTCGTGCATTTTGACGACCAGCCCTTCTCCGACATTAATCAACTAGTGCAGCACCTTACGTCTATTATTTTCTCAGCCGCCGAACGTGCAATACCCCGTTCATCCTCCCAACCTCGACGGCCACCTGTTCCGTGGTGGAACGAGGATTGTCGGGACGCCGTTCGTGCCCGTAGGACTGCACTTAGGGGGTTAGGCGCCACCCTACACTTGATAATTTGGTGACTTAAACAATCGCGCGCCAGGGCTCGTCGCATTATTCAGGATAGCAAGAAGGCATCTTGGGCTCGTTTTGTCGAGTCTTTTAATCGTTTTACGCCTTCATCCGTTGTTTGGGATAAAGTTCGTCGCTTCTCAGGTAAAGTGTCACATTGTACTGTTTCTGGCCTTCAGGTTTCTAATGCCACCATAGTGGATCCGGCTGCCATCGCTAACACTCTGGGTTCTGCCTTTGAGGCGGTTTCCAGTTCAGACCATTATTCCGCCGGCTTTCGCTCTATTAAAGACCGGCAGGATTCCGCATCATATAGTTTTCGGTTTGCTAATGATGAATGCTATAACGAACTATTCACAATGAGGGAGCTGGAGCACGCTCTTCATTGCTCTCGGCACTCCGCTCCCGGGCCGGACGGCATTCATGTCCTGATGTTAAAGAACCTTTCAGCCGACAGTAAACTATTTCTCTTACAGGTCTATAACCGTATTTGGCAAGACGGCATTTTTCCTTCCGTTTGGCGCGAAGCCACCATTGTCCCTATACTTAAGCCTGGGAAGGCTCGCCAACTACCTTCCAGCTACCGCCCTATCTCCCTCACCAGTTGCATTTGCAAGGTGATGGAGCGCATGATCAACGGGCGGTTGACATGGTGGCTTGAGTCTCAGAAACTTCTAGCGAACGCTCAGTGCGGGTTTCGTCGCTATCGCTCTACCGTCGACCATCTGGTGTCCTTGTCGACGCATATTATGAATGGATTTCTGAGAAAGTGTCAAACCGTGGCTGTATTTTTTGACCTGGAGAAAGCTTATGACACTTGTTGGAGGGGCGGCATTTTACGTACACTTCACGATTGGAATATCCGCGGTCGTCTTCCCATATTTCTTCGGGAGTTTATAACGGACCGCGTCTTTCGTGTACGTGTGGGCTCGGTTTTATCTCGTCGTTTTATTCAAGAGAACGGAGTACCGCAGGGCTGTGTACTCAGTGTCACACTTTTTGCGATGTCTATCAACCCGATTGTTGATTGTATTCCACCTGGCATTTCATCGTCCCTTTTTGTTGACGATTTCGCTATTTATTGCAGTTCACGGCGGACCTGTCTACTCGAACGCCGTCTCCAGAGCTGTATCGACCGTCTCTACGCCTGGAGTAACGCCAACGGCTTTAATTTCTCCGCCGAGAAATCCGTCTGCATCAACTTTTGGCGCCGGAAGTATTTCCCTCCGCCCTCTCTCCATCTTGGGCCAGGGATACTTCCGTTTGCAGACGAGGCGAAATTTTTGGGGTTGATTTTTGACAGGAAGTTGTGTTGGACCTCGCACGTTTGCTTTTTAAAAGCAAAGTGTGACCGTTCTCTTAATATTTTACGTGTTTTAAGTGGCACATCCTGGGGAGCTGATCGGACCGTCCTTCTTCGCCTTTATCGCTCTTTGGTCCGATCCAAGCTTGATTACGGGTGTATTGTTTATTCGTCGGCACGTCCATCTGTGTTACGTCGATTGAATGCCATTC
Source organism: Deroplatys truncata (assembly GCA_030765065.1). NCBI lineage: Eukaryota > Metazoa > Arthropoda > Insecta > Mantodea > Mantidae > Deroplatys > Deroplatys truncata. The sequence goes on along the minus strand of CM060990.1, from coordinate 498,660,472 downwards.
ACCATCTTGGCATAAGAGTCGCTACAGGGGCCTTTCCAACCAGCCCTGTTTTTAGCCTGTATGCTGAAGCTGCAGAGCCTCCGCTGTCCTTCAGGCGTGAGATGCTCTTGTGCAGCTATGCTTGTCGACTCTCAAGCTTGCCTGACCACCCGTCCTTCGAGTTATTTTTCGAGGAGTCACTTGATCGTCACTATTTTATTAGCTCCTCTGCTTTGCTCCCACCAGGGGTTCGCTTTCGACAGCTCCTTCGGCATTTAGACGTTCCGCCAGCGCCGGCTCTTTCACGGGGGGAAACGCGTTTTCCTCCATGGTCTCGCGCTGAGGCCCACTGTCACCTTGGGCTAACGTCGATGCCGAAGACTGAGACCCCTGCTTCAGTCTTTAGATCGGCTTTTTTAGAAGTACGGGCTCAATTCGGAGACTTCCATTTTATCTTTACCGATGGATCTAAGACTGAAGCTGGAGTTGGATGTGCCTTTGTTTCTGGTCACTGTAGTTTTAAGTTTCGTTTACCTGGACAATGTTCAATTTTTACCGCCGAACTTTTTAGCATTTATCAATCTATTTTATACATTCAGCAGCACGCCTTACAGCACTGTTTTATTTTTACGGACTCTCTGAGTGCCCTTCAGACTATTACTGCGCTGTACCATTACCACCCGCTTGTACAGCGCATACATGACCTGCTCCACTCGCTTGGTGTCACTGGCATCAGCGTGTCCCTCATGTGGATTCCAGGTCATGTGGGCATCTCAGGTAATGAGTCTGCCGACGCCGCTGCGAAATCGGCGATTTTATTACCCAGATTTTTTACCTCTGTTGTTCCCTCGTCAGATTCGTGTGTTATTTTACGTCGCCGCATCCTCTCGCGCTGGCGCGATGAGTGGACGGCCCTCCGGGGGAACAAGTTGCGGGAGGTTAAGCCTCTCCCGTTAATCTGGGGTACCTCTGCTCGTTCTTCACGTCGGGAAGAGGTACTTTTAGCCCGTTTACGAATTGGACATTGTCGTTTTAGTCATAGTTACCTGCTCAGTGGTGATCCCGCTCCGCTGTGTCAGCAGTGTGACGTGCCCTTAACGGTGCGTCACATTTTAACTGAGTGTCAAGTTTTAGCTCCACTGCGCATTCGCCTGGGTCTGCCTGTTGGCATAGCCAACGTTTTGGCAGACGACGCGCATGCTGTAGAATGTCTTTTACGTTTTATAAGTGACATTGATTTTAATCGTCGCATTTGATGCGCTGAGCGTCTTTTAGCTTTGTTATTTTATTCTGTATGTTTTTATAGGGACTTACTCCCCAGTGACATATGGCGCTCATGTCCCTCGCATTCTACAGTTCTTGACACGTTTTAATGTTTTATTGGCTACGCTTTTAGTGTGTTGGTTTTTCAGATATATTTATTGTTATTATTGTTGTTATTGTTATTCTTGTTGTTATTTTTATTATTGTTGTTATTGTTATTGTTATTCTATTGTTAGTTTTAACGTTTTGGACATCGCGGGTTTGTGTCCCGTTTTTTAATTATGCGGTTTTTTTACCTTTTATATTTTGACCTTATATTTTACACATTGTAAGGGCGCTGATGACCCTAGCAGTTTAGCGCCCTTAAACCGCATATCATCATCATCATCATCACGGTAATCTGTCTTGTGTTATCTTATTTGCTGGGCGCCTATTATTGTTTTATTATTTTAAATTTGGGTTCATTGTCCTCCGGCTAGCTATTATAACTCAGTCGAGCAAATATCTCTGAGTAAGGTGTGTAAACGGAAAGGAGTTGTTGCTAAAAGATAACGCTGATAAAATAATTTGTTTCTACACTTTTATTGCCGTCACAATTAATAATTCACATATTTAATCCTTATACATGCCTGATTGAAACTGTTATATCTCTGAATGTAATTACTGTTGTATTAGTTGCCGTGTACTTCACATTTTGTAACTAACTTTACGACGTGTACCTCGCGAGAGATTCTTCCAAACTGTATGACATGCACCTCACGAGAGATTCCTTAGAACTGCGTGATACTTGCTTATGGCTCGAGAATATATACTCCTTCACCCCGAATTGCCTAAACATTATAATAGAACTGCTATTGGTTACCAAATCGTGCCCACTTTAACGTCTGTTTTGTCAGCCAATCACTACTACTAACATATATAATCTAGGGAAGATATTCCCTCCATTTCTAAAGAAAGGCACGCTACCCTGATGTCATTTGTTTGTCTCTTCTTAGTGATAAACAACTCACCCCCTCGGTTTATTGTTACCCACTTCTATTGTTAGTTTCAGTGAGCCCGTGTAAACTTATTTCCTAACAATACTTATGGCTAACAAACATCTAAAATCCTGTACATACAATAGTATTAATTTACACTACAATCACTCTGGCATTCACAGTGTTGTGATATAAAATATTGCCTCAAGGATTAAGCTTAACCTCAAAGCTAGGCCATTGTTTATTTTTAAACAAGCATCCTCTTGTGCCTCGGATCACAGTTACATCTTGTACCTTGGATCAGAGCTCCAAGGTACATGATGTTAATGTTCTTCTGCATTTTGTTGTAGGTAACAATGTCAAGAAGCAAAACTGGAAATAAAAGGAACACCTGTTGATCCTGAGGCAATGAGGAAAGCTGTTGAAGCTGTCTGCTCACCACCAGATAAATGTATACCAATTAGAGAGGCCTGCAGAGTGTACAATATAAAACGCCCTCTCTGGTATGACATCTTCTTCTGGGAAAGAAAATTGTACTTATAGTGTAAAGTATTATTTACATAGCTTTTATTGATGATGAAGAGCAATGCTTAGTACAGTATATTCAGACAATTGCAAAAATGAAATATAAACTTACAAAAAAGGGGATTTGCTTGCTTGCTTACAGATTTGCATTTGCAAATAAAAAGAAATATCCAGAAAAATCGGACGAGGAAAAATTGCTGGTGAAGAATGGATAAGACTCTTTGTGAAACTGTATGCCAAGGATCTATCTATTCGGAAGCCTATACTAGTTTGTCTCGATCCACAAGCTTCAATAAATTCAGTGTTGGCGAGTTCTTTCACAATCTTCAAGATTTACATGAACATTTTGGCCTGTTTCCTCTGGAAAGAATTTGGAACCAGGGTGAAATTGGCATTACGACCATTCAAACTCCACCAAAAATAGTGGGACCAAAAGGCGTGACACAACTTGGCAGTTCAACCTTAGCAGAATGTGGCCAACTGGTAACACTTCAACACATGCATAAATACAATTGGGAACCACATTCCACCCATGCTTATTTTCCCATGTGTGAATTTTAAAGATTTTATATTGGAACTATTGATGGAGCTAACCCATCTGGCTGTTCGAATGATTCTCATCATTTGACCTTTCTAGAACACTTTATAAAACATGTAAAACCATCAACATATGAGTGTGTTCTATTATTGATTGACAGTTACAAAACTCACCTTTCAGTGGAAGCCATAGAATGGGCGTCTGAAGCTGAGGTTGTGATGTTAACATTCTCACTGCACACATCACACAAGCTCCAGCCACTGATGTCTGTGTACTGCCCTTCAAAGCATATTACAATCAGGCTGTTCATACACGGCATTTAAACAATTCAAGCAAAATGTTTGATATTTACTGCATTGCTGAGATTGTGGACCTAGTATACCCCCAAGCATTTACTACAAGCAATATCATAGTGGCTTCAAAAAGGCAGGAACATTTCCCTTGGATAGAGTTGTATTTTCAGACAGTGATTTTCTTCCATCCTATGTAACTGATTGCTCAGTTCCAGACCATCCCAGTGCAGAGAGTTGTAACCAGGCTGATGCAGTTGAACCATCTCAAACTGGACCAAATTGCTTGGTACTCCCACACAGAATCTAGTAGCTCAACACACACAGGATCAAGCCACACCCAGGAAAACAGTTGAAAGCAAACCAATAATCACACCTGAGCAAATTCAATCATTTTCCAAAGTCTCTATGAGGAAGAATAAAAAAAAGGAAAGGAAACCATATCACACCAGAACAGTAACCAAACTCCTGAGAAGGAAGAAATTTGACAACAGAAGGAAAAGAAAACCCTCAAGCCTAATATCAAAGCATTTCCAGGTCAACAAAAACGTGGTAAGCGTAATACTGTTAAGGAATTACTCTTCGAGAACGAATGTAATTCTGAAGGCATACATAAGTCTGTAGAGGGATCCCCTCAGGGGCTCACCTTATGTGAGTACGGGTTTTTGGCGCACCCGGGGGTTCCCGAGCCAGTCATCGCCACATTCATCCCCTCACCCCCATCCGGTCGAGGTGGGTTCTTCAAGTGACCGGTGGACACAAGGTAGGCTCTCGTGCGTTCTTTGCATTCCATCCATACCGCACCTCACCATCGTTTCTTTCTTCCCTTATCACTTTCCGGCCATTTCGCACCACGACATATCTCTCTTTTTCTTCCCCGCCGGCCTACCTTGCGTGCGAAGCGCCCACACAGTTTTAGTTTTCTTTTATCTTTCTATTTAAATCCTCCGTGGACACAGCCTGACGGATACCCGCGCACCGCGTGCGCAGCAGGGTGAGTGGGTAATGGCGTCATCCCCACCACCCGGGGTCGTCATGTAGGGTTGTTGTTCCTATCCGCTGTTCAACTGCAGTCCCGCGGGGGGGGCCATTGCATGAGCTGCTGGCTTCCGACGGCGATTGGGTCCCTCTGTCTATGTTCTGGGAGGTGTGACCCTGGGGTGAGCTAGGTATAGATAGGCCACTCACCCAAGCCGGGGTAACGCCCGGGAAGTCAGAGCCCGAGGTCGGAGACGGTTGCAATGGTGGAGGATTTTTTTTCGCTATGGAGCACCCTTTCTCCATTATACACAACAAGCGCCGTAAAACTTTAGTAACAGAAGTAGCACCGCCAACAGCTGGTTGTTACTTAGTGATTACCCGTACAGAGGAGGGACAATCATTCGGGAAGGTGAACCCTTTTATTATCCAGAAGGGCATTGACTCAATTGCTGGTCCGGTTCTTTCCTGCACTCGGCTTCGTAATGGTTCGTTGCTAGTTCAAAGCAAATCCGAGGCACAAAGTAAGTCCTTGTTGAGCGCCACGCTTCTCCACGGTTATCCTATCCGTGTTGAGAAGCACCGCACCTTAAATTCTTGTAGAGGCGTTGTCACCACGCATAGCCTCGATGGCATCTCGGACGAGGACCTGGTCGAATATCTTGCAGATCAGAAGGTGACAGCGGTTCATCGAGTGCAGGCCAAACGCGACGGCGTATTGGTACCCACTCGTACCCTGTTTCTAACTTTTGATGGCGTCGATCTGCCCACGAGCATCTCCGCAGGGTACGAACGTATTTCTGTGAGGCCTTATATTCCCAGACCTCTGCGTTGTTTTAAGTGCCAACGTTTTGGGCATACGCAAGTCTCATGTAAGAGTGCCGTTAACATCTGTGCAACGTGTAGCCAGCCCTCACACGAAGGTGCCTGTTCAACAGCCCCCGTCTGCGTTAATTGTAAAGGGTCACATTCTGCTTCGTTTGCCGACTGTCCGCGGTATCTGGACGAGAAGGCGATCCAGGAGATCCGGGTAAAGGAGAAACTCTCCTTCGCCGAAGCCCGGAGGCGTTTCCATGCGCGCCAACCTTCACTCCTGCGATCTGGCACATTTAGTTCTGTTGTTGCCTCGCCAGTACCACGAGTAGATGCCGAAACTCAGACCTGGACCTTGACTGGATTAACCGCCACTACCATCCGGCCGTCTATTAAAGCTACTGTTACCAAGCCCTATAAACCTGGTCCAAAGTCAATGAAGTCGCAAGCCGCTGAAAAGAAGCCCAAGCAGAAACTACGTTGGGAAGATTTTTTGAAAGACCCTCCGCGTGCGCGCGGTAACAAAAGTTCACCTTCTCCTCCTCGGAGGTCGCTGTCCCAGGAAGGTCCTGGGACAAGCCGCGCTCAGCGGCGCCCCTCACCCATCGTCACCCAGAACCGATTCACGGCGCTTGAATCGGTTTCTGGCACTGAGCGCGTGGGCCCTCCCTCCGAGGAAGCTATGGAGTCTGACCAACTCCATACAAAAAGCCCGAGCCCAAAGGTTAAACAAAAGGTAATTTTAAGCCGCCCTTCTAAATAGACAGTTTATCCCCTTTTTTTCTTAATGGCTATCCTGACCTGGAATGTACGTGGTGTACGATCGCATAGGGCGGAACTGCAACTTTTATTGCGTTCCCATTCGCCTATGGTCGTATGTTTGCAGGAGACTAAGCTTCGCCCTCACGATCCTTTTGATCTCCGAGGATATACTCCGGTTCGCTACGACCTTGAACCGGAGGAGGGTACTCCTGCTCATGGAGGTGTCATGTTGTTAGTGCGTAACAACGTTCATTTTAACCTGTCACACTTACATCCGACTTGCAAGCTGTTGCCGTTCGCCTTCACTTACCCGGCTTTTTGTTTTCTGTTTGCTCTGTATATTCACCTCCATCGTCTCCCCTCGCTCCCGCGGACATTCGAGCTCTCCTGTCCGCTCTCCCAACACCATTTCCTCTGTTGGGAGATTTTAATGCCCATCACCCACTATGGGGTTCGCCAAGGGCTTGTGCGAGGGGAACTCTTCTTTCGGACACTTTTTCTCAGTTCAATCTTTCCATCCTCAATACAGGTGCACCTACTTTTATTTCTGATTCTTCCGGTACATTCTCTCACCTGGACCTTGCCATTTGCTCAATCCAGCTTGCACGTCGTCTTCAGTGGAACGTCGTCGCTGACACCTACTCCAGCGACCATTTCCCCTGCATCGTTTCTCTTCTGTCGCACCACGTACAGCATTCCAGAGTACCTACCTGGATATTCGCAAAAGCCGACTGGAGCTTGTATTCCAGCCTCGTGCATTTTGACGACCAGCCCTTCTCCGACATTAATCAACTAGTGCAGCACCTTACGTCTATTATTTTCTCAGCCGCCGAACGTGCAATACCCCGTTCATCCTCCCAACCTCGGCGGCCACCTGTTCCGTGGTGGAACGAGGATTGTCGGGACGCCGTTCGTGCCCGTAGGACTGCACTTAGGGTGTTTCGGCGCCACCCTACACTTGATAATTTGGTGACTTTTAAACAATCGCGCGCCAGGGCTCGTCGCATTATTCAGGATAGCAAGAAGGCATCTTGGGCTCGTTTTGTCGAGTCTTTTAATCGTTTTACGCCTTCATCCGTTGTTTGGGATCAACTTCGTCGCTTCTCAGGTAAAGTGTCACATTGTACTGTTTCTGGCCTTCAGGTTTCTAATGCCACCATAGTGGATCCGGCTGCCATCGCTAACACTCTGGGTTCTGCCTTTGCGGCGGTTTCCAGTTCAGACCATTATTCCGCCGGCTTTCGCTCTATTAAAGACCGGCAGGATTCCGCATCCTATACTTTTCGGTCTGCTAATGATGAATGCTATAACGAACTATTCACAATGAGGGAGCTGGAGCACGCTCTTCATTGCTCTCGGCACTCCGCTCCCGGGCCGGACGGCATTCATGTCCAGATGTTAAAGAACCTTTCAGCCGACAGTAAACTATTTCTCTTACAGGTCTATAACCGTATTTGGCAAGACGGCATTTTTCCTTCCGTTTGGCGCGAAGCCACCATTGTCCCTTTACTTAAGCCTGGGAAGGATCGCCAACTACCTTCCAGCTACCGCCCTATCTCCCTCACCAGTTGCATTTGCAAGGTGATGGAGCGCATGATCAACGGGCGGTTGACATGGTGGCTTGAGTCTCAGAAACTTCTAGCGAACGCTCAGTGCGGGTTTCGTCGCTATCGCTCTACCGTCGACCATCTGGTGTCCTTGTCGACGCATATTATGAATGGATTTCTGAGAAAGTGTCAAACCGTGGCTGTATTTTTTGACCTGGAGAAAGCTTATGACACTTGTTGGAGGGGCGGCATTTTACGTACACTTCACGATTGGAATATCCGCGGTCGTCTTCCCATATTTCCTCGGGAGTTTATGACGGACCGCGTCTTTCGTGTACGTGTGGGCTCGGTTTTATCTCGTCGTTTTATTCAAGAGAACGGAGTACCGCAGGGCTGTGTACTCAGTGTCACACTTTTTGCGATGTCTATCAACCCGATTGTTGATTGTATTCCACCTGGCATTTCATCGTCCCTTTTTGTTGACGATTTCGCTATTTATTGTAGTTCACGGCGGACCTGTCTACTCGAACGCCGTCTCCAGAGCTGTATCGACCGTCTCCACGCCTGGAGTAACGCCAACGGCATTAATTTCTCCGCCGAGAAATCCGTCTGCATCAACTTTTGGCGCCGGAAGTATTTCCCTCCGCCCTTTCTCCATCTTGGGCCAGGGATACTTCCGTTTGCAGACGAGGCGAAATTTTTGGGGTTGATTTTTGACAGGAAGTTGTGTTGGACCTCGCACGTTTGCTTTTTAAAAGCAAAGTGTGACCGTTCTCTTAATATTTTACGTGTTTTAAGTGGCACATCCTGGGGAGCTGATCGGACCGTCCTTCGCCTTTATCGCTCTTTGGTCCGATCCAAGCTTGATTACGGGTGTATTGTTTATTCGTCGGCACGTCCATCTGTGTTACGTCGATTGAATGCCATTCACCATCGTGGCATAAGAGTCGCTACAGGGGCCTTTCCAACTAGCCCTGTACCCAGTCTGTACGCAGAAGCTGCAGAGCCTCCGCTGTCCTTCAGGCGTGAGATGCTTTTGTGCAGCTATGCTTGTCGACTCTCAAGCTTGCCTAACCACCCGTCCTTCGAGTTATTTTTCGAGGAGTCATTTGATCGTCACTATTTTATTAGCTCCTCTGCTTTGCTCCCACCAGGGGTTCGCTTTCGACAGCTCCTTCGGTTTTTAGACGTTCCGCCAGCGCCGGCCCTTCCACGGGGGGAAACGCGTTTTCCTCCATGGTCTCGCGCTGAGGCCCACTGTCACCTTGGGCTAACGTCGATGCCGAAGACTGAGACCCCTGCTTCAGTCTTTAGATCGGCTTTTTTAGAAGTACGGGCTCAATTCGGAGACTTCCATTTTATCTTTACCGATGGATCTAAGACTGAAGCTGGAGTTGGATGTGCCTTTGTTTCTGGTCACTGTAGTTTTAAGTTTCGTTTACCTGGACAATGTTCAATTTTTACCGCCGAACTTTTTAGCATTTATCAATCTGTTTTATACATTCAGCGGCACGCCTTACAGCACTGTTTTATTTGTACGGACTCTCTGAGTGCCCTTCAGACTATTACTGCGCTGTACCATTACCACCCGCTTGTACAGCGCATACATGACCTGCTCCACTCGCTTGGTGTCACTGGCATCAGCGTGTCCCTCATGTGGATTCCAGGTCATGTGGGCATCTCAGGTAATGAGTCTGCCAACGCCGCTGCGAAATCGGCGATTTTATTACCCAGATTTTTTACCTCTGTTGTTCCCTCGTCAGATTCGTGTGTTATTTTACGTCGCCGCATCCTCTCGCGCTGGCGCGATGAGTGGACGGCCCTCCGGGGGAACAAGTTGCGGGAGGTTAAGCCTCTCGCGTTAATCTGGGGTACCTCTTCTCGTTCTTCACGTCGGGAAGAGGTACTTTTAGCCCGTTTACGAATTGGACATTGTCGTTTTAGTCATAGTTACCTGCTCAGTGGTGATCCCGCTCCGCTGTGTCAGCAGTGTGACATGCCCTTAACGGTGCGTCACATTTTAACTGAGTGTAAAGTTTTAGCTCCACTGCGCGTTCGCCTGGGTCTGCCTGTTGGCATAGCCAACGTTTTGGCAGACGACGCGCATGCTGTAGAATGTCTTTTACGTTTTATAAGTGACATTGATTTTAATCGTCGCATTTGATGCGCTGAGCGTCTTTTAGCTTTGTTATTTTATTCTGTATGTTTTCATAGGGACTTACTCCCCAGTGACATATGGCGCTCATGTCCCTCGCATTCTACAGTTCTTGACACGTTTTAATCTTTTATTGGCTACGATTTTAGTGTGTTGGTTTTTCAGATATATTTATTGTTATTGTTGTTGTTGTTGTTATTCTTGTTGTTATTTTTATTATTGTTATTGTTATTCTATTGTTAGTTTTAACTTTTTGGACATCGCGGGTTTGTGTCCCATTTTTTAATTATGCGGTTTTTTTACCTTTTATATTTTGACCTTATATTGTACACATTGTAAGGGCGCTGATGACCTTAGTAGTTTAGTGCCCTTAAACCGCATATCATCATCATCATGTAGAGGGATGAGGATGATGTTACATTAATGGAGCTTTTAAATGAAATATATGAGGTACAAGATGAACTGCTGTTTGAGTGGGCAGCATTTGCAGAAGGAGATTACATGTTGGTTGAATTTACAAAGAAAAAAGGAGCTGCTGAACATTTTGTTGCAAAAATAGTGTCCCAAGATGTATGTGAATTTCAGATCAATGTTTACGAGCGCATTGATGCAAGTTGTAAATTTATTTCTGAATATGAAAATGTGTTTGATGTTGTTAACAGAATCTACTACTTAAACTTCCAAAACCAGTTGAATCAACTGGTTCTGCTCGCGTAAAAGGACAGTTGTGCTTTAAAGTAGATTCTTCTAACTAAAGTGTGAAATAAACTGCTATAACTTACACAATAATTCAAATGTAGTAACAATGTGGAGTTACAAACCAATGCAACAATGTAAATTATAAACTGTTGTCATTTATAATACAATATTATCTAATTTTGAAGATAGTAACAGTGATGTGTCATAATTTAAAATAAAGAGAGTTGAGGGTTGTTTTACCAAAAGCAGCCAGATAAATCAGCAGTAGCACATCATTTCTGGTCTTCAAACCATGATATCACTCCGAACATAACTCTTAAAACCGATCAACAGCAGCAATGAATTGGACATCTGGGAAAAAGTACGTATTGTCAAACACAGGAATCACCTAATGAATTTCGAACTGCCGCCACCCAGCAGCCTTTGGATGTTCGTCAGCCCAACATCAGAGAACACCACTAGCCACACACATCTCCCAGACAATGACCGGAAAAATCAGTTGAGAACATGCTGATGATGGGAACAAGCCATCTCCCGAAACGCGTTCAAGTAAGAATATTTTAGTGATGTAGTGTAACAACCCTCAACTCTCTTTATTTTAAACAATATTATCTACTGATCCAAGGTACAAGAGGGTATGCTTTTGCTGTGTGAGGTTTGTTCTTTAAATAAATCAATTAGAATGCTGTAAATAACAGATTTTAAAAATGTGATTCAAGGTATAAAAGTCTCCCTTATAGATATTTACAGTCATATCAGTCTCATTAAAGCAATCATTGGTGAAATCTAGTGGTGGTTTTAGCATTTTGAAATCAGGAATTTAAAATTTTTGATTTGCACATATAATATTTTGTAGCCTTTATCACTTTACAATTTAGCATTGTAAAGAAAAAGAATGTAATTTGAGTTAATTGTGATAAATGTGTTATGTCTTTGGAAATATGTAACATTAATGTGAAATTAAAACTATATTGTTAAGGGGTTGGTAAACTACTACTTCTTTCTCTGTTTAACCTCCTCTTATGTAGGACTTACACCCCCCAGGACTTACAGGCGGGTGCCTGGGGTCAGAGGCCCATCGAGGAGCAGACACTCATGGATCAGACAGAATATCCAGGATGGGTCAGCCCGATGCCTGGTATGGGAGGAAGGAAGTAGATGAAACGAAATGATGGTGAAATGGATGAAAGGAAAGGTGATAATGGAGCAGTTGGTGGAATGAATGGTGGGGGAAACCGGAGAACCCGGAGAAAACCCGCCCAGATGCCGCTTTGTGCACCACAAATCCCACATGCGGGTCCCTGGGATTGAATCTGGGCCGCCTCCGTGAGAGGCAAGCGGTCTAACCACTTGGCCACGGCGCCGCCGGGTTGGTAAACAAGAATGCATAAATTAAATTTTGAATTTATTTTGACCTGAAATAGTTAAAGCAACACAGAGAAAAAATATGACAAATTGATACAGGCTAAAGCATAATGGAAAAAAAAAAAATTTATACTGATACATAACCAGAATAAGAAAAAGAAAGTATACAAAATTAACTTAAGTAATGTGAGTTTATGAAATAGTAGCACTGTCGAATAAAATTATGGAACATACATTTTGTTCTGTTATTTGTGTTCTCCTGTCACAATTAACCCTTGAGTTGTTGCGCCAATGTTTGTAACATCAGCGGTCGCATGATAGACTGTCAACCAGCTGTCGTGTTCTTTAGACAAATGAAAAATACTGCTATAATCTGCTTTGTATTGACAATAGTATATTTTATTTTGTTGTTTATTTATATATATACTCATATTTATTTATTTATTTATTTATTTAACTTTTGAAATTTATTTTTTCTAAATAAATAGTTATAAATTCTAATAAAAGTATCCCGGCCTTTTATTTCACAAATTTCTAATATACATGCTAATCTTATATCGTAACTAATCTGCATTTATTACCCAATAGATGAAATAAGAGCTGAAGCTTTCCTGGCAGTAAACATGTTCTAGACGTTCTTGGGCTTCAAGCCAGGTGAGGTGATGTTGGTACATCGATGTTTCGGAAGCGTGCATCTCTCCCATCTTCAGGATGCTGAATGACTAGATCGGATGAAATGGCCTAATGTGTATACTTATTTGCCCCGATGGCTAGCACGGACCTCGTGGGAAAACACGAGGCGATCGTGCTGGGTTCGCGGGTATGGACCTCGTAGAGAACCCACTGCTCTGGATGTTGTTTTTGGGGTTTGGTTTTGTGTTTCTGAGCCTCTCTATTTCAATTTTGATGGCCAGCCATCCAGAGCAGTGGGTTCTCTACGAGGTCTGTCCCCGCAAACCCAGCATGATCACCTTGTGTTTTCCACGAGGTCCATGCTAGCCACTGGGGCAAATAAGTATATATATTAGGCCATTTCATCTGATCTAGTCATTCAGCATCCTGAAGAGGGAGAGATGTACGCTCCCGAAACATTGATGTATCAACATCACCTCACCTGGCTTGAAGCCCGAGAACGTCTAGAACATACCCAATAGATGTTTTACATATATACTCTTACAATACTTAATCTATTACATGGTTATGTATTAGACATGGTAATATTGTTATGTAAAATAGGGTTTAGTTATTCTGTTCTTACAACTCGTCCACAGTGTTGCATATGGTACACTTTCCATGGACAATGGAAGAATGAGTTTTGCATACGAACATCTTACACTGACTGCATTTAATGGTGGTAACAACATTATTTTTTTCTGCTGCATATGGCATTGTGACTCTTCTTTTTATTGGGAGGTTCTTATGGTTCTCGAGATTCTTTCAATTTATAAGTTGCCAAAAATATTCTGAGATCGATCGGAAACATCGGAATTTGGTATCTTGTAATGAAGTGAGCTGTCATAGTGCTTGAGACAGCTGTTTCAGAAATATCCTTGATTTTCTGCTTTGGATAAAGTGATAATTGGGCATTGATACCAGTAATATTTAGTGAGGCGAACCGTACAGCCATTGTACATCTCCTTGTTGCTCAAGCAACGGGGAATTTGCTTCACATTTGATCATGTGTGTCAACCCCTCCCTTTGTCATGTTGCAGCTCATAATAATGTGTGGTTTGTTGTTTTCTTCATTAATTGTGCCTTCACTGTGCATGATACTAAGCAGGACAATGCATTTATTTCTTTTGGGCGCATATGATACTATTGTGATATCTCTCTGGTATCCAAATAATGAAGACCCAAGGTTCGTAGATTTCAGTGGTAAGAATTCTGGAGGAATTTCTGTTTTATTTCCCTTCAGAGTTTCAATACAAATGATGCATTTCTGAAAAAGTGAGACTGCCAAGGATAACTGTTATACCAATTATCAAAAGCAAGATTTCGATGGGATCCATTTAGAATTTCTGCCAGTCATTGTGCAATATCATATGGTTTCTTTGATGCCTTGTAAGGTCCATCTGGTTGTGTTCCACTGTATAGTTCAACTGATGTTGTATAGAATGTTTTGGCATCACAAATAGCAAAGAACTTCAAGCCGTACTTGGTGGGTTTGCTCAGCATATTGAATGAATGAACCAGTCATTTCTGTACCAGTATTTCATCTATAGTTTACAAACTCTCCCAAATTGTAGCTTTCCTTACAGTTATTGACAAATGCTTCAAAATATGACCTGACTGCTACTAATATACTTTTTCATGTATTATTGTCAACTTATCAAATCTCACACTGAGGAGAGACAAGAACTTTCTATATGTCATAGAAGTTCTAAGAATCATCCTACCAGTGCAATCTTTACTCTAAAGTTCAACATTAGTTTTGTTTCCATCCTTCAAGCTAATCAAAATAAGGGTTCCAATAGGAGCACAAGTTTCTTCCTTAGAAGTTTCCTTTACATTCCTCTCCCTAGAATAGTTTTGAAATATCAGATTTCTAATATGCAAATTGCTGCACCCCACAATTGAATCAATCAGATCCTCACTAACAACCATGTTGAAAGCTGTCGCTTTTGTGTAATACACTTGGCAGACCTCTCTGGACCAAGAAAAATCTACATGTATTATATTTTTTGAGGGCATTTTTGCTGTTTTGGCCATTACCCTTTCCTTGGCAAACTTAGTTTTAACAGTTTTACCAATGAAATACCCACAACTAAGATCCAAATTGTCTTCACCGTCATCTTCTTCATGACCTTCCAAAGGATCCGCTTCTATTTCTGATTCACTGTTGCGATCACGAACTTGTATTTGCTGTTCCTCCCTGTCACACCAGTCAAATTCAGAAAACACTCTGTAGGCAGAAGTTTCATTTAGAAGCCTTTCAATTTCCTCCTTTGGCAACCCTGTTTTGAAAAGGGACTTAAAAGAATAAACATAAATGAAAGATAATTGCTAATGAAAGATTTTAATTCATAAAAGCTACGGTGCAAATAATAATTTTGCATAGAAATTATATTACTGGTTGCATTGTTTACTTTGTACACCAAATAGAGCGTGCACTAAAATAAGCTGCAATAATTGCTTACATGTGGTTGCTACAAATCCACCAACAATACTAGTGACAAAGGTTCAACTTGAAGTTAAATGGAACCACTAGCAGTGCAACAAGGAATAATTTGAATTCAGAGCAAAATAACGAACTCTGGTTGACTCGGCCAATGCGACTGCTCGAGGGTTAATTGTGATTACTGACATATATTTCAGTCTGAGAATGCTTAAGCAAAATCTGGATATTTGAGTAGCAATGTTTGTTAATCTGATAATTTGTAACAGTTGGGATGAAAATATTCATTATCCTCATTAAACTACTCATTTTAACAAGCAAAAATGGATAGGATAGTGGGTTGGGGTGTACTTGAATCAACAGACATCACTCAAACAAGCAGCTTTTTGTAAGGTGACCCCTTGAGCCCGATAAAGTTCAGTATGATCACTCATGACGTAGTCCAAATGGTAACAACAGCAGATGTGAAAATGTTCCTATATGCAGACGATATGGTCATATTAAGCAAAATCAGAACATCACTACAAGAGATGCTCAACAAACTAGAGAAGTGGTCGCGACATAACGACATGCACATAAACCAGAATAAAATCAAGATTATGAATTCTAATGGTGAAGAAGCTAGTAACTGTGATGTTATTATTTGAATTAATGAGCTGATGGTTGGCACACTACACCACATACTTTATACTTATTTGTACGCACTTCAGGAATGGTTTTATTCCTATCTTCAGCATTTGTCCGACTGGCTGGCTTAGTTATAGTATGGTGGATATGTGTTAAGTATGGAGACATCTGCTGACAGGGTGGTGAATTTCCAGAGGTGGTTGGTAGGTGGCAATTCAAAGTTCATAAGTTGGCTCTTGTATTTTAAGATGTATATATTCTCCCAGGTGTTTCTTGTGGGTTTCAGCATATTTATGTTGGATGTAATGTCATGATGTGAGGACCAAAACTGGTGTGTTACAGGGGTTTTATCAGCTTAAGATATATGCATCTCATGTGTTCCTTGAGTCTGGTTTCTAAATTTCTTTTAGTTTTGCCAATATGTATATAGCATGTTGCACTCATCACAATCTATCTTGTAAATTTCAGCTTTCATGTTGTTGGGTATTGGGTTTTTTAATTTGTTGCACAGTATTTCCTGTATGCTTTAGTGGTTCTGGGTAGCTAATATTATGTATTTTTAAAAACTATTTTCAAATTTGTGGTGTGCCCAAGAGTGGTATGTGAATTTCTTGAATTGTTGTGGATCTTATTGAACTTGTAGTGTTGTTGATTCCTTAATGTGTTTTTGTTTCTTAAATTTCTTTATCTTATTGTCTATAATGGAAGTTTTTCAATCCATTGCTGGAGGCTGTCTGGATAATATGTTTATATTCTATTTGGTACTCATTTTTTTTCCATTGTTACATGCACTAATCTGCATATCATGCTGTTTAAAATTGCCTGTTTGTTTGATGTAGGGTTGATTCATTTTTAATATAGTTATTGGTATGTGTCGATTTCCTATGTATGCCAAATGTTAGTCTTGGTTAGCTCTTTTTCTTATGATCTTGATGTTCAGAAAGAATAGCTAGCCATTTTCTTCAGTTTCTATGGTGAATTTTATGGTTTTCTTCTGTAGATTTAGGCCATCATCAGTCAGTTTTTTTAGGAACTATGGCAAATATATCAACATGATGGTACCAAGTTTTAAACAAATGTGGGGAGGACTTGATGATATGGCACTCAAAATGACTCATATATAATTCAGATAAGAATGGTGATAGGAGTTTCCCATGGTAAATATGAATTTTTCTAATAGAAGCTGTTTTGGAAAGAGAAATAGCTTTGGTCCAAGCGGAGTTTGGTTAGTTTTACAAAGTCTTGTGATTGTTCTTTTGATGTATTGTTTCTATGTAGCCAATTCTGAAGTAATTGTAGTAGCTCATCTATAGGTATGCTCGGAAAAATTGCTGTGACATCAAATGAGACCATTACATCTGATGAGAATATGTACTGGTTGGATAGATGATTGATTAGCTCCAAAGAGCTTTCTATGCTTCTGTTCTCAAATGCTGGCATGGAGTTGAACATTTTTGTGAGCCGCTGGCTAGCTTGTATGTCGGAGAATTGATGATATTGACTATTGGTCTCATTTTATTGCCTGGTTTGTGGATTTTGGTAGTGCATATAACTTTGGTAGGGTAGGGTGGGGTAATTCCGATAGGTTAGCGTAACTTCTTGATTGAAAATACAATGTTACAATGTACCGAGCATTCAAGTAAGCACACAAGTAGTACACTATTATGGCTTACGGTGGGCATAATATCACTATCATTAATGACAATCCTAATGCTGAAATAAGGCTATCAGAATTACCCGTCGAATTGAAAATGGAGAAATTCCGAGGGGCTAATTGGATATGACTGTGGGGCAATTTCAATAACAATGAATACAGTAAATAATAGCTCTGCTTTTGGATTCTGAAACAAATTTATTCTAGAAATTAAATATATATATTATAATACAAGGGTTGGGGCAAAAGTCGTGGGGCAACATTTATTTTCTTGAAGATACCAGTCCGTTGGAAAATGTGACATATACAGACAAAAGGACAAGGTGTTAGCTACATGTGTGGACAATGAATAGCACTGAAATATCGTAACACACTCATTTATTGCAGGAGTAACAGGGCAATATGGCCTTCACGGTGCAAAAGAATGACAACACAGTACACATACAGTTGACACAACAAACCTGGGCCTAAGGACCCTCAAAGTAGTCCCCTGCTACTGTCACCACACGCTGCCAACGATGTGGGAGGCGCTGAATACCATCTGCCTCAGCATTTGCTGCACCATGTGTGAATCAGGTCACCTGTTCGCGCACAGCATTAGCAATGTCCTCTCATGTTGCAAACCGCCTACCAGTAGTGTTTCCTTAATCTTTTGAATGAGATCAGTCACAGGCGAAATGTCGGGAGAGTACAGTGGGTGCTCCATATCTTCCCATCCCCAACGTCGCAGTAGCTGCCCTACACACTCTGTTTTATGTGGTTTTGCATTGTCCTGCAGGATTATTGCACTGTCCACAAGATCCGGACGTTTCTCCTGAATGCCACATCGTACCTGTCGCACCAGGAAGTCCCTGTAGTACTGTGCGGTCACTGTTCTGCCATGTGGAACAAAGTGGCAAACAATGACACCCCTGACGTCATACGCGACGATAACCATCAATTTTACTGCGGAAGGATTCTGACGGAACTTCTGCCTCCTTGGTGATCCAGCATGTTGCCACTCCGCGGACTGACGTTTCAGTTCTGGTTCGTATGCCCTGGCCCAAAATTCATCGATGGTGATTATTCGTGACAAAAATTGATCGCCGACCTGTTGCAAGGTGGTCGGAGCATATTGCATAGCGCACCCACCTTTGAACTTCCGTCAGTGCATGCGGTACCCACCGTGATGCGATTTTGCATAGTTGGAGCTCATTACGCAATATCCTGTGGATGGTGCGTTTCTTGATGCCACTTGCCATCTCTAACTCCAGTAGCGTCCATCGCCTGTCTTCATCCAGGAGCTGCTCGATGACGGCACATGCCACATCGGTCCGAAGGTTGCTCATCACTGGTTGACACACGTCCTTCCTGAAACTTTCCTACCTACCGTGCTACTGTAGGGTATGGTAGGGCATTATTCCCAAGGGCTTCCACTAATTCACTGTGACATTCCATTGCATTTCTCCCTCAGAGAACGGCTATTTTTATGTAAGCGCGCTGCTCAACATGGGTTACTTCCATCTCGCACGACACTCGCCAACTGACTGATTTCACAGCCCTCGCTGTCCTACTACCAGCTATCACAGAACCATCTGTTCTGCATACACACTATGCCTGCAGAACTTCCACACGACACATATATGTTTGTGATCCGTTCACATATCTACAAGTAAAAAAATAGTTGCCATGACTTTTGCCCCAACCCTCGTATATTAATGTGGAATTATGAAGAGTTACAATTCCTATGAAATGTGAAGCATTGAAAAAACTAAGAAATATAAAGATTAACAATTCTTGAATTCTGAATGCTATTTAGAAGCATTTACCACAAATAAATTGTTTCCTTCCTTCAGCTCACATGCATCTTTCATGGAACCAAACCTGGCATTTCTGGCAGCGAATCTAGTCACCTCTCAGAGCAGACTACTTCGAGTAGTAGCTGACACTGCAGAATCCACATTTATAGTCATTTATGTTGGAATCATTAGCAGTATTGTCTTCAGTAGACAATAAATCAATGAATTTCTTTGATTGTTTAGCTTCTTTTTCTTTGAAATGTTGTCATTCTTATTTTTTTAAGCGAATTTGTTTCCCACGAAATTTCATCTCTCTCTTTGCCTTAACAACTGCTACATTCTCTGGTGATGTGCTGTGGCATGCTCCTTTCTTAGTTTGAACTCTTCTCTTGATCACACTCTTTACACCCCCCAGGGGCTCACCTTTTGTGAGTACGGGTTAGGCGCACCCGGGGTACCCGAGCCAATCATCGCCATCATCATCCTTCCACCCCCGTCCGGTCGAGGTGGGTTCGTTCTCGTGACCGGGGGAATCAAGGTAGGCTCTCGTGCGTTCTGTACATTTCATATCATGTCGCCCCTCGCCATCGTTTCTTTCTTCGCTTTTACTTCTGCACATTTCGCACCACGTCCATTCATTTACGCATCTCTTTTTCTTCCTCGCCGGCCTACCTTGCATCCGAAACGCCCACACAGTTTTAGTTTCTTTTATCTTTCTTTTAATCCTTCGTGGACACAGCCTGACGGATACCCGCGCACCGCGTGCGCAGCTGGGTGAGTGGGTAATGGCGTCATCCCCACCACACCCCCTCAGGGGCTCACCTTATGTGAGTACGGGTTTTTGGCGCACCCGGGGGTTCCCGAGCCAATCATCGCCACATTCATCCTCTCACCCCCATCCGGTCGAGGTGGGTTCTTCTCGTGACCGGTGGACCCAAGGTAGGCTCTCGTGCGTTCTTTGCATTCCATCCATACCGCACCTCACCATCGTTTCTTTCTTCCCTTTTCACTTTCCGGCCATTTCGCACCACGACATTTGCATATCTCTCTTTTTCTTCCCCGCCGGCCTACCTTGCGTGCGAAACGCCCACACAGTTTTAGTTTCTTTTATCCTTTTATTTAAATCCTCCGTGGACACAGCCTGACGGATACCCGCGCACCGCGTGCGCAGCTGGGTGAGTGGGTAATGGCGTCATCCCCACCACCCGGGGTCGTCATGTAGGGTTGTTGTTCGTATCCGCTGTTCAACTGCAGTCCCGCGGGGGGGGGGCCATTGCATGAGCTGCTGGCTTCCGACGGCGATTGGGTCCCTCTGTCTATGTTCTGGGAGGTGTGACCCTGGGGTGAGCTAGGTATAGATAGGCCACTCACCCAAGCCGGGGTAACGCCCGGGAAGTCAGAGCCCGAGGTCGGAGACGGTTGCAATGGTGGAGGATTTTTTTCGCTATGGAGCACCCTTTCTCCATTGTTAACAACAAGCGCCGCAAAGTTTTAGTAACAGAAGTAGCACCGCCAACAGCTGGTTGTTACTTAGTGATTACCCGTACAGAGGAGGGACAATCATTCGAGAAGGTGAACCCTTTTATTATCCAGAAGGGCATTGACTCAATTGCTGGTCCGGTTCTTTCCTGCACTCGGCTTCGTAATGGTTCGTTGCTAGTTCAAAGCAAATCCGAGGCACAAAGTAAGTCCTTGTTGAGCGCCACGCTTCTCCACGGTTATCCTATCCGTGTTGAGAAGCACCGCACCTTGAATTCTTGTAGAGGCGTTGTCACCACGCATAGCCTCGATGGTATCTCTGACGAAGACCTGGTGGAATATCTTGCAGACCAGAGGGTGACAGCGGTTCATCGAGTGCAGGCCAAACGCGACGGCGTGTTGGTACCCACTCGTACCCTGTTTATTACATTTGATGGCGTCGATCTGCCCACGAGCATTTCCGCAGGGTACGAACGGATTTCTGTGAGGCCTTATATTCCTAGACCTCTGCGTTGTTTTAAATGCCAACGTTTTGGGCATACGCAAGTCTCATGTAAGAGTGCCGTTAACATCTGTGCAACATGTAGCCAGCCCTCACACGAAGGTACCTGTTCAACAGCCCCCGTCTGCGTTAATTGTAAAGGGTCTCATTCTGCTTCGTTTGCCGACTGTCCGCGGTACTTGGACGAGAAGGCGATCCAGGCGATCCGGGTAAAGGAAAAACTCTCCTTCGCTGAAGCCCGGAGGCGTTACCATGCGCGCCAACCTTCACTCCTGCGATCTGGCACATTTAGTTCTGTTGTTGCCTCGCCAGTACCACGAGTAGATGCCGAAACTCAGACCTGGACCTTGACTGGATTAACCGCCACTACCATCCGGCCGTCTATTAAGGCTACAGTTACCAAGCCGTATAAACCTGGTCCCAAGTCAATGAAGTCGCAAGCCGTTGAAAAGAAGCCCAAGCAGAAACTTCGTAGGGAAGATTTTTTGAAAGACCCTCCGCGTGCGCGCGGTAACAAAAGTTCACCTTCTCCTCCTCGGAGGTCGCTGTCCCAGGATGGTCCTGGGACAAGCCGCGCTCAGCGACACCCTTCACCCATCGCCACCCAGAACCGATTCACGGCGCTTGAATCGGTTTCTGGCACTGAGCGCGTGGGCCCTCCCTCCGAGGAAGCTATGGAGTCTGACCAACTCCATACAAAAAGCCCGAGCCCAAAGGTTAAACAAAAGGTAATTTTAAGCCGCCCTTCTAAATAGACAGTTTATCCCCTTATTCTTAATGGCTATCCTGACCTGGAATGTACGTGGTGTACGATCGCATAGGGCGGAACTGCAACTTTTATTGCGTTCCCATTCGCCTATGGTCGTATGTTTGCAGGAGACTAAGCTTCGCCCTCACGATCCTTTTGATCTCCGAGGATATACTCCGGTTCGCTACGACCTTGAACCGGAGGAGGGTACTCCTGCTCATGGAGGTGTCATGTTCTTAGTGCGTAACGACGTTCATTTTACACCTGTCACACTTACATCCGACTTGCAAGCTGTTGCTGTTCGCCTTCACTTACCCGGCTTTTTGTTTTCTGTTTGCTCTGTATATTCTCCTCCATCGTCTCCCCTCGCTCCCGCGGACATTCGAGCTCTCCTGTCCGCTCTCCCAACACCATTTCTTCTGTTGGGAGATTTTAATGCCCATCACCCACTATGGGGTTCGCCAAGGGCTTGTGCGAGGGGAACTCTTCTTTCCGACATTTTTTATCAGTTCAATCTTTCCATTCTCAATACAGGTGCACCTACTTTTATTTCTGATTCTTCTGGTACATTCTCTCACCTGGACCTTGCCATTTGCTCACCGTCTTCAGTGGAACGTCGTCGCTGACACCTACTCCAGCGACCATCACCCCTGCATCGTTTCTCTTCTGTCGCACCACGTACAGCATTCCAGAGTACCTACCTGGATATTCGCAAAAGTCGACTGGAGTTTGTATTCCAGCCTCGTGCATTTTGACGACCAGCCCTTCTCCAACATTAACCAACTAGTGCAGCACCTTACGTCTATTATTTTCTCTGCCGCCGAACGCGCAATACCCCGTTCATCCTCCCAACCTCGGCGGTCACCTGTTCCGTGGTGGAACGAGGATTGTCGGGACGCCGTTCGTGCCCGTAGGTCTGCACTTAGGGTGTTTCGGCGACACCCTACACTTGATAATTTGGTGACTTTTAAACAATCGCGCGCCAGGGCTCGTCGCATTATTCAGGATAGCAAGAAGGCATCTTGAGCTCGTTTTGTCGAGTCTTTTAATCGTTTTACGCGTTCATCCGTTGTTTGGGATAAACTTCGTCGCTTCTCAGGTAAAGTGTCACATTGTACTGTTTCTGGCCTTCAGGTTTCTAATGCCACCATAGTGGATCCGGCTGCCATCGCTAACACTCTGGGTGCTGCCTTTGAGACGGTTTCCAGTTCAGACCATTATTCCGCCGGCTTTCGCTGTATTAAAGACCGGCTGGATTCCGCATCATATACTTTTCGGTCTGCTAATGATGAATGCTATAACGAACTATTCACAATGAGGGAGCTGGAGCACGCTCTTCATTGCTCTCGGCACTCCGCTCCTGGGCCGGACGGCATTCATGTCCTGATGTTAAAGAACCTTTCAGCCGACAGTAAACTATTTCTCTTACAGGTCTATAACCGTATTTGGCAAGACGGCATTTTTCCTTCCGTTTGGCGCGAAGCCACTATTGTCCCTATACTTAAGCCTGGGAAGGATCGCCAACTACCTTCCAGCTACCGCCCTATCTCCCTCACCAGTTGCATTTGCAAGGTGATGGAGCGCATGATCAACGGGCGGTTGACATGGTGGCTTGAGTCTCAGAAACTTCTAGCGAACGCTCAGTGCGGGTTTCGTCGCTATCGCTCTACCGTCGACCATCTGGTGTCCTTGTCGACGCATATTATGAATGGATTTCTGAGAAAGTGTCAAACCGTGGCTGTATTTTTTGACCTGGAGAAAGCTTATGACACTTGTTGGAGGGGCGGCATTTTACGTACACTTCACGATTGGAATATCCGCGGTCGTCTTCCCATATTTCTTCGGGAGTTTATGACGGACCGCGTCTTTCGTGTGCGTGTGGGCTCGGTTTTATCTCGTCGTTTTATTCAAGAGAACGGAGTACCGCAGGGCTCTGTACTCAGTGTCACACTTTTTGCGATTGCTATCAACCCCATTGTTGATTGTATTCCACCTGGCATTTCATCGTCCCTTTTTGTTGACGATTTCGCTATTTATTGCAGTTCACGGCGGACCTGTCTACTCGAACGCCGTCTCCAGAGCTGTATCGACCGTCTCTACGCCTGGAGTAACGCCAACGGCTTTAATTTCTCCGCCGAGAAATCCGTCTGCATCAACTTCTGGCGCCGGAAGTATTTCCCTCCGCCCTCTCTCCATCTTGGGCCAGGGATACTTCCGTTTGCAGACGAGGCGAAATTTTTGGGGTTGATTTTTGATAGGAAGTTGTGTTGGACCTCGCACGTTTCCTTTTTAAAAGCAAGGTGTGACCGTTCTCTTAATCTTTTACGTGTTTTAAGTGGCACATCCTGGGGAGCTGTTCGGACCGTCCTTCTTCGCCTTTATCGCTCTTTGGTCCGATCCAAACTTGATTACGGGTGTTTTGTTTATTCGTCGGCACGTACATCTGTGTTACGTCGTTTGAATCCCATTCATCATCGTGGTCTTAGAGTCGCTACAGGGGCCTTTCCAACTAGCCCCGTGCCCAGTCTTTATGCTGAAGCTGCAGAGCCTCCGCTGTCCTCCAGGCGTGAGATGCTCTTGTGCAGCTATGCCTGTCGACTCTCAAGCTTGCCTGACCACCCCTCTTTCGTGGCATTTTTCGAGGATTCACTTGACCGACAATATTTAGTTAGCTCCTCTGCATTGCTTCCTCCAGGGGTTCGATTTCGACTGCTACTTCGGCATTTGGACGTTACGCCAGCGCCGGCCCTTCCAAGGGGGGAAACGCGTTTTCCTCCATGGTCGCTCGCTGAGGCCCTCTGTCACCTTGGGTTATCATTAATGCCGAAGAATGAGACCCCTTCTTCAGTCTTTAGATCAGCGTTTTTAGAACTTCAGTCGCAATTTGGGGACTTGCCTTTTATCTTTACTGATTGGATCTAAGACTGATGCTGGAGTAGGATGTGCCTTTTTTGTGGTGGAAATAGTTTTACCTTTCGTTTACCAGATCAATGTTCGATTTTTACCGCCGAACTTTTTAGCATTTATCAGTCTCTTTTATATATTCAGCGGCACGACTTACGGCACTGTTTTATTTGTTCCGACTCCCTGAGTGCTCTTCAAAGTATTAGCTCGCTGTACAGTTACCACCCGCTCGTACAGCGCATTCATGACCTGCTCCACTCGCTTGATGTCTCTGGCATCAGCGTCTCCTTCTTGTGGATTCCGGTCATGTGGGCATCTCAGGTAATGAGTCTGCCGATGTCGCTGCCAAGTCGGCGATTTTATCACCCAGACGTTTTACCTCTGTTGTTCCCTCGTCAGATTTGTTTATTGTTTTACGTCGCCGCATCCTCTCGCTTTGGAGCGATGAGTGGACGGCCCTCCGGGGGAACAAGTTGCGGGAGGTTAAGCCTCTCCCGTTAGTCTGGGCTACCTCTTCCCGTGCTTCCCGTCGGGAAGCGGTAATTTTAACACGCCTTCGTATCGGACATTGCATTTTTAGTCATAAGTATTTGCTGTGTGGTGACCCCGCACCACTCTGTGGGCAGTGTGGTGCGCCCTTAACGGTGCGTCACATTTTAGCAGAGTGTCAAGTTTTAGCTCCTTTGCGCGTCCGTGTTGGTCTGCCTGTTGGCCTAGCCAACGTTCTGGCAGACGACGCGCGTGCTGTGGAGTGTCTTTTACGTTTTATCAATGACATTGGATTTACCAGACGCATTTGATGCGCTGAGCGTCTTTTGACTATGTACTTTTCTCTTGTTTTTTTAATGGGGCATCTCCTCCCCAATGGACATTGGCGCTCATGTCCCTGACATTCTACAGTTCTTGACACATTTTAATCTTTTATTGCCTATGCTTTTAGTGTGTTGGTTTTTCAGATATTTGTATTGTTATTATTGTTGTTATTGTTATTTATTTGTTATTGTTATTATTGTTGTTATCGTTATTGTTATTTTTAGCTTTTTGACATCGCGGGTTTGTGTCCCGTTTTTTAATTATGCGGTTTTTTACCTGTCTTTTATATTTTGACCTTATATTTTACACATTGTAAGGGCGCTGATGACCGCAGCAGTTTAGCACCCTTAAACCGCATATCATCATCATCATCACACTCTTTACAGGACTAGGAAGGACCTCTGGAACGGTTCTTTCAGGCATTACAGCCAGAGGGGATTGTGAAGTGCTGGGCTGTTTGAACATTGGATTTAGTTCATTTAATTTTAATTTAACTTTTGTATACAGGGTCATATGGTACCTTGAAAACTTGACTTGCACCTAGTAATGACAGATTACCCTCTATTACAGATGAGATTGCCTGTTCCATAGCTTCTTTGTCCGATTGTAGCTGTAAATTCTTCCTTTTGTAATGTCGTACCATCTGAAAATTTGAACAAATGGTTAATATAATAAAAACTACTTTAAAACATAGGTCCCATTGGAAATAAGTTACATAACAGAGAAACAGATATGTATGATATCCGATTAACCCCACCGATTGTTATCAAAACAGCCCCACAACACAACATGTTACCGGTCACGATGTAATTCTTAAACTGTGCAATAGACAGCGCCACCATATATTATAGTGGTTCGCAAAATACCAAGGAAACGTTCACTCCTTAAAGCAGTACGAAAACCAGTACACGAGACCAGCTAAAGCTTAAGTTTTCTGACCAAAATATTACATGCTACGTATTGTACAGGTATACCTTCCTTATCTTTGATTAGAAAAACTGATGTAGCGTCTCTCTTAATAGCAGAATCTATTCAGACCCAAGCACACACGTTGATAAGACTCCGTCCTTAACTGTGAGACTGGAAACTTCAATATGGCATGTTTAGTAGTGGCAGCGCATGCGTGAGAACTTAACATTATCCAAAAAGCCCCACTATCCGAGTTCCCCCGCCCTACCCTATTTACGAAGATCTGACTTAATTTTAGATTTTTCTGTGTCTGTTAGTAGTGTGGTTTCTGTTAATGTGTTTTGGAGTGCTTTAATGCATGATTGGAGTGGGTCTGTTTTAATTTCTGTGAATTCTGGCCTTTGTAGTAGTTGTACTCTGGGTTTGTAATCATCTTGATTTAAGATAACTATAGTGTTTCCTTTGTCTGCTTTGGTGTGTGCAACTGGTTTTGCTTTTAGGGAATTGATGGTTTGTTTATATGGGTTTTTGTGATGTTGGCTACCCTGTGTCTGATTCAAGTCTGCTTCACATGCGGTTTTAATGGGTTTTTTATTGTCTTTAAGGTGGCTAGTGGTTATTTGTATGTGTGCAATGAGTTCTTCTGTTTTGTATGAATAGCTAAAATGGTTTCGATTTTTGGTTATGTTTTGGAGACTTTTTATATAGAAGAGTAGGTAATCTAGGTTCTTTTTTTAGTTTTACAGCTCAGTTTTCTGCTTAAAATCAAAAGAAAATTTGCATCTTAAGTTTTCCCACAGAGTAGTTTGCTCTTTTCTATAAGAATTTGATGCAGTAATTTGTATCACAAATTATTTAAATGTAAAGAGTGATTATAGTATGAATATGCATTTTTATGTGACATTGATTTGAGATGTTTGTTGATTGTAATTATTGTTGAGAAGTAAGTTTATACGGCCTTACTGAAACTGACAATAATAGTGTGCAATAATGCAGCGAGGGGGTGAGCTGTTTATCATTATTAGAGACGAGGAAGTTACGTAATGTTGGCGCGTTTTTCTGTAGAATTTGCTGGAACATTGTCCCTAGAGCATATGTATTCATAATTTTCATTGGATATTAAAATAGACGCTAATGTTGGCGCGTTTTATTAGCCAATAGCAGCTCAGTTATAATCTTTAGGCATATCGGGGTGTAGGAGTATAAAAAGGGCTAGGTTAGAGATATACCCTGTCAGTTCGTCGAAAATATTTGTATGATACACGTCGCCTTCAGTCCGTCAGTTCGTCAAGAATATTTGTATGCTACATGTCGCCTTCAGTCCGTCAGTTCACCGAAAATATTTGTAAAGTATACGTCGGCTATCGATTCACAAGTTACGCGTAGCAGAGTTATGAAAAATCTAAAGTGTTGTAAAGTTAATTATACAAAAAGTTGAAGTACGCGAATTAGGAATGATCAGTAATGAAGTTATTATAACAGTTTCAGTTTGGCGAGTGTCAAGATCAATGTGTAAATGTGATAGTGACTGTGTTCGACAATAAAAGTGTAAAACAAATTCTTTCATCAGTGTTATCTTTGGATAAAAGACTCCTTTCCGTTTACACAACCTGTATAAAGAGATGTGCTCGACCAAAAAAGATCATAGCTAGCCGGAGGACAGTAAACAAAAATTAAATAAAATAACAGTCGCATTCTTTCAAACAAACACTAATACTACTGCAAATTGCTAACACCAGATGGAGCTACAAACCTAACAAAGAATCACATCACAAAATGGCTTCACCACGTGAAGTAAACACACATACACAAACATTATAAGTATACCGCTGCAAATTGGCTTCCAAAACATGGGGCTCAACAAATAAATATAACAAAAGTTACCATCGCAAATTGGCTCCCAAACGTGGGGCTCAACAAATTAAAAATAATAATAACAAGTATACCACTTCAAATTACTTTTTGTCTGCTGCTTGTTGGTGCTACCATTGTTGAATTTCAGATTACGCAAAATTGCATAATTTAAATCTCAGAATCTACCATTTGCACTCACAGCTACCAAAAGTGTTAGGCCAACCTCTTTGGGAAAGCTTAAGATCCAATTTTCTTTTGATTTTAAGCAGAAGAATGAGCTCTAAAACAAAAAAAAACTAAAAAAGAAACTAGAGAACCTACTTTCCAAAAAAAAAAAATTCCCCAAAACATAACCAAAACTGGAAACCACCCACAAACAACCATGTAGTAAATATCTCCAATGAAAACTTCAACAACACTGAACCATCCATCTTAAACAAAGGGTTAAAAAATTGCATTGGCTGTACACAAAAAAACCAAAGAACTCATTGCAGACATAGAAATAGCCACTAGCCATCTTAAAGACAATGATAAAAAAACCATTAAAACCCAATGTGAAGCAGTCTTGAATCAGATACAGGCCGGCCAACATCACAAAAACCCATACAAACAAACCATCAATTCCCTAAAAGCATAACCAGTTGTGTTATAGCAGACAAAGGAAATACTATAGTTGTCTTAAATCAAGACGATTACAAATACAAAGTAGAACAACTACTACAAAGCCCAGAATACACAGAAATTAAAACAGACCACTCAAATAATGCTTTAAAGCACTCCAAAACACATTAGCAAAAACCACAATACTAACAGACACAGAGAAATCTATAATCAAGTCAGATCTTCATACAGTACCAAGGTTACAGGCACTCCCAAAAATCCACAAACCAGGTAATAAAATGAGACCAATGGTCAACTTCATCAATTCTCAGACATACAAGGTAGCCAGTGACTCACAAAAATGTTCAACTGCATGCCACTGTTTGAGAACGGAAGCATAGAAAGCTCTTTGGAGCTAATCAATCATCTATCCAACCAGTACATATTCCCATCAGATGTAATGGTCTCATTTGATGTCACAGCACTTTTTCCGAGCATATCTATAGATGAGCCACTACAATTACTTCAGAATTGGCTACATAGAAACAATGCATCAAAAGAACAATCACAAAACTTTGTAAAGCTAATCAAACTCTGCTTGGACCAGAGTTATTTCACTTTCCAAAACAGGTTCTATCAGAAAGATTCAGGATTAATCATGGGAACCCCGTCACCATTCTTAGCTGAATTATATACGAGTCATTTTGAGTGCCATATCACCAAGTCCTCCCCACATTTGTTTAAAACTTGGTACCATCATGTTGATATATTTGCCATAGTTCCTAAAAACAAACTTGACAATGGCCTAAAACTATTGAATCTACAGAAGAAAACCACAAAATTCACCATAGAAACTGAAGAAAATGACTACCTACCCTTTCTGAACATCAAGATCATAAGAAACAGAGCTAACCACAGACTAACATTTGACATACATAGGAAACCGACACATACCAATAGGTATATTAAAAATGACACAACCCTACATCACACAAACAGGCAATTCTAAACATCATGATATACGGATTATTATACGGTCCAAATCTCTTGACATTTGAGGCATCTCCACTAATATGGCACTAGTGAATAGCAGCAGTGCAACGTTACCTTATATGTATGTATGCATTGCTGCTGTTAAAACTCAATTGCAATATCATGTGCGCGCATGCGTATTTCATATTTCAGAGGAGCAACAAGCAGCTAGGATAAAAGACATTTTCCAGAACAAGTACAAAAAAGAATAATATTTTTACACCCAACGGTTCACCATTAATTTATACTTATCTTTTGTGATGTTTAAACGGAGACTTTTAGTTATAATTATGCTTGTAATAGTAATAAATCCATTGTTGTCATAGTTATTTTATATATTGTTGTCATAGACATAATTATCACTTAATAATGTGCAATTCTCCATGTTCTAAATAAATTTAAAAATAGTTATTCCACAAGGTTTTCTAATACAGCCACAAACTTGTCATGAAAATCCTTTCAAAGCCCTCTGACACAGCTCTACAAAACCATACATGATGTTGCTTTTTAATAAACATCATGCATGCTTTTGTTTCACAGAATAATACGATTGGAAAACCAATGATAAAGTGCATTTTAATGGTTATAGAACCAAGCACGTATCCATTACATGAGAAGAGCGTGTTGTGCTTTTTACAACATTCAACACCTTGTTACTTGGAATGAACTTAAAAAAAAATAAGCCCTACAAAGAATAAGCCAACTGAGAACTTTAAACAAAGAATCAGCAACTGTCATCACATTCTCGAGAAAGCATCAACGATGGAATGCATTGCACCATTGATCAATAGCTCAAGATT
Source organism: Deroplatys truncata (assembly GCA_030765065.1). Lineage (NCBI taxonomy): Eukaryota > Metazoa > Arthropoda > Insecta > Mantodea > Mantidae > Deroplatys > Deroplatys truncata. The sequence goes on along the minus strand of CM060990.1, from coordinate 498,629,766 downwards.
AAAACATTGTTAAAAACATTGACAAAGCAAAACCACTGCTGGTGTACTTTTAAGAAGGGCTTGCTCAAGGGTTAAGCAGCTCAGTTGTGAATTCAGCTGCGGTGCACTCAGTTCTTGCAGTGACAGGCTTTGTCCTATCGTTTATAAAGTTAACTTTTTCATGAAAATGTCACTTAGTAAGTCCAGTAGTACCAGTGGATATAGCAGTAAAGTTATGGCTGTTGCCTTCAGCGTGTATAATTTCTTTAAAAAAATATACCAACAAAGAAAGCCGCTAAAATCTTAACATTATACAATGTCAAGAACTTAGGCTGAGGCGTGCTCATTAAGTACATCAACTGTTTCACGTGTGTGTAGGGAAGCGAAAAAGGATATGCCATTAGCTGTGGCACTTGAGTAACAAAGGAGGCATAAAAAGGTATGGTTTTTATTTCTCTATTTGTGTATTACACTTCCATTGTTATGTCTCTTCTTGTTTTCTTGTAGTTTTTAAGTGAACATTGTGATGGTGTTCATAACAAATGCTTAACGTTCTGATGAAGCAAAGTTAAGTTTGGCAACTTCGCGGTCGCTCAATATTGGTTGTCACGAAATGTCAAGAGATTTGGACCGCACAGTAGTGCATGTACCAATGGGGAAAAAAAGCAAGTACCAAATAGAATATAAACATATTATCCAGCCTCCAACAATGGATTTCAAACATCCATTATAGACAATAAAATAAAGAAATTTAAGAAACAAAACACATTAAGGAATCAACAACACTACAAGTTCAACAAGATCCACAACAATTCAAGAAATTCACATACCACTCTTGGGCACACCACAAATTTGAAATGATTTTTAAAAAATACATAATATTAGCTACCCAGAACCACTAAAGCATACAGGAAATACTGTGCAACAAATTAAAAGACCCAATGCCCAACAACATTAAAGCAGGAATTTACAAGATAGATTGTGATGAGTGCAACATGCTATATATTGGCAAAACTAAAAGAAATTAAGAAGCCAGACTCAAGGAACACCCGAGATGCATATATCTCAAACTGATAAATCCCCTGTAACACACCACTTTTGGTCCTCACATCATAACATTACGCCCAACATAGATCTGCTGAAACCCACTAGAAACGCCCAAGAGCTGGACACCTGGGAGAAGATAAACATCTTAAAAATACAAGAGCCAACTTACGAACTTTGTATTGCCACCTCCTAACAACTTCTGGAAATTCATCATCCTATCAACAGATGTCTCCACACTCAACACATATCCACCAAACAACCAGTCAGCCTGTCAGACAAATACTGAAGATGGGAACAAAACTTTTCCTGAAATGCATACAAGTACTAAAGTATGTGATGTAGTGTCCTAACCACCAACCCATGAATTCAAGATTATGAAGTTTTGCAAAGGAGCAAAACTGTCATCAAAAGACATGTTCACCTGCAGAAATCAAACTTTGGAAATAGTCAATTTGTTCAAATATCTAGAAGCAACCTTACAAGTTACCAGACTTAAATTCACAAGGCATATCGGGGACAAAACCATTGCTGCGATAAAGGCCAAAATGGAGAACCACAATCTCAAAGCCCTCTCACTCAGAACCTCAATGTTACTATTTAAGTTAAAAGTTACCCCAGTAGCGTCATGTGCCATTGAGATATGACCATACCTAAGCCACAAAAACCTGAAAACCCTAGACAAAGCTAAGGCCAGACATGTAAACAGAACTCTTTGCATCTTGAAGTTCGCTTCAACCTGACTTGCTTACCAGTTGGCAGGAACATAATTTTTCATTGAAGATCTGATGACCACCCACAACCTGCCACCAACCCCAGGCTCCACAAGGTTTCTAGAGGAATAACTCCAGAAAACAGCAGAAATGAATCCGGAATTCTATCAAACCCCAGCCATGAACGAGGAATGGAAAGCAGCAAATTTTGAGTTATGTCACATCTACACGAGGGTGCATTATACAGGTTTCACTACATCATTTGTAATAGGAAAGGCTTTCACAAAATATCCAGTGACTGTGCGGCGAGTGAAACCTGTTGTCTAAATTGTTCATTTTATCACCTGTTTAAGTGCACACTAAGAACACTGCCACTTTCTCACTATGCAGAAGACAACAATTTTATAGCTATTCAATTAGCCTATACACATTGTGTTTAATAAAATTTATTATTATCCCAAAAATACCATCTTTCTTTTACTTGCACTTAATCTTTCAAATCTATTAACCATACTCAGTCACCAGTGTTAGGATTAAAAGGCTTAACCACCTCTGTGTGACTCCACAACTTCTGTTGCATTTAAGCAAAAACTCCAGTAAACACATTTTGTGTTTCTTTATTAGTATTTATTGTGCTAAGAGTTTTACAATTTGATTGTCTACTGCACTTTGACCCTGGTCACTCATTCAGTAGACAATCACTACAGTTTATTTACATTTTACAATTTCTTGTCAAATTATCTTGCCCTTTTTTTTTCCCCCCATTTTTCCGAACGCGCAATACCCCGTTCATCCTCCCAACCTCGGCGGCCACCTGTTCCGTGGTGGAACGAGGATTGTCGAGACGCCGTTCGTGCCCGTAGGACTGCACTTAGGGTGTTTCGGCGACACCCTACACTTGATAATTTGGTGACTTTTAAACAATCGCGCGCCAGGGCTCGTCGCATTATTCAGGATAGCAAGAAGGCATCTTGGGCTCGTTTTGTCGAGTCTTTTAATCGTTTTACGCCTTCATCCGTTGTTTGGGATAAACTTCGTCGCTTCTCAGGTAAAGTGTCACATTGTACTGTTTCTGGCCTTCAGGTTTCTAATGCCACCATAGTGGATCCGGCTGCCATCGCTAACACTCTGGGTGCTGCCTTTGAGGCGGTTTCCAGTTCAGACCATTATTCCGTCGGCTTTCGCTGTATTAAAGACCGGCTGGATTCCGCATCATATACTTTTCGGTCTGCTAATGACGAATGCTATAACGAACTATTAACAATGAGGGCGCTGGAGCACGCTCTTCATTGCTCTCGGCACTCCGCTCCTGGGCCGGACGGCATTCATGTCCTGATGTTAAAGAACCTTTCAGCCGACAGTAAACTATTTCTCTTACAGGTCTATAACCGTATTTGGCAAGACGGCATTTTTCCTTCCGTTTGGCGCGAAGCCACCATTGTCCCTATACTTAAGCCTGGGAAGGATCGCCAACTACCTTCCAGCTACCGCCCTATCTCCCTCACCAGTTGCATTTGCAAGGTGATGGAGCGCATGATCAACGGGCGGTTGACATGGTGGCTTGAGTCTCAGAAACTTCTAGCGGACGCTCAGTGCGGGTTTCGTCGCTATCGCTCTACCGTCGACCATCTGGTGTCCTTGTCGACGCAAATTATGAATGGATTTCTGAGAAAGTGTCAAACCGTGGCTGTATTTTTTGACCTGGAGAAAGCTTATGACACTTGTTGGAGGGGCGGCATTTTACGTACACTTCACGATTGGAATATCCGCGGTCGTCTTCCCATATTTCTTCGGGAGTTTATGACGGACCGCGTCTTTCGTGTACGTGTGGGCTCGGTTTTATCTCGTCGTTTTATTCAAGAGAACGGAGTACCGCAGGGCTCTGTACTCAGTGTCACACTTTTTGCGATTGCTATCAACCCCATTGTTGATTGTATTCCACCTGGCATTTCATCGTCCCTTTTTGTTGACGATTTCGCTATTTATTGCAGTTCACGGCGGACCTGTCTACTCGAACGCCGTCTCCAGAGCTGTATCGACCGTCTCTACGCCTGGAGTAACGCCAACGGCTTTAATTTCTCCGCCGAGAAATCCGTCTGCATCAACTTCTGGCGCCGGAAGTATTTCCCTCCGCCCTCTCTCCATCTTGGGCCAGGGATACTTCCGTTTGCAGACGAGGCGAAATTTTTGGGGTTGATTTTTGATAGGAAGTTGTGTTGGACCTCGCACGTTTCCTTTTTAAAAGCTAAGTGTGGCCGTTCTCTTAATCTTTTACATGTTTTAAGTGGCACATCCTGGGGAGCTGATCGGACCGTCCTTCTTCGCCTTTATCGCTCTTTGGTCCGATCCAAGCTTGATTACGGGTGTATTGTTTATTCGTCGGCACGTCCATCTGTGTTACGTCGATTGAATGCCATTCACCATCGTGGCATAAGAGTCGCTACAGGGGCCTTTCCAACTAGCCCTGTACCCAGTCTGTACGCAGAAGCTGCAGAGCCTCCGCTGTCCTTCCGGCGTGAGATGCTTTTGTGCAGCTATGCTTGTCGGCTCTCAAGCTTGCCTAACCACCCGTCCTTCGATGTATTTTACGAGGATTCGCTTGGTCGTCAATATTTCGTTAGCTCCTCTGCATTGCTCCCTCCAGAGGTTCGATTTCGACTGCTACTTCGGCATTTGGACGTTACGCCAGCGCCGGTCCTTACCCGAGGGGAAACGCGCTTTCCTCCATGGTCGCGCGCTGAGGCCCACATCCACCTTGGGCTAACGTCGATGCCGAAAAATGCGACCCCTGCTTCTGTTCTTAGATCCGCCTTTTTAGAACTACAGGCGCAGTTCGGGGACTGTCATTTTATATATACTGATGGGTCTAAGACTGATGTTGGAGTAGGATGTGCCTTTGTTTTTGGTGTACAGAGTTTTACTTTTCGTTTACCTCGACAATGTTCAATTTTTACCGCCGAACTTTTTAGCATTTATCAATCTGTTTTATACATTCAGCGGCACGACTTACGGCATTGTTTTATTTGTACGGACTCTCTGAGTGCCCTTCAGACTATTCATGCGCTGTACCATTACCACCCACTCGTACAGCGCATACATGACCTGCTCCACTCGCTTGGTGTCTCTGGCATCAGCGTGTCCTTCATGTGGATTCCAGGTCATGTGGGCATCTCAGGTAATGAGACTGCCGACGCCGCTGCGAAATCGGCGATTTTATTACCCAGATTTTTTACTTCTGTTGTTCCCTCGTCAGATTCGTGTGTTATTTTACGTCGCCGCATCCTCTCGCGCTGTCGCGATGAGTGGACGGCCCTCCGGGGGAACAAGTTGCGGGAGGTTAAGCCTTTCCCGTTGCTCTGGGGTACCTCTTCTCGTTCTTGTCGTCGGGAAGAGGTAATTTTAGCTCGTCTACGGATTGGACATTGTGTTTTTAGTCATAGGTATTTGCTCAGTGGTGACCCCGCACCACTCTGTGGGCAGTGTGACGTGCCCTTAACGGTTCGTCACATTTTAACAGAGTGTCAGGTTTTAGCTGCATTGCGTGCTTGTGTGGGTCTGCCTGTTGGCCCATGCCAACGTTTTGGCAGACGACACGCGTGCTGTAGAATGTTTTACGTTTTATTCATGACAGTGATTTTAATCTGCGCATTTAATGCGTTGGGCGTCTGTTAGCTTAGTACTTTTATTCTGTCAGTTTTTATGGGAACTCTTATCCCCAGTGGACATATGGCGCTCATGTCCCTCGCATTCTACAGTTCCTGACACGTTTTAATCTTTTATTGCCTATGCTTTTAGTGTGTTGGTTTTTCAGAACATTGTATTGTTGTTATTGTTATTATTGTTGTTCTTGTTATTATTGTTGTTATTGTTATTATTGTTGTTATTGTTATTTTGTTATTGATCTATTATTGTTAGTTTTAGCTTTTTGAACATCGCGGGTTTGTGTCCCGTTTTTAACTATGCGGTTCTTTTACCTGTTTTATATTTTGACCTTATCTTTTATACATTGTAAGGGCGCTGATGACCGTAGCAGTTTAGCGCCCTTAAACCGCATATCATCATCATCATCCCATTTTTTCCCGTTTTTTTTTTCATGTCCCATTTCCACTTGTTTTTCACTTTTCATTTATTGATTACTTAACCATCATACATTCACTATAGTTTTACATTCAAAGTATGATGCACTACCTCTTACTTTTCTCTTTCCACTGTCCAAAGCCATTTATTTTTTACTTTACACAAAAACTGTCCAATGCTCCTAGCGTCCTTGCACATCATTTCAATCATAAGTGTATTTCTATCCCCCTTCAACCACTTCTTATTAAAAAATTCTTTTCTCCAATTTTCTGTTCTTTGGCACTTAAATACTGTGTGTTCAATGTCTTCATTACCACCACATATCGGACATTGGTTCTGAGGAATACCCTGTCTTAGCCCTTTTAGCCTCCATGCTCCGGTTCTTACCCATGCAATAGATTCTCTCTCTTCTTTATTTACTATGTCTATATATTTTTCCCTACCCCATGTATTTTTGATTGGCCTATAACAAACTAATGAGCTCTTTTCGGCAATCTCACTGAACATGATTTGTATTTCTATATCTTCCAGTCTTTTCCTTGCCTTTTTCCAAAAAATTTTCACATTATTTTCTCTCCTTCTCCACATATCTCCTAACCCATTTTTCTCCAAAATGTTCCGTAATTTACTTACCCATCCATCATTCATTAACCTATTCTCTTGGTATTCAATACATTGTCTTAACACATTACTTTTTCCTAGATTTAAAGTTCCGAACCAAAATTTCAAAGCTCTTTCCATTATCTTCCCCTTAGTTGCCACCCTGCCCATCTGTAATTGTGCTACCTGTCTTACAATTGACTTCGGTAGCCCTAGTATTTCTCTACAAAACATCCTGTGCACCACATCTATACTTTCCCATCCTCTATCTAATCCCCATATTTCTATACCATACATCATTTTTGCCTCCACAACCATCTCATAAACTTTTTCCAGCCATTTAGCATTTATATTAGGTACTCTATATTTGCAGCTTCTAATTGCTGCCATCGCCCCTTTACCTTTTGCCAATGCAAACTTCTTTTGTTTCTCCCATTTATTACCTCCATCTATTTTTACTCCTAAATAGATACAGTCACGCACCACCCTGTAATCTTTATTCTCTCCCTTCCACTTTTCATATTTGCTTAATTTTCCCCCCTTTTTGAAAACAACAATCTGTTTTCTCTTGATTCACTTTTAACCTCCATTCTTTACAATATACATCAATTGCTTGTAATGATTGTTTTAAACCACTTACTGTAATAGATCCTACCACTAGGTCATCTGCAAAAAGAAGTCCTGGGATTTGGATGTTGTTAATTACTGGTGCACAGTTATTATTCCTTCCAATTTCTAGTAAGATATCATCTATGTATAAATTAAATAAAACTGGGCTTAACTTACATCCTTGCCTAAGGCCTTTCTTTTGTTGAATTTCTTTTGTTACACAGCCTGTCTCCACCCTTACACAGAAGGTGTTCTCAAAATACAGTGCTTTAAGAATATTCACCAATTGTTGACTTACTCCCTTACACACTAATTTATGCCACAGAAGTTGTAGCTCAATTCGGTCATAAGCTTTCTCTAAGTCTACAAAAGCCATATACAATTTACCCCTTTTTTTCTTTTAAATATTTGTCTGCTAATGTCTTTATAATAAATAAATTATCAATTGTTCTCCTTCCCTTGCGAAAGCCCATCTGAAATTCCGAAAGGATATTATATTCTTCAACCCAAAATTGTAGTCTCGCTGCCAAAATGTCCGCAAAAAGTTTTCCTATATTCGATAATAATGCGATACCTCTGTAGTTATTAGGTTTATCGACATTGCCCTTGCCTTTATATATAGGATGGATGATAGCTTACCTCCATCGTTTAGGTACATAACCCTTTCTAATAATTACATTAAATAAATCTAATAAAATGTTCACTCTTCCTGTTTCATTACACCACTCCTTAAACTCTGTTGGGATGCCATCAATTCTAGTAGCTTTATTTTTCTTCAGTAACTTAACTTGTTTTATTATTTCCTCACTCCTAATTTCACCATCCAATATCTCTACAAAAACATACCTGATTTCCAGAAATCCCGTACTTCCTATACTCCTGTCTTCCCCATATAATGTTTTAAAATACTCCATCCATTGTCCTGGCTCAACGTTGGGGTTAGTTACACATTTATTATAGGTCGACTTAAGAACCTGCCATACCTTATTAACATTATTTTCATTTAGACATTTTATCAAATTCCTTTCATTACATTCTCTCCAGTCCTTTTTCTTTTGCTCTAACAATAAATTATGTGAGTTCCTCCCTTGCATATAATCGTCCCTAGATTTTCTATCACCTAATTCCCTCCACCTAACCAACAGTTGTTTTACTTGTCTTTTTGATACCCTACATTCTTCATCAAACCAGTCCTTATCATATATGTAAACCCTCTTTTTTGTTTTCATTTCCTCTCCCGCCCTTTGCATAACTGTATTAAGGATATCTATTGCATTCTCAATTTGATTATTCTTAACCATGAATGTTACTCCACATAGACATATCTTTCCATAATTCGAATCTAAAGTCTGTTTAAATGTGTCACAAAATTCTTCTTTCCATTTATAGCTAATATACTCTTTTTTACAATAGCTTTCCACTCTTATATTGTGTTTTACTTGTGCAGTGTGCATCATAAAATCCATAATCAGTGGATAATGTCCGCTAGTTGAGCTTAAATTTAATACCTTAAAATTACTTAAAATATGTCCTTAATTCGGAGGCCACAACACAAAATCTATTACACTTTGCCCATTATTGCTAACAAAGGTAAATTCTCCTTGTTCATCTTCCCCACATTTTCCATTCAAGATTTCTGAAGCATTCAACTCACAAAAATTAATACATTTTTCACACTCTTTATCAACAAATTTGTCCTTGATTTGCCTAAATTTCTCGCTTTTAAACACAATTTCATCACTCATCCAATCATTTCCAACATTGCATCACTTTCCCCAATCCTGATATTAGTCTCCCATTATTATTACCTCTGCAGTTACAAATTTCTCCTTCAGCCTATCTATATATTTTTTTATTTGATTAAGATCAGGATTATGAAACTGCGAGGATGCAGGGGGGTTATATATTATTCCTACGCAGAGTATATTCCCATCTATGTACTTAACATCCATTATAACCCACAGTATTTCTTTACTACTAGACCATGTTTCTTTAATTTCCTTACTTAAGCTGTTCCTTATAAAGAAACCTATACCTCCAGATACTCTTCCCTTTCCAGCTATCACCTCTCCTTTCCTACCAATGTATTCAAAGTCCTTTATATATATCTGTTCCTCTTTTAACCACATTTCTACTACCGCTAAATAATCCACTTTAGCCAACAGCTGTTTCAAAACTCCCACATATAACTAGTTTTTTAAACCCTCACAGTTCCAGAAGCCCATTCTCCTTGTTGTCCCTTTTTCCTATTGTGAGCCTGCTCTGTATCTAAATCCATCTAATCTTTTCCTACTTCTTAATTCAATTTCTTCTTTCGGCATTAACATTTTATTTTTATCTGATGCCACAATGCTCCCATGTTCGGATGAAACAATACTATCTTCTTCCCCCTCTTTCGTATTCTCCTCACTTCCTTGATACCATATCTTCTTTCTCCCCTCTGTTAGCGCGCGCGCAACTTCTGCCTCTCCCCTCCTTGGTGAAACAATTCTCTTGGGTGACGTCACTCCTCTGGCTCCTCCCTCCGCCACTGTTGTTGCCACCATTGCAGTCCTACCGCGCTCAGCTGATTCAACTGTTTGGGCCCTCCTTCCACTTGACGTCATCACACAGTCATCAATTTTCTGCTCTCTGCTGTTAGCTGCACTCTTTGGACTAGCCTCGCCATTACATACTTCTTTCTCCATGTTTGCTACAAATTGCCGAGTTGTGAACTTTGATCTTCCTGTTTCATTTCTTAAAGCTATCGCTGACACCTGTTGATTCATTTCCGCTCTTTCATGTTGATTTTCTCTTGAATCTATATTGTCCGTATCACGTACCCTTTCATTGTCAATCCACAGCTGAAAGTTTGTAATATATGCCATTTTTCCCAAAGCTCTGCTTCTTTCATTTTCTGAATTAAATTTCGTTGTAATGCTCTCTTATTTGGTGAAAGGTCTTTGTTAATAAAGATATTCGTTCCTTTCAATTTTTTGGCTCTCCTAAGCACTTCATGCACTAACTGTATTGTTGCTAGCTTCACCATTATTGCCCTCTTTCCAACTTGTCTCCCAAATCTAAAAGCCTCAACAATTTCCCATCCGTACATCTCTAATTCAAGCTTCATTATCTGTGCTATTTCTTCAGCTGGCCATATCCCTCTTCTCTCACTTACACCTAGAAACATCAGATTAAATCTTCTTTCTCTCTCCTCCATTCTTTCCTTAATTGCGTTTACTTCCTGTTTTGCTTCATATACTTCATCTATATTGTCCTCCTTGATATCCCTAATCATAAACCACAATTTATCACTCAATCGTTGTTCCATACCTTCCATTTTATCCATTTTCTCATTAAGGTTCCCCAACAATTCTTGAATATCCGTAGGGCCTGGATTTACTTCCACTCCTCCAATCACTAGTAGAATAGTTAATACACTCCCAATAATCAAAACATTAACCATTTCCTCACCAAAATGTATTCCTCTTGTTCCCGCAAATTTCATTCTCAAAATTTGTCCAATTCTCGCTCTATACACAGCTATATCCACACCCATTGTTACTTAGCTCCTTCTTGCTTCAAAATCACGAGCTCCTTCCCAACACAACCGTCCTCTCTCGCTGCTGGCCTAGCACTCTGTTTCTTTATTGTACTTTCTACGTTTTCATTTGCAGCACATAAGTCAGTAACCATCCTGCAGCACACCTTTTAGCATCATGCCTTAAGTTAGCAACTCATCCCACAACTTATGTGCAAAAGGGTAGAAAGAACTCTCCAACTGGTTAATCAATTTATTGTGACTGAGACCTGAGTCACAAATTCAGCCTCACACTATACTTGAAAACAGCTACATTGTCATTAGGATCACAGCTGTGATTGTTTTCCCTATGCCCAAAAATTCAGATTTTAAATGAACTTAATTTATTTTAAATGTCATAATGGAATTAGTAAAATTTATTAATTATGCTAATTTCAGCAAATAAAGGAAATTGCTCCCTTTTTCACATTATCATTCCGCCTTCTAGAACGGTGGTAAAGTGCATCATAAACATTCTAAGACTGTGCAAACTCTGCAGTGGAAGTTTCCAGAAGAAAGAAAGAGAAGGTTTTATTTGAAAAAATTGTGGAAGTTTTATTTTGTATTATCACATTTTAGTATAATTTTCACATTTTATTGCAATGAAAATGCAAGAGTACAAGCCTTTATTAGCATTTGCGAAAAACCACCATCTCTAATGATATTATATGTCCTTTTTCTTTCTGCATAAATGTGTGTTTTAGTTGGGATTTTCCCCTGGCTATTAAAATATTGAGCATTGTTCCTATTTATATAAAGGGTGATAGGACAATCCCTTTAATTATTGCCCTTTTTAAATATTTCCTGTATTTTTAAAAGCTTTTAAATATGTAGTAAATTCTCGGTGTACATTTTATCTTGAAAATAATATGCATAGCTCATGTTGGTTTTGTTTCAGGGCAGGTATATCAGCCATTGATGCAGTAGATTCTCTGATAAAAATAATATTGCAGGTTTTTGAGGAAAGAGTGTTTGCACAAGCCATCTTTTGTGACCTGCGTAAGACTTTTGAGAGTGTAAATCCTAGTTTTCTCTTAAAGAAATTAGCTTTATATGGCATCAAGAACACTGAACTTAGTATTTTTTAAATCATATCTGGAGAACCATACACAGGTCATCTGTTCAGGAAACTGTCAAACATGAGGTTAAATATGATGTTCAATAGGTTTCAGTTCTCAGAGCATTATTGCTTTTAACACAGATAAATGTATTGCCATTCTATATTACTGCTTACTCTGTTCTATTTGCAGATTATAGCATTTTCTTCACCTCTAGCTCAGATTTTAATTCGCTCAAAAGTGTTACAGATAACACTTTATATCAAACCTCATCATGGCTCAGAGCAAATGGATTTTTACTGAATGAAAATAAAACATACAATCTATTCTTTAGTTTGAGACATCCCAATAGAGGGTAGTAAAGATAATATTAAATGTATAAATATTTGCAGTCAATTGTTTTGGGAAATACACATTAAGTTTATTACTGGTAAGCTATCTAGAATTATATATTTAATAAGAAGCCTTAAGCATACTCTATGTAACTACATACTAGTACTACATGTACCTAAGATCAGCATTTTTGCCTTTTTTCAAAGATCTCATATGGAATGTTACAGTAGGGAAGCAGTTCTTATGTTTAGAAAATTTTGCTATTGCAGAAAAAGATTGTAAGAATTATCACAAACTTACTAAAAGCTGCCCTCTCCTTAAAACTAAAATTACTTACTGTTGTAAATCTGTAGTATTGGTACACACAAAAAATAAATTGTTCTTCTTACAGCAGAGACATAATGTGCACTTGTAAAGTACAAGGAACAATAAACACATTTATGTACCATATTATAGACTAACTAAAATTATGAATAACTATGATGTTTTAGGTGTAAGACTTTAATAAGGTTCCTTCTGAATTGTCGAGAAAACTACTGAACATTTTTAAAACTGAGTTGTATGACTTTTTAACTGATAATTTATTTTATGCCATAAATGGATACTATGCATTTGAAATAATTTCACAAATTTAGTAACATCTCCTAAGAGATGTAATGATACGTTGTAATATATACTTACATCATATCATTTATAGTGTCAATATTACAATTATTTAACAACCAAACAATGTATAAATCTCTACCATATTGTATGCTTTGACATACATTATTGCTGTATAAGCTTAATGGTAAATTATCATCATAATTGTTACTACTGTTACTGCTGCCACTACCACTACTATGAAATGGAGGTAAGGGAAAAAGAAAAACAGCCTCCCTGCACATAACCAAAAATGCTTACCATAAACTAATGCTAAATTTCCTTACATATGTGCCCCCTAAAAGTTTCATGACCTTGAAACTGGTGGGGAGGGGCCTTCCATGTATCTGTGGGCTGTACTGGACGAGTTACTCATGCCAGGGTGGCCATAGAGGTGGTGCCAGACAAAGAAGTGGCTTACCATAAGCCCAACACTAGAGTGTAGTGTGACCCATACTGAGGGAATGTATGGCACAGAGCTAATTTGTCGTAAACAGGGTTTCAAGATACCAGGCGACCTCCAGAGTATAAGCCATACCCAGGCATGCACGGCTCTGCCTGGACAGGCTTCATAAATCCCCAGCTTCTCATGGGACCTATGGAAGCCACTGAAAATCAAATCTATTTCTGAGAATCACATTAGTGAGCCCTCATTAACATCAACCACTTCTTGTGATGAGGAAGCTCTTTCAGAGCAAACCTCTGATGTAAACTGGGTAACACAGCCTTTTTGGGCCTTGGAAGAATTAAAATTTTAACTCTAGCCAGGGATAGCCCTAAAGGTCTTCTAGATCAACCTGCAGCACCTTTGGCTGCCTTCTGTAAAATCTTTAATGAAGGAGAGACCTATCTCTGATTCAAGAACCCTGGATAAATAAGGTCCAAATTTAGGGACTACACCCCCGCCGCTGTAACGTTGCACTTAACAGCTAGCATTTAAGTTGCTACACTCGCAAAAAAACAGATGAAAAGCTTTAACCGTTTGACTTCCTAAGCCAATTACAAGACAGCATTCGTGATGGTCGATAACAAAGCAGAAGCGGCTCTGTTGCCCGATGTAGCTATTCCCAACCAAGTGCTTCAGTTTGTGAATCTCTACATGAGTGTCGAGTTGTTCTTTGCAAGCTACACATTGTTTATTGTTATTTGTATTTGTGGTTATTGTTTTATAGTTTTGTTATTGTTTGTTTATACATATATTTGCTTATTTATATTTATCAATTTTTATATATATTTCATTCACATTATTTATTAATACAAGATTTAAGTGTGACAATGTCTGAAAAACAACGTCGATCATTGAATGATGATTCACGAAGTGAAAATCCTTTGCACCGAGGTGTGCCACTTAATAGTCAGGCATTGGAACTATTGAGGACCTGGGAATTCTTTGAACAGGAAAAGGAGTACGTGAAGCTTCACGGCCATCCCTCTATTCCTGCCGATAAAGCTGTACACTGTCACTTCAACCCTGCCGAATTAGTGTGGAGCAACATTAAGGCTTATGTGAGGGAGAACAATAAGTCATTTACCATTACTGAGGTGGAAAGGCTTTTGTGGGAAGGTGTGGCGACGGTGGACATGGCTTCGTGGAAGAAGAAAGATCACATAAATAAGCTAATACGAAAAGCACAAGAAATAGACGGAATTATTAGTGAGTGTCAACCATTAATGATATGCCTTGGTGAAGAAGATGATGATGATGCTTGCAGTTTTAAATCAGTGAGTGAAAATAACTTTGTTGTCGCAGCTTATCTGTTTCATTTCTCCTCATTGTAGCAGGCAAGTTTGCATTATTCTGTTTCTGTATTGTCAAAAGTACACAATTTATTCTACATATGCTGCAATGTTTATGCAGAGTTATTTTCAATTAACAATAGTAATACAAAATAGTTATTATTCATTGACGTTCGCTACTTAGTACATGTTTTGTATGTGGCTTAGACACGATAGAAAGAACTATGAGCTGCTGTTGTTTACTAGCCACTCTGGCAATGTCGCAACCACAATATTGCCAACTTTACGCGAAGCCACGCGAACTGTCAAGTGCAAAGATTCAGCGGCGGGCATATAGGTGAATGTGAAGGCAAAGGCAAGCTAATACATTGCAGCAAGGGCACTCGTAATAGGAGTTGTATTCTTGCTCATAATGGAATTCAATGCTTACCATTTCTAGAATTTTGTTCTAGTGATAATACCATGGTGAAAATTGACTGTGGTGCAGGAGAGGGGAACAAAGGCCTAACATTGAGCTCTGTCTACTTTTCCTACGAAGGTAGCAACTCATCCACTAGGAAACTAGAGCAGTTGGTCACACACTGCACTTGAAGACGGGAGCAAACTGTCTTTGGGTGTGATGCCAACTCTCATCATGAAATCAGGGGCAGCAAAAGCATCAATTAAAGGGGCCAGTATATTTTAGACTTTCTGCTCTCCAGTAATTTACATGTTTTAAATGTTGGCAAGAAACCTACTTTTGCTAATTGAGTAAGGCAGGAGGTTATCAACCTTGCTTTTTGTACTGATTATATTTCAACTCACCAATTGGAGAGCCCTGGATGAACCATCACTTTCGGATTGTAACTGCATATCTTTTAATGTTAATGTAGTTAAAAGAGCTAATTTACAGGAATTCCAGGAGAACCTGGTTGGAACCCTATATGCAGGATTTTCAGGTAGGATTGGGCAGAATGATTAGATCTTTTGGTGATATTGGCAAGGTCATTTACTCAAATCAAGATGCTATACTTTGACAGATACCACAACAACTGCCCCATGCAAACATGGATGAAATCCAGGAAAGTGACATGGAATACTGTTGACCTTAACTAGGGGAGGCAGAGTAAGACATCCCTTTAACAAGACAAAAAGAACTGGAAAATGGACGGAGTATCACACAGCCCTCCTAGATTATAATAAAAGTTTATGTAAGGACAAATGATCTTTCTGTCAAGCCTTCTGTCAGGAAATATCTAGCCTGTCAGAGGCAGTTAGGCTACAAAGAGCTTTGGCCCACAGTTCAATAAATCTTGTAGAAAAAACATGCAAGTCTACAGGTAGTGTTTACATGCTCGGTTGAACCAACTGTCAAAGTTTCTTTGAGGTACACTTCCCTGGGTGCAGATATAATGGTGAGACTGCGAACTCACAGGCCACTGTCAAAACTCTGGACTAAGAGCATTGCAGAAGGACTGGGGAACTTGCATGTCAAGTAGTCACAATTTATAGTGTTAAATGAGCAATTGATAAGTTTAACTCATTTAAATAGCCAGGTGGAGATGGTATATTTTCTGCACTGCTGCAGAAGTAACCTGACTCACTTTATATCCTCTGTAATCCCTTACAGGCCAGTGTAGCTTTTAGCTATGTTCCTGTGACCTGGAGAGCTACCAGAATAGTGTTTATTCCTAAGTGTGGGCATAACAATTACACCAAAGCTAAGGCCTACCAACCAATCAGTCTTGCATTGTTTCTTTTAAAGGCTTTGGAAAGCCTGATCGAATAATGTAGTTGAAGGAGGATACTGTTGGATACTCCCATTGAAATCAACATGCCTACTAGTCATCAGAGTCCTGTGTAACAGTGCTGCACAGTCTTGTCAGTAGACTGAGGATTAAATGGCTTGGAAGGAAATAACCCTAGGAGCTCTCCTGGACATAGAGGGTGCTTTGATAACACCTCTATGAATCTATGGTTTGGGCTGCACAGAAGTGTGGAGTCAACTGCACTCATTGTAGTTGGTTAAACTCCATGCTCAGAAGCACAAAAATTACAGCTAGCCTCCTTAGGGAATTTAGGGGGATTATCACCACCAGGGGTTGCCTGCAGCTGCTTTGGAGTCTCGTGCAGATGACATAGCATTGATTACTTTTGGGAAATTTCCAAATACAATCTCAGACATGATGAATCATGGACTGAGAAAAATTCCAACTGCTCTTTGCTGGAGAGCTTCTTCATCAATCCTAGCAAAACAGTTGTTCCTTTTAACAACAGGAGGAATTTAAAAGGCATAGGAAATTTTGACCCAGGCAATACACCCCTGGAATATTCAGTCAGTAAAATATCTATGTCTTGTGCTGGATAAGAAATGTATGTATGGGTTGTAATTTTGAGAATCCAAGCTACTCTTGGGAGTTTTGTATAGGAGCTCAGCCTTAGCTGCTGTTGGAGGTACTCCGTTGTTAGCGGATGTGCCCGCATGCCATGCCTGGAAGCCGGTGACGCCTCAAGCGGCTTGTTCTGGGGTTATAATCCCCAAGAGACCGAACCAAATCACTCCGATGGTGTGGCAACTGGTCGTAAAATTTTGCGGCCCGGCGCCTAATTTCATCCTGCACGTAAGGAAGAAATGAAGATTCGTGAAGCAGTCTCGCGGGAAAGGAGCGGTATACAGAATAGATAGCCCGAAGGCCCCTATTCTGCACCCGTTCCAGAAGCAACAGATTGGAGTCTGCGGCCATGCCCCAGATCTCGCAGGCATAAAGTAGGACGGGGATTATAAGCGCTCGAAAAAGGCGTAGCTTAAGCGGGACAGGCATCCCCGACCTCAGCATGGTGTACAATGAAGCGTAGCCCCAGTGGCCCAATGCGCGAGGTCCCGGATATGTCCCTCGAAAGTTAGGCCTCTATCTAGCTTAACTCCCAAGTAGGTGATGGCATTCGTCCATTCTATCCTCCTGAGTTAGGTGAATGTGGTGAAGTTTGCAGGAAAGCGGCGCTTGGTAAAGAGAATGGCGTGCCTTTTTCCGGATTAATGGATAACTGCACCACTCTTGGAGGAGGCGGAGGTGTCTCCGAATGGGGTTAAAAGGCTCTGCGTGGGTTTTTATCTGTCCAATACAGGAACACGTCGTCGGCGTCTTGTGCCATATTGACGTGCTGCTCTGTAGGAAGGTCGGCCACATACACGATAAAAAGCCTGGGGGATAACACAGAACCTTCGGGGACTCCGACTCGTATTGGCCTTTGTGTTAATTTGTATCCCGTAACTAAAACCACAAAAACTGCGGCTTTAAGGTATGTATGTAGAAGATGAATAATGTGTTTAGGGAGCTCCAGGTAGATGAGCTTCTCGACGTCCAGAGAGACCGCCGCGGTGTAAGCACTGTCCTGGTATCCCAGAGCAGCAGCCTTCACCACACGCAGCAACTGCTGGGGGATCGAGAGCCCAGGACGGAAGCCGAACAAGTGTGCTGGGATGGCTCGAGTCTCCCAAGGTTGGAGACAAGCGGGCTAGTAAAATCCTCTCGAAGCCCTTCGAGGTTTATGGATCTGTAGTTGGCAGGTGAGCCGCATCTTTCCCCGGCCTCAAAATGCAGATCACCCGAGCCTCCCTCCACTCGCGTGGAAAGTGGCGCAGGGTGAAACACATGTTGAAACCCTTGGTTAGAAAGAGCACGGCCCTGAAGGGAAGGCAGCGTAGCATGGCGGGTATAAGCCCGTCAGGCCCCGCTGCCTTTTTGGGGTTGAGGCGCCGGAGTGCGCCCTGGAGTTCGCTGGGTCTTAAGACAGGAAATCGATCCGCATCGTCGGGAGGTCGTCAAAAAACCCGGCGTACCTCCCTCCGAGTGCGTTCGGAGAAAGCGTCGTCCTCAGGGTCATCTCGAGGCCGCATAGTCCTCTCAAGATAGTCGGCGAACATATCGCCTTTGGCTTGGGATGGTAGGCCAGGCCTTGGGTGCCTTAGAGAGGGGAAGAATATTGACCTCGGTTTCGGAGTCGTTTGCCTATCTTCCACACGTCGTCATCGAGGTTCATACGGGTCATCGTGTACTCCCACGCGCCCACCCTGTGCTGGTGTAGGCGGTGACGGACCTCGGCGCAAACGCCTATGAAACGCTCGATTATGTAGCGTGCGGTGACGCTGATAGAGTCTGCGTACCGCCCAGGATCGACGGATTATCAGTAGCAGCTCGACAGGAAGGGTGTCAGGGAGCTGGGGTGTTAAAGGTAATGTTGTGAACCGTTCATATCACGATGGAGGTGAAGGAGGAGACCGCCGCCTCCAGGGTTGGGATATCTGTGATTCTAGGATTGGGTGGAAGGGAATCGTGAAGACAAGCCTTGACACAGTCCCAATCGACTTCCCGGTGTTGATCCGGAACATTGTGGCTGGCAACCCTGGTGTTAACCTCAGCTAACACGGGATTATAATCGGAGTGTAATGCGTTGAGAGATGTGAGTGAGAGATGAAAGGGGAAATGTTTGATGATCGCGAAGTCGATAACGGAAGTTCGTCCTTGACCTCATGGATGGTGGGTGGGTTGCCAGGGCCCCTCTACTCTGAGATGAGGGTCCGCATCTATCATGCGTATAATTTCATTGCCTCGTCTATCTGCCCGGGGGCCGCAATGCCAACGCGCATGTTTGGTATTGAAGTCCCCATCCATAGGATGTAGGGAGAAGATGGAGAGGTAATAGCTAAGTACGAACAGCCTTCGGGGTGGATGATAAACAGACACCATCATGACTTCCGCTCTGCTGAGATCGAGCAGGCAGCCGTGGCCTCAACGGCCTTACTTTCGGTGTCACAGTGTTTATACCGTGAGCGCTATCCGTTGATTGGTCCAGAGTGGGCAGAGGTACGGCAGCCGGTTGGCGGGGTTCTGTCTCTAATGCTGTTATCTGATTGGCGTGCTATGTTTTCCTGTCTTATATACTGATTTCTGTTTTCATTGACTGGGTGCCAGTTGCTGTTTAGCTTTAAGGCCTCTTCATTCTTATTAAAATTTATAATACCAACAAGGACATCATTATAAATTGAAGTGAGTCGTGCAACCGTGATTTTGAACCAACAGAACTATCAACAAAAAATCTTCGATCTTTTGAAACCAGACACATACTGTAAAACTCGAGAGATCCCACAGCACGCATTCTTAGAAAAACGAATCTTCTGATTAAGAGTTCTTCCCTGCCAACGGAGGATAAACGCCACTTCTCCAGATCTGAAGCACAGCCACCTAGACTCTACGGCTTAGCTAAGATCCACAAGCCGTATGTACCTTTAAGGCCCATTGTCAGCGGTATTGGGTCCCTGCCTATGCCTTAGCAAAATACCTAACTGGTTTATTACAACCACACCTTCATCAAAGATTCGACTCACTTCATTCACCCCTCAGGGACTCACCTTATGTGAGTACGGGTTTTTGGCGTACCCGGGGGTTCCCGAGCCAATCATCGCCACATTCATCCCCTCACCCCCATCCGGTCAAGGTGGGTTCTTCTCGTGACCGGTGGACACAAGGTAGGCTCTCGTGCGTTCTTTGCATTCCATTCATTCCGCACCTCACTATCGTTTCTTTCTTCTCTTCTATTTCTGCACATTTCGCCCCACGCCCATTCATTTACACGTCTCTTTTACTTCTTCGTCGGCCTACCTTGAGTGCGAAACGCCCACACACTTTTAGTTTCTTTTAACCTTTTATGTTAATCCTCCGTGGACACAGCCTGACGGATACCCGCGCACTGGTGCGCAGCTGGGTGAGTGGGTAATGGCGTCACCACCCGGGGTCGTCATGTAGGGTATGTGTTCGTATCCGCTGTTCAACTGCAGTCCCGCGGGGGGGCCATTGCATGAGCTGCTGGCTTCCGACGGCGATTGGGTCCCTCTGTCTATGTTCTGGGAGGTGTGACCCTGGGGTGAGCTAGGTATAGATAGGCCACTCACCCAAGCCGGGGTAACGCCCGAGAAGTCAGAGCCCGAGGTCGGAGACGGTTGCAATGGTGGAGGATTTATCTCGCTATGGAGCACCCTTCCTCCATTAATACAAATAAGCGCCGAAAAGTTATTGTAACAGAAGTAGCACCGCCGTCATCTGGTTGTTACTTGGTCATTTCGAGAACAGAAGAAGGACAAAACTTTGAGAGGGTGAACCCTTTTATAATTCTGAAGGGCATAGATGCTATTGCTGGTGCGGTTCAATCATGCACTCGTCTACGGAATGGTTCCTTATTGGCACAAACTAAGTCCGATCAGCAAAGTAAGACCTTGTTGCGCGCTACGCTTCTCCACGGTTACCCCATCCGTGTTGAGAAGCACCGCACATTGAACTCCTGTCGGGGCGTCGTTACCACCCATAGCCTCGATGGTATATCGGACGAGGATCTCGTAGAATATCTATCCGATCAAAAGGTGACTGCAGTGCATCGAGTGCAGGCCAAACGCGACGGCGTATTGGTACCCACTCGTACCCTGTTTATTACATTTGATGGCGTCGATCTGCCCACGAGCATTTCCGCAGGGTACGAACGGATTTCTGTGAGGCCTTATATTCCTAGACCTCTGCGTTGTTTTAAAAGCCAACGTTTTGGGCATATGCAAGTCTCATGTAAGAGTGCCGTTAACATCTGTGCAACATGTAGCCAGCCCTCACACGAAGGTACCTGTTCAACAGCCCCCGTCTGCGTTAATTGTAAAGGGTCTCATTCTGCTTCGTTTGCCGACTGTCCGCGGTACTTGGACGAGAAGGCGATCCAGGAGATCCGGGTAAAGGAAAAACTCTCCTTCGCTGAAGCCCGGAGGCGTTACCATGCGCGCCAACCTTCACTCCTGCGATCTGGCACATTTAGTTCTGTTGTTGCCTCGCCAGTACCACGAGTAGATGCCGAAACTCAGACCTGGACCATGACTGGATTAACCGCCACTACCATCCGGCCGTCTATTAAGGCTACAGTTACCAAGCCGTATAAACCTGGTCCCAAGTCTATGAAGTCGCAAGCCGTTGAAAAGAAGCCCAAGCAGAAACTTCGTAGGGAAGATTTTTTGAAAGACCCTCCGCGTGCGCGCGGTAACAAAAGTTCACCTTCTCCTCCTCGGAGGTCGCTGTCCCAGGAAGGTCCTGGGACAAGCCGCGCTCAGCGGCACCCCTCACCCGTCGCCACCCAGAACCGATTCACGGCGCTTGAATCGGTTTCTGGTACTGAGCGCGTGGGCCGTCCCTCCGAGGAAGCTATGGAGTCTGACCAACTCCATACGAAAAGCCCGAGCCCAAAGGTTAAGCAAAAGATTCTTTTAAGCCGCCCTTCTAAGTAGACAGTTTATCCCTTTTATTCATGGCTATCCTGACCTGGAATGTACGTGGTGTACGATCGCATAGGGCGGAACTGCAACTTTTATTGCGTTCCCATTCACCTATGATCGTGTGTTTGCAGGAGACCAAGCTTCGCCCTCACGACCCTTTCGATCTCCGAGGGTACACTCCGGTTCGCTACGACCTTGAACCGGAGGAGGGTACTCCTGCTCATGGAGGTGTCATGTTGTTAGTGCGTAACGACGTTCATTTTAAACCTGTCACACTTACATCCGACTTGCAAGCTGTTGCCGTTCGCCTTCACTTACCCGGCTTTTTGTTTTCTGTTTGCTCTGTGTATTCACCTCCATCGTTTCCCCTCGCTCCCGCGGACATTCGAGCTCTCCTGTCCGCTCTCCCAACACCCTTTCTTCTGGTGGGAGATTTTAATGCCCATCACCCACTATGGGGTTCGCCAAGGGCTTGTGCGAGGGGAACTCTTCTTTCCGACATTTTTTATCAGTTCAATCTTTCCATCCTCAATACCGGTGCACCTACTTTTATTTCTGATTCTTCTGGTGCATTCTCTCACCTGGACCTTGTCATTTGTTCCCTCCAGCTTGCTCATCGTCTTCAGTGGAACGTCGTCGCTGACACCTACTCCAGCGACCATTACCCCTGCATCGTCTCTCTTTTGTCGCACCACGTACAGCATTCCAGAGTACCTACCTGGATATTCGCAAAAGCCGACTGGAGCTTGTATTCCAGCCTCGTGCATTTTGACGACCAGCCCTTCTCCGATATTAACCACGTAGCGCAGCACCTTACGGCTATTATTTTCGCTGCCGCCGAACGCGCTATACCCCGTTCATCCTCTCAACCTCGGCGGCCACCTGTTCCGTGGTGGAACGAGGATTGTCGGGACGCCGTTCGTGCCCGTAGAACTGCGCTTAGGGTGTTTCGGCGACACCCTACAATTGATAATTTGGTGACTTTTAAACAATCGCGCGCCAGGGCTCGTCGCATTATTCAGGATAGCAAGAAGGCGTCGTGGACTCGTTTTGTCGAGTCTTTTAATCGCTTTACGCCTTCATCTGTTGTTTGGGATAAACTTCGTCGCTTCTCAGGTAAAGTGTCGCATTGTACTGTTTCTGGCCTTCAGGTTTCCAATGCCACTATAGTGGATCCGGCTGCCATCGCTAACACTGCTGAATTGGAGGCGGTATCCAGTTCAAACCATTATTCCGCCGGATTTCGCTCTATCAAAGACCGGCTGGATTCCGACTCCTTTAATTTTCGGTCTCCTAATAATGAGTGCTATAATGAACTTTTCACAATGAGGGAGCTGAAGCACGCTCTTCATTGCTCTAGGCACTCCGCTCCTGGGCCGGACGGCATTCATGTCCTGATGTTAAAGCACCTTTCAGCGGACAGTAAACTCTTTCTCTTACAGGTCTATAACCGTATTTGGCAAGACGGCATTTTTCCTTCCGTTTGGCGCGAAGCCACCATTGTCCCTATTCTTAAGCCTGGGAATTATCGCCAACTACCTTCCAGCTACCGCCCTATCTCCCTCACCAGTTGCATTTGCAAGGTGATGGAGCGCATGATCAACGGGCGGTTGACATGGTGGCTTGAGTCTCAGAAACTTTTAGCTAACGCTCAGTGCGGATTTCGTCGCTATCGCTCTACCGTCGACCATCTGGTGTCCTTGTCGACGCATGTTATGAATGGATTTCTGAGAAGGTGTCAAACCGTGGCTGTGTTTTTTGACCTGGAGAAAGCTTATGACACTTGTTGGAGGGGCGGCATTTTACGTACACTTCTCGATTGGAATATCCGCGGTCGTCTTCCCATATTTCCCCTCAGGGGCTCACCTTATGTGAGTACGGGTTTTTGGCGCACCCGGGGGTTCCCGAGCCATTCATCGCCACATTCATCCCCTCACCCCCATCCGGTCGAGGTGGGTTCTTCAAGTGACCGGTGGACACAAGGTAGGCTCTCGTGCGTTCTTTACATTCCATTCATACCGCACCTCCCCATCGTTTCTTTCTTCCCTTATCACTTTCCGGCCATTTCGCACCATGACATTCGCATATCTCTTTTTCTTCCCCGCCGGCCTACCTTGCGTGCGAAACGCCCACACTGTTTTAGTTTCTTTTATCTTTTTATTTAAATCCTCCGTGGACACAGCCTGACGGATACCCGCGCACCGCGTGCGCAGCTGGGTGAGTGGGTAATGGCGTCATCCCCACCACCCGGGGTCGTCATGTAGGGTATGTGTTCGTATCCGCTGTTCAACTGCAGTCCCGCGGGGGGGCCATTGCATGAGCTGCTGACTTCTGACGGCGATTGGGTCCCTCTGTCTATGTTCTGGGAGGTGTGACCCTGGGGACGAGTCTGGTATAGATAGGCCACTCACCCAAGCCGGGGTAACGCCCGAGAAGTCAGAGCCCGAGGTCGGAGACGGTTGCAATGGTGGAGGATTTATTTCGCTATGGAGCACCCTTCCTCCATTACTACTAACAAGCGCCGAAAAGTCTATGTAACAGAAGTGACACCACCGACAACTGGTTGTTACTTGGTCATTTCACGAACCGAAGAAGGACAAAGCTTTGAGAAGGTGAACCCTTTCATCATTCAAAAGGGCATTGATGCAATTGCTGGTGCGGTTCAGTCCTGCACTCGTCTACGGAATGGTTCCTTATTAGCCCAAACGAAATCCGATCTGCAAAGTAAGACCTTGTTGCGCGCTACGCTTCTCCACGGCTATCCTATCCGTGTCGAGAAGCACCGCACATTGAATTCCTGTCGAGTCGTTATTACCACCCATAGCCTCGATGGTATATCGGACGAGGACCTGGTAGAATATCTTGCAGACCAGAAGGTGACAGCGGTCCATCGAGTGCAGGCCAAACGCGACGGCGTATTGGTACCCACTCGTACCCTGTTTATTACATTTGATGGCGTCGATCTGCCCACGAGCATCTCCGCAGGGTACGAACGAATTTCGGTGAGGCCTTATATTCCTAGACCTCTGCGTTGTTTTAAATGCCAACGTTTTGGGCATACGCAAGTCTCATGTAAGAGTGCCGTTAACATCTGTGCAACATGTAGCCAGCCCTCACACGAAGGTACCTGTTCAACAGCCCCCGTCTGCGTTAATTGCAAAGGGTCTCATTCTGCTTCGTTTGCCGACTGTCCGCGGTACTTGGACGAGAAGGAGATCCGGGTAAAGGAAAAACTCTCCTTCGCTGAAGCCCGGAGGCGTTACCATGCGCGCCAACCTTCACTCCTGCGATCTGGCACATTTAGTTCTGTTGTTGCCTCGCCAGTACCACGAGTAGATGCCGAAACTCAGACCTGGACCTTGACTGGATTAACCGCCACTACCATCCGGCCGTCTATTAAAGCTACTGTTACCAAGCCTTATAAACCTGGTCCAAAGTCAATGAAGTCGCAAGCCGCTGAAAAGAAGCCCAAGCAGAAACTACGTAGGGAAGATTTCTTGAAAGACCCTCCGCGTGCGCGCGGTAGCAAAAGTTCACCTTCTCCTCCTCGGAGGTCGCTGTCCCAGGAAGGTCCTGGGACAAGCCGCGCTCAGCGGCACCCCTCACCCATCGCCACCCAGAACCGATTCACGGCGCTTGAATCGGTTTCTGGCACTGAGCGCGTGGGCCCTCCCTCCGAGGAAGCTATGGAGTCTGACCAACTCCATACAAAAAGCCCGAGCCCAAAGGTTAAACAAAAGGTAATTTTAAGCCGCCCTTCTAAGTAGACAGTTTATCCCTTTTATTCATGGCTATCCTGAGCTGGAATGTACGTGGTGTACGATCGCATAGGGCGGAACTGCAACTTTTATTGCGTTCCCATTCACCTATGGTCGTGTGTTTGCAGGAGACCAAGCTTCGCCCTCACGACCCTTTCGATCTCCGAGGGTACACTCCGGTTCGCTACGATCTTGAACCGGAGGAGGGTGCTCCTGCTCATGGAGGTGTCATGATTGTGGTGCGTAATGACGTTCATTTTCAAACTATCACACTTACGTCCGACTTGCAAGCTGTTGCCATTAGACTGCAGTTACCCGGTTTTTTCTTTTCTGTTTGTTCTGTGTATACACCTCCATCGTCTCCCCTCGCTCCCGCGGACATTCGATCTCTCCTGTCCGCTCTCCCAACACCATTTCTTCTGTTGGGAGATTTTAATGCCCATCACCCACTATGGGGTTCGCCAAGGGCTTGTGCGAGGGGAACTCTTCTTTCCGACATTTTTTATCAGTTCAATCTTTCCATCCTCAATACAGGTGCACCTACTTTTATTTCTGATTCTTCTGCTACATTTTCTCACCTGGACCTTGCAATTTGCTCACTCCAGCTTGCACGTCGTCTTCAGTGGAACGTCGTCGCTGACACCTACTCCAGCGACCATTACCCCTGCATCGTTTCTCTTCTGTCGCACCACGTACAGCATTCCAGAGTACCTACCTGGATATTCGCAAAAGCCGACTGGAGCTTGTATTCCAGCCTCGTGCATTTTGACGACCAGCCCTTCTCCGACATTCACCAACTAGTGCAGCACCTTACGTCTGTTATTTTCTCTGCCGCCGAACGCGCAATACCCCGTTCATCCTCCCAACCTCGGCGGCCACCTGTTCCGTGGTGGAACGAGGATTGTCGGGACGCCGTTCGTGCCCGTAGGACTGCACTTAGGGTGTTTCGGCGACACCCTACACTTGATAATTTGGTGACTTTTAAACAATCGCGCGCCAGGGCTCGTCGCATTATTCAGGATAGCAAGAAGGCATCTTGGGCTCGTTTTGTCGAGTCTTTTAATCGTTTTACGCCTTCATCCGTTGTTTGGGATAAACTTCGTCGCTTCTCAGGTAAAGTGTCACATTGTACTGTTTCTGGCCTTCAGGTTTCTAATGCGACCATAGTGGATCCGGCTGCCATCGCTAACACTCTGGGTTCTGCCTTTGAGGCGGTTTCCAGTTCAGACCATTATTCCGCCGGCTTTCGCTCTATTAAAGACCGGCAGGATTCCGCATCATATACTTTTCGGTCTGTTAATGATGAATGCTATAACGAACTATTCACAATGAGGGAGCTGGAGCACGCTCTTCATTGCTCTCGGCACTCCGCTCCCGGGCCGGACGGCATTCATGTCCTGATGTTAAAGAACCTTTCAGCCGACAGTAAACTATTTCTCTTACAGGTCTATAACCGTATTTGGCAAGACGGCATTTTTCCTTCCGTTAGGCGCGAAGCCACCATTGTCCCTATACTTAAGCCTGGGAAGGATCGCCAACTACCTTCCAGCTATCGCCCTATCTCCCTCACCAGTTGCATTTGCAAGGTGATGTAGCGCATGATCAACGGGCGGTTGACATGGTGGCTTGAGTCTCAGAAACTTCTAGCGAACGCTCAGTGCGGGTTTCGTCGCTATCGCTCTACCGTCGACCATCATGTGTCCTTGTCGACGCATATTATGAATGGATTTCTGAGAAAGTGTCAAACCGTGGCTCTATTTTTTGACCTGGAGAAAGCTTATGACACTTGTTGGAGGGGCGGCATTTTACGTACACTTCACGATTGGAATATCCGCGGTCGTCTTCCCATATTTCTTCGGGAGTTTATGACGGACCGCGTCTTTCGTGTACGTGTGGGCTCGGTTTTCTCTCGTCGTTTTATTCAAGAGAACGGAGTACCGCAGGGCTCTGTACTCAGTGTCACACTTTTTGCGATTGCTATCAACCCCATTGTTGATTGTATTCCACCTGGCATTTCATCGTCCCTTTTTGTTGACGATTTCGCTATTTATTGCAGTTCACGGCGGACCTGTCTACTCGAACGCCGTCTCCAGAGCTGTATCGACCGTCTCTACGCCTGGAGTAACGCCAACGGCTTTAATTTCTCCGCCGAGAAATCCGTCTGCATCAACTTTTGGCGCCGGAAGTATTTCCCTCCGCCCACTCTCCATCTTGGGCCAGGGATACTTCCGTTTGCAGACGAGGCGAAATTTTTGGGGTTGATTTTTGACAGGAAGTTGTGTTGGACCTCGCACGTTTTCTTTTTAAAAGCAAAGTGTGACCGTTCTCTTAATCTTTTACGTGTTTTAAGTGGCACATCCTGGGGAGCTGATCGGACCGTCCTTCTTCGCCTTTATCGCTCTTTGGTCCGATCCAAGCTTGATTACGGGTGTATTGTTTATTCGTCGGCACGTCCATCTGTGTTACGTCGTTTGAATGCCATTCACCATCGTGGCATAAGAGTCGCTACAGGGGCCTTTCCAACTAGCCCTGTACCCAGTCTGTACGCAGAAGCTGCAGAGCCTCCGCTGTCCTTCCGGCGTGAGATGCTTTTGTGCAGCTATGCTTGTCGACTCTCAAGCTTGCCTAACCACCCGTCCTTCGATGTATTTTACGAGGATTCGCTTGATCGCCAATATTTTGTTAGCTCCTCTGCATTGCTCCCTCCAGGGGTTCGATTTCGACTGCTACTTCGGCATTTGGACGTTAGGCCAGCGCCGGCCCTTACCCGAGGGGAAACGCGCTTTCCTCCATGGTCGCGCGCTGAGGCCCACATCCACCTTGGGCTGACGTCGATGCCGAAGAATGAGACCCCTGCTTCAGTCCTTAGATCCGCATTTTTAGAACTTCAGGCAACATTCGGGGACTGTAATTTTATTTATACTGATGGGTCTAAGACTGATGTTGGAGCAGGATGTGCATTTGTTTTAGGTGCGCATAGTTTTACTTTTCGTTTACCCGGCAATGTTCGATTTATACCGCCGAACTTTTTAGTATCTATCAATGTGTTTTATACATTCAGCGGCATGTCTTACGGCGTTGTGTTGTTTGTTCGGACTCTCTGAGTGCCCTTCAGAGTATTAACGCGCTGTACTCTTACCACCCCCTCGTACAGCGCATTCATGACCTGCTCCATTCGCTAGGTGCCTCTGGCATCAGCGTCTCTTTTATGTGGATTCCAGGTCATGTGGGTATCTCAGGGAATGAGTCGGCCGACGCCGCTGCGAAATCGGCGATTTTATTACCCAGATTTTTTACTTCTGTTGTTCCCTCGTCAGATTCGTGTGTTATTTTACGTCGCCGCATCCTCTCGCGCTGGCGCGATGAGTGGACGGCCCTCCGGGGGAACAAGTTGCGGGAGGTTAAACCTCTTCCGCTAGTCTGGGCTACCTCTTCCCGTGCTTCTCGTCGGGAAGAGGTACTTTTAACACGCCTTCGTATCGGACATTGCCTTTTTAGTCATAGATACCTGTTAAGTGGTGATCCCGCACCTCTGTGTGGTCAGTGTGACGTGCCCTTAACGGTCCGTCACATTTTAACCGAGTGTCAAGTTTTAGCCCCACTGCGCGTTCGCGTGGGTCTGCCTGTTGGCCTAGCCAACGTGTTGGCAGACGACGCGCATGCTGTAGAATGTCTTTTACGTTTTATCACTGACATTGGTTTTAGCCGTCGCATTTGATGCGCTGAGCGCCTTTTAGCTGTTTGATTTTATATTGTTAGTTTAATGGGGCCCTTCTCCCCAGACATAAGGCGCTCATGTTCCTTACATTCTACAGTTCTTGACACGTTTTATTCTGTTAGTGACCATGATTTTAGTGTGTTGGTTTTTTAGATATTTGTATTGTTATTTTGTTGTTATTGATATTGTTGTTATTTTTTTATTGTTGTTATTGTTATTATTGTTGTTATTGTTGTTATTATTATTGTTATTGTTATATTATTGTTATTTTAGCCTTTTTAGACATCGCGGGTTTCTGTCCCGTTTTTTAATTATGCGGTTATTTTATCCTTTTGACTTTATCTTTTATACACTGTAAGGGCGCTGATGACCTTAGTAGTTTAGCGCCCTTAAACCGCATCTCATCATCATCATTCCCATATTTCTTCGGGAGTTCATGACGGACCGCGTCTTTCGTGTACGTGTGGGCTCGGTTTTATCTAGTCGTTTTATTCAAGAGAACGGAGTACCGCAGGGCTCTGTACTCAGTGTCACACTTTTTGCAATTGCTATCAACCCCATTGTTGATTGTATTCCACCTGGCATTTCATCGTCCCTTTTTGTTGACGATTTCGCTATTTATTGCAGTTCACGGCGGACCTGTCTACTCGAACGCCGTCTCCAGAGCTGTATCGACCGTCTCTACGCCTGGAGTAGCGCCAACGGCTTTAATTTCTCCGCCGAGAAATCCGTCTGCATCAACTTCTGGCGCCGGAAGTATTTCGCTCCGCTCTCTCTCCATCTAGGGCCAGGGATGCTTCCGTTTGCAGACGAGGCGAAATTTTTGGGGTTGATCTTTGATAGAAAGTTGTGTCGGACCTCGGACATTTCTTTTTTAAAAGCAAAGTGTGACCGTTCTCTTAATCTTTTACGTGTTTTAAGTGGCACATCCTGGGAAGCTGATCGGACCATCCTTCTGCGTCTATATCGCTCTTTGGTCCGATCCAAACTTGATTACGGGTGTATTGTCTTTTCATCGGCACGTCCATCTGTGTTACGTCGCTTGGATCCCATTCATCATCGTGGTATTAGAGTCGCTGCAGGGGCCTTTCCAACTAGTCCCGTGCCCAGTCTTTACGCTGAAGCTGCAGAGCCTCCGCTGTCATCCAGGCGTGAGATGCTCTTGTGCAGCTATGCCTGTGGACTCTCCAGCTTGCCTGACCACCCGTCTTTCGCGGCATTTTTTGAGGATTCACTTGACCGGCAATATTTAGTTAGCTCCTCTGCATTGCTCCGTCCAGGGGTTCGATTTCGACTGCTACTTCGGCATTTGGACGTTACGCCAGCGCCGGCCCTTCCAAGGGGGGAAACGCGTTTTCCTCCATGGTCGCGCGCTGAGGCCCTCTGTCACCTTGGGCTATCGTCAATGCTAAAGAATGAGACCCCTTCTTCAGTCTTTAGATCAGCGTTTTTAGAACTTCAGTCGCAATTTGGGGACTTGCCTTTTATCTTTCCTGATGGATCAAAGACTGATGCTGGAGTAGGATGTGCCTTTTTTGTGGTGGAAATAGTTTTACCTTTCGTTTACCAGAGCAATGTTCGATTTTTACCGCCGAACATTTTAGCATTTATCAGTCTCTTTTATATATTCAGCGGCACGACTTACGGCACTGTTTGATTTGTTCCGACTCCCTGAGTGCTCTTCAAAGTATTCGCGCACTGTACACTTACCACCCCCTCGTACAGCGCATACATGACCTGCTCCACTCGCTTGGTGCCTCTGGCATCAGCGTCTCTTTTATGTGGATTCCAGGTCATGTGGGCATCTCAGGGAACGAGTCAGCCGACGCCGCTGCGAAATCGGCGATTTTATTACCCAGATTTTTTACCCCTGTTGTTCCCTCGTCAGATTCGTGTGTTATTTTACGTCGCCGCATCCTCTCGCGCTGGCGCGATGAGTGGACGGCCCTCCGGGGGAACAAGTTGCGGGAGGTTAAACCTCTTCCGCTAGTGTGGGCTACCTCTTCCCGTGCTTCTCGTCGGGAAGAGGTACTTTTAACACGCCTTCGTATCGGACATTGCCTTTTTAGTCATAGATACCTGCTTAGTGGTGATCCCGCACCTCTGTGTGGTCAGTGTTCTATGCCATTAACGGTCCGTCACATTTTAACCGCCCCTCAGGGCTCACCTTATGTGAGTACGGGTTTTTGGCGCACCCGGGGGTTCTCGAGCCAATCATCGCCACATTCATCCCCTCACCCCCATCCGGTCGAGGTGGGTTCTTCAAGTGACCGGTGAACACAGAGTAGGCTCTCGTGCGTTCTTTGCGTTCCATCCATACCGCACCTCACCATCGTTTCTTTCTTCCCTTATTTTCCGGCCATTTCGCACCACGACATTCGCATATCTCTCTTTTACTTCCCCGCCGGCCTACCTTGCGTGCGAAACGCCCACGCAGTTTTAGTTTCTTTTATCTTTTTATTTACATCCTCCGTGGACACAGCCTGACGGATACCCGCGCACGGGGTGCGCAGCTGGGTGAGTGGGTAATGGCGTCATCCCCACCACCCGGGGTCGTCATGTAGGGTTTGTGTTCGTATCCGCTGTTCAACTGCAGTCCCGCGGGGGGCCATTGCATGAGCTGCTGACTTCTGACGGCGATTGGGTCCCTCTGTCTATGTTCTGGGAAGTGTGACCCTGGGGTGAGTCTGGTATAGATAGGCCACTCACCCAAGCCGGGGTAACGCCCGAGAAGTCAGAGCCCGAGGTCGGAGACGGTTGCAATGGTGGAGGATTTATTTCGCTATGGAGCACCCTTCCTCCATTAATACAAACAAGCGCCGAAAAGTCATTGTAACAGAAGTAGCACCGCCGTCATCTGGTTGTTACTTGGTCATTTCGAGAACAGAAGAAGGACAAAACTTTGAGAAGGTGAACCCTTTTATAATTCAGAAGGGCATAGATGCTATTGCTGGTGCGGTTAAATCATGCACTCGTCTACGGAATGGTTCCTTATTGGCACAAACTAAGTCCGATCAGCAAAGTAAGACCTTGTTGCGCGCTACGCTTCTCCACGGTTACCCCATCCGTGTTGAGAAGCACCGCACATTGAACTCCTGTCGGGGCGTCGTTACCACCCATAGCCTCGATGGTATATCGGACGAGGATCTCGTAGAATATCTAGCCGATCAAAAGGTGACTGCAGTGCATCGAGTGCAGGCCAAACGCGACGGCGTATTGGTACCCACTCGTACCCTGTTTCTAACATTTGATGGCGTCGATCTGCCCACGAGCATCTCCGCAGGGTACGAACGGATTTCTGTGAGGCCTTATATTCCTAGACCTCTGCGTTGTTTTAAGTGCCAACGTTTTAGGCATACGCAAGTCTCCTGTAAGAGTGCCGTTAACATCTGTGCAACATGTAGCCAGCCCTCACACGAAGGTGCCTGTTCAACAGCCCCCGTCTGCGTTAATTGTAAAGGGTCACATTCTGCTTCGTTTGCCGACTGTCCGCGGTATTTGGACGAGAAGGCGATCCAGGAGATCCGGGTAAAGGAGAAACTCTCCTTCGCCGAAGCCCGGAGGCGTTTCCATGCGCGCCAACCTTCACTCCTGCGATCTGGCACATTTAGTTCTGTTGTTGCCTCGCCAGTACCACGAGTAGATGCCGAAACTCTGACCTGGACCTTGACTGGATTAACCGCCACTACCATCCGGCCGTCTATTAAAGCTACTGTTACCAAGCCCTATAAACCTGGTCCAAAGTCAATGAAGTCGCAAGCCGCTGAAAAGAAGCCCAAGCAGAAACTACGTAGGGAAGATTTTTGAAAGACCCTCCGCGTGCGCACGGTAACAAAAGTTCACCTTCTCCTCCTCGGAGGTCGTTGTCCCAGGACGGTCCTGGGACAAGCCGCGCTCAGCGGCACCCCTCACCCATCGCCACCCAGAACCGTTTCACGGCGCTTGAATCGGTTTCTGGCACTGAGCGCGTGGGCCGTCCCTCCGAGGAAGCTATGGAGTCTGACCAACTCCATACAAAAAGCCCGAGCCCAAAGGTTAAACAAAAGGTAATTTTAAGCCGCCCTTCTAAATAGACAGTTTATCCCCTTTTTTTAATGGCTATCCTGACCTGGAAGGTACGTGGTGTACGATCGCATAGGGCGGAACTGCAACTTTTATTGCGTTCCCATTCGCCTATGGTCGTCTGTTTGCAGGAGACTAAGCTTCGCCCTCACGATCCTTTTGATTTCCGAGGATATACTCCGGTTCGCTACGACCTTGAACCGGAGGAGGGTACTCCTGCTCATGGAGGTGTCATGTTCTTAGTGCGTAACGACGTTCATTTTACACCTGTCACACTTACATCCGACGTGCAAGCTGTTGGCGTTCGCCTTCACTTACCCGGCTTTTTGTTTTCTGTTTGCTCTGTATATTCACCTCCATCGTCTCCCCTCGCTCCCGCGGACATTCGAGCTCTCCTGTCCGCTCTCCCAACACCATTTCTTCTGTTGGGAGATTTTAATGCCCATCACCCACTATGGGGTTCGCCAAGGGCTTGTGCGCGGGGAAATCTTCTTTCCGACATTTTTATCAGTTCAATCTTTTCATCCTCAATACAGGTGCACCTACTTTTATTTCTGATTCTTCTGGTACATTCTCTCACCTGGACCTTGCCATTTGCTCACTCCAGCTTGCACGTCGTCTTCAGTGGAACGTCGTCGCTGACACCTACTCCAGCGACCATTACCCCTGCATCGTTTCTCTTCTGTCGCACCACGTACAGCATTCCAGAGTACCTACCTGGATATTCGCAAAAGCCGACTGGAGGTTGTATTCCAGCCTCGTGCATTTTGACGACCAGCCCTTCTCCGACATTAATCAACTAGTGCAGCACCTTACGTCTATTATTTTCTCAGCCGCCGAACGTGCAATACCCCGTTCATCCTCCCAACCTCGGCGGGCACCTGTTCCGTGGTGGAGCGAGGATTGTCGGGCCGCCGTTCGTGCCCGTAGGACTGCACTTAGGGTGTTTCGGCGACACCCTACACTTGATTAATTGTTGACTTTTAAACAATCGCGCGCCAGGGCTCGTCGCATTATTCAGGATAGCAAGAAGGCATCTTGGGCTCGTTTTGTCGAGTCTTAATCGTTTTACGCCTTCATCCGTTGTTTGGGATAAACTTCGTCGCTTCTCAGGTAAAGTGTCACATTGTACTGTTTCTGGCCTTCAGGTTTCTAATGCCACCATAGTGGATCCGGCTGCCATCGCTAACACTCTGGGTTCTGCCTTTGAGGCGGTTTCCAGTTCAGACCATTATTCCGCCGGCTTTCGCTCTATTAAGGACCGGCAGGATTCCGCATCATATACTTTTCGGTCTGTTAATGATGAATGCTATAACGAACTTTTCACAATGAGGGAGCTGGAGCACGCTCTTCATTGCTCTCG
Organism: Deroplatys truncata; assembly: GCA_030765065.1. NCBI lineage: Eukaryota > Metazoa > Arthropoda > Insecta > Mantodea > Mantidae > Deroplatys > Deroplatys truncata. The sequence continues at coordinate 498,595,232 of CM060990.1, read as the reverse complement.
GCACTCCGCTCCCGGGCCGGACGGCATTCATGTCCTGATGTTAAAGAACCTTTCAGCCGACAGTAAACTATTTCTCTTACAGGTCTATAACCGTATTTGGCAAGACGGCATTTTTCCTTCCGTTTGGCGCGAAGCCACCATTGTCCCTATACTTAAGCCTGGGAAGGATCGCCAACTACCTTCCAGCTACCGCCCTATCTCCCTCACCAGTTGCATTTGTAAGGTGATGGAGCGCATGATCAACGGGCGGTTGACATGGTGGCTTGAGTCTCAGAAACTTCTAGCGAACGCTCAGTGCGGGTTTCGTCGCTATCGCTCTACCGTCGACCATCTGGTGTCCTTGTCGACGCATATTATGAATGGATTTCTGAGAAAGTGTCAAACCGTGGCTGTATTTTTTGACCTGGAGAAAGCTTATGACACTTGTTGGAGGGGCGGCATTTTACGTACACTTCACGATTGGAATATCCGCGGTCGTCTTCCCATATTTCTTCGGGAGTTTATGACGGACCGCGTCTTTCGTGTACGTGTGGGCTCGGTTTTATCTCGTCGTTTTATTCAAGAGAACGGAGTACCTCAGGGCTCTGTACTCAGTGTCACACTTTTTGCGATTGCTATCAACCCCATTGTTGATTGTATTCCACCTGGCATTTCATCGTCCCTTTTTGTTGACGATTTCGCTATTTATTGCAGTTCACGGCGGACCTGTCTACTCGAACGCCGTCTCCAGAGCTGTATCGACCGTCTCTACGCCTGGAGTAACGCCAACGGCTTTAATTTCTCCGCCGAGAAATCCGTCTGCATCAACTTCTGGCGCCGGAAGTATTTCCCTCCGCCCTCTCTCCATCTTGGGCCAGGGATACTTCCGTTTGCAGACGAGGCGAAATTTTTGGGGTTGATTTTTGATAGGAAGTTGTGTTGGACCTCGCACGTTTCCTTTTTAAAAGCAAAGTGTGACCGTTCTCTTAATCTTTTACGTGTTTTAAGTGGCACATCCTGGGGAGCTGATCGGACCGTCCTTCTTCGCCTTTATCGCTCTTTGGTCCGATCCAAACTTGATTACGGGTGTTTTGTGTATTCGTCGGCACGTCCATCTGTGTTACGTCGTTTGAATCCCATTCATCATCGTGGTCTTAGAGTCGCTACAGGGGCCTTTCCAACTAGCCCCGTGCCCAGTCTTTATGCTGAAGCTGCAGAGCCTCCGCTGTCCTCCAGGCGTGAGATGCTCTTGTGCAGCTATGCCTGTCGACTCTCAAGCTTGCCTGACCACCCGTCTTTCGCGGCATTTTTCGAGGATTCCCTTGACCGGCAATATTTAGTTCGCTCCTCTGCATTGCTCCCTCCAGGGGTTCGATTTCGACTGCTACTTCGGCATTTGGACGTTACGCCAGCGCTGGCCCTTCCAAGGGGGGAAACGCGTTTTCCTCCATGGTCGCGCGCTGAGGCCCTCTGTCACCTTGGGTTATCGTCAATGCCGAAGAATGAGACCCCTTCTTCAGTCTTTAGATCAGCGTTTTTAGAACTTCAGTCGCAATTCGGGGACTTGCCTTTTATCTTTACTGATGGATCTAGGACTGATGCAGGAGTAGGATGTGCCTTTTTTGTGGTGGAAATAGTTTTACCTTTCGTTTACCAGAGCAATGTTCGATTTTTACCGCCGAACTTTTTAGCATTTATCAGTCTCTTTTATATATTCAGCGGCACGACTTACGGCACTGTTTTATTTGTTCCGACTCCCTGAGTGCTCTTCAAAGTATTAGCTCGCTGTACAGTTACCACCCGCTCGTACAGCGCATTCATGACCTGCTCCACTCGCTTGATGTCTCTGGCATCAGCGTCTCCGTCCTGTGGATTCCAGGTCATGTGGGCATCTCAGGTAATGAGTCTGCCGATGTCGCTGCCAAGTCGGCGATTTTATCACCCAGACGTTTTACCTCTGTTGTTCCCTCGTCAGATTTGTTTATTGTTTTACGTCGCCGCATCCTCTCGCTTTGGAGCGATGAGTGGACGGCCCTCCGGGGGAACAAGTTGCGGGAGGTTAAGCCTCTGCCGTTAGTCTGGGCTACCTCTTCCCGTGCTTCTCGTCGGGAAGAGGTAATTTTAACACGCCTTCGTATCGGACATTGCATTTTTAGTCATAAGTATTTGCTGAGTGGTGACCCCGCGCCACTCTGTGGGCAGTGTGACGTGCCCTTAACGGTGCGTCACATTTTAACAGAGTGTCAGGTTTTAGCTGCATTGCGTGCTCGTGTGGGTCTGCCTGTTGGCCTAGCCAACGTTTTGGCAGACGACACGCGTGCTGTAGAATGTGTTTTACGTTTTATTCATGACAGTGATTTTAATCTGCGCATTTAATGCGTTGGGCGTCTGTTGGCTTAGTACTTTTATTCTGTCTGTTTTTTATGGGAACTCTTATCCCCAGTGGACATATGGCGCTCATGTCCCTCGCGTTCTACAGTTCCTGACACGTTTTAATCTTTTATTGCCCTTGCTTTTAGTGTGTTGATTTTTCAGAACTTTGTATTGTTATTATTGTTGTTATTGTTATTGTTGTTATTGTTATTTTGTTATTGTTCTGTTGTTAGTTTTAGCTTTTTCAACATCGCGGGTTTGTGTCCCGTTTTTAACTATGCGGTTTTTTACCTGTTTTATATTTTGACCTTATCTTTTATACATTGTAAGGGCGCTGATGACCGTAGCAGTTTAGCGCCCTTAAACCGCATATCATCATCATTCCCATATTTCTTCGGGAGTTTGACGGACCGCGTCTTTCGTGTACGTTGGGCTCGGTTTTATCTCGTCGTTTTATTCAAGAGAACGGAGTACCGCAGGGCTCTGTACTCAGTGTCACACTTTTTGCGATTGCTATCAACCCGATTGTTGATTTATTCCACCTGGCATTTCATCGTCCCTTTTTGTTGACGATTTCGCTATTTATTGCAGTTCACGGCGGACCTGTCTACTCGAACGCCGTCTCCAGAGCTGTATCGACCGTCTCTACGCCTGGAGTAACGCCAACGGCCTTAATTTGCCGCCGAGAAATCCGTCTGCATCAACTTTTGGCGCCGGAAGTATTTCCCTCCGCCCTCTCTCCATCTTGGGCCAGGGATACTTCCGTTTGCAGACGAGGCGAAATTTTTGGGGTTGATTTTTGACAGGAAGTTGTGTTGGACCTCGCACGTTTCCTTTTTAAAAGCAAAGTGTGACCGTTCTCTTAATCTTTTACGTGTTTTAAGTGGCACATCCTGGGGAGCTGATCGGACCGTCCTTTATCGCTCTTTGGTCCGATCCAAGCTTGATTACGGGTGTATTGTTTATTCGTCGGCACGTCCATCTGTGTTACGTCGCTTGAATGCCATTCACCATCGTGGCATAAGAGTCGCTACAGGGGCCTTTGCAACTAGCCCTGTACCCAGTCTGTACGCAGAAGCTGCAGAGCCTCCGCTGTCCTTCCGGCGTGAGATGCTTTTGTGCAGCTATGCTTGTCGACTCTCAAGCTTGCCTAACCACCCGTCCTTCGATGTATTTTACGAGGATTCGCTTGATCGCCAATATTTCGTTAGCTCCTCTGCATTGCTCCCTCCAGGGGTTCGATTTCGACTGCTACTTCGGCATTTGGACGTTACGCCAGCGCCGGCCCCTACCCGAGGGGAAACGCGCTTTCCTCCATCGTCGCGCGCTGAGGCCCACATCCACCTTGGGCTAACGTCGATGCCGAAAAATGCGACCCCTGCTTCTGTTCTTAGATCCGCCTTTTTAGAACTACAGGTGCAGTTCGGGGACTGTCATTTTATATATACTGATGGGTCTAAGACTGATGTTGGAGTAGGATGTGCCTTTGTTTTTGGTGTACAGAGTTTTACTTTTCGTTTACCTCGACAATGTTCAGTTTTTACCGCCGAACTTTTTAGCATTTATCAATCTGTTTTATACATTCAGCGGCACGACTTACGGCACTGTTTTATTTGTACGGACTCTCTGAGTGCCCTTCAGACTATTCATGCGCTGTACCATTACCACCCACTCGTACAGCGCATACATGACCTGCTCCACTCGCTTGGTGTCTCTGGCATCAGCGTGTTCTTCATGTGGATTCCAGGTCATGTGGGCATCTCAGGTAATGAGTCTGCCGACGCCGCTGCGAAATCGGCGATTTTATTACCCAGGTTTTTTACTTCTGTTGTTCCCTCGTCAGATTCGTGTGTTATTTTACGTCGCCGCATCCTCTCGCGCTGGCGCGATGAGTGGATGGCCCTCCGGGGGAACAAGTTGCGGGAGGTTAAGCCTTTCCCGTTGCTCTGGGGTACCTCTTCTCGTTCTTGTCGTCGGGAAGAGGTAATTTTAGCTCGTCTACGGATTGGACATTGTGTTTTTAGCCATAGTTATTTGCTCAGTGGGGACCCCGCACCACTCTGTGGGCAGTGTGACGTGCCCTTAACGGTGCGTCACATTTTAACAGTGTGTCAGGTTTTAGCTGCATTGCGTGTTCGTGTGGGTCTGCCTGTTGGCCTAGCCAACGTTTTGGCAGACGACACGCGTGCTGTAGAATGTGTTTTATGTTTTATTCATGACAGAGATTTTAATCTGCGCATTTAATGCGATGAGCGTCTTTTAGCGTGGTAATTTTATTCTCTCTATTTTTTATGGGGACTCTAATACCCAGTGGACAAAAGGCGCCCATGTCCTTCGCATTCTACAGTCCTTGACACGTTTTAATCTTGTATTGCCTATGCTTTTAGTGTGTTGGTTTTTTAGATATATTTGTTGTTATTGTTATTATTGTTGTTATTGTTATTATTGTTATTGTTATTATTGTTATTGTTATTCTATTGTTATTTTTACCTTTTTTGACATCGCGGGTTGTGTCCCGTTTTTTAATTATGCGGTTTTTTACCTGTCTTTTATATTTTGACCTTATATTTTACTCATTGTAAGGGCGCTGATGACCGCAGCAGTTTAGCGCCCTTAAACCGCATATCATCATCATCACACATTTTAACCGAGTGTTAAGTTTTAGCTCCACTGCGCGTTCGCGTGGGTCTGCCTGTTGGCCTAGCCAGCGTGTTGGCAGACGACGCGCATGCTGTAGAATGTCTTACGTTTTATCACTGACATTGGTTTTAGCCGTCGCATTTGATGCGCTGAGCGCCTTTTAGCTGTTTGATTTTATATTGTTAGTTTTAATGGGCCCCTTCTCCCCGGTCATAAGGCGCTCATGTTCCTTGCATTCTACAGTTCTTGACACGTTTTATTCTTTTAGTGACCATGATTTTAGTGTGTAGATTTTCGTCTTTGGTGTGTTGTTTTTTAGTGTTTTGACCAAGCCGGTTTGTGTCTGGTTTTTTAGTTTGTTGACTTTTCACTTTTATATTTTATACAATGTAAGGGCGCTAATAACCAATGTAGGTAGCGCCCTTAAGCTCCACCTCATCATCATCATCATCACTTCATTCAGAAACTCCGAAGCTTGACCATACAACCTCAGGACCTTCTTATCAGCTTCAATGTTACGTCACTCTTTACCATGGTTCCTGTCAACAAAGCCCTTGAACAGTTGAAGCCCATTTTATCCGACGACATACTAACCCTCTTATTTTCAGTGGAACCATTCATTCTATGAACAAACGACGGTGTTGCCATGGGCAGCCCACTGAGTTCGGTGGCAGCTAATTTTTTCACGAAACATTTCAAATCAACAGACCTAGAAACAGCTGCACAAAAAACCGACGGTCTGATTCCGTTATGTAGACTGCCCTTCATCATTTGGCCCCATAGAGAGAATGCGCTTCAGGGCTTTCTTCTTCACTTAAACGCATCAATCAACGTCCCAATTCAGATGGAAAAGGAAAAGAATGGGCAACTAGCATTCCTGGACGTTTTGGTCAGAAAGGCCGACGGCGCTCTTGGACACACGGTCTACCGCAAACCCACACTGACCGTTACTTGAACAAACACTCCAATCATTCCAGACATAAACCTGCTATGATTAAGATACTCACAAAGTGCGAATCCCGTATCTGCGAACCAATTTTCTGTAACAAGAACTGGGTCATTTAGAACAAGCACTGCTATTCAACCCAAGAAATAAAAAGAACTTGCCAACCTGCTAAGACTCGACCTGCCAACCAGAAACCAGATAAACCTAAAAAACAAGACCACTGTCTTCCTACCTTATTTCAGAAACGTCACCGATCGAATCGAACACATACTGCAGCGCCATTACACCAAGACGGTCTTCATGCCTACCAGACAATTAAGCAGTTTACTACGATCAGCCAAAGATCCCTGGGAGCCTCTGTCATCAGCCGGAGTATACTATTCCGTGTTCTTGCAGCTTAGTCTACATTGGTACTACTCAGTGCAGCGTTAACACCAGGCCCACAGAGCACAAAAGAAGTTGCTGTCTGGGTCTAACAGAAAAGTCCACGGTCGCTGAACATGCTATTGAAGCGGGCGGTGAACACCTTATAAAGTTCCAGAATACTTCAACATTACACTATCATGCCCGACTACAACGAGAGGCCATTGAAATCTATAAACACCCTAATAGTTTATATAAGAAGGAAGAGGGCTTAAAACTAAACAGCAATTGGCACCCAGTCATTGAAAACAGTAAACATCATATAAGACAGGAAAACAGCGCACCAATCAGAAAACAGCAACAGCATTAGAGAGACAGAACCCTGCCCACCAGCCACCGTGCCTCTGCCCACTCCGGACCAGTTAATGGAGAGCTCTCACGGTATAAATACTGCAACACCGACAGCAGACGCGGCAAAACCTTTGAGGAGACTTCGACAGTGCCACTGAGGATGCCTACTGCAGCAGATGAAACATCTGGAACTCTAATCTCCAGCAGGCCATGGCAAAACAGCCTGGATGATCCTTCATCTTATAGTTATTCCTGTGTTTATGCGCAGTGCACTGTGAGGTATGGTTTGGTAGGCTTTACTCATGAGTGTAGGTTTTTGCACCCTCACATATTTATTTAAATTGCTTTTCCTTTCCAGGGATTCTACCCAGACTGTTTAGCGTATAACATCAACATTGGTAATATTGCTCCTTTGTAAATTATTCCCAGAACCTGATGTTTTAGTCCCCAACCTATTCTTGCCTATTTAGATAAGATGGTTATTAATTTAATGCAGTTTTCACTAATTTTTTTGATGTGGAAGTTGAACTTAAAGCGGGAGTTAATAATTATACCCAAGTATTCCATCTTTTCAACTTACTCCATATAGTTATCTACTCTTCCTTGTTTTCTGTCTTCTTAAAATTAATATTAACTTTCCACTTATTTTCATTGAATTGGTTTTGTTGTCTATAGACTACTTTGTAACTTTCATTATGTTCATATTCATGAAGCTTTCTGCTTTGGTTTCAGTTTTTGCTCTTATTGCAGTGATTAGGTCATCTGTAGATGCTATTACTTTGGCTAGTGCAGATCACACCTGCACAGGGTTTGTGTTCCCCAACCTGGCTCGCAATTTGCAAGCGGTACAGGTACTGGCAGTGTTCTGTTTACGAGTGGACAGAAAGGAGAGGGATCGAACAGTGTGTACACAAAACAGAAGTACACGCTTTCATAAATGATTTCTCATTTGTGTTAGCAAAATATTATTGGACTAATTTATGGTTATGAAACGTATTTATTTTAAACAACTTATTGCCCTCTAAAACAGATTGAATCTATGTACCTACTTGTTACATGTGTTTACCAATACATCAAAACATGGTTTCATGTTATTTGCCGCTGAAAGACAAAGTAATTGGCCTTAATGAAACACCAGTCATCGATGTTCGATACCTGCTTTTAATAAAGTTCATGATAGATAACAGTTGTTCACAGGCGTATGTCGAACCAAACATTGCAATCATTTTTGCAGCTAGCCTGTGTAGCTGTCATAGCATTAAGTTTCAACGGGAATGTGTAGTCAGTGTAGTGCCTTAAATATCCTGGCTTTAAAATTTCGCTTCTTTAAACTCATTTCATTGTTTACATATTTTATTCTTTTTTTTCTCATTTTCTCATAATGCAAACTGAGAGAAGTACCGGCCTTCCAGTTCCTGCTTATTAGGTTGAACTTTCTGGAGTGAAAATATTACAAGGTATGTCACTACAGTCAGTAACTCCTGGTACAACATACTAGCATTGAACTTGTGTTTGTTCACCTCACTCACTATTTATGTTAAAGGGTTTTGTCTCCACTCATAAGTTTTTTCTATGTTTCTTTTTATACACCCATTGTCCAGCTGATTTAAAATATTCCATGGAACTGCCCACTATTTTTTCCCTTGGTGAAAATTATGATCTAGAGCAGCTATCAATGATCTGACATGCATGATTAGAAATGAAAATTGTGTTCGTTTTTGGACATTCTTCAGGCGCTCCTTGCGATAGGATTCAAGGCTTCTTCTATGATGAAAGTGATTGACTAAAAAGCTTGCATTATTTGATACTGCACAAGTCACTGTATTCTGTGAAATTCTTACATAGCCAGTTTGTCTTTTTTAACTTTTTCATCACTCGACACATCATGAACACACACGATGAAATTTCGCAAAACCTACGCAATTATGGATATTAGTAATGTGATTTAGAATTGATGTGAAGTTTTCCTTTAGAAGCACACTGTCATTTTAACAAGTAGCAGATGTCCACCACAGATGATTATAAATAGAATGCTTCCATTCATGAAGGACTGAGGATTTTGGAATCTTATTATAAGTGTAAATATTTATTCAGTGCCAAGATAATTACAATCAGATTGGGAGCAACTGCCTCTGGCCATTGTACAGTCTCCCCTCCTTTGGTTACAATCTTAATATTTTTATTTTATTTAATTGCAAGGTTAAGGTCAATACATTGGTGGCTACCACTTTTGGCCCTAACCATATATGGTTGAACCACCATAACACATTTTATATGTACACTTATTTACTAGAAGAACTCTACATAAAATAGTTCATAACTGATCCCTTAACCCTCAGGGGCTCACCTTATGTGAGTACGGGTTTTTGGCGCACCCGGGGGTTCCCGAGCCAGTCATCGCCACATTCATCCCCTCACCCCCATCCGGTCGAGGTGGGTTCTTCAAGTGATCGGTGGACGCAAGGTAGGCTCTCGTGCGTTCGTTACATTCCATTCATACCGCACCTCACCATCGTTTCTTTCTTCTCTTGTCACTTTCCGGCCATTTCGCACCACGACATTCGCATATCTCTCTTTTTCTTCCCCGCCGGCCTACCTTGCGTGCGAAACGCCCACACAGTTTTAGTTTCTTTTATCTTTTTATTTAAATCCTCCGTGGACACAGCCTGACGGATACCCGCGCACTGGTGCGCAGCTGGGTGAGTGGGTAATGGCGTCATCGCCACCACCCGGGGTCGTCATGTAGGGTATGTGTTCGTATCCGCTGTTCAACTGCAGTCCCGCGGGGGGGCCATTGCATGAGCTGCTGACTTCTGACGGCGATTGGGTCCCTCTGTCTATGTTCTGGGAGGTGTGACCCTGGGGTGAGTCTGGTATAGATAGGCCACTCACCCAAGCCGGGGTAACGCCCGAGAAGTCAGAGCCCGAGGTCGGAGACGGTTGCAATGGTGGAGGATTTATTTCGCTATGGAGCACCCTTCCTCCATTACTACTAACAAGCGCCGAAAAGTTTATGTAACAGAAGTGACACCACCGACAACTGGTTGTTACTTGGTCATTTCGAGAACAGAAGAAGGACAAAATTTTGAGAAGGTGAACCCTTTTATAATTCAGAAGGGAATAGATGCTATTGCTGGTGCGGTTCAATCATGCACTCGTCTACGGAATGGTTCCTTATTGGCACAAACTAAGTCCGATCAGCAAAGTAAGACCTTGTTGCGCGCTACGCTTCTCCACGGTTACCCCATCCGTGTTGAGAAGCACCGCACATTGAACTCCTGTCGGGGCGTCGTTACCACCCATAGCCTCGATGGTATATCGGACGAGGATCTCGTAGAATATCTATCTGATCAAAAGGTCACTGCAGTGCATCGAGTGCAGGCCAAACGCGACGGCGTATTGGTACCCACTCGTACCCTGTTTCTTACATTTGATGGCGTCGATCTGCCCACGAGCATTTCCGCAGGGTACGAACGGATTTCTGTGAGGCCTTATATTCCTAGACCTCTGCGTTGTTTTAAATGCCAACGTTTTGGGCATACGCAAGTCTCCTGTAAGAGTGCCGTTAACATCTGTGCAACATGTAGCCAGCCCTCACACGAAGGTACCTGTTCAACAGCCCCCGTCTGCGTTAATTGTAAAGGGTCACATTCTGCTTCGTTTGCCGACTGTCCGCGGTATTTGGACGAGAAGGCGATCCAGGAGATCCGGGTAAAGGAAAAACTCTCCTTCGCTGAAGCCCGGAGGCGTTTCCATGCGCGCCAACCTTCACTCCTGCGATCTGGCACATTTAGTTCTGTTGTTGCCTCGCCAGTACCACGAGTAGATGCCGAAACTCAGACCTGGACCTTGACTGGATTAACCGCCACTACCATCCGGCCGTCTATTAAGGCTACAGTTACCAAGCCGTATAAACCTGGTCCCAAGTCAATGAAGTCGCAAGCCGTTGAAAAGAAGCCCAAGCAGAAACTTCGTAGGGAAGATTTTTTGAAAGACCCTCCGCGCGCGCGCGGTAACAAAAGTTCACCTTCTCCTCCTCGGAGGTCGCTGTCCCAGGATGGTCCTGGGACAAGCCGCGCTCAGCGGCACCCTTCACCCATCGCCACCCAGAACCGATTCACGGCGCTTGAATCGGTTTCTGGCACTGAGCGCGTGGGCCCTCCCCCCGAGGAAGCTATGGAGTCTGACCAACTCCATACCAAAAGCCCGAGCCCAAAGGTTAAACAAAAGGTAATTTTAAGCCGCCCTTCTAAATAGAAAGTTTATCCCCTTTTTCTTAATGGCTATCCTGACCTGGAATGTACGTGGTGTACGATCGCATAGGGCGGAACTGCAACTTTTATTGCGTTCCCATTCGCCTATGGTCGTATGTTTGCAGGAGACTAAGCTTCGCCCTCACGATCCTTTTGATCTCCGAGGATATACTCCGGTTCGCTACGACCTTGAACCGGAGGAGGGTACTCCTGCTCATGGAGGTGTCATGTTCTTAGTGCGTAACGACGTTCATTTTACACCTGTCACACTTACATCCGACTTGCAAGCTGTTGCCGTTCGCCTTCACTTACCCGGCTTTTTGTTTTCTGTTTGCTCTGTATATTCACCTCCATCGTCTCCCCTCGCTCCCGCGGACATTCGAGCTCTCCTGTCCGCTCTCCCAACACCATTTCTTCTGTTGGGAGATTTTAATGCCCATCACCCACTATGGGGTTCGCCAAGGGCTTGTGCGAGGGGAACTCTTCTTTCTGACATTTTTTATCAGTTCAATCTTTCCATCCTCAATACAGGTGCACCTACTTTTATTTCTGATTCTTCTGGTACTTTCTCTCACCTGGACCTTGCCCTTTGCTCAATCCTGCTTGCACGTCGCCTTCAGTGGAACGTCGTCGCTGACACCTACTCCAGAGACCATTTCCCCTGCATCGTTTCTCTTCTGTCGCACCACGTACAGCATTCCAGAGTACCTACCTGGATATTCGCAAAAGCCGACTGGAGCTTGTATTCCAGCCTCGTGCATTTTGACGACCAGCCCTTCTCCGACATTAATCAACTAGTGCAGCACCTTACGTCTATTATTTTCTCAGCCGCCGAACGTGCAATACCCCGTTCATCCTCCCGACCTCGGCGGCCACCTGTTCCGTGGTGGAACGAGGATTGTCGGGACGCCGTTCGTGCCCGTAGGACTGCACTTAGGGTGTTTCGGCGCCACCCTACACTTGATAATTTGGTGACTTTTAAACAATCGCGCGCCAGGGCTCGTCGCATTATTCAGGATAGCAAGAAGGCATCTTGGGCTCGTTTTGTCGAGTCTTTTAATCGTTTTACGCCTTCATCCGTTGTTTGGGATAAACTTCGTCGCTTCTCAGGTAAAGTGTCACATTGTACTGTTTCTGGCCTTCAGGTTTCTAATGCCACCATAGTGGATCCGGCTGCCATCGCTAACACTCTGGGTTCTGCCTTTGAGGCGGTTTCCAGTTCAGACCATTATTCCGCCGGCTTTCGCTCTATTAAAGACCGGCAGGATTCCGCATCATATACTTTTCGGTCTGTTAATGATGAATGCTATAACGAACTATTCACAATGAGGGAGCTGGAGCACGCTCTTCATTGCTCTCGGCACTCCGCTCCCGGGCCGGACGGCATTCATGTCCTGATGTTAAAGAACCTTTCAGCCGACAGTAAACTATTTCTCTTACAGGTCTATAACCGTATTTGGCAAGACAGCATTTTTCCTTCCGTTTGGCGCGAAGCCACCATTGTCCCTATACTTAAGCCTGGGAAGGATCGCCAACTACCTTCCAGCTACCGCCCTATCTCCCTCACCAGTTGCATTTGTAAGGTGATGGAGCGCATGATCAACGGGCGGTTGACATGGTGGCTTGAGTCTCAGAAACTTCTAGCGAACGCTCAGTGCGGGTTTCGTCGCTATCGCTCTACCGTCGACCATCTGGTGTCCTTGTCGACGCATATTATGAATGGATTTCTGAGAAAGTGTCAAACCGTGGCTGTATTTTTTGACCTGGAGAAAGCTTATGACACTTGTTGGAGGGGCGGCATTTTACGTACACTTCACGATTGGAATATCCGCGGTCGTCTTCCCATATTTCTTCGGGAGTTTATGACGGACCGCGTCTTTCGTGTACGTGTGGGCTCGGTTTTATCTAGTCGTTTTATTCAAGAGAACGGAGTACCACAGGGCTCTGTACTCAGTGTCACACTTTTTGCGATTGCTATCAACCCCATTGTTGATTGTATTCCACCTGGCATTTCATCGTCCCTTTTTGTTGACGATTTCGCTATTTATTGCAGTTCACGGCGGACCTGTCTACTCGAACGCCGTCTCCAGAGCTGTATCGACCGTCTCTACGCCTGGAGTAACGCCAACGGCTTTAATGTCTCCGCCGAGAAATCCGTCTGCATCAACTTTTGGCGCCGGAAGTATTTCCCTCCGCCCACTCTCCATCTTGGGCCAGGGATACTTCCGTTTGCAGACGAGGCGAAATTTTTGGGGTTGATTTTTGACAGGAAGTTGTGTTGGACCTCGCACGTTTCCTTTTTAAAAGCAAAGTGTGACCGTTCTCTTAATCTTTTACGTGTTTTAAGTGGCACATCCTGGGGAGCTGATCGGACCGTCCTTCTTCGCCTTTATCGCTCTTTGGTCCGATCCAAGCTTGATTACGGGTGTATTGTTTATTCGTCGGCACGTCCATCTGTGTTACGTCGTTTGAATCCCATTCATCATCGTGGTATTAGAGTCGCTACCGGGGCCTTTCCAACTAGCCCTGTGCCCAGTCTTTACGCTGAGGGTGCAGAGCCTCCGCTGTCTTTCAGGCGTGAGATGCTCTTATGTAGCTATGCCTGTCGACTCTCCAGCTTGCCTGACCACGCGTCCTTCGCGGCATTTTACGAGGATTCACTTGACCGGCAATATTTAGTTAGCTCCTCTGCATTGCTCCCTCCAGGGGTTCGATTTCGACTGCTACTTCGGCATTTGGACGTTACGCCAGCGCCGGACCTTACCCGAGGGGAAACGCGCTTTCCTCCATGGTCGCGCGCTGAGGCCTACATCCACTTTGGGCTAACGTCGATGCCGAAGAATGAGACCCCTGCTTCAGTCCTTAGATCCGCATTTTTAGAACTTCAGGCAACATTCGGAGACTGTAATTTTATTTATACTGATGGGTCTAAGACTGATGTTGGAGTAGGATGTGCCTTTGTTTTAGGTGCGCATAGTTTTACTTTTCGTTTACCCGGGCAATGTTCGATTTATACCGCCGAACTTTTTAGTATCTATCAATGTGTTTTATACATTCAGCGGCATGTTTTACGGCGTTGTGTTGTTTGTTCGGACTCTCTGAGTGCCCTTCAGAGTATTAACGCGCTGTACTCTTACCACCCCCTCGTACAGCGCATTCATGACCTGCTCCATTCGCTGGGTGCCTCTGGCATCAGCGTCTCTTTTATGTGGATTCCAGGTCATGTGGGTATCTCAGGGAATGAGTCGGCCGACGCCGCTGCGAAATCGGCGATTTTATTACCCAGATTTTTTACTTCTGTTGTTCCCTCGTCAGATTCGTGTGTTATTTTACGTCGACGCATCCTCTCGCGCTGGCGCGATGAGTGGACGGCCCTCCGGGGGAACAAGTTGCGGGAGGTTAAACCTCTTCCGCTAGTCTGGGCTACCTCTTCCCGTGCTTCTCGTCGGGAAGAGGTACTTTTAACACGCCTTCGTATCGGACATTGCCTTTTTAGTCATAGATACCTGTTAAGTGGTGATCCCGCACCTGTGTGTGGTCAGTGTGACGTGCCCTTAACGGTCCGTCACATTTTAACCGAGTGTCAAGTTTTAGCTCCACTGCGCGTTCGCGTGGGTCTGCCTGTTGGCCTAGCCAACGTGTTGGCAGACGACGCGCATGCTGTAGAATGTCTTTTACGTTTTATTCATGACAGTGATTTTAATCTGCGCATTTAATGCGTTGGGCGTCTGTTGGCTTAGTACTTTTATTCTGTCTGTTTTTATGGGAACTCTTATCCCCAGTGGACATATGGCGCTCATGTCCCTCGCATTCTACAGTTCCTGACACGTTTTAATCTTTTATTGCCCTTGCTTTTAGTGTGTTGATTTTTCAGAACTTTGTATTGTTGTTATTGTTATTCTTGTTGTTCTTGTTATTATTGTTGTTATTGTTATTGTTGTTATTGTTATTTTGTTATTGTTCTGTTGTTAGTTTTAGCTTTTTGAACATCGCGGGTTTGTGTCCCGTTTTTAACTATGCGGTTTTTTTTACCTGTTTAATATTTTGACCTTATCTTTTATACATTGTAAGGGCGCTGATGACCGTAGCAGTTTAGCGCCCTTAAACCGCATATCAACTCATCAACTCAACTGATCCCTTAATTCACTCTTTTTCCACTTTCCTTATCCATTTCACTCTTAACTTTCCATAGGAGTTCCCCCAAATCTCTTAACTGCCCTAGGTCCTTGAAAATCTTCTTTATCCCTACCTCATTACTTCTCTCCAACCACTTCTTTTGTATCACCTCCATTCATCAGTCCCCTAACATTTAAACATTATGTGCAATTCATTCTCCTCCTCCCCACAAATTGGGCACAATACCTGCATCACTCCCCCCCCCTCGATCCTTTCAATTTCCAAATCCGTGATCAAAATCAAGCAACCGTTGCTCTCCCATTTCTATTACAGACTTCAAGATACACTTCCTTTTCTACATTTTCCTTCACCTCGTACCATTGCAATGATTTTTTCCCTCTCACCTACACACAGAAATTCTGTCTGTCCGTATCCTCAAATCTTTTCCTTACTTCTCTCCAAAACCCCCTATTAGGATTATCAATCTTGGACCACACATCTCCTAAACCATTCCTGATCAATTGCTCTCTAATCTTCCCCAACCATAAATTACTTTTCACCCTATTCTCCTTGAACATACTTTCAGAATATCTGTCTGGCAAATGCTGAATGCAAACTAAGTACTTGAGTGTTCTTTCCATTATCTGACCTCTTAACACTAACCCTCCCTAATTCCGCCATTGCTCCCACATTAACTCTACACTGTGGGACACCTAAAATTATCTTGCAAAATTCTCTCAGCACCAGATCCAATTTTTCCTACTCTTCCTCAATCCCCCAAACTTCTGCTCCATATATCTGCCTAGATTCTATCAGTGCACCATAAATTCTCTCAAACCGCTCCACACTCGTTGTTGGTGCTATATACAAACATCTTACCGCACTCATAGCCAGTCTGCCGTTAACCACAGCACTTTTTATCTGCCTTTCCCACCTTCCCATGCTGGACAACTTCACTCCTAAGTATGAAAATTCCCTAACAATTTTAATTTCTCTGCCCTCGCTAAACCGCCTTTCTTGCCTACGTAATTTCAACGCTTTTTTGAACACCATAATTAAGGTTTTCTTCTGATTCATCTTCAGCCCCCATTTATTGCAGTATTGTTCAGTTTTAAACCCCTTACTGTTATTGATCCCACCATCAATAGGCCTGTAATTTCTAAGTTGTTAATCACTGCACATGGACATTCGCTAACATTACCTCTTCCAGTATGTCATTGATAAATAAATTAAACAGCACTGGACTGAGTTTAATCACTGTCTTAGACCTCTGTCTTGCACCACTTCCTTTGTCACTTCGTTCCTTCCACATCTTATACAAAATGTATTCTGGTGACAACTCTCAACAATTCAATCATTCTTTTACTTATGCCTTTTGTAGTTTGTACCAAAGCGCTTCTCTTATCACTTTATTATATGCCTTCCCCAAATGAACAAAAATTGCAAACAGTTTACCTCTTTTTCTTATTAAATATTTGCCTATCAGTGTATCAATCTCCAGGATATTATTGACTGTCTTCCTACCCCTCCTAAACCCAGCCTGAAATGGTGAAAGCCTGCTATTTATTTCTACCCACTCCTGTATTCTTTTTGCCAACAGCCTGTAAAAATTTTGCCCATGTTTGACAATAACGATATCCCTCTGTAATTACCTGGATTTGCCTCACTACCTTTGCCTTTATAAATGGGCACTATAATTGCTGTCATCCAGTTCTTAGCACCCTCCCCTGCCCTTTATTAAGTTCATTAATCTTGTTAAATACCCCAATCTCTCTTGATCCTCACACCACATTTTCAGAAATTATGTGGGCAACCCATCAATTCCAGCTGCTTTATTTCTCTATATTTCTGAATTTGCTCAGTACTTCCTGTGCATCAAATGGCCTATCCAATTCCTTCACATACGTATTCTGTACCATTCCTCTCCCTTTCAAACAAACTCTGAAAGTATACAACCCAGTCATTTGAACTAATAACCGTATTCACTTGTCTATTCTTAGTGCACTCTCTTAATAACTTTCCACGCTTCTTGCTCTCCACCACTCCTGCTTCTTTTGCTCAAGCAACAATCTGTACCTCTCCAAATTTAACATGATCTTCCTTTCCTCCTTGCCCCCGCTCCACCCAATCAGTGCACTCCGTACCAACCCTCTCATTCCCCTACATTCACCATCAAATTATCACCTAATCTCTTCACCCTTATATTACTTTTCTTCATATTTCTATCTGCCCATTTAAATATGAATTCTCAGAGCTCAATTGCTACCTCACTTTTCCCCCTCAGCATCATTAACTCTGTACCATACATGCACAATTTATCCTCTGTTGAATCCAGCATGTCACCAAAATCTTCACATCTCTCGGAGATCCACTTATAGCTTTCTGCTCTCTGTCTACATTCATCCCTCCTTATATTCACTTCACTAACATCGTTTTCCACTCTCCAAAATGATTCCAATGAGAAATGTGCACTAGTGCCAGCCAAATTTGACACTAAACTTATGCACTCTAGGTAACACTTCTGTTACAGATTACATAATCTACTACACTTTTCTCCAATCTACTTGAAAAAGTAAATTCACCTGATGCATCATTCTCCCCATACCCATTCAAAATTGCCAGCTCATTGTTCTCACAAAACTCCACTACCCTTTAAGATTCTTCATTCCCAACTTTATCTTTACTATGACTTGACCAGCACTCATTGATCTCTTCTTCCTCCCATGCCCCCCACATGTTTAACACCCCGATTTCCAATTCTCACATTGAAGTCCCCAGTTAACACCAGCTCAATTGCTGGGTAATCATTTTTAATTATGTTTAATTCCCCTTCTAGCTGTCATAAGAACTCTTAGATTATAAAACTGTGAATTCCTTGGAGGGTTGTAAATAATTCCCAGACATCCCCATTTCTTAATTATCACCCACATTACATCCGTAACTTCTGATCTCCTCTCCTTTACTTTGTTCTTCAATTCATCACACACCAACAAGCCTATGCCTCCAGATATACTCCCCCTTTTACTTTTCCTTTCACCATTTTTACTTAAAAACTCAAAACCCTGAACCTTAATTGCCTTTTCACCATCAACCCATGTTTTTTGCTAGAGTAACAACTAGACCTTTCACAATAATTCATTAATATATCCATGACTCAAAGCTTTCTCCAGCCCCTTGCAATTCCAAAACCCCAATTTTACAACCCTCCTCCATCCCCTCTTTGCTATTGGGAGCCGGCTCTAAATCTGAACACTTACAATCTTCCCCTGCTTCTCAACACTCTCCGATCTGTCTCATGGTCACTTTCTTCTGACTGATGAACCACTAATTTACTGCCAGCCTCTTGTAGTTGTAATATATTTCCTCGTGTACACTTGTTGACCTTGACTCATTTCTACTGGCCAGCTGTCTCACTTCTCGTATCGTTTTACGCTTGGGTGAAATCCTTTTCAATGAATTGCATTGAGTTTTATTTATGGACACTCTTTAACTACTATAGTCCTTAGCATCCCATCCTATATTGGGCATGAAAGATGGGTAATTTTGCTCGGAGGCCTCTTTATCAGGCTTGAGGTTCTTTTACATGCCGTAAATCTACGACATGGGACCACCGGCTTTACTTCCCTTTGAAGAAAGCCATGCTAAGGACTTTTACACCCGAAAAAATCCAGCGCCCTCCGCCAGGTTTGAACCCGCGACCTTGGGAACTAGAGGCTAGCACAGTGCCCGTAGTCCACGGAGGAGACCCTTTTCAATGGTGACGTCATTTGATCTTGACCATTTGCTACATCTTCTCGCTCTGCTTGCCTTTCACTCATCTCCATAGAACAACACATGTAGCACTGGCCTTTGGACTTCCTGACATCTCAGTTTGCACGGTCATTTCCGCTTCTCTCCTCCAGATGTCCCTTAGATCGTTTTCTTTCTCAACTGTTTGGTTGTCAATGAATAAATGTAGATTGCGAATATATACTCTGTTTCCTTCTGATCTTGTCTGTTTCATTTGTTGCACTAATTCCTGCTTTAAAGCTCTGTCCCCCCAGGGGCTCACCTTTTGTGAGTACGGGTTAGGCGCACCCGGGGTACCCGAGCCAATCATCGCCATCATCATCCTTCCACCCCCGTCCGGTCGAGGTGGGTTCGTTCTCGTGACCGGGGGAATCAAGGTAGGCTCTCGTGCGTTCTGTGCATTTCATATCATGTCGCCCCTCGCCATCGTTTCTTTCTTCGCTTTTACTTCTGCACATTTCGCACCACGTCCATTCATTTACGCATCTCTTTTTCTTCCTCGCCGGCCTACCTTGCATCCGAAACGCCCACACAGTTTTAGTTTCTTTTATCTTTCTTTTAATCCTCCGTGGACACAGCCTGACGGATACCCGCGCACCAGGTGCGCAGCTGGGTGAGTGGGTAATGGCGTCGTCCCCACCACCCGGGGTCGTCATGTAGGGTTTGTGTTCGTATCCGCTGTTCAACTGCAGTCCCGCGGGGGGGCCATTGCATGAGCTGCGGTCGTCCTCCGTGGACTGGTGGTACCGTGCTAGCGTCTAGTTCCCAAGGTCGCGGGTTCAAACCCGGCGGAGGGCGATGGATTTTTTCGGGTGTAAAAATCGTTAGCACGGCTTCCTTCGGAAGGGAAGTAAAGCCGGTGGTCCCGTGTCGTAGATTTACGGCACGTAAAAGAACCTCAAGCCTGATAAAGAGGCCTCTGAGCAAAATTACAGCTGTTTCACGCCCAATATAGAATGGGACGCTAAGAACCATAGTAGTTAAAGAGCGTCCATTAATAAAACTCAATTTTTGCATGAGCTGCTGACTTCTGACGGCGATTGGGTCCCTCTGTCTATGTTCTGGGAGGTGTGACCCTGGGGCGAGTCTGGTATAGATAGGCCACTCACCCAAGCCGGGGTAACGCCCGAGAAGTCCTAGCCCGAGGTCGGAGACGGTTGCAATGGTGGAGGATTTATTTCGCTATGCAGCACCCTTCCTCCATTAATACTAACAAGCGCCGAAAAGTTTATGTAACAGAAGTGACACCACCGACAACTGGTTGTTACTTGGTCATTTCACGAACCGAAGAAGGACAAAGTTTTGAGAAGGTGAACCCTTTCATCATTCAAAAGGGCATTGATGCTATTGCTGGTGCGGTTCAGTCCTGCACTCGTCTACGGAATGGTTCCTTATTAGCCCAAACGAAATCCGATCAGCAAAGTAAGACCTTGTTGCGCGCTACGCTTCTCCACGGCTATCCCATCCGTGTGGAGAAGCACCGCACATTGAATTCCTGTCGAGGCGTCATTACCACCCACAGCCTCGATGGTATATCGGACGAGGACCTGGTAGAATATCTTGCAGACCAGAAGGTGACAGCGGTCCATCGAGTGCAGGCCAAACGCGACGGCGTATTGGTACCCACTCGTACCCTGTTTATTACATTTGATGGCGTCGATCTGCCCACGAGCATTTCCGCAGGGTACGAACGGATTTCTGTGAGGCCTTATATTCCTAGACCTCTGCGTTGTTTTAAATGCCAACGTTTTGGGCATACGCAAGTCTCCTGTAAGAGTGCCGTTAATATCTGTGCAACATGTAGCCAGCCCTCACACGAAGGTACCTGTTCAACAGCCCCCGTCTGCGTTAATTGTAAAGGGTCTCATTCTGCTTCGTTTGCCGACTGTCCGCAGTACTTGGACGAGAAGGCGATCCAGGAGATCCGGGTAAAGGAAAAACTCTCCTTCGCTGAAGCCCGGAGGCGTTACCATGCGCGCCAACCTTCACTCCTGCGATCTGGCACATTTAGTTCTGTTGTTGCCTCGCTAGTACCACGAGTAGATGCCGAAACTCAGACTTGGACCATGACAGGATTAACCGCCACTACCATCCGGCCGTCCATTAAAGCTACTGTTACCAAGCCCTATAAACCTGGTCCAAAATCAATGAAGTCGCAAGCCGCTGAAAAGAAGCCCAAGCAGAAACTTCGTAGGGAAGATTTTTTGAAAGACCCTCCGCATGCGCGCGGTAACAATAGTTCACCTTCTCCTCCTCGGAGGTCGCTGTCCCAGGAAGGTCCTGGGACAAGCCGCGCTCAGCGGCACCCCTCACCCATCTCCACCCAGAACCGATTCACGGCGCTTGAATCGGTTTCTGGCACTGAGCGCGTGGGCCCTCCCTCCGAGGAAGCTATGAGTCTGACCAACTCCATACCAAAAGCCCGAGCCCCAAGGTTAAACAAAAGGTAATTTTAAGCCGCCCTTCTAAGTAGACAGTTTATCCCTTTTTTTTTTTTCTTAATGGCTATCCTGACCTGGAATGTACGTGGTGTACGATCGCATAGGGCGGAACTGCAACTTTTATTGCGTTCCCATTCGCCTATGGTCGTGTGTTTGCAGGAGACTAAGCTTCGCCCTCACGATCCTTTTGATCTCCGAGGATATACTCCGGTTCGCTACGACCTTGAACCGGAGGAGGGTACTCCTGCTCATGGAGGTGTCATGTTGTTAGTGCGTAACGACGTTCATTTTAAACCCGTCACACTTACATCGACTTGCAAGCTGTTGCCGTTCGCCTTCACTTACCCTGCTTTTTGTTTTCTGTTTGCTCTGTGTATTCCCCTCCATCGTCTCCTCTCGCTCCCGCGGACATCCGAGCTCTCCTGTCCGCTCTCCCAACACCATTTCTTCTGTTGGGAGATTTTAATGCCCATCACCCACTGTGGGGTTCGCCAAGGGCTTGTGCGAGAGGAACTCTTCTTTCCGAGATTTTTTATCAGTTCAATCTTTCCATCCTCAATACAGGTGCACCTACTTTTATTTCAAATTCTTCTAGTACATTCTCTCACCTGGACCCCCTCAGGGGCTCACCTTATGTGAGTACGGGTTTTTGGCGCACCCGGGGGTTCCCGAGCCAATCATCGCCATATTCATCCCCTCACCCCCATCCGGTCGAGGTGGGTTCTTCAAGTGACCGGTGGACACAAGGTAGGCTCTCGTGCGTTCTTTACATTCCATTCATACCGCACCTCACCATCGTTTCTTTCTTCCCTTATCACTTTCCGGCCATTTCGCACCATGCCATTCGCATATCTCTTTTTCTTCCCCGCCGGCCTACCTTGCGTGCGAAACGCCCACACTGTTTTAGTTTCTTTTATCCTTTTATTTAAATCCTCCGTGGACACAGCCTGACGGATACCCGCGCACCGCGTGCGCAGCTGGGTGAGTGGGTAATGGCGTCATCCCCACCACCCGGGGTCGTCATGTAGGGTATGTGTTCGTATCCGCTGTTCAACTGCAGTCCCGCGGGGGGGCCATTGCATGAGCTGCTGACTTCTGACGGCGATTGGGTCCCTCTGTCTATGTTCTGGGAGGTGTGACCCTGGGGTGAGTCTGGTATAGATAGGCCACTCACCCAAGCCGGGGTAACGCCCGAGAAGTCAGAGCCCGAGGTCGGAGACGGTTGCAATGGTGGAGGATTTATTTCGCTATGGAGCACCCTTCCTCCATTACTACTAACAAGCGCCGAAAAGTCTATGTAACAGAAGTGACACCACCGACAACTGGTTGTTACTTGGTCATTTCACGAACCGAAGAAGGACAAAGCTTTGAGAAGGTGAACCCTTTCATCATTCAAAAGGGCATTGATGCAATTGCTGGTGCGGTTCAGTCCTGCACTCGTCTACGGAATGGTTCCTTATTAGCCCAAACGAAATCCGATCTGCAAAGTAAGACCTTGTTGCGCGCTACGCTTCTCCACGGCTATCCTATCCGTGTCGAGAAGCACCGCACATTGAATTCCTGTCGAGGCGTTATTACCACCCATAGCCTCGATGGTATATCGGACGAGGACCTGGTAGAATATCTTGCAGACCAGAAGGTGACAGCGGTCCATCGAGTGCAGGCCAAACGCGACGGCGTATTGGTACCCACTCGTACCCTGTTTATTACATTTGATGGCGTCGATCTGCCCACGAGCATTTCCGCAGGGTACGAACGGATTTCTGTGAGGCCTTATATTCCTAGACCTCTGCGTTGTTTTAAATGCCAACGTTTTGGGCATACGCAAGTCTCATGTAAGAGTGCCGTTAACATCTGTGCAACATGTAGCCAGCCCTCACACGAAGGTACCTGTTCAACAGCCCCCGTCTGCGTTAATTGCAAAGGGTCTCATTCTGCTTCGTTTGCCGACTGTCCGCGGTACTTGGACGAGAAGGCGATCCAGGAGATCCGGGTAAAGGAAAAACTCTCCTTCGCTGAAGCCCGGAGGCGTTACCATGCGCGCCAACCTTCACTCCTGCGATCTGGCACATTTAGTTCTGTTGTTGCCTCGCCAGTACCACGAGTAGATGCAGAAACTCAGACCTGGACCTTGACTGGATTAACCGCCACTACCATTCGGCCGTCTATTAAAGCTACTGTTACCAAGCCTTATAAACCTGGTCCAAAGTCAATGAAGTCGCAAGCCGCTGAAAAGAAGCCCAAGCAGAAACTACGTAGGGAAGATTTCTTGAAAGACCCTCCGCGTGCGCGCGGTAGCAAAAGTTCACCTTCTCCTCCTCGGAGGTCGCTGTCCCAGGAAGGTCCTGGGACAAGCCGCGCTCAGCGGCACCCCTCACCCATCGCCACCCAGAACCGATTCACGGCGCTTGAATCGGTTTCTGGCACTGAGCGCGTGGGCCCTCCCTCCGAGGAAGCTATGGAGTCTGACCAACTCCATACAAAAAGCCCGAGCCCAAAGGTTAAACAAAAGGTAATTTTAAGCCGCCCTTCTAAGTAGACAGTTTATCCCTTTTATTCATGGCTATCCTGAGCTGGAATGTACGTGGTGTACGATCGCATAGGGCGGAACTGCAACTTTTATTGCGTTCCCATTCACCTATGGTCGTGTGTTTGCAGGAGACCAAGCTTCGCCCTCACGACCCTTTCGATCTCCGAGGGTACACTCCGGTTCGCTACGATCTTGAACCGGAGGAGGGTGCTCTTGCTCATGGAGGTGTCATGATTGTGGTGCGTAATGACGTTCATTTTCAAACTATCACACTTACGTCCGACTTGCAAGCTGTTGCCATTAGACTGCAGTTACCCGGTTTTTTCTTTTCTGTTTGTTCTGTGTATACACCTCCATCGTCTCCCCTCGCTCCCGCGGACATTCGATCTCTCCTGTCCGCTCTCCCAACACCATTTCTTCTGTTGGGAGATTTTAATGCCCATCACCCACTATGGGGTTCGCCAAGGGCTTGTGCGAGGGGAACTCTTCTTTCCGACATTTTTTATCAGTTCAATCTTTCCATCCTCAATACAGGTGCACCTACTTTTATTTCTGATTCTTCTGGTACATTTTCTCACCTGGACCTTTCCATTTGCTCACTCCAGCTTGCACATCGTCTCCAGTGGAACGTCGTCGCTGACACCTACTCCAGCGACCATTACCCCTGCATCGTTTCTCTTCTGTCGCACCACGTACAGCATTCCAGAATACCTACCTGGATATTCGCAAAAGCCGACTGGAGCTTGTATTCCAGCCTCGTGCATTTTGACGACCAGCCCTTCTCCGACATTAACCAACTAGTGCAGCACCTTACGTCTATTATTTTCTCTGCCGCCGAACGCGCAATACCCCGTTCATCCTCCCAACCTCGGCGGCCACCTGTTCCGTGGTGGAACGAGGATTGTCGGGACGCCGTTCGTGCCCGTAGGACTGCACTAAGGGTGTTTCGGCGCCACCCTACACTTGATAATTTGGTGACTTTTAAACAATCGCGCGCCAGGGCTCGTCGCATTATTCAGGATAGCAAGAAGGCATCTTGGGCTCGTTTTGTCGAGTCTTTTAATCGTTTTACGCCTTCATCCGTTGTTTGGGATAAACTTCGTCGCTTCTCAGGTAAAGTGTCACATTGTACTGTTTCTGGCCTTCAGGTTTCTAATGCCACCATAGTGGATCCGGCTGCCATCGCTAACACTCTGGGTGCTGCCTTTGAGGCGGTTTCCAGTTCAGACCATTATTCCGCCGGCTTTCGCTCTATTAAAGACCGGCTGGATTCCGCATCATATACTTTTCGGTCTGCTAATAATGAATGCTATAACGAACTATTCACAATGAGGGAGCTGGAGCACGCTCTTCATTGCTCTCGGCACTCCGCTCCCGGGCCGGACGGCATTCATGTCCTGATGTTAAAGAACCTTTCAGCCGACAGTAAACTATTTCTCTTACAGGTCTATAACCGTATTTGGCAAGACGGCATTTTTCCTTCCGTTTGGCGCGAAGCCACCATTGTCCCTATACTTAAGCCTGGGAAGGATCGCCAACTACCTTCCAGCTACCGCCCTATCTCCCTCACCAGTTGCATTTGTAAGGTGATGGAGCGCATGATCAACGGGCGGTTGACATGGTGGCTTGAGTCTCAGAAACTTCTAGCGAACGCTCAGTGCGGGTTTCGTCGCTATCGCTCTACCGTCGACCATCTGGTGTCCTTGTCGACGCATATTATGAATGGATTTCTGAGAAAGTGTCAAACCGTGGCTGTATTTTTTGACCTGGAGAAAGCTTATGACACTTGTTGGAGGGGCGGCATTTTACGTACACTTCACGATTGGAATATCCGCGGTCGTCTTCCCATATTTCTTCGGGAGTTTATGACGGACCGCGTCTTTCGTGTACGTGTGGGCTCGGTTTTATCTCGTCGTTTTATTCAAGAGAACGGAGTACCGCAGGGCTCTGTACTCAGTGTCACACTTTTTGCGATTGCTATCAACCCCATTGTTCATTGTATTCCACCTGGCATTTCATCGTCCCTTTTTGTTGACGATTTCGCTATTTATTGTAGTTCACGGCGGACCTGTCTACTCGAACGCCGTCTCCAGAGCTGTATCGACCGTCTCTACGCCTGGAGTAACGCCAACGGCTTTAATTTCTCCGCCGAGAAATCCGTCTGCATCAACTTCTGGCGCCGGAAGTATTTCCCTCCGCCCTTTCTCCATCTTGGGCCAGGGATACTTCCGTTTGCAGACGAGGCGAAATTTTTGGGGTTGATTTTTGACAGGAAGTTGTGTTGGACCTCGCACGTTTCCTTTTTAAAAGCAAAGTGTGACCGTTCTCTTAATATTTTACGTGTTTTAAGTGGCACATCCTGGGGAGCTGATCGGACCGTCCTTCTTCGCCTTTATCGCTCTTTGGTCCGATCCAAACTTGATTACGGGTGTATAGTTTATTCGTCGGCACGTCCATCTGTGTTACGTCGTTTGAATCCCATTCATCATCGTGGTCTTAGAGTCGCTACAGGGGCCTTTCCAACTAGCCCCGTGCCCAGTCTTTACGCTGAGGCTGCAGAGCCTCCGCTGTCTTTCAGGCGTGAGATGCTCTTGTGTAGCTATGCTTGTCGGCTCTCAAGCTTGCCTAACCACCCGTCCTTCCATGTATTTTACGAGGATTCGCTAGATCGACAATATTTCGTTCGCTCCTCTGCATTGCTCCCCCCAGGGGTTCGATTTCGACTGCTACTTCGGCATTTGGACGTTACGCCAGCGCCGGCCCTTACCCGAGGGGAAACGCGTTTTCCTCCATGGTCGCGCGCTGAGGCCCACATCCACCTTGGGCTAACGTCGATGCCGAAAAATGCGACCCCTGCTTCTGTTCTTAGATCCGCCTTTTTAGAACTACAGGCGCAGTTCGGGGACTGTCATTTTATATATACTGATGGGTCTAAGACTGATGTTGGAGTAGGATGTGCCTTTGTTTTTGGTGTACGGAGTTTTACTTTTCGTTTACCTCAACAATGTTCAATTTTTACCGCCGAACTTTTTAGCATTTATCAATCTGTTTTATTCATTCAGCGGCACGACTTACGGCACTGTTTTATTTGTACGGACTCTCTGAGTGCCCTTCAGGCTATTCATGCGCTGTACAATTACCACCCACTCGTACAGCGCATACATGACCTGCTCCACTCGCTCGGTGTCTCTGGCATCAGCGTCTCCTTCATGTGGATTCCAGGTCATGTGGGCATCTCAGGTAACGAGTCTGCCGACGCCGCTGCGAAATCGGCGATTTTATTACCCAGATTTTTTACCTCTGTAGTTCCCTCGTCAGATTCGTGTGCTATTTTACGTCGCCGCATCCTCTCGCGCTGGCGCGATGAGTGGACGGCCCTCCGGGGGAACAAGTTGCGGGAGGTTAAGCCTCTCCCGTTAATCTGGGGTACCTCTTCTCGTTCTTCACGTCGGGAGGAGGTACTTTTAGCCCGTTTACGAATTGGACATTGTGTTTTTAGTCATAGGTATTTGCTCAGTGGTGACCCCGCACCACTCTGTGGGCAGTGTGACGTACCCTTAACGGTGCGTCACATTTTAACAGAGTGTCAGGTTTTAGCTGCATTGCGTGCTCGTGTAGGTCTGCCTGTTGGCTTAGCCAACGTTTTGGCAGACGACACGCATGCTGTGGAATGTGTTTTACGTTTTATTCATGACAGTGATTTTAATCTGCGCATTTAATGCGTTGAGCGTCTTTTAACTTATTACTTTTATTCTGTCAGTTTTTATGGGGACTCTTATCCCCAGTGGACATATGGCGCTCATGTCCCTCGCATTCTACAGTTCCTGACACGTTTTAATCCTTTACTGCCTATGCTTTTAGTGTGTTGTTTTTCAGATCTTTGTCTTGTTATTATTGCTGTTATTGTTATTATTGTTTTTCTTGTTATTGTTGTTATTGTTATTATTGTTATTGTTATATTTTTTATTGTTATATTGTTAGTTTTAGCTTTTTGACATCGCGGGTTTGTGTCCCGTTTTTTTTTAATTATGCGGTTTTTTACCTATCTTTTATTTTTTGACTTTATATTTTATACCTTGTAAGGGCGCTGATGACCTCAGCAGTTTAGCGCCCTTAAGCCGCATATCATCATCATCATCTCACCTGGACCTTGCCATTTGCTCACTCCAGCTTGCACGTCGTCTTCAGTGGAACGTCGTCGCTGACACCTACTCCAGCGACCATTACCCCTGCATCGTTTCTCTTCTGTCGCACCACGTACAGCATTCCAGAGTACCTACCTGGATATTCGCAAAAGCCGACTGGAGCTTGTATTCCAGCCTCGTGCATTTTGACGACCAGCCCTTCTCCGACATTTACCAACTAGTGCAGCACCTTACGTCTATTATTTTCTCTGCCGCCGAACGCGCAATACCCCGTTCATCCTCCCAACCTCGGCGGCCACCTGTTCCGTGGTGGAACGAGGATTGTCGGGACGCCGTTCGTGCCCGTAGGACTGCACTTAGGGTGTTTCGGCGACACCCTACACTTGATAATTTTATGACTTTTAAACAATCTCGCGCCAGGGCTCGTCGCATTATTCAGGATAGCAAGAAGGCATCTTGGGCTCGTTTTGTCGAGTCTTTTAATCGTTTAACGCCTTCATCCGTTGTTTGGGATAAACTTCGTCGCTTCTCAGGTAATGTGTCACATTGTACTGTTTCTGGCCTTCAGGTTTCTAAAGTCACCATAGTGGATCCGGCTGCCATCGCTAACACTCTGGGTGCAACCTTTGAGGCGGTTTCCAGTTCAGACCATTATTCCGCCGGCTTTCGCTGTATTAAATACCGGCTGGATTCCGCATCATTTACTTTTCGGTCTGCTAATGATGAATGCTATAACGAACTATTCACAATGAGGGAGCTGGAGCACGCTCTTCATTGCTCTCGGCACACCGCTCCCGGGCCGGACGGCATTCATGTCCTGATGTTAAAGAACCTTTCAGCCGACAGTAAACTATTTCTCTTACAGGTCTATAACCGTATTTGGCAAGACGGCATTTTTCCTTCCGTTTGGCGCGAAGCCACTATTGTCCCTATACTTAAGCCTGGGAAGGATCGCCAACTACCTTCCAGCTACCGCCCTATCTCCCTCACCAGTTGCATTTGCAAGGTGATGGAGCGCATGATCAACGGGCGGTTGACATGGTGGCTTGAGTCTCAGAAACTTCTAGCGAACGCTCAGTGCGGGTTTCGTCGCTATCGCTCTACCGTCGACCATCTGGTGTCCTTGTCGACGCATATTATGAATGGATTTCTGAGAAAGTGTCAAACCGTGGCGGTATTTTTTGACCTGGAGAAAGCTTATGACACTTGTTGGAGGGGCGGCATTTTACGTACACTTCACGATTGGAATATCCGCGGTCGTCTTCCCATATTTCTTCGGGAGTTTATGACGGACCGCGTCTTTCGTGTACGTGTGGGCTCGGTTTTATCTCGTCGTTTTATTCAAGAGAACGGAGTACCGCAGGGCTCTGTACTCAGTGTCACACTTTTTGCAATTGCTATCAACCCCATTGTTGATTGTATTCCACCTGCCATTTCATCGTCCCTTTTTGTTGACGATTTCGCTATTTATTGCAGTTCACGGCGGACCTGTCTACTCGAACGCCGTCTCCAGAGCTGTATCGACCGTCTCTACGCCTGGAGTAACGCCAACGGCTTTAATTTCTCCGCCGAGAAATCCGTCTGCATCAACTTCTGGCGCCGGAAGTATTTCCCTCCGCCCTCTCTCCATCTTGGGCCAGGGATACTTCCGTTTGCAGACGAGGCGAAATTTTTGGGGTTGATTTTTGACAGGAAGTTGTGTTGGACCTCGCACGTTTCCTTTTTAAAAGCAAAGTGTGACCGTTCTCTTAATATTTTACGTGTTTTAAGTGGCACATCCTGGGGAGCTGATCGGACCGTCCTTCTTCGCCTTTATCGCTCTTTGGTCCGATCCAAGCTTGATTACGGGTGTATTGTTTATTCGTCGGCACGTCCATCTGTGTTACGTCGATTGAATGCCATTCACCATCGTGGCATCAGAGTCGCTACAGGGGCCTTTCCAACTAGCCCTGTACCCAGTCTGTACGCAGAAGCTGCAGAGCCTCCGCTGTCCTTCAGGCGTGAGATGCTCTTGTGCAGCTATGCTTGTCGACTCTCAAGCTTGCCTAACCACCCGTCCTTCGAGTTATTTTTCGAGGAGTCACTTGATCGTCACTATTTTATTAGCTCCTCTGCCTTGCTCCCACCAGGGGTTCGCTTTCGACAGCTCCTTCGGCATTTAGACGTTCCGCCAGCGCCGGCCCTTCCACGTGGGGAAACGCGTTTTCCTCCATGGTCTCGCGCTGAGGCCCACTGTCACCTTGGGCTAACGTCGATGCCGAAGACTGAGACCCCTGCTTCAGTCTTTAGATCGGCTTTTTTAGAAGTACGGGCTCAATTCGGAGACTACTATTTTATCTATACCGATGGATCTAAGACTGAAGCTGGAGTTGGATGTGCCTTTGTGTCTGGTCACTGTAGTTTTAAGTTTCGTTTACCTGGACAATGTTCAATTTTTACTGCCGAACTTTTTAGCATTTATCAATCTATTTTATACATTCAGCGGCACGCCTTACAGCACTGTTTTATTTGTACGGACTCTCTGAGTGCCCTTCAGACTATTACTGCGCTGTACCATTACCACCCGCTTGTACAGCGCATACATGACCTGCTCCACTCGCTTGGTGTCACTGGCATCAGCGTGTCCTTCATGTGGATTCCAGGTCATGTGGGCATCTCAGGTAATGAGTCTGCCGACGCCGCTGCGAAATCGGCGATTTTATTACCCAGATTTTTTACCTCTGTTGTTCCCTCGTCAGATTCGTGTGTTATTTTACGTCGCCGCATCCTCTCGCGCTGGCGCGATGAGTGGACGGCCCTCCGGGGGAACAAGTTGCGGGAGGTTAAGCCTCTCCCGTTAATCTGGGGTACCTCTTCTCGTTCTTCACGTCGGGAAGAGGTACTTTTAGCCCGTTTACGAATTGGACATTGTCGTTTTAGTCATAGTTACCTGCTCAGTGGTGATCCCGCTCCGCTGTGTCAGCAGTGTGACGTGCCCTTAACGGTGCGTCACATTTTAACTGAGTGTCAAGTTTTAGCTCCACTGCGCGTTCGCCTGGGTCTGCCTGTTGGCATAGCCAACGTTTTGGCAGACGACGCGCATGATGTAGAATGTCTTTTACGTCTTATAAGTGACATTGATTTTAATCGTCGCATTTGATGCGCTGAGCGTCTTTTAGCTTTGTTATTTTCTTCTGTATGTTTTTATAGGGACTTACTCCCCAGTGACATGTGGCGCTCATGTCCCGCATTCTACAGTTCTTGACACGTTTTAATCTTTTATTGGCTATGCTTTTAGTGTGTTGGTTTTTGAGATATATTTATTGTTATTATTGTTGTTATTGTTATTCTTGTTGTTATTGTTATTCTTGTTGTTATTTTTATTCTTGTTGTTATTGTTATTGTTATACTATTGTTAGTTTTAACTTTTTGGACATCGCGGGTTTGTGTCCCGTTTTTTAATTATGCGGTTTTTTTACCTTTTATACTTTGACCTTATATTTTACACATTGTAAGGGCGCTGATGACCCTAGCAGTTTAGCGCCCTTAAACCGCATATCATCATCATCATCACTTTAGTTTCTTCATTCTTTTGAATATTTCATACATCGTTTTTGTTAGTACAAATCTTGCAACAATCATCCATCTTCCTCTTTGCTTGCCTACTCGAAATGCTTCCGGGATCTCCAACCCTTTAACTCCAGCTCTAGTTTGCCTTCTGTGATCTTCACCTCCTGAATGTGCCATATCCCTGTTGTTTCTGGTATACCTGATATCACTAGATTGAATCTCCTGCATTTATCCTCCAGTGTTTACATTCTTTTGCTGATACCCTGAACTTCCGTCTTTATTTGCTGTATTTCCATTCTTATCTCTTCTTGAATTTCTTTTCCTAGACTATTCAGTTTACTTCCCAGTCTTTCGTCCATTCCCTGCATATTTTTTAATATTTCATCCAAAGCTGCTTGGGCCCTGGATTAATTTCCATCCCTCCAATTACTTGTAGCAGTCCAATCACACTCAAAAGAATATAGATATTCACCATTTCTTCTTTGCTTCCCCTCTTGTTAATATAACAAAGTTTAATATTACTAAAAAGTGTAATTCTTCCCCTGTACATCTCTATATTGGCACCCCATTTTTGCGTCATTTGTGCCCTTCTTCCTGAAATATCCTGAGCTCTCTTGACATACAATCTTGCTCCTCCGCTGCTAGCTTAGCACTCACCTGGAATCTTATTAAACCTTTTCATAAGGGATTTATCAAAATGCCATACATCAAATTCATGGCGTAGGTATATGCAGGAAGTTCTTTTTCATCAAAACTGTAATACTCGTGTGTCTATCAGGAACAATTTTATGGGCAGGTTTTCATTCATAGAAGTCAGTATATTTTCCAAGTGGCTTCCTCAGCATCACCACTTACAGTTCCTCTCTGTACAAAGTCTAATATTTTATTACTTGTTGACAAATTCATTACAGAATATGTTACATAGTTAGCAGAAAATCCTGGGGAGTCGTACTATCCATCCCCACATAAACATAAATTTGAATCATTCATGGCAATTACAAAATTATTTTCTTTATTTTTTAACCAGGCTTTGTGTATAGAAGGGAAGACAAATGTTTTAACAATTCTATAAAAATATGATTCTGAAAAAAATAATAGTTTTATTGCTTTAGAGAATGCTAAGAAACCGTTAAATGTCATTCCGCAAAGATACATGCCTGAAGCTACTGTGCAAACATCAGACTTCCACTTTCACTTCCAAAGCATGACACAAGTTTGCCCATTTGCACAATGAGTTGTAATTCACATTAATGCCCCTTGTATGTTAGATTTTCTTTCAGTGAAAAGCCCACCATGTATGTTACAAATACTGAATAGCGCAAGCAAAGCATTTGCACATACAAACACAAAAGAATATTTTCTGGATATACCTCCATCATCTTCTCTATAGTCACTGGATTCCCTCAAATACTCATTTGGTTAATAATCTTGATCATTTACTGCTGAAGCTTTGCCTTCCTCATCAGTCAAACTTTGGTTCACATTAGCGCCGTTCATAGCACTGAAAATTTGTTCCAACTCACACTGTATTTCAGCATCAATCTTCAACTCCATGTGTAAAGACTCAGGAACTAGTGTAACTTCATTTTCTTGCTGAGAATTGCTTACTGAATTATCGCCATAGTGCACTTGCTAGGTGAAAATTTGAGGATTTTTTTTTCTCCGGTTTTTCTAGTCTTCCCTAAAAATTTCAAAGGCACCACATTAAATTTCAGTCAAGGCCTTTTGAATTTCTCTTTCTTCATTATTATTACTTTTATAACATTTGACTCATTAAAATCACTTTGTTTGAAATTAATTCTACACACACTAGAATTTTTGGTTGGCACAAAGTTTTCGCGTTTCATAGCAGCAACCCATTTGTTGTACACATATGGATTCTAATCCTTATCAGGGAATGGGTAATAACCAACATTTTTGTTTATGCCAGAATTATTTGCACAAC
Organism: Deroplatys truncata; assembly: GCA_030765065.1. Classification (NCBI taxonomy): domain Eukaryota; kingdom Metazoa; phylum Arthropoda; class Insecta; order Mantodea; family Mantidae; genus Deroplatys; species Deroplatys truncata. The sequence goes on along the minus strand of CM060990.1, from coordinate 498,561,812 downwards.
CATAAGCACTGCACACAGGCATTCTTGACCTTACATCTCACAGAACACTAGGAAAGGAAAACTGTCCTACAGTCGCAAAATAACAACAGGAATTAAATGCAATGCAAGGCTAACTAATGGAATTGACAGTGAGTAGTGTTGGCGATCCCAGCCTTATGACATCACTGCAAGATGAGCATTAAACATAAAAGTGCTTCCGGAATGAAAATGAGAGGTTGTAGAATGACAAGGTTTTCAACAATGTGCTCAAAATTCTTTATATTTTATTGTTAGATGACTTCAAAAATTTATTTCAGTCTTCCTTTAATTTCTTAAGGAGCTTATTGTTGCTAATGGTCAGGTGTACATTACTTTTTCCCTCTGCTACTTAGGAAGGTGATTGATTCACTATTTTTGCTATGTATAAGCAGTTGATTATATATGAGGAATTCTTCCATTTCCCTTCCCTTTTCATTGGTAAGTCCTGCGATGTTGTGGATCTGGAGTTGTCGATTGTAACGAGTAAGGCTTTTTTAGAGGTACATTGTAGGACTGTTGATTTTGTTTAGGTCATTTATTATTTATCTTGATAGTTCAGATACATATTTTCTGAGTAGAATTTTATGTTTCTGTAGATTATTTCTGCGACTACTGTATCTTTGTCAGTTAGTTCTTTAATGAGTAGAGTGTGCATTATTGTGTTTGTCACCACTGTTACTACTCAGCATCTTACTACATTAGATGCAAATTTTCTGTATACTAGTATACTGTGATACTAGTAGCCCTATTGTTAATCATATGCAGCTCTTGTATGGGATACTAGTATCTATGCCTTCTTCTTGTTCATCAGGTTGTCACTTGCTCTATTGATTGTTGTGGGTTTATCTGTAAACATTTTATTGTTTTTGTATTAATTGAGTTTATAAACCCTGATAAATTTTTTGGTGTTTGGTTTGTATATTCACATTAGTAGTCGGTATTCTGCTTTTGCTTTATAATTGCAGCTTGTAGTCTTGGGCAGCTCCTGTCTAAGAGGTGTGATGGTCATATGTTTTGGATTATTGAGGTTGTAATTGTTGTAGGTTATGCAGTTTAGCATTTGTATTCTGCATGTGATGCTGTGCATTCTTTTAAGCTATGAGGGCCTGTACATAGGGACAAGTTACTTCCCCTTTGCAATGTGTTTGTCGGTGATTGTATTTACTACATTTAAAGCGACATTTGGTTGGAAAATAGTCTTCAATATTACTAATCAAGTAATCATCCATCCAATTCTAAACCTGTTGTTCTGCATCAGTCTTTGGGTTTGGGGATTTACATCTATTACTAATTTCTTTTGTACCTTCTGGTATTAAATGTAAATTTCAGAGTGATTTGTACCTCCTGATTGTCATTCAAGATTTGTTCTGTTGTTGCATTAGTTGCATTCTCTGTTGCAATTTCTGGGGGAATATTGTATATACATAATTACTTTTGGCTTTCATAGTTCCTGCTTTTCTCCTTCTAGTTCCTTTCTGCATTTTTCTGCTATACTTTTACTAACTTTCTCTGTTTCTTCCTCTTAATTTGTTAGCACAAGTAGGAGATGAGCATAAGCTCAGGGTGACCAGATGTCCCAGTTTTCAGTAGATTGTCCCGGTGTCCCATAAAATTTTTTGGAACATCTAAATGTCCCAGTTTTTTGGGAATGCTTACTTTTGGTTAAAAAATTATAAATATTTTCGTGCTGAACTTCAAGTTCTACTGCAGGATAGCGATAACACTTTATATTGCCATGTTCAAAGTGAGAGTCAATTGTTTGTCAGAGATACTTGATCGTTGATCATGGCCTCTGTGATTCTTAAAGTAATTTATTTGCCATGAGATTGGCAACTCACAGGAAGTAGCAGAAATAGTATTGTTCTTGGCAGGTTGCACTTTGTAGCTTTATTCTGCTTTTGCTTTATTGTTTGTCGTTTCTTCATCCATTCTATCGCCCAGAAAGTAATGCCCCACATTTTTTTTCTTCAACAATTATTTATTCCACACAATAAACCATTCAGTGTTGTAAGTTAAACAACGAGCCGCCTCATCATAAAAAATTTACAATTGATACAATAAATTCGTAAAAGATGGTTGTGTATGCAAACGGAAAAGCGCTGGTCATCCTCGCATAACAAATGGTGCTCATTTTGAACACACAAAATATAATTTTGAATTTTTCTGAGACTTGTAGCACCACCTTACAAGTTTATGCTGTCTTTCAGCTTGATGAGCAATCTGCTTATTGTTGGCACAGTTTATTCTTCCACATAGAAATTGTGAATCGTGTGCCGAATGATACATTTGTCGAAATCGTCTATTTCTGTAACATGTTTTGGGACCTTTGTTTCTTCCCAAGCATGTCAAATGGTACTCCTGCATCCATGTGATTTTTCTTATCTTTGAGAACTCTAGAAACGGAACTCAATGAAACACCAGTTGCGTTGGCTACTCTTTCTTTCACTCTATCAAGGCTTTTGTGGAACTTGGGTGAACATATGCATTCTTCCTTCATCAAGTCGAGGACATTTGCAATTATTTCCCTGTTTTGGCTATGTAATACCTTACCACTTAACTTTGAGAACATAGGAGCCATGGTTATAAATGTCACAAATATAAAATAAGCACCATATAGGTACTGCTCTCTTTGAAATTATAACCAGATGCAGAACACATTTTATGGAGACTGTATGTGTTACGCACTGTGAGTAAGCAAAGGCATTATATCACTTTCATTGATTAAGCTAAACATAAACCATTCCTAGGCTCGGCAGCTGGGGCGGCAATCAAGGTCACGATTCCAGAAGTTTTGCGCCAGCTATATGAACAGTAAGCATCAAATGGTGAAGTTGCCGAATAAAGGTGATTTTCAAACGGTGAAGATTATGGGAATAGACCATAATATTCACTGTAATTTTATGAACAGAAATAAAATGTATCAGGATTATGTGTTAAATGATTTGGAATCGCAGAAGTATGAAATTAGTCGCCGCCTCAACAGAGGAGGATCGTGCATGGGAGAGGTTGACACATGCCTTTGGTGTGGTGGATGAGAAGGGTGACAGTACTAGCGTCATTAGCAATTGGTCCCTCGATAAGAGAGCCATATCCAAATGCAAAAATTTAGACAAAACCGAAATAGTGGCAGTGTCAGATATTATCAAGTTTGATATCAAAACTAATTTGGATGCAGAGGTGTTATACCCTGATGCTATTGACCCTCTACACCCAGTATATTCTCTGACTTTCAGGTGAAGGGCATTGAGATGCATACACAAATGACGTTGTGGAAGGTGGGATTCACACCGTGGCCTAGTACCTTTAATCCGAAATGGGTGATCAGTGGCTTCATGCGCAGTACAAACTGCTGCAACATCACTTTTTCACGATGATGCCTGTACATAAAAGCAACGGTATGCTCATGAAGCAGTGTGCATCATGTATGTTATAACAGAGTTTTCAAGTGTCATTTATTTTTAGGGATGAGGAAATATCCGCCATGGCTCCTTTGGAAATGACTCACTTGAGGGAAAGAGGTTCATTAAGGTCGGGAGTACAAAACTATGATGCAAAAACAACATTACCATTCCTGATACAAACATTGTATTTTATTTTCCATATATTCAAATGTACCAATAAATGGATAATTACAATGTATTTGCTTGTTTTAAACTCTTGTATCAATGAGGTAACGTCCTTACCCTATCCTTAGTTACCACACATTTTCTGTCCTCAGATACGAGTGATCATTTTTTCTGAAAGAAACTATACAGGGTGTGCGATTGTGATCTGATCATGTATTGATCCACAAATATGTGTTTATTCTCAAAAAGACACGACTTATAGTCATTAAAGCTTAATTTTGTTTGAGTTATAGATATGGTGGCCGCGTGTGTAATTCCCTTATTTTTGTTAAGAGAGTCACAGTCTTCAAACCGAACGGCATAAGTTTTGGCATGCAGGCCAATGAACTCTATTATTTTTTGGTATTCCATCTGATCAGACCACAATCCTGGCATATTGTGGGTACCAGTGGTTGCGTATCACGAAATCCACTAGAGGATTTTCAAAATCCAGGCACTTGCCCAAATTGGGGTCCCTGATTATTTTATGCAGTGTATGCTCCACACAGTCGTGGAAATATAGGATTAAATTATCAGTGTCATGGTACAACAGATTTACTCTTTCACTAAATTTCCACTTAAGTTCGTAGAAAAACTTGTACACCTCCAACTTGGCTATTTCTAGAAAAGGAAAACCCAACTGTATGGGTTTATTCAAGCAAACAAGATTATTCTCCACCTCACACAGATAATATCCTCCTACCTGCAGGAAATTTTTCACGTTCGATAAAAAGGAATTACGACACCCGTATGGGCCTTCGTTGGTGGCAGTGCGCACTGCGTATCAGCAGTACCTAAATGCGTTTTCTAAGGTCTTTTCGTAAAGACTATTGTTTAGCAGTTTATACATATTGGAGGTGCCTCACGTAGAACTAGAGCAGAGTTGTATGCACCAAATATGGTATTTACGCCAATCTAATGCGTACCTTTTTGGACCAAATGCAGTATTCAAAATCATGTGGTGCATTAAATTTGAGTGCTAATCCGTTCCGTAGAACGCCAGTAAGTTCATTCAAATTTTTAGTTTATTATGTCATAATGGATTGCTGTAGTTAACATGATCCGGAAACTCGCGACAAGCTAGCCGCTCATTTATCATTGGCCTATTATTGAGTTACGATATGGAGGACAAGGGCAAACAGAGAAGAACGTCTTATGATGCTTCTTTAAAGCATAAAGTAATAATCCTTTATGCGAAAAAAAGATGGTAATAGAAAGGCAGGAAGGAAGTTCAATGTATCAGAGAGCAATGTTCGCTTGTAGCTAAAACAGAAATTGTCATTTTTGCTACTAAAGCTAGTAGGTAGAAATTTACGTGTCCTCGCAAAGGAAGACATCCTGAAGTTGAAGAAAAAGTGTTGGAATTTGTGCGTGAAAGGAGGAAGAATGGGGAACCTTTGACTAGTGACGCTATACGAAAGAAAGCTAAAGAGAAGGCTGAAACAAGAGTTTAAGGCTATCCATGGATGGGTGTATCGTTTCATGCAGCAGACGGGTTTATCTCTAAGACGACGTACAACAATGTGCCAGAAGCTTCCTGCAGATTTTGAGGACAATCTACAAATGTTTCAGCGGTATGTCATTTCACTTCGGAAGAAAAAAAAAATTTCAATGGGGCAAATAGGCAACTCTGATGAGATGCCAATTTGGTTTGATGTGCCATGGAACTACACTACTACTGAAAAGGGAACAAAGGAAGTTATCATCAAAACAACAGGGTGCGAAAAAGAGCGCGTAATACTAATTTTGTTCTTTAATGTAATTCCTTTTTATCGAACGTGAAAAATTTCCTGCAGGTAGGAGGATATTACCTGTGTGAGGTGGAGAATAATCTTGTTCGCTTGAATAAACCCGTACAGTTGGGTTTTGCTATTCTGGAATTAGCCGAGTTGGAGGTGTACACGTTTTTCTATGAATTTAAGTGGAAATTTAGTGAAAGAGTAAATCTGTTGTACCACGACACTGATAGTTTAATCCTGTATTTCCCAACTGTGTGGAGCATCCACTGCTAACAATATCAGGGACCCCAATTTGGGCAAGTGCCTGGATTTCCAGTGAATTTCGTGATATGCACCACTGGCACCCACAAGATGCCAGCATTGTGGTCTAATCAGGTGGAATATCGAAAAATATTACAGTTCATTGGCCTGTGTGCCAAAACTTATACCGTTCGGTTTGAAGACAGTGACTCTCTTAACAAAAATAAGGGAATTACACCAGCTGCCACCATATCTAAAACTCAATCAAAACTAAGCTTTAATGACTATAAGTCGTGTCTTTTTGAGAATAAAGACATATTTGTGGATCAATACATGATCAGATCACAATCGCACACCCTGTATAGTTTCTTAATACAATGTTTGTGTCAGGAATGGTACTGTTGTCTTTGCATCATAGTTTTGTACTCCCGACCTTAATGAACCTCTTTCCCTCAAGTGAGTCATTTCCAAAGGAGCCATGGCGGATATTTCCTCATCCCTAAAAATAAATGACACTTGAAAACTCTGTTATGACATACATGATGCATACTGCTTCATGAACATACCGTTGCTTTTATGTACAGGCATCATCGTGAAAAAGTGATGTTGCAGCAGTTTGTACTGCGCATGAAGCCACTGATCACCCAAGACTGCGGTACTTCTGTGCATTTTCGGATTAAAGGTGCTAGGCCCGGTGTGAATCCCACCTTCCACAACGTCATTTGTGTGTGTATCTCAATGCCCTTCACCTGAAAGTAAGAGAATATACTGATTGTAGAGGTGTCAATAGCATCAGGGTATAACACCTCTCCATCCAAATTAGTTTTGATATGAAACTCGATAGTATCTGAGGCTGCCACTATTTCAATTTTGTCTAAATTTATGCATTTGTGTTACCTTTCACTTGCAACTCATCCGTCAAGACTCCTTACATACAGAGTATGAATGCGGAATCTAAGGCAACATGGAAACACCAGTATAATCATATCATCGTTTAGCACCGGAAGTAGTGCAATGCTTATGGGTAATGTGCTCAGACTAGTATCTCTCTCCTCCCACAACCTTTGTATGAATGTAAATGTCGCATGTTGGAATGGAAGTGGTCTCAGTATCGATGACACACTTTCACCGGGTACGATTCCATGTTGACCTGAGTTGCCTGTTCCACCGCTACTGCCTGGGACAGAACAGGTCACATGTACACCTATTTCCTCTGGAGCATCGGTTTCATCCTCATCTCGTCTAGGGTGGTTTGGAAGTGGTGTCTCGAACACACTTATTGCTGAGAGTCTGTTTTCTGGCAAACATTCCACCCGTGTGCAGCATCTTCAAAGCCCGTTACACATAGATAGCACCCAATCAGCTACTTGGTCAGGTGTGATGTAACTATTACTATGAAAGGGTTCACTAAACTCATATGTGACCAATCTGCTTTCAAATGCCTCCTCGTCCTTGGGATTCAAAAACCCTTTGCTCAACTTCAAATGATTTCCAGTCATTATAACAGGTGTGCGTATTAGATCCTGTTTTTGGCATATACTTCTTCCCCACCTGCAAATTAGCACTGCCTAGCAAATTTTCATATTGTCACACGTACTGTCTGTGATGAATTGGTTCCTCCAATAAAATCAGCAGTTTGTTTAAGAAGTTTTCATAAGAAAGCTCAGACATGCAATTAGCTCAGCTAGCATAACCAGTTATGAAATGTGATGCTGTACCTTGCGCTATAAATCTCTTTCCAGAGTTGGAGGGTCCAACGAGGAAGAGGCAGTTGATCTTTGGCGTCTTGCAATTAAGTACTTTTCTAAGGTCTCTATTAAAATTGTCAGTATCAATATTATTTTGAGCAAAAAGCCTGCTATTTGTAGCTCTGCTGTAGCTATTGTCATTATCTGCACAGTGCAAAAAATGAGCAAACCTCTCCTTTCGTTCTAAAGAATGTCTATATTTTATGTACAGGGATATACTTGAATTCATTTGGTTCACTAACAAATGATGATTTATACAAATGCTAAGAATTGTTTGCCATTCTTCTGGCGTACATAAATCAAGCAATGCCGTATATGACGTTGCCCAGTATTTCTCTATTAAATCATACAAATTTGTGGAACCTCTTGTTCGGTGCTCCACCGCAGCCCGTTTGAATCTCTCCAGAACCAGTAGCATTGGGCTCTCTGTCGGGCGACACAGGATACACTCTCCTCATGGATATCAGCTCCAAAAATCTGGCAGACTGCGCTTCCATGTGGTGGGTGCTCAAAGGTACCACTCTGACGTCCTCCTTGTAGTCTCCAAACTTTTCGACGAACATCTCCAGACGTGTAGAGTAGGGTAGTTTCACCACCACAGAGTCAACCCCATATCTTTCAAAGGTAGTGTTACCAGTTATATATATTCCAGTAACGAGTACAAAAAAATCGTCCTGTGCTAACTCCTTAAGGTCAGCTGACTGTACCAGCCACGACAAAGGTGTTGTTAAAGCTGACATTTGAGAAGCAATGCTAAATCAGGCAAATGTCACTCCTTTCATAGTGCACAGTACAAATGCTGGCCGTGCACCAATGCACTTTCGCAATGCTGCAAAATTGCAGCCACTCGCATGACTGCACAAAATCCCTGGCCCATTACGCGACAATGCACCATTGTAACGAGTTTGTAAGTTGTAATGATAGTGTCCTAACCGCAGAAGCATCTGTGGATGTTGTTGACGTATGCAATGAGGCAACCAGGAGAAGAGGATGAAGAAGAATCAACAGTACCAGCCTTTGAGGCAGCAGTGGAAGGATTGGGTGTCGTGAGACGGTACCTATGCTCCTTTCCTATTGATGAGGGGCTACTGAGCAACATTAATCACATCAAACACAGGAATCTGAGTGCCATATACCTGGGCAGGAGGAAGCGCACTACTCCTCTGGATTTCTTCAAGAAATGAAGGTTAGTGACTTTACTGTCTTGTTTCTTTACCATGTAATACTGAAGAATCAGCCTGCATTTATATTAATGATAAATGTGTAAATGTGATATCCACTTTCATTTTGTTTGTTGCAGATTAAGCACAAATGGCTGACCATGAAGTGGTGTTAATATCAGTGTTTTCAGTTTTTGAAACTAGTATAAATTTATAGCTATTGTGGAATTTTAATTCTTTAATTTACTGCATTTTCTTCATTAGTCTTTAAATTCCTTTCTTAGTATTACCTGTGTACATAATGATTTAAAATTTTTGAAAATAATAAGTTTTGCTATTAAAATACTTAAAAACAGGATTTGCATATTATTTTAGGCAATTTAATATTCAACATTATGCTAACCGCCTTTAAGGAAAACGCCTATCAAAGGAAAAAAATTTTGATTTCCCCTGAGATTTGTTAAATATGGGTTTTACTTTACTGGCATATTGGCTCTCAGATTACATAAATGGTTAGAACTATTAGGGCAATTGAGTTTAATATTGAGCAGGATTTAGAAAAGACAGAAGGTGCTGTTGATAATCCAACTATTTAAGGAATAAAAGAGGTATAGTATATATGTTTTTAGTTAACTTTGAAAAGTTATTTGATACAATTAAAAGAGATGTACTAGTGTATAAAATGCAGAGTAAGGACATAAGTGAAGGGTTTATTTCAGAGGTCCAAAATTTGTATGATGGGGTTAAATTCTGTGTTAGGAATGAATGAATATTTATTTCTCAATACTCACAATTGCATAAATTACATACATTTTAGACTATGATAATATTTAAAAATATTAGGCTCTTTATGCTGTAAATTCACTTCTTGGTTGCTTGCTTACTTCTTAACCATTTTTCTTTGACCTTACCCAAAAAGTTACCTACAGCTTTTATATTTTTATTCCCTTTTACAGTCAGAATCTTCCTTATTAATACTTCCCTATCCAAGTTTTTCCATTTCTTCTGCATTATATTCCGTGTTAAATGTGCATGAAATGGGATTACAGGAATGACAGATCAGAAGGTGGGTTTGAGACAAGGTTGCAAATTGGGCCCAGTTTTTATATTTATTGATGATATTGTGGAAAGGATTCTAAAGTGTAATTCACACTGTCTGGTTGTAGGAAAGAAAGAAGTTCGTTATTCGCTGATGACATAATGGTAGGTTCTACTACAGTAATTAGAGTGCAACAAGCAATAAACGAAATAAGAGATTTTGTGCAGTATGTGGTTTAAGAGTAAATGTTAGGAAGTCGAAAATAGCATTGTTTAAAAAATGGAGTAAATTAAAGAGAGACAAGAGATGGTTTTTAAATGGGGAGCCTTTGGAAGCAATTAAAGGATTGATTATTCGGAGGTGAGGTTATCAAGTGGTGGAGGCTGAGAAACACACAAGGAAAGAATGTTATCACTGAAGGTAAGGTAATCATGAGAGAATTTAGAGTATGTTTTAATAAAGATTCCATATGTCAGTAAAGTGGTTAGAGAAATTGTATGAAGCAGTAGTGGAATGAATGTTATATGGAGTGGAAGTGTGGGGGCCTTCAAAGGGATGCTTGAAAATAGACTTCACTCACAGAATGTTTTGTAGAGAGATATTGGGATTACCTAAAGCTTCATCGAAGGGAGTGCCATTGGCTGGGATAAAAAGGGTATGGAGGAAGCATTTGGTGATAGAGAGAATTTTAATATATTGGTACAGGATTTTGAAACTAGGGGATCACATTGTTTTAAAAGAGTATATGAAATTCCAAATGGAAGTAATAAGAAGTAACAGCTGGATGGGTGAAGTATGGGAAATTTTACAAGAAATTGGGATGGGGAAGACGGGAATTTGGATATCAAAGTAGAGTAGGGTTCTGGGAGGAAGTTAGACAAAGAATTTAAGATATAGATAGGCAAGGGATTTGGGCTAGTTTTAGAGATAAAGAGTTCTTTAAAATTATAGAATAATTAAAACAGATTGGGGGAGGGAGAAATGTGTGGCTTGTGATAAATTTGGAAGGAAAGTGTTTACGTGGATGCAATCAAGAGCACTATTTTTAAAGGGTTAGAGAGGAGATAATGGGGAAGGGTGCATTATGTGTGGGGAGCTAGAAGGAATATTTCATTGTTTATAAAAATGTAACAGAGTGAAGAGATGGAGGGAGGGTATATCGGAAATAAAATGGGACAAATTACAGAAAGAAATTATGGCACTTAAAATGTTAACTAGTATGGGGAATATTGGGGAAAAGTAAGGGAGAAATGGATTAGAGCAGTTAAGAAAGGTAAGAGAATTGAGGTATAAATTGATAAAATAGTTAATGTAAATGGTTAAATTGTTGGTGGTATTGGTTAAAAATAATAAAATAGTTAATGGAATGTCAATAGTGGAGGGGCTTCATTATACAGATAACCCTAGGGCTGTGTGTAAGGAAGCCTCATATAGATGGATGTTAAGACTTATTAGATTGTAAATTTAGGTTTAGTGCTTTAGTTGTAATTGTAAAAAGTATTTGTTGTTTTGTTTGTGTTTATGTATGAAAATGTATCACAGTTTGCAATAAATATTCAATGCTGTATGACATTTGGTGTTTGGGAATAAATTATTAAGGGGGGAAATGGTTGAAAATGTGACCAAAAATGACAAAATTTCACATTTTGTTTTTTTTTGTACCAAAAAATACTACGTGATTTGAAGTGAATATATTCAAAGTTTTAAAGCACTACAGTGCCTGGAAGTTGCTCTAATTGCATCATATTTAAAGGTCTGCTGCACTCCTTAAATGTCCCAGAGGAGGCGTGGCAGGTGATGAAATCGCTGCTTGAAGTAATAAAAAAATCTGCTTTCTTTACAGATTTTTGTGGGATTTTTTCCGTGAAGGTTAGTTTCTGATTCGTCACTGAGCCACCATGATTGCTATAACATAGTAACAGCACCTCTGCTGGTAGATGTTGTGTAACATCAAATTATGTTGTTTCATATACATGAGCCAGAAGCAAGTGTAATTAATACTAGTCATGAAAGGTTAGATGAGCAAGAATGTGGTGTACAAAAGAAAAATTTAAGGCAGAAACGGCTGGAGGATAACTGTGAACATATACTTGTTGTAAATAATGAAGAGTGTAAATATATATCATTGGACACACTATACTGTCATTGGTGAACGACCTGAAGTGTAATGACTGCAATTAAAACTTGGCACTGAAAGGCTTGGCTTATGCCATAAATTAGAACTGGGTTTTAGGACTTGTAACGAAAAAAAGAGTACAAATTACACATCAAGCTGCACACTTCTAGGAAGGTCTGTAAGTCATTATTTCTGCTTAACTGCACGCAAACTTCTAAACTCATTTTTCCTCACTTTAATGTTTGCTACACTTTTATTCATTCAAAACAAAATTACATCCACATATTAGGCGTTGGCTGAAATTCTTACTGTACTTTCTATAAAGCATAACAACAAGACTGACAGATGGGATTCAGGTTTAACTTAGTACTTTTTGGGGAAAAAAAATAAATAATATGTGTGTAGTGATTACAAAAATTTTGAAATTTTTGCTATGCAGATTATTTTTTTTTTTAATTTCCCTTACAGTTAAGATATTTCAAAACCCGTGTGTCAAGTTTTTCTAAATGAGTTTCTGGTTTTGTAAAAAAAATTTGAAACTTTTTTCAAAAAAGTGTGGAGTGGCTTTCATTTTGAAATTTGCAAATTTTTTGAAAGAAAATCTTCAATAATTCAACAACTAATTGACATACAAAAATGAAACTGTACCAAATAGTTCCACATGATACCCCAAATGTGTGTACAAAAAAACTAAGTATATAGCTTTAAAATTGTGCAAAATAGAAACTTTAACCATCACCCCCCCTTAAGTGTGATAGGAGATAAAAGAAAACAAAAGATTGACCATGGACCTTTTTGAAACAGGAGCCTTGAGATATCGGCATTTCTTACATGGCAATTTTTTTTGTTAATTTATGCTTCTTTATTCAAGAAATATTGATACAGCAATGTTTTATGTATTAAATTGCACAATAAACAATAAAAAAACAATCAATCCTGAAAAGAAAATCATTCCTGTTATAGGCAAAGGACAAGCATGGAATCAGTGCTCTTCTGGCTGCCATATGGGAAGGACATACAGATTGTGTGAAACTACTTCTGGAGCAAGTGAGTATTTTTAGGGTTTCATTGATAAGTATTTCAATCCATGTGTTGTAACACATAGTAAAGAGATTTGCACTTTTTTTTTTTTTTAAGTTCCTTAATAATGATTCTAATTATCATCATTGCATATCGTTTACAAAGGAAGTGAACAATTATTCACTGTTAATTCAGAACTAATTTTTATGTGAATGAGTGCAGTTGAAATCTATGTTCTAGGAATGAAAAATACATGGACAGATTTTTTACTAGTGGCAAGTCTTTATTTTCTACATATGTAGCACAGGGCCGTATTTAGAGGGGGGGTTTTAGGGTTCAAACCCCGCCAAAACTTCTGACATGTTTTATTTCAATTCATCAAACCAATAGGGGAAAAAATTTGTTAGATAACAATAGGACTACTGCTGGTAGCACGTTTACAAGAAAGAGGGGAACTTGATAATATTGTCGCCTTGCATAGCCACATAGGAGGCTTAGTGCGGACATAATTCTGTATAGGAGAGCAAGCTCCGATTATTTATGATGACGTGTTGTAATGCTTGTGCGGCAGAAATTATCACATTGCAATATTATTGTTCCTATACGTGGTGATGCTATCGCTTCTGAGCATTCTCATTCTGTTGCGTAAATGCAGTCGTAATCATTCTGACCACATGGAGCTTACCTTAGTGCAGTCTCTTTCAAACAAAGGTTGGTTTAAAACATTTCAGTAGTTCACGTTGTGCCACCTTGCAAAATTCGTTAAAAATGAAACGCAGTGCTGTTGGAGGGAATAAACAGTTGTCAATTGGGATGTTCTTTTGTAAGAAATCTGAACATGGAAATGAACATGATTTGAGCAGCAACATCAACAACAGCGTATCTACAAGTGACATAAACATCGGATCAGCGTCTTTGCTTAGTGATTGTGCTAGCAATAATGGTGCCTCTATGAGTAGATGACCATAGAATTGATGGTTTTGTTTAGTGATCGTGAGTCCCACAGAAGTGACATTGCCACACATTCATCACCTGAACCAAGGATAGTTCTTTCATTAAAAATGACATTGGTTTGTATGTTAAAACAGAAAACATTGACGACCCAAAAAGCGAACAGCTTTTTAAAAATCTGTGGGTTCCAACTCCTACCTATGTTTTCCCACCTAAAACAAAACAAAATCTGAGGTTTCAGCTAACGTGGCTTGACAAATCTCCTTGGTTAGCCTATTCAAGTAAACTGGAATGTGCGTTGTGCAAAGTTTGTGTGTTGTTTTGTAGAGGAATAGAAGGGGGAAAAGGTTGACATTAACATTTGAGAGCGCTTGTTACGTAGAATATAGTCATTGAAAAAATGCATTGGAAGATTTTTCCAATCATACAAATGCAGCATATCATAAACAGTGCTTAGAAATGGCCGAAAACTTCATAAAAGTAGTTGAAGGGAAAGCATAAAAGATAGTAAACCAACTGAGTAGTGAGTGAGCTAAGCAAGGCGCTAAACATTGTGAGAAACTACAATCAATTATAGAAACAATTATTCTTTGTAGCCGTCAAGAAATTGCCCTTTGTGGAACAAGTGACTTTGGAAATGTCATGAAATCAGAAGAATCAGAAACAAATGACGGCAATTTTTGTGCCTTACTACATTTCTGCGTAAGTGCGGGTGATTCAGTGCTTCAAAAACATTTGGAATCAGGTGCACTAAATTCATAGTATACAATCCCCAAAATTCGGAATGAATTAGTTGAAATTGGTGATGATATAATCAAACGAGATATAGTAGCAAACGTGAATGCTGCCGAGAGTTTTTCTGTGATGGTAGATGAAACTACAGACATCGCCCAAATAGAACAAGTATCTGTTTGTGTGCATTATGTTGACAGGAAAGCAGGTAGGATTTGGGAAGATTTCCTTAAATTTGTTCCAACAACCTATCTCACAGGTAATGGTTTGGCAAAACTCATTTCTGCTACCTTAAAGAGGAATAACATCAACTGTGATGTTATGGTTGGACAAGGATATGATGAAGCATCTGCTATGAGTGGTTACCTCCATGGTGTAAATGAATATATTAGGAAGGAATACCCTATGGCCCTTTACGTACATTATAGTGCTCATTCACTGAACCTTGTTCTAGCAAATTCGTGTTCTCTACCATTGATATGCACTTGTTTAGGAACTGTTCAGACTGTTGCACATTTTTTCCACTCATCTGCTCAAAGGAATGACTTTCTGAAGAATGCAATAAAAGAGAATATGTCAGAATGTCAACATGGTACTCTGTTAGGGTTTTGTGAAACAAGATGGGTCCATAAGCATGAAAGTGTTTTAAGATTTAAAGAGCTATATCCAGCTTTAGTGAATGCATTAGAGTTACTAGAGTCATCTGTAAATAAAGAGGCTACTCAAAAGGAATGTCAGCTGCTAAGTACCATTAAAGGAGCTAAATTTGTTGTTCCCCTTTTGATTTTAGAGAAGATATTTCGCAAATAATTCCAGGCTGTTAATGCAGATTTAGCAGAAGCTTGAGATCATGTTGACCATCTGATTGACACTTTAAATACAATTAGAAAAAACTATGAAAAAGAATTCAAAGAAGTTTTCACTTCTGCCACATCCATGATTTCTGAAAATGGTGGGCATATGGACTTTCCAAGGACTGTAAACAGGCAAACTCATCAAGACGATATTTCATCACTGACCTGTGAGGAGTATTATAAATTGAATATATTTCTTCCATTCTAGATCATGTTCAAACACAACTTAGTGACAGATTTAAATGCCACAAGATTTTAATATGTTCTTTACAAAACATCATTCCAAGTAAATGTGTTAAAGCCACCAGTGAAGATCTGAAGCAATGTGTAACATTTTACAGAAACAGTCTACCTGAACCTAGTACTGTCCAAGCTGAATTTGTGGTGTGGAAATCAAAATGGGAGAAACAAACCTCACAACCACAGTCTGCAATAAAAGGCTTTATGCAGTGTAACTTTTCATTGTTTCCCAATATCGGTAAATTGCTTCAGATCTTGGCCACGTTACCGGTTTCAACATCAACACCAGAGAGAACATTTTCATCACTCAGGCGGCTGAAGACATTCCTTAGAAATTCCACTGGTGAAAATTGGCTCAATGGTCTTGCGCTGATGTCTGTCCATCGCAATATAAAGATAAACCCTGAAGATGTGCTGGATGAGTTTTCGAAGCAGTCTCAGCATTTTGTGCTGTAAGGTGTGTTATATTAGTTCTGGTGAGTTTTTCCTGTCTATTTAATGTCTCCAAGCATTTTCTTGTCCACATAACGTCTATCTATTAGAGTAGTTACATGGTAACAGGGTAGTGTTAAGTTTAGACCTAGCTATGCAACCTCCCCCCCCCAAAAAAATCTTTTTCTGGGTATGGGCATGATATAGCATGCATAAATGGTTCTAAGTGTTACAGTCCTTCAGTGTAGTCACCAGCATTGCATACATCATCTTCCTAGCAATGTGGAAGATTTTGAATGCAATTCGCATTGCCTAATCTCTTTATGTTATAAAGATATAGATGATATCTCATAAGTAGAGGCCCAGATTTCTGGTATGAGAGATAACTGCGAAATTTTCAAGCGACACTTTTAACATTGCCAAAATCACATATTTGTACGAGATGAATTTCATTTTTTTTAAATTGAAGCCACGAAATATTGCAAAATGCTTTTATTTTACGAAACCTACTTTAAAACTTGAAATGTAGCGAAATACTGCAGATGTCAAGTTTTTATTGTTTAATTGTTCATTTGTGCATTCTATGGTTAAGGCAACCTTCAAGAATGTTAGGAAGAGAGAGCAGCAATATATACCCTTTCTGAAACACAAACATGCTGGAGCTAAAGA
Source organism: Deroplatys truncata (assembly GCA_030765065.1). NCBI lineage: Eukaryota > Metazoa > Arthropoda > Insecta > Mantodea > Mantidae > Deroplatys > Deroplatys truncata. Next base: position 498,545,249 of record CM060990.1, on the reverse strand, counting down.
AGTGATTTCTATGTTAACTCGGTGGGGTTCATGGATAAAATCTGTTCTATATGTTGGGGAATACTTGAATGATCTCCTCGAGTACTTCAAGCAACTGACTGACTCTAATCCGGCAGTCAGCTATTTTAAAGAGCTTTCAAATGATGAAAGAAACTACACTTGTTTTGAGGCTGCTTTTGTAAAAGCACATTGCTGCACTATTTCTGAGATTACTCAATTCTTGGAGGGGTGTCAATATTCTACAGTGCACAAGCTTGTGCCAAGAGTGACTGCTTTGCTTGGTGAAGTGCAGCTCATGAAAAACAAGTTGTCTGGAGAGGAAATATCCTTAACCCTGCATAAGTTGAAGGATGAAACCAAGCAGAGGGAAGGCACTTGAGTGATGGCAGAAGATCCTGCAGAAAAAATGTTTCACTCAATTGCCCAGCTTTTTCACTTATCTATTGTACTCGTAGCACCAGTATCCAATGAGCTCCCCCTCAGGGGCTCACCTTATGTGAGTACGGGTTTTTGGCGCACCCGGGGGTTCCCGAGCCATTCATCGCCACATTCATCCCCTCACCCCCATCCGGTCGAGGTGGGTTCTTCAAGTGACCGGTGGACCCAAGGTAGGCTCTCGTGCGTTCTTTGCATTCCATCCATACCGCACCTCACCATCGTTTCTTTCTTCCCTTATCACTTTCCGGCCATTTCGCACCACGACATTCGCATATCTCTCCTTTTCTTCCCCGCCGGCCTACCTTGCGTGCGAAACGCCCACACAGTTTTAGTTTCTTTTATCCTTTTATTTAAATCCTCCGTGGACACAGCCTGACGGATACCCGCGCACCGCGTGCGCAGCTGGGTGAGTGGGTAATAGCGTCATCCCCACCACCCGGGGTCGTCATGTAGGGTTGTTGTTCGTATCCGCTGTTCAACTGCAGTCCCGCGGGGGGGGCCATTGCATGAGCTGCTGGCTTCCGACGGCGATTGGGTCCCTCTGTCTATGTTCTGGGAGGTGTGACCCTGGGGTGAGCTAGGTATAGATAGGCCACTCACCCAAGCCGGGGTAACGCCCGGGAAGTCAGAGCCCGAGGTCGGAGACGGTTGCAATGGTGGAGGATTTTTTTCGCTATGGAGCACCCTTTCTCCATTGTTAACAACAAGCGCCGCAAAGTTTTTGTAACAGAAGTAGCACCGCCAACAGCTGGTTGTTACTTAGTGATTACCCGTACAGAGGAGGGACAATCATTCGAGAAGGTGAACCCTTTTATTATCCAGAAGGGCATTGACTCAATTGCTGGTCCGGTTCTTTCCTGCACTCGTCTTCGTAATGGTTCGTTGCTAGTTCAAAGCAAATCCGAGGCACAAAGTAAGTCCTTGTTGAGCGCCACGCTTCTCCACGGTTATCCTATCCGTGTTGAGAAGCACCGCACCTTGAATTCTTGTAGAGGCGTTGTCACCACGCATAGCCTCGATGGTATCTCTGACGAAGACCTGGTGGAATATCTTGCAGACCAGAGGGTGACAGCGGTTCATCGAGTGCAGGCCAAACGCGACGGCGTGTTGGTACCCACTCGTACCCTGTTTATTACATTTGATGGCGTCGATCTGCCCACGAGCATTTCCGCAGGGTACGAACGGATTTCTGTGAGGCCTTATATTCCTAGACCTCTGCGTTGTTTTAAATGCCAACGTTTTGGGCATACGCAAGTCTCATGTAAGAGTGCCGTTAACATCTGTGCAACCTGTAGCCAGCCCTCACACGAAGGTACCTGTTCAACAGCCCCCGTCTGCGTTAATTGTAAAGGGTCTCATTCTGCTTCGTTTGCCGACTGTCCGCGGTACTTGGACGAGAAGGCGATCCAGGAGATCCGGGTAAAGGAAAAACTCTCCTTCGCTGAAGCCCGGAGGCGTTACCATGCGCGCCAACCTTCACTCCTGCGATCTGGCACATTTAGTTCTGTTGTTGCCTCGCCAGTACCACGCGTAGATGCCGAAACTCAGACCTGGACCTTGACTGGATTAACCGCCACTACCATCCGGCCGTCTATTAAGGCTACAGTTACCAAGCCGTATAAACCTGGTCCCAAGTCAATGAAGTCGCAAGCCGTTGAAAAGAAGCCCAAGCAGAAACTACGTAGGGAAGATTTTTTGAAAGACCCTCCGCGTGCGCGCGGTAAGAAAAGTTCACCTTCTCCTCCTCGGAGGTCGCTGTCCCAGGAAGGTCCTGGGACAAGCCGCGCTCAGCGGCACCCTTCACCCATCGCCACCCAGAACCGATTCACGGCGCTTGAATCGGTTTCTGGCACTGAGCGCGTGGGCCCTCCCTCCGAGGAAGCTATGGAGTCTGACCAACTCCATACAAAAAGCCCGAGCCCAAAGGTTAAACAAAAGGTAATTTTAAGCCGCCCTTCTAAGTAGACAGTTTATCCCTTTTATTCATGGCTATCCTGAGCTGGAATGTTCGTGGTGTACGATCGCATAGGGCGGAACTGCAACTTTTATTGCGTTCCCATTCACCTATGGTCGTGTGTTTGCAGGAGACCAAGCTTCGCCCTCACGACCCTTTCGATCTCCGAGGGTACACTCCGGTTCGCTACGATCTTGAACCGGAGGAGGGTGCTCCTGCTCATGGAGGTGTCATGTTGTTGGTGCGTAATGACGTTCATTTTCATCCTATCACACTTACGTCCGACTTGCAAGCTGTTGCCATTAGACTGCAGTTACCCGGTTTTTTCTTTTCTGTTTGTTCTGTGTATACACCTCCATCGTCTCCCCTCGCTCCCGCGGACATTCGATCTCTCCTGTCCGCTCTCCCAACACCATTTCTTCTGTTGGGAGATTTTAATGCCCATCACCCACTATGGGGTTCGCCAAGGGCTTGTGCGAGGGGAACTCTTCTTTCCGACATTTTTTATGAGTTCAATCTTTCCATCCTCAATACAGGTGCACCTACTTTTATTTCTGATTCTTCTGGTACTTTCTCTCACCTGGACCTTGCTCTTTGCTCAATCCAGCTTGCACGTCGCCTTCAGTGGAACGTCGTCGCTGACACCTACTCCAGCGACCATTTCCCCTGCATCGTTTCTCTTCTGTCGCACCACGTACAGCATTCCAGAGTACCTACCTGGATATTCGCAAAAGCCGACTGGAGCTTGTATTCCAGCCTCGTGCATTTTGACGACCAGCCCTTCTCCGACATTAATCAACTAGTGCAGCACCTTACGTCTATTATTTTCTCAGCCGCCGAACGTGCAATACCCCGTTCATCCTCCCAACCTCGGCGGCCACCTGTTCCGTGGTGGAACGAGGATTGTCGGGACGCCGTTCGTGCCCGTAGGACTGCACTTAGGGTGTTTCGGCGCCACCCTACACTTGATAATTTGGTGACTTTTAAACAATCGCGCGCCAGGGCTCGTCGCATTATTCAGGATAGCAAGAAGGCATCTTGGGCTCGTTTTGTCGAGTCTTTTAATCGTTTTACGCCTTCATCCGTTGTTTGGGATAAACTTCGTCGCTTCTCAGGTAAAGTGTCACATTGTACTGTTTCTGGCCTTCAGGTTTCTAATGCCACCATAGTGGATCCGGCTGCCATCGCTAACACTCTGGGTTCTGCCTTTGAGGCGGTTTCCAGTTCAGACCATTATTCCGCCGGCTTTCGCTCTATTAAAGACCGGCAGGATTCCGCATCCTATACTTTTCGGTCTGCTAATGATGAATGCTATAACGAATTATTCACAATGAGGGAGCTGGAGCACGCTCTTCATTGCTCTCGGCACTCCGCTCCCGGGCCGGACGGCATTCATGTCCTGATGTTAAAGAACCTTTCAGCCGACAGTAAACTATTTCTCTTACAGGTCTATAACCGTATTTGGCAAGACGGCATTTTTCCTTCCGTTTGGCGCGAAGCCACCATTGTCCCAATACTTAAGCCTGGGAAGGATCGCCAACTACCTTCCAGCTACCGCCCTATCTCTCTCACCAGTTGCATTTGCAAGGTGATGGAGCGCATGATCAACGGGCGGTTGACATGGTGGCTTGAGTCTCAGAAACTTCTAGCGAACGCTCAGTGCGGGTTTCGTCGCTATCGCTCTACCGTCGACCATCTGGTGTCCTTGTCGACGCATATTATGAATGGATTTCTGAGAAAGTGTCAAACCGTGGCTGTATTTTTTGACCTGGAGAAAGCTTATGACACTTGTTGGAGGGGCGGCATTTTACGTACACTTCACGTTTGGAATATCCGCGGTCGTCTTCCCATATTTCTTCGGGAGTTTATGACGGACCGCGTCTTTCGTGTACGTGTGGGCTCGGTTTTATCTCGTCGTTTTATTCAAGAGAACGGAGTACCGCAGGGCTCTGTACTCAGTGTCACACTTTTTGCGATTGCTATCAACCCCATTGTTGATTGTATTCCACCTGGCATTTCATCGTCCCTTTTTGTTGACGATTTCGCTATTTATTGCAGTTCACGGCGGACCTGTCTACTCGAACGCCGTCTCCAGAGCTGTATCGACCGTCTCTACGCCTGGAGTAACGCCAACGGCTTTAATTTCTCCGCCGAGAAATCCGTCTGCATCAACTTCTGGCGCCGGAAGTATTTCCCTCCGCCCTTTCTCCATCTTGGGCCAGGGATACTTCCGTTTGCAGACGAGGCGAAATTTTTGGGGTTGATTTTTGACAGGAAGTTGTGTTGGACCTCGCACGTTTCCTTTTTAAAAGCAAAGTGTGACCGTTCTCTTAATATTTTACGTGTTTTAAGTGGCACATCCTGGGGAGCTGATCGGACCGTCCTTCTTCGCCTTTATCGCTCTTTGGTCCGATCCAAACTTGATTACGGGTGTATAGTTTATTCGTCGGCACGTCCATCTGTGTTACGTCGTTTGAATCCCATTCATCATCGTGGTCTTAGAGTCGCTACAGGGGCCTTTCCAACTAGCCCCGTGCCCAGTCTTTACGCTGAGGCTGCAGAGCCTCCGCTGTCTTTCAGGCGTGAGATGCTCTTATGTAGCTATGCTTGTCGGCTCTCAAGCTTGCCTAACCACCCGTCCTTCCATGTATTTTACGAGGATTCGCTAGATCGACAATATTTCGTTCGCTCCTCTGCATTGCTCCCCCCAGGGGTTCGATTTCGACTGCTACTTCGGCATTTGGACGTTACGCCAGCGCCGGCCCTTACCCGAGGGGAAACGCGTTTTCCTCCATGGTCGCGCGCTGAGGCCCACATCCACCTTGGGCTAACGTCGATGCCGAAAAATGCGACCCCTGCTTCTGTTCTTAGATCCGCCTTTTTAGAACTACAGGCGCAGTTCGGGGACTGTCATTTTATATATACTGATGGGTCTAAGACTGATGTTGGAGTAGGATGTGCCTTTGTTTTTGGTGTACGGAGTTTTACTTTTCGTTTACCTCAACAATGTTCAATTTTTACCGCCGAACTTTTTAGCATTTATCAATCTGTTTTATTCATTCAGCGGCACGACTTACGGCACTGTTTTATTTGTACGGACTCTCTGAGTGCCCTTCAGGCTATTCATGCGCTGTACAATTACCACCCACTCGTACAGCGCATACATGACCTGCTCCACTCGCTCGGTGTCTCTGGCATCAGCGTCTCCTTCATGTGGATTCCAGGTCATGTGGGCATCTCAGGTAACGAGTCTGCCGACGCCGCTGCGAAATCGGCGATTTTATTACCCAGATTTTTTACCTCTGTAGTTCCCTCGTCAGATTCGTGTGCTATTTTACGTCGCCGCATCCTCTCGCGCTGGCGCGATGAGTGGACGGCCCTCCGGGGGAACAAGTTGCGGGAGGTTAAGCCTCTCCCGTTAATCTGGGGTACCTCTTCTCGTTCTTCACGTCGGGAGGAGGTACTTTTAGCCCGTTTACGAATTGGACATTGTGTTTTTAGTCATAGGTATTTGCTCAGTGGTGACCCCGCACCACTCTGTGGGCAGTGTGACGTACCCTTAACGGTGCGTCACATTTTAACAGAGTGTCAGGTTTTAGCTGCATTGCGTGCTCGTGTAGGTCTGCCTGTTGGCTTAGCCAACGTTTTGGCAGACGACACGCATGCTGTGGAATGTGTTTTACGTTTTATTCATGACAGTGATTTTAATCTGCGCATTTAATGCGTTGAGCGTCTTTTAACTTATTGCTTTTATTCTGTCAGTTTTTATGGGGACTCTTATCCCCAGTGGACATATGGCGCTCATGTCCCTCGCATTCTACAGTTCCTGACACGTTTTAATCCTTTACTGCCTATGCTTTTAGTGTGTTGTTTTTCAGATCTTTGTCTTGTTATTATTGCTGTTATTGTTATTATTGTTTTTCTTGTTATTGTTGTTATTGTTATTATTGTTATTGTTATATTTGTTATTGTTATATTGTTAGTTTTAGCTTTTTGACATCGCGGGTTTGTGTCCCGTTTTTTTAATTATGCGGTTTTTTACCTATCTTTTATTTTTTGACTTTATATTTTATACCTTGTAAGGGCGCTGATGACCTCAGCAGTTTAGCGCCCTTAAGCCGCATATCATCATCATCATCATCATCCAATGAGCTCTTGTCATACGTGAGTCAGATTCCACATCTGAAGTGCCTCTCTAAAGATGCATTTCCAAAAGGATGCCTAGCATTGCAGCATTAGGCAAAGATAGTTGATGTGAAACAGGATGTGGAACCTGAATTACTGAAGGGGCTGATGCAGGAATATCCTGATTTTTCAAGCCGCTGCTTGAAGGCAGTCTGGTTTCCAACTACAAATTTGGATAACGAGAAGATAATTGTAATTATGATTATTTCAATATAAAAGCAATACTTATGAGTTGTCACTCCTTGATTTTTTATTTGACCGCTCTGAGTATTTTATTTTACCACTTTGAGCATTTTATTCCACCACTTTTGTTCATTTTATTTCACCACATATCCTGATCTCTACTCATAAGTAATGTTGTTTTTAAGCAAAACTTTGTTTCAAATGTGTTGTTGCAGAAAATTATTCTAATCTTCAAAGTAAGGTCTATTAGATTCTATAGTCTTGAGCCACCTTTCACCCCTCAGGGGCTCACCTTATGTGAGTACGGGTTTTTGGCGCACCCGGGGGTTCCCGAGCCAATCATCGCCACATTCATCCCCTCACCCCCATCCGGTCGAGGTGGGTTCTTCAAGTGACCGGTGGACCCAAGGTAGGCTCTCGTGCGTTCTTTGCATTCCATCCATACCGCACCTCATCATCGTTTCTTTCTTCCCTTATCACTTTCCGGCCATTTCGCACCACGACATTCGCATATCTCTTTTTCTTCCCCGCCGGCCTACCTTGCGTGCGAAACGCCCACGCAGTTTTAGTTTCTTTTATCTTTTTATTTAAATCCTCCGTGGACACAGCCTGACGGATACCCGCGCACCGCGTGCGCAGCTGGGTGAGTGGGTAATGGCGTCATCCCCACCACCCGGGGTCGTCATGTAGGGTTGTTGTTCGTATCCGCTGTTCAACTGCAGTCCCGCGGGGGGGCCATTGCATGAGCTGCTGGCTTCCGACGGCGATTGGGTCCCTCTGTCTATGTTCTGGGAGGTGTGACCCTGGGGTGAGCTAGGTATAGATAGGCCACTCACCCAAGCCGGGGTAACGCCCGGGAAGTCAGAGCCCGAGGTCGGAGACGGTTGCAATGGTGGAGGATTTTTTTTTTCCGCTATGGAGCACCCTTTCTCCATTATAAACAACAAACGCCGAAAAGTTTTAGTAACAGAAGTAGCACCGCCAACAGCTGGTTGTTACTTAGTGATTACCCGTACAGAGGAAGGACAATCATTCGAGAAGGTGAACCCTTTTATCATCCAGAAGGGCATTGACTCAATTGCTGGTCCCCCTCAGGGGCTCACCTTATGTGAGTACGGGTTTTTGGCGCACCCGGGGGTTCCCCAGCCAATCATCGCCATATTCATCCCCTCACCCCCATCCGGTCGAGGTGGGTTCTTCAAGTGACCGGTGGACCCAAGGTAGGCTCTCGTGCGTTCTTTGCATTCCATCCATACCGCACCTCACCATCGTTTCTTTCTTCCCTAATCACTTTCCGGCCATTTCGTACCACGACATTCCCATATCCCTTTTTCTTCCCCGCCGGCCTACCTTGCGTGCGAAACGCCCACACAGTTTTAGTTTCTTTTATCTTTTTATTTAAATCCTCCGTGGACACAGCCTGACGGATACCCGCGCACCGGGTGCGCAGCTGGGTGAGTGGGTAATGGCGTCATCCCCACAACCCGGGGTCGTCATGTAGGGTTGTTGTTCGTATCCGCTGTTCAACTGCAGTCCCGCGGGGGGGCCATTGCATGAGCTGCTGACTTCTGACGGCGATTGGGTCCCTCTGTCTATGTTCTGGGAGGTGTGACCCTGGGGTGAGTCTGGTATAGATAGGCCACTCACCCAAGCCGGGGTAACGCCCGAGAAGTCAGAGCCCGAGGTCGGAGACGGTTGCAATGGTGGAGGATTTTTTTTCGCTATGGAGCACCCTTTCTCCATTGTAAACAACAAGCGCCGAAAAGTTTTAGTAACAGAAGTAGCACCGCCAACAGCTGGTTGTTACTTAGTGATTACCCGTACAGAGGAAGGACAATCATTCGAGAAGGTGAACCCTTTTATCATCCAGAAGGGCATTGACTCAATTGCTGGTCCGGTTCTTTCCTGCACTCGGCTTCGTAATGGTTCGTTATTGGTTCAAAGCAAATCCGAGGCACAAAGTAAGTCCTTGTTGAGCGCCACGCTTCTCCACGGTTATCCTATCCGTGTTGAGAAGCACCGCACCTTGAATTCTTGTAGAGGCGTTGTCACCACGCATAGCCTCGATGGTATCTCTGACGAAGACCTGGTGGAATATCTTGCAGACCAGAGGGTGACAGCGGTTCATCGAGTGCAGGCCAAACGCGACGGCGCGTTGGTACCCACTCGTACCCTGTTTATTACATTTGATGGCGTCGATCTGCCCACGAGCATTTCCGCAGGGTACGAACGGATTTCTGTGAGGCCTTATATTCCTAGACCTCTGCGTTGTTTTCAATGCCAACGTTTTGGGCATACGCAAGTCTCATGTAAGAGTGCCGTTAACATCTGTGCATCATGTAGCCAGCCCTCACACGAAGGTACCTGTTCAACAGCCCCCGTCTGCGTTAATTGTAAAGGGTCTCATTCTGCTTCGTTTGCCGACTGTCCGCGGTACTTGGACGAGAAGGCGATCCAGGAGATCCGGGCAAAGGAGAAACTCTCCTTCGCTGAAGCCCGGAGGCGTTTCCATGCGCGCCAACCTTCACTCCTGCGATCTGGCACATTTAGTTCTGTTGTTGCCTCGCCAGTACCACGAGTAGATGCCGAAACTCAGACCTGGACCTTGACTGGATTAACCGCCACTACCATCCGGCCGTCTATTAAGGCTAGTTACCAAGCCGTATAAACCTGGTCCCAAGTCAATGAAGTCGCAAGCCGTTGAAAAGAAGCCCAAGCAGAAACTTCGTAGGGAAGATTTTTTGAAAGACCCTCCGCGTGCGCGCGGTAACAAAAGTTCACCTTCTCCTCCTCGGAGGTCGCTGTCCCAGGATGGTCCTGGGACAAGCCGCGCTCAGCGGCACACTTCACCCATCGCCACCCAGAACCGATTCACGGCGCTTGAATCGGTTTCTGGCACTGAGCGCGTGGGCCCTCCCTCCGAGGAAGCTATGGAGTCTGACCAACTCCATACAAAAAGCCCGAGCCCAAAGGTTAAACAAAAGGTAATTTTAAGCCGCCCTTCTAAATAGACAGTTTATCCCCTTATTCTTAATGGCTATCCTGACCTGGAATGTACGTGGTGTACGATCGCATAGGGCGGAACTGCAACTTTTATTGCGTTCCCATTCGCCTATGGTCGTATGTTTGCAGGAGACTAAGCTTCGCCCTCACGATCCTTTTGATCTCCGAGGATATACTCCGGTTCGCTACGACCTTGAGCCGGAGGAGGGTACTCCTGCTCATGGTGGTGTCATGATTTTGGTGCGTAATGACGTTCATTTTCAAACTATCACACTTACGTCCGACTTGCAAGCTGTTGCCATTAGACTGCAGTTACCCGGTTTTTTCTTTTCTGTTTGTTCTGTGTATACACCTCCATCGTCTCCCCTCGCTCCCGCGGACATTCGATCTCTCCTGTCCGCTCTCCCAACACCATTTCTTCTGTTGGGAGATTTTAATGCCCATCACCCACTATGGGGTTCGCCAAGGGCTTGTGCGAGGGGAACTCTTCTTTCCGACATTTTTTATCAGTTCAATCTTTCCATCCTCAATACAGGTGCACCTACTTTTATTTCTGATTCTTCTGGTACATTTTCTCACCTGGACCTTGCCATTTGCTCACTCCAGCTTGCACGTCGTCTTCAGTGGAACGTCGTCGCTGACACCTACTCCAGCGACCATTACCCCTGCATCGTTTCTCTTCTGTCGCACCACGTACAGCATTCCAGAGTACCTACCTGGATATTCGCAAAAGCCGACTGGAGCTTGTATTCCAGCCTCGTGCATTTTGACGGACAGCCCTTCTCCGACATTAACCAACTAGTGCAGCACCTTACGTCTATTATTTTCTATGCCGCCGAACGTGCAATACCCCGTTCATCCTCCCAACCTCGGCGGCCACCTGTTCCGTGGTGGAACGAGGATTGTCGGGACGCCGTTCGTGCCCGTAGGACTGCACTTAGGGTGTTTCGGCGACACCCTACACTTGATAATTTGGTGACTTTTAAACAATCGCGCGCCAGGGCTCGTCGCATTATTCAGGATAGCAAGAAGGCATCTTGGGCTCGTTTTGTCGAGTCTTTTAATCGTTTAACGCCTTCATCTGTTGTTTGGGATAAACTTCGTCGCTTCTCAGGTAAAGTGTCACATTGTACTGTTTCTGGCCTTCAGGTTTCTAATGCCACCATAGTGGATCCGGCTGCCATCGCTAACACACTGGGTGCTGCCTTTGAGGCGGTGTCCAATTCAGACCATTATTCCGCCGGCTTTCGCTCTATCAAAGACCGGCTGGATTCCGACACCTTTAATTTTCGATCTGCTAATATTGAGTGTTATAATGAACTTTTCACAATGAGGGAGCTGGAGCACGCTCTTCATTGCTCTCGGCACTCCGCTCCTGGGCCGGACGGCATTCATGTCCTGATGTTAAAGAACCTTTCAGCCGACAGTAAACTCTTTCTCTTACAGGTCTATAACCGTATTTGGCAAGACGGCATTTTTCCTTCCGTTTGGCGCGAAGCCACCATTGTCCCTATACTTAAGCCTGGGAAGGATCGCCAACTACCTTCCAGCTACCGCCCTATCTCCCTCACCAGTTGCATTTGCAAGGTGATGGAGCGCATGATCAACGGGCGGTTGACATGGTGGCTTGAGTCTCAGAAACTTCTAGCGAACGCTCAGTGCGGGTTTCGTCGCTATCGCTCTACCGTCGACCATCTGGTGTCCTTGTCGACGCATATTATGAATGGATTTCTGAGAAAGTGTCAAACCGTGGCTGTATTTTTTGACCTGGAGAAAGCTTATGACACTTGTTGGAGGGGCGGCATTTTACGTACACTTCACGATTGGCATATCCGCGGTCATCTTCCCATATTTCTTCGGGAGTTTATGACGGACCGCGTCTTTCGTGTACGTGTGGGCTCGGTTTTATCTCGTCGTTTTATTCAAGAGAACGGAGTACCGCAGGGCTCTGTACTCAGTGTCACACTTTTTGCGATTGCTATCAACCCCATTGTTGATTGTATTCCACCTGGCATTTCATCATCCCTTTTTGTTGACGATTTCGCTATTTATTGTAGTTCACGGCGGACCTGTCTACTCGAACGCCGTCTCCAGAGCTGTATCGACCGTCTCTACGCCTGGAGTAACGCCAACGGCTTTAATTTCTCCGCCGAGAAATCCGTCTGCATCAACTTTTGGCGCCGGAAGTATTTCCCTCCGCCCTCTCTCCATCTTGGGCCAGGTATACTTCCGTTTGCAGACGAGGCGAAATTTTTGGGGTTGATTTTTGACAGGAAGTTGTGTTGGACCTCGCACGTTTCCTTTTTAAAAGCAAAGTGTGACCGTTCTCTTAATATTTTACGTGTTTTAAGTGGCACATCCTGGGGAGCTGATCGGACCGTCCTTCTTCGCCTTTATCGCTCTTTGGTCCGATCCAAGCTTGATTACGGGTGTATTGTTTATTCGTCGGCACGTCCATCTGTGTTACGTCGATTGAATGCCATTCACCATCGTGGCATAGGAGTCGCTACAGGGGCCTTTCCAACTAGCCCTGTACCCAGTCTGTGCGCAGAAGCTGCAGAGCCTCCGCTGTCCTTCCGGCGTGAGATGCTTTTGTGCAGCTATGCTTGTCGACTCTCAAGCTTGCCTAACCACCCGTCCTTCGATGTATTTTACGAGGATTCGCTTGACCGGCAATATTTAGTTAGCTCCTCTGCATTGCTCCCTCCAGGGGTTCGATTTCGACTGCTACTTCGGCATTTGGACGTTATGCCAGCGCCGGCCCTTACCCGAGGGGAAACGCGCTTTCCTCCATGGTCGCGCGCTGAGGCCCACATCCACCTTGGGCTAACGTCGATGCCGAAAAATGCGACCCCTGCTTCTGTTTTTAGATCCGCCTTTTTGGAACTACAAGCGCAGTTCTGGGACTGTCATTTTATATATACTAATGGGTCTAAGACTGATGTTGGAGTAGGATGTGCCTTTGTTTTTGGTGTTCAGAGTTTTACTTTTCGTTTACCTCGACAATGTTCAATTTTTACCGCCGAACTTTTTAGCATTTATCAATCTGTTTTATACATTCAGCGGCTCGACTTACGGCACTGTTTTATTTGTACGGACTCTCTGAGTGCCCTTCAGGCTATTCATGCGCTGTACCATTACCACCCACTCGTACAGCGCATACATGACCTGCTCCACTCGCTTGGTGTCTCTGGCATCAGCGTGTCCTTCATGTGGATTCCAGGTCATGTGGGCATCTCAGGTAATGTGTCTGCCGACGCCGCTGCGAAATCGGCGATTTTATTACCCAGATTTTTTACTTCTGTTGTTCCCTCGTCAGATTCGTGTGTTATTTTACGTCGCCGCATCCTCTCGCGCTGGCGCGATGAGTGGACGGCCCTCCGGGGGAACAAGTTGCGGGAAGTTAAGCCTTTCCCGTTGATCTGGGGTACCTCTTCTCGTTCTTGTCGTCGGGAAGAGGTAATTTTAGCTCGTCTACGGATTGGACATTGTGTTTTTAGTCATAGGTATTTGCTCAGTGGTGACCCCGCACCACTCTGTGGGCCGTGTGTCGTGCCCTTAACGGTGCGTCACATTTTAACAGTGTCAGGTTTTAGCTGCATTGCGTGCTCGTGTGGGTCTGCCTCTTGGCCTAGCCCACGTTTTGGCAGACGACACGCGTGCTGTAGAATGTGTTTTACGTTTTATTCATGACAGTGATTTTAATCTGCGCATTTAATGCGTTGGGCGTCTGTTGGCTTAGTACTTTTATTCTGTCTGTTTCAATGGGAACTCTTATCCCCAGTGGACATATGGCGCTCATGTCCCTCGCATTCTACAGTTCCTGACACGTTTTAATCTTTTATTGCCCTTGCTTTTAGTGTGTTGGTTTTTCAGAACTTTGTATTGTTGTTGTTCTTGTTATTATTGTTGTTATTGTTATTTTGTTATTGTTCTGTTGTTAGTTTTAGCTTTTTGAACATCGCGGGTTTGTGTCCCGTTTTGAACTATGCGGTTCTTTTACCTGTTTTATATTTTGACCTTATCTTTTATACATTGTAAGGGCGCTGATGACTGTAGCAGTTTAGCGCCCTTAAACCGCATATCATCGTCATCATCAATTGCTGGTCCGGTTCTTTCCTTGCACTCGGCTTCTTAATGGTTCGTTGTTAGTGCAAAGCAAATCCGAGGCACAAAGTAAGTCCTTGTTGAGCGCCACGCTTCTCAACGGTTATCCTATCCGTGTTGAGAAGCACCGCACCTTGAATTCTTGTCGAGGCGTTGTCACCACGCATAGCCTCGATGGCATATCGGACGAGGACCTGGTCGAATATCTTGCAGACCAGAAGGTGACAGCGGTTCATCGAGTGCAGGCCAAACGCGACGGCGTATTGGTACCCACTCGTACCCTGTTTCTAACATTTGATGGCGTCGATCTGCCCACGAGCATCTCCGCAGGGTACGAACGTATTTCTGTGAGGCCCTATATTCCTAGACCTCTGCGTTGTTTTAAATGCCAACGTTTTGGCCATACTCTAGTCTCATGTAAGAGTGCCGTTAACATCCGTGCAACATGTAGCCAGCCCTCACACGAAGGTGCCTGTTCAACAGCCCCCGTCTGCGTTAATTGTAAAGGGTCACATTATGCTTCGTTTGCCGACTGTCCGCGGTATTTGGACGAGAAGGCGATCCAGGAGATCCGGGTAAAGGAAAAACTCTCCTTCGCCGAAGGCCGGAGGCGTTTCCATGCGCGCCAACCTTCACTCCTGCGATCTGGCACATTTAGTTCTGTTGTTGCCTCGCCAGTACCACGAGTAGATGCCTAAACTCAGACCTGGACCTTGACTGGATTAACCGCCACTACCATCCGGCCGTCTATTAAAGCTACTGTTACCAAGCCCTATAAACCTGGTCCAAAGTCAATGAAGTGCAAGCCGCTGATAAGAAGCCCAAGCAGAAACTACGTAGGGAAGATTTTTTGAAAGACCCTCCGCGTGCGCGCGGTAACAATAGTTCACCTTCTCCTCCTCGGAGGTCGCTGTCCCAGGAAGGTCCTGGGACAAGCCGCGCTCAGCGGCACCCCTCACCCATCGCCACCCAGAACCGATTCACGGCGCTTGAATCGGTTTCTGGCACTGAGCGCGTGGGCCCTTCCTCCAAGGAAGCTATGGAGTCTGACCAACTCCATACAAAAAGCCCGAGCGCCAAGGCTAAACGAAAGGTAATTTTAAGCCGCCCTTCTAAATAGACAGTTTATACCCTTTTTTCTTAATGGCTATCCTGACCTGGAATGTACGTGGTGTACGATCGCATAGGGCGGAACTGCAACTTTTATTGCGTTCCCATTCGCCTATGGTCGTATGTTTGCAGGAGACTAAGCTTCGCCCTCACGATCCTTTTGATCTCCGAGGATATACTCCGGTTCGCTACGACCTTGAGCCGGAGGAGGGTACTCCTGCTCATGGTGGTGTCATGATTTTGGTGCGTAATGACGTTCATTTTCAAACTATCACACTTACGTCCGACTTGCAAGCTGTTGCCATTAGACTGCATTTACCCGGTTTTTTCTTTTCTGTTTGTTCTGTGTATACACCTCCATCGCCTCCTCTCGCTCCCGCGGACATTCGATCTCTCCTGTCCGCTTTCCCAACACCATTTCTTCTGTTGGGAGATTTTAATGCCCATCACCCACTATGGGGTTCGCCAAGGGCTTGTGCGAGGGGAACTCTTCTTTCCGACATTTTTTACCAGTTCAATCTTTCAATCCTCAATACAGGTGAGCCTACTTTTATTTCTGATTCTTCTGGTACATTCTCACACCTGGACCTTGCCATTTGCTCCCTCCAGCTTGCTAGTCGTCTTCAGTGGAACGTCCCCTCAGGGGCTCACCTTATGTGAGTACGGGTTTTTGGCGCACCCGGGGGTTCCCGAGCCACTCATCGCCACATTCATCCTCTCACCCCCATCCGGTCGAGGTGGGTTCTTCTCGTGACCGGTGGACCCAAGGTAGGCTCTCGTGCGTTCTTTGCATTCCATCCATACCGCACCTCACCATCGTTTCTTTCTTCCCTTATCACTTTCCGGCCATTTCGCACCACGACATTCGCATATCTCTCTTTTTCTTCCCCGCCGGCCTACCTTGCGTGCGAAACGCCCACACAGTTTTAGTTTCTTTTATCTTTTTATTTAAATCCTCCGTGGACACAGCCTGACGGATACCCGCGCACCGCGTGCGCAGCTGGGTGAGTGGGTAATGGCGTCATCCCCACCACCCGGGGTCGTCATGTAGGGTTGTTGTTCGTATCCGCTGTTCAACTGCAGTCCCGCGGGGGGGCCATTGCATGAGCTGCTGGCTTCCGACGGCGATTGGGTCCCTCTGTCTATGTTCTGGGAGGTGTGACCCTGGGGTGAGCTCGGTATAGATAGGCCACTCACCCAAGCCGGGGTAACGCCCGGGAAGTCAGAGCCCGAGGTCGGAGACGGTTGCAATGGTGGAGGATTTTTTTCGCTATGGAGCACCCTTTCTCCATTGTTAACAACAAGCGCCGCAAAGTTTTTGTAACAGAAGTAGCACCGCCAACAGCTGGTTGTTACTTAGTGATTACCCGTACAGAGGAGGGACAATCATTCGAGAAGGTGAACCCTTTTATTATCCAGAAGGGCATTGACTCAATTGCTGGTCCGGTTCTTTCCTGCACTCGTCTTCGTAATGGTTCGTTGCTAGTTCAAAGCAAATCCGAGGCACAAAGTAAGTCCTTGTTGAGCGCCACGCTTCTCCACGGTTATCCTATCCGTGTTGAGAAGCACCGCACCTTGAATTCTTGTAGAGGCGTTGTCACCACGCATAGCCTCGATGGTATCTCTGACGAAGACCTGGTGGAATATCTTGCAGACCAGAGGGTGACAGCGGTTCATCGAGTGCAGGCCAAACGCGACGGCGTGTTGGTACCCACTCGTACCCTGTTTATTACATTTGATGGCGTCGATCTGCCCACGAGCATTTCCGCAGGGTACGAACGGATTTCTGTGAGGCCTTATATTCCTAGACCTCTGCGTTGTTTTAAATGCCAACGTTTTGGGCATACGCAAGTCTCATGTAAGCGTGCCGTTAACATCTGTGCAACCTGTAGCCAGCCCTCACACGAAGGTACCTGTTCAACAGCCCCCGTCTGCGTTAATTGTAAAGGGTCTCATTCTGCTTCGTTTGCCGACTGTCCGCGGTACTTGGACGAGAAGGCGATCCAGGAGATCCGGGTAAAGGAAAAACTCTCCTTCGCTGAAGCCCGGAGGCGTTACCATGCGCGCCAACCTTCACTCCTGCGATCTGGCACATTTAGTTCTGTTGTTGCCTCGCCAGTACCACGCGTAGATGCCGAAACTCAGACCTGGACCTTGACTGGATTAACCGCCACTACCATCCGGCCGTCTATTAAGGCTACAGTTACCAAGCCGTATAAACCTGGTCCCAAGTCAATGAAGTCGCAAGCCGTTGAAAAGAAGCCCAAGCAGAAACTACGTAGGGAAGATTTTTTGAAAGACCCTCCGCGTGCGCGCGGTAAGAAAAGTTCACCTTCTCCTCCTCGGAGGTCGCTGTCCCAGGAAGGTCCTGGGACAAGCCGCGCTCAGCGGCACCCTTCACCCATCGCCACCCAGAACCGATTCACGGCGCTTGATTCGGTTTCTGGCACTGAGCGCGTGGGCCCTTCCTCCGAGGAAGCTATGGAGTCTGACCAACTCCATACAAAAAGCCCGAGCCCAAAGGTTAAACATAAGGTAATTTTAAGCCGCCCTTCTAAGTAGACAGTTTATCCCTTTTATTCATGGCTATCCTGAGCTGGAATGTACGTGGTGTACGATCGCATAGGGCGGAACTGCAACTTTTATTGCGTTCCCATTCACCTATGGTCGTGTGTTTGCAGGAGACCAAGCTTCGCCCTCACGACCCTTTCGATCTCCGAGGGTACACTCCGGTTCGCTACGATCTTGAACCGGAGGAGGGTGCTCCTGCTCATGGAGGTGTCATGTTGTTGGTGCGTAATGACGTTCATTTTCATCCTCTCACACTTACGTCCGACTTGCAAGCTGTTGCCATTAGACTGCAGTTACCCGGTTTTTTCTTTTCTGTTTGTTCTGTGTATACACCTCCATCGTCTCCCCTCGCTCCCGCGGACATTCGATCTCTCCTGTCCGCTCTCCCAACACCATTTCTTCTGTTGGGAGATTTTAATGCCCATCACCCACTATGGGGTTCGCCAAGGGCTTGTGCGAGGGGAACTCTTCTTTCCGACATTTTTTATCAGTTCAATCTTTCCATCCTCAATACAGGTGCACCTACTTTTATTTCTGATTCTTCTGGTACATTCTCTCACCTGGACCTTGCGATTTGCTCACTCCAGCTTGCACGTCGTCTTCAGTGGAACGTCGTCGCTGACACCTACTCCAGCGACCATTTCCCCTGCATCGTTTCTCTTCTGTCGCACCACGTACAGCATTCCAGAGTACCTACCTGGATATTCGCAAAAGCCGACTGGAGCTTGTATTCCAGCCTCGTGCATTTTGACGACCAGCCCTTCTCCGACATTAATCAACTAGTGCAGCACCTTACGTCTATTATTTTCTCAGCCGCCGAACGTGCAATACCCCGTTCATCCTCCCAACCTCGGCGGCCACCTGTTCCATGGTGGAACGAGGATTGTCGGGACGCCGTTCGTGCCCGTAGGACTGCACTTAGGGTGTTTCGGCGCCACCCTACACTTGATAATTTGGTGACTTTTAAACAATCGCGCGCCAGGGCTCGTCGCATTATTCAGGATAGCAAGAAGGCATCTTGGGCTCGTTTTGTCGAGTCTTTTAATCGTTTTACGCCTTCATCCGTTGTTTGGGATAAACTTCGTCGCTTCTCAGGTAAAGTGTCACATTGTACTGTTTCTGGCCTTCAGGTTTCTAATGCCACCATAGTGGATCCGGCTGCCATCGCTAACACTCTGGGTTCTGCCTTTGAGGCGGTTTCCAGTTCAGACCATTATTCCGCCGGCTTTCGCTCTATTAAAGACCGGCAGGATTCCGCATCATTTACTTTTCGGTCTGCTAATGATGACTGCTATAACGAACTATTCACAATGAGGGAGCTGGAGCACGCTCTTCATTGCTCTCGGCACTCCGCTCCCGGGCCGGACGGCATTCATGTCCTGATGTTAAAGAACCTTTCAGCCGACAGTAAACTATTTCTCTTACAGGTCTATAACCGTATTTGGCAAGACGGCATTTTTCCTTCCGTTTGGCGCGAAGCCACCATTGTCCCTATACTTAAGCCTGGGAAGGATCGCCAACTACCTTCCAGCTACCGCCCTATCTCCCTCACCAGTTGCATTTGTAAGGTGATGGAGCGCATGATCAACGGGCGGTTGACATGGTGGCTTGAGTCTCAGAAACTTCTAGCGAACGCTCAGTGCGGGTTTCGTCGCTATCGCTCTACCGTCGACCATCTGGTGTCCTTGTCGACGCATATTATGAATGGATTTCTGAGAAAGTGTCAAACCGTGGCGGTATTTTTTGACCTGGAGAAAGCTTATGACACTTGTTGGAGGGGCGGCATTTTACGTACACTTCACGATTGGAATATCCGCGGTCGTCTTCCCATATTTCTTCGGGAGTTTATGACGGACCGCGTCTTTCGTGTACGTGTGGGCTCGGTTTTATCTCGTCGTTTTATTCAAGAGAACGGAGTACCGCAGGGCTCTGTACTCAGTGTCACACTTTTTGCGATTGCTATCAACCCCATTGTTGATTGTATTCCACCTGGCATTTCATCGTCCCTTTTTGTTGACGATTTCGCTATTTATTGCAGTTCACGGCGGACCTGTCTACTCGAACGCCGTCTCCAGAGCTGTATCGACCGTCTCTACGCCTGGAGTAACGCCAACGGCTTTAATTTCTCCGCCGAGAAATCCGTCTGCATCAACTTCTGGCGCCGGAAGTATTTCCCTCCGCCCTCTCTCCATATTGGGCCAGGGATACTTCCGTTTGCAGACGAGGCGAAATTTTTGGGGTTGATTTTTGACAGGAAGTTGTGTTGGACCTCGCACGTTTCCTTTTTAAAAGCAAAGTGTGACCGTTCTCTTAATATTTTACGTGTTTTAAGTGGCACATCCTGGGGAGCTGATCGGACCGTCCTTCTTCGCCTTTATCGCTCTTTGGTCCGATCCAAGCTTGATTACGGGTGTATTGTTTA
This sequence comes from Deroplatys truncata, assembly GCA_030765065.1. NCBI lineage: Eukaryota > Metazoa > Arthropoda > Insecta > Mantodea > Mantidae > Deroplatys > Deroplatys truncata. The sequence goes on along the minus strand of CM060990.1, from coordinate 498,525,276 downwards.
TTCGTCGGCACGTCCATCTGTGTTACGTCGATTGAATGCCATTCACCATCGTGGCATCAGAGTCGCTACAGGGGCCTTTCCAACTAGCCCTGTACCCAGTCTGTACGCAGAAGCTGCAGAGCCTCCGCTGTCCTTCAGGCGTGAGATGCTCTTGTGCAGCTATGCTTGTCGACTCTCAAGCTTGCCTAACCACCCGTCCTTCGAGTTATTTTTCGAGGAGTCACTTGATCGTCACTATTTTATTAGCTCCTCTGCCTTGCTCCCACCAGGGGTTCGCTTTCGACGGCTCCTTCGGCATTTAGACGTTCCGCCAGCGCCGGCCCTTCCACGGGGGGAAACGCGTTTTCCTCCATGGTCTCGCGCTGAGGCCCACTGTCACCTTGGGCTAACGTCGATGCCGAAGACTGAGACCCCTGCTTCAGTCTTTAGATCGGCTTTTTTAGAAGTACGGGCTCAATTCGGAGACTACTATTTTATCTATACCGATGGATCTAAGACTGAAGCTGGAGTTGGATGTGCCTTTGTGTCTGGTCACTGTAGTTTTAAGTTTCGTTTACCTGGACAATGTTCAATTTTTACTGCCGAACTTTTTAGCATTTATCAGTCTATTTTATACATTCAGCGGCACGCCTTACAGCACTGTTTTATTTGTACGGACTCTCTGAGTGCCCTTCAGACTATTACTGCGCTGTACCATTACCACCCGCTTGTACAGCGCATACATGACCTGCTCCACTCGCTTGGTGTCACTGGCATCAGCGTGTCCTTCATGTGGATTCCAGGTCATGTGGGCATCTCAGGTAATGAGTCTGCCGACGCCGCTGCGAAATCGGCGCTTTTATTACCCAGATTTTTTACCTCTGTTGTTCCCTCGTCAGATTCGTGTGTTATTTTACGTCGCCGCATCCTCTCGCGCTGGCGCGATGAGTGGACGGCCCTCCGGGGGAACAAGTTGCGGGAGGTTAAGCCTCTCCCGTTAATCTGGGGTACCTCTTCTCGTTCTTCACGTCGGGAAGAGGTACTTTTAGCCCGTTTACGAATTGGACATTGTCGTTTTAGTCACAGTTACCTGCTCAGTGGTGATCCCGCTCCGCTGTGTCAGCAGTGTGACGTGCCGTTAACGGTGCGTCACATTTTAACTGAGTGTCAAGTTTTAGCTCCACTGCGCGCTCGCCTGGGTCTGCCTGTTGGCATAGCCAACGTTTTGGCAGACGACGCGCATGCTGTAGAATGTCTTTTACGTTTTATAAGTGACATTGGTTTTAATCGTCGCATTTGATGCGCTGAGCGTCTTTTAGCTTTGTTATTTTATTCTGTATGTTTTAATAGGGACTTACTCCCCAGTGACGTATGGCGCTCATGTCCCTCGCATTCTACAGTCCTTGACACGTTTTATTCTTTTATTGGCTATGTTTGTAGTGTGTTGGTTTTTGCGACATATTTATTGTTATTGTTACTATTGTTGTTATTGTTATTATTGTTATTGTTTTTATTGTTATTGTTATTGTTATTGTTATTCTATTGTTATTTTTAACTTTTTGACATCGCGGGTGTGTGTCCCGTTTTTTAATTATGCGGTTTTTTACCTGTCTTTTATTTTTGACTTTATATTTTATACCTTGTAAGGGCGCTGATGACCTCAGCAGTTTAGCGCCCTTAAGCCGCATATCATCATCATCATCATCATCATTCAGTGGAACGTCGTCGCTGACACCTACTCCAGCGACCATTACCCCTGCATCGTCTCTCTTCTGTCGCACCACGTACAGCATTCCAGAGTACCTACCTGGATATTCCCAAAAGCCGACTGGAACCTGTATTCCAGCCTCGTGCATTTTTACGATCAGCCCTTCGCCGACATTAACCAACTAGTGCAGCACCTTACGTCTACGATTTTCTCTGCCGCTGAACGTGCAATTCCCCGTTCATCCTCTCAACCTCGGCGGCCACCTGTTCCGTGGTGGAACGAGGATTGTCGGGACCCCGTTCGTGCCCGTAGGACTGCACTTAGGGTGTTTCGGCGACACCCTACACTTGATAATTTGGTGACTTTTAAACACTCGCGCGCCAGGGCTCGTCGCATTATTCAGGATAGCAAGAAGGCATCTTGGGCTCGTTTTGTCGAGTCTTTTAATCCTTTTACGCCTTCATCCGTTGTTTGGGATAAACTTCGTCGCTTCTCAGGTAAAGTGTCACATTGTACTGTTCCGGCCCTTACCCGAGGGGAAACGGGCTTTCCTCCATGGTCGCGCGCTGAGGCACACATCCACCTTGGGCTAACGTCGATGCCGTGCTTCTGTTCTTAGATCCGCCTTTTTAGAACCACAGGCGCAGTTCGGGGACTGTCATTTTATATATACTGATGGGTCTAAGTCTGATGTTGGAGTAGGATGTGCCTTTGTTTTTGGTGTACAGAGTTTTACTTTTCGTTTACCTCGACAATGTTCAATTTTTACCGCCGAACTTTTTAGCATTTATCACTCTGTTTTATACATTCAGCGGCACGACTTACGGCACTGTTTTATTTGTACGGACTCTCTGAGTGCCCTTCAGGCTATTCATGCGCTGTACCATTACCACCCACTCGTACAGCGCATAAATGACCTGCTTCACTCGCTTGGTGTCTCTGGCATCAGCGTGTCCTTCATGTGGATTCCAGGTCATGTGGGCATCTCAGGTAATGAGTCTGCCGACGCCGCTGCGAAATCGGCGATTTTATTACCCAGATTTTTTACTTCTGTTGTTCCCTCGTCAGATTCGTGTGTTATTTTACGTCGCCGCATCCTCTCGCGCTGGCGCGATGAGTTGACGGCCCTCCGGGGGAACAAGTTGCGGGAGGTTAAGCCTTTCCCGTTGCTCTGGGGTACCTCTTCTCGTTCTTGTCGTCGGGAAGAGGTAATTTTAGCTCGTCTACGGATTGGACATTGTGTTTTTAGTCATAGGTATTTGCTCAGTGGTGACCCCGCACCACTCTGTGGGCAGTGTGACGTGCCCTTAACGGTGCGTCACATTTTAACAGAGTGTCAGGTTTTAGCTGCATTGTGTGCTCGTGTGGGTCTGCCTGTTGGCCTAGCCAACGTTTTGGCAGACGACACGCGTGCTGTAGAATGTGTTTTACGTTTTATTCATGACAGTGATTTTAATCTGCGCATTTAATGCGTGGGCGTCTGTTAGCTTAGTACTTTTATTCTGTCTGTTTTTATGGGAACTCTTATCCCCAGTGGACATATGGCGCTCATGTCCCTCGCATTCTACAGTTCCTGACACGTTTTAATCTTTTATTGCCTATGCTTTTTTAGTGTGTTGGTTTTTCAGAACTTTGTATTGTTGTTATTGTTATTATTGTTTTTCTTGTTATTGTTATTATTGTTGTTATTGGTATTATTGTTATTGTTCTATTATTGTTAGTTTTAGCCTTTTGAACATTGCGGGTTTTTGTCCCGCTTTTAACTATGCGGTTCTTTTACCTGTTTTATATTTTGACCTTATCTTTTATACATTGTAAGGGCGCTGATGACCGTAGCAGTTTAGCGCCCTTAAACCGCATATCATCATCATCATCACAGCCACCTTTCAGCAAGGTTTGCTAACCTTGCAACGGTACCAGGTTCTGGATTTTGATGAAAAGAATTCATTGATACCCATTTCAACTGCTTCAATCTTTTCAAAATTTCTTCCATGTAGGAAATGGGCCATGGATCTAAACAGATGGTAATCTGATGGTGCAATATCAGCATATATGCTGGATGAGGTAGCAGTTCGATCCCTTCCAATTCCTGAATTTTGTCCATTGTTCTTTGAGCTGTGTGAAGTCTCGCATTGTCCTGCTGCAAGAGAACTCTGTTTCTATTAACTAATGCCTAGTACCTCTGCCTCAAAACTTGATGAATTCGTTCCAATTGTTAAAAATAAAGATCCACATTCGACTGCACGTTAATTTGGAACAAATGCCCGGTGAATCACAGTTTCAAAATTTCACAAGACACATATAATTATTTTGGGGCCAAACCTACTTTTTGACGATATTTGCAGATTGGCAGGTATCGAACCACTGTTTCAAGGTGTCAGGGTTGCAATAATACACCCACTTTTCATCACATGTGACAGTTCTTCTGATAAATCTATCATCCCAGGGATTAACAAAAGCTGATGACAGATATCCACTCCACATTGATCTTGATCAGGTGTCAATTCATGTGGTACAAATTTACAGCTTCTGAACGATTTTTTTTTAAGTATCTTAATATGGTAGTGTATGGTATCTTTTGAAGCACCAAGTTCTTCTGATAACCTTAGAGTGCTTGTCTGTGGATTTTCTTCCAGAATGTTGTAAATCTTCAGTGTTTTTGTCTCCATTATTGAAACGCTGGAACCATCATGTGCTACTCACTACTAATGATACCTTCACCTTTAACGTCATGTATTCTTTGAACCCTGGCAGCAGCTTTATAATCTTGTTTCAGTAGTGCTTCAGAAGGCTTCCAACCTCAAACTTTGTTGCCTCCATTTTAAAATCTTGTATTACCAACTGCTCGCTGCCAACATGTTAACAATAACCATAGTGCCCTATAAATAGTCTTGACAAAAATAAAAGCATATATACGTACAATATAAACCCAATTATAAAACCGACATTACTTATGAGACAGCTTAATAGTAATCTATTGCCTGAAGAATGTCAACTGTTTGGAAGCAAATTCCACAAAGTGCTTCCTTTATCTTAGGGTTTTGGTCAAAATTTCAGGGACTTAAATCTGACAAGTATGGTTGAGAGTAGAGCATTTCATAGTGATTGAACAAGTCAGACACAGCTCCTGTTTTATGTACTGTAGCATTGTTGTGCAGAATGATGGGTGGGTTATGCATAAAGTGCCACCGTTTCCTCTCAGAGCTGCTCATAGCTCGTCTTGTGCAAAAACAACTAGTAATGCAGTAACTTCTGCCTTGGGGAAATTATATGTGTAAGGTAACACTACTCCACTTGTAGACAATCACCTCAGCTTTCACATAGTTCTTCCAAACTGTTGTTTTTCGTTGTGACTCATGATGATGCCACTCGTTTTATGGTGTTTCAGATTTGGTTAATAAGATCTGACCAAAATCTCATCAGTAGTAATGATACACTTAAGAAGGCCTCTGCTTTGCTCATAGCACTGCAAGTGAATATGAAAGGTGTCATATCGCAACCATTTCTACATGATCATTAAATCATGTGGAACCCATCTTGAGGCAATTTTTCACATTCTCAGGTGGTTCTTAGAATTTGAAGCACAGTTAAGGACAAAAGAAAAAGAAAATTAACAGCGCATGTTGTGCCAACAAACATGTGGAGACAGGAAGAGAGGGCTCAGCATCTGAAGCGCAAAACTTGTGCCATTACTTGGGAATGGATGTTTAGGTGCTAAAAAGTTAAATTTATTAATTTTTTATTCATTAAAAATTCAGAATTTATGAAAAAGTAAAAAAAAAATTTTCTTTAATTTTCCAGTGTTTTATTAACTCTCCAGTAATTAATCAATGGCATGGCATATCAATTTGTTGAAAATTCTTTGGAGTTACAGTGCACGACACATGTTTTCTCTGAATTGTCCATTAGAAATCTCTGCTGATAGCCACAGAGCATTGCTCATTATTGGGAGAATGATATTCTCTGTCACATGAAGTCACTCTTGCATATTTCATAAGAGGCACATCACTAGCACTTAAACTCTCAACCCCCTCAGGGGCTCACCTTATGTGAGTACGGGTTTTTGGCGCACCCGGGGGTTCCCGAGCCAATCATCGCCATATTCATCCCCTCACCCCCATCCGGTCGAGGTGGGTTCTTCAAGTGACCGGTGGACCCAAGGTAGGCTCTCGTGCGTTCTTTACATTCCATTCATACCGCACCTCGCCATCGTTTCTTTCTTCCCTTATCACTTTCCGGCCATTTCGCACCACGACATTCGCATATCTCTCTTTTTCTTCCCCGCCGGCCTACCTTGCGTGCGAAACGCCCACACAGTTTTAGTTTCTTTTATCTTTTTATTTAAATCCTCCGTGGACACAGCCTGACGGATACCCGCGCACCGCGTGCGCAGCTGGGTGAGTGGGTAATGGCGTCATCCCCACCACCCGGGGTCGTCATGTAGGGTTGTTGTTCGTATCCGCTGTTCAACTGCAGTCCCGCGGGGGGGCCATTGCATGAGCTGCTGGCTTCCGACGGCGATTGGGTCCCTCTGTCTATGTTCTGGGAGGTGTGACCCTGGGGTGAGCTAGGTATAGATAGGCCACTCACCCAAGCCGGGGTAACGCCCGGGAAGTCAGAGCCCGAGGTCGGAGACGGTTGCAATGGTGGAGGATTTTTTTCCGCTATGGAGCACCCTTCCTCCATTACTACTAACAAGCGCCGAAAAGTTTATGTAACAGAAGTGACACCACCGACAACTGGTTGTTACTTGGTCATTTCACGAACCGAAGAAGGACAAAGTTTTGAGAAGGTGAACCCTTTCATCATACAAAAGGGGATTGATGCAATTGCTGGTGCGGTTCAGTCCTGCACTCGTCTACGGAATGGTTCCTTATTATCCCAAACGAAATCCGATCAGCAAAGTAAGACCTTGTTGCGCGCTACGCTTCTCCACGGCTATCCCATCCGTGTGGAGAAGCACCGCACATTGAATTCCTGTCGAGGCGTAATTACCACCCATAGCCTCGATGGTATATCGGACGAGGACCTGGTAGAATATCTTGCAGACCAGAAGGTGACAGCGGTCCATCGAGTGCAGGCCAAACGCGACGGCGTATTGGTACCCACTCGTACCCTGTTTATTACATTTGATGGCGTCGATCTGCCCACGAGCATTTCCGCAGGGTACGAACGGATTTCTGTGAGGCCTTATATTCCTAGACCTCTGCGTTGTTTTAAATGCCAACGTTTTGGGCATACGCAAGTCTCATGTAAGAGTGCCGTTAACATCTGTGCAACCTGTAGCCAGCCCTCACACGAAGGTACCTGTTCAACAGCCCCCGTCTGCGTTAATTGTAAAGGGTCTCATTCTGCTTCGTTTGCCGACTGTCCGCGGTACTTGGACGAGAAGGCGATCCAGGAGATCCGGGTAAAGGAAAAACTCTCCTTCGCTGAAGCCCGGAGGCGTTACCATGCGCGCCAACCTTCACTCCTGCGATCTGGCACATTTAGTTCTGTTGTTGCCTCGCCAGTACCACGAGTAGATGCCGAAACTCAGACCTGGACCTTGACTGGATTAACCGCCACTACCATCCGGCCGTCTATTAAGGCTACAGTTACCAAGCCGTATAAACCTGGTCCCAAGTCAATGAAGTCGCAAGCCGTTGAAAAGAAGCCCAAGCAGAAACTTCGTAGGGAAGATTTTTTGAAAGACCCTCCGCGTGCGCGCGGTAACAAAAGTTCACCTTCTCCTCCTCGGAGGTCGCTGTCCCAGGATGGTCCTGGGACAAGCCGCGCTCAGCGGCACCCTTCACCCATCGCCACCCAGAACCGATTCACGGCGCTTGAATCGGTTTCTGGCACTGAGCGCGTGGGCCCTCCCTCCGAGGAAGCTATGGAGTCTGACCAACTCCATACCAAAAGCCCGAGCCCAAAGGTTAAACAAAAGGTAATTTTAAGCCGCCCTTCTAAATAGAAAGTTTATCCCCTTATTCTTAATGGCTATCCTGACCTGGAATGTACGTGGTGTACGATCGCATAGGGCGGAACTGCAACTTTTATTGCGTTCCCATTCGCCTATGGTCGTATGTTTGCAGGAGACTAAGCTTCGCCCTCACGATCCTTTTGATCTCCGAGGATATACTCCGGTTCGCTACGACCTTGAACCGGAGGAGGGTACTCCTGCTCATGGTGGTGTCATGATTTTGGTGCGTACTGACGTTCATTTTCAAACTATCACACTTACGTCCGACTTGCAAGCTGTTGCCATTAGACTGCAGTTACCCGGTTTTTTCTTTTCTGTTTGTTCTGTGTATACACCTCCATCGTCTCTCCTCGCTCCCGCGGACATTCGATCTCTCCTGTCCGCTCTCCCAACACCATTTCTTCTGTTGGGAGATTTTAATGCCCATCACCCACTATGGGGTTCGCCAAGGGCTTGTGCGAGGGGAACTCTTCTTTCCGAAATTTTGTATCTGTTCAATCTTTCCATCCTCAATACAGGTGCACCTACTTTTATTTCTGATTCTTCTGGTACATTTTCTCACCTGGACCTTGCCATTTGCTCACTCCAGCTTGCACGTCGTCTTCAGTGGAACGTCGTCGCTGACACCTACTCCAGCGACCATTACCCCTGCATCGTTTCTCTTCTGTCGCACCACGTACAGCATTCCAGAGTACCTACCTGGATATTCGCAAACGCCGACTGGAGCTTGTATTCCAGCCTCGTGCATTTTGACGACCAGCCCTTCTCCGACATTAATCAACTAGTGCAGCAGCTTACGTCTATTATTTTCTCAGCCGCCGAACGTGCAATACCCCGTTCATCCTCCCAACCTCGGCGGCCACCTGTTCCGTGGTGGAACGAGGATTGTCGGGACGCCGTTCGTGCCCGTAGGACTGCACTTAGGGTGTTTCGGCGCCACCCTACACTTGATAATTTGGTGACTTTTAAACAATCGCGCGCCAGGGCTCGTCGCACTATTCAGGATAGCAAGAAGGCGTCGTGGGCTCGTTTTGTCGAGTCTTTTAATCGTTTTACGCCTTCATCCGTTGTTTGGGATAAACTTCGTCGCTTCTCAGGTAAAGTGTCACATTGTACTGTTTCTGGCCTTCAGGTTTCTAATGCCACCATAGTGGATCCGGCTGCCATCGCTAACACTCTGGGTTCTGCCTTTGAGGCGGTTTCCAGCTCAGACCATTATTCAGCCGGCTTTCGTTCTATTAAAGACCGGCAGGATTCCGCATCATATACTTTTCGAACTGCTAATGATGAATGCTACAACGAACTATTCACAATGAGGGAGCTGGAGCACGCTCTTCATTGCTCTCGGCACTCCGCTCCCGGGCCGGACGGCATTCATGTCCTGATGTTAAAGAACCTTTCAGCCGACAGTAAACTATTTCTCTTACAGGTCTATAACCGTATTTGGCAAGACGGCATTTTTCCTTCCGTTTGGCGCGAAGCCACCATTGTCCCTATACTTAAGCCTGGGAAGGATCGCCAACTACCTTCCAGCTACCGCCCTATCTCCCTCACCAGTTGCATTTGCAAGGTGATGGAGCGCATGATCAACGGGCGGTTGACATGGTGGCTTGAGTCTCAGAAACTTCTAGCGAACGCTCAGTGCGGGTTTCGTCGCTATCGCTCTACCGTCGACCATCTGGTGTCCTTGTCGACGCATATTATGAATGGATTTCTGAGAAAGTGTCAAACCGTGGCTGTATTTTTTGACCTGGAGAAAGCTTATGACACTTGTTGGAGGGGCGGCATTTTACGTACACTTCACGATTGGAATATCCGCGGTCGTCTTCCCATATTTCTTCGGGAGTTTATGACGGACCGCGTCTTTCGTGTACGTGTGGGCTCGGTATTATCTCGTCGTTTTATTCAAGAGAACGGAGTACCGCAGGGCTCTGTACTCAGTGTCACACTTTTTGCGATTGCTATCAACCCCATTGTTGATTGTATTCCACCTGGCATTTCATCGTCCCTTTTTGTTGACGATTTCGCTATTTATTGTAGTTCACGGCGGACCTGTCTACTCGAACGCCGTCTCCAGAGCTGTATCGACCGTCTCTACGCCTGGAGTAACGCCAACGGCTTTAATTTCTCCGCCGAGAAATCCGTCTGCATCAACTTCTGGCGCCGGAAGTATTTCCCTCCGCCCTCTCTCCATCTTGGGCCAGGGATACTTCCGTTTGCAGACGAGGCGAAATTTTTGGGGTTGATTTTTGATAGGAAGTTGTGTTGGACCTCGCACGTTTCCTTTTTAATAGCAAAGTGTGACCGTTCTCTTAATCTTTTACGTGTTTTAAGTGGCACATCCTGGGGAGCTGATCGGACCGTCCTTCTTCGCCTTTATCGCTCTTTGGTCCGATCCAAACTTGATTACGGGTGTTTTGTTTATTCGTCGGCACGTCCATCTGTGTTGCGTCGTTTGAATCCCATTCATCATCGTGGTCTTAGAGTCGCTACAGGGGCCTTTCCAACTAGCCCCGTGCCCAGTCTTTATGCTGAAGCTGCAGAGCCTCCGCTGTCCTCCAGGCGTGAGATGCTCTTGTGCAGCTATGCCTGTCGACTCTCAAGTTTACCTGACCACCCGTCTTTCGCGGCATTTTTCGAGGATTCACTTGACCGGCAATATTTAGTTAGCTCCTCTGCATTGCTCCCTCCAGGGGTTCGATTTCGACTGCTCCTTCGGCATTTGGACGTTACGCCAGCGCCGGCCCTTCCAAGTGGGGAAACGCGTTTTCCTCCATGGTCGCGCGCTGAGGCCCTCTGTCACCTTGGGTTATCGTCAATGCCGAAGAATGAGACCCCTTCTTCAGTCTTTAGATCAGCGTTTTTAGAACTTCAGTCGCAATTCGGGGACTTGCCTTTTATCTTTACTGATGGATCTAAGACTGATGCTGGAGTAGGATGTGCCTTTTTTTGTGGTGGAAATAGTTTTACCTTTCGTTTACCAGAGCAATGTTCGATTTTTACCGCCGAAGTTTTTAGCATTTATCAGTCTCTTTTACATATTCAGCGGCACGACATACGGCACTGTTTTATTTGTTCCGACTCCCTGAGTGCTCTTCAAAGTATTAGCTCGCTGTACAGTTACCACCCGCTCGTACAGCGCATTCATGACCTGCTCCACTCGCTTGATGTCTCTGGCATCAGCGTCTCCTTCTTGTGGATTCCAGGTCATGTGGGCATCTCAGGTAATGAGTCTGCCGATGTCGCTGCCAAGTCGGCGATTTTATCACCCAGACGTTTTACCTCTGTTGTTCCCTCGTCAGATTTGTTTATTGTTTTACGTCGCCGCATCCTCTCGCTTTGGAGCGATGAGTGGACGGCCCTCCGGGGGAACAAGTTGCGGGAGGTTAAGCCTCTCCCGTTAGTCTGGGCTACCTCTTCCCGTACTTCTCGTCGGGAAGAGGTAATTTTAACGCGCCTTCGTATCGGACATTGCATTTTTAGTCATAAGTATTTGCTGAGTGGTGACCCCGCGCCACTCTGTGGGCAGTGTGACGTGCCCTTAACGGTGCGTCACATTTTAACAGAGTGTCAGGCTTTAGCTGCATTGCGTGCTCGTGTGGGTCTGCCTGTTGGCCTAGCCAACGTTTTGGCAGACGACACGCATGCTGTGGAATGTGTTTTACGTTTTATTCATGACAGTGATTTTAATCTGCGCATTTAATGCGTTGAGCGTCTGTTAGCTTCGTACTTTTATCCTGTCGGTTTTTTATGGGAACTCTTATCCCCAGTGGACATATGACGCTCATGTCCCTCGCATTCTACAGTTCCTGACACGTTTTAATCCTTTACTGCCTATGCTTTTAGTGTGTTGTTTTTCAGATCTTTGTCTTGTTCTTATTATTGTTGTTATTGTTATTATTGTTTTTATTGTTATTGTTGTTATTGTTATTGTTATATTTGTTATTGTTATATTGTTAGTTTTAGCTTTTTGACATCGCGGGTTTGTGTCGCGTTTTTATAATTATGCGGTTTTTTACCTGTCTTTTATTTTTTTGACTTTATATTTTATACCTTGTAAGGGCGCTGATGACCCCAGCAGTTTAGCGCCCTTAAGCCGCATATCATCATCATCATCATTAAACTCTCAATACTTGATGGTCTTCTTGGATTGTTCACTTTAAACATAGTTTTGCAGACATGTTTTTCACACATTGTTTTGTGTGTGTTTAGAAATTTCAAAATTACCAAACTGTATATAGTGATATACAGGAATAACTTCTGTATAATCTTGCAGTTTTTCAGAAAGATTAAACCTGCAATACCTGATCCACTAGATCAGCAATTATTGGGATGACCACATTTATTTGATCTTAAACCGTTTGTGGGCTATCAGTTTTCAGGTTGAACAAATGTAAATATAAATACAGCATCACTGATTACATTTTGACAACATTTGATGAGTATGATAAAACAAAAACAGAATACAATTTCTTGCTTTAGTTATTCATTTGAACTTGGTTTGGCATGAATGTAAAATATCTTCAGCAGAATAAACAGGTATCTAGGTTACCCATTCAACTTACAACTAGGATGCAAAATATAAATAAAAGTATGTTCTTTATCCTTTTGTTATTTGGTTATTAACTAGTGTTACCACACACTGCACTGCCACACACTCCCTCCCCAGTGACAATGTTGAAATATTTATGAGGGAAGGTAACTTGTTTACCAGAGCTTGTAGATTTAAACAAAGTGTGGATGTCATCTCATAGATTGCTTGAAGGTTGTGTGATTTTGAGTGCAGTTGTCTGTTTCGTTAAGAAATCTTTTGAACTCAACTGGAAATTGTTGATCCATGAGGGTAAAAGCTGGTTTAAGCCAATCCACTGAAATGGTTTGTTTACCAGTTGGAGTTTCTATGTCAAATTGTTTCTCTGTACAGGGCAGGACATGACATGATAAGGGTTGTCATTCACTGGTTGCAGTGGTTTTGTATTTTGCATCGTGTTTGACAAAAATGGGAACACTGCATTACTTCTAGGTGTAAGAAAATGTTCTTGTTTGTGTGATGTTCTGTTCTGCACAGGTTGAATTATTTTGAAAGAAGTTGGTAGGAAGTTTGATTGGCGAACCATAGGTCATTTCACCCCTCAGGGGCTCACCTTATGTGAGTACGGGTTTTTGGCGCACCCGGGGCTTCCCGAGCCATTCATCACCACATTCATCCCCTCACCCCCATCCGGTCGAGGTGGGTTCTTCAAGTGACCGGTGGACACAAGGTAGGCTCTCGTGCGTTCTTTACATTCCATTCATACCGCACCTCACCATCGTTTCTTTCTTCCCTTATCACTTTCCGGCCATTTCGCACCACGACATTCGCATATCTCTTTTTCTTCCCCGCCGGCCTACCTTGCGTGCGAAACGCCCACACAGTTTTAGTTTCTTTTATCTTTTTATTTAAATCCTCCGTGGACAGCCTGACGGATACCCGCGCACCGCGTGCGCAGCTGGGTGAGTGGGTAATGGCGTCATCCCCACCACCCGGGGTCGTCATGTAGGGTATGTGTTCGTATCCGCTGTTCAACTGCAGTCCCGCGGGGGGGCCATTGCATGAGCTGCTGACTTCTGACGGCGATTGGGTCCCTCTGTCAATGTTCTGGGAGGTGTGACCCTGGGGTGAGTCTGGTATAGATAGGCCACTCACCCAAGCCGGGGTAACGCCCGAGAAGTCAGAGCCCGAGGTCGGAGACGGTTGCAATGGTGGAGGATTTATTTCGCTATGGAGCACCCTTCCTCCATTACTACTAACAAGCGCCGAAAAGTTATTGTAACAGAAGTAGCACCGCCGTCATCTGGTTGTTACTTGGTCATTTCACGAACCGAAGAAGGACAAAGCTTTGAGAAGGTGAACCCTTTCATCATTCAAAAGGGCATTGATGCAATTGCTGGTGCGGTTCAGTCCTGCACTCGTCTACGGAATGGTTCCTTATTAGCCCAAACGAAATCCGATCAGCAAAGTAAGACCTTGTTGCGCGCTACGCTTCTCCACGGCTATCCCATCCGTGTGGAGAAGCACCGCACATTGAATTCCTGTCGAGGCGTTATTACCACCCATAGCCTCGATGGTATATCGGACGAGGACCTGGTAGAATATCTTGCAGACCAGAAGGTGACAGCGGTCCATCGAGTGCAGGCCAAACGCGACGGCGTATTGGTACCCACTCGTACCCTGTTTATTACATTTGATGGCGTCAATCTGCCCACGAGCATTTCCGCAGGGTACGAACGGATTTCTGTGAGGCCTTATATTCCTAGACCTCTGCGTTGTTTTAAATGCCAACGTTTTGGGCATACGCAAGTCTCATGTAAGAGTGCCGTTAACATCTGTGCAACATGTAGCCAGCCCTCACACGAAGGTATCTGTACAACAGCCCCCGTCTGCGTTAATTGCAAAGGGTCTCATTCTGCTTCGTTTGCCGACTGTCCGCGGTACTTGGACGAGAAGGCGATCCAGGAGATCCGGGTAAAGGATAAACTCTCCTTCGCTGAAGCCCGGAGGCGTTACCATGCGCGCCAACCTTCACTCCTGCGATCTGGCACCTTTAGTTCTGTTGTTGCCTCGCCAGTACCACGAGTAGATGCCGAAACTCAGACCTGGACCTTGACTGGATTAACCGCCACTACCATCCGGCCGTCTATTAAAGCTACTGTTACCAAGCCTTATAAACCTGGTCCAAAGTCAATGAAGTCGCACGCCGCTGAAAAGAAGCCCAAGCAGAAACTACGTAGGGAAGATTTCTTGAAAGACCCTCCGCGTGCGCGCGGTAACAAAAGTTCACCTTCTCCTCCTCGGAGGTCGCTGTCCCAGGAAGGTCCTGGGACAAGCCGCGCTCAGCGGCACCCCTCACCCATCGCCACCCAGAACCGATTCACGGCGCTTGAATCGGTTTCTGGCACTGAGCGCGTGGGCCCTCCCTCCGAGGAAGCTATGGAGTCTGACCAACTCCATGCAAAAAGCCCGAGCCCAAAGGTTAAACATAAGGTAATTTTAAGCCGCCCTTCTAAATAGACAGTTTATCCCCTTTTTCTCAATGGCTAACCTGACCTGGAATGTACGTGGTGTACGATCGCATAGGGCGGAACTGCAACTTTTATTGCGTTCCCATTCACCTATGGTCGTGTGTTTGCAGGAGACCAAGCTTCGCCCTCACGACCCTTTCGATCTCCGAGAGTACACTCCGGTTCGCTACGATCTTGAACCGGAGGAGGGTGCTCCTGCTCATGGAGGTGTCATGTTATTGGTGCGTAATGACGTTCATTTTCAACCTATCACACTTACGTCCGACTTGCAAGCTGTTGCCATTAGACTGCAGTTACCCGGTTTTTTCTTTTCTGTTTGTTCTGTGTATTCCCCTCCACCGTCTCCCCTCGCTCACGCGGACATTCGGGCTCTTCTGTCCGCTCTCCCAACACCAGTTCTTCTGTTGGGAGATTTTAATGCCCATCACCCACTATGGGGTTCGCCAAGGGCTTGTGCGAGGGGAACTCTTCTTTCCGACATTTTTTACCAGTTCAATCTTTCCATCCTCAATACAGGTGAGCCTACTTTTATTTCCGATTCTTCTGGTACATTCTCACACCTGGACCTTGCCGTTTGCTCCCTCCAGCTTGCTAGTCGTCTGCTGTGGAACGTCGTCGCTGACACCTACTCCAGCGACCATTACCCCTGCATCGTTTCTCTTCTGTCACACCACGTCCAACATTTCAGAGTACCTACCTGGTTATTCCCAAAAGCCGACTGGAGTTTGTATTCCAGCCTCGTGCATTTTGACGACCAGCCCTTCACCGACATTAACGAACTAGTGCAGTACCTTACGTCTACTATTTTCTCTGCTGCCGAACGCGCCATTCCCCGTTCATCCTCTCAACCTCGGCGGATGCCTGTTCCGTGGTGGAACGAGGATTGTCGGGCCGCCGTTCGTGCTCGTAGGGCTGCACTTAGGGTGTTTCGGCGCCACCCTACACTTGATAATTTGGTGACTTTTAAACAATCGCGCGCCAGGGCTCGTCGCACTATTCAGGATAGCAAGAAGGCGTCGTGGGCTCGTTTTGTCGAGTCTTTTAATCGCTTTACGCCTTCATCTGTTGTTTGGGATAAACTTCGTCGCTTCTCAGGTAAAGTGTCGCATTGTACTGTTTCTGGCCTACAGGTTTCTAATGCCACCATAGTGGATCCGGCTGCCATCGCTAACACTCTGGGTGCTGCCTTTGAGGCGGTATCCAATTCGGACCATTATTCCGCCGGCTTTCGCTCTATCAAAGCCCGGCTGGATTCCGACACGTTTCATTTTCGATCTGCTAATAATGAGTGTTATAATGAACTTTTCACAATGAGGGAGCTGGAGCATGCTCTTCATTGCTCTCGGCACTCCGCTCCTGGGCCGGACGGCATTCATGTCCTGATGTTAAAGAACCTTTCAGCCGACAGTAAACTCTTTCTCTTACAGGTCTATAACCGTATTTGGCAGGACGGCATTTTTCCTTCCGTTTGGCGCGAAGCCACCATTGTCCCTATACTTAAGCCTGGGAAGGATCGCCAACTACCTTCCAGCTACCGCCCTATCTCCCTCACCAGTTGCATTTGCAAGGTGATGGAGCGCATGATCAACGGGCGGTTGACATGGTGGCTTGAGTCTCAGAAACTTCTAGCGAACGCTCAGTGCGGGTTTCGTCGCTATCG
The DNA here is from genome assembly GCA_030765065.1 of Deroplatys truncata. Lineage (NCBI taxonomy): Eukaryota > Metazoa > Arthropoda > Insecta > Mantodea > Mantidae > Deroplatys > Deroplatys truncata. Next base: position 498,508,902 of record CM060990.1, on the reverse strand, counting down.
CTCTACCGTCGACCATCTGGTGTCCTTGTCGACGCATATTATGAATGGATTTCTGAGAAAGTGTCAAACCGTGGCTGTATTTTTTGACCTGGAGAAAGCTTATGACACTTGTTGGAGGGGCGGCATTTTACGTACACTTCACGCATGGAATATCCGCGGTCGTCTTCCCATATTTCTTAGGGAGTTCATGACGGACCGCGTCTTTCGTGTACGTGTGGGCTCGGTTTTATCTCGTCGTTTTATTCAAGAGAACGGAGTACCGCAGGGCTCTGTACTCAGTGTCACACTTTTTGCGATTGCTATCAACCCGATTGTTGATTGTATTCCACCTGGCATTTCATCGTCCCTTTTTGTTGACGATTTCGCTATTTATTGCAGTTCACGGCGGACCTGTCTACTCGAACGCCGTCTCCAGAGCTGTATCGACCGTCTCTACGCCTGGAGTAACGCCAACGGCTTTAATTTCTCCGCCGAGAAATCCGTCTGCATCAACTTCTGGCGCCGGAAGTATTTCCCTCCGCCCTCTCTCCATCTTGGGCCAGGGATACTTCCGTTTGCAGACGAGGCGAATTTTTTGGGGTTGATTTTTGATAGGAAGTTGTGTTGGACCTCGCACGTTTCCTTTTTAAAAGCAAAGTGTGACCGTTCTCTTAATATTTTACGTGTTTTAAGTGGCACATCCTGGGGAGCTGATCGGACCGTCCTTCTTCGCCTTTATCGCTCTTTGGTCCGATCAAAACTTGATTACGGGTGTATTGTTTATTCGTCGGCACGTCCATCTGTGTTACGTCGTTTGAATCCCATTCATCATCGTGGTATTAGAGTCGCTACAGGGGCCTTTACAACTAGCCCCGTGCCCAGTCTTTACGCTGAGGCTGCAGAGCCTCCGCTGTCTTTCAGGCGTGAGATGCTCTTATGTAGCTATGCCTGTCGACTCTCCAGCTTGCCTGACCACCCGTCTTTCGCGGCATTTTTCGAGGATTCCCTTGACCGGCAATATTTAGTTAGCTCCTCTGCATTGCTCCCTCCAGGGGTTCGATTTCGACTGCTACTTCGGCATTTGGACGTTACGCCAGCGCCGGCCCTTCCAAGGGGGGAAACGCGTTTTCCTCCATGGTCGCGCGCTGAGGCCCTCTGTCACCTTGGGTTATCGTCAATGCCGAAGAATGAGACCCCTTCTTCAGTCTTTAGATCAGCGTTTTTAGAACTTCAGTCGCAATTCGGGGACTTGCCTTTTATTTTTACTGATGGATCTAGGACTGATGCAGGAGTAGGATGTGCCTTTTTTTGTGGTGGAAATAGTTCTACCTTTCGTTTACCAGAGCAATGTTCGATTTTTACCGCCGAACTTTTTAGCATTTATCAGTCTCTTTTATATATTCAGCGGCACGACTTACGGCACTGTTTTATTTGTTCCGACTCCCTGAGTGCTCTTCAAAGTATTAGCTCGCTGTACAGTTACCACCCGCTCGTACAGCGCATTCATGACCTGCTCCACTCGCTTGATGTCTCTGGCATCAGCGTCTCCTTCATGTGGATTCCAGGTCATGTGGGCATCTCAGGTAATGAGTCTGCCGATGTCGCTGCCAAGTCGGCGATTTTATCACCCAGACGTTTTACCTCTGTTGTTCCCTCGTCAGATTTGTTTATTGTTTTACGTCGCCGCATCCTCTCGCTTTGGAGCGATGAGTGGACGGCCCTCCGGGGGAACAAGTTGCGGGAGGTTAAGCCTCTCCCGTTAGTCTGGGCTACCTCTTCCCGTGCTTCTCGTCGGGAAGAGGTAATTTTAACACGCCTTCGTATCGGACATTGCATTTTTAGTCATAAGTATTTGCTGAGTGGTGACCCCGCGCCACTCTGTGGGCAGTGTGACGTGCCCTTAACGGTGCGTCACATTTTAACAGAGTGTCAGGTTTTAGCTGCATTGCGTGCTCGTGTGGGTCTGCCTGTTGGCCTAGCCAACGTTTTGGCAGACGACACGCGTGCTGTAGAATGTGTTTTACGTTTTATTCATGACAGTGATTTTAATCTGCGCATTTAATGCGTTGGGCGTCTGTTGGCTTAGTACTTTTATTCTGTCTGTTTTTTATGGGAACTCTTATCCCCAGTGGACATATGGCGCTCATGTCCATCGCGTTCTACAGTTCCTGACACATTTTAATCTTTTATTGCCCTTGCTTTTAGTGTGTTGATTTTTCAGAACTTTGTATTGTTATTGTTATTCTTGTTGTTCTTGTTATTATTGTTGTTATTGTTATTGTTGTTATTGTTATTTTGTTATTGTTCCGTTGTTAGTTTTAGCTTTTTGAACATCGCGGGTTTGTGTCCCGTTTTTAACTATGCGGTTTTTTACCTGTTTTATATTTTGACCTTATCTTTTATACATTGTAAGGGCGCTGATGACCGTAGCAGTTTAGCGCCCTTAAACCGCATATCATCATCATCATCATCATCATGGGTCATTTCAGCTAGGATCATACTGTAATTGGGGATTATGTAAGAATGTAGTCCTAGAAATACTGAAGGAAGTTTAGGAACCCTGTGGGATGGAAGTTGAGCGTTTAACAGGGCTCTTAATTGTCAATGCCATTGCTCAGTCATGTCATTAACAGCTGGATGGTATTAACTCCTAGAAATTGTGTTACATATCTAAAAAGTTTTGCATTTGAACTTCCATCTGTGGCTAGTGGTGATGATGTTAGGAACTCCAGATCGAGCAATTCATGTGTACAAAATTGTGGCTGCAATGGTTTCTGTAGTGATGCCTTTAATGGTACTGCTTCAGGCCAACATGAAAATCAGTCGATCCTATTTACTAAATAAACATTACCTTGAGAAGGAGGTATTGGACCAAGTATGTCAGGGTTAATGTGATTAAAACATGCTTTGACAGGTTGATACTGGCCTATGCCACTGTTTGTGTGCCACCAGACTTTTAAATGTTGACATGGAATGCAAGATGATGCCCACAGTTTGATGTCCTTCATGGATTGCCAAACATACCATTGTTGAATGAGGTCAGTAGATCCTTTGATTCCTGGGTGGGACAGGTTGTGGAGTGATTAAAAAGATTGTGCGACAAAAGTTGCATTGGTCTGAGTTTGTTGTTTGAAGTGTTACAAAGCAATTCAAGGTTATTGGCTAATGAGGTGGATTTGAATTTCAATGAACAAAATGTCAATTTTTATAATTGAATTAGCTCTTTGTCAATTGTTTGGGCATTTGCGATATCCTCCATGGTGATGTCTTCTAGAATCTGAATGGAGTAAATTCTGAAACAAGCAGTAGCATTTTTCTCTCCTTCCACATATCGTATGTTAGTGATGAGTTGTCCCGTGAAACTAAGATGTCATACTTGATGTGGTGTGGCTTTTTGGGCATTGTCTGAACATGAATGTTAATGGTTTGTAATCTGTGTAAATGCTGAAATTTCTACCTTCAAGCATGTATTGGAAGTTTTTAACTGCAGAATACACGGGTAGAAGTTATCTGTTGTATGTAGAATAATTCTTCTTAGTGTCGCTAGTTGGTTATGCCAAAAGTGTACAATTAACAAGGTTTGTTTTGAGATCATTGAAAGATTTTAGAAGATTGTCTATCCATGTGATTTTCCTTTTGTCATTTTTGCCTGCACTGCGAGTTAAATAAACAAGAGGTGCTTACATGTGACAACATGTGGAAGTGCTCATCGATAGAAGTGGATTAGTCCAGGAAATATCGAAAATCTTGGATTGATTCTGGAACTGGGTAGTCAGTCATTGGTGGACTGCTCTCATTCTAGTAATGGACGTATTTCTTTCTCAGATACTATGTAAGCTAAAACGGGTACTTCTGATAATCCAAAAGACATTTGCTGATGTTGGTGTTAATGTTTAACTGGTTCACACATTCAAAAGGTAATAGATGTTTATGTTTTTCTTTGTCAGCTGATGCAATGTCAATATAACAATATACAAGGTTAAAATCATGTAACACTGAATCAGTGTATCTCTGGAATGATTGTGCTGCATTTCTAAGACTGAAAGGAAGACATAAGAATTCCAAAAGGTGTAATAACTGGTGTTTTGGGTACATTATCGGGGTGCACTGGGATGTGATAGCAGACAAGGACTAAGTTCATTTTGGAAAATACTTTTTTGTCTTCTAGTTGTTTTGTTAAAATCTTGAACATTGGTTATGAGATATCTGTCAGGTTGTGTTATATTGTTAAATGGGCTGTAGTCATCACAAGGATGCCAGGATACATCCTTCTTGGGTACAAGGTATAGTGGTGGACCAGCAACTGTTGAAAAGTCCCATATCAATCATTTGTTAGAACTCGGACATGGCTGCTGAAACTTCTTTGGGTGATAATCACCTAGCTTTAGCATCAAATGGTTGCTCATCTGCGATGATGGTGTGAGCCACTTCTGTTCGTGGTTTGGAAGAACTGATGTGCTTGTATAGAAAGTTAGGATATTTTTTTATGTCACAGTATTTCTGTTGTTGAGGAATCATATGTAGTGATTGAATACTAGATGCTTTGATTAAATACTAGATGCTCTGATTAGCTTGCCTATGGCAGAACACTTGTGGTGCAATCTAGTAAACATTTGTTTTTGAGGTCTATAATAAAATTAAAATGGTGAATGAAATCTGCTCCAATTATTGGTGATTGAACTTCAGCTATTAGAAAGTTCCAACCAAACTGTCTGCATAAACCTAGATACAGTTGTAAAAAATGCTCACCATGTGTTGTAATGATGTTGCCGCTGTCTACATAGTTATTGGTTGTCACAGGTCTGTGTTCCCTAGCAGATGGGGTAGTACTGATATCAGCCCCTGAATCGACGAGGTATTTATGACCTGAGGATTTGTCATAGATGAACAAGCGGCAAGACTGCATACTCCTATCATTATTGCATCCAGTGAGGAATGCTCCAGTTTTCCACCTCAGTGTTGCCATCTTCAAATGGTATGAACAGGGTTTAGTGCATTTGTTTGCTTTATCCCCAAATTTGAAGTGCTACCAACAAAAAGTTTCCTTTGGAGTATATCTGCTTGGAGTGCTGGAGCATGACCTTGATTCAGATTTGATTTTGAGTTCTCTGATGGTTGAGGTTATTTGTGCTTTCAATCATGATATTCTTATCTCTCTGTGGTGGTGGTGGTGGTGGTGGTGAAATGTTTCACTCTGCAGTGTTAGGTTGGCTTTTTTGAGCAGTGTTAACAATGTGTTGGTGTGGAAAACTTGACTATTTTGTTATCCATCATTGCAATCACTACTAGGTGCCAAAATAGAATGTACCATGACCAGTAGCCTATGCATGAAAATTGTTCATAAGAGATCGTATGGTGCTTATGTTCCTGCTAAATTTCTCATTTCTGGAGTAACTGTGATGATTTCTTGTCACCACCACCACCACCACCACCATTCAGTGAGCAATTTTTCACTTTTCTTCCTTCTGACTCTTCAAAGTCGTGAATTAATCGTGCTTTAAATTGGGAAGTGCTGTCTGTGAAAAGGTTTGGCTAAAAAGTCGGGCACTAACTCTGCAAGGTCAGTTCCTAGTGTACCTAATATATTATCAAATTTAGTAACTTCAGTTGTTATTCCAGCAGTTGTGAACTGAGCTTCAATTTGCATGAACCAAACCTTCATTCTTTCGCAAAATCTGGAATTTTCACTGTTACACACATGATTTCACTTTTGTTATTTTGAGGAACAGGCCCATCTGATTTTGCTCCTTCTGCATCTTCCATCTCATTCAGGTCGGATTCATCAGTTCAGATGCATTTGATGATTATGATTAAACAAGTACAGGATACAATTTCTTGCTTTAATTATTCATTTGAACTTGGCTTGGCATGAATGTAAAATATCTTGTGTAAATAAAAGAATGTTATTTATCTTTTTGTTCTTTGGTTATTAACCAGTGTTACCACACACTGCTCTGCAGTGGGGAAATGGAATGGGGCATAATTTATATTGGTTTTTGTCCCAATTTAAATATTGTCAATAACAATAACTGAAACAACATGGCTGTGACTGAAAGGCTGATGAGTTAACAGTAGAAATTCTGAAGTGTTCCAGTAACAAAATTGACATGTACATAAATTGTAACAAAATATTTAATCCATAAAAAATTTTTAAAAAAGAAAGCTTTATTGTCAACATATGAATGAGGTTTGGAATACAATAAAGGAGTGAAAAACATTTTCCTATAAATAAACATGTTGTACAATGTACAGTAATTCCAATGTAATTTAAGTATGCACAATTAATTTCATACTTGGGACAATAGCTGCAATATATTTTAGGGGATATTAATGATAGAAATAATCCCTAATACTGATCTGAGGTGATCATTACTCATAGTAGATTTGGAGAAGCAAGAATGGTACGCATTTAAGCAACATAATTAATAATGTATTAAGTATATTATAATAATTAAGTATATTAAGTGTATTATATTATACTATTAAATATAAAAAGGAATTAAATGTATAGAAATGTTGCTTGGATATTCTTCTGTTTCGGAAATTCATTTTAGAATACACAGGTTCTAAAATCTCAATAAATTCAGAAACTAAACGTACCTCCCTCTTTGACCAGCATTTTATGCACACCCATGTAATGGCCATTGCCTTTGAAACCACAGTGAATTTAATTAATTTAAATGTTATTTGTCTTTTACATTGGACATTTCCACCACTTTCAGTATTTAATATAAAATATTCCAACATTAATTAAAGTTATTGCAAGTCCTATATTGCTTATCCTGATATGCACCTTGGCTACGCTTTTGCACCCCTTGTTGAGAGATGTCACTAATTGAATTGCCCGTCTATATAATTTCTACTGGCAAAGCCCTTACCTCAAGTTGAGGACTAAAATGTACTCCAGCTTCATTGAGTTTGCTTTGACACTGATCATGCACATATTGTATTCATGTGCAATATTAGACTTGAAAATTATCATTTCAGTGTGGGCAATTAGTTTTTCGTATCAGACATCACAATTTTGGAACTGCAATTAGATACAGTAACTACCCTTCTATCTAACAAGCAATTCAGTTCAAGGGTGAAAGATTATGTATCTCCATTTCCTCTCTTTAGATCCTGAGTATTCATGCCCCTTGGCAATCCAATATAATTTAAACGTAAAGGCAACGTTATGACTAGGGCTCGGATTTATGTGCACTAAAAACACCTAAAATATGCATGCAAATATACACTAAAAGCAAACAAATATGCACTTATCCAAGGAATTAGTTTATTTTAACTCGCTGATAAACGGGTTTCAATCTTTGCAAAATTATGAATCACAGTATGTTAGCAAGAGTTTCTCAATGTTTTCAGGAGTTAAGGATTTTCTTTTGTCAGACAGAATAGTTTATAATCTGAAAATGACCATTCCACATCAATGGACGTCATTGAGCAATGCTTATACACTGGTAGTAACTGCTTGGAACATTCATCTGCAAAGCTTGATTCTGCTTAAGTACTTCTTAATTGATTGAATTTTTTCAGTCCTGAATTTGAGTACAACACCGCATTGAGTTTTGTTTTAACTTATTTTCCAGTTTCACCAGGGAGAGCATTTAGAGAAGAAATTATGTTGTCATCAACTGAAGAGACTTGTGTAAGGGTGCAATGGGAGTTTCTAGAGCATTAATAGCCTTTGAAAGTGACGAATAATGTACATGGATAAAATTGATCACTTGATATAAGTTTCACATCCAAAAGCGCACTTTGCTTCATGAACACATGCAGTTTGACTATCATCAATACTTGTAACTATATCTTTCATTTGATTAAAGTCCCCCTGGTAGAATGACACTGCAGATAACAAAGTTCCCCATCTTGTGAGAACAGGTTCCAGCAGAAAAGAAACCTCAGGCAGATGATCTTTGTAGAACTAATACAAGCTGGTGCTTTAAGGAACTTTTTTTTTTTTTTTCCCCCACTTGAAATTACTTTGTTAACCAGTGGGAAGAGACTATCTTCTGCAATGCGATGTGGTCCATGGGCTAAACATGTGAGATGGATAAGATTGGGAAAAAATACTTGAAGAGACTGGCCAGCTTTTAGCATAGGTATATGAAGCTGCATCTGTAACTAAGACATGCATCTTGTAACAATCACTCTCCAATTCAGTAGGCCACAGAAGTTACAGGGAATGTTTACAAATCTTGTCATTGTACTGTGCTTGGTTTTTTCTAACACTTAGCATGAAAGTAAATGAGGTTTGCCAGGTTCTTCTGTACATAATTTAACCACTATGAAGTTTGCTATATATTGGCTACACAAATTGGTTGTTTCATCTACCAATATCCAGATGCAGTTCCCTCCTATGTCAAACTGCATTGAATGCAGGCCGGAAGTGTGTAGCGAAAGTAAATAATTTTTTCTAAGGGTGGTTTCATCCAGTATTCTTTGATTAACACAACGTTTTTTAAGAAATGATTGTGATGTGGATTATTCAATTTATGCGGTGGAATGTTGCTGCATACAGTAACTTGCAAAGGTCTGCAGAAAATTTATAAACTTCTGACCGTAATCTCACCTGAGTTAAAAGTAGCTGTTGTGTTTGTTTTGACCTGAGATGTGCCATTGTTTTCAAATGTTGTTGAAGTAGAAATTTTTTCTCCTATTTTATATTCTGTTTACATAGTTGACAGTACACTACACCACAATCACTTCAATAGTCACTATTGCCTGAAATCTACTGTTTAATTAAAAAGGATTTAGTGTGTTCATCTTTAGACATTTTTACAGTTTAATCTGAGAAAACATTGCATAAACTATTATAGATGAATAGCAAATTAACAAACACTTGTCGTGTTGCCAATACAAACCTTGAGAGGCTACTGCATTGAGAAAGGGAAGTAAGAAATCCCTTTTGTAAAAAGAGTCTGCAACGTCCACATTCCTGCATATATTGTGAGACTGATAGTCTGGTTACCACTTGATTTGAAATAGGAAGGCTATTGTGTCAAGGGATGTCCAATATATAGATTGTTTAGATTTTTCAGTTTGTTCAGAAATACCAGGTAAATCAATCATACATAAGGCAAATAAATGCCGAAATATGTATATAACCTTTGAATATGCATTAACCCTCAAAATATGCATTTACTTATGTGCATATGCGTTTTCGAAAAATGTGGGCCATAGTTAAGACATGTTACTTTGTCTGGTGTATTTGCCCTGCAGTAGTACCATTTTAAAAGCCACAAGGATTACATCATCAAATGATAATATAGGCATGCTTCAAAATAAATGTATCTCAGTGTGGAAAGTTGATTGTAGATGATAGATTAAAAGCTAAGAGCTGATGATGAAATACTAAGTATTGATACTTGTGGTATGTCAGTTTGCAATCTTACAAAATCAACAATCCATTTGGCATAGATTATACAATCTAAAAAAGGGGGGGCATTCACTGGTTGGCAGTATTTGCTTGTCTTTGTTAGCAATGTTTTTACCTTAATGCCATTTTTGGAAAAACATTTTTCTGTGTGCAGTCTTTGTGTTGTGACCAAAAATCACACAGCAACAGAACTCTTCTATTCAAATGGTCACCAAGGGTTATTTGTTAGAAACTCTTGTGCTCTTTGTCCATCTTTTCTGCTTTTACTCCTCCTGTGCACTTTGGTCATGTTTTCCACTTTTACTCGCCTTACAATGAATGTTCTTTGGACACATTGCTGCTGTTTACATTGAAAGATGCAGACTAAATGTGCCCTGTGTTTCTTGAAAACAGATGTAAATTAGTTTGCAAATCTAACATTCATGGATTCAATGACATACAGACAGTAACACACCAGTTGTTGATTTTTTTTTTCCCCTCTCTGTGATAGTGGTGAGCAGATGATAGTTCATAATAAAACTGATTGGTGGTTATGTCATACACATTCCTTGACAAGTTTTCATGTTTAATGAACATCTTTCATACATTCTTGTGCATTTTGTTGAATAATAAGTTCATTTTTTATTGTGAGGCACAAACGTGGTTATATGTCTGTGGATGTAATCTTGTACATTTTATGTCACTGAAAAAATGTAAAGAAACTTTAAAATTATGCAGAACAATTGCTGTAGCATTTTCCATAGCCCAGTGCCTGAAAAAGCCAAATTCATAGTTTCCAGTTCTGTCAAACTGTGCAATTACAAGCTGCTTTACAGCCTTCAATTTTGATGATGTTTCCCTTGAAGTGGCCTGGGTCTTTCCTTTTGCAAGTTACATTAACTAGAATTAACTTAGAGTTCAATTTGAAACAAATGCAACCATAGCAATTCATTAGTTTCCTGTTAAAATTGCAACCAATTATCATAAACACTATCGAATGTTACATCAATATACTGAAATGGACTGAATATTGGTATTTTTAGGGTTGCTGGTGCATACTCACTTTCACTTGTATTTACTTTGTTTGCTGGAGATGTTTCAGTATTGTTGGAATTGTCGTGCCCAAGTCAGATTCTTCTCCAGCATCACAATTACTGTTCCTGTTCAATGTGTTGGTATGCAGTTCAGTGACATCCACATAGTATTGTAACATATGTGGAGTAGCAATGGTGAAATTAAGCTAAAAATTCATTTTTCTAAAAGTTATGATGCCACATGGTGTAACACAGGATGCATGAGCTAGTCTTTCAGTATCAGTCATATCCTGTAGAATCATGTGGATGTTGATGTCGCCTCATAAGACTAGAGGTTATATCTCCATATATGGCCCCCCTCAGGGGCTCACCTTATGTGAGTACGGGTTTTTGGCGCACCCGGGGGTTCCCGAGCCAATCATCGCCATATTCATCCCCTCACCCCCATCCGGTCGAGGTGGGTTCTTCAAGTGACCGGTGGACCCAAGGTAGGCTCTCGTGCGTTCTTTGCATTCCATTCATACCGCACCTCACCATCGTTTCTATCTTCCCGTATCACTTTCCGGCCATTTCGCACCACGACATTCCCCCTCAGGGGCTCACCTTCTGTGAGTACGGGTTTTTTGGCGCACCCGGGGGTTCCCGAGCCAATCATCGCCACCTTCATCCCCTCACCCCCATCCGGTCGAGGTGGGTTCTTCAAGTGACCGGTGAACCCAAGGTAGGCTCTCGTGCGTTCTTTCCATTCCATTCCTACCGCACCTCACCATCGTTTCTTTCTTCCCTTATCACTTTCCGGCCATTTCGCACCACGACATTCGCATATCTCTCTTTTTCTTCCCCGCCGGCCTACCTTGCGTGCGAAACGCCCACACAGTTTTAGTTTCTTTTATCCTTTTATTTAAATCCTCCGTGGACACAGCCTGACGGATACCCGCGCACCGCGTGCGCAGCTGGGTGAGTGGGTAATGGCGTCATCCCCACCACCCGGGGTCGTCATGTAGGGTTGTTGTTCGTATCCGCTGTTCAACTGCAGTCCCGCGGGGGGGCCATTGCATGAGCTGCTGGCTTCCGACGGCGATTGGGTCCCTCTGTCTATGTTCTGGGAGGTGTGACCCTGGGGTGAGCTAGGTATAGATAGGCCACTCACCCAAGCCGGGGTAACGCCCGGGAAGTCAGAGCCCGAGGTCGGAGACGGTTGCAATGGTGGAGGATTTTTTTCGCTATGGAGCACCCTTTCTCCATTGTTAACAACAAGCGCCGCAAAGTTTTAGTAACAGAAGTAGCACCGCCAACAGCTGGTTGTTACTTAGTGATTACCCGTACAGAGGAGGGACAATCATTCGAGAAGGTGAACCCTTTTATTATCCAGAAGGGCATTGACTCAATTGCTGGTCCGGTTCTTTCCTGCACTCGGCTTCGTAATGGTTCGTTGCTAGTTCAAAGCAAATCCGAGGCACAAAGTAAGTCCTTGTTGAGCGCCACGCTTCTCCACGGTTATCCTATCCGTGTTGAGAAGCACCGCACCTAGAATTCTTGTAGAGGCGTTGTCACCACGCATAGCCTCGATGGTATCTCTGACGAAGACCTGGTGGAATATCTTGCAGACCAGAGGGTGACAGCGGTTCATCGAGTGCAGGCCAAACGCGACGGCGTGTTGGTACCCACTCGTACCCTGTTTATTACATTTGATGGCGTCGATCTGCCCACGAGCATTTCCGCAGGGTACGAACGGATTTCTGTGAGGCCTTATATTCCTAGACCTCTGCGTTGTTTTAAATGCCAACGTTTTGGGCATACGCAAGTCTCATGTAAGAGTGCCATTAACATCTGTGCAACCTGTAGCCAGCCCTCACACGAAGGTACCTGTTCAACAGCCCCCGTCTGCGTTAATTGTAAAGGGTCTCATTCTGCTTCGTTTGCCGACTGTCCGCGGTACTTGGACGAGAAGGCGATCCAGGAGATCCGGGTAAAGGAAAAACTCTCCTTCGCTGAAGCCCGGAGGCGTTACCATGCGCGCCAACCTTCACTCCTGCGATCTGGCACATTTAGTTCTGTTGTTGCCTCGCCAGTACCACGAGTAGATGCCGAAACTCAGACCTGGACCTTGACTGGATTAACCGCCACTACCATCCGGCCGTCTATTAAGGCTACAGTTACAAGCCGTATAAACCTGGTCCCAAGTCAATGAAGTCGCAAGCCGTTGAAAAGAAGCCCAAGCAGAAACTACGTAGGGAAGATTTTTTGAAAGACCCTCCGCGTGCGCGCGGTAACAAAAGTTCACCTTCTCCTCCTCGGAGGTCGCTGTCCCAGGAAGGTCCTGGGACAAGCCGCGCTCAGCGGCACCCTTCACCCATCGCCACCCAGAACCGATTCACGGCGCTTGAATCGGTTTCTGGCACTGAGCGCGTGGGCCCTCCCTCCGAGGAAGCTATGGAGTCTGACCAACTCCATACAAAAAGCCCGAGCCCAAAGGTTAAACAAAAGGTAATTTTAAGCCGCCCTTCTAAATAGACAGTTTATCCCCTTATTTTTAATGGCTATCCTGACCTGGAATGTACGTGGTGTACGATCGCATAGGGCGGAACTGCAGCTTTTATTGCGTTCCCATTCACCTATGGTCGTATGTTTGCAGGAGACTAAGCTTCGCCCTCACGATCCTTTTGATCTCCGAGGATATACTCCGGTTCGCTACGACCTTGAACCGGAGGAGGGTACTCCTGCTCATGGTGGTGTCATGATTTTGGTGCGTAATGACGTTCATTTTACACCTGTCACACTTGCATCTGACTTGCAAGCTGTTGCCGTTCGCCTTCACTTACCCGGCTTTTTGTTTTCTGTTTGCTCTGTGTATACACCTCTATCGTCTCCCCTCGCTCCCGCGGACATTCGATCTCTCCTGTCCGCTCTCCCACCACCATTTCTTCTGTTGGGAGATTTTAATGCCCATCACCCACTATGGGGTTCGCCAAGGGCTTGTGCGAGGGGAACTCTTCTTTCCGACATTTTTTATCAGTTCAATCTTTCCATCCGCAATACAGGTGCACCTACTTTTATTTCTGATTCTTCTGGTACATTTTCTCACCTGGACCTTGCAATTTGCTCACTCCAGCTTGCACGTCGTCTTCAGTGGAACGTCGTCGCTGACAGCTACTCCAGCGACCATTACCCCTGCATCGTTTCTCTTCTGTCGCACCACGTCCAGCATTCCAGAGTACCTACCTGGATATTCGCAAAAGCCGACTGGAGCTTGTATTCCAGCCTCGTGCATTTTGACGACCAGCCCTTCTCCGACATTCACCAACTAGTGCAGCACCTTACGTCTGTTATTTTCTCTGCCGCCGAACGCGCAATACCCCGTTCATCCTCCCAACCTCGGCGGCCACCTGTTCCGTGGTGGAACGAGGATTGTCGGGACGCCGTTCGTGCCCGTAGGACTGCACTTAGGGTGTTTCGGCGACACCCTACACTTGATAATTTGGTGACTTAAACAAACGCGCGCCAGGGCTCGTCGCATTATTCAGGATAGCAAGAAGGCATCTTGGGCTCGTTTTGTCGAGTCTTTTAATCGTTTTACGCCTTCATCCGTTGTTTGGGATAAACTTCGTCGCTTCTCAGGTAAAGTGTCACATTGTACTGTTTCTGGCCTTCAGGTTTCTAATGCCACCATAGTGGATCCGGCTGCCATCGCTAACACACTGGGTGCTGCCTTTGAGGCGGTTTCCAGTTCAGACCATTATTCCGCCGGCTTTCGCTCTATTAAAGACCGGCTGGATTCCGCATCATATACTTTTCGGTCTGCTACTGATGAATGCTATAATGAACTATTCACAATGAGGGAGCTGGAGCACGCTCTTCATTGCTCTCGGCACTCCGCTCCTGGGCCGGACGGCATTCATGTTCTGATGTTAAAGAACCTTTCAGCCGACAGTAAACTCTTTCTCTTACAGGTCTATAACCGTATTTGGCAAAACGGCATTTTTCCTTCCGTTTGGCGCGAAGCCACCATTGTCCCTATACTTAAGCCTGGGAAGGATCGCCAACTACCTTCCAGCTACCGCCCTATCTCCCTCACCAGTTGCATTTGCAAGGTGATGGAGCGCATGATCAACGGGCGGTTGACATGGTGGCTTGAGTCTCAGAAACTTCTAGCGAACGCTCAGTGCGGGTTTCGTCGCTATCGCTCTACCGTCGACCATCTGGTGTCCTTGTCGACGCATATTATGAATGGATTTCTGAGAAAGTCTCAAACCGTGGCTGTATTTTTGACCTGGAGAAAGCTTATGACACTTGTTGGAGGGGCGGCATTTTACGTACACTTCACGATTGGAATATCCGCGGTCGTCTTCCCATATTTCTTCGGGAGTTTATGACGGACCGCGTCTTTCGTGTACGTGTGGGCTCGGTTTTATCTCGTCGTTTTATTCAAGAGAACGGAGTACCACAGGGCTCTGTACTCAGTGTCACACTTTTTGCGATTGCTATCAACCCCATTGTTGATTGTATTCCACCTGGCATTTCATCGTCCCTTTTTGTTGACGATTTCGCTATTTATTGCAGTTCACGGCGGACCTGTCTACTCGAACGCCGTCTCCAGAGCTGTATCGACCGTCTCTACGCCTGGAGTAACGCCAACGGCTTTAATTTCTCCGCCGAGAAATCCGTCTGCATCAACTTTTGGCGCCGGAAGTATTTCCCTCCGCCCACTCTCCATCTTGGGCCAGGGATACTTCCGTTTGCAGACGAGGCGAAATTTTTGGGGTTGATTTTTGACAGGAAGTTGTGTTGGACCTCGCACGTTTCCTTTTTAAAGGCAAAGTGTGACCGTTCTCTTAATCTTTTACGTGTTTTAAGTGGCACATCCTGGGGAGCTGATCGGACCGTCCTTCTTCGCCTTTATCGCTCTTTGGTCCGATCCAAGCTTGATTACGGGTGTATTGTTTATTCGTCGGCACGTCCATCTGTGTTACGTCGATTGAATGCCATTCACCATCGTGGCATAAGAGTCGCTACAGGGGCCTTTCCAACTAGCCCTGTACCCAGTCTGTACGCAGAAGCTGCAGAGCCTCCGCTGTCCTTCCGGCGTGAGATGCTTTTGTGCAGCTATGCTTGTCGACTCTCAAGCTTGCCTAACCACCCGTCCTTCGATGTATTTTACGAGGATTCTCTTGATCGCCAATATTTTGTTAGCTCCTCTGCATTGCTCCCTCCAGGGGTTCGATTTCGACTGCTACTTCGGCATTTGGACGTTACGCCAGCGCCGGCCCTTACCCGAGGGGAAACGCGCTTTCCTCCATGGTCGCGCGCTGAGGCCCACATCCACTTTGGGCTAACGTCGATGCCGAAGAATGAGACCCCTGCTTCAGTCCTTAGATCCGCATTTTTAGAACTTCAGGCAACATTCGGAGACTGTAATTTTATTTATACTGATGGGTCTAAGACGGATGTTGCAGTAGGATGTGCCTTTGTTTTAGGTGCGCATAGTTTTACTTTTCGTTTACCCGGGCAATGTTCGATTTATACCGCCGAACTTTTTAGTATCTATCAATGTGTTTTATACATTCAGCGGCATGTTTTACGGCGTTGTATTGTTTGTTCGGACTCCCTGTGTGCCCTTCAGAGTATTAACGCGCTGTACTCTTACCACCCCCTCGTACAGCGCATTCATGACCTGCTCCATTCGCTGGGTGCCTCTGGCATCAGCGTCTCTTTTATGTGGATTCCAGGTCATGTGGGTATCTCAGGGAATGAGTCGGCCGACGCCGCTGCGAAATCGGCGATTTTATTACCCAGATTTTTTACTTCTGTTGTTCCCTCGTCAGATTCGTGTGTTATTTTACGTCGCCGCATCCTCTCGCGCTGGCGCGATGAGTGGACGGCCCTCCGGGGGAACAAGTTGCGGGAGGTTAAACCTCTTCCGCTAGTCTGGGCTACCTCTTCCCGTGCTTCTCGTCGGGAAGAGGTACTTTTAACACGCCTTCGTATCGGACATTGCCTTTTTAGTCATAGATACCTGTTAAGTGGTGATCCCGCACCTGTGTGTGGTCAGTGTGACGTGCCCTTAACGGTCCGTCACATTTTAACCGAGTGTCAAGTTTTAGCTCCACTGCGCGTTCGCGTGGGTCTGCCTGTTGGCAGACGACGCGCATGCTGTAGAATGTCTTTTACGTTTTATCACTGACATTGGTTTTAACCGTCGCATTTGATGCGCTGAGCGCCTTTTAGCTGTTTGATTTTATATTGTTAGTTTTAGTGGGGCCCTTCTCCCCGGACATAAGGCGCTCATGTTCCTTGCATTCTACAGTTCTTGACACGTTTTATTCTTTTAGTGACCATGATTTTAGTGTGTTGGTTTTACAGATATATTTATTGTTATTCTTGTTATTGTTATTATTGTTATTGTTTTTATTGTTATTGTTATTATTGTTATTGTTTTTATTGTTATTGTTATTCTTGTTATTGTTATTCTATTGTTATTTTTAACGTTTTTGACATCGCGGGTTTGTGTCCCGTTTTTTAATTATGCGGTTTTTTACCTGTTTTTTATATTGTGACCTTATATTTTACTCATTGTAAGGGCGCTGATGACCGCAGCAGTTTAGCGCCCTTAAACCGCATTTCATCATCATCATCACCACGACATTCGCATAACTCTTTTTCTTCCCCGCCGGCCTACCTTGCGTGCGAAACGCCCACTTAGTTTTAGTTTCTTTTATCTTTTTATTTAAATCCTCCGTGGACACGGCCTGACGGATACCCGCGCACCGCGTGCGCAGCTGGGTGAGTGGGTAATGGCGTCATCCCCACCACCCGGGGTCGTCATGTAGGGTTTGTGTTCGTATCCGCTGTTCAACTGCAGTCCCGCGGGGGGGGCCATTGCATGAGCTGCTGACTTCTGACGGCGATTGGGTCCCTCTGTCTATGTTCTGGGAGGTGTGACCCTGGGGTGAGTCTGGTATAGATAGGCCACTCACCCAAGCCGGGGTAACGCCCGAGAAGTCAGAGCCCGAGGTCGGAGACGGTTGCAATGGTGGAGGATTTATCTCGCTATGGAGCACCCTTCCTCCATTAATACAAACAAGCGCCGAAAAGGTATTGTAACAGAAGTAGCACCGCCGTCATCTGGTTGTTACTTGGTCATTTCGAGAACAGAAGAAGGACAAAATTTTGAGAAGGTGAACCCTTTTATAATTCAGAAGGGAATAGATGCTATTGCTGGTGCGGTTCAATCATGCACTCGTCTACGGAATGGTTCCTTATTGGCACAAACTAAGTCCGATCAGCAAAGTAAGACCTTGTTGCGCGCTACGCTTCTCCACGGTTACCCCATCCGTGTTGAGAAGCACCGCACATTGAACTCCTGTCGGGGCGTCGTTACCACCCATAGCCTCGATGGTATATCGGACGAGGATCTCGTAGAATATCTATCTGATCAAAAGGTCACTGCAGTGCATCGAGTGCAGGCCAAACGCGACGGCGTATTGGTACCCACTCGTACCCTGTTTATTACATTTGATGGCGTCGATCTGCCCACGAGCATTTCCGCAGGGAACGAACGGATTTCTGTGAGGCCTTATATTCCTAGACCTCTGCGTTGTTTTAAATGCCAACGTTTTGGGCATACGCAAGTCTCCTGTAAGAGTGCCGTTAACATCTGTGCAACATGTAGCCAGCCCTCACACGAGGGTACCTGTTCAACAGCCCCCGTCTGCGTTAATTGTAAAGGGTCCCATTCTGCTTCGTTTGCCGACTGTCCGCGGTATTTGGACGAGAAGGCGATCCAGGAGATCCGGGTAAAGGAAAAACTCTCCTTCGCTGAAGCCCGGAGGCGTTTCCATGCGCGCCAACCTTCACTCCTGCGATCTGGCACATTTAGTTCTGTTGTTGCCTCGCCAGTACCACGAGTAGATGCCGAAACTCAGACCTGGACCTTGACTGGATTAACCGCCACTACCATCCGGCCGTCTATTAAGGCTACAGTTACCAAGCCGTATAAACCTGGTCCCAAGTCAATGAAGTCGCAAGCCGTTGAAAAGAAGCCCAAGCAGAAACTTCGTAGGGAAGATTTTTTGAAAGACCCTCCGCGTGCGCGCGGTAACAAAGGTTCACCTTCTCCTCCTCGGAGGTCGCTGTCCCAGGATGGTCCTGGGACAAGCCGCGCTCAGCGGCACCCTTCACCCATCGCCACCCAGAACCGATTCACGGCGCTTGAATCGGTTTCTGGCACTGAGCGCGTGGGCCCTCCCTCCGAGGAAGCTATGGAGTCTGACCAACTCCATACCAAAAGCCCGAGCCCAAAGGTTAAGCAAAAGGTAATTTTAAGCCGCCCTTCTAAATAGAAAGTTTATCCCCTTATTCTTAATGGCTATCCTGACCTGGAATGTACGTGGTGTACGATCGCATAGGGCGGAACTGCAACTTTTATTGCGTTCCCATTCGCCTATGGTCGTATGTTTGCAGGAGACTAAGCTTCGCCCTCACGATCCTTTTGATCTCCGAGGATATACTCCGGTTCGCTACGACCTTGAACCGGAGGAGGGTACTCCTGCTCATGGAGGTGTCATGTTCTTAGTGCGTAACGACGTTCATTTTACACCTGTCACACTTACATCCGACTTGCAAGCTGTTGCCGTTCGCCTTCACTTACCCGGCTTTTTGTTTTCTGTTTGCTCTGTATATTTACCTCCATCGTCTCCCCTCGCTCCCGCGGACATTCGATCTCTCCTGTCCGCTCTCCCAACACCATTTCTTTTGTTGGGAGATTTTAATGCCCATCACCCACTATGGGGATCGTCAAGGGCTTGTGCGAGGGGAACTCTTCTTTCCGGCATTTTTTATCAGTTCAATCTTTCCATCCTATATACAGGTGCACCTACTTTTATTTCTGATTATTCTGGTACGTTCTCTCACCTGGACCTTGCGATTTGCTCAATCCAGCTTGCACGTCGTCTTCAGTGGAACGTCGTCGCTGACACCTACTCCAGCGACCATTTCCCCTGCATCGTTTCTCTTCTGTCGCACCACGTACAGCATTCCAGAGTACCTACCTGGACATTCGCAAAAGCCGACTGGAGCTTGTATTCCAGCCTCGTGCATTTTGACGACCAGCCCTTCTCCGAAATTAATCAACTAGTGCAGCACCTTACGTCTATTATTTTCTCAGCCGCCGAACGTGCAATACCCCGTTCATCCTCCCAACCTCGGCGGCCACCTGTTCCGTGGTGGAACGAGGATTGTCGGGACGCCGTTCGTGCCCGTAGGACTGCACTTAGGGTGTTTCGGCGCCACCCTACACTTGATAATTTGGTGACTTTTAAACAATCGCGCGCCAGGGCTCGTCGCATTATTCAGGATAGCAAGAAGGCATCTTGGGCTCGTTTTGTCGAGTCTTTTAATCGTTTTACGCCTTCATCCGTTGTTTGGGATAAACTTCGTCGCTTCTCAGGTAAAGTGCCACATTGTACTGTTTCTGGCCTGCAGGTTTCTAATGCCACCATAGTGGATCCGGCTGCCATCGCTAACACACTGGGTGCTGCCTTTGAGGCGGTTTCCAGTTCAGACCATTATTCCGCCGGCTTTCGCTCTATTAAAGACCGGCAGGATTCCGCATCATATACTTTTCGGTCTGTTAATGATGAATGCTATAACGAACTATTCACAATGAGGGAGCTGGAGCACGCTCTTCATTGCTCTCGGCACTCCGCTCCCGGGCCGGACGGCATTCATGTCCTGATGTTAAAGAACCTTTCAGCCGACAGTAAACTATTTCTCTTACAGGTCTATAACCGTATTTGGCAAGACGGCATTTTTCCTTCCGTTTGGCGCGAAGCCACCATTGTCCCTATACTTAAGCCTGGGAAGGATCGCCAACTACCTTCCAGCTACCGCCCTATCTCTCTCACCAGTTGCATTTGCAAGGTGATGGAGCGCATGATCAACGGGCGGTTGACATGGTGGCTTGAGTCTCAGAAACTTCTAGCGAACGCTCAGTGCGGGTTTCGTCGCTATCGCTCTACCGTCGACCATCTGGTGTCCTTGTCGACGCATATTATGAATGGATTTCTGAGAAAGTGTCAAACCGTGGCTGTATTTTTTGACCTGGAGAAAGCTTATGACACTTGTTGGAGGGGCGGCATTTTACGTACACTTCTCGATTGGAATATCCGCGGTCGTCTTCCCACATTTCTTCGGGAGTTTATGACGGACCGCGTCTTTCGTGTACGTGTG
Source organism: Deroplatys truncata (assembly GCA_030765065.1). NCBI lineage: Eukaryota > Metazoa > Arthropoda > Insecta > Mantodea > Mantidae > Deroplatys > Deroplatys truncata. The sequence goes on along the minus strand of CM060990.1, from coordinate 498,488,307 downwards.
GGCTCGGTTTTATCTCGTCGTTTTATTCAAGAGAACGGAGTACCGCAGGGCTCTGTACTCAGTGTCACACTTTTTGCGATTGCTATCAACCCCATTGTTGATTGTATTCCACCTGGCATTTCATCGTCCCTTTTTGTTGACGATTTCGCTATTTATTGCAGTTCACGGCGGACCTGTCTACTCGAACGCCGTCTCCAGAGCTGTATCGACCCTCTCTACGCCTGGAGTAACGCCAACGGCTTTAATTTCTCCGCCGAGAAATCCGTCTGCATCAACTTCTGGCGCCGGAAGTATTTCCCTCCGCCCTCTCTCCATCTTGGGCCAGGGATACTTCCGTTTGCAGACGAGGCAAAATTTTTGGGGTTGATTTTTGATAGGAAGTTGTGTTGGACCTCGCACGTTTCCTTTTTAAAAGCAAAGTGTGACCGTTCTCTTAATATTTTACGTGTTTTAAGTGGCACATCCTGGGGAGCTGATCGGACCGTCCTTCTTCGTCTTTATCGCTCTTTGGTCCGATCCAAGCTTGATTACGGGTGTATTGTTTATTCGTCGGCACGTCCATCTGTGTTACGTCGATTGAATGCCATTCATCATCGTGGTATTAGAGTCGCTACAGGGGCCTTTCCAACTAGCCCCGTGCCCAGTCTTTACGCTGAGGCTGCAGAGCCTCCGCTGTCTTTCAGGCGTGAGATGCTCTTATGTAGCTATGCTTGTCGGCTCTCAAGCTTGCCTAACCACCCGTCCTTCGATGTATTTTACGAGGATTCGCTAGATCGACAATATTTCGTTAGCTCCTCTGCATTGCTCCCCCCAGGGGTTCGATTTCGACTGCTACTTCGGCATTTGGACGTTACGCCAGCGCCGGCCCTTACCCGAGGGGAAACGCGTTTTCCTCCATGGTCGCGCGCTGAGGCCCACATCCACCTTGGGCTAACGTCGATGCCGAAAAATGCGACCCCTGCTTCTGTTCTTAGATCCGCCTTTTTAGAACTACAGGCGCAGTTCGGGGACTGTCATTTTATATATACTGATGGGTCTAAGACTGATGTTGGAGTAGGATGTGCCTTTGTTTTTGGTGTACGGAGTTCTACTTTTCGTTTACCTCAACAATGTTCAATTTTTACCGCCGAACTTTTTAGCATTTATCAATCTGTTTTATTCATTCAGCGGCACGACTTACGACACTGTTTTATTTGTACGGACACTCTGAGTGCCCTTCAGGCTATTCATGCGTTGTACAATTACCACCCCCTCGTACAGCGCATACATGACTTGCTCCACTCGCTCGGTGTCTCTGGCATCAGCGTCTCCTTCATGTGGATTCCAGGTCATGTGGGCATCTCAGGTAACGAGTCTGCCGACGCCGCTGCGAAATCGGCGATTTTATTACCCAGATTTTTTACCTCTGTAGTTCCCTCGTCAGATTCGTGTGCTCTTTTACGTCGCCGCATCCTCTCGCGCTGGCGCGATGAGTGGACGGCCCTCCGGGGGAACAAGTTGCGGGAGGTTAAGCCTCTCCCGTTAATCTGGGGTACCTCTTCTCGTTCTTCACGTCGGGAGGAGGTACTTTTAGCCCGCTTACGAATTGGACATTGTGTTTTTAGTCATAGGTATTTGCTCAGTGGTGACCCCGCACCACTCTGTGGGCAGTGTGACGTGCCCTTAACGGTGCGTCACATTTTAACAGAGTGTCAGGTTTTAGCTGCATTGCGTGCTCGTGTAGGTCTGCCTGTTGGCTTAGCCAACGTTTTGGCAGACGACACGCATGCTGTGGAATGTGTTTTACGTTTTATTCATGACAGTGATTTTAATCTGCGCATTTAATGCGTTGAGCGTCTTTTAGCTTATTACTTTTATTCTGTCAGTTTTATGGGGACTCTATTCCCCAGTGGACATATGGCGCTCATGTCCCTCGCATTCCATAGTTCTTGACACGTTTTAATCGTTTATTGCCTATGCTTTTAGTGTGTTGGTTTTTTCAGATATTTGTATTGTTATTGTTGTTGTTATTGATTTTATTGTTGTTATTGATTTTATTGTTGTTATTGTTATTCTTGTTGTTATTGTTATTGTTATCATTATTGTTATTGTTATCTTATTGTTATTTTTAGCCTTTTGGACATCGCGGGTTTACGTCCCGTTTTTTAATTATGCGGTTCTTTTACCTGTTTTTATCTTTTGACTTTATATTTTCTACATTGTAAGGGCGCTGATGACCTCAGCAGTTTAGCGCCCTTAAGCCGCATATCATCATCATCATCATCATCATACCTTGTTGCACTTATTAGAAAAAGTTCATGGAGGGCTGCTATCAAGCTGATCATTGATGTCAGTTTCTCCATCTTTAAAACATTTTACCCGTTTTCCACTTCTCTCATACATGCACACATGTCCATATGCATGATGAAGTCTGATGAATTTCTGCAATGGAGATTCCCTTTTTAAAAAAAAATTCAAAACAGCATGTGGACAAAATTAAACATGTGTTCAGCCATTTTGCATCAGCTGTCTTTGGTCACATGGTGGAAGCTAATGAGTTTAGCACTCATTTATTTTGCTCTCTATGGATTATTACAATGTTCTTGGTTTTTATAATTAATATATTCTGATTTTTTAAACATATTGTTGCTAATGGGTTTGAGTATAACCCTCATATTCATGTTCATGACGAAGGAAACCTAGGGAGAGAGAGTGTTTTTTGTTTTTCCTCCTCAGAGAGAGCTGATCATAGCTATTCGTATTGTGAAATAGCCCTCTGCTGGCCTCCTGCAGCATGGGTAGTGGCTGTGTTCTCCAGTGACAGTTGGTGTATGATTGTTTGGAGGGAGAGGGAGGAGGCACTCTCACCTAACAAACCATGCGGAACCTGTATCGGGACACTTGTAGAAGTTTCTAGACTCCCTTTCCTCTGGGCTGTACCAAATCTACTCAAGGAATTGTACGGTTATAAAAGGAAGTTTGGTTGCTGCAAAGGAAGTGGTTTTGAGATTCAGTGCAGTCTACATGACAAGTCCCATGTTTGACAGTGAGCAAGAAGAGGCTAGAAGGCTAGCCTTGTATTTGACACTTTATTGAGCAACCGAAATAGAGAAGAGTCCTGTGAACATATAACACATAAGAACATGATCAGAGGCAAGAAGAGGCTGATTTATACATCATTAATTGCAGCACTGTGTGCATGGAAAAACTAAAGAATAACTGGTGGAAAAGTGGACAGAGTCACAATATATCCATATATGACTCTTTGAATAATGAGATCCGTGGCCACAGGATTGGTTTATTTCTTGTGTACAATTAAGAGTCTGTAGTTAAGTTGAATAGCAGCAGCATTCAGTGACCTTTTTAGTTTTTATGGAAATAAAATATTTTAACATAAGGAAAACATAAATGTTCTAGAAGGGAAAAATTAAACTGTAGGCCAGTTTTATGACTGCCACCCTCTGTCGCTGATAATAATCTCAGTATGGGGAGTTAGAAATTGCTGCCATTGTACTATATATAGCCGTATATTTCCAGGCTTGAATCTTTGTTATACTGGTTCAGTTTTGGCATGTGCTCCAGATGTATTTCAGAAGTCTCTAATTGGCATTTGAGGCTACTGTAGCTGCTTGCTGATTTTGACTGCCTCTGTGCAGTTGGGCCAACATAAAAGAGAGCATATTGTGAAATGTACAGTGCTTCATGTGGGAATAATAGTGTTAAAGGTAATGAATAAGAAAGTTATCTCGTGGGAAGTATCCAATTCAAGACTGATGTCAATGGATTTGAAGCTAGATATACTGACAACTCTCATCCAGATGTATGTTCCAACAGATGACTAATGAGCTGGAGATGGATGTATTTTTTGAAGATCTTGAAATAAAGTAGAGAAAGTAGAAAGAAGGGAATGAAAAGCAATAATAATGGGTGATCTAAATGGTCGGATAGGTATAAAAGGTAAGTAAGTGTGTTTCAGGACCATATTGTCATTCTGGCAGAAATCGCAAGGCCAAATTTGACTGTTTTGAGATTATTACACCATCATACCAAGAAATGAGTTCTCTGCAAACTGGCGGAAGTCACTAAATCATATCCCTGTCCTTTTCCGAGTTGTGCCTATCTTGTATTTTCATTAAGTCTAATAAATTTCACATTTCTTAGGCAGGCAGAAATCACTTAAGGCATTTAGTTACTTCTATTTATCATAGCTATATTATGCACCCATTTTCAAGCAAAATTCACGAGATCATGGCTAAACCCATTGCCACCATGCAAGATATGCAAATTGATTTTTCAGACCCAAAGCCAACTAATGTTACATAGTACCAAAGATCGTACAATGAAGAGTCTTTCAGCACATTGGTAAGTGATGCAATTGTAAGCAAACTTCAGACATACTTGGAATAATTACCTTTTAAATAACTTGAATACGTGAGTGATGTTGTTGTTCTCTAAAATTCCAGGCAATTAGGGTGACAAGAATTTCAGATGTAAAAGCAGGATTCAACCGTAAAAGCGGTCTAGCATAAAATCAGAACTTTTTTGCCCTAAGATAATAATTAATATATTATACTGTATAGCAATAAGCAGGGCCAGGTTTTTTCATTATTAATGATAAATGTGAAATGTAACGGAAAGATACAGCAAGAAGTACATGCACAATTTGTGACAAATGTGACTGATTTATGACTATAATTTTGTCACATATTTTCACAAAAATTGATCATTTCTGCGAAAATCTTTATTTTTAAGATAAAAATTTAAAAACAGCGTTTTTAAAAAATTTATTGGTTTTGAAAATGCTGGCTGTCTTAAAGGAATGAGAATTCATTTGGGAAGTTACATTAACCCCAAACTTTAGACCATGATGATATTCTATTTTATGACCTGCAGGACCATCCATGACAGCTGACTGGGTTTTCCTGAGCTTTTGGAACATTCCATTAGAAATAATTTCGTTTTGAAGTTCTTGAAGTAATTGCTGCAGCAGAAAAATAGTTGACCGCATTGAAACAGCAGAAATAAACTGATGGAAATGTAACCATAAGCAGTGCACGTGATCAACAATTGATAATGACAATGAAAGCTTGTCTCCAGCCGAATTTCAAAATCATCACACCATAGCTTGAACAATGAGAGCTATTGCCTATGACATTAAAAATTACCACAAAATTTTCACAAAATTTCTACCATATTTTAAACTATAAGCACAACTTTTTATGTATTTTTCACAATTTTTTTTTTAAAAATAAGCACCAACGATTCTAGCCCTGGCAATAAAACTTTCAATATTGGAACCATTCCACGTCAAGTCGCACACATTTTCACAAAATCTGACTATCATGTCTCCTATTCACTTCAAATTTTGTTCATGGATTGCAAAAACAAGGGATTTGTGTTTTAAATTCTTATTTTTTTTAAATTGCAATTTTTTTAAAAATATTGCGCAATCCAGCTTGCGAAAAGTAGCAATTAAATTGCAGTATCATTGGATGCCTTGTTAACTGTTCACAGCACTTTATTTGCACTAGTTTGTTCACATGTAACTTAAACTTGGCATACAGTTGAGTAATATTCGAACTTTCAATCTTATTCTATGGAAGGCAACTTAACTGCAATTTAAATGTGCACGTTTTCCCCTTCAGGCTCAAGTAAATAGCATCTGGTTATTATTGCATTATTGGTTGATGGAATAAATGAATTTAGCTCTAAGGTACCAGGGATCCCTTTTGCATTGCTGTATCTTGCCTTAAAATGGGTACTATGTTCAAAACCACTTCTGGATTATTCACTGCATTGGCACTTTTTTCTTTTTTTATTCAGAGAAAGTGATGTTTTACCTATGCTTGGTTTGATGCGGAATGACTCGGAGGAAAATAAAAGACCTACAGGCTGGTTATTTGTTACAACTTGAGGCAGTATTTTTAACATTTAAAATGATTTCAGTCTAATTATATAATATATAAAATATAATAACAGCCCCCCTTAAAGCAATATGTGTATGTAACAATATATACATGTAACAGTCATTGTATTAATGTTTATATTATTATGTACGTGTTATTAATGTTATGTGAATGTATTATGTAATTTAATAATGTAGGAGCTGTGAGAATAATTGGTCAAAAGTGTCTAACAATGAGGTAACCTTGAGGCAATAATGAGTAAGAACGTTTAATAATGCTACTTGTAATTATTGGAGCAACAATAATGTAAATTTTGAGACAGTTTATAAATAGCCAATCAACAACCAGAAAAAAGCTTAAGTTAAATAAAAGTATTCTATTGGAGTAGGATTAGCCAATCAAAAACTGAAATAGGGCAAATTGTACAAATTCAGAAGTCAGTTGCTTGTAGATAGCATTCCTAACCGGACGCGAGATGCGTCCACGAGAAGTTTAATACGTATTCAGTGTGAGACAAAAATAGTTTACGTGTTAAAAAGTGCAAGTAATAAATAATCTCACAGCTCTCTATATCAGTGAAATATTATTTAAATTGTGTCAAGGATTAATAAAAGGAGTGAAGTAAAAAATTATAATCTGTGTAAGCCTACATTCTTCAGCCGCACTACACCCTGTCAAGAAATTCATGTCTAACAATAATACTGACGCAGTCAAGAGAAACATAAATATATAATATTTAAAGAAGCAGTCAAATCACAGCGTTAATATTTTTAAACTTGGGGCGAAGATTACCGGAAACATTTTTTTTACCATACATGCGGTTGCAACAACTGCAAGTTTGGCTCCCCAACATAAGAACTACAATACAATACAACTCCTACTTCAAATTGGCTTTCCATACAGAGAAGCAACAATGCGTTTCTCAAATTGGCCCCTCCTGAAAGAATTGTTGCTGTCCTTGGATGATGTTGATGATTTTGAAGTTCTCTGAAGTGAAGTCTTGTAGTTTCATTGATTCTGGTAGTTCTATGATGTTCGGTGATCTCTTCTTTTCAGTTATTCCCGCCAAATCTCGCCTGTTTTGGCCCCATGCAGCTGGGCGCCAATTTGAGAAATGGTGTATTGTCTTTACGTTGTTTGCACCACGCTTTGGGCGCCAATTTGAGGAAGGTAGTAGCTTTTCGATAAAACATTAAAATCTTCCGGGATGGAAGGCCGTGGTCTAAGGGTAAAACTACTAAAACCCGACGTTTCGGTCAACTCTGTGGTTGCCATCTTCAGGAGTGTAACACCCAGGACAGCTTGATAACGACTGCCGACTAGGCAAGAGATGTTCCGCAATATATAGCTCACGTCAAGGTCAAAACTGCCGCAGTGGGTCTGCAGTGACGTGTCATCGCTGGTATCCACGTACGATTAAGCTTAAATTTTTCTTCCTTTTTATTAAAGTTATTGGAGTGTTTATAAATTTCAATAGCTTCTCTATGAAGTCTAGCGTGATAATATTTTGTAGAGGATAGTACTTGCGTGTCTTCATATAGGATACGATGACCCATGGTGACAAAGTGTTCAGCAACTGCAGACTTATCTGTTTGAGCAAGGCGACAATGTCGTTTATGCTCTGTTATTCGGGTATTTATGCTACGTTTTGTTGTTCCGATATAAACAGAGCCGCATGTACAAGGTATTCTATATACCCCTGGAACACATAAGGGGTCTCTTTTGTCTTTAGCAGATTTTAAAGTTTGTTGAATTTTTCTGGTTGGTTTATATATTGTATTTATTTTGTGCTTTTTAAGTATTTTTCCAATGCGATCTGTGACGTTTTTAACATAAGGTAAGAAGACTTTTCCCTTATATGTAGACGATTCGTGGCCTTGACGTGATATCTTCTTAGGGTGAATTGCTCTGTTAAAATCTTTATTCGTAAATCCGTTTTGTAACATAGCCAGCCTAAGATGCTGTATCTCTTACTTAAGTATTGCCCTGTACAAATACGTTTGGCTCGGTCCACTAGGGTTTTGATTATTCCTCTCTTTTGTTGTGGGTGGTGATTGGAGCTTTTATTTAAATATCTGTCGGTATGGGTGGGTTTCCTATAAACAGTGTGAGACAGTGATCCATCAGCATTTCTTATTACCAGAACATCTAAGAAGGCTATTTTATTGTTATGTTCTGGTTCCATATTAAATTGAATCTTGGAATTCATATTATTAAGATGTTCCAGAAAGTTTGCAAGTTGTTGTTTACCGTGAGACCACTGGAGGAAAACATCGTCAATATACCGATACCAACAGCTAGGTTTTAACGGAGCAGTGTCTAAAGCTTTAGCCTCAAAATGATCCATAAAAAAGTTAGCAATGGCGGGCCCAAGAGGATTTCCCATAGCGACGCCATCTTGTTGTTGATAAAACGTTTCGTTCCATTGAAAATAGGAAGTCGTCAAACAGTGTTTAAAAAGGTTAAAAATATCTGTAGGAAAAATACCCTCAATCTGAGTTAAAACTTCGTCTACAGGTACATTGGTAAAACGAGAAGTTATATCTAAACTCACTAAAATGTCGAATGGTGTACAATTTAAGGAATCTAACTTCTCCACAAAATATTGTGAGTTTTTTATATAGCTGCCGGATTGTCCAATGTGAGGCTGTAGTAAGGCCGTCAAATGTTTAGAAACAGCATAAGTTGGAGAACCAATCGTGCTTACTATAGGACGAAGAGGAATATTTTGTTTATGTATCTTCGGCAGTCCGTATAGGCGTGGCGCATAAGCTTCTGATGTGCATAGTATCTTTTTTCTATCTGAGTTTATTGAAGTAGACTCTTTAATTAGTTTATTTGTTTTTCTAAGTATGCCCACCGTAGGATCTCCCCTCAGGGGCTCACCTTATGTGAGTACGGGTTTTTGGCGCACCCGGGGGTTCCCGAGCCATTCATCGCCACATTCATCCCCTCACCCCCATCCGGTCGAGGTGGGTTCTTCAAGTGACCGGTGGACACAAGGTAGGCTCTCGTGCGTTCTTTACATTCCATTCATACCGCACCTCACCATCGTTTCTTTCTTCCCTTATCACTTTCCGGCCATTTCGCACCACGACATTCGCATATCTCTTTTTCTTCCCCGCCGGCCTACCTTGCGTGCGAAACGCCCACACAGTTTTAGTTTCTTTTATCTTTTTATTTAAATCCTCCGTGGACACAGCCTGACGGATACCCGCGCACCGCGTGCGCAGCTGGGTGAGTGGGTAATGGCGTCATCCCCACCACCCGGGGTCGTCATGTAGGGTATGTGTTCGTATCCGCTGTTCAACTGCAGTCCCGCGGGGGGCCATTGCATGAGCTGCTGACTTCTGACGGCGATTGGGTCCCTCTGTCTATGTTCTGGGAGGTGTGACCCTGGGGTGAGTCTGGTATAGATAGGCCACTCACCCAAGCCGGGGTAACGCCCGAGAAGTCAGAGCCCGAGGTCGGAGACGGTTGCAATGGTGGAGGATTTATTTCGCTATGGAGCACCCTTCCTCCATTACTACTAACAAGCGCCGAAAAGTTTATGTAACAGAAGTGACACCACCGACAACTGGTTGTTACTTGGTCATTTCACGAACCGAAGAAGGACAAAGCTTTGAGAAGGTGAACCCTTTCATCATTCAAAAGGGCATTGATGCAATTGCTGGTGCGGTTCAGTCCTGCACTCGTCTACGGAATGGTTCCTTATTAGCCCAAACGAAATCCGATCAGCAAAGTAAGACCTTGTTGCGCGCTACGCTTCTCCACGGCTATCCCATCCGTGTGGAGAAGCACCGCACATTGAATTCCTGTCGAGGCGTTATTACCACCCATAGCCTCGATGGTATATCGGACGAGGACCTGGTAGAATATCTTGCAGACCAGAAGGTGACAGCGGTCCATCGAGTGCAGGCCAAACGCGACGGCGTATTGGTACCCACTCGTACCCTGTTTATTACATTTGATGGCGTCGATCTGCCCACGAGCATTTCCGCAGGGTACGAACGGATTTCTGTGAGGCCTTATATTCCTAGACCTCTGCGTTGTTTTAAATGCCAACGTTTTGGGCATACGCAAGTCTCATGTAAGAGTGCCGTTAACATCTGTGCAACCTGTAGCCAGCCCTCACACGAAGGTACCTGTTCAACAGCCCCCGTCTGCGTTAATTGTAAAGGGTCTCATTCTGCTTCGTTTGCCGACTGTCCGCGGTACTTGGACGACAAGGCGATCCAGGAGATCCGGGTAAAGGAAAAACTCTCCTTCGCTGAAGCCCGGAGGCGTTACCATGCGCGCCAACCTTCACTCCTGCGATCTGGCACATTTAGTTCTGTTGTTGCCTCGCCGGTACCACGAGTAGATGCCGAAACTCAGACCTGGACCTTGACTGGATTAACCGCCACTACCATCCGGCCGTCTATTAAGGCTACAGTTACCAAGCCGTATAAACCTGGTCCCAAGTCTATGAAGTCGCAAGCCGTTGAAAAGAAGCCCAAGCAGAAACTTCGTCGGGAAGATTTTTTGAAAGACCCTCCGCGTGCGCGCGGTAACAAAAGTTCACCTTCTCCTCCTCGGAGGTCGCTGTCCCAGGATGGTCCTGGGACAAGCCGCGCTCAGTGGCACACTTCACCCATCGCCACCCAGAACCGATTCACGGCGCTTGAATCGGTTTCTGGCACTGAGCGCGTGGGCCCTCCCTCCGAGGAAGCTATGGAGTCTGACCAACTCCATACAAAAAGCCCGAGCCCAAAGGTTAAACAAAAGGTAATTTTAAGCCGCCCTTCTAAATAGAGAGTTTATCCCCTTATTCTTAATGGCTATCCTGACCTGGAATGTACGTGGTGTACGATCGCATAGCGCGGAACTGCAACTTTTATTGCGTTCCCATTCGCCTATGGTCGTATGTCTGCAGGAGACTAAGCTTCGCCCTCACGATCCTTTTGATCTCCGAGGATATACTCCGGTTCGCTACGACCTTGAACCGGAGGAGGGTACTCCTGCTCATGGTGGTGTCATGATTTTGGTGCGTACTGACGTTCATTTTCAAAGTATCACACTTACGTCCGACTTGCAAGCTGTTGCCATTAGACTGCAGTTACCCGGTTTTTTCTTTTCTGTTTGTTCTGTGTATACACCTCCATCGTCTCCCCTCGCTCCCGCGGACATTCGATCTCTCCTGTCCGCTCTCCCAACACCATTTCTTCTGTTGGGAGATTTTAATGCCCATCACCCACTATGGGGTTCGCCAAGGGCTTGTGCGAGGGGAACTCTTATTTCCGACATTTTTTATCAGTTCAATCTTTCCATCCTCAATACAGGTGCACCTACTTTTATTTCTGATTCTTCTGGTACATTTTCTCACCTGGACCTTGCCATTTGCTCACTCCAGCTTGCACGTCGTCTTCAGTGGAACGTCGTCGCTGACACCTACTCCAGCGACCATTACCCCTGCATCGTTTCTCTTCTGTCGCACCACGTACAGCATTCCAGAGTACCTACCTTGATATTCGCAAAAGCCGACTGGAGCTTGTATTCCAGCCTCGTGCATTTTGACGACCAGCCCTTCTCCGACATTAATCAACTAGTGCAGCACCTTACGTCTATTATTTTCTCAGCCGCCGAACGTGCAATACCCCGTTCATCCTCCCAACCTCGGCGGCCACCTGTTCCGTGGTGGAACGAGGATTGTCGGGACGCCGTTCGTGCCCGTAGGACTGCACTTAGGGTGTTTCGGCGCCACCCTACACTTGATAATTTGGTGACTTTTAAACAATCGCGCGCCAGGGCTCGTCGCATTATTCAGGATAGCAAGAAGGCATCTTGGGCTCGTTTTGTCGAGTCTTTTAATCGTTTTACGCCTTCATCCGTTGTTTGGGATAAACTTCGTCGCTTCTCAGGTAAAGTGTCACATTGTACTGTTTCTGGCCTTCAGGTTTCTAATGCCACCATAGTGGATCCGGCTGCCATCGCTAACACACTGGGTTCTGCCTTTGAGGCGGTTTCCAGTTCAGACCATTATTCCGCCGGCTTTCGCTCTATTAAAGACCGGCAGGATTCCGCATCATATACTTTTCGGACTGCTAATGATGAATGCTATAACGAACTATTCACAATGAGGGAGCTGGAGCACGCTCTTCATTGCTCTCGGCACTCCGCTCCCGGGCCGGACGGCATTCATGTCCTGATGTTAAAGAACCTTTCAGCCGACAGTAAACTATTTCTCTTACAGGTCTATAACCGTATTTGGCAAGACGGCATTTTCCCTTCCGTTTGGCGCGAAGCCACCATTGTCCCTATACTTAAGCCTGGGAAGGATCGCCAACTACCTTCCAGCTACCGCCCTATCTCCCTCACCAGTTGCATTTGCAAGGTGATGGAGCGCATGATCAACGGGCGGTTGACATGGTGGCTTGAGTCTCAGAAACTTCTAGCGAACGCTCAGTGCGGGTTTCGTCGCTATCGCTCTACCGTCGACCATCATGTGTCCTTGTCGACGCATATTATGAATGGATTTCTGAGAAAGTGTCAAACCGTGGCTGTATTTTTTGACCTGGAGAAAGCTTATGACACTTGTTGGAGGGGCGGCATTTTACGTACACTTCACGATTGGAATATCCGCGGTCGTCTTCCCATATTTCTTCGGGAGTTTATGACGGACCGCGTCTTTCGTGTACGTGTGGGCTCGGTTTTATCTCGTCGTTTTATTCAAGAGAACGGAGTACCGCAGGGCTCTGTACTCAGTGTCACAATTTTTGCGATTGCTATCAACCCCATTGTTGATTGTATTCCACCTGGCATTTCATCGTCCCTTTTTGTTGACGATTTCGCTATTTATTGCAGTTCACGGCGGATCTGTCTACTCGAACGCCGTCTCCAGAGCTGTATCGACCGTCTCTACGCCTGGAGTAACGCCAACGGCTTTAATTTCTCCGCCGAGAAATCCGTCTGCATCAACTTCTGGCGCCGGAAGTATTTCCCTCCGCCCTCTCTCCATCTTGGGCCAGGGATACTTCCGTTTGCAGACGAGGCGAAATTTTTGGGGTTGATTTTTGATAGGAAGTTGTGTTGGACCTCGCACGTTTCCTTTTTAAAAGCAAAGTGTGACCGTTCTCTTAATCTTTTACGTGTTTTAAGTGGCACATCCTGGGGAGCTGATCGGACCGTCCTTCTTCGCCTTTATCGCTCTTTGGTCCGATCCAAACTTGATTACGGGTGTTTTGTTTATTCGTCGGCACGTCCATCTGTGTTGCGTCGTTTGAATCCCATTCATCATCGTGGTCTTAGAGTCGCTACAGGGGCCTTTCCAACTAGCCCCGTGCCCAGTCTTTATGCTGAAGCTGCAGAGCCTCCGCTGTCCTCCAGGCGTGAGATGCTCTTGTGCAGCTATGCCTGTCGACTCTCAAGCTTACCTGACCACCCGTCTTTCGCGGCATTTTTCGAGGATTCACTTGACCGGCAATATGTAGTTAGCTCCTCTGCATTGCTCCCTCCAGGGGTTCGATTTCGACTGCTCCTTCGGCATTTGGACGTTACGCCAGCGCCGGCCCTTCCAAGGGGGGAAACGCGTTTTCCTCCATGGTCGCGCGCTGAGGCCCTCTGTCACTTAGGGTTATCGTCAATGCCGAAGAATGAGACCCCTTCTTCAGTCTTTAGATCAGCGTTTTTAGAACTTCAGTCGCAATTCGGGGACTTGCCTTTTATCTTTACTGATGGATCTAAGACTGATGCTGGAGTAGGATGTGCCTTTTTTGTGGTGGAAATAGTTTTACCTTTCGTTTACCAGAGCAATGTTCGATTTTTACCGCCGAACTTTTTAGCATTTATCAGTCTCTTTTATATATTCAGCGGCACGACATACGGCACTGTTTTATTTGTTCCGACTCCCTGAGTGCTCTTCAAAGTATTAGCTCGCTGTACAGTTACCACCCGCTCGTACAGCGCATTCATGACCTGCTCCACTCGCTTGATGTCTCTGGCATCAGCGTCTCCTTCTTGTGGATTCCAGGTCATGTGGGCATCTCAGGTAATGAGTCTGCCGATGTCGCTGCCAAGTCGGCGATTTTATCACCCAGACGTTTTACCTCTGTTGTTCCCTCGTCAGATTTGTTTATTGTTTTACGTCGCCGCATCCTCTCGCTTTGGAGCGATGAGTGGACGGCCCTCCGGGGGAACAAGTTGCGGGAGGTTAAGCCTCTCCCGTTAGTCTGGGCTACCTCTTCCCGTGCTTCTCGTCGGGAAGAGGTAATTTTAACACGCCTTCGTATCGGACATTGCATTTTTAGTCATAAGTATTTGCTGAGTGGTGACCCCGCGCCACTCTGTGGGCAGTGTGACGTGCCCTTAACGGTGCGTCACATTTTAACAGAGTGTCAGGTTTTAGCTGCATTGCGTGCTCGTGTGGGTCTGCCTGTTGGCCTATTCAACGTTTTGGCAGACGACACGCATGCTGTGGAATGTGTTTTACGTTTTATTCATGACAGTGATTTTAATCTGCGCATTTAATGCGTTGAGCGTCTGTTAGCTTCGTACTTTTATCCTGTCGGTTTTTTATGGGAACTCTTATCCCCAGTGGACATATGACGCTCATGTCCCTCGCATTCTACAGTTCCTGACACGTTTTAATCCTTTACTGCCTATGCTTTTAGTGTGTTGTTTTTCAGATCTTTGTCTTGTTCTTATTATTGTTGTTATTGTTATTATTGTTTTTATTGTTATTGTTGTTATTGTTATTGTTATATTTGTTATTGTTATATTGTTAGTTTTAGCTTTTTGACATCGCGCGTTTGTGTCCCGTTTTTTAATTATGCGGTTTTTTACCTGTCTTTTATTTTTTGACTTTATATTTTATACCTTGTAAGGGCGCTGATGACCTCAGCAGTTTAGCGCCCTTAAGCCGCATATCATCATCATCATCATCACCGTAGGATCTCGCGTAAGCGTTTTATAAAGCTGAGGGTCAAGGAGATCACTAATCTTCTGCTTATAGTCCGACTTATCCATTATCACGGTGGCATTTCCTTTATCCGCGGAAAGAATTAAAATGTTAGTGTCAGAACTCAAATCTTTGAGAGCTCTCCTTTCTTTGGAGGAGATATTGCTTACTGGAGCCTTAGCTTTACGCAAAATTCTTGATGTTTCGGATCGTATTTCATCGCCCACACTCGATGGTAAATGAATAAGCCTGCTTCTACATTAGCAATAATGTCCTCAACAGGCAATGTGATGGGTTTAAGAGCAAAATTTCCACCTTTGGCAAGAACGTAGCTTTTGCTCCACGTATGGAAGCCAATTTGAGAAACGCGTTGTTGCTTCTCTGTATGGAAAGCCAATTTGAAGTAGGAGTTGCTTGTATTGTAGTTCTTATGTTGGGGAGCCGAACTTGAAGTTGTTGCAACCGCACGTATGGTAAAAAAATGTTTCCGGTAGCCTTTGCCCCAAGTTCAAAAATATTAACTTTGTAATTTGACTGTTTCTTTAAATATTATATATTTATGTTTGCCTTGGCTGCGTCAGTATTATTGTTAGAGACGTGAATTTCTTAACAGGATGTAGTGCGGCTGAAGAGCGGCTGAAGAATGTAGACTTACACAGGTTATAATTTTTTACTTCACTCCTTTTATTAATCCTTGACACGATTTAAATAATATTTCACTGATATAGAGAGCTGTGAGATTATTTATTAATTACTTGCACTTTTTAACACGTAAACTGTTTTTGTCTCACACTGAATACGTATTAAACTTCTCAAGGACACGTCTCGCGTCCGGTTAGGAATGCTATCTACAAGCAACTGACTTCTGAATTTGTACAATTTGCCCTATTTCAGTTTCTGATTGGCTAATCCTACTCCAATAGAATACTTTTATTTAACTTAAGCTTTTTTCTGGTTGTTGATTGGCTATTTATAAACTGTCTCAAAATTTACATTATTGTTGCTCCAATAATTACAAGTAGCATTATTAAACTTTCTTACTCATTATTGCCTCAAGGTTACCTCATTGTTAGCAACTTTTGATCTATTATTCTCACAGCTCCTACATTATTAAATTACATAATACATTCACATAACATTATTGAACATGTATATAATAATATAAACATTAATACAATGACTGTTACATGCATTTTTATATATTGTTACACATATTGCTTTAAGGTGGGCTGTTATTATATTTTATATATTATATAATTAGACTGATATCATTTTAAATGTTAAAAATACTGCCTCAAACTTAACAAAGGAAACAGAGTATAAAAGCAACAAAAATAATTGGATGAAAGTTATATTATTGTTACGCATTTATTCTTCTTACAACACAAAGCATAACAAGTAAAACAGAGACAATAATGAATATTTATAATTGAATTAAATATTTTAAGACTTTTATTATTTCCTTTAAAATAGAACTGTTAATTTCAGGCTAAAGTAACAGGTAGGATTTTTCAAGTTTATAAAATGGGCTGTTAATCTGAACCACTTTTCTTGCACTGACTACCACTATTTTCATATTTTTCACTTGAGTGAATGGCTATCAATAACTTTGAATTTTTAAGAAGCATATCAGAATTGTACACAGTTAAAGTTCAAATTACATTTTGTAATTATCATGTGTTTGACAGGTTCCAGTTTCACTGTGGACTTTTCATTTGCCCAGAGATTGTTCATTATGAAAACACCCTTTCTGTTAGTGTACTTGTAGCAGGGGAGACATAAAGCAAACTCTACAATGCTACCTGCACTTCTAAATTCAATATTTATCTCTTCATATTTTGAGAATATTTCCACGCATCTCAAATGCAATGGTATGTGATTTGAATTCCACTCTTTAAGTTTAGAAATAGTGTTATACTCTCTGATATTTGAAATTTCATCAAAAAGGGTCGTATCACATATTTCTTTCCTTGTGTATTTACATATTAAATTCAGAAAAATGGAAGGTCCATTGATCTAAATACTGCAAGTAAGTAGAGTAAAATTTTTCTACATTTCTTTTGAAATGTAAAACATTAACCAGGCCATCATCAATTTCAAGTACATCTAGTTTTGCTTGAACAACTGAAGGTACAAACACACAGTCTAACCTATCTGAGATTTTCTTTCTTGGACCTACAAGCAGTATGCACACATCTAACATAGCAACATGTTGCTCCTCAAGTAACTGTATGACGTGAAAAAATGCAGCCTGGCTACATTCAAAATGTAACCACACCTCAGACAAAGGATCTTAAAAAAAATGGTTAATTACAATTGGACATCGCTCTTGTGACTGAAAATAGGATTTCAGGGCAAGTTACAATTTCAACATCTGTTCAATTGAAGGTAACATAGAGAGCAACCTTGTCCTACTGTAACCAAGTACTTTAGCATAGTCAATATCTAGAAAACTGCAAGACTCCAACAAGGAGGCCTCACGTGTGGTGTATATATGAAAATAGGAATACATTTTCTGCACCACACTTTCAAGGCAAATCAGAAGACAATCCACTGCAGTTTGTATAGTATTGTTAACAATGTGAGCACTGCAACCTACTCCAATAATTGATCTCTTGAGTAACTTCTGAACAATTGAATACACATTATTAGATCCTGTTCTAGATGAACCACAAAGTTTTGTATTAGTGTTATCTGCACAATGTCCAACCACTTTATTTTCAAGCTGATGATCCCAGAGTTTTTAGGACATAAGACAAAACAATATCATCACTTTCTCCTAACATTTGTTGAAAATCTAAAGCCTTCACTTGTACTCCATTCTTATAATCAAATAATGAACCATAAGGGGGGAAAAGTTTTGTTGACTTGTGGTTTGATGAATCTGTATACATAGAAACATTATTCACTTTTTCCAAATCCTTTTTCACTTCTGAAATGACAAATGAACCAATCACATTAGTAATGATAGCCTCATATTTTGTCTTGGCACAGGAATATTTAGGTTCAAAACACTTCTGTAATAGTTTGGATGTGCAGTCTGTTGAGCAAAATGTTTGATAATGTTGGGCAGTATGAAATGCAAAACTGCCTACAGAAGCTGCTAATTTCTGTTCAGCTGTCCCAAGTTAGGTGCCTCGGAAGAAAGATGAGCTGGATGCAGCAACATTATAAACAAGTTTGTGTTTCATTGTCTGCAAGTGTCAATGAATTTCACTTCTACCGCCATTTGATATCGAAATCAATGCTGAACACTTTGTACAGTGCACTTTCTTGCTATTAGACTTATTTTCAATGATAAATGGATAGAGAGATCGTAACTCTGCATTCAAATCACATTTCCCTTTCACATTTAAAATTTACACCTTACTACAGATTGATTTGATTCATGTTATTGCTATGCTGCAATGCTGCTCTTTGTTGTAGTTAAAACAAACAGGAAGCATAGACCGGAAGTGGAAGTCAAAGATGACTGACTGTATCGTTGGTATTGATTTGTATGCAGTGAGGTGTGACAATATACTATGACACTATACTCTTTGCAAATTGTGCGCATTTCTTCTATCATCCATATTGGTTTAAATGACAGCCCATGAGCATTTTGAAATAAAATTCAATTTTGCAGGAGTTTTCGCAGGATATTTTTGTAATTTTAAAGTCTATACGCGGATTGTAGGATAAAATATTAAAAAAATGAGTATCTTACAAAATGCAGGACATCTGGTCACCCTACAGGTAGCTCAACATATACTTCAGGTATCTGCTCCTACATATGTTTTTTGACTTTATATTTTCTACATTGTAAGGGCGCTGATGACCTCAGCAGTTTAGCGCCCTTAAGCCACATATCATCATCACCTACATATGTTGAACCTGACACAAGTGATGCAGGAAGCAGCTATTTTACTGTAAAGAATGCTAAGATTCACAATACTAAGAACACAGAATAGAATCGACAATCATAATTTTCATGTAAGTATGATATTAGCATTAATATTAAAGTTGCAATTTTATAAATTTGTATTTCATTATTTTTGATACCTAAAAATAACAAATAAATCATTATTTTCCTTAATAGGATAATGACAGTGTTCCTTTTGGTAATGCAAAGCTAGATGATACTGATGTTGACCCTACTTGGCTACCAATTTCTGAACCAGATGGTTGTCTAAAATCACAAATTGTATCTACACCAGTGGCAACATCCGGCCATGAAGCTTCTCAAAAGGGAGATAACTCTGCTATAATATAATGTGAAATTAATGTTATTTTATCTAAAAACTGTACTTCTCTGGACTAGTGCATTACATGTTAGCATAAATACAGAAGTTACAGCTTCAATTCCCAGTTCCAATCAGTTTTCTGCAACTATGATTATTATTTACCCTCAATAGAGTTTGGAGAACAAGTAGACAGAAATTAATTAAATGCAGTACTCCAAAGAAATAACATAGCTAAAATGAGAACATCAGCAATTATTTCATAAAATCTAAATCTCCATATAAAAAAAAATAGAAAATTAAAATATTAACTTTTTATAAATACCAGTATATAGGCTATATTTGAAACATTTTTAGGTTTTGAAGACCCCATAGTAAAGAAAAGGAGCAGATAGAATCGATAATGCATCATCATGGAACAGCAACATTACAAAGAAATTGCAAAACTCCAGACAGGCATATGCATAAAAATTTGGGAAATTTAAAGCAAGGATACCTAAACCAGTTAGTTGCAAGTGCCATTTTAAATACTATGCCATTTTTACTGAGGAAGAAGGAACAAAAATCTGTTCAGAGTATTGAGCGTTCGGTGATTATGATAGGCAAAAGGATTTTATATTAAAACAGAGCAAAATTTGTGGAAGATCTAGAAAAGGTGCAGAAGAGAGCATGAATGCAAAAGAATTCTTTCTCATGATAAACGGAGCACAAAGAAGAGTAAGCAGAATGTATTTTCTTAAATACACATTGTATCAGTAATGAGTCATTAAACAAAGCCAATGAGAAAATAAATTAGTCAGATACTTTCCATTCTAATGATCTATGAGGAACACATCAACCAGCAAACAAACTTTCTTCAATGAAATAGAGAAAATAAAGAAGCATATTGAGAAATTCCCCACCATGGAGCCTCATTATATTAGGAAATCACATAAGTATTTGAACAGCAAGTTGTGTATATCTATGATGTACTCTCTTTATGAAGAAGAGTATAAAGAAATAAATCAGAAAGCAGCAAGTTTGAGAACTTGCAAAGGAATTTTTTTTGCCAAAATTATATACTCTTTCCTTAAGCCTCAAAAGTACCAGTGCTCGTTTTGTAACAGATATAAATCTGTGCAAGGGGAAGAGAAGAAGGAACTGAAATCTGAGTACCTGAAACAAAAGAGAAGGGAACAAGAAGCCAAACAATGCAAAGAAATGACAAAGCAAGAACTTCCAAAGAAGAAACATTTGTGACAGCAACTTTTGACCTACAAGCGTGTCTTGCAAATCCCAAGTAGTGAAGTTGCTGTCATGTGCGTGGGTAAGTCAAAAATAAACTGAACATTTTTATATACGTTTATTGGCCATGAAAAAATGCAAACAAAACCTCTTAACTTTTCTCAATATAGTCTCCTGCACACACTATACATTTTCTCCACCATTTTGGAAGCTTGTATATCCCTTCTTCAAAGAAACTTTAAGGTTGAGTCATCAACCAGTTGCACACCAGTTGCTTGCTGTTTTGTATATGTTGTTCAGACCACTAACTGATGTGATTGAACAAATGTTCCTCGAGTCTGGTCATTCTGTGATGACACTATGCATACTGCCGCTGAGATCTGAAAGAAATTTGTATCCGTCTTCATTATGCATTACTGGCTAAATATCTTTCAATTTGCTCGTTCCCAAAAAAAAAGGGAAAAAAAGCTGCACCTTATGTGAAGACGCTGAAGTTTGATAACTGTTTGTTTATCAGGTCTATCCAGTACAATTTGTGCAACAAAATTAAAGACAGTGAACAGAGAGTAAACTGGTTGAAAATAAAGTGTTTCAGGTATGAAAAAGAGAACCCTGGATGAAATACAGGTACGAGCATTTTGGGAGCTACTCACAAATAAATGTGTTTTGATGAAGACTTCCCACTGGCATACCTATTCTCCTTAAGGCATGTAATGATACCTTTCCTATATCTGGCATGAAATGCAAGAACTTGTTGTCAGTTTATGGTAAAGGTATCATTCCAGTGGAATTTCAACCATGCTATCGCTCCTTGCCACATGAAAAAATGTGCAGGGCAATATCTCAGAACCAAGCATCGAAAGTGAACCTAAAGGATAAGACAATCATTAGTTTGCTTCAGAGTAAATTCAATTAAACAATGAACAAAACCTTATAGAGTTTAATAATTTGTTAAAAGTGATCACATGTTTCATGCTAATGTTTTCAATTTCAGCAGTTAATTTTGGGTTATACACAGTTTCGAATGTGGTTGCAAACTAATGCAAAACTTTTTATACACATAATTGATTTATATGTGTACTTGAAAAACAACTCAGTTGTATAGCTACTAAAGGGTCAAAAAATAAATACTGCAAAACATGTTGTAAATAACAGCTAATACATTTATCATAAAATAATGAAATGTTATTTACAATCAAGACCTATATCTCCATTAAACGGCTTTTTACTCTTCACGCAGAAGCCACTAAGTCCACTATTTTGGAAATTTTAAAGAATACACAAACATTTATGGAAAAAGCATTAAAGTTATACCTGAGGCAATGACTATAATGTGTAGTTTTATGAAAAATATGTTTGAAGTTTAGCATAATGTCATAACAGATGCTTAGGACTAAATCATACTTTAAAATCTCTGTATATCAAAACACCAATTTTGGACTTAATATTTTCTGCCAGAACGATGACAATATTGAGGAGAATCAATATTAAATGGAAACAGGAATAGAATTATTGACTTGTCTAACCAATGTTATGATAGTGGTAAACTATTACAAAATCAAGAGGATTCACCAAACCACATTTGAGAAGACACATAGATTATAGATCATTTCATCTTCCCAAAAGAACTGAAAAGCTCATGTAGGGATGTAAAGGTTGCGAAAGGTACCAACCTATTTACTGCCCCATTACCTTCTGGGACAGATACAGTCTTTATGGGTGGTAGATGCAAGATACCAGCAGAGGGTTAAATGGGAAGCACTTAAGAAGACTCTAAGCAAACATAATATGAGGAAGAAAGAAAGAACTGGAAGAAAAATTGATACAAAGATCAATCAAAGCAACAGGGACAGAGGGCAAGTGAAAGATTATAAAGGAGTCAATACTACAAACATGTGAAGAGGTCTGTGGATAAAAATGATAAAAGAAGGTACCACGTGAAAACTACGTGGTGAAATGAGGAGGTGAAGCAGTTACATCTGAGAAGTAGTGAGTATGGAAAAAGTACATGCTCACTAAGGACACCAGCCACAAAGAAGAATATATCAGAAAGAGGAAAGAATGTAAAGTCATGGTTAAGAGTCAAGAGACAAGCAGTGAAGAAATTTGGAAAAAGAGTTGAAAATGATTATAAACAAGATTCTAAGAAATTTTGGAAGCATCAAAGACATCTAAGAGGACAGAGCAAGTTTAGGCTTCAGATAGTTAGAAAATGAGTTCATAACTTAAAAGCCTAGGTATCTTAACAATTAATATGTAATAGGCAAATTATATTAAATCACACCCAAATCATGAATATGGCATTTATATGTTTTTCATCAAGAAATGCAAGATCTCAATTTGGAGATAGTTATTCAAGAGGTCTCATGCGGAAAAGACATGAAAAAATAGTAATGGTGAGGTTATAAGTTATCTAAATTCTAATTAAAAATAAATTTATCTAGCAACACTGAGATAAGTGATATACCGCATTTACTCGCATAATTTCCATCTTGCGTAATCCCCCTGCCTTGATATTAGAAGGTTTTTCAAACAAAAGTAATTTTCATTGCAGTTTTTGTGAAAAATTTTGGACATTCCTTCACTTTCAGAAGCTTCGTTTGTTAGGATTCCTGGAACACCCAACCTCCCATATAGGTACCTGATGCGCCACATACATTACCTTTAAGTGATTGTTTTAAACTTCTGGCAGCAGTTCAGTCTTTTCTTGTCCTGAAAGCATTAAACGGTTATACATAGTGTGCAATGGGAAGAAAGAACAATTGTTACATGCCAAAATTTAAACTTCAAGTAGTTAATTTCGTAGAGAAAAACTGAGTGAAGCTTGTGGGAAGAGAGTTTGGCGTAGAACCCAAATTAATTCGCTACTGGAGGGACCAGATAGAAAAATTGAAAAATGCCAAATCAACCTGTCAATCGTTTCATGGCCCAAAACATGGCAAATATCCCGACATTGACCAAGAAGTGTTACATTATGTTGTGGAAATAAGAAATGATGGCATTGCAGTAACATACAGAATGTTGCAGTTGACAGTAAGGGAAACAGCAAAAAAGCATGGTATTTCACATGTGGAACTCAAAGCTAGGGTTACTCGATTTACATGGAGGAAAAGACTTAGTTTGAGAAGATGAATGACACTAGCCCAGCATCTGCCACGTGTTTGAGAAGACGAATGACACTAGCCCAGCATCTGCCATGTGGCTACATGGATAAAGTGATCCAGTTTCACCATTTTGTAATCCGACCAAGGCGCAAAAATGAACTTCACCTATCACAAATAGGGGATGTGGACCAGACACCAATGTTTTTTGACATGTCACGAAATATGACAGTGGATGCAAAGTGTGCTTCTAGTGTTTCAATTAAAAATAATGGGTGTGGAAAAACTTCACTGCACAGTGATCCTAGCAATGCTAGCAGATGGAAAGAAAAGCTGCCACCCTTTGTTATTTTTAAGAGATAAACTGTGCCAAAGTGTGATATTCCGCCTGGTATAATTGTGAGGGTGCATGAAAAAGGATGGATGTCAGCTGAACTCGTGAAGGAATGGCTGAAAATTGAGAGAGATCGATGCCCTGGAGCTCTGCTAAGGAAGACGGCCATGCTTGTTTTGGACAGTTTTTGGTGTCATTTAGCAGAAACAAATAAAAGAACAAATGTTGTGACTGACCATAGTTCCAGTGATAATTCCTGGAGAACTTGCTTCACTGCTACATGTATAAATTAACAAACCATTTAAAGGTTATCTGTGCCCATTGTATGGGAATTGGATGCTATCTAGTTCACTGCCTCTTACGAAAGGTGACAACATTAAGTGGCCCTCCATTGAACAAGTGTGTCGGTGGATAAAAAGTGCGTGGAATCTCATCAAACCAGTTGAATATTTTGCTCTGCATCAATTTAAGATCTGTGTTTTGTTTAAGTGTCTGCATAAGTAGAGAATCCTGATCCATTGAAGTAGTTGCAAAGGATAAAAGGATGGTTTTAGCTTTATTCAATAAATCTTTTAAATTCGTTTTTAACCCTGCACTAGTCGCGCAATGTTTTGTACCGGTAATAGTCGCTGCAGACTGTGAGTTCGCATGGAGAAAAATATGGATTTATAACTAAATAACAACAAAGTAACACAAAATATACAATTTAGTATGTTTGAATTTTAATTTACTAAATACATTGGTTTTATAAAACAATAAATCCTGTCCATTTCTACTGAAATTATAAGTTTCTTAATGCATGACGTGTGCTTCAAATTCACAAACAAATACTGTATAATAATGTTGTAAACAGGATGAAATGCACACATTGGTTACTGCAGTGCTTCAGATGATACATTTCAGTCAGCCTTCAACTTTAATGGTTATTCCCTACCAAAATCTCAACAACAATATTCCTGATTCTTTCTGAATCTGTTTCATAATGGTTATTCCCTACCAAAATCTCAACAACAATATTCCTGATTCTTTCAGACTCTGTTCCATAATGGTTATTCCCTACCAAAATCTCAACAATAATATTCCTGATTGTTTCAGACTCCATTTCATAAGAGTCCATTCTGCAAAAGAAGAATTAACTGAGGTGAATGTAACAAAATGATGTAACTAATAGAAAGTCAAACTTTAAGAATAAGAAAACCCTTGAGAATAAGCTATTGTATGATTACAACAGCTCACTTTTACTTCTGCTAACAGCATCAATGCAGATAATTCCACAAATTGTTGCTCGCATGGGACTGTCAATCCATATTTGCTGACCATTCCAGAACCGATGCACAAGAAACAAAGAAATAATGTAATCTGCTGATTACAGGAAGGTACTTGGGTCATGTGATTCCTGAGTTCAGAGAAGTTTAAAGGGAACAAAAAAAAAATACTTTCATGCAGACTGTGAATCCGCATGCGACTACTGCAATGTTAACTGACACCGGATTCAGAAAGTTAATTTTTATTTGAAAAATTATCTTTTATTATTGAATCTGATGTCAAATCAATCAAGCATTCATAGTTTTGCATTAACAGAGAGGCTGGCTCTTCTGACACAATAGAGAATGGGTTTAACGCCTTTTATATATATATTGTTTTCTTGTGGAGTTCTTCCAGAAAATAACAGCGAACTATTGAAAGTTGAAGCTATCAAGCAAACT
The DNA here is from genome assembly GCA_030765065.1 of Deroplatys truncata. Lineage (NCBI taxonomy): Eukaryota > Metazoa > Arthropoda > Insecta > Mantodea > Mantidae > Deroplatys > Deroplatys truncata. The sequence goes on along the minus strand of CM060990.1, from coordinate 498,462,902 downwards.
TAGGAGGTGAATTTACAATTCATTTAAGATATCCCAGATATGTCTGAAGTTATTTCTTCCATAAATTCTTTTGACATTGGCAAACTGTGAAGGTTGCAATTGTTCACTGATTCTGACAAAACTTGATTTTCTTTTTGAACTCTTACACTTTATCACTGGCATCAAACATTTGTTTCTTTTCTATGAACTTGTAGAAGCTTAAATTATTAATGTTTCGAAAAAGTCACCTAAATATTCCAATTTTATTAGTTAGGGTTCGTTACATAACCTGTATGCCAAAGCAAAGTCATTGCCAGTCAGTCAGGAAATTAAATTGAGTTTTATTTATGGAGCTCTTTAACTACTATGGTCCTTAGCGTCCCATTCTATATTGGGCGTGAAAGACCGGTAGTTTTGCTCAGAGGCCTCTTTATCAGGCTTGAGGTTCTTTTATGTGCCGTAAATCTATGACATGGGACCACCGGCTTTACTTCCCTACTGAAGGAAGCCATGCTAAGGATTTTTATGCCCGAAAAGGACCATCGCCCTCTGCCGGGTTTGAACCCGAGACCTTGGGAACTAGAGGCTAGCACGGTACCACTAGTCAATGGAGGATGACAGTCAGTCAGGTTCTCATTTCAAAGAGACAAGTCAAACAGAACCGCCTTATTTCTGTATGAAAAAGTAATAATGTATGTAAACTCTCCACGTCATCACAGAACACTTTGAATAGTGTGTTAGGTCGTGTTTTAATAAAATTAATTACTTTCATGCTATCGTCCAGGACTCCTTTTAAGGAAGGTGGCAGCTACTTGAGAGCAAGGGCTTGGCTGTGAGAGATGCAGTGCCTGCTGCTGCAGTCCTTTGCTGTTTGTTTCATTTTTTAGATAACAGCTGATGTCAATCCAGTCATGGCCTTCATACCATCTGTGCTCACATTGACAGTATTATCCAATGGGATGCCATTCACTGTGAAGAATTCATCTGTTAATTTAAACATTTCAGCCTTAGTTAGAGTAGTCAGTAAGAATTTGTAGAGCAGATGCTCTTGAAAAGACTGAAAAGTACTGGTAGTGCACAAAAGCTATTAAGATTGCCATCCCAGCTACATCTGTTGGTTCATCCATTTGAAGCAAAAATTTAGTGAAGTTTTATTCATGAAGGTAAAGTACCTTTCACATCATCTGCTAAGGGCCAAATCCATGGTCCGTACTAAGGGGCACTCACACTCGAATCTCAGTTGAGTGTCACCCGGGGGTTCCCGAGCCAATCATCGCCATCATCTATCCACCCCCGTCCGGTCGAGGTGCGTTCGTTCTCGTGACCGGGGGACTCAAGGTAGGCTCTCGTGCGTTCTGTGCATTTCATTCCCCGTCTGCGTTAATTCTAAAGGGTCACATTCTGCTTCATTTGGCGACTGTCCGCGGTATTTGGACGAGAAGGCGATCCAGGAGATCCGGGTAAAGGAGAAACTCTCCTTTGCCGAAGCCCGGAGGCGTTTCCATGCGCGCCAACCTTCACTCCTGCGATCTGGCACATTTAGTTCTGTTGTTGCCTCGCCAGTACCACGAGTAGATGCCGAAACTCAGACCTGGACCATGACTGGATTAACCGCCAATACCATCCGGCCGTCCATTAAAGCTACTGTTACCAAGCCCTATAAACCTGGTCCAAAGTCAATGAACTCGCAAGCCGCTGAAAAGAAGCCCAAGCAGAAACTACGTAGGGACGATTTTTTGAAAGACCCTCCGCGTGCGCGCGGTAACAAAAGTTCACCTTCTCCTCCTCGGAGGTCGCTATCCCAGGAAGGTCCTGGGACAAGCCGCGCTCAGCGGCACCCCTCACCCATCGCCACCCAGAACCGATTCACGGCGCTTGAATCGGTTTCTGGCACTGAGCGCGTGGGCCCTCCCTCCGAGGAAGCTATGGAGTCTGACCAACTCCATACAAAAAGCCCGAGCCCAAAGGTTAAACAAAAGGTAATTTTAAGCCGCCCTTCTAAATAGACAGTTTATCACCTTTTTCTTAATGGCTATCCTGACCTGGAATGTACGTGGTGTACGATCGCATACGGCTGAACTGCAACTTTTATTGCGTTCCCATTCGCCTATGGTGGTATGTTTGCAGGAGACTAAGCTTCGCCCTCACGATCCTTTTGATCTCCGAGGATATACTCCGGTTCGCTACGACCTTGAACCGGAGGAGGGTACTCCTGCTCATGGAGGTGTCATGTTGTTAGTGCGTAACGACGTTCATTTTAAACCTGTCACACTTACATCCGACTTGCAAGCTGTTGCCCTTAGATTGCAGTTACCCGGTTTTTTCTTCTCTGTTTGCTCTGTATATTCACCTCCGTCATCTCCTCTCGTTCCCGCGGACATTCGAGCTCTCCTGTCCGCTCTCCCAACACCATTTCTTCTGTTGGGAGATTTTAATGCCCATCATCCACTGTGGGGTTCGCCAATAGCTTGTGCGAGGGGAACTCTTCTTTCCGACATTCTTTATCAGTTCAATCTTTCCATCCTCAATACAGGTGCACCTACTTTTATTTCTGATTCTTCTGGTACATTCTCTCACCTGGACCTTGCCATTTGCTCACTCCAGCTTGCTCGTCTTCAGTGGAACGTCGTCGCTGACACCTACTCCAGCGACCATTATCCCTGCTTCGTTTCTCTTCTGTCACACCACGTACAGCATTCCAGAGTACCTACCTGGATATTCGCAAAAGCCGACTGGAGCTTGTATTCCAGCCTCGTGCCTTTTTACGATCAGTCCTTCGCCGACATTAACCAACTAGTGCAGCACCTTACGTCTACGATTTTCTCTGCCGCCGAACGCGCAATTCCCCGTTCATCCTCTCAACCTCGGCGGCCACCTGTTCCGTGGTGGAACGAGGATTGTCGGGACGCCGTTCGTGCCCGTAGGACTGCACTTAGGGTGTTTCGGCGACACCCTACACTTGATAATTTGGTGACTTTTAAACAATCGCGCGCCAGGGCTCGTCGCATTATTCAGGATAGCAAGAAGGCGTCCTGGACTCGTTTTGTCCAGTCTTTTAATCGCTTCACGCCTTCATCTGTTGTTTGGGATAAACTTCGTCGCTTCTCAGGTAAAGTGTCACATTGTACTGTTTCTGGCCTTCAGGTTTCCAATGCCACTATAGTGGATCCGGCTGCCATCGCTAACACTCTGGGTGCTGCATTTGAGGCGGTATCCAGTTCAGACCATTATTCCGCCGGCTTTCGCTCTATCAAATCCCGGCTGGATTCCGACACCATTAATTTTCGGTCTGCTGATATTGAGTGTTATAATGAACTATTCACAATGCGGGAGCTGGAGCACGCTCTTCATTGCTCTAGGCACTCCGCTCCTGGGCCGGACGGCATTCATGTACTGATGTTAAAGCAGTGTCACACTTTTTGCGATTGCTATCAACCCCATTGTTGATTGTATTCCACCTGGCATGTCATCGTCCCCTTTTGTTGACGATTTTGCCATTTATTGCAGTTCACGGCGGACCGGTCTACTCGAACGCCGTCTCCAGAGCTGTATCGACCGTCTCTACGCCTGGAGTAACGCAAACGGCTTTAATTTCTCCGCCGAGAAATCCGTCTGCATCAACTTCTGGCGCCGGAAGTATTTCCCTCCGCCCTCTCTCCATCTAGGGCCAGGGATACTTCCCTTTGCAGACGAGGCGAAATTTTTGGGGTTGATCTTTGATAGAAAGTTGTGTTGGACTTCGCACATTTTCTTTTTAAAAGCAAAGTGTGACCGTTCTCTTAATCTTTTACGTGTTTTAAGTGGCACATCCTGGGGAGCTGATCGGACCGTCCTTCTGCGTCTATATCGCTCTTTGGTCCGATCCAAACTTGATTACGGGTGTATTGTCTTTTCATCGGCACGTCCATCTGTGTTACGTCGCTTGAATCCCATTCATCATCGTGGTATTAGAGTCGCTACAGAGGCCTTTCCAACTAGCCCCGTGCCCAGTCTTTACGCTGAAGCTGCAGAGCCTCCGCTGTCCTCCAGGCGTGAGATGCTCTTGTGTAGCTATGCCTGTCGACTCTCCAGCTTGCCTGACCACCCGTCCTTCGCGGTATTTTACGAGGAGTCGCTTGACCGGCAATATTTAGTTAGCTCCTCTGCATTGCTCCCTCCAGGGGTTAGATTTCGACTGCTACTTCGGCATTTGGACGTTACGCCAGCGCCGGCGCTTCCAAGGGGGGAAACGCGTTTTCCTCCATGGTTGGGCGCTGAGGCCCTCTGTCACCTTGGGTTATCGTCGATGCCGAAGAATGAGACCCCTTCTTCAGTCTTTAGATCAGCGTTTTTAGAACTTCAGTCGCAATTCGGGGACTTTGATTTTATCTTTACTGATGGATCTAAGACTGAAGCTGGAGTAGGATGTGCCTTTTTTTGTGGTGGAAATAATTTTACCTTTCGTTTACCAGAGCAATGTTCGATTTTTACCCCCCTCAGGGGCTCACCTTATGTGAGTACGGGTTTTTGGCGCACCCGGGGGTTCCCGAGCCAATCATCGCCATATTCATCCCCTCACCCCCATCCGGTCGAGGTGGGTTCTTCAAGTGACCGGTGGACACAAGGTAGGCTCTCGTGCGTTCGTTACATTCCATTCATACCGCACCTCACCATCGTTTCTTTCTTCTCTTGTCACTTTCCGGCCATTTCGCACCACGACATTCGCATATCTCTCTTTTTCTTCCCCGCCGGCCTACCTTGCGTGCGAAACGCCCACACAGTTTTAGTTTCTTTTATCTTTTTATTTAAATCCTCCGTGGACACAGCCTGACGGATACCCGCGCACCGCGTGCGCAGCTGGGTGAGTGGGTAATGGCGTCATCCCCACCACCCGGGGTCGTCATGTAGGGTTGTTGTTCGTATCCGCTGTTCAACTGCAGTCCCGCGGGGGGGCCATTGCATGAGCTGCTGGCTTCCGACGGCGATTGGGTCCCTCTGTCTATGTTCTGGGAGGTGTGACCCTGGGGTGAGCTAGGTATAGATAGGCCACTCACCCAAGCCGGGGTAACGCCCGGGAAGTCAGAGCCCGAGGTCGGAGACGGTTGCAATGGTGGAGGATTTATTTCGCTATGGAGCACCCTTCCTCCATTACTACTAACAAGCGCCGAAAAGTTTATGTAACAGAAGTGACACCACCGACAACTGGATGTTACTTGGTCATTTCACGAACCGAAGAAGGACAAAGTTTTGAGAAGGTGAACCCTTTCATCATACAAAAGGGGATTGATGCAATTGCTGGTGCGGTTCAGTCCTGCACTCGTCTACGGAATGGTTCCTTATTAGCCCAAACGAAATCCGATCAGCAAAGTAAGACCTTGTTGCGCGCTACGCTTCTCCACGGCTATCCCATCCGTGTGGAGAAGCACCGCACATTGAATTCCTGTCGAGGCGTTATTACCACCCATAGCCTCGATGGTATATCGGACGAGGACCTGGTAGAATATCTTGCAGACCAGAAGGTGACAGCGGTCCATCGAGTGCAGGCCAAACGCGACGGCGTATTGGTACCCACTCGTACCCTGTTTATTACATTTGATGGCGTCGATCTGCCCACGAGCATCTCCGCAGGGTACGAACGCATTTCTGTGAGGCCTTATATTCCTAGACCTCTGCGTTGTTTTAAATGCCAACGTTTTGGGCATACGCAAGTCTCCTGTAAGAGTGCCGTTAACATCTGTGCAACCTGTAGCCAGCCCTCACACGAAGGTACCTGTTCAACAGCCCCCGTCTGCGTTAATTGTAAAGGGTCACATTCTGCTTCGTTTGCCGACTGTCCGCGGTATTTGGACGAGAAGGCGATCCAGGAGATCCGGGTAAAGGAAAAACTCTCCTTCGCTGAAGCCCGGAGGCGTTTCCATGCGCGCCAACCTTCACTCCTGCGATCTGGCACATTTAGTTCTCCCCTCAGGGGCTCACCTTATGTGAGTACGGGTTTTTGGCGCACCCGGGGGTTCCCGAGCCATTCATCGCCACATTCATCCCCTCACCCCCATCCGGTCGAGGTGGGTTCTTCAAGTGACCGGTGGACCCAAGGTAGGCTCTCGTGCGTTCTTTGCATTCCATCCATACCGCACCTCACCATCGTTTCTTTCTTCCCTAATCACTTTCCGGCCATTTCGCACCACGACATTCGCATATCTCTTTTTCTTCCCCGCCGGCCTACCTTGCGTGCGAAACGCCCACACAGTTTTAGTTTCTTTTATCTTTTTATTTAAATCCTCCGTGGACACAGCCTGACGGATACCCGCGCACCGCGTGCGCAGCTGGGTGAGTGGGTAATGGCGTCATCCCCACCACCCGGGGTCGTCATGTAGGGTTGTTGTTCGTATCTGCTGTTCAACTGCAGTCCCGCGGGGGGGCCATTGCATGAGCTGCTGACTTCTGACGGCGATTGGGTCCCTCTGTCTATGTTCTGGGAGGTGTGACCCTGGGGTGAGTCTGGTATAGATAGGCCACTCACCCAAGCCGGGGTAACGCCCGAGAAGTCAGAGCCCGAGGTCGGAGACGGTTGCAATGGTGGAGGATTTTTTTTCGCTATGGAGCACCCTTTCTCCATTATTAACAACAAGCGCCGAAAAGTCATTGTAACAGAAGTAGCACCGCCGTCATCTGGTTGTTACTTGGTAATTTCGAGAACAGAAGAAGGACAAAACTTTGAGAAGGTGAACCCTTTTATAATTCAGAAGGGAATAGACGCTATTGCTGGTGCGGTTCAATCATGCACTCGTCTACGGAATGGTTCCTTATTGGCACAAACTAAGTCCGATCAGCAAAGTAAGACCTTGTTGCGCGCTACGCTTCTCCACGGTTACCCCATCCGTGTTGAGAAGCACCGCACATTGAACTCCTGTCGGGGCGTCGTTACCACCCATAGCCTCGATGGTATATCGGACGAGGACCTGGTAGAATATCTTGCAGACCAGAAGGTGACAGCGGTCCATCGAGTGCAGGCCAAACGCGACGGCGTATTGGTACCCACTCGTACCCTGTTTATTACATTTGATGGCGTCGATCTGCCCACGAGCATTTCCGCAGGGTACGAACGGATTTCTGTGAGGCCTTATATTCCTAGACCTCTGCGTTGTTTTAAATGCCAACGTTTTGGGCATACGCAAGTCTCATGTAAGAGTGCCGTTAACATCTGTGCAACATGTAGCCAGCCCTCACACGAAGGTACCTGTTCAACAGCCCCCGTCTGCGTTAATTGCAAAGGGTCTCATTCTGCTTCGTTTGCCGACTGTCCGCGGTACTTGGACGAGAAGGCGATCCAGGAGATCCGGGTAAAGGAAAAACTCTCCTTCGCTGAAGCCCGGAGGCGTTACCATGCGCGCCAACCTTCACTCCTGCGATCTGGCACATTTAGTTCTGTTGTTGCCTCGCCAGTACCACGAGTAGATGCAGAAACTCAGACCTGGACCTTGACTGGATTAACCGCCACTACCATCCGGCCGTCTATTAAAGCTACTGTTACCAAGCCTTATAAACCTGGTCCAAAGTCAATGAAGTCGCAAGCCGCTGAAAAGAAGCCCAAGCAGAAACTACGTAGGGAAGATTTCTTGAAAGACCCTCCGCGTGCGCGCGGTAGCAAAAGTTCACCTTCTCCTCCTCGGAGGTCGCTGTCCCAGGAAGGTCCTGGGACAAGCCGCGCTCAGCGGCACCCCTCACCCATCGCCACCCAGAACCGATTCACGGCGCTTGAATCGGTTTCTGGCACTGAGCGCGTGGGCCCTCCCTCCGAGGAAGCTATGGAGTCTGACCAACTCCATACAAAAAGCCCGAGCCCAAAGGTTAAACAAAAGGTAATTTTAAGCCGCCCTTCTAAGTAGACAGTTTATCCCTTTTATTCATGGCTATCCTGAGCTGGAATGTACGTGGTGTACGATCGCATAGGGCGGAACTGCAACTTTTATTGCGTTCCCATTCACCTATGGTCGTGTGTTTGCAGGAGACCAAGCTTCGCCCTCACGACCCTTTCGATCTCCGAGGGTACACTCCGGTTCGCTACGATCTTGAACCGGAGGAGGGTGCTCCTGCTCATGGAGGTGTCATGATTGTGGTGCGTAATGACGTTCATTTTCAAACTATCACACTTACGTCCGACTTGCAAGCTGTTGCCATTAGACTGCAGTTACCCGGTTTTTTCTTTTCTGTTTGTTCTGTGTATACACCTCCATCGTCTCCCCTCGCTCCCGCGGACATTCGATCTCTCCTGTCCGCTCTCCCAACACCATTTCTTCTGTTGGGAGATTTTAATGCCCATCACCCACTATGGGGTTCGCCAAGGGCTTGTGCGAGGGGAACTCTTCTTTCCGACATTTTTTATCAGTTCAATCTTTCCATCCTCAATACAGGTGCACCTACTTTTATTTCTGATTCTTCTGGTACATTTTCTCACCTGGACCTTTCCATTTGCTCACTCCAGCTTGCACATCGTCTCCAGTGGAACGTCGTCGCTGACACCTACTCCAGCGACCATTACCCCTGCATCGTTTCTCTTCTGTCGCACCACGTACAGCATTCCAGAGTACCTACCTGGATATTCGCAAAAGCCGACTGGAGCTTGTATTCCAGCCTCGTGCATTTTGACGACCAGCCCTTCTCCGACATTAACCAACTAGTGCAGCACCTTACGTCTATTATTTTCTCTGCCGCCGAACGCGCAATACCCCGTTCATCCTCCCAACCTCGGCGGCCACCTGTTCCGTGGTGGAACGAGGATTGTCGGGACGCCGTTCGTGCCCGTAGGACTGCACTAAGGGTGTTTCGGCGCCACCCTACACTTGATAATTTGGTGACTTTTAAACAATGGCGCGCCAGGGTTCGTCGCATTATTCAGGATAGCAAGAAGGCATCTTGGGCTCGTTTTGTCGAGTCTTTTAATCGTTTTACGCCTTCATCCGTTGTTTGGGATAAACTTCGTCGCTTCTCAGGTAAAGTGTCACATTGTACTGTTTCTGGCCTTCAGGTTTCTAATGCCACCATAGTGGATCCGGCTGCCATCGCTAACACTCTGGGTGCTGCCTTTGAGGCGGTTTCCAGTTCAGACCATTATTCCGCCGGCTTTCGCTCTATTAAAGACCGGCTGGATTCCGCATCATATACTTTTCGGTCTGCTAATGATGAATGCTATAACGAACTGTTCACAATGAGGGAGCTGGAGCACGCTCTTCATTGCTCTCGGCACTCCGCTCCCGGGCCGGACGGCATTCATGTCCTGATGTTAAAGAACCTTTCAGCCGACAGTAAACTATTTCTCTTACAGGTCTATAACCGTATTTGGCAAGACGGCATTTTTCCTTCCGTTTGGCGCGAAGCCACCATTGTCCCTATACTTAAGCCTGGGAAGGATCGCCAACTACCTTCCAGCTACCGCCCTATCTCCCTCACCAGTTGCATTTGTAAGGTGATGGAGCGCATGATCAACGGGCGGTTGACATGGTGGCTTGAGTCTCAGAAACTTCTAGCGAACGCTCAGTGCGGGTTTCGTCGCTATCGCTCTACCGTCGACCATCTGGTGTCCTTGTCGACGCATATTATGAATGGATTTCTGAGAAAGTGTCAAACCGTGGCTGTATTTTTTGACCTGGAGAAAGCTTATGACACTTGTTGGAGGGGCGGCATTTTACGTACACTTCACGATTGGAATATCCGCGGTCGTCTTCCCATATTTCTTCGGGAGTTTATGACGGACCGCGTCTTTCGTGTACGTGTGGGCTCGGTTTTATCTCGTCGTTTTATTCAAGAGAACGGAGTACCGCAGGGCTCTGTACTCAGTGTCACACTTTTTGCGATTGCTATCAACCCCATTGTTGATTGTATTCCACCTGGCATTTCATCGTCCCTTTTTGTTGACGATTTCGCTATTTATTGCAGTTCACGGCGGACCTGTCTACTCGAACGCCGTCTCCAGAGCTGTATCGACCGTCTCTACGCCTGGAGTAACGCCAACGGCTTTAATTTCTCCGCCGAGAAATCCGTCTGCATCAACTTCTGGCGCCGGAAGTATTTCCCTCCGCCCTCTCTCCATCTTGGGCCAGGGATACTTCCGTTTGCAGACGAGGCGAAATTTTTGGGGTTGATTTTTGACAGGAAGTTGTGTTGGACCTCGCACGTTTCCTTTTTAAAAGCAAAGTGTGACCGTTCTCTTAATATTTTACGTGTTTTAAGTGGCACATCCTGGGGAGCTGATCGGACCGTCCTTCTTCGCCTTTATCGCTCTTTGGTCCGATCCAAGCTTGATTACGGGTGCATTGTTTATTCGTCGGCACGTCCATCTGTGTTACGTCGATTGAATGCCATTCACCATCGTGGCATCAGAGTCGCTACAGGGGCCTTTCCAACTAGCCCTGTACCCAGTCTGTACGCAGAAGCTGCAGAGCCTCCGCTGTCCTTCAGGCGTGAGATGCTCTTGTGCAGCTATGCTTGTCGACTCTCAAGCTTGCCTAACCACCCGTCCTTCGAGTTATTTTTCGAGGAGTCACTTGATCGTCACTATTTTATTAGCTCCTCTGCCTTGCTCCCACCAGGGGTTCGCTTTCGACAGCTCCTTCGGCATTTAGACGTTCCGCCAGCGCCGGCCCTTCCACGGGGGGAAACGCGTTTTCCTCCATGGTCTCGCGCTGAGGCCCACTGTCACCTTGGGCTAACGTCGATGCCGAAGACTGAGACCCCTGCTTCAGTCTTTAGATCGGCTTTTTTAGAAGTACGGGCTCAATTCGGAGACTACTATTTTATCTTCACCGATGGATCTAAGACTGAAGCTGGAGTTGGATGTGCCTTTGTGTCTGGTCACTGTAGTTTTAAGTTTCGTTTACCTGGACAATGTTCAATTTTTACTGCCGAACTTTTTAGCATTTATCAATCTATTTTATACATTCAGCAGCACGCCTTACAGCACTGTTTTATTTGTACGGACTCTCTGAGTGCCCTTCAGACTATTACTGCGCTGTACCATTACCACCCGCTTGTACAGCGCATACATGACCTGCTCCACTCGCTTGGTGTCACTGGCATCAGCGTGTCCTTCATGTGGATTCCAGGTCATGTGGGCATCTCAGGTAATGAGTCTGCCGACGCCGCTGCGAAATCGGCGATTTTATTACCCAGATTTTTTACCTCTGTTGTTCCCTCGTCAGATTCGTGTGTTATTTTACGTCGCTGCATCCTCTCGCGCTGGCGCGATGAGTGGACGGCCCTCCGGGGGAACAAGTTGCGGGAGGTTAAGCCGCTCCCGTTAATCTGGGGTACCTCTTCTCGTTCTTCACGTCGGGAAGAGGTACTTTTAGCCCGTTTACGAATTGGACATTGTCGTTTTACTCATAGTTACCTGCTCAGTGGTGATCCCGCTCCGCTGTGTCAGCAGTGTGACGTGCCCTTAACGGTGCGTCACATTTTAACTGAGTGTCAAGTTTTAGCTCCACTGCGCGTTCGCCTGGGTCTGCCTGTTGGCATAGCCAACGTTTTGGCAGACGACGCGCATGCTGTAGAATGTCTTTTACGTTTTATAAGTGACATTGGTTTTAATCGTCGCATTTGATGCGCTGAGCGTCTTTTAGCTTTGTTATTTTATTCTGTATGTTTTAATAGGGACTTACTCCCCAGTGACGTATGGCGCTCATGTCCCTCGCATTCTACAGTCCTTGACACGTTTTAATCTTTTATTGGCTATGTTTGTAGTGTGTTGGTTTTTGCGACATATTTATTGTTATTGTTACTATTGTTGTTATTGTTATTATTGTTATTGTTTTTATTGCTATTGTTATTGTTATTGTTATTCTATTGTTATTTTTAACTTTTTTGACATCGCGGGTGTGTGTCCCGTTTTTTAATTATGCGGTTTTTTACCTGTCTTTTATTTTTTGACTTTATATTTTATACCTTGTAAGGGCGCTGATGACCTCAGCAGTTTAGCGCCCTTAAGCCGCATATCATCATCATCATCATCATCATCATCACATTTAGTTCTGTTATTGCCTCGCCAGTACCACGAGTAGATGCCGAAACTCAGACCTGGACCTTGACTGGATTAACCGCCACTACCATCCGGCCGTCTATTAAGGCTACAGTTACCAAGCCGTATAAACCTGGTCCCAAGTCAATGAAGTCGCAAGCCGTTGAAAAGAAGCCCAAGCAGAAACTTCGTAGGGAAGATTTTTTAAAAGACCCTCCGCGTGCGCGCGGTAACAAAGGTTCACCTTCTCCTCCTCGGAGGTCGCTGTCCCAGGATGGTCCTGGGACAAGCCGCGCTCAGCGGCACCCTTCACCCATCGCCACCCAGAACCGATTCACGGCCCTTGAATCGGTTTCTGGCACTGAGCGCGTGGGCCCTCCCTCCGAGGAAGCTATGGAGTCTGACCAACTCCATACAAAAAGCCCGAGCCCAAAGGTTAAACAAAAGGTAATTTTAAGCCGCCCTTCTAAATAGACAGTTTATCCCCTTATTCTTAATGGCTATCCTGACCTGGAATGTACGTGGTGTACGATCGCATAGGGCGGAACTGCAACTTTTATTGCGTTCCCATTCGCCTATGGTCGTATGTTTGCAGGAGACTAAGCTTCGCCCTCACGATCCTTTTGATCTCCGAGGATATACTCCGGTTCGCTACGACCTTGAACCGGAGGAGGGTACTCCTGCTCATGGTGGTGTCATGATTTTGGTGCGTACTGACGTTCATTTTCAAACTATCACACTTACGTCCGACTTGCAAGCTGTTGCCATTAGACTGCAGTTACCCGGTTTTTTCTTTTCTGTTTGTTCTGTGTATACACCTCCATCGTCTCCCCTCGCTCCCGCGGACATTCGATCTCTCCTGTCCGCTCTCCCAACACCATTTTTTCTGTTGGGAGATTTTAATGCCCATCACCCACTATGGGGTTCGCCAAGGGCTTGTGCGAGGGGAACTCTTCTTTCCGACATTTTTTATCAGTTCAACCTTTCCATCCTCAATACAGGTGTACCTACTTTTATTTCTGATTCTTCTGGTACATTTTCTCACCTGGACCTTGCCATTTGTTCACTCCAGCTTGCACGTCGTCTTCAGTGGAACGTCGTCGCTGACACCTACTCCAGCGACCATTTCCCCTGCATCGTTTCTCTTCTGTCGCACCACGTACAGCATTCCAGAGTACCTACCTGGATATTCGCAAAAGCCGACTGGAGCTTGTATTCCAGCCTCGTGCATTTTGACGACCAGCCCTTCTCCGACATTAATCAACTAGTGCAGCACCTTACGTCTATTATTTTCTCAGCCGCCGAACGTGCAATACCCCGTTCATCCTCCCAACCTCGGCGGCCACCTGTTCCGTGGTGGAACGAGGATTGTCGGGACGCCGTTCGTGCCCGTAGGACTGCACTTAGGGTGTTTCGGCGCCACCCTACACTTGATAATTTGGTGACTTTTAAACAATCGCGCGCCAGGGCTCGTCGCATTATTCAGGATAGCAAGAAGGCATCTTGGGCTCGTTTTGTCGAGTCTTTTAATTGTTTTACGCCTTCATCCGTTGTTTGGGATAAACTTCGTCGCTTCTCAGGTAAAGTGTCACATTGTACTGTTTCTGGCCTTCAGGTTTCTAATGCCACCATAGTGGATCCGGCTGCCATCGCTAACACTCTGGGTTCTGCCTTTGAGGCGGTTTCCAGTTCAGACCATTATTCCGCCGGCTTTCGCTCTATTAAAGACCGGCAGGATTCCGCATCATATACTTTTCGGTCTGCTAATGCTGATTGCTATAACGAACTATTCACAATGAGGGAGCTGGAGCACGCTCTTCATTGCTCTCGGCACTCCGCTCCCGGGCCGGACGGCATTCATGTCCTGATGTTAAAGAACCTTTCAGCCGACAGTAAACTATTTCTCTTACAGGTCTATAACCGTATTTGGCAAGACGGCATTTTCCCTTCCGTTTGGCGCGAAGCCACCATTGTCCCTATACTTAAGCCTGGGAAGGATCGCCAACTACCTTCCAGCTACCGCCCTATCTCCCTCACCAGTTGCATTTGCAAGGTGATGGAGCGCATGATCAACGGGCGGTTGACATGGTGGCTTGAGTCTCAGAAACTTCTAGCGAACGCTCAGTGCGGGTTTCGTCGCTATCGCTCTACCGTCGACCATCTGGTGTCCTTGTCGACGCATATTATGAATGGGTTTCTGAGAAAGTGTCAAACCGTGGCTGTATTTTTTGACCTGGAGAAAGCTTATGACACTTGTTGGAGGGGCGGCATTTTACGTACACTTCACGATTGGAATATCCGCGGTCGTCTTCCCATATTTCTTCGGGAGTTTATGACGGACCGCGTCTTTCGTGTACGTGTGGGCTCGGTTTTATCTCGTCGTTTTATTCAAGAGAACGGAGTACCGCAGGGCTCTGTACTCAGTGTCACACTTTTTGCGATTGCTATCAACCCCATTGTTGATTGTATTCCACCTGGCATTTCATCGTCCCTTTTTGTTGACGATTTCGCTATTTATTGCAGTTCACGGCGGACCTGTCTACTCGAACGCCGTCTCCAGAGCTGTATCGACCGTCTCTACGCCTGGAGTAACGCCAACGGCTTTAAATTCTCCGCCGAGAAATCCGTCTGCATCAACTTCTGGCGCCGGAAGTATTTCCCTCCCCCCTCTCTCCGTCTTGGGCCAGGGATACTTCCGTTTGCAGACGAAGCGAAATTTTTGGGGTTGATTTTTGATAGGAAGTTGTGTTGGACCTCGCACGTTTCCTTTTTAAAAGCAAAGTGTGACCGTTCTCTTAATCTTTTACGTGTTTTAAGTGGCACATCCTGGGGAGCTGATCGGACCGTCCTTCTTCGCCTTTATCGCTCTTTGGTCCGATCCAAACTTGATTACGGGTGTTTTGTTTATTCGTCGGCACGTCCATCTGTGTTACGTCGTTTGAATCCCATTCATCATCGTGGTCTTAGAGTCGCTACAGGGGCCTTTCCAACTAGCCCCGTGCCCAGTCTTTATGCTGAAGCTGCAGAGCCTCCGCTGTCCTCCAGGCGTGAGATGCTCTTGTGCAGCTATGCCTGTCGACTCTCAAGCTTACCTGACCACCCGTCTTTCGCGGCATTTTTCGAGGATTCACTTGACCGGCAATATTTAGTTAGCTCCTCTGCATTGCTCCCTCCAGGGGTTCGATTTCGACTGCTCCTTCGGCATTTGGACGTTACGCCAGCGCCGGCCCTTCCAAGGGGGGAAACGCGTTTTCCTCCATGGTCGCGCGCTGAGGCCCTCTGTCACCTTGGGTTATCGTCAATGCCGAAGAATGAGACCCCTTCTTCAGTCTTTAGATCAGCGTTTTTAGAACTTCAGTCGCAATTCGGGGACTTGCCTTTTATCTTTACTGATGGATCTAAGACTGATGCTGGAGTAGGATGTGCCTTTTTTGTGGTGGAAATAGTTTTACCTTTCGTTTACCAGAGCAATGTTCGATTTTTACCGCCGAACTTTTTAGCATTTATCAGTCTCTTTTATATATTCAGCGGCACGACTTACGGCACTGTTTTATTTGTTCCGACTCCCTGAGTGCTCTTCAAAGTATTAGCTCGCTGTACAGTTACCACCCGCTCGTACAGCGCATTCATGACCTGCTCCACTCGCTTGATGTCTCTGGCATCAGCGTCTCCTTCTTGTGGATTCCAGGTCATGTGGGCATCTGAGGTAATGAGTCTGCCGATGTCGCTGCCAAGTCGGCGATTTTATCACCCAGACGTTTTACCTCTGTTGTTCCCTCGTCAGATTTGTTTATTGTTTTACGTCGCCGCATCCTCTCGCTTTGGAGCGATGAGTGGACGGCCCTCCGGGGGAAGAAGTTGCGGGAGGTTAGGCCTCTCCCGTTAGTCTGGGCTACATCTTCCCGTGCTTCTCGTCGGGAAGAGGTAATTTTAACACGCCTACGTATCGGACATTGCATTTTTAGTCATAAGTATTTGCTGAGTGGTGACCCCGCGCCACTCTCCCCTCAGGGGCTCACCTTATGTGAGTACGGGTTTTTGGCGCACCCGGGGGTTCCCGAGCCAATCATCGCCACATTCATCCCCTCACCACCATCCGGTCGAGGTGGGTTCTTCAAGTGACCGGTGGACCCAAGGTAGGCTCTCGTGCGTTCTTTGCATTCCATTCATACCGCACCTCACCATCGTTTCTTTCTTCCCTTATCACTTTCCGGCCATTTCGCACCACGACATTCGCATATCTCTCTTTTTCTTCCCCGCCGGCCTACCTTGCGTGCGAAACGCCCACACAGTTTTAGTTTATTTTATCTTTTTATTTAAATCCTCCGTGGACACAGCCTGACGGATACCCGCGCACCGCGTGCGCAGCTGGGTGAGTGGGTAATGGCGTCATCCCCACCACCCGGGGTCGTCATGTAGGGTTTGTGTTCGTATCCGCTGTTCAACTGCAGTCCCGCGGGGGGGCCATTGCATGAGCTGCTGACTTCTGACTGCGATTGGGTCCCTCTGTCTATGTTCTGGGAGGTGTGACCCTGGGGTGAGCTAGGTATAGATAGGCCACTCACCCAAGCCGGGGTAACGCCCGGGAAGTCAGAGCCCGAGGTCGGAGACGGTTGCAATGGTGGAGGATTTTTTTCGCTATGGAGCACCCTTTCTCCATTGTTAACAACAAGCGCCGCAAAGTTTTTGTAACAGAAGTAGCACCGCCAACAGCTGGTTGTTACTTAGTGATTACCCGTACAGAGGAGGGACAATCATTCGAGAAGGTGAACCCTTTTATTATCCAGAAGGGCATTGACTCAATTGCTGGTCCGGTTCTTTCCTGCACTCGTCTTCGTAATGGTTCGTTGCTAGTTCAAAGCAAATCCGAGGCACAAAGTAAGTCCTTGTTGAGCGCCACGCTTCTCCACGGTTATCCTATCCGTGTTGAGAAGCACCGCACCTTGAATTCTTGTAGAGGCGTTGTCACCACGCATAGCCTCGATGGTATCTCTGACGAAGACCTGGTGGAATATCTTGCAGACCAGAGGGTGACAGCGGTTCATCGAGTGCAGGCCAAACGCGACGGCGTGTTGGTACCCACTCGTACCCTGTTTATTACATTTGATGGCGTCGATCTGCCCACGAGCATTTCCGCAGGGTACGAACGGATTTCTGTGAGGCCTTATATTCCTAGACCTCTGCGTTGTTTTAAATGCCAACGTTTTGGGCATACGCAAGTCTCATGTAAGAGTGCCGTTAACATCTGTGCAACCTGTAGCCAGCCCTCACACGAAGGTACCTGTTCAACAGCCCCCGTCTGCGTTAATTGTAAAGGGTCTCATTCTGCTTCGTTTGCCGACTGTCCGCGGTACTTGGACGAGAAGGCGATCCAGGAGATCCGGGTAAAGGAAAAACTCTCCTTCGCTGAAGCCCGGAGGCGTTACCATGCGCGCCAACCTTCACTCCTGCGATCTGGCACATTTAGTTCTGTTGTTGCCTCGCCAGTACCACGCGTAGATGCCGAAACTCAGACCTGGACCTTGACTGGATTAACCGCCACTACCATCCGGCCGTCTATTAAGGCTACAGTTACCAAGCCGTATAAACCTGGTCCCAAGTCAATGAAGTCGCAAGCCGTTGAAAAGAAGCCCAAGCAGAAACTACGTAGGGAAGATTTTTTGAAAGACCCTCCGCGTGCGCGCGGTAAGAAAAGTTCACCTTCTCCTCCTCGGAGGTCGCTGTCCCAGGAAGGTCCTGGGACAAGCCGCGCTCAGCGGCACCCTTCACCCATCGCCACCCAGAACCGATTCACGGCGCTTGAATCGGTTTCTGGCACTGAGCGCGTGGGCCCTCCCTCCGAGGAAGCTATGGAGTCTGACCAACTCCATACAAAAAGCCCGAGCCCAAAGGTTAAACACAAGGTAATTTTAAGCCGCCCTTCTAAGTAGACAGTTTATCCCTTTTATTCATGGCTATCCTGAGCTGGAATGTACGTGGTGTACGATCGCATAGGGCGGAACTGCAACTTTTATTGCGTTCCCATTCACCTATGGTCGTGTGTTTGCAGGAGACCAAGCTTCGCCCTCACGACCCTTTCGATCTCCGAGGGTACACTCCGGTTCGCTACGATCTTGAACCGGAGGAGGGTGCTCCTGCTCATGGAGGTGTCATGTTGTTGGTGCGTAATGACGTTCATTTTCATCCTATCACACTTACGTCCGACTTGCAAGCTGTTGCCATTAGACTGCAGTTACCCGGTTTTTTCTTTTCTGTTTGTTCTGTGTATACACCTCCATCGTCTCCCCTCGCTCCCGCGGACATTCGATCTCTCCTGTCCGCTCTCCCAACACCATTTCTTCTGTTGGGAGATTTTAATGCCCATCACCCACTATGGGGTTCGCCAAGGGCTTGTGCGAGGGGAACTCTTCTTTCCGACATTTTTTATCAGTTCAATCTTTCCATCCTCAATACAGGTGCACCTACTTTTATTTCTGATTCTTCTGGTACATTCTCTCACCTGGACCTTGCGATTTGCTCAATCCAGCTTGCACGTCGTCTTCAGAGGAACGTCGTCGCTGACACCTACTCCAGCGACCATTTCCCCTGCATCGTTTCTCTTCTGTCGCACCACGTACAGCATTCCAGAGTACCTACCTGGATATTCGCAAAAGCCGACTGGAGCTTGTATTCCAGCCTCGTGCATTTTGACGACCAGCCCTTCTCCGACATTAATCAACTAGTGCAGCACCTTACGTCTATTATTTTCTCAGCCGCCGAACGTGCAATACCCCGTTCATCCTCCCAACCTCGGCGGCCACCTGTTCCATGGTGGAACGAGGATTGTCGGGACGCCGTTCGTGCCCGTAGGACTGCACTTAGGGTGTTTCGGCGCCACCCTACACTTGATAATTTGGTGACTTTTAAACAATCGCGCGCCAGGGCTCGTCGCATTATTCAGGATAGCAAGAAGGCATCTTGGGCTCGTTTTGTCGAGTCTTTTAATCGTTTTACGCCTTCATCCGTTGTTTGGGATAAACTTCGTCGCTTCTCAGGTAAAGTGTCACATTGTACTGTTTCTGGCCTTCAGGTTTCTAATGCCACCATAGTGGATCCGGCTGCCATCGCTAACACTCTGGGTTCTGCCTTTGAGGCGGTTTCCAGTTCAGACCATTATTCCGCCGGCTTTCGCTCTATTAAAGACCGGCAGGATTCCGCATCATTTACTTTTCGGTCTGCTAATGATGACTGCTATAACGAACTATTCACAATGAGGGAGCTGGAGCACGCTCTTCATTGCTCTCGGCACTCCGCTCCCGGGCCGGACGGCATTCATGTCCTGATGTTAAAGAACCTTTCAGCCGACAGTAAACTATTTCTCTTACAGGTCTATAACCGTATTTGGCAAGACGGCATTTTTCCTTCCGTTTGGCGCGAAGCCACCATTGTCCCTATACTTAAGCCTGGGAAGGATCGCCAACTACCTTCCAGCTACCGCCCTATCTCCCTCACCAGTTGCATTTGTACGGTGATGGAGCGCATGATCAACGGGCGGTTGACATGGTGGCTTGAGTATCAGAAACTTCTAGCGAACGCTCAGTGCGGGTTTCGTCGCTATCGCTCTACCGTCGACCATCTGGTGTCCTTGTCGACGCATATTATGAATGGATTTCTGAGAAAGTGTCAAACCGTGGCTGTATTTTTTGACCTGGAGAAAGCTTATGACACTTGTTGGAGGGGCGGCATTTTACGTACACTTCACGATTGGAATATCCGCGGTCGTCTTCCCATATTTCTTCGGGAGTTTATGACGGACCGCGTCTTTCGTGTACGTGTGGGCTCGGTTTTATCTCGTCGTTTTATTCAAGAGAACGGAGTACCGCAGGGCTCTGTACTCAGTGTCACACTTTTTGCGATTGCTATCAACCCCATTGTTGATTGTATTCCACCTGGCATTTCATCGTCCCTTTTTGTTGACGATTTCGCTATTTATTGCAGTTCACGGCGGACCTGTCTACTCGAACGCCGTCTCCAGAGCTGTATCGACCGTCTCTACGCCTGGAGTAACGCCAACGGCTTTAATTTCTCCGCCGAGAAATCCGTCTGCATCAACTTCTGGCGCCGGAAGTATTTCCCTCCGCCCTCTCTCCATCTTGGGCCAGGGATACTTCCGTTTGCAGACGAGGCGAAATTTTTGGGGTTGATTTTTGACAGGAAGTTGTGTTGGACCTCGCACGTTTCCTTTTTAAAAGCAAAGTGTGACCGTTCTCTTAATATTTTACGTGTTTTAAGTGGCACATCCTGGGGAGCTGATCGGACCGTCCTTCTTCGCCTTTATCGCTCTTTGGTCCGATCCAAGCTTGATTACGGGTGCATTGTTTATTCGTCGGCACGTCCATCTGTGTTACGTCGATTGAATGCCATTCACCATCGTGGCATCAGAGTCGCTACAGGGGCCTTTCCAACTAGCCCTGTACCCAGTCTGTACGCAGAAGCTGCAGAGCCTCCGCTGTCCTTCAGGCGTGAGATGCTCTTGTGCAGCTATGCTTGTCGACTCTCAAGCTTGCCTAACCACCCGTCCTTCGAGTTATTTTTCGAGGAGTCACTTGATCGTCACTATTTTATTAGCTCCTCTGCCTTGCTCCCACCAGGGGTTCGCTTTCGACAGCTCCTTCGGCATTTAGACGTTCCGCCAGCGCCGGCCCTTCCACGGGGGGAAACGCGTTTTCCTCCATGGTCTCGCGCTGAGGCCCACTGTCACCTTGGGCTAACGTCGATGCCGAAGACTGAGACCCCTGCTTCAGTCTTTAGATCGGCTTTTTTAGAAGTACGGGCTCAATTCGGAGACTACTATTTTATCTATACCGATGGATCTAAGACTGAAGCTGGAGTTGGATGTGCCTTTGTGTCTGGTCACTGTAGTTTTAAGTTTCGTTTACCTGGACAATGTTCAATTTTTACTGCCGAACTTTTTAGCATTTATCAGTCTATTTTATACATTCAGCGGCACGCCTTACAGCACTGTTTTATTTGTACGGACTCTCTGAGTGCCCTTCAGACTATTACTGCGCTGTACCATTACCACCCGCTTGTACAGCGCATACATGACCTGCTCCACTCGCTTGGTGTCACTGGCATCAGCGTGTCCTTCATGTGGATTCCAGGTCATGTGGGCATCTCAGGTAATGAGTCTGCCGACGCCGCTGCGAAATCGGCGATTTTATTACCCAGATTTTTTACCTCTGTTGTTCCCTCGTCAGATTCGTGTGTTATTTTACGTCGCCGCATCCTCTCGCGCTGGCGCGATGAGTGGACGGCCCTCCGGGGGAACAAGTTGCGGGAGGTTAAGCCTCTCCCGTTAATCTGGGGTACCTCTTCTCGTTCTTCACGTCGGGAAGAGGTACTTTTAGCCCGTTTACGAATTGGACATTGTCGTTTTAGTCACAGTTACCTGCTCAGTGGTGATCCCGCTCCGCTGTGTCAGCAGTGTGACGTGCCCTTAACGGTGCGTCACATTTTAACTGAGTGTCAAGTTTTAGCTCCACTGCGCGTTCGCCTGGGTCTGCCTGTTGGCATAGCCAACGTTTTGGCAGACGACGCGCATGCTGTAGAATGTCTTTTACGTTTTATAAGTGACATTGATTTTAATCGTCGCATTTGATGCGCTGAGCGTCTTTTAGCTTTGTTATTTTCTTCTGTATGTTTTTATAGGGACTTACTCCCCAGTGACATGTGGCGATCATGTCCCGCATTCTACAGTTCTTGACACGTTTTAATCTTTTATTGGCTATGCTTTTAGTGTGTTGGTTTTTGAGATATATTTATTGTTATTATTGTTGTTATTGTTATTCTTGTTGTTATTGTTATTCTTGTTGTTATTTTTATTCTTGTTGTTATTGTTATTGTTATACTATTGTTAGTTTTAACTTTTTGGACATCGCGGGTTTGTGTCCCGTTTTTTAATTATGCGGTTTTTTTACCTTTTATACTTTGACCTTATATTTTACACATTGTAAGGGCGCTGATGACCCTAGCAGTTTAGCGCCCTTAAACCGCATATCATCATCATCACCCCGCGCCACTCTGTGGGCAGTGTGACGTGCCCTTAACGGTGCGTCACATTTTAACAGAGTGTCAGGTTTTAGCTGCATTGCGTGCTCGTGTGGGTCTGCCTGTTGGCCTAGCCAACGTTTTGGCAGACGACACGCATGCTGTGGAATGTGTTTTACGTTTTATTCATGACAGTGATTTTAATCTGCGCATTTAATGCGTTGAGCGTCTGTTAGCTTCGTACTTTTATCCTGTCGGTTTTTATGGGAACTCTTATCCCCAGTGGACATATGGCGCTCATGTCCCTCGCATTCTACAGTTCCTGACACGTTTTACTCCTTTACTGCCTATGCTTTTAGTGTGTTGTTTTTCAGATCTTTGTCTTGTTATTATTGCTGTTATTGTTATTATTGTTTTTATTGTTATTGTTGTTATTGTTATTATTGTTATTGTTATATTTGTTATTGTTATATTGTTAGTTTTAGCTTTTTGACATCGCGGGTTTGTGTCCCGTTTTTTAATTATGCGGTTTTTTACCTATCTTTTATTTTTTGACTTTATATTTTATACCTTGTAAGGGCGCTGATGACCTCAGCAGTTTAGCGCCCTTAAGCCGCATATCATCCATCTTCGATTTTTACCGCCGAACTTTTTAGCATTTATCAGTCTCTTTTATACATTCAGCGGCACGACTTACGGCACTGTTTTATTTGTTCCGACTCCCTGAGTGCTCTTCAAAGTATTAGCTCGCTGTACAGTTACCACCCGCTCGTACAGCGCATTCATGACCTGCTCCACTCGCTTGGTGTCTCTGGCATCAGCGTCTCCTTCATGTGGATTCAAGGTCATGTGGGCATCTCAGGTAATGAGTCTGCCGACGCCGCTGCCAAATCGGCGATTTTATCACCCAGAAGTTTTACCTCTGTTTTTCCCTCGTCAGATTTGTTTATTGTTTTACGTCGCCGCATCCTCTCGCTTTGGAGCGATGAGTGGACGGCCCTCCGGGGGAACAAGTTGCGGGAGGTTAAGCCTCTCCCGTTAGCCTGGGCTAACTCTTCCCGTGCTTCTCGTCGCGAAGAGGTAATTTTAACACGCCTTCGTATCGGACATTGCATTTTTAGTCATAAGTATTTGCTGAGTGGTGACCCCGCACCACTCTGTGGGCAGTGTGATGCGCCCTTAACGGTGCGTTACATTTTAGAAGAGTGTCAGGTTTTAGCTCCATTGCGCGTTCGTGTTGGTCTGCCAGTTGGCCTAGCCAACGTTTTGGCAGACGACGCGCGTATTGTAGAATGTGTTTTACGTTTTATTAGTGACAGTGATTTTAATCTGCGCATTTCATGCGTTGAGCGTCCTTTAGCCTTGTTATTTTATTCTGTATGTTTTAATAGGGGCTCTACTCCCCAGTGGACATACGGCGCTCATGTCCCTCGCATTCTACAGTTCTGGACACGTTTCACACTTTTATTGCTTATGCTTTTAGTGTGTTAGTTTTTGCGATTGTTGTCTTGTTGTTTTAGCTTTTGGACATAGCGGGTTTGTGTCCCGTTTTTTAATTATGCGGTTACTTTATCTTTTTGAGTTTATATTTTATACCTTGTAAGGGCGCTGATGACCTTAGTAGTTTAGCGCCCTTAAACCGCATCTCATCATCATCAGTTGAGTGCCAATATTAGTCAAACATAATTCAACTCAAAAATGAATGGGGAAAGGGTGAAAATTGGGTGGGATTTGATTATTTTTATAGTGAAGTCTGGTGTTGACTTAAGGTTCACTCAAATCACTTTTTTGAGGACTGGTAGCTACTTAACGGATTCAGAAACTTTATTCAAAGTGTCACTAACATTATTCAAACATGTAAGTAATAGCTACAAGTGTGAATGTTGGTGCTATTCAGCGTAATTTGCTACTTAGAATTTGGAGGCTATGTGTAAGTTTAATAGCAGTGAAGCTAAAGGCCCAACATGGTTTGCCTTGTGGTTGGCTGCCAGTGATTACTGGGTTTCTAGGCCTTTAGAGCTCCTATTTCCAGCATAGGTAAATTATTTGAGAATGAATTCATAATTGCGAGTGTTTATAATGTAGGTTTGCTTCAAACGCAATCCCCTCAGGGGCTCACCTTATGTGAGTACGGGTTTTTGGCGCACCCGGGGGTTCCCGAGCCACTCATCGCCACATTCATCCTCTCACCCCCATCCGGTCGAGGTGGGTTCTTCTCGTGACCGGTGGACCCAAGGTAGGCTCTCGTGCGTTCTTTGCATTCCATCCATACCGCACCTCACCATCGTTTCTTTCTTCCCTTATCACTTTCCGGCCATTTCGCACCACGACATTCGCATATCTCTCTTTTTCTTCCCCGCCGGCCTACCTTGCGTGCGAAACGCCCACACAGTTTTAGTTTCTTTTATCTTTTTATTTAAATCCTCCGTGGACACAGCCTGACGGATACCCGCGCACCGCGTGCGCAGCTGGGTGAGTGGGTAATGGCGTCATCCCCACCACCCGGGGTCGTCATGTAGGGTTGTTGTTCGTATCCGCTGTTCAACTGCAGTCCCGCGGGGGGGCCATTGCATGAGCTGCTGACTTCTGACGGCGATTGGGTCCCTCTGTCTATGTTCTGGGAGGTGTGACCCTGGGGTGAGTCTGGTATAGATAGGCCACTCACCCAAGCCGGGGTAACGCCCGAGAAGTCAGAGCCCGAGGTCGGAGACGGTTGCAATGGTGGAGGATTTATTTCGCTATGGAGCACCCTTCCTCCATTAATACTAACAAGCGCCGAAAAGTTTATGTAACAGAAGTGACACCACCGACAACTGGTTGTTACTTGGTCATTTCACGAACCGAAGAAGGACAAAGCTTTGAGAAGGTGAACCCTTTCATCATTCAAAAGGGCATTGATGCAATTGCTGGTGCGGTTCAGTCCTGCACTCGTCTACGGAATGGTTCCTTATTAGCCCAAACGAAATCCGATCAGCAAAGTAAGACCTTGTTGCGCGCTACGCTTCTCCACGGCTATCCCATCCGTGTGGAGAAGCACCGCACATTGAACTCCTGTCGAGGCGTTATTACCACCCATAGCCTCGATGGTATATCGGACGAGGACCTGGTAGAATATCTTGCAGACCAGAAGGTGACAGCGGTCCATCGAGTGCAGGCCAAACGCGACGGCGTATTGGTACCCACTCGTACCCTGTTTATTACATTTGATGGCGTCGATCTGCCCACGAGCATTTCCGCAGGGTACGAACGGATTTCTGTGAGGCCTTATATTCCTAGACCTCTGCGTTGTTTTAAATGCCAACGTTTTGGGCATACGCAAGTCTCCTGTAAGAGTGCCGTTAACATCTGTGCAACATGTAGCCAGCCCTCACACGAAGGTACCTGTTCAACAGCCCCCGTCTGCGTTAATTGTAAAGGGCCACATTCTGCTTCGTTTGCCGACTGTCCGCGGTATTTGGACGAGAAGGCGATCCAGGAGATCCGGGTAAAGGAAAAACTCTCCTTCGCTGAAGCCCGGAGGCGTTTCCATGCGCGCCAACCTTCACTCCTGCGATCTGGCACATTTAGTTCTGTTGTTGCCTCGCCAGTACCACGAGTAGATGCCGAAACTCAGACCTGGACCTTGACTGGATTAACCGCCACTACCATCCGGCCGTCTATTAAGGCTACAGTTACCAAGCCGTATAAACCTGGTCCCAAGTCAATGAAGTCGCAAGCCGTTGAAAAGAAGCCCAAGCAGAAACTTCGTAGGGAAGATTTTTTAAAAGACCCTCCGCGTGCGCGCGGTAACAAAGGTTCACCTTCTCCTCCTCGGAGGTCGCTGTCCCAGGATGGTCCTGGGACAAGCCGCGCTCAGCGGCACCCTTCACCCATCGCCACCCAGAACCGATTCACGGCGCTTGAATCGGTTTCTGGCACTGAGCGCGTGGGCCCTCCCTCCGAGGAAGCTATGGAGTCTGACCAACTCCATACAAAAAGCCCGAGCCCAAAGGTTAAACAAAAGGTAATTTTAAGCCGCCCTTCTAAATAGACAGTTTGTCCCCTTATTCTCCATGGCTATCCTGACCTGGAATGTACGTGGTGTACGATCGCATAGGGCGGAACTGCAACTTTTATTGCGTTCGCATTCGCCTATGGTCGTATGTTTGCAGGAGACTAAGCTTCGCCCTCACGATCCTTTTGATCTCCGAGGATATACTCCGGTTGGCTACGACCTTGAACCGGAGGAGGGTACTCCTGCTCATGGAGGTGTCATGTTCTTAGTGCGTAACGACGTTCATTTTACACCTGTCACACTTACATCCGACTTGCAAGCTGTTGCCGTTCGCCTTCACTTACCCGGCTTTTTGTTTTCTGTTTGCTCTGTATATTCACCTCCATCGTCTCCCCTCGCTCCCGCGGACATTCGAGCTCTCCTGTCCGCTCTCCCAACACCATTTCTTCTGTTGGGAGATTTTAATGCCCATCACCCACTATGGGGTTCGCCAAGGGCTTGTGCGAGGGGAACTCTTCTTTCCGACATTTTTTATCAGTTCAATCTTTCCATCCTCAATACAGGTGCACCTACTTTTATTTCTGATTCTTCCGGTACATTCTCTCACCTGGACCTTGCCATATGCTCAATCCAGCTTGCACGTCGTCTTCAGTGGAACGTCGTCGCTGACACCTACTCCAGCGACCATTTCCCCTGCATCGTTTCTCTTCTGTCGCACCACGTACAGCATTCCAGAGTGCCTACCTGGATATTCGCAAAAGCCGACTGGAGCTTGTATTCCAGCATCGTGCATTTTGACGACCAGCCCTTCTCCGACATTAATCAACTAGTGCAGCACCTTACGTCTATTATTTTCTCAGCCGCCGAACGTGCAATACCCCGTTCATCCTCCCAACCTCGGCGGCCACCTGTTCCGTGGTGGAACGAGGATTGTCGGGACGCCGTTCGTGCCCGTAGGACTGCACTTAGGGTGTTTCGGCGCCACCCTACACTTGATAATTTGGTGACTTTTAAACAATCGCGCGCCAGGGCTCGTCGCATTATTCAGGATAGCAAGAAGGCATCTTGGGCTCGTTTTGTCGAGTCTTTTAATCGTTTTACGCCTTCATCCGTTGTTTGCGATAAACTTCGTCGCTTCTCAGGTAAAGTGTCACATTGTACTGTTTCTGGCCTTCAGGTTTCTAATGCCACCATAGTGGATCCGGCTGCCATCGCTAACACTCTGGGTTCTGCCTTTGAGGCGGTTTCCTGTTCAGACCATTATTCCGCCGGCTTTCGCTCTATTAAGGACCGGCAGGATTCCGCATCATATACTTTTCGGTCTGCTAATGATGAATGCTATAACGAACTATTCACAATGAAGGAGCTGGAGCACGCTCTTCATTGCTCTCGGCATTCCGCTCCCGGGCCGGACGGCATTCATGTCCTGATGTTAAAGAACCTTTCAGCCGACAGTAAACTCTTTCTCTTACAGGTCTATAACCGTATTTGGCAAAACGGCGTTTTTCCTTCCGTTTGGCGCGATGCCACCATTGTCCCTATACTTAAGCCTGGAAAGGATCGCCAACTACCTTCCAGCTACCGCCCTATCTCCCTCACCAGTTGCATTTGCAAGGTGATGGAGCGCATGATCAACGGGCGGTTGACATGGTGGCTTGAGTCTCAGAAACTTCTAGCGAACGCTCAGTGCGGGTTTCGTCGCTATCGCTCTACCGTCGACCATCTGGTGTCCTTGTCGACGCATATTATGAATGGATTTCTGAGAAAGTGTCAAACCGTGGCTGTATTTTTTGACCTGGAGAAAGCTTATGACACTTGTTGGAGGGGCGGCATTTTACGTACACTTCACGATTGGAATATCCGCGGTCGTCTTCCCATATTTCTTCGGGAGTTTATGACGGACCGCGTCTTTCGTGTACGTGTGGGCTCGGTTTTATCTCGTCGTTTTATTCAAGAGAACGGAGTACCGCAGGGCTCTGTACTCAGTGTCACACTTTTTGCGATTGCTATCAACCCCATTGTTGATTGTATTCCACCTGGCATTTCATCGTCCCTTTTTGTTGACGATTTCGCTATTTATTGTAGTTCACGGCGGACCTGTCTACTCGAACGCCGTCTCCAGAGCTGTATCGACCGTCTCTACGCCTGGAGTAACGCCAACGGCTTTAATTTCTCCGCCGAGAAATCCGTCTGCATCAACTTTTGGCGCCGGAAGTATTTCCCTCCGCCCTCTCTCCATCTTGGGTCAGGGATACTTCCGTTTGCAGACGAGGCGAAAATTTTGGGGTTGATTTTTGACAGGAAGTTGTGTTGGACCTCGCACGTTTCCTTTTTAAAAGCAAAGTGTGACCGTTCTCTTAATATTTTACGTGTTTTAAGTGGCACATCCTGGGGAGCTGATCGGACCGTCCTTCTTCGCCTTTATCGCTCTTTGGTCCGATCCAAGCTTGATTACGGGTGTATTGTTTATTCGTCGGCACGTCCATCTGTGTTACGTCGATTGAATGCCATTCACCATCGTGGCATAGGAGTCGCTACAGGGGCCTTTCCAACCAGCCCTGTTTTAGCCTGTATGCTGAAGCTGCAGAGCCTCCGCTGTCCTTCAGGCGTGAGATGCTCTTGTGCAGCTATGCTTGTCGACTCTCAAGCTTGCCTGACCACCCGTCCTTCGAGTTATTTTTCGAGGAGTCACTTGATCGTCACTATTTTATTAGCTCCTCTGCTTTGCTCCCACCAGGGGTTCGCTTTCGACAGCTCCTTCGGCTTTTAGACGTTCCGCCAGCGCCGACCCTTCCACGGGGGGAAACGCGTTTTCCTCCATGGTCTCGCGCTGAGGCCCACTGTCACCTTGGGCTAACGTCGATGCCGAAGCCTGAGACCCCTGCTTCAGTCTTTAGATCGGCTTTTTTAGAAGTACGGGCTCAATTCGGAGACTTCCATTTTATCTTTACCGATGGATCTAAGACTGAAGCTGGAGTTGGATGTGCCTTTGTTTCTGATCACTGTAGTTTTAAGTTTCGTTTACCTGTACAGTGTTCAATTTTTACCGCCGAACTTTTTAGCATTTATCAATCTATTTTATACATTCAGCGGCACGCCTTACAGCACTGTTTTATTTGTACGGACTCTCTGAGTGCCCTTCAGACTATTACTGCGCTGTACCATTACCACCCGCTTGTACAGCGCATACATGACCTGCTCCACTCGCTTGGTGTCACTGGCATCAGCGTGTCCTTCATGTGGATTCCAGGTCATGTGGGCATCTCAGGTAATGAGTCTGCCGACGCCGCTGCGAAATCGGCGATTTTATTACCCAGATTTTTTACCTCTGTTGTTCCCTCGTCAGATTCGTGTGTTATTTTACGTCGCCGCATCCTCTCGCGCTGGCGCGATGAGTGGACGGCCCTCCGGGGGAACAAGTTGCGGGAGGTTAAGCCTCTCCCGTTAATCTGGGGTACCTCTTCTCGTTCTTTACGTCGGGAAGAGGTACTTTTAGCCCGTTTACGAATTGGACATTGTCGTTTTAGTCATAGTTACCTGCTCAGTGGTGATCCCGCTCCGCTGTGTCAGCAGTGTGACGTGCCCTTAACGGTGCGTCACATTTTAACTGAGTGTCAAGTTTTAGCTCCACTGCGCGTTCGCCTGGGTCTGCCTGTTGGCATAGCCAACGTTTTGGCAGACGACGCGCATGCTGTAGAATGTCTTTTACGTTTTATAAGTGACATTGATTTTAATCGTCGCATTTGATGCGCTGAGCGTCTTTTAGCTTTGTTATTTTATTCTGTATGTTTTTATAGGGACTTACTCCCCAGTGACATATGGCGCTCATGTCCCGCATTCTACAGTTCTTGACACGTTTTAATCTTTTATTGGGTTTGCTTTTAGTGTGTTGGTTTTTGAGATATATTTATTGTTATTATTGTTGTTATTGTTATTCTTGTTGTTATTTTTATTCTTGTTGTTATTGTTATTGTTATGCTATTGTGAGTTTTAACTTTTTGGACATCGCGGGTTTGTGTCCCGTTTTTTAATTATGCGGTTTTTTTACCTTTTATATTTTGACCTTATATTTTACACATTGTAAGGGCGCTGATGACCCTAGCAGTTTAGCGCCCTTAAACCGCATATCATCATCATCATCATTCAAACGCAATGCAGTGATGAATTCATTGTGAGTCACTTGTTTGGGTATGACGCAAGTGCAGCTGGATGAGATTTGAAACTATATTGTTATGGTTGAAAATCAGAGAACACTTTCAGTAAATAATAATACTCTAAGTGCTTGCATTCAACATTTCTGGTTGTTGCATTCAGTATTGCTATCACAGAGGTGTAATGGGAATGTGTACCTAATGTAATGTATTCAAGTGGCAAAAAAAGGCAATAAGATGTATTGCTAATTTGAATTATAACCATCCGTGCAGACAATTTTTCCAAAACTTAAAATCATGACTGTGCCAGCATTGTACATACACCATTCTCTGATATTTGCTAAAATGTGCGCTTTGACAGACAATACATAGTTACTCAACACAAAATAATTCAGTCTTAGATTTACCTTTTTCTGGATTATCAAAAATATATAACAGTCACAAATATTTAGGATTACATATGTATAATAAACTTCCGGGTCACATTACCTCACTAGCCATTCATAGATACAAAACATTTCTGAATAAATGGCTAAAAATAAAGCATTTTATTCAAAAGAAGGTTTCTCTGAATGCAACAATTTTCACAAGATGAGCAAATAACTAAATGAGCTTAGTGTTAATTAGCTCCAGTTTAGCACCATTACATAAATTTAATGTACTAAATTTTAAATTATATATGAAGTCCCTAATATTGTATAATATCATCAATGTATTGTAATAATAATTTTAATATTGTACATATGTATAGTATTAAGAACTAAAATCAAATACAATGTTGTAAAACAGCCTGATGGTCAATAAACTCTAAACTCTGTTCTTACACAACATTCTAATATTCATGATTATTAATAACAGCTGTTCAGCTAATAGTGTACCAGATCTCTATACAATGATTCAGTTATTTAAGTTGAGCGTGATGTTGGCAACAGCTGAAAAGTCATTTTTAAATGTCAAAAGAATAAAAGGTTTCTAAGAAGCATAATGACAAACAAGGTTATGTGCTTCAGCAATTGTGAGCACAGAAAATGAAACATACCAGAAATTAAAATCTATTGAGAATTGTGAGCAAATCCATAACACTGAAATAGAAATGCATTGGAGAACTCTAGTATCAATTTGGTGAGTTCCATAATTTATTTACTTGATTTTAATTTAAATTTGTTGATTAACAATTTGTTCATGGAAGTTGCACTTCGAATAGTGTAACCTGAATTACTACAGCAACCCATATTATGCTTTATTTGGTTTTATAATTATAGTTTATCTTTTTTATAGTTATACTTCATGCTTTATTTTGTATATAATGTATTTCTTTCACACAAATAAGCTTCAGTACATTAAATTTTTTGTGACAGTAAAGTAAAGGTACTCGTCCACGATGCCAGTTTTATGGCATGCTACTTTTCTTGCGGGCCACAAATGTGGCATGTTCTGTTTACATACAGCTTGCAAAGTTGCACGATTTCGAGTTGCGCCACTATAAAAGTGGCATGTCCACAGAAATGTTGCACCAAGCGTTTACACAATGCTATATTTGTGGCGGTAATTTTTCTGCATGCCACTTTTTAGTCAGCTGTGTGCTTTGTATGGCAAATATTTCATCTGATAATGAAGTTTTATCCGTAGCATGCCTGTCTCTTATTTTACTTCGTCGACGTAGAGAAAAACGTAAAAGGACGGCCAGAAAGTGTAGGGTAAGAGAGTGGATTTTAAGTCGCGAATATTGTGGGGTTGTAAACAACTTGCTGCAAGAGCTCTACGATGGAGATCAAAATTTAGAATTATCTGCTTAGAAGAATAGCACCTGTAATACAGAAGCAAGATACAATAATGAGAAGGTCAATATCAGCAACAGAACGTCTTGTGTTGACACTGAGATTTCTAGCCACAGGTAATTCGGCTTAAGATAATGGAGCAGCAACATTACCAAGTTTAATATATAACACGTTCGGTTGTCATCTATATAATCACTGTGATTTTTTTTAGGCAGCAGCTATCAGTCAAAGATGTATTTATTTCTTATATTTGGCACAATAAGAACTAAGACTTTATGCCGTTGCAAAGAACTGCAAGTATGAATCCCCATACTGCAGCAAAAAACGTTAGGAATTCAAGAAGTATTTTTTGCCATGAAGGAGAGGTTCCATGGCAATATCGCTACATTTAAAGTGAGTTTGTTGGTACTTACCAAAGAATCTATTCATCTACTGCATCATTATTGGTGCTGGTGTGGTAAAACATAAACTGCAGAGCATCATAAAATTCCCATTTTGTTTTATACTTGTCTTTGCACCACTTCCAGATTTCCCTGCATTCATTTCGTTCCTTTCGTTGGTGAACTTGGTTCTCAACCTGTAGATTTTTACTTTAATTTCCTCTGCTGACATGTAGAACTCTATTTCTATATCATGTAACGCATTTTGTCGCTTTTGTTTATTTCTGTAATCCGCAGTGTCTACTCTCCACAAGCAATCTTTGGTCTCAATCATTTCAATAAACTTTTTTGTCATTTCCCTCGTCCATTTATTGTTAAGGACATTATTAGCTATGAAGAAATAAATTGTCACCGTACTGCAATAAATTGTTCGTATTGTTAAGGAAATAAAATGCACGTATCTATCTTAATTCTGTATTTAGTGTAACACAAATTATAATCCTTGTACCTACCTCTCAAACAGATATTTACTTTCACAGCATATGACATAACAAAGTTGCACGGAATACGCCACAAAAGTTTTCTAAACTGTTCAATCCGCTTTCAGATGGCGCAACTTTCTTTTTTTCGCTGCGTACACGAAGCAACTTCCTAAGTTGCACGCCACTTAGAAGTTGCGCTGAATTTGAGTTGCGCATGCAATTTTCCTACTTGCTTGGCAGTTTACACGATGCATCTCCACTTTTGTTGCGCAGTTCGAAGTTGCAAGCCATTTAAGTTGCATCGTGGACAAGTACCTTAAGTTTGTCTCACAAAAATAATGTTAAGTTATACAGGAACATACTACAATAAGAGAACAATACTAAAGAATGAAAATCTGTGTCACTCTTAGTCTCTGTACAACACTCTTGAGGTTGATTAATTTTAAGCTTTAGGTGAGTTACAAGGTTTTCTTCTTTCAGACACAACCATTTAGAATTTAAAATCCAATTGAGCTTCTCTCAACTAAAGCAGGAGGAACCATAATTACCTTCATTGCCAGCTTACTTAGTGTAGACATCTTAGGTCCTGAATTGCAATCTCCAGTTAAAGTTCCAGTTTAATATTAACTGAGAGTTATTCCAAATTTTCTTATTATGACCTTCGGTTAACAGCTAACTGGGAGTTACTCTTAGCAATGAGCTAACCGCCATATTGGGTATTGGTTGGTTTATCGAAGTTGCACAGGTAGCTGTAATTTCTATTACATTTCTGCTGCATAATGCCTCCAACAGCATACTTAGCATTTTCGCTCGCTCTCTCTCTCTCTCTCTCTCTCTCTCTTTTTTTTTTTTTTTTTTTTAAGGTGCATAGAAGTAGTATTTGCTTAATTTAATGAACTGATACTAACCCGATATTCATAAAAGCATCCAACTTATTTTGCAAGCAACCCTTACAAAGTATTTTAATGGTGGAAAACTTATATTCCAAAATGCCCTATTTTCCTACTAACCTGTAGGAAGTCGAAAGTAAAAATCTATATAAGGTAACACTTTGAAATCACGCAAAATATTTCTGCACTAATCTACAGAAATATATTAAGGTCAAAATCCTACGTAACATATGCTTTTTATTTTTTTTTGTGTGGTGTTTTTCCTCCAAACATAAGTATTTATTAATCATTTCGCTAAGGTTAATATTTTCACACTAACAATCACAGAGCATATTCACAGTGAAACTTATATAATTGAATATTCTGAAATGTTTTAATCCAGCAAAAGCTCTACATTATTCTTTTTATGGCAAGGTGAACAGCTCAGATATTATTCATATTATAGGAATAAGATCTCGGAAGAAATTAATGTGAGGAGAGGAATGAGGAAATTGGGAAATGATTCAGATTAATCAAAACTGCATTATAGCTTTATTTTCTATCACACTTATGCTCTGTAATAATTTGTAGCAGCACAACCTCTTCCTAAGTTTATGGCCTTCTTAGTTTTAATTGTACACACTTGACGAAAGTGTTTCTTAAATTAACAACACAAATTTCAGTTTAGTGGAATAAGCTAATACCTCCATGTCATACAAACTCCTGGCAGAAATAAAATAAGACTAGGCTTTGAATATTTCAAGAGCAACATTAATACAATAATTATTAGCATATGTTAGAATCAAGAGACACTCCTGCCTTCTCTGCTACCAACGTGTTTCTATTAATGCAAAATCTATTTCTCCATTGACCTAAATAAACTATTATTTAGAGTGAAACCTCATATTATGACCTAATACTTTGAAATACCCTAACTGCACTACATGTACAGTTATCTATTTAACACTACCTTCAAGAACTATATTAATGGCAAATAATTCATTTTTAAACATACCGAAACACTTAACCTATTCCAA
Organism: Deroplatys truncata; assembly: GCA_030765065.1. NCBI lineage: Eukaryota > Metazoa > Arthropoda > Insecta > Mantodea > Mantidae > Deroplatys > Deroplatys truncata. The sequence continues at coordinate 498,428,214 of CM060990.1, read as the reverse complement.
ACTCACTGCAATTAAATTAACAGTATAACCCTAACAAATGTCACTATCTAACCTATACAAATCATATTATCAAAAGCAAGCATGCTTTATTACGTTCCTAAATGTTTCAAGCCTATTATCAAGCTATCAGAAATGATCTATATTAATCACGAAAGCCCAACACACTAATTTAATAAAACTATAGATTTTATTATACACATAAATCAGATAGCAAGCTCAAGAGAGTTACAGCAAAAAGTTTATTTTGAAGATCTAATGCTACTAGTTTCCATCTAGGTGGCATGAAATCGCACACAAAAATGTTGCCAACCATACCGAATTGTTAACAAACTCCAGGTTAACTAACCTACAGTTACCTAGCATGCACTCTGTTTAAAACAACAGTTAGCAATAACTACAGGTTAGTAAACCTCGACTTTTAACCGGAGATTGCAATACAAGCCCTTAGCAGAATGTTTCTGCCAGAAGGATGAAGCAGTAACAGAAGACAGATTTTCTCAATGTATCATTGCTGTATATCTTGATATTTCTTCCACTGGAACATCACGTTAGAATAGCATTTCAGGTCACCTAAAGTGAAGATGGAAGAAATCTATTCAGGAACACCAAATGTTGGATCTAAATTCTGAACTTTCTCCCAGAAGTTTTTTGTAGGATGTTATTCATGCATATATTTCTCAACTTTCCTACATGCTACACCAGAACTTTGAAGCATAGGAAGAAGTGATGATAGAAGCAACCAGATCTGTGTTGTATCAGTATTATCTGATTCCAAAACCTGTATTTGTTTACAAATACCAACATATTTCAGATATAGCTCTGAGTTGAAGTTGAATGGTTTTATTTTCAACCAGTCATTTTAAATGTGTTACAGCAGCACTCCCTTCACCATCTTTCAGATCAATCCAATGTTTAACTGCATTGAAATTCATGAGATATTTTCCTGCCTTTAGTCATGTGTCCCAATGTGTGTTTACAGGAACTGGAGGTCGATCAAATATTTCTGATTCTTTTAAGCAGTCCAGTAATCTCTCCCTTTTGGCTGATGTTTTCACTAAAGCAGTCTTAACAGCTGCAATGAATTCATCAGCAATTTTGAGCGAAAGTCTAATCTCTTCAGCCTAAAGATGCAACACATGAACCCAACAGGTAGAATGTAGAAGTTGAGATGCAACTCAGCCAATCGCCTCCAGCAGAAAGCATATATGTTGTACTGTCCGATATTAAAACAATAAAGTTAGAGCTATGAACACCAATACGAGCTAGTGTGTCAAGTATTAAATTTACTATAACATATGCATTGCAATGTGGTATATGATTTTTGTTTTCACAAGACAGGGTTTTTCGCATATGATACCCAATGGAGCAACAAGAACATTCACCACCTTACAATTCTTAATGTCATTTCATCAACCTTTAGGTAAACAGAATATCGTTCACATTTTGACTTGGTTTCCTGAAAGTCGTCTTCAGCACACTTGACAACATATTTTCTCAGAGTGGTTTCACTGGGAGCCAGTTTCATACTTGTAGCTGTTGATGTCCACTGATGAAACTGTTTCATCACAGAAGACATGGAATGGAATACCAGCAGAAGTGAATGCTTTGAGCATTTCTTTCATATTACCCTTTGAACCTTCCATATGCTGCCATACTGGGTATAGAACTGGTATGTATGCTGCTATCACTGCCTGAAGTTGGACCATGCCCATCACTCTATTTTTAAGATCTCTGTTTAAAACTTTCCACGTGCTTTTGTATAGTAGTCTTTTATTCAAAATTAATGTACTCTGAACATAAGGTACATAAACATTTCCCCTTTTCAGCCACAAAATAATCTGTGGGAAACTCATGAAATCTTTGAATTGCATTTGCAGCAATTTTTGGCATGCTGATGCTCAATAGATGTAAACTGCTCTGATACAGATTGTGCACTGAGCATAAAACTGTTAAACTTTACGTACAAGATGTTTGTTGTTGAAATCTTAGCTTTTCATTGTTGCTGGAAATATTTTAAGCTTTGCATAGAACCTATTGTTACATTTTAAACAGGAATTTTCCAAGAATTATGCTTTGCATTACATATTGTGCTTTTAAAGCTTATTTTATCCATACTCTTAGACCCCAAAATCATGTTCTGGGTAACAATCACATGTTTAAAGCCCTGTTATGCTTATTATGCTTTTGGGTTGGTCTAAAAATTATGTACATAAGCGTGCATATGCAGTATAGATACCTTGCTGGGATCTGTGTAAAATATAGTTTAAAAACTGAGTGTGTACTACCATTTAAACTAAATCTTAGGACTTTGGATTAATTATTATAATATTAATGATGTATTATTATATTAAAGTATAGAAAAGTAAAATTTTTTAAATTAAGCAAGAGCGACATTACATGTCTTCTTGCAGGTACCAACAATTTGCTTTCCCCACTCTATAGTATATCTTTGCAATTTGCTTCAAACAAAACCTATAAGTGCATTTAGTTTTTGCATTTTAAACTCCCATCTTTTCAATTTATATTAATATGCTTTCTTCACATGCAGATATAGATCATCGTTACTTTCCACGATCATTTGTCATCATTTATGTTGGCTGACTCCATTTTTTCATAAAAATACCCTGATGACATTTATAAATTCATACGAATACAGATCATGTAAACCAGTAGAATGAACGCATGTTTCTCTTTTTCCTCGACATGCTCAATTTCAACCCAAATGTTCATTGTTACATAAGTAGAAATGTTAAGAAATAGGGATATTGTATGGTATATGAGTAGGAGCTGCATTCACCATATACATTGCACACATGCATCTACTACAGGATTATCGTTATTACTTTCAAAACATTATTAAACAGAAAGAACACTACTGGACATTGTGGTTAGGTTAGCATATTAATTACATTTTGTCACTTTTGTACTATATTAACATGTTACACAACTCCCGTCACATGTATCCCACCTGAGGCATTATGGGAGTGTTGCTAGTCTTGCTCTTCTGCTGCCAACATTGAGGGCCCTAAGCCACAAAGCATAGCCGAGAGATGTTTTTTATAAGTAGAAGAGTGAAGCAGTTGTGGCCGAGGAGCGTCGACAGGGTGTGGCCATAGGATCTGTGAGACTAAACTCCAATGGTCCATGACAATCCTTTAGCCACATTTTTTCTTCTTTAGTTGGTAATTCTTTATCACAAAATGTCGCCAGTACCCATTATATAAGAACGGCCGCTATAAAGGCAGAGTGTTAAGCAAAATGACTTCATTCCGGCAGCAACTCCTACACAAAAGCAACCCCTTTTCTCAACTGATACTGTTGGATATCAAAACGTCCCGTTTAGTAAATGTTTATGGTGAATTACGCTCCTACTCACCTACCGTACTGGTGCCAGAAATAGCAATAAAACATTGGAGAATGCAATAAATGACCTGTTTGTGATCTGCCTTTGTAAATATTAAGTTCACACGTTCAATGAAAATGCACACGAGTTGCCTTGTTTTGCCAATATTTCCCAAGTAAATTTTTGTTGAGACACTGACACTGATACGTTTCCAAGATATCGCTGTGCTGCTTTACAATAAAATTGTGTCAAGCACGTGTTCGTTTCTGCAGAGAAAGTCTTACAATTGTCCGACATTTTAATTCACAAATGAACAGCATGGAACAACGGTCCACATACAACACTGAATCCACGAGTAAAGCGATAACCGCCTTCTCTAATGCTCAGAGTTGATGCTTGTTCATGAAAAGACAATGTTATCGATGTCTGATCGTGGTTATTTAATGGTCTTACAGTGAGGGGCATGCTGAAATTTTTATTGCTACCTAAGTGAGAAAATTGGTGATATCGATAAAACTGAGCAATCTCTCAGGAGAAACCTCTCGAGAGCAAAACGGAGTAAACTATTCTCCAAGAGCAAAATCTCTGTTTCGTATCAATAAAAACTGTTTACGTGTGCAGAGCATTTTCTCCCACAGAACAGCAAAGTATTAGAAGTGCAACTCTCGTGTTAAACGTTGGAAACACGAGGGCGATCGCAGCGTGAGTAGTGATCTGGGATGGAACTAAACTATGAAAAATCGTGCTCTCGGATGATGATGTCACTCGTAGCTACTATAGCTGTATTTTTCATACCTGCCTAGCTGTCTGCTCAGCTGATCATATGTTCCAATACTGTATCGCTACTGACGACGTACAAAGTTAATTACGTGAGCTTCAATAATCGTGATTGCACTTTGAGTTATTCATATTTCTTTTTAAAGGAGTCGTTTAAAGCTCACATGAAATAACTTGTCACTGTCATCTGTAGCAGTACAATATTAGAACACAATTATGATCAGTTGAACACCTCACAGCTAGGCTAGTATGAAAAACACAACTGTTCATTCCTGTGTAACTTATTAAATTATCCAATAGTCGGCACATACATTGCTTTTTATATAATATTATTGGCGTTAATAGTGGTTGCTGAATGTTTCTATGTCATAATACATAATGGTCACATTTAAATTTTTGAGAGTGAATGAGATCCAGCACCTTGCAATAATTTCTTCTGCATGCTTCATAGTAAAATTTTTTGCACTTAAACTGCCTCCATGGTTTGTTTGAACTTCCAACCAACAGTAGGATGTGAAATTTGACAGGAAAATTGTAAGAATAACACATGTTTGACACTTATTTTATTCTACTCTAGATAGCGCAATACAATTTGACATAACTTAAATCCATTTCCTACAAAGAAACTTCTGCACACATTATATGCAATAGTGTAGCTATTGTTTGTCATTCACTAAATTGCTATTAGCAGTGCAATAAATGTCATTAGCAAGTTTCACCACACCATTTAACACTATTAATGCCATTGTCACTCTCTGTGCTCTGACTTGAAGCACCATCACTGGACACAAATAGCCACAACTTAACTCCAACTTTCCATTGTGTATATCCTAGAATTAAATAGAACACACATGTTTAAACTACCCTTAAAAGTAGGTTTCTGAAAAGAGAAATTGCTTACATTAAGGAAAAATGTGTGGTTACAAATACCTTGTGATTATATTACACACTATCCACTGTAAACCAGAGTTCTCTCTGATGTAAACAAAGCATATGCTTCCTCTTGTCTTTCCCCTCAGGGGCTCACCTTATGTGAGTACGGGTTTTTGGCGCACCCGGGGGTTCCCGAGCCAATCATCGCCACATTCATCCCCTCACCCCCATCCGGTCGCGGTGGGTTCTTCAAGTGACCGGTGGACCCAAGGTAGGCTCTCGTGCGTTCTTTACATTCCATTCATACCGCACCTCACCGTCGTTTCTTTCTTCCCTTATCACTTTCCGGCCATTTCGCACCACGACATTCGCATATCTCTCTTTTTCTTCCCCGCCGGCCTACCTTGCGTGCGAAACGCCCACACAGTTTTAGTTTCTTTTATCTTTTTATTTAAATCCTCCGTGGACACAGCCTGACGGATACCCGCGCACCGCGTGCGCAGCTGGGTGAGTGGGTAATGGCGTCATCCCCACCACCCGGGGTCGTCATGTAGGGTTGTTGTTCGTATCCGCTGTTCAACTGCAGTCCCGCGGGGGGGCCATTGCATGAGCTGCTGGCTTCCGACGGCGATTGGGTCCCTCTGTCTATGTTCTGGGAGGTGTGACCCTAGGGTGAGCCCCTGAGTACGGGTTTTTGGCGCACCCGGGGGTTCCCGAGCCAATCATCGCCACATTCATCCCCTCACCCCCATCCGGTCGCGGTGGGTTCTTCAAGTGACCGGTGGACCCAAGGTAGGCTCTCGTGCGTTCTTTACATTCCATTCATACCGCACCTCACCGTCGTTTCTTTCTTCCCTTATCACTTTCCGGCCATTTCGCACCACGACATTCGCATATCTCTCTTTTTCTTCCCCGCCGGCCTACCTTGCGTGCGAAACGCCCACACAGTTTTAGTTTCTTTTATCTTTTTATTTAAATCCTCCGTGGACACAGCCTGACGGATACCCGCGCACCGCGTGCGCAGCTGGGTGAGTGGGTAATGGCGTCATCCCCACCACCCGGGGTCGTCATGTAGGGTTGGTGTTCGTATCCGCTGTTCAACTGCAGTCCCGCGGGGGGGCCATTGCATGAGCTGCTGGCTTCCGACGGCGATTGGGTCCCTCTGTCTATGTTCTGGGAGGTGTGACCCTGGGGTGAGCTAGGTATAGATAGGCCACTCACCCAAGCCGGGGTAACGCCCGGGAAGTCAGAGCCCGAGGTCGGAGACGGTTGCAATGGTGGAGGATTTTTTTCGCTATGGAGCACCCTTTCTCCATTGTTAACAACAAGCGCCGCAAAGTTTTTGTAACAGAAGTAGCACCGCCAACAGCTGGTTGTTACTTAGTGATTACCCGTACAGAGGAGGGACAATCATTCGAGAAGGTGAACCCTTTTATTATCCAGAAGGGCATTGACTCAATTGCTGGTCCGGTTCTTTCCTGCACTCGTCTTCGTAATGGTTCGTTGCTAGTTCAAAGCAAATCCGAGGCACAAAGTAAGTCCTTGTTGAGCGCCACGCTTCTCCACGGTTATCCTATCCGTGTTGAGAAGCACCGCACCTTGAATTCTTGTAGAGGCGTTGTCACCACGCATAGCCTCGATGGTATCTCTGACGAAGACCTGGTGGAATATCTTGCAGACCAGAGGGTGACAGCGGTTCATCGAGTGCAGGCCAAACGCGACGGCGTGTTGGTACCCACTCGTACCCTGTTTATTACATTTGATGGCGTCGATCTGCCCACGAGCATTTCCGCAGGGTACGAACGGATTTCTGTGAGGCCTTATATTCCTAGACCTCTGCGTTGTTTTAAATGCCAACGTTTTGGGCATACGCAAGTCTCATGTAAGAGTGCCGTTAACATCTGTGCAACCTGTAGCCAGCCCTCACACGAAGGTACCTGTTCAACAGAACCCGTCTGCGTTAATTGTAAAGGGTCTCATTCTGCTTCGTTTGCCGACTGTCCGCGGTACTTGGACGAGAAGGCGATCCAGGAGATCCGGGTAAAGGAAAAACTCTCCTTCGCTGAAGCCCGGAGGCGTTACCATGCGCGCCAACCTTCACTCCTGCGATCTGGCACATTTAGTTCTGTTGTTGCCTCGCCAGTACCACGCGTAGATGCCGAAACTCAGACCTGGACCTTGACTGGATTAACCGCCACTACCATCCGGCCGTCTATTAAGGCTACAGTTACCAAGCCGTATAAACCTGGTCCCAAGTCAATGAAGTCGCAAGCCGTTGAAAAGAAGCCCAAGCAGAAATTACGTAGGGAAGATTTTTTGAAAGACCCTCCGCGTGCGCGCGGTAAGAAAAGTTCACCTTCTCCTCCTCGGAGGTCGCTGTCCCAGGAAGGTCCTGGGACAAGCCGCGCTCAGCGGCACCCTTCACCCATCGCCCCCCTCAGGGGCTCACCTTATGTGAGTACGGGTTTTTGGCGCACCCGGGGGTTCCCGAGCCACTCATCGCCACCTTCATCCCCTCACCCCCATCCGGTCGAGGTGGGTTCTTCAAGTGACCGGTGGACCCAAGGTAGGCTCTCGTGCGTTCTTTGCATTCCATCCATACTGCACCTCACCATCGTTTCTTTCTTCCCTTATCACTTTCCGGCCATTTCGCACCACGACATTCGCATATCTCTCTTTTTCTTCCCCGCCGGCCTACCTTGCGTGCGAAACGCCCACACAGTTTTAGTTTCTTTTATCTTTTTATTTAAATCCTCCGTGGACACAGCCTGACGGATACCCGCGCACCGTGTGCGCAGCTGGGTGAGTGGGTAATGGCGTCATCCCCACCACCCGGGGTCGTCATGTAGGGTTGTTGTTCGTATCCGCTGTTCAACTGCAGTCCCGCGGGGGGGCCATTGCATGAGCTGCTGGCTTCCGACGGCGATTGGGTCCCTCTGTCTATGTTCTGGGAGGTGTGACCCTGGGGTGAGCTAGGTATAGATAGGCCACTCACCCAAGCCGGGGTAACGCCCGGGAAGTCAGAGCCCGAGGTCGGAGACGGTTGCAATGGTGGAGGATTTTTTTCGCTATGGAGCACCCTTTCTCCATTATTAACAACAAGCGCCGTAAAACTTTAGTAACAGAAGTAGCACCGCCAACAGCTGGTTGTTACTTAGTGATTACCCGTACCGAGGAGGGACAATCATTCGAGAAGGTGAACCCTTTTATTATCCAGAAGGGCATTGACTCAATTGCTGGTCCGGTTCTTTCCTGCACTCGGCTTCGTAATGGTTCGTTGCTAGTTCAAAGCAAATCCGAGGCACAAAGTAAGTCCTTGTTGAGCGCCACGCTTCTCCACGGTTATCCTATCCGTGTTGAGAAGCACCGCACCTTGAATTCTTGTAGAGGCGTTGTCACCACGCATAGCCTCGATGGTATCTCTGACGAAGACCTGGTGGAATATCTTGCAGACCAGAGGGTGACAGCGGTTCATCGAGTGCAGGCCAAACGCGACGGCGTATTGGTACCCACTCGTACCCTGTTTATTACATTTGATGGCGTCGATCTGCCCACGAGCATTTCCGCAGGGTACGAACGGATTTCTGTGAGGCCTTATATTCCTAGACCTCTGCGTTGTTTTAAATGCCAACGTTTTGGGCATACGCAAGTCTCATGTAAGAGTGCCGTTAACATCTGTGCAACATGTAGCCAGCCCTCACACGAAGGTACCTGTTCAACAACCCCCGTCTGCGTTAATTGCAAAGGGTCTCATTCTGCTTCGTTTGCCGACTGTCCGCGGTACTTGGACGAGAAGGCGATCCAGGAGATCCGGGTAAAGGAAAAACTCTCCTTCGCTGAAGCCCGGAGGCGTTACCATGCGCGCCAACCTTCCCTCCTGCGATCTGGCACATTTAGTTCTGTTGTTGCCTCGCCAGTACCACGAGTAGATGCTGAAACTCAGACCTGGACCTTGACTGGATTAACCGCCACTACCATCCGGCCGTCTATTAAAGCTACTGTTACCAAGCCTTATAAACCTGGTCCAAAGTCAATGAAGTCGCAAGCCGCTGAAAAGAAGCCCAAGCAGAAACTACGTAGGGAAGATTTCTTGAAAGACCCTCCGCGTGCGCGCGGTAGCAAAAGTTCACCTTCTCCTCCTCGGAGGTCGCTGTCCCAGGAAGGTCCTGGGACAAGCCGCGCTCAGCGGCACCCCTCACCCATCGCCACCCAGAACCGATTCACGGCGCTTGAATCGGTTTCTGGCACTGAGCGCGTGGGCCCTCCCTCCGAGGAAGCTATGGAGTCTGACCAACTCCATACAAAAAGCCCGAGCCCAAAGGTTAAACAAAAGGTAATTTTAAGCCGCCCTTCTAAGTAGACAGTTTATCCCTTTTATTCATGGCTATCCTGAGCTGGAATGTACGTGGTGTACGATCGCATAGGGCGGAACTGCAACTTTTATTGCGTTCCCATTCACCTATGGTCGTGTGTTTGCAGGAGACCAAGCTTCGCCCTCACGACCCTTTCGATCTCCGAGGGTACACTCCGGTTCGCTACGATCTTGAACCGGAGGAGGGTGCTCCTGCTCATGGAGGTGTTATGTTGTTGGTGCGTAATGACGTTCATTTTCAAACTATCACACTTACGTCCGACTTGCAAGCTGTTGCCATTAGACTGCAGTTACCCGGTTTTTTCTTTTCTGTTTGTTCTGTGTATACACCTCCATCGTCTCCCCTCGCTCCCGCGGACATTCGATCTCTCCTGTCCGCTCTCCCAACACCATTTCTTCTGTTGGGAGATTTTAATGCCCATCACCCACTATGGGGTTCGCCAAGGGCTTGTGCGAGGGGAACTCTTCTTTCCGACATTTTTTATCAGTTCAATCTTTCCATCCTCAATACAGGTGCACCTACTTTTATTTCTGATTCTTCTGGTACATTTTCTCACCTGGACCTTTCCATTTGCTCACTCCAGCTTGCACATCGTCTCCAGTGGAACGTCGTCGCTGACACCTACTCCAGCGACCATTACCCCTGCATCGTTTCTCTTCTGTCGCACCACGTACAGCATTCCAGAGTACCTACCTGGATATTCGCAAAAGCCGACTGGAACTTGTATTCCAGCCTCGTGCATTTTGACGACCAGCCCTTCTCCGACATTAACCAACTAGTGCAGCACCTTACGTCTATTATTTTCTCTGCCGCCGAACGCGCAATACCCCGTTCATCCTCCCAACCTCGGCGGCCACCTGTTCCGTGGTGGAACGAGGATTGTCGGGACGCCGTTCGTGCTCGTAGGGCTGCACTTAGGGTGTTTCGGCGCCACCCTACACTTGCTAATTTGGTGACTTTTAAACAATCGCGCGCCAGGGCTCGTCGCACTATTCAGGATAGCAAGAAGGCGTCGTGGGCTCGTTTTGTCGAGTCTTTTAATCGCTTTACGCCTTCATCTGTTGTTTGGGATAAACTTCGTCGCTTCTCAGGTAAAGTGTCGCATTGTACTGTTTCTGGCCTACAGGTTTCTAATGCCACCATAGTGGATCCGGCTGCCATCGCTAACACTCTGGGTGCTGCCTTTGAGGCGGTATCCAATTCGGACCATTATTCCGCCGGCTTTCGCTCTATCAAAGACCGGCTGGATTCCGACACCTTTAATTTTCGATCTGCTAATATTGAGTGTTATAATGAACTTTTCACAATGAGGGAGCTGGAGCATGCTCTTCATTGCTCTCGGCACTCCGCTCCTGGGCCGGACGGCATTCATGTCCTGATGTTAACGAACCTTTCAGCCGACAGTAAACTCTTTCTCTTACAGGTCTATAACCGTATTTGGCAGGACGGCATTTTTCCTTCCGTTTGGCGCGAAGCCACCATTGTCCCTATACTTAAGCCTGGGAAGGATCGCCAACTACCTTCCAGCTACCGCCCTATCTCCCTCACCAGTTGCATTTGCAAGGTGATGGAGCGCATGATCAACGGGCGGTTGACATGGTGGCTTGAGTCTCAGAAACTTCTAGCGAACGCTCAGTGCGGGTTTCGTCGCTATCGCTCTACCGTCGACCATCTGGTGTCCTTGTCGACGCATATTATGAATGGATTTCTGAGAAAGTGTCAAACCGTGGCAGTATTTTTTGACCTGGAGAAAGCTTATGACACTTGTTGGAGGGGCGGCATTTTACGTACACTTCACGATTGGAATATCCGCGGTCGTCTTCCCATATTTCTTCGGGAGTTTATGACGGACCGCGTCTTTCGTGTACGTGTGGGCTCGGTTTTATCTCGTCGTTTTATTCAAGAGAACGGAGTACCGCAGGGCTCTGTACTCAGTGTCACACTTTTTGCGATTGCTATCAACCCCTATGTTGATTGTATTCCACCTGGCATTTCATCGTCCCTTTTTGTTGACGATTTCGCTATTTATTGCAGTTCACGGCGGACCTGTCTACTCGAACGCCGTCTCCAGAGCTGTATCGACCGTCTCTACGCCTGGAGTAACGCCAACGGCTTTAATTTCTCCGCCGAGAAATCCGTCTGCATCAACTTTTGGCGCCGGAAGTATTTCCCTCCGCCCACTCTCCATCTTGGGCCAGGGATACTTCCGTTTGCAGACGAGGCGAAATTTTTGGGGTTGATTTTTGACAGGAAGTTGTGTTGGACCTCGCACGTTTCCTTTTTAAAAGCAAAGTGTGACCGTTCTCTTAATCTTTTACGTGTTTTAAGTGGCACATCCTGGGGAGCTGATCGGACCGTCCTTCTTCGCCTTTATCGCTCTTTGGTCCGATCCAAGCTTGATTACGGGTGTATTGTTTATTCGTCGGCACGTCCATCTGTGTTACGTCGATTGAATGCCATTCACCATCGTGGCATAAGAGTCGCTACAGGGGCCTTTCCAACTAGCCCCGTACCCAGTCTGTACGCAGAAGCTGCAGAGCCTCCGCTGTCCTTCAGGCGTGAGATGCTCTTGTGCAGCTATGCTTGTCGACTCTCAAGCTTGCCTAACCACCCGTCCTTCGATGTATTTTACGAGGATTCGCTTGACCGGCAATATTTAGTTCGCTCCTCTGCATTGCTCCCTCCAGGGGTTCGATTTCGACTGCTACTTCGGCATTTGGACGTTACGCCAGCGCCGGCCCTTCCACGGGGGGAAACGCGTTTTCCTCCATGGTCCCGCGCTGAGGCCCACTGTCACCTTGGGCTAACGTCAATGTCGAAGACTGAGACCCCTGCTTCAGTCTTTAGATCGGCTTTTTTAGAAGTACGGGCTCAATTCGGGGACTTCCATTTTATCTTTACCGATGGATCTAAGACTGAAGCTGGAGTTGGATGTGCCTTTGTTTCTGGTCACTGTAGTTTTAAGTTTCGTTTACCTGCACAATGTTCAATTTTTACCGCCGAACTTTTTAGCATTTATCAATCTATTTTATACATTCAGCGGCACGCCTTACAGCACTGTTTTATTTGTACGGACTCTCTGAGTGCCCTTCAGACTATTACTGCGCTGTACCATTACCACCCGCTTGTACAGCGCATACATGACCTGCTCCACTCGCTTGGTGTCTCTGGCATCAGCGTGTCCTTCATGTGGATTCCAGGTCATGTGGGCATCTCAGGGAATGAGTCTGCCGACGCCGCTGCGAAATCGGCGATTTTATTACCCAGATTTTTTACTTCTGTTGTTCCCTCGTCTGATTCGTGTATTATTTTACGTCGCCGCATCCTCTCGCGCTGGCGCGATGAGTGGACGGCCCTCCGGGGGAACAAATTGCGGGAAGTTAAGCCTTTCCCGTTGATCTGGGATACCTCTTCTCGTTCTTGTCGTCGGGAAGAGGTAATTTTAGCTCGTCTACGGATTGGACATTGTGTTTTTAGTCATAGGTATTTGCTCAGTGGTGACCCCGCACCACTCTGTGGGCAGTGTGTCGTGCCCTTAACGGTGCGTCACATTTTAACAGAGTGTCAGGTTTTAGCTGCATTGCGTGCTCGTGTGGGTCTGCCTGTTGGCCTAGCCAACGTTTTGGCAGACGACACGCGTGCTGTAGAATGTGTTTTACGTTTTATTCATGACAGTGATTTTAATCTGCGCATTTAATGCGTTGGGCGCCTGTTGGCTTAGTACTTTTATTCTGTCTGTTTTTATGGGAACTCTTATCCCCAGTGGACATTTGGCGCTCATGTCCCTCGCATTCTACAGTTCCTGACACGTTTTAATCGTTTCTTGCCCTTGCTTTTAGTGTGTTGATTTTTCAGAACTTTGTATTGTTATTGTTATTCTTGTTGTTCTTGTTATTATTGTTGTTATTGTTATAGTTATTGTTGTTATTGTTATTTTGTTATTGTTCTGTTGTTAGTTTTAGCTTTTTGAACTACGCGGGTTTGTGTCCCGTTTTTAACTATGCGGTTTTTTACTTGTTTTATATTGTGACCTTATCTTTTATACATTGTAAGGGCGCTGATGACCGTAGCAGTTTAGCGCCCTTAAACCGCATATCATCATCATCATCACCACACCCATCGCCACCCAGAACCGATTCACGGCGCTTGAATCGGTTTCTGGCACTGAGCGCGTGGGCCCTCCCTCCGAGGAAGCTATGGAGTCTGACCAACTCCATACAAAAAGCCCGAGCCCAAAGGTTAAACAAAAGGTAATTTTAAGCCGCCCTTCTAAATAGACAGTTTATCCCCTTATTTTTAATGGCTATCCTGACCTGGAATGTACGTGGTGTACGATCGCATAGGGCGGAACTGCAGCTTTTATTGCGTTCCCATTCACCTATGGTCGTATGTTTGCAGGAGACTAAGCTTCGCCCTCACGATCCTTTTGATTTCCGAGGATATACTCCGGTTCGCTACGACCTTGAACCGGAGGAGGGTACTCCTGCTCATGGTGGTGTCATGATTTTGGTGCGTAATGACGTTCATTTTACACCTGTCACACTTACATCTGACTTGCAAGCTGTTGCCGTTCGCCTTCACTTACCCGGCTTTTTGTTTTCTGTTTGCTCTGTGTATACACCTCCATCGTCTCCCCTCGCTCCCGCGGACATTCGATCTCTCCTGTCCGCTCTCCCAACACCATTTCTTCTGTTGGGAGATTTTAATGCCCATCACCCACTATGGGGTTCGCCAAGGGCTTGTGCGAGGGGAACTCTTCTTTCCGACATTTTTTATGAGTTCGATCTTTCCATCCTCAATACAGGTGCACCTACTTTTATTTCTGATTCTTCTGGTACATTTTCTCACCTGGACCTTGCAATTTGCTCACTCCAGCTTGCACGTCGTCTTCAGTGGAACGTCGTCGCTGACACCTACTCCAGCGACCATTACCCCTGCATCGTTTCTCTTCTGTCGCACCACGTACAGCATTCCAGAGTACCTACCTGGATATTCGCAAAAGCCGACTGGAGCTTGTATTCCAGCCTCGTGCATTTTGACGACCAGCCCTTCTCCGACATTCACCAACTAGTGCAGCACCTTACGTCTGTTATTTTCTCTGCCGCCGAACGCGCAATACCCCGTTCATCCTCCCAACCTCGGCGGCCACCTGTTCCGTGGTGGAACGAGGATTGTCGGGACGCCGTTCGTGCCCGTAGGACTGCACTTAGGGTGTTTCGGCGACACCCTACACTTGATAATTTGGTGACTTTTAAACAATCGCGCGCCAGGGCTCGTCGCATTATTCAGGATAGCAAGAAGGCATCTTGGGCTCGTTTTGTCGAGTCTTTTAATTGTTTTACGCCTTCATCCGTTGTTTGGGATAAACTTCGTCGCTTCTCAGGTAAAGTGTCACATTGTACTGTTTCTGGCCTTCAGGTTTCTAATGCCACCATAGTGGATCCGGCTGCCATCGCTAACACTCTGGGTTCTGCCTTTGAGGCGGTTTCCAGTTCAGACCATTATTCCGCCGGCTTTCGCTCTATTAAAGACCGGCAGGATTCCGCATCATATACTTTTCGGTCTGTTAATGCTGAATGCTATAACGAACTATTCACAATGAGGGAGCTGGAGCACGCTCTTCATTGCTCTCGGCACTCCGCTCCCGGGCCGGACGGCATTCATGTCCTGATGTTAAAGAACCTTTCAGCCGACAGTAAACTATTTCTCTTACAGGTCTATAACCGTATTTGGCAAGACGGCATTTTTCCTTCCGTTTGGCGCGAAGCCACCATTGTCCCTATACTTAAGCCTGGGAAGGATCGCCAACTACCTTCCAGCTACCGCCCTATCTCCCTCACCAGTTGCATTTGCAAGGTGATGGAGCGCATGATCAACGGGCGGTTGACATGGTGGCTTGAGTCTCAGAAACTTCTAGCGAACGCTCAGTGCGGGTTTCGTCGCTATCGCTCTACCGTCGACCATCTGGTGTCCTTGTCGACGCATATTATGAATGGATTTCTGAGAAAGTGTCAAACCGTGGCTGTATTTTTTGACCTGGAGAAAGCTTATGACACTTGTTGGAGGGGCGGCATTTTACGTACACTTCACGATTGGAATATGCGCGGTCGTCTTCCCATATTTCTTCGGGAGTTTATGACGGACCGCGTCTTTCGTGTACGTGTGGGCTCGGTTTTATCTCGTCGTTTTATTCAAGAGAACGGAGTACCGCAGGGCTCTGTACTCAGTGTCACACTTTTTGCGATTGCTATCAACCCCATTGTTGATTGTATTCCACCTGGCATTTCATCGTCCCTTTTTGTTGACGATTTCGCTATTTATTGCAGTTCACGGCGGACCTGTCTACTCGAACGCCGTCTCCAGAGCTGTATCGACCGTCTCTACGCCTGGAGTAACGCCAACGGCTTTAATTTCTCCGCCGAGAAATCCGTCTGCATCAACTTTTGGCGCCGGAAGTATTTCCCTCCGCCCACTCTCCATCTTGGGCCAGGGATACTTCCGTTTGCAGACGAGGCGAAATTTTTGGGGTTGATTTTTGACAGGAAGTTGTGTTGGACCTCGCACGTTTCCTTTTTAAAAGCAAAGTGTGACCGTTCTCTTAATCTTTTACGTGTTTTAAGTGGCACATCCTGGGGAGCTGATCGGACCGTCCTTCTTCGCCTTTATCGCTCTTTGGTCCGATCCAAGCTTGATTACGGGTGTATTGTTTATTCGTCGGCACGTCCATCTGTGTTACGTCGTTTGAATGCCATTCACCATCGTGGCATAAGAGTCGCTACAGGGGCCTTTCCAACTAGCCCTGTACCCAGTCTGTACGCAGAAGCTGCAGAGCCTCCGCTGTCCTTCCGGCGTGAGATGCTTTTGTGCAGCTATGCTTGTCGACTCTCAAGCTTGCCTAACCACCCGTCCTTCGATGTATTTTACGAGGATTCGCTTGACCGGCAATATTTAGTTAGCTCCTCTGCATTGCTCCCTCCAGGGGTTCGATTTCGACTGCTACTTCGGCATTTGGACGTTACGCCAGCGCCGGCCCTTCCACGGGGGGAAACGCGTTTTCCTCCATGGTCCCGCGCTGAGGCCCACTGTCACCTTGGGCTAACGTCAATGCCGAAGACTGCGACCCCTGCTTCAGTCTTTAGATCGGCTTTTTTAGAAGTACGGGCTCAATTCGGGGACTTCCATTTTATCTTTACCGATGGATCTAAGACTGAAGCTGGAGTTGGATGTGCCTTTGTTTCTGGTCACTGTAGTTTTAAGTTTCGTTTACCTGCACAATGTTCAATCTTTACCGCCGAACTTTTTAGCATTTATCAATCCGTTTTATACATTCAGCGGCACGCCTTACAGCACTGTTTTATTTGTACGGACTCTCTGAGTGCCCTTCAGACTATTACTGCGCTGTACCATTACCACCCGCTTGTACAGCGCATACATGACCTGCTCCACTCGCTTGGTGTCTCTGGCATCAGCGTGTCCTTCATGTGGATTCCAGGTCATGTGGGCATCTCAGGGAATGAGTCTGCCGACGCCGCTGCGAAATCGGCGATTTTATTACCCAGATTTTTTACCTCTGTTGTTCCCTCGTCAGATTCGTGTGCTATTTTACGTCGCCGCATCCTCTCGTGCTGGCGCGATGAGTGGACGGCCCTCCGGGGGAACAAGTTGCGGGAGGTTAAGCTTCTCCCGTTAATCTGGGGTACCTCTTCTCGTTCTTGTCGTCGGGAAGAGGTAATTTTAGCTCGTCTACGGATTGGACATTGTGTTTTTAGTCATAGGTATTTGCTCAGTGGTGACCCCGCACCACTCTGTGGGCAGTGTGACGTGCCCTTAACGGTGCGTCACATTTTAACAGACTGTCAGGTTTTAGCTGCATTGCGTGCTCGTGTGGGTCTGCCTGTTGGCCTAGCCAACGTTTTGGCAGACGACACGCGTGCTGTAGAATGTGTTTTACGTTTTATTCATGACAGTGATTTTAATCTGCGCATTTAATGCGTTGGGCGTCTGTTGGCTTAGTACTTTTATTCTGTCTGTTTTATGGGAACTCTTATCCCCAGTGGACATATGACGCTCATGTCCCTCGCATTCTACAGTTCCTGACACGTTTTAATCTTTTATAGCCCTTGCTTTTAGTGTGTTGGTTTTTCAGACCTTTGTATTGTTGTTATTGTTATTCTTGTTGTTCTTGTTATTATTGTTGTTCTTGTTATTGATATTGTTATTATTGTTATTGTTATTATTGTTGTTATTGTTATTTTGTTATTGTTCTGTTGTTGGTTTTAGCTATTTGAACATTGCGGGTTTGTGTCCCGTTTTTAACTATGCGGTTCTTTTACCTGTTTTATATTTTGACATTATATTTTGACATTATCTTTTATACATTGTAAGGGCGCTGATGACCGTAGCAGTTTAGCGCCCTTAAACCGCATATCATCATCATCATCCTGGGGTGAGCTAGGTATAGATAGGCCACTCACCCAAGCCGGGGTAACGCCCGGGAAGTCAGAGCCCGAGGTCGGAGACGGTTGCAATGGTGGAGGATTTTTTTTTTTTCGCTATGGAGCACCCTTTCTCCATTGTTAACAACAAGCGCCGCAAAGTTTTAGTAACAGAAGTAGCACCGCCAACAGCTGGTTGTTACTTAGTGATTACCCGTACAGAGGAGGGACAATCATTCGAGAAGGTGAACCCTTTTATTATCCAGAAGGGCATTGACTCAATTGCTGGTCCGGTTCTTTCCTGCACTCGGCTTCGTAATGGTTCGTTGCTAGTTCAAAGCAAATCCGAGGCACAAAGTAAGTCCTTGTTGAGCGCCACGCTTCTCCACGGTTATCCTATCCGTGTTGAGAAGCACCGCACCTTGAATTCATGTAGAGGCGTTGTCACCACGCATAGCCTCGATGGTATCTCTGACGAAGACCTGGTGGAATATCTTGCAGACCAGAGGGTGACAGCGGTTCATCGAGTGCAGGCCAAACGCGACGGCGTGTTGGTACCCACTCGTACCCTGTTTATTACATTTGATGGCGTCGATCTGCCCACGAGCATTTCCGCAGGGTACGAACGGATTTCTGTGAGGCCTTATATTCCTAGACCTCTGCGTTGTTTTAAATGCCAACGTTTTGGGCATACGCAAGTCTCATGTAAGAGTGCCGTTAACATCTGTGCAACCTGTAGCCAGCCCTCACACGAAGGTACCTGTTCAACAGCCCCCGTCTGCGTTAATTGTAAAGGGTCTCATTCTGCTTCGTTTGCCGACTGTCCGCGGTACTTGGACGAGAAGGCGATCCAGGAGATCCGGGTAAAGGAAAAACTCTCCTTCGCTGAAGCCCGGAGGCGTTACCATGCGCGCCAACCTTCACTCCTGCGATCTGGCACATTTAGTTCTGTTGTTGCCTCGCCAGTACCACGCGTAGATGCCGAAACTCAGACCTGGACCTTGACTGGATTAACCGCCACTACCATCCGGCCGTCTATTAAGGCTACAGTTACCAAGCCGTATAAACCTGGTCCCAAGTCAATGAAGTCGCAAGCCGTTGAAAAGAAGCCCAAGCAGAAACTACGTAGGGAAGATTTTTTGAAAGACCCTCCGCGTGCGCGCGGTAAGAAAAGTTCACCTTCTCCTCCTCGGAGGTCGCTGTCCCAGGAAGGTCCTGGGACAAGCCGCGCTCAGCGGCACCCTTCACCCATCGCCACCCAGAACCGATTCACGGCGCTTGAGCGTAATGACGTTCATTTTACACCTGTCACACTTACATCTGACTTGCAAGCTGTTGCCGTTCGCCTTCACTTACCCGGCTTTTTGTTTTCTGTTTGCTCTGTGTATACACCTCCATCGTCTCCCCTCGCTCCCGCGGACATGCAATCTCTCCTGTCCGCTCTCCCAACACCATTTCTTCTGTTGGGAGATTTTAATGCCCATCACCCACTATGGGGTTCGCCAAGGGCTTGTGCGAGGGGAACTCTTCTTTCCGACATTTTTTATCAGTTCAATCTTTCCATCCTCAATACAGGTGCACCTACTTTTATTTCTGATTCTTCTGGTACATTTTCTCACCTGGACCTTGCAATTTGCTCACTCCAGCTTGCACGTCGTCTTCAGTGGAACGTCGTCGCTGACACCTACTCCAGCGACCATTACCCCTGCATCGTTTCTCTTCTGTCGCACCACGTACAGCATTCCAGAGTACCTACCTGGATATTCGCAAAAGCCGACTGGAGCTTGTATTCCAGCCTCGTGCATTTTGACGACCAGCCCTTCTCCAACATTCACCAACTAGTGCAGCACCTTACGTCTGTTATTTTCTCTGCCGCCGAACGCGCAATACCCCGTTCATCCTCCCAACCTCGGCGGCCACCTGTTCCGTGGTGGAACGAGGATTGTCGGGACGCCGTTCGTGCCCGTAGGACTGCACTTAGGGTGTTTCGGCGCCACCCTACACTTGATAATTTGGTGACTTTTAAACAATCGCGCGCCAGGGCTCGTCGCATTATTCAGGATAGCAAGAAGGCATCTTGGGCTCGTTTTGTCGAGTCTTTTAATCGTTTTACGCCTTCATCCGTTGTTTGGGATAAACTTCGTCGCTTCTCAGGTAAAGTGTCACATTGTACTGTTTCTGGCCTTCAGGTTTCTAATGCCACCATAGTGGATCCGGCTGCCATCGCTAACACTCTGGGTACTGCCTTTGAGGCCGTATCCAGTTCGGACCATTATTCCGCCGGCTTTCGCTCTATCAAAGACCGGCTGGATTTCGACACCTTTCATTTTCGGTCTGCTAATAATGAGTGTTATAATGAACTTTTCACACTGAGGGAGCTGGAGCGCGCTCTTAATTGCTCTAGGCACTCCGCTCCTGGCCCGGACGGCATTCATGTCCTGATGTTAAAGAACCTTTCAGCCGACAGTAAACTATTTCTCTTACAGGTCTATAACCGTATTTGGCAAGACGGCATTTTTCCTTCCGTTTGGCGCGAAGCCACCATTGTCCCTATTCTTAAGCCTGGGAAGGATCGGCAACTACCTTCCAGCTACCGCCCTATCTCCCTCACCAGTTGCATTTGCAAGGTGATGGAGCGCATGATCAACGGGCGGTTGACATGGTGGCTTGAGTCTCAGAAACTTTTAGCGAACGCTCAGTGCGGATTTCGTCGCTATCGCTCTACCGTCGACCATCTGGTGTCCCTGTCGACGCATGTTATGAATGGATTTCTGAGAAAGTGTCAAACCGTGGCTGTATTTTTTGACCTGGAGAAAGCTTATGACACTTGTTGGAGGGGCGGCATTTTACGTACACTTCACGATTGGAATTTACGCGGTCGTCTTCCCATATTTCTTCGGGAGTTTATGACGGACCGCGTCTTTCGTGTACGTGTGGGCTCGGTTTTATCTCGTCGTTTTATTCAAGAGAACGGAGTACCGCAGGGCTCTGTACTCAGTGTCACACTTTTTGCGATTGCTATCAACCCCATTGTTGATTGTATTCCACCTGGCATTTCATCGTCCCTTTTTGTTGACGATTTCGCTATTTATTGCAGTTCACGGCGGACCTGTCTACTCGAACGCCGTCTCCAGAGCTGTATCGACCGTCTCTACGCCTGGAGTAACGCCAACGGCTTTCATTTCTCCGCCGAGAAATCCGTCTGCATCAACTTCTGGCGCCGGAAGTATTTCCCTCCGCCCTCTCTCCATCTTGGGCCAGGGATACTTCCGTTTGCAGACGAGGCGAAATTTTTGGGGTTGATTTTTGACAGGAAGTTGTGTTGGACCTCGCACGTTTCCTTTTTAAAAGCCAAGTGTGACCGTTCTCTTAATCTTTTACGTGTTTTAAGTGGCACATCCTGGGGAGCTGATCGGACCGTCCTTCTTCGCCTTTATCGCTCTTTGGTCCGATCCAAACTTGATTACGGGTGTATAGTTTATTCTTCGGCACGTCCATCTGTGTTACGTCGTTTGAATCCCATTCATCATCGTGGTATTAGAGTCGCTACAGGGGCCTTTCCAACTAGCCCCGTGCCCAGTCTTTACGCTGAGGCTGCAGAGCCTCCGCTGTCTTTCAGGCGTGAGCTGCTCTTATGTAGCTATGCTTGTCGGCTCTCAAGCTTGCCTAACCACCCGTCCTTCGATGTCTTTTACGAGGATTCGCTAGATCGTCAATATTTCGTTAGCTCCTCTGCATTGCTCCCCCCAGGGGTTCGATTTCGACTGCTACTTCGGCATTTGGACGTTACGCCAGCGCCGGCCCTTACCCGAGGGGAAACGCGTTTTCCTCCATGGTCGCGCGCTGAGGCCCACATCCACCTTGGGCTAACGTCGATGCCGAAAAATGCGACCCCTGCTTCTGTTCTTAGATCCGCCTTTTTAGAACTACAGGCGCAGTTCGGGGACTGTCATTTTATATATACTGATGGGTCTAAGACTGATGTTGGAGTAGGATGTGCCTTTGTTTTTGGTGTACAGAGTTTTACTTTTCGTTTACCTCGACAATGTTCAATTTTTACGGCCGAACTTTTTAGCATTTATCAATCTGTTTTATTCATTCAGCGGCACGCCTTACGGCACTGTTTTATTTGTACGGACTCTCTGAGTGCCCTTCAGGCTATTCATGCGCTGTACCATTACCACCCACTCGTACAGCGCATACATGACCTGCTCCACTCGCTCGGTGTCTCTGGCATCAGCGTCTCCTTCATGTGGATTCCAGGTCATGTGGGCATCTCAGGTAACGAGTCTGCCGACGCCGCTGCGAAATCGGCGATTTTATTACCCAGATTTTTTACTTCTGTTGTTCCCTCGTCAGATTCGTATGTTATTTTACGTCGCCGCATCCGCTCGCGCTGGCGCGATGAGTGGACGGCCCTCCGGGGGAACAAGTTGCGGGAGGTTAAGCCTTTCTCGTTCATCTGGGGTACCTCTTCTCGTTCTTGTCGTCGGGAAGAGGTAATTTTGGCTCGTCTACGGATTGGACATTGTGTTTTTAGTCATAGGTATTTGCTCAGTGGTGACCCCGCACCCGTCTGTGGGCAGTGTGACGTGCCCTTAACGGTGCGTCACATTTTAACAGAGTGTCAGGTTTTAGCTGCATTGCGTGCTCAAGTCGGCCTGCCTGTTGGCCTAGCCAACGTTTTGGCAGACGACACGCGTGCTGTAGAATGTGTTTTACGTTTTATTCACGACAGTGCTTTTAATCTGCGCATTTAATGCGTTGGGCGTCTGTTAGCTTGGTACTTTTATTCTGTCTGTTTTTTATGGGAACTCTTATCCCCAGTGGACATATGGCGCTCATGTCCCTCGCATTCTACAGTTCCTGACACGTTTTAATCCTTTACTGCCTATGCTTTTAGTGTGTTGGTTTTCAGATATTTGTCTTGGTCTTTTTATTGTTATTATTGTTATTATTGTTATTATTGTTGTTATTGTTGTTATTGTTATTATTGTTGTTATTGTTATATTTGTTATTGTTATATTGTTAGTTTTAGCCTTTTGAACATCGCGGGTTTGTGTCCCGTTTTTAACTATGCGGTTCTTTTACCTGTTTTATATTTTTACCTTATCTTTTATACACTGTAAGGGCGCTGATGACCATAGCAGTTTAGCGCCCTTAAACCGCATATCATCATCATCATCCCCTTCATCAGCTCAATGGGCTTATAACCGGTAGTAGGGCTTACACCTTCATTTAGAATATTTTCAATACGCTGGTAGTGATTGGCCCAATCGCTGTGTTTTTTATTGGCCAAAATTCTCAAATAAACAGAAATGTCCCGGATTATCCTTTCGCAGGGATTGCTTTGAGGGTGGTATTTTGACCAATGATACAATGTGATTTCGTTTTCCTTTAATGTGTGTACAAATTTTCTGCTGGTAAATATTGAAGCATTATCAGTTAAAATTGCCTTCATCTTTCCAAATTGTGGAACATACGACTTCATTATCTTTCTTAGGCATGCTTCACTTGTAATCTTCCTGACTGGGTAGATTTTCACGAATTTTGAAAATACATCTATTAACACTACTATATACCTAAATCCAAATTTACTACTAGGCATCTCACCATGACAGTCCAAGATCACTAACATGCCTGGTTTTTCTCTTAGGATGGAGTTTGTCTCGTATTCATATTGAAGGTTCAATGGCTTTGCTTTTTCGCATTGTAAGCATGTCGAAATTATTCGCCTTACTTTATGATGTAATTTTGGGATATACAGATTCTCTTTGATTATTAAAGCGGTGCGTTGTGAGCCAGAGTGTGCTAAAGCTTGACGAAACGTGCTTGTGGGTTCATTCTCCGTGTTCTTAGGTATATACGTCTTCCATTTCTGTATTTCGCTGCCATGTATTTTATATAACACGCCCCCTTTTATCCCTATGTTTCCCTTGATATTTTCAGCTATTTCTGGGGCCTTTTTAATTAATTTTTTTAATTTCTCATCTTGTCGCTGCTGGTCCCCTATTTCCTTTAATTCCTTTATCAATCATTTGCTCAAGGGTATTTCGATACTCATTAATGTTATTTCATTTTTAGGCCATTCTATCCTCTCCGGTATTTCATTGTTATGTAACCTAGACAGCAAGTCGCTAAAAACATTTGTTTTTCCTGGAATGTGTTTCACCTCGACATCATAGAAAGAATCTCATGGATGTACCTAGATAGTTTACTACTCGTAAGCCTGCAGCGTTTCATGAATGAAAGTCTCACATGATCGGTGTATATAACAACCTTCTGTAGATATATGTATGATCTGAATTTCTGTAGTCCGTAATACACAGCACAGATTTATAATTCGGTCACCGAAGCATTTTTCTCTGTCTGACTTAAACGTTTTGACGCGGCACTTATCACATTTAGTTGATTATCCTCATCTGATTGAGTCCTTGTTCGAATGATTTTGAATATTAGCTATTAGTTCTCCTAGTATAAAATCATTGTTTAGCCCTGTTTCACATTTGCTATTTATTTGAGAATTTGGTACGCTTAGAATCCGCTCCGAGCTCTTGATTGGGTCCTGTCTTAGTTTTCTGTATTATCAGGATTAATTTGTGCTCCACTAGTCTGTTCTACAGTTCCGTCCCTCTGAGTTTGCCTATAGTTTCCTCGGTTTCCTCTAAAGTGTCCCCGGGAAGGTCTCTCTCTCCTTTCGTCTCTTTCTTGGTAATTCTCGTCATACCTCTCCTACGTCGCTTTCCCCTCGGTCAGAAAAATAATGTTCCCCACCTGGTCTGTTTTCATTATTCCTGCCTCGCCTATAGTTAAATCGGCCCCTGTATCTCGGTCTGGTTTAAATAGTATTTATGTGATACTGGTTATCACCTTCCCGCCGGAAGCGGTTATTTTCCCGATTTCTGTTTCCAGATTGTGGTACGTCATTCCAATACCTCTCTCTGGGGTTATAGTTCCCTCTCGCGTTTCCTCTCCAGTTCACATTCCTTGTATTATTCAGTGGTGGTCGAACTGTATAGTTTTGTCCGTGGTTCCTACTACTTGTCTCGAATGATGATACCAATTCAATCAATTCGGGAATGGAATTTGGCTTAGCAATGAGTAGGTAATGGTGGATGCGCTCCGGATAATGGGTACAATCATGTTAATAAAATCCCGCTCACTTATGGGTGGCTCGATTAATCTACTACTTTGTGCTTTAGTCAGTAAATAATCCACCATGCTCAGGTTTCCGCGCTCATCATATTTGCCATTAGCTAGGATAGATCTCACCTGGTTCTGAGTATTAGTACTCCAATACTTATTCAAAAATGCCCGTTTGAAATACTCAAAATTATTATTCTTCCCCAAAGTCAATCTTACCCATTGAAGAACCCTTTGACGTAAGCCTTTACGAACGATTAACATTTTTAGCTCGTCCGGAATTTGCTTTAAGCGGAAATATTCCTCAAGGACATTTAGATATTGTTTAGGATTATCAGCTGAGTTTTCCTCGAAAGTAGGTACCCCTGTATCATCTAACAAATGACAGTTTGCATTATTTACATGGTTCAATGTACATTGGTATCCTGAATTGAGATTATATAGGTCGGCGGCTGGACTTTAACCTCCATTTGCCTCCATGAAAGTGGTGCTACTTTCACTGGGTGTACTATTTTCACTCTGTCTCACACCTATCCCAAGTCTACCAATAGAGCGTTTTAACTCCTTTACACAGTTTTCATTTACTTCAACCCTTTTCACAATTTCATGATGATTTGAGAGCTGTTCAGTTATTTTTGAGGAAGGTTCCTCTATCTTTCCCTGATCCTTCTCTACCACAGTTCGAAATTCTCTGAACTCCCTTTGGATGTTAGATTCTAAGGTACTTTTTTTCTAAAGAAACATTTACAGCTCTTAAGTCATCATCCAATTGCTCTTTTATCGCTAAGCTGGTAACGCTTAATTCCGTTTCTACATCCCTCCTTAGTTTTTCTACATCAGTTCTTAGACCTAATTGTCCTGCCTGAATTTCTTGTACTATTTTCCCTTGTTTGCCTTTCTAATCTGGCCACCTGTTCACCTAAATATCCCCTCTTCTCCTGAGCTAATTCCTCTCTCATTTTGCTATTCTCCTCTCGGACATACTCCCCTATCTGGATACTCTGCTCATTTAATTTCCCCTCTAAATTCTTATTTTGTTCACTCAGTTTTCTTTCTAAATCCTTACTCTCCTCACTTAATTTCCCCTCTAAATTCTTATTTTGTTCACTCAGTTTTCTTTCTAAGTCCTTACTCTTCTCATTTAATTTCCCTTCTAAATTCTTATTTTGTTCACTCATTTTTGTTCTAAATCCTTACTCTGCTCACTTAATTTCCCTTCTAACCTCTGACTTTGTTCGTCTATCTTTGTACTTAAGCGCTGAAGGAATATCATCAGCTGGTTCTGACCTGGGTCAATGGCCTGCTCAATTGGCGGTTGTCCTTCCAGCCTAACTTCTACCTATGTTTCCCCCATAGTTCCTCCATCTGGTGTTATACTGACAATGGCCTCCCTATTCAGTTCTTCCAAATTTTCCCTTGACCTACTCATGGTTCCGTTAGAATGTTCTACCTCCCTAGTAATGACTTTACCCCCTCTCAATAACTTGTGTTCACAGGTACTGTGTAACTACTCTGCATGCCTTTTTGTTTGTTTGTTTCTTTGTTTGTCTTTTATATAAATGTTCTAACCTGTACTTTCTCCTAGGTGTTAATTGATGCGTCCCGGTTCGAATCCTGGTGAATTTCTAGAAGCGATGTTCTCAGTTGTTTTGCTATCCCACGTGGGTAGACTAGAAGTTCGCGTTGTAATTTTGTTGTGCTATGCCCCTTTCCTCTTAAGATTCTTCCTGTATGCGTTGTTCCCTAGTCCTCCATTCGAGCCCCACAGTGTTGGCGCCAGTTTGCGGTAGTTTCTCCTCCTGTCCGATGTTGTTTTGGTTTGTAATGCCCGTAGCTCACAGCTTACCTTTCTGCAGCCTCCGCGAAGACTCTGGGTGTTCGAAGTGTGATGATTCTCTGCAATTTTTTATCCTCGGCTAGCTGAAGTTATTACTGAAATATATCAGAGCATGGACTTTTCCTTGGTAAAGGAAACGTAGATCTGGGGTGTGATAAAGGAGAAAAAATAGACGTGCTTTAGTTACAAAAAGACGAAACCACTGTTTCTTTTATTTTGTTACTTCGAGTAGTTCACAACACTGATATTGTCGCCGTTAAAACACTGTCCACTGTTGTTGAAACACGGCGCTGATATGACGCGAAATTCATATACTTAAAAGATCTCTTTACTCGTAGCGATTCTTATGTGTGTAGTGAAACCTGTCTTAGTTCACTAACTTTTGGCGCGACATCTCTCAAATATCCGACAGCATCCTTCCCTGCCTGTAGTTTAGAAGTGACCCTTGATTTTGGTCTTAGCAGATCTATTTATAGTCGCAGGCTTCTTGGGCTGCTTAATTTCCTATTGGTGCATTTTCAGCGCCACTCAACGCGTCTCACTATTTCATATCTATTTACTGGAATCTCATTGGTCCAATTTTAACATAAATCGCGGCTTTTCCTAATTTTACCGTTAAGCTTGTTGTCTCCCTCACTCCGGTCACGGCGAATTACTGTACAAAAGGACAAAAGCTCTACGCCCTCGCTGTATGACTAATACTCTTGCTACCAGAGAGACATCGTCAAACTCACTGTTTGCTTTCGAAGACACTTTTCCTGCAGCTAAGATATATCGTCGTGGACAGTATTTTAACATAGCGCTTAAATTATTTACATTAAACACTTTATTACTCCTCTAATATTAGTAACCTAAATACAAACATATCATTAAATCACTCTTCTTAAGCTACACAGGCAGTAAATAAAAAATAGCTGTACATAGCATAATTTAATTTCAATAAAAATTAATTACTCAAATTATTAATAATTACATAGCTTGGGCTCGGCCTAGAGTTGCCGTTTCAAGTTCCTTTAAAGTTTTGACAGCTTCTTGATAAGTCTAATGCTCTTCTAACTCTTCTAACCATATTCCGCTTCGTCTTCCTATTTTCCTCCGCTTCCTCTTCTTCTTTCCGACTTTGCGTATATTTCTCAATTAAGGTATCTATATCCAATGGGTCCGTTTCAATTTGCACATCACTGGCTATGTTTACCTATTCCTTGGCATTGCAATTGAAAGCATCTTTATTTATGTTGTTTTGTAACTCATGTTGTTCATCCTCATTTTCTTCACTATCAATAACTTGACACTTTGGAGACCCTGCTTTTCCGAAACACTTTATCGCTGTTTCTGGTAGCAATTTCTTTACAGCTTGGCTTATCCAAATTACCGCATCTAGAACCGAGATGGTTTCGGCTAGCTCAGAGACTGATGATGTGGAATCCATATTAGCGAGCAAAGACTGCATTAACGGTTTACGAAAATGTGCTTTTAACATTTTGATACCTTGGGCCGATGGATGAGTAAAACACTTGTGGTGTTTGGAGGGAAACAAGCGATTCGGACATTGAATCTTCAATCAACGGGCAGCTTCTGAAGGTCGATGCTTTTGAAGCACCTTGGCTTAGCAACCTTATCGATCACTAAGGGGTTTTTCCATTTCACCTGACATAAAAGCAATCTTTACTTGGAAATTTTCCTCCCGAACATTTCTCACCTTTCAAACAAAATTATTTATTCGGTAACACGCGTCTCGTCGCCGTTTGCTATGTTTTTAGGTTCGTATCCTTCGATTATTGAAGGTAGTTTAGCAATCCAATCAGGGGTGGTTTCGATATTAACGTCATTCGATTCACTACAAAGTTCCTTAAAAAACTAGCTGATGTCTTTTGTGGAAACTCTCCAACCATCCATTAAGTGCTTTGAATTCAGTCTTGCCCGTTTTATCTACTACATTTTTAGTATGTTCCTGTAACATAGACTTCGATATGCGGTGAGTTTTTGCCCTGACACTAACAAATCACTCCCACTATTTCATGAATGTCCTGGTTTTCAGTTTTCTCTCTTTATTTTTCCATTAGCACAGTTTTCCCACCGCTTCAGCATTTCTGTTTTCTTCCTTAGAATCTCGTAAACTTGAGTTTTGCCTACGCTGAACACCTTCATGATATGTTTTACATTCAATTTATACGTTCACTAGTATGAATCGCTTTTACTCTCGTGTTAAGATCTAGCACAGTCCTTGTTCGAAGTCGTGGTGACTACTTCTGAACTAAATAATCACCCATGTAACTTAAGATATGTACCGTTAAGAGCTGTATTCTATGCAGTTTGACAACTCATTAAAGCGTGAATTGGAAAGGGCAGAGGCAAAAATAAAAACACAATCAGTCATGTTTATGTACCATCAATTGTTAACCATACAGTGGATGACTGACAGGATTTCTCAGCATTTCGACCAGTCCCCTCCCAGACCGGTCAGGTAACAGCAAAATGATCATGTTAAACGTAAATATCGCACTGTAGAGCAGACAACGCAGAATTTTACAAGGTTCCTGTAAATGTTTTAAACGCTGCACTCCGGAATTGGAAATATTCCGTTAAAACGCGTATTTTGCTTTCCGTTGTCCGCGTAAAACAGTTTCCGTTTAATAAAGGGAATTTAGCATGGTTTTCACACCTAAATTCATGCGACCATGAAATATTTCCATTTAAGACAGATTTCCGTTTAAGAAGTCCATGCGTGTTTTAAAAGAAAAGGCACTGTATACGCCGAAGAATTTGGAAACGGGTATGGTAGTGATACATTCGGTGTTACAGAATTAAATGCTTGACGATGGAGACTTAAGCGTGATGCTTTCCCCTCAGGGGCTCACCTTATGTGAGTACGGGTTTTTGGCGCACCCGGGGGTTCCCGAGCCAGTCATCGCCACATTCATCCCCTCACCCCCATCCGGTCGAGGTGGGTTCTTCAAGTGACCGGTGGACACAAGGTAGGCTCTCGTGCGTTCTTTGCATTCCATCCATACCGCACCTCACCATCGTTTCTTTCTTCCCTTATCACTTTCCGGCCATTTCGCACCACGACATTCGCATATCTCTCTTTTTCTTCCCCACCGGCCTACCTTGCGTGCGAAACGCCCACACAGTTTTAGTTTCTTTTATCTTTTTATTTAAATCCTCCGTGGACACGGCCTGACGGATACCCGCGCACCGCGTGCGCAGCTGGGTGAGTGGGTAATGGCGTCATCCCCACCACCCGGGGTCGTCATGTAGGGTTTGTGTTCGTATCCGCTGTTCAACTGCAGTCCCGCGGGAGGGCCATTGCATGAGCTGCTGACTTCTGACGGCGATTGGGTCCCTCTGTCTATGTTCTGGGAGGTGTGACCCTGGGGTGAGTCTGGTATAGATAGGCCACTCACCCAAGCCGGGGTAACGCCCGAGAAGTCAGAGCCCGAGGTCGGAGACGGTTGCAATGGTGGAGGATTTTTTTCGCTATGGAGCACCCTTTCTCCATTATAAACAACAAGCTCCGTAAAACGTTAGTAACAGAAGTAGCACCGCCAACAGCTGGTTGTTACTTAGTGATTACCCGTACAGAGGAAGGACAGTCATTCGAGAAGGTGAACCCTTTTATCATCCAGAAGGGCATTGACTCAATTGCTGGTCCGGTTCTTTCCTGCACTCGGCTTCGTAATGGTTCGTTATTGGTTCAAAGCAAATCCGAGGCACAAAGTAAGTCCTTGTTGAGCGCCACGCTTCTCCACGGTTATCCTATCCGTGTTGAGAAGCACCGCACCTTGAATTCTTGTAGAGGCGTTGTCACCACGCATAGCCTCGATGGTATCTCTGACGAAGACCTGGTGGAATATCTTACAGACCAGAGGGTGACAGCGGTTCATCGAGTGCAGGCCAAACGCGACGGCGTGTTGGTACCCACTCGTACCCTGTTTATTACATTTGATGGCGTCGATCTGCCCACGAGCATTTCCGCAGGGTACGAACGGATTTCTGTGAGGCCTTATATTCCTAGACCTCTGCGTTGTAATAAATGCCAACGTTTTGGGCATACGCAAGTCTCATATAAGAGTGCCGTTAACATCTGTGCAACCTGTAGCCAGCCCTCACACGAAGGTAGCTGTTCAACAGCCCCCCTCTGCGTTAATTGTAAAGGGTCTCATTCTGCTTCGTTTGCCGACTGTCCGCGGTACTTGGACGAGAAGGCGATCCAGGAGATCCGGGTAAAGGAAAAACTCTCCTTCGCTGAAGCCCGGAGGCGTTACCATGCGCGCCAACCTTCACTCCTGCGATCTGGCACATTTAGTTCTGTTGTTGCCTCGCCAGTACCACGAGTAGATGCCGAAACTCAGACCTGGACCTTGACTGGATTAACCGCCACTACCATCCGGCCGTCTATTAAGGCTACAGTTACCAAGCCGTATAAACCTGGTCCCAAGTCAATGAAGTCGCAAGCCGTTGAAAAGAAGCCCAAGCAGAAACTACGTAGGGAAGATTTTTTGAAAGACCCTCCGCGTGCGCGCGGTAACAATAGTTCACCTTCTCCTCGGAGGTCGCTGTCCCAGGATGGTCCTGGGACAAGCCGCGCTCAGCGGCACCCTTCACCCATCGCCACCCAGAACCGATTCACGGCGCTTGAATCGGTTTCTGGCACTGAGCGCGTGGGCCCTCCCTCCGAGGAAGCTATGGAGTCTGACCAACTCCATACAAAAAGCCCGAGCCCGAAGGTTAAACAAAAGGTAATTTTAAGCCGCCCTTCTAAATAGACAGTTTATCCCCTTATTCTTAATGGCTATCCTGACCTGGAATGTACGTGGTGTACGATCGCATAGGGCGGAACTGCAACTTTTATTGCGTTCCCATTCGCCTATGGTCGTATGTTTGCAGGAGACTAAGCTTCGCCCTCACGATCCTTTTGATCTCCGAGGATATACTCCGGTTCGCTACGACCTTGAACCGGAGGAGGGTACTCCTGCTCATGGTGGTGTCATGATTTTGGTGCGTAATGACGTTCATTTTCAAACTATCACACTTACGTCCGACTTGCAAGCTGTTGCCATTAGACTGCAGTTACCCGGTTTTTTCTTTTCTGTTTGTTCTGTGTATACACCTCCATCGTCTCCCCTCGCTCCCGCGGACATTCGCTCTCCCCTGTCCGCTCTCCCAACACCATTTCTTCTGTTGGGAGATTTTAATGCCCATCATCCACTATGGGGTTCGCCAAGGGCTTGTGCGAGGGGAACTCTTCTTTCCGACATTTTTTACCAGTTCAATCTTTCAATCCTCAATACAGGTGAGCCTACTTTTATTTCTGATTCTTCTGGTACATTCTCACACCTGGACCTTGCCATTTGCTCCCTCCAGCTTGCTAATCGTCTTCAGTGGAACGTCATCGCTGACACCTACTCCAGCGACCATTACCCCTGCATCCTCTCTCTGCTGTCGCACCACGTACAGCATTCCAGAGTACCTACCTGGATATTCCCAAAAACCGACTGGAACCTGTATTCCAGCCTCGTGCATTTTTACGATCAGCCCTTCGCCGACATTAACCAACTAGTGCAGCACCTTACGTCTACGATTTTCTCTGCCGCCGAACGTGCAATTCCCCGTTCATCCTCTCAACCTCGGCGGCCACCTGTTCCGTGGTGGAACGAGGATTGTCGGGACGCCGTTCGTGCCCGTAGGACTGCACTTAGGGTGTTTCGGCGACACCCTACACTTGATAATTTGGTGACTTTTAAACAATCGCGCGCCAGGGCTCGTCGCATTATTCAGGATAGCAAGAAGGCATCTTGGGCTCGTTTTGTCGAGTCTTTTAATCGTTTTACGCCTTCATCCGTTGTTTGGGATAAACTTCGTCGCTTCTCTGGTAAAGTGTCACATTGTACTGTTTCTGGCCTTCAGGTTTCTAATGCCACCATAGTGGATCCGGCTGCCATCGCTAACACTCTGGGTGCTGCCTTTGAGGCGGTTTCCAGTTCAGACCATTATTCCGCCGGCTTTCGCTCTATTAAAGACCGGCTGGATTCCGCATCATATACTTTTCGGTCTGCTAATGATGAATGCTATAACGAGCTATTCACAATGACGGAGCTGGAGCACGCTCTTCATTGCTCTCGGCACTCCGCTCCTGGGCCGGACGGCATTCATGTCCTGATGTTAAAGAACCTTTCAGCCGACAGTAAACTCTTTCTCTTACAGGTCTATAACCGTATTTGGCAAGACGGCATTTTTCCTTCCGTTTGGCGCGAAGCCACCATTGTCCCTATACTTAAGCCTGGGAAGGATCGCCAACTACCTTCCAGCTACCGCCCTATCTCCCTCACCAGTTGCATTTGCAAGGTGATGGAGCGCATGATCAACGGGCGGTTGACATGGTGGCTTGAGTCTCAGAAACTTCTAGCGAACGCTCAGTGCGGGTTTCGTCGCTATCGCTCTACCGTCGACCATCTGCTGTCCTTGTCGACGCGTATTATGAATGGATTTCTGAGAAAGTGTCAAACCGTGGCTGTATTTTTTGACCTGGAGAAAGCTTATGACACTTGTTGGAGGGGCGGCATTTTACGTACACTTCACGATTGGAATATCCGCGGTCGTCTTCCCATATTTCTTCGGGAGTTTATGACGGACCGCGTCTTTCGTGTACATGTGGGCTCGGTTTTATCTCGTCGTTTTATTCAAGAGAACGGAGTACCGCAGGGCTCTGTACTCAGTGTCGCACTTTTTGCGATTGCTATCAACCCCATTGTTGATTGTATTCCACCTGGCATTTCATCGTCCCTTTTTGTTGACGATTTCGCTATTTATTGTAGTTCACGGCGGACCTGTCTACTCGAACGCCGTCTCCAGAGCTGTATCAACCGTCTCTACGCCTGGAGTAACGCCAACGGCTTTAATTTCTCCGCCGAGAAATCCGTCTGCATCAACTTTTGGCGCCGGAAGTATTTCCCTCCGCCCTCTCTCCATCTTGGGCCAGGGATACTTCCGTTTGCAGACGAGGCGAAATTTTTGGGGTTGATTTTTGATAGAAAGCTGTGTTGGACCTCGCACGTTTCCTTTTTAAAAGCAAGGTGTGACCGTTCTCTTAATCTTTTACGTGTTTTAAGTGGCACATCCTGGGGAGCTGATCGGACCGTCCTTCTTCGCCTTTATCGCTCTTTGGTCCGATCCAAGCTTGATTACGGGTGTATTGTTTATTCGTCGGCACGTCCATCTGTGTTACGTCGATTGAATGCCATTCACCATCGTGGCATAAGAGTCGCTACAGGGGCCTTTCCAACTAGCCCTGTACCCAGTCTGTACGCAGAAGCTGCAGATCCTCCGCTGTCCTTCCGGCGTGAGATGCTTTTGTGCAGCTATGCTTGTCGGCTCTCAAGCTTGCCTAACCACCCGTCCTTCGATGTATTTTACGAGGATTCGCTTGATCGCCAATATTTCGTTAGCTCCTCTGCATTGCTCCCTCCAGGGGTTCGATTTCGACTGCTCCTTCGGCATTTGGACGTTACGCCAGCGCCGGCCCTTACCCGAGGGGAAACGCGTTTTCCTCCATGGTCGCGCGCTGAGGCCCACATCCACCTTGGGCTGACGTCGCTGCCGAAAAATGCGACCCCTGCTTCTGTTCTTAGATCCGCCTTTTTAGAACTACAGGCGCAGTTCGGGGACTGCCATTTTATATATACCGATGGGTCTAAGACTGATGTTGGAGTAGGATGTGCCTTTGTTTTTGGTGTACAGAGTTTTACTTTTCGTTTACCTCGACAATGTTCAATTTTTACCGCCGAACTTTTTAGCATTTATCAATCTATTTTATACATTCAGCGGCACGCCTTACAGCACTGTTTTATTTGTACGGTTTCTCTGAGTGCCCTTCAGACTATTACTGCGCTGTACAATTACCACCCG
The DNA here is from genome assembly GCA_030765065.1 of Deroplatys truncata. Classification (NCBI taxonomy): domain Eukaryota; kingdom Metazoa; phylum Arthropoda; class Insecta; order Mantodea; family Mantidae; genus Deroplatys; species Deroplatys truncata. The sequence goes on along the minus strand of CM060990.1, from coordinate 498,393,528 downwards.
CTTGTACAGCGCATACATGACCTGCTCCACTCGCTTGGTGTCTCTGGCATCAGCGTGTCCTTCATGTGGATTCCAGGTCATGTGGGCATCTCAGGGAATGAGTCTGCCGACGCCGCTGCGAAATCGGCGATTTTATTACCCAGATTTTTTACCTCTGTTGTTTCCTCGTCAGATTCGTGTGCTATTTTACGTCGCCGCATCCTCTCGCGCTGGCGCGATGAGTGGACGGCCCTCCGGGGGAACAAGTTGCGGGAGGTTAAGCTTCTCCCGTTAATCTGGGGTACCTCTTCTCGTTCTTGTCGTCGGGAAGAGGTAATTTTAGCTCGTTTACGGATTGGACATTGTGTTTTTAGTCATAGGTATTTGCTCAGTGGTGACCCCGCACCACTCTGTGAGCGGTGTGACGTGCCCTTAACGGTGCGTCACATTTTAACAGAGTGGCTGCATTGCGTGCTCGTGTGGGTCTGCCTGTTGGCCTAGCCAACGTTTTGGCAGACGACACGCGTGCTGTAGAATGTGTTTTACGTTTTATTCATGACAGTGATTTTAATCTGCGCATTTAATGCGTTGGGCGTCTGTTAGTTTAGTACTTTTATTCTGTCTGTTTTTATGGGAACTCTTATCCCCAGTGGACATATGGCGCTCATGTCCCTCGCATTCTACAGTTCCTGACACGTTTTAATCTTTTATTGCCTATGCTTTTAGTGTGTTGGTTTTTAAGAACTTTGTATTGTTCTTATTGTTGTTATTGTTATTCTTGTTGTTCTTGTTGTTCTTGTTATTATTGTTATTATTGTTTTATTGTTATTATTGTTATTGTTATATTATTGTTAGTTTTAGCTTTTTGAACATCGCGGGTTTGTGTCCCGTTTTTAACTATGCGGTTCTTTTACCTGTTTTATATTTTGACCCTATCTTTTATACATTGTAAGGGCGCTGATGACCATAGCAGTTTAGCGCCCTTAAACCGCATATCATCATCATCATCATCATCACGTGATGCCTTGTTATTGACGGCTATTCAGACAAACCCCATTGGGAAATAAAGTGACGATGCAAACACCAGTGATGAGGACGAATGTTAGATATTTGTTGCAGTGCCGTAATATATTATTGCATTGGTTACCTTTCTACGTGTTAATTTTGAGTCGATTTCTGCTATTGATGATGCTTATTGTTACAAATCCAAAATTTGTAAACTTTCCATTACCTAGAACCTCACCATTTGTATGCGAATACAAGGCGCAGGTAGTATATAAGTGTTCATTTAATACTACTTTGTATATCAAAGGAAAGCCCTCAATTAGAATGTCAAAGGACACCGCCCTAATTAGCACAATCCTTTCGGTTATGCACCCTCTTTCAAGACAGCAAAGGATGCTGACATGGCTACGCCCCTAAATTGAATAAATTGGTTATATACGTCACCCCTTCCCCTAACTTCCCTGTTTATGGGCCAAAAAGATATCCAAATGCTTGCGCTCCTAATTTGATAATTATATAGATCACCAAGTCCCCTAATTTCCATTTTTCTAAGCCACAAAGAAACGTCCTGACACGCCTCCTTTTTAGTATATTTGTGAGTCAAACCATGCCCTAATTTACGCATTTCTGGGCCACAGAAAATGCCACCACAACCATAACTCTTTGCTCACTGCGTACACCCCTTGTAAACAGCACAACGTAAGCGCCCAGCTTGATTTGCATAATATATAGGTCAATCCTTTCGGATATGCCACCTTTCTTAAGAACTTAAATGATACATCCCACCTGATTAGCATATGGAGAAGCCGGCAAGTGTGACTATATATAACGGATAGCTTAATATGATTATCAAGAAATAAGTAGCTGTGTAGTTTAGCGTATAAAAGAATTAAATTTAGGCCAAGGGTAACGCCCAAAACATTTCTCATCCTCTTTTTCTCCCATAGGAATGTAATGCAGTCATCAGTTTTTGCCCAAACTTAAAAATACATGTTATGCCAAGCCAACGAAAAACTGCTTTTTAGAATAAGCGACATGGGTAAAAGGGAATAATATGTTTTATGCTAAACCCACCGAGCAATGAAGAAATGCATGGTGGATTTTTCCTTGTAGTGATCGGGGGACGCATGGAAGGCTGTCTTTGTTACACCATTTCTTTCATGCTTCCCCTTTCATCATGCTTTCTTGTCTAGTCCTTCCCTACCCATATCATTCATGCGCACCCTGACGCCATGATATTTATTCTCTTGCCGGCCTGCCTTGTGTGCGGAACGCCCTAGAGTTTGTCTACATCACGTGTTTGATCTCTACTGTTCTGTTTCTAATTTTCTTTCTGAACCTCCGCGACTGAGTAAAAGGATCATCCCTAGCACCTGCGCATGTAGGGCTGCGTTCATATCCGCTGTTCAACTACAATACTGCGGAGGGGCCATTGCATGAGCTGCTAACTTCCAATAGAGAGTGAGACCCCTCGTTAACCAAGCGCCGTAATTTTTGACAGGGGTGTAGCACTATCATTAGGTTATTTAGTAATTTCCCGAACGGAAGGCAGCCAATCCATTATCTACGGTGAACCTCTGTATAATTCAGAAAGGCACAAACACAATAGCTGTCGTCGTTAAATCGTGCACGCGTTTATATACTGGCTCACTTTTGAAAAAGTATCTCTTGCGCAAACTAAGTCCTTGCTGCAGGTCACATCTCTCCACGGCAACCCTGTTCGTTTAGAGAAACATCGTATGTTGTACATCGAAGTCTTCGAGGAGCGTCGTCACTTCACATCTTCTTGACATATCGGACGAAGAGTTGCTCGGCTATCTTGCCGATCAAGAAGTTACTATGGACACCGCGTCCTGACGAAACGAGACGGCTATTAGCACCAACAAGTATCCTATTTCTCATATATGAGGGCGTAGATCTAACTAAGGTGATCAATACAGGGTACGAATGTGTAGAAGTATTCATTATATACCAACTGCGTTGAAATGCTTTATATCCCAACGTTTCGGACTCTGCAGGCGTCTTGTAAGAGCAGTATTTCTATCTGTGCCTTGTGCGGTAAAATATTGCTATTAGAGCTCATTGCATCTACCTGCGACAACTGTTGGAGCGCTCACTTAACTTCTTTCCCGAATTTTCCGCGGTTTTCGGATAAAAGTGCCATCCAGGAGCTTCCAATTAGGCACAAAATCTCACCCAAGCCCGAAAATGCCCGTTTATCCCTCCATTATCACTCCTGCGATATGGCACTTTTAGTCCTATTACTACCGTGCCTTTACCATGAAGGAATGCCGCCACACAGGCATTTACCATGACTACCAAATCTAAAACTGGCATCACACCATCCAAATTGAGTTAACTACTGTGGTTCTTTGCATCCCATTCTATATTGGGTGTGAAAGGCCGGACATTTTGCTCAGGGGCCTGTTTATCAGGCTTGAGGTTATTTTACGTGCCGTAAATCTACGCCACGGGACCACCGGCTTTACTTCCCTTCCGAAGGAAGCCATATCACACCTTCGAAATGCAGCTCTAAGCCATCTAAAGCCAGCCAGTCAGACACTGTGTCTAATTGAACAGCTTGCCTCTCAAGCCTCACCGTGAAGTGATTTTCGGAAGATTTTTTTAAAGTTTCAGCACGTAGGAAAGGCAAACAGCAATCACCAAAACCACGGAGTATCCGTTCTCGGCTTTGGAATCTATTCCGATACCTAAAGACGGAGGCTCTTCCTACGAGTCAGTGGATCATGACCAGATCGAACAAAAATCGCCTTGCGAAAGAAAACGGCCACTTTGAACAGGCCAATAAACAAACCGCGTATCCCGTCCAAATGACCATACTGAAGTGGAATGTATATGATGTAGTACCCACAGAGCGTAACTTAAACTAGTTCCGTTCTTATTCCTCTATTATCGTTTTCTTTCAGGAGACTAAGCTGCGCCCTCAGGCTTCCTGTGATATACGACATATCCCGGTGCGCTGTGATGTTGCACCGCAGGGCATTCTTACACAGGCAAGTGCCATGCTCCTTATTCGAGACGATGTTTATTAGTAGCCTCTCGCGCTTATCGCTACCATGCTATCTGTTGCTATATTGCAATACGTGTTTTTTCTTTCTCCATTTGTATCATATACATTCCGCCGTCATTTCCCTTTCATCGCGGACATTGCACATCTGGTGTCGCAGCTCCCAGGACCACACGATCTATTGGAGATTTTAACGGCCACCACCCTAGGGTTCGCTTAAGGCTTCCACGAGGGGGGCAACTCTTGCTGTTTTTTCACACAGATGCAGCTTTCTGATTTAAAACACCGGTGAACCTATTTTTTGTTTCAGATTCTTCTGGCTCTCTCTCACACTTAGATCCGTTTGCTCTGCACAGCTTGCACACTGCTTTCCGTAGAACGTTGCCTCTTGATACCTACTCCACGATCATTTCCTGTGCGTCATCAGCTTGCAATCTTACCACTTTCCCCACCTTCCAAAAAATAGGCGAACTCGGATCTCTGTTCTAACCTAGCCGTCCTCGAAGATTGCTTTTTGAAGATGTTCACCGAATAGTGGACCACCTTACCTGTTACTGCCGCTGCTGAACGTTCTAATCCCGGCCGTCTTCACAGCCAGACGTTTGCCGGTTCCATGGTGGACTGACAAATGCCGGGTGGCTGTTCGTGCATAAAAGGCGTCATATGGGGTTTCTCAGCGACACCCAGCACTTGAAAGTCTTGTCTCCTATAAGCAAATTGAATCATTTAGAGAAGAAGGCATCATGGAGCCGATATGTAGAGCTTTAATCGCCTCACTTCGTTTATGGTATGGGATAAGCTTAGTCGTGGCTGGCATAGTGACACAGTCTTCAGTGCCAGGCCTTAATATAAATGACAACATTATCCTTTATACCAGGGGTGGCGAAAACGCCTTCCTTCCGCGGTCACCAAATATGCAACACGCACTGCATCACTCAGCAGTATGTGAAAAACAAAGGCACAATGGCAGAGTGGGCACGGCACCTACGAGTCAAAATGACTCGCGAGTCCCGTTTTTACCACCTCTGCTTTATACGATTGACGTTTGCACTCTGGGCTTTTGTGACTATTTCCATCTCATCCAATTGTCACGCGAACTTTCGGTTTATTAAGAACCAGGTTCAATTGGAAGAGCTCTCTTAACTCTTCTAAGCGCAAGCTCTACAACACCATCCCCTCAGGGGCTCACCTTATGTGAGTACGGGTTTTTGGCGCACCCGGGGGTTCCCGAGCCATTCATCGCCACATTCATCCCCTCACCCCCATCCGGTCGAGGTGGGTTCTTCAAGTGACCGGTGGACACAAGGTAGGCTCTCGTGCGTTCTTTACATTCCATTCATACCGCACCTCACCATCGTTTCTTTCTTCCCTTATCACTTTCCGGCCATTTCGCACCACGACATTCGCATATCTCTTTTTCTTCCCCGCCGGCCTACCTTGCGTGCGAAACGCCCACACAGTTTTAGTTTCTTTTATCTTTTTATTTAAATCCTCCGTGGACACGGCCTGACGGATACCCGCGCACCGCGTGCGCAGCTGGGTGAGTGGGTAATGGCGTCATCCCCACCACCCGGGGTCGTCATGTAGGGTATGTGTTCGTATCCGCTGTTCAACTGCAGTCCCGCGGGGGGGCCATTGCATGAGCTGCTGACTTCTGACGGCGATTGGGTCCCTCTGTCTATGTTCTGGGAGGTGTGACCCTGGGGTGAGTCTGGTATAGATAGGCCACTCACCCAAGCCGGGGTAACGCCCGAGAAGTCAGAGCCCGAGGTCGGAGACGGTTGCAATGGTGGAGGATTTATTTCGCTATGGAGCACCCTTCCTCCATTACTACTAACAAGCGCCGAAAAGTTATTGTAACAGAAGTAGCACCGCCGTCATCTGGTTGTTACTTGGTCATTTCACGAACCGAAGAAGGACAAAGCTTTGAGAAGGTGAACCCTTTCATCATTCAAAAGGGCATTGATGCAATTGCTGGTGCGGTTCAGTCCTGCACTCGTCTATGGAATGGTTCCTTATTAGCCCAAACGAAATCCGATCAGCAAAGTAAGACCTTGTTGCGCGCTACGCTTCTCCACGGCTATCCCATCCGTGTGGAGAAGCACCGCACATTGAATTCCTGTCGAGGCGTTATTACCACCCATAGCCTCGATGGTATATCGGACGAGGACCTGGTAGAATATCTTGCAGACCAGAAGGTGACAGCGGTCCATCGAGTGCAGGCCAAACGCGACGGCGTATTGGTACCCACTCGTACCCTGTTTATTACATTTGATGTCGTCAATCTGCCCACGAGCATTTCCGCAGGGTACGAACGGATTTCTGTGAGGCCTTATATTCCTAGACCTCTGCGTTGTTTTAAATGCCAACGTTTTGGGCATACGCAAGTCTCATGTAAGAGTGCCGTTAACATCTGTGCAACATGTAGCCAGCCCTCACACGAAGGTATCTGTACAACAGCCCCCGTCTGCGTTAATTGCAAAGGGTCTCATTCTGCTTCGTTTGCCGACTGTCCGCGGTACTTGGACGAGAAGGCGATCCAGGAGATCCGGGTAAAGGAAAAACTCTCCTTCGCTGAAGCCCGGAGGCGTTACCATGCGCGCCAACCTTCACTCCTGCGATCTGGCACCTTTAGTTCTGTTGTTGCCTCGCCAGTACCACGAGTAGATGCCGAAACTCAGACCTGGACCTTGACTGGATTAACCGCCACTACCATCCGGCCGTCTATTAAAGCTACTGTTACCAAGCCTTATAAACCTGGTCCAAAGTCAATGAAGTCGCACGCCGCTGAAAAGAAGCCCAAGCAGAAACTACGTAGGGAAGATTTCTTGAAAGACCCTCTGCGTGCGCGCGGTAACAAAAGTTCACCTTCTCCTCCTCGGAGGTCGCTGTCCCAGGAAGGTCCTGGGACAAGCCGCGCTCAGCGGCACCCCTCACCCATCGCCACCCAGAACCGATTCACGGCGCTTGAATCGGTTTCTGGCACTGAGCGCGTGGGCCCTCCCTCCGAGGAAGCTATGGAGTCTGACCAACTCCATGCAAAAAGCCCGAGCCCAAAGGTTAAACATAAGGTAATTTTAAGCCGCCCTTCTAAATAGACAGTTTATCCCCTTTTTCTCAATGGCTATCCTGACCTGGAATGTACGTGGTGTACGATCGCATAGGGCGGAACTGCAACTTTTATTGCGTTCCCATTCACCTATGGTCGTGTGTTTGCAGGAGACCAAGCTTCGCCCTCACGACCCTTTCGATCTCCGAGAGTACACTCCGGTTCGCTACGATCTTGAACCGGAGGAGGGTGCTCCTGCTCATGGAGGTGTCATGTTATTGGTGCGTAATGACGTTCATTTTCAACCTATCACACTTACGTCCGACTTGCAAGCTGTTGCCATTAGACTGCAGTTACCCGGTTTTTTCTTTTCTGTTTGTTCTGTGTATTCCCCTCCATCGTCTCCCCTCGCTCACGCGGACATTCGGGCTCTTCTGTCCGCTCTCCCAACACCAGTTCTTCTGTTGGGAGATTTTAATGCCCATCACCCACTATGGGGTTCGCCAAGGGCTTGTGCGAGGGGAACTCTTCTTTCCGACATTTTTTACCAGTTCAATCTTTCCATCCTCAATACAGGTGAGCCTACTTTTATTTCCGATTCTTCTGGTACATTCTCACACCTGGACCTTGCCGTTTGCTCCCTCCAGCTTGCTAGTCGTCTGCTGTGGAACGTCGTCGCTGACACCTACTCCAGCGACCATTACCCCTGCATCCTTTCTCTTCTGTCACACCACGTCCAACATTTCAGAGTACCTACCTGGATATTCCCAAAAGCCGACTGGAGTTTGTATTCCAGCCTCGTGCATTTTGACGACCAGCCCTTCACCGACATTAACGAACTAGTGCAGTACCTTACGTCTACTATTTTCTCTGCTGCCGAACGCGCCATTCCCCGTTCATCCTCTCAACCTCGGCGGATGCCTGTTCCGTGGTGGAACGAGGATTGTCGGGCCGCCGTTCGTGCTCGTAGGGCTGCACTTAGGGTGTTTCGGCGCCACCCTACACTTGATAATTTGGTGACTTTTAAACAATCGCGCGCCAGGGCTCGTCGCACTATTCAGGATAGCAAGAAGGCGTCGTGGGCTCGTTTTGTCGAGTCTTTTAATCGCTTTACGCCTTCATCTGTTGTTTGGGATAAACTTCGTCGCTTCTCAGGTAAAGTGTCGCATTGTACTGTTTCTGGCCTACAGGTTTCTAATGCCACCATAGTGGATCCGGCTGCCATCGCTAACACTCTGGGTGCTGCCTTTGAGGCGGTATCCAATTCGGACCATTATTCCGCCGGCTTTCGCTCTATCAAAGCCCGGCTGGATTCCGACACGTTTCATTTTCGATCTGCTAATATTGAGTGTTATAATGAACTTTTCACAATGAGGGAGCTGGAGCATGCTCTTCATTGCTCTCGGCACTCCGCTCCTGGGCCGGACGGCATTCATGTCCTGATGTTAAAGAACCTTTCAGCCGACAGTAAACTCTTTCTCTTACAGGTCTATAACCGTATTTGGCAGGACGGCATTTTTCCTTCCGTTTGGCGCGAAGCCACCATTGTCCCTATACTTAAGCCTGGGAAGGATCGCCAACTACCTTCCAGCTACCGCCCTATCTCCCTCACCAGTTGCATTTGCAAGGTGATGGAGCGCATGATCAACGGGCGGTTGACATGGTGGCTTGAGTCTCAGAAACTTCTAGCGAACGCTCAGTGCGGGTTTCGTCGCTATCGCTCTACCGTCGACCATCTGGTGTCCTTGTCGACGCCTATTATGAATGGATTTCTGAGAAAGTGTCAAACCGTGGCTGTATTTTTTGACCTGGAGAAAGCTTATGACACTTGTTGGAGGGGCGGCATTTTACGTACACTTCACGCATGGAATATCCGCGGTCGTCTTCCCATATTTCTTAGGGAGTTCATGACGGACCGCGTCTTTCGTGTACGTGTGGGCTCGGTTTTATCTCGTCGTTTTATTCAAGAGAACGGAGTACCGCAGGGCTCTGTACTCAGTGTCACACTTTTTGCGATTGCTATCAACCCCATTGTTGATTGTATTCCACCTGGCATTTCATCGTCCCTTTTTGTTGACGATTTCGCTATTTATTGCAGTTCACGGCGGACCTGTCTACTCGAACGCCGTCTCCAGAGCTGTATCGACCGTCTCTACGCCTGGAGTAACGCCAACGGCTTTAATTTCTCCGCCGAGAAATCCGTCTGCATCAACTTCTGGCGCCGGAAGTATTTCCCTCCGCCCTCTCTCCATCTTGGGCCAGGGATACTTCCGTTTGCAGACGAGGCGAAATTTTTGGGGTTGATTTTTGATAGGAAGTTGTGTTGGACCTCGCACGTTTCCTTTTTAAAAGCAAAGTGTGACCGTTCTCTTAATATTTTACGTGTTTTAAGTGGCACATCCTGGGGAGCTGATCGGACCGTCCTTCTTCGCCTTTATCGCTCTTTGGTCCGATCAAAGCTTGATTACGGGTGTATCGTTTATTCGTCGGCACGTCCATCTGTGTTACGTCGTTTGAATCCCATTCATCATCGTGGTATTAGAGTCGCTACAGGGGCCTTTACAACTAGCCCCGTGCCCAGTCTCTACGCTGAGGCTGCAGAGCCTCCGCTGTCTTTCAGGCGTGAGATGCTCTTATGTAGTTATGCCTGTCGACTTTCCAGCTTACCTGACCACCCGTCCTTCGCGGCATTTTACGAGGATTCACTTGACCGGCAATATTTAGTTAGCTCCTCTGCTTTGCTCCCTCCAGGGGTTCGATTTCGACTGCTACTTCGGCATTTGGACGTTCCGCCAGCGCCGGCCCTTACCCGAGGGGAAACGCGTTTTCCTCCATGGTCGCGCGCTGAGGCCCACATCCAACTTGGGCTGACGTCGATGCCGAAAAATGCGACCCCTGCTTCTGTTCTTAGATCCGCCTTTTTAGAACTACAGGCGCAGTTCGGGGACTGTCATTTTATATATACTGATGGGTCTAAGACCGATGTTGGAGTAGGATGTGCCTTTGTTTTTGGTGTACAGAGTTTTACTTTTCGTTTACCTCGACAATGTTCAATTTTTACCGCCGAACTTTTTAGCATTTATCAATCTGTTTTATTCATTCAGCGGCACGACTTACGGCACTGTTTTATTTGTACGGACTCTCTGAGTGCCCTTCAGGCTATTCATGCGCTGTACACTTACCACCCACTCGTACAGCGCATACATGACCTGCTCCACTCGCTCGGTGTCTCTGGCATCAGCGTCTCCTTCATGTGGATTCCAGGTCATGTGGGCATCTCAGGTAACGAGTCTGCCGACGCCGCTGCGAAATCGGCGATTTTATTACCCAGATTTTTTACTTCTGTTGTTCCCTCGTCAGATTCGTATGTTATTTTACGTCGCCGCATCCTCTCGCGCTGGCGCGATGAGTGGACGGCCCTCCGGGGGAACAAGTTGCGGGAGGTTAAGCCTTTCCCGTTCATCTGGGGTACCTCTTCTCGTTCTTGTCGTCGGGAAGAGGTAATTTTAGCTCGTCTACGGATTGGACATTGTGTTTTTAGTCATAGGTATTTGCTCAGTGGTGACCCCGCACCCGTCTGTGGGCAGTGTGACGTGCCCTTAACGGTGCGTCACATTTTAACAGAGTGTCAGGTTTTAGCTGCATTGCGTGCTCAAGTGGGCCTGCCTGTTGGCCTAGCCAACGTTTTGGCAGACGACACGCGTGCTGTAGAATGTGTTTTACGTTTTATTCACGACAGTGCTTTTAATCTGCGCATTTAATGCGTTGGGCGTCTGTTAGCTTGGTACTTTTATTCTGTTTGTTTTTTATGGGAACTCTTATCCCCAGTGGACATATGGCGCTCATGTCCCTCGCATTCTACAGTTGCTGACACGTTTTAATCCTTTACTGCCTATGCTTTTAGTGTGTTGGTTTTCAGATATTTGTCTTGTTCTTTTTATTGTTGTTATTGTTATTATTGTTATTATTGTTGTTATTGTTGTTATTGTTATTATTGTTGTTATTGTTATATTTGTTATTGTTATATTGTTAGTTTTAGCCTTTTGAACATCGCGGGTTTGTGTCCCGTTTTTAACTATGCGGTTCTTTTACCTGTTTTATATTTTGACCTTATCTTTTATACACTGTAAGGGCGCTGATGACCATAGCAGTTTAGCGCCCTTAAACCGCATATCATCATCATCATCATCCAGGGGTTCGATTTCGACTGCTACTTCGGCATTTGGACGTTACGCCAGCGCCGGCCCTTCCAAGGGGGGAAACGCGTTTTCCTCCATGGTCGCGCGCTGAGGCCCTCTGTCACCTTGGGTTATCGTCAATGCCGAAGAATGAGACCCCTTCTTCAGTCTTTAGATCAGCGTTTTTAGAACTTCAGTCGCAATTCGGGGACTTGCCTTTTATTTTTACTGATGGATCTAGGACTGATGCAGGAGTAGGATGTGCCTTTTTTTGTGGTGGAAATAGTTCTACCTTTCGTTTACCAGAGCAATGTTCGATTTTTACCGCCGAACTTTTTAGCATTTATCAGTCTCTTTTATATATTCAGCGGCACGACTTACGGCACTGTTTTATTTGTTCCGACTCCCTGAGTGCTCTTCAAAGTATTAGCTCGCTGTACAGTTACCACCCGCTCGTACAGCGCATTCATGACCTGCTCCACTCGCTTGATGTCTCTGGCATCAGCGTCTCCTTCATGTGGATTCCAGGTCATGTGGGCATCTCAGGTAATGAGTCTGCCGATGTCGCTGCCAAGTCGGCGATTTTATCACCCAGACGTTTTACCTCTGTTGTTCCCTCGTCAGATTTGTTTATTGTTTTACGTCGCCGCATCCTCTCGCTTTGGAGCGATGAGTGGACGGCCCTCCGGGGGAACAAGTTGCGGGAGGTTAAGCCTCTCCCGTTAGTCTGGGCTACCTCTTCCCGTGCTTCTCGTCGGGAAGAGGTAATTTTAACACGCCTTCGTATCGGACATTGCATTTTTAGTCATAAGTATTTGCTGAGTGGTGACCCCGCGCCACTCTGTGGGCAGTGTGACGTGCCCTTAACGGTGCGTCACATTTTAACAGAGTGTCAGGTTTTAGCTGCATTGCGTGCTCGTGTGGGTCTGCCTGTTGGCCTAGCCAACGTTTTGGCAGACGACACGCGTGCTGTAGAATGTGTTTTACGTTTTATTCATGACAGTGATTTTAATCTGCGCATTTAATGCGTTGGGCGTCTGTTGGCTTAGTACTTTTATTCTGTCTGTTTTTTATGGGAACTCTTATCCCCAGTGGACATATGGCGCTCATGTCCATCGCGTTCTACAGTTCCTGACACGTTTTAATCTTTTATTGCCCTTGCTTTTAGTGTGTTGATTTTTCAGAACTTTGTATTGTTATTGTTATTCTTGTTGTTCTTGTTATTATTGTTGTTATTGTTATTGTTATTGTTGTTATTTTGTTATTGTTCCGTTGTTAGTTTTAGCTTTTTGAACATCGCGGGTTTGTGTCCCGTTTTTAACTATGCGGTTTTTTACCTGTTTTATATTTTGACCTTATCTTTTATACATTGTAAGGGCGCTGATGACCGTAGCAGTTTAGCGCCCTTAAACCGCATATCATCATCATCTACAACACCATGCAGGAGCTGGAGCAGGCCGTATCCTCTAGGCAGTCAGTTCCTTTCCCGGATGTTATTCATATCTTAATGCTGCAGCGCCTATTCCAGCGGTAAAATATTTCTCCTGCAGGTCTATAACCGTATCTGGTGAATACTAAGTTTTCTGCAGCAGTTTGGCGACAGACTACCATCGTCCCAAAATTAAAACCTCCAAAGTATCGCCACCTACCTTCTAGTTAAAGGCCGATCTGCCTCACCAGATGCATTGCAAGGTGATGAAGTGCATGATCAACGAGCAGTTGATATGGTGATTTGAATATCAAAATCTGCCCTCAAACGTTCAATGCTGTTTTCGTCGCTACCGCTCAACGGTTAACCACTTAGTTTCGTTATCATCGCATATCATGGACGCATTTCTGATGAGGCAGACAGTTGCTGTATGTTTTGATCTCGAAAAGGCGTATTGGAGGGCAGATATTCTTCATGCCCTCTATTAAGAAGGCATCCGTGGTCCCCTTGCACCGTATTCGGGAGTTCATTTTAGGAGTGAACTAAAATTTTCAAAACTTCTAACAATACAATATGAACAATTTTAAGCGCATTTTTGAATGCCGCGTCGTTCTCCGACCTCTCGTTTTCATTTTTGAAGCAGTTTTATGTTGAATGCTCACCTCGCTGTGACATCATAAGGCTGGGACCGCGCCACGCTACTCATTGTCACTTGCATTAATTATCCTTGAGTCGCATTTAATTCCTGTTGTTATTTTGTGATTGTAGGAGTTTTCCTTTCGTAGGGTTCTGTGAGGTGTAAGGCCAACACGCTTGCGTGCAGTGCTTATGGTTCTGTAAATAATTACTACACCATAAGCAGGAATGTTGGTTATTACCCATTCCCTGATAGAGATAAGAATCGACATGTGTACAGGAAGTAGGTTACTACTATGGAACGCAAATACTCTGTGCCAACCAAAAATGCTTTAGAGCATGTGAACTTCATTTAAAACAAAAGGTGATTTTAATGAGTCGGGTGTTATAAAAAGTAACATAATGAAGAACGAGAAATTCAAAAGCCCTAGACTGAAAGATGAGGCAGTATTTTATATCACAACACTGTGAATGCCAGAGTGATTGTAGTGTAAATTAACATTATTGTATGACAATGATTTTAGATGTTTGTTAGCTATAAGCATTGTTAGGAAATAAGTTTACACGGCCTCACTGAAACTGACAATAGGATTGGGTAACAATGAAGCAATGGGGTGAGTTGTTTATCACTTAGAAGAGACAAACAAATGACGTCAGGGTAGCGTGCCTTTCTTTAGAAGTGGAGGGAATATCTTCCCTAGAGCATATGTTTTAGTAATTATGATTGGCTTATAAAACAGATGCTAATGTTGGCGCGATTTAGTAACCAATAGCAGCTCTATTATAATGTTTAGGCGTATCGGGGTGAGGGAGTATAAATTCTTGAGCCAAAAGCAAGTATCGCACAGTTCTACGGAATCATTCACGAGGTAAACGTCGCGCAGTTCTACAGAATCTCTCGCGAGGTACACATTACGCAATTCTACAGAATCTCTCGCGTCGTAAAGTTAGTTACAAAATGTGAAGTAGGTACGCGACAACTATTATGACAGTAATTACATTCGGAAATATAATAGTTTCAGTCAGGCGTGTATGAAGATTACAGATGTTAACTATTAAGTGTGACTGCAATAAAAGTGTAAAAACAAATTCTTTTATCAGTGTTATCTTTTAGTAACAACTCCTTTCCGTTTACACGCCCTGCTTAGAGATATTTGCTCGACTGAGTAATAATAGCTAGTCGGAGGACAAGAACCCAAAATTCAAAATAGTAAAACAATAGGCGCCAAGTAAAAAAAGATAACACGAACAGATTACTGCGACAAAGATAATATGGTGCCTTCGAAAGTTTTAGGATGAATATTCTCTTAAAAGAAAGCAAGTGCTACAGCTAGCCGATAATTCAGTAAGCAATTCTCAGCAAGAAAGCGAAGCTACAGTGGTTTCTGAGTCTTTGCAGTTGGAGTTGAAGATGGATGCGGAAATAGAGTGAAAGTTGGAAACTGAAGTTTTTAGTGCTATAAACGGCGCGTGTACCTAAGTTTGATGAGGAAGGTGAATCTTCTGCTGTATATGGACTATAAACCGAATGAATATTGGAGGACATCCAGTGAAGATGCAAAAAATGATGTCTGTATGTCCAGAAAATATTCTTTTGCGCTTGTATGTGTAAATACTCTCCTTGCGCTGTTCAGTATTTCTGACACATGTGCGCTTGTCACTGAAAGAAAATTTAAGACATGACGGGCATTCGAATTACAACTCATTGTGTGAATGGGCACACTTATGAGTGGTGTTCTGGAGGCGAAAGTGAAAGTGTGGAAGATAATGTGTGCATAGCTTCAGGCATGTATCGTTGTGGAATGGCATTTAACTGTTTCTTGGCATTCTCAAAAGCAATAAAACTTCTCTTTTTTCTGAATCATATTGTTATAAACTTGCTAAAAATGTTTTCTCTTTTGTACACCAAGCCTGGTTAAAAGAAAAAGAAAGGAGCTTTGCATTTGACAGGAACGATTCGGATTTGTTTGTGGGGATGGACAGTACGACTCATCAATTCCTATGATTTTCTACTAAATATGTCACATGTTCTATAATACATTTGGTAACAAATAAAATATTGGGTTTATTGTTGTACAGAGAGGAACTGTAAATGGTGATATTGAGAAAGCTGCTTGCGAAAATATACTGAATTCTATGAATGAAAGCCTGTCCATAAAATTGTTCCTGACTGACACACGGGTATTAGAGCTTTGATGAATAAGAAATTTCCGCATATATCTGAATTCAAGTATAGCATCTTGCTAAATTTCCTATGAAAATGTTTAGTAAGATTCCAAAATTGCCGGTCCTTCATGGATGAAAGAATTCTATTTATAATCGCCTGAGGCGGCCATTTGCTACTTGCGAAAGTGACAGTATACTCCTAAAGGAAAAATTCACCGCAATTTTAAATCACATCACTAATGTCCATAATTGGGTGGGTTTTAAGAAATTTCATTCATGTGCTCATGATTTGTTGAGAAAGAGTTAAAAACACAAACTGACTATGTAAGAATTTCACAGAATACAATGGCTTGTGCAATATCATAAATTATGCAAGATCTTTATGTGATATTGCGCGTATAAATCATTTTAATCATACAGGAAGCCTTGAATCCTATCACAATGGGCGCTTGAAGTATGTCCCAAAACGAACACATTTTTCATTTGTATGCATGCATGTCTGATCATCAATTTTTTTCACTAAGAAAATATAATGTTGCGCAGTTCCGTGGAATGTTTTAAGCCGGCTGGAGAAATTTTGTATAAAAAGGAGTATGAGGCAACACCTTGTCATATAAATAGTGAGAGAAATATATGAACACAGGTGTCAATACGGGTGCGCTGTAACATACCTTGTAATATTGGCTCACGTCAGAAAATTCAGTCTGATAAGAAGGAAATGGAAGGCCAATACTTCTTGGTTTGGATTATCTTTATGAGAAAATGGCGAAAAAAGAATAAAATACGTAAATAATGAGACGAGTTCAAAGAAGTGAAACTTTTAAAGCATGGATATTGACCACCCCTACACATGGAGTATCGAAAACTGCTGTAACTTCTCCTCCGAGAAAACCGTGTGAGTGAACTTCTGATGCCGGAAGGTACATTCTTTACACTAGTCCGATCGAAACTTGAGCAAGGTTGCATCGTCTATTTTAGGCTCCTTTCCAACGAGTCCAATTATCAGTCTGAATGCGGAAGCTGCTGAACCTGCGCTGCCTTATTGGCGCAGTGTTCTGTGTAGCTGCCCATGAAGACTACTCTGCCTAGATTTCCGTCTTTTAATTTTTTTTATTACGATTTATTGGACAGTAAGCAGCAACGAGCCCTTTGGCTATATACCATTCTGGTGTCCAATTTCGTTTACTTTGGTGTTGGAGTCACTTTATCATGGACCACGGCATCTTGCAACATTTATCAGAGTGTAATCTCGATTTCCCCCATGGCTCCGCGCCGAGACACCGGTCCATGTAAGTTGACGTTGACCGATTTCCGTTACTCGTCAGCCGGTTTAGAAATGAAAGCAGTTTAGCTGTGCTTTTACTCCTGACCAACAAAATTTGAGATTTCAGCTTTTATCAGTGTTCCATTTTTATAGTTGATCTGTTTGGTATTTACCAAACTTCTTTATATTCAGCTCTCAGGGGCTCACCTTAGTAAGTACGGGAGTGGCGACCCCAAAGTACCTGAGCCACCCAGTGTCTGGGGGTATACCAGTCCACTTTGTCTCCTGGGGGTCAGGAATAAGGAGACTTGGTCCTCTAGGTTGGGGGTTAAGCATGGGGCTCTCAACCCCACTTGTAAAAACCTTGTTAAGACGGATGGTTTGTTGTTGGCGACTTGGAATGTTCAAACTATATTATGACCTGGAAAAATGAAAGAAGTGGCAAATAACTCTTAAGGTATTGGTTGGACAGTAGTGTTGCAAGAAAAACGTTGGTGTTGAAAAGGAAGACTAGATAAACGGGATTGCACATTGTATTGTGGATCAACTGAGCCTGGACTACACAAGATAGGATTTATTATCGCAAAGGGAATAAAGAAGAACCTAATAGAATTGGACCCAGTTAATGAAGGATTGTGTAAAATAGACTTAAGGTCCAATTTCGAAATGTGACTATACTTTCTGTGTACGCATCTGTGGAGGAAAGGGCGAGTTGACAGGGAAGGGTTTTCGTGAGAGTTTGGAAGGATAGTGTGGTGAAGGAATTTCTGGATACGTTTATGTTCTTGGGTGACTTTGGTGCTGGAGTGGCGGGGAGGCAAGTATTACTTGAACTAGGTGTCGAGGATGGTGCCTTGCATGGACATTTTGTGATTGTAATTAATTGGATTATTAAGGAAGGAAGGAATTTTCTCGTGTGTTATTGTTTTTTATAACTGTGTGGAATTGCATTGTACGTTTACATTCGCTTAGGGTTAGTTCTTATTTGCCAAATTCTGTGAGATTTCTGTTGCTTAATTTTTGCATTTTTTTATTTACTATTTCTATTTTTGTAATCCTGGTGTTTCTCTCTGTGAATGCTCTGACTATTGGTTTTGTACTAAAATGTGATTATCTATATAACCAGAGCTGCTTCCGTAATCTGAGTTGACCTGTACTTGTTTTTTTATTGTATTGATGTACTGACTCAAATAAATTTATAGCCGGAGGGTGACGCTAATGACCGCCGCAGTTTTCCGCCACTCAAACCGCTATTACTACTATTCTTTATATTCAGCGGCAAGACCTGCAGTTGTGCGTTATTTATACAGATTCCATGAACGCACCAGAGGCTTCGATCGCTGTATAGTGATGCGGTATTAATGTTGTATTTATTTAACATTAATTGTAGCCCCACGTTGTGGTAGCCAATTTGTGACGGTATTACTTACAAATGTTTCTGTATGTTTGTTTACATCACGTGTTGCCATCTTGTGACGTCATTCATTTGTTCGGTTTGTAGCTCCATCTAGTGTTAGCAATTTGTGGTAGTATTAGTGTTTGAAAGAATTATAAGTTTTGTTTACTGTCCTCCGGCTAGCTATTATTTCTCAGTCGAACATGTCTCTTGAATCAGAGTGTGTAAACGGAAAGGAATCTTTTATCCAAATATAACACTGATGAAGAAATTTGTTTTACACATTTATTGTCAAACACGTTAACTATCACATTTATACATTGATCTTAACACTCGCCAAACTGAAACTGTTATAATACCTTCATTACTAATCACTCTTAATTCACGTACTTCAACTTTGTGTATAATTAACTTGATAATACTTTAGATTTTCGTAACTTGTGAATCTATAGCCGACGTATCTCATACAAATATTTTGACGAACTGACGAACTGAAGACGACGTGTAGTGCACAAAGAATTTTGATGAACTGAGCATGAAGCTACCTCTAACCCACCCTATTTATACTCCTGCATCCAGATACGCCTAAAAATTATAACTGAACTACTATTGGCTAATAAAACGCGCCAACATTAGCGTCTATCTTAATATCCAATGAAAATTATGAATACATATGCTTTAGGGAGAAAATATTCCAGAAGGTTCTAAACGGAAAAACGCGCCAACATTACGTAACTTCCTCGTTTCCAATAATGATAAACAGCTCACCCCCCTCTCTGCATTATTGCGCGCTATTATTGACAGTTTCAGTAAGGCATTATAAATTTACTTCCCAACAATATTTACAATAAATAAACATCTGAAATCAATGTCACATAAAAATGCATATTCATATTACAATCATTATTTACATTTAAGTAATTTGTGATACAAATTACTGCATCATATGCCCCACTAGAAACATAATTATAAACATTTACAACTTGTTTGGAAATTTTATAATTGGGTTTTTAGTCTCCTAAATCTTGGAACACACGCTATCACTTTCACTTAACACTTCACACGTATTTAACACACGACATGTTTTTCCTCTATCTTGCCACTACTTACTGGCTCTGGTTTAATGTGTTTGGACATTAATCTGACATTACAAGGTTTATAGCAAATACTATACCCTGAAGTATTTAATTACTGTTACAAAAAAATTTTTTTTTACTTTCTTATATTGTTGATAACAATTTGTGCATTTAAGAATTTTTTTAATTACTATACATTTTACCAAAAATATTCACCCTCTACACATAAATATATTTACATCTCTTAAATCTAGGCACTGTTTCACATGTTCTATTTGCTACATAAATATTTGTTTTTAATTATATTTACCAATTTTTGTTATTTTGTACTTTATCTTAACAATACTCTTGGAATAGTATTTATGTACTTTACTTTAATATAACATCATGCTTTATTTCACATGTTCAGTTACTAATAAAATGTTATTTTCCTCTTAAATATTTAGTCATGTCCAAAATTTATTTCTCCTTTCTGATGACATACATATATAATTAACCCTCTTACGTTCCAATACGTTGCTCTGCATTTCGTCTTTAACTATCCAGCATTTACTATTTATCATCTTTGTCTTCTGTTTCACCTTGATCTTCATTGTTGTATGGTTTCAGCATCTCAATATGGAACTTTCCTATGCTTTTTCGAGTTGTTGGATTACATAACTCATATGTATTAGTTCCATATACTTCAACAACTTCATATGGTCCATGGTATTTGAGAAACATTCGCCAATAAAGTTTATTTGCTTTATCCGACAATTTCTTGGTTTTAACCAAAACTAAATCTCCTATTTTGATCCTCCATTCCTTTCTCTTCTTTTCTTCATGTTTAATTTTTCTTTTTATGGCCTTTTTCTTCATCCTCTCGAATGCTTTTCGGAACATCTCTTCTTCTGTTTGTGGTATTGAATGCGCATCTGGAATGGCTTCTGGAATTTTCTTACACATTGTATTGATCTTCTTTCCTAACTTAAGTTCACATGGTTTGTATCCTGTCACATTGTTTACGGTTTCATTTAGTAGATTCTGAACGAAATTCACGTATCCATACCATTGCGTTTGTTTTCGATGACACAGCACCCTTAAATAATTTGAAATTTCCTTAATTTCCCTCTCCACTGGGTTGGAGTTCGGTCTGTATCTTGACGAAAAATATTGTTTAATGCCATTTTCTTTCAGTCCGTCCATAAATTTTTTTCCTGTGAAGTACGTAGCATTATCGCTCAATACAGATTGGATAGGTCCTTCTTCTATCACATATGACTTGAGTAGTCTATTCAAACATGCTAAACCTGTAGGTTTTCTCAAAGGGTAAATTCTTACATATTTGCTGAATATATCATAACAGACAAATATATATTTGTTTCCAAATTGACTTGGAGGCATCGGACCATGAATATCAATACTAATTACACATCTCGGCTTATCCCTTATAACCGAATTAGTCTCAAATGCATATGCTGCATTTATTTGCTTTGCCTTCTGACACAGGTTGCAGCACGATATAAATTTTCGAACTCTCTGACGCAATTTGGATATGTATAAGTTCTCTAAAATCATAGAAGTTGTCCGGTCCGTCCCTGAGTGTGCTAACCCTTCGTGAAAATTCTTAATTAGTTCCTTTTCCATGCTTTTCGGAACCATTACCTTCCAACTAGGCATTTCTTTTCCATGCTTCTTGTATAATGTCCCATCCCGAATTGCTACAATTTCTTTCTTTGCCTCTTCAATTAGTGGTGCATTTTCTTTAAGTTCAAATAATTTTGCGTCCTCATTTTGAGTTTCCCCCATATTTTTCAATTTTCTCATCATTTCTTTGCTTAAAGGAATTTCAATTGTCAATATTTTGACTTCATTTCTAGGCCTTTCAATATTTTCGGGAATTTGTGGGTTGTAGTTCAATCTTGATAGCAAATCACTGAAGGTATTATTTTTGCCAGGAATGTGTATAATCTCAATATCGAATGCAGATATTGCATGAATGTATCTAGCAAGTTTTCCAC
Organism: Deroplatys truncata; assembly: GCA_030765065.1. NCBI lineage: Eukaryota > Metazoa > Arthropoda > Insecta > Mantodea > Mantidae > Deroplatys > Deroplatys truncata. The sequence continues at coordinate 498,372,322 of CM060990.1, read as the reverse complement.
TACATAATCTACACCGTTGTATGAAAGTTAAGCTGATGTGGTCTGAATATACTTTCACCTTTTGCTGATAAATATAGGTTTTAAAACGAATTAATGAGAAATATAGTGCTCCAATTTCTAACTGAGTTACTGAAGAATTCCGTTCAATATTTGTAAGTCCTCTAGAAGCTGTACTAATGACGTGAAAGTCATTGTTGATGTCTCGCTGTCCTAAAATTCCGGCGTATCCTTGCATTGATGCGTCGACATAAATCTCATATTCCAAATCTTCTCTGGGCCTCTCGAGTAATATGGACTTAGCAAAGAGTTCCTTTACTCTCTCAAAACATTTTTGATGATCCTCTGTCCATTTCCACTTATTGTTCTTTCGGAGTAGCTGCCGCAGTGGTTCTATTTCAGCCGAATATCTTGGTACGAACTTACTCTGAAAGTTCAATACCCCTAAGAGACGTCTAATTTGTTTTACGTTCCTTGGTGGTGGAATTTTCATTATTGCTTCTATTCTTTTCTGGTCAGGTCTTATACCTCGTCCATCCACTACATAACCCAGAAAATTTATTTCCTTGACACAAAATTTTGATTTTAGTATGTTCACAGTCATACCATGTTGTTGTAGTTTATTTAACACATAATGGACATTACTCATGTGTTCTTCAAATGTTTGACTAATGATTAGGAAGTCGTCAATATACTTTATTAAAAAGTCATCTGCAGAATTTCCAAAGATACTGTGAATGGCTCTCAAAAATCCACTTCCTGAGTTTTTTAAACCAAAAGGATTTACACAAAAACGATACTGGATCCCTGAGTACTGAAATGAAGTGTAATCACGCACTTGTGGATCTAATTCCACTTGCCAATATGAAGCAGTGAGGTCAATGGATGTCAGAAATCTCCCTCTTGAAAGTTTCGTAATTAATTGTTCAATTCCTTCACTTTGAAAATGATCAGGCTTCATGTACTTGTTGATATATCTACCGTCTAATGTTAATCTCAAACAACCATCTCGTTTAATACTCCAACAGATTGAATTTATGTATTGAGAATTACTTTGCTCAATAATCCCATTTTCTAACATGCTATTTATTAGTTGTCTAGCTTTGTCCCGAAGACTTATAGGTAAATTGTCATACTTGTGCCTATATGGTGGTACCTCTTCTACTTGAAATGTATGCTGATATACATTACATCTGCCTGGGATATTACTAAATACTGAACTATTGTTCATCAAAACATCATGAAGGATTTGTTTTTGCATTATCGTAAGATTATAAGCTTCTTCACACTTGTGTATTATTTCCTCATTTCTCTTCTCTTCCCAGCTGTTGTCTGTCTCGCTCACATGGTCGTCTTTTGTTTGGATTGCAAACTTCTCTACTTTCTCTGGCATTTCTGCTAGCTGTTGAAAATATGGCGTGGTATTCCCTTCATATTCTGTGACTACCTGCTTTATCTGACTATTTGTATCAGTCTTTGTTATTTGTACAAAAAACTCTTGGTCACAAAGATTTTTCTCATCCTTTGTCATCTCGATTACAGAAACTTTCTCTTTTATAAATGGTACCCTTACTTCTCTATCGTCTTTTGTCATTCTTAACTCTTCATGTTTAAAATCTATACTTGCTTCATATTCATGTAGGAAGTCACATCCTATAATTATGTCACAAATCAGATGGTTTACAATTAGAAACATAACCTCAAAATTCTCTCCGCCGATAAGTATGCTAAGTAGAGCTTGTGTTTTTATGACCTGTGTCGTTCTTCCGATTGCAACACGACAAACTAAATTACTAGTGGGAAGAGCCATAATTTTGTTACCTTCATTAATCAAATTTATGTAAAATTTCTGTGAACAAATTGAAGCTGACGAACCAGAATCTATAGTTGCAATGATCTCTTTCTTCGCAATTTCCATCCTAACATAAGGTGACTCAAAATTTTCTCCCTTATCTTTTGTTGCTGTAATCTTATTACAGGGTGTGTGTGTAGGCATATTATTTGTATTGGTAATGGATACTGAATTATTAAAGACGTCCTGAGAACCTACTACACAGGAGTCTATTAACAGTTTTCCTGGTTATTTCCATGTTCACGTACGGGACTGCCATTCCTAACAGGCGCTAAATCTATCTCATTGTCGCTACCATTGTTTTGAGTTCCCCTCCCCCGAGTTCGAAATCCTCGATTTCTGACATTATGTCCCCTTGGCACGTAATTTTCTTGCCGTTCCTCAGATCTTTCCCGGTTATTGTTTTCCCTCCAGTGAGTGAAATTTCCCCTTTGTCTAATGTACCGCCTTCCATAATTTTGCCCTCTTTCAGGCAATCTTTCTGTCCTGACATAATTTATTTGTTCCTGTCGACCTGGTCTCCCATCTATCCTCGATCTTTCAAACTGTGGAACGTATGATTGATACCGTTGTCTGGTGTTATTTTCATGACGCCTGTCTTGTCCTCTACTTTGCTGATAACTACCTTGGTAATTTCTTCTATCTCGCACATCTAAAAATCTATGCTCCCACTCTCGAGATATATCTTCTTCCTGTTGTTCCAAAGCTGTCATTAATTCTGTCATCTCATAGATGCTACGTGGTTTTGCAATTAATAAGTAATTTTGTATCCTTAAAGGATAATGCCTTGCGAGCAAACTTACAAAATCTTCCTCATTGATTGGAGGTGACAAGTTCCTAACCTGACTTGCATGTTTCAGTAAGCAATCAGTCATTGATATTCCCTCTCGTGGATTAAATTTACCATGACTAAGCATTGCTCGAATTCTGTGCTGTACCGTAACATTCCAAAATCTGTTCATGAATAACCTCTTAAAGGATTCATATGAAATTTCACCCCCTGACACCATTTGTAACCAATCTAAAGTTTTCTGGTCCAAACATCTTTTGACAACTATCATTTTCAATGCTTCAGGTATCTTTTTAATTTGAAAATACTCTGATAATTCTGCAATGAACTGTACTGGACTGGAGTTTTCATTAAATTTTGGAAGTGGAAAATCACTTAAGATATGATTGTAATTTTGCAAATTCCCTACTCCCATATTTAAATTCTCTAGTGTTACTTGTGCACTCTGAGTTTCAGCATTAGCTATAGATGAAGCTGCCGCATCACTCACATTATTTGTCATACCTAAGGAACTACCTCTATCATTATTTTGTACATCTGATACATTCACATCACATATATTTGCCCTTGAATTCAATTCTAACCTATTTACAGTACCTTGCAGATTTTCTATTGTCTATTCCAATTTTTTATTATTCTCATTTTGAACAGCTTGGTGTTTGTTAATTTCAGAAGTTAGCTTTTGATTCAAATCTTTAACTTCATCAGACAATTTATTTCTCTGTTTCTGACTCCTTCTGAATTTCAGATATTTCCCCTCTGAAATTAACTTGCACCTGTATTAAATCTGCATTTGTAGCCTCCATCATTTCTCTTAACTCACTTGAAATGCTACTCATTCGGCTACCTAACTCTGTATAGTTTACATTAACATTTTCAAACTTAGTATTAACCTCATTTTTTTGGTTATATATTTCCCTGCTAATGTCCAACATTTTCCTTTGAAACTTCACCTATTTCATTTGCTATCATTTCTTGATTTTCATTTTTCATTCTAATCATGCTACTATCTAGTTCCATGAATTTCTTTTCAATTTCTTCCCTATTTTGATCTAATTTATGCTCTAATTTCTCATTACTCTTACCAATTTCTTCCCTTAATTGATCTGTAATACTCTTATCAATATCTTCCCTCAATTTCTCATTATTCTGAGTTAGTTTTTGTTCTAAACTCCTATCAATATCTTCCCTGTTTTGATCTATTTTCTTACTAAGATCTTCCCTTAATTCCCTATGACTCTTTTGCATATCTTCCCTGTTTTGTTCTACACTCTTATTTAGTATTTCACCAAAATTTCTTATCATTTCCATCATCGTACTAGCATCAAAATTAACATTTCCTGCTATTCTATTCTGACTTTCTGCACTAACATTTTCACCCTCAAATCCTACATTGTTTGGGCTATTATCTGTAACCTGTATTAAATTACAGCTAACTGTTACATTATCTCCCTCCATAATTATTTCTTCAATATTATTAGTAGCCATTATTTTCTTTATCCTACCACTCCTTAAGTACATTTGAAGGTTACAATTTTGTTTTCTAAAAAAAAATTACGATACTCTGACCTTTGTGATGCTGTCTGTTGCTGTTACATTGATGTCCAGCTTCCTGCCCCTCTCTCCTAGATTTGTATGTCGCTTCGATGAATCTGCGTCGTTTTGTTGTCCTGTAGTTTGAATTTCCCTGTTGCCTTGTAATCTCGGAATTACGATGTCCAATCATCCGCGTAGTCTGTCGTCCCTGTTGTTTCTGGAATCTGCGTCTTGTAGATCATTTCACTGCTGCATTCGTTCCACATCCTGGTTCCTTTCCTGGTCACTCTGCCCCACGTTCTGGGTGCCAATTTGATGCGGTATTAATGTTGTATTTATTTAACATTAATTGTAGCCCCACGCTGTGGTAGCCAATTTGTGACGGTATTACTTACAAATGTTTGTGTATGTTTGTTTACATCACGTGTTGCCATCTTGTGACGTCATTCATTTGTTCGGTTTGTAGCTCCATCTAGTGTTAGCAATTTGTGGTAGTATTAGTGTTTGAAAGAATTATAAGTTTTGTTTACTGTCCTCCGGCTAGCTATTATTTCTCAGTCGAACATGTCTCTTGAATCAGAGTGTGTAAACGGAAAGGAATCTTTTATCCAAATATAACACTGATGAAGAAATTTGTTTTACACATTTATTGTCAAACACGTTAACTATCACATTTATACATTGATCTTAACACTCGCCAAACTGAAACTGTTATAATAACTTCATTACTAATCACTCTTAATTCACGTACTTCAACTTTGTGTATAATTAACTTGATAATACTTTAGATTTTCGTAACTTGTGAATCTATAGCCGACGTATCTCATACAAATATTTTGACGAACTGACGAACTGAAGACGACGTGTAGTGCACAAAGAATTTTGATGAACTGAGCATGAAGCTACCTCTAACCTACCCTATTTATACTCCTGCATCCAGATATGCCTAAAAATTATAACTGAACTACTATTGGCTAATAAAACGCGCCAACATTAGCGTCTATCTTAATATCCAATGAAAATTATGAATACATATGCTTTAGGGAGAAAATATTCCAGAAGGTTCTAAACGGAAAAACGCGCCAACATTACGTAACTTCCTCGTTTCCAATAATGATAAACAGCTCACCCCCCTCTCTGCATTATTGCGCGCTATTATTGACAGTTTCAGTAAGGCATTATAAATTTACTTCCCAACAATATTTACAATCAATAAACATCTGAAATCAATGTCACATAAAAATGCATATTCATATTACAATCATTATTTACATTTAAGTAATTTGTGATACAAATTACTGCATCAATAGTTACCACACTCTTGTACAGCGCATCCAGGAGTGTCGTTCCGGTGAATCCTGGGCACGTCTGCATATTGAGGAATGAGGCTGATGATGCCCCTGCCAAGGGTGTTATTTTATCCTCCAGGTGTTTTTGCTCTTGTATTCCTTATGATGATTTTAGTGTTCTTTTGTCTTTCTGTTCTATCGCTCTGAAATGATGAGTGGACTGGTGTTCAAAGTAACAAGCCTCTCCTTATCACCAAGAGTATCTCGAGTGCCTACCGTCTCAAGGAGGTGATATTAATGAAACTGTGTCTTGGCACTCCCGGTTTAATCACGGCCACTGTCATCTGACCCTGCGCCTTTTTATGCTGATTGTAATGAGGCTTTAACGATGCAACTTGTTTTGATCCAGTGCCAGCTTTTAGCTCAAATTCGTTTGCCCTTGGTATTTTTAGCAACCATGTTCTGGTGCTGGCCAGTACTTCATCTGCTGTTGATAGTGTACTATGTTTTATTCGTCGCAGCGGTATGAGCCACCTTGCGTAATCCGTGTACTTTTACCTTCTAAAATAATATTAGTATGAAGTCTGTTTATTGACCCTTGCCAATTTTCTTTGTGTGTTTAAGTGTTCGGTGATGTTCCTATCTTTTAACTGTTCTTTCTGCAATTGTGGACACTTTTAGCCAGAAATTGTATTTTCTTTTTATGTTTTAGAACGCGGCATTAGTACTTGGTTCTTTACTTGTATGCTTTTGTCAGGTCGCTAATGTCCTCAGCAGTTGTCCCCCTCAGGGGCTCACCTTATGTGAGTACGGGTTTTTGGCGCACCCGGGGGTTCCCGAGCCAATCATCGCCACATTCATCCCCTCACCCCCATCCGGTCGACGTGGGTTCTTCTCGTGACCGGTGGACCCAAGGTAGGCTCTCGTGCGTTCTTTTCATTCCATCCATACCGCACCTCACCATCGTTTCTTTCTTCCCTTATCACTTTCCGGCCATTTCGCACCACGACATTCGCATATCTCTCTTTTTCTTCCCCGCCGGCCTACCTTGCGTGCGAAACGCCCACACAGTTTTAGTTTCTTTTATCTTTTTATTTAAATCCTCCGTGGACACAGCCTGACGGATACCCGCGCACCGCGTGCGCAGCTGGGTGAGTGGGTAATGGCGTCATCCCCACCACCCGGGGTCGTCATGTAGGGTTTGTGTTCGTATCCGCTGTTCAACTGCAGTCCCGCGGGGGGGCCATTGCATGCGCTGCTGACTTCTGACGGCGATTGGGTCCCTCTGTCTATGTTCTGGGAGGTGTGACCCTGGGGTGAGTCTGGTATAGATAGACCACTCACCCAAGCCGGGGTAACGCCCGAGAAGTCAGAGCCCGAGGTCGGAGACGGTTGCAATGGTGGAGGATATTTTTCGCTATGGAGCACCCTTTCTCCATTATTAACAACAAGCGCCGAAAAGTCATTGTAACAGAAGTAGCACCGCCGTCATCTGGTTGTTACTTGGTCATTTCGAGAACAGAAGAAGGACAAAACTTTGAGAAGGTGAACCCTTTTATAATTCAGAAGGGCATAGATGCTATTGCTGGTGCGGTTCAATCATGCACTCGTCTACGGAATGGTTCCTTATTGGCACAAACTAAGTCCGATCAGCAAAGCAAGACCTTGTTGCGCGCTACGCTTCTCCACGGTTACCCCATCCGTGTTGAGAAGCACCGCACATTGAACTCCTGTCGGGGCGTCGTTACCACCCATAGCCTCGATGGTATATCGGACGAGGATCTCGTAGAATATCTATCCGATCAAAAGGTGACTGCAGTGCATCGAGTGCAGGCCAAACGTGACGGCGTATTGGTACCCACTCGTACCCTGTTTATTACATTTGATGGCGTCGATCTGCCCACGAGCATTTCCGCAGGGTACGAACGGATTTCTGTGAGGCCTTATATTCCTAGACCTCTGCGTTGTTTTAAATGCCAACGTTTTGGGCATACGCAAGTCTCATGTAAGAGTGCCGTTAACATCTGTGCAACCTGTAGCCAGCCCTCACACGAAGGTACCTGTTCAACAGCCCCCGTCTGCGTTAATTGTAAAGGGTCTCATTCTGCTTCGTTTGCCGACTGTCCGCGGTACTTGGACGAGAAGGCGATCCAGGAGATCCGGGTAAAGGAAAAACTCTCCTTCGCTGAAGCCCGGAGGCGTTACCATGCGCGCCAACCTTCACTCCTGCGATCTGGCACATTTAGTTCTGTTGTTGCCTCCCCAGTACCACGAGTAGATGCCGAAACTCAGACCTGGACCTTGACTGGATTAACCGCCACTACCATCCGGCCGTCTATTAAGGCTAGTTACCAAGCCGTATAAACCTGGTCCCAACTCAATGAAGTCGCAAGCCGTTGAAAAGAAGCCCAAGCAGAAACTTCGTAGGGAAGATTTTTTGAAAGACCCTCCGCGTGCGCGCGGTAACAACAGTTCACCTTCTCCTCCTCGGAGGTCGATGTCCCAGGATGGTCCTGGGACAAGCCGCGCTCAGCGGCACACTTCACCCATCGCCACCCAGAACCGATTCACGGCGCTTGAATCGGTTTCTGGCACTGAGCGCGTGGGCCCTCCCTCCGAGGAAGCTATGGAGTCTGACCAACTCCATACAAAAAGCCCGAGCCCAAAGGTTAAACAAAAGGTAATTTTAAGCCGCCCTTCTAAATAGACAGTTTATCCCCGTATTCTTAATGGCTATCCTGACCTGGAATGTACGTGGTGTACGATCGCATAGGGCGGAACTGCAACTTTTATTGCGTTCCCATTCGCCTATGGTCGTATGTTTGCAGGAGACTAAGCTTCGCCCTCACGATCCTTTTGATCTCCGAGGATATACTCCGGTTCGCTACGACCTTGAACCGGAGGAGGGTACTCCTGCTCATGGTGGTGTCATGATTTTGGTGCGTACTGACGTTCATTTTCAAACTATCACACTTACGTCCGACTTGCAAGCTGTTGCCATTAGACTGCAGTTACCCGGTTTTTTCTTTTCTGTTTGTTCTGTGTATACACCTCCATCGTCTCCCCTCGCTCCCGCGGACATTCGATCTCTCCTGTCCGCTCTCCCAACACCATTTCTTCTGTTGGGAGATTTTAATGCCCATCACCCACTATGGGGTTCGCCAAGGGCTTGTGCGAGGGGAACTCTTCTTTCCGACATTTTTTATCAGTTCAATCTTTCCATCCTCAATACAGGTGCACCTACTTTCATTTCTGATTCTTCTGGTACATTTTCTCACCTGGACCTTGCCATCTGCTCACTCCAGCTTGCACGTCGTCTTCAGTGGAACGTCGTCGCTGACACCTACTCCAGCGACCATTACCCCTGCATCGTTTCTCTTCTGTCGCACCACGTACAGCATTCCAGAATACCTACCTGGATATTCGCAAAAGCCGACTGGAGCTTGTATTCCAGCCTCGTGCATTTTGACGACCAGCCCTTCTCCAACATTAACCAACTAGTGCAGCACCTTACGTCTATTATTTTCTCTGCCGCCGAACGCGCAATACCCCGTTCATCCTCCCAACCTCGGCGGCCACCTGTTCCGTGGTGGAACGAGGATTGTCGGGACGCCGTTCGTGCCCGTAGGACTGCACTTAGGGTGTTTCGGCGACACCCTACGCTTGATAATTTGGTGACTTTTAAACAATCGCGCGCCAGGGCTCGTCGCATTATTCAGGATAGCAAGAAGGCATCTTGGGCTCGTTTTGTCGAGTCTTTTAATCGTTTTACGCCTTCATCCGTTGTTTGGGATAAACTTCGTCGCTTCTCAGGTAAAGTGTCACATTGTACTGTTTCTGGCCTTCAGGTTTCTAATGCCATTATAGTGGATCCGGCTGCCATCGCTAACACACTGGGTGCTGCCTTTGAGGCGGTATCCAATTCAGACCATTATTCCGCCGGCTTTCGCTCTATCAAAGACCGGCTGGATTCCGGCACCTTTAATTTTCGATCTGCTAATATTGAGTGTTATAATGAACTTTTCACAATGAGGGAGCTGGAGCACGCTCTTCATTGCTCTCGGCACTCCGCTCCTGGGCCGGACGGCATTCATGTCCTGATGTTAAAGAACCTTTCAGCCGACAGTAAACTCTTTCTCTTACAGGTCTATAACCGTATTTGGCAAGACGGCATTTTTCCTTCCGTTTGGCGCGAAGCCACCATTGTCCCTATACTTAAGCCTGGGAAGGATCGCCAACTACCTTCCAGCTACCGCCCTATCTCCCTCACCAGTTGCATTTGCAAGGTGATGGAGCGCATGATCAACGGGCGGTTGACATGGTGGCTTGAGTCTCAGAAACTTCTAGCGAACGCTCAGTGCGGGTTTCGTCGCTATCGCTCTACCGTCGACCATTTGGTGTCCTTGTCGACGCATATTATGAATGGATTTCTGAGAAAGTGTCAAACCGTGGCTGTATTTTTTGACCTGGAGAAAGCGTATGACACTTGTTGGAGGGGCGGCATTTTACGTACACTTCACGATTGGAATATCCGCGGTCGTCTTCCCATATTTCTTCGGGAGTTTATGACGGACCGCGTCTTTCGTGTACGTGTGGGCTCGGTTTTATCTCGTCGTTTTATTCAAGAGAACGGAGTACCGCAGGGCTCTGTACTCAGTGTCACACTTTTTGCGATTGCTATCAACCCCATTGTTGATTGTATTCCACCTGGCATTTCATCGTCCCTTGTTGTTGACGATTTCGCTATTTATTGCAGTTCACGGCGGACCTGTCTACTCGAACGCCGTCTCCAGAGCTGTATCGACCGTCTCTACGCCTGGAGTAACGCCAACGGCTTTAATTTCTCCGCCGAGAAATCCGTCTGCATCAACTTCTGGCGCCGGAAGTATTTCCCTCCGCCCTCTCTCCATCTTGGGCCAGGGATACTTCCGTTTGCAGACGAGGCGAAATTTTTGGGGTTGATTTTTGATAGGAAGTTGTGTTGGACCTCGCACGTTTCCTTTTTAAAAGCAAAGTGTGACCGTTCTCTTAATATTTTACGTGTTTTAAGTGGCACATCCTGGGGAGCTGATCGGACCGTCCTTCTTCGCCTTTATCGCTCTTTGGTCCGATCCAAGCTTGATTACGGGTGTATTGTTTATTCGTCGGCACGTCCATCTGTGTTACGTCGATTGAATGCCATTCACCATCGTGGCATAAGAGTCGCTACAGGGGCCTTTCCAACTAGCCCTGTACCCAGTCTGTACGCAGAAGCTGCAGAGCCTCCGCTGTCCTTCCGGCGTGAGATGCTTTTGTGCAGCTATGCTTGTCGACTCTCAAGCTTGCCTAACCACCCGTCCTTCGATGTATTTTACGAGGATTCGCTTGACCGGCAATATTTAGTTAGCTCCTCTGCATTGCTCCCTCCAGGGGTTCGATTTCGACTGCTACTTCGGCATTTGGACGTTACGCCCGCGCCGGCCCTTACCCGAGGGGAAACGCGCTTTCCTCCATGGTCGCGCGCTGAGGCCCACATCCACCTTGGGCTAACGTCGATGCCGATAAATGCGACCCCTGCTTCTGTTCTTAGATCCGCCTTTTTAGAACTACAAGCGCAGTTCGGGGACTGTCATTTTATATATACTGATGGGTCTAAGACTGATGTTGGAGTAGGATGTGCCTTTGTTTTTGGTGTTCAGAGTTTTACTTTTCGTTTACCTCGACAATGTTCAATTTTTACCGCCGAACTTTTTAGCATTTATCAATCTGTTTTATACATTCAGCGGCTCGACTTACGGCACTGTTTTATTTGTACCGACTCTCTGAGTGCCCTTCAGGCTATTCATGCGCTGTACCATTACCACCCACTCGTACAGCGCATACATGACCTGCTCCACTCGCTTGGTGTCTCTGGCATCAGCGTGTCCTTCATGTGGATTCCAGGTCATGTGGGCATCTCAGGGAATGAGTCTGCCGACGCCGCTGCGAAATCGGCGATTTTATTACCCAGATTTTTTACTTCTGTTGTTCCCTCGTCTGATTCGTGTATTATTTTACGTCGCCGCATCCTCTCGCGCTGGCGCGATGAGTGGACGGCCCTCCGGGGGAACAAATTGCGGGAAGTTAAGCCTTTCCCGTTGATCTGGGGTACCTCTTCTCGTTCTTGTCGTCGGGAAGAGGTAATTTTAGCTCGTCTACGGATTGGACATTGTGTTTTTAGTCATAGGTATTTGCTCAGTGGTGACCCCGCACCACTCTGTGGGCAGTGTGTCGTGCCCTTAACGGTGCGTCACATTTTAACAGAGTGTCAGGTTTTAGCTGCACTGCGTGCTCGTGTGGGTCTGCCTGTTGGCCTAGCCAACGTTTTGGCAGACGACACGCGTGCTGTAGAATGTGTTTTACGTTTTATTCATGACAGTGATTTTAATCTGCGCATTTAATGCGTTGGGCGTCTGTTGGCTTAGTACTTTTATTCTGTCTGTTTTTATGGGACCTCTTATCCCAAGTGGACATATGGCGCTCATGTCCCTCGCATTCTACAGTTCCTGACACGTTTTCATCTTTTATTGCCCTTGCTTTTAGTGTGTTGATTTTTCAGAACTTTATATTGTTGTTCTTGTTATTCTTGTTGTTCTTGTTATTGTTGTTATTGTTATTGTTGTTATTGTTATTTTGTTATTGTTCTGTTGTTAGTTTTAGCTTTTTGTACATCGCGGGTTTGTGTCCCGTTTTTAACTATGCGGTTTTTTATCTGTTTTATATTTTGACCTTATCTTTTATACATTGTAAGGGCGCTGATGACCGTAGCAGTTTAGCGCCCTTAAACCGCATATCATCATCATCATCATCAGCAGCAGTTGTGCGTCCTAAGGCCCCACTACCGGTGTCACTACTACTTTGGAAGGTACAAATGGTGGCATTAACATCGTTGCTTGATGTGTTAACCAAGAAACGTTAATTATATAACTAAGTTTCTTAAAGTATGTGACATTAAAGGATAAGAGAGCCAAATTATATCCTCAGTCATATATAAAAGTAATTCATATCACCTGTAACAGCGTCAGGTCATCTCGGAGCTTGTAAACATAATAAATGTGATTAGAAAATCTAGGATAAATTTCGCGGCTTAAACTCTTGAGAGAGAATCTGCAAAGGGCAAGCATTGCACCTATCTTCCCAGAACGCTCTTAGACACCTGTCTGACCAACTGTGTACCTGCCAAAAGGACTACAGGAAGAGAAGCTCACTTTGCGGAAAAAACTGCAAAGTGACTTCACGAACCGTAACTCATGTGACCAATGCAAGGTAGTGCTATGCACCGAAATCCGGTTATGACCAGCGGCATTCGTAAATCGATTATTTCAATGGTCTTTGCATGCCCTAGGAAATTAATGAAAACCTTTGTTGATTCTTTTCGTTTATTGTTATTATTTATTTTTGCATTCTCACAATTTCCTCGTGTTTTCTATTCCTTCGTCAATTCACTCGAACAAATGTTGGTGTGGTAACTTACTCTTCTGAAACTGGAAAACATTTGTACATAATTATAAACGTTTAAATGTCCCTTGACAAGTACCCTTGAATTGGGCATTTCTGATCCAACTTGAGAACCATCTCAAGAAATCTGAGGAAGCATTCGATATTAGTAAATTGTGTTGCCATGCAGATGTGTTTTAACCAGTTATGAAGCCAACCAATCAGAATATGATACTCCAACATATAGCGTGCTTACAATAGTTACCGGAACTACGCCCCACATTAACATTGAAAATATAGAAATTAGTCCTTCTGTTGTTCTAATTCTGTTGGTACTTGCTTACTGGCAGTGTTCCCTTCCCCACACTCTTCATTGATGAGGGTAGGAGGAAAACAGTGTTGCCTTGGACTACAACCCAAGGAGGGTGCAGACACACTATTGCGTGTGTAAACAAAAGATGAAAGATCGTTTTCTGCTGTGTACGGTATAGTTAAGGTTCCGTACTCCAAAACTTCTTTAAATGAATTAATTGCTTGGCTTTTTAAGTTAGTGCTACTGACATAAATTTTAAATTGTAAATAACGGCATCCTGTTCCTAGAATTCTCGAACCCTCTCGCATAGGGAGTAGTGATGGGTCAAGCGCGTTACTTTACCGACACTACTTTCAACACTTCCACTCCGTAGTCGGAGTCGTTTCAAGGAAGTAGTTCCAGCCTTTGGTGGAACTAGTTCCATTGAAAGTACTTCTACTTCCTCATTCTGGAATATTGGTGAAAATACTTCCACTGTTTTACCCCGGAATGGCTTCCCCTAGTCTATGAACAGGAAGCATTACAAATGATATCCAACGGGATGCCACACATGTGCTAACAATTATTGTCTCCTATCACATAAACAAGTGTGTGATGTAGTGGCGTAATATTGGTAATATCATATATAGCAATGTAGACCCTACAAACATGAATAATTTGTAATTTCATTTGCTGTAAAGGAAATATAATTAACGGAACGCACTGAAACTTATGCCTAGATACTTGTAAAATATTGTTGTATTGCGTGTTAAACGTTAGGTTATGAACAGTGTGGAGGTAAATTCTTTTGCAATAAATGTGGTTTCAGCAAATATAAATCATTCTTTTGGGAAATGAATTTAAATATACTCCTAATCTCTAAGAGCTGATTTTTATGTTATTGTGAAGTGGAACATTTTGAGAATTTAGTAAAAAGTGGTATGCTCCGGTTTACATTTATTTTATTTATTTTTCTGAACCGCACGTCTACGGGACAAAATTTACTGCCCTTTAATAGTCAAATTCTTAAGGTATTAATTACTCAAACCTTCTGAAAAAAAACTAGGTTAGCAAATACAGAATAATGCAAATGACAAATTTTTCGTCTTAGTTACACCTGTGTATGCAGTATCATCAGCTGTTTTGCTGTAGAGGACTACTAATCTACGTCGTGGCAGATAGCCAACAACGAAGCAGATAAGGAAAATGCACAATGTTTAGTACCAACATTTTCAACAGAAATGAGGTTGGCGAAACTGGAAGTATCATTTATACTAGCGCTTGCAGAAAGCTACCCGAAGTTGTACGAACACCATGTTTCCAAAGCGAATGTCGCGACCTCTGCCATGCTGATTGCTGAGGCTTGAAACAATCTGTGCTTGAAACTAAACTTAGATGGAAGTCAGCTGATAAAATAGCAATGCCGAAAATATAAAAATAAAGCAGAATTTTCGTATCAACGAGCAATTGTGTAAATGTAGGAGTTTATAGTGATACCTTATTTAATATTGAGTACCAAATAACGCGCATTCGATGTTTAAAACTGGAACATGACCTGAAAACCTAGTAAGGTAAAAGACAGGTTATGATACGAAAGTTTAGTTGGTTTTAATGAAGAATTGAAATATATAGCGAAAACAAGCTAACCTTAAATATAAACTATAACTTAGTATGTTAAGGTGTTAAAATGTGTTCGAATTAGGGACTGTATTTCGAAAAGTTTATTTTTATGGATTGCACACTAATATCGTAAAACGAACAAGAGAACTCGTGCTCAAAGGTTATGTCTGATACCTATTTCAATTTTGAATGTGATGTAATGATAATAGTTTGATTTTGGATGTGTATTAGTGTTGTGCTCAAACACTATTTCCTGCTGTTATACCAAATAAATAAATTAGGACATAATGCTCTTTTCATTGCAAAATAACTTAAAGCATTTCATAAACAGAAATTTCTCCATATGCACTGTATATCTTTGGGAATTTTTTGTCAATTTGGGTAACTTGGATAAGCGCTGGCCTTGGAAACACAGATAGTTACATAAAACTTGTGTAGTACCACATTATTGCTGAATGATTTCTACATATCGAAATGTCAGCTACCATATTTATTACAAAACACCCAACTTAAATTATATAAATGTATTGCATGGCAAAATATCTGCTGAAATAGTTATTCTTTTTTATGTATCTACTTTATTTACATACACCTCATTTGTGAAGTCATAGTGGGAGCTGCCTTGTAAAACAACTTCTTGGTTTCATTACTTGATAGTATTGAGTAATGCTATCTTCATTACTTGATAGTATTGAGTAATGCTATCTGTTTTAAATGTTGTCTCATTCATACTTCTAATTGGGCAGCACTATGGCCTCTCACAAAAAAGCCTGGATTCAATCCTAGGGATCAGAGGTGGGATTTTGTGGTAGATAAAATGGCACTTAGAATGAATGTTCTCTGGTTTTCCCCACCATAATTCCATCAATTGCACCATCTTCATCCCCCCTCCCACCAGTCTCCAATCTCTGTAAACCTATGAATTTAAAAGGGACATTAAAATTAAAAATACTATGGAGGACAGAGAGCAATACTAATGAACAAGTGTCTCATCCAGCCCCCAAATTTATAAACCAGCATGTGCTGTTACATTCTTTCTGCAGTCAACATATGAAAAAACAATACTGGCACACTAAACGACATGTTAAAGTGATTGACAATTATGAAGAGTGGGTGTGATATGGTTAAACACAAAGAGACATTGTTATTGTTTAGAGTCATTGCATTCACATTCATATTTAATAATACTGTATAATACATTTGTATGGTATTTTAAGGAACATGTGCCTACATTAATATACATTTGAATGGTTAAACACAAAGAGACATTGTTATTATTTAGAGACATTGCATTCACATTCATATTTAATAATACTGTATAACACATTTGTATGGTATTTTAAGGAACATGTGCCTACATTAATATACATTTGAATGGCCTACCCAATTAAAATGTTCATTAAATTCTAACCTCTTGAATGTCTGTTATTACAATCTATTGGAATGATCTTATAGGTAATTGCACTTAAGTCACTTATGCATATACAAAGCCAGTTCTAGTTAATAAAACTTAGTTATTGAATAGAAAATATACTTTGATTCCTTTTCCTGGGAAAGGTTCTATATATAACATAGTGGAGGTCCTACAGCATATGGGAACCTTAAATTTATTGACAGGTCATATGGGGAAAAAACCAATTGAGCCCATACAGTGATGTTTGTTTGTGTTTGTTCATTTGGTTCCACTGTGAGCAATGCTCAGGGAAATTGAACACATCATACAATTATGAAGTATACAGAGTAAGTAGGAATATACCCAAAGCCAAGAACAACCTTGGGGGGGGGGGATGCTCCCCTCCCCATCATGCATTATCTAAGAGAGAAAAATTTGTAAACCATCACCATTTCAACAGTAAACTTCTCGACACTCATTACAGTAGGACAACAATAGCAAATAAGTGTTAATCACCATCACATGCAATCTGCCCTACAATCAATAAATTGCTTACATGAGGTTGATACTATTATGATGATTAATTCACTTTGAATAAGCTCGAAATTATAGCTTTATACTTATGTTATGCTTAAATTTCAATTTCCCATGTAATTTCTATTACCTTGAAGACATGTTTGAGAAAGACATCTCTTGAAACGAGAAATTCTCATTATTACTGCATGGGTATTATTTGGGAAGACAGTATACAGGGTGGAAGGTACTGCTTGAACTGTACGTTAATCATGGATTCTATATAATGAGTAGTGCAAATATGTCCAATACAATTTTTGTCATTAAACCTACAAAAATGAAACATAGTGATGTTCCTTGTGCCTGTGTCTATTAGCCATTTTATTACAGTTCAAGCAATACCTTTCACCCTGTATAAGAAAACATTTAGAAGATGGTGGAGTTTGCATATACATAAAACATTATAACATATAAAACTGGGATGCAACAGATCCATCTATCCCATTGACATTTTTTGTGTAGCCCATTTTCCTCTGTTGCTTAAATTTACCAGTTACACAAGAGTATACAAAATTCCTTCCGAATGAAGAGGACTTCACAAGCTGTTCCCAGAAAATTAAAAATAAACATTTTATTTTTCATGTAAATATCTTGAATACAATGGCATTTTAATCAAAATCGTTTGAGTCATTTTTCAGAAAAAAAAATCGAGAATTCTTCCGTGTAAAGGGTTATTTTGGGTGGGGAATTTTCTTGAAAATCTTTGTGTCACATCTTTGGAAGGTACTGAACTTAAACCGATTTGTACTATGTATGTACAAATTCCTGCATTGAAACGCATGGCTTTATGTATTCACTTTCAATTGCCAGTCGAAATGTGCGCGCCAACGTTCCACGTTACGTATTTGACCAGAACCAATGGGAGCAAAATGTGCCGGAATGGACTACCTTCCCCCTTGAACTGGAAGATCGTTCCCTTTCGTTCATTTTCGGCATTCGCTCGAACTTCGTCGGGCAACTTCGGTTGGCTTTCTGCAAGCGCTATTATCATTTATCAGCTTCACCTGATTTAAAATAGGTTATGTGACGTATGGCAATTCATAATTAAATACTATTGTAGCTTTGTATCGCTAATTATGGTGCCGTAAGAGTTTTCTGGTTTCAAAAAGTTATTTTGCTCACGGCGACGATGTAACAAATGAAAAATATATTTTAAATGGGTAATTATGCATAATTCGCGCTGTTCACTTAAAGGACTCATCTACTACTTTTAAGGCTAAAACTCGCAGTCAACATAAAATGTTGCTTTAGGGAGTTAAGATCAATATTTGCCTACAGACATATTGCAATATTATATTATTATAACTGTTACATGATGTGAGAAGTAGTATAACTAGAAATTGGAATTTTCTCATAGAAGCTTAATCGGAATTAAATCATTACAACAGAAAAAAACAAGCTTCTGCGTACTTTTGGAATTCTTTACATAACGTTCAAGTTACTGCAATATTCCCTTATTAAAATCACTACAACATGACGTGGGAAGTATAAGTGGATGAAATATAACTAAAAAATTGGCTTTTCTCATGGGAGCATAATTGGTATTGAACCATACACCAGGAAGAAAAAAAAACAAAGAAGTTTATGCGTATTTTTTGGAAGTCTGTATTAACGTTCAACTGAAGGCGTTCATTGTATTTGTCATATTCAATAATAGGACATTTACTTCATCGAATTCATCCGTACTTGAGCCAGAATTTACTTAAACATTTTTTTCTCAAATTGCAACGTGACGCAGGCTGCATTGATGTCATCTCGTTTACCATAAAGGAAATGATATCCAATGTTACGGCGGCGACTTCTAAATAATACGCGTAACGCAACTATGGTTAGGTATTTGAATGGCGATGGAATGATCCAATTGGAAATGTGGAAGTGGAAGTAACTCCGACGGAGTTGGAAATAAATGTCTTGGAAGTACTCCGGCGGAGTGGAAGTAAAACTGTTGTGAAAGTAACGCCTACGGAGTTGGAACTAAAAGCCTTGGAAGTACTCCGGCAGAGTGGAAGTAAACCCGTTGTGAAGTACTCCGGTGGAGTTGGAAGTAAGGAAGTGCCAGTTCCGAATAGTGGAATGGTTACTTCACACTTCCAAAGGAGGAAGCGTTCCTTTGAAACGACTCCGACTCCTTAGACCCATCATTAATAGGGAGAAGTATGTTCAAAGGATTACGTGTAATGTTTGCAAAGGTTCTATCCCGTATACAGCTTCTCCATAGATAAATCCTACTGGTGGTCATTTGTCTAGCCGTCAGAACAAAAAATGAAACTCATTTCTATTTAACAAAGGTCATTTTAGAGTTTTCGTGCAGAAAAATGTACCATTGTCAGACCATTGCATTGCGTAGCCGTATATTTTTTCGGGAAGCGTACCTGAATACATTTAAGTAATGGTTTTCTTGTCTCTTGTTCTATTGTTGCAGTGTCTCTCAAATACAGACTTAATTGAATGCGTCGTTATTAAAATATGAAGTTCTAAAATATCTCTTGTTAACATACAAGGAGGTGGGGGAAAAAAAAAAGAAAGGAAGGAAATAAAAGCAAATTCTTTGGAACATACGTAGGTGTTTCCTTGCCACCAACAGTTTAAAATACCTTCCGTGTCTCAGCTTGACTATATGAATATTTTTCAGTGTTTAGTTATGTTCTCGAGGGCATAAGGGCTTGTTTGTTGTAAAACCATTGAAAGATTTATGTAAATCAGTGACTAGAGTATTAAAATACGAAGGTTGGAACTTAAATAGTGGCAACTATTTATTTACAGCCGATACAAAAGAGTTACATGTTAGCACCCGTTACAGCCCTTCAATGTAGTCACCAGCGTTGTGTATAACCCGTTGCCAGTGATGTGGAAGTCGTAGTATACTTTAGCAGAGCCATTTCTGCTGATAGTGCGAATGGAGAGGTCTACTGCCTGACGAATCTCTGGAACAGTTCTGAAGCGAATGCCATGAAGTGGTTACTTCATCTTCGGAATCAAATCAAAGTCACAAGGACTTAAGTCCGGGGAGTGTGGTGGATGGTACAGCACTTCCCAGTCCCATCGACCGAACAAATCAGCCACAGCTTGCGCTGTATGCGCCCGAACATTGTGCAAAATGATGGGTGGATTCTGCAGAAAGAGTTGCCGCTTCTTTCTCACAGCTGGTCGCAGAAGGTGCTCCAAAAATGAACGGTAATGCTGTGCATTGACGGTCTGCCGTGGAGGAATGTAATGGCTTAGGATAACACCATCACAGTCGTACACGAGAATCGCCATAACTTTCGCATTGCTGGGGCTCTGACGAACTTTCGATTTTCGTGGCGACCCATAATGACGCCATTCGTCCGATTGGCGTTTCAGTTTTAGCTCATACGATTTGGCCCATGTCCCATCCAGCGTTATGATATGGCGTAAGAAAGCCTCTCCTTCGCGCTCATAGCGTTCCAAATGTGTTCCAGCAGCGTCGTAACGCAACCATTTCTGCATTTCCGTCAAATCATGCGGAACCCATCGTGATGCAATTTTTCGCATGCCCAGGTGTTCCTTCAGAATGTGAAGCACAGTCGTATGCGCTAATCCGGTTTCTTGGGCAAGCTCACGAATCGTCTGGCGTCGATCACTGTCCAGCAACACGGCAAGAGCATGCACTTCTTCTTCACTGACGCTAGGACGACCTGCCCGATGCATGCCTGCCACAGTTTGCCGACCATCGTTGAAGGCTTTTACCCAACGTTCCACTGTTCTATAAGGCAATGCAGATTCCCCGCAAGCCTCTTGAAGACCTTGATGACACTGTCGTGCTGTACGACCTCTGGCACATTCAATCTTGATCCAACCCCGTTGTTTCTGTTTCGAAAACATCGTGACAACACTACGTTAGACCGCTAGCTCACAAGTGACTCTGTTTCTCTCGACTGTGCCACACAGTTGAAGCGAGAAGGAAGAGTCCATTTGCTCTAAGGTAAGGTAGGTATGTAACTGACGTGTGCTATCGGCGACAATATTAGATTCTGTTGCATAGCATCTCTACAGCAGTGTTGCCACTATTTAAGTTTTCCAACCCTCATAGTAAATTCCATATATATAGTTAATGCAAGAATTTGATGGTATTTGGAAGACATTTTCAAAGTAGCATCTGCAAGTTTCCTTTGTTGAAAAGATCTTAGCCTAAAGTACAAGAGAAATTGCATTAAAATGTCTTACACGTTCGAGTTTATACAAGGATCTTTGGAAAAGCATATTATACTCAATTCATAGAAAAACTAGAGTGACATATGGAAACGCCTCAAAGTTTCCTGTGTTGGAAAGATCATCTTATCCCAAAATACAAAAGAAATTACGTTAAAAATAAATGTCTTAAATGCTCAAGCTTGCTCAAGGACCTCCGGGAAAGCAAACTTATTCATTTCACACACAAAGAAATGACATATGGAAAAACACCTCCAAATTTCCTGTGTTGAAAGGATTTAGCCTAAAATACAAAAGAAACTACTTTAAAATAAATTGATTTAATGTCTCAGATTGTTAAGGGGCCTGATAAAGCAACTTGTAATTCACAGTAAAAAAGACGTAACTTTCTTGGGTCCCTATTGTTTTTGAGAATTTCGTGCAGCTGTTGCGTATGTATGTTAACTTGTTCATTTAAGAATTAACTTGGCGCATAACATCTCATCCCATAGGAAATTAGCATGAACTTAAACCACTGGTAAAGTTTGAATAGCTTCTAACCAATGACATTTCTTATGATGACCAAAACGAAAATTGAATGTCACTTGTGCAAGTTTCCATATAAAACAACACTGTTGAGATATCTCGAATCACAAGAAATCGGGCAGACTATAGCTGAGATCTGCTGCATTTTAAGAATATATTGCGTAATATCGCTAGTGAAAGCTCTACCTTTTACACTTAATCATATGTAATGCAGTAGTATTGCCAGTGAAACAATTTAGCACTTCACTAATCACTTGCAGCAAATTTAACGTCCGCATAGCCAAAGATAAACGGCATTACAATGGAAGGTATGTAAACAAAGTTTACTTATCAAAATATAGTGCATTCTTAAATTCTCTTTGTAAGATTCTTACAGCTATTATCTGTTTTCACACAAGGACAGAAAGTAAAAACACCATAGCAGGTAATTGTTTTTAACTCAAATTGTGTCTGTCTAAAGTGGAGGTCGCAAAACGTCACAAATTCATGACGCAATACAGATACTACCTGCCACACACAAAGTGAAGACGGGTGGCTTGTGATCATCACTACCATCACATACACTGCATAATAGTATTCATAACAAAGAAATAAAAAGAGAACGAAGGATTGAAACCCTTTTATTTTAGGATACTACATTTATTTTATTTCATTTTCTTTCATTATGGCATAGTGACTATGCTCTCAAATTTTAGGGTTGTCTCATAAGTAGCTAGTGTTAATTGTCCATGAAGTTGACATCAGTTAAGCGTGTTCTTTTCTGTTTTAACATGTTTAATTTAGGGGAAAAAAAACTGTTCACAGGTGTTCCTACAGCTGTTGGCAGCAAATGATCGGAGACGTGGATATTTAGAAGAGTCAGTATGTTTGAATAAAATATCTAAAACAACACATTCCTTAAGCTTATTTTCCACAAAGGTGTCGTTTTTGAGATAAGTAACCTCAAATTGCAACTCTGATCTTACCTTCACAATGGGTGTGTCAAAAGGATTTGCAAAAAGAGAGAAATCATTTACCATGTTTGCAAAGTCACAAAACTGTATCTCTAAATTCTTTAAAGTTCCAGGATATCACAGTATTTATGTATTCGAGAATCAAACATTTGAAAGTAACTTCAGACAAGGAAAATGGTAAACTCATGTTCTTTCAGCTGCATATTTCATATATCATGGAAAATGATTTCACTACAGCTTACATGGCAACAATGTGTTGATCACGACCTTGCAGTTGGCAGTTCACCTTGTTCAGCTGTTCAAAAATATCTGTTGTGAAAGTCAAATTGTTAGCCCAATCTTTATCTTCTAACTCCTGAACTTGGTCTCTGAAATATTAGCATATATTGCACTAACTATTTTGAATTGTAGTGACCATAATAAAATAACAAATTCATAATAGTTTATTTTGTTGCTAATAATTTTAACGATACTGCTGCTATCAATAAATGTAATTATTTGACACACCTGCCTTTTCATGAACAAGGCCATGCAACTGCACAAATCCCCCCCAAAAAAACAAAACAAAAAAGGTTCAGCTTTTACCCTGACTCAATCACCTGGCTTTTGTGTAATATGGCAGGTGTTCATGTTCCACTGCTAGGTCTTTCAACAGATTGCAAAACTTTCAATGCTTCAGAGAAGATGGCCTAATTTGTTTAATAGTGTTAACAACAATATCCATTACCTGTTATGCATTCACAATTTCTACACTGTACCTCCTGATGGATAATGCAATGGAAAAATCATACGTTTTCAGGCATCTGTAACATTTTAAATAACTGCTTTGATCCCCCTACCAGACGTTTCTTTTCCCCAATCATTCCTGGAGCACCATCTGTCGCCACTTTCAAGTCCAGATTCTTTTGTTTTGTTTGTTGTGTTGTATCTTCCAATGCCTGGAACAGTTCTGCTGTTGTATGCACCTTAACCCTCCGTCAGTCGCTAGGGGTCTGAGAGATCCCTGGCATTATATAAATGTTATAATTTTCGAACGAACGCACCTATGCAATTGCCTGACTAGGACATCTAACATTACACCTTGCGCGATTATTTGCTGCAGCGATAACCTTATCTGTTTATTTGTTTGGCTGGAGGAATGAATAATCAGCATTTATGTGTCGCACAGGTCAACCAGGCCCCGCGCGCCTGCTCTCGTTACATATTGTTGACAGATTTGTTTCTCATTAGCTTTTGTGCAATATTGCTTTACTATTGCAAGGAGCTGTTACTGCTTCGTCATGAATACGAGTAAAAGGTACGATCTACAAAATCCGATTGATTTGGAAGAAGTACATCGCCTACTTTGCGATGATGCTTTGCCCGTGGATGACAACTTATATGAATAAGATGACTCTGATTCAGAAGATAAACTGAAACGAGATCTTTAGATTCAGAAACTGACCATGAAGATGAAGAGGAAGACGATGAAAGCAGCTTGTGTGATAACATGTATTTTATAGGTAACATCATATGCATATCATAGTAATTCTTCTTATTATTATTGACAATACATTCTGTTATTCACAGGAAGAGATGGAACAAAATGAAAAAAAAAACACCTTTGAAAATAACACAGACAAGGGCTCACAATATATTGACCAAACTTCCTGGTGTGGTAGGAGCTGCCAAAAATGCGAAAACGGAAATTGATTGTTGGAACCTTTTTGTTACCGAAGATATAGTTGATTTGATTGTTGAAAGCCTAAATACTTACATTAGTATTGTGCAGCACAAATTTGATGTTGAAAGAGACAGCAGATCTACAGATGTAATAGAAATAAAAGCTTTCCTAGGCTTATTGTACCTGGCAGGAATTTTTCGTGGTGGACACCAGAATATTCACGAGTTTTGGAGAACCGATCTTGGAATTCCTCTATTCCGAATGACTATGTCCAAAAAGATTCAGTTTTCTAATACGCTGTATTCACTTTGATGACAAAAGCTCAAGACTGGAGCGACGAAGATTGGATAAATTGGCCGTTGTTAGAGAAATGTTTACATTGTTTCTGAACAACTGTCAGAACCATTATTCTCTTGGACAAAGTGTCACTGTCGACGAACAGTTGCCGGCATTTCGTGGTCGATGTGCTTTTAGACAATATATACCATCCAAGCCAAACAAGTATGGCATAAAGATATTCTGTTTGAGTGATGCAAAACTGTTTTATACAACTAACATGGAGATTTATTGTGGACAGCAGCCGGACGGACCCAATTTGCAAACTAATTCGGCAGAGGCTGTAGTGCTGAAACTAACTGAACCAATCTCTGGCACTGGACGAAATGTTACTGCAGATAATTTTTTTACCAGTGTATCGCTGGTGAATGAATTGCGCAAAAGACAACTTTACTGTTGCAACAGCTACAAAGGAGAGCAACAGCATCAAATCTATCTGATGATTTGAAAGGACTTTTGACAAAATATAAACCTGAAGAATCTGGAGTAGATGAATTGTCAAATACACCACTATGCACATTGAAAAGGAAATGATGTGAACCCAGCAACAAAGACAAAATGAACTGCAAAACTAAATATGCATGTGGTAAATGCAACACCCTCCTGTGTTTGAGCAAACATGCTAAAATTATTTGCGATAGTTGCTTAGTCGGGGAAAACACGGGTGAAATAGCAGATGATTCTGAGTAACTGAACATTTGAAATTACAAGTTGTATGTATACCTGGAAATGGCAATGTATTTCTTTATACTTACTGTAATACAGTTTATAACATATATGTACTCATATTTTAGCTTGTATTTTTATGTTGTAAGATAATACCTATTAATGAAAGCCTTGTACGCTTAATCTAAATAAAGGTAAAAACAGGAAAAAAGAAAATAAACGAAAAAAAAACAAAAATACAAACAATAACAACAAAAATATAGTGCAGGTCTACTAGGCTCCGCGCGACTAACGGCGTTCTACCAAAGCGCGCGCCTGACGGAGGGTTAAGGGTTAGAAGATTCAAAAGATATTCGTGTACATAGAGATTTTCGTTAACACCACAAATGAGGTTTACTAACTGAGCCTTGTTATGTATGTCTGTTGTCTCATATAGTGCTAGAGAGAGTAGTTTACAAACTCCTTAACTTTATTTTTTAATATCGTTTTCAAACATATATTTTGAAAAGCATCTACTTGTTGAGGACATATTATTTTAAAGACATCACATAGACAGAATTTTATAGACTCCCATTGTAAAAGGTTTTCATTGCTTTTCCAAGCCATATGATAGCTTGCAAGCAGCTGCTTTTGAATCACAGTTGGAGTTTGAACTTGTATATCATCATGTCTATTATATTTGCTCAAGTGTGCTTCCTTTAAGTATCGTAAAGCTCTTGTCTCTTCCTGTCCTAAAATAACAAATGAAATGGTCATGATAATCGACTCCATGGATTTATACACAACTGCAGTTATATAGAAAATCAAATTATGACTGTTACATTCATTGAGGAAGTCTAATATCTCATATTATGCCACAATATGAATTACGTTTAATTTGCACATCAAGTAAGTATCAAACTATTAAACTTAGCTGATATCGTAGCATGACGTTTGTAACATTTCACATATTGTCATTGCATATTGCTGCTGTTGACACCCATTAATACTTTGGAGAACAATAAGCATCTCACATTCTCATTTTGACTACAGAAAATATACTTCTCCTCCCATACAGCCCTAAATAGACGTTTTTATGGTTTTGAAAACATTTCTGTCAGTAGAACATGCACTACTCAGATAAAGAACTGAGTCACCGCTGATAAGGCTGCCTAAGCTAGAGGGGGGGGGTTAGCGAGGAGAGGGATGTTGTAACGTGGAAGTTGCATCAGAAGTCAGGCACTGTCTCACAAGACCAAAATTTGCAATGCCTGATTTAAAGTATTATCTTGAAGTTCACATGTATGTTTCAAAGAGAATATCACATGTTAAAATAGGTATGTAGGTTTTCACAGCCGTTATCTATTGCAGAAACTTCTTGTGCTTTTGGTATAGGTTGTGTCATAAGTGTGGCAATTTGTTAACTTTTCACTCCCCGTGTGTCAAGCTTCTGCTAGTTCTACTGCCACAAAACATGATGTGACTTACACCAGAAACATAAGAAGTTTCTGTTGCATGTTAAAATGTTGATACAATAAGATGGAATGGAAGATTGGAATGGATGGAATTACTCATATATGGAAGAAAAAGAAAATGCTAACATCATATTTTTGAGTGAACACATTCTGCAAACATCATTGGAAATTACCTGATACTTAATATGTTTCTTGTTTTTAGTATCATTGCTCACTACAATCAAGTTCCATGGAGAACCTCAGCATTATATGGAGCAAATATAATTGACAGGGCCCCACTACACCTTCAACATTCATTTGTTACATAAATTCCTCAGACATAGCACAATGTCAGAGCACAACCCACAGTGACGTGATATCTATCATAGTTCATCACTCTTACCATCACAACCACTATCATCAACATCGGGTATGGGCAAGCGACGTGTCACATCCAGGGAGGAGGGCCATGGAGGGATCCTTTTAATAAAACTTGGCTACCACTCTGTTGGAGCAGTGCTGTAATATGATTCTTAGTTTTGAAAAGCTAGAAATGCTTATTTATTTCCAAGGTATGCATTAAGTGACAAAACAAAATCAACTGCTTTATTCATTATTCATATAATAAAAGTTTGAAACTCAAAATATCTCATACTTCTTATCCAATTGAAGAAATAAGTATATCACTTATAAGCCTGCAGGAAAAATTAACAAACAACAATCAATATATACAGTTATAAGTAAACAAATATCACCTAGCTTCAATTTGACATTGGGTTACTAATTGGGGCCAGGGGTACTATCCCATACCTTTTTGTATCATTTTGCAGAAAGTATAAATTAATAATTCATTTTTTAAAGCAGTAGCTCTCAGTGTTATTAAAGGGTTACTAGTAATATTGAAAAATTGTTTATAGGTACGTTAACTTGTTTGTTTTAGGTAAGGCCATTTGTATATAATATATTTGTATATTATATTATTTTTAGCTAGTGTTTTATACAGTTGCAATTTCGTTAACAGTTATTTGTATTGTTTACAATTTCAATTATGTATGTATATCCTTTTGTTGTTTATGCATTGTTTATGACAGCCTCCAATTGGGGGAAATGGAGTTGGTAATAAATTCAGTGTATATATATATATAATATTCACATACAGTACATTGCAGCATCTTTGTGTGTTACAAAATATGAAAGAGCCCATTCTTTCCTAAATGTCCGACCAGCTATTGTGGAATACATCTTGAAATTGCATAGAATAGTGTACCACCACTAAGTTAGAAGACTGGTAATGTGTTGTAACAGCAAATGAGAAGGGAAGGGGTTTACGTTGCTTGACACATGTCACATGGAGACATGCAGGATCAAGAATGCCCATACTGATAAACACGATCATCCTCTGTCATAATTCTAAAAGACGCGCATTTACTGCAACCATCCAGTTTATATTCAGTGATAATTTTAGAAAATTTGCCTTCACTGCCACCTCCAAGAACACAATCCATCATCATTTATGACTACACTCCCACACAAAGTTTTGGGTATAATCATGTGTGTCATTCATCTCTTTTGGGCATTGCTCCCCTGCTGCCTACACCAAGCCTGACCTTACATCATTTCATCACCATCCTGACAATCAATTTTCAACATTTCAATGCCCATCTGTCTGAAGAAGGCCAAACTTCGACATGTCATTTCACAGCCTACCACCACTTCTACTGCTAATACCACTCACAGCGCACTCGGAATAAAAATTACAAGAAAACCATTCAGTCGGCACTTTTTACCATATAACAGAGTATAGTAGAATAGTCCCTCATCACCAACACCACCACACAGTACAGTTGAAGAAGAAAGAAGAAGTAGAAGAAAAATTACCAGAAACATTCTTCACTGCTTCAAGCTCTCATATGTAAGGGCAGCATTTTTATGAAGATAGCTGCAAGCTGACATCTTCAAGCCAGCAACATTGTTTCATCATATGACACTGTGTTGTGATTACGTGAATGTTTATGAACAGGCATTATTTCACGTGTTTACATATTGATGCAAACATATTTCTCTAGCACTTAATGTATTCACTTCAACTCTTGCTATTATTAGTTATATGCTAACTACATTCATTTCTTTTTCACAGATCAAAACATTTGAACCCATTTTGTGTTTTACAGCTTCCTCTCACTAATAGTTTAGTGATATGCTAAAGCTTGTACCTTTTGAGATTCCTGTCACCTATAGTTCACAATGATTTCTAGAGTTTTTAATGTGCACAGAACATAATTTGAACTTCAGCATGCACATATACCAATTCTCATGACTGTTGCAGTGAAGGGCTTTGAATGTGCATTACAGTAACATTTTCTCAAGCATATTGACAGATAACGCATACAGTTTTACATCATACAAAATCTTAACTAATATGATTTGCTGCATATAATTGCAGTGATTATAATTTTCATTTCTGTTCATTGTGGTACAAGTTCATCTTTCCTCATTTACAGTTTGAGTGGAGTATATTATGTGCACTTGTAATGCATAGTTTTTATTAGTTCATTAGATAGGTATGGTGTTTACTATTTTTTACAAATTCTTTTAGCTTTTATCACTTTTCACATATTACTTCTTTAGGTTTTCTTTCCCTATCCTCCATTTATAGGATAGTTAAACTTTCTTTTTAAAATACCATATACAGTACTGCAAGTGCATATACCCAATTTTGTACTATCTCCAGTTACATTCATAACTAATAATATTGATGTGTGTATCCAACGCTCCTAAGCCTCATTGTGCATAAAGGATTTAAAACAGTGATAAGCACTAAAGTAATAACAATCATAGCATACAAAGCCCTTACCAGAGTCTTTTTTTAAAAGCATGCCTTAGTTCCTGAATCTGTTAAAACATATGCATTTTATGTATATACAGATAATGTAACATAGTTGACTCTTCAAATTAGTACTATTAGACAGGGATTACTAAAGACCATTTTTCTTTATATTTTTTTCAGTTTATTACAGACTCATTTAAAGTTCTCAAAAACTTATCTGATACCCACACCAACTTGCTGGGAGGATGTCTAACACATTGATAGGGACCTGTGTTTTTTGTCTTATTTTTTGGTGGAAATTGGGGTTATTTTTTCAGAATTTTGCATTATTTTTACTAATTTTTATTATATTTTGGGATTTTAAAGGTACTTATTCATGTAAATACATTATTGAAGAACAGTGTGGAGTTTTATTTAAAAAAACACATGTTTTTATCATTCAATTATCACTGAAGAAGGCATAATATGAAAGAAAAATACAAAACATTCTTTTTTCTAACTGGCAAAGGAGAACATTGTCACTTTCCCATCCGTCGTCCTCCGTGGACTAGTGGTACTATGCTAGCCTCTAGTTCCCAAGGTCGCGGGTTCAAACCCAGCGGAGGGCGATGGATTTTTTTCGAGTGTAAAAATCCTTAGCATGGCTTCCTTTGGAAGGGAAGTAAAGCCGGTGGTCCCGTGTTGTAGATTTACGGCACGTAAAAGAACCTCAAGCCTGATAAAGAGGCCTCTGAACAAAATTTCTGGTCTTTCATGCCCAATATAGAATGGAACGCTAAGGACCATAGTAGTTAAACAGCGTCCATAAATAAAACTCAATTTAATTTTAACTTTCCTGTTGCAACACAAGTTGCTCAAAGCTCCTGAGTAGCAAGAAAAGAAAATTTCACAGTCAACATTAGCACACCGATATCACAATGACTGACTGTTAAATCTCACTGAAATGGCCATAATACCATAAAGGAAAAATACATTATGTTGTGTTTTCTAGTTGTCAAAGGAGAACATTGCCATAATGTTTGCATTTTCTTCTTTTTTCATGTTGCAACACAAGTTGCTCAAAATTCCTGAGTAGCAAGAAAAGAAACATTTACATTCAACATTAGCACATGGATATCACACTGACTGGACAGCTCTGCCATTAAACTCAAGATGACTGTCAAGCATGCTCAGAACTTTAACAATATTTATTTTTCTATCTTGTAACATAATTTGATTGGTTTGCTTTGAAGTTCACTGTACCCTTTTGTGATCACTGAATCATTCTCGTGTTTAAAGAATGGAATAGACTTCACTTTTTTAGCTAGCGCTGAATCGACATTACTGTTAATGATGAACACTGGACTAAACACTTCAAGTGCTGAATACAACTTATTAGCAGGGTCTTCAAACATCAGTAACTGCAATTTTGCAAATTCTAATGCAGTGTTTTTCACAGCTGATCTAACATCTTGAACATCTGCACTTCTGATGCAATTTAGCTTATTTTCTGTTTTACTATAAAAATTCCCTTCTTTTGCTACTTTGAAATTTTTAAATATTTCCCTGAGTTCTCCATAAAGTGTAGGACTTGTTGGGTATGAAGAGCCTTCTAGTTCAGTGATGTATTCCACTAAATCATTGGCATGTTCCTTAACGAATGTTGCCTCTGCCGAAATTATACCTCATCATTGGTTTTGTCGTCCTCCATGGTGTAGTGGTTACCATGCTAGCCTCTAGTTCCCGAGGTCGTGGGTTCTAACCTGGCGGAGGACAATGGATTTTTTTCGGGCGTAAAAATCCTTAGCATGGCTTCCTTCTGAAGGGAAGTAAAGCCGGTGGTCCCATGTTATAGATTTACGGTGCATAAAAGAACCTCAAGCCTGATAAAGAGGCCTCTGAGCAAAATTGTCGGTCTTTCATGCCCAATATAGAATGGGATGCTAAGAACCATAGTAGTTAAAGAGCGTCCATAAATAAAACTCAATTTCAATCATTCGTCAGTGATTGCATGAAATGGATACCAACATTGCTGACAAAATCCAAATTTTCTAATTGCACGAACTTAATTATATCACGAAGATGCTTCAAAATTAGAAAATGGCCTCAAACCAAGCATTCCATCTTGTCAGCACTGGCTGGAAACAGTATAGGTTTCTCAGGTGGATACTTTCCTGTTAGAAATTCAACATACAGGTGCTTTTTCTTGTATTGAGAAACACAGCTTTAACTTTAGCCACCACTGCATTAAGTTTCATCAGTTCTTTCATGAATATGCATCCCACCAAATTTAGCCGGTGTGCCCAACACTGAATGTGAACTACTCCCTCTTCGAGGAAGACAGTCAGCAACTGAAGCCTTTGTCATGTATTTTGCACTGTGACACTTACCAGTCCCAAGTTATTGTCATAGTTAATAGGGTACTTCTGTACAGAATTAAGTATTGCCCTGGTACATGATTTTGTATCAGCTGCTTCCAGAATATGTACATCAGCAGCATACAACTCTATTTCTGGTTCAAGAGGGCAAAATAACATGACAAATACACATTGACCCAACCAATCTGTCATTTCGTCCCATAGTTTCATAACCTTCTGGCCACAGACTGCTTCTTTCACTTGTTGATCTTTTTCATTTCTCAGCAGTGGAACGTACTTCTCTCTTATCAATCTAACATGTGGCAAATTTCCAGCACCTGTTAAAAAAGAGATGTTAGGAATTAATGTTATAAAGTTCCGTTTCTAGTGACAAATGCTGCTGCTGCTGCAGTAGTATGAGAATTATAATATAACTTCGGCAGTAATCTATTCAACATATCTTCAATGAATTCATTCATCCATTCTTTAATAGCAAGGTGCTCCAATTTCTCTAGTGGTACATTCGCTTTAAGAAACGACTCTGTAGTCCTCTCTTGTTTGCAGCAAAATTACACTGTACAATACTCTGTTGCCTCTTATGACGAGGATGTACTGGCTGTAGATGACCTCTGTAGTCATTGGTGTTTCTCACTTTGCGCATGCTTGGTACAGAAGGCTCCAAATTTTTGAGGCAGTATTTTAATGCCTAAATGATACTAATTGTATTTTTTATTAATTTAATTCAATAACAGCCCACCTTGAAAACAGTATGTATATAGTTATTATTTATATTGTATGTAAAGTCATTGTAAATACTTATTTTTATTGTAAACATATTTATTAGTGATATGTAAATGTTTATATACTCTAATAGTGCAAAAAATTTGAGAATACTATGTTTTAGGATGTTAATAATGAGGCAATAATGTAATTTTGGTGACAGTAATGTGTCTGGAATTTTAAAAAAAATACTGGTTATAAAAAGATCGGTAATAACGTAATTTCGCTTACAGTTTGGAATTAGCCAATCAAAAGTAAAGAAAGATGTTTAGTTTGAATACTTAAATTCTATTGGACTAGAATCAGCCAATAGGAGAATGGCATTACCGACGCTAAAGATTTGTACCATTGAATCTAGTCAGTCGCGGACATGAAGTTGTGAAGAGTAGACGTGAAAGTCGTGTGTAAAAATGTTGTAAAGTATAAATGATAAAATTTGTGTTCTCTGCCAAAAATGTATTAAGTGCTCACAGTTTTATTTTATAAAGTGTTGTGTTTATAAAACTGTGCATATATAAAGTGAAATAAAAAGAAGTAAAAAATTAAAAAGTAAATTGCGTGGCATTTTATAATTTGAGTCTTATCACAACCCTACAAGAACTTGTGTTTCTATAGTCGACTGAAAGCAGCCGAGGCAAATAACATTAATAATATTACGTAAAAACAAGCATCATCTTCACTATAAAGTTTGACATCCTAAAAATCAAACAACATCAAAGTGTATCTTTATTACGTAACCTTAATAATATTTATGTAACCAAAAACCTACCGCAAATTGACGCAAAACGTGGAGCTTACAAGAAACATCTCGCATCATAAACAACGCTAAAATTGCTATTTTTCAAATTAGCATACAACTGTGGGGCAAACTCCTCCAAATAATTACACAACCTCCTATCTACAAATTGAAGAACAGTACTTCATGTTTTCCGATGGACCAATGGGTGTAGAGGAAGAGGGGGAAGAAATGTCTTCTCGACTAGTCATGCCTGGCTATAGCCAACAGTAAGTGCCGGTATCATCTCAAAGGTCACATTTACTTCTGTGTATGCTCATATAATTCAGCGACCTGACTCCAAGAGGAAAGAATATGAAACTAAATATTTTTCTCTTTACTAGATCTATTCAAGCAAAATAAATTAACATTTTCTTTGCATAATATGTTATTTAAAAATCAAATATTGCACTCTTTATGCGGGTGCTACACAAGTTTAAGATTAAGTAATTTTCTTGAGAAACAAGGTTCGCTTAATGTATATCTTGTTTTTAACGTTTGTTGCTAGCAATAAATAATAATAATAGTTTCATAATTATCACCAATAAAATATTCTGCATGTACTCCGAAGCAGAGGGTATTTATTGCCTTGAATATAAGTTCGTTTTGCTTTTTAATTTTCATAGATATTGATCACAACATTTAGCGCTAAGTTTGTAGTTCCATACAGTTGGCACATTCAGTTGCGATAATATTTAAGTAATGTTTTAAAAATATGGAAGCAAAAATAATATTAATGTCAAACTGTTGAAACAGTTTGAGCACAATTAAGTGCAACATTAAATTTTCTTCAAAATGAGATATATTTTGCGTTTGTTACTGAAAAATGAATAAAGATTGTTTTATTTGAAACATAATTTCCTTTGCACACACTCACAAAAGAAAGGAAGAAAAATCGTGCCTGCCAGTTGTATAGTGGACGTAGAGTAAAAACACCTATGTAGGTATTGTATCCAAAAGGAGAAAATGTTAGTAGATACGAGGAAACAACGTTTAGTGCAAAATATGCAGTTTCTGTATAGCTGTTTTATTTGGTTAGGGTAATATATAAGCTAAATTTTCAAAATAGTGACCAGAAAGTGTTAATGCAGACCAGTTGATGTGCTTTTGTTGCAATTGGTTCAATTGAAAGCACTCTATTCAGAAAATTAAATTGCTTTCAAGTTACAAATCTGAAGATGGAAAAACAAAACAAAAAAACAGGACTTAGGTACTTTATACTACGATTCACGTTCTGAATTCTTAAAATGCTTCCCTTCCCTGGTCTGGAATGGTATTGGATTTGTAACAGAGACTCGACCCTGATCCAGTGAATGAGGATAATGTGCTTGTGCCCCTCTCGAGGGGGCGCCCCCGGGAGGGAGGGAGGGACGAGGTGAGAGACACCGGGCGGCCGGAACCAGGAGTGACGGCACAGCAATTACAAGGTTCCTAAAGTTTCCAGATTGAGACGCTCTGACAGTCGGGAAGGCAAACCACACAGAGGGTCCAATGCCCCCCAAGAGGCGGTCTGTATAACCTGGCAGCCAGCTGAAGATGGATAAGGTTCTACAGAGAGCGTCCTTTTTCTCTGCCATGCCGCACCGGAACACCATCGCTGACACTTCCAACCCTGAAACAGACCTAACGGGGTTACGGATGAATGAAATGCATGGAATGATATTTGGGAGCGGAGAGAAATCATATCAGCATTCACCTGACGACCTGGGAAGACTCCCAAAAAAAAAAATGTGGGTCAGATCGGACGGGTTCCGGGAAGCGAACTAGGGATCTCCCAAATGCGAGTCGCACGCGTTACCTCGGCTCCATGTGGACGTAAACTGGAAGATCCATAGTTCAAATCTCAGCTATGACATTGAATTTTTCAATCTGATTCTATCTTTCCAACCTTGTCCTACACATAGCTTGAGTGAAAGAGTTTTCTTGTTAATTGAGATGAACTGTCATTACAAACTTGGTTGCAAGTATAAGAAGAATGCAGTAGCTAAAATGATAGTCAGATTTTTATGTGGTGTCTTTGAAACTCCACGCTCTTTTCATTACCACGAGAACAATCTAACGTGTTGCATTCACGTAACTTTCTCTTCTCACCATTCTACAAATTTTTTTTTCTAAATCTCGCTACGTGATGCTTTGAAATTCCATGTTGTTTGTATGACCGCGGCAAAAATAAAATGAATAGCGACTTCTCAGTTACAAAAAGTATTCAAACCAATAAAAAAAATAACTGGGAAATGGTTAATCTCATAAAATATATGTATAACAAACTACATGCTTTAACAGGATCTGTATTTCTAGTGTAGCAAAACTTTTTCCAATCTTTTAGAGTTTACCAATTATACAAAAGTCATTCAGAATGACGAAGACTTGAGAGGCTCTTTTCAGTAAGTTCAAAATGTATATTTCGTTTTTCATGAAAATATTTTAAACAGAGAGGATTTTAATCAAAATCATTAGAGCCATTTTAAAGAAAATAACAAATTTCAAAAATTTTTCCAGGTAAAGGGTTGTTCAGGATGGAGGAGATATTTTTGAAAATCCTTGTCATATCTTTGATAGATGCTGAACTTAAATATCAAGTTAGGTATTTAACCGACTTTTCGCTTTGGATTTATGTTGTTCACAGGCATATGGAGCTTTTGCTATAGAATATAAGTTGCATTCACATGAATTTCCCTGCTTGCTCTTCTACAAACTATTCTTACAAAGCTTATTTTGTATCTATGTCATGTTAATACTGATAAACCTTCATCACTTATTCACACAATTCTTTGTAGGTATAACCAAAACATATTAAGCTAAACCGATAGCCAAATCCCTCAAAGCTGATCGCTATGTGATAGCTTTGGATTAGTTGGCTACGGAGGGGACTTGGCACTGATCCTTATAGAGGATATTGTGCCTACGCCCCACAAGGGGACATCTCCGGGAGAAAGGATGAGACGAGAGGAGACACCGGGCGTCAGGAACCAGGAGTGACGGCATAGTAATGGCAGGGTCCCTAAGTTTTCAGATAGAGACTCCCCGTCAGACGGACAGGCAGACCAGGGACCCCACCCACCACAGAGGGTGTCCAACACCCCTCAAGGAAGTTAGGATACTCCCGACAGCCAGCTGAAAGCCGAGGGATGGAGAGTCACAAAAAGCATCCTTTTCCCCTGCCACACTGCACCAAAACACCATCGCCAACACTCCCAACCCTGAAAGAGACCAACGGATGAAAGATAAAGGGAAATTATAATGGAGATGAAATGGAGGTTCAGGAAATTCGGGGACATGAGAATCCTTCCTAGCATTTGCCTGGCGACCCAGGAAAAACCCCTCGAAAGAACCCAAGGGTCAGGAAGGTTGGCCAGAGGACTCGAACCCACAACCTCCTGAATGTGAGCCACAGAGTGACAGCTTTGAAATTCTGTTTTCATTGTATGAACACAAGAAAGAAAGAAGAACAATAGCTATTTGTAGTTGAGAGAAGTATAAAGTATTTAAAAATCCAAACTGATAACAAAGAATATTTCAGAATAGGTAAAATATAAAAGTTATTTTACATAAAATAAAAATGTTATTAAATATAAATTTTGTGCTTTAACAAGATATACAGTTGTTGTGCAATAAGATTTTTGTCTCTGTCTTACGATTTACTAATTATCAACAGTCATTCACAATAAAGACTAATTTACAGACTATTCCTAGAAAATAAAAGATATACATTCTATTTATCATGAAAATAGCTTAAACATATGTATTTTAATCAATATTCTTAGAGCCATTTTGGAAAGAATAACAAATTTCGAAAAATGTCCAATCTAAAGGGTAGTTTGCAGTGGGGGATATTCTTTAAAATCTCAGTGCCGCATTCTTGGAAGAAGTTGAACTTAAACACTAAGTTCGGTTTTTAACCAACTGTTTGCTTTTGAGTTATGCTGTTTGTGGACACACACACACACCACTCACACTTGAACCTTTTTCTAAAAATAAATTCATTGGATTCAGGGAGTCACAAACGTGATTTCTGGGAAATTATGGCATTGAACTTTTAGGTGGAATACAATACTTTCTCTACTTACTGTAGCTACGTAGTAGAGAAAGTAAAAATGCTTACTTTGGATTCAGGGTCCTCAAAACATGTGTTTCCATTGAATTCGTTATTCAATTTTTGGGTGGAATACAATACTTGCTCTACTTACTGTAACTACGTAGTTGAGAAAGTAAAAATACTTTCTTGGGTTTCAGGGAACCTCAAAGCGTGTATTTCTGGTGAATCCATTATTCAATATTTGGATGGAACACAGTACTTGCACTACGTACTGTAACTACTTAGTAGAGAAAGTAAAAATGCTTTCTTTGGATTCAAGGAGCCTCAAAACATCTATTTCCGGTGAATCTCTTCATTTTGTGATGGAATACAATAATTTTTCTACCTTCTGCAGCTATGTAGTAGAGAAAGTAAAAACGCTTCCTTTGGTTTCAGGGAGTCTCAAAACGTGCATTTCCAGTGAATCTCTATTGAATTTTTGGGTAGAACATAATACTTTCTCTATCTCCTGTAGCTACTTAGGGAAAGTAAAAATGCTTTCTTTAGATTCAGGGAATCTCAAAACGTGTATTTCCAATGAATCTCTTTGTAGAATTTTTGGGTGGAACACAATACTTTCTCTACTTACTGTAACTATGTAGTAGAGAAAGTAAAAACGCTTTCTTTGGTTTCAGGGAGTCTGAAAATGAATATTTTCATTCCCAGTATTAATCTCGTTATTCAATTTTTGGGTGGAATACAATACTTTCTCTACCTCCTGTATTTACGTAGTAGAGAAAGTAAAAATGCTTTGTTCGGAATCAGGGAGTCTCAAAACGTGTATATCCGGTGAATCTCTTTATTGAATTTTTGGGTGGAATACAATATTTGCTCTACTTACTGTAACTACATAGTAGAGAAAGTAAAAATGCTTTTTTTGGATTCAGGGAGTCTCAAAACGAGTATTTCCGGTGAATATCATTGAATTTTTGGTGGAATACAATACTTTCTCCACCTCATGTAACTACATAGTTGAGAAAGTTAAAATGCTATCTTTAGATTCAGGGATTCTCAAAACAAGTATTTCTGAATATCATTGAATTTTTGGTAGCATACAATACTTTCTCTACCTCATGTAACGACGTAGTTGAGAAAGTAAAAGTGGTTTCTTTGTATTCAGGGGGTCCCAAAACGTGTATATCCGATGAATCTTGTTATTCAATTTTTGGGTGGAATACAATACTTTCTCTACCTCCTGTATCTACATAGTAGAGATATTAAAAATGCTTTCTTTGGATTCAGAGAGTCTCAAAACGTGTATTTCCAGTGAATCTCGTTATTTAATTTTTGGGTGGAATACAATACTTTCCCTAATTATTATAGGTAAATAGTAGAGACAGTAAAAAGAAGAGCTGTGGTATAGATACACGGCTGTTTGTCATTACAACATCTTGCATGCAACCAAATAGAGAAAAGTGTAACTTAGACTGTAACTTGAAATAATTTCTGGCCTAAAATGTTGCCAGATTAAGGTAAAGTGCACGGAAAAACCATACTTTATAAGAACATTATGAAAATAAAGAACATAGGTTAGTTGATAATGGGTAGAGAAAGTAGTGAATACTAAAAGCAAACGATTTTGTTTTAACACTTGCTTATTGTACAACAATATGATGCCTCTAATTCCTAAAAATTATTTTG
Source organism: Deroplatys truncata (assembly GCA_030765065.1). Classification (NCBI taxonomy): domain Eukaryota; kingdom Metazoa; phylum Arthropoda; class Insecta; order Mantodea; family Mantidae; genus Deroplatys; species Deroplatys truncata. Next base: position 498,333,345 of record CM060990.1, on the reverse strand, counting down.
TATACTGCTTTTGTGGGCTGTAATGCACAGTTATTACTTTCTTACAGCCAAGTCTAAGGGAAATGTGTTAGAATGATATTTTATTTAGCGCTCTAACTTTGTAGAGCAGGTATGAGCTAAGGCACCTGGCATTACCTCTCGATAAGACACCCCGCTTACCCCCTACAGGTGGAATGGAAAACATTTGGAGCTGTCTGTACACAACTTTTCTACCCCAAGATACTGTACAGTTACAGTATTGACACATTATGGTTTTTGAATCGGATTCATATAATCCGTCATTTTTAAATTCATGAACCCTTTCCTTTGCACTAACGCTCACCTTGGACATAATACTAAACATAACAGAACACAGAGAGAAAACAACAATACTTACAAAGATCATTACTGACCAGTTTCTTAAGCAGAATGATGCACGCACATGATTCGAGGTGATGGAGTGGGAGAAGAAGTTGACCTTGTAAGACTGTGATGCAGTGTGGCTAACTCTAGTGACATGTTGCCAGGCAAACACCGTGAATTCGCATTATTGTGCATATAAGATTGATAAAGTCGACATTCACGTTATTGTCTCATTTTGCTTTATTTTGCGAAATAAATCTGTTTAATTTTTTAATTGTTAACAACGTTATGTATAGGTAGCTGTTTCCCATGTATTTTAGGGAATATTTTTAAAAAGGTGGTGTTATCGCAAATGCGAAAAATGTAGATCCCTATACATTGATAATGACTTTTGCTACCTGAGGCAGACATTACTTGGGTAAGTTATAACCATCTTCTCCCCATTGACCTAAATAGAACTATTCAGCTTGAAAGGAATGAGAGGATAATAACCCCATGTGAGGTGGCCAGTGCTCGAAAAAATGATGCTTCATGTTATAGCAGTATTAGGTTTTCCAGCTGTATCACATAAAGTTTGAAGGTTAAATTAGAACTTGATACACAATACAGCTTATTAATTTGAGCCAATGCATCAACATAGCTGAATGTGGGTTAAAGTTCTCGCATATCACTCAAGAATCATGGTAAAGAGAAATTTGAATTTTCTAGATGTCGGATCATAATCAAGTCAAATGAAGCATTTTGCTTAGACTTCCTCTCAGTGTAATGTACATATCTTAATGTGAACACAAACTTTCTGTATGCGTTCTATTTAATAGGTTTATACACTAAGAAGTCACACCTCACCATTTACTGTAGGTACCTAAAGCTTATTTCCATGTGTATGACAGTATGAATCAACAAGGCAGATATAGCTAAGGAAGGCTAAATGTGATGTCAATATTTACCAAAATACCATAAAATTGGTTACTCAAACAGGGAAATTTACAACTACTTTTAGTAATGAAAAGATAAAATTAGTTCCTTTCCCCTAGCATTTTTAGACCTCATAGTTTTTTATTTAGATCTTGGAGCATCACCCATCCTTTCAACATGTATAAGCCAATGACTCATATTCACTTAATTTTACATTTAGCCTGGAAATAGAGCACTTCTCTAAGCCTATTGCCTCCATAGTGCAAACCAATATAATTCTTAGAAATTTTACTTCTACAGCCACTATACTTATTCTTATGCCTTTGTCAGTGTCCAAAATTCAAAGCTATAAAAGACAGGTGAAGCACCATTATGATGTAAAGCTTAAAGTGAGCTTCTCAAAGCCTCTATGGCAATAGTACAAAAGGCTACTGTCTTGTCATCTGACTAAAGCGCATTACTGTATCCAAATATTCCACTCATCTCGAAGCATTCTAACTACCCATTACAAGTGAAATCCTTCATGGCCTTCTTGTTATTTCATTAGTCCTAAGGCAATCCATATAGGTATCAAATATGATGTATTGCTTAATAGCATTATGTTTGATAGCTTCAAACTTTATCACATGTCCATCAATACAGAGAACCTACATTTAGGTCTGAGGCCTACAATGCATTGACTTTCCCATTGGCTTCATCTTTAAATTCTCCTAAAACTTTTTTTGTTTTTATGTAGAATGAAGTACACAGTTTACAGTATAATCAGAGGTATCTAGTTTCTCTTGAAAGTGTAGTTTCTCTTGGTATACATCTCTGGTTGCCACTTGATGAATGAAGGAGTGTATTCCATATACATGAGTTGATGATTGTCAATACCATCTGATCTAACCTGACTCCAGCAATGCTGTGCTAACCTATCCTAAGTCGGGATTGAACTTGTCATCACATTTCTTTCTTCCTTCCTTCCTTTCTTTCTTTCTTTCTTTTTTTCTTTCTTTGGGACTTGGTGTTACAAGTTTTAGGCATGGTCAGAATCTAATATAAGATTGTACAGTGATATAAAACACAGTACATAATACAGTAATTGTGTACAATTTAATTTACTATGCAAATCGACTTAAAATAATATATTTACACTACACTGAAATAAACTTAATACTACATTTAAAATTCACTTGAGTATTCTCACTATACTCACTTGAGTATAAGTTAATGCTATATTTACAGCTCAGTTAAATTATACAGGCATTTTTCAATTATTGTTTAAACATATCTCCCTGTGCTAATTTAATATAATGGGGAAGTTTATTGTATATAATGATACCTATAATATATGGATCTTTCTTACTTGAAGTTTTAGCCTCTATGGTAATTATTCATGCCTCTAGTGTTGTAGGAATAATGATCTTTGTTTAGCCGTGTAGACTCTCCTTTTGATTTTATTAATAGAATAACCTTATATACATACAATGATATCACAGTTAGTATCTGCTGCTTTTTAAATATTACTGTTACAGATTGGCAATTTAAGTTAAATATACATCTCAACATTTTTTCTTTTTTTTTGTGTAGAATTAGATTTCTATTTAATTTTAATTTACTAGTTGCTCCCCATATTTCAATACTGTATGCAATGTGAGATTGTAATAACCCATAGTATACCATTTTTAGTGCATCACTTTCTAGTTTATATGATGATAATTTTCTTAATAGATATGTATTAGCACACAGTGTTTTACTGACCATGTCTACATGGTCATTATATGCTAGATTTGTGTCAATATAGATGCCCAGAAATTTGATGCAACTTATTTGGTCAATTTTTGTGTTACCGGTACATATTTCTAACGCATGCTCATTACTGTCATGAAGCTCAAATAGTATAGGGTAATTTTTTCAAGATTCATCTGTAGTGAATTTCTAAGAAAATTTGATATTTGTGTTAATGATATTGAGGCCTTAGTTTCCAATTGTTTAACACGAGGGTCAGTCAATAACTAATGCCTCTTATATTTTCTTTAGTAATTTGCAAGAAACTTAAACTTTGATTATACAGCATGAAAGCCACAACATTGAGGATTAAATTGTCAGTTTTCAATGTAATCCCTGTGCTTTTCCACAGTTTTAGTCTACCTTTTAATGAGGGCATGTATTCCTGTGTGGTAAAATGCATGGTCCTGCTTCTGAAGCCATTGACGCACAGATGTTTTCATGGCCTCAGCATCTTGAAAGTGAATCCCACAATGAGCTTCCTTTAGTGGCCCAAACAGAGGAAGCCTGATGGTACTAGGTCAGGGCTGTGCCCCCTCAGGGGCTCACCTTCTGTGAGTACGGGTTTTTGGCGCACCCGGGGGTTCCCGAGCCAATCATCGCCACCCTCATCCCCTCACCCCCATCCGGTCGAGGTGGGTTCTTCAAGTGACCGGTGGACCCAAGGTAGGCTCTCGTGCGTTCTTTGCATTCCATCCATACCGCACCTCACCATCGTTTCTTTCTTCCCTAATCACTTTCCGGCCATTTCGTACCACGACATTCGCATATCTCTTTTTCTTCCCCGCCGGCCTACCTTGCGTGCGAAACGCCCACACAGTTTTAGTTTCTTTTATCTTTTTATTTAAATCCTCCGTGGACACAGCCTGACGGATACCCGCGCACCGCGTGCGCAGCTGGGTGAGTGGGTAATGGCGTCATCCCCACCACCCGGGGTCGTCATGTAGGGTTGTTGTTCGTATCCGCTGTTCAACTGCAGTCCCGCGGGGGGGCCATTGCATGAGCTGCTGGCTTCCGACGGCGATTGGGTCCCTCTGTCTATGTTCTGGGAGGTGTGACCCTGGGGTGAGCTAGGTATAGATAGGCCACTCACCCAAGCCGGGGTAACGCCCGGGAAGTCAGAGCCCGAGGTCGGAGACGGTTGCAATGGTGGAGGATTTTTTTCGCTATGGAGCACCCTTTCTCCATTGTTAACAACAAGCGCCGCAAAGTTTTAGTAACAGAAGTAGCACCGCCAACAGCTGGTTGTTACTTAGTGATTACCCGTACAGAGGAGGGACAATCATTCGAGAAGGTGAACCCTTTTATTATCCAGAAGGGCATTGACTCAATTGCTGGTCCGGTTCTTTCCTGCACTCGGCTTCGTAATGGTTCGTTGCTAGTTCAAAGCAAATCCGAGGCACAAAGTAAGTCCTTGTTGAGCGCCACGCTTCTCCACGGTTATCCTATCCGTGTTGAGAAGCACCGCACCTTGAATTCTTGTCGAGGCGTTGTCACCACGCATAGCCTCGATGGTATCTCTGACGAAGACCTGGTGGAATATCTTGCAGACCAGAGGGTGACAGCGGTTCATCGAGTGCAGGCCAAACGCGACGGCGTGTTGGTACCCACTCGTACCCTGTTTATTACATTTGATGGCGTCGATCTGCCCACGAGCATTTCCGCAGGGTACGAACGGATTTCTGTGAGGCCTTATATTCCTAGACCTCTGCGTTGTTTTAAATGCCAACGTTTTGGGCATACGCAAGTCTCATGTAAGAGTGCCGTTAACATCTGTGCAACCTGTAGCCAGCCCTCACACGAAGGTACCTGTTCAACCGCCCCCGTCTGCGTTAATTGTAAAGGGTCTCATTCTGCTTCGTTTGCCGACTGTCCGCGGTACTTGGACGAGAAGGCGATCCAGGAGATCCGGGTAAAGGAAAAACTCTCCTTCGCTGAAGCCCGGAGGCGTTACCATGCGCGCCAACCTTCACTCCTGCGATCTGGCACATTTAGTTCTGTTGTTGCCTCGCCGGTACCACGAGTAGATGCCGAAACTCAGACCTGGACCTTGACTGGATTAACCGCCACTACCATCCGGCCGTCTATTAAGGCTACAGTTACCAAGCCGTATAAACCTGGTCCCAAGTCAATGAAGTCGCAAGCCGTTGAAAAGAAGCCCAAGCAGAAACTTCGTAGGGAAGATTTTTTGAAAGACCCTCCGCGTGCGCGCGGTAACAAAGGTTCACCTTCTCCTCCTCGGAGGTCGCTGTCCCAGGATGGTCCTGGGACAAGCCGCGCTCAGCGGCACCCTTCACCCATCGCCACCCAGAACCGATTCACGGCGCTTGAATCGGTTTCTGGCACTGAGCGCGTGGGCCCTCCCTCCGAGGAAGCTATGGAGTCTGACCAACTCCATACCAAAAGCCCGAGCCCAAAGGTTAAACAAAAGGTAATTTTAAGCCGCCCTTCTAAATAGAAAGTTTATCCCCTTATTCTTAATGGCTATCCTGACCTGGAATGTACGTGGTGTACGATCGCATAGGGCGGAACTGCAACTTTTATTGCGTTCCCATTCGCCTATGGTCGTATGTTTGCAGGAGACTAAGCTTCGCCCTCACGACCCTTTCGATCTCCGAGGGTACACTCCGGTTCGCTACGATCTTGAACCGGAGGAGGGTGCTCCTGCTCATGGAGGTGTCATGTTGTTGGTGCGTAATGACGTTCATTTTCAACCTATCACACTTACGTCCGACTTGCAAGCTGTTGCCATTAGACTGCAGTTACCCGGTTTTTTCTTTTCTGTTTGTTCTGTGTATACACCTCCATCGTCTCCCCTCGCTCCCGCGGACATTCGAGCTCTCCTGTCCGCTCTCCCAACACCATTTCTTCTGTTGGGAGATTTTAATGCCCATCACCCACTATGGGGATCGCCAAGGGCTTGTGCGAGGGGAACTCTTCTTTCCGACATTTTTTATCAGTTCAATCTTTCCATCCTCAATACAGGTGCACCTACTTTTATTTCTGATTCTACTGGTTCATTTTCTCACCTCGACCTTGCAATTTGCTCACTCCAGCTTGCACGTCGTCTTCAGTGGAACGTCGTCGCTGACACCTACTCCAGCGACCATTACCCCTGCATCGTTTCTCTTCTGTCGCACCACGTACAGCATTCCAGAGTACCTACCTGGATATTCGCTAAAGCCGACTGGAGCTTGTATTCCAGCCTCGTGCATTTTGACGACCAGCCCTTCTCCGACATTCACCAACTAGTGCAGCACCTTACGTCTGTTATTTTCTCTGCCGCCGAACGCGCAATACCCCGTTCATCCTCCCAACCTCGGCGGCCACCCGTTCCGTGGTGGAACGAGGATTGTCGGGACGCCGTTCGTGCCCGTAGGACTGCACTTAGGGTGTTTCGGCGACACCCTACACTTGATAATTTGGTGACTTTTAAACAATCGCGCGCCAGGGCTCGTCGCATTATTCAGGATAGCAAGAAGGCATCTTGGGCTCGTTTTGTCGAGTCTTTTAATCGTTTTACGCCTTCATCCGTTGTTTGGGATAAACTTCGTCGCTTCTCAGGTAAAGTGTCACATTGTACTGTTTCTGGCCTTCAGGTTTCTAATGCCACCATAGTGGATCCGGCTGCCATCGCTAAAACACTGGGTGCTGCCTTTGAGGCGGTTTCCAGTTCAGACCATTATTCCGCCGGCTTTCGCTCTATTAAAGACCGGCTGGATTCCGCATCGTATACTTTTCGGTCTGCTAATGATGAATGCTATAACGAACTATTCACAATGAGGGAGCTGGAGCACGCTCTTCATTGCTCTCGGCACTCCGCTCCTGGGCCGGACGGCATTCATGTCCTGATGTTAAAGAACCTTTCAGCCGACAGTAAACTCTTTCTCTTACAGGTCTATAACCGTATTTGGCAAGACGGCATTTTTCCTTCCGTTTGGCGCGAAGCTACCATTGTCCCTATATTTAAGCCTGGGAAGGATCGCCAACTACCTTCCAGCTACCGCCCTATCTCCCTCACCAGTTGCATTTGCAAGGTGATGGAGCGCATGATCAACGGGCGGTTGACATGGTGGCTTGAGTCTCAGAAACGTCTAGCGAACGCTCAGTGCGGGTTTCGTCGCTATCGCTCTACCGTCGACCATCTGGTGTCCTTGTCGACGCATATTATGAATGGATTTCTGAGAAAGTGTCAAACCGTGGCTGTATTTTTTGACCTGGAGAAAGCTTATGACACTTGTTGGAGGGGCGGCATTTTACGTACACTTCACGATTGGAATATCCGCGGTCGTCTTCCCATATTTCTTCGGGAGTTTATGACGGACCGCGTCTTTCGTGTACGTGTGGGCTCGGTTTTATCTCGTCGTTTTATTCAAGAGAACGGAGTACCACAGGGCTCTGTACTCAGTGTCACACTTTTTGCGATTGCTATCAACCCCATTGTTGATTGTATTCCACCTGGCATTTCATCGTCCCTTTTTGTTGACGATTTCGCTATTTATTGCAGTTCACGGCGGACCTGTCTACTCGAACGCCGTCTCCAGAGCTGTATCGACCGTCTCTACGCCTGGAGTAACGCCAACGGCTTTAATTTCTCCGCCGAGAAATCCGTCTGCATCAACTTTTGGCGCCGGAAGTATTTCCCTCCGCCCACTCTCCATCTTGGGCCAGGGATACTTCCGTTTGCAGACGAGGCGAAATTTTTGGGGTTGATTTTTGACAGGAAGTTGTGTTGGACCTCGCACGTTTCCTTTTTAAAAGCAAAGTGTGACCGTTCTCTTAATCTTTTACGTGTTTTAAGTGGCACATCCTGGGGAGCTGATCGGACCGTCCTTCTTCGCCTTTATCGCTCTTTGGTCCGATCCAAGCTTGATTACGGGTGTATTGTTTATTCGTCGGCACGTCCATCTGTGTTACGTCGATTGAATGCCATTCACCATCGTGGCATAAGAGTCGCTACAGGGGCCTTTCCAACTAGCCCTGTACTCAGTCTGTACGCAGAAGCTGCAGAGCCTCCGCTGTCCTTCCGGCGTGAGATGCTTTTGTGCAGCTATGCTTGTCGACTCTCAAGCTTGCCTAACCACCCGTCCTTCGATGTATTTTACGAGGATTCGCTTGATCGCCAATATTTTGTTAGCTCCTCTGCATTGCTCCCTCCAGGGGTTCGATTTCGACTGCTACTTCGGCATTTGGACGTTACGCCAGCGCCGGCCCTTACCCGAGGGGAAACGCGCTTTCCTCCATGGTCGCGCGCTGAGGCCCACATCCACTTTGGGCTAACGTCGATGCCGAAGAATGAGACCCCTGCTTCAGTCCTTAGATCCGCATTTTTAGAACTTCAGGCAACATTCGGAGACTGTAATTTTATTTATACTGATGGGTCTAAGACTGATGTTGGAGTAGGATGTGCCTTTGTTTTAGGTGCGCATAGTTTTACTTTTCGTTTACCCGGGCAATGTTCGATTTATACCGCCGAACTTTTTAGTATCTATCAATGTGTTTTATACATTCAGCGGCATGTTTTACGGCGTTGTGTTGTTTGTTCGGACTCTCTGAGTGCCCTTCAGAGTATTAACGCGCTGTACTCTTACCACCCCCTCGTACAGCGCATTCATGACCTGCTCCATTCGCTGGGTGCCTCTGGCATCAGCGTCTGTTTTATGTGGATTCCAGGTCATGTGGGTATCTCAGGGAATGAGTCGGCCGACGCCGCTGCGAAATCGGCGATTTTATTACCCAGATTTTTTACTTCTGTTGTTCCCTCGTCAGATTCGTGTGTTATTTTACGTCGCCGCATACTCTCGCGCTGGCGCGATGAGTGGACGGCCCTCCGGGGGAACAAGTTGCGGGAGGTTAAACCTCTTCCGCTAGTCTGGGCTACCTCTTCCCGTGCTTCTCGTCGGGAAGAGGTACTTTTAACACGCCTTCGTATCGGACATTGCGTTTTTAGTCATAGATACCTGTTAAGTGGTGATCCCGCACCTGTGTGTGGTCAGTGTGACGTGCCCTTAACGGTCCGTCACATTTTAACCGAGTGTCAAGTTTTAGCTCTACTGCGCGTTCGCGTGGGTCTGCCTGTTGGCCTAGCCAACGTGTTGGCAGACGACGCGCATGCTGTAGAATGTCTTTTACGTTTTATCACTGACATTGGTTTTAGCCGTCGCATTTGATGCGCTGAGCGCCTTTTAGCTGTTTGATTTTATATTGTTAGTTTTAATGGGGCCCTTCTCCCCGGACATAAGGCGCTCATGTTCCTTGCATTCTACAGTTCTTGACACGTTTTATTCTTTTAGTGACCATGATTTTAGTGTGTTGGTTTTACAGATATATTTATTGTTATTGTTATTATTGTTATTGTTTTTATTGTTATTGTTATATTATTGTTATTTTTAACTTTATTGACATCGCGGGTTTGTGTCCCGTTTTTTAATTATGCGGTTATTTTATCCTTTTGACTTTATATTTTATACATTGTAAGGGCGCTGATGACCTTAGTAGTTTAGCGCCCTTAAACCGCATCTCATCATCATCATCATCATCATCGTCAGGGCTGTATGGGGGATAAGGCAAGACTTGCCATCCAGTCTTCAAATTGCTTCAGTGGTATGACGACTGGTGTGTGGTTTTGCACTGTCATGCAAAAGCAGAACATCCACCATGGTTTTTGTTGGGCGAACATGCTGAAGACGTGCTTTAAGCTTTTTAGGGTGCCGACGTATTGTACAGAGTTCATTGTGCAGCCCTGCTCCAGAAACTCAACCAGAATCACACCCTCTGTGTCCCAAAACACAGTCGCCATCACTTTCCATGCCAATGGCACAGTTTTGAATTTTTTATTTCTAGTGAGGTTGTACGATGTCATTCCATGGACTGTCTCTTTGATTCTGGTTCAAGAAAATTAACCCATGTTTCATCTCCAGTCACAATTTTGTCCAGGAACTCTGCTCTCTTCAAATGGAAGTGCTGCAAGTGTTCGGAGGCTATTGATTTCCATGTCTCCTTATTCTGGTCCATTAACATTCGGGATACCCACCATGAACAAACTTTTGAGTACTCCAGTTCATGAATAATCGTCACCACACTCCTTTACTGAGGGACGTAATGCGACACAATTCGTCCGTTGTTACCCACAATCATCTTGAATGATCTCATTCACTTGTTCAATGTTGCGTGGAGTCTTCAGTCACAGGTCTCTGCTCTGCTGTTCATCAGCCAACGGTGTTGGCCCTTCAGCTTCGTTACAGCAACGAACCCATCTTCTAACCATGCTGACATCCACTGTTGCATCACCATACACCTTTGTGAGCCTTTCATGAATGCGGATTGGCGTTTCACCTTCCACATTCAAGAATTCAATGACAGAACGCTGTCTAATACGAACATCGATGTTGGCCATTTTTCAACAGGCAGCAGTGCTGCCATTGGTTGATGTAGGAAGTTGCTATTGTAGTGGAGTGGAGAAGAAGGCTTGAGAAATTGCACCAAATTCAAATTGTTTACATAACTTAGTTCGGGAGAAAAAAAATAGGAAGCATTACTTTTTACTGACCCTCATAGTTTTGTCTGCACAAATTAACATAGTGCCATCAGCATGTGATGATATACTATAATCATCTCTATGCTTAATATTATTTATTACGTATAACAAAAATAGTGGGAGACCTAATACCGGACCTTGAGGAACACCTGTTTTCATCACATCATATAGAATTTCCTTGTTTCAAATATACGTAGTATGTTCAATACTGACTGAGACTGGTGCTGTAAAAACTATATTATCAAAAATTCAATCAAAATAAATTTTTTCTCCTTCAATGTAGTCTCCATTAAGTGCAATACACTTATCCCACCTTCTCATCCACTTTTGGAAGACGTCCTCAAATCCATTTTTTGATAAGCACTTCAAAATTGCCTCTAAAGCCTTCATTGCTTCATTCTCAGAGTCAAACCATTGTCCTTTGGGTTATTTTTTGGCAGCTGGAAACAAAAAAAAAATCACACGGTGCCAGATCTGAACTATAGAGTGGGTGAGGAACCGTGGAGATGCCTTTCTTGGTTAGAAACGTTGTAACAGCTATTGATGTGAGGACGTGCATTGTTGTGATGAAGATTCCACTTGCCAACCAGATATCTCCAATTTTTGGGGATGTGATCTTCAATCATTTGGTAAAGAACACTACGATAATAGTCTGCAGTCACTGTCTGACCTCTGAGAACCTGATGTGTGCACACCATGCCATGGTAATAAAAAAAAAATGTGATCATTAATGCCTTATTTGCAGATTTGTGGATGCACGCTTTTTTGGGGCCTGTATGCCACTTTTCAACTCGCTCTGTGCTCTGTCTCTTTGTTTCGGGGTCATAGCAGTACACCCATGACTCATCAGCAGTGATAATGTTTTTCCTCCAATCATTCCCTTCTTCTTGGAAACACTGTTTCCATTGCTTGCACACATCAACTCGAACCTGCTTCTGAACAGGAGTTAGCACTTTAGGAAACCAACGAGCACGTATCCTAAACATGTTTAAATGTTCCCTTAAAATTGTGTGAGTGCTTCCCACCAATATGTCTAGCATATTTGCAAGTTCTTTAACAGTTACATGAGGATCCATGCACACTATGATGGCAGTAGTGTTGATTGTGACTTCTGTAAGGGCTCCAGCTCAACTTTCCCTTCCATTTTTAAATGCTTTATGCCAACAGAAATATGCAGCACGAGACATTGTTGACTCACCATACGCTCTATGAAGATCTTCAAATGTTTCTGTAGCATTCTTGTTTAACAAAACTTTATTGCATAGCATTCTCTCATTTCCAACATTTTGCAGTTTAGAGGTGCCTTCATTTCTTACCAACTTTAAATTGCTACTGTTGGAGAATAGTGGGCTCAGAAAAATGTAGCTAATAGTAACAATTAAGGGTACTTACTAGTATAGCTATTTGCCTATAGATGGCAGATTGATCACGTTCCTGCGATTTATAAATGTCAGCCTCAGTCTTTATTGAACAACCCTCGTATTTCTGTGCACTGTGGTCGATGTTTCAAATAGGACGAGATAAGCTCATGTATTTTGCCTCTTACTCCGTAGTTCTGCAATTTAGATAGTAATAAGATGTGAGACACTGAGTTAAAAGCCTTGGACAAGTGTAAAAACATTCCTACAGTTTCATTCTTTTCTTCTAGATTGAATATTATGTTGTTTAAAAATTCTGACACTGCAGTAACGTCAAAACTCCTTTTCGAAATCCATGTTGGGACTGAAGCAGTACCATGTTAGATTCTAGAAAGCTTGCCAATTTTCTGTTGATTACTTTTTCATATAACTTTGCAAATAATGAAGTTAAGGTTAGTGGTGTGTAGCTGCTAGCTACTTTATCATCTCCCTTTTTATGTACAGGTCTTACAGTACTAATTTTTAACAATTCAGAGAATTCTGTTTCTTCGATTGAATGATTAATTAAATGTACCAATATATTTACTAACAAATATTTACAAAGTTTTAAAACTTTTGGTGTTATGCCATCCCATCCAGGGGCACTGTCATTTTTTAAATTGCAAATAATTGAGTTTATTTCCTCTGTGCTTGTTTCATATAAATACACACTTTGAGATATACGGGGAGAGCCAAAAGACTAAGAACCGGCTGCGCAGTTTTTTTCCTGTCCACGTCCTTGGCACTCGTTGCCATCTGCCGCTATCATAGAAAGGTGCGAATGAAACAGACATTTTTAAAACTACTTTTAAAGACTTTACTTAACAACTTTATGAAAGTGTTTTTGAGGACAGAACTATTAGTAGAGATTTGTGGCCCCCTCAGTCCCCCGATCTAACCTCCTGCGATTTCTATTTCTGGGATAACTTAAAACAAAGTGTACAAGACAAACCCACACACCCTGGAAGAATTAAAACAAAATATCCGCCAGGAAATTGCCAGCATTTCTCAATGTGAGCTATGGTGAGTGATGGATAGTTTCCTAAAGAGGTGCCAAAAATGTATGGACGGTGGTGGCCAGTTTCAGCATCTCCTTTCTTAAAGTTGGTAAGGAAAGCCTTTAAAAGTAGTTTTAAAACTGTTGTATGGTTTCATCCGCGCCTTTCTATGATAGCGACAGACAGCAACGAGCATGGAGGATGCGGACAGGAAAAACACTGCACAGCCAGTTCGTAGTTTTTTGGCTCTCCCTGTACTTGTATCACTTGTATTTGGACATGCATCTACACTACTATCACTTCTACCCATGTTTAAGAAGTAATTATCCAATAGATTACTGACTACTTCTGGATCTACAACACATCTACTCCTGTCATTTAGTAGAATATTCTTTTTTGTATCTTTATCATTTTTTACATGTTTGTTTACCATTTTCCATGCTGTTTTGGTTATATTATTTGATATAATTTTTTTGCTATTGTTGTATGTTTTAAAATTTATCAGAGCTTGTCTAAATAGCTTTTTATACTTGTTTTGTAGCACTTTATACACACTTATTCTTGTCCTTCTGTGAAATTCTTAATTTTCTTTAATTTTTTTTTTCGAAGGGCTGTTATCTTCAGAGGTAAGTTTGTTTCTTTGTGAGTGTTATTCTTAACAGACTTTTTCTTTACTGGACAGGCCATGTCATAGTGGTGTTTGAGTACATTAAAGAATAAACTCCATTTTTCATTTGTAGTGTTTAAAGTGTAAACTTCCATCCAAGTTTCTTGAACTAAGCTTCGTTTAAAATTTGTACAATTGTTTCTCTGAGGTCCCTACTATATATGTAATTTATTTCTTCCTTTTCAGTGAAGTGGCTGTGTATATTGACAATTTGGGCTGTATGATCAGAAGTGTGAAAATCATTTATGAATGTTAATTCCTTTTTATCAATATTGGTTATTATATGATCAATAGCTTTACTAGAACAGTTACTCCAGTAGGACCTATAACTATGGTATTTAGATTATAACTGTGTAAAAGATCATAGAAGCGTATATTACTGGACTCCATGTTAAGATCACCTAATAATATAATTTGCTTGTTCCTCTTTTGTGCTTCATTTACGAATTATCTAGGCAATGTTCTTTCAATATTGAGTTTGGTGGTCTATAAATACCAAATGTAAACATATTCCCTACTTCTGTTTGTACAATTATACCAATAATTTCAAAGGTCATTTCTTTACAATATTTGCTTAACAATTTTACCTTACTGCATTTAATTTCTATCTTAACAAATATTGCCACTCTTCCATTTCTATGATTACTTCGGCAAAAGCTGTTCATTTGCCTATAATTATCAAAATTTAATATTTTCAGCTTATTTTCATTGAGACCATATTCTATAAAAGTAATTACATATGAATTTATTTCTGACATTATTACTTCTAGTATTTCTTGTTTGTTTGTTATAAATTGACTATTTTGGTGCATTACTGTAATTATCCTACTATTACTTGCTTTTATACTCGTGCATTGGTTGTTGCATAGACCTTCTATAAGTCAGTCTGAATTAATTATGGCACCATCTATTTCAGTCATAGGAATAGCGTTGGAGGACTTTCCAAACAGATTTTGTATCTCATGTAATATTACTGATACTACACGGGACCATCGGCTTTACTTCCTTCCAAAGGAAGCCATGCTAAGGCTTCCATCGCCCTCCGCCGGGTTTGAACCCGCAACATTTTTACCTCTGTGGTTTAGGAGTAGGCCATGCTTTGCATGATGTTCCCTTTGAAGTTCACTAATATTTATTAAGGATACATATGCATAACTTGCACACAGAAGCTTCATTTTTTTGTTTGTCTTCCTTATTTCTTTGTTCACACAAGTCGTAATGCAGATCAAACCTGTGTGGGACATTTACCACAATTGTGTAACCGCCATTAGCACTTTGTAATACATTACCTGAGTATTTTAGAGCGTTTTTAATTCATTGTGACAGACATCATTTGAACCAGCAACAATTACTCTAACCTCACTTTGATCACACATAATATTTGGGAATATTGCACTGAACTTTGCATTCAGCTTAACACAACCTACAGTTTCAAATTTACACATTTTTTGGCTTTCATTTACCTTCACTGCCAGATTTCTTGCATGACTGTTGCCATATATGGTCATCTTCAGTTTTTGCCCTTCTGATGCCTTGTTCTTCCCGGTAGGGTTGCTTTTCTTCCAATTTGATTTGGGATCCGTATGTTTGGTATAAAGTTTAGGCCATTCCATTGAGTTTTCATTTCTATTTTGTTTTTCATCAACTAGCAGAGGAGAGAATGAGTTTCTGGTTTCCAAGGTCTTATGTTTTTCATTGAAACATGTTTTTATTACAGCTCCTTTCTTGGGTTGTTGCTAAGAGTTTCCAACTCAGTTTTCTGGAAGTTGAGTTAGTCTTTTGTTCTTCTCACTTAATTTATTTTCCAGTTTGGTTCCATTCAATTCTTTGTTTACTATTTTCTGTAGAGAAGCCACTCTTTCACATTCACTGTGGATACCGATGCATATGCAGCTAACCTAAAAGTGATGCTGTTCTTAAATGAAGTCATAATTTTCATTGGATTGCCAAGTTTCATTTTAAAGAATTGTTCAAGTTATAACCACTTGCCTATCTCCCAGTAGAAAATTTGATTTCATGAAGCTCAGCTGTGGATGATTTTTTTGTTTAATGCCCATTCTTACTACATATGGCTTCACAGGTGGTTGATATTGATTATATATGAAATGAAATGATATGATGATTGGGAAGGAAACATTCCAGGCATTTGCCTCTGAGGACTGAGGAAAACTTGGAGAAAACCTCAGTCGGGAGGACAGTCCTGGCAGGATTTGCACCGCAGACCTTCTGTTCATGAGTCCATGCCTTAATGACCTTGACCACTTATGTCAGTAGCTGTGGATGTGTTTGTTTCATAACTTCTTGATGATTAATATTAGCTATTAGGTTTTTCTTTACTTTCTTTCTTTTTTTAAGTATAAATGCACTAGGTTTTCTGTTTTTCATTATAAATGCACTAAGTTCATATGTCTCATTTAAATGAAAATCATCTTCAGCATTATTAGGTTTCTAATGATAAAATACTTTCTCAGGTCCATGTATATGGAAAACCAAATTGGCACCTTCACCACCAAATATTATTGTCACATTGAAGCACACACTAGTTGTATTGAATTTATTGTACAATTTGTTCTACAACTTGGTTTACAATATATACAATGCACACGTTAGTTACAATGTGTTACTGTGTATCAATAATGAGAAGTAACTGCCTGTAAAAACAGTCAGAATTGTAACACTGCAATCATTACCACCTAACACCATAATACACCCACTAATTAAATAGTGTTTGAAAACCTACAATTTTTAATGAAAGTAAGCTACATAGTGTCTCATATATATACATGCGCAACACCCACCCACCCACCCACACACCCACACCCACATACACACACACGCGTGCACCCACGCACGCGCTCTCCCTCCCTCTCTCTCTCTCTCTCTCTCTCTCTCTCTCTCTCTCTCTCTCTCTCTCTCTCTCTGACATCCTAATTTTTAAGATCTATTAAAGAAAGGAGTTTTTAAGATCCGTTTAAGAAGGAAAACATATGCTAATGAGTTATGTTCTCCTTCAGTGTTTTATTTTAAACTAGCAGTTCCCTTTTGGATCTTATATTATTTAAATTCTTTCTAAAATGGTCAAGATCAGATGGGTCAGTTGCCTCTGTCTTCTTCCCTCTGTGGACACCCTTGTTTGTTATATATTTTGTAATTTAAAATTCTCCAATTTATGCAGTTGCATTACTTCCATTCCCCCATTATATTTAACACCAGGTTATCTATACAATGGGATTGTATATTGTATCCATCATCCGTAAAGTTAAAATTTTCTGTTATAATACCTCAGACCAGATTATCTCCATTGTCCATTCCATTAATGTTGTCCACCTTCCGTAGCCATTGTTGTCTCACCTTACCTATGCACTGTCCCAATTTTGTTGTTTTAGTCTGATCTTAGATTTAAAATTCTTCTGCCTCTTATTTCATTTGGTAAAGTTTTCCACTTTTGTAAATGGAACCCATCCCTCCACATTTTAGTTTGTTTATATTCCAGAATACAATGCCATATGTTATCTGCTTCTCACACATTGGATATTTTCCCTTGATACATCCATTCCTTGTCCCAGTTCAGTATGTTACCCCCATTCTACACCATGCCAACCCTTCCCTTCCTATCTTGACACAAACTTCAATATATTTTTCTCTTCCCTAGTCATTTTTCAATAATCTGTATAGTTTCAAAGATCTTTTGTGTATAAGGTTAGCCCATAATTCCTGTTTTTTATTATCCTATATTCTTGCTTTCACCTCTTTCCAAAATCCCTTTTTCATTCTTTCCCTATAGAATACGTTATTCTATACGTTCCCACGTTATTCCCAAGTGAACTTCCTGTAGGATATTTTGGATTTTATATGTTCATGTTTCTTTCCCCTTAATCTTTGCTTGCATTACCAAACACTGTTTAGTGATAATGTAATTGAATCTTGAGTTGGTGGACACACTAAAACTTCACCTACTTGAAGTGTGTAGCTTTTTAGTGTATCCAATCAAGATTCAATTAAATTTTTGTTCTGCTTCACTGTCTGTAACTTCTGAATAACACTTAAATTGTTTAATGAAGTTCTCTTCTAACTTCCATATGCTATACCAATACTTCAGTATATTTTTATAGCCTAATCTTCCTGATGCCATTAGACCAACCTCATTAGGCAAAGATCTAGGTAAACCTAGTGCAAGTCTACAAAATAGTCTTATTTATCACATTTATAGCTTTCCAACCCTCAACTGGCCTCCAAATTTCTACTCCATACATCATTCTGCTCTCTAATATTGAACTGTATACCATTTCCAACCATTTTAATTGCATATTTGGTATTTTGTTTGCACAAGATCTAATCACACTCAGTCATTTTTCCTTCTGCTAGCGTTTTCCTTTTTTGATCACTCCATTTTCCATTATTTGACAATTGAACCCCAAGGTAATCAATTTTCCTAACAGTCTTTTCTGGACCTTCCCACCACCACTTCTCTTGTTTATTTAATTTGTAGCCTTTCTTCACTACCATGGTCTTGGACTTTGTTTTATCTTGCCGCCATTCTTTACAGAATATGCCTATTGCTTCTAGTGATCGTTTTAATCCTACATTCATTATAGCACCTGTAACTAGGTCATCTGCAAAAAGCAAACCTGGTATCCCTCTGTTATTTATGGCCAGTAAATGTATACTATTTTAGCTTATTTCTTCTAGGACATCAATAAATAAATTGAACAGCACTGGACTTAATTAATTTACATCCTTGTCTAAGACCTACATTGTTTGCTATTTTGTCTGTTAAGCTCCCCTTTCATATTTTATGCAAAATTCGTTTTCCGCATAAATACTTTGAATTACCTTTATAAAGTTTGGAGACTTACTCCTTTTTTCCTTAGCTTGATCCAAAGTGCTTCTCTAGAAATAGTATCGAAATCTTTTTCTAAGTTCAAAAACATTAATTATATCCTACCTTTTTTATTGCTGAGAAATTTATCTATTAGTTTTCTGATTATAACAACATTGTCAAGTGTTCCTTTGCCTTTCCTAAAGCCTGATTGAAATAACGAGAATTTTCCTTCTTTTTCAGCCCAATGTTGTAGACTTTTTGTTAACACTTCAGTAAAGACTTTCCCTATTATTGAAAGCATATTAATTCCTTTAAATATGCTAGGTTTCTTTACTTTATATATTGAAGTTATTGTTCCTATTGTTTGTTTATATGAAATCATAGATGAATTTAGAATTCAGAAAATTTTACAGGCTTGCACTCCACTTGCTGCTATCAAATCTCTGAAATTAAGAGTTTTGATTGGAGAGAGATTGAGTTTGAAGGAGACAAGGTGGTGATTTCCACACTTTGCACTTTAGGACTGATTTATGATATATACTGTTTTGTGCCTTCCCTCCTAATTGCTGAACCAATCTTAAATTAATCTTATTTTACCTTTCCTCTTTAGGGAGCACAGAAGAATGGCAGTGCACCAGATGGAACTAGTTATATAGATGCCGCTGAAAAAGAAGAGATTAAGCAGCTGCTGAAATGAATTTTTGTCATCCTCTGATCTTAGATTTTGTTTAAATATGAAGAAAGAAATATGCTTGTTGTTTTGAGTGGAATAAGCATGTTTCAGGTATAGGTAGTAAAACATATTATACCATTAATTTTGAAATGTGAAGTTGAAAGCCAGTAAAGGGTGGCATTGTTAACTAATTTCATTTTTATAGAACTATGCAGTTATTCAAATAGGTTGAACTATGCAGTTATTCAAATATGTTGAACACCTCTTGGTGTCTTGATACCAGTTAGACTGAACAATTTAACATTTATTTTCTGATGCAAACAACTTTAGTTTTCTTTATTAATAATTTTTTAAATAGTTTTCAATTTTAAGTCAGCTTAGAAAACAATAATTGCAGAATAAGAGTGTAGATTCCTTACCACATTTCAAGCAATGACAAACTTGATATGGCATTTCAAAGCCTTTGGCTAGGAATTTTTTGCTGTTGAGTATTACATTTTATGTTAATGAATTGGAAGAAAACTGAAGTGCATTCTATGGACACAAAAATATAATGGACCCATTTCATTGTAGATAAATAAAAGATGATCTGCTACAGGAAAGTGGTTTTCCATTAGCTGACTTCATGGAATGCTTTGCATGTTTGTGAGAATTAAGTTTCATTTGTACATGAAGCTTGCAATATAGGTATTTCGGTAAGCTAGCTGCTATATATATAAGTTGCATTGATTTGCCTTCCAAGGCTTTATGCTTTTAACCCTTCTAATGCCAATCATAATTAGATTGTGATTTGAAAATTCAGTTAAAATTGCTAGCCACAATCTTAATCATTATGCTGGTATCATATGTTCCTGATGGTTTTGGTTGAGAAGTATGCAGATTTGTTACATCGTAGCAAGAGAGGAAGATTTTTTGAAGTATTTCACTGTGACTTGTTTATGTTCCAAAGCATTACATTGACTCCATTTCTCAAATCCCTGTTTGTTAGCTGTCACAATGGTGACAATGAGGAAAAAGTTACAAATGGCATAGGAAGCAAGTTCTACAGTTGAGGATGTTTTAAAGGAAAATGGAAGTGAATATGAATTTTCAGAATTATAGGTCGTATTAGCATACATAAGCATGTTCCTGGGGATTCCATGTATGAAATGTAAACATTACTGGGGACAAAGGAGTGATACTGTTATGTTTGCTGTACAAAGAAAAATTAGCCACACACAAAAAAAAATTATATGCTGAGGTTGTTAAAAGGACTATACCCAAAATGTGTGCAGCAACATAAATGTTAATTTATAAAATTAACTCTATTTATATCAGTTCAGCATATTTTAAATGTATTATTTTCATAATTATTTGTTAACTGCATATGTGTGTTTTCCCTCAGTTTGCAGGACAATTTTTTCAGTTTAATATAGCAGACCAGTGGTTATTTTGATATTGGTAAGGAAATATTTTTCACAGGTGTGATGAATAGCATACAACAAATTACAGTTCTCTGTGTGATTAATTCTCAGTTTTATAATTCTTTTAAACTCTTGTATTTGCTCTAAAATCCCCCTCCTCCTCCTCCTCCTCCTCCTCCTTTTTTTCTTTGTTTGCAAATTATTTTACTGGACTAAAAGAGTTAAGAATACTGTAAACTAATTTTACCTTGCGTTTATGGAGCTACAGCTATGGAATAAGGGTTGAAAAAGACTTTTAAAGCTTAATGCCAATTGCTCCACTTTTATAGAATATTATTGTTTAGAGACATAAATATCTAAAAAATGCACGTACAAAAGCTGATGTGTTAATGGAGTAAAGGTTATACATGATGTTCCTAAGATTATGAATTTTATAATCTTTATATGTTTCCCGGAAGTGAAGACTTCATAGTAGTATTGTAATTTGGTTTGAATAACTAGGAGTAATATGTTTTTAGTACGCTTTTAAACATAGTTTCAAAACCTGCTAAATCTTGAGCTTTAGCATTAATAGTCAAGAAACATTCATTTTAACACAAGAGTGGGTGCACTAACTTTTTTTTTTTTACAAAAATGGGTGCACAGGGTATTTTATAACCCACAGTTGTTTCTTAATACTTTAATCATCTATACACATCTGAAAAACAATATTATGATTATACTTAAGGTCTAGTTCCTTTATGTTGCCAACCGTTTCCAGTTATAGTGTGTTTGCATGAAATTTAAACATATTTATCACACTGTAACGCACAGTTGACTAAATGGTATCTGTAATAGCTGGCCGACATAAAAGAAGGTGTGTAGTCGCTGACAGAAAATGACTGTGTATACAGCATTTTACTTATTTATTTGAAAAAGTTAATTTTTTTTTTCCATTATTATTGCTATCCACTTGCATATTCTAACACTTCAAGATGTGGACTCTCAGTATTTGTTATATGATTCACATGTATATGTTACTTGTACATGCTGTTTACATACAAACCTGTTACAGGAAGGAAATTTTATTGAACAGCAATATTTGTGACTCATTTGCAGAAAATGCACCTTCCACGATTTGATTTTTTTTTTTTTTTTTTTTTTTTTTTTTTTTTTTTTTTTTTTTTTTTGCAGGGTTTCCTAAAGGATTTTGATCCGAAACTGCTGCTTTATATTTGAACAAGAAGACACAGATATCATCTAGAAGCGATCACATCATTTGCTCTTTATGAAAGATAAGGCTTCATAATTGAGAATGCCAATTTTTTCAGTAAAATTCTTCTTGCTTCTTTATGGTTTTCTTGACTTAGGGAAAAAAAAACTTGAGCATTTATGCCTGCAACATTCAAATAAAGCATAGAATACTGTCATAGGCCACCCTCTTGATTTTTGTTCAACACTGTATCCAGTACATAGTTGATCAATTCTCCCTTTGGTGAAACTGTAATCCATGATCTTGAGGCTTTTAGTCACCTTGTGTAGTGTAGGTGTTTCATGCATTGTTGAGAGTAAAATAACCGCACGTGCGGCACACGCACACACACACACACACATACGCATACGCATATGCACACGCGCACGCGCGCGCGCACACACACACACACACACACACACACTCACACAGAGAGAGAGAGAGAAAAGGCATTTGGGGAACTTTCATACCCCAGCTCAACAGTGCTTACAAAACACGATAATAAACAATCCTTCAAACTTGCAAAACTGTGACTGTGTCAACATACGCATAAAAGAACAGTTAACAAATAGCTAGCACAGCAGCCTTATCCAATAATTAACAGTGTTGCCACATGCAAAAAAAATAACACTAGATTACTGTATATTCCAGCTCGCCCACTCTTGGGTTAAGAACAAACCTTAATGCATATTTTTGCTTCTGGGTTTTGACACAGTTTAATAGATTGCTATACATAATACTGTTGTCATACATTTGGAAAATGGCTTGTCAGTTGATCAACATTCTGGGTGGGTAGGAAGACATTTAGCATTCTTTTACTCAGAATGTAATGTGTTAAATTACTGGTGACATTTAAGTTACTCCCACTGTGTTTTCTTTTAGAAAGCTGTAACAATGAATTTCAGATTCTTCTACAAAAAATGTGTGCCAAAGAATTTTTTTTTAAACCTGTTGAATACATTCTGATACTAATATTTCTCCTATGTACATTTGTTTTCAAGAGTAAGTTTCTGACAAATAAGGGTCTAATGTCAGCACATGGAACTTGTGATCGACAGACATGTTTTCAAATGGAAAATTAATCTTTTAACTCAAGTTTTCTCTTCACAGTAACAATATTCAGGAAAATGTTAGAAAGGAAGAATCATATTTGAAAAATAAGCCTATTCAGTCAATTCTATGTGTATGCAGTTATTATAATAATAATAATAATAATAATAATAATAATAATAATGGGGGAGAACATTTGCATTTATATTATCTGCAGAGTAAGTACCTAGTTCATTTATTTGTTAGCCCCCACAGTAGGTGACCATTTTAGGTAGTTTGTGGTTCTGTAAAGCATCATATTTTGTCACATCTGGAAGAGGAATGCCAGTTGTTTGTATTTAAAGATGTAATGGTGGTTCAGCAACTTTATACTTTCAGTGGTAATGCTGCAGTATATAAAAGAACAGCATTGAATAATAATTAATAAAACAAAATATAAATTAATCTTGTGGATCTTAAATGTTTTATCTGTGAAGTTTATTATGTTACTAAAGGTTATTTTATGTTTATGCATTACACTGGATGTAAGGGGTATAGATAACATCCTCTAGAAATATGATGCTATGTATAGAGATGAATGAAAAGTTACAATACTATATTAGTATCTGAATACAACATTTTGCTCATTCTTATAGCATCCCAAGTAAAATATGGAGCAGTTAAAGCAATGTGTAATCAAGTATATGATAGATCAGCAGTTCATCTATATTTTTTGTTATTATTGCTTTCTTCTTCAATTATCTTTGCCACAATTTTACACCTTTTGCTTTCTGTAAATCATACTTATTGCTCGCGTTAAGAGGTGGCAACTATGATTGAACATATGTTGCTGCCAAGGCCTAGCACTTGATCCAAACAGTCATGTATCACTCATGTGGAGCATGTGATAAAACTGTAAGCTGCATCCCCTTAATGAACATAAAAGGAAGTATAGGTATGGTAGTTACTGTTCTCATTTATTAAATGATTATATAAGATAATTTATTTTGAGTTACTGTGGTTCTATAAATTGCTAAATAAAATATTCATTTTGTATTATTTGATATCATGGAATGCTTAGGTTAACACATGAACTTTTTTTCTTTTTACATATAACACTTAAAAACCACTGTGCTTATTTAGGTTCTACTTTAACCTTTAAATTAACAGGGTTTAATTTTGAGACCAGGAATTGTCATGGATTATTATGAATTACGTGCTTTCCTGGAAATTATCAGCATCTCAATAGCTTCTATTTCAGATGTTAACTCAAAAGTTGTTTTTATTAATGTACCTCGTCTGTAATATAAATAAGAAGGTAAAAATCCATTGTAGTCCTTCTAACCACATCACATTAATTCTGTAATTCTTTTCTATGCATAACTTTTTAATTTGCTATTCTTCTTTATGATTTGGTTTTAAAAAATATGTGAAATGGGCAGATAATATTGGTGTATGAAGAGTTAATACTTTTGAGTCAAGCAGAAGATTACAGATGAATGCTTTAGACCTAAAATCTGACAGAATTGTAAATAGCAAACTAGAAGACTCAGGTTACAGTGATTGTGACAAAACTAAAGAACCTATTTATTCTGTTTTTATTGAACATTGCTTATTTTAGGAACAACTCCAGGAACTATGGTGAACTTCAAAATTCAGTAAATCTTAGTTATGAGAGCCACAATGAGTTTGGCAGTGATGCTAATAAACAAGCTCTATGAAAATGTGTAACTTCATGGACTCTCATTTTTCAAATGGTTCTTTGAATTATGCTTGAGAAGCTATAAACGTGGTAAAATAACTTAACTTTTCAGTTCAGTGTACAGTAGAACCCCTTTTTAATAAATTTTAGGGGATAAAAATGTTTTCCTTAAATGGGGATTTGCATCAATTT
Organism: Deroplatys truncata; assembly: GCA_030765065.1. Classification (NCBI taxonomy): domain Eukaryota; kingdom Metazoa; phylum Arthropoda; class Insecta; order Mantodea; family Mantidae; genus Deroplatys; species Deroplatys truncata. The sequence goes on along the minus strand of CM060990.1, from coordinate 498,308,667 downwards.
GACATTATATTGCTAGAAATGAATTATGGTTGTGTTTTTGAATTGATTTAATGAAAGTTTTAAGTATACAAGCTACATTAAACTGAATTTGAAAGAATAGAGCATTTTAGAAACTGGCAAAAGGTTTACAAAAGTGTTATAACAATAAATAAAATGTGATTTTTCTGTAAGAGCATAATACGAAGTATAGAGGAGGAACAAGCTAAAACAGATGATAATATTTTACAAACTATATGCACAGTTGCTCAAAATAATAAATGTTTACATAACTGGACTGACTCCATGTGAGCTCAACCTGCAACAAATAGAATTACAAGAGAGCACAAGATTTTTTTGACATTAGTACTTGCAGGTTGATTTTTCAAAATTCTCAGAAGTAACAAGTCATCAAAATGAGGTTTTAACCTTCACTTTTTAAAATAGTCAGCAGGTAGTTTGCTTCTTCTTTTCTTGATGTGTCATACTGAAAAAACATCTGTTCAATGTGGTTGATGTTTTCGATTAGCCCTTCATCAACACTGAAGGAGCAATTGTGACTTTTGTAGGGGTTTTCCCACCCTAGTACCTACAAAGTCGTAGATTGAAGAGATGATGGTGAGGCCTGGTCTAGAGATGTCCTCTGACCTTTGCATTGTCTTTGAATCTGAAGTTTATCTCAGAGTCGATCCTTTTCTCTTCAGCATGGATATTGGCTGTATACAGGTGGTAATGACCAGGATACGGGAGTCAGATTTTGGGTGCACTAAAAAAAAAAAAATACTTCAGTTTCATTTTAGTGATGCTGTATAGTCACTGTAACCCCAGCAAGATTCCATTCATCATAGTCCCTTTGTATTTCATTTGCTGCATGACAGTTCTTTGTTCGCACTTCTCTGTTGCGCATATGTTATAATAATTGATTTCCTGTGTGGCATTTGCTGGCAATTAATCTACTTTATTTATTAACATGATATTCTGTGCACAATTAAGACTTGGCTTTTTAATTAATGACTGATTCCCATTCTTTGTTTGGTAATTCATTTTTCTTTATCACATCACATGTCGGAGTAAGTATGGCTGACCGACAAATCTGAATGTTGACTACATGTAGACCCCTAATTCCACCCAGGATATCCTTATATATTACCCGATGGAGGCCTTCAGGATTTTCTACACTAAGTCAAAGTTTTATTATCTTTCCACTGGTAAATCCCATTCTGTTAATACTTGGCGACTGCTCATTGGCACTGGTTTAAACTTATGAAACTTAATCTTGGCTTCTAAAATTGTTGGACACTATCCCCCTCTACATCTCAGTAAGGTCTCTCTGTAGTACAATGAAACAAGCGTCCTTCACACCCTCATATTCAAAATATGACAAAAGAATCAAACTGCCACTCACACTTTATTTTGCAGTGAAATCTTGCAACACTTAAGAAACACTACATAATGGTGGTGTCGTTTATTAATTGGTATTCACAAAACTTATAATAATTTGGTAATTTTCTCTGGGCTTTTCAACGGTGTTAATTATATGTTTCTGGGGCCAAAATTGTGGAATTAAATCGGATTTGATCTTAATTAATTGCCAATATCTCTGTGATTATTTATAGTTAACTGCTTTTTCTTTTTTTAATCACTGGAATTCTTTTATTTTCACCGCAATCAATCCCTCCAATGCTGTTGCAAATGCTGGTGCACTAACTTCTCTCTGCCTTCTTTATTTGACATATTTTCACAAATATCTGCAATCTCCTTGTGTGTTGCTAATGTGAGAATATCTTCCAAATTCACATTTTCTTCAAATGTTATATTTCCGTCATTCAGAACATCTCCTAGTCTTCTTGCATGGTTTCTTCCTCCTCCTCTTCTTCAGGAAAGGCACCAAAACCAAACTTGTAGAAGTGGTTGTAGATGGTGGCAGGTGTTTTTTCATTACTATGCAGCTAGAAACACGTGCACTGCCTATTGTATATTCAACTTCAGTCTCCTTTCTTCTATAAAGAAAATGGTTCTCTGCTCCAGAGATTTTCTATGTGTAACTATTAAGGAACAAATTATTCCCAAATCTAGAGACTGTAAAGGACTTGTGCATTTTGTCAAAAGAAAGATAACTATAACATTTTTAAAAGCCACTCATCCACTGGATGTGCGAAGCATTGCCCTATCACCATGAATTTCCTTCCTTTGGAATGCATTTTAAAAGCTATGCAAAGTAATATTACACAAATGTTTTGAAAGTCACCCAGGTATTATAAAATTAAAAACTTTATGGAATTGTATGATGTTTTATATTTCCCAATAATTAGCAGGGGAAGTTTCTTGCTGCCATTGCTTTTAGCACGCACTAGTGCCATAAATTGCTGCTTGCTTTTTTCTCTGCCAGGACCCATTTCCTCATGTTACAGATGTTTGTTTGAAGCATAGTGAAGAACACTGCTATTTTGTCAGCATTGAACATGTCCCATTGGAAGAAAAAAAGCCTTCTATTTTCAAAATTAATGAAATTTTCCTAGCCTTCTCAGATTGCCATCAGTAGTTATATTTTCTTCTTTCTGTAAACCATTTCACTAAAACTTCTTTCAATTGCATAAAAGGTGAAGTAAAAAAATTGTTTTGTAATTACAACACCACATGTATTACTTGCACATGTAAGGTTTTGCTTCAAAATTCCCATCAGAATGAGTGGAGCTAGTTTATATATCTTTGCAATGTGTGACAAAAAAATTCCAGGATTATTTTTTACATCTCAAAGTATTACCACTTTCTAGTGAATATTTAACTTCCTATTTGTAACCATATTAATCTGCAAACTATAAATTGAAATAAGATGTTCAGCACTGTACACATTTAATCTGTTCATTACACACATTAAAGTCAGTAAAGTCACAATTCTACTGAATCAAGCGGAAGCTGAAGAATGTGAAGGTGTTGCAAGCATCTGATACTGCATTGTCTGATACAAGTTGCAGCATAAGTAAAATTGCACTGTCAAAACCAGTAATTTTTTGTTATTTAGGGGGTGTGTTCGTAATTTACAAAACAAAGGTTCTTTAGAAGTGAACTTTTTGTTAATCCAGGTTTCATAAAATGAGGATTTATATAACATTGCCCTAATGGCCTTTTTGCCAGGACTTATAAAAATATTTGTTAAATACAAATCTTCATTAAATGTGTTAAAACAGGCTTCTACTACATATGGAAATCAGTTCTAACAATTTCTTATAGTTTTTTCTGAGTGATTTTTAAATATTATTTGTGTACAAATTATAAATACAAATTTCTTTCAGGGTTTTCATTTTAAAACATAAGCATCTTCAATGTTATACCCAAAATAAGGTGTTCAAAAGTATTGTTTTATGAACACTACACCCTCTGAATAATGAACAATCATTATGACTGTACCTTGGCAGTAATGTCTCAAACTTACCACCATGTTAGTCGAAGTTAAGTGCTTATAACTATAGTTTCAATTAAAGCATTTATTTTCTTTCATTCTTTCAAACCTAAAGCAAGTGTTTGAGCTTTAATTGCTGTCACTAAACATTAATAGTTCAACAAAAAATGCACAAAAGCACTATCTTGCAAAATTTAACATCCTTCTCATAACACTGGAGTGAAACCTCCACAAATGAAAAATGACAAAGTGCCAAGGAATAAGGATATTTAAAGCCTGGAATACCTTGTGTAACATGAAATTGAGTTGTAATTCTGTTTTCTTTCTTCACTTAAGATACGAAAATTCTTTATGTAATCTAATTTTACATCTTCCAACTATAAACTGTAAATCACCAAAGGTAAAAATGAGCATTTTAGCTGTAAGCCTACAAACAAATCTCAGAATGTTAATACAATACTAAAAGTTCCAAGGACATTATCACTGCTGATTTATTTCTAGCAGTACATTTGTTACTTCTGTTTAACTGTAGCCTCATCTTATCACAGTCTTCATTGGAACTTTACATAGTCAGTTTCTGCATCCATTTTCACAAAGTATCAGTTCACAACAGCCAGAATCTCAGCATTTAATGGAAACCAGAGGTGGAAGAAACTGAGGAAGTGATAATTCAAGCAAAGCAATCTGCCAACATTAATTTTTTCACAAAAATCCAAATGGTAAATGTTATAACCTAGATGTTAGCACAGGCAGCATGATGTAATGAATTTGCAAAAACATTGGAACCTGGATTTAAGAAATAAAAATATAAACTTGAAAGAACAATATAAAAGGTATTTGTGAAAGAAATGCCATCCCATGTAGGATTGATCAAACAAATGTAGGACTGGTGGTTACCTAATGTAATGCCATTCATGTCCAGCTGCAGGGACTGATCTGTATTCCACTTTCAGACAGGTGTGGTGTTACACCTCTTGGGAAGGAAAAGTACATGGTTGCCAAATGTCTCCTTTTTTAAAGTGTTTTTCTACAAATCTAGGAAAGATAGAAGAAAAGTGCTTATTAGATTTTCAATGTACCCATCAAGACACTTCTGTTTTAAAGGATGACATCTATCTCCTTCCAACCAGTATCACTGTGTGTATTCGTACATTTGTTCAGATGTTGAGTCAAGTAAATATGGCAAAAGTACATTTTCATATACAATTCTTGTTTTGTTATACAAGACATCCATTTTTTTCTGCAAGTTACCATGGAATTATATATAATAATTATTTATTATATTTAAGTTAATGCTTAACATACTTCTGTTTTGAAATTAATTGTAATACCCATTTAAATATATTCTTTTACATCTAACTGCTCTGAAGTAGACAATTTTGTTTCCTGAACAGTATCTTCTGTTTGCTCTTGGCTTTAAATGAGAGGTTTCTATGAATTGGTAATTATTCATAGTGGGTACAGAATTATTACAGGTATTATTTGTTTAAATCAAAAATAAAGTTCTCTCTTCAATTGTTGACTAATTTTAAAGATTTACAAGATTTATTTATTTGAATAATGGTCTCGAAATAATGATGCATATAATTGAATTTGGACTGCTTTCTAAGCAAGAATCATGATTTGTGCATTATCAACCATTCGCAATTGAAGGGCACCATAACCCATGTATGGGACATACCATGTGAAGTTGGAAGGAAAGAAAGAAAGACGGGGATGGAGTGAAAATTGAAATTTTGAAAGTGTTTCATAGAAAAATTGTGTTGAGAGAAAATTATTCTTGCACAGCACTGGCTGCTTTTATGCAACAATTTTAAGAGTATTAGATATTGAAAGCAGGAGTTTTCTTATAGTCAAGCTCTGAAAAAAATTTAATCAACAAATTTTAAAAATAAAAATCATTCCTTTACCATATTATATATGAGGAATTGAATCATTTAATAATATGTTCTAGCATCATTTGTATTGAATTTGAACTTATTTTCCCACATCCAAAAGAATTTTGAAAGACTTAAATGCTTTCTCTTCAAAGCAGCAGATGAACTACATTTGTAAAATATTGGAAAATTTCCTGAAAGTGTATCAAAATGAGTTTGTACTTAAACTTGATGTAAGCCTGTCATTCATTGCAAATGCTGCATCATGTAGCCATCACACTCTTGATATGGCCAACGTGTCACATTTTTATTAATATTTTGCTCATATATCAGTATGATCTAATAATTCTGACAATATATACTTATTCTGCTGCCAACATTAAAACCAGATATTTTCACTTCTTTTCATGATGGTATAAAGACAAGTTTTTATGATTATCTCAGTTAGCAACCTACCTTATTTATTGAATCATTAAAAATACCATTTTATATGCTTGAAACTGACCCCTTATTCAGCTCTGTATCTCTAAAAGTATGCAAAATAATATAGGCCTTGAACTTGGAAAAAATTAATTTCTTTGTAGTAATTTTAACCAAATTTCTGCAACCGCTGTTACAGCTGGAATGTGTCTGTTACATTATCTTGAGTTCCTAATTGTTCTAATTTATCTTGAAATATTTTAAACTGTTAAAACCTGGAGTTCAATTTATATATTCTTTTTTCAATTTGTCATGGAATGCTGCATATAGTAAAAGATGTGCCAAGAGTCGTGCAAATGGCAGCCATGTACTAACATTGAGGGAGGTACTTAAACCTTTTGAGTTTTCAACCTGTTTGATTCTGCCTAGTGTTGTACTGTCCATTGGGATATCATAGTATGGACAGCTTGCTAGACTCATTTGTTAGGTGAGGTTGAAAATCTGTAGGTTTGGTAAGTAGTGTGTTCAAACAAGTCTAGATTCAGAAGTATTGACTCATTTCTTATTTGTTATAAATTAGTTTGAGCCAGTGTACATGCTTTGTACATCTGTGCATCAACAAATTATCACAAGGTAATGTGCTATAATTGGTACTGCCTACATAGTCTGTTATCCTAGCAGACCTCTTGCACTGAGTGGTATACAGTAGCACTCAAAAGTATTTTGTGGAAAGCATTAGTTACAATTACATAAAGATAGGTGTTTAATAGAAAAAAATGCCAGTGGATAATTGAAAACTCTGTAATTATAATCAATTTAGTACAGAAACGCATTTAGTTTAAATAAAGTTATCTTACATATAAAATAAATAAACATTCTTCTAGCTCAAAAGTAATTTGTAGGTATGAGTATGTAAGAATAAAACAAAAATATTTTGGAATCAGAAAAAAAAGTTAGTATTTCTTTGCATACCCATGAGCTTTGATCACAGCTGCACATCTATTTGGCATTGAATCCACAAGCTTTTTTAATCGGTTGAATGGGAGTTTTGACCATTCGTCCAATAAGGCAGTAGCAAATTGATCCTTGTTTGAGTAGCTTCTATGACGAAAACACATTGGTCCAATTCACCCCAGAGGTGTTCTACTGGATTTAGATCTGGGCTCTGGCTCGGCCACTCCAAAATTTTGATTTTGTATTTTTAAATGGCCGAAGGTGTGTTTTGAGCAATTGACCTGTTGAAAAATCAAATTATATGGCATATTCTTTTCTGAAAGGTCACTGTACAGGAAATGATCCATATTTCCTTCCATTTGAACTAGAGGACCAACCACACTTCTAGGAAAAACATCTCCACACCATGACTCTGCCACCACTGTGCTTAATGGTGATACCCAGTACTTTTTGTTGTCCCTTTGGTTGTTTGGTCGACATATATACTGCATACCATCAGAAGAAAATAAATTAAATTTACTCTCATCACTCCATAAAACCTTAGACAAATCTGTAGAATTCCAAGTTTGATGTTTCTTTGCAAACTCTAACCCAGCCTTCCTATTTTTTTAATTTATGAGTGGTTTACATGATGGCCATCTACCATTTAAATCATCTGCTACTAGGCAACGTTTTACAGTAGAGACATATGTGTTCAGTCCATGATGGTGCTCCAGATCATCCCTAATTAGTCAAGCTGATGTTCTTGGATCAGCCACAATCTGCTTATAAATCATTCTGCCCTCCCTCATTGTTGTTTTTCGAGGACGACCAGACCTTGGCTTATTGGCTACTGTTCCTTCCTGTTTTTGCCCATCGACTCCACACACTTATTAGTTGTGATATGCCAAAGTCTCGAGCAATGCTAGCCTGCGACTTTCCCTTCTTCAAAGCAGCTTGCCTCACATCAACTGAGTATTCTTTTTGTTTTGGCATGCTTCTAGTTGTCTCTACAAATAAACAAACACTATCTAAATGCCTAAGTAACAATATTTAACGAATACCGTACCATCGAATCACATTACAAAATGCTTTTGAGCTAAAGGAATATATACTTAAATTGTTATTGTATGAACTTGCTTGTTTACTAGATATGTGACCGCAGCAACGTGAAGCTATTAATGGAGTGACACAGTTAAATACATTGTTGTGTTGTGACTGCATGCAAACAGTACTGAGAACATAAAACCTCAACTACAGCGCTTCTGTGTATTACTATCTACAGTACTAATTCTTGGACCAAATCTTGAAAATAAAGTTATAATTTAAGTTGAAATAAAGACCATGATGCAACTTTGTTGATTTGCAGAATCTACTTTAGCATAGGTAACTGTTAAATTCATTAGTTATGGTTTCAGCGTACAAGTATTTCATTATAAATTATACTGTTTCAGTTTAATTTTGAACATTTTGTGCAAGCAATATCCTTTATGCCTTAAGCTTTCTTCTAGTTTTAACAGCAATAGTAGTGGAAAAGTAGTTTTAAATTATTGCTTGCTTATCACAATTAGTGGCCCATGGTACATATTGCTACATAAAACTGTGTATTAAGCAGTGCCAACTAATTCTGTACCTGCATATAAAATTCACTGTGTTTTGGATGCTTACAAAATTGAGCTTTAAATAAATTTATTATCTTTGATTTTGTAGTTGTAAATATCTTATAATATTCATCAGTAATAACAGTATAAGAAATGTATAACTACCCAGCGTTTTTCCAGTATGCACATTGTAAAATATTCAACAATGTCAAAAGTTCAGTTAACATGCCATACTTTTTATTTTATCTTTGTACCGTGCTGTAGCATGCATTCTATTATTAACTTTTCTAAAAAAAAATGAAAATCGTATAAAATTTAGCGAACTGATTCTAAATTTAGGATACTCACAAAGGAAATTGTTATACCTTTACCTTGAACACTAGTGACACTAGTAATCAGTTTTTCTAAATTATGCATTATAAATAAATGTATACATTATTTTATGAAAAATACAGTAGCACAATTTCAACCCAGTTATGTGGGAATTTCCCTATGTGTTTTCCTCAGTTTAACATTTTAGACATTTTTCAGTATTTAAAAACCTCTTTATAGTGCAATTTTTAAGTTATCAGAGTGAAAATTTGGAAATAATTTCCCCAGTACATGTTAACTAAGACTTGTTATACAGTTATTAGTGTTAATTTAGTTTTTTTATAAAATAGCTTTAGTTTAATTTTTAAAATGCGTAATTTGGTAATGGCTTAACATATATTCGTCAAACTTTGCAATTGCAAATTGCACTTCTTTGTACAGACCTATAATGTAAAAAAAAAAAAAAAAAATCAGAAGCATACTTGGCATTTCCAAAAATTCACAAATCGACACTCTTAAGTATGCATGCATCTTTGTGGTCTTTTGGAGAAATAGTACCTGATGTTAAAATAAGGCCCAGCAAGTAACAGCCAGTAGAACTTCTTTCTAGTGCCATAAACATTGGTCAATATGAGTAGTGTCTCAGCAACTCAATCTACCCATTTGGATCTGATTTACAATATGGGTAATATCGTATTGCACCGATTGTCAGTGTGTCCCGCTGACCCTTTTTCCAGGAAAGTCATTACCCCTTGAGATGCACAATGGGTTTCTAATTACTTTCTTAATAGGTACTGGTATTGTGCCAATGAATAGTTCGTTCATTCTTAAAGTTCATCTGATTTATATTACTGCATTTGCTAGTCCATGTAGGTGTTCCTAGGTGTTCCATGTATAGCAAACGGCATCGCAAGCTGAGAGTTATTCAAAATTTCTGGATGTGTAGCACTGTCGAAAACCTTTTTCCTGCAAATCAAGTTTTAAACTGCCAGCAAAGCTGTATAACAGAGCTGCCAGACCCAAGCCTAGGTAAAAGTATGAGGGAAAGTATTTTTAAGGTAATGTGCCTATGAAAATTGGTGAAAATCATTATAAGAAGTTAAAAATTAGTTTTCAAAAGCTTTAGCAATATGCAGTTATATCCCAAACTTTCATTTAGCTTCATTAGTTAATTTTGGTAATAAAGCTTTATGCACAGATATAATTAAATATTCTTCTGCATAGTACTGTAATGCACATTAAAGTTATTTAAAATGCTTTTACTAGAAGTACTTTATATTACATAAAATGAAACATGTTACATGCTTTTTGACCACTTAAATGGAAACTTTCAGCAAAACTTAGCAATTATTACAAGGTTAATATTCCAGTTTTCATGTCCTCTACATGTTAGGTAAGAAAGTGTTGTATTCCAACCAAGAATTCCAATGCTTCTTATAAAAAGTGATGCTTCAAATCCCACCTTAATAACACTCAAAATGTTTGGTTAGAAATTATTTCAATGGAAGCCATTTGACTTTGCTCACATTTATTCCTCCATGCTTCTACTTACGCGAGACAGTCAGCTGCTTCAGCTGGTTTTTACTTTTTTTACGGCCTACCTATGGCAAGAAGAGGAAGTGGGTACTGTATTTCACCCAAAAAAATCAAAAGTGAGTTTTCACTGGAAATACATGTTTTGAAGTCCCCAAAGCATTTTGAAAAAGGTTTCTGTGCATGTGCGCAGAGAGAGAGAGAGAGAGAGAGAGAGAGAGAGAGAGAGAGAGAGAGAGAGAGAGAGAGAGAGAGATGGTAACTAAAGAGAGAGACCATAACTAAAAACCAACAAACTTTATATTTAAGTTCTGCTTCTTCCATGGATATGACAGGAAGGTTTTCCCAAAATTCAATCCATCCCAAACTACCCTTTACTTGGAGGAATTTTGGTTAATTTTTTATTTTCTTAAAAACGGCTCTAACAATTTTTTTATTAAAATACCAAATGTGTGACAACGTGGCAAATAAACCATATTTCTTGAATTTTCTTGGAAGAGGCTATGAAATTCTCCTTACATTTAGTAAGTATTACAAAACTGTATTTGACTGGGAAACCATACAAGATAGGCAGAAACATATTTCAGGAAAAACCTAGAAGTCATTAAGATACACACCTTCCCCAAAATAACTTTTTACCTAGCATCAACTGTTTTTTAAATATTTTATACCTAATACATTTATATGTTTTTCGAGTACAATTGACAGAAATATTTTGATAATTTGTGACTTTTTTTTTACCTCCATAATCTCGAGACAAACAAAAGCGAGCTGTAACAGTTCAGTGCTCTGCATATAAGCATGTAGAAATTATTAATTCTACTGAAGTTGAAAGCATTTCTGGCCAAACATTTTATCATTGTGACAAATGCAAAGAAATGGAGGAATCGCATTTCATATGAATAGTACCTGTGAAATTGTAATGAAAGAGAAAGTCATGTGAATGTATCATATGTTTTTTGTTTTAATGAGATTAACTGGGGGGGGGGGGAAGACTTTTAAAGGATCCCCGTTCAGATGTACTTACATATGGGAACATGTAAACATACGATGCAAAATATTTCTAAAAACTTAGGAAAAAATATATTTTGAACTTTTTTAATCTGCAATTTTTTTTGTGTAGTAAGTTTTTGTCAATTCCTTATAGTTTTCAAGTTGCATGAAATTCGCTAACAGTAAAGGTGGCTTTGTAGGCTGTCGTAGAAAATTCAAGATATACGTTTTATTTGCCATTCTAATATCTAAAACATTGGATGAGCTGTTTTTGAGAAGATCAATAGGTATGCTGTAGAGAATGTCTCACTGATAAGCTGCATCGTAAAGAGCATTTTAAATGTCAAAAAAACATCTTGAATATAATTTGTCAGAACTGTATTTTAATTATGTTCCTATTTCAATAAACAGTACAATATACAAACAGGAAACTTTGCAACAATTTTTAGCAAATGTGGGACAGAGAAACCTGGAAATTCCTCTCTAGTAAGTTCATTCAGATTCAATGGGATAACAACTTGTTTTACACAAAAACTGTCCCTAAAGAATAAGTATTAATATTAGCTAAAAGACAAATTGAATCTATTTTCTCCAATAATTCCCTTTGTGTGGTATGCATATGTGTATAATGCATAAACTTATTGCTTCACAAATGTTTTGTGAAGGTTTGTTAACCCATTTAATCCTTTCCTTTCTTCTACCTAGGCCCTTACTTGTCAATCAGTGGGGTTTAAGGAAAAATACCTGATTAGATAGCTCCTTCCTAATGACCCTTATTAGCCAGGTCCCTAATAGAAATTGATCATTGGCGCAATACGAATACACCGTTGAATATATGCTCTTGTGAATTGCAAAGGCACAGGGGTTTCTTTATACATTTCTTTATAATGTAGTAGAGACTTAAGAGAACTATAATACCTACATAATCAGGTATATGAACAGGAGTAATGTAAACATTTTACTTTGGAAAGCACGGTTTTAGTTTGATATGGGCTGGAAAGTGAGTTATTCAGTGCAACTGGTCCACTGATACATTTCAGTCACTGATAAGACAAAAGTGACATTTAATGCTGGAATTGGCTTGTGTAATTGCATTTCCTTATACTTCAAGCTTGCAGACTTTTTCATTATGTTGAACATCCTTTATAAAAGTGATTCCCAAACTTTTCCAACCAGCAACCCCTCTTGTAGGTTCTACAGTTCCCATGCCCACCTGTGGTTATTACAAATACTTTTCTCTGAAAGGTATATGAGAATAATGTAGAATAAATGAGAGGGTTTCAAAACTCAGAATAGTGCACTAACTGATTGTAACAAAAACTACAGTTTAGTGGCTGAAACATGATAACAAATTAAAATATAGTTAAACTTGCCCAAATTGGGACCTGATTTAAGACAGAATCTTGTCTGTTTCAGAAAAAGATTTCAGTCCCAGAGAAAATATTATTCTCAATGTGCAATTTTTTGTAAATAATATGAAAACTACTCAATATGGAAAAAGAAACCATTGCAACTACTTAAAATGGAAATAAGTTGTATCTCAATAAATCCTTAATATAAAAATGTTGCTTCAAATCCACAATGCTAGAACTGAAGGGAAGTTTAAACAAACTAAGGTTATTTTCCACTCATGCTAATTTTAATGCAGATTTTTAAAATACAGTTGCATATGAACAACCTTTTTTCACTTGTTATTTTTCATTATTTTGAACCATAAGATGAATCTCACAAAGAGGAAAAATAGTGGGATAATACCATTTTTTTTACTTAGGTGGTGTTTGACATTTTATTGAGTGATTCTTATCCAAAAGCAGTGACGTAAATAAGCTACTAGTGAAATTCATGCTTGCAACACCAGGAGTACATGCAATTTCCATACTGCAGCCTTTAACACTAAAATAGTCATTATCTTTGTATTATTGAAAACATCAAGGCAATAAACTAACAAAGATACAAGAACTAAGCAAGGAAATATTTTTAAGTGACCTATAAAGAATGCTGATATATGTTGACCAATTCCTGTAATCTGGGTATGAATTTATATGCAATTTCAATTAATATGCCTTTCTAATGTAGTTTAAAGTTACTTATACACTGACAGTGCCACAAAACTTATTGACTGTAAAATTATTACCAGTAATTTATGTATCAGATCATCCCCCCCCTTTTCTGGGTAATTTGCCTGAGCTCCCATAAATTTCTCATGCAGTGGGAACCACTGCTTTATATCAATGAAAACCTAATGAGATGATTAAAGAATTTTTGATGAGATGAGTGCATTAATTAGCCTGCAGCTTAGATACTTTTTCGTTTCAGCACTTCTCTGAAAAGAAAATGGAAAAAGAATTCTTAGCAGTACTCAATATGAATTGGAAGCAGATGGTTGATCAGTACACCAAAAATGCAGTCACCAAACCAGAACTTTATAATGCAAAAGCAATTGTTTTGTTTGTTATGCTTTATAATGTGGTAAATGAAGCATGAAGGTATTAGATGTTAGGTAAAATAAAGTGTTTAGGTGCTCTGGAGTTGACCTCTGGCATCGGTAGGAGCTTCTTAAATGTTAAAGATTAAAAACAGAAGCACTATTAATCCTCCGTCAGTCGCTAGGGGCCTGAGAGACCCCTGGAATTATATAAATGTTATAATTTTCGAACGAACGCACCTATGCAATTGCCTGACTAGAACATCTAACATTACACCTTGGGTGATTATTTGCTGCAGCGATAACCTTATCTGTTTATTTGTTTGGCTGGAGGAATGACTAATCAGCAGTTACGTGTCGCACAGGTCAACTGGGCCCCGCGCGCCTGCTCTCGTTACATATTGTTGACAGATTTGTTTCTCATTAGCTTTTGTGCAATATTGCTTTGCTATTGCAAGGAGCTGTTACTGCTTTGTCATGAATACGAGTAAAAGGTACGATCTACAAAATCTGAATGATTTGGAAGAAGTACATCGCCTAATTTGCAATGATGATGCCTTGCCCGTGGATGACAACTTATATGAATCAGATGACAAACTCGACACGAGATCTTTAGATTCAGAAACTGACCATGAAGATGAAGAGGAAGATGATGAAAGCAGCTTGTGTGATAACATGTATTTTATAGGTAACATCATATGCGTATCATAGTAATTCTTCTTCTTTTTCCTTTTCTTCTTATTATTATTGACAATACATTCTGTTGTTATTTACAGGAAGAAATGTAACAAAACACCTTTGAAAGTAACACAGACAAGGGCTCACAATATATTGACCAAACTTCCTGGTGTGGTAGGAGCTGCCAAAAATGCGAAAACGGAAATTGATTGTTGGAACCTTTTTGTTACCGAAGATATAGTTGATTTGATTGTTGAAAGCTCAAATACTTACATTAGCAGTGTGCAGCACAAATTTGATCGTGAAAGAGACAGCAGACCTACAGATGTAATAGAAATAAAAGCTTTCCTAGGCTTATTGTACCTGGCAGGAATTTTTCGTAGTGGACGCCAGAATATTCACGATTTTTGGAGAACCGATGACCTTGGAATTCCTCTATTCCGAATGGCTATGTCCGAAAAACGATTCAGTTTTCTAATACGCTGTATTCGCTTTGATGACAAAAGCTCAAGACTGGAGCGACGAAGATTGGATAAATTGGCTGCTGTTAGAGAAATGTTTACATTGTTTCTGAACAACTGTCAGAACCATTATTCTCTTGAACAAAATGTCACTGTCGATGAACAGTTGCCAGCATTTCGTGGTCGATGTGGTTTTCGACAATATATACCATCCAAGCCAAACAAGTATGGCATAAAGATATTCTGTTTGAGTGATGCAAAACTGTTTTATACAACTAACATGGAGATTTATTGTTGACAGCAGCCGGACGGACCATATTTGCAAACTAACTCGGCAGAAGCTGTAGTGCTGAGACTAACTGAACCAATCTCTGGCACTGGACGAAATGTTACTACAGATAATTTTTTACCAGTGTATCGCTGGTGAAAGAATTGTGCAAAAGACAACTTTCTCTCGTCGGTACAGTGCGAAAGAACAAAAAAGAGTTACCCACTAATTTCACTTCTCCAAAAGATTGCAGACAGTACGAAAGCATATTTGGCTTCACAAAAAATGAAACTCTTGTTTCATATGTTCCAAAAAAGGGTAAAACAGTAGTTTTTCTCTCAAGTCTACATGTTTCATCCACACAGTTATCAGAAGGTGCTGAGAAAAGGCCTGAAATAATCCTGCATTACGACGACTCTAAATCTGGAGTTGATGTAGTAGATAAATTGTGTGCTACATACAATGTAGCCAGAACAACGAGAAGGTGGCCCATGGTAATTTTTTACCATATCTTGAACATTGCAGGTATCAATTCTAGGGTTATCTTCCTTGGAAACCAAAATAAATATTCCACAAGGCAAGAGTATTTGAAAGCACTATCTTTAGCTTTACTGTTGCAACAGCTACAAAGGAGAGCAACAGCATCAAATCTACCCAGTGATTTGAAAGACCTTTTGACAAAATATAAACCTGAAGAATCCGGCGTAGATGAATTGTCAAATACACCACTATGCACATTGAAAAGGAAACGATGTGAACCTTGCAACAAAAACAAAATGAACTGCAAAACTAAATATGCATGTGGGAAATGCAACACCCCCCATGTGTTTGAGCAAACATGCTAAAATTATTTGCGAAAGTTGCTTAGTCGGGGAAAACACGGGTGAGATAGTAGATGATTCTGAGTAACTGAACATTTGAAATTACAAGTTGTATGTATACCTGTAAATGGCTATGTATTTCTTTATACTTGCTGTATTACAATTTATAGCATATATGTGCTCATATTTTAGCTTGTATTTTTATGTTGTAAGATAATACCTATTAATGAAAGCCTTGTACGCTTAATCTAAATAAAGGTAAAAACAGGAAAAAAAAAAAAAAGAAAGAAAATAAACGAAGGAAAACAAAAATTCAAACAATAACAACAAAAATATAGCGCGGATCTACTAGGCCCCGCGCGACTAACGGCGTTCTACCAAAGCGCGCGCCTGACGGAGGGTTAACAGTGAAGTATTCATCATGATGGTAGATTGAGTCACACTTTTTTACACTCACCTTCACTAATTAAAAGTTATATAAAACAGAAACGTTTTCGAGGGCATTCGTCCTCATCGTCAATGACTGGGTGACTAAAGGTTGCTTTCTCCCGTGTCCTCTTCTTCCTCTTCCTGTGGATTCTGAATCTGTTGCCATCTGGTGTTGGGGGCACAAAGTTTTAACACATTGCTCACAGGCAGGATTTCAAAATTAATGACGTTGTTGCCGTTTTTGATGATGTGTATTTTTTCCCAGATGTTCAATTCTATTGGTGTGGTGAGGGGTTTTAACAACTTTATACTTTGGCCAATGTTGTGGTTTTCTGTCCAAAAATGGTGTGACACAGTGGATTTCTCTATTTGTTTTAGTTTTGTGTTCCTTTGGTGTTCCTTAAGTCTGGTTTCCAAGTTTCTTTTAGTTTTTCCTATGTAGTATTTCTCACATTCATCACAACTAATCTGGTAAATTCCGGATTTTAATGTGTTTAGGATGGTATTTTTGAGAGGTATGTTTAGCAAGTTCTTCACGCTGAATTTGTTCTGTGGAGCTAGTCTTATGTTAAATTTGTTGAAGATTAGTTCAAATTTTCTAAAGGCCCAAGGGTGGTATGTGAATTTCTTGTATTTCCAATTTGTGTTTGAGAGATGTGTTAGAGTGGTGGAATGTGAAATTGCCTTGAGTTTTTTCTTCTTGTTTATCATGTTCCTTATGAGATCTGAGTTGAATCCATTAGTTACTGCTATTTTTTCTATATGTTGTTCTTTTAAAAATTCTTCTTTGCTCAAGGGGACGCTATGCAACCGGTGGATCAAACTTCTAAAGGCGGCTAATTGGTGTGAAGTTGGGTTGCAACCATTTTGCTTTATATAATTGTCCACATGTAGGTTTTCTATGTATACCGAATTTAAAACCATTTTGATCTCTAGTTATAATGAGGTTCAGGAAGGGTAAGGTGGTGTTCTCTTCAATTTCAATTGTGAATTTAATGCTGTTGTCCTGCAGGTTCAACAGTTTCAAAGCATCTTCTGTTAATTTCTGGGGTATGTGGGTCAGCTTCCTGCAGCAGTTTTTCATGTGACATGCCATTAGTGGCCATGACATTGTCCTCCAAATAAAACATGACTAATGGCATTTACTTTCCCCCATAATATCAAGCAACTTTTATTCAAGACAGTTCTTTCTACAACAATTAGTTTTGGAGATATTGTACAGTCTCAACTTAAATTGTGCCCCTGTGTATTGTAACATGATCTGAGCTCATGTTAATTATCATGTTTACATAAAGAACGTACATATCCATTTACAGTTTTCTTCTCTCCTTGCAACATATATTTTCCATCTAAATTATGTATAGGTATGTTTTCCTTTCTTTAGTATTATATGAAGTTATATATTATTTATGTTGCCTTTCTAATTTTATAAGAGCAGGTGATTTTATAGAATTATTAAACCCAAAGGCTGTTTGCTACTAGTAAAGCTAAACATGCAGTAGCCAAAATTTGACTATAGCATTTCAAGTATAATTTTTGTTATTTTCTACACTGTTAAATGGTTATCTTTCATTATCTTCTGAGTTTACTTCTATTTGTGCACCAGATATTGTGAACGAACATAGCACAGCACTTGTATTGCTTGGTACTGCAATATTCTCTGAACTAAGCAATAACTAAATTGTTCGGATATGACTGAAACACTACAGTACTAGTACCATCTCTGGTTGGCCAGCACTGCTCACATGTGGGGCAGAATAGTTTTATATTTTGTCAGCACCTATTACTGACATTACATCCCAACTGTATATGTGGCTCGACCTCGACGCGAACTGTATCAGAGGCAGTACTCAAGCATCCTATCAGATTTAGTCTTGAATTTGTATGCAAAGTTTAGGTGTACCCTTCAAAATCCTGAGGATCCAAGGTGTAACACTATTACAACTGGCAAAAATCTAAGTTATTAGAAACGGACAACTGGGAACAGTCTTAGCATGCTTAGATATGCATAAATATTATAAACATTTTCTCTTGGCTATCTTTGCACATTCTTTCTAATAGTTTTCATTAAATCTAATTGAGAAGTGTTATTCTCTATGACAGTAGTTCCTAAATGCCTTATGGTTCCTTAAGAAATCATTTTATGAAACTTGATAAGCAGATGATGGGAAACTCAAATGCTACAGGAAATGGCAAGGGGGAAGCTGTTGTATAGGCGTAAAACAAAATGTGTTAATACCATTTGATTGGAAAGAAAAAGTATTTGAACATTGGAAGATGTAGAAAGGTATCTACAGCTTTTCTTTCAGAGTAATTGTTTTTCAGTAACTTGTCTAGAGCATCATCATAATACTTTGGAAACATTAATCGTCCAGTTATGCCGTTTAGCAAAATCAAGAAAAATATTTGAAATGTTAAAATGTGATTTCAAGTTGAAAATAATTACTGTTGTATAAAATACATTACTAATATCTCATCAGTCAATTCCTTGATAAAATTAATAAAAGATAGAATATGAATATATAAAAATTGACACAAGAATGTTACAAAACCTTTAAACGTAAAAGTAAACTCAAAAGCATTGCTCTAGTGACATAACATTTTGGTTCAGGATATATGCACTTAAGGAGCTTATTTGGATTGCAGGCTATAGGAGCATGGCCGTGTGCTGTGGATCTAGATGACAGTGGTGGGAAAGAGAGAGATAGCTTCTCTGCACATAAAGTAGTGGGAATTTACTGAAAGCATAAATTGATGTTGAAAACTGATAATAATGATAACCATTAACCTGTGTTATGTGAGGTGTTGAAAGTGATCTCCCTCAGTAGCAATACATTTCTGGCATCTATGTACAAAAGTCCTGTGAACTTCCATAAGCTCCACAGATGTGATTCTGTTAATTTTTCCTGTGATATTTTGTTTCAGATTTATTGTATGCAGACTATCCTTAACACACTTTTTTTTAAAAGGTTTCCCAATAAATGAAAATCACAGGGCATCAGATCAGGGCTATGAGAGGGCCACAACCCAGTACTGATAATTGTCCTCAAAAATCTCCTCAAATAGCTACTATCAATGGACAAAGATATCAAAATGACATATCAAAACCATTTTTCAAACAGTTGACAGACTTTGAATGTCAGCAGTCATTCTTTCAGCAGGACTGCTACTGCTTACTCTGCTTATGAATCAGATTAAGAAAATGTTGAGGGTAGAATTATCAGTACTGGACTGTGGTCCTCTTGCAGCCCTGATCCAGCATCCTGTGGTTTTTATTTATGGGGAAACCTAAAAAAAACAAAGTCTATAAGAATGAGTTGCGTACAATAGAAGCTCTAAAACAAAATGTCACAGAAGAAATTGCCAGAATCATACCTTGGAGCTTGTAGATGTTCACAGGAGCTTAATATTCAGATGCCAAAAATGTATTACTGTAGAGGGAGATTATTTTCAACATCTCATATAACACAGGTTAGTGGTCATCATTATCATCAGTTTTCAATATAATTTTAGGGTTTTTATATATAATTTTATGTTTTTAGTAAAATCTCATTACTTTATCTGCAGAAATGTTGTTTCTCTTCCCTGCCAGAATCACCCAATGCTTGGCTATGCTCCTATTGCCCACAACTCTAGCCTTCATGTATGTGCATATACACAATTTATGCTATTTGCATATTTGGCAATGTGAGAATAACAACAATAATAATAATGCATTTAAATGGCGTTGATCAATATTTAAAGCAGTTATTAATCTATTTGCTCCAAATAATTCTTCATCATTCTGTTTGTTGTCTAGCTGTTTCTCACAAAAACATCTTAATTGAATTTAACTTCCCAAAGCTGTCTACTTCCTTTGTTGCCTAGAGCAGTTGTATATCATTTATAAATGCTTAAACTTGATCCTGTTTTACAGTATTAGATCTTAAACTGAATGCTTCATTCAGCATGATGTTTTATTTAAAAAGTGCGTTTACGGGTCCTATCACTTGATAGCTTGAATTGCATATACTCTATTCACATAGCATAGCCTTCACAATCTTAGATTATTGTGTACTTTAGCCTGCTGCCTGATTATAACATAATGCAGTGTGTATCCAGTACTAACAAAATACAATTGTAGGAGAATTATTTATTTTTCTCTGCATTTCATGATAATAGCATCAGATTTTTATGAAACTTAATGTACAAAGGGTTATGGATTTATGTTTTCATAACCAAGAATTTCATGGCTGTAATGTATTTCAAAAATATGAAATTAAAACATTTTTGGCATAATTGCTTACAAACATGTTGATCATGGTCATTATACATAAGAAATTTATTCACCTTATGCTGTTATCTGGATTTTTCAAAGTACAATTATAACAGTGTATGTAACATCATAATTAAACTTGAGTGATAATTTCTTTGAATAAACTTAATTGATTTAATGGTGATATTTTTCTCCTTGTATGCCTAATGAGTAACTTATGCATTGACGTTTAAATGTGATTAAAGCTGGGTTCGCAGTAAAGATATCACAAGTGTCATACACCAAGTTAAGCCAAGAGTAACGTATAAAAATGATGTGTGCCTCTTCTGGATTGTGTGTTGAGATGCCAAAATAGTTCTCTTTTGTTTAAAAAAAAACAAGGGGGGAAATTTGGCAACAGAATGTATGTAAACAGTTTTAATTGAATATAAGCATGAGAATAGTGTTTCCTTTGTAATTTCTAGAATACATAATTGTGTTGGACAATAACTCAAAGTGCTGATATCTCTGTTGTAATGCATATTACTATCATAAAATTGCTATTTTGTGCAGTGTTTTGTTTCTCATGCATTAAAATTGCTAAAAATTGAGAAAATTATCTAAAGCAATGCACATGTTCACAAATATGCCCATTTCTTGTTGTATTCATTTTTCTTTAGACAGCATATGTGAAATATTCTAATATACTGGTGAAATTTAATGGTAATTCAAGTGAGAAGTAGTGAATCAAGTGATGACAACATTTTATAAACATAGTGCATTGTCAATGTAGAACCTGTCTGTGTTAGCAAAAGAATTAAGTGTATCTGTAAATGTGATAGTAATACAGAAAAAATGCATTGTATGAGGGTGAAGGTAGTTATTTGAAATGCTCCTTTCAACCTGCAGACATTTTATGACTTCTTGGTAACACAGTGGTATAGTGAAATGATATGTGCTCAGCATAAAATGTCATCCAGCTAATAGTGACACACAAAATTCTTGCATGCATTTGTAAAGGTAAGTCAATAAAACCATTTGAGAAAACTGAAATTGGTATTTTAATCAGTTATGTTAAATCTCAAATTAGTATTTGGCGATGTATATTTGTATGAACGTTGAGTTTGATATGCATGCAATGCCTTCACAACAATGAGTTGTTGCTCTTGAATTATTTTATGGAGTAAATGACAATAAGAAGTTGAGCAACACAATAATAATGACTTATCTGACTTCACACTTGGAAAAGGAAACTTAACCTTCTTTATACAGCTGTTTTTATATATTGAATATTTTTACTGAGGTGTACACCAGCAACAGAAGTTTTTTCTTTAAATAACGTGCTATTTGAATGTAATTAATGAAGAAAGCAACATTTAAGCTTTGAAAAAATGCAAACAGCGTTCGTTTAATGCAGGAAGTCTAAATCAACATAATGCTGTTCTTAGTAAAGCATTCACTCTTTAGATGGGCACTGTTAACACACAATGTTTAAAATGCTGGCAATTTTGAATTCATACTTCAGTTTTACTTATGAAAAGACATTTTTAAGCTTTAAAGAAAGAATTCAAATTCTTTTTTTAATGCACAAACATAGTCTAAATTAACATGAAATGCTATTCTTAATAAAATATTCACATTTTTATGAGCACTATAACACACACTGTTTATGATATTTTGAAATTTTAAACATAACTGCAAAGCAGTTTTAACTTCTTTCACTATATTTTATACTTTTGGAAATCTCAGAACATTAAAATCTGTAATGTTAAATGCAGTAAATCATGCAGAATATAAACTACAAAATTTAGTTTTATGAACATTTCTATTACAGTACTTTGTTCGCTGAATTTCTCCTTCATCTTCATCAGCATCAACATCAGGTAAAATGTGCACTGGCTTAGAACAGGTTTTCCCATCTGTCCTCTGCTCCTCCTGAAGCTGACAGGTCTGAAAACCTCCTCTTCTTTAAGGCTTGTTTTGAAGAAGAAAAAAAATCCCAACATCCTTATCCTCTTAATGTAGCCAGTGAATTTCTCTCCACATATTTTTCTTTTTCGCATGATCATATCTTTCTTGAGAAGCCAAGGGAGTCTGCAGTGGACATTTCTGTGACATGAAATGGTGTTTTTCTTCCAGTAACATGAACAGGTTGAGCCCAATCATGTAGATGATGTATTGGTAGTGCATACTACTACTTTTTCTTTTCAATCAAACTGTGATCACTGCCACTTTCCATATAGGCATGACCCGAGATTAAAAATTCATGATCAATGGATAGCAAATTGGGATTATTATGGACTGCAATCATGCACGTTACAGCCATATGACTGTTTTTATTTTGTCCTTGGCAGGAATTTGAATACATTGTTACATGACATATTAGGCAAAGTATCATCAGACACTTCTACATGCAAGAAGCTACTTCATTGGCTCCTCTGGCTGCATGGCCCTCATGCCACATGAAACAGTGTGCTTGCTGTGTTTTGCGGTTGTACATTGTTAAATTATATGTCTAAAGCTGTGTCTTATAGAACGCAATTGAACTGGTGGGCATTGGAAGACAATGTTGAAGGTTGAAAGTAATCGTTATCCTCCCTGAACTTCTGTTAAGACATTTTCTTGTCTTTTCTTTTCTCCTCATATGCTAAATCCACCTCTTCAGTGTGTTCCTGTCATTCCTGTTGTAATATTTGTCATCACTCTCAGACAATACAGTTAAAACTGGTTATAACGACATCAAAGGGACTGATGGTTTATGGTCGTTATAGCCTATAGTTTAACTAATCAGGTGTTTGCTTTGTTTTTTTGTTTTTTGCAAAAAATTTTGTATTTGTAAATTGTAGGCTGCCATAGAATTAAAACTTCAAAAAGTAGCAGAATTACAGTACACCTACAGTATTTGCAACACAGTATTTGTGGAGTGGGACTGGAGGACTTTTTCTTATGTTTCTGCAGTACGTACAACAATAATATGCCAGAAAAATATAAAAACCTATAATAAGTGAGGAAAGAAGTAGCAAAATGTAAATTGTTCAGTAATATTGAACACAGTTGAGTAATGAATGAGATAAAGTGTTGAACATGTTTAAAACTTACTGTAAGTGCTGTACAGTATAATAGTCAGAATGATACAACTGCGTTCCAGTTACTGCATTACAAAAATTAATCAACAGTACCAAAATGAAAAGACAATATTCTATACATAAATTACATGAAGGCTTACACTTTCTCCTATGTTTCTCTTTAAAATGTTGTACAAATGTGGTGCACTGTACCTAATACATTGAAAATATCCAACACACACAACCACAAAACATCAATAGAATACACTATTATTTCACTTCTGTACTTTAAAAAAATAACATATATTGGAATTGAATTTTCTACTTTTCTAGAGTCACAGTAAAGACTGCTGTTAAGTTTTTAACCAGTTGCTTTAACTTTAAAATGCAACACAGTAATGCATACTACAGTATACTGTCCTACTTAAGGTAATCAGTTATCTTTGTTTGCTTTTTGCATTTAAGATGTGTGTACACATTTTGCATTTGACGATGCATTCATTTTAATGCCTCATTATTGTCATTTGTATTAAACTCTTCTTTGAAAATAAGAAATTTTTGTAAAGTTTTAACTGCACTGAGAGCTTTGTTAAGTGATGGCACAACAAACTGTTCTTTTTGTTCATTTTCATGTTTGTCAATTACGTGTTGACTGTGGATGTCAGCTAAATTTCTTCACTTGCTGAGGTGTACGTGGTAAGATTGTTGTCTACCTGGGCAAAGTCCTCTATTTCACAAGTTGACAAAGATGGACACTAATTCTGCCAGGGGAATGTCATCCTCCTCTTCATCATCAGCGCCATCAGCTGTTGCTGAAACGTGTTGCCCTCAGCATGGGATGATGAAGAAAGACCTCTGAATCCTGCATGTTTAAAACTGTTGGCAATTGTCTTTTGAGTGACATTTTCCCATGCTTCCGATATAATTAAAATTGCATCAAGAACATTGAAAACTGTTTCTGTAACTTCTTTGATTTTATGTTCATCACTTGAAGTTTCCTGTACTGCATTTTCAGAAAGTTTATAACCCCCTGGTCCATAGGTTGTAGAAGTGAAGTGACATTTGGAGATAAAAACACAAGCTTTATGCACTGCAGATTGTTGACTACTGGAGGAATAGGGCAGTTATTGACCGGGAGAAGATTTTTTCATTTCTTTGATTTCAGCTGAGAGTCCCAGTTATGCAACCACTTTTCAAAAATGTCAAATGTCATCCAAGATTTTGCATTTTTTCATAAACTACATGTAGGGAGTGAGTGTGTTTAAAACATCTAGGTTTACTCGATTTTTCAAAATCACCAAAAGCTTTTCTTTATATAAGAAACACCCTTTCCTGTCATATTTGCAGCTATCATAACTGTGATTCTTGTCTTAGACATTTTCCTACCCAAACACTGTTCACCTTTAAATTTCAATGTCTTATCTGGGGTCATGTTGTAAAACAAGCCAGTTTCATCCGCATTGAATATACCATCTAGCTTGTAACCTTCACACAAAACAGGCCACTTCTTAGATAGCACTCCTTCTATTGCGCCATCAGGTACACCAGCAGCTTCACCATAAATTTTCTCAGCGACAATATCATGACGAGCTCGGAAACGTTGTCCAAGATAAAAAACAATTGAAGTTCAGATTTTCCAGCAGATGTGCAAATTCATTGGCTTTCGTTTGAATGGGTCCACTAATCAGCACATTGTTTGAACTTTGCTGCTTAAACCATGTAAGTAAAGCTTCTTCAATATCTTTGTGCTCAGATGATCTCGCACACTTGATTTTTAAAGAATTATGTTCAAAAAGAGACTGTATTTTCTCTCTGTCCTTCCAAATTGTTGAAATCCTTGAGTGTGAGACACCCAATTCCTTCACAATTCTGCCGTTTGTTTCCTCATTTTCTAATTGCTTATATGTGTCTTTCCTTCAATATTAAATACTTTCTTGTTTTTTTGTGGCATCTTTAAATTGATACTTGCACTGACTGTTTAACACTCATACTGATTTGAAATCTACAAAAAACATGAGTTTGAAAATAAGCGTTACATTGCTGTTAGCAATCCTCAAATATGCAACAAACAAAAATGAATGTTGAATGTTATAGTCAATATATTTCTCTGAAAATGTAATAAAAAGGCGTTGTTTTATACGGTAAGTCGCAATAAGTGATGTCGTACTAAACATTTTTTTAAAATGTAGCATTTGCATAGGATTCAGATGGGACTGTTAGATTTCGCTGTTGTAGCCAATACATTGTTAAAAGCAATGTTACTATAAATGGTATTGACTGTAATTTCATTTTCAACTGAAGCTTGTCACACATCTGACATGTGTCCATTTTTGTTTTTTTAATGGCAATGTTCATTTCATGGAAGACAGATTCATAAGGAAATTTGGCTGCATATTCCCTGTAAAGGTCCGACAAAGTAATGTGGCTTGTAAATACAGCTTCACTGATTTTTTTTCTTTTTTCTTCTTGTATAGTGCCTCTCGTAATTAGGTACGGAGAGAATGTGGTTCCGAAATTGGTCCAGTTTATCATCAGGCAATCTAGATATAGGAGAGTGCTTTCTTCTCATGTCTTCAGGTGGAATTCCAGATATCTGTGATCTTTTCTTCTGAATTACTGATTCAATATGTGCTGCAGTTTCACCATACAGTTTAAGAAAACATGTTTTGCAGACAGGCTCACATTTTCCACTGATATTTATTTTATATTTGGCAGTGATCTGTCTAAATCACTGTTAATTAGAGTCTTCTGTTCCTATTCTTGTAGATGACATCCTCAATTTCTATCAAACTGGAAATATACTGCACGTGATTGTCGAAGCTCCCCATTCTCCAGTTTAACTGTATATTCATCTCTGAATCTTTCTTTACATTTTATTCTGCATGTTACAAGTGGTTGTAATACTTTCTCTTTAACTATTTTTCATGTTTAGTTATATATTGTTGTCCTGTGTTTCTTGCTTTCTTTCTTCTCTCACTTTTTTTTTTATCACTCTTATTTCCTCTCTTCATCACTAAATCATGTGTCATATTATTAGTTGCCTTTTCATTTTATTGAACTTGACTCGACACATCACATTGAACATGTACATTTTCATTCCAAAGAGTGGGTTGCAAGTCCTGAACTTCTGTGTCAACTTTAGAGTTACTCACACCTTTGTTCTCAAACTATGGTTCCCTTTCATTTAACTTCAGTATAACATTTTCACTCTCGTTATTCTTAGCACCTGCACATTTACTTTTCTTTCTTCTGACTTGTGTACTATTGTATGTCTTAAATATCTTTCTTGGATCTTTTTCGTTATATCTACAGTATCATCGGAATCTGAATGTGGACTGGAATAATTGGATCAAAATTAAGATGCTTGTTACTGTCGTCTGAACATTCAATAATCTATTTTAAGGTTACTTCATGTTG
Source organism: Deroplatys truncata (assembly GCA_030765065.1). Lineage (NCBI taxonomy): Eukaryota > Metazoa > Arthropoda > Insecta > Mantodea > Mantidae > Deroplatys > Deroplatys truncata. Next base: position 498,281,824 of record CM060990.1, on the reverse strand, counting down.
AAATCCACTAGAAAAATCTTAGAAGTAATTTTTTGTAGCCAACAAAACTAACAGCTTAACTCTTGAAAACATGATTCACAACTGAATGCAGCAACAGTGATGAATAAAGATTATATTTCCTCATGAGGAAAATGTGCACTGTGGAAGCATTGGTGGGGGTGGGGTAGGCTATGGGGGATGTGAAAGCAAGATCCCAAATTTTCATGACGGCTAGAAGTAACTAAAATTGTTTATTGACACGAGTGTGCACACTTAGTTAAAATAATGTAAAGTTGGACAACTCGACCAGTTCTGACTTAACTGTTTTTACACAAATAAAACGTTCCATTCACAAAATAGTATGAAGTCGGACAAGTCATCCAGTTCTGACTAAACTGTCTTTATACAAATAAAATGTTAATTCACGAAATAACTGGAGACACACAATGCCATATCTTTACTGTATATTTAGCAATGACTTGACCAACTATACACAAAGATGCAAATTTTTATTTGGATAACAACATGATGTAAACTTAATATGGGCAATTTTTTGACTTAACCGATAATACACATGCATGAGAGAATTATTAGATGTACCGAGTCAAATGTTTTAACATTAACTACACTATGTAGGTGGAGTTCAGTGTTACTACCTCTGACTCAGAGCAGCTATCCAATTGTTACTCCTCTATTTTCCCAGTTTATTTGTGAAATATAGTGTAACACAAATTATGTTTGAACAAGTTGCTGTAATGCAAAAAATTGTTGTCTGATTCCATAAATGTAGTTTATACAAGAATTTTAATGTCAAGTATAAGTGTCAAGATTAAGGCCAGAGGTTCAACCAAACCTATTGTAGCCAAATTGTTGGATATAGGTAACTTAAATATCTCACTGCATGTATATTTAGTAGAAAAAGTGGGCTAAAATTAAAAAATTTAGATTTGCTCATCAGTTCTATCAAAATAAGTGAGAAGCAGCTTGGTTAAGGTTCATACACAGTGAAGTGGTATAACAGCACACAAGTTCCATACTTGCTTGGAGATGCTCATTACAGATCACATTTTAGTGTGTCCACTGTAAACTGATGCATTTGCTTGACTCTATTTAATATAAGGTGAAGGGCAGTCTATAACTGCGCTAGATTTATATTTATGCAACACAAGCAGAATGTTGTTAGTATACAGTGTAATTTTTGTTATAATCATCTAGTTGTATACCTGTCGAGTTTCTCTCTATAATGTTATATGTGCAGCCAATAAAAATTTGCAAATACACATCACTTTTAAATTCCCTGATTCAACAGAGATCAATGAAACTGTTTTGTTTAGTTTCATATTTTGCAGCTGAAGTACATAACTGTAACAATATAGTTGAACTTAGCCTTCTCAAAATTCATTGCAGGAAAGTATAAAATACTGAAAATGTAGTGCAAATGTATACTGTATGTATAATTTTCTAAGCAATTAAGTTATATTAATTGTAACAAGACTTGTATTTGTGAATAATTTATCCAGGTATGCTTAAAAATAATAGTGGTCATAGGTGGCCAAAGAGAGAATTATTTAGATATAATCATTTGGTTCAGTGTGTTTTCTTTCTTATGCTCATATGTCCTATTGACCACTACATTTAAGGAAAAGTTCGTCCTCAACAGAAAATGATACTGCATTGTAATGTTACATTCTTTTGAAAGAAAGGAAAACATATTTTGAAGTCCCATTTCAAAAGACTCTAGAAAATACTACTGATATAACAACCGATTGGTGACATTACTGTTTAGTACGAACTGAAGTTGCACTATATGCTTCCATTGATGGTGGATGTATATTGTTAACTTTATTTATGCTTTTTTTTAATCAAGATGATCGATGAAGGTTTTAAAAAGGCACAATCAGAGATCTACCATGCATGGTTGCATTAATGTTAGCATAGCTTTTCAGAAATACTGATTGTTTTGTGGTTCCCGAAATTCGTGAATCAAAACCATATTAAGTAGTATACCTACCATCTACCTATTATATGCCCGATTATTTCAAGTTCACTAAGTTGCAAAAAAAAATGCTTATATTGAAAAATTAAGATGTGTTGTTGATTAGTTATCAGAAGATAACAGTGAAACATAGTAATCATATTTCTCATTCATGAACTAGTATTAAATCAAACATCTGACTTAAAACTGTTTTAGTAGATTAGCAGATATTTTGCCTATTAATTTGTATTACATAAAGATAAAATGCCACAGGGGTAATGGGGGAAGAATGAACATAGCTGCAGCTTGTTGACACTATGAAACACAAATGTAATGCTTAAAATGCTCCAAAACATTAAGAAAAGAGTAAATAAATCAGTAAGGTTTTATTTTGTTACATGAAGACCATAATGATGGTAATGATAACAAGAAATATTAATTTCTTAGCATAGAATGATCAGATGTTTTGATTTTTACTCAATATTTAATTTGGCATGAGAAAAGATAGGTTATGTTTGGGTAATATTGTATTCATTACTACTTTTTATTAAATACGTACCAAAGTCAACTGAAGTGTTAAATACAACTCTTAAAGAGGCCAAAAGTGGCAAATGTGTGATTTCAACGACTTGAAAAAAAATTAAGCATAAAACCAGAAAAATTGTTACAAGCTTGCATAACTTATACAACTTCCATAAAAAAATGAACCTTGCAACAATACATAGTAGATATCTCCGAGATATTGTTGACAGTTCTTCGCCATTGCAAAATCCTTTTCTTTCTGATTCAAATTTTTTTTCGCATGTGAATGTACAATCTGTTTGAGGTATGCAATGTATTGGTGCACAGAGCAGCTACACATGATTTGTAGCTTTCCTGCTTCAATATCTGGTCAGAATTTATGCTAATCCCAACAGGAAAACATTCTGCTGCATATGTTATAGAAAAACTGCACTTAACTATACCATACACTAAAATAAAAGGGAAATAAACACAGTGCTTATTCATTTTACATAGCACAATGTGTTTAATTCTTTCTGCTCAGAACTGCGAACATAGATGGTGATGTCAGACCAATAAGCATGCGTTATTACATCACTTAACCTCTTTGCAGATTAAATTGTAATTTAATGATATTTAGAGTTATTATATTTGCTTCCTAGAATTATTTTCAAATTCTAAGTGAAATTTTCAATCAGAATAGTTCATGTGTGAAAATAATTACATTGTTGTGCATATTCCCTATTGCTCATTTATTTCTGCCTTGTCATATGGAAAATTTGCCTCAACACCTCTTGCAAAGTTGCAGCTCTTATTGATTGGTTACAGCTGAGTCAGCATATTTCAAACTTCACAGTGACCTTAACCATTTGATGGCATTCGGTTCCACAGTGTATCTAGCAGTAATGGATACGTTAAAAAATTGTTTAAAGAACTAAAGTGAACAACATAAAGGAAATCTGTGCAAATAGATATTTTTCATCATTAAGGAATTCATAGCTTTCACACAGCCTTTTTCTAAATTACAAAGTACATGAAGACTTTGCACAGCTCTAATGAGCAACTTTGATTTTGTATTGTTATTGGGAAGTTTGAGAAACTTCTCCTTGTCCAGGGGATTTCCCTAGTTAATTGAGCCTGTCCTGAGTAATGAGCTATGTTAAATATATACAGATAGTGCTATCTATTCTCATGCTTTTGTAAGAGGGATACTTTCATATCCTATTTCTTGTTGGCCTAATACAGTGAATAAGGAAAGTGATATGCAGTTGTATGAAAGGTAATACAGAATGAAACTATTTTTTTCAAATGTTTAACTATTAGTAATTAGAAACTAGTAAACCTGTAGTAGTTCTGTTCATTATTTACATTTTTAATAATGGCAATTTAAAGCTAGTTATCTTCCAGTGTTTCTGTCCAATTTATTTTTGACTTGATTAAAGAGGAAGATTGGCCCAAGTAGTAGTTATTTAATTGTATTCTTTGTAAATGTATTCTCTCTCAATTAATAAACTAAAGATATGTTGAAGGAAATGCTTTAAGAAGTGCTTGTTGCCACTCTTAGAATTGGTGTCAAAAGCTGTGTGTTTGTTGACTTTTGCCAGTTCAAATATTGTATGTGATAAAGATATGTTATTTGTTAAAAAATGAAATAATCTTATCTATAGCATTTTATATATTTTCTTCATTCTAGGGTCAAAATGTAATAGGAAGACTTTTGTAATTGGCATGCTATAATGCGTGATAGGAAATAAATTTATTAATAATTTTTCACTTATGGAATGTTATTTTACACATACCTTTTTCTTCATGTGAAGGGCTTTGTTTTTTGATCAGAGGATTCAAGTGACAATAAAGGAACTCAAGCAATTGCAATTATCATCATATGGGTAAGAGATTTAATAAAATGGAGAGCTGGAAACCTTTTATTCTGTTCACACAGTTTTAAAAACAGAAGCTACACTATAAAGAGAGATGTGCAGAGACAAGGGCATCTTGTGCTGTCCATTTTATTAAAATAAATATTTTAACATATTTTGTTCCCATAAGTGTAAGTAATGTTAGCCTCAATTTTGGGAATGCCCACTTTATGGAACTAAAAGGACTGCCCTGTGGAATTTTCAGTGTACAGAATATTTTTAAAAATCATTACATATCAACCAACAAAGTATTCATTGCCTGCATCTGGTATTTCATGTCATTCACTGATGAATTTTCTCTCTCTTTTCATTGTCACTGTAAACACTTCTGCTGTCTGACACTCAAGTGTGTGTGAGACCTTCACAAAAATGGTGCCTGAAGCTAAAAACATGCTTGAACAATTACTCAATCTCATATTACCTCATTCATAATATTGATATGCTGAAAGTAGTTTTCAGTGCTGCTCATTGGTCTTCTATGGTGCATACAGGTAAAGTGCCACCATCTTGTTTCAACTGTCCTTCCTGTTCTGTTGACAAATGTCAAAACCTTCTCAAAGCATGTATCTTTGCTTCACAGGAGTGTGAAATTCCTGGAATGTTAACTTTGTGTGATACTGTGATTTTGCTGTTATACATTTTGAAATGCCCTTGTAGTTCCATTGTCTATGTAAACAGACTATGGTTATCCTACCTATAAATCGTTGCAGAGTCTATAGGAAATCTTCAGTACCAGTGGCATAGCTAGGTTGTTGGAAGCCCCAGTTCAAATGCTCCAAATGGGGCCTTGACTGCAATTTCCAAATGTGGATTCAGGAGTTTTAAATCTTCTTTATATGGGCATTAGACAATTAGATTTAACCATGCATAAACAATTGCGGTTTTACAAATTTGAAAAACAATGGTATTAAATAATGAAATGTTATTTGTTTGATTTAGCTTTCTATACAGCTAAAAGGCATGGCATTGTTGCCTTAAGAAGAACAGGTTCAGAACAGGTGCTATTTTGGACTTAAGATCTTACCAAATTAAAATAATCATATACTTTTAAAATGCAAATAACAGTGGAACCAAGAAAAAATTATTGAACATTTTATAAAATTAAAATAGGTAATATTATTCAAATATGTCACTAGCAGGTATTATTGTAGTATAAGGTAAAAACAAAGACTAAAATTTAACAAAGCTTTAAAGTTCAGTCAGAAAAATAAATTATTTATTAAACTGTAAAAACATGATTAAACTTGAGATGTGAAGATGTTTCTTGATTGTATATTGGCAAAGAGATCGACTTTATCAACGTTAATCCATCATTTTCTATTGATAATAGATAGTCAAACTGTTAAGTTGTCCTTGAGTCATAGAACTTGAGGTAGTTTTTGATCAGTTTTAATTTAGAAAATGATCTTTCAGCTTTGGCCATTGTAACAGGAACGGTTTAACTACATACAAGCAGTATATGCATCAGGATAGGCAGAAGTCGAACTATGTTCACTTAACAGTAGATTAGCACGCTGTTTCACTTCAGTCATGCTTTTAATTTTAGATCTGAAGGAACTTCTAAGTGATAATATTTGTGATATAATCAGTGGTGTTATGTTGTCAGAAAAGGTTTCTGGAAGCTTTTCAGCATCTTTTCCAGTTAATCATCAGTAGAAGCAGCCAAAAAGAAGGGTTGAATTACCCTATATGCATCTACTACTACTACTACTACTACTATGATGACGACGAGTAGTACTAGTACTAGTACTAGTCGTAGTCGTGCTAGTACTAGTACTAGTCATACTAGTAGTAGTACTACTGCTCTTGACCGAACTGTAAAGTTGTGAGCATTTTGTATCAGTCATGGGATAATATGAAGCTAGAAGTGTGGAAACTACAGCTGGCAGTGGTGCATGCACATCATGGTCGTTCAACTGACTACCAAGTAGAGCTGTTCATCAAACAAGTTTTGGTTATTAGTTTGTATCATTCATGCCCTCAAACAAAATCAGCCCATCTGTAGGGGTGAGTTGGGTGTACCAGAACTTGAACCGTGTCCTGCTCTGTCCATTTGTATCATTTCCTGTTCGAACACCCAGGATGACCCGACTCAAGAGGAAGGCTCTGTCTGTTTACTTCAGTGACATAGTTGCCTTATGCACAGCCTGAGTTTGCATGATATTCCGGTATGGAGTCGAGCTGTACAAATGAAAATGTTTTCTTAAAATTAAATGGAGTTAATCAGAACATAAAACTGGAAGAAGTGATTATGGAAGCACTTTGGGATTATTCTTGAGAAAAAAATAATAATAATAATAAGTGTTGAAGTGTTTATTAAATTTACTTTTAAGAAAACTCTCTTTGGCTTTATTTTTACACTATTTGAGATTTCATACTACTTAATTATAACAGTGTGCTTTCAATTATTGTTAGTTTTCAGTTATATTTTTGTCATTACTGAGTTTATTATCAGGTTTGTTAATTCGTATCTTATTAAAACAAAACACAACTTTAATTACAGCAATTGTATATAGCTCTAAAGTAAAGCAAAGCAACTTTTGAGCTAATTAACCTTAATATATGTTAAAGGTTGATAGTAGTTTAGTTTACTTTGATGACAGTTGTGAAATTTCTGGAGTTTAAAGAATAATCATTATTTAATTGGTTGTATTAGATATAATTTGTAATTAATATTTAACTAAATTTTTATCTACATGACACTTGAGCTTTTTTTTTTTTTTTGTAGAAACTAAATGAAATTGTATATAAAACTTGTATGACATTTAAGTTTGAACATATTTTAATATACTATGCTTTGCTTAGGTATAATGACAGAATAGAACATGACAAAACGGAATTTATGTAACATAATGTAGTAAAAGATGTTTTAACCATAATAGGTAGAAACAGAGTTGACAACCCATTAATAAATAAAAACCCAATCATGTCATATGATATGGTTATTCATTTGCCCTAACACACTGAATCAATATGCCTGACAATACTATGATGTGAACTTTTTGAATGGGTAAATGCCCATTTCCTACAAGAGGGCAAATGAACCAGAAGCTCGATCATAGTTTAGTATATTTGTTGCTGCTTTTTGAATGACTTAGGCTAGAAGAAATGAGTGAGTCTCATTATTTCATTTCATTTATTATTCATCCATTAAAACATGTATATGTAGGATACATCAAATATAATATACATTATTTATATCAGGTGAAAAGTTACAATAGTTACAGATTTAGAAATTCATCTACGGTATAAAAGCTGTGATCTTTTCAGAAATTTAATAACATTCTTTTAAATTTTTGTTGTGAATCAATATTTTTTATGTATTCAGGTAGCTTATTATATAGAGGTAAGCCAGCATATCTAAAGCTATTTTCATAGTGTTTAGTCCTGTGTGAATTTACAAATGGATTATGCCTTGCTCTAGTGTCATATATATGAACTTCTGAATTTCTTTTGAATAAACTTAAGTGAGCTTTCATATAAACAAGTGCTTCATATATGTAAATACTTGCCAAAGGTAAAATGTTTAATTGTTTAAAGTATAGTTTACAACTAGTTGTAGTTGAGATATCTGCCATAATTTTAATTATTTTCTTTTGTAGTTTGAATACTTTGACACTATCTTTGGAATTTCCCCAGAAAATAATATCATACACTAGTAGGCTATGGACATATGCAAAGTATACTGCTTTAAGTATATTTACACTAGACTTGTGTTTGACTGCCCTCATTAGGAAGCACATTTTACTCAGTTTTTTTGCCAGTGTCTCTATGTGTGGTTTCCAACTTAAATTTTCATCTACTATTAAACCCAAGAAGTTACTTGTTTTTGCATTGTCCGAAAGTTAATCTTGGATACATTTTATTTTTATTTATCTTATTGTGGAAGCACAGAGCTGCTGTTTTCTCTTTACTTAATACCTGCATGTTTGCATTGAACCAGTTAAAAATGCATTTCAAACTTTTATCTCTATGTGGATTTGGATCACTCTTGCTCTCCCCCTTTATAAAAATACTAGTATCATCAGAAAAAAGTGTTACATTTACACTTGTCATATTATTTACATTATCTGCCAAGTCATTTATGTATAAGAGGTCCAAGTACCAATCTTTGAGGTACCCCATATTTTATTGTACTACTACTTGAAAGCCAAGTTTTGACTTCACCAGTTTCTCTATCAAAATGTTTCAAAATTTCAACTGATTGTTTCCTGTTATCTAGATATGATTTAAGCCACTTTAATGCTACTCTTGTAATAATTAGCAGGAAGATACCATACCTGCTTTGTTTAGTTAATTTATTGATAGCACAATTTCACTAAAATGATAGCAGTTGCTCAGAGGTAGTGTGTTAGCACAGGAAGTCAGGCTTTGAGTCCCAGCTATGGCACTGAACTTTTCAGTTGTGCTTTAACTTAGTCTCACTGTACACAAGGTCATTGTGCGAGAAGAAGTTTTAGATGCAAACTACACTATGTCGTGTGCTTAACTAGAAGCCTAGAAGTACTTAAAGCATTGTAAGCCACCTTTAAGGTGCAATATTTGGAGTTTCATAGAAGATTTATTTTGATATGTGAATCAAATAAGAACTACTGAAGGACAAGTGAGGGTGTCTATAAATGGTAGAATAAACAAGCGAGTTTATAGTAAATATAAAGGTTTATGTATAGCCAAAATATTGCGCCTGCATGGCAAAGGCAGTTTGTTTCCAGAACAAGGAAACTATACACTTAAATAATTCTACCAACATAACATCATGTGATAATGTAGGTCAGAGATTACAAATATTTAACTGACACCTTCACTAAATTGTTGTACCTTATTACCATTACTTTGAAACCAAGGAATGTACTAAAAACCTATCCCTTTCTGCTTAGCATACATAAAGATGTTTTTCTGGTGAAGTTATGTATAAATGTGAGAGAGTATCTGGCTCTGCCCCATTAAGCTTTCTCCATTGGTCCCATTAAGTCACTGAACTAATTCTAAAAAATCCTTTGATTTGTTGGTACTCTTGTAACATTTTTGCTTTGATTGTTTTCCCTCTAGACGTGTTGCTCATCTACATCCCCATATGTAATTCCTGTGACCAACCCTTTTAAGAATTTCCATATTATTTTTGCTGAAGTTACCTTGCCTTCTATGACAGAAGTTGTTACGGCTGGTTACATTTTTCGTTGTGAAAACCAGCCTGGCTCCTTGTTCACTTGGTCTGCAATATACTGCCCAATTTTTAGCCTTCCTGTTATCTCTAGTTAAGCCATTAATATGAATTACACCATCCTCATACGAGGTACGTCCCCATTTGGTAATAAAATTAAATTGTGTACAGATACAGAAAAATTATTTATTGCACAAAATTCTACAACTCTTAAACTACTTTTCCACATAACTGCCGAAATTTTGCAGCCATTTGTCATAGCGTGGCACAAGTTTTTGTATACCTTCTTCATAAAAGTTTGCCGTCTGTGTCTTCAACCAGTTGGAAACATTTTCTTTCAGCTCTTCGTCATTGTTGAAGTGTTGACCGCCAAGGAAAGACTTGAGATGTAAGAACAGATGAAAGTCACTAGGAGCGAGGTCAGGGCTCTACGGAGGATGGTCAAACACGTCCCAGCCAAATCCCTGTAGGAGGTTTTTCGTCACATTTGCAGTGTGTGGTCGTGCGTTGTGAAGAAAAACAACACCTTTTGACAGCAATCCTCGGCGTTTATTCTGTATTGCGCGGCACAATTTCCTAAGTGTCTCGCAATAAACAGCTGCTTTGATTGTTTGACCACGCGGTAAGAAATCAATGAGTAAGATGCCTTTCCAATCCCAGAACACTGTGCACATCATTTTTCGAGGTGTCAATATTTGTTTCGGCTTAACCTTTGCTGGGGATGAAGTGTGCCTCCATTCCATTGATTGCCGCTTACTTTCAGGGGAGTCGTAAGAAACCCAAGTTTCATCTCCTGTGACTATCTGTGTCAGAAATTCTTCGCCGCTTTCATCATAACGGGTCAAAAGCTGAAGTGCACTACCCATCCGGTTTGTTTTGTGTTGCTCAGTAAGAATCTTTGGTACCCAACGAGAGCAAAGTTTACGAAATTTCAGTTTTTCGGTAACAATTTCATGAATTAGTGATCGTGAGATTTGGGGAAATTCCATAGCGAGAGCACTAATTGTAAACTTGCGGTTTTCCTGGATCTTGTCATCAATCGCGTGAACCAGTTCTTCTGTAACCAAAGATGGACGCCAACTTCGTTCTTCATCGTGGACTTCACTACGTCCTTCATTGAACTGTCGGACCCATCTTCTCACCATTAAATCACTCATCGCATTTTGTCCGTAATCTTCGCAAATTTGCCGATAAATTTCAATTGGTTTCACTTTCCTAGCATTCAGAAAACTAATCACAGATCTGATTTCACAAGCGGCGGGATTTTCAATCAACACCGACATTGTAAACAAGCACAACAAAGCGTACGTGGCTGACAGCGATCTCAAAATGGCGCAAGTTTCTTCTACTTGATACAGAGCGTCTACCGCGCATGTGCGGAACTGCGATCGCAGCGCTGCAGCGGAGAGAAATTGAAACGGAACTTACTTTCTGGACGTACCTCGTATATCATACATCCCTGTTTATAAAAACTACAATGTAACCCTTTTCAGCAATTCTACTTATAGATAGCAAATTTGTAGGCAAAGGTGAAACATACATTACATCGGCTACAGTTTTTGGATTCACTTCAGTGGATTTATAAAAATTACATCAACATTACCTGTTCCAAGTGACATAACCCTGTTGTTGTCTGGTACAACTACACTATCACATTTTGTATCTCACACATTTACTACCACTTTTCACTAGGAGTCGTGTGATTTGTGGCTCATTGGTCAATCACCCATGAATCTTTCTTGGTGCATGAAACCAAAGTTGTGAAAGAAGTGTCTTTGGATTCTTCTTGAACATCCCTGACTGGGTGGAAATTTGGTTCTTGCTGTTCTACAACTTACGACACTCTGGCTTAATGTGCCCTCATTCTCCACATTTATTGCATGTTCTCTTTTTTTGCAGTCTTCTTGTGGCGTTGATTCCTTTTGAATAATGGCACTGCATCGCCATCGTCGCTTTTGACATACCTGCAATTTTATTCTTCAAGCAGCATCAACTTGAACTCCTCCGAAGGCAGAAACTTTTGTTCCTTGATATAACATTGGAATCATCTGTTCATATTCATCACTGACAGCATTTTCTAGTGCAAAAGTAATATATTTGTCTTCAAAGCTTCTTCCATGTCTGTCAGCTTCTGTTTGGCTTGCATAATATCAGCAATATATTCCTCTATTGATAAAAAATTCAACTGCTTGCAAGTCATTAAATGCTTTAGCAGCTGAATTGCAATACTCGTGCTCTGTCCCTCAAAAGTCTTTTGTAAACATTTCCATGCTTCCTTTGCAGTTGCAATATGCTCACAACAGTTGGATTTTACACTTAGGTACGAGGGTTATCCAAAAACTAAGTTCCGATTGCGTCCAGAGATGGCACCACCAGTCGGATAGGAATGCGGATGCGCAGGAGTAGAGAGGAAGTATGTGGGAATAATGCAGTACAGTTTGTATTGTGACGGCAGTGGTTATCACACAGTGCTCGGAGAAAACGGCCGCTCCAATATTGTCTCCCGCCAACTGCGAGGTTCGTGCAGTCATCCGATTTTTGCACGCTCAAAAGCAATCTCCAGCAGGGATCTATCGCCAATTGTGCCGCGTGTATGGACACGACAGTATGGTAAGGCGACGGTGCAGGCAATTCACTGAAGGACGAACCAATATTCACGCCTACCGTCGCTGGTGACGCCAAAACTGATGGAAAGTATGCGGCAAGCACTTGAGCAGAACCGGCACTTTCACAATTTCAGAACACTCTTGTCAATTCTCCTAGATGTCTAGCTCGCTTTTGCACGAAATTGTCTCTCGGTGGCTTGGTTTTCACAAAGTGTATGCGCAAGATGGGTGCCAAGGCAACTGACTGATGAACACAAAACGAAACGTCTGGCCTCAGCATTGATATTCCTACAGCAAAGAAAGGGGACGAATTTCTGGACAGTATTGTCACTGGGGATGAAACATGGGTATCGCATGCCACACCAGAGACCAAGCAACAATCAGTGTATTGGCGGCATAGTGGCTCACCTGTGGACACCAAATTCAAGCAGACAATCTCTGTCAAAAGAGTCATGTGCACTACCTTCTGGGATTGATGTGGTGTCCTCCGGTGCGAGTTTTTATCGCGAGGGGAAACCGTAAATGCTGATCGGTATTGTCAGACATTGCATAAACCGAGGAGGGCAATCCAGAACAAGAGACGTGGGATGTTGACAAGAGGCATTACGTTATTGCATGACAATGCAAGACCTCATACAGCTCACGCCACACGAAATGTGTTGAATCAGCTTGGATGGGAGATCTTCGACCATCCACACTACAGCCCCGACCTCGCCCAAGTGATATTCATCTCTTCCGTCTCATGAAGCGTTTTCTGGCAGGAAACCGTTTCCTCAATGACGCTGAGGTAAAGAATGAAGTGACTTCGTGGCTCCGGACATTGGCGGCAGACTCCTACGACTTCGGCATACAATCGATGTTCCACAGTTACGATAAATGCTTCAACAATGGTGGTGACTGTGTTGAAAAGTAGCCAGTGAATCCTATCTAATTATTTCAATAAATATCCCTTACTTAGTGATGATTTTGTTCTCTTTATCGCTTATCGGGACTTAGTTTCTGGATGACCATCGTATATTTTTGACTCGTTCACATAGTAAATTTCCATCACAAATAATTTCCTCATACATCTAGCTTTTTGATATTAGCCACTGACATGGAATTTGAGATGTACACATTGTTCCGGTGTATGTGGTTCTTGTTTCACTGTTTGTGTTAATCTTGGCATGGTTCCATGTAATTACCACAATGCAGGGCGGGGCAAAGTAGTCCGACAATTTTTTAAATCAAATTACTCTGTTAAAATTTGATTGAATGAAATGTGCTTTGTAACACGATATTAGATTTCATGCCATTTTAATTTTTGAAAATCATATCATTGAGATGCTTTCCTCCAGTTGATATACAGCCATCCAATCTGACACCGCGGTTTCCCATTACTCTCTGAATTAGGCCAGATTGGATTTTACGTATCTCTTCTGAAATTCTTTGCTTTAAGTCATTGATGTTTTTAGGCTTGTGACATAAACTTTACGTTTAAGGAAACCCCACAGAAAATAGTAAGAAGCTGTCAAATCAAGTGAATGTGCTGGCCACTGCCATTACTATTTTGCAATACAAGATGTTCTGGAAAAACTACACAACATATTTATTCATTGTTGGTCTCAATGTATGAGCTTTGCCCCATCTTGCTGGAACCATCTAGAATTAATGTCAGTAGCTCTTCTTTGAAATTGAGGTACTGCAAAACCATGTATAATTTTTAGATAACGTTCTGATGTAACACTCAAGGCTGTACCGTTTTCATCCTTAAAAAAAAGTATAGTCCTATCACTCCAAAGCAAGCTATCCCACACCATACCACAACTCATCCACAGTGAAGAGGTTGTTGAACTAAACTGGCGTTTTCTGCACTCCACTATCTGAAGTTTTGCTTATTAACACTTACTAATAAAGTGGCTTCACCAGTCATCAGGAGAATATTGAGATTCTTTAAGAAGGAGAAACTGTGCTATGAAATTCCATGTATGTGCAAAATCCTGTCCCTTTAATTGGTGAACAGTCAGCATTTTACAAGAATGGAAGCATAGGTCCTGGTAAAAAATTCTATGAAGACTTTGCGATGATAAACCTACTACTATGGCCTGTCTCCTTGCAGACCATTGTGGGCATCTGCTAACAGTTCTTACATTTTCAATATTCTCTGGTGTTCCTGCTGTCTGAATGGATTCCAGAGATTTCTTCTGTGCAGAAGCTATTTCACGTATGTTCTTAATCCACAACTTCATTGTGTTGGGAATGGGAACCGCACCATGATGTGGAACATTAAACGCCCTTGAAAACAGACTACGTTGTGGTAACAGAATCTCCACTATTGAAACATCCTTCCACAACCAAAGCACGATCTTGTGTCTTCCAAAGCCCTATTGCAACTAAAATTATATCACTACTTCAACATGACGTTAACGCTGCTTTCTTTTTCTCCCACATTCCACATGAAAATTAAAATTGAAAACTGTCGAACTTCTCTCCCCCACCCTATACTGCCAATTCAAAGTTTCCTACACAGGTATTATTGCTTTTGCAACTTGCACTTGCTGCTCCGGGCCCATTACCTGTTAAGTGGTGGAATAAACAAGTGATGTTTACAATAATATACAAGAATTGATTTCTAGCCAGAATGTTGCATGATGGTGGTGGTTAGTTGCCAGAACAAGGAAAACTACAGGAAACTATATACTTAAACAATGCTACCAACATAACATCATATTAGTATAAAATATGGATAAGCTAGTAACAGTGTTGTGAATTTGAAATTATATAGAAAATTTGAGTCGGAATTGAAACACTTAATATGACTTACATCCTTTACAACTTCATCGATTTCAGAAGCTAATTGCCCCCATCATCGGAAGTGGCTGACTGGTTCCTCGTGGTATTGTCCCGTATGCGTCTGGTGTAGTGATGAAACTCCATAGTGGGTTCAATTGCCGCATTCAAAATTCATCACATGGTTTTTATGTTTTGTGATTAATAACTTTTCGCAAGTATCGTTCCACTGAATTCTGTGTTGAAATTATGTAACTGTAGTCTTACCTCCATTTCCGCCAATTTTGTATAATATGAAGTACCACGCAGTCAACACTGAAATTTACTTATATGACCTGTTAGTCACACGAAATTAGTATAAAATATGGATAAGCTATTAACAGTGATGTGAACTTGAAATTATATAGAAAATTTGAGTCGAAATTGAAACACTTAATATCACTCACATGTTTTACAACTTGACCGGTTTCTGGAGCTAACTGCTCCCATCATCGGAAGTGGCCGACTCGTTCGTCATGGTGTAGTCCCGTATGCGTCTGTGTTGTAATCTGCTGCAGTAGCGGCAATTCAAAATTCATCACATGGTGTTCTTTCTGTGATTAATAACTTTTCCAAACTATCGTTCCACTGAATTCTATGTTGAAATTATGTAACTCTACTCTTGCCTCCGTTTCCGCCAATTGTAATATGAAGTGACAATAATTAAGTTTTTATTTATGGACTCTCTTTAACTACTGTGATCCTTAGCGTCCCATTCCATGTTGAGCGTGAAAGACCGGTAATTTTGCTCAGAGGCCTATTTAACAGGCTTGAGACTCTTACGTTCCGTAAATCTACGACACGGGACCACCGACTTTACTTCCCTTCCGAAGGAATATGAAGTGACAGTACCACGTCTGGTGTTTTGATGAAACTCCATAGTGGGTTCGGTTACCGCATTCAAACTGCATCATATGGTGTTTATGTTCTTTGATTAATAATTTTTCCCAAGTATCGTTTCACTGGGTGCTGTGTTGAAATTTTATAACTGTTACTTCATATTATACAAAAAGTTTGCAAGAAATGGAAGTAAGACTAGGGTTACCTAATTTCAACAGAATTCAGTGAAACGATACTTCGGAAAAGTTATTAATCATAAAACATATACATGTGATGAGTTTTGAACACCGCAACCGAACCCACTATGGAATTTCATCACTACATCAAATTCCACCACACACAGGCGCATACGCTAACAGCAGAAGGAACCAGTCGGCCACGTTCGATTATGGGAGCAATTAGCTCCTGAAACCGGTTAGGTTGTAAAACATGCAAGTGATGTTTCAATTCCCAGCTAAATTTTCTATATAGCTTCAAATTCAATCACCGTTACTGGCTTATCCATATGTTATACTAATTTCTTTTGACTAACAAGTCATATAAGCAAATTCCCTTGTTGACGACCACCTGGTACTGTTACTTCATATAAAATTAGCGGGAATGGAGGTAAGAACACAGAATTCAGTGAAACCATACTTGGGAAAAGTTATTAATCACAAACATAGACACCATCTGATGAATTTTTAATGCCGCCACCGAAACCACTATGGAGTTTCATCACTATACACAGGCGCATACGGGACAACACCACAAGGAACAACTCGGCCACTTCTGATTATGGGAGCATTTAGCTCCTGAAACCGCTAAAGTTTAAAGCATGTAGCTGATACTAAGCGTTTCATTCCCGCCTAGAATATTCTATATAATTTCCACTTGCGATCACTGTTACTAGCTTATCCGTATTTTATACCAATTTTAAGTGACTAATAGATCATATAAACAAGCTTCCGTGTAGACGACCACGTGGTACTGTTACTTCATTATATAAAAAATTTGCCAGAAATGGAAGTAAAACTAGGGTTACATAATTTCAACACAGAATTCGGTGGAACGATACTAGGGAAAAGTTATTAATCACAAAACATAAACACCATGTGATGAATTTTGAATGCGGCAACTGAACCCACTATGGAGTTTCGTCAGTACATCAGATTGCACCACACCCAGGCGCATACGGGCTCCGGCTCCAGGAACCAGTCGGTCACTTCCAATAATGAGAGCAATTAACTCCAGAAACCGGCCGAGTTGTCAAACATGTAAGTGATGTTAAGTGTTTCAATTCCGACTCAAACTTTCCATATAGGTACTTTCAAATTCACATCACTGTTACTAGCTTATCGATATTTTATAATAATTCCGTGTGACTAGCAGGTAATAGGAGTATAAGCAAATCTCTGTTGATCACGTGGTACTCTTACTTATTATTATAAAAAAATTGCGAGAAATGGAAGCTAAATTAGGTTTAATTAATTTCAACACACAATTCAGCGGAACGATACTTGGGAAAAGTTATTAATCAAAGAACATAAACACCATATGATGCAGTTTGAATGCGGTAACCGAACCCACTATGGAGTTTCATCAGAACACCAGATTCCACCACATACTGACGCGTTCGGGACATCACGAGGAACCACCACCAATGATGGGAGCAATTAGCTCCTAAAACAGGTCAAGTTTTAAAGCATGTAAGTGACGTAAGTGTTTTAATCCGTACTCAAATTTTCTATGTAATTTCAAATGCACATCACTGTTACTAGCTTATCCATATTTTATACTAGTTTCGTGTGACTAACGGATCATATAAGCGAACTTCCGTGTTGCGCCTACGTGGTACTGTTCCTTCATATTATAAAAATTGGCGGAAATGGAGGTAAGACTAGAGGTACATAATTTCAACATAGAATTCAGTGGCATGATACTTGGGAAAAGTTATTAATCCCAAACATAAACACCATATGATGAATTTTGAATGCCGCCACTTAACCAATTATAGAGTTTCATCACTACACCAGATTGCACCACACAGACGCATACGGAACACCACCACGGGGAAACACTCTACCACTTGCGATGATGGCAGCATTTGACTCCTGAAACCGGTCAAGTTGTAAAACAAATAGCTGATAAGTGCTTCAATTCCAACTCAATTTTTCCATATAATTTACATTTCAGATCACTGTTACTAGGTTATCCATATTTATACCAATTTTGTGTGACTAACAGGTCATATAAGCAAACTTCCGTGCTAACTGTTATAAAAATGGCGAATATAGAGGTACGACTAGAGATGCGTAATTTCAACGCAGAATTCACTGAAAGGATAGTTGAAAAATGTATTAATCACAAAGCATATACATCATTTTTAATGAATTTTGAATAGCCGTCACCAAACCTAATATGGCGTTTAATCACTATACCAAATTCCAACGCACACAGGACAACCCACGAGGAACGAGTCGACCACTTCCGATGATGGAAGTAAGTAGCTCCAGAAACCGGTAAAAGTATTAAACCATGTAGCCGAGGTTAAGAGTTTCACTCCCGACTCTAATTTTTTTATATAATTTCAAATTCAGATCACTGTTATTAGCTTATCCATGTTTTATACTAATTTCGTGTGACTAACAGGTCATATAAGCAAACATCCGTGTTGACGACCACGTCATACTATTACTTCATATTATAAAAATTGGCGGAAATCGAGTAACACTAGAGTTAGGAAATTTCAACACAGAATTTAGTGGAACGATATTTGGAAAAGGTTATGAATCACAAAACCTAAACACCATGTGATGAATTCTGAATGCGGCACCCGAACCCTTTATGGAGTTTCTTCAGTACATCAGATTCCACCACACACAGATGCATACGGGCTAACAGCGTGAGGAACCATTCTGCCACTTCCGATAATGGGCGCAATTAGCTCCTGAAACCGATCAAGTTGTAAAACATGTAAGTTAAGTGTTTCAATTCCGACTCAAATTTTCTACGTAACTTCAAATCACTATTGTAGCTTATCCATATTTAATACTACACTGTGTTTGTGAAAATTGCAACACCATGGAAGAATTTCCCGGATAACTCCAAACTTGGTGAAAGTGTAGAAGAGTGTGCAAGCAATAACTGATTATGTTTGCAGAGAGATGGGGTACACGTAGTCCGAGCGGAGCCCTCTCGTGTCGGTCCGACAAGGTCAGTGTTGCGCCCAGTGTAGTCAATGCAGAGCTGTCAAACAAGGTGGAAACAATAAATGGGTTCCAGTATGCCTCGTGGACGTCATAGGAAACCATATCGGCATCTTAGCGAGTTCAAACGGGGCAGAATGATCTGTCTCCGGGTAGCGGGTTTGTCATGCCGTGACATTTGGCTTGTACAGGGGATGCTGCTACGACAGGATACGTGTGTGGAAGCAGTGGATAGATGAAGGTCCTACGCAGCTAAGAGCGCATACTGTACCATGGAACATGACCACAGCGCGGGATAACCGTCATCTTGTCCGCATGGCCATAACGTACCGTACAGCTTCATCCACAGTGTTGGCTCGACGCTGAAGCACCGCAACAGGTGTGAATTTGCCTGCATCAACGGTTCGTCGCCGTCTGCTGCAGCTTGGACTGGTTGCATGCATGCCATTACGTCGGCTTCTATTGTCCAGAAACCACAAGCTCCTCCAACTGCAATGGGCAGGTGAACACCATCACTGGGGTGCTGAGTGGCAAAATGTAGTCTTTTCGGACCAGTTCCGCTTCAATGTGTCCTACAGCGATGGCCGCATACGTGTCAGGCGGTACCGTGGTGAGTGCATTCTGGAGGGTTGCATTGTTGAGTGGCATAGCGGACAAACACCAGGTGGGATAGTTTGGGGTGCCATTGGTTACAACAACCTATCTCGCCTCCTACGAAATGAGGGCACTTTGAACAGCAACCGGTACGTAACGGTGGTTGTAGAGCCTGAGGTCCTCTCCCTGCTTCAGGCATCTCCACAGGCCACATTTCAACAGGATAATGCCCGGCCACATATTGCAAGGAATGTACAGCCCTTCGAAGAGCGACGAGTACCATTGCTTTCCAGGCCTGCACGTTCGCCTAACATGTCGCCCATCGAACATGTCTGGGATATGGTTGGTCGGCACCTGGTGCGTCGCGGTCCTCCGATAAACAGCATAACCGATTTGTGGGCTCGAATACTAACTGCGTGTAGGGAAATCCCTCAGGAACGTATTCAGAACCTTTTTGATTCAATGGAACGGCAAATAGCAGCTCTAATTGCAGCGAATGGAGGACAAAGCAAATACTGAATATTAGGACTCAAAGGTCATTTACAGATCCGAAAAGTTTGTCATTTGTTACTTGTCATGTACCTAACCTGTGGTATTAAATTCATTGAATTCATGCGTTTCGTTCTTGATGTTGCAATTTTCACAAACGGCTGTGGAGTTTCGTGTGATTAGCAGATCATATAAGCAAACTTCCGCGTTGTTGAGACTACGTGGTACTGTTCCTTCATATTATAAAAATTGGAAGAAATGGAGGTAAGACTAGAGCTACCTAATTTCAGCACAGAATTTAGTGGAATAATACTTAGGAAAAGTTACTAATCACAAACATAAACACCATATGATAAATTTTGAATGCCGCCACCAAACCAAATACGGAGTTTTATCACTGCACCGAATTCCACCACAAATAGAGACATACGGGACACACCAGGGGAACCAGTCTACCACTTCTGATGATGGGATCAATTAGCTCCTGAAACTAGTCCAGTTGTAAAACATGTAGGTGATGTTATGTGTTTCAACTCCGACTTAAATTTTCTATATATTTTCAAATTCAGAACACTGTTACGAGCTTATCCATATTTTATACC
Source organism: Deroplatys truncata (assembly GCA_030765065.1). NCBI lineage: Eukaryota > Metazoa > Arthropoda > Insecta > Mantodea > Mantidae > Deroplatys > Deroplatys truncata. The sequence goes on along the minus strand of CM060990.1, from coordinate 498,261,162 downwards.
AATTTCGTGTGACTAACAGATCATATAAGCAAACTGCCGTGCTTACGTACACGTGTTACTGTTACTTCATATAAAAATAGCGAATATGGAGGTAGAACTAGAGTTACGTAATTTCAACACAGAATTCAGTGGAACGATGCTTGGGAAAAGTTATTAATCACGAAACATAAACACCGTGTGATGAATTATGAATGGCCGCCGCCAAACCCAGTATGGAGTTTAATCACTAAACCAGATTCCACCTTACACAGACGCATATGGGACAACACCACGAGGAACCAATCGGCCTCTTCCGATATGGGAGCAAGTAGCTCCAGAAAGTGGTAAAGTTGGGAAACATGTAGCTGATGTTAAGTATTTCAATTCCGACTCAAATTTTCTATTTACTTTCAAATTCACACCACTGTTACTAGCTTATCCATATGTTATACTGCACTGCGGTTTGTGAAAATTGCAACACCAAGGAAGAATTTCCCGAATAACTCCAAACTTTGTGAAAGTGTAGAAAAGGGTGCAAGCAATAAGTGGTTAGGTTTGCAGAGAGATGGGGTACACGTAGGCCGAGCGGAGACCTCTCGTGTCGGTCCGACAAGGTCAGTGTTGCGCCCAGTTTAGCCAGTGCAGAGCTGTCAAATAAGGTGGAAATAATAAAGAGGTTGCCAGTATGCCTAGTCGACGTCAAAGGGAGCCATATCGGCATCTGAGTGAGTTCGAACGGGTCAAAATAATCGGTCTCCGAGAAGCGGATTACTCATACCGTGACATTTCGGCTCGTACAGGCCCTGCTGCTACGATAGTGATGCCTGTGTGGAAGCAGTGGATAGATGATGGTTGTACGCAGGGAAGAGCGGATACTGGAGCACGGAACGTGACCACAGCACGGGATGACCGTCATCTTGCCCACATTGCCATAACCGACCGTTCAACTTTATCCACAGTGTTCGCCCAACGCTGGAACACCGCAACAGGTGTAAACTTGTCTGCATCAACGGTTTGTCGCCGTCTCCTGCAGGTTGGACAGGTTGCATGCATGTCATTACGTCGGCTTCCATTGTCCAGAAACCACAAGCTTCTCCGACTGCAATGGGCACGTGAACATCGTCACTGGGGTGCTGAGTGGCAAAGCGTAGTCTTTTCGGACGAGTCCCGTTTCAACGTGTCCTACAGTGATGGCTGCATACGTGTCCGGCGGTACCGTGATGAACGCAAACTGGAGGACTGCATTGTTGAGCGGCATAGCGGACAAACACAAGGTGTGATGGTTTGGGGTGCCATTGGTTACAACAGCTCTCGCCTCCTACCAATTGAGGGCACTTTGAACAGCAACCGGTACCTAACGCTATTTGTAGAGCCTGAGGTACTCCCCCTGTTTCAGGTATCTCCACAGGCCACAATTCAACTGGATAATGCCCGGCCACATATTGCTAGGTATGTACAGCCCTTTTTGAGGAGCGACGGGTACCAATGGTTCCCTGGCCTGTACGTTCGCCTGAAACATGTCGCCCATCGAACATGTCTGGGATATGTTTGATCGGCACCTGGTGCGTCACGCTCCTCCAGTAAGCAGTGTCACGGAATTGTGGGCTCGAATACAAACTGCGTATAGAGAAATCCCTCAGGAACTTATTCAGAAGATTTTAGATTCAATGCCACGGCGCATAGCAGCTCTAATTGCAGCGCATGGAAGCCACGCCAAATACTGAATATTAGGGTTCAAAGGTCATTAATAGATTTGAAAAGATTATCAGTTGTTAGTTGTCGTGTACCTAACCTGTGGTATTAAATTCATTGAATTCATGCGTTTCCTTCTTGGTGTTGCAATTTTCACAAACGGCAGCGTAGTTTCGTTTGACTAGCAGATCATATAAGCAAAGTACTGTTCCTTTATATTATAACAATTGGCAGAACTGGAGGTAAGACTAGAGGTACATCATTTCAGCACACAATTCCGTGGAATGATACTTAGGAAAAGTTACTAATCACAAACATAAATACCAGATGATGAATTTTGAATGCCGCCGCCGAAACAAATATGAAGTTTTAACATTACAGCGGATTCCACCACACATAGACGCATTCGGGACAACACCACGGGGAACTAGGCTACCACTTCCGATGATGGGAGCAATTGGATCCTGAAACCGGTCAAGTTGTAAAACATGTAGGTGATGTTAAGTTTTTCAATTCCGACTCAAATTTTCTATATAGTTTCAAATTCACATCACTGTTACTAGCTTATCCATATTTTATACTAATTTCGTGTAACAGGTAATATAAGCAATCTTCCGTGTTGACGACCACATGGTACTGTTACTTCATATTAAAACAAATTTGCGGAAAATGAAAGGTAGACTAGGGTTAATTAATTGCAACACAGAATTCATTGGAACGATACATGGGGAAAGTTGTTAATCAGAAAAGATTGAGTTTTGAATGCGGCAATCGAACCCACTATGGAGTTACATCACTACACGGGATTCCACCACACGCAGGCGCATACTGGTCAACACAACGGAGCACCAGTTGGCCACTTCCGATGATGAATTGATTAATTAACTCCTTAAACCGGTTAAGTCATAGAACATGTAATTACTGTTACGTCTTTTAATCCCGAATCAAATTTTGTATATAATTAAAAATTCACATCACTTTTACTATTTTATGCATGTTTTATGCTAATTTCGTGCTACTAAAGGTCATTTAGGCAAACTAGCGTGTTGGGACTACGTGATACTGTTGCCTCAGGTTATAAAACTTGGCGGAAATAGGAGCAACACTAGAGGTACATAATTTCAACACAGAATTCAGTGTAACGATGCTTGGTAAAAGTTATTAATCACAAACATAAACACCATATGATGAATTATGAATGCCGCCACCGAACCAAATATGGTGTTTCATCACTACACCAGATTCCAGCTAACGTAGACGCATTCGGACAACACCACGGGATACCAGTCTACCATTTCCGATGATAGGAACAATTAGCTCCTGAAACTGGCCAAGTTGAAAACATGCAGCTCATGTAAAGTGACACATTTCGGAATCAAATTTTATATATAACTTTAGATTCACATCTTGGTTACCAGATTATCCATATTCTATACTAATTTCGTGTGTCTAATAGGTAATATAAGCAAACTACCGTGTTGACCACGTGGTACTGTCACTTCGTATTCCTTAAGAAGGTAATTAAAGCCGATGGTCCCGTGTCGAAGATTTACGGCACGTAAAAGTACCTCAAGCCTCATAAAGAGGCCTCTGAGGAAAATTACCGTTCTTTCACGCACAGTATAGAATCGGACGCTAAGGACCACGGGAGTTAAAGAGCGTCCGTAAATAAAAATTGAAGTTTTGTCACTTCATACTATAAAAATTGGCGGTGACGGAGGAAACACTAAAGTTACGTAACTTCAACATAGAATTCAGTTAACAATACTTGAGAAAAGTTGTAATTCATAAAACATGAAGATTATGGAGTGAATTTTGAATGCCGCTACCGAACGCACTATTCAGTTTCATCACTACACCACCACCACACACAGACGCAAACGGAACAACACCACGAGGAAGCAGTCGGCCACTTCGGATGATGGAGCAATTCGCTCCTAAAACCAGTGAAGTTGTAAAACATGTAGCCGATGTTAAGTGTTTCAATCCTGACTCAAATTTTCTATATAATTTCAAATTCACATTACTTTTACTAGTTTATCCATATTTTATAGCAATTTCGTGTGACTAGCAGGTCATATAAGTCAACTTCCGTGTTATAGACCACGAGGTACTGTTACTTCATATTATAAAAAATAGACGGAAATGCAGGTAAGATTTGAGTTACATAATTTCAACAGACAATTCAGTGGAACGATATTTGGCAAAACTTATAATCACATAAAATAATCACCATGTAATGAACTTTTAATTGGCGTCACCGAAAACATTATGCAGTTTGATGACTACACCACATTCTACCACACGCAGGCGCATACGGGGCAACACCACGAGGCTACATTTGGCCACTTCCGATGATCGGCAAAATTCGCTTCTGAAACCGGTCAAGTCCTAAAACAAGTAAGTGTTGTTATGTGTTTCAATCCAGACTCAAACTTTCCACAGAACTTCAAATTCAGGTCACTGTTACTAGCTTATCCATATTTTATACTTATTTCGTGTGACTAACAGGTCATATAAGCAAACTTCCGTGTTGACAACCACGTGGTAATGTTACTTCATATTATAAAAATTGGCGGAAATGGAGTAGGGCCAGGGTTATGAAATTTCAGCTCAGAATTTAGTAAAACGATATTTGGGAAAAGTTATCAATCACAAACATAAACACCATGTGATGATTTTTGAATGCGGCAACCGAATCCACTACGGAATTTCATCACTACACTAGATTCCACCACATACAGATGCATACGGAAAAAACTCCACGTGGAACCAGTCTGCCACTTCCAATGATGGGAGCAATTTGCTCCTGAAACCGGTCAAGTTGTAAAACATGAAAGTGATGTTAAGTGTTTCGATTTCAACGAAGATGTTCTGTATAAATTAAAATTCACATCACTGCTGCTAGCTTATCAATATTTTATACTAATTTCGTGTGACTAACAGGTCATATAAGCAAAGTTCCGTGTTAACAAACACGTGGTACTGTTACTTCATATTATAAAAATTGGCGGAAATGGAGTAAGACTAGAGTTATGAGATTTCAACACAATTTAGTGGAACGATATTTGGGAAAAGTTATTAATCACAAAACCTAAATACCGTGTGATGAATTTTGAATTGCCACCGAACCCACTATGGAGCTACATCACTACGCAAGATGCCACCACACATAGACGCATACGGCACATCGCCACGAGGAACCAGTCGGCCATTTCCAATTATGGGAGCAAGTACCTGAAACCGGTAAAGTTGTAAAACATGTAGTTGATGTTAAGTGTTTGAATCCGGACTCAAATGTTCAATATAATTTCAGATTCACATCACCTTACTATGTTAAACATATTTTATACCAATTTCGTGTGACTAACAGGTCATATAAGCAAATCTCCGTGCTGACGAAAGCGTGGTACTGTTACTTCGTATTATATAAAAAAATGGCGAATATGGAGGTAGGACTAGAGTTACGTAATTTCAACACGGAATTCAGTGGAACGATAGTTGGGAAAAGTTATTAATCACGAAAGATAAAAACCATGTAATGAATTATGAATAGCCAGCCTAACTCAATGTGGAGTTTAATCACTATACCAGATATCACTACACACAGACGCATACGGAACAAATCCAAGAGGAACAGTTGGCCCCTTTCGATAATTGGAACAATTAGCTCCTGAAACCGGCCAAGTTTTGAAACATGTAAGTGATAAATGTTTCATTTTCGACTCAGATTTTCAATATAATTGCAAATTTACAACAGCGTTACTATATTATGCATATTTTATAATAATTTCGGTGACTAACAGGTCATATAAGGAAACTTACATGTTGACGACCACGTGCTACTATCACATATACCTTCGAAAGGGAAGTAAAGCCAGTGGCCCCGTGCTGTAGATTTACGGCACGTAAGATAACCTCAAGCCTGATAAAGAAACCAAAATAACCGATTTTTCACGCCCAATATAGAATAGCACGCTAAGGACCACAGCAATTAAAGAGAGTCCATAAATAAAAACTGCATTTTTTTATCACTTCATATTATAATAATTGGCGGAAACGGACATAAGACTACAGTTACGTAATTTCAACACAGCATTCGGTGAAATGATACTTCGGGAAAGTTATTAATCACAAACATAAACACGTGATGATTTTTGAATGCGGCAACCGAACCCACCATGGAGCTTCATCACTACACCAGTTTCCACCACTTACAGAGGCACACGGGACAACTTCAACAGGAACCAGTCGGCCAATTCCGATGTTCGCAGTAATTTGCTCCTGAAACCGGTGAAGTTGTAAAACATGAAAGTGATGTTAAGTGTTTCGATTCCAACGAAAATTTTGTATATAAATTAAAATTCACATCACTGCTGCTACCTTATCCATATTTTATACTAATTTCGTGTGACTAACAGGTTATATTAGTGAACTTCCGTGTTGACTACCACGTGGTACTGCTACTTTATATTATAAAAGATATGCGAGAAATGGAAGTAAGACTAGGGTTACATAATTGGAGTGATACTTGGGAAAAATTATTAATCATAAACCATAATCACCATGTGACGAATTTTGAATGCGGCAACACAACCCACTATGGAATTCCATCACTACATCAGATTCCATCTTATACAGACGCATACTGGCTAACAGCACGAGGAACCAATCAGCCACTTCCGATTATGGGAGCAATTAGCTCCTGAAACCGGCCAGGTTGTAAAACATGTAACTGATGTTCAGTGTTTCAATTCAAACTCATATTTACTATATAACTTCAAATTCACATCACGGTTACTAGCTTATCCATAGTTTATACTAATTTCTTGTGACTAACAGGTGATCTAAGCAAACTTCCGTGATGACATCCGCGTGGTATTGTTACTTCACATAATAATTGCTGGCAGTGAAGGTAAGACTAGAGTTACGTAATTTCAACACAGAGTTCAGTCGTAGGGTACTTGGGAAAAGTTATTAATCACAAAACATAAACATCTTGTGATGAATTTTGAATGCCGGAACCGAACCCGCTATGGAGTTTCTTCCCTATGTAAGATTCCACCACCCACAACGCATATGGGGAAACTCCAAGAGGATCCAGTTGGCCACTTCCGATCACAGCAATGAGCTCCTAAAACCGGTCAAGTTGTAAAACAGCTAAGTGATGCTAAGTGTTTCAATTCCGACTCAGATTTTCTATAATTTCAGATTCACATCAATGTTACACGCTGATCACTATTTTATACCAACTTCGTGTGACTAACAGGTCATATAAGCAAACTTCCGTGTTGACCAGTGGTAGTTACTTCATATTATAAAAAAATTGACGGTAATGGAGGTAAGAGCAGAGTTACATAATTTCGACTCAGAATTAGGTGAAACGATAATTAGGGAAAGATATTAATCAGAAACCTAACTACCTTGTGATGAATTTTGAATTGCCGCCGCCAAACCCACTATGGAGCTACATCACTACAAAAGATGCCACCACACACAGACGCATACAGGGCATCAGTAGTAAATATTACAGCTTAAAATGTTGGTTAACGATAATCCTACCACTAGGTCGGATTAGGCCCTAGTGTCGCCGGATTAACGGTAAAAGGCGGAAAATTTTGGCGCCAAGAGCCGCCATCTGGGAAAAACGTCCCGCCAACATGGCGGAAAGTTTGGGCTTCACCCTAAACACAAAATGGCGTCTTTTGGGGTGAAAATGTTCCGCCTTTTATAGTTCACCCTGCGACACGCACCTAAACCACGCTGCAGATTTGAAATAAAGGTGGCGGGGAATATCGAAAATCAGACCGTTAATCCGTAATAAGTACTTTATATTTATATTTATATATATATATATATCTTTATTCATAAAAACTTTGAACAGGTACAATGTGAATAATATGAAATATTGACAAGAAATAAAACGACACACACACTTGGTTGGAATTGAAACATAATGTTTACAATTATATATTGACACAGGTTTGGATAAAGGTGAAACATAATTGCACACTCTTTGTTAAAAGAAATGTTTACACTTGGATAAAATTGTACAGAATGGCACACTGCAGGTGACAAAAGTTAGGGTCGACATCGGCATCGAACTGGGAAACACAAGTGCGCTATGATGCAATTGCGCATGCGGCCTCCAGCAGAATGGATTCCGAGACAGTGTCTATGTTGTCCGTGGAGGGTACTTTGTAGTTTCCCCAGAAACACGGTGCACCTTGTGTGGTCGTCGAAAGGAGCGTTTCTGTCGACGAGGACGATGTCGGCGTCGCTGGAGGAGACTTTGATGGTGACAATTTTATGAACACCAAAGGAGGATATTTCCTGAGAGATGATACGGCAACCGCTGCCATAGTTGCGGTAGCATTTACGATATCATCTACGTCGAAGAGGATTCAGGCCGTTAGGTTGGGGTGAATGTCTATGGGGTCGGACCTGCAAGGCATGGTATTGGGAGAACTGAGACTACTCAAATTCCGAGTACTGGTTAGGACGGGTAGATTCACGTGGAGAGGAGAATTTCACGATGCACCTCTCGTAGCCGGTCTTGAACAATTCGTCTTCTACGCGCGTCATGTATAGAGGAGCGGCGTTCATCTGGTCGATGCATTCCTGAGACATGGCATCGAAGTTGGATGGCAGGAACAGTTCGTGGTTGTTGATGTTGACGAGGATCTTGCGTCCGTATTTGGTGGGGGATGGCTGGATCATCTTGGATCCTGTACGGCCGTCCCCTTTTGAGTTCTGCGATGGACATGCAAGGCAGAGAATCAGCCATTTGGTTGAGATCACGAACGATGTTGCTGGACGTCTGCTGTATAGGATTGTGGCGCAGACTGTGAGTTGGAGGAGGCCGTTGCGATGCTATAAGGAGTGAAGGAGCGGAAATGGGACATCCGCCGGAAACCCGGCATCCGGTGATAAGGACGAGAGAACGGGAACTTAGTGCTTACAGGAAATTGAAAGCAGGGTGACCTGGGCGGCAAAACAAGCAGTTTCTGATGAGCGGTGCTGGGCCGACTATGTGAACTCTGTGCCACGGTTGGTTTCAATGTTGCTTGCACCGCCGAAAAAGGGACAATTTCTGACGAAGGTTAGACGGCAGGCGCTTCCACACGATATCGACATCGGAAAGGGGATACATGGGGAAGACGGTATCGGCGTGCAATAGCATGGTGCGAAGCTCCTCACTGTCAAGTTTGGCGAGAGATCGATAATGGAAGTAATCGAGCAATGCCGGGATCTGTGTCATTGCGCCTGGCATATCTCAGAAGAAAAGCGTCTATTCTGTGCTGTAGTTTCCTCAGGTCGGTGAGGTCCGCTGCACTTGTCACACCAGTAGGAACGAATGCTACATCGACACCGGCGATGAAAGCTTTTGGAGTAATGAAGTCCGTACTGCGGTTGCTGAATATTGGGAGTACGAGGTTCTACCATCAGATGTCGCTCCTGTCATACGTGATGGCGCTGGCATCGTTCCCCTCTTCCCTCTGCTATCCTGTTTTCGTCTACGCTGTACAGAAAATCACCGTCGACATGGGCAGGTATGATGTACGACATGCCGTTACCGAGGTGTACTGAGAGGCATCTACCGAAGCACCTCATGCGACCGTCATTTCTCAACTGTTGCATTACTGCTGCAGAGATGTATTGTTGCTTGCAGAAAACGATGAACAATCCTCTCCTAGGAACAAATGTGAATACTTGATCACTATCCTCGTGATCGTGCTGCCCCTCGTCAGCGTTGTCGCGCTGCCATGCGCCTGCCTTAAACTGAATATCCTGCAGATCCATGTTGCACAAGACGTAGTGGATAAACTGAATGTCCTGCAGATCCATGTTGCACAAGACGTAGTGGATCTTGCTCTCGAAGCTGTGGCACTTTACGGAAACGTTTTTGTTGTCGAAGGGGGAATCGATGAACCGCAGGTCGTAGGGTACATTCTTCTTAGGATGTCCATCCACTTGGTAATTTTTTAATACCTTGGAGCCGCCGCTATACACGGAGACGTAATGTTTAAAACCCATGGTTGCTGTTGAGGCGTCGACGGTTTGGAGACGAATGAGAGGGAAAGCGGAGGAAGCGCAGAGGAAATGCGCGGTTAAGTTTGATGACGTAGGATGCTTTGAAGAAAGTCTTGTTTAAGATAATGCTCCACCTCTAGGAACGTTCTAAAGTTGCGGAGCGTATGTACTTTGTGAAAAAGGTGAAGTTCTTGGAGTCGAACGTGGTATTGGAGGCGAAGTTGTGAAGCATGTACTCGTAGAAAGCCGAGATTTGATTTTGAACATCAGCCTCCTTTTTGTGAAATAAGATGTCAGAAATGAGTTTATGCAGACGGTCCAAGACGTCCCATTCGTGACGGTTAAGCGAAATGTAGTGCCCTTGGGCGTCCCTGAAGACGACGGTCAACCTGCCGAACACGGTCTTGAAGAGCACGGACATGTGCCCGTTGAACTGATATTCCTGCAGCTGGCCCTCGGCGTCACCTAGGCGTTTTGGGATGACGGGTCTTGCCTCGACGAGACTCTGCCACTCATCGGCGTCTAGGACTACCGCACCGCCGCGGTTTCCACACTTTGCAATGGAAACCCGAAGCTGGAAAGGTGTCACAGACGAAAAGCCGACGCACACGAACTTGGTTTACGACTCGTTGAGGAAGTATAGGTCGGAAAGCAGCCAACGACTGCTCCTGGCAGTGCCTCCTCCTGATGACCGCTCCTGCAACAAAAACACGAGAGATGATAGTGGTAGAAACAAAGGGGTGCGAAGGGGAACAAAGCAGAAACGACGATTTACCTAGAGGGCGTGCACTCCACCTCACGGTTCATGGTGCACTGGTGCTAGGCGTGCTGTGCAGCACCTATAGGAGGCAAAGCGCGTTCTAAAACCACCAAGGCTAGAAATGAAACACAATAAAACACCAACAGATGGAGGTGGGAGAGGCAAAAGAAACACACTCGTACTTACCCACAAAGGCTAGCACGACTGGCGAGGTCGAGAGCATGATGCGAGACGTACATGATGATAGGTTTTGCAGATGACGGCATCGTTGTGAGCGAAATCATTGGCTCGGAAGTTAGAAGCAAACCTGTGTGCGGATAAACCCGAGCGGCGGTGAGAAAGAAAATCAATGACGTAATGGCCGCAGGTGGTGCTGTAGTCACCCTGAAGTCTACGGGTACTGTGCGACCAACGGGTGTCGCACACCTTATTCTGCGAATTTAGAATATGGGGTACAAAGGGCGCTGGCCGTAACTGTCAAAATACTCCCCCTGCTTCCTTTGCCGACAAAGATGCAGACTCAGTGCTTGCCCGGCTTTGCGCTGGGGTCGGTGTTGAAGGCTACGGCTAAAGGAAAGGTAAGACGAGCGGTGGCCTTGCCCAACTGATCGCATGCGAAAACGCCCAAAAGGGGTGTGTGAGAGGGGCACCTGAAAAGGAAGCGCTCAAGATGAAACCTGTTAATGACACCAGGATGGACCTGTTGGCGTCCATTTCGATCGTGGTATGGATTTCCGCTAAGACGAGAAGTACGTTCGCTTCTGCCAGCAGCGCAGAAATGTCAACCCTTATAGACACGGTGCCGTTGCGCTGCCCAGATACGTTGGAGGCATTGGTGCTCATATCCGTAATGAGATCGAGCATCATGACGGTGTAGCCGTACGGGTATTGCTCCCTGGAGATGGAGTGACCCTCGTCCTTAAAGTGAATGTCGAGACCGTCCTGAAGGGCGTGGAAGCATTGAATGTAGTGGCCGTTGCCGAAATCGGGTTTGAGCGGTTGCGTGGGGATGGGTTGCCCGTTTACGTACATCTGAACGGAATTCATACCAAAGTGCTGTAGGTTGTAGGGGTTGTCGGGGACCATGGCGATGACGACCCTCCGAGGAACCTGACCGATGAAAACGTCATTGAACGACATCCCGCCAGACCCTTTCGGGATGCTGAGGGAGTGAAAGCTGACATCCTTGAAATGGTGCTTTGCGTTACTCTTTGCCAGCACCGCCTGATGGGCGAGCTTGATGGTTGGCGACGGTCTCACTGTTTTCAAATGCAGCGTGGCGGAATTAGTGTCGACGGACCCCTTGAAATCCTTGGCCGTGTAGAACAGTTGAAACTGCGGAGAGGAAGGCGTGAGCTTTAGGGTGACGCTGACGTTGTTTAAGAGTAGGTTCTCCTGACTAAACTGCGCGTTGGAAAGGCACCCCATGAACTGCACCACCTTGACACCTTTGGTGAAGCTGTAGCGATACAGTAATTCCGCGTTGACCTCCCATGTATCCATAAGGCCGGCCGTGTCCTTCCTCCAGAGACACGACTGAAGTCTAGTGTTCAAAATCGTCTCCAGGTAGGTCCTATAGGGGTAGTCCGGCTGCGGGACGGAGACGAGAACGTTATTGAGGGACACCTCGACCTGCTGAAACACGAATTGAGAACGTCGTTGACGAGGGTGGCAATGACCTCGGGCTTAGGAGCGTTTCCTTCGAGGACAACTTAGGTGAGGTCGAGGTAATCATCAGCGTTGCTCGAATCATGAAAGGTGATGGGGGCGTTCTTCATGAGCGTGTTTTGAGGATTCAGAGAAATGAGACGGGACTCTTCCACGTTCATCTGTACGGGAAGGTCCCTAAAAAGTTACAATTCGGAGCTCATGTGCACCGTGTTTCGGCCATTACGAAAATATGTCGTGTACCTTGCGGCTTCTGCGAACGGATCCAGACTGCTTCTTTTTCGCGACCGTGGTGCGTTTAATTAGTTTGAGGCGACGCAAATCGGAACCGAGCAGGAAATCAATCTTATCGTCGGCCTTTCACTTAAGATTAGACCCCGCCTCTCTGAGCCTTGTCTTTAAAGATTGCTTTGGGGACGCGCTCGTGCTGTCCACGTTTGACAGTACGTTAACACCTAATTTGAGGGCCTCCTTTCCGAACGCCTTAGTGCCGCTCTTTAGGAAAGGCAGACGGTTGTAAAGAGACGCCAAGGGCCGAGAAGAGCCTGCTGCCCCTCTGATAGCGTTTACCTCTAAAGAGAACGAAATCGCGATCGTCTAGAGCCCCGCCCGCCTGATCGAGGTAGTACCGGGTGGCGGACTTTAGCTCCAATAGGGATGCTTGGATCTAAACGCGAGCACTATAGTGGAGGAAAAGCTGTCCGCAAATGGCAGGAGTTCGCCGAATCCGTTTCTTAAATCTATATTGACGGTCTTGAAGTCGTGCTGAACCAGCGGCACCCAGTTCATCGGCGAGAAGGTCTTTTCGTCGGTCATTCAGGTGTTGGTGCTCTTTGCGTACTTCACGGCCACGCTTTCGATGACCTGGGCAAACGTATTGCCCACCATCTGCGGCACGACGAGATTGAAGTAGATGTACGTTTCGTAAGGAAACCCCATATACGAATCCAGGGGGTGTTTTCTCAGCGTCTGAAGAGCAACACTGGTATAGAGTTCGAATCCCAGCGTGTTGGCCAGAGACGGCGTTAGGGCCAAACTGTGAATACGATGGGTTGGATCCGTGGAAGAGACGCTATCGACCAGCTTGCGCACGTCTGCAGCGGTATGCGTATCCGCGGCGGGCGGCGCCACGGGCGCTGCGTGGGGCAGCCCTCTGGCGTGCGGCCGTGACCGTGGCGGCCTTCTTGACGCAGATTCGACGGGGAGAGTCGGCTTCGAAGGCACTTTAACGGGCTTAGGCTTGTCGGTTTCGATGCCCAATGGGACCTTGTAGCATCCTAAAGGACTCCGTCGTCTGGTCGTATGGCCGCGATTGGCAGGGCATTCTCTACAAAACTGGCGAAAGTCATGCAAGGTAACTGGTCCGGGTGGGTGACTGTCGTTGACCCTCAGCGGTTTGAAAGCTTCGTATTCGAAGATGTTCCTCACATGCAGATGTTCGTATTTGATGTCATTGACGCTGTTCACCAGCTCCTCCGAGTCCTACACGATGTTCTGCGGCACCTGAAGGCTGAACTTTGATTGCGTGGGATTTAAAGTGAAAGTGTACTTGGTGCCCACAATCTATCCATCGAGCTTCGAAACGTTATAAAACTTTACCGGGTATCTCGGACACTGTGCCCTAAAGTTTAATCTATACAGAATGGGATTGTATAACAACCCTATCTGTAGTAGATGTCTAGAAGGAGATGAGACTGTCACTCATCTACTATGTGATTGCCCTGCTCTTGCGAATCAAAGAGCAAGTATTTCTGGCAATCAGTTTCCAAAGATAGATGAACTATCGAAAGCCTCAGTTAGCAGTCTGGTTAAGTTCATATCGAGAAACAGACTACTTAACTGATGAAAGGGGGGATGCGCAATTGATCTTAAGGTCGCAGTGCTTGGGCATAAAACCCACCCCTTTTCAAACTAGAAACTAGAACCGGGTATCTCATCTTTTTCAAGGCCACTTCCCTATGGGCCCAAATGACCTAACTGTCGACGGGCCCTTAAACTCCACTCCACCACCGCCACCACTCCCCCTGCTGCACTATTCGCTCGGGCAGAATATTTGAAAATCTAGACTTGATACTGTTGGTGAGGTGATCCATAGAAGCATTGCTGACGAACGTCAAGGTGAACGGTCTGGTCCTGATCATGTCGTCTCTACTTCGAAAGCCTTAACCCAAAGTTTAAACTTTGCAGGGTAACCTCTCCACTTTACGAGGTACTGCTTGTTTACGACTCGCCTTTTGGTCCGCAATGCCCCGTCGATCTTGAAGGTCTGAGGAAGTGCCACCTTTTGCAACTCCTCTGCGTAGAACGAGCCCTCAATGGCATCTCTGGCGAGGTCCTTTAGCTTATATACCGTGGGTTATCCGTTCACAGCAGCCATGATCTGGAAGATTTCTTCGGTCCAGGTCTGCTCGTACTCCTTGTCGAACCTCATCTTCTGTTTCGATATGCGCACGTGATCTCCCGCCTTTAGGGGGCGTACCCTTACCTTCCTGGGCCCTTGGTGATGAGCATACAGATTGCCGTACACCTGCAATATGTTAGACGCATTTACGTCCTTTGGCGCCATTTTTATAGATCTGTAGTACGAGCTATTGTAAGACTTGACCAGAGCCGGCAGAACGTCTACGTATCTATAGGTGTTTTTGTGCGTGACGTACTTCCACATTTTGGATTTAAGCGTGCGATTGAAGCCCTCTACGACGCTGGCCTTAACATTGCTACTGGCGGTGTAATGCGCCACACCGCGTTTCTTTAGAAACTGGCGAAAGACCGCGTTGGTGAACTGAGTGCCCTTGTCGGTCTGCAGGATTTTTGGAACCCTATCGGAGAATAGAACGGTAAACGCCGAGACCATTTCCGTATCGGTCTTCGCCTTTAATGCAAGCGCCCAGGCATACTTGAAAAAGACATCGATAACGGTTAAGATGTACGCGTATGGTTTATTGTGCTCCTTGAGGTTGGGCAGCACGTTTAGATCGGACTCCAAAACATCGTCAATGTTGGTCACGTGATAAAATCTTGTCGGATAGCGTTTTCTCCCCAGTTTTTGATAGGTGTAACTATCCTGCGTTTCGAGAAATGCTTGGATCTTACCCCTAGGAAAGCCCGTGGACCTGCTCAGTTTTGCCGGCGTGGAAAATCTTGCATAATGCTCGGGGTCGTCATAGACGCGCTTTAATGCTGCCCTCTCCTTCATGCCTTATTTCTTATACAGCGGTTCCCAACGTCGCTTTCGAAACACGTACGGACACGGCGATTTGAGGGGCAACGAAAGCCGAACGGTCTGCTCGTCTCTATGACGTTTCAGCGAATTCCCTGCCTCCAGGTGCTTTAGTTTGGGAATGTGAATTCCGCTTTTGGGCCTAGGTTCACGTTTGTGTATTTTCTTACCAACGGGCTCCAACTGCTTGGACTTTACACTAGGTCTTTCGGTAATATCCTCGTACCCCGGTCGTCATCGTCCTCCGACGGCATAAACGGTTTCCTCACTTGTGTCATTAAACCTAGATAGTTTCTCAATTTATATTTCATGAGGCGCCACTTTCCTGGAGGCGCCATCTTTGCCTGCTTCAGTATATCAATCTCTTTTACCAAACCGGCAAGACTGTTGTCTATGACGTGTAGGCTATCCGCAGCCTTGGGCTGAGGAGCGACGACGACCTGGTGCCCGTACTTCATTACACAAACTTTGTCACAAGAACACTTACAAGGGATGCGAGAATAGGCAACAGCAATGCCGGAAGGAAGTCGCCCCGCTGCACGAGAATGCGTTTCTTTTTGTTTAGCGACAGCTTCTTGTCGACTAACCTTCTCCAACTAGTCCTGTGCATTTTTAAACGTTTTAAATACCTCTGAGGCAATGGCACATTGCCCTTGGTCACGTTAAGCATGCATTCGGAAACGGCCTTCACCAGGTCGGGGCTTGCATTCTGTAACAGGATTTTTCGCAGTGCGGGCTTCGCTTTGGCCAACACCGTCAGATTGGCGTGTTGCCTCGCTATAAGCGGACTACTCAATTTAGTGATCGTCGTCCTTTTCCTGCCCATTTTGTCTTTGGAATGCCTATAACTATGAAACACGCTGTATATATCTGAATTCGGTTTTGGTGCCGTTCGTTAGCAACGAAGTAAGAAATTCGCTCACCTGGAAGAACGTCGGTTCGATACCGGGAGGCACCAGCCATGTGCTACGTATAGTCATGTAGCAGGTACCCATGGGGAGCTTCCGTCGCTTTTTCGAATGCCTCCAATACGAATTTAGACCTGTTAGGTTCCAACTGTTGACACAGTCTCTGCACTTGCATCTTGTCCCTATTGTTTTTAAACACCACGATGTAGTTTGCATTCAGCGATATCGTGCGAAATTTCCTATCTTGCGGCATCACGTCTTGTAAAATGTAAATCACTCCGAAACGTTTTGGATGTGAATCACGGGTGAAATGATTAGACACGTTTAAGCAGTCTGCGTCATACATTAAATCGTCTAGGATGACAAGGTAGTTCTCCCCCTCCCTATCCAGGGCCAGTATGCCCGGATGCGCTTCGCAGGTCAAAGGCAGATCCGATAGGTCGGGTGAGTATTCCTCGCGGTGGCACCACCGAACCAGGCGTATCAAACGTGCTGCCGGCGCTTCGAATAAGCTTTTTCACAAACGTCGATTTGCCACATCGCGAAGGACCTGCCACAAGCATAGTGCACTGGAAGGTAAGCTGATTTGGACATGCGGTATGCTTCGACATTGCGGCTGCAAGAATATGACGAGGTCCAATGAAATCACACCCCTCCTTCCACTTGCTTTTAAGGCCTCTGGCGACGCCTCTTGTAACCGTAGGGAAGGGTATAAAAATCGTCTACCGTCACCCGTTTCGTGATGACCATTCGGAAGGTCTCCGTCGCAGGATGTGTCACCACGTTCCACAGAGGTTTTTTTAGCAATCTGAGTGCCCCGCAGTGTTACCACGTTAGTATTATCGTGCAGAACCACCTCGCGGATCACATCAGAATTCACCGAACGCAAATTGCCAGAGTTGAGGGTAATGCCTTTAATTTTGCACACGGAAAACGTCTTTACGTTTCGGGACAGCCAACCTCGAGCAATAGCTCTTCGGGCCGGTGGAGGCAAAGCGGGAAATGTAATTACCTTTACGTACTTTTCAAGCTCGTCCGTCATGTCTCCCAACAAACACCTCACAGGCGGCGTCCACTGGCCGGGTGCAAAAGGCGGCAATAATGGAGTCGGTACCGAAGTAGCATACCCGCTCGCCAAGCTGCTTTAGATACGAGTACAAAACTAGCCGCGCATGCGCGGTGGTGTAACCCGCTATCACGACATTGGATGTGCTGCTTACCTTTGGGCTCACAGTACCGCCAAACGACGTACATAAGGTCCTGCGTTACAGGCATGTAGGTTTGCAACTCTACGTACGGGTCGTTCAGTAATTCAATGATCCTACTGTACTGCTCTACCACTTTGCACGTAGGCAAATTGTCCCTCTGCCCGTATTTTCCCCAGAAAGAGTTCAGCATAAGCTTCGACAACTCCCTCCTACCAGGATTGCGCGCAATGGTTGCCCGGTCCAGAGTAACGCCTTCGCGCTCCTAGAAACGCCTCACATAGTCCTCTAGCGCAAAGCGTGTCGTACTCCGTGGGCCAACCGCTCGCTTCTGTTTTTATTTTCAGAAACTGATTCACACAGTCCTGAAGGTATCCCTTCATGCCGGTAGTGGGGTTGTACCGAACCATATCATACTCCCACATCTCATACATTTCCAACATCCGGTACCCCTCCTCCACGGTGACCTTCAACTCGTGGACCACCCAGGTTCCCGACAGTGCGCTGGCTTGAGCGTCGTGGTCGCACTCGTCCTGGTTCTCCGCTTCCGCACATGTTTGGCACAGCGGGAACATGAGCTTGCCATTAACGCGTACAGGCAGCACGGAGTGGTATAGGTGCTGCGGCGGAAGCACCTTGCACTTTGCTAGACCTCCCCGTACGGCGGCCAGGGCGGGTAAGTGCTCAACGTGTATCTTCGGACGGCCCACACGGTATGGTTTGGTCTTGTTTACAAACGGGTACAGATTACAAACGTCGTAATAGAACAGTTCGGCGTTCCCTGTTGCCTCGCAATACGTTTTAGTACAGTTTGTCCTGCCACCCTAAAAGGCGTCTCTGGGATTCAGATTCAGACGTGGAATACAGTTTCGCATACCTAGCCAGCTCGTCGTTCGCCTTCACCATAGCGTTAAAGCTACACTCCCATATTTCGACCACGGTGAAACTTGCGTTGCGAATATTTAGCGTCACCTTCGCGGTGCTCTCGCACCGAGAGGCCATAGACTCGTTTCCCGAGCAGTACACCACGGCGTGCCTATTTGGAAAACACCTTGGGCACCCGTGAAAAAAAGCCGTGAAAAAAGTAAACCGTCTTGTCGTGCCTGTACCCGTCTAACTTGTGTCCGGCAATGCGCACCTCACGTCCCCTTGCGGCATACATTATGGGTACCTTATGCTGCCGCTCTAACCAGGAAAGCCATATACACGCTGTGCGCGACTGTTTGTCCGCTAGGTGGTACCCACCTCTGGGTATCATGGCTATTTTGCCTTTTGGCATAAAACGTTTTCTGTACACGTTCATACATGCCTGGGCAATCGTTACGCATTCCCTAAACGGGTCAATGCCGTTCTCGAGAAATTCCTTTCTAAACTTTAATACACCCTGGCACAACAGTAGCACATCGATTCTACAATAGGCTACAATTTCACATCTCATGGAAAACACTAGTTGGAGGCCTTTTGTTCGTCATGCTACTGCTCAAACGCTATTCTAGCCTCCTGCGTCATGACCTCCGGGCAGTAGTACCTCTGGTCCGGAATCGGACCGATGTAATCCCTATTCTCCGCAGTATTAAAGAGGTACGGAAAATACCCCTTGTTCTCGCGTAGCTAGGTTTTTGAAATCCTTGATAAGGGCAATGGCAGAAAGTTTAGCGCGTCCAGGAACGTTACATTATTATGCTTTATTCTAAATATTTTCGTACCATTCATAATTAGCTCTGGACTCCAATGCAAACTCCCCACCATATGTTTTAAAATAAATTGCCCGTCATACGCCTTTAGGTTATGTGCAATAACGGTCACGTCCCATCGGTCATACCTAGTATGGGTGACAGCTGTTTGACCGGATCTTGCACAAAGATCCTCTCCTTTACCCCGCATTGTATGCAGGTCCTCATTTGCGGCTCGTCGTCTACACAAAGCGCACACCCTTGGTACATAACGCACAGATTGGGTACGTGTTCAAACACGTCTACCCTTCCTTCAAACCTTGTATTCTGTGTACATTCGAAATCAATAAATACGAAAAGAAAATTGTTGTTTAAATTTCTAGACTGGAACGGTTGTATGTAGCACAAATGGTTGGCTTCAACATGCGCCCTGCAATTCTTGCAGTATAGTTCTCCACACGTGTAAGCTTTTCTCCTATTTTTAGTGTTGTACATTTTGTTGCAAGTTACGCAAACCTTCTCGACCTCACACCCTGTACGGCCCTTCGAGTAAAACCCAGCGCGTTTTAGATGGTTCGTAAAACACTGTTGTCAATTAAAGCCTCGATGACACGAATTACATCGCACGTATTGCGTATCGGGCTGTCTGCATTGCATGTGGCAGTTTGTACAAAGTTGGTCACATCTGTGAAATTCCTTATGGTTTGTAAACGGGTAGTTACAGTTGTTATAGCACAATGTGCTCTTAAATGCCACGTTTATCTTCACTTTGGCATTGTAGTGTCCATCGTGCAATATAACATCTATGTGTTTCTTTGGTTGCTCCACTTAAACAACATGTTTTTCCCGGTATGATCGCCAAGCACGGTAATTTGTATGCCGGTAACCCTTCGACGTTGCGTTGCACATCATCTATTGCTCCCCTGCTCCTCTGTGCAGCGCCATGGCCCTTTCATTTTGCTAGAACTCGTAGTTGATAATTGTCGTATAGTTTATGTCCTTGTCCATCTTGGTCTTCCCCACCGCTGTAGCTCTAGGCAAACACAAATAATTTCTATTTTTAATTTCTATGATACTCTTGTTTCTACGGCACGCCTAGCATGGTTTTTAACAGTTGCCAGAAACCTCCTTAGTGCATACACAATTCAGCGTTAACGGCCCTCCCATTATAAATTCCTTGTTGCTTTGCATAACCTTTTTTATGCTTTGTAAAAATACATAATAATTAACCTGATCAAATTTACGCACACTCATGCTAAAAGGTGCAGAAGCATTTCGCGAATCGTGTATGGTTAGCCCTATATAGCCTGGTTCGTTTTCTAGTAATTCGATTTTCACGTACTGTAACACGTCATTAAACATGCTTCGAAGCCAGTCTTGTGGATCTGCATCTTCGGGTGTGGGTTGAACACCTATTTCGGTTTCGGAAAACCCAGAGTAAAACTTTGAAAGGGTTCTCTGCCTGCGAGCTATGACTTCGAAGCTAGCTCCCAGTTCTACACCTTCTTCGTGTTCGTTCTGCTGTCTGCTGGTGCCTGGTTGTGCTTCCATTTCGGTTCCTAATATTGCACGCAAATAGGCATCTCTAACGCAGCTACCTACTGTTAATTTCTCTCTAACACTTATCCATTTTGTTCTCCTCTATCCCGCTACAATAGCCTCAATTATTTGCAACCTTTTAGCTAGATTAAGTTTGCCCCTTGTGCGAGTATTCTAACTTTGATGTGTATAATGCTTCGAACGGTGTACGGCTCACTAAAGCGCTCAATTCTTGCTGAAATGTAACGTTATCGCGGCTGGTCCTGTTTTATTCTGGTCTTATCATCACCACTACATCCGCGCAAGTGAGGTCGCAACCGGATGTCATTAGCGCTGGTTTTTCTTATCACACAAGCACGTCCCAAGTGGCAATCGGGTTCGCATCCGGTGGAACGTTTGTAAGGTCTGCGCTTCCGGTCCCAGCCAATTAGCAACTTATAATATTCTGCTATCGCATCCTTGCACACGCAGCCATGTTACTTTTATTCCTCTTATATATAAGAGCTCAGTCTTCCATTGTACCTTCAACATGAGCGAGCTGCAGCAGTTCTGGTCGCGCGTGGATTCAACATCGCCTTCGGCTGAAGACGAGGCTTCATCGTCTTCTTCTGCTTCATCTTTTCATTCGCCACCATCGCCGTTATACAGCAGATACATCAAGTACCCTGAGGTGCGGGATCGTATAAATCGACTGTTTAGAACCTCGTTTTATGCCATCTTTCACCTTTCCTCCGACCAGGTGCTCAACAACAACGAGACCATCGACCGGGAGTCTTATTCTCCGTACACCCCACCAGCTTCGCCTTCCTCCTCCACCGCCGAAACAGCTCCAGAGACACCCTCTTCACCTGCGCACGACTCTGACGAGACGATTTTCTCTGTGGCGGGGAGTATTTCGGAGCAGTCGAACGGTGCTTCTAGACTACCATCAGTTCGACGACGACAGCATTCTCGACGGTGTACCGTCGTTGCCCGACGAGCTGCACCACCCCACCACCAGGTACGCTCCGACGGAGAGGAATCAGAGGACCTCCTCGACCACAGGTTTGTAGTTGCGCGCAGTACCCGCATCCGCTATCACGACTACGTTATTCGTCGTCGTGCGCCAAACACTCCGCGGGTGCCGTTCGAACCAAGACGGCCCAGAAACATCTTCTGGAATCGGCTACAAAATGACCTGTTAGGACGCCAGTAAGACCGTCTAGCCTGTCGGCCTTCTCGACGTGCTGCTCCTTCAGCTCGGACACCTCGACCTCAACCTCGTGGGCAGCGTAGTCGCCGCTTCGTTCTGCCCAGGTTGGACCTAGACTTTTCTCTTCCGCCTTCCCTTAATCTTTGGTAAGTCTTTCCTACCTTCTTTGAGGTATATATATACCTATTGATTTATTATTATTATTATTATTATTATTATTATTATTATTATTATTATTATTATTTGCATTTTAATTAGGCAACAGCAACAACCAGCAAGTGCCCCTTTTGTTAGAAAATTGTAGATACAACATTTGATTTTGCTCTACATTTCAATTCTCACTTTCAAGAGATGAAATGCCGTGATTGTAAACTCTTCATAGACAGTTACCCTCACGAAGCAATCTGCCAGTGGAGCACTTACAGTAGTACATGTCCTCATGTAGGCCGTAATTGTACTAGGACAAGATTTAATCCTATCTGTCTTGAATGTCAGGCTAGGCGTGTGTGCGTTTTTAACAACATTCCCTACCCCGTTCGGTAATATTCCAAATTTTAACACAAAGGCTTGTCAATGCCAGCACTGCACATTGCGTGTCCGATGGTGCTGCCGCTACTATGGATGTTTCCACGACGACATGTGCAGGTGTTTTCACTGCACACGATGTGGGTGTTTCCAAAATTTTCATGCACGATGGTGTAAATCCCAGAGATCGCATTTACTTAAATTACATGTAAATGCGTCCTCTGTCACAATTGGATTTTCTAATCTTTACATATAGCTATCAGTCGCTGCGCTTTATATATATCCTCATTGCCTTCTTCCTCTGCTGCTGTTTTTTCTGTTGTGTATTTTCGTTCTTTTGTAATTAGGTATTTGTTCATTTTTGTTTAGATTTTCATATTTTATATTTACTAATAACTTTTTTCATTTTCTTATATATTTACATTCAGTTTTTAAAACATATTTAATGCAATTTTGTTTTATACGTGATGTTCTTGTTGTAAATATTAATAAATGTAAAAAACTTTTGTTTCTAGCGTTGTTGTTTAATTTCATTTCATACAGGTTCTCCTTTTCACATTACTATAGCTTTAGTTAGATGCTTTTCCATAGTTAGTTGTTAGGTATATATTTCTATGGTATTCTCAAGCCTGTGTGTGTGCCTACAACAACAACATACTTAACAGCACTGATCTCCGTTTCGCCAAAAAATGAACGTATTCTAATATATATTTTTATTTTTTCCTTCTCATAAGTTGTTTTTAACAGCCCCAATTATTTTCATCATTTCGCATCGTAACTTAATTCTTCCTCGACCGTTCCCAACACGTCATCGCTTTCCCCTACCTCTTCTTCATTTGTTTCTATTATTTCATCCTCATAATTTTGAGCTTCCTCATCGTTTCCGCCCTTAACAGAAAACCATTTTCCTAACCGTACCACCAGGTCCTTCAACCCCATAAAATGGGCATTTATTTGTTTCACGTTTGCCTTTATTTTATTTACCAAATCCCCTTGCCTGGTCATATCAACCTCACGCTCCTCTACCTTCCTATTCATTTCTCCCAAATCATCAACAGCTTTTCGCAATTGTTTTTCAATTTCGTCCTTCTCTCTTTTCACACCTTCTAAGTGTCTGCTTAACCTCTGTATCTTCTCTCACATTCGTTTCGCATTTTCTGCTTTTGTGCATTTACGCTTTTTTGCATCTCTCCGTAGCTGCCTTTCGTGTGCTATTTATCGATATCCTCCCTCCTTCGTCTACATCCCCTCCTCCTCCGTTGCATTCTGATTATATTTTCAAATTTCCCGCAGCTGACCATTTTGAACTTCTCTTCACCCTACCTGCTGCCTTTCTCCCACCAGCAAAACTAACCTCCCACACCCCGTCCCCGCATTCCCCAAAAACATACCCAAAATTAACTGAGAAATACGTATTCATTTCATTCACTACGCTGTATGCAACAATCAGCTCCCTTTCTTTGGTAGTTAGTTTCCAATCTAATTCAAGCCCGTCTGGTAAGTGTAATGTGTCCATTAACATACTGCAGTCAACCATCTCTACATGTATAGTTATGTTGTGTGTATATATGTTCACTGGTGTTTTATAGAAATCCCATTTTTCACCCTGTTTCTGTTTCTTTCCCTGTCTGTACCTACATCTCCCGTTTACCTCATATCCTTCTGGACATTCTACCTGTCCCATTTTAGGTTCCCATAGAACATCTTTGCACACCTGTTTCCTCTCTCAGATCTACTGATTGGCTTTCTACAATTGTACACATTTATTAGTGTTCCCATGTTTAAAAATTAAACATTGAACCTGCAAACGCTGCCATTGCTATATGTACACGCACAGTTTGACTGTAGCTCATAGTTCTTTTCACATTTCATTGCATTTTCTAATGACCTGTCTCGTCATTCACTACAAACACACATCTGCCGAAACTCACACAACTATCTTCAGCGCAGGTTATTACAGCCATTAGCAACGGTAACTCTAAGCCAATCATCTTCCTCATAATGCTTATTACTTCTTACCTCCTCCGTTTTTATTCCTATTCTACTCCTTCTTTTCTCCCAATAGTGTTGCAGTTCTTTCCATCCAATCACAGCCCTCCTTTGTGACGTCACTCACATCACATCCATTTATTTTTTGTTAGGTTCACTCACGGACACTTCGTCCTTTCGTTCAGTGTACTACCTCCTTCAGCACAGGTAAGCCGTCCCGCATTCTTTCCACCAGGATATCACCTTCCCAGTTTACATCCCGGCTTTATCGCAATCCTTCCTAGCTACGCATCCTCCACACTCTCCGGTTACACGATTTATCCCCAGGTTATCGTTGTCATTCCTACACTCGCCTTCCATTTAAACATAATTATCTATTTTATGTCTTAAAAGTTTGCATTAACGATATTCCTTCCACCATGGCCATTTTGTTAGGGCGCCATCGTATTTTATGGTGTGGTCTAACCTTCCCGCAAATCAAAACTGTTTTCCCGCCTTTTTCCATCATGGCTGCTTTTGCTTCGACACCAATATTTGCATTATTCACATGGCACTTGTTCAAAGTTTTTATGAATAAACATACATATAAGGTATTTATTGCGGCTTAACTGTTTGATTTTCGATATTCCATGCCACCTTCTTTTTTCAAGCGCTAGTGTCGCACGATTAACCAAAAAGGCGGAAAATGTTGGCCCCAAACAACGCCATCTAGTATTTAGGACGTATCCTAACCTTCCCGCCAACATGGCGGCATGTTTTTCTAAGATGGCGGCTTTTGGCACCAAATTTTCCCGGCCTTTTCTTTAATCCGGCGGCACTAGCGCCTAATCCCCCTTGGTGGCATGATTATCGCTAAACCAACCCCTTAAGCTGTAATACTTACTACCAACATCACGAGGAACCATTCGGCCACTTCTGATGATACCAACTGGCTCCTGAAGCGGGTGAAGTTGTAAAACATGTAGCTGATGTTAAGTATTTCAATTCCGCCTCAAGTTTTCTATATAATTTGAAATTCACAACGCGGTTAACAGCTTATCCATATTTTATACTTATTTCGTGAGACTAACAGGTCTATTAATCAATCCTCCGTGTTGACGACCACGTGGAACTGTTACTTCATATTATCAAAAATTGCGAGAAATGGAAGTTACATAATTTCACCACAGAATTCAGTGGAACGATACTTGGTAAAAATTATTAATCATAAAGCATAAACATATGAATTTTGAATGCGCCAACCCAACCCACTATGGAATTTCATCACTACATCAGATTCCACCACACACAGACGCATACTGGCTAACAGCACGATGAACCAATGAGCCACTTCCGATGATAGCAATTAGCTCCTGAAACCGGGCAGGTTGTAAAACATGTAGCTGAGGTTAAGTGTTTAAAATCGGAATCACATTTTCTATATAATTTCAAATTCACGTCACTGTTACTAACTTACCCATTTTTTATAGTAATGTCGCGAGACTGGAAGGTACTATAAGCGAACTTCCGTTTTGACGACCACGTGGTACTGTTACCTCATATAAAATTGATGGAAGTGGAGCTAAGACTAGAGTTACGTAATTTCAACACAGAATTCAGTCGTAGGGTACTTGGGAAAAGCTTTTAATCACAAAACATAAACACCATGTGATGAATTTTGAATGCCAGAACCGAACTCACTATTGAGTTACAACTCTACTTCAGATTTCAACACACACAGAGACATACGGGACAACTCAAAGAGGAAGCAGTCTGCCACTTCCAATGATAGCAATGAGCTCCTAAAACCGGTCAAGCTGTAAAACATGTAAGTGATGTTAGGTGTTTCAATTCCGACTCAAATGTTCTATATAATTTCAGATTCACATCACTGTTACTAGTTTATACATATTTTATACCAATTTCGTGTAACTAACATGCTATATATGCAAACTTCCGTGCTGACAAACACGTGGTACTGCTACTTCATATTATAAAAGATGGCGAATATGGAGGAAGGTCTCGAGTTACGTAATTTCAACACGGAATTCAGTAGAGCGACACTTGGGGAAAAGTTATTAATCACAAAACATAAAAACCATGTGATGAGTTTTGAAAAGCCGCCACCAAACCCAATATGGAGTTTAATCACTATACCAGATTCCACTTAACACAGACGCATACGGGACAAATCGGAGAGGAGCCAGACTACCACTTCCGACGATGGGAGCAATTAGCTTCTGAAACCGGTCAAGTTGTAAAACATGTAATTGTTGTTAAATGTTTTAATTTCGACTCAGTATAACTTCAAATTCAAATCACGGTTACTATATTGTCCATATTTTATACTAATTTCGTGTGATTAACAGGCTGTATAAGCAAATTTTGTGTTGACGACCACGTGGTACTGTCACTTTATATTCCTTCGAAAGGCAAGTAAAGCCTGTGGTCCCATGTCGTAGATTTACGGCACGTAAAAGAACGTCAAGCCTGATAAGGAGGCCTATCAGCAAAATTACTGGTCTTTCACGACCAGTATAGAATGTGACGCTAAGGACCACAGCAGTTAAGGGCGTCGATAAATAAAAACTGAATTTTTGTCACTTCATATTATAATAATTGGCGGAAACGTAGGTAAGACTAGGGTTACCTAATTTCAACACAGAATTCAGTGAAACGATACTTGGGAAAAGTTATTAATCACAAAACCTAAACACCAAGGGATGGATTTTGAATGCCGTACCGATACCATTATGGAGTTTGATTACTATACCAGATTCCACCACACGCAGGCGCATACGGGACAACCCCAAGAAGCACCAGTTGGCCACTTCCGATGATGGGAGCAAATATCTCCTAAAACCCGTCACGTTGTAAAACATGTAATTGGTGTTAAGTGTTTCAATTCCGACTCAAATTTTCTATGTAACTTCAAATTCACACCAGGGTTACTAAATTATCTATATTTTATACTAATTTCGTGTGATTAATAGGTCATATAAGCAAACTTCCGTGATGACCAATACGTGGTACTGTTACTTCATATTATAGAAAACTGGCGGAAATGTTGTTAAGATTAGAGTTACATAATTTTAACACAGAATTCAGAAGAACTATATTTGGGAAATGCTGTTAATCACAAATTATAAGCTCTGTGTGATGAATTTTGAATTACCGCCACAGCACCCTTTATAGAGTTTAATCACTACATCTGATTTCACCATCAATACACGCATACGGTGCAACACTACGAGGAGCCAGTCGGTCCCTTCCTATGTTGGCACCGAACAGCTCCTGAAATCCGTCATGTTGTAAAGCATATAAGTGATGTTAACTGTTTCAATTCCGACTTAGATTTTCTATATAATTCCAAATTCAAATGATTGTTGCTAGCTTATCCATATTTTATAATAATTTCGTGTGACTAAAATACGATATAAGCAAACTTCCCTATTGACAACCATGCGGTAGTGTTACATAATATTACAAAGAATTGGCGGAAAAGGAGGTAAGACTACAAGTACATAATTTCAACATACAATTCAGTAGAACGATACTTGTGAAAATTTATTAATCACAAAACCTAAACACCATGTGACCAATTTTGAATTGTCGCCACCGAACCCACTATTGTGTTTCATCACTACACCAGTTTCCACCACAAATAGACGCATACGGGACAACACCACGAGGAGGCAATCGGTCACTTCCGATGATGGAAGCAATTAGCTCCTGAAGCCGGTAAAGTTGTAAAACATGTAGCTGATGTTAAGTGTTTCAATTCCACTCAATTTTTTTATATAATTTCAAATCCACATCACCGTTAAGGGTTTATCCATATTTTATACTAATTTCGGCTGACAAAAAGGTATTGTAAGCAAAACTTTCGTGTTACGATCACGTGGATCACAAAAGCTAAACACCATGTCATTAATTACGAATCGCCACCACCGAACACACTATGGAGTCTAATCGCTACACCAGGTTATACCACGGAAGACGCATACGGAACAGCACCACCAGAATCAAGTCGACCACTTCCGATGATGGGAGCAATTAGCTCCTGAAGCCGATGAAGTTGTAAAACATGTAAGTGATGCTAAGTGTTTCAATTCTGTCTCAATTTTTTTTTATATATTTTCAATTTCACATCACTGTTGCTAGCTTCTACTTTATCCATATTTTATACTAATTTCTTCTGACTAAAATGTCGTATAAGGAAACATCTGTTTTGACGGCCACGTGGTGCTATAACTTCATATTATAAAAACTGGCGGAAGTGGAGGTAAGACTAGAGTTACATAATTTCAATACAGAATTCCGTGGAACGGTACTTGAGAAAAGTTATTAATCACAAAACAGAAATACAGTCTAATGAGTTTTGAATTACCGCCACCGAACCCAATATGGAGTTTAATGGCTACACCAGATTCCACCACGAAAACACGCATACGGCTCAATACCACGAGGAACCGGTCGGCCATTTCCGACGATCGAAGCAATTAGCTCCTGAGCCTGTCAACCTGTAGAACATGCCGCTGATGTTAAGTGTTTCAATTCCTACGCAAATTTTCTATATAATTTCAAATTATATCACGGTTTCTAGCTAATCCATATTTTATACTACTTTCGTGTGACCACCAGGTCATTCAAGCAATCGTCCGTATTAACGACCACATGATACTATTATCTCATATTATAAAAAAT
The DNA here is from genome assembly GCA_030765065.1 of Deroplatys truncata. NCBI lineage: Eukaryota > Metazoa > Arthropoda > Insecta > Mantodea > Mantidae > Deroplatys > Deroplatys truncata. The sequence goes on along the minus strand of CM060990.1, from coordinate 498,232,092 downwards.
GGGCGGAAATGGAGGTAAGACTAAAGTTACATAATTTCAACAAAGAATTCAGTGGAAGATACTTGGGAAAAGTTATTGATCACAAAACTTAAACATCGTGTGATGAAATTTGAATTGCCGCCACCGTACCCAATATGGAGTTTAATCACTGCACCATATTCCACCACACAGAGCCATACGGGACAAAATCACGAATAACCACTAGGTCACTTCCGATGATCGGAGCAATTAGCTCTTGAAACCGGTCAACTTGTAAAACAATTAAGTGATGTTAATTGTTTCAATTCCGACTCAAATGTTCTATATAATTTCTAGTTCACATGGCTGTTGATAGCTTGTCCATATTTTATACTAATTTGGTTTGACTAACAGGTCATATAAGCAAACTTCCGTTTTGACGACCACGTGGTACGGTTACTTCATATTATAAAACATTGGCGGAAATGGAGGGAAGACTAGAGTTACATAACTTCAACACAGAATTCCGTGGAACGATACTTGGGAAAAGTTATTAATCACAAAATATAAACACCATGTGATGAAATTTGAAATCCCGCCACCGTCCCCATTATGGATTCTAATCACTACACCAGGTTCCACCTTACACAAACGCATTCGGGACAACAACATGAGAATGAAGTCGGCCACCTCCGACGATGGGAGCAATTAGCTTCCGAAACCGGTCAAGTTGCAAAACATGTAAGTGATTTTAAGTGTTTCAATTCCGACTCAAATTTTCTATATAATTTCAAATTCACATCACTCTTGCTAACTTGTCCTTATTTTATGCTAGTTTCTAGTGACTAAAAGGTCATATAAGCAAACTTCCGTGTTGACTATCATTTGGTACTGTAACTTCATATTATAAACTTTGGCGGAAATGGAGGTAAGACTACAGTTACAAAATTTCAACACACAATTCAGTGGAACGATACTCGGGAAGGGTTTTTAACCGCAAAACCTAAACACCATGTAATGAATTTTGAACTGCGGCCAACGAACTATTATGGAGTTTCATCACTACACCATAATCCACCAGACAGACGCATACGGTCAACACCAACAAAAAAAAGCATTCGGCCACTTTCGGTGATGAGAGCAAATAGCCTCTGGAACTGTTTTAAGTTGTAAACCATGTAAGTGATGTTAAGTGTTTCAAATCCGACTCATAGTTTCTGTATAATTTCAAATTCACATCACTGTTACTAGCTTTTCCATATTTTACACTACTTTCCTGTGGCTAACTGGTCATATATGCATACGTCCGTGTTGACCACGTGGGACAGATACTTCACATTATAAAAATTGGCGGAAATGGAGATAAGAATAAAGTTACATAATTTAAACACAGAATTCAGTACAACGATACTTGGGTTACGTTAATAATCACAAGACATAAACAGCATGGGGTGAATTTGGAATTGCCGCGACCAATTCACTATGGAGTTTCATCATTACACCAGATTCCACTACAAATAGACGCATACCGGACAACACCACGAGAAACCAGCCGGCCACTTCCGATGATGGTAGCAATTAGCTCATAAAGCCGGTCAATTTTTAAAACATGTGGCTGATATTAAGTGTTTCAATCCCGACTAAACCTTTCTATACAATTTCAAATTGACGTCACTGTTACAAGCTTATCAATATTTTATACTGCTTACGTGTGACAAGCAGGTCATATAAGCAAACTTCCGTGTTGACGACCGCTTTGTGCTGTTACTTCATATTATAAAACAATGGCGGAAATGGAGGTAAGACTAAAGTTACATTATTTTAACACAGAAGTCAGTGGAACGATATTTGGGAAAAGCTATTAGTCACAAAACTTAAACATCGAGTGATGAAATTTGAATTGCCGCCACCGTACCCGTTATGGAGTTTAATCAGTACACTAGGTTGCACTACACACAGACGCATAAGGGATAACACCACGAGGAACCAGTCGGCCACTTTCGATAATGGGAGCAATTACCTCTGAAACCGGTCAAGCTGTAAACCCTGAAAGTGATGTTATGTGTTTCAATTCGGACTCAAGGTTTCTGTATAATTTCAAATTCACATCACCGTTACCAGCTTATCCATACTTTATACTAAATTTGTGTGACTAACAGGTGATAAAAGCAAACTTTGTTTTGACGACCACGTGGTACTGTTACTTCATACTATAAAATATAGTGAAAATGGAGGTAAGACTAGAGGTATTAAATTTCAACACAGAATTCATTTGAACGATACATGGGAAAAGTTATCAGTCACAAAACGTAAACACAATGTGACGAATTTTGAATTGCCGCCACCGAACACACTATGTAGTATAAGCAGTACACCAGATTTCACCACACAGAGACGAGTACGGAAAAAACACCACGAGTCACCAGTCGGCGCTTCCGATGATGGAAGCAATTAGCTCCTGAAAGCAATCAAGTTGTAAAAACATGAAGGTGATGTTAAGTGCTTCACTTCCGACTCAAATTTCCTAAATAGTTTCAAGTTCACATTACAGCGACTAGTTTATCCATATTTTATACAATTTCCTGTGACTAACAGGTCATATATCCAAACCTCCTTGTGGACGACCACGTGGTACTGCTACTTCATATTATAAAAAATTGGCGGAAATGGAGGTGAGACTAGAAATACATAATTTCTACACAGAATTCCGTGGAACGATACTTGGGAAAAACTATTAATCACAAAACATAAACTCAATGTAATGAATTTTGAATTGCCGCCACAGAACCCACCATGGAGTTTAATCACTACATCAGATTCCACCACACACAGATGCATATGGGACAATACCACGAAAAACCTGTCAGCTACTTCCGATGTTGGGAGCAACTAGCTCCTGAAACTGGTCAAGATGTAAAACATATAAGTGATGATAACTGTTTCAATTCCAACTCAAATATTATACATAATTTTAAATTCACATCACTGTTGCTAGCTGGTCTATAAAATATGCTAATTTTGTGCGACAAACAGGTCAAGTAAGCAAAGGAAACTTCCGTGTTGAGGACCACGTAGTACTGTTACTTCATATTATAAAAATTAGCGGAAATGGAGGTAAAACTAGAGTTACATAATTTCAACACAGAATTCAGTGGTACGATACTTGGGAAAAGCTATTTATCACAAAACGAAACACCATGTGATTAATTTTGAGCTGCCACCGCCTAACCCACTAAAGTGTTTCATCACTACCCCAGATTCCACTACAAATAGACGCATACGGGAAAATACCACAAGGAACAGTCGGCCATTTCCGATGATGGGAGTAATTAGATCCTAAAGGCGGTTAAGTTGTAAAACACGTATGTGATAATAGGTGTTTCAATCCCAACTAAAATGTTCCATATAATTTCAAATTCACACCAATGTTATTAGCTTATGCATATTTTACACTAATGCCGTGTGACTACATGGTCATATAAATAAACTTCCTTCTTGTCGACCACGTAGTACTGTTACTTCATATTATGAAATATTGGCAGTAATGTAGGCAAGACTAGAGTTACATAATTTTAATACAAATTTCATTGGAACGATACATAGGAAAAGTTATTAATCACAAAATATAAACACCAAGTGATGAACTTTCAAAGCCGCAACCGAAAACACTATGGAGTTTAATCGCTACAACTGATTCCATCACACACAGCTGCATTCGGAACAACTCTACGAGGAACCATTCGGCCACTTCCGATGATGGGAGTTAAGTTGTAAGTCATGTAAGTGATGTTAGGTGTTTCAATTCCAACTTAAATTTTCTATATAACTTGAAATTCACATCACTGTTACTAACTTATCCATATTTTATACTAGTCGCCCTCCGTGGTGTTGTGGTCCACATGCTAGCCTTTATTTCCCAAGGTTGCGGGTTCAAAACCGGCGGAGGGCTATGGATTTCTTCGGGCGTAAAAATCCTTAGCATGGCTTCCTTTGGAAGGGAAGTAAAGCCGGTGGTCCCGTGTCCTAGATTTACGGCACGTAAAAGAACCTTATGCTTGATAAAGACCCCTCTGAGCAGAATTTCCAGTATTTAATGCCCAATATAGAATGGGGCACTAAGGATCACAGCCGTTAAAGGGATTCCATATATACAACTCAATTTAAATTTGAATTCAACATTTTATACTAATTTCGGATGACTAACAAACTATTTAACCAAACATCAGTATGGTGACTACATGGTACTGCTACTTATTATTATAAAAATTTTGCGGAAATGGAGGTAAGACTAGAGCTACATAATTTAACACAGAATTCAGTGGAACGATACTTGGGAAATGCTATTAATCACAAAACCAAACACCATGTGATTAATTTGTAATTGTCGCCACCTACTATGGTGTTTCATCACTACGCCATATTTCACTACAAATAGACGCATACGGAACCACACCACGAGGAATCAGTCAACCACTTCCGATGATGGCAGCAATAAACTGCTGAGGGCAGTCAAGTTATAAAACATGTAGCTGAAGTTAAGTGTTTCAATTCCAATTAAAATTTTCTATGTAATTTCAAATTCACAACACTGTTACGAGCTAATCCATATTTTATACTAATTTTATGTGACAAGCAGGTCATATAAGCAAACTTACGTGTTGTCGACCACGTGGTACTCTTAATTTATATTATGTAAAACTGACAGAAATGGAGGTAAGGCTAGAGTTACATATTTTCAACACAGATTTCAGTGGAACGGTGCTCGGGAAAATATATTAATCTCAAAACATAACCACCATGTGCTGAATTCTGAATTCCCTCACGGAACCCACTATGGCGTTTCATCTGCACATCAGATTCCACCACATACAGACGCAGGCGAGAAAAATCCACGAGAAACCAGTCGGTCACTTCCGATGATAGCAATTAGTTCCTGAAACCTGGCAAGTTGTAAAACATGTAGGTGTTGCTAAGTGTTACAATTCCGACTCTAATTTTCTATATAATTTAAAATTACATCACGGTTACTAGCTAATCCATATTTTTATTACTTTCATGTGAAAAACAGGTTATACAAGCAAACTTCCGTGTTGACGGCAACGTGGTACTGTTATTTCATATAATAAAAAATTGGCGGAAATCGAGGTAAGACTAGAGTTACATAATTTCTAAACATAATTCAGTGAAACAATGCTTGGAAAAAGTTATTAATCACAAAACATAAGCACTATTTGATGAATTTTGAATTGCAGCCACCGAAACCACCATGGAGTCTAATCAATACACCAGATTCCATGGACACACGGACGCATACGGGACAAAACCACAAAGAACCATTCGGCCACTTTCGAAGATGGAAGCAATTAGCCACTGAAACCGGTCAAGTTGTAAAACATGTAAGTGATGTTAACTGCTTCAATTCCGCACCCAAGGTTTCTATATAATTTGAAATTCACATCACTGTTACCAGTTTATTCATATTTTATTCTAATTCCGTGTGACTAACAGGCCATATAAGCAAATTTCCTTCTTGCCGACCACGTGGTAGTGTTACTTCATATTATTAAAAATTGGCGGAAACGGAGGAACACTAGAGTTACATAATGTCAATACAGAGTTCAGTGGAACTATACTTGGGAAAAGCTATTAATTGCAAAACCAAACACCATGTGACTAATTTTGAACTGTCGCCACCGAATCCACAATGGTGTTTCATCACTACACCAGATTCCACTACAAATAGACGCATACCGGACAACACCACAAGGAAGCAGTCGACCACTTCCGATAATGGGAGCATTTAGCTCCTGAAGCCGGTCAAGTTGTAAAACATGTAGCTAAGGTTATGTGTTTCAATCTGAACTAAAAATGTCTATGCTATTTCAAATTCACATCACCGTTACAAGCTAATCCATACATCATACTAATTTCGTGGGACTAACAGGTCATATAAGCAAACTTCCGTGTTGACGACCACGTGGTACTGTTACTTCATATTATAAAAGGCTGGCGGAAATGGAGGTAAGACTAGAGTAACATATTTTCAACACAGACTTCAGTGGAGCCATACTTAGGAAAATATATTAATCACAAAACATAACCACCATGTGTTGCATTCTGAATTCCACCACGCAACCCACTATGGCGTTTCATCACCACAGCAGATTTCACCACACACAGATGCATACGAGACAAATCCACGAGGAATCAGTCGGCGACTTCCGATGATAGCAATTAGCTCCTGAAACCTGGCAGGTTGTAAAACATGTAAGCGATGTTAAGTGTTTCAATTCCGACTCAATTTTTGGATATAATATCAAATTACATCACGGTTACTAGCTAATCCATATTTTATACTACTTTCGTGTGAAAAACAGGTCATACAAGCAAACTTCCGTATTGGCGACCACCTGGTACTGTTTCTTCATATTATAAGAAATTGGCGGAAAAGGAGGTAAGACTACAGGTACAAAATTTCAACACAGAATTCCTTGAAACAATACCTGGGAAAAGTTATTAATCACAAAACAAAACCACTATTTGATGAATTTTGAATTGCCGCCACTGAACCTACTACGGAGTTTAATCACTACACCACAGACGCATATGGGACAACACCACGAGGAACCAGTCAACTACTTTCGATGATGGGAGCAATTAGCTCCTGAAACCGGTCAAGTTGTAAAACATGTAAGTGATGTTAAGTGTTTCAATGGCGACTCAAAGTTTCTGTATAGTTTCAAATTCTCATCACTGTTACTAGCTTATCTATATTTTATACAAAATTCGTGTAACTAACAGGTCATTAAAGCAAACTTCCGTGTTTACAACCACATCGTACTGTTATCTCATATTATAAAAAATTCGCGGAAATGGAGGTAAGACGAGTTACATAATTTCAAAACAGAATTCAGTTGAATGATACTTGGGAAAAGTTATTAATCACCAAACATAAACGCCATGTGATGAATGTTGAATTTCTGCCACTGAAACCATTATGGAGTTTAACCACTACACCAGATTCTACCACACACAGAGGCATACGGGACAACACCACAGGGATTCGTCTACCACTTCCCATGATGAGAGTAATTGGCTTCTGAAACCAGTAGAGTTGTAAAAACTTGTAGCTGATGTTAGGTGTTTCAATCCCCACTAAAATTGTCTATATAATTTCAAATGCACATCCCCGGTACACGCTTATCCATATTTTATACTACTTTCTTGTAACAAAACGTCATATAAGCAAACTTCTATGTTGAAGACCACGTGGTACTGTTACTTCATGTTTATAAATACTTTTTGAAAATTGATGTAAGACTAGAATTACACATTTTCTTCGCAGATTTCAGTGAATCGATACTTGAGAAAGGTTTTTAATAACAAAACATTAACACAATATGATTAGTTTAGAACTGCCGCCACTGAACCCATTATGGAGTATAATCAGTATACCAGGTTCAACCACACACCGACGCATACCGAAAAACACCACGAGGAACCAGTCGGCCAATTCCGATGATGGGAGAAATTAGCTGCTTAAACACGCCAAGTTGTAAAACTGATGTTAAGTGTTTCAATCCTTACTCAAATTTTCTAAATAGTTTCAAGTTCACATCACCGCAGCTAGTTTATCCATATTTTATACAATTTCCTGTGACTAACAGGTCATATAACCAAACCTCCTTGTTGACGACCACGTGGTACTGCTACTTCATATTATGAAAATTGGCGGAAATGTGGGTAAGGCTAGACTTACATAATTTCAACAGAGAATTCGTGGAACGATACTTGCGAAAAGATATTAATCACAAAACATAAACACCATGTGATTAATTTTTATTTCCCCCACGGAACCTGCTATGGCGTTTCTTCACCACAACAGATTCCACCACACACGGGCGCATACGGGATATCCCCACTAGGAACCAGTCGGTCACTTCCGATGATAGCAATTAGTTCCTGAAACCTGTCAGATTATAAAACATATAGGTGATGTTAGGTGTTTCATTTCCGACTCAAATTTTCTATATAATTTCAAATTACATCACGGTTACTATAGTCGGCGCCAATCAAAAGGTGATTGACAGTTACTAACCACGTGTCGGAAATTTTTAAATGAATGGGAGGTCTAGAGGTCGTGATAAAACTGATTAGAAGGACCAATTAGAACTAGGACGTTTCCATAGCAACAATAGATGCAAAAATCTTGTTTGTGATACTGTAACACGTGATTAGTATGACGTACTTGGTGAGTGACTGTTGCAGGTGCAGTAATCTGTACTTTGCGTCTTATCTTTTGCTGTCGCCACAGCTTAATGTATTTACATCAGTTTAGAGATTGCCTGAGTACTAACAAGTTATTTTGCATCATTCTATACGTACGGTTATTTGTTTTGTGTTTAGGTGTGTTTAGGTCCATGTATCTGTGCGTGAGTTGTGAGTATTTGAAATTGTGTTAACATTTTAAAATGGATATTTAACAATATCCAAAAAATGGTTACGGAGGCAGCGAGCCAACGAAAAACTGAGCGTACTCGGTAACCATATAAAATGTATTTGGTAAAGGTATCCCAACTAAAGGACAATCACAGGAAATAATATGTTCTGTGATAGAATCAGTGCCATTTTCCCATTAGAATAAGTATCAATATTTCACAGGTATGTCTCTCTTGTTAACAGATATATTCTTGCATATTCTGTCCTTTGCATGCAGATGCATATACGCATATTGTATTCATATACGCATATAAATAATACCCGCCCTACAATGCAGATGCAACACTGTCGAGTTCGTATACAATTTTAAGGCGCTCTCCACGTGGTCACGATAATCGGCAACGTCGCCTCTCTCTCTCTCCCTCTCCCTCTCTCTCTCTCGCTAAGTGTCAATTCCTTTCTTCTTTGGCAACGAGTATAGGTAATCCACATTTTATACTACTTTGGTGCGACCAACAGGTCATATAAGCAAACTTCCTGTTGACGACCACGTGGTACTCTTACTTCATATTATGAAAAACTGACAGAAATGGAGCTAAGGCTAGAGTTACATATTTTCAACACGGATTTCAGTGGAACGGTACTCGGGTAAAGTTTCTAATCGCAAAACCTAAGCACCATGTGATGAAGTTTGAATTGTCGTCACCGAACACATCATGGAGTTTCATCACTACACCATATTCCACCACACACAGACGTATACGGACAACACCACAAGGAATCATTCCGCCACTTTCGAAGATGGGAGCAATAAGCCTCTGAAACCCGTCAAGTTGTATACCATGTAAGTGATGTTAAGTGTTTCACATCACTATTACTAGCGTATCCATATTTTATACTAGATTCGTGTGACTAAATGGTCATATAAGAAACTTCCTTCTTGTCGACCACGTGGTACTTTTACTTATTTTATGAAATATTGACGAAAATGTCGGCAAGACCAGAGTTACATAATTTCAATACAGAAGTCGTTGGAGCAATACTTGGGAAAGGTTGTTAATCACAAAGCATAAACAGCATGTTATGAACTTTAAAAGCCACAACCGAACACAGTATGGAGTTTAATCACTACACCAGGTTCCATCACACACAGATGCATTCGGGACAACTCCACGAGGAACCAGTCGATCACCTTTACAGATGGAGGAAATTAGTCCCTGAAACTGGTCAAGTTGCAAAACATGTAAGTGATGAGAGGTGTTTCAATACCGGCACAAATTTTCTATATAATTTCAAATTTACATCATTTTACTAAACTATCCATACTTTATACTAGTCGACCTCCATGGTATAGTGGTTACCATGCTAGCCTTCAGCTCCCGAGATCGCGGGTTAAAACCCGGCGGAGGGCGATGGATTTTCTCGGGCGTAAAAATCCTTAGCATGGCTTCCTCCGGAGAGAAAGAAAAGCCGGTGGTTACGTGTCGTAGATTTACGGCACGTAAAAGAACCTCAAGGCTGATAGAGACGCCTCTGAGCAAAATTTCCGGTATTTCATGCCCAATATAGATTGGGACGCTAAGGACCACAGCTGTTAAAGAGCGTCCATTTGTAAAACTCAATTAAAATTACAATTCAACATTTTATACCAATTTCGTGTGACTAACAGGTCAAGTTGTACAACCTCAACTTCCGTGTTGACGACTTCGTAATACTGTTACTTTATAATATGGAAAATCGGCGGAAATGGAGGTAAGACTAGTGTTACATAATTTCAACACAGAATTCCGTGGAACGATACTTGGGAAAAGTTATTAATCACAAAACATAAACACCGTGTGATGAATTTTGAATATCCGCCACAGAAACCACTATGAAGTTTAATCACTACATCAGATTCCACCACACACAGACGCATATGGGACAACACCACGAAGAACCTGTCAGCTACTTCCGATGTTGGGAGCAATTAGCTCCTGAAACCCGTCAAGTTGTAAAACATGTAAGTGATGATAAGTGTTTCAATTGCGGCTCAACGTTTCTATATAATTTAAAATTCACTTCACTGTTACTAGCTTATCCTTACTTTATACTAATGTCTTGTGGTTAACAGGTCATATAAGCAAGCTTCCCTATTGACGACCACGTGGTGTTTTTACTTCATATTATGCAATGTCGACGACCACGTGCTACTCTTACTTCATATTATAAAAATTGGTGGAAATGGAAGTAAGGCCACAGGTACAAAATTTCAACACAGAATATCGTGGAACGATATTTGGGAAACATTATTAATCACAAAACAGAAACACCATGTGATGAATTCTGAATTGCCGCTACTGAACTCACTATGGAGTTTAACCACTACATCAGATTTCACCACACAGAGACGCTTATGGGACAACACCACGAGGAACCAGTCAGCTACCTACTTTCGATGATGGGAGCAATTAGCTCCTGAAACCGGTCTAGTTGTAAAACATGCAGGTGATGTTAAGTGTTTCAATTGCGACTCAAGGTTTCTGTATAATTTCAAATTGTCATCACTGTTACTAGCTTATCCATATTTTATACTAATTTCGTGTAACTAACAGGTCAGCAGAATATATGGGAGAGACATGGCACAGAAATGCGTTTATATGGGAGAAATAGGGAAAACGAGGGTAGATGCGACGGTTCAAGGAGGAAAATGCGTTTATATGGGAGCGCTAGGCACTAAGCGGGTCAATGCTAGACTAGACAGGGTCTGGAGGAGGGGAATGCACTTTGTATGGGAGGTAAGAAATACGAGGAAAAGTGCTTAGCTAGACAGAGTTTGAGGTGTGAAGTAGGCGTTTATATGGGAAAGATAGGAAAAACGTGGACAGATGATAGGCCAGAAAGATGCTAAAGGAGGGATTATGGGCTTATATACAGGAGAGATAGGGAATGCGGGAAGACGTGATAGAAAAGACAGCACTTAATGGGTAGAATATGTCTTTTATATGGGAGAGCTAGCAAACCAAGCAGAGGTATTAGGCTAGGAGGCTTTGAATCACAGAGTACACGTTTATATGGAGACATGGAGGCAGATTCTAGGTTGAGAGAACCTTCAAGGAGGAAAATGCGTTTATGTGGGAGAGATAGGGAAAACGAGGGAGTTACGAGGTAGAGCAGGGGTTGAAAGAGGGAACAACCTTTATGTGTTAGAGATAGGGAATACGAGAAGAGGTAGTTAGTTAGACTGAGGTTGAGGAGTAGGATACGCGTTTATGTGGGGAAGATATGGAAAACGGAGAGAAATACCATGCTAGGAGAGAGTTGAAGGAGGCCAATGCACTTTATATGAGAGAGAAGGGAATGCGAGGAGAGGTGCTAATCTAGACAGAGGTTGAGGAGTAGAGTATGCGTTTATATGGGAAAATATAGGAAAACGGAAGAGAGGCTAGGGAGGTCAGTGTTCATGTATGTGTAATGTTCATCCATGCATAATATCATTTATACTCATTAACTTCAAGATTTAAATGCTAACAAAGGCTATATTGCGTTCTAACGTCCCGGCATCGGGCCTCTAAAAGGTTACACGCAGACCCTCGATCAAAGTATCCCGCCACGTGTATTTTGATTGATTAATGTAATTAAACGCTGCTCGTCGATCGATGAATACAATTATTCCAATTAAGCATTTTTAGTGTTACAGTATAAAGAGTAATTCGGATAATATCGTATATATATATATATATATATATATAAGGTAAACCGGTTAGTATCACAAGTGTTCATGGTAAATCAGAGCAGGGATTCGTACCAGAGCTATTTAAGGTAATTTTTATATGATTCCGGTAGTATGTCGGGTATTTAATCATTTTAACAGGTAACTAGATAGAGTCACAGGTATTCACGGTAATATAGAGAGTAATTAGTTTACAAACATCTCTCATTCGACGTTACAACACTTTTATATACTTTTTTCTAAATCTTACAAACTTTTAATATGTTAAACAGTTAGTGTGTCAGACAGAGAGGGACAAACTGCATATTGACATACAGTGAAGGTATATAGAAGTATTCTAAACTAACCCCACACCGAACGCCCTAACCTATCCCTACCTAGACATCCCATCGTCTATTCAATCTTATCATCATCTAACCTAACCAACGTAACAAGACGTAGCACCACGTAACATACCATGTAACAAGAAGTAACACTGCGTAACATAACCACGTAACAAGACGTAACGTAACCAACAATAAACACGTAACCACGTGACAAGACGTAACACCGCATAAAATAGCCACGTAACAAGCCGTCACACTACTTAACATAGCTACGTAACCACGTGACAAGAAGTAACATCACATAACAAGACGAAACACCACGCATCATAACCACGTGACAAGACATAACATAAGCTCGTAACCACGTGACAAGACGTAACACCGCGTAACATAACCACGTAACAAGACATCACACTACGTAACATAGACACGTAATCACGTGACAAGACGTAACATCACGTAACAAGACGTAACACCAGGTATCATAACCACGTAACATGACTAACACCCTGTGATAGGACGTTACCAGAAATGTAACAAGACGTAACACCACCTAATCTCCCTAACCAGAGATAACCTCGAGTTTCTTTTAGTGAAATTGCGGCGTTTTATTCAGGTTTTATTATTTGAGAGTCTTAATTGAAATGTTTTACATCAACATATCTTCATTTTAGTTCGTTGTAAGCGCCTCTCCCCTTTATCTAGGCTTGACACTAGCACTAGGATTGCTCCTAATGGCAGGGTTAACGCCTACCCTTCCATCTTATTCTTCTTTCTTTATCAGGTGTCTGCTAGGTGTATACACATCACATGGACAAACTTCCATTTTTTTAAATTGTAGACTCACTGAGCAAATCTTCATCCTTAACTTACATTCTCTTAAGCACTATTTGTAATGCCCATATGCATATGTCACTATTCCATCCTCGGCAATAACTCTTTTGTCATCAAATGTAGTCAATGTAATTTTATTCACTTGCACTGTGCTAACAGCATACTCCCGAGACAGGATCAGATTTATGGGGGTTCTGATGATTTCACGGGTTTTAAGACAGTGTATATATCGATCAAATGTAATGTACTGCTTAATTGCACTACGTTTTATGCCTTTAATCTTTTTTATCATTGAGGCGTGGATATCTAGTGCATACATCTTAGGTCGTAGTCCGACAAAGCGTTGGATGATTTTACAATTAGTCTTATCTTTAAATTTTCCCAACACCTTTTTGTTCTAAGTGGAGTGACATATATGGTTGACAGGATAATCAGATGTATCCAGGTGTTCGAGAATAAGTAGCTTGTCCTAGTACACATCTTCAGTTGTCACACGATGAATGAACGAATCAGTGTCCATATACATAAGCTTCAGGTTTTCAGCTCCATAATACGGTAACAACACATCATAGGGATAGTGATACATTAATGGAGATGTCCAACACACTCATACCGATGTATATAAGCTTGTTAAACACAATCTGTCGGGATTCCATATGAACAGCAGCTAGGTTGGTAGCATATATTGTTCGATCGATAAACATAGGCTAAGCAATCAACTTTTCCAGGGTCTTCTCATTTGTAACCAGGTATATCCATACGATTACGCAGGTTCTCCACAGTTTTTCTGAACATAGCATTGTTGAACAGTTTGTAGAGGCCCTTCTCAAAATCATCCGCAGCCTGCTGTCGTAGTCTATTGTTAAATTCCACATACGGTTTTAATCACTGTGACTGTCGGAATTGTAGCACACGATGCATTTTTGTTAGCCGTAGTCCATGATTAAGAGCCTGCTTCAAGGTCATGTAATGTAATACATACTTCTTTCGAGGTCCAAGATGGGGTATCAGTTTCTTTGTACTCGAGTTCTTAGGCTTCATACACTCAGGCAGGAAATGTAGATCGTCGTGTAGATCGTGAAGTTTTGCAGGATATTCGATGTCGACGTCTAATATGTATCCATGAGTATCATCCTCTTGTAGTCTTTCTACGTCGATTTTTTCAAATGCCACCCACTCAAATCCACCATAAGGGAGGGCGTGGCACATAACCCAACCATATTTGTTATTGGCGTCCTCATATGTAATAAATTGGGTCGGTCTTGACGGATCATACTTCTCCATGTAGACGTTGTTTGCTTCGGCATACCCGTGGGAAACTTTACATAAACCTCCTCTTATGCCTGATTCCACCAAGGGAAATCGGTCATGATCCTGTAAACATTCCAGCTGAATTACAGTATACAGCAACATGGCGTCCCATGTAAGTACCAAGAGGTGAAATAGTGGGGATGCTCGAATTTGTGTATTTTGAGGGTTTGATCTTTAAATGTCTCAAAGACATCGCTAGTAGAAGCGCATCAGAGCTTAAGTAAAGTTCGCTGTACTCGTGCAGGTTTCTTACATTAAACAGCTCCCATACATTTATTACATGATCGTAGTCAACATCACTAATTTCTTCTTCATTTAATCTATTGTAGAAGGACTGCTTAGGAGGCAAGCAGGTTTCGTTCAAAACATCCCATGAAGTGACGTAATCGTAGGGAAATACTCCTTTACGAGTCATCAACTTCAACTTGTCTTCTCCGAATTGTTTCAGTGTTTCAGAATACGATGTTAGATTTTTCACCAGCTTATCCAAGCTTGTACTGAGAAACCAAAAGCTATCCACAAACCGAAGCTTTATATCTCCTACATACTTGGAGAATAATATATAGCGTTCTTCACAGCTAGGAATTCCACCAGCTCACTTGTACATCCCAGCTCCTTAACAATGAAGTGTGAATCATACCCACTGAGATTGTGCATGAAGACGTAAATATATTTAGGTGTTTTGCAGGCTAAATTACATTCATTATGTAAACTTTCACGATATGCACCACTGATGTGGTCATGGTCACGTACTTTCTAGCTCTCTTCAGTTAAGCTTTTTCCACACAAGTAGCATACTGTAGAGGAGTTTAAATCCATCTGCTGTTGATCTGTAAGTTTCAAAGGTATGCCAGATTTGTATATATTATTAATTTCCTTTGCAAGGATCGAAAGGTATTCCATAAACTTCTGAGCAGCATCAACACCACGATATACATAGGGATGCTTAGGAAGACCAGTTTCCAGATGTTCAACGTTGGATGACTACTTAACGTAAACGCAAGAACTCATGGGTACATGCTAGTGATAAGGGGTTGTATATGAAGTTTCAGGATTGGGTATACATGTATGACATGCGGCGAGAATGCTTTCAAAGTCTGTGTAGTTGACGTAAGGTAGTTTCAACATCCTTTCAAAATTTTTAAACTGTACAATGGATTTCTCCTTGGTAGGCATAACTACCCTTGCAACATCATGTTGATTACAGATGGCACCATATTCTTGTAGTTTTTCCAGTCCACTGCGTCCATATTGATCATCAAAATGGGCAAAACAACGCTTACAGGTATAAACACGTCCATTACGCATAGTTTTCTGACGTGAATAAGTTTTTCAAAATTCTTTATATAAACGCAGTGATGTTTTCCACTACTGTCACTCAATAGTAGGAGGTCACGGTGTTCAGGTAGTTCAGTCTCAGCGACCTTTATTGGAATACACTTCATGCTTCTTATCAAGGCCGAAGACGTTAATAGACACCGTGTTAAACTTCTCAATTTTAGATATTTGAGAAAGTGGAGTTGGATAAGTAACACAGCTGAAGTCATATTTATTTTTAAGTTGTTCGTATTTGTTCACGCGTTGTGCATTCTTCTCAACAAATCTGTCTAACACAGAATACATAAAGCATAGCTCATCAGCATAATTGTGGATGTTAATGCAGGCTTTTCTTGCAACAACAAATGGAGGCAGGGTTATCTAGCTACTTCCTTGTAACGGACTGTACTTGTTAATACGAAGACGAACCCCTTCCACAGCAAGCAGAGCCCAGTTGCTGCCCTTAAGTTGTGATTCCTCCATTTCAGTAACCAGTTTCTTCATTTTCGTTTCCAGCATAGAGTCCACATCCGTTTCTAGGAAAACAGCTTGATTCGGGTTTTAAATGTTTTGTCGCAGGTTTCTCCGATACTGTTAGCAATTCTACACTCAGCCAGCAGATTAATTTTCACACTCTTGTGAATACCAAGCTCTTTATGTACAGCCTGGATTGTCCGCTGTTTTGCCTCATGCAGGTACATATTCAGATCCTTGGTTGATTCACAGCATAAAAATATGATTTCAAGCGTCCATCGAATGAAGCTTCATATTCTTTCATGTCGCAGTCCTCCATTGTAGAAAATAACTCTTGTTTAGTAGGTTCTAATCTACGTTTCTTCTTAGGGCTGCTTATTTCGCACGTATCTTCATGTCGTCGACCCTTATAACTCTCTTTGAAGGTTACATTACAATATTTACATTTGAAGAGCTTCTTACAACGTAGCTCGTGCCGTCTTTTATCATACCCTAGAAATGTCTTTCCACATTTACCACAAGAATATCCTAATGCACTAGGAATGATATCCTTATATGAGGACATATTCATCTTTACTTTGATGTAATAACGTATTAACCTTTCTTCAAGGAAATGTACGCCTCTTAACCTTGATAAAACTCTAGAAAGCCGATTATTTTCTGAGAGAACAACGATGATGACACCTCGGAGATAATTAGCAGAATGAAGTCCAATGCTCGAGATCACCCTATTTATAAAGGAGGCACGAACCATGTTTAGATCAATTATATAACGTATTAATCCTTCTTCAAGGAAATGTACACTTCTTCACCTTGATAACACTTTAGAAAGCCGATTATTTTCTGAGAGAACAACGATGTTGACACCTCGGAGATGATTAGCAGAATGAAGTCCAACGCGACATGAAGATGCGTGCGAAATAAACAGCCCTGAGAATAAACGTAGATTAGAACCTACTAAACAAGAGTTATTTTCTACAATGGAGGAGTACGACATGAAAGAATATGAGGCTTCATTCGATGGACGCTTGAAATCATATTTTTATGCTGTGAATCAACCAAGGATCTGAATATGTACCTGCATGAGGCAAAACAGCGGACAATCCAGGCTGTACATAAAGAGCTTGGTATTCACAAGAGTGTGAAAATTAATCTGCTGGCTGAGTGTAGAATTGCTAACAGTATCGGAGAAACCTGCGACAAAACATTTAAAACCCGAATCAAGCTGTTTTCCTAGAAACGGATCTGGACTCTATGCTGGAAACGAAAATGAAGAAACTGGTTACTGAAATGGAGGAATCACAACTTAAGGGCAGCAACTGGGCTCTGCTTGCTGTGGAAGGGGTTCGTCTTCGTATTAACAGGTACAGTCCGTTACGAGGAAGTAGCTAGATACCCCTGCCTCCATTTGTTGTTGCAAGAAAAGCCTGCATTAACATCCACAATTATGCTGATGAGCTATGCTTTATGTATTCTATGTTAGACAGATTTGTTGAGAAGAATGCACAACGCGTGAACGAATACGAACAACTTAAAAATAAATATGATTTCAGCTGTGCTACTTATCCAACTCCACTTTCTCAAATATCTAAAATTGAGAAGCTTAACAGGATGTCTATCAACGTCTTCGGCCTTAATGAGAAGCATGAAATGTATCCAATAAAGGTCACTGAGACTGAACTACCTGAACACCGTGACCTCCTACTATTGAGTGACAGTAGTGGAAAATATCACTACGTTTATATAAAGAATTTTGAAAAACGTATTCGACGTCAGAAGACTGCGTAATGGGCGTGTTTAAACCTGTAAGCGTTCTTTTACCCATTTTGATGATCGATATGGACGCAGTGGACTGGAAAAACTACAAGAACATGCTGCCACCTGTAATCATCATAATGTTGCAAGGTCAGTTATGCCTACCAAGGAGAAATCCATTGTACAGTTTAAAAATTTTGAAAGGATGTTGAAACTACCTTACGTCAACTACACAGACTTTGGAAGCATTCTCGCCGCATGTCATACATGTATACCCAATCCTGAAACTTCATATACAACCCCTTATCAGCAGCCTGTACCCATGAGTTTCTGCATTTACGTTAAACAGTCATCCAACATTGAACATCTGGAAACTGGTCTTTCTAAGCTCCATATGTATATCGTGGTGTTGATGCTGCTCAGAAGTTTATGGAATACCTTTCGTTCCTTGAAAAGGAAATTAATAATATATATACAAATCTGTGATACCTCTAAAACTTACAGATCAGCAGCAGATGGATTTAAACTCCTCTACAGTATGCTTCTTGTGTGGAAACAACTTTACTGAATTGAACTACAAAGTACGTGACCATGACCACATCAGTGGTGAATATCGTGGAAGTCTACATAATGAATGTAATTTAGCCTACAAAACACCTAAATATATTTAAGTCTTCATGCACAATCTCAGTGGGTATGACCCACACTTCATTGTTAAAGAGCTGGGATGTACACGTGAGCTGTTGGAAGTAATTCCTAGCTGTGAAGAATGCTATATATCATTCTCCAAGTACGTAGGAGATATAAAGCTTCAGTTTATGGATAGCTCTCGGTTTCTCAGTACAAGCTTGGATAAGCTGGTGAAAAATCTAACATCGTATCCTGAAACACTGAAACAATTCGGAGAAGACAATTTGAAGTTGATGACTCGTATTATAGCATTTCTCTATGATTACGTCATTTCATGGGATGTTTTGAGCGAAATCTACAATACATTAATACAATAGATTAAATGAAGAAGAAATTAGTGATGTTGACTACGATAATGTAATAAATGTATGGGAGCTGTTTAATGTAAGAAACTTGGACGAGTACAGCTCTCATGTACTTTTCTAGCTGATGTCTTTGAGATATTTTGAGATCAAACCCTCAAAACACACAAATTCTACCCAGCCCATTATTTAACCCCTCCAGGACTTACATGCGACGCCATGTTGTTGTATACTGGAATTCATCTGGAATTGATACAGCATCATGACCAATTATTCATGGTGGAATCCGGCATAAAAGGATGTTTATGTAAAGTTTCCCACCGGTTTGCCGAAGGAAACAGCGCCTACATGGAGAAGTATGATCCGTCAAGACCAACCCAATTTATTACATATGAGGACGCCAATAACAAATATGGTTGGGTTATGTGCCACGCCCTCCCTTATGGTGGATTTGAGTGGGTGGCATTTGAAAAAATCAACTTAGAAAGACTGCAAGAGGATGATACTCATGGATACATATTAGACGTCGACATCGAATATCCTGCAAAACTTCACGATCTACACGACGATCTACATTTCCTGCCTGAGTGTATGAAGCCTAAGAACTCGAGTACAAAGAAACTGATACCCCATCTTGGACCTCGAAAGAAGTATGTATTACATTACATGACCTTGAAGCAGGCTCTTAATCATGGACTACGGCTAACAAAAATGCATCGTGTGCTACAATTCCGACAGTCACAGTGATTAAAACCTTATGTGGAATTTAACAACAGACTACGACAGCAGGCTGCGGATGATTTTGAGAAGGGCCTCTACAAACTGTTCAACAATGCTATGTTCAGAAAAACTGTGGAGAACCTGCGTAATCGTATGGATATACCTGGTTACAAATGAGAAGACCCTGGAAAAGTTGATTGCTTAGCCTATGTTTATCGATCGAACAATATATGCTACCAACCTAGCTGCTGTTCATATGGAATCCCGACAGATTGTGTTTAACAAGCTTATATACATCGGTATGAGTGTGTTGGACATCTCCATTAATGTATCACTATCCCTATGATGTGTTGTTACCGTATTATGGAGCTGAAAACCTGAAGCTTATGTATATGGACACTGATTCGTTCATTCATCGTGTGACAACTGAAGATGTGTACTAGGACAAGCTACTTATTCTCGAACACCTGGATACATCTGATTATCCTGTCAACCATATATGTCACTCCACTTAGAACAAAAAGGTGTTGGGAAAATTTAAAGATAAGACTAATTGTAAAATCATCCAACGCTTTGTCGGACTACGACCTAAGATGTATGTACTAGATATCCACGCCTCAATGATAAAAAAGATTAAAGGCATAAAACGTAGTGCAATTAAGCAGTACATTACATTTGATCGATATATACACTGTCTTAAAACCCGTGAAATCATCAGAACCCCCATAAATCTGATCCTGTCTCGGGAGTATGCTGTTAGCACAGTGCAAGTGAATAAAATTACATTGACTACGTATGATGACAAAAGAGTTATTGCCGAGGATGGAATAACGACATATGCATATGGGTATTACAAATAGTGCTTAAGAGAATGTAAGTTAAGGATGAAGATTATCTCCGTGAGTCTACAATTTAAAAAAAATGGACGTTTGTCCATGTGATGTGTATACAACTAGCAGACACCTGATAAAGAAAGAAGAATAAGATGGAAGGGGAGGCGCTAACCCTGCCATTAGGAGCAATCCTAGTGCTAGTCTCAAGCCTAGATAAAGGAGAGAGGCGCTTACAACGAACTAAAATGAAGATATGTTGATGTAAAACATTTAAATTAAGACTCTCAAATAATAAAACCTGAATAAAACGCCGCAATTTCATTAAGAGAAACTCGAGGTTCTCTCTGGTTAGGGAGATTCGGTGGTGTTACGTCTTGTTACATTTCTGGTAACGTCCTATCACAGGGTGTTACGTCATGTTACGTGGTTATGATACCTGGTATTACGTCTTGTTACGTCTTGTCACGTGATTATGTGTCTATGTTACGTAGTGTGACGTCTTGTTACGTGGTTATGTTACGCGGTGTTACGTCTTGTTACGTGGTTACGTGCTTATGTTTGGTTACGTTACGTCTTGTTACGTGGTGCTATGTCTTGTTACTTTGGTTAGGTTAGATGATGATAAGATTGAATAGACGATGAGAAGTCTAGTTAGGGATAGGTTAGGTCGTTCGGTGTGGGGATAGTTTAGAATATTTCTATATACCTTCACTGTAAACGAATATGCAGTTTATCCCTCTCCATCTCGCACACTAATTGTTTAACACATAAAAGTTTGTAAGATTTAGAAAAAGGTATATTAAAGTGTTGTAACGTGGGATGAGAAATGTTTATAATCTAATTACTCTCTATGTTATCGCAAATACATGTGACTCTACCTGAGTTACCTGTTAAAATGACTTAAATACCCGACATGCTACCCGAATTATACGAAAATTGCCTTAATAGCTCTGGTACGAATCGCTGCTCTGAATTGCTATGAATACTTGTGATACTACCCGGTTTACCCTACATAACTACGATACTATCCGAATTACTCTTTATACTGTAGCAATAAAAATGCTTAATTGGAATAATTATATTCATCAATCGACGAGCAGCGTTTAATTACATTAATCAATCAAAATACACAGGTGGGGTACTTCGATCGAGGGTCTGCGTGCAGCCTTTTAGAGGCCCGATCCCGGGACGTTAGAACGCAATATAGCCTTTGTTAGCATTTAAATCTTGAAGTTAATGAGTATAAATTATATTATGCATGGATGAACATTACACATACATGAACACTGATCTCCCTAGCCTCTCTTCCGTTTTCCTATATTTTCCCTTATAAACGCATACTCTACTCCTCAACCTCTGTCTAGATTAGCACCTTTCCTCGCATTCCCTCCTCTTTCATATAAAGTGCTTTGCCCTCCTTCAACTCTCTCCTAGCATGGTATTTCTCTCCGTTTTCCATATCTTCCCCACATAAACGCGTATCCTACACCTCAACCTCAGTCTAATTAACTACCTCTTCTCGTATTCCCTATCTCTAACACATTAAGGGTGTTCCCTCCTTCAACCCCTGCTCTACCTCGAAACTCCCTCGTTTTCCCTATATCCCCCATATAAACGCATTTTCCTCCTTGAAGGTTCTCTCAACCTAGAATCTGCCTCCATGTCTCCATATAAACGTGTACTCTGTGATTCAAAGCCTCCTAGCCTAATACCTCTGCTTGGTTTGCTAGCTCTCCCATATAAAAGACATATTCTACCCATTAAGTGCTGTCTTCTCTATCACGTCTTCCCGCATTCCCTATCTCTCCTGTATATATGGCCATATTCGCTCCTTCAGTATCTATCTAGCCTATCATCTGTCCACGTTTCTCCTATCTTTCCCATATAAACGCCTACTCCACACCTCAAACTCTGTCTAGCCAAGCACTTTCCTCGTATTCCCTACCTCCCATACAAAGCGCATTCCCCTCCTCCAGACCCTGTCTAGCCTAGTATCGGGCCTCGTCTTCCTTATCTCTCGGATAAACGTATTTTCCTTGAACGCTCCTCCAACCCTGCTACTCCCATCGTTTCCGTCGTCTCCCCACATAAACGCATACTCTGTCATTCAAACCCTCCTAGCCTAACACCTCTCCTCGGTTTGCTATCTCTCCCATATAAAGTCATATTCTACGCTTCAAGTCCTGTCTAGTCTAGCATCTCTCCTCGTATTCCCTATCTCTCCCGTATAAAGCGTATCTCACCCTCCTTCAGCATCTGTATAGCCTATTATCTGTGCACATTTTCCCACATCTTTCCCATATAAACGCATACTTCATACCTCAAATATCTGTCTAGCACTTCGCGTATTTCCCACCTCTCTCATATAAAGTACGTTCCGCTCCTTCAGCACCTGTCTAGCCTAGCATCGACCCTCGCAGTCCCTATCTCTCCCATATAAACGCATTTTCCTCCTTGAACAGTCGCATCTACCCTCGTTTTCCCTATCTCTCCCATATAAACGCATTTCTGTGCCAGGTTTCTCCTGTATATTCTCCTAAGGTCATATAAGCAAACTTCCGTGTTGACAACAACGTCCTACTGTCCTTTCATATTATAAAAAAATTGCCGGAAATGGAGGGAAGACTGGAGTTACATAATTTCAAAACAGATTTCAGTTAAAGGATACTTGGGAAAGGTTATTAATCACAAAACATAAACACCATATGATGAATTTTGAATTGCTGCCACCGAAACCATAATGGAGCATAATCACTACGCCAGATTCTACCACACACAGACGCATATGGGACAACACCACAAGGAACCAGTCGGCCACTTCCGATGATAGCAATTAGTACCTGAAACCTGTCAAGTTGTAAAACATGTGGGTGATGTTAAGTGTTTCAATTTCGACTCAAAGTTCCTATATAACATTAAATTACATCACGGTTACTAGCTAACCGAATTTTATACTACGTTCGTGTGACTAACAGGTCATATAAACAAGCTTCCATGTTGTCGACCACGTGGTACTGTGACTTCATATAAAAATTGGCGGAAATGGAGGTAAGACTACCGTTATAAAATTTGAACATACAATTCAGTGGAAGGCTACGCAGGAAAAGTTTTTAATCGCAAAACCTAAACACCAAGTAATGAAACTTGAACTGCCGCCACCGAACACATCATGAAGTTTGATCACTACGCCATATACCACCAGACAAAAAAGTATACCTACGGGACAACACCGCAAGGAACCATTCGGCTACTTTCGAAGATTGGAGCAATTAGCCTCTGAAACCGGTCAAGTTGTAAACCATGTAAGTGATGTTAAGTGTTTCAATTCCGACTCAAACTTTGTATGTAATTTCAAATTCACATTCCTATTACCAGCTTATCCATACCTTATACTAATTTCGTGTGATTAACAGGTCATATAAGCAAACATCCTTCCTGTCGACAGCGTGGTACTGTTACTTCATGTTATGAAATATTGGCGGAAATGTAGGTAAGAGTAGAGTTACCTAATATCAATACAGAAATCATTGGAACGATACTTGCAAGATGTTATTAATCACAAAACATAAACACTATGTGATGGATTTTATAAGCCGCAACCGAACACTCTTTGGAGTTCAATCACTACACCATATTCCACTAGGAACAGAGGAATACGGGACCACACCACAAGGAACCATTCAGCCACTTCCGATGATGGGGCAAGTAGCTCCTAAAACCGGTCAAGTTGTGAAACATGTACCTGATGTTAAGTGTTTCAATCCCGACAAAAAGTTTTTATATAATTTCAAATTCACATCACTGTTACAAGCTTATCCATATTCTATACTAATTTCGTGTGACTAGTTCATATATGCAAACTTCCGTGTTGACAACCACGTGGTACTGTTACTTAATATTATAAAAAGTTGTCGGAAATGGAACTAAGACTAGAGTTACATAATTTCAACAGAGAATTCCGTAGAACGATACTTGGAAAAGTTATTAATCGCAAAACGTAAACACATTTGATGAATTTTGAATTGCCGCCACCGTCCACATTATGGAGTTTAATCACTACACGAGTGTCCACCACACACAGACGCATACGCGACCATACCATGAGGAACAAGTTGACCACTTCCGATGACGGGAGCAATTAGCTCCTGAAACCGGACAAAGGTTAAAACATGCAGCTGACGTTATGTGTTTCAATCCCTACTCAAATTTTCTATATAATTTCAAATTCACATTACTATTACTAGCTTATCCATATTTTATATAATTTTCGTGTGACTAACAGGTCATATAAGCAAACTTCCGTGTTGACGATCACGTGGTACTGCTGCTTCATATTATACAAAATTGGCGGAAATGGAAGTAAGACTAGAGTTACATAATTTCAACACATAATTCCGTGGAACGATACTTGGGAAAAGTTATTAAAGACAAAAACCTAACACCATGTGATGAATTTTGTATTGCCGCCACCGAAGCCATTATGCAGTGTAATCACTACTCCAGAGTCCACCACACTCAGTCGCATAGGGACAACACTACGAGGAACCAGTCGGCCACTTCTGATCATGGGAGCCAGGGGGGTCTCTTCCCGCACCGTTTTCGCTTGTTCTGCTTTTGGTCCGCCTGCTGCATGACGTCATCGAGAGTGAAGTTTTAGCCAGCCAGTATTCTGCACCGTACTTTTCGGCATGAAAGTTCGGATAATATTCTCGTTATACGATTTGATTCGATCCTACACTACTTGAAGCAAAATCGCATCCATAAACTAGACTTAGTCTTGGAAATAATAAGCACAAACCTGTCTTTTTACAGTTAAATACGCAACTGGCGCCAATTTCGTTTCCCCTTGAAATATTCGCTAAAAAGCTGTCGATATATGAAAGTTGGTCTTCAGGGATGACTTACAGCATATATGTTATTCAAAGATATTTGTCATATTAAAGTTGTTCAGAAGTTCTAAGTTGCAAGCTTTAAAACCATTTTTCTTACTTTATGCTGTTGCTCGACTTTAATTATATTATGTTAAAGAAAACCAATGACGCATTATTCGGCCAATTTTAGCAACGAAAATAAAATATATTCAACGCTATACGCTATCGGGTCTTAAACTTTGATTCGAAATTAAATTGTATTGTTTTTTATGGATTTTGAAAAACGCAGCTTAATGAGGGAAACTGTATGTTAATCATGTTATTATGTAATATGATATAGCAGTTTTAAGCTGTAATGATAGCAGAAAACTTGATATATGTGCATTTTTTCCGAGACTTTCTTTTTAGGTAAAACATGAATAATCGACTTATACATATGAAACTGTGTACACATTCTGAAAAATAGTTATCTGTACGGAACGTCTTGCAAATATCCTCTAATTTTCAAATAGACTGAGTTTTAGACAGAATAGTGCACATTCTGAATGATGTGCTCAGAATTTGGATATTTTGGCATTATTATTTAGGCCGAAAATGTGCTTATATAAACCTAGTTTCTTAATTATTTCTAGTATAAAATTGTTTTACTTTTTTAATTAATTAATAATTAATTGTATATAGTTCCCATTTGATTCTCCATACTTGAAAGAGTGAGAACAAGGATGCGTCTAGCCGTAATATTTTGGTAGATATTAATTTTAGAACCACCTTTGTTGTATGCTTTAGTATACGCTCGCAGCTAATACCCTTAAAAAGCACACAAATTTAATGTTTTCACCCACGGGGAAGTAGGTTTTGTTAAAAGGAGGTGTATTAGTGAATTACACTGGCGATCACTGAAACAAGTTACACTGACCTTTTTAAAGGGAGGCAGGTCTAAGGAACTGCCAATTGTATTTGGGTACATATATTATTTAGTATTTATGCAAGGAAAATCCAATAAGTTACTAGTTTCTTAGTTTTCGTTATTTTGTATAAAACATGGACACATTTCACGCCAAACTGGCAGGAGAGGCTTTACGAAACAAATCAATATTTTGTGAGCAAATATAGGGGAGATGAACGTAAATACACGAGAGGAAATAAGGTCAGAGCGGTGGCTTATAAGTAAGGCCCGGATTTTGATGACTTTTTTTAATCAATGATGACAATTTTTTAAAAAAAGGAGTATATTTGTTTTCAAATGACTTAGTAATTACAAAAAAAATGATCTAAAATGAGGTTTATTTGATTTACGAAAATTAGTGTACATAAAGTTATAACTTAATTTATATATGCATATAACTCCTATACAAGTAGAAAAAATAGGTAAAAGAGTAGTGAAAATCTCTCCTTTTCAGATTCTCCAAACAAGAACATAGAACAAATATATATTCAATTAATTTTCTAACTCATTGTGTTTTGAAACAGGGCTTACAAAAGTATAGCATTAACCCTTTTGAAAACTCAGATTATGCAATATGCATTGCGAATGAAGAGGACTTCACAGCCTATGCCATACATAAATAAGAACATTAGCAACCTGACTCTACGCACTTATTAACGCAAAAAAGGGAAAACTGACCTTCTCGTCCCTAATTTTAGACATGAATTCATAACAGTAATTATACCTGTTTCCCTGACAATAACCATCCCTCCACCCTCAAGGAACTCTTTCCACACCAATCAAAAATCTTTATATACTCTATTCTTATGCAAGGAAATTATCAAATAAAGAGGCAAAGGACAAGGAAATTACAAATTAATGATGTAAAATCGAAAGAAAGATGATACAAAATAGAAAATGGTATGAAACTTGAAACTACCAAAATGATCTTATATATTCTTAATATGGGACTCAGGATAAGGATTTATGTACACTTAAGCAATACCTTTATTGCAAGAATTAAAGATGGCATGTCATCAGAATCCGGGCCGTGCTTATATGATACTTGGTCTTCAAATAGCTTCTGCTCACAATTATGCTGTTTAATAGGTATTCCTGAGGAATATAAAGAACTTCCTTTTTGGCAGGTAGGCCGACTCATATGTCTGCACATGAAAATACATGTAATGCGGGCCAAAGGTATTCTTTCCTAAAAATGGCAAGCTTTTCCAGGTATATAATCCTTTACAGAAACACAGTGGATACAAGTGTTTGGAGACGGAACACCCGAAGGTAAACGGACGTGTCCGGAGCTTCCAGAGCGAATAGCGCGACCTCTGCCATGCTGATTGCTGAGGCGTGAAACTAAGATGGAAGTCAGCTAATAAAATAGCAATGCCGAAAATATAAAAATAAAGCTGAATTTACGTATCAACGAGCAATTGTGTAAATGTAGGAGTTTATAGTGATACCGGCTAAATTTTCATACTTTTGCCCACCTAAATTAGGAATAAGGAAGTGAAAAATAATGAAATAAATTACCTTACGAGTGAGTTTAGAACATGATGTGGTCTCTCCAATATCTGGTGCTCACCTACCCACCCGTTTTAGGTGTTTCACTTATATAGGCAAATAGCGTGAGGAAGCCAACAAACGTAGCCATTTTTCCATGCAAAGTGGGTACTGCCAACCTAAATAAGAAGTGAACTGCACTGAATATGCGATGTGCTGTTGTTTCTGCGAACGTGAATCATTCGAGTTTTACGCTCTGTCGTCTGTCGTCGCTTCGCAGTTGCTATCGGCCGCAACTTGCTACACTCCTCTCCTAAAAACATCCCTCGGTTACGCTTTGAGGCTGAGGGCCCTCAATCTCTCGGCTACGCTTTGAGGCTGAGTATCTTACCGGCTTCGGAGGCATTATTCATATGTTGGCAGCATTACATTAGAGCAAGCGTAAGACCTAATGCGGGCAAAAGTGACACAATGCAGGCAAAAGTATGACAATTTACCCGTTTATCTGCTCACGTACTGTCGAATGTTTACCACAGAACAGCAAAGTATTAGAAGTGCAACTCTCATGTTAAACGTTGGAAACACGAGGGCGATCGCAGCGTGAGTAGTGATCTGGGATGGAACTAAACTATGAAAAATCGTGCTCTCGGATGATGGCGTCACTCGTAACTACTACAGATGTATTTTTCATACCTGTTCCAATACTGTATCGCTACTGACGACGTACAAAGTTAATTACGTAAGCTTCAATAATCGTGATTGCACTTTGAGCTATGCATGTTTCTTTTTAAAGGAGTCTATTAAAGCTCACATAAAATAACTTGTCACTGTCATCTGTAGCAATACAATATTAGAACACAATTATGATCAGTTGAACACCTCACAGCTAGGCTAGTTGAAAAACACAACTTTTTATTCCTGTGTAACTTATTTAAATTATCCAATAGTCGGCGCATACATTGCTTTTTATATAATATTATTGGGGTTAATAGTGGTTGCTGAATGTTTCTATGTCATAATACATAATGGTCACATTTAAATTTTTTTAGAGTGAATGAGATCAAGCACCTTGCAATAATTTCTTCTGCATGCTTCATAGTAAAATCTTTTGCACTTAAACTGCCTCCATGGTTTGTTTGAACTTGCAACCAACCAACAGTAGGATGTGGAATTTGACAGGAAAATTGGAAGAATAACACATGTTTGACACTTGATATTTTATTCTACTCTAGATAGCACAATACAATTTGACATGAATAACTTAATTCCATTTCCTACAAAGAAACTTCTGCACACATTATATGCAATAGTATAGCTATTGTTTGTCATTCACTAAATCGCTATTAGCAGTGCAATAAATGTCATTAGCAAGTTTCACCACACCATTTAATACTATTAATATCATTGTCACTCTCTGTGCTCTTGAAGCACCATCACTGGACACAAATAGCCACAACTTAACTCCAACTTTCCATTGTGTACATCCTAGAATTAAATAGAACACACTTGTTTAAACTATCCTTAAAAGTAGGTTTCTGAAAAGAGAAATTGCTTACATTAAGGAAAAATTTGTGGTTACAAACACCTTGTGATCATATTACACACACTATCCACTGTGAACCAGAGTTCTCTCTGATGTAGACAAAGCATATGCTTCCTCTTGTCATGAAACTAAGCACTACGCTTACGCCAATGTCAATAGTTCCTTAAAACGTATTGTATCATGAAATATTGGAGTAGGAAAGGCATAGAACTACACATTTTATTGCGGTTATCGTAAGAACTCATTGTTAAAAGTAATGGATATATAATAACTGTTAAGAGATGACAAAATATGATTTTCTTAATTCTACCTGCTATTGCATTTACAATCAAAGAGTATCTTTTTGTTAATTACCAACTGTATGGATGACCGCTATTCTCTTGCCTATATGAGAAATGCAGCAATGAATTCGCAGCGGTGCTATCTGAGTACCAAATAAACTCTTTGCATAACACAGGAAATATGATAAGCAAACAATCATTCATAATACGCTAGCGCTCAGGTCAAAT
Source organism: Deroplatys truncata (assembly GCA_030765065.1). Classification (NCBI taxonomy): domain Eukaryota; kingdom Metazoa; phylum Arthropoda; class Insecta; order Mantodea; family Mantidae; genus Deroplatys; species Deroplatys truncata. Next base: position 498,202,061 of record CM060990.1, on the reverse strand, counting down.
CTTCGATTTTATCAGTTAGTGTTTGAGTTGCCATGACAAAGGAAGAAGTGCGTAGTGTGAATAAGCTGTTTTAACACAAAACTGGGAAACCGTTAAAAAGTGGCAAAAAAGTTTGGTTGATAAAGTGCTAAATGAGAAGGAAATAACACTTTTTATTGTAAAACCACCACCACTTTGTGTTACTTGAACAAAATAAAATTCAGTATATGCAAAGGATCCATGGATCTTTTCATTGAAGGTTCAATGAATCAGATCTTTTGAAGGATCCTTCGAACTGTTGTTTATAGTGCAATTTTAAACGCTTTTCATTAAAAAAATTAATAACCTTCTGTGAATTCAGAAAACTAAGATTATATATATATAAATAAACTAACCTAATGCTAACCTTCCATAAATTCAGAAACCTAAGCTTATATAAAAAAAACCTAACTTCCCATAGTACCTCGGATGCAATGCGCTGTATATGAAAAGCGTTTAAAATACTCAGTGTGTTAAAATGTTCACTATAAATAACAGATCAAAGGATCATTCAGAAGATCCAATTCATTGAAAAGATTCATGGAACCTTCACTGAAAAGAGCCATGGGTTGTTTGCATATACACAATAGTGCATGAGTATATACAATGAGACAAAAAATTCAATGCCATGCCTGGGATTCAAACCAGCAATCTTTAACTTGCCATACCACTGCTCTGCCATCTAAGACTTTCTCTACTCACAGTAAGGTATTTTCATAAGTATTCTACAAATGATTCATCATATATCGTGATCAACTTCATGTTTATCATATGTGTTAACTTAAAAGGCTTCAATACATTTAAGAAATATTAATGCCTATACATTTCCTATAATATCCTGCAACTTAATTACTACTGCACAATGTATCTTTAAGTGAAGGATTTTGTATCATCAAAATTGCTATAAAATTTAAATGGTAAAAAACAGACACGAAAGATTGAAACCACTTTGGAATTTCAAAGCCTCAGAGCACATACTGAAGCTGCTAATTTCACTCAAAACAAACACTTCAGTTATTCTTGGAAACAAACGCTTTTGAGCATCTGTAATAACAGATTACAAGGACATTAATTGTCAAAAAAGCTACCAGAATTTCTATTTTCATACACCATGCCCAGTTCAAAAAAGGACATAGTGGCAGTTAGATAAAAATGCCCAAAAGAGGGTGAATTACTGAAATATATGTGAATGTTATCAAATATCTTTCTTCCTTCTGTATTAGAAAATTTCATTTGGGCACTGTCTTAAAAGAATTATAGTATCATTGGCATGTTATCCTTGACAGTTAGTGTGTCAGTCCACCAATAATCCTACATTTTTTAATTATACACGTGTATCACTCGCATGATCTACATCTATGTGTTTGAATATTAGCACAGTAACATGCTAATTAATTTGCATTAAAGGTTGGTTTTACCTTACCTACTTTTGGCTGTGATCTCCACCCATCAATTATGAAGTGCAAACACGAAAATTAATCGTATATTCCACTGTCTGGATGACTCACAATATCTGAAAAGTAAATCAGAACAATATAAAATTCAGCAACACTAAGAAGCTCTTAAAAACTTAACCTTTCATCCAGCACTCTCATGCTGGAAACTTAATAACATACCTTCAGATTCTATGTCACCATTCGGGACTCGAACCACAACACTGGAAGGTATGTAAATCGTAGGCGTATCCCCTCTGTCTGGGCGGCTCAATGTATCTGAAAATTAATTCGTTATATAAAAATGTTGCTACACACAATAACCTATCAGTTTTCTACCTCATTCTACGAATATCACTGAAGTTAATAGAAAATACCAATATTACAACAAATATACATTCAATCAGAAATAGCGTAAATGTATTATTACCGTCTCGGCTTTGTTCCTGGTGAAAAAACTTCGGACGAAAACTTCCAGCTATAAAAATCTAAGATGGTTCCTTTCTTCGCGCCTGCCATTTAGTTCGTTACGAACTTCGAAACTTGAAACAGCCAATCAGAAAATTCGCCTTTCCCGCAAAAGTACAACTAGTGACACACCGTGTTCATGTGTGGAGTTAGTGCCCTCTGTTTCCACTTATCCAAGACAACCATCACCCCTATGTTGTTTACTACGAAATATGTTTATGTGTGCAAATGATCCACTCATGCTGCCAGATCTGATACTAGTAGAACAGCAACCGCCGTAATAGGTGTTAACGCATTGGCTCTTGCCGTGGGTGAATACTTGACAACACTGCGTAGTAGTTTATAACCTCCTAACATGCTTATCGTATCCACACGGCGAGCGTAAATATGATACGGACGCAGGAAAGTGTTGATGTTACACGTTCCTCTCGCTTGCCTTCTTCTCGTGGTCTATCAGTACATGTTGGTACTGACTGATGTCTTTTAAATGTTGATGTAGCAACTCAAATTATTAGGTAATATTTTCAATCTATGCCGTTAGGGCCAATGCATTGGAGAATTTTAAGGTTTTCTCAGAATCCACTTGGCAAGGCTTTTCTTTATTTTATTTTGTCACTCTCATGTCTTTATAAATCTGTAATGAGCATAAAGAATTTGTATGTGTAATTGAGGTTGTGAATGAATTGAATTTTGTTGATACATCATTAAAGAGAGGAACGACCAAAATTTTCCGTCTCTTAATATGCAAGACATTTTATAATACATAGATAACTCAGCCATTGTAACAACTTTTGAACAAGAAGCAACAAATTTCTATATCTATCGCTTGTCTTGATTATTTATAAAAGTGGTTATATTCTTTCACTGATCTCAAGTGTTTCAATTGGTTGCTGTTGAAAGAAACATCAACCTGGGGTGGGCATACAGAAGGCATTGTTACATATTTATGAAGCATGGTTACAACGTTGATGGCTCATTGGCATTCAACCAATCGGTGTGTTTAATAAACTTTGTAAAAGTAAAACTGAATGAGTCCCACTCTGGCGGTAATTTCATACAAAAACTAGCTACTGGCAAATGGGTGGAATTTTTCAGTTCTTGTAAGAACAGTGAGCAATATTCAGAACTATTAAAGATTGCTCAATTCTATTTCTGTTTGCCTGCCCATAATGCATTGATGGAAATGATTTTCTCCCTTATAAATGCACAATGGACAGATGACAGGAATAGGTTAAAAATTAAATCCATTGGAGCAATCCCGATGGTTCAATATAATTTGAAAAGCATGTCATGCTCGGTATTTCATGGCTATCTGATGCAAAACAATGTGTTGCTGAAGCAGATTTCATCTTTAGTAAAATGTGATTGGTGTAAGACTAAGAATGATAAATAAAATAACAAACTTACTGATGCATTCAAATATGACATTTGTAGCCCCTGCACATACCTACCTACCTACCTACCCACCCACCCACCCACCCACACCTACCTACCTACCTACCTACCTATCCACCCATCCACCCACCCACCTACCCACCTACCCACCCACACCCACACACACATACATACAAAGTTTTCAAAGTTACTGTGTGTAATTTATGAGCATATAAAATGAAGTGATAAATTACACGTTAGGATAGAGCCCTGAATTCTTAACTCACCTTTATGGCAACCCTAGTTCTGTCCTTGTCTACCAGGATAGTGAGGAAAGCCCATTGTACTAACCTTGGCTTTAAATGACCATTTCCTCACACCCTATTTTGCTTGCCAAAATCAGGTTGTTTGACAGAGAAAGTAACAGTGATGGTTTGCGACCGTGAGAGACGTAAATTCTTATTTTTGTAAGAGTATAAGGATAAATTAACAGCGTTATCAAACAAATTTGCGAAATGCCTTTAGAGTGTGAATGTTGCGTTTGCTGTTTTTATTGTGTTCGTGATATTTATTGCCGGTGTTGGAAAGAAAGGAAATCCTATAAAATCAGATGGCCGGAAAGTAATAGTTCATACGCATTGATACTTAAGCGATGAATGTGAAGTCTTAAAATGCGGAAAGCCAGCAATTTCAGCGACGAGTATAATCGAAAGAACTGCTACAGCTACAGATGTATCTTCTCCCACTGCTAAAAGGAGGCTAAAAGAACAAAATAAAGTGCAAGCAACTAGCCTTTTGGAGACTGGGGGAAATCGTCCCAATAGGGTGTACAAAAAGACAATCATTGACTCGTTTTGTGCCGCGATCACAAGCATGATTTATTCGTTGTATAGGACGGTTTTTCTACCTAGTTTAGTAGATATAAATAAGGCATTAAAAGAACACAACCTGTTCAATTGAAGCATAAGTACTCTAAGAAAAGTTTTGAGGAAAATAATTTTCAGGTTTGTAAAAAACGAAACGGGAGAAAATTCTTAATGGAAAGACTCGACATTGATTCGAAACGCTATACATTTTAACTGACAATGAAACAATTGGAATCCACTAGTCGTCCAATTATTTACCTGGATGAAACTTGAATTAATTTTAACCACACTAAAAGTAAAGTTTGGATTTGCAAAGGAGACGAGCTAAATTTCCCTCGAACTTCCATAGGAAAAGGTGAGCGTTTTATAATTTTACATGCAGGATGTTCAGCAAGTTTCATTCCCACCGCCTTATTGAGCTTTAAATCGAAATCTAGCATAGACTATCACGAAGAAATGTACAGTAAAGCTCTTAAGGACTTGCTTGTTAACCAATTATTACCAAACATTCCCTTCAACAGTGTCACTGTTCTCGATGATGCTTCCTATCGTTCTATAGAAACAAACAAGGCTCCTACTTCGGCATCCCTTAAATCAGAAATGTAGTCCTGGATCTGTGATAATAACAACATCGAATTTGACACATACTATACTAAAGTTGTATTATATGAACTTATAAAGTTGAAGAAGGCCGTCTCAAACTGTATCAAATATATCACATAGTAGAAGAGCATGGTCATACCGTCGTACGATTACCGCAGTATCATTGCGATTTAAGCGCGATGGAGCTGATATGGGCCCAGATAAAAAACGGTATTGCAATGCACAATACCTTGTTTAAGAACAACAATGTAAAGGAATTGTTTGATTGTGCATTGCAAAAAGTGTCCGTGGAAAACAGAAAAAAGCGTGCGAACGTGTGCAAAAACTTGAACAGTTTTACTGAAACAAGGACGGTTTAACAAATAAAATTAGTGATCGATTTGTAATAAATTTAGAAGACTCAGACGGTGACTGCGAAGAAGATTTTGGAAATACCCGATATAAAACAGGAGGAGGCATACCAATTACCAAACTGTTAGGAATACGCCACTGGCCCTTGTTCTTTTGAAGGAATTTCTATTCTACACCACTAGCCGACTGACCACAAAGTATAACAGAGACAGCTAGAGCAGGTGAGTATTCTCATTCTCTTTCCACAAAATGAGTGACAACTTAAGGTACATAGACTATAGCTACAGCGCCTAAGATAACGATAGTAGGTGTGAAAATAAAACACGGTAGTACGCGACATGGAGGGGATGAGTACAAAACAGTATTACACAGCTTCATCCTGTGAGTGTCATAAAGACAAATAAAGCCTTACAAATCAGAATGGACGGAAACTGAAAAGAGCCTGTAGAGTAAACCTGATACAACTGAGACAGAACGACAACAGTCACTGCAGAATATAAAGGGCAAGCAAAGAAAACGTACTTGAGATCCCCTACGTGACCACATATATACGTGTTGCATTCGCGACAGTGGATGCGCTGTAAATATGCCGGGGTCAAAGCCACACTTAATAAGGCGCGAAAGTAATACGAATAAGCAAGTTTAGAGAGGTGAGAGTTATGAGAAATAAAATTTAAGCGGTGTCCACGACATCAACAGTCTGTTCAGTAAGTCAAGAGGTGGTATTACCTATGACGTCCACAACCACACGCAGCTATTAACCTCCTCAGACCTGAGAATAATTTTGAGTTTTAAATTCTGCTATTTTATGTTGAGAATTGTTCCAAATGATAAGAAAGTTAGTAGAAAAATATTTTTTAAAGTTGCCTAATGTCCAAAATTTAGTGCCTGCTGTGCGAGACATTAGTTGTTATAGTAAAAATCGAACTCCTCAGCAACGCAGATTACATGATGTTCAGAGTGATACTTAGGCACAAAATATACAGGGTGAATCACCTTAAACTTATACCGCAAATATTTCGGAAATGGAAAGTGCTATTGTTGTGCAGTTTTCACAGCATTGATTGGTAGTCAGGGGCTCGTACATTTAGCCTTAAAACAGATTTTAATAATACTGAGAAAGTGTACTTTTGAGCAAAACATAATTTTTTTAAATTGAACAATGCCTAGTTAAAACAACAGAATAAAGGTAGGGTAAATTAGAATGTCAATGGTCTTTGTTGCAGGATTCTAGTGCACGTGGTTTACGTGCGCTATTTTTGAAATATGAAAGTTTATTGTATATGCAATTATATTTACAAAGTATATTTACTGTAGGTTTAAAGGAAAATGACATTCACTTTCACAAAAACCTAATGAAGTGCCATTATTAAACCTAGATTGAATATATAATCATATTACAATGATTTAGTGATTTAAAATAATAAATGAAAACTACTAACTTGAATGACAGTTATTTAACACTTATAATCAGGGTTGATGGAAAAGTTTGAAGCACTGTCTTTCCTCCAGCATACACATACTAACTTTACACTTGGTACACCTAATTATTTTACAATTGCCTTTACAGCCCGGCATTCCATAGCGATTTTTGTTCCTGGTGAGGGAATTTCAGGGAAATGCATAACATTTTTTTGTGCTCAAAAAACTAAACGGTAGAGGAGTTTTTGCATTATACCTGCATTTTGGGGTGAGTGATGAGTAGTAATAGTCCCGGATGAGCCAATTGTTTTAACGATAATCCTGCCGCTAGGGGCGCTCGTGTCGCTAGTGTCGCTGCGTGCGACGGCTGCGGCGGTAAGTTTGAAAAGCGCCCTGAGCGGTAGGATTATCGTTAAATCGGTTGGCTCATCCGGGACGAGTTGAAAGAATTGAGGAAGTGACGTGTAGTGTTTTGATTGGTTCGTTAATTTGGGGTGGGAGATGGAGGAAGGGAGATGGAGGAGTATGGAGGTCGCGTGATGGAGAGGAGCTGGGTGGCGAGGTGTTGTCTGTGCGGAGGTCGGTACTGAAATGGGGGAAAAGATGGGGAGCGAGGGATAAAAAGTGTAAAGGAAAGTGACGTGTGAAGTTGTGATTGGTGGGAATAAGAAGTGATGTTATTGGTGGAAAGGAGCAAATGAAGGTTGTTGATTGGTAAGAATAAGAGGGATTATGATTGGTGGAAAAGAAAAAGTTGTGGGAGTGGGGTATGTTGGAGGTGATGGGAAAGGTGAGTTTTGCTAGCAGCAAGATTTGCAAAAGCCTGTCTTGAACTGATCAGCAATTTTTGAACGTCGGATGGTAGTTTTCTTGAGTGGATAGAGAGATGGGGGCGATATGAGATGCGGTGGCGAAAATGGGGACTAGACAAGGTTGTTGAGACAAGAGGTTTAAGGACGAGGAAATTTGGAGGTTAGTGGTGAACACGGCGGTCGCAAGAGGTGGGGGTAAGGAGATGCAGTGGTGAGAATGGGAACTAAAAGAAGATGGGGGTAGCAAGAGTTTTAGAAGAGTAGATTTTGAGGTTAAAATAGTGGGAACTAAAAATGGCGGAGGGTCTACGACAAGGAGATGCGGTGAGAACTAAACAAGATGGCGGTCGCAAGAGGAGGGTAAGGAGATTTGAGGTTACAGTACGAAAACACGAAAGGATATATTCCTACGCCAAGCAGGTCCGAAAAATAATTATGCGTGTGGTACTTACCTGTTACCGGTGTGGATGCGTCACCAAAAGCGCGGCACGCGAGGCGGAAAAATAAAAGCAAACTGTTTTTGAAAATGCTTAACCAGCTTTAAGATCAACCAACATCACTACGCACTGATATACCTAGGTTTTTAAAGCGGTACAGACACCCTTTGCAGAGGCGTAATTTAACTATACCAAAAACCTGGTACTGGACCATCGTGATGGTCGCTAGCGTACGTAGGAGCAGGGTTCTCAAGCCGGTCGAAAGCGGTCAAAAACGTGTACGACGTAGGTGTTCGCAGTAGCTGCTGTCGAGTCAACCGTCGAGGTGTGAATAAACGAGATCTGTTCTCGCCGGCAATTTGGTTCGGAGATGTGAGCAGCGGCGAGGTGTTGTCTGTGCGGAGGTCGGGACTGAAAGAGGGAAAAGATGGGGAGCGAGGGATAAAAAGTGTAACAGAAAGTGACGTGTGAAGTTGTGATTGGTGGGAATAAGAAGTGATTTTATTGGTGGAAAGGAGCAAATGAAAGTTGCTGATTGGTAAGAATAAGAGAGGTTATGATTGGTGGAAAGAAAAAGGAGTGGGGTATGTTGGAGGTGATGGGAAAGGTAAGTTTTGCTAGCAACAAGATTTGCAAAAGCCTGTCGTGAACTGATCAGCAATTTTTGAACGTTGGATGGTAGTTTTCTTGAGTGGATAGAGAGATGGGGCGATATGAGATGCGGTGGCGAAAATGGGAACTAAACAAGGTGGTTGAGACAAGAGGTTTAAGGACGAGGAAATTTGGAGGTTAGTGGTGAACATGGCGGTCGCAAGAGGTGGGGGTAAGGAGACGCGGTGGTGAGAATGGGAACTAAAAGAAGATGGCGGTAGCAAGAGGTTAGAAGAGTAGATTTTGAGGTTAAAATAGCGGGAACTAAAAATGGCGGAGGGTCTGCGACAAGGAGATGCGGTGAGAACTAAACAAGATGGCGGACGCAAGAGGAGGGTAAGGAGGTTTGAGGTTACAGTACCAAAACACGAAAGGATATATTCCTACGCCAAGCAGGTGCGAAAAATAATTATGCGTGTGTTACTTACCTGTTACCGGTGTGGATGCGTCACCAAAAGCGCGGCACGCGAGGCGGAAAAATAAAAGCAAACTGTTTTTGAAAATGCTTAACCAGCTTTAAGATCAACCAACATCACTACGCACTGATATACCTAGGTTTTTAAAGCGGTACAGACACCCTTTGCAGAGGCGTAATTTAACTATACCAAAACCTGGTACTGGACCATCGTGATGGTCGCTAGCGTACGTAGGAGCAGGGTTCTCAAGCCGGTCGAAAGCGGTCAAAAACGTGTACGACGTAGGTGTTGGCAGTAGCTGCTGCGGAGGCAACCGTCGAGGTGCGAATGAACGAGATCTGTTCTTGCAGGCAATCTGGTTGAGAGATGAGAGGCGCGGTGGTAAAAATGTGAACTAAATAAGATGGCGGAGGCACGAAGTTGAGGTTAAGGAGCGGCGAGGTGTTGACTGTGCGGCGGTTGGGGTCTGAAAGAGGGGGAAAGATGGCGAACGAGGGATAAAAAGTATAACAGAAAGTGACGTGTGAAGTTGTCATTGGTGGGAATAAGAAGTGATGTTATTGGTGGAAAGGAACAAATGAAAGTTGCTGATTGGCGAGAATAAGAGAGATTATGATTGGTGGAAAGAAAAAAAGGTGTGGGAGTGGGGTATGTTGGAGGTGATGGAAAAGGCAAGTTTTGCTACCAACAACATTTGCAAAAGCCTATCCAGAACTCATCAGCAATTTTAAATAACTAGTGTTTCGGGGGTTTTCTCTGGTTGGTAGACGAATGCAAGCTGTTTCTACCATACTTATATTATTCGTCTTTTTCCTTTTTTTTTTTTAAAATGACTAGTTTTTTTTTTTTTTTTTTTTGGGAGTTTTCTGCGGATGGTAAACAAATGCAAGCTCTTTCTGCTTTTTCATAGGTTTTCCCTGGTTGGTAGGCGTTTTCTGTACTGGTTGACGAAGGCGTTTCTAATTTTGGAGGTTTTCTCAGGTTTTTAGCGGTTGTCCCTGCCCGGTAGGCAAATGATGAAGTTTTACCTTGTCGGCGCACGGATACTAGGCACGTACTGGCGCGCACACACACACACACACACACAGAGAGACAGACAGACACACAGACAGGCACACACACACGGACATGTTTCCAAAAATTCTTTTTTTTTTTTTTTTTTTTTTTTTTTTTTTTTTTGATTCAGGAGGTCTCAAAACGTGTATTTCCGGTGAAATCTCGGTATCGAATTTTTGGGCGGAATGCAATACTTCCCCTACTTACTATACGTAGTAGAGAAAGTAAAAAAGTATTGAAAAATTTAAGGAAATAACAAGCAATATCTCAAAAGTGTACTATCTTGTTTTCAAGGGTTTTCCAGATCGGCAAGCGTTAGAATACTCTTAGAGCTTTTTTCAGGTTTTTTAGCGGTTGTCCCTGGCCGGTAGGCAATTGATAAAGTTTTTCTATAACGACGTCGTTTTGGCTTGTGGCGCACGGTTCCTAGGCACGTACTCGCGCGCGCGCGCGCACACACACACACACACACACACACACACACACTAAAATAGTAGCGTATAAAAAAACTGATTTGTTACACTCACATAACTTTCTCTACTCTTGTACAATCTAATTGGTAGCTTTTAAGCGATAGTCAAATATTTTAACGCTGGTTGCTATGTGGCGAATTCCATTCTGTTTGCATGTTCAGGACATAAAAAAAATGAATAAACGAATTTGAGAAAAAGTATAAGTATTGGAAAATTTAAGGAAATAACAAGCAATATCTCGAAAACGGTTCACTCAACAAAAGAAACGTATATGACATAAGTTGTGTATTTTAACGCGATCTACATTTTTTGTGTAGTAAAATTTTGTCTATCTCTTATGGTTTACCAGTTATGCAAAAAAGTCGTTCACAATGAAGAATATTTTTGGAGACATTCCCAGAAAATTCGAGATATACATTTTATTTGACATGACAATATCTTAAACATATTATGTTTTAATCAAAATCGTTAGAGCCGTTTTTGAGAAAATTAAAATTTTCGAAAAATGTTCCATGTAAAGGGTAGTCTGGGGTGGGGGGATTTTCTTGAAAACCTTCGTGTCGCATCTCTGGAAGATACTGAACCTAAATACCAAGTTTGGTGTTTATCCGACTGTTCGTTTTTGAGTTATGCTGTTCACAGACACACAGACACACAGACAGACACACACACGGACATGTTTCCAAAAATGCTTTTTTTTTTTTGGATTCAGAGATTCTCAAAACATGTATTTCCAGTGAAATCTCGGTAACGAATTTTTGGGTGGAATGCAATACTTCCCCTACTTACTATACGTAGTAGAGAAAGTAAAAATGAATAACGCATTTGAGAAAAAGTATAAGTATTGGAAAATTTAAAGGAAATAACAAGCAATATCTCGAAATACGGTTCACTCAACAAAATAAATGTATATGGCATAAGTTGTGTATTTTAACGCGATCTACATTTTTTGTGTAGCAAACTTTTGTCTATCTCTTACGGTTTATCAGTTATGAAAAAGTCGTTCACAATGAAGAATTCTTTTGGAGACATTCCCAGAAAATTCGAGATATACATTTCATTTCTCTCGACATTATCTTAAATATATGATATTTTCATCAAAATCGTTAGAGCCATTTTTTAATACAAAGAGAACGGGATTTTACAAGTGAAACAGTACTGTGATAACGATACCACTGAAACAAAAAAAAAATCTGATGTGTAACACTCACATGACTTTCTCAACTCTTGTACAAAGTATTTTTACAAACGCTTATTCCCCATCTAGTTCATGTTAATCGAGATAAACATTTGCAAAATCAATTTTATTGCTAATTTTCTTGTATAAAAAAAAAATCTGATGTGTAACACTCACATGACGTTCTCTACTCTTGTACAAAGTATTTTTACAAACGCTTATGCTCCATCTAGTTCATGTTAATCGAGAAAAACATTTGCAAACTCTATTTTATTGCTAATTTTCTTGTAGATGTAGGGGAAAATATATTTACAAGGGGAATATAGAAAAACAGTAGCCTTTAAGCACATACATATCTCTTAATAGCTGGTTGCTATGTGCAACACCATTCTTTTTGCCACAGATTAATACTGTTTGCATATCAAAGACAAAAAAAAATGAATAACGAAGTCCCATTTGAGAAAATAAATATTGGAAAATTAACAAACAATATCTCGAAAACGGTTCACTCAACAACAAAAATGTATATTACATAAGATGTGTATTTTAACGCGATCTACATTTTTTGTGTAGTAAAATTTTGTCTATCTCTTACGGTTTTTCAGTTATGAAAAAGACGTTCACAATGAAGAATACTTTTGGAGACATTCCCAGAAAATTCGAGATATACATTTCATTTCTCACGACATTATATTAAACATACGATATTTTTCATCAAAATCGTTAGAGCCATTTTTTTTTTAATACAAAGAGAACGGGATTTCACAAGTGAAACAGTACTGTGATAACGATACCAACAAAACTAATTATTATTCACCCACTGAAACACATAAAAAAAATCTGATGTGTAACACTCACATGACTTTTCTCATCTCTTGTACAAAGTATTTTTACAAACGCTTATTCCCCATCTAGTTCATGTTAATCGAGATAAACATTTGCAAACTCTGTTTTATTGCTAATTTTGTTGTAGATGTAGGGAAAATATATTTACAAGGGGAATATAGAAAAACAGTAGCCTTTAAGCACATACATATCTCTTAATAGCTGGTTGCTATGTGCAGTACCATTCTTTTTGCCACAGATTAATACTCTTTGCATATCAAAGACAAAAAAAAAAATGAATAACGAATTCCCATTTGAGAAAATAACTATTGGAAAATTTAAGTAAATAACAAGCAATATCTCGAAAACGGTTCACTCAACAATAAAGATGTATATGACATAAGTTGTGTATTTTAACGCGATCTACATACTTTCGTACTCACCTATAAGATATAGAGGGTAGAGGTCGTACGAACGTAGCACTTTGAGAATCTATATTCAACAGTTGGTGTTACTCCTTAGAAAGGAAGTATCTGCTGATTTTTATTTAATTCTTTACATTTTACATAGCACGTATGCACTGGCACAACACAAAAGCACTACACACAATACTCAGTTTTAATATTTGCACTAATAACATCAGGAATAACTGAAGTCTGCAAACAGTCATTTCCCATGTGCAGCCTTACGTACAGAAAACGTGTGTGGCTGATCTATGTGTAAAAAGAGCCTGAGAGCGGATGTACGTCAGCGGTAAAATCTTTTAAATGCATTTTTATTGGCGATGGTAGAAATCGTGCAGTGGTGGATCGTGAAAATTCATATAAATGGATGTATCACCTCATAATAAGCCTCTATATACCAAGAATATTGAGTTTTTAAAAAGTCAGCAACTGTACCTGTGTTTCTATACGTGAACGTCAGATGGCAGCTTCGATACGTGTCCACGGAGACCTTAGTGCTAGGCAACTGTACCTCTGTTTCTATACGTGAACGGCAGATTGCAGCTTCGATACGTGTCCACGGAGACCTTAGTGCTAGGCAACTGTACCTCTGTTTCTATACGTGAACGGCAGATTGCAGCTTCGATACGTGTCCACGGAGACCTTAGTGCTAGGCAACTGCACCTCTGTTTCTATACGTGAACGGCAGATTGCAGCTTCGATACGTGTCCACGGAGACCTTAGCGCTAGGCAACTGCACCTCTGTTTCTATACGTGAACGGCAGATTGCAGCTTCGATACGTGTCCACGGAGACCTTAGTGCTAGGCAACTGTACCTCTGTTTCTATACGTGAACGGCAGATTGCAGCTTCGATACGTGTCCACGGAGACCTTAGTGCTAGGCAACTGTACCTCTGTTTCTATACGTGAACGGCAGATTGCAGCTTCGATACGTGTCCACGGAGACCTTAGTGCTAGGCAACTGCACCTCTGTTTCTATACGTGAACGGCAGATTGCAGCTTCGATACGTATCCACGGAGACCTTAGTGCTAGGCAACTGCACCTCTGTTTCTTTACGTGAACGGCAGATTGCAGCTTCAATACGTGTCCACGGAGACCTTAGTGCTAGGCAACTGTACCTCTGTTTCTATACGTGAACGGGAGATTGCAGCTTCGATACGTGTCCACGGAGACCTTAGTGCTAGGCAACTGCACCTCTGTTTCTATACGTGAACGTCAGATTGCAGCTTCGATACGTGTCCACGGAGACCTTAGTGCTAGGCAACTGCACCTCTGTTTCTATACGTGAACGGCAGATTGCAGCTTCGATACGTATCCACGGGGACCTTAGTGCTAGGGAACTGCACCTCTGTTTGTATACGTGAACGGCAGATTGCAGCTTCAATACGTGTACACGGAGACCTTAGTGCTAGGCAGCTGTACCTCTGTTTCTATACGTGAACGGCAGATTGCAGCTTCGATACGTGTCCACGGAGATCTTAGTGCTAGGCAGCTATACCTGTTTCTATACGTCAACGGCAGATTGCAGCTTCGATACGTGTTCACGGAGACCTTAGTGCTAGGCAACTGTACCTGTGTTTCTATACGTGTCCACGGAGACCTTAGTGCTAGACAACTGTACCTCTGTTTCTATACGTGAACGGCAGATTGCAGCTTCAATACGTGTCCACGGAGACCTTAGTGCTAGTGCTAGGCAACTATACCTCTGTTTCTATACGTGAACGGCAGATTGCAGGTTCGATACGTGTCCACGGAGATCTTAGTGCTAGGCAACTATACCTGTTTCTATACGTGAACGGCAGATTGCAGCTTCGATACGTGTCCACGGAGACCTTAGTGCTAGGCAACTGTACCTGTGTTTCTATACGTGAACGTCAGATGGCAGCTTCGATACGTGTCCACGGAGACCTTAGTGTTAGGCAACTGTACCTCTGTTTCTATACGTGAACGGCAGATTGCAGCTTCGATACGTGTCCACGGAGACCTTTCGCTTCAGGTGACAAAATAACACTAGGCACTTGTGTGCCGTGGTGTAAGCCGCAATCACGGTATTGGTAGCGTGGATCTCCTTGGGGCTCTCCTCGGAGTTACCTCAACACCACGTACATGACCTGGTTCGTCACGGGTACGCAGGTCTGCACTACCACTTCCTCGGCGTTGAGCAGGCCCAGGAGGCGATCGTACCGGTACACCAGCTAGCACGTGGACATGTTATCGCGCTGTGGTGTTGCGTGTGCGAGGTATGGAAACTCAAGGACGCAAAACATGCACGACCGAGGGTTAAAAAGCAGAACAAGTAGTGACGTGGAGCGTTGTGATTGGTGTAAATAAGACGATCTCTGATAGGTGGACAAATTGAAATAACGTGATGTGATAGGCGAAAATAAAATCAAAGGTGATTGGATGAAAAATGACGAGAAGGAATTAGCGGTGAATTTGTGAACTAAGATGGCGAAGATTTTTTTTTTTTTTAAAAAAAAGGATAATATAAGTACGGCAACTGTAACGGTTTACGGCAAACGCGCGCCGCGCAATGCGTCACGCCGGGCATCTTGCTCAATATGATTTTTGTTTTATTGCCCGGGCGTGACGCATTGCGCGGCGCGCGTTTGCCGTAAACCGTTACAGTTGCCGTACTTATATTATCCTTTTTTTTTAAAAAAAAAAAAATCTTCGCCATCTTAGTTCACAAATTCACCGCTAATTCCTTCTCGTCATTTTTCATCCAATCACCTTTGATTTTATTTTCGCCTATCACATCACGTTATTTCAATTTGTCCACCTATCAGAGATCGTCTTATTTACACCAATCACAACGCTCCACGTCACTACTTGTTCTGCTTTTTAACCCTCGGTCGTGCATGTTTTGCGTCCTTGAGTTTCCATACCTCGCACACGCAACACCACAGCGCGATAACATGTCCACGTGCTAGCTGGTGTACCGGTACGATCGCCTCCTGGGCCTGCTCAACGCCGAGGAAGTGGTAGTGCAGACCTGCGTACCCGTGACGAACCAGGTCATGTACGTGGTGTTGAGGTAACTCCGAGGAGAGCCCCAAGGAGATCCACGCTACCAATACCGTGATTGCGGCTTACACCACGGCACACAAGTGCCTAGTGTTATTTTGTCACCTGAAGCGAAAGGTCTCCGTGGACACGTATCGAAGCTGCAATCTGCCGTTCACGTATAGAAACAGAGGTACAGTTGCCTAACACTAAGGTCTCCGTGGACACGTATCGAAGCTGCCATCTGACGTTCACGTATAGAAACACAGGTACAGTTGCCTAGCACTAAGGTCTCCGTGGACACGTATCGAAGCTGCAATCTGCCGTTCACGTATAGAAACAGGTATAGTTGCCTAGCACTAAGATCTCCGTGGACACGTATCGAACCTGCAATCTGCCGTTCACGTATAGAAACAGAGGTATAGTTGCCTAGCACTAGCACTAAGGTCTCCGTGGACACGTATTGAAGCTGCAATCTGCCGTTCACGTATAGAAACAGAGGTACAGTTGTCTAGCACTAAGGTCTCCGTGGACACGTATAGAAACACAGGTACAGTTGCCTAGCACTAAGGTCTCCGTGAACACGTATCGAAGCTGCAATCTGCCGTTGACGTATAGAAACAGGTATAGCTGCCTAGCACTAAGATCTCCGTGGACACGTATCGAAGCTGCAATCTGCCGTTCACGTATAGAAACAGAGGTACAGCTGCCTAGCACTAAGGTCTCCGTGTACACGTATTGAAGCTGCAATCTGCCGTTCACGTATACAAACAGAGGTGCAGTTCCCTAGCACTAAGGTCCCCGTGGATACGTATCGAAGCTGCAATCTGCCGTTCACGTATAGAAACAGAGGTGCAGTTGCCTAGCACTAAGGTCTCCGTGGACACGTATCGAAGCTGCAATCTGACGTTCACGTATAGAAACAGAGGTGCAGTTGCCTAGCACTAAGGTCTCCGTGGACACGTATCGAAGCTGCAATCTCCCGTTCACGTATAGAAACAGAGGTACAGTTGCCTAGCACTAAGGTCTCCGTGGACACGTATTGAAGCTGCAATCTGCCGTTCACGTAAAGAAACAGAGGTGCAGTTGCCTAGCACTAAGGTCTCCGTGGATACGTATCGAAGCTGCAATCTGCCGTTCACGTATAGAAACAGAGGTGCAGTTGCCTAGCACTAAGGTCTCCGTGGACACGTATCGAAGCTGCAATCTGCCGTTCACGTATAGAAACAGAGGTACAGTTGCCTAGCACTAAGGTCTCCGTGGACACGTATCGAAGCTGCAATCTGCCGTTCACGTATAGAAACAGAGGTACAGTTGCCTAGCACTAAGGTCTCCGTGGACACGTATCGAAGCTGCAATCTGCCGTTCACGTATAGAAACAGAGGTGCAGTTGCCTAGCGCTAAGGTCTCCGTGGACACGTATCGAAGCTGCAATCTGCCGTTCACGTATAGAAACAGAGGTGCAGTTGCCTAGCACTAAGGTCTCCGTGGACACGTATCGAAGCTGCAATCTGCCGTTCACGTATAGAAACAGAGGTACAGTTGCCTAGCACTAAGGTCTCCGTGGACACGTATCGAAGCTGCAATCTGCCGTTCACGTATAGAAACAGAGGTACAGTTGCCTAGCACTAAGGTCTCCGTGGACACGTATCGAAGCTGCCATCTGACGTTCACGTATAGAAACACAGGTACAGTTGCTGACTTTTTAAAAACTCAATATTCTTGGTATATAGAGGCTTATTATGAGGTGATACATCCATTTATATGAATTTTCACGATCCACCACTGCACGATTTCTACCATCGCCAATAAAAATGCATTTAAAAGATTTTACCGCTGACGTACATCCGCTCTCAGGCTCTTTTTACACATAGATCAGCCACACACGTTTTCTGTACGTAAGGCTGCACATGGGAAATGACTGTTTGCAGACTTCAGTTATTCCTGATGTTATTAGTGCAAATATTAAAACTGAGTATTGTGTGTAGTGCTTTTGTGTTGTGCCAGTGCATACGTGCTATGTAAAATGTAAAGAATTAAATAAAAATCAGCAGATACTTCCTTTCTAAGGAGTAACACCAACTGTTGAATATAGATTCTCAAAGTGCTACGTTCGTACGACCTCTACCCTCTATATCTTATAGGTGAGTACGAAAGTATGTAGATCGCGTTAAAATACACAACTTATGTCATATACATCTTTATTGTTGAGTGAACCGTTTTCGAGATATTGCTTGTTATTTACTTAAATTTTCCAATAGTTATTTTCTCAAATGGGAATTCGTTATTCATTTTTTTTTTGTCTTTGATATGCAAAGAGTATTAATCTGTGGCAAAAAGAATGGTACTGCACATAGCAACCAGCTATTAAGAGATATGTATGTGCTTAAAGGCTACTGTTTTTCTATATTCCCCTTGTAAATATATTTTCCCTACATCTACAACAAAATTAGCAATAAAACAGAGTTTGCAAATGTTTATCTCGATTAACATGAACTAGATGGGGAATAAGCGTTTGTAAAAATACTTTGTACAAGAGATGAGAAAAGTCATGTGAGTGTTACACATCAGATTTTTTTTATGTGTTTCAGTGGGTGAATAATAATTAGTTTTGTTGGTATCGTTATCACAGTACTGTTTCACTTGTGAAATCCCGTTCTCTTTGTATTAAAAAAAAAATGGCTCTAACGATTTTGATGAAAAATATCGTATGTTTAATATAATGTCGTGAGAAATGAAATGTATATCTCGAATTTTCTGGGAATGTCTCCAAAAGTATTCTTCATTGTGAACGTCTTTTTCATAACTGAAAAACCGTAAGAGATAGACAAAATTTTACTACACAAAAAATGTAGATCGCGTTAAAATACACATCTTATGTAATATACATTTTTGTTGTTGAGTGAACCGTTTTCGAGATATTGTTTGTTAATTTTCCAATATTTATTTTCTCAAATGGGACTTCGTTATTCATTTTTTTTTGTCTTTGATATGCAAACAGTATTAATCTGTGGCAAAAAGAATGGTGTTGCACATAGCAACCAGCTATTAAGAGATATGTATGTGCTTAAAGGCTACTGTTTTTCTATATTCCCCTTGTAAATATATTTTCCCCTACATCTACAAGAAAATTAGCAATAAAATAGAGTTTGCAAATGTTTTTCTCGATTAACATGAACTAGATGGAGCATAAGCGTTTGTAAAAATACTTTGTACAAGAGTAGAGAACGTCATGTGAGTGTTACACATCAGATTTTTTTTTTATACAAGAAAATTAGCAATAAAATAGATTTTGCAAATGTTTATCTCGATTAACATGAACTAGATGGGGAATAAGCGTTTGTAAAAATACTTTGTACAAGAGTTGAGAAAGTCATGTGAGTGTTACACATCAGATTTTTTTTTTTGTTTCAGTGGTATCGTTATCACAGTACTGTTTCACTTGTAAAATCCCGTTCTCTTTGTATTAAAAAATGGCTCTAACGATTTTGATGAAAATATCATATATTTAAGATAATGTCGAGAGAAATGAAATGTATATCTCGAATTTTCTGGGAATGTCTCCAAAAGAATTCTTCATTGTGAACGACTTTTTCATAACTGATAAACCGTAAGAGATAGACAAAAGTTTGCTACACAAAAAATGTAGATCGCGTTAAAATACACAACTTATGCCATATACATTTATTTTGTTGAGTGAACCGTATTTCGAGATATTGCTTGTTATTTCCTTTAAATTTTCCAATACTTATACTTTTTCTCAAATGCGTTATTCATTTTTACTTTCTCTACTACGTATAGTAAGTAGGGGAAGTATTGCATTCCACCCAAAAATTCGTTACCGAGATTTCACTGGAAATACATGTTTTGAGAATCTCTGAATCCAAAAAAAAAAAGCATTTTTGGAAACATGTCCGTGTGTGTGTCTGTCTGTGTGTCTGTGTGTCTGTGAACAGCATAACTCAAAAACGAACAGTCGGATAAACACCAAACTTGGTATTTAGGTTCAGTATCTTCCAGAGATGCGACACGAAGGTTTTCAAGAAAATCCCCCCACCCCAGACTACCCTTTACATGGAACATTTTTCGAAAATTTTAATTTTCTCAAAAACGGCTCTAACGATTTTGATTAAAACATAATATGTTTAAGATATTGTCATGTCAAATAAAATGTATATCTCGAATTTTCTGGGAATGTCTCCAAAAATATTCTTCATTGTGAACGACTTTTTTGCATAACTGGTAAACCATAAGAGATAGACAAAATTTTACTACACAAAAAATGTAGATCGCGTTAAAATACACAACTTATGTCATATACGTTTCTTTTGTTGAGTGAACCGTTTTCGAGATATTGCTTGTTATTTCCTTAAATTTTCCAATACTTATACTTTTTCTCAAATTCGTTTATTCATTTTTTTTATGTCCTGAACATGCAAACAGAATGGAATTCGCCACATAGCAACCAGCGTTAAAATATTTGACTATCGCTTAAAAGCTACCAATTAGATTGTACAAGAGTAGAGAAAGTTATGTGAGTGTAACAAATCAGTTTTTTTATACGCTACTATTTTAGTGTGTGTGTGTGTGTGTGTGTGTGTGTGTGTGTGTGTGTGTGTGCGCGCGCGCGCGAGTACGTGCCTAGGAACCGTGCGCCACAAGCCAAAACGACGTCGTTATAGAAAAACTTTATCAATTGCCTACCGGCCAGGGACAACCGCTAAAAAACCTGAAAAAAGCTCTAAGAGTATTCTAACGCTTGCCGATCTGGAAAACCCTTGAAAACAAGATAGTACACTTTTGAGATATTGCTTGTTATTTCCTTAAATTTTTCAATACTTTTTTACTTTCTCTACTACGTATAGTAAGTAGGGGAAGTATTGCATTCCGCCCAAAAATTCGATACCGAGATTTCACCGGAAATACACGTTTTGAGACCTCCTGAATCAAAAAAAAAAAAAAAAAAAAAAAAAAAAGAATTTTTGGAAACATGTCCGTGTGTGTGTGCCTGTCTGTGTGTCTGTCTGTCTCTCTGTGTGTGTGTGTGTGTGTGTGTGTGCGCGCCAGTACGTGCCTAGTATCCGTGCGCCGACAAGGTAAAACTTCATCATTTGCCTACCGGGCAGGGACAACCGCTAAAAACCTGAGAAAACCTCCAAAATTAGAAACGCCTTCGTCAACCAGTACAGAAAACGCCTACCAACCAGGGAAAACCTATGAAAAAGCAGAAAGAGCTTGCATTTGTTTACCATCCGCAGAAAACTCCCAAAAAAAAAAAAAAAAAAAAAAACTAGTCGTTTTAAAAAAAAAAAAGGAAAAAGACGAATAATATAAGTATGGTAGAAACAGCTTGCATTCGTCTACCAACCAGAGAAAACCCCCGAAACACTAGTTATTTAAAATTGCTGATGAGTTCTGGATAGGCTTTTGCAAATGTTGTTGGTAGCAAAACTTGCCTTTTCCATCACCTCCAACATACCACACTCCCACACCTTTTTTTCTTTCCACCAATCATAATCTCTCTTATTCTCGCCAATCAGCAACTTTCATTTGTTCCTTTCCACCAATAACATCACTTCTTATTCCCACCAATGACAACTTCACACGTCACTTTCTGTTATACTTTTTATCCCTCGTTCGCCATCTTTCCCCCTCTTTCAGACCCCAACCGCCGCACAGTCAACACCTCGCCGCTCCTTAACCTCAACTTCGTGCCTCCGCCATCTTATTTAGTTCACATTTTTACCACCGCGCCTCTCATCTCTCAACCAGATTGCCTGCAAGAACAGATCTCGTTCATTCGCACCTCGACGGTTGCCTCCGCAGCAGCTACTGCCAACACCTACGTCGTACACGTTTTTGACCGCTTTCGACCGGCTTGAGAACCCTGCTCCTACGTACGCTAGCGACCATCACGATGGTCCAGTACCAGGTTTTGGTATAGTTAAATTACGCCTCTGCAAAGGGTGTCTGTACCGCTTTAAAAACCTAGGTATATCAGTGCGTAGTGATGTTGGTTGATCTTAAAGCTGGTTAAGCATTTTCAAAAACAGTTTGCTTTTATTTTTCCGCCTCGCGTGCCGCGCTTTTGGTGACGCATCCACACCGGTAACAGGTAAGTAACACACGCATAATTATTTTTCGCACCTGCTTGGCGTAGGAATATATCCTTTCGTGTTTTGGTACTGTAACCTCAAACCTCCTTACCCTCCTCTTGCGTCCGCCATCTTGTTTAGTTCTCACCGCATCTCCTTGTCGCAGACCCTCCGCCATTTTTAGTTCCCGCTATTTTAACCTCAAAATCTACTCTTCTAACCTCTTGCTACCGCCATCTTCTTTTAGTTCCCATTCTCACCACCGCGTCTCCTTACCCCCACCTCTTGCGACCGCCATGTTCACCACTAACCTCCAAATTTCCTCGTCCTTAAACCTCTTGTCTCAACCACCTTGTTTAGTTCCCATTTTCGCCACCGCATCTCATATCGCCCCATCTCTCTATCCACTCAAGAAAACTACCATCCAACGTTCAAAAATTGCTGATCAGTTCACGACAGGCTTTTGCAAATCTTGTTGCTAGCAAAACTTACCTTTCCCATCACCTCCAACATACCCCACTCCTTTTTCTTTCCACCAATCATAACCTCTCTTATTCTTACCAATCAGCAACTTTCATTTGCTCCTTTCCACCAATAAAATCACTTCTTATTCCCACCAATCACAACTTCACACGTCACTTTCTGTTACACTTTTTATCCCTCGCTCCCCATCTTTTCCCTCTTTCAGTCCCGACCTCCGCACAGACAACACCTCGCCGCTGCTCACATCTCCGAACCAAATTGCCGGCGAGAACAGATCTCGTTTATTCACACCTCGACGGTTGACTCGACAGCAGCTACTGCGAACACCTACGTCGTACACGTTTTTGACCGCTTTCGACCGGCTTGAGAACCCTGCTCCTACGTACGCTAGCGACCATCACGATGGTCCAGTACCAGGTTTTTGGTATAGTTAAATTACGCCTCTGCAAAGGGTGTCTGTACCGCTTTAAAAACCTAGGTATATCAGTGCGTAGTGATGTTGGTTGATCTTAAAGCTGGTTAAGCATTTTCAAAAACAGTTTGCTTTTATTTTTCCGCCTCGCGTGCCGCGCTTTTGGTGACGCATCCACACCGGTAACAGGTAAGTACCACACGCATAATTATTTTTCGGACCTGCTTGGCGTAGGAATATATCCTTTCGTGTTTTCGTACTGTAACCTCAAATCTCCTTACCCTCCTCTTGCGACCGCCATCTTGTTTAGTTCTCACCGCATCTCCTTGTCGTAGACCCTCCGCCATTTTTAGTTCCCACTATTTTAACCTCAAAATCTACTCTTCTAAAACTCTTGCTACCCCCATCTTCTTTTAGTTCCCATTCTCACCACTGCATCTCCTTACCCCCACCTCTTGCGACCGCCGTGTTCACCACTAACCTCCAAATTTCCTCGTCCTTAAACCTCTTGTCTCAACAACCTTGTCTAGTCCCCATTTTCGCCACCGCATCTCATATCGCCCCCATCTCTCTATCCACTCAAGAAAACTACCATCCGACGTTCAAAAATTGCTGATCAGTTCAAGACAGGCTTTTGCAAATCTTGCTGCTAGCAAAACTCACCTTTCCCATCACCTCCAACATACCCCACTCCCACAACTTTTTCTTTTCCACCAATCATAATCCCTCTTATTCTTACCAATCAACAACCTTCATTTGCTCCTTTCCACCAATAACATCACTTCTTATTCCCACCAATCACAACTTCACACGTCACTTTCCTTTACACTTTTTATCCCTCGCTCCCCATCTTTTCCCCCATTTCAGTACCGACCTCCGCACACACAACACCTCGCCACCCAGCTCCTCTCCATCACGCGACCTCCATACTCCTCCATCTCCCTTCCTCCATCTCCCACCCCAAATTAACGAACCAATCAAAACACTACACGTCACTTCCTCAATTCTTTCAACTCGTCCCGGATGAGCCAACCGATTTAACGATAATCCTACCGCTCAGGGCGCTTTTCAAACTTACCGCCGCAGCCGTCGCACGCAGCGACACTAGCGACACGAGCGCCCCTAGCGGCAGGATTATCGTTAAAACAATTGGCTCATCCGGGACTAATACTACTGTGATGGTTCACTTGGTTCATATTCAGATGGAGTGCATTCACCTGGGAACTTACACAGCTATTTTTGTAGCAGAATCCTGAAACTCAAATAGTTTAATGTGTCCTTTTTGGAGATTTTAGGATTCCTTGATGTCTTCTATGTTCAATCCAGCTAACTGCTATAGCGAAATAAAAAAAACGCATATTCATTCGAATTATCCATTCTTGGTCCTGGCACGAATGCTGTAATAACTGGTCACTCTGTCCAGAAAATCAACTCCTCTTATAAACATATTGTAATTTCTCACTATGGTAGCATAGTTAACTATAACATATTCCTTATTTTTGGACCAACGTTGACACTTATCCTCAGGATCTTTACCTTGTACTTATGAAGCTAGAATTACTGGTTTGTTATCATATCATTTCAAGATACATATTTATCCGTCATTCCGAACTTTCTCACCAAGTGAGCCTCGGCCAGTTTTTCTCATATCACTTTTAGATTTGAAGGTAATATTTGGTGGTATATTGGATTTGCAAAGGGCTCCTGTAGCCTGGCACTGAGTTTCGTAATGAGAAATGTCTAATAACCGTATGGGGGCGAAAAAATATGTACAATGTAAAGCAAGGAGGTGTATTTTCAGACAACCTCAGCACAACTCTTCCATCTATATCTAAATCCTTGATGTCATTGTCTGAAATGTGTGTATTTCATCTCCAGATGCCTGATAAATGCAGAAATATAATGGAGGACCGTCGGAAGCTGTGACAACGAAGCACTTCGCACCACAAGGATTGGGTTTCCCAGTGATGTATCACCTTGCTGGTACATGAACATAGAATGAATAGTATGCTCATCAGTGGCCATATTAGGCTATGTTTCATTTGATAAACATCCTGACCACACTGAGTGAAGAAGGAATTGGACATTCCAGAATTTATCCTTGACGTTTTCTTCTGCTGTAACTGTAAGGTCATCTCTTAACTTCAAGTTGTTTCGGATAGTAAAGTACCTGTCTCTTGGAAAGGTAGAATCAGAGGACTGAAAAAATCAGTGCCACAACCGGAATGTGAACCAGGGATCTCCCAATTTTCGTCCAGTTGCTCTAACCATTGAGATACCATGGCAACATGCCGGTAGGACATTAAATTCTCCAGCTGACTCGCATTTTTTCCGGTAAACCACAAGAACATCTCAAATTGTTTTGAGGTGCCATACCCCAATGGCGGCTAACAATGCCGTACGTATTTTAAGTCCCGGGCTTCATTAGTTTAGCCTCTATCACGTCAATTAATAAATTACTTGTTCCTCTACACTGGCATTTGTGTAAGACAAGGTTGGAAAGGTAGAGCCAGAGGACTGAAAAATTAAATGCCATAGCTGGGATTTGAACCACGGATTTCTCAGTTTCCGTGCGGTTTCTCTAACTACTGAGCTACCATGACAACATACCAGTAGGACATTAAGTTCTCCATCTGACTCGCATTTTTCCGGTAAACTACAAGGGGATCACAAATTGTTTAGAAATGACATACTGTTTATTGTCTCCAGGGGAGACGGCAGGATTGAGGAGGATAAAATATCAGGGGTGATAGAAGTTGCAAAAGTCGCAGTTATAGCGGCAGTATCAAAGAATGCATTTCCAAATATGCCGACATGGCTGGGTATCCAAATAAGATGAAAGGAAACAGTACAACAGAGTTGGTGGAGTAAACAAAGGATAAGGATCTCATATATTTGGCGTTTGATTTATCTGTAAGGACGATGAAGGACGAGCAAAAGGTAGAGACAGTCGGAAAAAATATATACGCACGGTGTTGGTTGCCGTTGAATGAGTTTCAATGCCCTATAAAATAGCTATAGCTTCTGCCATATAAATAGTGATGGTGTCAAAGTAAGCGCCAGTTGTGAGTTTCCTGCGTATACCACATATATAGAGCGTTTGAGGTATGGGTGCACAAATTTCGCGAGCTGATAGATTGAAATATGACGAATAAAAACGTGCATATGAACAATGCAACTACTGTGAAAGGTCAAAGAGATAACTGAACATGGTCGAACACATGATCTACACAACATTGCAACAGAGCAGGACTAAAGAGAGAATGTTTTGTTTACTAATGTTTTTCCGCTACCATACATGCGTTTACACCTACGACTGTTTAATAGTAAGGCTATTAGGTCTGCCCTCGAAAACAGGTTTCGCCACATATCTTAACTTATCAGCTACTGCAGGTAAGAAGAGGAGAGGTGGTTTTTCACACTATCCCTGCAGTGTTTCCGAAAGTTGAGGTAAAACGTGCGTGAGCGGGTTGTATGAAACGACCTACGTACAAGAACAGCATTTAGTTTGAAGATCACAAATAAAGAATACTCAAATGCGACTTGTAAGTAACGTATACAGGTGTAAGGTGAATATTAAAACAAATTCAGCGTTTTTAAATTCAGTAAATTTATTACGCAAAACTGTTGGGCAACATGAACACCATGGTATGCTTATTTAGAGAAGATGCTCAAAATGTGCATGTTAGAATCTATGCAAGTATCACATCTTTTAAGCCAATTTTGTCCTACACTTGCTAGCGCTTCTGCGCTCTGCCCAATCTCTAGGGCTGCTTCAAATACACATGTGAGAAGATTACAATGGTAGTAACCTCCTCATGGTACACCTTGCTCTTCAAATGTTCCCAGGAAAAAATCCAATGAATTAAGTTCTAGGATATTGCAGGCCAAGGTGCTGGTCCAAATCGTCCTATCCAGCGATCAGGAAACGTGCGACTAAAATGTCGCCGAACAATTGTACTAATGTGAGGGGGCGCCCCGTCATGTATAAACCACATATTTTGCCTTGTTTGAAGAGGGACATCCTCCAAATCGGTGGGCAGTATGTTTATAAGAAACTGCCTATACGTTGCTCGAGTCATTCTTGTGGGTAATGCAACAAGACCTATCAACTTATCTCTAATTACTCCAGCCCAGACATTCAGTGAAAACTGGTGCTGGAAATGATCTTGTCGCACTGTATGTGGATTTTAGAGCCCACGTATGGTTGTTGTGGAAATTCAAAACACCATTACGCGCGAAACACGCATCATCAGTTACCAGCATCTGTGAAGAAAAAATAGCATTACGCAAATACTGATCTTTCAACCATTGGCAGAATGCTACTCTAGGAGGATAATCATTTTCACTTTGAAGTTGCATTCTTTGGATATGATGTGGGCGAAGTAACTGTTCCCTTAATGTTCTATGAGCAGTCCAATTTGATACACAAACATTACTTGCAATACCGCGGGTAGTAGCACCTGGATCCTCTTCTATTAGTTGCAAAATTGCTTCCTTCACCTGCAGTACCGCATTCGAGCGCTGTGGACCTCGGCTTTCAGGGTGTGGAATCATACTTCCCGACTCTCGTACTCATTGAGCTACTGCGGTAAGTTATCTTGGATTTGGAATCCTGTTAGGAAACTTATCCCTATACAAGCGTTGGGCTTTACGCGCGTTGCACTCAGCTTTGCCATACGTAAGCAGCATATCTAGATACCCTTGATTTGTAAACACTGTCATACTCTGAATGCTCTGTTTCGAATCACGTAGGCATCCAACGCATCTGAAACACTGACAGACCTAGCACTTGGTGCTGGTAGCGAGGCAGGTAGGTAGTTGTGTCAACACGCCTTACCCTCCTCTCTAAACACACGCCACTGTAGCGCAATTGTCAAGCGTAACCCCACGACTTTATTTCAGCAGACACACGGAAAGCCAATCACATATGTAATATAAATTTATGACTAAATGAGCCATTTTACTAGTAAATGGTAACGACATAAATGATTTATCCATTTAAGCCCTACTTAACTATGTTAATTTCAAGGAAAAAAGATAAAGTGGTGTTGACATAATGGCAGTAAAACTGTAGACACGTTTTATTTTTTATTTATTATACAATTCTCTGGAGGAAAAATGGAATAGGAAGTAATGTTTCAGTTTAACATCAAGAAGCCGCGCTTTAAGCTTATGCAGTCATACCCCTAAAACCGTATATATATGCGAGCCGACCCCGTGATCGACCTTGGAGTCGTATGTAAAAATATTCTGGAGGAAATCTGAGGGCAAGGACGAAATTATCGGGGAAATAAAGTCCAGTCATACGCTCGAATAGCTAACCCAAATTTCTCGATAGGTGTGTGTGCCAATGATCACATTAGTAGGTACCGGGTAAGCCGACATATATAACAGGTATACCGATCTGGTCGGCGTTCGGTTAATATGTTCACGACGAGGGAGATATTTCATACACCTGACCAGAGGTAAGAAGAGTCCGCCAATGTTCGGTTGGGTGCTCCGGAGAAGTTCGTATAATTGAGTGAGTTTCGGTAAAAGGGGCTTGTGTGAATGTGCCAGCAACTCAGCGAGCTGTCGACAGCCCTGAGCCAGCTGACGATTCTCGGTATCGTAATAAGGAAAATAAAGGCTATGCAGACGCTGAGTTCGACGACCGACAATATGAAAAATAATATTATAGAGCTGATAAAAAAAAGAGGTGAGTCGTATCAGAATACCTTTAATCGGCGACGGTGCCAGCAAAAGGCTGTATTCCAAACGGGAGAGTATCAGCGGGGCAAACAGGCGGAGTAGAACCCGAGATTCTGTGCCCCAGTGCCGCTGTGCCATAGCTTGGAATAATGATTTAAAGGGATCAAGGCTGGAGAGAATATGCTGGTAATGAGTACTTCTTGTTTTGTTGTTGTACACGTGGAAAGTTGCTTTCTGATGCTACTGCCAACAGATAGATGATCTACTGATGTGTATGCCCAAATACCATTCAGCACAATGCACGAAACTCGGCCGAAAAAGCACAGACTTGGAATACTAGCGTTCCCAGCGCACCGGCCTAGAGAATGCGTATCAGCTGTGTAGGGAATATGGAGAATTGGGTATTAAGGTTTGCTTTATCCGGTTTTAAGCAAAAAGGATATTCAGAGACGGGAAAGAGTGTGCGTTACGTTATTGCCAGAACTATGGTTGACAAAGGAATGCCGTTTGTTTATTTTATTTTCTCGAGATAAACACAGTTAAGTACTATTTTAAAGCATATGACCAGTGCTTCTCCACGAGGTTATGTTTCACTAAAATTACAAATATAAACGTATATTATAAAAATACGCCAAAGAAATGAACAATTATTTAAACATGCCCTTAATTTAAAAAAATCCACATTTTTTCTGGAAGGGATAAAAATAATTATTTTCACGAAAATATTATTTCACAATTCTCAACATACATACATACATACATACATACATACATACATACATACATACATACATACATACATACATACATACATACATACATACATACATACATACATACAGACAGACAGACAGACAGACATACATTAATATAACGTAAAACCTGATATTAACCATTGATGAGACTTTATGTAATTATATTTTGTGTTCAAACAATTTATATTTTACTTTCCTGACAGAGAATTATATTTGTTCTACCATATAGAGTGCCCAAAACTTCTGAGGGTGAAAATCCTTTATTTCGGATACTCGGATACCTATTTCAGTGATTTCTGGAGCAGATTCTGAACAATAAAAGTAGGTGTTTACCAACAAGTAGTTGCCGACGGCCATATATAGAAAGAAATGAGTGGTGCACCAAAACCTCAATTACCTACTTTTTTAAGGTAATTTGCAGTAATATTTTCAATTAAAACAAATAAAATACAATAATGAAAATTGCAGCGGCTTGTTCAAGTAAATGAATATATATATGAATATAGTGAAATTATACCTATGCCTGAAATGTCGGTCTTAGCTTATAGGGAATTATAAAATTCAAAATTCAAGTTACAAATGTTTTTATCCGTGCATTCTGTCACTTTCCAAAATGAATATTAAATGAAGGCTTAACAGCATTTCAATCAGAAACTTTTGTAAACTGTTGAGGAGTGGAATAAAGTAAACACTCAAAATCTCTATTTTAAGCATGATTGGAAAGGTACACACGTTCGGTACAGCTTTTCTAAGCTTTGACAGATTCCCTGGGTCAAAGTAAGCTTTTCTCCAGAATACGCCTTGGCAGGTCCTGATATTCGTATTTTCAGCACAAAATAATTTTGTTAAATTTAGATTTCATTTGACAGAACCTCAAAACCTATGAATGATCAATCATTGAGCTTCAAAGCGTATCTTATAATTATTATTAGAGTTTATACTCTTCCCACTAATTTATGTCTAAATGAAGGCTAAAATAAGAAATTATAGTGTGTGACCTATAAAGGTTAACCCAATACACACTTGAGATATAAAGACTTGCATCCTTGTTTGTGACCTGCATTACACGCAAAATTAATATTTTGGTGCATTTATTCCGCTTTTAATACATATCACGATGTGTGTCACAGCATAATTTCCATTGAGTTAAATAAGCTAATGTGTGTAGTCCAGACCGTTATGCTAGATGGTGACACCGTCGCGTGTCGTCAGCCATTCCCATGTTAATTCGTCCGAGTTTTCTGTATTGGTACTGAATGGTATTTAGTACAGCCAAATACAGTCAACGTCTCCTAGGAACAAGACCGCAACACTGCGCCTATGACGTCACAGTAGGAGGCCATCATCAAACTTACCGCAATTACACTGATCCCAGTGCCCTATTTTCCATTCCTCGGGCCTCAAATTTTAAAGTTAATTTTAGGAGAAGGGGAAGCTGAACTTCAAACAAAAAGAGAAATTGCCATGGCATTTACTATAAAATACATTATAATTCGCCGGCAACGCATACCGTGTTATTAAAAGCCTGTGTTTGTTTATGGGACATTAATAAACATTAAACCACGCGTAAATGGTTCACTGTATAAAACGCAACTGTTGTGCTTATTTTGCGATGAAAATTGTTAACAACTAGATAAATAGATAAACATATTGAAATCGGTTGACATCCACAAATACACAGTAGTTAGGAAACTTCGTGTAATTTCCTAAACGTTATACTATCTAAAGTTTTAAACAGCAATATATGGCAAAGAGTTCCAATCTCAATATACAAATTATTTTAAAATAAGTGATATTTCTGTTTTTGTGTGTGCCCCTTTAAGCCTCACTTTGAGGAAAGTGCTAAAATCCCAAATGGCTCATTCTCTAACTGGGAGAAAAACTGTATTTATGTATCTGGTTTCATTGCAACTAATGCAGGCAACGTTTTAAAAGCGTAATTTTAACGTCGTGCAAAACCAGTTATTTATCCAAAATTAATCATATACGTTTTTGTTATAGTTTTATTACATGTCATCATCATGCCAAAGGTATTAATAGATCAAAAAAGCACACCTTAGGCAACTATTACAGACAGAGATGAATTCCCGAGTATTAAGACAATAAAACGGATGAAAAAAGAAGAGAATTGTTATTAAGGTTGTAATTACAAAATTAAACATATTGAAGTTACAATGATGATATTTTATTTATTTTAAAAGGTTCATCAATTACCTACATTTCATATTCTTATGAACAATCGTACATGAAGTAGATGTGAACACTTCAGTCATCAGTACAATGATAGGTGTAACATTCTTATAAATAAATTATTAGATGCACTTCATGTTAACACGATGTGCGAATCGACCACAGTAATAGATACCGATGCTTCGACGTTTTTGGAAGATAATTAAGTAGGTGCTGCCTTCTATATATATTGTAAATTTAATTTCAAAAATCTTCTAGGTACCGTCATCTACACCTGTATTTAATGCCGGAATATTTGTTATTAAATTGACTATTTTTATGCAACTCACGATTTTCTAAATAATTTGGAAATTTTAACAATTTTCTTTCGGGTTTAGAATCATTAAACTCAGTTTATTACTTTTTCAGTTGTAACTGGCACTTACTGAATTTAAAGTGCTTAATATTTAAAATCGAATATAACATACCTTTCTAATCATTTTGGATTCTTGGACCTACGATCATTAGGGAAAATGGAATAGTATATAAATTAGCAAAATTAGGTAGGGCAAAGGGAGAATTCTTTGACTTAAGTTTGAAATATACCTAAATTTCAGGACATTAAAAATAATAGTTGATAAATGGCAAGAAAAATGATCAAATAAATGCTACAAAACCTCTTTAGTACTACAATATTCAGAAACTTATACCAATTATTCCCTGATTCTATCATGTTGATTTTACTAGAAAGATAACAGTTACTATTCTTGGAATCAGATCAGGGCACATATTCACTCTTGAACAAATACACAGAATTAAAATTAGAAATTATTCCCACTGTGATTGTGGAGAGCATGGTTCAGTAAATAATTTGTTTTTTTATTGTCCTAACGTGTAAAATCAGCTTTATTTGGAGTTAATTACAAACCATTTTGAAACCCCCATAAGTACGCATTCTTTATTAAGTATACCACTCCAAACTTTAGTAAGATATAATTTAGATTTCTTTTAAAATGTAAAATTAAAATGTATATATTATGTGTGTGTATTTTTTAATATTTAAAAACTTATAATAAACATAATTATGTTTGATATTGGACTGTTTCATTGCAGAATTGGATATGATACTTTTATTAATCGCTTATCAAATTTTATATTAATTATTTTCGTGTATTAAAACACTTTATATTTTTCTTTCCTGCCAGGAGCTGCCTTTATTCTATCTTGTGGGGTGCCACAGACAGCTGAGGATAAAAATCTTTTATTTTGTGTACTCAGAAACGTGTTTCATTGGTTGCTAGGGCTAAAACTATATATATCCCAAAGCAGATTCTGAACAATAAAAGTTGATGCAGATATTAATAAAATGATCAGAAGTAATTTCAAACTTGCTAAGTAATGACAAAACTGAAATCCAATGGAGTGGATAAAGAATTTCATGTATTATATATTTACTCAATTGTGTGTGATAATTATTAATTATTATTGTATTAAAACATCATTTATGTCATAAAAGTTTCCTAAAGCATTTGTATATTTTAAATAACTAATTAAAATTGCATTTATGGCTACTGAGAAAGAAAAAGAAATGTTGAATAACGTTAAAAATACGTTAAAGGGAATGAACGAACAAGATTGAATTCGAAATAAAATATGTAAAAATATATATATTCTATATATATTACGGCTCTAAATATACTATTCTTACTAATATGTGATAGTAGTAGGGAAATGACAGAGCTGGCACAGTTAATTTATGCACGGAATGTCTATTCATATGCAAATGAGCTCCCCACCCCCATTTTCCCCCACCCCAGCTCCTTGGTAGTTTTACTTGCACCTGAGGGCCATAAATCTTGTTGAGTACAATAGAAGCTTGACAGTTAAGCAATTAAGGCTGTCAATCAACAGTCAAAACGAACAAAGGGGTCATAAATTTAAGGTTCTGTAACAAAGACGAGATGTTTTTCCTACCCATTCCACATCAGGCCACTTCTGCACTTGTTGCAGTTACCCACCCACACTTCCATTGTTTGTCGAACACGTGGCATACTCATTCCACTAGCTTTTAACAAAAGAACAATGCTTACCCTTCAGCTGTCAAAATGAACAAAGCCCCTGATGAATTAGGGTCGTGACAAAGAGAACCTAAGCCAGTTAACAGAGAAACAAGTTCTATTGTCCGGTGCAAGCATTTATTTCTCATTCCACTGCCCCCATAACAAAGCCGGTTCCCTTTCCATTGTGGAAGAGATTCTATTGTGTGTGCCTTTCTATTGTCTGAGGCAAGCCTTCTTTAGAAAGACCATCTGGCATACTCATTCCACAACCCTATAACAAAGCCGGTCCCTTTCCATTGTGGAAGAGATTCTATTGTGTGCCTTTCTATTGTCCAGGGCAAGACTAGTTTAGAAAGACACCTGCGGCGTTCCCATTCTACTGCTCCATAACAAAGCCGGTCCCTTTCCATTGTTTGTCGAGCACCTGCTAGCTTAACAAAAGAATCTGAAGGTTGCCTCATGCTCGTCCTGTCCTTGTTCGCGTGAAAGAGAGAGAAGCCTGTTTACCAACTCTGCGTAACAACGTCAGAGTCGGTCATAATGATTTTTTGCCCTGAGGGGCTGTTCTCTCCGATGTTTTACGAGATCCTACGAATATATCCGAGCATAGTTAAACAAGCTCTCTGTTTATGCAGTTGACTTTTCAATCACGATATAAAAATGTATTTAACCTATGTCATTACATACATTAAACCTCTGCGTGGATATCCATAGATCGGTGTTCGATTCTTACTGTAATCAAAAGTTTATTGCTAATGAGAAATTAATGATTGATATTATTATATCATTACCTTAATTAATAAAAGTGCGTTCAGAGGATTGTAGCTCGAATCTTACCAAGTGAAACTCTAACGCGTAATAACTATTAAACTATGCACGGGCAGATTAAAAATGTATTTATCAAATATAATTTAATTTTTTTATATATCATTACCCTAATTAATGAAAGGGTGTTCAGAGGGATTTAGCTCGAATCTTACGCAGCGAAACTCTAATGCTTAATAAATATTAAACTATAAAAGGTCAGATTAAAATGCATTTAACAAATATAATTTAATTTTTGTATATATCATTACCCTAATTAATAAAAGGTGCTCAGGGGGTCCTAGATCGAATCTTACCCAGTGAAACTCTAATGTGTAATAACTATTAAACTATGCACGGCCAGATTAAAATTTATTTAACAAATATAATTTAATTTTTATGTATCATTACCCTAATTAATGAAAGAGCGTTCAGAGGGTTCTAGCTCGAATCTGCGAAACTCTAATGCTTAATAAATATTAAACTATGCGAGTATTGGGCGGTCAGATTAAAACGTGTTTAACAAATATAATTTAATTTATACAACATTACAATGTTTAACGAGCTGTATTGTTAGGAACCAGAGGTCCCTAGTTTGAATCTTACCCTGCGAAACGCTATAATAACTATTAAAATATTGAAGCAGCGGGCGGTCGGATTAAAATTGCATTTAACAACTATCATTGTTTATATTAAACCACCGCGTATACTTAGATATCCCGATGCCTAGACACCATTCTTTCTTCTTCTTCTCTCTTTTTCTTTCTATCTCTTTCTTTCTCCACGACTTGTACACATTCAGGCGTTCACATATACACGAGCACTTGTACACACATCAGCAAACATACACTGGTGCACGCATGCACACACACGCACACACGTACATGCAAGTACACACACACGCAAGCACATACACACACGCACGTACATACACCAGCACACACACATACATGCATACACCAGTACACACATGCATTCACGCACCTCATGCGTATACATACATACACCAGTGCTCTTACACTCACACATACATATACATGGACACATACACACATACACGCACACACACTCACGTACATACATACACCGTTACACTTGCACATACACACACACACACTCGCGCGCAAGCACATATGTCTGTTCACTTACACCCAACAGCACCAACCCGCACACGTACACACAAACTCACGCGCATGCCCTGAATGAAAAGAGACAAAATGATGCAATAAAAACTAATTATAGCTCGGGATGCGACGCGTCATTTACGAATTGTTCGAAACTGGTCTGGATGCATGGGTTCGAATCCTAGGAGGGATTACAAATTCATCTTCTAATAACTCCAAAACGAATTAAAATCAAGACAGTAAATAAACTTTATTACTTTTACGTCATTAGTTCCTTTCTTGTGCTTGTATATTAGAGTCCAGGTGTCATGGGTTCGATCCTTAATTTTAAAATCTCAATTATCTCAGAAACTAGCAGGGATTTAGGTGCGGACCCAAGCACGATTTTTAGTTCCTATGATGAACAGTTAATGCTTTATATAATTTCCAATCAGTTGTCCCTAGCTCGAATCCCGATCTTTCAGTGACTTCCTTAATTTTCCACTGTGCTCTAGAATATATCACTTAGATCGATGCTGTAACTGCATACAGGTCTTTTAAACACATCAAACTAATATTATAAATAATTTTGTTTCTGGCGTTCTGAGTTCGAATACCGATTCAATGAAGTTTACTTATAAATTTAATAACATAGTAAATAATTAAGACAAAGGCACCAAAAAAACCTATTACGTTTATGTCATCAGATAATATCTTGCGGGCGTATATTAGGGTACCCGACGTCCAGGGTTCGATCCTTAAGCTTAAATCTCAATTATCACAGAAACTAGCAGAGATAGAGCTGTAGACGAAAGCATGTTTGATAGCTCATACAATGAACAATTAATGCTGTATATAATTTTCAATCAGTTGCCACTAGTTCGAATCACAATCTTTCAATGCCTTCACTGATTTTCCTCTGTACTCTAGAATACATCACTTAGATTGATGCTTTAACTGTATGCAGCTTTGTGTAACGACATTATGGATGTACTCCGTGTGAGAGAGAGAAAGCGAGAGAGGGAGAGAGAGAGAGCGAGAGGAAGTGAAACAAGTAGGGATAGAAGTGTTGAGAGCCTCTGCGCATGCGCAGCAAGAGATGATGTCATTGGCTGCAATAATCATGTGCTGTGTAAGCATCACAGCCATGATGACGTGCCGGCATCGCCTGGAGGGGGTTTAGATCCCTATATAAACAGATATCTGCCCATGTTAGAACTGTTGTGTACTTATTAACTTTACATTCAAGTTTTAAAGAGCTTTAAAAGCAACGTGAGCTGCAGGCCGTCTACACATTCAGCACATATCAAAACGTGACAATGCAAGGTGAGTTTTACATAACTATACAAAATCACTGTTGGCTTTTACAATACATTTAATTTTGTTTAAACGTTACAGTACATGAAAGACGATTCGTTGCAAAGAGCATCATATTTTCTAATCTGTGCTTTACATTCACATGGATTTCACTGCATACTCTTCTCCAGTTCACATGATTTTCGCCACACATTCTTCTTACATAACCATTCATACGATTTTCCCCCTCATTCTTTGTTTCACTATACACTCACATGATTTCCTCTACTCATTCTTTGTTCCCCTGCAGGTTCATGCTTTGTTAACATTCACACGACTTTCTCTGCACATTCTTTGCTTCCATTAACATTCACACGATCTTCGCTACACATTCTTCTTACTTAAACATTCATACGATTTTCCCCACTCATTCTTTGTTTCACTATACATTCGCACACGATTTCCTCTACTCATTCTTTGGTTCTCTGCTGGCTCATCTTCAATGAACGTTCACACGATTTTCTGTACTTATTCTTTGTTTCTCTACACTTTCATAGGCATACTTACAAAACATACACACACCTTAGTTCTAATATAAAGAAGTGTATAACTTGTTCTTCAACTTGAATAATGTAGTGAAAATAATAATTCATGACAATGTCTGTTACAGATTGTTTAGCTGATAGACTTAACAAGATGGCTGAAGAGCGTAGTTTCCTACCGACTCGTCGAGTTCAAGATCTCGAAATAGGTCTTAACTATGAGATAAAGTCCTTAACCAAAGTTCAAACTAGATATGGTACCAGGATCGTATCTTCGCTGGAGGATTGTCAAGTGTTCTTACCAGAGCGCTATAATTCGTTAACCTATCAAGAGATTGCAGAAATACCTGGGAACGTATACCTCCAGTATAACGGTATGGCAGAGATGGGGAAATTTAAGACATGTAAATTGTCTTTTTTACATGCAAAGAAGGTGCGTAGAAGTGTCAAACTTAAGTATTGAATGTTCTTCTATTTCACAATGAAAAATTCATAAATAAAACAACTGACTCATTGATATTACATATAAAGATACAAAAGATGCATATTATAGAATTTCATAAAAAATTTACGAAATCACAATATCACATGCTTTGAGTTTAATTATATCTAGCGCATTGAAGTAACTCTAAATATCCGAATGTTTATACAAATCTTTGTGCTTCATTTTACATGTATCATAACAAAAAATGTAATTCTTTTTAGGTTGCCTGTACTTGACCAAGATAGTTTTCTAAGACTTTCATTGTGCAATGTTTCTGGCTGTGCAATAAGAGGAAGAATAAGAGCAACAGCTTTGCAACCATGCAAAGGATGCTGACGCTATTGGAGGGTAGAATAAGCACCATCGGCACCTACAAGAAACATTTCGGCAAGAAGCGGGTGCTGAGACATCTACATCACCGAAACACGTTAAGACAGGATCCTTATATAACATTACAGGATATACGATGAAAAAATACGGACAATTTTGTATACAATTCAATGCATAGCTGAGAGTTAGCTCGAGCGAGTCTACCTATATTCACTGAAATTAAGCATTGTGAGCAATAATTTAAATGACTGTGAAAATACTTTAAATAATGGTGAAATTTGTATCCTAAAAGACTTGAGCCCTGTATACATTAACAGTATTAAGACCGTTTGACACACTGGAATACAAATTATGAAAATAAAAAGACTTTCATTTAAATAATAAAGAAATTTGCATAACCTGTTGTTACAAGTGTAATGACATATACAGAAACAATGAGTCGGATGAGAAAGTGATGGAAATGTAAGATAAATAATAACAATAAAAGGAATTAAGGTATGCTTTTACATAGTGTTTTTATTCATTAAAAATCCTTGCATTCCTAATGAAAAATAAATCATTATAATGATTACTTTAAGTTATGTCACAACGATCAAAAAGAGAACCGTCTTTAGATGCATTACTCGATCTTAAGTCAGAGCACCAAAAAATGACAAATCACGGCTTCTCCATTTAGATGTGGTGTCACTATTCAGGTAAATTCCTGTAACACAAAGCAGGTTGAGTATGCAGATCCATGGTCCTAAATGGTGAAACAGAGTCTTATCCAGCTTAACAGTCTTGAGGACCTCAGCATCAGAAAGTCGAATAACAGGCCTTCTCCACTCGATGAGTACAGGTTTAACAACAGCATTCTCTTCACCCTGAGACGGTGTAAAGTATATAAATGTTCAACTTGACAAGGGATTCTAAACTCGTTGTTAGAGTCCAGAACTGATGTATTATATGGTGAAAACACATGTTCCTCTTCTTAGTGACCTTGTCGTCGAATCTCGGTGTCATTGAGGTGTCGGTAACATTGAAGATGTCCCATGATCATAGGATTCTGAAGCCCAATAACTGTAGGAACTGCTGATTGCGTGATGTTAACCTGATGGGCGTCAAGGGCAGAACATGATGTGTGCGTCGAATCATTCCATTATTATATCCTCGACGTCGTTGACTTCTTCTAAAATCTATAGGCATTATGCTTATATCCTTGTTTCTAAAGGCAATGATATTGCTGTTATGCTCCCCTGTTTGCTCTATGAAGCGGATGTTTATGAACAACAGGTAAAATTTGATTTGATGGTTCCTGTGAAATACGGTATCCAGGCGTAACAGATGGGAAAACTGGTAGATGGAGTGTCCACTTTTACTATAGAGGAAGGAGACTGATGCAATACTGCGCTAAATTCGTATGATGCTCAAGCTAAATATATTCACTAGGAAATCAGATTCAGACAGCTGATTAGATGGAATAACTTTGTCACTGAAGGGCCACAGAACGTTCCTATAGAACAATCACTGGTAAAAATCAAGAGTGAAAGGGCATTTTAATGACATTATTATTATTATCATTATTATTATTATTATTATTATTATTATTATTATTATTATTATTATTATTATTCACTGATCTAATAAAGAAGACATTCGCATCCTAATATGAGGAATCTTTAAACGTAGGGCATACAAATCAAGGTCTATGTTACTCAATGCTTTTTCCGGGACAAGTATAGCCCTCTACCTGAGCTTTTTGAATTCCCGTTCAGGCTCTGTCTCCTCTTCGTTTCGGTGTTTCTTCCCTTATTCTTCTTCACGCGAAAACCTCTCCCTCTTGCTTCCATTTCTCTGTTACGTCTCATCATTTCAGCAAGTTGTTTATCAGCAGCTTTTTTCTTATTTACAGCTGTAGCAATTTGTGATGCACCTCCAGCGGCGGCTCCTAGTGCTGCAATAATTGGTATGAGCGGTAGAAATCCTCCTCGTTTCTTCGTTTTGGACCCGCCGCCAACAGATACCTTTCTCTCAATTTCTCTCTTATGCCTCATCATTTCGGCAAGTTGTTTATCTGCTGCCTTTTTCTTATTTACTGCTGAGGCAATTTGGGCTGCACCTCCAGCAGCAGCGCCTAGAGCTGCAATAATTGGTATGAGAGGTAGAAATACTCCTCGTTTCTTCTTCGTGGTTCCTGCACCTGGAGCTACTTTTCCCTTCATAATTGCTGTTACTAGTCACGCTGCCAACTTTTTCACCTAATGTAACATCAGATGCTTGCACTCTTTTCCAAATCGTTTCAGCCAGATTTTGTCAGCAATGTTTCTCGAAGCAGAGACCTTATGCTGAGCGTAGGCAATGTCGCTAAGATTACACTATTCGTCTAACGGAATAATTCCAGGATCTCCTCTCTTTAATTTTTCTCTAGCTTTACCACAGTTCCTCAGTATATGTAAGCAGGTAAATGTACTTCAACGGTTGCAGGCTAGTGAGAGAGTTAATTAAACCGAGGGCCCTTGCGAGCTTAACCACCTTAGCTCTCACGTTATACTAATCGATTTTATTCGGGATAGTTCTTTTATACTTTCTCATTAGCGTATATACATTAAGAGCGATTTATTTTATTTTAGCTGTCAAGCCAGAGCGGATGAAACAAGAATGCTCACAGCCTATTCATATGTTAGACTTTGAAAGCGACTTTAGACGTGAACTTAGTGGAAAACTGTTTCATGTCAATGTTCTTGACGTGCCCATCACGTAACCCATTCAGGGAAAAGGTGACCAGCAAAGGGAAAAATGTTACCAGCAAAGGGAAAAACGTGACCAGCAAAGGGAAAAACGTGACCAGCAAAGGGAAAAATGTTACCAGCAAAGGGAAAAACGTGACCAGCAAAGGGAAAAACGTGACCAGCAAAGGGAAAAAGGTGACCAGCAAAGGGAAAAAGGTGACCAGCAAAGGGAAAAAGGTGACCAGCAAAGGGAAAAACGTGACCAGCAAAGGGAAAAAGGTGACCAGAAAAGGGAAAAAGGTGACCAGCAAAGGGAAAAACGTGACCAGCAAAGGGAAAAAGGTGACCAGCAGAGGGAAAAAGGTGACCAGCAGAGGGAAAAAGGTGACCAGCAAAGGGAAAAAGGTGACCAGCAAAGGGAAAAACGTGACCAGCAAAGGGAAAAAAGGTGACCAGTGAAGGGAAAAATGTGACCAGCAAAGGGAAAAAAGGTTACCAGCAAAGGGAAAAAGGTGAGCAGCAAAGGGAAAAACGTGACCAGCAAAGGGAAAAATGCGACCAGTAAAGGGAAAAATGTGACCAGCAAAGGGAAAAAGGTGACCAGCAAAGGGAAAAACGTGACCAGCAAAGGGAAAAACGTGACCAGCAAAGGGAAAAATGTTACCAGCAAAGGGAAAAACGTGACCAGCAAAGGGAAAAACGTGACCAGCAAAGGGAAAAAGGTGACCAGCAAAGGGAAAAATGTGACCAGCAAAGGGAAAAAGGTGACCAGCAAAGGGAAAAACGTGACCAGCAAAGGGAAAAATGCGACCAGCAAAGGGAAAAAGGTGACCAGAAAAGGGAAAAAGGTGACCAGCAAAGGGAAAAACTTGACCAGCAAAGGGAAAAAGGTGACCAGCAGAGGGAAAAAGGTGGGCAGCAAAGGGAAAAATGTGACCAGCAAAGGGAAAAAGGTGACCAGCAAAGGGAAAAAGGTGACCAGCAAAGGGAAAAACGTGACCAGCAAAGGGAAAAAAGGTGACCACTAAAGGGAAAAAGGTGACCAGCAAAGGGAAAAATGTGACCAGCAAAGGGAAAAAGGTGACCAGCAAAGGGAAAAAGGTGACCAGCAAAGGGAAAAACGTGACCAGCAAAGGGAAAAAAGGTGACCAGTAAAGGGAAAAATGTGACCAGCAAAGGGAAAAAAGGTTACCAGTAAAGGGAAAAAGGTGACCAGCAAAGGGAAAAACGTGACCAGCAAAGGGAAAAATGTGACCAGCAAAGGGAAAAAGGTGACCAGCAAAGGGAAAAATGTGACCAGCAAAGGGAAAAAAGGTGACCAGTAAAGGGAAAAATGTGACCAGCAAAGGGAAAAAGGTGACCAGTAAAGGGAAAAAGGTGACCAGCAAAGGGAAAAAGGTGAACAGCAAAGGGAAAAAGGTGACCAGCAAAGGGAAAAACGTGACCAGCAAAGGGAAAAAAGGTGACCAGTAAAGGGAAAAATGTGACCAGCAAAGGGAAAAAAGGTTACCAGTAAAGGGAAAAAGGTGACCAGCAAAGGGCAAACGTGACCAGCAAAGGGAAAAATGTGACCAGCAAAGGGAAAAATGTGACCAGCAAAGGGAAAAATGTGACCAGCAAAGGGAAAAGGTGACCAGCAAAGGGACAAATGTGACCAGCAAAGGGAAAAATGTGACCAGCAAAGGGAAAAATGTGACCAGCAGAGGGAAAACGGTGACCAGTAAAGGGAAAAATGGGACCAGCAATGGGAAAATGGGACCTGCAAAGGGAAAAAGGTGGGCAGCAAAGGGAAAAATGTGACCAGCAAAGGTAAAAATGTGACCAGCAAAGGAGGAAAAAAGGTGACCAGCAAAGGGAAAAAGACCAGTATCTCACTCAACTCTCGCATTCTCTGTGCTATCAAGAAAACTTATACTCTTACTCTTACCTATTGCAGCACTAGGAGCCGCCGCTGGAGGTGCATCACAAATTGCTACAGCTGTAAATAAGAAAAAAGCTGCGGATAAACAACTTGCTGAAATGATAAGACGTAACAGAGAAATGGAAGCAAGAGGGAGAGGTTTTCGCGTGAAGAAGAATAAGGGAAGAAACACCGAAACGAAGAGGAGACAGAGCCTGAAAGCGAATTCAAAAAGCTCAGGTAGAGGGCTATACTTGTCCCGGAAAAAGCATTGAGTAACATAGACCTTGATTTGTATGCCCTACGTTTAAAGATTCCTCATATTAGGATGCGAATGTCTTCTTTATTAGATCAGTGAATAATAATAATAATAATAATAATAATAATAATAATAATAATAATAATAATAATAATAATAATAATAATGTCATTAAAATGCCCTTTCACTCTTGATTTTTTCCAGTGATTGTTCTATAGGAACGTTCTGTGGCCCTTCAGTGACAAAGTTATTCCATCTAATCAGCTGTCTGAATCTGATTTCCTAGTGAATATATTTAGCTTGAGCATCATACGAATTTAGCGCAGTATTGCATCAGTCTCCTTCCTCTATAGTAAAAGTGGACACTCCATCTACCAGTTTTCCCATCTGTTACGCCTGGATACCGTATTTCACAGGAACCATCAAATCAAATTTTACCTGTTGTTCATAAACATCCGCTTCATAGAGCAAACAGGGGAGCATAACAGCAATATCATTGCCTTTAGAAACAAGGATATAAGCATAATGCCTATAGATTTTAGAAGAAGTCAACGACGTCGAGGATATAATAATGGAATGATTCGACGCACACATCATGCTCTGCCCTTGACGCCCATCAGGTTAACATCACGCAATCAGCAGTTCCTACAGTTATTGGGCTTCAGAATCCTATGATCATGGGACATCTTCAATGTTACCGACACCTCAATGACACCGAGATTCGACGACAAGGTCACTAAGAAGAGGAACATGTGTTTTCACCATATAATACATCAGTTCTGGACTCTAACAACGAGTTTAGAATCCCTTGTCAAGTTGAACATTTATATACTTTACACCGTCTCAGGGTGAAGAGAATGCTGTTGTTAAACCTGTACTCATCGAGTGGAGAAGGCCTGTTATTCGACTTTCTGATGCTGAGGTCCTCAAGACTGTTAAGCTGGATAAGACTCTGTTTCACCATTTAGGACCATGGATCTGCATACTCAACCTGCTGTGTGTTACAGGAATTTACCTGAATAGTGACACCACATCTAAATGGAGAAGCCGTGATTTGTCATTTTTTGGTGCTCTGACTTAAGATCGAGTAATGCATCTAAAGACGGTTCTCTTTTTGATCGTTGTGACATAACTTAAAGTAATCATTATAATGATTTATTTTTCATTAGGAATGCAAGGATTTTTAATGAATAAAAACACTATGTAAAAGCATACCTTAATTCCTTTTATTGTTATTATTTATCTTACATTTCCATCACTTTCTCATCCGACTCATTGTTTCTGTATATGTCATTACACTTGTAACA
Source organism: Deroplatys truncata (assembly GCA_030765065.1). NCBI lineage: Eukaryota > Metazoa > Arthropoda > Insecta > Mantodea > Mantidae > Deroplatys > Deroplatys truncata. Next base: position 498,157,807 of record CM060990.1, on the reverse strand, counting down.
ACAGGTTATGCAAATTTCTTTATTATTTAAATGAAAGTCTTTTTATTTTCATAATTTGTATTCCAGTGTGTCAAACGGTCTTAATACTGTTAATGTATACAGGGCTCAAGTCTTTTAGGATACAAATTTCACCATTATTTAAAGTATTTTCACAGTCATTTAAATTATTGCTCACAATGCTTAATTTCAGTGAATATAGGTAGACTCGCTCGAGCTAACTCTCAGCTATGCATTGAATTGTATACAAAATTGTCCGTATTTTTTCATCGTATATCCTGTAATGTTATATAAGGATCCTGTCTTAACGTGTTTCGGTGATGTAGATGTCTCAGCACCCGCTTCTTGCCGAAATGTTTCTTGTAGGTGCCGATGGTGCTTATTCTACCCTCCAATAGCGTCAGCATCCTTTGCATGGTTGCAAAGCTGTTGCTCTTATTCTTCCTCTTATTGCACAGCCAGAAACATTGCACAATGAAAGTCTTAGAAAACTATCTTGGTCAAGTACAGGCAACCTAAAAAGAATTACATTTTTTGTTATGATACATGTAAAATGAAGCACAAAGATTTGTATAAACATTCGGATATTTAGAGTTACTTCAATGCGCTAGATATAATTAAACTCAAAGCATGTGATATTGTGATTTCGTAAATTTTTTATGAAATTCTATAATATGCATCTTTTGTATCTTTATATGTAATATCAATGAGTCAGTTGTTTTATTTATGAATTTTTCATTGTGAAATAGAAGAACATTCAATACTTAAGTTTGACACTTCTACGCACCTTCTTTGCATGTAAAAAAGACAATTTACATGTCTTAAATTTCCCCATCTCTGCCATACCGTTATACTGGAGGTATACGTTCCCAGGTATTTCTGCAATCTCTTGATAGGTTAACGAATTATAGCGCTCTGGTAAGAACACTTGACAATCCTCCAGCGAAGATACGATCCTGGTACCATATCTAGTTTGAACTTTGGTTAAGGACTTTATCTCATAGTTAAGACCTATTTCGAGATCTTGAACTCGACGAGTCGGTAGGAAACTACGCTCTTCAGCCATCTTGTTAAGTCTATCAGCTAAACAATCTGTAACAGACATTGTCATGAATTATTATTTTCACTACATTATTCAAGTTGAAGAACAAGTTAGACACTTCTTTATATTAGAACTAGGGTGTGTGTATGTTTTGTAAGTATGCCAATGAAAGTGTAGAGAAACAAAGAATAAGTATAGAAAATCGTGTGAATGTTCATTGAAGATGAGCCAGCAGAGAACCAAAGAATGAGTAGAGGAAATCGTGTGCGAATGTATAGTGAAACAAAGAATGAGTGGGGAAAATCGTATGAATGTTTAAGTAAGAAGAATGTGTAGCGAAGATCGTGTGAATGTTAATGGAAGCAAAGAATGTGCAGAGAAAGTCGTGTGAATGTTAACAAAGCATGAACCTGCAGGGGAACAAAGAATGAGTAGAGGAAATCATGTGAGTGTATAGTGAAACAAAGAACGAGGGGGAAAATCGTATGAATGGTTATGTAAGAAGAATGTGTGGCGAAAATCATGTGAACTGGAGAAGAGTATGCAGTGAAATCCATGTGAATGTAAAGCACAGATTAGAAAATATGATGCTCTTTGCAACGAATCGTCTTTCATGTACTGTAACGTTTAAACAAAATTAAATGTATTGTAAAAGCCAACAGTGATTTTGTATAGTTATGTAAAACTCACCTTGCATTGTCACGTTTTGATATGTGCTGAATGTGTAGACGGCCTGCAGCTCACGTTGCTTTTAAAGCTCTTTAAAACTTGAATGTAAAGTTAATAAGTACACAACAGTTCTAACATGGGCAGATATCTGTTTATATAGGGATCTAAACCTCCTCCAGGCGATGCCGGCACGTCATCATGGCTGTGATGCTTACACAGCACATGATTATTGCAGCCAATGACATCATCCCTTGCTGCGCATGCGCAGAGGTTCTCAACACTTCTATCCCTACTTGTTTCACTTCCTCTCGCTCTCTCTCTCTCCCTCTCTCGCTTTCTCTCTCTCACACGGAGTACATCCATAATGTCGTTACACAAAGCTGCATACAGTTAAAGCATCAATCTAAGTGATGTATTCTAGAGTACAGAGGAAAATCAATGAAGTCATTGAAAGATCGGGATTCGAACTAGTGGCAACTGATTGAAAATTATATACAGCATTAATTGCTCATTGTATGAGCTATCAAACATGCTTTCGTCTACAGCTCTATCTCTGCTAGTTTCTGTGATAATTGAGATTTAAGCTTAAGGATCGAACCCTGGACGTCGTACCCTAATATACGCCCGCAAGATATTATCTGATGACATAAACGTAATAGGTTTATTTGTGCCTTTGTCTTAATTATTTACTATGTTATTAAATTTATAAGTAAACTTCATTGAATCGGTATTCGAACTCAGAACGCCAGAAACAAAATTATTTATAATATTAGTTTGATGTGTTTAAAAGACCTGTATGCAGTTACAGCATCGATCTAAGTGATATATTCTAGAGCACAGTGGAAAATTAAGGAAGTCACTGAAAGATCGGGATTCGAGCTAGGGACAACTGATTGGAAATTATATAAAGCATTAACTGTTCATCATAGGAACTAAAAATCGTGCTTGGGTCCGCACCTAAATCCCTGCTAGTTTCTGAGATAATTGAGATTTTAAAATTAAGGATCCAACCCATGACACCTGGACTCTAATATACATGCAGAAGAAAGGAACTAATGACATAAAAGTAATAAAGTTTATTTACTGTCTTGATTTTAATTCGTTTTGGAGTTATTAGAAGATGAATTTGTAATCCCTCCTAGGATTCGAACCCATGCATCCAGACCAGTTTCGAACAATTCGTAAATGACGCGTCGCATCCCGAGCTATAATTAGTTTTTATTGCATCATTTTGTCTCTTTTCATTCAGGGCATGCGCGTGAGTTGGTGTGTGCGTGTGCGGGTTGGTGCTGTTGGGTGTAAGTGAACAGACATATGTGCTTGCGCGCGAGTGTGTGTGTGTGTATGTGCAAGTGTAACGGTGTATGTATGTACGTGAGTGTGTGTGCGTGTATGTGTGTATGTGTCCATGTATATGTATGTGTGAGTGTAAGAGCACTGGTGTATGTATGTATACGCATGAGGTGCGTGAATGCATGTATGTACTGGTGTATGCATGTATGTGTGTGTGCTGGTGTATGTATGTGCGTGTGTGTATGTGCTTGCGTGTGTGTGTGTACTTGCATGTACGTGTGTGCGTGTGTGTGCATGCGTGCACCAGTGTATGTTTGCTGATGTGTGTACAAGTGCTCGTGTATATGTGAACGCCTGAATGTGTACAAGTCGTGGAGAAAGAAAGAGATAGAAAGAAAAAGAGAGAAGAAGAAGAAAGAATGGTGTCTAGGCATCGGGATATCTAAGTATACGCGGTGGTTTAATATAAACAATGATAGTTGTTAAATGCAATTTTAATCCGACCGCCCGCTGCTTCAATATTTTAATAGTTATTATAGCGTTTCGCAGGGTAAGATTCAAACTAGGGGCCTCTGGTTCCTAACAATACAGCTCGTTAAACATTGTAATGTTGTATAAATTAAATTATATTTGTTAAACACGTTTTAATCTGACCGCCCAATACTCGCATAGTTTAATATTTATTAAGCATTAGAGTTTCGCAGATTCGAGCTAGAACCCTCTGAACGCTCTTTCATTAATTAGGGTAATGATACATTCATTCATTCATTCATTATCTGTTTACCCTCCTCTTATGTAGGACTTACACCCCCCAGGACTTACAAGCGGGTGCCTGGGGTCAGAGGCCCGTCGAGGAGCAGACACTCATGGATCAGACAGAGCATCCAGGATGGGTGATCAGCCCGATGCCTGGTATGGGATGAAGGAAGTAGATGAAACGAAATGTTGGTGAAATGGATGAAAGGAAAGGTGATGATGGAGCAGTTGGTGGAATGAATGGCGGGGGAAACCGGAGAACCCGGAGAAAACCCGCCCAGACGCCGCTTCGTCCACCACAAATCCCACATGCAGGTCCCTGGGATGGAACCCGGGCCGCCTAGATGGGAGGCGAGCGGTCTAACCGCTCGGCCACGGCGCCGCCACGGTAATGATACATAAAAAATTAAATTATATTTGTTATATACATTTTAATCTGGCCGTGCATAGTTTAATAGTTATTACACATTAGAGTTTCACTGGGTAAGATTCGATCTAGGACCCCCTGAACACCTTTTATTAATTAGGGTAATGATATATAAAAAAATTAAATTATATTTGTTAAATGCATTTTAATCTGACCTTTCATAGTTTAATATTTATTAAGCATTAGAGTTTCGCTGCGTAAGATTCGAGCTAGAACCCTCTGAACACCCTTTCATTAATTAGGGTAATGATATATAAAAAAATTAAATTATATTTGATAAATACATTTTTAATCTGCCCGTGCATAGTTTAATAGTTATTACGCGTTAGAGTTTCACTTGGTAAGATTCGAGCTACAATCCTCTGAACGCACTTTTATTAATTAAGGTAATGATATAATAATATCAATCATTAATTTCTCATTAACAATAAACTTTTGATTACAGTAAGAATCGAACACCGATCTATGGATATCCACGCAGAGGTTTAATGTATGTAATGACATAGGTTAAATACATTTTTATATCGCGATTGAAAAGTCAACTGCATAAACAGAGAGCTTGTTTAACTATGCTCGGATATATTCGTAGGATCTCGTAAAACATCGGAGAGAACAGCCCCTCAGGGCAAAAATTCATGATGGCCGACTCTGACGTTGTTACGCAGAGTTGGTAAACAGGCTTCTCTCTCTTTCACGCGAACAAGGACAGGACGAGCATGAGGCAACCTTCAGATTCTTTTGTTAAGCTAGCAGGTGCTCGACAAACAATGGAAAGGGACCGGCTTTGTTATGGAGCAGTGGAATGGGAACACCGCAGGTGTCTTTCTAAACTAGTCTTGCCCTGGACAATAGAAAGGCACACAATAGAATCTCTTCCACAATGGAAAGGGATCGGCTTTGTTATAGGGTTGTGGAATGAGTATGCCAGATGGTCTTTCTAAAGAAGGCTTGCCTCAGACAATAGAAAGGCACACGCAATAGAATCTCTTCCACAATGGAAAGGGAACCGGCTTTGTTATGGGGGGCAGTGGAATGAGAAATAAATGCTTGCACCGGACAATAGAACTTGTTTCTCTGTTAACTGGCTTAGGTTCTCTTTGTCACGACCCTAATTCATCATGGGCTTTGTTCATTTTGACAGCTGAAGGGTAAGCATTGTTCTTTTGTTAAAAGCTAGTGGAATGAGTATGCCACGTGTTCGACAAACAATGGAAGTGTGGGTGGGTAACTGCAACAAGTGCAGAAGTGGCCTGATGTGGAATGGGTAGGAAATACATCTCGCCTTTGTTACAGAACCTTAAATTTATGACCCCTTTGTTCGTTTTGACAGTTGATTGACAGCCTTAATTGCTTAACTGTCAAGCTTCCATTGTACTCAACAAGATTTATGGCCCTCAGGTGCAAGTAAAACTACCAAGGAGCTAGGGTGGGGAAAATGGGGGTGGGGAGCTCATTTGCATATGAATAGACATTCCATGCATAAATTAACTGTGCCAGCTCTGTCATTTCCCTACTACTTGTGATTTACTTAATGCAGGAATTGTTAAATTATGTGTTTTTGTTTTACGATTGTTAGCAAATAGGCATAAGCTTGAGTAAACAACCTCAACTTTATGAATTGTTGCAAACATTTTCACCGAGAAGGAGTTACTTCTTAGGAAAGCCAAAGATTTGCATTAATTCGCTACGTGAATTATTAAGTACTTTAAAAGAGGAGTAATAACCAATTAATTATAATACTACAAAAAGTCAATAAGTTTTCTGATTAAATATGTAAGTAAAATATTGGATTTGTATGTATATATTGTTCGTTGTTCACAAGCACAAACAGGAGTAAACTAAAACACACATTGTAGTAAGAGTTAATTTATTGGATTTGTGACTTAATTAAATAATATCTTATCTTCCACACACGAAAAGGACCTGGGCTAAGAATCATCATTGCAACTACTTGAGCTAGTAGTATTTTAAAAAATACAACGGACGAAGAAAACATATTAATAAAGTTGCTACGCGTAACATCTCAACAATTACCGAATAAGAAATATCGGTCAAGAAAATCACTCCTGCCACACCAGGCATAAAATTGTATAACCAACTGCGTGAATGGCACGCTAAATTCAAATCGAAGATTTCAAAGTTCACAGCATTCACATCTACAAGATTTTCGAGAGCTTCGAGAACATTCACCAGGAGCCAGCGGTGACACCAACACCTCATCATCCCAGTCCAATCCAAATTTCAGTTCAGCCTTGACATCACTAACCAACTAACTCCTTATTAATAGCACTTCATCATGGCGCACCAACACGAGACTGCACGATCCGGGAAGGGTTGGCATCAGTGACGCACGCGAGTTCGAGACTAAGGAAAGCAGGCAAGAGAGAGAGAGAGAGAGAGAGAGAGAGAAGAGAAGAGGAACAACGGCATTCTAAAACCCTTCCAGAACTACGAGACGTCGAAAAGTAACTGGCACAGCTATACTTAAAAAAAGTGTATTCTTTTACGTTTGGGAAGGCTGTAAAAAAGTCGTCATAGCCTGGAAACACTAAGAAAAGATGAGGAAAATGAACCTTAAAATAGGAAAGCTCCATCAAATGCAGAACCAAGGATAGATTCAAACTAGCAATTTTAGGAAGCAATAATAAACGTGATATCTGAGTTGAAACTTCGGGTTAATGTAGTTAGCACAGAATTAAGTAATAAAGTTGGGAAGTTAGCATAGAATTGACAAACACAAAAGATGAACTTAGTATATAGGTCAATGCTTGAACCCTAAATTAAGTAATAAAATCAGTGTAGTTAGCACAGAATTAGGTAATAAATTCAATACAGTAAGTAATAAAGTTAATGATGTAAGCACAGAAATAGCAAATACAAAATTGGAACTAAGGAATCAGATTGAGAACAAGGTATCAATACTAAAATAGGATTTTCAAACACAGGAATTCAGAGAAAGAATCACAGAGCTAAACGAAGAACAAACTAGGTTAGTCAAGGTTAGCGCAGAAATGATAGAAAATTTAAAATCTAAATACCAAAAGCTAACAGATCATGTAAACCAAAAGTTAGAACTTTAATTTGCAGAAATAAGCAAATGTAAATAACACAGCTAACACCACTGAATTCAAAGACTGTGTAAACAATGAAATAGAACGCTTAAATGAAACAGTAGCTGAATTAAACAGCAATGTAGGAAAAGAAATGGGTTCCATAAAAATGTAAACAGCAGCACATTAGAGAACATAGCATCTGAAACGCTAGCACAAAGAGGTGCAATTGCAGCAATAAATGAAGAGTTGCAAAATGAAATAAGATTGTTACAAGAAAGTGTAAACCAGAATAAAGAAAATGTAAATAACCTGAACCGAATTGTGATAGCAATTCAGACCACAGAAAAATTAAATGAAAGTAATAAAGTACATGATGATGTAAGTGACGTTTAAAATGAACATGTAAATAGTGAATATGCCAAATAGTAATGAAAATGTATTCAAGAGGTTAACATATCGAACAGCTACATAGCTCGCAGAGCGCGCGCGCGCGCACACACACAGACACACACACATACACACACACAGCATAACTGTACTACATATTACTTTACAGATTCACATGCAAATTGTACTTACAATAACCAGATTCTCAGTGAAATCAATCCACCTCTTTTGATGAAGGATTAGCAGATTCATCTACATCCTTCCCCAAAGAAATGGAAACATATTTCAAAATCAAGAAGATTCCTATGGACTTGGCATGAAGGTTGTAAAGAAATTCTTGTAGAATGGTCAACACTGGCTGAAATCTACATTTGCAGGAAATGAAAGTTAGTAAAGTCACAGATGATTATATACCTAAATATGGAAACATTGCGCCAATTTTATCTGACATTGCCACTGTGCTCACCAGTAAATTATTTACAAGTGCTTTGGGAGAAAAAGGAATTAAATTATACCATTCCTCTGCATACTTTCCTCAAGGAAACCCATGTGAGAGATTTTAAGGAGCACATCAGTTTACCTCAGATTACTGTGTAATAGAAAACATTCAAGCTCGATAGTCCATTGTGAAACCATTGAAAATTTACTAAATTACACAATAAATGCAACTGCTTTTACATATGCAGAACTAATGCTAGGAACAGAAGCAGATACTTTTACATCTGCAGAACTAATTTAAGGAATAGAAGCAAAGCGAATTTCCAATATTCTACCATCCACAATACCACTGGATAGGAAATTAACAGGGGAACAAAGCTGCATGATAGCTTTTGAAAGCATTTGTAAGAAAGCTGAAACAATAAAGAAGAAATTAAAAAGAAGGAAAATGGAAACCTTCAATAAATGACAAAGTTTTGTTAGGAAAGAGACACCTATCAGATGCAACAAACGCTAATGACATAGCTGCTGAGCGCCCTTAAACAAAACAAAAATATGCAACAAAGAAGAAAACATATAAAATGAAATTGTTATATACAGCACTGTAGATTATCATATCAAAATTTAGAAAACATACTTATGGATTGGCAGATAAAAATGGAAAATCTATGGAGAAACATCATAAACAAAACCTAAAACCCTTTAAACGATTCCAGAAGGAGAAGAAGAATAACAAACAAAAACTACACAAACACTTACATTATATACACCGAAATTTCATGTTTTGAACTATGTAAATATATTATCAAAGTATATATTTGATGGGGGAATGTTTTTCTTTCACTTTACTGAAACCTTAATTATGATTGTGTCAAAGATACTTATGTTTGTTTAATTAAGAAAACAAATGAATTAAAATGTGGTAAAGTGATATTAAAGAAAGGGAAACTTGAATCAGATATTAATAAAGTGATTGGAAGCAATTTTTAAACTTGCTAAGCAGTGAAAAAGCTGAAATGCAGTGTAGTGAATAAAGAATTTCATGTGTTATATATTTATGAATGCAATGTGTATCATGATTATTGATTATTGTTGCTTTAAAACATTATTTGCCTAAAGCATTTGTATATTTTAAATAATTAATTACAATTTTGTTTATGGCTACTGAGAAAGAAAAAGAAAAGTTGAATAACACTAAAAAATACGATAAAGAGATTGAAGAAAAAGATTGAATTCGTAATAGAATAAATTAATTATTTATTTTGAAAGGGGGTTAGGTCATTAAATGAGCGAAATTGAGTTATGTAGTTTAATGTAGTATACATTGCAAAGTACAGGCTTTTATATGAAAAGAATACAGGCCTGTCTATACATTTTATCACTGAGTAAAATGTTATGTTTTTTTTAAAAATAGAGTTAAGTTACTGACTTGTATCGTTTTCAAAATAAAAGCAAATCTATCATTTCTGGTGGGAAATACAGAAACTATGAATCATACGGTAACCACAAACAGTTGAATTTTGTGAGTTTGTTATTTTTAGTGTTCAGATTCAAGCGTTGGCTTAAAACTCTATTAAAACAATGTCCTCAAGTGAGAGTGATACTATGTCTTCAACTGTATCTAATGATGTATCTAAGAAACGAAAGAGAGGGATATGAAGAGTAGAGTCGTATAAACAGTTTAAAATTAAAGGGACTAAGCTTCAAGGTGAATCATACAACTCCTATTCAGGTAAAACAGTTCATGCTAGAAGTTCAAATTATCAATGTGGATGCCGCTGTAAATGCTTTGAATTATTCAATGAGGATGTTTGTATACCAATTCTCACTTAAACCAAGAATTTGGAAGTAACGATCTTCAAAATGATTATCTTCATGGTTTGAATCATCTAGTACCAGTTAAAACACATACCAAGGAAAGGAGAAGAATCAATATCCAGAACATACTCAGTAATCTATTGTGCCGAGAAAGGCGATAAAAGAATTAAGATATGTAAAAAAGCTTTTCTTAGCATTCATGATGCAACATCAAAACTAACACAAAGACTAATATCACTATTGGAAGCTGGAAAGTCACTTAATAATGGAAGAGGGAAAAATTTAAATAGTAGAACTACAACTATGTCTCCAGAAGTATGTGAACAAGTTTCTCAGCATATAGAATTATTTGAGGTGAAGATAGCACATTATTCAAATGGGGCAATGAAGTACCTGAATGCTAATCTAAATGTAAAGATCATGCACACACTTTTCAAATGACAGTATGCAGGATAAAGAATGCCATACTGGTTGTACTACAATTATTTTAAAGAAAATTATACCCTGAGATTTGGTAAGCCACAGGTAGATGTCTGCAATAAGTGTGAAGTGTTGAAAACAAAACGAAAAGTAACACTCTTAATGACAATGCAAAGAAAACAGTAGCTGCAGAACTGATAGTGCACACTCGAAGATGCAGTAAGTGTTATAATAAACCTAGCGAGATACAGAAGATATGTCAAAATGAAGAAAATATAATGAGAATTTCAATAGGCTTCATGCAAAATGTCCCATTACCTCAAATACGATTATAGGAGGTATTCTACTATGCATTTTCCTTTTTTGGAATTCATGGTCTGAAAACTGGAAATACAAATTTTCATTTGTATCATGAAGGCATTGGGCAAAACGGTCCAAATGAAGTGTGTTCTCTGCTGAATGAATGTAGAAAATCCAGTGTTCCATAAAATATCAGAGACCTTCATATCTTTTCAGATGGCTGTACAGGCGAAAACCGAAATCACAGAGTTGTACATTTTTTACTGGATTGACTTCGCTGAAGAAATATGACAAAATATGCCATTACTTTTCAATCAGAAGTCACTCTTTCCTACCAAGCAACCAAGATTTTGACGTGATAAAAAGAAAATTACGTCGCCAGGATAAAATTTACAGTCCTGAACAGTGTAACGAACATGTTGCTAGTGCCAGTTAAATCTGCAAATTTACTTCAGGTATATACATATCGATCTTTTACATAGACTACAAAAAGCGGTGGGCTAAGATATACAAAAAATACCCTCTCTCTATAAAATCGTGTGGAAAAGGAGTTCCAAAAGAAAGGAAGGTGTCATTTCAAATCTCCAACAATTATATGTTAGAGTATGACAGCTCAGCTCCAGGTGTTGTAAAAAGTTGGGATTTCATCAATGGAAAAACAGTAAATACCTTCAGATTCAACTCCTTAGCAAGAAGAGTACCGCCAGTGCCTAGTGAAAAATCCTACAGCGATGAACACCCAGTGACCATTAATGCAAAGGAGATAGAAGACATCATCAAGCTCCTAAGGTATGTTCCTGATGAATGTATAACATTCTATAGAAACAGTGTTAGTAGCATATTATTGGGAAAGCTGCACACTTTTTGCTTTTATTTGGGAAAAGATAGGGAAAACGAGGGTAGATGCGACGGTTCAAGGAGGAAAGTGCGTTTATATGGGAGAGATAGGGAATACGAGGGTCGATGCTAGGCTAGAAAGGGGTTGAAGGAGGGGGATGTGCTTTATATAAGAGAGGTAGGGGATACGAGGAGAAGTGCTAGACTAGACGGAGTTTGAGGTGCGGAGTATGCGTTTATATGGGAAAGATAGGGAAAACGTGGACAGATGATAAGCTAGACAGATGCTGAAGGAGGGGGAATATGAACTTACATACAGGAGAGATAGGGAATACAAGGAGAGGTATTAGGCTAGGAGGGTTTGAGTGGTAGAATATACATTTATATAGAGAGACGAGGAAAGCGAGGGTAGATGCTAGGTTGAGAGAGCTTTCAAGGAGGAACATGCGTTTATATGGGAGAGATAGGGAAAACGAGGAGAGATACATGGTAGAGCAGGGGCTGAAGGAGGGGAAATACCCTTTATATGATAGAGGCAAGGGAATACGAGGAGAGGTAATAGGTTAGACAGAGGTCAAGGAGTACGGCATTCGTTTATGTGGAGAAGGTAATGAAAACGGTGAGAGATCCTATGCTAGGAGAGAGATGAAGGGGGGAAATGCGCTTTATATGAGAGAGGTAGAAAATACGAGAAGTACTAGGCTAGACAGAGGTTAAGGAGTAGAGAATGAGTTTATATGGGGAAAATATGGAAAACGGAAAGAAATGCTGTGCTAGACGGAGGCTGATGATGATGATGATGATGATGATGAGATGGGGCTTAAGGGCGCTCAACTGCTAAGGTTATTAGCGCCCTTAGTATGTGTAAAATATAAAATGTAAAAGTCAAAAAAGTAAAAAACCCATACAAACCGTTTGGTCAAAAACACTAGAAAACACAACAGACGAAATATTAAGATCTACACACTAAAATCATGGTCAACAAGAGAATAAAACAACGTGTCAAGAACTGTAGAATGCGAGGGACACAAGCGCCAGATGTCCACTGGGGAGGAGTGCACCCATTAAAAGATAATGTAAAATCAAAAAGCTAAAAGGCGCTCAGCGCATCAAATGCGGCAGCTAAAACCAATGTCAGTGATAAAACGTAAAATACATTCTACAGCATGCGCGTCGTCTGCCAAAACGTTGGCTAGGCCAACAGGCAGACCAACACGAACGCGCAACGGAGATAAAACATGACACTCTGTTAAAATGTGAAGCACCGTTAAGGGCGCATCACACTGCTCACACAGTGTTGCGGGGTCACCACTGAGCAGGTATCTATGACTAAAAAGGCAATGTCCGATTCGTATACGAGCTAAAAGTACCTCTTCCCGACGAGAAGAACGAGAAGAGGTACCCCAGACTAACGGAAGAGGTTTAACCTCCCGCAACTTGTTCCCCCTAAGAGCCGCCCACTCATCGCGCCAGCGCGAGAGGATACGGTAACGTAAAATAACATAAAAATCTGAGGAAGGAACAACACAAGTAAAACATCTGGGTGATAAAATGGCCGATTTCGCAGCAGCGTCGGCAGACTGTTGCCTGAGATGCCCACATGACCTGGAATCCACACGAAGGAGACGCTGATGCCAGATGCACCAAGCGAGTGGAGCAGGTCATGAATGCGCTGTACGAGCGGGTGGTAACTATACAGCGCGTGTATACTCTGAAGGGCACTCAGAGAGTCCGAACAAACAACACAGCGCCGTAAGACGTGCCGCTGAATGTATAAAACACATTGATATATACAAAAAAGTTCGGCAGTATAAATCGAACATTGTCCAGGTAAACGAAAAGTAAAACTCTGCGCACCAAAACCAAAGGCACATCCTACTTCGTCATCAGTCTTAGACCCATCGGTATATATATAAAATGACAGTCCCCGAACTGCGCCTGTAGTTCTAAAAAAGCGAATCTAAGGACGGAAGCAGGGGTCGCATTTTTCGGCATCGACGTTAACCCAAGGTGGCAGTGGGTCTCAGCGCGCGACCATGGAGGAAAACGCATTTCCCCCCGTGGAAGGGCCGGCGCCGGCGTAACGTCCAAATGCCGAAGGAACAGTCGAAATCGAACCCCTGGAGGGAGCAATGCAGAGGAGCTAACTAAATATTGTCGATCAAGCGAATCCTCGTAAAATATCGCGAAGGACGGGTGGTCAGGCAAGCTGGAGAGTCGACAGGCATAGCTGTATAAGAGCATCTCACGCCTGAAGGACAGCGGAGGCTCTGCAGCTTCAGCATACAGGCTAGGTACAGGGCTGGTTGGAAAGGCCCCTGTAGCGACTCTTATGCCTCGATGGTGAATGACACTCAATCGACATAACACAGATGGACGTGCCGATGAATAGACAATGCACCCGTAATCAAGATTGGATCGGAACAAGGAGTGATAAAGACGCAGAAGAACGGTCCGATCAGCTCCCCAGGATGTGCCACTTAAAACACGTAAAAGATTAAGAGAACGGTCACACTTTGCTTTTAAAAAGGAAACGTGAGAAGTCCAGCTCAGCTTTCGATCAAAGGTCAACCCCAAAAATTTCACCTCGTCTGCAAATGGAAGGACCTACGACCCAAGATGGAGAGAGGGAGGAGGGAAAGCCTTCCGGCGCCAGAGGTTGATGCAGACGGATTTCTCGGCGGAGAAATTAAAGCCGTTGGCGTTACTCCAGGCGTAGAGACGGTCGATACAGCTCTGGAGACGGCGTTCGAGCAGACAGGTCCGCCGTGAACTACAATAAATGGCAAAATCGTCAACGAAGAGTGACGATGAAATGCCAGGTGGAACACAACCAACAATGGGGTTGATAGCTATCGCAAAAAGTGTGACACTGAGTGCAGAGCCCTGCGGTACTCCGTTCTCTGCAATAAAATGACTAGATAAAACCGAGCCCACACGTACACGAAAGACGCGGTCCGTCATAAACTCCCGAAGAAATATGGGAAGACGACCGCGGATATTCCATGCGTGAAGTGTACGTAAAATGCCGCCCCTCCAACAAGTGTCATAAGCTTTCTCCAGGTCAAAAAACACAGCCACAGTTTGAAACTTTCTGAAAAATCCATTCATAATATGCGTCGACCGGGACAACAGATGGTCGACGGTAGAGCGATAGCGGTGAAATCCGCACTGAGAGTTCGCTAGAAGTTTCTGAGACTCAAGCCACCATGTCAACCGCCCGTTGATCTTGCGCTCCATCACCTTGCAAACGCAACTGGTGAGGGCGGTAGCTGGAGGGCAGTTGGCGATCCTTCCCAGGCTTAAGTATAGGGACAATGGTGGCTTCGCGCCAAACGGAAGGAAAAAAGCCGTCTTGCCAAATACGGTTATAGACCTGTAAGAGAAAGTGTTTACTGTCGGCTGAAAGAATCTTTAACATCAGGACATGAATGCCGTCCGGTCCTGGAGCGGAGTGCCTAGAGCAATGAAGAGCGTGCTCCAGCTCCCTCATTGTGAAAAGCTCATTATAACACTCATTAGCAGATCGAAAATTAAAGGTTGTGGAATCCAGCCGGTCTTTCATAGAGCGAAAGCCCGCGGAATAATGGTCTGAACTGGAAACCGCCTCAAAAGGCGGCACCCAGAGTGTTAGCGACGGCAGCCGGATCCACTATTGTGGCATTGGAAACCTGAAGGCCAGAAACAGTACAATGCGACAATTTACCTGCGAAGCGACGAAGTTTATCCCAAACAACGGATGAAGGCGTAAAGCGATTAAAAGACTCGACAAAACGAGTCCACGATGCCTTCTTGCTATCTTGAATAATACGACGAGCCCTGGCGCGCGATTGTTTAAAAGTCACCAAATTATCAAGTGTAGGGTGACGCCGAAACACCCTAAGTGCAGTTCTCCGGGCACAAACAGCGTCCCGACAATCCTCGTTCCACCACGGAACAGGCGGTCGCCGAGGTTGGGAGGATGAACGGGGTATTGCGCGTTCGGCGGCAGAGAAAATAATAGACGTTAGGTGCTGCACTAGTTGGTTAATGTCGGCGAAAGGCTGATCGTAAAAATGCACGAGGCTGGAATACAAGCTCCTGTCGGCTTTTGGGAATATCCAGGTAGGTACTCTGGAATTCTGTACGTGGTGCGACAGAAGAGAAACGATGCAGGGGTAATGGTCGCTGGAGTAGGTGTCAGCGACGACGTTCCACTGAAGACGACTAGCAAGCTGGAGTGAGCAAACGGCAAGGTCCAAGTGAGAAAATGTACCGGAAGAATCAGAAAGAAACGTAAGCTCACCTGTATTGAGCATAGAGAGATTGAACTGATCAAAACTGTTGGAGAGAAGATTTCCCCTCGCACAAGCCCTTGGCGAACCCCACAGGGGGTGATGGGCATTAAAATCTCCCAACAGGACAAATGGTGTTGGGAGAGCGGACAAGAGATCTTGAAGGTCCGCGTTAGCGAGGGGAGACGATGGAGGTAAATATACAGAGCAAACAGAAAAAAAACCGGGTAATTGCAGTCTAATGGCAACAGCTTGCAAGTCGGACGTTGAAAAGTAACGTCGTTAGGCACTATCAACATGACACCTCCATGAGCAAGAGTACCCTCTTCCGGTTCAAGGTCGTAGCGAACCGGAGTATATCCTTGGAGATCAAAACAACCATGAGGGCGCAGCTTAGTCTCCTGCAAACACACGACCATAGGCGAATGGGAACGCAATAAAAGTTGCAGTTCCGCCCTATGCGATCGTACACCACGTACATTCCAGGTCAGGATACCCATTAAGAAAAAGGGATAAACTGTCCATTTAGAAGGGCGGCTTAAAACTACCTTTTGTTTAACCTTTGGGCTCGGGCTTTTGGTATGGAGTTGGTCAGATTCTATAGCCCCCTCGAAGTGGGGCCCACGCGCTCAGAGCCAGAAACCGATTCAAGCGCCGAGAATCGGTTCTGGCTGGCGATGGGTGAGGGGTGCCGCTGAGCGCAGCTTGTCCCAGGAGCTTCCTGGGACTGCGACCTCCGAGGAGGAGAAGGTGAACTCTGCTTGCTGTGAACACGCGGAGGGTGTTTTAAAAAGTCTTGTCTTCGAAGTTTCTGCTTCGGTTTTTTCTCAGTGGCTTGTGAGTTCATAGACTTTGGACCAGGTTTATAGGGCTTGGTAACTGTGGCTTTAATGGACGGCCGGATGGTAGTGGCGGTCAATGAAGTCATGGTCCAAATTTGAGTCTCTGCATCCTTTCGGGGTACTGGCGAGGCAATAACAGAACAGAATGTTCCCGATCGCAGGAGCGAAGATTGGCGCGCATGGTAACGCCTCCGGGCTTCGGCGAAGGAGAGTTTCTCCTTTACCCGGATCTCCTGGATCGCCTTCTCGTCCAAATACCGCGAACAGTCGCCAAATGAAGCAGAATGTGACCCTTTGCAATTTCCGCAGACGGGGCTGTTGAACAGGTACCTTCGTGTGAGGGCTGGCTACATGTTGCATAGATGTTAACGGCACTCTTACATGAGACTTGCGTATGCCCAAAACGTTGGCATTTAAAACAACGCAGAGGTCTTGGAATATAAGGCCTCACAGAAATCCGTTCGTACCCTGCGGAAATGCTCGTGGGCAGATCGACGCCATCAAAAGTTAGAAACAGGGTACGAGTGGGTACCAATACGCCGTCGCGTTTGGCCTGCACTCGATGCACTGCTGTCACCTTTTGGCCTGAAAGAGAGTCTACGAGTTCGTCGTCCGACATACCATCGAGGCTATGGGCGGTAATGACGCTTCGACAGGAATTCAATGTGTGGTGCTTATCCACACGGATGGGATAGCCGTGGAGAAGCGTAGCGCGCAACAAGGTCTTACTTTGCTCATCGGAATTCGTTTGTGCTAATAAAGAACCGTTCCGTAGACGAGTGCAGGACTGAACTGCACCAGCAATAGCATAAATGCCCCTTTGAATAATGAAAGGGTTCACCTTCTCAAAACTTTGCCCTTCTTCGGTTCGTGAAATGACCAAATAACAACCAGTTGTCGGTGATGTCACTTCTGTAACATAAACGTTTCGACGCTTATTTGTAGTAATGGATAAAGGGTGCTCCATAGCGAAATAAATCCTCCACCATTGCTATCGTCTCCGACCTCGGGCTCTGACTTCCCGGGCGTTACCCCGGCTAGGGTGAGTGGCCTATCTATACCTATCTCACTCAGGGTCACACCTCCCAGAACATAGACAGAGGGACCCAATCGCCGTCAGAGGTCAGCAGCTCATGCAATGGCTCCCCGCGGGACTGCAATTGAACAGCGGATACGAACACATACCCTACATGTCGACCCCGGGTGGTGGGGATGACGCCATTACCCACTCACCCAGCTGCGCACCCAGTGGGCGGGTATCCGTCAGGCTGTCCCCACGGAGGATTTAAATAAAAAATAAAAGATACTAAAAGTGCGTGGGCGTTTCGCACGCAAGGTAGGCTGGCGAAGAAGTAAACAAATGTGTAAATGAATGGGCGTGGGGCGAAATGTGTATAAATAGAAGAGAAGAAAGAAACGATGGCGAGAGGCGATATTGAGTGAAATGCACAGAACGCACGAGAGCCTACCTTGAGCCCCCCGGCCACGAGAACGAACCCACCTCGACCGGACGGGGATGAATGTGTGAAAATGGCTATGAATGGCTTGGGTACCCCGGGTGCGCCTAACCCGTACTCACAAAAGGTGAGCCCCTGGGGGGTAGACGGAGGCTGAAGGAGGGGGAATGCAGGTTAACACCAGTAAGATAGGAAAACAAGGAGAGATGCTAGGCTAGACAGAAGCTGAAGGAGGGGATACGCTTTATTTGTGAGAGGTAGGGATTACGAGGGCAGGTGCTAAGCTAGACAGATGTTAAAGTTAGAATGCGTTTATATGTGCGAGGTAGGGAATACGAGAAGTGCTAGGCTAGACAGATGTGATGATGATGAGATGGGGCTTAAGGGCGTTCAATTGCTGAGGTTATTAGCGCCCTTACTATGTGTAAAATATAAAATGTAAAAGTCAAAAAGTTAAAAAAACCACATACAAACCGCTTGGTCAAAACACTAAAAAACACAACAGACCAAATACTAAGAGCTACACACTAAAATCATGGTCAACAAGAGAATAAAACAACGTGTCAAGAACTGTAGAATGCGAGGGACACGAGCGCCAGATGTCCACTGGGGAGGAGTGCCCCCATTATAAGACAATCTAAAAGCAAACAGCTAAAAGGCGCTCAGCGCATCAAATGCGACGGCTAAAACCAGTGTCAGTGATAAACGTAAAAGATATTCTACAGCATGCGCGTCGTCTGCCAAAACGTTGGCTAGGCCAACAGGCAGACCAACACGAACGCGCAACGAAGCTAAAACTTGACACTCTGCTAAAATGTGACGCACCGTTAAGGGCGCATCACACTGCCCACAGAGTTGTGCGGGATCACCACTGAGCAAATACCTATGACTAAAAATGCAATGCCCGATACGAAGGCGTGTTAAAATTACCTCTTCCCGACGAGAAGCACGGGAAGAGGTAGCCCAGACTAAAGGGAGAGGTTTAACCTCCCGCAATTTGTTCCCCCGGAGGGCCGTCCACTCATCCTTCCAAAGCGAGAGGATGCGGCGACGTAAAACAATAAACAAATCTGACGAGGGAACAACAGAGGTAAAACTTCTGGGTGATAAAATCGCTGATTTGGCAGCGGCGTCGGCAGACTCGTTCCCTGAGATGCCAACATGACCTGGAATCCACATGAAGGAGACGCGGATGCCAGACACACCAAGCGAGTGGACCAGGTCATGTATGCGCTGTACAAGTGGGTGGTGATTGTACAGCGCGTTAATACTCTGAAGGGCACTCAGGGAGTCTGCGCAAAGAACACAGTGCTGTAAATTACCCCGCTGGATGTATAAAAGAGTCAGATACTAAAACGTTCGGCGGCAAAAATCGAACATTGCTCCGGTAAACGAAAGGTAAAACTATGCTGATCAAAAACAAAATCACACCCTACTCCAACATCAGTCTTAGACCCATCAGTGTATATAAAATGAAAGTTCCCGATTTTCGCCTGGAGTTCTAAAAAAGCTGATCTAAGAACTGAAGAAAAGGTCTCAGTCTTCGGCATCGACGTTAGCCCAAGGTGATAGTGGGCCTCAGCGCGCAGCCATGGAGGATGTGGTGGTGGTGGTGGAGTGGAGTTTAAGGGCCCGTCGACAGCTAGGTCATTTGGGCCCAAAGAAAAACATAAAAACAGTTACAATTGAAAATGGTCGATCTAAAAACGCATTAGAAGAGACTAAAAACGAAATAGCCGTAAGACCATAAGTGGGGTTAAAAGAGAATAAAATCCAGGACTAAAAGTATCGGTAAAATGGAATAAAATCTAGGTTAAAAGACAAAACTAAAAGGCAAGTTTTATCTGTGGAAAAACCGATTTTGGTAACGAACCGCAGGGTCTGCCTTACTGCCACTGGGTCATCGCCTAAAACTGAGGGCAGCGTAAATTCCAGGCCATAAAACTGACGATCAGGGGCGTATTTCGGACAATCAAACAGTACATGGGACACGCTAAGCGGCACAGCACACGTCGAACAGACAGGGGCCGGGCACCACGCAGAAGATGACCGTGTGTGGCGCGCGTATGCCCGATTTTTAGGCGGGTCAGAACTACTTCTGACCGCCGTGATCCCCAGCAGGAAGTGGACCAGGGTTTTACGGTGTCCTTGATTGTCCGGAGTTGAATGCCAGCCAGAGACTCCCATGAGAGCTGCCAAGCTAAAAACAGAGGACGATGGAAGTACCGCCGAACATCCGTAGAAGGCACAGTTAAGGTGGAAAACTCCGGAAAACGGCATGCGGCCTTAGCAGCTGCATCCGCCTGCTCCTTGCCAGGAATTCCCACATGGCTTGGAACCCATGTAAAAACGAACTGGTATCCGCGACAGATCAGCTGAGATAAAAGCGTTTGTATTTTTAAAATCAAGGTGGAGGAGCCGAGAAACTGCTGCAGGCCCTGGATAGCGCTCAGAGAGTCGGAACAAATAAGAAAACGGCCAGGGACAAACGTGGAGATAAAAAGCAAGAAAGAAAAGATGGCAAACAGCTCGGCCGTAAAAACTGAACCGGCGTCTGGAAGGCGAAATTTGTGAGCCCCACCGTCATAGATAAAACCGCACCCTGTGCTATCATTCACACGGGAACCATCAGTAAATACCGGGGAATAGTCCCGGTAACGGTCTAGGATCGCGGAGAAGAGCTGGCGAAACACTGGCTGCGGGGTAGCGGCTTTGGCATCACCCGAAAGTTCAAGATCAAACAGGGCACGTTGGAGCTGCCACGGAGGAATACGACTAAGACAGGATCGCTCCACAGGAGGCAGTCGGAGGTCATGTGCGTAAAGAAGTTCCCGAAACCGAACACCGCATGGACGGGAGACGGTAGCATTGCGCACATAACGGTGGGCGAGTTCCGGATGGAATGCACAGTGGAACGAAGGGTGACTAGGATGAGCCGCCAGCTTTGCAACATAAAAAAGAGTAAAAACTTGCGTCGAAGAGACAGAGGTGGTTCGCCAAAATCTGCATACAAACACTCGACACGACTAGTGCGGAAGGCCCCAGTAGCAAGACGGATACCTGTATGATGAACAGTATCTAAAAGGCGAAGTTTAGAGGCGGACGCCGCGTCATAGATAAAACCCCCGTAGTCAAGTTTCGACCTAAACAACGAGCGGTACAACCGGAGCATAACGGTGCGATCGCCGCCCAAAGAGGCGCCAGATAAAACTCTTAATACTCGAAGGGAACGATCGCATGATGCACGAAGGTAGCGAATATGCTGCTCCCGGGTGAGTCTATGGTCGAGGTAAAGGCCCAAAAACTTGACGTGCGCAACAAACGGGAGGGGTGTGCCATGCAAATGAAGATCAGGAGGAGGGTGTACACTACGAAGGCGATGAAAATGAACACACTGAGTCTTAGCAGGAGAAAACCGAAAGCCGTTGTGAAGTGCCCAGTTGGCGAGTGAGGTAATGGCCATCTGCAGTTGGCGTTCGATGTGCTCAAGGCTATAAGAGCGATAGTAGAGCGCAAAGTCATCGACATACAGTGACATCGGTATTCCGCTGCGAACTACAGTAGCGATGCCGTTGATGGCGACGGAAAAAAGTGGTACACTGAGGATCGACCCCTGGGGTACACCGTTCGCCTGGATCCTCGCCTGAGATAACGTGTCTCCAACACGGACACGAAGACGGCGAAGTTTTAAAAAGTTACAAATAAAAACAGCTAAATGACCGCGTAAACCGTAAGCATGCAGTTTTCGGAGGATACCATAGCGCCAAGTAGTATCATAGGCCTTCTGCAAATCAAATAAAACACCCACCACATGCTGCTTCAGGAGAAAGGCACTCTGGACATAGGCATCAAGACGGGTGAGATGGTCAACACTGGAGCGATGGCGACGAAAACTACACTGAACATTACAGAGCAAAGCATTCGACTCTAGCCACCACACCAACCGAGCGGTAATCATACATTCAAAGATCTTACAAACGACACTCATCAAACAGATAGGGCGGTAGCTAGAGGGAAGGTGCCGGTCTTTTCCAGGTCGAGGGATGGGGATGACAATACCCTCTCGCCAGGAAGACGGGAAACCTGCTCACGCCAGATACGGTTGTAAATGTCCAGCAGGAAGGAAAGCGCCTTAGGTGGAAGATGTAGCAGCATTTGGCGGTGGATGTCATCGGGGCCTGGAGAGGTATCCTTTGCGAAGGATAAAGAATGGTCAAGCTCGGCGACTGTAAAAGCTTCGTTGTACGGTTCCTTACGGTCACTATTAAAATCGAGGACTATCCGCTACGAAGCGTCTTTGATAGACAGAAAAGATCTATCATAGCTATCCGTTTGGCTAGCAGCAGCGAAGGAGTTGGCAAGGGCGTCGGTTATATCCCGCTCGCTGGTGAAAATGGAGCCACTAACAACAAGACCAGGAATGATCGTCCGGCGACACTGGCCATAAATACGCCGAACAGCAGACCACACCTGCTGCGCTGAAGTACGACGGGAAAGGGAAGACACGTAAGATTACCAAGATTTCCGTTTTGCACTCCGAAGTACATAGCGCGCTTTAGCCCGAGAACGTTTAAATGCCACAAAGTTCTCCTCCGTAGGATGTAGCTGAAAAACACGCAGGGCGCGTTTGCGCGTTCTGATGGCCAAGCGGCATTCCTCGCTGCACCAAGGTATAGGAACGTGACGCGGTGTAGATGAACCTCGAGGAATGCTGGAATCTGCTGCAAGCAAGATAGTACACGTAAAATAGTCCACCATATCATCGATGGTTGCGAAACCATCGTCCGGGAGAGCAATGAGGGAGCGGAACTTCCTCCAGTCAGCCTTGGAAAGAATCCAGTGGGGATGTCGAGAAGGCACATGATGGGCCATGGAGGAAAAAGTGTTTCCCCCCTGGGAAGGGCCGGCGCTGGCGCAACGTCCAAATGCCGAAGGAGTTTTCGAAATCGAACCCCTCGAGGTAGTAATGCAGAGGAGTTACGAAATATTGTCGATCAAGCGAATCCTCGTAAAATAACTTGAAGGACGGGTGGTTAGCCAAGCTTGAGAGTCGACAAGCATAGCTGCACAAAAGCATCTCACGCCTGAAGGACAGCGGAGACTCTGAAGCTTCATCATACAGGCTAAGAACAGTGCTGATTGGAAAGGCCCCTGTAGCAACTCGTATGCAACGATGGTGAATGGCATTCAATCGACGTAACACAGATGGACGTGCCGACGAATAAACAATATACCCGTAATCGAGCTTGGATCGGACCAAAGAGCGATAAAGGCGAAGAAGGACGGTCCGAACAGCTCCCCAGGATGTGCCACTTAAAACACGTAAAAGATTAAGAGAACAGTCACTCTTTGCTTTTAAAAAGGAAACGTGAGAAGTCCAGCTCAGCTTCCGGTCAAAGACCAACCCCAAAAATTTCACTTCGTCTGCAAATGGAAGGACCTCCGACCCAAGATGGAGAGAGGGAGGAGGGAAAGCCTTCCGGCGCCAGAAGTTGATGCAGACGGATTTCTCGGCGGAGAAATTAAAGCCGTTAGCGTTAGTCCAGGCGTAGAGACGGTCGATACAGCTCTGGAGACGGCGTTCGAGTAGACAGGTCCGCCGTGAACTGCAATAAATGGCAAAATCATCAACAAAAAGGGACGATGAAATGCCAGGTGAAATACAATCAACAATGGGGTTGATAGCAATCGCAAAAGTGTGACACTGAGTGCAGAGCCCTGCGGTACTCCGTTCTCTTAAATAAAATGACTAGATAAAACCGAGCCCACACGTACACGAAAGACGCGGTCCGTCATAAACTCCCGAAGAAATATGGGAAGACGACCGCGGATATTCCATGCGTGAAGTGTACGTAAAATGCCGCCCCTTCAACAAGTGTCATAAGCTTTCTCCAAGTCAAAAAATACAGCCATGGTTTACATTTTCTCAGAAATCCATTCATAACATGCGTCGACAAGGACACCAGATGGTCGACGGTAGAGCGATAGCGACGAAATTCGCACTGAGCGTTCGCTAGATGTTTCTGAGACTCAAGCCGCCATGTCAACCCCCGTTGATCATGCGCTCCATCACCTTGCAAATGCAACTGGTGAGGGAGATAGGGAGGTAGCTGGAAGGTAGTTGGCGATCCTTCCCAGGCTTACGTATAGGGATAATGGTGGCTTCGCGCCAAACGGAAGGAAAAAGGCCGTCTTGCCAAATACGGTTATAGACCTGTAAGAGAAAGAGTTTACTGTCGGCTGAAAGGTTCTTTAACATCACGACATGAATGCCGTCGGACCCAGGAGCGGAGTGCCGAGAGCAATGAAGAGCGTGCTCCAGCTCCCTCATTGTGAATAGTTCGTTATAGCATTCATTATTAGCAGACCGAAAATTATATGATGCGGAATCCAGGCGGTCTTTAATAGAGCGAAAGCCGGCGGAATAATGTTCTGAACTGGAAACCGCCTCAAAGGCAGCACCCAGAGTGTTATCGATGGTAGCCGGATCCACTATGGTGGCATTGGAAACCAGAAGAGAAAAGATGCAGGGGTAATGGTCGTTGGAGTAGGTGTCAGCAACGACGTTCCACTGCACACGACTAGCAAGCTGGAGTGAGCAAACGGCAAGGTCTAAATGAGAAAATGTACCGGAAGAATCAGAAAGAAACGTAGGATCGCCTGTATTGAGAAGAGAGAGATTGAACTGGTCAAAAACGTCAGAAAGAAGAGTTCCCCTCGCACAAGCCCTTTGCGAACCCCACAGGGGGTGATGGGCGTTAAAATCTGGCAACAGAAGAAATGGTTTTGGGAGAGCAGACAGGAGAGCTGGAAGGTCCGCGAGAGCGAGGGGAGACGACGGAGGTGAATATACAGAGCAAAGAGAACAGAAAAACCCGGGTAACTGCAATCTAATGGCAACAGCTTGCAAGTCGGACGTAAGAGCGAGAGTTTGAAAATGAACGTCGTTACGCACTAACAACAACACACCTCCATGAGCAGGAGCACCCTCCTCCGGTTCAAGATCGTAGCGAACCGGAGTGTACCCTCGGAGATCGAAAGGGTGTGAGGGCGAAGCTTGGTCTCCTGCAAACACACGACCATAGGTGAATGGGAACGCAATAAAAGTTGCAGTTCCGACCTATGCAATCGTACACCACGTACATTCCAGGTCAGGATAGCCATGAATAAAAGGGATAAACTGTCTACTTAGAAGGGCGGCTTAAAAGAATCTTTTGCTTAACCTTTGGGCTCGGGCTTTTTGTATGGAGTTGGTCAGACTCCATAGCTTCCTCGGAGGGAGGGCCCACGCGCTCAGTGCCAGAAACCGATTCAAGTGCCGTGAATCGGTTCTGGGTGGCGATGGGTGAGGGGTGCCGCTGAGCGCGGTTTGTCCCAGGAGCTTCCTGGGACAGCGACCTCCGAGGAGGAGAAGGTGAACTTTTCTTACCGCGCGCACGCGGAGGGTCTTTCAGAAAATCTTCCCTACGAAGTTTCTGCTTGGGTTTCTTTTCAGCGGCTTGCGAGTTCATAGACTTTGGACCAGGTTTATAGGGCTTGGAACTGTAGCTTTAATGGACGGCCGGATGGTAGTGGCGGTCAAGGCAGTCATGGTCCAAGTTTGAGACTCTGCATCCTTTTGGGGTACTGGCGAGGCAACAACAGAACTAAATGTTCCCGATCGCAGGAGCGAAGATTGGCGCGCATGGTAACACCTCCGGGCTTCGGCGAAGGAGAGTTTCTCCTTTACCCGGATCTCCTGGATCGCCTTCTCGTCCAAGTACCGTGGTCAGTCGGCAAATGAAGCAGAATGAGACCCTTTGCAATTAACGCAGAGGGGGCTGTTGAACAGGTACCTTCGTGTGAGGGCTGGCTACATGTTGCACGGATGGTAACCGCACTCTTACATGAGAGTTGCGTATGCCCAAAACGTTGGCATGTGAAACAACGCAGAGGTCTAGGTATATAGGGCCTCACTGCAATACGCTCGTGCCCTGCTGAAAGACTCGTAGGCAGATCAACGCCGTCGAAAGTGATAAACAGGGTACGTGTTGATACCAAAATTCTGTCGCGTTTAGCCTGCACTCGATGAACAGCTGTGTCCTTTTGATCAGAAAGATAGTCGACAAGTTCTTCGTCCGTCATACCATCGAGACTATGGGTGGTAACGGCGCCTCGACAAGAATTCAAGGTGCGGTGCTTCTTGACACTGATAGGATAACCGTGGAGAAGCGTGGCGCGCAACAAGGGCTTACTTTGCTGTTCGGATTTGGTTTGAACCAACAATGAACCAATTCGAAGACGAGTGCAGGACTGAACCGCACCTGCAATAGCGTCAATGCCCTTCTGAATAATAAAAGGGTTCACCTTCTCAAAACTTTATCCTTCTTCTGTACGTGAAATGACCAAGTAACAACCAGATATCGGCGGTGCTACTTCTGTTACATAGACTTTTCGGCGCTTGTTGTGAGTAATGGAGAAAGGGTACTCCATAGCGAAATAAATCCTCCACCATTGCAACCGTCTCCGACCTCGTGCTCTGACTTCCCGGGCGTTACCCCGGCTTGGGTGAGTGGCCTATCTATACCTAGCTCACCCCAGGGTCACACCTCCCAGAACATAGACAGAGGGACCCAATGGCCGTCGGAAGTCAGCAGCTCATGATGTGTCCCCCCGCGGGACTGCAGTTGTACAGCGGATACGAACACATACCGTACATGACGACCCCGAGTGGTGGGGATGACGCCATTACCCACTCACCCAGCTGCGCACAGAGTGCGCGGGTATCCGTCAGGCTGTGTCCACGGAGGATTAAAATAAAATGTAAAAGAAATAAACCTGTGTAGGCGTTTCGCACGCAAGGTAGGCCGGCGAGGAAGACAAAGAGAGGCGTAAATGAATGGACGTGGTGCGAAATGTGCAGAAGCAAAAGAGAAGAAAGAAACGCTGGCGAGGGGCGACATGGAATGAAATGCACAGAACGCACGAGAGCCTACCTTGAGTCCCCCGGTCACGAGAACGAACCCACCTCGACCGAATGAGGGTGGAAGGATGGTGATGGCGATGAGTGGCTCGGGAACCCCCGAGTACGCCAAACCCGTACTCACATAAGGTGAGCCCCTGGGGGGGCTAGACAGAGGTTGAGGAGTAGAGTATGATAGGCTACCAGACTAGGAGACTAGAAAAGACATTTATATGTGAGAGGTAAAGAATACGCTGAGAGATAATAGGATAGACAGATGCTGAAGGTGGGAGGGATGCGCTTTATATGGAAGTGATAGGGGAAACGTGGAGTCATGCTAGACTAGACAGAGTTAGAGATAGAATGTGTTTTATATGAGAGAGAGAAACAGCAAACGTAGGCGAGGTATTAGGCTAGGAGGGTTTGAATGGTACAGTATCCGTTTATATGGAGAGACGGGGGAAACGGCGAGAGATCCTAGCTAGGAAGGAGCTAAAGGAGAGGGAAATGCGTTTATATTGGAGAGATAAGGAATAGGAGGGTCGATGTTAGGCTAGACAGTATACGTTTTTCTAAATCTTACAAACTTTTTATATGTTAAACGGTTAGTGTGCCAGACGGAGAGGAATAAACTGCATATTGGTTTACAGTTTTGATGCATGTAGAAATATTCTAAACTAAACCCACACCTAACGCCCTAACCTATCCCTACCTTGCCTGCTCTGGATCATCTTCTCATTGTCTATTCCATCCTATCATTGTCTAACCTAACCAACATAACAAGACGTAACACCACGTAACATAATCACGTAACAAGACGTAACGTAACCACGTAACAAGACGTAACACCACATAACATAACCACGTAACACAATGTAACATAAGCACGTAACCACGTGACAAGACGTAACACCTCGTAACATAACCACGTAACAAGAAGTAGCACTACGTAACC
The DNA here is from genome assembly GCA_030765065.1 of Deroplatys truncata. Lineage (NCBI taxonomy): Eukaryota > Metazoa > Arthropoda > Insecta > Mantodea > Mantidae > Deroplatys > Deroplatys truncata. Next base: position 498,129,901 of record CM060990.1, on the reverse strand, counting down.
TAAGCACGCAAACACGTGCCAAGACATAACGCCGCGTAACATAACTGCATAACAAGACGTAACACAACCACGTAAAATCACGTAACATAAGCACGTAAGAATGTAACAAGACGTAGCACCGGGTAACATAACCACGTATCAAGACGTAACTTTATGTAACATAAGCACGTAACCACGTGACAAGATGTAATATAACCACGTAACACGACGTAACATTACGTTGCATAAGCAAGTAACCACGTGATAAGACATAACACCGCGTAACATAACCACGTAACAAGACGTAGCACAACGTAACATAAGCACGTATACACTTGACAAGACGTAACGTCGCGTAACATAACCACGTAACAAGACGTAACACCAGGTAGCATCACGTAACATAAGCACGTAACCACGTAACAAGACGTAACATTACGTAACACAAGCACGTGACCACGTGACAAGACGTTACATAACCACGTAGCTCGACGTAACATTCCGTAACATGACGTAACCAGAAACGTAACCACGTAACAAGATGTAAGAACAACACGTAACCAACCAATTGCTAAGACAATCTAAGCTAACCCATCCTTCATAACTTAGACAATAACTACGCAAGCCTAGCCTAACCTAACCAATCCCAAGCCATCCTCTCATGATCTATTCTACTCAGTCATCGTCTAATCTAATCTGGCAACATCCTAACCTGATGCCAGGAATTCTAACTCGAAACTAGACATCTCTAATCATCTATTCCCGATCGTATACCCTAACCCAGCTTCTAACATCCTAACCTATCCCAACTAGAAACTAACATCGAGTTTGTTTTAGTGAAATTGCGGCGTTTTATGTAGATTTTAATATTTGAGAGTCTTAATTGAAACGGTTTAAGCCAACATTGCTTCATTAGATAAGGATTGTAAGGGTAGATGTCTCTCCCCTTTATCTAGGCTTGAAACTGGCACTAGGATTTGCAATAACTCTTTTATCTTCAAAAGGAGCCAATGTGATTTTATTCACTTACACTGTGCTAACAGCATGCTGCCGTGATTGGATCATATTCATGGGCGTTCTGATCGTTTCTCGGGTTTTAAGAGAATCTGTATAGCTGTCAAATGTATCGCACTTCTTAATAATACTACGTGTTATGCCTTTAATCTTGTTTTATCATCGAGCCTTGAATATCTATGGCGTACATCGTAGGTAGTAGTCCGACAACGCGTAGAATGATTTTGCTATTAGCCTCATATTTTAATTTTCCCAACACCTTTTTGTTCTGAGTAGAGTAGCATATATGGTTAACAGGGTAATCAGCTGTATTCAGATGTTCGAGAAAACGTAGCTTGTTCTGGTACACATCTTCAGTTGCCACACGATGAATGAATGAATCAGTGTCCATATACATAAGCTTCAGGTTTTCAGCTCCATAATACGGCAACAACACATCGTAATGATAGTGGTACATTAATGTCTTGGAGATGTCCAACACACTCATGCCGATGTATATAGGCTTGTTGAACACGATCTGAGGAGAGGCCATATGTACAGCAGCTAGATTAGCAGCATATATCGTCCTATCGATAAACGTAGGTTTGGCGATTAACTTTTCTGTGTCTTCTCGTTTATAACTACGTTTTATGCCTTTAATCGGTTTTATCATCGATCCTTGAACAATTAAGGCGTACACCTTAGGGCGTTGTCCAAAAATGCGTAGAATGATTTTGCTATTAGTCTCATCTTTAAATTTTCCCAACACGTTTTGTTCTGAGTAGAGTGGCATATGGTTTACAGGGTAATCAGCTGTATCCAGATGTTCAAGAAAACGTAACTTGTCCTGGTACACTTCTTCAGTTGCCACACGATGAATGAATGAATCAATCAGTGTCCATATACATAAGCTTCAGGTTTTCAGCTCCATAATACGGCAAAAACACATCATAATGATAGTGGTACATTAATGTCTTGGAGATCTTCAACACACTCATATCGATGTATATAGGCTTATTGAACACGATCTGAGGAGAGTCAATATGTACATCAGCTAGATTAGCAAAACATATCGTCCTATCGATAAACGTATGTTTGGCGATCAACTTTTCCAGTGTTTTCTCGTTTATAACCAGTCGTATATCCATACGATTACGCAGATTCTCCATAGTATTTCCAAAAATGGCGTTGTTAAACAGTTTGTAGAGGTTCTTCTCGAAATCATTTGCAGCCTGTTATCGTAGCCTATTGTTAAATTCCACATAAGGTTTTAACCACTGAGACTGTCGGAATTGTAGCACATGATGGATTTTAGTTAGCTGTAGTCCATGATTAAGAGCCTACTTCAAAGTCATGTAATGCAATACATACTTTTTTCGAGGTCCAAGATGAGGTATTAGTTTCTTTGTAGATGACTCCTTAGGCTTCATACGCTCAGACAGAAAAGGTAGATCGTTGTGTAGATCGTGAAGTTCTGCAGGATACTCGAGGTCAACTTCTAATAGGTATCCACGAGGATCATCTTCTTGTAGTCTTTCTAAGTCGATTTCTTCAGTGACACCCACTCAAATCCACCATAAGGGAGGGCGTGGCACATTGCTCAACCATATTGGTTATTGGCGTCCTCATATCTAATAAATTGGTTTGCTCTCGACGGATCATACTTATCCATGTAGGCGTTGTTTGCTTCCGCATACCGGTGAGAAACTTGGCAAAAAACCTTTACTGAAGAGAACTATAAAGTACGCGATTATGGTCACATCAGTGGTGAATATCGCGGAAGTTTACATAATGAATGTAACTTAACCTGCAAAATACCTAAATATATTCGTGCACAACCCCAGTGAGTATAACTCACACTACATTGTTAAGGAGTTGGGATGTACAAGTGAGCGGATGGAAGTAATTCCTAACTCTGAAGAAAGCAATATATCATCCTCCAAGTATGTAGGATATGTAATGCTTCGGTTTGTGGCTAGCTTTCGGTTTCTCAGTACAAGCTTGGATAAGCTGGTGAAACATCTGACATCGTATCCTGAAACACTGAAGCACTTCACAGAAGGCAAGTTGAAGTTGCTGACTCGTAAGGGAGTATTTCCCTATGATTACGTTACGTCATGGAATGTTTTGAACGAAACCTCTCTGCCTCCTACGGACTCCTTCTACAATAGGTTAAATGAGGAAGAAATTAGTGATGCTGGCTACAATCATGCTAGAAATATGTGGAAACTGTTTAATGTGAGAAACCTGGTTGAGTACAGTGACCTCTACTTAACCTCAGATGTACTTCCTCTAGTTGATGTCTTTGTGACATTTAGAGATCAAACCTTCAAAACACACAAAGTCGATCCCGCTCATTATTTTACCTCTCCAGGACTTACATGGGACGCCATGTTGCTGTATACTGGAATTCAGCTGGAATTGTTACAGGATCATGATCAATTACTCGTGATAGAATCGGGTATAAGAGGAGGTTTATGCCAAGTTTCCCACCTGTATGCCGAAGCAAACAACGCCTACATGGATAAGTATGATCCATCAAGAGCAAACCAATTTATTACATATGAGGACGCCAATGGCCAATATGGTTGAACAATGTGCCACGCCCTCCCTTATGGTGGATTTGAGTGGGTGTCACCTGAAGAATTCGACTTAGAAAGACTACAAGAAGATGATCCTCATGGATACCTATTAGAATTTGACATCGAGTTTCCTGCAGAACTTCATGATCTACACAACGATCTACCTTTTCTGTCTGAGTGTGTGAAGCCTAAGGAATCATCTATAAAGAAACTGATACCTCATCTTGGACCTCGAAAGAAGTATGTATTACATTTCATGACTTTGAAGCAGGCTCTTAATCATGGACTACAGCTAACAAGAATCCATCGTGTGCTACAATTCCGACGGTCGCAGTGGTTAAAACCTTATGTGGAATTTAACAATAGGCTACGATAACAGGCGGCAAATGATTTCGAGAAGAACCTCTACAAACTGTTTAACAAGGCCATTGTTTGAAATACTATGGAGAATCTGCGTAATCGTATGGATATACGACTGGTTATAAACGAGAAGACACTGGAAAAGTTGATCGCCAAACCTACGTTTATCGATAGGACGATATATGCTGCTAATCTAGCTAATGTACACATGGCCTCTCGTCAGATTGCGTTCAGCAACCCTATATACATCGGCATGAGTGTGTTGGATATCTCCAAGACATTAATGTACCACTATCATTACGATGTGTTGTTGCCGTATTATGGAGCTGAAAACCCGAAGCTTATTATATGGACACTGATTGATTCATTCACTCATTGTGTAGCAACTGAAGATGTGTACCAGGACAAGCTACGTTTTCTCGAACATCTGGATACAGCTGATTACCCTGTTAACCATATATGCTAACTCTACTCAGAACAAAAGGGTGTTGGGAAAATTTAAAGATGAGGCTAATAGCAAAATCATTCTACGCGTTGTTGGACTACGAGCTAAGATGTACGCCTTAGATATTCAAGGATCGATGATAAAGAAAGTTTAAAGGCATAAAACGTAGTGCTATAAAGCAGTACATTACATTTGACAGCTATACAGATTGCCTTAAACCGAGAAATCATCAGAACGCCCATGAATATGATCCTATCACGGGAGCATGCTGTTAGCACAGTGTAAGTGAATAAAACCACATTGGCTCCTTTTGATGATAAAAGAGTTATTGGCGAGGATGGAATAACTACATATGCGTACGGACAATATCGTATTACAAACAGTGCATAAAAGAATGTAACCTGGATCTCAAGATGAATATTTTCTCAGCGAATCTACAACCTTAAAAAATTAAGTTTATTCATGTGCGGTGTATGCCGCTAGCAAACACCTGGTGAAGAAAGAAGATTAAGGGGAGGCGTTAACCCTGCCATTTGGAGCAAATCCTAGTGCTAGTCTTAAGCCTAGATAAAGGGGAGAGACGTCTACCCTTACAATCCTTATCTAATGAAGCAATGTTAATGTAAAACTTTTCAATTAAGACTCTCAAATAATAAAACCTGAATAAAACACCGCAATTTCATTAAAACAAACTTGAGGTTAGTTTTGGTTGGGCTAGGTTAGGATGTTAGGTGCTAGATTAGGATATACGATCGGGAATAGATGATTGGAGATGTCTAGTTTCCAGTTAGAATGCCTGGCATCAGGTTTGGATGACGTCAGATTAGGTTAGACGATGACTGAGTAGAATAGATCATGAGAGGATGGCTTGGGATTGGTTAGGTTAGACTAGGCTAGGCTTCCTAACTGATTGTCTAAGTTATGAAGGATGGGTTAGCTTAGATTGTCTTAGCAATGGGTTGGTTACGTGTTGTTCTTACGTCTTGTTACATGGTTACATTTCTGGTTACGTCATGTTACGTGGTGTTACGTAGTTACGTCGTTATGTTATGTGGTGTTACGTCTTGGTACGTGGTTACGTTTCTGGTTACGTCATGTTACGGGGTGTTACGTCGTGTTCCGTGGTTATGTTACGTCTTGCCACGTCCTTACGTGCTTATGTTACGTAGTGTTACGTCTAGTTACGTGGTTATGTTACGCGGTGTTACGTCTTGTTACGTGATTACGTGATTATGTTACGCGGTGTTACGTATTGTCACGTGGTTACGTGCTTATGTTACGTTGTGTTACGTGGTGTTGCGTCTTGTTACGTTGGTTAAGTTAGACGATGATAGGATGGAATAGACAATGAGAAGATGATCCAGAGCAGGCAAGGTAGGGATAGGTTAGGGCGTTCGGTGTGGGGTTAGTTTAGAATACTTCTACATGCATCAAAACTGTAAACCAACATGCAGTTTATCCCTTTCCGTCTGGCACACTAACTGTTTAACATATAAAAAGTTTGTAAGATTTAGAATAAAAGCATACTGTCTGACCTAGCATCGACCCTCGTATTTCCTATCTCTCCAATATAAACGCAATTCCCTCTCCTTTAACTCCTTCCTAGCATAGGATCTCTCTCCGTTTCCCCCGTCTCTCCATATAAACGGATACTGTACCATTCAAACCCTCCTAGCCTAATACCTCTCCTCACCTTGCTATCTCTCTCTATCATACAAAACACATTCTACCTTTAACTCTGTCTAGTATAGCATGACTCCACCTTTCCCTATCTCTTCCGTATAAAGCGTATCCCTCCCTCCTTCAGCATCTGTCTATCTTATTATCTCTCAGCGTATTCTTTAGCTCTCACATATAAATGTCTTTTCTAGTCTCCTAGCCTGCTAGCCTATCATCTCTCCACGTTTTCCCTATCATACCTACATAAACGCATACTCTACTCCTCAACGCCTGTCTATCCTAGCACTTCTCCTCGTATTCCCTATCTTTCGCGTATAAACGCATACTCTACTCCTCAACTACTGTCTAGCCTATCACTTCTCCTAGTATTCCCTACCTCGCACATATAAACGCATTCTACCTTTAACATCTGTCTAGCTTAGCACCTGCCCTCGTAATCCTTACCTCTCACAAATAAAGCGTATCCCCTCCTTCAGCTTCTGTCTAGCCTAGCATCTCTCCTTGGTTTCCTATCTCACTGGTATTAACCTGCATTCCCCCTCCTTCAGTCTCCGTATAGCATAGCATCTCTTTCCGTTTTCCATATTTTCCCCATATAAACGAATTCTCTACTCCTCAACCTCTGCCTAGCCTAGTACTTCTTCTCGTATTTCCTACCTCTCTCATATAAAGCGCATTTCCCCCCTTCAACTCTCTCCTAGCATACGATCTCTCTCCGTTCTCCATACGTTCTCCACATAAACGAATACCGTACTCCTTGACCTCTGTCTAACCTACTACCTCTCCTCGTATTCCATGCCTTTATCATTTAAAGGGTGCTCCTCCCCCTTCAGGCGCTACTCTACCACGGATTTCTCCTCGTTTTCCCTATCTCTCCCATATAAACGCATTTTCGTTCATGAAGTCTCTCTCAACCTAGCATCCACTCTCGTTTTCCTCGTCTCTCTATATAAATGCATACTCTACCATTCAAACCCTCCTAACCTAATACCTCTCCTCGGTTTGCTAGCTCTCCTATATAAAAGCCATATTCTATCCTTCAAGCCCTGTCTAGTCTAGTACCTCTCCTCGTATTCCCTATCTCTCCTCTATATAAGTTCATATTCCCCCTCCTTCAGCATCTGTCTAGCCTATCATCTGTCCACGTTTTCCATATCTACCCCATATAAACGCATACTCCGCACCTCAAACTCTGTCTAGCCTAGTACTTCTCGTCGTATTCCCTACCTCTCTCATATAAAGCACACCCCCCCTCCTTCATCCCTTGTCTAGCCTAGTATCGACCCTCGTATTCCCTATCTCTCCCATATAAACGCATTTTCCTCCTTGAACCGTCGCATCTTCCCTCGTTTTCCCTATTTTTTCCGATATAAACGCAAAAAGTATGCAGCTTCCTCTATAATATGCTACTAGTGTTCAACGGAAAACTAAAAATGTTGTATGATCCCATTGCAAATGAACCGCATTAATCTCGTTGAACCGGAAGTGTTATCGATATAATTTTTGGAACTCGTTGCAGTTGAAATATTTATTTTTTCATATTGAATGTATTGTTTGAAACTGTTATGGTGAAACAAGCGTAGTTTAGTTTGAAAGGTTATGTAAGTCAGGTGTGTATTTTGAATGGGTGACTAAGTCATGCGTAAAGTTATAAAGTTAAGCTACTTAAAATGTCATTTCTTTAAATTACTTTTATACAAGTATTTATCAGTTGACCACAATGCCCTTCCATCACAGTTTAATGTATGTACTCCTCAATGTTAGCCCAGAACAGTTTCTTCAAGTTCCTGAATGTTTATTTAGTGACTTAACCTCGTTTTAAAATAATCAATTCAAATATTGCGGAAACATAAAATATGTAACAAAAAGAGGAAGTTCAGGCAGAAATACGTTTTATATGTGTTATGATTGTAAATAAGTTATTTTTATTATGTGTGATTTATTTAATACAAGAATTGTTAAACTAAATGTATTTGTTTTACGATTGTTAGCAACCAGGTAAAAGCTTCAGTAAAGAACTTTCAACTTTGTGCATTACTGTTAAAAGAATTCTCACCGAGAAGGAGATGCTTACCAAGAAAGCGAAAGACATATGAATTCCTTTCACAAATTACTAAGTATATTGAAAGAGAAGTAATGTCCTACAAAGTGATGATGATGATGATAATGATGATGAGATGCGGTTTAAAGGCGCTAAACTGCTAAGGTCATCAGCGCCCTTATAATGTATAAAATATAAAGTCAAAATATAAAAGACGGGTAAAAGAACCGCATAATTAAAAAACGTGACACCAACCCGCGATGTCCAAAAAGCTAAAAACAACAATACAAATATCCCAAAAACCAACACACTAAAAACATAGGCAATAACAGATTAAAACGTGTCAAGAACTGTAGAATGCGAGGGACATGAGCGCCATATGTCCACTGGGGAGTACAGTCCCTATTAAAACAGACAGAATAAAATAACAAAGCTAAAGGACGCTCAAAACATCAAATGCGCAGATTAAAATCACTGTCACTAATAAAACGTAAAACACATTCTACAGTACGCGCGTCGTCTGCCAAAACGTTGGCTATGCCAACTGGCAGACCAACACGAACGCGCAATGGAGCTAAAACCTGACACTCCTCTAAAATGTGACGCACCGTTAAGGGCACATCACACTGCTCACAGAGTGGAGCGGGGTCACCACTGAGCAGATACCTATGACTAAAAAGACAATGTCCAATACGTAAACGAGCTAAAATTACCTCTTCCCGACGACACGAACGAGAAGAGGTACCCCAGACTAACGGAAGAGGCTTAACCTCCCGCAACTTCTTCCCCCGGAGGGCCGTCCACTCATCCCTCCAAACCGAGAGGTGCGGCTACGTAAAATAACAAACAAATCTGTGGAGGGAACAACAGAAGTAAAAGAATGGGTAATAAAATCGCTGATTTGGCAGCGGCGTCGTCAGACTCATTACCTGAGATGCCCACATGATCTGGAATCCACATGAAGGAGACGCTGATGCCAGAGACACCAAGCGAGTGGAGCAGGTCATGTATGCGCTGTACGAGTGGGTGGTAATGGTACAGCGCGTTAATACTCTGAAGGGCACTCAGAGAGTCCGTACAAATAACACAGTGCCGCAAGTCGTGCCGCTGAATGTATAAAACAGAATGATAAATGCTAAAACGTTCGGCGGTAAAAATTGATCATTGTCCGGGTAAACGAAACGTAAAACTACATTGACCAAACACAAAGGCACATCCAACTCCAGCATCAGTCTTAGTTCCATCGGTAAAGATAAAATGAAAATCTCCGAATTGCGGCCGTAATTCTAAAAAAGCCGATCTAAAGACTGAAGAAGGGGTCTCAGTCTTCGGCATTGACGTTAGCCCAAGGTGACAGTGGGCCTCAGCGCGCAACCATGGAGGAAAAAGAGTTTCCCCCCTGGGAAGGGCCGACGCTGGCGTAACGTCCAAATGCCGAAGGAGTTGTCGAAATCGAACCCCTGGAGGTAGAAATGCAGAGGAGCAACGAAATATTGTCGATCAAGCAAATCCTCGTAAAATAAATCGCAGGACGATTGGTTAGGCAAGCTTGAGAGCCGGCAAGCATAGCTGCACAAAAGGATCTCACGACGGAAGGACAGCGGAGGCTCTGCAGCTTCTGCGTACAGACTGGGTACAGGGCTAGTTGGAAAGGCCCCTGTAGCGACTCTTACGCCACGATGGTGAATGGCATTCAATCGACGTAACACAGATGGACGTGCCGACGAATAAACAATACACCCGTAATCAAGCTTGGATCGGACCAAAGAGCGATAAAGGCGAAGAAGGACGGTCCGATCAGCTCCCCAGGATGTGCCACTTGAAACACGTAAAATATTAAGAGAACGGTCACACTTTGCTTTTAAAAAGGAAACGTGAGAAGTTCAGCGCAGCTTCCGGTCAAAGACCAACCCCAAAAATTTCACCTCGTCTGCAAATGGAAGGACCTACGACCCAAGATGGAGAGAGGGCGGAAGGAAAGCCTTCCGTCGCCAGAGGTTGATGCAGACGGATTTCTCGGCGGAGAAATTAACGTTAGCGTTACACCAGGCGTAGAGACGGTCGATACAGCTCTGGAGACGGCGTTCGAGCAGACAGGTCCGCCGTGAACTACAATAAATGGCAAAATCGTCAACGAAGAGCGACGATGAAATGCCAGGTGGAACACAACCAACAATGGGATTGATAGCTATCGCAAAAAGTGTGACACTGAGTGCAGAGCCCTGCGGTACTCCGTTCTCTTGAATAAAACGACTAGATAAAACCGAGCCCACACGTACACGAAAGACGCGGTCCGTCATAAACTCCCGAAGAAATATGGGAAGACGACCGCGGATATTCCATGCGTGAAGTGTACGTAAAATGCCGCCCCTCCAACAAGTGTCATAAGCTTTCTCCAGGTCAAAAAACACAGCCACAGTTTGACACTTTCTGAAAAATCCATTCATAATATGCGTCGACCGGGACAACAGATGGTCGACGGTAGAGCGATAGCGGTGAAATCCGCACTGAGAGTTCGCTAGAAGTTTCTGAGACTCAAGCCACCATGTCAACCGCCCGTTGATCTTGCGCTCCATCACCTTGCAAACGCAACTGGTGAGGGCGGTAGCTGGAGGGCAGTTGGCGATCCTTCCCAGGCTTAAGTATCGGGACAATGGTGGCTTCGCGCCAAACGGAAGAAAAAAGCCGTCTTGCCAAATACGGTTATAGACCTGTAAGAGAAAGTGTTTACTGTCGGCTGAAAGAATCTTTAACATCAGGACATGAATGCCGTCCGGTCCTGGAGCGGAGTGCCTAGAGCAATGAAGAGCGTGCTCCAGCTCCCTCATTGTGAAAAGTTCATTATAACACTCATTAGCAGATCGAAAATTAAAGGTTGTGGAATCCAGCCGGTCTTTCATAGAGCGAAAGCCCGCGGAATAATGGTCTGAACTGGAAACCGCCTCAAAAGGCGGCACCCAGAGTGTTAGCGACGGCAGCCGGATCCACTATTGTGGCATTGGAAACCTGAAGGCCAGAAACAGTACAATGCGACAATTTACCTGCGAAGCGACGAAGTTTATCCCAAACAACGGATGAAGGCGTAAAGCGATTAAATGACTCGACAAAACGAGTCCACGATGCCTTCTTGCTATCTTGAATAATACGACGAGCCCTGGCGCGCGATTGTTTAAAAGTCACCAAATTATCAAGTGTAGGGTGACGCCGAAACACCCTAAGTGCAGTTCTCCGGGCACAAACAGCGTCCCGACAATCCTCGTTCCACCACGGAACAGGCGGTCGCCGAGGTTGGGAGGATGAACGGGGTATTGCGCGTTCGGCGGCAGAGAAAATAATAGACGTTAGGTGCTGCACTAGTTGGTTAATGTCGGCGAAAGGCTGATCGTAAAAATGCACGAGGCTGGAATACAAGCTCCCGTCGGCTTTTGGGAATATACAGGTAGGTACTCTGGAATTCTGTACGTGGTGCGACAGAAGAGAAACGATGCAGGGGTAATGGTCGCTGGAGTAGGTGTCAGCGACGACGTTCCACTGAAGACGACTAGCAAGCTGGAGTGAGCAAACGGATAGGTCCAAGTGAGAAAATGTACCGGAAGAATCAGAAAGAAACGTAAGCTCACCTGTATTGAGTATAGAGAGATTGAACTGATCAAAACTGTTGGAGAGAAGATTTCCCCTCGCACAAGCCCTTGGCGAACCCCACAGGGGGTGATGGGCATTAAAATCTCCCAACAGGACAAATGGTGTTGGGAGAGCGGACAAGAGATCTCGAAGGTTCGCGTTAGCGAGGGGAGACGATGGAGGTGAATATACAGAGTAAACAGAAAAGAAAAAACCGGGTAACTGCAGTCTAATGGCAACAGCTTGCAAGTCGGACGTAAGAGTGAGACGTTGAAAATGAACATCGTTACGGACTAACAACATGACACCTCCATGAGCAGGAGTACCCTCCTCCGGTTCAAGGTCGTAGCGAACCGGAGTATATCCTTGGAGATCAAAAGGATCATGAGGGCGAAGCTTAGTCTCCTGCAAACACACGACCATAGGCGAATGGGAACGCAATAAAAGTTGCAGTTCCGCCCTATGCGATCGTACACCACGTACATTCCAATTCAGGATAGGCATTAAGAAAAAGGGATAAACTGTCTATTTAGAAGGGCGGCTTAAAATTACCTTTTGTTTAACCTTTGGGCTCGGGCTTTTGGTATGGAGTTGGTCAGACTCCATAGCCTCCTCGAAGGGAGGGCCCACGCGCTCAGATCCAGAAACCGATTCAAGCGCCGTAAATCGGTTCTGGGTGGCGATGGGTGAGGACTGCCGCTGAGCGCGGCTTGTCCCAGGAGCTTCCTGGGACTGCGACCTCCGAGGAGGAGAAGGTGAACTTTTCTTACCGCGCGCACGCGGAGCGTCCTTCAAAAATCTTCCCTACGAAGTTTCTGCTTTGGTTTCTTTTCAGCGGCTTGCGACTTCATTGAATTGGGACCAGGTTTATATGGCTTGTAAACTATACCAGAAATGGACGGCCGTATGGTAGTGGCGGTTAATGCAGTCATAGTCCAAGTCTGAGTTTCGGCATCTACTCGTGATACTGGCGAGGCAACAACAGAACAAAATGTACCAGATCGCAGGAGAGAAGGTTGGCGCGCATGGTAACGCCTCCGGGCCTCGGCGAGGGAGAGTTTCTCATTTACCCGGATCTCCTGGATCGCCTTCTCGTCCAAGTACCGCGGACAGTCGGCAAATGACGCATGAGACCCTTTGCAGTTTACGCAGACGGGGGCTGTGGAACAGGTACCTTCGTGCGACGGCTGGCTACATGAGGCACAGATGGTAACGGCACTCTTACAGGAGACTTGTGTATGCCCAAAACGTTGGCATTTAAAACAACGCAGACGTCTAGGAATATAAGGCCTCACCGCAATGCGTTCGTACCCTGCTGAAATGCTCGTGGGCAGATCAACGCCATCAAATGTTATAAACAGGGTACTAGTGGGTAGCAATACTCCGTCGCGTTTGGCCTGCCCTCTATGCACTGCTGTCACCTTTGGTTCTGAAAGATAGTCTACGAGTTCATCGTCCGACATACCATCGAGGCTATGGGAGGTAATGACGCCTCGACAGGAATTCAATGTGCGGTGCTTCTCCACACGGATGGGATAGCCGTGGAGAAGCGTAGCGCGCAACAAGGTCCTACTTTGCTTATCGGACTTCGTTTGTGCTAATAAGGAACCATTCCGTAGACGAGTGCAGGACTGAACAGCACCAGCAATAGAGTCAATGCCCTTCTGTACTATAAAAGGGTTCACCTTCTCAAAACGTTGTCCTTCTTCGGTTCGTGAAATGACCAAGTAACAACCAGTTGTCGGTGGTGTCACTTCTGTTACGTAAACTTTTCGGCGCTTGTTGGTATTAATGGAGAAAGGGGCTCCATAGCGAAATAAATCCTCCACCATTGCAACCGTCTCCGACCTCGGGCTCTGACTTCCCGGGCGTTACCCTAGCTTGGGTGAGTGGCCTATCTATACCTAGCTCACCCCAGGGTCACACCTCCCAGAACATAGACAGAGGGACCCAATGGCCGTCGGAAGTCAGCAGTTCATGCAATGGCCCCCCCGCGGGACTGCAGTTGAACAGCGGATACGAACACATACCCTACATGACGACCCCGGGTGGTGGGGATGACGCCATTACCCACTCACCCAGCTGCGCATCCAGTGCGCGGGTATCCGTCAGGGTGTGTCCACGGAGGATTAAAATAAAATGTAAAAGAAATAAAACTGTGTGGGCGTTTCGCACGCAAGGTAGGCCGGCGAGGAAACAAAAGAGATGCGTAAATGAATGGACGTGGTACGAAATGTGCAGAAGTAAAAGAGAAGAAAGAAACGATGGCGAGGGGTCACATGGAATGAAATGCACAGAACGCACGAGAGCCTACCTTGAGTCCCCCGGTCACGAGAACGAACCCACCTCGACCGGACGGGGGTGGAAGGATGATGATGGCGATGATTGGCTCGGGAACCCCCGGGTACGCCAAACCCGTACTCACTAAGGTGAGCCCCTGGGGCAGCCGCGGTAAGACATGCTGCAGGTCTTTTAATGTAAATATGTACAAACATAGTTGGATTTGCGGTTGCATTTCTACAAATAAGCTATTTTGTTTTCCGTGCTTACTGTTTGCTAAGGGTAAAGATTCAAACTGGACATTCCATGCTGTGTCAGATCTAAGTCATCTAACACAGAAAATTAAGAAGCACGAGGAATCTATTTCACATAAGAATGCTTATTTAGATTTATCTGTTCTTGGAAAAACGGAAATTAGGCAACCGCTTAGCTCAGCTTTCAGAAGAACGTAGAAACGCACAATGACAACGTAAGGAAAATTCGCTATGTTCTTTCGAAAATAATTGATTGTATTAAGTTCTGCGGTGAGTTTGAACTTGCCTTACGTGGACATGATGAAAGAGCAGAATCTAACAAACCTGGAATATACAGAGGGCTAATAAGTTTTACTTCAGCTTTGGATGCAGCTGTAAAAGAGCACATGAACAGTGCTACAGTCTTTAAGGGCACATCCAAAGATATACAAAATGATTTGCTAGAGTGTTATATGTGTGTGTCATGAGGAAATTAATGCTGAAATAGCCAAGGCAGATTTCGTGTCTGTGATAGCAGATGAAACTTCTGATGTATCTTCTAAATTTCAATTGGTTTTATTATTTCGTTATCTGTTATCTACTGGAGAGCCTGTTGAAAGATTTCGGACATTTTTAAATCCACCTGGTAGTGACGCTTCCTCCTTAGCAGCTTGCATTAAAAATGTCCTCGCCGATGTTGTACAAGAACAGAAAGAAAAAGTAACATCTCAAGGTTATGATAGCGCCACTGTCATGCGCGGCCAACACGCAGGAGTACAAACAATCGTAAGAGAAGAGTATCATTTCGCGTATTATGTGCATTGTTATGCTCACCAATTGAACTTGATTCTTGCCCAAGCCACCAGTCAAAATAAACAAGTAAAACTGTTTTTCAATAGTATTGCAAAGATTCCAATATTCTTCTCTCATTCACCTCAAAGAGTGGCTGTTTTAATTGCAATTGTGAAGCGAAACGTCCCTCAGGGATCAGCCACAAGATGGAACTTTAAATCCAGAACGGTTCTTACAGTTCATGAAAATAAGGAGGCCATTCTGGAATGTCTCCAACAAATTGAAGAAACAGCCAAAATTTTCCTTTTGGTTAGAGGTATTTTATAAAATAATGCCCCACGTGGATATCTTGTACAGTCAATTACAAAAGCGCATTACTGATCCTGTATCAATAAAGCAAACAGTAGCATCATTCGAATGTGAAAATTTTAAAATTAGAGACAACGTTAATAACATCATAATCGAGGAAGAACCAAATGCAACAAAAAGAAGATGCGAATATGTGTATATTACAAGGAATGTAGCAGCAAATGAAGTACGTGACATAATAGTTCACCAGAGCAAACAAATGTTTGAATTCTCCAGCCACCTACTGGCATCTAATTTACTTGACCAGCAATTCTTCCCTTCACTGAAGAATAAATTTCGTGAAAAAATGTTTTTCGCTGTTGTGCAGTCTTATCCACTTTTAAATAAATCTAAGTTAAAAACAGAACTGTAGATCATTTATTCTCGAGATGCTTTTCAAGAAATGGAAAGTTCAATAGCACTTCTCAAGTTTTTAATTGAAAATAACCTTCAAGAATCCTTTGGAGCGGTTATGAAATTGTTGAAATTGGTAGCTACTATGCCAATGACAACGGGTGAAGCAGAGAAGTGTTTCTCCACTTTGAAGCGGATCAAAACATTTCTTAGAAGCACCATGGATGAAGTTAGGCTGTCTGCTCTTGCCGTGCTATCCATTGAAAACGAAATGATCCACAATCTTCCAGATTTCAACGAGAAAGTCATAGACGGATTTGCCACGAAAAAGGAAAGGAGGATGGACTTTCTCTATAAACATACCTCTACAGGAGATTCAACCCGATCAACGTCTTCAGGATCATTTTAAGGTAATTTTAGAACTACAGTATATTTGAAATAATTTAGAAAATAAAATCATTTTGAAAGGTAAATATCATAATGCAGTAACGGTGGTGAGCTCCCTGTCATTTTAGGCACCAGCGCCACTGCTAAGAGGTAATGTAAAATCTTACCGTATCAGATCAAGATTATTTAATAGTTATCACTATTGCGTAGCAAGCCATTGTAGAGCAAATAAGTAGATACACTTTTAAAAAGGCTAATTGGGGAAAATGTGAAGGGAGTTTCGGTCTCCGGAAATAAGAGGCGATATGAATTTGAATACAACAGCCAAAGCTAAAACCAACTTAATAATAAAAGTCCTTAGGGCATCATTTCCAAGGACAATATATATTAAATCACAATCGGTTGTTTTCCAGAATGATTGACTGAGCCATTTTTGCCATCAACGTATCAAAATGCTTCCTCGCCAGCGGAACGAGTGATAATGCTATCATATATCGTCGAACAAAAGAAGAATACGAGAAAATGAGGAAAGTTAGAACAGGTTTATTGATGAGTGCTATAAACGCAATTTGTGGTTAGTTCCATTAACGATTGTCTTGAGGAAATTCCAATGCAATGCTCTAACAGCGATAAAAAAGCGCTACGGTCCTTCGGAATATTGATGAAAGAGATAATGCCAGATTACTTGATAACCTGTTTGTATCTGAGGATCAACATACAAAGAAGCAGCATCCACATCTAAGAAGACAAATGCAACTTCCACTTGGAAATAATACCTAAATGACTACGTTTACAGAGGAAGCAGTGAGTATTTCAATACAGAGCTTGAAGAGACGGAAGGCTCCAGGACAGCATGGCATTGTGATAGAAGTCATAAAGGCATTAGCACACAAACTGTTCACTCCCTTAACAGAACTGCGTACTTCATGTAAGAAACAGGAAATGATACCGAACGTATGGAAATTAGCCAACTTAGTAGTATTGAAAAGGGATATAACAGAGATCCGCTGTTATGTAATTCATACCGTCCAATATGTCTAATAAATTCCCTGGCGAAGGATTTCGTAAAGCTACTGTGTAATAGATTACAAGATATTAGAATGTACTTCAGTCTATCAAAATGCCAATTTGTGTTCCATGAAGTAAATCTGCCGAAGATGCCCTGAATCAATTGTTTGGAGAGGTGGAGGATTGTAGTTTCAAATATGTTATGAGGATTGTTATAGGCATTGAGGCAGCATCTGATAGTTTATGGCGCCCAGCTGTACTTCAGAGATTGAAGGATTTTTGTTCTTTAGATGATCTTTGCTTGAAGATTTATGATTACTATAAAAATAGGTATATGATATACAGGGTTTCCAGAAATTAAGTATTGATTCTGTAGCAAAAAGTGGTGTAGGGGTAATATATATATATCTGCTATTAAAACTCTGTTTCTCCGTTCTGTCCGTAATCCTAGTTCAACACTTTGGTATGTCCGTTTGTTGGAGTGTTACATTACTTTTTTCCTATAGGGAAAGTATATCATTTACAAGTTTTCTTCTCCGTCTCTAAGGGTGAACATAAATGGTAACTGGGGCATTCTTTTGCGGAATTCTTCCTTTCCCCTGTCCTGCCATCCCGGGATGCTTCATTTCTACCTGCTCCTTCCTATGCTCTTAACTTTTATTGCGGCGTTTATAATTTTATTTCAAAAGAGTGTGTTAATATGTTTTTATAATGTTGGAGATATTCAAGGCAAAGTTTGCTTAACTAACTCCAGGAAATTGGTCTTAGTTTTCTTGCGCGTCATTTCCCGGATGTTGACGTAAGCAGAGATTAGGTGACACGCGGTTTAGAGTAAAGGATCACTTCATGTCCAACACGTGGGTGAATTACGTAATTTCTGCTGACACACGCTTACGTCAGTTACGAGCTAGGCACTAATCAACATTTTGTCGGGTATTAAACTTAGGGGCTTTTCACGGTATGCTCTCGACCAACCACGTGCCTAGCCGGACTCTCTGCTGGTCAATTCCTTAAATTTGTTTATTGTTAATTTGTAAACTCGACGTAGGCACTAGACCCGACGAAGATGGACCACTGGACCTCTATTCCTCGCAGGTAAATCCATCAGCTGTTTAATTCTTTCTTTTTAAAATGTAGTTTAGGTTATATTAGACAAATTAAAGATTAGAAAAATTGGGAACATGTCTTATATTGGCACCCTTTCACAACCTTTACAGCTGCTGCAACCTGTAACCCTCTCGAGGCCATTCTGTGCTACGTTCTCCCATCCTTTACGTGATGTCTGGTGAAGGCGCTGATGACATCGTCCCCGGGATTACGTCACCATTGGTGGGACGCCGGGCGTTACGTCACAACTGGTTCAGGCGCCGGGATATTACGTCACAATATACTTCCGCTGACTTGTTGCAAATTTTAGATGCTTTAGCCCACTGGTAGAATTTTCTTGTATCTGTTCCTCCCTGAATATTTTACTCACTCTTTTCGGTTATAATGGGGCTGTCTCTTTTTACTATTGTTTTGGAGCTGGTCTTAATTTTTGTGCCGTAATTTGTTTATTTATGTTTGTTCCATTTGTTTATTATAGATGCTTCCTGTCCTATGACTTTGGGCTGACTATTCCTACTGTTTTGTATTTACAACTACTTCTCCTGAAGAACACGGCAATCCTCTTTCCTGGCTGATCAGCAGAGCAAGCACTTTTATTCTCGAACGGTTTTGGAAGCTAATCGGTTAGTATTGTCTGTAAGGACGGAGTCAAACTCGGACGCTGACTGCATGTTTCGCGAAGCTATGGAAGACATATTTCGGTACTGGAACATATCGAGCATAAACGTAATTGTTACTAAGTTAAAGTTGTTCCTTCAGCTAAATGTTTAAACATATAAACGCACTGACGTTTTTACAACAGAGCATAAGACAAAATATTATAATATCAATAACATACAAAATAAATCATATACAAAATATAACAAAACAGTATGCAACTTCATTTGCAATATAGTCACACTTTATATGATATACATAGATTAATATATAAATCCAAAAAGCTCTATTTCACAAAACCAATCCTGTTGCGGCTAACAAAAATATGCATTCTGAGGTTATGAAAAGCATATGATTTCCGATTGTCACTTAAAACCTGTTTAAAGTGAGAAAATGTTCTCTCTACGCCACACGACGCTATAGGGGCAAATTTAAAGTATTCTATTTAACCTAATTTTTGCCTTTGTTGCGGGGATTTAAAATATCTTGGATTTCACACATTTCAGTAAAGCCAGGATTTCTCTTAATGACGCTCTTTATTTTTTGTTTTATGTGATCAGAAATAGTCCCATGGGCCGCCCAGACTCTTTCAAAGACTCCTGTCGAGAGCATCAGACATTTTGCAGCCAGACTTTCCCGGATACTAATTGTTTGTGGTAAGATATTGAAATTGTGTGAAATAAGTATAAAGTTTTGGTAAATTTGTTCTGAAACAAGTGGCTACAGCTTTAATAGGAGAGGAACTTGAACTGTCAAAAAAGACTAACGACTTTAACTATATGCTCATAATATTTGACATAATAGAAACAAGCATCCAACCAAATACACTATCGCGTAACAATTGGTTGTGGAGGCATTGGGTTTCAGGTGCAATTTCCTTAAGTTTAGGCACTCTATATGGAGCTTTAGGGAATATTAACATTCGATATAAAATAGTCAGCACCACTAAAATTAGCACGAAGTTCTTCTGCAACCCTGTGCAAAGGGTGAGGTAAAGAAGTAAAACTATTAATGTTTGGATAGAGGTTCTTCAGCTGTTTACCAGGTTTTAGCATGTAAAATACACCGTCAGTGATGAAAAATTATACATTGCCCTGTTTTTTGCATAAGAGAGATATAGAACTCTCAAAAAAGTTGAACAATCGATGCGTAGTTGAGTTTCTCTAACACCTCACATGTTAGAAGAAACTGTTGTTCGGGTCCATCGCGTGACATTGTTTAAACCACTTGTGCGACATATCTTCCATCAGTATCCGTGTTCTCGTCTATGGACACCCATTTGTTGTTGTTGCCCACAACATTACGTATGGTACACAAAGTTTTGTCGTAGTAACATTGTAGATAATGCCCACGCACTGTAGTCTCTCGTGGAACTTAACTATTTGTATATTTCTCAGTTAAATTCTTAAAATGTTAATTTACTGGTTTCTTAAAGGATATGTTTGCACAAATCATCATTCCGCACAAATTACTAAAATTGTGACTTGTCGTTAACATCTGCGTCCAAAGTTCTTGCAGCACAGAATAACTCCAAATATTCCATATTTTTTCTACTGTCACAATGTATTTTTATAACATTGCGTTTTCTATCTTTCAGTTTTACTTTACAGACCTTACAAAATATATTTCCATGTCATATACTACAATAGTATTACCCATATTGTAATACAAACATTTCGGCTGTACGTCTTGTAGAAGGCATTCTTTTGAAAGGTAACTTGCAAACAAACAGAACGGAATAGAGATTAAAATGCGAAAGGGATAAATCTACACTATAAATTAAAGTCTATCGATAATCTGAATGAGACAAACTTATATTCAGAACGTATTTTACTTAAAACATACGTTAAAAGTATAAATAGAGTGTAAATTAAATAAGCAGTACTGCAAAAAAAGCCTGTTTTACACACATAAATCTATAATATGGCTTTATATTTTTTTTATAATATACAAATACAACTTACATAATATTATATTCAGATCACAATGAAGTTTTAAACTATTCCGTAACTTGCTGTTGTAAATACACAACCTTCACAGAGGGAGCACCACTGTCTATGTGTAGGACAACCCTCTCGTCTCGATCACGTCACACACTACTCGGTTTATACGTTTTGGAACAAAATTCCTCGCTCTGGTGATCAGTACTGGTATTATTGGACACACTGTGTCTTCCTTTATCCTTATTTAAAAACGCATGTTCGCCTCGTCCAGCTACCAGTATCTCTCTTAAAATTCACTCCAGTGGGAGGGCGGTGTAGCTTGTTCCGTATGTACATTTCGTCCTTTATAGCATACATATTTTTTTTCCTCCCTTTGGTCTCTTTGTGTGAAGAGGCTTATCCCCGAGCCACCTTACTCAGTCACTTATCTCCGCTTAGTTTTACGAAAATTTATCTTACAACATTCCTTAAGCCCATCAGTATCTATATTATCCATAGCTACAGGTATCGCAATTTGGAGCATCCTACAGTTCTTCTCTGGAATCCCAACTAATTTTTCTTTAAACCATGGATACTCCCTGTTCTAAGCAATATGCTTAGATCTTTAGCCTATTTTATGCAGCCATTACTTTGGATTTTTGATCAGAGAAACATTACTTATTATCCTGACCACCTGTACTTTCCTTTATGGTAGAAGAGTTCTCTCTATACATAATATAAGGTTTCTACATCACCAGTTTATTTTAGGCTTCTCTTTCTCTTGTATCTCGCTGGCTCCTACTTGTGCTGTTGTAGCAATGTGATCATCAGTGTAATTGTGTCCGGGAGTCCCCATTGAAGAAAAGAAATTGCATTAGTAACTCTGTTCCTCAAAATTTCCTTATATTTATCTGTAACCAGAACTTTAAATATGTGATACCACTGTTACTGTTATGTGCTATTTAAGCAATTTTTGAGGGCGCGGACGTCCTACAAACACTGTGCCACTTGAAACATACCTATACAAAGTACACACGTTATATACTCTTTTATATAATGTTTGACTAGATTACTAAGCGGTTTCTGATGAACCTCTAACTTTTACGCGTACGAAAACAGTCCACCGTAAGCTAAGTTTAAAAGTAACCTAAGTTTAGATAATCGGTGTCTGTGTGTTGCTTTAGAAAGTGACGGTGTAGCTAACAAAATTAAACTGAAGAACTGGAAGCCTGAAGAACGTAAACCGTATTACAGTTCTAAATGTGTACAACAACAACAACAACAGCAACACAATTGCGTTATAATACAAACCTGAACAGGGTTCACTATCACAGCGCTTTTTATATATAATTATCACTCTTGTATATAATAGATGAGGAAAAAGGCAAACTCTGAGGTTGTACAATTGGAAATGTATACCACGCTAAGTTTAACATTTACCTTTTCGAAAAGATATGATTACAGAACTCTCAAAATGTGACAATTAATTACACTTCCTTGCTTTCCTGAAAACTGCTTATTGCATAGTTCTCAGCTGTAAAACATAGAACATGGCGAACTAAACTCCATCTCATTTAACACGAATGATACCAAAATATCTCAAATTTGTAAATCGATGCAAGGTTCATCATCGTTGTCGTCATAATCCAGAACTCCATGTCTGGACATTTATGGTCTCAAAAACGTACGGACACAAAAGGGTTGCATTTAAAGCTACTTATTGCCTTCTCACTAACGTGTTTTTCCTTGTGAAACCTGTTAGTCAGCGGGACTGTAAGGATTACTAACTGTTGTAAAAATACTCAAATTACGTCTGGATGTAAGAAAACATACACTATATTAAAAATTGAATCGAAATGCTTTTTGTTCCGACAGCTTCACTGCGTTTCCCTATGCTCAGCACTCGCTATGTATGTTGAATGTGGATTAGCCAGGAACGCCATCATCTTGTGATTGTGTCACACGGAAACTATTCTTTATTAAAAGAATAAGTGGATTTAAGGTAAAATGTTATTGGGGAAGAATCATTGAGATTAATCTTGGAGAAGACATTGGACACTCTGCCTGGATGTTTTACACTACATAAGTTTGACAGGAATAAAGGTGACTTCTTGAACTGAAACCTGCTCTTCAATAATCCCTGTTATATGCCCATTTCTTTGGGTGTTGGGCTGTTGTTGTCAATTTCAAAGGACGCTGACTTAGGTTGTGATTCTAAAACTATAGTTTTTTAATTGGTCGCTCTTAACCTGCTGTGGTTCTTAGCGTCCAATTCTATATTGGGCGTGAAGGGCCGAAATTTTCGCGCATAGGCCTCATTATCAGGCTTGAGGTTCTTTTACGTACCTTAAATCTGCAACTCGGGACCACCAGCTTTACTTCCCTTCCGAAGGAAGCCATGCTACGCCCGAAAACGTCCATCGCCCTCCGCCGAATTTGAACATGCAACCTTGGGAACTAGAGACTGCCATGTTACCCTAGAACATGGAGGAGGACCCTAAGACTAGAGGGGAACGTGCGCTGAGCACATACATACTTAAAATTCAGAGTGCTCAGGTTTCCTTTTAATGCACTCAGCATGTTTTGTGATTACGCCTTTAATGTGTCATCTGTATTGTCCGCCTCATCGCACTTCAAGTAATGGCACATTTAATATTTAGTGGCGTCTTTAATTTTAAGCATAAGACTAACTTAAACAATGTTGACACACGGTGTATCTGAAAAATGAAGTTCATACAACAAGGCTACACAACCTTATTGCTAAATTCTAAAAATACTGGATGTATCTAAACCAAAACGCCATAATGTATGGGGGATCGACTGTGACTTCAGCTTCACAAGGTATAACATCTATTCCATATCTAATGACTTATTTAAGAGATCGGCTCCCTTGTGTCCATTTTACAAAGTATGGTATTGGAACCTAGACCTCCAACGAGCTGTAGCGCAGAGGAGACAGGAAAAGTCTCACGGAAAATTATTGTTACTTAGTGCCTCTAACCATATTGTTAAATGCATAAAAAAGACATTTCAAGGTACGCATAGGTGAATTAAAACTAGGTGATATTTTATAAGAGATGCATTGCCTTGGAATTAATCGTCGGATTTCGCATTGTAAATAGAATTAGAAGTATAATCAAGAATAATAGGTCGTAGTTTTCGAGAATTTACATATCCACACCTGTGGTAAACCTCTTGAGCGATCAGCCACATGTTATAATTCAAACTCCTGCCACAAAAGCATTAACTTAATAAAAACTGGAAACCGATAAGCCATATTCCACAGTTTTGCCAGTCAGTGTTAGGCATTTCTTTCTTTTGTCTTAAAATGTTTGTTGCTATTAAGTGTAACGAAGCATATTCAGACGATTTCTTCTCATCTGATAATTATGAAGTCATCAGTTCTGTTTTACACAACTTCTGGTAACTATAAAGTTTTTGATATCCTCCCCATTCCACATAGATTGTACAACAGACTTAAGTAACGCAGTGCATATAAAAGAAATACAAGAAGCATGCATTAGCAAAATAACTTGGTGCAATTCTAAGCAGTTACTTATGGTTAAGCATCTTAGACTTATTTTTGAACAAGGCTGGAAATTTGAAAAACATTGTGTGTTTCAAATCTGAATTTTTTAATTAATTGGCAAAATATTTCAGAAATGTTTATGCCAAATATAGCCCTTGATTTCTGAGTTATTGTTGATAGTTAAAAATGCAGTGGATGTCGTCCTCCGTGGACTAGGGGTACCACGCTACCCTCTGGTTCCCGAGGTGGCGGGTTCAAACCCGACGGAGGACAATGGATTCTTTCGGACGTAATAATCCTTAGCGGCTTCCTTCGGAAGGAAAGTAAAGCCAGTGGTCCCGTGGCATAGATTCACGGCACGTAAAAGAACCTCAAGCCTGATAAAGGGGCCTCTGAGCAAACTTTCCAGGCTTTCACGCCCAATATACAATGTGACGCTAAGGACCATAAAAGTTAAAGAGGGTCCATAATTAAAACTAGTTTAATTTAATTTATGCAACGTATACATGTTCTAAATATAATCAAGGATGTTTAAAAAATAGCATGCATAACTGTCGTGATACTAACAGAAAATAAAAGAGAGAAAGAAAGAAAAACATGCATCGAAATATCGTTGAGGATACGTGCATAAGAATTCTGCAACTGCTTGATTATGATTCAAATAGTAGATTATACAGGTCTGTTACCCCAAAATGTTTGTAGATTTGTTAATAATTTGTTTGCTTTGTTCTGATACTAATAGTTTTCACAAGAAAACTTCTATGAGTATTGAAAAGCGATATTGCTTTCAAAATATTTAAGTTTAATTAGAGAAATTAAAAGTGGACGAGGAAAAAGGATATGATCACTGAAGTAAAATTCGAAGGAAAATGGGAAAAACTTTCAGTGACTCATTTGAACTAAATGTTTATTGTTTAGTTAAGTTTATATTTTTTTTGTACATTAGAAACAATTATTTTGATCTCAAGTCATTTTTGGTTTCAGAATAACACCAATTGACCCTTCAATCTTCATTTGTAATTTATTTGTAATTTTATTGCTTGTAGTAAGAATCTGCTACAACACCAAAGTAGAAAATGTCTTCTTTTCCCATTGCAATTACCTTTATTATTAAATATTGTTCTCTTTACTCTAGCACCCTTTACAGTATCTTAAACTTCCTATAGTACCATTATTGGCAGTTTGATTTCCTATTTTCTATCACTCCAGAGTCCTGGTCATAGGCAAAAACTTTAGTGTGCCCTTTAGTAAAAAAATATGTTGTTTGGAATAGTAGGTGTCTTTTGCACAAAAACGACAAAAAGGAAAGAAAAAAGAAGGAAAAGAAATACATCTGTATCACATAGTTCTGGTTTTGACCCTCACAGCTATCACAGCGTATTTGGATTTGTTTCTTAGGTGTTATATGGATTTTCAAAACTTTGAAAACACAAGAACAAATTTCGTTCCAACCCCTAGAAGTTACACGTTCGAGCCACATACATGTGGAACTTTCGTCAGTATCACCTACATGAACGTGTAGAATGTTTGGAAAATTTATTTGAATTTTTTTCTAGTGTGGAATTATGATCTATATTAAAGTTGTATATTGGCAATATATTATAATGAGTCAGAATTGGGAAGAAAACTACTTACTATAGGCCCATTGAAATACAGTTTGTTTCACTAGAATGCAACTGTGATGATTGCATGCTGTTATTGAGTAAGTGAAGTTCTTTTTGGACTTTTCGATTGTGCAGTGTTAGTTGAGTTCTCATGGAAAACTGTTCGGCAGTAGTGCTTGCTGTCTTAATTTTAGAATAAAATTGAGCCTGTTACATATTCGGCAAGAATGTACTCCTGGTTTTCGAGGGAATGTTTTGTAAGACATTCGCAAAACAACCTTAATTATAAATGAGTATAGAGGACTACGATAATTCAGCAAATAATGAACGCGCTGTTTGCAAACCTATGAAAAAATTATCTGTAATGATCACACGATTTTCGCTACCCGAATGGCATTTCACATATCTATTGTTCATTTAACTTCTTATTGATCTATGCACTTAAGTCGATCAAGTTGATTAATATATGCAAATAAATAGTTTCAGCTAATTAATAGTTCCGAGGTGAGACAGTAAGATACGTCAATCTGCAAACTGTATAAGCCACACTTAGCAAATGATCTAGTTTTTATTATTTTCAAAGTTGGGTTTTTTATTTAAACCAATTATGTGAACGCAAAGCAGTAAATACAACGGTAGAATAAACAAAACAATACGAGCAAACGTTTAGAATATTATTTTGAACTACAACCATAACGAAAGAAAATAAAGCGTGGTACTCAGAAGTAAACCTGTTCTTTTGAAATGTAATGTTATGATGACTGCTTCCATTATAAAAGGGAATGGAATCTAATACGTCACCGCTAATTATATTGTTGGTATCTGAAAGCCATGGACCATCTCTAGACTTTTACCCCGATATTCACCTTTAGAGACTGGGAAAACCATGGAACTCCTCAGCCAGGGTACTTGTAATATGTTTCCACATCTCAGTAAAGTACTTCATATAGACATCGCGGGAATACTTGTTGGAACAGCTCTAGATAATTTCTGAAGGACTGGTAGAATTGAAGTTTCCTGAGACCCTCCTAGATAGCGTGATGTTCTCTTCGACAAAGGATACTACTCTGGAAAAAATCCAATAATCAATCACAGGAATTCGCTGCGTGGTTAAAAATAACCCAGTATTATTTCAAAGATATCTTAGCCTTGTAATACATAAAGTAGGGATGAGATACGCAATCAAGTAAAAGGTTCTAAAAAAGATAATGCTGGATAATATTTGTAGCAGGGCGAAAAACAGAGGTACGGAGTCGGACCATCCTCCTGCGAAAATGAGTTCAGAAGTCGGCGCACTGCACCAATAATGCCAAACCAATATATATATAGGTTCCTTTTCTCGTAATTGTTGTAATTAACATTCCCCACAGTACGATGTTTTCCAAGTATATGGGTTTAAAACCCTTATTTATAGCATTTTCAAGAGTATTCTGTTTGGCACCCTCGTTATGACATTGGTAGGGGCAGTGGTTTCAGATGATAGATGTGAGAAAGAGCACACGTCCGTTCAATTAGTAGCTTAACGTGGAAAACATTGCAACCTTGGTTAACTCTTACCTTCGAGTTAAGCAGTGTGACGCCGAAGCTAAGCAATATCGGGGATGATGCTCTTTCTGGCGATGACCGGCATGGAATCCTGCTGACAACGCCAAGAACTGTCTCCCATTCGAATATCTTATCCGCCTATTTTATACTAATCGGACTTCCGGTATCTTTAGGAAATTTGGGTAATTCGAGTCATGGAATTGTTCTAAGGGTGTCTAAACGTTCTACAGGATTTTCTATCCGGAAGTAGGTTAATAAAAGGTATTTTCACATGACGTTAATAAGACTGAACAACAGGACATTGCAGACTTAACCATTGGTGAGCTTGCAGAATATATGGATGAGAAGCCTTATTGAAAAATTCATGAAATGTAGCAATATTCGTCTAGCAATACAAACTCTAAACTTGAATATATAACACGAATTAATACATGTTTAGTATCGAATATGTATAATTTCGAACTCTTGTCTGCTTAGCTCGTCGCAATATAGTGTTGAGAAATTGGAAAGTATCTCACATTTCTCTTTCCTGAGACCTTTTTTGCATCCTCCATCCTTTGAAGGCAATAATGGGACATTTCTTGTTTAGGATGACTAAATATGTTTTGTAGTTGCTATGCAAGGACTACCAACAAAGGTTTCATATTCCAGAGTCTCCAGAACTTCAGTCTTCACCTAGGCTGGACGTTGCAACATCTGTAGGCCCTAGCATTTGGCTCCCCTCGGTAGGAATAGCATATAACAGAATCGTTACATTGTAATTACAAAATATTGCTATGCCATGTGTGTTAATAAATGTATGTTAAATGATTCTCTATTTTTACTGCAATGGATTATATACTGTGGGTGTAGCTGCACGGCTTTTTAAAATCAATAATTTTGATTTTTATTATTTCTTCCTCCGGAAAAACTGCACAACGATTCTGTATTTTTAATTCAATGGATTATATACCGTGGGTATAGTTACACGACGTTTTAAGATGAGTGCTTTTGATTTTGCATTATATCTTCCTCCGGAAAAACTGCACATAGAGCCTTATGGTCAGAAAAGAATACTTCATTCACACCTGCTGAAAAATCGATGTTGGAAAATATTATATTTATCTGAGTATTAAAACTTTGCTATTTGAATGTTCTTATGCAACTTTTATCTTAAATTAAGTATATCCAAATGGTCTATATATAGATTCTTTTTCTCGTAATTATTGTAATTAATATTCCGCATCAATAGGATTTTTTACAAGTATATGTGTTTAAAACCCTAATTTATAGCATTTTCAAGAGTATTCTGTTTGGCACCAGGGGAATTGATGATGATGATGAGATGCGGTTTAAGGGCGCTAAACTACTAAGGTCATCAGCGCCCTTACAATGTATAAAATATAAAGTCAAAAAGATAAATAACCGCATAATTAAAAAACGGGACACAAACCCGCTATGTCCAAAAGCTAAAATCAACAAGACAACAATCGCAAAAACTAACACACTGAAAGCATAAGCAATAAAAGAGTAAATCGTGTCAAAAACTGTAGAATGCGAGGGACATGAGCGCCGTATGTCCACTGGGGAGTAGAGCCCCTATACACACAGAATAAAATAACAAGGCTAAAGGACGCTCAATGCATCAAATGCGCAGATTAAAATCACTGTCACTAATAAAACGTAAAACACATTCTACAATACGCGCGTCGTCTGCCAAAACGTTGGCTAGGCCAACTGGCAGACCAAAACGAACGCGCAATGGAGCTAAAACCTGACACTCTTCTAAAATGTGACGCACCGTTAAGGGCGCATCACACTGCCCACAGAGTGGTGCACGGTCACCACTCAGTAAATACTTATGACTAAAAATGCAATGTCCGATACGAAGGCGTGTTAAAATTACCTCTTCCCGACGAGAAGCACGGGAAGAGGCAGCCCAGACTAACGGGAGAGGCTTAACCTCCCGCAACTTGTTCCCCCGGAGGGCCGTCCACTCATCGCTCCAAAGCGAGAGGATGCGGCGACGTAAAACAATAAACAAATCTGACGAGGGAACAACAGAGGTAAAACTTCTGGGTGATAAAATCGCCGATTTGGCAGCGGCGTCGGCAGACTCATTACCTGAGATGCCCACATGACCTGGAATCCACATGAAGGAGACGCTGATGCCAGAGACACCAAGCGAGTGGAGCAGGTCATGAATGCGCTGTACGAGCAGGTTGTAAGTGTACAGCGAGCTAATACTTTGAAGAGCACTCAGGGAGTCGGAACAAATAAAACAGTGCCGTAAGTCGTGCCGCTGAATGTATAAAAGAGACTGATAAATGCTAAAAAGTTCGGCGGTAAAAATCGAACATTGCTCTGGTAAACGAAAGGTAAAACTATTTCCACCACAAAAAAGGCACATACTACTCCAGCATCAGTCTTAGATCCATCAGTAAAGATAAAATCAAAGTCCCCGAATTGCTACTGAAGTTCTAAAAACGCTGATCTAAAGACTGAAGAAGGGGTCTCATTCTTCGGCATCGACGATAACCCAAGGTGACATAGGGCCTCAGCGCGCAACCATGGAGGAAAACGCGTTCCCCCCTTGGAAGGGCCGGCGCTGGCGTAACGTCCAAATGCCGAAGTAGCAGTCGAAGTCTAACCCCTGGAGGGAGCAATGCAGAGGAGCTAACTAAATATTGCCGGTCAAGCGAATCCTCGTAAAATGCCGCGAAGGACGGGTGGTCAGGCAACCTGGAGAGTCGACAGGCATAGCTACACAAGAGTATCTCACGCCTGGAGGACAGCGGAGGCTCTGCAGCTTCAGCGTAAAGACTGGGCACGGGGCTAGTTGGAAAGGCCCCTGTAGCGACTCTAATACCACGATGATGAATGGGATTCAAGCGACGTAACACAGATGGACGTGCCGATGAAAAGACAATACACCCGTAATCAAGTTTGGATCGGACCAAAGAGCGATATAGACGCAGAAGGACGGTCCGATCAGCTCCCCAGGATGTGCCACTTAAAACACGTAAAAGATTAAGAGAACCGTCAAACTTTGCTTTTAAAAAGGAAATGTGCGAAGTCCAACACAACTTTCTATCAAAGATCAACCCCAAAAATTTCGCCTCGTCTGCAAAGGGAAGTATCCCTGGCCCTAGATGGAGAGAGGGCGGAGGGAAATATTTCCGGCGCCAGAAGTTGATGCAGACGGATTTCTCGGCGGAGAAATTAAAGCCGTTGGCGTTACTCCAGGCGTAGAGACGGTAGATACAGCTCTGGAGACGGCGTTCGAGTAGACAGGTCCCCCGTGAAGTGCAATAAATGGCAAAATCGTCAACAAAAAGGGACGATGACATGCCAGGTGGAATACAATCAACAATGGGGTTGATAGCAATCGCAAAAAGTGTGACACTGAGTACAGAGCCCTGCGGTACTCCGTTCTCTTGAATAAAACGACGAGATAAAACCGAGCTCACACGTACACGAAACACGCGGTCCGTCATGAACTCCCGAAGAAATATGGGAAGACGACCGCGGATATTCCATGCGTGAAGTGTACGTAAAATGACCCCCCTCCAACATGTGTCATAAGCTTTCTCCAGGTCAAAAAACACAGCCACGGTTTGACACTTTCTCAGAAATCCATTCATAACATGCGTCGACAGGGACACGAGATGGTCGACGATAGAGCGATAGCTACGAAATCCGCACTGAGCGTTCGCTAGAAGTTTCTGAGACTCAAGCCACCATGTCAAGCGCCCGCTGATCATGCGCTCCATCACCTTGCAAATGCAACTGGTGAGGGAGATAGGGCGGTAGCTGGAAGGTAGTTGGCGATCCTTCCCAGGCTTAAGAATAGGGACAATGGTGGCTTCGCGCCAAACGGAAGGAAAAATGCCGTCTTGCCAAATACGGTTATAGACCTGTAAGAGAAAGCGTTTACTGTCGGCAGAAAGGTGCTTTAACAGCAGTACATGAATGCCGTCCGGCCCAGGAGCGGAGTGCCTAGAGCAATGAAGAGCGTGCTCCAGCTCCCTCATTGTAAAAAGTTCGTTATAACATTCAGTGTTAGCAGACCGAAAAGTATATGGTGCGGAATCCAGCCGGTCCTTAATACAGCGAAAATCGGCGGAATAATGGTCTGAACAGGAAACCGCCTCAAAGGCAGATCCTAGGGTGTTAGCGATGGCAGCCGGATCTACTATGATGGCATTGGGAACCTGAAGGCCAGAAACAGTACAATGCGACACTTTACCTGAGAAGCGACGAAGTTTATCCCAAACAACAGATGAAGGCGTAAAGCGATTAAAAGACTCGACCAAACGAGCCCACGACGCCTTCTTGCTATCCTGAATAATGCGACGAGCCCTGGCGCGCGATTGTTTAAAAGTCACCAAATTATCAAATGTAGGGTGTCGCCGAAACACCCTAAGTGCAGTCCTACGGGCACGAACGGCGTCCCGACAATCCTCGTTCCACCACGGAACAGGTGGCCGCCGAGGTTTAGAGGATGAACGGGGAATTGCGCGTTCGGCGGCAGAGAAAATCGTAGACGTAAGGTGCTGCACTAGTTGGTTAATGTCGGCGAAGGGCTGATCGTAAAAATGCACGAGGCTGGAATACAAGCTCCAGTCGCCTTTTGGGAATATCCAGGTAGGTACTCTGGAATGCTGTACGTGGTGCGACAGAAGAGAAACGATGCTGGGGTAATGGTCGCTGGAGTAGGTGTCAGCGACGACGTTCCACTGAAGACGATGAGCAAGCTGGAGTGAGCAAATGGCAAGGTCCAGGTGAGAGAATGTACCAGAAGAATCATAAATAAAAGTAGGTGCACCTGTATTGAGGATGGAAAGATTAAACTGATAAAAAATGTCGGAAAGAAGAGTTCCCTCGCACAAGCCCTTGGCGAACCCCACAGTGGGTGATGGGCATTAAAATCTCCCAACAGAAGAAATGGTGTTGGGAGAGCGGACAGGAGAGCTCGAATGTCCGCGGGAGCGAGGGGAGACGATGGAGGTGAATACACAGAGCAAACAGAAAACAAAAAGCCGGGTAAGTGTAGCGAACGGCAACAGCTTGCAAGTCGGATGTAAGTGTGACAGGTTTAAAATGAACGTCGTTACGCACTAACAACATGACACCTCCATGAGCAGGTGTACCCTCCTCCGGTTCAAGGTCGTAGCGAACCGGAGTATATCCTCGGAGATCAAAAGGATCGTGAGGGCGAAGCTTAGTCTCCTGCAAACATACGACCATAGGCGAATGGGAACGCAATAAAAGTTGCAGTTCCGCCCTATGCGATCGTACACCACGTACATTCCAGGTCAGGATAGCCATTAAGAAAAAGGGGATAAACTGTCTATTTAGAAGGGCGGCTTAAAATTACCTTTTGTTTAACCTTTGGGCTCGGGCTTTTTGTATGGAGTTGGTCAGACTCCATAGCCTCCTCGAAGGGAGGGCCCACGCGCTCAGAGCCAGAAACGGATTCAAGCGCCGTGAATGGGTTCTGGGTGGCGATGGGTGAGGGGTGCCGCTGAGCGCGGCTTGTCCCAGGATCTTCCTGGGACTGCGACCTCCGAGGAGGAGAAGGTGAACTTTTGTTATCGCGCGCACGCGGAGGGTCCTTTAGAAAATCTTACCTACGAAGTTTCTGCTTGGGTTTCTTCTCAGCCGCTTGCGACTTCATTGACTTGGGACCAGGTTTATACGGCTTGGTAACTGTAGCCTTAATGGACGGCCGGATGGTAGTGGCGGTTAATCCAGTCATGGTCCAGGTCTGAGTTTCGGCACCTACTCGTGGTACTGGCGAGGCAACAACAGAACTAAATGTGCCAGATCGCAGGAGTGAAGGTTGGTGCGCATGGAAACGCCTCCGGGCTTCAGAGAAGGAGAGGTTTTCCTTTACCCGGATCTCCTGGATCGCCTTCTCGTCCAAGTACCGCGGACAGTCGGCAAACGAAGCAGAATGAGACCCTTTACAATTAACGCAGACGGGGGCTGTTGAACAGGTACCTTCGTGTGAGGGCTGGCTACATGTTGCACAGATGTTAACGGCACTCTTACATGAGACTTGCGTATGCCCAAAACGTTGGCATTTAAAACAACGCAGAGGTCTAGGAATATAAGGCCTTACAGAAATCCGTTCGTACCCTGCGGAAATGCTCGTGGGCAGATCGACGCCATCAAATGTAATAAACAGGGTACGAGTGGGTACCAATACGCCGTCGCGTTTGGCCTGCACTCGATGGACCGCTGTCACCTTCTGGTCTGTAAGATATTCTACCAGGTCCTCGTCCGATATACCATCGAGGCTATGGGTGGTAACGACGCCCCGACAGGAATTCAATGTGCGGTGCTTCTCGACACGGATGGGATAACCGTGGAGAAACGTAGCGCGCAACAATGTCTTACTTTGCTGATCGGACTTAGTTTGTGCCATTAAGGATCCATTCCGTAGACGAGTGCAGGATTGAACCGTACCAGCAATAGCATCTATGTCCTTCTGAATTATAAAAGGGTTCACCTTCTCAAAGTTTTGTCCTTCTTCTGTTCTTGAAATGACCAAGTAACAACCAGATGACGGCGGTGCTACTTCTGTTACAATAACTTTTCGGCGCTTGTTTGTATTAATGGAGGAAGGGTGCTCCATAGCGAGATAAATCCTCCACCATTGCAACCGTCTCCGACCTCGGGCTCTGACTTCTCGGGCGTTACCACGGCTTGGGTGAGTGGCCTATCTATACCAGACTCACCCCAGGGTCACACCTCCCAGAACATAGACAGAGTGACCCAATCGCCGTCAGAAGTCAGCAGCTCATGCAATGGCCCCCCCGCGGGACTGCAGTTGAACAGCGGATACGAACACAAACCCTACATGACGACCCCGGGTGGTGGGGATGACGCCATTACCCACTCACCCAGCTGCGCACCCCGTGCGCGGGTATCCGTCAGGCTGTGTCCACGGAGGATTAAAAGAAAAGATAAAAGAAATAAAACTGTGTGGGCGTTTCGCACGCAAGGTAGGCCGGTCAGGAAGAAAAAGAGTTGTGTGAATGTCGTGGTGCGAAATGGTCGGAAAGTGACAAGGGAAGAAAGAAACGATGGTGAGGTGCGGTATGAATGGAATGTAAAGAACGCACGAGAGCCTACCTTGTGTCCACCGGTCACGAGAAGAACCCACCTCGACCGGTTGGGGGTGAGGGGATGAATGTGGCGATGATTGGCTCGGGAACCCCCGGGTGCGCCAAAAACCCGTACTCACATAAGGTGAGCCCCTGAGGGGACCAGGAGAATTGTATCCACAGACTAGGCAGTTTTTGTTAATTTCAAACGAAACTAACTCAACGTGACCTTCATTATCTACAACAAGGGTGGCGAAAACTACTTCCTTCCGCGAGTCACCAAATATGCAACACGCACTGCATCACTTAGCAGCATGTAAAAAACAAACGGACGGTTGCAGAGAGGTAACGGGCGCCTGCGAGTCAAAATAACTCGCGAGTCACGTTTTCGCCACCTCTGATCTACACTATCAATATAAATTCTATCCTTATTTCAAACTCTTCTCTTACATATGGGACATTCCATATGAAATTGAACGGTGAAAACGTCGCATATCTTTTTTGTGCTGTAATTTTTCATATTAATAAGGGGTGCTAAGGAAATCATATTTATCAAATCTAGGTTGTCACGTTATTGAACGATAAACGTATCGTAGGAATTCATTTTGTCACACTTTAAGTGCGCATAACTCCGGATCCCTTTATTCCAAAACATTGTAATAAATCTCATTTTGCAGATAAAGTTCCGCATTTCATTACAGCGTATGTTAACTTCTTTTATATAATATTCACACACACATGCACATATACATACATATCTACAATTTTTACATACTTAAAGCTTCTCCAGATTTTTATAAAACTAAAATATTACATTGAGAATAATCCATAGTGTCATTATCAGAAGTCGGTAATGTTGGTAAAGTGGTTATGTTTTGGTGTTCTTAGTCATAACGCAAAAAGTGAACAAACGCAGCGATTTACGTAGTTGATGCACGATGATCACCGAGCGCTTTGTGAATCTGTGAGGAAATACCCAGAACCGTATACTACTTAGTAAGCGTTCTCATTGTTTAATCATGCACAGCCGCTTGCTTACCTTGACTTCTAAACAAACTTGCGAGAGCGACCATGAGAGCGTAGGGTAATTACATTTTTTAAAATATTTTAGACGAAACCTTATCAGTAACCAGTACAGTAAAGTATATGTTTGATTGTGTTTAAATTACGGAATCTTACCATATAAATAAGATTCCTTTTTGAATCCGAAACAGGCTACGCTTGAAAAAATAGACATTACTTCACTTAAATAAAAATAAGAAAAACATGTGTACTCATCAGTATGAGATTAAAGTTTAGAGAATAAAATAAAGCTCGATTTAAATAATTAGGTTTAAAGGTTTCAGAGTTATAACAGCTTGAAGTTGGAAATTTTAGGAAGATACTATAAATTTGAACAATTTTAATTGCAAAACCATGATATTCTAAATTTTAAGAGTTTTCATAAAGTATTATATCGGGGTTGTCTCAAAACACAAACATTTTTGTTTCGTTTTAAAAAAATTTCCTTCTATTTCGAACGATTTGAAATGGAATGTCCCATATATGGATATTCCTAGGGAGATTTTTTAAAGTTAAATTCTTAGCTTTTCGCTGAAACCATCTATACTCAATTCATATTGAAGCGACGCTAAGATTTCACTAAATATTAGTATGTCTCCGTATCTGTACCACTAATCTGAACTTATGCAGCCTATTTTCGTCGGCAGTGAATTCACATTTTGGTATGTGGTTTTTATTTCTTAGTTCTCCCGTAAAGGAAACTTCAGAAGTCTTTTAGATCTTAATTTATTCACTTTTGCTGTGATAACTTCACTGCCTCAAGGAGCCTTAAGATAACTGGATTTACCTATATAATATAACCCAAAGAAGGCGCTCACTCTTCTCAGAGCAATATAAATCATTGATCTGCGTATTCTTTTGAATTTTGTAAAAATCTATCTATATTTCTTTATATCTTTGACCCCGGCTCTTGTGGATAGCTAGTGCCTTAGCACACACAACCGGAAACTGTACTTGAATTATTTGCCACTCCAATTTGTTTGATAAATTTATTTGCTCTTTTGAATATAATGGAGGGAAGTTTCAGTTAATATTTTTGCTTCTCACATAAGTGAATCGTACTATTCTTGTTTATCCACCGAAATTACGTCACCAAAGTCCAGGAATATTGCATTAGGTTCACGGGAATTAGGTTTGAAATCAACTTCTTTGAGTATGCTGCAAGCTCCATTGACTAAGCCATCCTCTACATTTATATTGCTCGTTATTATGCACTTAATACCGACATTTAACCTCAATTCATGGGGTAATTCGTTAACTTCCGTTAGCTTTTAGTTTTTCACTCAATTCAAAACGTAACTTTTAGCGCTCTCAGATATTTTTCCTATCATGATGCCTCTTGCTACTAATGTAAACTCTTCCGTATTATGGCTTGTTGTACTCTTTTCATTACTCTCCTGCATATTTGCGTTTCTCGTAAATAATCTTATCGCTCTCACAGCCACTTCGTTCGTTTCCACAATTTCAGAACCTATTAACGCAGTGTCGCTTGTGGTTGCTTTCCATTTAGCCAAATTATTGAAAACTTTTGCAAATGTTAGTTCATCTTTTCGCCCCATCATTTCTGTATATTCATGCAATTCAAACGCATCCCATAGAGGATTTCTGTCGATGAATGAAGCGTATTCATTTGAAGCAAACTTATAATTTGGAGTGTCCATTACAGGTCCTGTCAAGAGTCTACTGATGAAGGTCACCGACTGTTGTTACCGAAATTCTTCCAAAGGAGGTCATTTTCCATTATTTTTGTTGCAGTTTGCTATGGACCCTATTGAACATCCCACTTCCAACCATCGATATCTCGTCAATAATCACTAATTTCAAATTAAATAACTTCTCTCTAATCGCACTAGCTATTTCGCTGGATAGGTCGGACAACGCCTTACCTGAAGGGATGCATAATAGTGCTACTATTTTATTCTTTTTGCCACCCGCTAACCTGTCAAAGTCATGACTTATCACCTAATGCAATGCATTTATCACCGTACTTTTTCGCGTACCAATACAATTCCTAGCAATGTCTGCATTCTATGTCACGAATCTCGTCTCTAAATGGCATTCGCCACAGTGCTTCTTCTCTGTAATAGTTGCGCTGCGCCAGTGCAAGCTTTTATCTCCTGTAACTGATCACTGCTGCCTTTCCACTCTCTTTCTTTTAATGCACTTGATACATTTCCATAATCGTTCATTTCATTAACTAAACTCTTGCAGAGATTATGGTAACTAGCCACACATTCTGAAAGCACATATATTCTACAAATGTTTGGGAGGACGTCTACAGTATTTCTGTCTTATATCTTGCATACAAATGTCTTCTGAATATACTGGCAGTTGTTCTAAGTCCCTCTTGTTCTTCAGCATCACCATCTTTCTTTTATGAAGTTGACTTTCCTACTGCTCTTTGACTCAGGCAGAGAAGGTACACAATAAACTGCTTCCTGAACTGTCATTAAATTGCTGTTTAAAACATGTTCGATATTTTGCGCAATTGTTTGTTTAAGCTTGATTTGCTGATTCCACTTATTTCGTTGCATTTCTCAGAAGTTTGGACACTTCAGACTCTACTTTGGTTATATACTTTATTATGTAAGTCGCTAGCCCGTACTCTTATAGAACTAGCTGTATGTGGAGGTTAGACTCAAGCGAATGCAAGATATGCTTATTGTGCGCATTAATACCAACTTCCAGATAAGAGCTTTTTAAGAACACATGCATTTGGTTTAAAGATGATATTTCATTCATGCACCATATTTCAGTCATATCACATTGCTTTAAAATTTCTTCAAAAGAAATCTACTACAGCGTTTTATAAAGATAGCTCGTCAAATTATTCGTTTTCTTCATTATTCCTTTCGTCCTCCGCCAACAGAGTCTGTATTGGGTTCCAGGTATCACATGTAAAGGAAAATGAAACCCGCATACCACTTTGTTTTTCCTACTTTTGTAGAAAATGTGTGTATGCATGTGCTTCCGAAAAAAATCATGTATGAAACATTTTCATGATACTCACACGTTATATACTTGCCAATAAAATTTATAGTATCCTTAACTGAACTTTATTTGATCTTTCAACCAGAGAACTTCTGTTCGTCGGGGTAGCTTGAATTTCAAATTCTACCCTCTAATAAGAATCTTCGACAACATGCTGATCAAAATATTGCTCTACGCTATAATAGGTTTAAGAAAACCTGAAATATTATAATAGAAACATCGAGCAAACGTAACAGGACCATTGTGATCAAATACGTAATTTTCATTACTGCCCATTTCAAGTGCTTCTTTTGCAGCTAACTTCTTATTATGTTTCATGTAGTATAACGAAGAAAGAAATTTAGGCCACCAGCTTTCTCCTGCATACAGCGTAACAAATAAAGTCGGTTTTCCTAATTGTCTGATCGTTGCCATTAAATCCTTCTTCTCTTTCTCCCAGAATGCCGGACTGGGTCGGATCTCTTTGCTGAACTAAGATCCGCGTTTAACTTTGATAAAACATTGACAACTTCTTGATTTAGAAAATTCCTTGCATAAATGTTAGTGTAGGGCCTTTTTTTTTACCTCAGGCACATATTCGT
Organism: Deroplatys truncata; assembly: GCA_030765065.1. NCBI lineage: Eukaryota > Metazoa > Arthropoda > Insecta > Mantodea > Mantidae > Deroplatys > Deroplatys truncata. The sequence continues at coordinate 498,090,706 of CM060990.1, read as the reverse complement.
GTTAGCTCTGCTTTCTCTTTGTAGGTATATTCTTCTAGGTCATAAACAATAATCTACTTCGTATGGAAGATCTACGATCAACGCCTCTACATTAAGATTTAGCGCGATCGCTGTAAGTAGGATATTTTGGCATATTAAAAGAATGGCACGCGAATATTCTAGGAAAGCAAAGTTCATCGAGGTCTTCTATTAAATGCCAAGTGACTGGTTTTTGTATTATCCTTGAGCTATCCCCTATTGCGTTTGCTCCTACTTTATTTCTGGACATTAAAAGTACTTCATCTCCTTCATCGTCCTCATTGTCATGTTATACTGTGTGGCAGTAATTTGTATCACAATAATGTAAATGCCAGAGTGATTGTAGTGTAAATAAGCATTATTGTATGACATTGATTTGAGATGTTTGTTAATTATAAGCATTGTTAGGAAATAAGTTTACACGGCCTCACCGAAACTGACAATAGGAGCGGATATCAATGTGCGAGGGGGTGAGTTGAATATTAATTAGAAGAGACAAACAAATGACGTCAGATTGGCGCGCTTTTCTTAGAAATAGCGGGAATATTTTCCCTAGAGCACATGTTTTCGTAATTTTTGATTGGATATAAAAATAGACGCTAATGTTGGCGCGTTTTATTAACCAATAGCAGCTCGGTTATAATCTTTAGGCATATCGGGGTGTGGGAGTATAAAAAGCTAAAGTCAGAGGCAGATTTCGTCAGTCCAACAGAAGCATTCACGCGTTATACGTCGCACAGTTAGTTCATCAGAATTGTTCGCGGGTTACACGTCGCGTAGTTCAACGGAAGCATACATAAAGTACACGTCGCAATTCTACAGAATCTCTCGCGTCTTAAAGTTTGTTATAAATGTGAAACGCGAATTAATAATGTGCAGTAAATAAGTGATTATAGTGATATTAAAAGATATAACAGTTTCAGTTTGGCGTGTATCACGAATCAATATGTGAACTTAATTGTGACGGTAATAAAAGTGTAAAAACAAATTCTTTTATCAGTGTTATCTTTGAGTAACAAAATCCTTTCCGCTTACACACCCTGTTTAAGAGATTTGCTCGACTGAATAATAATAATAATAATAATAATAATAATAATAATAATAATAATAACAATAATAATAATAATAGCTAGCCGAAGGAAAATGAACACAACATTCAAAGTAGTAATTCAATAACAGGCGCCCAGCAAAAGATAACACGAAGTGACCGCGACAAATTGGCTTCCATACGTTGTGCAGATAAACATGAAGTATCATCCAACTAATAACAAATATACCACTTCAAATTGTAACCCAAACGTGGGGCTAACAAACAAACCATCATACTTCAAATTGGCACCCAGAACGTGGGGCGAATTAACCAGGAAGGGGCGAATTAACCAGGAAGAAGCGAAAATAACCAGGAAGGGGCGAAGGAACCAGAACGTGGAGCGAATGGAGCAGTGAAATGAACTACAAGACGCAGATTTAGAAACAACTACAAGAACGACCTACGACGCGGATGAGTGGACATCGTAATTATGAGAATAGAAGGCAACAGCGGAATTCAACCACAACACCAAAACAGCGAGACGACGCAGATTCGTGGTAGTACAAAGCAGAGGCGACATATACATCTAGGAGAGAGGGGCAGGAAGCTGGATATCAAAGCAATATCAACAGACAGCATCACAAAGGTTAGAACATTGTAATTTTTTTATCCTAAAAATTGTGAGAAATTAAATGTTTTTGATAAGTGGTAGGATTAAGAAAACAATGCCCACTAATATTACTGAAGAAACAATTATGGAAGGGGATAATGTAACAGTTAGCTGTAATTCAATACGGGTTACAGAAAATAGCTCAAACAATGTAGGATTTGAGGGAGGAAATGTTAGTGAAGTAAGTCAGAATAGAATAGCAGGAAATGTTAATTTTGATGCTAGTATGATGATGGAAATGCTGAGAAATATTGGTGAAACATTAAATAAGAATAATAGGGAATTAAGGGAAAATAATAAGAAAATAGATCAAAACAGGGAAGATATGCAAAAGAATAATGAGAAATTAGAAAAACCAACTCAGAACATGGAAAAGAATAAGAGGGAATTGAGGGAAGATATTAGTAAGAATAATGAGAAATTAGAAAAACTAACTCACAATATGGAAAAGAATAATAAGGAATTAAGCGAAGATATGGAAAAGAATAATAAGGAATTAAGGGAAGATATTGGTAAGAGCTTAGAACAAAACAGAGAAGAAATTGAAAAGAAATTTATGGAGCTAGATGGTAGTATGATAAGAATGAGAAATGAAAATCAGGAAATGATAGCAAATGAGATAGGGAAAGTTTCAAAGAAAATGTAAGACATGAGCAGGGAAATATCTAACCAAGGTGAGGTTAATAATAAAATTGAACATGTTGATGTAAAATGTACAGAGTTAGGTAGCCGAATGAATAGCATTTCAAGTGAGCTTAGAGAGATGATGGAGGCTACGAATGTAGATTTAATTCAGGTGCAAGTTAATTTCAGAGGGGAGATATCTGAAATACAGAAGGAGTCAGAAATACAAAGAAGTAAATTGTCTGAAGAAGTTAAAGTTTTGTCTATAAATAATCAAAAACTAACTTCTGAAATTAATAAGCACCAAGCTGTTCAAAATGAGAACAATAAAAGGTTGGAACAGACAATAGAAAATCTGCAAGGTACTGTAAATAGGTTAGAATTGAATTCAAGGGTCAATATGTGTGATGTTAATGTATCTGATGTACAGAATAATGATAGAGGTAGTTCCTCAGGTATGACTAATAATGTGAGTGATGTGGCGGCTTCATCTATAGCTCATGCTGAAACTCAGATTGCACAAGTAACACTAGAGAATTTAAATATAGGAGTAGGGGATTTGCAAAACTATAATCATATCTTAAGTGATTTTCCACTTCCAAAATTTAATGAAAACTCCAGTCCAGTACAGTTTATTGCAGACTTGTCAGAATATTTTCAAATTAAAAAGATACCGGAAGCATTGAAAATGATAGTTGTCAAAAGATGTTTGGACCAGAAAACTTTAGATTGGTTACAAATGGTATCAGGGGGTGAAATTTCATATGAATCCTTTAAGAGGCTATTCATGAACAGATTTTGGAATGTTACGGTACAGCACAGAATACGGGCAATGCTTAGTCATGGTCAATTTGATCCACGAGAGGGAATATCAATGACTGATTACTTACTGAAACATGCAAGTCAGGTTAGGAACTTGTCACCTCCAATAAATGAGGAAGATTTTGTGAGTTTGCTCACAAGGCATTATCCTTTAAGGATACAAAATTATTTATTAATTGCAAAACCACGTAGTATCTATGAGATGACAGAATTAATGACATCTTTGGAACAACAGGAAGAAGATGTATCTCGGGAGTGGGAGCATAGATTTTTAGATGTGCGAGATAGACGAAATTACCAAGGTAATTATTATCACCAAAGTAGAGGACAAGACAGACGTCATGAGAATAATACCAGACAACGGTACCAATCATACGTTCCAAACTTTGAAAGACCGGGGATAGATGGGAGACCAGGTCGACAGGAACAAATAAATTACGTCAGGACAGAAATATTGCCGGAAAGAGGGCAAAATCAAGGAAGGCGGTACATTAGACAAAGGGAAAATTTCACTCACTGGAGGGAAAACACTAACCGGGAAAGATCCGAGGAACGGCAAGAAAATTACGTGCCAAGAGGACATAATTTCAGAAATCGAGGATTTCGAACTCGAGGAAGGAGAACTCAAAACAATGGTAGCGAAAATGAGAGGTTAGGAATGGCAGCCCCGTACATGAACATGGAAGTAACCAGGAAAACTGTCAATAGACTCCTGTGCAGTAGGTTCTCAGGACGTCTTTAATAATTCAGTATCCATTACCAATACAAACAATATGCCTACACACATACTCTGTAAGAAGATTGCAGCTACGAAAGATAAGGAGGAAAATTTCGAGTCACCTCATGTTAAGATAGAAATCGCGAAGAAAGAGATCATTGCAACTGTAGATTCCGGTTCATCAGCTTCAATTTGTTCGCAGAAATGTTATATAAATTTGATAAATGAAGGTAACAAAATTATGGCTCTTCCCACTAATAATTTAGTTTGTCGTGTTGCAATCGGAAGAACGACACAGGTCATAAAAACACAATCTCTACATAACATACTTATCGGCGGAGAAGATTTTGAGGTTATGTTTCTCATTGTAAACCATCTGATTTGTGACATAATCTTAGGATGTGACTTCCTACATGAATATGAAGCACGTATAGATTTTAAACATGAGGAGTTAAAAATGACAAAGGCAATAGAGAAATAAAGGTACCATTTATAAAAGAGAAAGTTTCTGTGATTGAGATGACAAAGGAAGATGATGATGATGATATGCGGTTTAAGGGCGCTAAACTGCTAGGGTCATCACCGCCCTTACAATGTGTAAAATATAAGGTCAAAATATAAAAGGTAAAAAAAAAACCGCATAATTAAAAAACGGGACACAAACCCGCGATGTCCAAAAAGTTAAAACTAACAATAGAATAACAATAACAATAACAACAATAATAAAAATAACAACAAGAATAACAATAACAACAATAATAACAATAAATATATCTGAAAAACCAACACACTAAAAGCATAGCCAATAAAAGATTAAAACGTGTCAAGAACTGTAGAATGCGAGGGACATGAGCGCCATATGTCACTGGGGAGTAAGTCCCTATGAAAACATACAGAATAAAATAACAAAGCTAAAAGACGCTCAGCGCATCAAATGCGACGATTAAAATCAATGTCACTTATAAAACGTAAAAGACATTCTACAGCATGCGCGTCGTCTGCCAAAACGTTGGCTATGCCAACAGGCAGACCCAGGCGAACGCGCAGTGGAGCTAAAACTTGACACTCAGTTAAAATGTGACGCACCGTTAAGGGCACGTCACACTGCTGACACAGCGGAGCGAGATCACCACTGAGCAGGTAACTATGACTAAAACGACAATGTCCAATTCGTAAACGGGCTAAAAGTACCTCTTCCCGACGTGAAGAACGAGAAGAGGTACCCCAGATTAACGGGAGAGGCTTAACCTCCCGCAACTTGTTCCCCCGGAGGGCCGTCCACTCATCGCGCCAGCGCGAGAGGATGCGGCGACGTAAAATAACACACGAATCTGACGAGGGAACAACAGAGGTAAAAAATCTGGGTAATAAAATCGCCGATTTCGCAGCGGCGTCGGCAGACTCATTACCTGAGATGCCCACATGACCTGGAATCCACATGAAGGACACGCTGATGCCAGTGACACCAAGCGAGTGGAGCAGGTCATGTATGCGCTGTACAAGCGGGTGGTAATGGTACAGCGCAGTAATAGTCTGAAGGGAACTCAGAGAGTCCGTACAAATAAAACAGTGCTGTAAGGCGTGCCGCTGAATGTATAAAATAGATTGATAAATGCTAAAAAGTTCGGCGGTAAAAATTGAACATTGTCCAGGTAAACGAAACTTAAAACCACAGTGACCAGAAACAAAGGCACATCCAACTCCAGCTTCAGTCTTAGATCCATCGGTATAGATAAAATGGAAGTCTCCGAATTGAGCCCGTACTTCTAAAAAAGCCGATCTAAAGACTGAAGCAGGGGTCTCAGTCTTCGGCATCGACGTTAGCCCAAGGTGACAGTGGGCCTCAGCGCGAGACCATGGAGGAAAACGCGTTTCCCCCCGTGGAAGGGCCGGCGCTGGCGGAACGTCTAAATGCCGAAGGAGCTGTCGAAAGCGAACCCCTGGTGGGAGCAAAGCAGAGGAACTAATAAAATAGTGACGATCAAGTGACTCCTCGAAAAATAACTCGAAGGACGGGTGGTCAGGCAAGCTTGAGAGTCGACAAGCATAGCTGCACAAGAGCATCTCACGCCTGAAGGACAGCGGAGGCTCTGCAGCTTCAGCATACAGGCTAAAAACAGGGCTGGTTGGAAAGGCCCCTGTAGCGACTCTTATGCCACGATGGTGAATGGCATTCAATCGACGTAACACAGATGGACGTGCCGACGAATAAACAATACACCCGTAATCAAGCTTGGATCGGACCAAAGAGCGATAAAGGCGAAGAAGGACGGTCCGATCAGCTCCCCAGGATGTGCCACTTAAAACACGTAAAATATTAAGAGAACGGTCACACTTTGCTTTTAAAAAGGAAACGTGCGAGGTCCAACACAACTTCCTGTCAAAAATCAACCCCAAAAATTTCGCCTCGTCTGCAAACGGAAGTATCCCTGGCCCAAGATGGAGAGAGGGCGGAGGGAAATACTTCCGGCGCCAAAAGTTGATGCAGACGGATTTCTCGGCGGAGAAATTAAAGCCGTTGGCGTTACTCCAGGCGTAGAGACGGTCGATACAGCTCTGGAGACGGCGTTCGAGTACACAGGTCCGCCGTGAACTACAATAAATAGCGAAATCGTCAACAAAAAGGGACGATGAAATGCCAGGTGGAATACAATCAACAATCGGGTTGATAGCAATCGCAAAAAGTGTGACACTGAGTACAGAGCCCTGCGGTACTCCGTTCTCTTGAATAAAACGACGAGATAAAACCGAGCCCACACGTACACGAAAGACGCGGTCCGTCATAAACTCCCGAAGAAATATGGGAAGACGACCGCGGATATTCCAATCGTGAAGTGTACGTAAAATGCCGCCCCTCCAACAAGTGTCATAAGCTTTCTCCAGGTCAAAAAATACAGCCACGGTTTGACACTTTCTCAGAAATCCATTCATAATATGCGTCGACAAGGACACCAGATGGTCGACGGTAGAGCGATAGCGACGAAACCCGCACTGAGCGTTCGCTAGAAGTTTCTGAGACTCAAGCCACCATGTCAACCGCCCGTTGATCATGCGCTCCATCACCTTGCAAAGGCAACTGGTGAGGGAGATAGGGCGGTAGCTGGAAGGTAGTTGGCGATCCTTCCCAGGCTTAAGTATAGGGACAATGGTGGCTTCGCGCCAAACGGAAGGAAAAATGCCGTCTTGCCAAATACGGTTATAGACCTGTAAGAGAAAGAGTTTACTGTCGGCTGAAAGGTTCTTTAACATCAGGACATGAATGCCGTCCGGCCCGGGAGCGGAGTGCCGAGAGCAATGAAGAGCGTGCTCCAGCTCCCTCATTGTGAATAGTTCGTTATAGCATTCATTAGCAGACCGAAAAGTATATGATGCGGAATCCTGCCGGTCTTTAATAGAGCGAAAGCCGGCGGAATAATGGTCTGAACTGGAAACCGCCTCAAAGGCAGAACCCAGAGTGTTAGCGATGGCAGCCGGATCCACTATGGTGGCATTAGAAACCTGAAGGCCAGAAACAGTACAATGTGACACTTTACCTGAGAAGCGACGAAGTTTATCCCAAACAACGGATGAAGGCGTAAAAGGATTAAAAGACTCGACAAAACGAGCCCAAGATGCCTTCTTGCTATCCTGAATAATGCGACGAGCCCTGGCGCGCGATTGTTTAAAAGTCACCAAATTATCAAGTGTAGGGTGGCGCCGAAACACCCTAAGTGCAGTCCTACGGGCACGAACGGCGTCCCGACAATCCTCGTTCCACCACGGAACAGGTGGCCGCCGAGGTTGGGAGGATGAACGGGGTATTGCACGTTCGGCGGCTGAGAAAATAATAGACGTAAGGTGCTGCACTAGTTGATTAATGTCGGAGAAGGGCTGGTCGTCAAAATGCACGAGGCTGGAATATAAGCTCCAGTCGGCTTTTGCAAATATCCAGGTAGGTACTCTGGAATGCTGTACGTGGTGCGACAGAAGAGAAACGATGCAGGGGAAATGGTCGCTGGAGTAGGTGTCAGCGACGACGTTCCACTGAAGACGACACAAGGTCCAGGTGAGAGAATGTACCGGAAGAATCAGAAATAAAAGTAGGTGCACCTGTATTGAGGATGGAAAGATTGAACTGATAAAAAGTGTCGGAAAGAAGAGTTCCCCTCGCACAAGCCCTTGGCGAACCCCATTGTGGGTGATGGGCATTAAAATCTCCCAACAGAAGAAATGGTGTTGGGAGAGCGGACAGGAGAGCTCGAATGTCCGCGGGAGCGAGGGGAGACGATGGAGGTGAATATACAGAGCAAACAGAAAACAAAAAGCCGGGTAAGTGAAGGCGAACGGCAACAGCTTGCAAGTCGGATGTAAGTGTGACAGGTGTAAAATGAACGTCGTTACGCACTAAGAACATGACACCTCCATGAGCAGGAGTACCCTCCTCCGGTTCAAGGTCGTAGCGAACCGGAGTATATCCTCGGAGATCAAAAGGATCGTGAGGGCGAAGCTTAGTCTCCTGCAAACATACGACCATAGGGGAATGGGAACGCAATAAAAGTTGCAGTTCCGCCCTATGCGATCGTACACCACGTACATTCCAGGTCAGGATAGCCATTAAGAAAAAAGGGGATAAACTGTCTATTTAGAAGGGCGGCTTAAAATTACCTTTTGTTTAACCTTTGGGCTCGGGCTTTTTGTATGGAGTTGGTCAGACTCCATAGCTTCCTCGGAGGGAGGGCCCACGCGCTCAGTGCCAGAAACCGATTCAAGCGCCGTGAATCGGTTCTGGGTGGCGATGGGTGAGGGGCGCCGCTGAGCGCGGCTTGTCCCAGGAGCTTCCTGGGACTGCGACCTCCGAGGAGGAGAATGTGAACTGGTCTTGCCGCGCGCACGCGGAAGGCCTTTCAAAAAATCTTCGCTACGAAATTTCTGCTTCGATTTCTTCTCAGTGGCTTGTGACTTCATAGATTTCGGACCAGGTTTATAGGGCTTGGTAACAGTAGCAGACTTGGACGGCCGGATGGTAGTGGCGGTCAAGGCAGTCATGGTCCAAGTTTGAGTCCCAGCATGCTTCCGGGGTACTGGCGAGGCAACAACAGAACTAAAGGTTCCCGATTTCAGGAGTGAAGGTTGGCGCGCATGGTAACGTCTCCGGGCTTCGGCGAAGGAGAGTTTCTCCTTTACCCGGATCTCCTGGATCGCCTTCTCGTCCAAGTACCGCGGACAGTCGGCAAACGACGGGGCTGTTGAACAGTCACCTTCGTGTGAGGCCTGGCTACATGTTGCACAGATGTTAACGGCACTCTTACATGAGACTTGCGTATGCCCAAAACGTTGGCACTTAAAACAACGCAGAGGTCTGGGAATATAAGGCCTCACAGAAATACGTTCGTACCCTGCGGAGATGCTCGTGGGCAGATCGACGCCATCAAAAGTTAGAAACAGGGTACGAGTGGGTACCAATACGCCGTCGCGTTTGGCCTGCACTCGATGAACCGCTGTCACCTTCTGGTCTGCAAGATATTCGACCAGGTCCTCGTCCGAGATGCCATCGAGGCTATGCGTGGTGACAACGCCTCTACAAGAATTTAAGGTGCGGTGCTTCTCAACACGGATAGGATAACCGTGGAGAAGCGTGGCGCTCAACAAGGACTTACTTTGTGCCTCGGATTTGCTTTGAACTAGCAACGAACCATTACGAAGCCGAGTGCAGGAAAGAACCGGAATAGCAATTGAGTCAATGCCCTTCTGGATAATAAAAGGGTTCACCTTCTCGAATGATTGTCCCTCCTCTGTACGGGTAATCACTAAGTAACAACCAGCTGTTGGCGGTGCTACTTCTGTTACTAAAGTTTTACGGCGCTTGTTGTGTATAATGGAGAAAGGGTGCTCCATAGCGAAAAAAATCCTCCACCATTGCAACCGTCTCCGGCCTCGGGCTCTGACTTCCCGGGCGTTACCCCGGCTTGGGTGAGTGGCCTATCTATACCTAGCTCACCCCAGGGTCACACCTCCCAGAACATAGACAGAGGGACCCAATCGCCGTCGGAAGCCAGCAGCTCATGCAATGGCCCCCCCGCGGGACTGCAGTTGAACAGCGGATACGAACAACAACCCTACATGACGACCCCGGGTGGTGGGGATGACGCCATTACCCACTCACCCAGCTGCGCACGCGGTGCGCGGGTATCCGTCAGGCTGTGTCCACGGAGGATTTAAATAAAAAGATAAAAGAAACTAAAACTGTGTGGGCGTTTCGCACGCAAGGTAGGCCGGCGGGGAAGAAAAAGAGATATGCGAATGTCGTGGTGCGAAATGGCCGGAAAGTGATTAGGGAAGAAAGAAACGATGGTGAGGTGCGGTATGGATGGAATGCAAAGAACGCACGAGAGCCTACCTTGGGTCCACCGGTCACTTGAAGAACCCACCTCGACCGGATGGGGGTGAGGGGATGAATGTGGCGATGCTTGGGTCGAGAACCCCCGGGTGCGCCAAAAACCCGTACTCACATAAGGTGAGCCCCTGAGGGGGACAAAGGAAGAGAAAAATCTTTGTGACCAAGAGTTTTTTGTGCAAATAACAGAAACCGATAGAAATAGATAAAGCAGGTAGTCACAAAATATGAAGGAAATACCACGCCATATTTTCAACAGCTAGTAGAAATGCCAGAGAAAGTAGAGAAATTTACAACCCAAACAAAAGACGACCGTGTGAGTGAGACAGACAACAACTGGGAAGAGAAGAGAAATGAGTAAATACTACAAAAGTGTGAAGAAGCTTATAACATTACGAAAACACGAAAGCAAATCCTTCATGACGCTTTGATGAACAATAGTTCAGTATTTAGTAATATCTCAGGCAGATGTAACGTATATCAGCATACATTTCAGGTAGAGGATGTGCCACCATATGGGCATAAGTATGACAATTTAACTATAAGTCTTAGGGACAAAGCTAGAAAACTGATAAATAGCATGTTAGAAAATGGGATTATTGAGCAAAGTAATTCTCAGTATATAAATTCAATCTGTTGGAGTATTAAACGAGATGGTAGTTTGAGATTAACATTAGATGGTAGATATGTCAACCAATATATGAAGCCAGATCATTTTCAAAGTGAAGGAATCGAAAAACTAATCACGAAACTTTCAAGAGGGAGATTTTTGACATCCATTGACCTCACTGCGTCATATTGGCAAGTGGAATTAGATCCACAAGTGCGTGATTACACTTCATTTCAATACTGGGGGATCCAGTATCGTTTTTGTGTAAATTCTTTTGGTTTAAAAAACTCAGGAATTGGATTTTTGAGAGCAATTCACAGTATTTTTGGAAATTCTGCAGATGATGTTTTAATAAAGTATATTGACGACTTCCTCATCATTAGTCAAACATTTGAAGAACATATGAATAATATACATTACGTGTTAAATAAGCTGCAACAACATGGTATGACTGTAAACATACTAAAATCAAAATTTTGTGTCAAGGAAATAAATTTTCTGGGTTATATAGTGGATGAACGAGGTATAAGACCCGGCCAGAAATGAATTGAAGCAATAATGAAAATTCCACCACCAAAGAACGTAAAGCAAATTAGACGTCTCTTAGGGGTATTGAACTTTCAGAGTAAGTTCGTACCAAGGTATTCGGCTGAAATAGAACCACTGCGGCAGCTACTCCGAAAGAATATTAAGTGGAGATGGACAGAGGATCATCGAAAATGTTTTGAGAGGGTAAAAGAACTCTTTGCTAAGTCCATATTGCTCGAGAGGCCAGGGAAAATTTGAAATACGAGATTTATGTCGACGCATCAATGCAAGGATTCGCTGGAATTTTAGGACAGCGAGACATCAACAATGACTTTCACGTAATTAGTACAGCTTCTAGAGGACTTACAAACATTGAGCGAAATTCTTCAGTGACTCAGTTAGAAATTGGAGCACTTTATGTTTCATTAATTCGATTCAAGACCTATATTTATCAGCAAAAGGTGAAAGTATATTCAGATCACATCAGCTTAACTTTCATTCAACGGTGTAGATTATGTAGTGGAAAACTTGCTAGATACATTCACGCAAAATCTGCATTTGATATTGAGATTATACACATTCCTGGCAAGAATAATACCTTCAGTGATTTACTATCAAGATTGAACTACAACCCACAAATACCCGAGAATATTGAAAGGCCTAGAAACGAAGTCAAAATATTGACAATTGAAATTCCTTTAAGCAAAGAAATGATAAGAAAATTGAAAAATATGGGGGAAATTCAAAATGGAGACTCAAAATTATTTGAACTTAAAGGAAATGTACCATTAGTTGAAGAGGCAAAGAAAGAAATTGTAGCAATTCGGAATGGAACGTTATACAAGAAGCATGGAAAAGAAATGCCTAGTTGGAAGGTAATGGTTCCAAAAAGTATGGAAAAGGAGCCAATTAAGAATTTTCACGAAGGGTTAGCACACTCAGGGACGGACCGGACAACTTCTATGATTTTAGAAAATTTATACATATCCAAACTGCGTAAGAAAGTTCGGAAATTTATATCGTGCTGCAACCTGTGTCAGAAGGCAAAGCAAATAAATGCAGCATATGCATTTGAGACTAATTCGATTATAAGGGATAAGCCGATATGCGTAATTAGTATTGATATTCATGGTCCTATGCCTCCAAGTCAATTTGGAAACAAATATATATTTGTCTGTTATGATATATTCAGCAAATATGTAAGAACTTACCCTTTGAGAAAACCTACAAGTTTAGCATGTTTGAATAGGCTACTTAAGTCATATGTGATGGAAGAAGGGCCAATCCAATCTGTATTGAGCAATAATGCTTCGTCCTTCACAGGGAAAAAATTTATGGAGGGACTGAAAGAAAATGGCATTAAACAATATTTTTCGTCAAGATACAGACCAAACTCCAATCCAGTGGAGAGGGAAATTAAGGAAATTTCGAATTATTTAAGGGTGCTGTGTCATCGAAAACAATTCCAATGGTATGGATACGTGAATTTCGTTCAGAATCTACTCAACGAAACAGTAAACAATGTGACAGGATACAAACCATGTGAACTTAAGTTAGGAAAGAAGATAAATACAATATGTAAGAAAATTCCAGAAGCCATTCCAGATGAGCACTCGATACCACAAACGGAAGAAGAGATGTTCCGACAAGCATTCGAAAGGATGAGAAAAAAACCATAAAAAGAAAAAGGAAACATGAAGAAAAGAAAAGAAAGGAATGGAAGATCAAAGTAGGAGATTTAGTTTTGGTTAAAACTAAGAAATTGTCTGATAAGGCAAATATACTTTATTGGCGAATGTTTTGTAAAATATCATGGACCATATGAAGTTGTTAAGGTATATGGAACAAATACATATGAATTATGTAACCCAACAACTCGAAAAGCCATTGGAAAGTTCCATATTGAGATGCTGAAACCATACAACAATGAGGATAAAGATGAAACAGAAGATTAAGATGATAAAAAGTAGATTCTGGATAGTTAAAGCTGAACTGCAGAACAAAGTATTGGAATGTAAGAGGGTTAACTATGTATATATGTCACAAAAAAAGAGAAATAAATTCAGGACAGAAATAAATGTTTTAAGGGGAAAAAGAACATTTTATTAGTAAACTGTAACAGCATTTTAAATGAAGCATGTAAAAATGAAAACTTAATGTCATATTAAAATAAAAGTACGTAGATATAATTCCAAGAGTATTGTGAATATAAAGCACAAAGCAATGAAAAAGGGGTAAACATAATTAAAGCAAAACACTTATGTAGCACACAGATAATGTGAATTTATGTCTATAATTAAGAGATGTAAATATATTTATGTAGAGGATGAATATTTTTGGTAAATATGTTCAATAATTACAAAATGAACCAGGTTAAAAATCTTGAATGTATAAATTTTTATGTCAACAACCTAAGAAAGTAAACCATTTTGTAACAGTAACTAAATAAATCAGGGTACAGTATTTGCTATAAACATTGTAATGTTAGATGTATGTCTATAAACACATTAAACCAGAGCCAATAAATAGTGGCGAGAAAAAGGCAAATTATATGTCGTGTGTTAAATACGTGTGCAATGTTAAGTGCAAGTGGTAAATACCGTGTGTTACAAGATTCAGGAGACTAAAAACCCAATTATAAAATTTCCAAACAAGTTGTAAATACTTATAATTATGTTTCTAGTGGGGCATATGTGGCAGTAATTTGTATCACAATAATGTAAGTGCCAGAGTAATTGTAGTGTAAATAAGCATTATTGTATGACATTGATTTGAGATGTTTGTTAATTATAAGCATTGTTAGGAAATAAGTTTACACGGCCTCACTGAAACTGACAATAGGAGCGGATAACAATGTGCGAGGGGGTAAGTTGAATATTAATTAGAAGAGACAAACAAATGACGTCAGATTGGCGCGCTTTTCTTAGAAATAGAGGGTATATTTTCCCTAGAGCATATGTTTTCGTAATTTTTGATTGGATATAAAATAGACGCTAATGTTGGCGCGTTTTATTAACCAATAGCAGCTCGGTTATAATCTTTAGGCATATCGGGGTGTGGGAGTATAAAAAGCTAAAGTCAGAGGCAGATTTCGTCAGTCCAACAGAAGCATTCACGCGTTATACGTCGCACAGTTAGTTCATCAGAATCGTTCACGGATTACACGTCGCGTAGTTCAACGGAAGCATACATAAAGTACACGTCGCAATTCTACAGAATCTCTCGCGTCTTAAAGTTTGTTATAAATGTGACACGCGAATTAATAATGTGCAGTAAATAAGTGACTATAGTGATATTAAAAAACATAACAGTTTTAGTTTGGCGTGTATCACGAATCAATATGTGAACTTAATTGTGACGGTAATAAAAGTGTAAAAACAAATTCTTTTATCAGTGTTATCTTTGAGTAACAAAATCCTTTCCGCTTACACACCCTGTTTAAGAGATTTGCTCGACTGAATAATAATAATAATAATTACAATAATAATAATAATAGCTAGCCGAAGGAAAATGAACACAACATTCAAAGTAGTAATTCAATAACAGGCGCCCAGCAAAAGATAACACGAAGTGACCGCGACAAATTGGCTTCCATACGTTGTGCAGATAAACATGAAGTATCATCCAACTAATAACAAATATACCACTTCAACTGAAGTTTCATCTTCGTCTCTGATTTCGGGGAGTTCACTTCTTTATCTTTGTTATCGACAATAAGCTCCGCATTCTCTGTATATTGCTTTCCATACCTTTTAAAATACTATTCAGCTATTTGGATACCATTATGCTTATGTAGTGCAGTTACTTGTAGGTATTTTATCACATCACAGATGACTTCTGGTCTAATTGCCTCATACATGTAGTAAGATTTGTGCAGAATATGTTCGTTTTAACTGCAGCTGCATTGTCTATATATATCGAAAACTATGTGTAAAACATGTAGGCACTCGGTGGTATCAACTGGAGAATTTACAACCAAATATCTTTACCCCTAATTTTTGGATTAAGCACATGTGCTCTTAAAGATCACATTTGTATTAAGGATATATAAGCACTACATAATCGTTCCTCTAAAGCACATACACTAC
This sequence comes from Deroplatys truncata, assembly GCA_030765065.1. NCBI lineage: Eukaryota > Metazoa > Arthropoda > Insecta > Mantodea > Mantidae > Deroplatys > Deroplatys truncata. The sequence goes on along the minus strand of CM060990.1, from coordinate 498,075,225 downwards.
GTGATCATAAGTATCCGGACACCTTGCTGAAAATGACGAACAAGTTCGTGGCGCCCTCCATCGGTAATGCTGGAAGTCAATATGGTGTTGGCCCACCCGTAGCCTTGATAACAGCGCTCACTCTCGCAGGCATACTTTCAATCAGGTGCTGGTAGGTTCCTTGGGGAATGGCAGCCCATTATTCATGGAGTGTGGAACTGAGGAGAGGTATCGATGTAGGTTGGTGAGGCATGGCGCGAAGTCGGCGTTCCAAAACATCCCAAAGGTCTTCTATAGGATTCAAGTCAGGACTTTGTGCAGGCCAGTCCATTACAGGATGTTATTGTCGTGTAACCACTCCGCCACAGCCCGTGCAGTATGAACTTGTGCTGGATCGTGTTGAAAGATGCAATCGCCATCCCCGAATTGCTCTTCAACAGTGGGAAGCAAGAAGGTGCTTAAAATATCAATATAGGTTGCGCTGTGATCGTGCCACGCTAAACAACAAGGGATGCAAGCCCCCTCCAGGAAAAACACGACCACACCATAACACCAACACCTCTGAATTTCACTGTTGGCAATACACACGCTGGCAGATGACGTTCACCGAGCATTCGCCATACCCACACCCCGCCATCGGATCGCCACATTAGGTACCGTGATTCGTCACTTAACATAACGTTTAGCCAATGTTCAATCCTGCAATGTTGACGCTCCTTATACCAAGCGAGGCGCCGTTTGGCATCTTCCTGCGTGTTGTGTGGCTTATGAGCAGCCGCTCGACCATAGAATCCAAGGTTTCTCACCTCACGCCTAAGTGTCATAGTACTTGGAGTGGATCCTGATGCAGTTTGGAATTCCTGTGTGATGGTTCTGGATAGATGTCTACCTATTACTCTTTACGACCCTCTTCAAATGTCGGCGGTTTCTGTCAGTCAACAGACAAGGTCGGCCTGTACGCTTTTGTGCTGTACATGTCCCTTCACGTTTCCACTTCACTATCACATCAGAAACAGTGGACCTAGGGTTGTTTAGGAGTGTGGAAATCTCGCGTACAGACTTCTGACACAAGTGACACCCAATCACCTGATCACGTTCGACGTCCGTGAGTTCCACGGAGCGTCAATTTCTGCTGTTTCACGATGTCTAATGACTACTGAGGTCGCGGATGTGTACCAGGCAGTAGGTGGCAGCACAGTGCACCTAAGATGAAAAGCGTATGTTTGTGAGGGTGTCACTTAGTGTACATACTGGTACATCCACAGGTTTCATAATACAAATTGTAGCCGTTTTCGGAATTTTTAGTTTAATAATGCAATTCTTACGAGTCACGTATAAAGATAGGTACCTATATATAGTTTAAAGAAAATCTTAAACATTTTCGTTACCTTCTTTTATTTTAATCAGATTTGTGTTCAATTTAGCCACAGAGATTTAGGGAGAAAAAACCTTCGCAACAGCAGCAAACATGCTCTGGTACATTTCTTTCTGCTTCGGATAAAATTCAATTTGATCTAAACAAATGTCATCTCTTTCCACTAATTTGTGTATATACCGCGTGAGTCTTCTCAGCCTACGGTTTGGTAGCCAGGAAACCCTGCATTTTACAGACGATGCAAATGCTGGTGCTGACACCGCATTCACCAGTCTGCTGATTAGGGCTACGTTGGTGATCGTTGTTAACGTGCTCTAGTTGCGTAATGATTAACATGCTTGAAAGTAATGATGAAGTCCGGAACTTCAGATCACGCCTGCGAATAAATGAGTTTTTTGCTCATTTCTGTTCATGTTTAGAAAACGCTCTAGCAAATCATGATTTCTTTCCGAATACACTAGAAAGTGGATTTTTCTATAAATACGAAGTTACAGCCATTCATACTCACTGTGGAGCAATGTTTCCGAATAGAAAGTATCTGGACATGATGTTAGTGTAGAAGGAAGCGCAGCAGAATGCAACGGAAGCACGTCGTCTATACCAACATAGGTTTCCGTAGAGAACACTTCTTACAGATCACACGTTATTGCCAGTTGCGAACCGTCTTCTGGAATCAGGAACAGTGCACAAGACACCACATCCACGAAGAGATTACCCTGTTTCTGACCAAGCAACGACGGATCATGTAACTGACTATGTCATTCTGTATCCACAGTGTAATACGAGGGACATTCACAGGCATTTTAATATTACCCAATCTTCCGCGTGGAGAATACTGCATCATGCAAAGTTTCACCCTTATCATTCTCAATTGCGCCAGGAGCTACTGCAGCCGGACCATGGACGGAGAGTGGCGTTCGCTAATTGGATCATACGACAAACTTATCAGGATACACATTTTTTGGTAACTGTGTTATTTCCCTACGAAGTAGGGTGCCACAATACAAGCCATGTAAATCGCCACAAATGTATTACTGGAGCAGTGTAAACCCACATTGGATACGAGAGGTGGCCTTACAATTTCGATGGGGTTACAACGTTTGGGATGGTATATTCGGTGATCATCTAATAGGCCCATATTTTTATTATGTCCAACTCACTGGGAATCGCTATATCCGCATCCTACAACACCAGCTGCTGGATGAAGTGCAGCTGCAGAACCGACTAACTATGTGCTACCAGCATGATGGTGCGCCAGCTCATTCGGCCCGTCGTGTAACTGCTTATCTCAATGCCACCTGCCCTGAACGATGGATCGGACGGCATGGACCAATAGGGTGGCCAGCACGCTTAACAAATCTAACCCCATTAGATTTTTCTTTTGGGATTATCTTAAAGATATCGCGTATTAAGAGCGGCCAATTGCTTCTCAACAGCTCAGGGAACGCATCATCTTAGGTGACATCACAACGGCCATGTTGCGCCGAGGTGGACTGGCGATGATAGTTAGACTGAGATCTTGCATCCGCCGGCATGATGGCCAGTTCGAACACCTATTACAATCACATGGAGGAAACGAGTAAATTGTAAAGGTTTATCTGTGTGATGGTCTGACATGATGTCATAGTCATTATTAAATGCACTACTTTGGGACCAGAGGGGTCCACAACGATCATATATGGGCTTGCAAACGTTATCTAGTTTGCATGTACGTACTGCATTTTGTAAACACTCAGAGCAATTTATTGACTTCCTGTTGTATGAAAGGATAGCTTTAAATAGTAAAATATTATTTAATAGTGCCTTATGTTAGTAAGTTATAATTACAATATTATATGAATTTATTTATGGTCTTCATTAAAGCATATTCTAACAAGTAACAATTTGTGTTTTAATGAAATTCACATAATTAAACTAAGTGAAAAGACACTTCCATGCCAAACTATCAGTTCTCTTAAATTTACTAAACATAGAAACACCTTTCAGTGACAGTATTTGATCCTGGGATCTTCAACACTGAAGGCCAACGCGCAAACTGTTGGCTACGAGTGCAAGTTACTGCACTCACAGCGGTGCAAAACGGTCATTTCGGCCGAAATTGTTACTATGCGATGCAGTGGACACTGTTTACGGCTTATCTTGTACAACGCCGGGACTGCATAGCTTCTCAATCTGAAATGACTCACCCGGAATGTGTGTGTGTATGTGTGTGTGTGTGTGTGTGTAGTGCCTTGAACAGATAATCACATTTATTCCTTGCACCAGTTTTAAAGTTTTATTCCTTTCACACAATATTGTGTTGCTAGCTTCTCTCTTTTTCCTGCGCTGAATAGCATTTTTAGATTGTTTGTATTTGTGGACGTCCTTTAACTACTGTGGTCCTTAGTGACCCGTTCTATATTGGGCGTGAAAGACCGATAATTGTGCTCTGAGGCCTCTTTATTAGGCATGAGGTTCTTTTATGTGCCGTACATCTACGACACGATGTAATCTGCCCTTCTTATAAGCATGTTGAACCATTAATTCATCAGTTATCATTCTATGTTCAGAAACACTATCAGCCTCAAACCGCTAGACAAGAAAGGAACAAACGTGAAGGAGTTGTTAGAATCATCAGCTGTTGGAAATTTGTTTAACATTAAATTCAATAAATCACTTAGGTCGTCAAACGCAAGTGCAACGGTTACACCTTCATAGTACAAACCTCTTGCATTACAAATGTGTGGATCAAACAACCAACAGATGGACTCATTCTTAATCAGAGCTATAGACTTTAATTGTGAAGTAAATATGCCATACTCATTACAATGGAAAAACTGTTCTAACACACTGCCTAAATCTCTCGGTATGATCCATTGTAATAAAAATGTTTGTCACTGCATCGCAGGTTACTTTTATGTCATCAATCAGAATATCCTGCAGACACACCTCATCAGCGCACAATTAAGGTGGTAATGACACAATACCACTACAATCTGATATTGGGTTTGAGTGCAAATTATTTACCAAATGAAGAATTTTATCAATTACAACAGAACTCTAATAAACTAAAGTTTATCAGTGTTGATAAACATAACGCCATCACCGAGTTACCTGTGGAACACGTGTTTTTAATCCCACCAAATATATCATTATTTTGGCTGAGAGAATCAGCAATCTCCATAGTCGGTTTAACGGAAAAATAACTTCTTAACATTTAAATTGAAGCTTGTATGCTTCTTGAAAGGCATTACGGAAATTAGAACATAAACAACGAAAATTAAAGAACAGAAATGAAAGGAAGAAGCGCTTGAAAGCAGTACTATAACAAACAATAAAACATAAATTAAACTTTACATGAAACAGTTTTACGAAATTGATCCAATCGCACTGCTTTGAAGCAAAAGCTCCTGGCAGAAGTTCACAAAATATGTCTTTTAACGACGGTACCATAGATGACCTTTACGTTCGTTTATAAAATCAAGAGTAATAGATAGATTTCTCCATGTAAAAAGTATGTGATAATTAATAAGTTATGTGTAGCCAACAGCGCAAATTAAAAGACCTCTCACTATGTAGTGTCGCCTCTCGGTGAAGAGTATCATTTCCTAAAAGCTTATCAAAGCTTAAAGAGGTGGATTAGCATTCCTTCCGATCCCATTTACTACCTATACCATAAAAAGAGCGTTTCTCTATGCGTGGTTTCATGCTAATTACGATATATCCCAATTTTTTAAAAAGAAGGGTTTGTTAAAACGCAGCAAGCCAGTATGTTTTGTATCAATTCTCTCCAACCACTATCTAGGAGAAGTCTCTTCACTAGAAAACTGGGCTGCTTTATCTCATTGCCTCTCTTCTCGCTCCTCCGCTCTCCTTCACCCCAAATGTTAATATAGATATGAAGATCTGACTCGCACTATACTGTAATATCTAGAACACGATCACCCTTATATCCACGTGTTCGTTTCATAAAAGTTATTCTGTACTGGAACTCTCAGTGTTCTTTCTATGTAGCACGTAAGAAACTGGTACATTCTCGATATAGGAAACATGACTATGAATAGTTTCCTCAATTACAGGCAGGTAACTTCGGGTACATAGGGCCACTCTGAAAGTTTTGAGAATGGGCAACAATGAATTGAGGTAAGCCAATATATGTCTTCATAGCTTTAGATTGAAGTTCAGATAGTAACGTGTCGAAGCCTGGGTGTACTCCAACAATGTGAAACGCCAGCACTTCTGTCCATGTGCATGCAGGGGTTGCTATTGCATACGCTGGGATGGATCTCAAGCGAGAGCATTTCCGAGCGATGATTTTCTTTGAGTTTAGGGGAGAGAGAATGCCTTGAATGGCTACAGCGGGCATTTGGGGATCTTTGTCCTTCGCAAACCCACGATTTATGGATGGTTTGCAGAATTTAGAAGAGGAAGGAATCCCCTCGAAGATAAAGGCCGCGCATGGCAGCGGGCTACAGCAACAACGATAAAAAGTGAAGAAAGCAGAGCTTATGCTGCGAAAGGATCATCACTGCACATTCAAGAAGCCCCGAATACTGGATCGGCAGCAATGATCACCATCCTTAAAGATAAACTTCACGTCAGGTAGCTGTGCAGTTGTTGGAGCCTTACCACCTCACAAATGAACAGAAACAGGCACATGTGCAATGGTGCCAGGAAATTATACAAAAATTTGGTGGGGAAGGTCCAAAAACATATTTAACGTCGTAATAGGCGATGAAAGCTGTATATAACAGTATGATCCAGGAACTAAACGGCAGTTTTTGGTCTGGAACTTTCCAGGCGAGTACGTCAACAAAAGTGAGGCAATAAAGAAGTACTGGCAAGAAGAATATCTGTTTGTTCTTCTCAGCTAGTGATCATATTATGACAATTCCAACTGAGGGACAAAGGGCTGACATTGCCAGATGGTATTTCACAAAATGTCTACCACAAGTCTTCAATGAACTGAGTACAAAGCGTCGTAAGACTGGCCTGCGTGGAATTTTGTTGCTCCAGGATAGTGACATTGCCCACACTGCACTAGAAGGAAAATGAATTTCTGTAGGAGCGAGCAGTCAAATGTTTGTCCGATCTTCCGTACAGTCCAGATCTTGCCACGTGCGACTTCTTCTGTTTCTCAACATCAAGAAAAAAAATTCCAAGTCAACTATATGAATCATCTTAAGCTGCAGTAGCTGCTTACCACTCCTTTGGTGGACCTCCAGCGCGTATATCATAATTTCAATGTCGGGCAGGTGCCCCTACCATTCCCTTTATTTCTCCTTCTGTACTCCAGGAATTTCTTCTTCAACTTACCCCTACCTCCACTCCTTAACGACATTACTCTCCTCTTTCTCTCTCCATGTCTTCCTGCTCGACTGCTTATTCACTCACGTCTCCTGTATACCTCTTTACTGCTTCCGAAGACTTTTTGAAACGGTACTTATGGATTGACTCGCTCATTATTTAGAAATTCATCCACCTTATTCGAAGTGGCACTTGGGTTTTCCTACAGGTCGATCTTAAGCTTTTTGTCGCGAAAATGTCGCTGATGCTTTATTTCTTGATATACACAAAGGCTGCGATTCCATTCTTCTTTCCACCTCTTTAACTAAACTTCCCTATGTATTCCCTATGTTACATTCTCCATTCTTTATACTTTACTTATCAATCTCAGTCGTATCGTCAGAACTAAGTGTACAAAAATCGAGTGTAGAATTACTTCTGAGGGCCTACTCCCGTGTTTGGGCCTCAACTCCCTTCTTTTTATGATATGTCTGTTAGATTTAGATCTGATTGCGCTTCCAGTTGCCCGTATGTTAGTTTTCGCAGATTCGTTATACCCCTGTCATAACACATTGGAGATTGGAAGGAATTTTATGATAACAATCAGAGCTTTGTCCATTTGAATGAGTGATAATGGCTTGCATATAATTTAACAAATATCCTCTACAATCAGTTTTTCTCCTTCTATATTCCTTTAGTTCTTTCTATAATTACTACCGTATCCAGCATGCCTCAGGGGTTAGCACGCATAAATTTCTGTAACTTCCTTAACAGATGTTTAATCTGATGTGCCCATGTTTCTCAATGACTTCATCAACTACAAAGCAAAATAGAATGTTTTCCATGCCTATATATATTCTTCGGGTAGTTCACTCCCAATTGCTCCTTACACTATTTAAATCCATTGCTTTGGGTTCTGCTGAGTATGCTAATTTGTATGGTATTACACCCTTTCCATTATTCTTCGCCCTTTTTCCGTTCTTCTGCATAAATTTCTCCTCCTCATTTCCGGTTACTTTTACATTACAAACATTTCTATAATGCGTCATGAATATGGAACGAATTACTAGTTACGCACCCTTTTTGTTTGCTGCGACCCAGGCATATAATATTAAAAGATCTTTTGGTGTCAGGCACACAGAAATCCCACAGTCAAATCCTGTATAACCTACAACACAGAAAACCACGTTTATGCAATTTTAGTAGTTTGTGTTGATTTAAATAACATTTATCCCGCAACAAAAACTTTCGACAATTACAATTGAGATGAAGAACCTATCTATACGATATGGCACGTAAGCAAAAATAAGTGAATATATGGGCCGCGCGGCCAAAGCACTCAGCAGCATTCACCATTCAACCTGACATAGTTTGTGCTGTGTACATCACCTTCTAGGAAATGCTTAAGGTTAAAAAAATAATCTTCTTTAGGCAATGGGTTGGAAGTGATTCAGACTTAGTATCTACAATAGGGCGGTTTTCTGCCAGCTATGTCAGTAAAAATAGATTAGGATTTCATTTAATTTACTGATAAATTTAGGAGTTCTGAAATGAAGGAAAATAGTAAAGAAATGTTCTGTTTTAATTGCTTAATTGCAGTTGGCGTCAGTGGAAAGAGATACCACTTCTCACATCACAAGGAATCAGCAAAGCCACCAACAGAATTCTGAACTGTACAGGAATAAGCAAAAAGCTATACGGCAGCCGTTCATAACTACTGCTCTTACTGACCAGTCTAACTCTGCAACGGATACACTCAGTCTTTGCCTCTGTAATGTATTTGTCGCAGCAAATATTCCTCTGTCCATTTTGAATCCCATACTGAAGGGTTTTCTGAAGCAAGGAACTAGGAAAACGATTCCTCTCGAGTATATGCTACGAAAGAATACGTTTGCAGGCGTTATAAAAAGGCTAGCAAGCATTTTACACATTTAACATTCCTTAATCTTTTATAAACTGAGCATCACAATAATGGAACTACATTGTCAGCGGAAACAAAGTTAAGATTTAAATTTAAAAATTCATTTTAAGGCTTTTTCCATAGTCTATCTAAGATATCTACAATCAAATAGGTGATCACAACATTTACCTTATGGTAGCGAAATCAAGGACAGGTACGGACGTTACTTAGGCATCGTCTTGGTTGGAAAATCAAGTACCGAAGTACACGGTCCAGCACGCCTCCAAAGAGTTGAAGGCAACCACCGAACAGTGTTAATAGCTATTCGCGATGCATTAAGTAAAAATCTCTCTCTGTCCCTCCATGTCCGTTTGGTTCATTTTGTCTGTGGATGTCATGTATTTAAATATAATTCAATACTTTAAAAACAAAAATAAAGTGAGTGTGGCCCTAGTATAAATGTGGCCATTAAATTCATTTGGTTTAATAGACACGCTGTCGAATCATTATAAGGTTGCATTTGAATTTTATTATTCTCAGGATTAAGGCCCGCGCAGGTGTCTGACCACAAGTTACTTTTTGTGATAGATAGCGCGGCATACATACTTAAGGCAGGAGAGGCATTGACGACGTTTTACACCAACATGGTGTACACTTTATATGCTAATTTTTTTATTTATGGACGCCCTTTAACTACTATGGTCCTTAGCGGCCCATTCTATATTCGGCGTGAAAGATCGGTAATTTTGCTCAGAGGCCTCTTTATCAGGCTTAAGGTTCTTTTACGAGTCGTAAATCTACAACACGGGACCACCGGCTTTACTTCCCTTCCGAAGGAAGCCATGCTAAGGATTTTTACGCCCGAAAAAATCCATCGCCCGCGACCTTGGGAACTAGAGGCTAGCACGCTACCACTAGTCCACGGAGGACAACATTTTTACATGCTCAGCTGAAGAAATGTGACTGCAATATCAAAGTTATTTCGACGCTAAGGAAGGTGTTTTTGAAGGCGCCTTCACGTATTTCGCTTTGCAAGCACATATTACCAAATGTTCCTCTACCACCAGAGCTAGTGATGATAAGGTGGAACACCGGATTCGAAGCAGCAATCCACTACTCCGAACACCTCAGTGAGGTGAAAAATGTATGTATCCACCATTGCTTTACTTGGAACCTTCAACTACATACTGGGTGTTCATTTTAAATGTCCTGATATAATTCGCTCTTGCTTTAAAGTACATCACTATTTTGATGCGCGTTTTACCTCCTCAGAGACTGCAAAAGCGGAGTAGACTTCTGTTGAAGAAGTTGCCTTGTTTTCACGGCGTAACAAAGTCCTATAGCGGCGCTCGATCAAACAACTGTGTTCAGCCGTCGTGGAGATTACCGGTACTAACGGTGGAGTTGGGATACTGTTTGCGTTTAAAGTGTTCATTTTGATTGCTGTATCGTAGTACACTGTTTGTCTAATGATAGCTCCTGCATCATGATACCTTTAACGAAATAATGCAATACTCTGGTATGTAAAACTTACTTCCCGTATATATAATGGAGTGCACTCGAAACAGACGCCAATGTGCAGTTGACAACATGTAATCTAATCTAATCTAAAGCTACAGAATATGGTAGAATCTTGCACAGTTCCTCTTCCGACAAACCGAGTTTTTGTGTTGTTTGCCACACACAATAAAAGGGGAAACAAAGCACAGTAATGGAAAATATTGTTTATTGTCAACTAACAGCTACTTATGAAAAATATTTAACTACATATTTTTACTCTAGTGAACCAAAGTTTTGTATTTGTGATAATGACGTCATCTTCAACATTTACACTTAGCTTCATGCCTGTAACTGTAAGCAGAAAAAAAATTTATTTGTGTAATAGTCCGTTCCCTAGTTATAAGTAATATAATACTTTTCTTTTGTATTTCCTCTGTTTTGTTTACGATAAGTGCATTGCTCTCATAGGTGCGTTGCAAAAAGTGTAAGAGACGGCGAAAGAAACAAAGAGATGGTGTTTTTCAAGAGATGCTTACAATTATGACGTATGGACCACCAACGTCATTGCGTTACCTGAAAAGAGAAATTCAGTTAACCCTCGGATCGTACCATAAGAAGACACCTGATGCTGTATCACTAACGAAATTACTTGGCATCATAAATTACAGAAACACAGGCCTTCCAGCCCTCATACGTATCTACAACTGTTTCTTGGAATATTTTAAAGCAGAACGGGAGTAGGATATGCCCTTCATTTGTGATGAATACTGGTTCGAAGTCAATGTTAACGTAAACATCCAGAATTGCCACATATGGGGTTCAGAACCACCCAATGAAGTTGTCCAAATTGTGATATACCCTCAGACGTTTGAAGCTTGGACTACGTTTTCCCGTCAGAGAGCTATTGGGATAATTTCGTTCGAAGGAAATTTAAATGCGGAGCGTACAGGAATGAAATATAGGTCGATTTCATCGACCAATTAATTGAATCAGAAGAGGAAAACCCCTGATTCCAATAGGATGGTACACCTGCACATACGGCTCTCGGCGTTTCATTGAAGGATACGTACCTGGCAGTTAACAGCAACCACAACAACAATAATAATGATGATGAGGGTAATGATGATGATGATGACAATAATAATAATAATAATAATAATAATAATAATAATAATAATAATAATAATAATAATAATAATAATAATAGCTTTATTATTAGAGCTTAGGTAATGTAAAACAGATATTCATATGATGTGAAAATTAATATTAGCGTAATGTTGTAATCAAGAGAATTTCCAGCTACCATCACTGACAACTAAGATACCCAGGTTTGACACCAGCTGATGTTAGTTCTCTGGAATTTTTTGAAGCGCTGAGTGCTTGCTAGACGCCCTGAAAGTCTGATGATGATGATGAGATGCGGTTTAAGGGCGCTAAACTGCTAAGGTGATCAGCGCCCTTACAATGTATAAAATATAAAGTAAAAAAAATAAAAGACAGGTAAAAAAACCGCATAATTAAAAAACGGGACACAAACCCGCGATGTCCAAAAAGCTAAAAACAATCAATACACCAATCAGAAAAAAACCAACACACTAAAAGCATAGGCAATAAGAGTAAAACGTGTCAAGAACTGTAGAATGCGAGGGACATGAGCGCCATATGTCCACAGGGAGGTAGAGTCCCCATTAAAACAGACAGAATAAAATTACAAAGCCAAAGGACGTTCAACGCATCAAATGCGCAGATTAAAATCGCTGTCACGAATAAAAAGTAAAACACATTCTACAGCGTCGTCTGCCAAAACTTTGGCTAGGCCAACAGGCAGACCAACACGAACGCGCAACGGAGTTAAATCTTGACACTCTGTTAAAATGTGACGCACCGTTAAGGGCGCATCACACTGCTCACACAGTGGTGCGGGGTCACCACTGAGCAGGTATCTATGACTAAAAAGACAATGTCCGATTCATAAACGAGCTAAAAGCACCTCTTCCCGACGAGAAGAACGAGAAGAGGTACCCCAGACTAACGGAAGAGGCTTAACCTCCCGCAACTTGTTCCCTCTAAGAGCCGCCCACTTATCGCGCCAGCGCGAGAGGATACGGTAACGTAAAATAACATAAAAATCTGAGGAAGGAACAACACAGGTAAAACATCTGGGTGATAAAATGGCCGATTTGGCAGCGGCGTCGGCAGACTCGTTGCCTGAGATGCCTACATGACCTGGAATCCACACGAACGAGACGCTGATGCCAAATGCACCAAGCGAGTGGAGCAGGTCATGAATGCGCTGTACGAGCGGGTGGTAACTATACAGCGCGTGAATACTCTGAAGGGACTCAGAGAGTCTGTACAAACAACACAGCGCCGTAAGACGTGCCGCTGAATGTATAAAACACATTGATAGATACTAAAAAGTTCGGCGGTATAAATCGAACATTGTCCAGGTAAACGAAAAGTAAAACTCTGTGCACCAAAAACAAAGGCACATCCTACTCCGTCATCAGTCTTAGACCCATCGGTATATATAACATGACAGTCCCCGAACTGCGCCTGTAGTTCTAAAAAAGCGGATCTAAGGACGGAAGCAGGGGTCTCGTTTTTCGGCATCGACGTTAACCCAAGGTGACAGTGGGCTTCAGCGCGCGACCATGGAGGGAAACGCGTTTCCCCCAGTGGAAGGGCCGGCGCTGGCGTAACGTCCAAATGCCGAAGAAGTTAACGAAATCGAAACCCTGGAGGGAGCAATGCAGAGGAGCAAACTAGATATTGCGGATCAAGCGAATCTTCGTAAAATATCGCGAAGGACGGGTGGTCACGCAAGCTGGAGAGTCGACAGGCATAGCTGCACAAGAGCATCTCACGCCTGCAGGACAGCGGAGGCTCTGCAGCTTCAGCATATAGGCTAGGTACAGGGCTGGTTGGAAAGGCCCCTATAGCGACTCTTATGCCACGATGGTGAATGACATTCAATCGACGTAATACAGATCGACGCGCCAACGAATAGACAATGCACCCGTAATCAAGCTTGGATCAGGCCAAAGAGCGATAAGGATGTAGAAGTATTGTCCGATCAGCTCCCCAGGATGTGCCACTTAAAACACGTAAAAGATTAAGAGAACGGCCACACTTTGCTTTTAAAAAGGAAACGTGAGAAGACCAGCTCAGTTTCCGGTCAAAGACCAACCCCAAAAATTTCACCTCGTCTGCAAATGGAAGGACCTCCGACCCAAGATGGAGAGAGGGCGGACGAAAAGCCTTCCGCCGCCAGAAGTTGATGCAGATGGATTTCTCGGCGGAGAAATTAAAGCCGTTAGCGTTACTCCAGGCGTAGAGACGGTCGATACAGCTCTGGAGACGGCGTTCGAGTAGACAGGTCCGCCATGAACTGCAATAAATGGCAAAATCGTCAACAAAAAGAGACGATGAAATGCCAGGCGGAATACAAGCAACAATGGGATTGATAGCAATTGCAAAAAGTGTGACACTAAGTACAGAGCCCTGCGGTACTCCGTTCTCTTGAATAAAACGACTAGATAAAACCGAGCCCACACGTACACGAAAGACGCGGTCCGACATAAACTCCCGAAGAAATATGGGAAGACGACCGCGGATATTCCATGCGTGAAGTGTACGTAGAATGCCGCCCCTCCAACAAGTGTCATAAGCTTTCTCCAGGTCAAAAAACACAGCCACGGTTTGACACTTTCTCAGAAATCCATTCATAATATGCGTCGACAGGGACACCAGATGGTCGACGGTAGAGCGATAGCGACGAAATCCGCACTGAGCGTTCGCTAGAAGTTTCTGAGACTCAAGCCACCATGTCAACCGCCCGTTGATCATGCGCTCCATCACCTTGCAAACGCAACTGGTGAGGGAGATAGGACGGTAGCTGGAAGGTAGTTGGCGATCCTTACCAGGCTTAAGTATAGGGACAATGGTGGCTTCGCGCCAAACAGAAGGAAAATGCCCGTCTTGCCGAATACGGTTATAGACCTGTAGGAGAAAGAGTTTACTGTCGGCTGAAAGGTTCTTTAACATCAGGACATGAATGCCGTCCGGCCCAGGAGCTGAGTGCCTAGAGCAGTGAAGAGCGTGCTCCAGCTCCCTCATTGTGAAAAGTGCATTATAACACTCGGTATTAGCAGACCGAAAATTATAGCTGGCGGAATCCAGCCGGTCTTTGATAGAGCGAAAGCCGGCGGAATAGTGGGATGAACTGGAAACCGCCTCAAAAGCAGCACACAGAGCGTTAGAAATGGCAGCCGGATCCACTATTGTGGCATTGCAAACCTGAAGTCCAGACACAGTACAATGTGACACTTTACCTGCGAAGCGACGAAGTTTATCCCAAACAGAGGAAGGTGTGAAGCGATTAAAAGACTCGACAAAACGAGTCCAAGATGCCTTCTTGCTATCCTGAATAATGCGACGAGCCCTGGCACGCGATTGTTTAAAAGTGAACAAATTATCAAGTGTAGGGTGGCGCCGAAACACCCGAAGTGCAGATCTACGGGCACGAACGGCAACTCGACACTCCTCGTTCCACCAAGGAACAGAAATCCGTCGAGGGTGAGAGGATGAACGGGGAATTGCGCGTTCGGCGGCAGATAGAATCGTAGACGCAAGGTGCTGCACTATTTGGTTAACGTCAGTGAAGGGCTGATCCGCAAAGCACACGAGGCTGGAATACAATGTCCAGTCGGCTTTGGTGAATATCCAGGTAGGTACTCTGGAATGTTGGACGTGGTGAGACAGAAGAGAAACGATGCAGGGTTAATGGTTGCTGGAGTAGGTGTCAGCGACGACGTTCCACTGCAGACGATTAGCAAGCTGGAGTGAGCAAACAGCAAGGTCCAAATGAGAAAATGTACCGGAAGAATCAGAAAGAAACGTAAGCTCGCCTGGATTGAGAATAGATAGGTTGAACAGATCAAAAATGTCAGCAAGAAGAGTTCCCCTCGCACAAGCCCTTGGCGAACCCCACAGGAAGTGATGGGCATTAAAATCTCCCAACAGTAGAAATGGTGATGGGAGAGCGAACAGGAGGGCTCGAATGTCCGCGTGAGCGAGGGGAGACGATCGAGGTGAATACACAGAGCAAACAGAAAAGAAAAAGCCAGGTAACTGTAGTTTAACGGCAACAGCTTGCAAGTCGGGCGTAATAGTGAGAGGTTGAAAATAAACGTCGTTACGCACTAATAGCATGATATCTCCATGAGCAGGAATACCCTCCTCCGGTTCAAGATCGTAGCGAACCGGAGTATACCCTCGAAGATCAAAAGGGTCGCGAGGGCGAAGCTTGGTCTCCTGCAAATACACGACAATAGGCGAATGGGAACGCAATAAAAGTTGCACTTCCTCCCTATGCGATCGCACACCACGTAAATTCCAGGTCAGGATAGCCATTAAGAGAAAGGGATAAACTGTCTACTTAGATGGGCGGCTTAAAAGTATCTTTTGCTTAACCTTTGGGCTCGGGCTTTTGGAATGGAGTTGGTCAGACTCCATAGCCTCCTCGAAGGGAGGGCCCACACGCTCAGAGCCAGAAACCGATTCAAGCGCCGAGAATCGGTTCTGGGTGGCAATTGGTGAGGGGTGCCGCTGAGGGCGACTTGTCCCAGGAGCTTCCTGGGACTGCGACCTCCGAGGAGGAGAATGTGAACTGGTCTTGCCGCGTGCACGCGGAAGGCCTTTCAAAAAATCTTCGCTACGAAATTTCTGCTTCGATTTCTTCTCAGTGGCTTGTGACTTCATAGATTTCGGACCAGGTTTATAGGGCTTGGTAACAGTAGCAGACTTGGACGGCCGGATGGTAGTGGCGGTCAAGGCAGTCATGGTCCAAGTTTGAGTCCCAGCATGCTTCCGGGGTACTGGCGAGGCAACAACAGAACTAAAGGTTCCCGATTTCAGGAGTGAAGGTTGGCGCGCATGGTAACGTCTCCGGGCTTCGGCGAAGGAGAGTTTCTCCTTTACCCGGATCTCCTGGATCGCCTTCTCGTCCAAATACCGCGGACAGTCGCCAAATGAAGCAGAATGTGACCCTTTGCAATTGACGTAGACGGGGGCTGTTGAACAGGCACCTTCGTGTGAGGCCTGGCTACATGTTGCACAGATGTTAACGGCACTCTTACATGAGACTTGCGTATGCCCAAAACGTTGGCATTTAAAACAACGCAGAGGTCTAGGAATATAAGGCCTCACAGAAATCCGTTCGTACCCTGCGGAAATGCTCGTGGGCAGATCGACGCCATCAAATGTTAGAAACAGGGTACGAGTGGGTACCAATACGCCGTCGCGTTTGGCCTGCACTCGATGAACCGCTGTCACCTTCTGGTCTGCAAGATATTCGACCAGGTCCTCGTCCGATATGCCATCGAGGCTATGTGTGATGACAACGCTTCGACAAAAATTCAAGGTGTGGTACTTCTCAACACGGATAGGATAACCGTGTAGAAGCGTGGCGCTCAACAAGGACTTACTTTGTGCCTCGGGCTTGCTTTTCACTAACAACGAACCATTGCGAAGCCGAGTGCAGGAAAGAACCGGACCAGCAATTGAGTCAATGCCCTTCTGGATGATAAAAGGGTTCACCTTCTCGAATGATTGTCCTTCCTCTGTAGGGTAATCACTAAGTAACAACCAGCTGTTGGCGGTGCTACTTCTGTTACTAAAACTTTTCGGCGCTTGTTGTTTATAATGGAGAAAGGGTGCTCCATAGCGAAAAAATCCTCCACCATTGCAACCGTCTCCGACCTCGGGCTCTGACTTCCCGGGCGTTACCCCGGCTTGGGTGAGTGGCCTATACCTATCTCACCCCAGGGTCACACCTCCCAGAACATAGACAGAGGGACCCAATCGCCGTCAGAAGTCAGCAGCTCATGCAGTGGCCTCCCCGCGGGACTGCAGTTGAACAGCGGATACGAACACAAACCCTACATGACGACCCCGGGTGGTGGGGATGACGCCATTACCCGCTCACCCAGCTGCGAACCTCGTGCGCGGGTATCCGTCAGGCTGTGTCCACGGAGGATTAAAATAAAAGGATAAAAGAAACTAAAAGTGTGTGGGCGTTTCGCACGCAAGGTAGGCCGGCGAAAAAGTAAAAGGGATGTGTAAATGAACGGGCGTGGGGCGAAATGTGCAGAAGTAGAAGAGAAGAAAGAAACGATGGCGAGGGGCGACATGGAATGAAATGCACAGAACGCACGAGAGCCTACCTTGAGTCCCCCGGTCACGAGAACGAACCCACCTCGACCGGACGGGGATGAAGTGATGAAGATGGCGATGAGTGGCTCGGGAACCCCCGGGTACGCCAACACCCGTACTCACGTAAGGTGTGCCCCTGGGGGGCTGAAAGTCTGAATCAGCTACGGAATTTCATTCTCCTGGAGTTGACGATTGTCATGCCCGCAATGCTTGAGGTGGTATTCAGTAACACCATCAAGCTAGTGTGGACATGATTACAACGGAAACGTAGACGTGGTGAATCATTTATTTAAAGTCTTGTTATATCCATTCTGTTTCAAAACTTTAAGATTTCTTTATGTATTTTACAAAAAACCCTTACTATAGAAACATATAAAGACATCCATTTTGCTATTTTCTCTTCCTGTTGCTCTGCAACTAAAGAAAATTAACACTTCAGAAAACCCGAAAATAATACGCAACGGACTGCAAGTTCCGAACTGCTTTCATCTTTTTCTTCCGACTATAACCTATTCGTGTAGCAGTTGCTGCCATATGGCGTACGGATCCGGTAATATTTAAAGACTAAGGAATCGCCAATAACCACTGGCAACTTTATTTTGTTCAATATGCTGGACAACGGACCAAAATAAAATAAACACTCAGTACAGTCTCTTCCGTTTTCTAATTATTTTATTTTGTGTTTTATTTACAGATACTTGAGAAACTCAATGATTCCGAGTCACAACCAATTAGAGCGGCAAAACAAGCAATTCACCATGAAGGAATGTGAATGTGTTTGGCCTTCCCCTACACGATTTTCGGCAATCTTCCGGCCATTTCCCAATAAACATTGGAGCCTCTCACTGAGGCATTCTTCGTACTGAAAGCTGTAGTTCCGAGGCGATTGAAGGTACCGTAGGTGCGGCATAAAAGCAAATTTTCAGGCATTTTTGTTTCGAAACTATTTAATCGCTAGCGGGTGTTAAAGGAGTAGAAAATACCACTAAGGGCCTGCCCTGGGTACCAGCAGTATTTGCAAGCGTAACGTTTGCACCTATAACTTCCTGCGGCGTGGAAATAAGTCTCTCCGTTTATAAGCGGGTGCTTAGGGACGGCCGGAAGAAATTCAGTATGGAGAACATATAAAACATTTAGTGTTGCTTTGCTTCAAGCAATGAATATTAATAGTGCATAAATTATATTTGTATTTTTATTATTTTTATGTTTTGTGATTAAATTGTTAATTCCATTATAAACATCTAAAGGTCCTAAAATTAAGACAACGAAATTAATTTTAATGCTTTTAATCCTTTCCCTAATCTTGAACTTGGCATTTTACCATTGGAATTTCGTACCTCATATCTTGTATTGTGCTACTTCCTATCCCACTGGTAGTTGTTTCGTTTCCCCTTTTTTCTAAACTGCGTTTCCGACTCTATGTCCACGATTTACCCCACTTCTGGTATCATTTATAATTTACCTTCTTTCTGCCTATGCGTTTCTCACTTCTTTCAATGTTCCTATCACTCTGGTCCCGATATTTTTGTTATTAGCATCCGTTATTCGTTTCGTTACTACCCTATCCCTTTGTTAGTGCCATGGTACGTATCAAGGATTATCCTCCTGCTCAGCGCTATCTACCACTTCGTCACTCTCTTCCTTTTCAACGCCTGATTCTTTCACATCTTGTATAGATGGCTCCCGTTTTTTAGCTTCCTTGAGTAGGGGCGGTATTCTGTTGCCCTAACTTTTCATGCCTCGTACTTTCCGTTTTCCTGATATTATCTGTTCTACTTAATTTTCAGAACTTAACAATGCCTATTATGTTCCTTTTTATCTTCCTCTCGCTTTCGTCTATTATCTTTACTGATTCTCTTAGTGTATTAACTGCCTTACACCGTTCCTATCGTCCCGCCTATACGCATTCTTATGCCTTCTTAGTAGGAGTAGCTGTTACTCTGCGCTTTGGTAGTTCACAAGGTCATTGCCATTTCAATTTGTAAAACAATAAGCACTGCACAGTCAATGGTTTTATAGACGTTAGTTATTAAGAATTAGATACTTCAGAATGTCATCAGCATGTTAACTATAAAATTATCTGTAAAAGTATTATACTAAGCACTGCTTGGGGGGCAGTCATGGAGGTGCTACAAATCATTCAGACCATATTTTATTCATATCTTTTCAATATACCTATTCAAAATCAAATAAAATCCACGTAAAGAAAATAGGACGTTTTTAACATTACAACCATGCATCCTGTCATATGCATCGCTGTTAACATTCCTGTTAAAGGATCTTTTGTTAGATGTGACGTAGGTCTACCAAAGCGTTTAATTTCCTTTTCTTTTCAAGTTTAATGTTAAAAATGTGGTGCCATTGAGTGCAGAATAATATAGAGGCGTCGCTATCCTCTAGGGTCAAGCCGGAAGCCATATTGCGCCCATCAAAGCATTACTTGGAGTCCGTTGTTTGCATGTGCTGTTGTGTGAATTTGCTATTTTAATGGACATTGTGCACTGGGTAAATCGATTATCAATATGTCAATGTGCATACAACTGTACAAATAGGGTTTCAAAGATTCCATGCATTACGTTTGCCAGGTAAATATTACATTTTTAACCTGTTTATCATATGCTCATTCGGTTTAATATCGTAACGGTTAGACATAGCTAGTTTAAACTTTGTGTGCACCGTATGTTTTATGTTCTCAGCATATGGTAGTAAATTCAGAGTAATCAGAAGAAAGCGTGGATTTTTTGAGCAACACGGATTTATTGTCTTAAAGATTTGTAACAAAACATATTAGAAATAAACCAACTCTGGTATGTATTGCATGCTTTTTCTTATTTAATCCCAATAATATATAACATATTTGGAGTTTGAACTTAAAAGTGCCACAGACTTATTTCGTACTGTGCTAGGAAAAACATTGTAACTAGTGTTTAATGAATTCAGAGCTAGGATTTCCGGCAAAATGATATTTATTTCACAGATAGAAAGGACCTCATACTTTTTCAAGCTTGAAGTATTATATGACTGGTGTATTTCTTATTCCAAAAGCCTTTGGTTTTGTCATGCTAAAGAAAAATGAGCTTTTGCTCTCCTGTAACACTGTAAGTAGTGTTACAATGTT
This sequence comes from Deroplatys truncata, assembly GCA_030765065.1. NCBI lineage: Eukaryota > Metazoa > Arthropoda > Insecta > Mantodea > Mantidae > Deroplatys > Deroplatys truncata. The sequence goes on along the minus strand of CM060990.1, from coordinate 498,054,873 downwards.
GTTTTATTTGTACAATGCAACTTATAAATGTTGTCAATTGTTGGAATCATATCAGCATCACTGGTGTGTCAGAATTTATTTCCGCGGGAGTTCTTTTGCATTCCTCTGAATATACTGATATGAGAGTCTTGCTTTTAAGCACGCTTAAAAATTATTGACTTGGACTGATATAAATTCCGAAACATGCAGCCAAGAAAGACCCCTATTTTACACTTCAAATGATTGTGAATTGTTGTCCCATTATGAACTCATCCCCATTGCGGAAAGCAATTAAAATATGATGCAGCCTATTTTCCTATTGGATCTAAGATATTGTGTTTTGTATACTATTACATTTAGCCCTTCTGTTTTCGAGGTATAAGATAAGAAATACACAGAAGGGTTTTACAAGATGGCAGTTTAGACTCAATGGATACTATTGTGCATATTATCAATTATTTTACTGTAAAATGGAAAGGTAACACGGGTAGTTTTACTGTGCTACCTAAACTTAACTGTTAGACGGATTTGTAACTAGGTTCGACATAACTGCCTGACATGTTTCTATCTAACACTGTTAAAAAGTGTGTGTTTAGCCTACAAATTATTCCATTTACGGGGTAGTTTAGTCTTACAAATAATCTATTATTATTTTAATTGAAACTATCCTCTTTATTCGATTCAGTTTCACAGTATTGCGTTCATATGCATATATTATTAATAAGCAAAAAAAGCTGTTATTTACCAGCTGTTCACGCATGGAATACGAGTACTATATATATGCAAACATTCATTATGTGCAGCATATACGTATTAGTTTAATGTTGCTAGGTGCATTAAACATTGCCGCAATACGTAGACCACAAAACTAAATATCAGTCTTCTCACAAATTCGCGAAAAATACTTAAAATGAAATTAATTTTTGCATGGTAGTTAATGGTAGTCTGCAATGTTTTTGATAGGCAGAAGATGGCTTCAGCCGCAATTTGTACGAGCACTTCCGGCTTCAGCGGTTTCAATGTACACTTTGTAGAGAAAATATGCTACTAATACTATGAGTGTCCTTTAAATTTATCTGACCGTCACTGCTCATATACAAACATGGAACACTGCAATACTTAACTACGGAGTTTCCCGACATGAATAAGGGTATTTAATTTCCATCAAAGTAAGAGAACCTTGACATAGCACTATTTCATCTGGGCTGCAACAGAACCATGGCTGCAGATCTTTTATAAACAAACCTAGTTTCCTCACACAACATTAATACGGCCACAGTAATCTTCATCTCCTCTGCCGGAATGCTTGTGTTTTTTAAAGTAACAAAACGCAATGCTAGTTTATCGTAGCCTCCAGTCTGTAGTGTCCGGACATTATGCACAGTCTCACTAGTCGAAATGCACATCTTTCTGTGCAAATTTGTGACTTTCATATTGCTGCAATGAAATTCCAATTCAATATTTGGCCAAACACACTCATAATTTTTTTGCGCTAGCAATTTCGTATTACTATTAGGAAGATGATACTTAATTTTATAGCATATAAACATGTATTAACTTTTAGATAGTCTAATTTGCGAAGACAAACACCGATCCTATTTCTACCAGTTCTGCAGCATCACCCACAAAGTTTTAATAATGCAAGTACTGATAATTACTGGCTCACCTTCAAATTCTGTATTCAGAATTTTTGGGAAAAGGACAAACTGTATTTTAAAGTTTTTCGTAAAGTTCCCTTTATACAGTGGTTCCTTGATCAGTTTTGCTTGCTCCTCTTTTTCACTTCGAAATACGCAATAATTGAGCAACTTGTATTACTTACAATTAAACACTTCTAAATTGTGATACTGTTTGATGCCCGTACTTAATCCGTACGGCACATAGACGGTGGAAGTTGATGACACTTGAAATGAAACTATAATTTGGAAAGGAAATTTAGGAGGGAAACGTTCCAGGCCTAAGTTTAGAGGACCTCACCAGCATTTGCCAGTTGTGAAGACTGAGAAAAATCTCGAAAAAGCCTCAGTCAGTGAGGATGATCCCGGCTGGATATGAACAGCGCACTTCCCGTTCAGGAGTCCCTGCTTCAAAGAGCTCGGCCACCCTTGTCGGTGTTCTAAATTTTCCTCTTCTTAGAATACGCTGCAGCAACACTCTTCTCCCATTGTTGCAGAAAAGAAGTCTTGGAAGGATGTTTTTTCAAAATTAATGTAAGTGCATAATGAAGCAACCTGTTTACACATCCTGAAAGATCTTTTTATTATTTAATGACGCCCTTGGACGCCATTGCTGTTCTTGTAGCCATCATAAACTAATCTGTTTGTTTATTTTTAGATTAGGACAATGCCTACCTAAGTGCCTACTGTGTTTTTAAACAAAATTTTCATTTTATTTTTTAAAATATAAAAATATTCTAATCACTTTTTGCGGGGAAGGCAATTAAAAGATCTGATAATTTAATAAGCCCTGGTAAGCCTAATTTACACAATGTCTTTCGTAAAATAATACTTTCTTCTTCGTTACTTTTGCATCCGAATAACATATGTTCAGTTAATCCTAAGCTTCACAACTGCAGCATTCATCATTAGCTTGTCCAGTTTTCTTTAGAAATACAGGAGAATTTCCTATAGTGAGTCTGATTCTTGTTATTGTGGAAAGTTCTGTTCTATTAATTTCCAATCTGTTGAACCAAGGTAGGCAATCCTCTTGTACTTCAATAATAGTGTCGTAACCTCTTTACATATTTTAGCTAAAAACACGGGGGGTAGAGCGATAGGTACCTGTATTTAAAGCATCATAAACTACACGAGGTCCGACGGGGCGAGCTCAACAAAATTACTAATTACACCTGGAAATTCCTAAAACATTGTATGGGAGGGAAGAAGGATCAAATAGCTACTGAAAATCACATGCCAGAACTTTAGATTGACATAAATGTATTGGATATAAATGGATACAAAATGTTACCTGTTTGCCATCGGCGACGAGTCGATCATGTTGTGGCCATCCTACACGAGTGCTCCCTTACAAGAGGGAGAAGCAACTGACGCTACCTTCTAACGAACCGATTTCCCCCACTATTCTAACATCATAGATCTCTGTTACCAACCCATACACTAGTACATACATTTCCCAACTAACAAACAAACAATACCCTAACCAAATGTCACATCTCCCCCTGGCCACCCCGATCGACGTCCCCGTCGAGGTAAGAAGGATTTTATCACTTGCAGAAAATTACAAAGAACAGAGACAGCATAAATAAATGACATACTTTACAAAATTATCTGAATATTTACAAAAGATGGAGCCGAAATGTCTGTCGAAGCAAATGTAAAAGAACCTGTTATTAAATTAATACAAAGCTAATACGAACATGGAGTCTCGAGTGCCACCGACGATATTCAAAGATGTTTTGTCTCATACAGTAAAAACAAACCCCGCACACGCACATTACACCTAGCTGCTACTGTCACACCCACACTACACTGCACCACATCTTGTCGTAACTGTTTGTGGGTGGAAATGATCACCTCACCCACAACGAAGAGGATTCAGCCGTAGAGTGTTTTGTTGGTTCACGATGCTGATGACATGGGGGTAATCGCTGGCTTGGACTGCCCCCCGAACAGTGGCTCCTTTTGCCACCTGCAGTGTAGTGAACTGGCAGTAGCTCTCCCTGGTGTATCTCTGTGCAGCCTCTGGTATGGCACTGTACTGCGGGGACACTACTCTGGACACTCGAGCTCCCGAATCAGCCAAAATCACTATAACAGGGGTAATAACAGGTATAATTTGTGCTCCGAAAACATCACACAGGGAAGAAGAAAATAGTATGTCATTTATGAAAATGTAATCAAAAATGCCACAAATTTTGCAGAAATTTAGAAACATTGAAACTTAATACTAAAAAAAGAAAAAAAAATGATTACACATTGAGATAAAAACTGAATTTTGCAAAGGGGTACAAGCCAAAATTTCACAAAAATGTTTACAAATCAAAATAAAGAGACATGAAGGGGTCAGAATACAGAAATATTATGTGAATTATATTCATAGTTTACACATAATAACAGAACACAAATATAATAAAACATTTGGGATCCCAATATTAACTTTGACCAGCTAGTACAACTAACTAAGAAAATGAATAAGTGCACTTTTCATACATGCATACATGACAATGAAATAAAATCATTCATACTGACCATGGCCCAAATAATACATAACACTCAGTTTAATAACTACCCAAAACTACTAAGAACATTGCTACATACTTCAAAAATAAACCTACATTACATGAGTCAAGCTACAGATATTCATGCTTTACTTGCAATAACACAAATTTCTCCTTCACATTACTATCTTTATCCTCTTTGATATGATCAGTATTATCATCATTTCTATCATCATCATCCACAGTAATTACTGAGAAAATTGAATATCTTCACTGACATGTCTCATTCAACTACCTGCAAAATCAAAGATACCTGACATAGCCATAAACTGAACAAATCACCCTGAACATTTCAGGAATGACACCAATAACATAGCATTACACTGTTGCATCCACATCAACCGAATCAAGATGAAGCTGGAAAATAGATGGTATTAACACTTGCTGTATAAGATGGTACTAAAAGTTGCTGTATAAGATGGTATTAACACTTGTTGCATAAACTCAAAAAAATTATTCATTGCATTCAATTCATTACATTTACTCTCTATGTGAACACATCACACACGCTATACTGGGCACGTTTCAGCAACACCAATAAGCAAAATATTTCTCGACTTCTCACCACGAATTTCCAGGTACATGTTAGCCCTCCTGAAAACTCAAACATTCATACTTCAAGGGTACATTATAGCTATCCCATCGAAGCTGACGTTAACTCATCACATCTCACTACCACCATCGGGGTTACTCTACGGCACTCCCACCGAGGCAAATCCTCCATATACTACTCACATAGCCTCACATACATACACAAATTTATGCAACAACTTCTGCAAAGAAGGATCACAGCATCATAATGAAACAAAAATCAAACCAAAAAGAAATACAACAGAACAAAGCACATCATTACAAAATTAACACTTTCACACATCATTCCTGGAAGTTAAAGGTAATTAAACACAGTACACATCAGACAATTACACTGCAGCATAAAATAACCAAACAATTAATTTCCATTGCCCAAAATAAACATCCAAAATTTTCAGTACACAAAATGGTGACAAACTTTCAAATTTAGCAAAACATAAACTTCATTCCTGAAAAGCAAAGTTTAATTAAGCATTGGTCATTAAAACAAAAATTTAGCATACCTGTTTGCATTGTGAATCTTTTAAGGCGTTCGAAATATACATACCACACTTTGGTACACACCATGAGCACATACTTACAGGTCGCTTTTCTTTTTTTCTTTTCTTTTACCAGTGCAACTTTCAAATTTCTTGTAACACACATCACTGCACCCTCGATGTCGAATGGGGGTGGATAAATCCTGCTGGTCCATGTCAGATGATCGAGGAAGCTGTGAAGGTCTCTGCGAAGCTGGTACAGCAGATGGTAACTGAAACTGGTTAACTTGGTTACATAACTGTTCCACACGATCAATCAACTGTTTCAAAATACTTTCCAAAAAATATAAAACCAAATATGGCAAAGATGAAGCAAAATTACGCCAAATATGGCTTAGAAAGGCTTGACACGCAAGCCACTGGAATACAAGTCCAAGATTTCAAAACAGAGTGTACACATGGAAGAAAAAGAAATTAACAAAGTGATGTCTTCAGCGAGGAAACTGGAAGCTAAAAAAAATTACGTCACTCCTACTGTGACTAACGCTCAAATTATTCCATAGAGAGCAGAAAATGCTACACACGTAATTTATGCGTACCGGAGTACGATGCACAAATATGAATTCCTTTTTTTTTCTTTTTAAATAGATGCACCTGACCTTTTATACACACACGCAAATAAACGCACAGAACATGTGCTGTAAAAGATTGGCTTCACATGCTAGAATTGGTAATGAATTGCATGACCACGCGGAGACTGCGTAACATACTTGCGTACATAAAAGTTGCACGGAAAATGCACCCAAAAATATAGTAATGAGTAGAAAATCAAAATCAACGCAATATAGAATTACAAGCTCCCAACAATATCACCAATTAACACAGAAAACAGCATCCCCAAAACACACCAGCTAACACGTGACGACCACATTATCAAAGTTGCAAATATCGCCCAATTTTCCACAATTCACAAAAAATAAGAAATTTATAAGAACAGAGCAAACCACTCATACAAACAGAATTTAACAGAATTTACATAATGGTAAGGGAAAATGAAGCCAAAAATTACCGACGCTACGCCAACCGCTAACACCAAAACAATGTATAAAATTTTAAAGTGAGCCCAAAATAAAGATATTAAGACGGGACTTTTACAGAAATACTTTTAAATGAATTGAGAATACACCACCACAATTTTCAAATATGAACCCTTACCATTAAGCCCAAACTAAGGAGTTACATGTTCCAACGAACACGTGGATGACGAAACACACTACATTTCAGAAAGAAAACAATTTTGCTACAAAATATCACATTATTCTCGGCGACTCACGCCAATTTACCCGGTGCCACACACCAATTGCTCGGCGCCTCCACCACTTGTCGTAACCTGTTTACATATTTTAGCTAAAAACACGGGGGGTAGAGCGATAGGTACCGGTATTTAAGGCATCATAAACTACACGAGGTCCGACGGGGCGAGCTCAACAAAATTACTAATTACACCTGGAAATTCCTAAAACATTGTATGGGAGGAAAGAAGGATCAAATAGCTACTGAAAATCACATGCCAGAACTTTAGATTGACAAAAATGTATTGGATATAAATAGATACAAAATGTTACCTGTTTGCCATCGGCGACGAGTCGATCATGTTGTGGCCATCCTACACGAGTGCTCCCTTACAAGAGGGAGAAGCAACTGACGCTACCTTCTAACGAACCAGTTTTCCCCACTATTCTAACATCATACGATCTCTGTTACCAACCCACACACTAGTACATACATTTCCCAACCAACAAATAAACAATACCCTAACCAAATGTCACAATAGTGTCCTTCTCGTTTTCCTTTTTCCATTTTGTATAAAGGTTCTTGGTAACTATTATGTAGCTGTCGTTATTAGCAAGATAAGTACTGTAAATTGGTCCATGACTTCTTGCCCATTTTGCTAATTCATCGACTATTTAATTTCCTTTTGTACCATTATGACCTGGAAGCCATACTAATTTCATTGTAATTCAATTTTGGTAAGCTGTATATAAAAGGTATTTTATTTAAATCTTAAGTAGTCCACTTTTTATCCCTTTCTTGCTTATAAATTTTCATAAGCGAGCTTTTTGAATCCGTAATAAGAGAGTTTCTTTAAATTTGTTGTCATTAATGCAGCTTATGGCCGTGTTTACACCTATAAGTTCTGCTGAATAAATTGACAAATATTTATTTAATTTAAGTGTATATCCATTATTTGAATTTACATGTTAAACTGCAGCTCCTACTCCGTTTTGTTTAGCCTTAGAGCCATAAGTGTAACAATTTTTCAATTTTTAACTTTGGAGATAACTTCGCAAATGTTATTTTATTTGCTTAATTGTTCTTTTTTAACTTCTAAATCTATGTCAAGCACATAAAAGTGCACTTTTCAATCCACACACACTGGTTGGGTTGTCTGGGCAAAAGTATAGAACGCTCAATTTGTTTATAATGTCTCCAGCAATTAAATAAACGGAAACTATCCACTGTTGTCCTTAAATATTTTAATCTGATTCTCTATAAGGTTTGTCTAACTGGATAGCAGAATTCTATAGTTCCTCATTATATTAATTAATCTTACAACTAATATATTTCTTTTAAAATCCAAAGGGCTCCAACCGAATTCTTTGTAGGTGTGAGATGCTGGAATATGCATTTACCCCTAAAATTAATTTTCCTGTTTTGTATTCACTACTGTTGATCTGTCTGATTGATTTTTTATTACACTGATTTAGTACAATGCAACCATATTCAACCTACGCTTTCACTAAATTATTGAATATGATTAGTGGAGCTGAGGTGTATTTCTCCAACCTTCACCCACAAGATATCTAAAAAGTTTGCCTCTACATTTAATTTTAGTATCCATGATTTTTGAATGCTCCATCCAAGTTAATCTAATGCCATGTCCAGAAATTTAATGCAATTTTTAAGTAGCGGTGTACAATTCTTTTAGGGTCAAGTGACATTTGTTGCTTTCTTTAACTTTTTGAAAATTATTCAATTACTTTTAGAGTAAATCATTTCAAGCCCTATTTGAAATAAGACTTTCTCATCTTCGTTTATATTATTGATAAATTCACTGTTGTCCTTCATAAGTCTCTTGTGTTGCACTGAAGTATAAATAAATAGATAATTCATCAGAATATTGTAAGCACGTTACGTTTCCTGATAATTTACTAGATAGGGTTGCAATATAAATTAGGTACTTCTAAAATTGGACTAATGGCTGATTCTTGAGAAAGACCCGCCGAAGTCACTCTTTTTTCATTGTTTCCAAATTTAGGGTGAATATAATTTCTCTATCCCTTATATTGCTTTCCTCCGTGGTGTAGTGGTTACCATGCTAACCTCTAGTTCCCGAGGTCGCGGGTTTAAACCCGGCGGAGGGCGATGGATATTTTCGGGCTTAAAACTCCTTAGCATGACTTCCTTCGGAAGAGAAGTAAAGCCGGTGATCCCCGTGCCGTAGATTCACGGCACGTAAAAGAACCTCAAACCTGATAAATACGCCTCTGAGCAAAATTTGCAGTCTTTCACGCCCAATATAGAATGGGACGCTAATAACCACAGTAGTTAAAGAGCATACATAAATAAAAACTGAATGCTTCTATCTTGTATCAGTTTGTAGATAGTTTGTGTATTTTGAATTCTTCGATTTATTAATTTGTATTAAAATATAGGATGTACAGAGTCATATGCTTGAGATTATATACATGCTAATTCCTTGGACTACTTCCTTCTTAAGGACTGTTAAAACTTCTGTTGTAAGAATTTCTAAGTTCTTTACTGTGCTGTAAACTGATAAAAAAACCATACTGTTCGAGGCCATAGTCCATATTCTTTCAGAAAAATCCAGTTTGCTGATATTTTCCAGTACTTTGCTGAAAACTGAAATTGGAGCTATCGGTCTGTAATTGCTTTCACTTCTAGGTTCTTTTCAGTTTTGATAATCAGCATGAAGCAAAAAGTTTTCTAAATGTTTGGAACGCGCATATCCTTCATTAGTTGTTTATATTCCTTTGTTAAAAACTGATATACATATTCTGAAAAGTTTCTTAGCATCCTGTGCGTAATTTTGTCAGGTCCCGGAGCCGGATCTCTATGATTTGTCAATGTATTTGAAGTTTCTTTTACTTTTATTGGAGAGAATTATAAACTGACTAGTATTGTTTTATTATCTTCCTGGTAATTTTAAAATTCGCTTTCTATATTGTTGTTCGTGTATTCAGGGGTTATTTGTAAAGAAAGCTTACCTGTAGTGCTCTATTATCATAAATAAGAATATACTACTCTTTTGTTGGTACACAAAATCTGTTCCTTTTCGAAGTTTGTGACAAAGATTTACATTCTAGATTTAACTTCTCACAATATGAAACCCGTGCTTTTAAGTATGTGTGTGAGCGTGTGCGTGTGCGTGCGTGTGCGTGTGTGTGTCCGTAAAATAAGGTCTCCAAGGCGGTGGAGCCGTGAGGAACACTTTTACGCGAGACGCGACAACACTGGCGTGTAGCTTGGCTCTCCCCCTTCAAATCTCCACCAAACCGAGCCCGCTGCGATGCTCAGTCTTGGCTGGGCAGCCGTTCGCGATGGAGCTGGCTCTCGCTTCTCCCGCCAGGAGCGAGTTGCATGCAATGATCCGTTTTTTGAGTGCAAAGGGCACTACCCCCATTGATGTTCGTCAGTTATACGAGGTCTAGAGGCCACGGTGTATGGAAGTCAGAAACTGCGAAAGTGGGTCAGAGAGTTCAAGGACGGACGTACAGACGGGCATTGACGAATAGCGTTCTGGTTGGCCTTCGGTTTTGACCGAAACAATTGCAAAAGTGGAGGAAGAAATGCTTGATGATCGGTGTGCGACAGTTCGTGAGCTATGCGAACGGAACCCTGAAGTTAGCATGAGTACAATTGACAAGGTTTTGACCGAACATTTGCATTATTGCAAGGTGTGTGCGAGGTGGGTCCCCAAAATTCTCACCGAAGGCCATAAACGCCAACATATTGAAGCGGTCCATGGATTCCTGGAGCGCTATGTAGAACAGGGCGAGGAATATTTGGATTCAATTGTCACCTGCGACGAAACTTGGTACACTACACCACACCTGAAACTAAGGAAAAGTCTCGTCAGTGGCGGCATTCGAATACGCCGAATCCGCGAATGTTCAAACAGACATTGTCTGCCGGCAAAGTGATGGCAAGTGTGTTCTGGGACAGAAAAGGTGTATTGTTGTGCGAGTTTATGCCTACCGGCACAGTAATGAACTATGCTCGCTAGTGCGAGACTTTACAAAAAACTGCGACGTGCCATTCAAGATCGAAGTAGGGGGATGCTGACGAAGGGAGTGTGTTTTAATCTAGAGAACGCTCGTCCCCATACTGCTCATACAACAGCCGATCTCCTGGCCCAATTCTGATGGGACATCCTCGCCCATCCCTCATACAGCCCAGACTTAGCACATATTGATTATCATCTGTTTCCTGAGTTGAAGCCACAGATGGGTGGAACGCATTTCCAGACCGACGACGAGTTGAAAAACGAGGTCAAGCGCTACCTGCGAAACGTGGTGGGAGAGCTCTATGACAAGGTATATGAAAAATGCCACAGCGCATACATATATACGCATACATACATACATACATACATACATACATACATACATACATACACGCCTCGTATGTATGTATTTATACATTTAAAAAAAGGAATCTAAAGATAGACGAACAATTGATTAAGTCTTATCTGGGGAGGAATTTTATGTGAGGAACTTTCATAAAAGAGATTAAGGATTCAGCTAAAACCATACATACATACATACATACATACATACATACATACATACATACATACATACATACATACATACATACATACATACATACATACACACACACATACACACATACACACACACGCACGCAAGCACACACATACATGTGTGTATGTATGCATGTGTGCATGTGTGCATGTGTGTATGTGTGTATGTATGTATGTATGTATGTATGTATGTATGTATGCATGTATGTATGGTTTTAGCTGAATTCTTAATCTCTTTTATGAAAGTTCCTCACATAAAATTCCTCCCCAGATAAGACTTAATCAATTCTTCGTCTATCTTTAAATACCCTTTTTTAAATATGTATTTCCTGAATACTTAATTAATCAGATCTCATTTGAATATTGATAAGAAAGTGATCACTTCCTAAAGAATCTGACCATATGTTGACTATGGTTTTCTCAACAAATGATTTAGACACAAAAATGAAATGAGGAACAGAATCTACGTGATTTAACCTTCCCATTCTGTCGGAGTTCCATTATTTAATAAGAATATATTGGATTTGGAAAACCAGTTTACCAACGAATATTCACGAATTTCTATAAAATTAACCAGCGTATGAGTTATAATATAAAAATATCAACAAATTACTCTTCGTGCGAGTTTAATTTTAATGAAATATTTCAAAAATCTATGGGTACAGCTGAATTTGGAGTTTTATAGATTACTAGTGACCTTAAGTTCCTAGGTTCAATGATATTCCTTCGACAAAGTTATTAAAATGATCAATCCTTATAAGCTTGAAATTATTTATAAAAAATCTGATTTGGTTTTAACCAAGTTTCAGTGTTTTATATCACATCAAACTGTTAAATACTTATAAGCTCCTTCAGTTCATCTTGTTTGTTATGCCAGAATTCCATAATAGGATTTTAAATTTATTTAGATTAATATAAGCGAAACTTCCCACACTATTTAGTTCTGTTCTGATGAACTACTTGTTCCACTACTTTTTCTTAAAGTAGGGTTCTCTTTAGTGATTCTAATAAGAATCTTTTTTGGGATATTTTTTACTGGAATGTCCTTCTTCTCTTAGATGATGAAGGTTTTTATTTACTAGATTATTTGCAGGAGAATTACATCCAAGAGCTAAAGTATTTTGTCACCTAAATGTATATGCTGTTCCTATGTTGAGGTTTTTAGAATACTATTTGGTGATTTTCTATTTGGAGCAATTAATACCTCTTGCAGAAAAGGTTTCGTTTTCTCATATTTTGAATCCCTATTCTCTAAATCAATATTTTTCCTCTTTTTCCGAATATGTCAGGTGATTGAATGAATGATACTGAGTTTTGATCTCTTGGAACGCTTTGTTTCTCGTTTAGACTAATGAACTATTGAGGTACCACATGACATAAGCTACTGAGTGAGGATTGCTTATTTTGTACTACCATTTTGCTCCTGTCAGCATATTAATTTCTCTCTTTAATCCACCCTGCAGCTTCCCCTCTTTATATTCTCAGGCTCCTAACCTTATCCAGTACTTCCTGTTCAAATTTAAATGTATCACATAGTTTGTGGCTAGTTTTATGTTGTTCATCACAGTAGATGCTGTTTAAGTTTTCTGATTTACAATTTGAGAATCGGTGGTCACCAGCACAATTAGTATAACTTGGTTCATTATTATAATATTTTCCCATCTTTACATTGTAAAATTTTCTCAAAATATTCTTTATTTTGCACGTTACTTCATATAAGTAAATCCTTTGAAGAAGAATTTGTGCTGTAAACGTCAGCACCACTGTTTGACTGGAAAAAAAAGAGTATCCCTCATATATGTATTCTTATTTGCTGAACCTATGTGCTTTTAAATTTTTGAAGCTGTACTCTTGTCATTACTATAATTTATTTTTCACATAGTTCTGGGTCTATTCTTCTTGCAATTCCTTCTTTAGTACAATTATAAGTAGGGACGAAAGATTTAATGTTATTTTCTAAGTCAAAATATGAATTTAGAAACTCATTTTCTTCCATATATGTGTGTGTGTGAAATTTAATTTCTATTTTGTTTCTACCTCCAATTATGATTTCCTTTATCTTAAAACTCTTCTTGTACAGCATTTTATGAAACGTTAGGGTGTATTTCAGAAATATGGTAATTCAAGTCTATGATATTTACTATGAATGGACCACTGTCCCTATAGTTATAATTTATTTTGACATTCTCTTTTTGCATTCCCTTCTGATTCCATTTATATATTAGTTTTATTTAAAATTGTTTCTTTGGGTTATTATAGTGTTTAATTACATTATTGTCAAAGCTTACCCGAGATTATTGGTTTATTGTTGTATTGCTAAACATCATGATATCTATTTCTTTATAAATCCTAACGCCTGTATGTCAGATCATATATGGTACTATAACCAAAGGATCCTGAGGTTTGTTTTACTGAATTTAAAAAGCTAAACTAACAGTACCTACTTAGCTGAATGTAAGTGAGTTTTTCAAACTCCCCAGTTCAACCCCAGTTTGTTGACGAAACCAGAAGTCCCTCTGAAAGACCTGATTTGCATTTGTACTCAGCAGACACAACACACAGATGTACAGATACATTTGCTGTTTGTATGTAAAAGACACTAGTGCATTAAGAATATAAATGAAGTCGAATAAGTCTTCGCTCAGTTTCTCTTTCACCTGGAGTATGTGATTACATTCAATGAGTTGCGTATCCTTCTTTAGTGTAGAAGGTCTAAAATGTAACGCGTGTAGTTGGATTTTCTTAAAATCCACGTAACTTTCTACTGACGAGGGCATATTTCCGTTGAGCGCGCGTGCTGGTGCGCGAGCTCCACTCACATACAAGTTCTCCTACATTAGCTGCTAGGGGGCGTCAAGGGTCACTATAACCACAGAGTCTATATAAGAGATACACATAATTGTGTACATACATCTTGGTCATGTATTTATATAACATGATCTTGGTACGACTTCACACTGCTTGCTCCTTGATGTAATTGTGTGCACAGTACCAACCAATTTTATTCCTATGTACTTGTTTTACACGTTCGTTTGTTCTTTGCGGTTTCTATTAACTCACCATTAAGTACCTAATTTTGTATTGGCTGTGACATCGCTTAACGTTACAGATAGACGTGAGCTTTATTACGAATGCCTGCATAGGTGTTCTGTATAAAGCAAAATAATGTTTAGATAAAGGTTCAGTGAATAGGCAGTTCCTTTGTTTTTGTATAACAGTAAATGATATGAGTATCATTAATGAGTAATTAAATGAGCCAGGGGTTCACAGAGCTTGGAGCTATTCCATGTTTGTTTAGGATAAAAGAAAAACTAGAAGAAAAATATGATGCATTACATATACATGACTGTTTCTACCCTCTATCATTTTATTAATAGGTATAAGAAGCACTCTTACGAAAGTTTGTTTTCCTATCCACTTCATTTTAATCGAGACAAGCCTTTGCAGAAGTAGCTATATCACGCATTTCGTTATAGATACAAAGAGATAGCGATAGTTAAATGTTGAAAAACTGGACTCTATGTGTTAGATTTAGCATTCAATGCTGTTTCCATGCATTCACTAGAAACAACTGAAAATATATAGAACTTTGTATTTTATCCGACTTTTCGTTTTTGAGATATTCTGTTCACACACATACACACTCTCCATCTCTCTCTTGCTGCAAAGAAATTGCGATGTTTTGAGCTTCCGTTGTATCTGGTTTTGCAAGAGGAATGAGATGGGAAGTTCTTTTCTGTTTGATAGAAAAGTCTTCTCTGAGGCACAATTTTTCTGTTACTTTATGTCTGCGGTTTTGGACATGAATATTTGTTTATTTTGGCTGAGAACTGCAGCTAATGTCAGTTTCTTTGCTGCAGGAGAGAGAGGGAGGGAGGAAGAAGCAATTAGTTATGAATAATTGTCAAATCAAGAGCCAAATTATGAGTTTAGAGAGGAATGTGCGATATTGTTCCTATCCAGGGGCATGCGGTCAGTGAACGTAGAACTAGGGTATCCCCAAGTATCGAAAGATTATACAATATAAGCTTTATTGTATTTCATGTTTTAACGTTAGAAGTAATAGAAACATAAATCTTTTTCGTCCGCTCAGCGCCTATACCTTTGCGAGGGCATTGACTCATCCAGCCAACACTCTACCCCTCCCTTGCCGCCTAGGACTAGCTGCAATCTAAGTATTCCTCGTGCCCCGTTATAAATAGCACACGGTTGGGCGTGTGCTGGTAAACAACTTCTGTATATCCATTCCTGTTAGAAATAATATGTTAATGCGATTATTGTTTGTGTGTGTTATGAGTTAAATATTGAAAGTGTGCCTGTAAAGTGTTACACGGATTAAAACAGTACTGTGTGTTTTACGCTGTTTAGTATTCATTCAGAGGGACCCGGTTATGAATACAAGTCCTCTGCATCTCAAGTCAACTGAATCGCAATCCGGCAGTGCAACTAGTCCGCCTGACAGCAGTCACAATGTTGTGTTTTAGATCGTCTTTTAAGTACCGTTACTTCGTTCGGAGCTTTGGGTTTTCAGGAAAAGCAACACATTATAGTAAAAGGCAGGTCTACTCCGGACATTTCTATGAGCACATAAATGAAAAACAATGTACGTTATTTCAAAATTGAATACCAGTTCTTCAAAATGGGTAATTGCATGTAAATATAAAAATAAATTATTTTGCTGGCCTTGTATTCTTTTTGAAGCCTATAGAGGAGTATGGGATAGTGTACATTTCTCTGAATATCAGTAAATAATGGGCCGCAGTGGCGTTGCATCGACACGGGATGCGGACCCGATATGCGCCAACATCACTATGTAAATGAATGTCCGTTGCGAGGCAGAACACTGTACCTGAAACTCAGGTACGTGAGTAACGGTAAACGTGAATGTATCATAAAGAGAAACCATAGGCTTACGGTTATTAATACAAGACTTTGGGCATACATTAGATAAATTAAAAGCTGAAGTTCCATGCAAGATGGCGGCTTTATAAGCCGTAAATAATGCCGAAACTGGGGTTACCAGACACACAGTAGACCTAGAAGTATCGCATTGTGGTATTAAAACCCGAAAGCCACTATGGGTATATAGGATTGCAACCGCGTGTCCCTCTAAGTCGATCGTGCATGTTTTTTCAAAAATCGCAAAGGGTGTGGGCGTGAAACAGCGTCCCACTGCCTCTTGTACGTCTGCCTGTAGCAAAGGAACATGTAGGCCCAAGATAATGAATTACCTGGAAAAGAGACAATCTACTATTGGCGGAGTATAATATTTACCAGTGACATCCATACCCCAGACTAGTCGAAAACCCGTGTTTTTACGTAACACAGCGTCCAATGCATCACTCAAAAGAGAAGGAGATATCACCGAGGGATGCAAATGACGAGTTACACATGACCTGTACAAACAATTGGTACGGCCCACCTGGTATAAAGGTTCAAACAAGCGTACAGCACCCGAAGGACGCAATGTTATGGCATTCAGAAGATCAAACACTCTGTCACAGAAAGATGTATTAAATAGTGTAACAAAATGTTTGAACCTCCGCACTTTCTGCAATATACAGCGTGTGGCATTATCAGAAACATACATATTTTATACATGCTGTTTATCAGCAAGCAAAAATTGCAATCCGAAAATGGATCCATCACCCCGTAGGGGGATTTTCGTTCGACCGAAAAAGGGAAGCATATTCCAGTTGAACGGTTTTAAACTTAGTTAACAGCCAATCGCAGAATGCAGAAGTACTGGCGTTCAATATACAATCTGGCGATATGGGCGTATGTACCCAACACTGTGAAGCAAAGAACAATACTGGGACTGAATTTTCATATAACGTCAAATTTGGGAGTGAATAAAAATCACCACCAGCCGTTACCTCTATAGGTGAAGGGTCATGAAGTCCTCCACATACATTAGGGGTTGTCAGGGTCAAAACAAAATAGAAGAACATGCTTGCGGTGGCCATTTCCGCAGTCATGCTCATAAACAACTCTTCTCACCGTAACTTGCTCACTGCTTTACTTGGTTCCAGGACATCAATAATACAATAAACCTTCAAAAGAAATGTGGTTTCATGGAGCGACCCGCGCGTCCATCAACCAAAAACAATTAAAACGCGTTATAAATATTCATTTTGCACAAAAGGTATCTTCATAGACTCTCAAACTTATCAGAGAGCAATCCAGCAGGACCTCGCGGTACTCTGCAGATTGAGGCACACTGCTTCTTAAATGGAGCTTCCTTATTATGTAAAAGTTCACAGGATCTTGCGATATATCTGCGAATACAAATAAATATATTTATGTGGCTTAATAATCATCCGTCACCACCGAGAGGCTCTCACGACATCCTCTGAGAGTGTAGGGTCACTTCCGTGTAAACAGAACCAAAGGAAATGAAGAAACTCTTAAAAACCTGACAATTCCTAAGTATTTACAAAAAACATGAAATAATAAAGGACTTGTTAAATATTGACGTTAACATACTGTAGGTAAAGGCTGGAAAATTCCAAGAGGAATAACACGAAGCGGAGCAGTTACCACTTCCCAGTTATACGGTTTTACTGCGCCACTTACAATCGCACTGAATATGAACATAAGAAAAAAATAAACCAATTGACATTACCAATATAGTTAAAGTATTAGATTTATCCTGCTTCCGGTATTGGATTCAGTTGTGTGAGTGGCTTCCCTCTGGATGCCACTGGTGGTGTTGTAAGCAAGAGTATACTTCCCGTAGATTGTTCCGGAGTCGTATTAGGCTCTGGTCTACGTACAGCCCAATGTAGGCGAATCACCTGCCAACACAACTTAAAGGACCGATAAGCCGCTGCACCAATAAATACCAAATGTAATATGCCAAAAACTATTTCAAAACTATCATAGAAAACGTTTGTAACTGTTCCGGAAGCAAGTGCACCCGGCAGTCTTGCCGTAATTAAAAGCTCCGGGCGCCGAAATAAAATGACAATAGTTAAAAATGTAGTCTATATGAACAACAAATGGGTTTGAATAGAGGAACCGCGTGTCATCAAGCCGGGTTCCAATATAGGGTTTGCGTAGGGTGCATGTGATAAATTAAGGTGTGGTACCCCTAGCGACCAATTAGTATTTAAGCAATGGGAAAGGTTAGTAAACGTTAAGTGCTCAGAACTGGCCCAGGGCTAAATTTAAGGGAGTCTAGTATAGACCAACCCGCCAGGATAAGGTGAAGGGTTTGTGGTTTAGGTACCGCAAAATCTAGTCAGGGAAAGCGCTTCGCTATATGCACCACCTGGCCCAATTTAAGCTCACAGGAACAAGGACGCGTAAGTTGTAAAGCACCAGGGGAGTTTGGTGGTTAATTGGGGATCAGGCGGGTAAGATTATTTCATATTAATTCAATAGGTATTAGTGGGTGAGTAATGATGTATCCATCCCGTGCAATTTCCGTTATCAACATCTTATTAGCAGTATGGCATTGGAAGGGACAAAATTCATGCACTTCCGAAGCCGCCATGCTATGAAGTAGTTTAGTCGCGCATAACGGTTTAAAGAGAAAATCGTTACTAAAACGTGGAATGTAACACAAACCAGTTTAAATGGATCACACTGTTGTATAGACGCCCCTGTGATAGGGCGTACCTGAGATCCACTAACCGCAACAAAAGCTGTATCGTGTAGTATAGTACATGTCGAAGAGCCCCATGCAAAGGGTGTGCTCAGAAATTGAAGAAATTCCTATTGTGAACCTCTGTCTTACTGGAGTTTTAACAGTGACTAAAATATAGTTAGTGCTAAATGAACATGACGTAATTTCAAGGTCAAAATAACGATGAATTTCGGTTGTGTCAATAACTAATTCAAAGTTAGTACTAACCAGGCTTTGTTTCAATTGTAACAAATCATGTTCGAAAACATCATAGGGGATTACGGAAAGCGGAAAAAGTGATTACGGCATAACAGCATTGCATCCATCTGCTTTAAAAACAGTACAGTATGTGTGGATCTCTAAGTATTCTGTAAAATTTCCCATAATGAAAAGAATTGATGATCGGTTATTTGATCCAATTCGTTGCGTATAATGTTATAACTGTGATTAGGGGCTCTCATTACAATCTTTAGTCGGTCATTAATTTTATCAAAAGATCTAGCCAATTGTTTGCTATAGTCATTCAACGTCACAGTAGAAATTAAGAATGTCCCCAAAGAAAGCAATTCCGCGATTCGCTCGGTGATCCTCCATGTTACTGAAATTAGAAACAGCATCTGATAACTTACGCAGTTCTCGGTCAAGAGTTTGTCCGATAAAATTAATATCGTCTTCCAATTGAATTAATATTTGTGGGGGTGAACGCCTGCCTGCTGACCTTGGAGCCGTCACCTGTTGTCGCTCCACCCTCTCTCGTAGGACCTTAAAAGTCAAAGGAACGGAAGCCTGATAGGCTATAGCTTTTGGTAGGCGTCTCACAGCCGCCCTGTCGCTATGCGTATAGGCCTGTTGCTTATATCCTCCGTGGCGATATATGGCAGTAGGGGTATTAGCAAAAGAAGATGCACGTGGAGATATGACATCTGGAAAAAGTGCATAAGGTAAACGACAGAGATGGCCAAGAGAAAAGCAAGAAAATATTACAGAATGAATAACTCAATTATTATATGATATATTAATCTTATTAACTAATTTATTTATTAATTGTTATTAATATGATTATATATATTTGCATCATGTAAACCAAAATGGAGTTGCAAGACATATGGTACAGTATAAGCTACCACAGTGGGTAAAAAATAAGTTTTGGAGGATAATAACTGAGCGCAGCGTAATCTACGACATTTAGAAACAAGTAAAGAACTAACAAGTAAGTAAATAAATACTATTCCATTTGCTATTGGAAAATTCAGTGTGTAATATGCAAATAAAAGAAGACAGTGCAGGTTTGCGTCTTCATTTATCTCTCTAAGTAACAGGAAGTGGTTACCGGGAAGAAAACCCAGACACCAAGTGCATCCTGAACTATTCCTACTGTTTTTACTAGGATAGATGTGCATTCCCGGGATAGTACAGATGCTCATCGGGTCTACAAATCCCTAAACTGCTGCAAGATATTAGGAGCACCTTCCTTCCCAACGCACGATCTATTTTGAATAGTGTGTGGGTAAGTAGGCAATGTAGCCAATGTACATATACCTGCAAAGTAAGGCCATACGATTGGCAGATAATATCACAGGGGGGTTAATTTCGAGACGGCTCACCACCTGAATACATGGGTATTGGTCCATCCACGCCGCCAATGAGGGGTCGGACGGGTACCACGACGATGAGGTCTCTGAGGATGCCGATGGGGCATCCACCAATGATACCGCTGGGGCTGCTTAAGGCAGCCTTAAGGGAATAAAATTCAAGGAAATCCGCGAAACGTAAGTTATGTATTCTGTTTCAATTATCTATGTGGTTTCCCGTAATATTCCGGGATAAATGAGGAATTATTCCGGCCACGTATATAATGTTCATATTGAGTAAATAGTACAGGGAGAAAAAGTCAACCGAACGCGGTAATAAGTGATCAAAAATAAATCAATTCTTGGAACATAAAGGCCTTATGCATGATATGTGTCAACCTAAGGAGAAGAAAAGGAAAGGAAAAAAATACCCGTGTACGTAAATAAAACCTTTAGGAACGGTTCATGTTAAAGACAAAGCACGGGGAGGGGGAAATGAAGGAATATAATAAACTAAAGCTAAAAGTAAATTAAAATAAATTGTGGTGTGAAAGTTGTGGAGTACACGTGCGCGGTTCTAGGTGTATGAGAAAGATATACCGACACACACAGAAATATAGGGATACACACCCACATACAAACAAATGTATTTATGAACAATACTGTTTATCTCGGGGACGTTAAAACGCGCATTTACGGTGAACTTTAAGTACCAAAATTATAAACGGTACCAAAATTATAAACGGCACACAAGAATTAAATATACACAATATCAACTGGGATTTGCAAGAACAAGAAATAGAATGCAACAGTATTAACGCTAGAAATTAACAATGGGTTATAAGAACAGAATGAATGAAGAGAATCATACTGTAATAGCCGAAGTCTGGCTCATATACTGCATATTTCTGAAATGCAAACATACTGGAAGCTGAACAGCGGAAACGGAGCGATAAAGGCATCCGCTTAGCAGTCAAGACAGCCACAGATAGCGAAATTGTGGAGTAGAATGCCAGCAGCTTCGACTAAAACAGTATCAGAATGAATTATAACAATGTTTGAACCGTCGCTTTGTATCTAACGAATTAAAATAGTGAAGTAAAAAAGAAATTGAAATAAAACTGGCACCTGCTATGTATCGTAAGACGAACACAATACTTTAAGTAATAAGCAGCAAACAATTAAACCGAGTGTTAAAAGACAAGAATGTGAGTGTCCGAGCGTAACTCAACTCTCAGTGCGCACTGGCAAAATGTAATGCAAAGCAGTCAGCAAAATACGTAAGTACAGAATTGTAACTAAGAAAAGGGTATATTGTATCGTGTATCAGTGGATTATTGGGAGAAGCGTTAGTTAAAGATAAATGTGTAGCAGTTGCATTTACGATTTATTATAGAAAAGTAATTACAAAAATGTGCAGGCAAACTGAAACTTCCTATAGAGCGGCGATAAAGAAAATGGGATTCCGAGTTGAAAAATATAATGGTTTACGCTATATGGTTATAAAGAGAAAGAAGTAATTAATAATTTAGCATGTTACTCAATGCGTTAGCGAATGAAAATAAAATCGTACACATCCTAAAATTAAGAAAAGAGAGATATAGTGAATGCCGGAAGTTTATAAACCAATATCATTCGCGCAGTAATAAGTTACAACTATGTAGAATCTCGTATAATAAAAAAGTATTATTAGAAAGGCATTTTGAATTAAAGTATTATTAATAAACGCGTCCATCCAATGTATCTTTTGGATATATGTAGATATACATTTTAAATGGCACACGAATGTGATGAAGAAAAAGGTTTAAGATCACAAAGTATATACTAAAAGATAGTAGATGAATTAACAAAGTGTGTATTTATGTGAAATATAATACCTAGATGTAACGGAATGAGATATAGGATTGTTGTACCGGTAACGAAAGTCGTTAAGGAACGAAAAGGAAAGATGAAAGATCAACTATGGCAGTAAATGTATATGGAATAAAATAAGAAATAAATAACGAAGTGAACAAACCCAAACCCCTTACACTCGGATGCAGCAGACTGCCGTTACTTATAGGTAGAGGAGAAAGATGATAGCCAAAAATATATATATTCGTGCCAAGTGCAAGCAGAAGTACATATGCTCGGAACAATATACCGTGCGGCAGGAGGCTTCCATAGGCAACAATTTTTTTTAAATTATATAATATTACAGATATTTATCATGTTAGGTGTCGTATTACGGATTGTCACATAAACAAAAGCAATATAGAAAGAAACGGTGTCATACTTTCAGTTTCTTAAGCACAACTTAATGGATTGATGATAAAATTATATATAGTACATGAAGTACTGAATAACACAATAATAACATTATATCATTATGATATAGATACGGCGCATACCTATTTTTCAGTTGCTATTCTGTTGTTGCTGTTAAAAATTAGGGAGCTAAGTCAAAAAGGTTCTACATAGGAGATCTATTAGAATTAAGGCATAGAAAGTTGTATATATGTGCTAGAAAGAACAACCCTAAATATTTATAGAAATCAGGGACGACTTCTTAATATGATAGCACGTTTGCGCTACAACCAAAATCCTGGCTCTCCCTTTAATGTAAATAACATATAGTGTATACGATTCATACATTTCGGTTATCATTCTGACATGATCTTGTGGAGTGAACTTCGGCAAGCGTTGTATTGTTTGCAGGTGCCAAGTAGTGCATTCCCGGCTGCAACCCACAATGGTATAATGGTGAAGTATAGGGAATGACGACCAATGGAGCGCAGTGGAGTTTTGGGGGGGAGTGCGGGGCATAAGCTGCATGTTGTTGGTTAACCTAGTAGTCAGAGAGCATAGAATACGATGATCAACAGGAACAATTATTTTCGTTTCGTCCCATACACAGAGCCATCTATTGAATTCACAGTAAATGTTTACCTCACTTCCGGTCTTCCATCTATTGAACAGCATCTATGCCTGTATGCCACGTGGTTTGTGCCGTGTTGCGTGTATCGGGTTTTATTTGTGAATCAAAGTGGTTTATTTAGCTAAATACACGTAAACGCTGCTATAAGGAGAAACAATGAATTCCGCTCAGTCTCTTTTAACGCAACCATTTTCAACGCTAAACTTGGAGGAAAAGAATGAAATTAAACGCATTGGCAGGCCCACACTATACCTAAAAATCACTCAGGTAGTTCAAACAAAAACAAGAAATTTTAACAGGAATTTTAACAGCGATGTATATGAAAAATATGATTGAATGTGTGGTTGTGATATTAAAAACGCCCTGTATTGCTTTCCTTGCGTTTTGTTTGGTGGTGAAGATACATGGACAAAGCATGGCGTGAATGATTTGTAGCATCTTCATGACCGCGCCAAAAAAAAAAAACATGTAGCGTCAAAGTTGCACATGAAAAATACTGTCAGTCTTGTTATGTTTGGCAATGTAAATATAGCAGAACAGATGGACAGTGCATATCGGAGAGCAATTGAAGAACACAACCAGAAAGTGGCTCAAAATAGATATGTTTTAAACATTATTATTAACTGCATTAGGTTTTGTGGGGCCTTTGAGTTGGCTCTCGAGGACATGATGAGTCAGCGACTTCAAGTAACCCTGGTATTTTTCTTGGACTGATAAATTTCAGTGCAAAGCTAGACTGTGTTCTGAAAAACCATTTGGAAAATGCAACAGTGTTTAAGGGAACGTCAAAAACGATTCAAAATGAGATTTTGCAATGCATGCTTCAAGTCTGTCATGAGGAGATATGGAAAGAAATAAAAGACTCGCCATTTTTATCTGTCGTAGCAGATGAAAGCAGCGACGTAGCATCCAAGAATCAAATGGTAATTGTCTATAGATATCTGGTAAACCATAAGCCAGTGAAAAGGTACTGGGGTTTTGTGAATCCTATATGGCACAAAGCAGATAACTTAGCTGCATGCATGTTGCCAGAACTTGATCGATATCTGCTAGGCGGTGAACATAAATTGATTGCTCAAACATACGATGGGGCTAATGTTATGTCTGGGTCGAAAAATGGCGTTCAATCCATCATAAAACAGAAGTACAGGTCTGCAGAATACTTTCATTGCCATGCGCATCAGTTAAACTTAATTGTGTTAAATGCAGCATCAGCGAATAGCAGTGTAGGAATTTTCTTCATAAATCTTCAAGGAATTTGTGCTTTTTTTCTAACTCTCCTCAGAGAACATCAGTTTTAGAAGTAGTGCAAAAACGGCTGGCAAGATCAGTGCAAACGAGATGGAACTTTCAATCTAGATCTGTGAACACTGTTTTCGAACACAGGGAGGAGTTAGTAGAATGTATGAAAATCATAAGGAGAGGCGAAAGAATCCCAATTCAAGTTCTGTTCTTCAAGCACCTGGTTTTATTGGAATTTTAAGCGATGCAGATTTCATATTTTGGTTGTCCTTCTTCCATAAAATTATGCCCCATGTCGATATTTTCTACAACCAACTTCAGAGGAGCGACTGTACTCCTGTAATGGTCCAGGATAGAATTAATTATTTTGAGGTGAAAATTCTCAAAATTAGAAGCACCATAAGTTCCACTGCAGTTGATGAGAATGTAACGAAGAAAAGAAAAATTGTGGAACACACTGAAAGAAAACGAGAGGCCACTGAAGTGTGTGATGTAATCATTACTGAAATGAAAGACAGGTTCAAATTTGTTGCTCATATGGGAGCAGCAGCTCTCTTTCAGCCTGGCAGATTTTCAGAATATAACACTTCGTTTCCGGAACAACATATTAAAGTTGCCCTTCAGATATATTCTTTTATTGAAGAAAAGAAACTGATTACAGAACTTTCCACAATGTATAGTACTGAATAATTTAAAAACATAACTGGGGTTGTTCCACTAATGAGTTTTTCAGGGACAATAATTTATGTTCCACTTTTAGTGAATCTGTTAAACTATTAAGTGTCCATCTAACAATCCCCATGACAACATGTGAGGCAGAAAGATGCTTCTCTACTCTGAAAAGGATTAAAACATTTCTGCGTAACACAATGTCTGAGGAGAAGCTATCTGCGTTCGCCATGCTTTCCATTGAAAGAGATTTCATCATGCAGATCAAGAACTTCAATGAGTTGGTCATCGATAGGTTTGTTGGCAGGAAGAAGAGAAGAGCTGATTATTTCTATAAATAGGTGAGTGCTATATGCTACACTGTTTATGAAATGCGCATGTGTTATATATTGTGAATTCCCATTTCTTGTGTGTTTGCGTAAATTAATCAGCCTATAGTAGAAACTTATTCCGTATTTATTACTTAAAATATTTCAAATTGCAAGGATAATTTTGTGAACCACCAAAGTTCAGAGTCACCAGCCGCCCCTGATAGAAATCTGAATTCCTCTAACGTTTATGCAAAATAATACAAAGTTTTGAAATGTTTCCAAAATGGCGCCCAAGAGAACTAAATTCGAAACTAATGAATTAAAATGTGAAAAATCTGAAAAACACTTCGCGTTACGGTGCCGAATTAAATAGATGGCAAGAATGAAATCCTTATACGTGAAAGTTCAAATAAAATAGCATATCTTAACATACTCGTTTAATGTATTAACGTTACCAACCTAAAACATAAATGTGAGTGTTTTATATTTTTCTTCTCAAAGGTAAACCAAACATTTTCATTACTAAGACTCTTTAATTATTTATTGACTGTTAATCAGTAAGTACATAAGTTCTTGTTAAGTCCGTGGATGAAAATTTCATTACCTATTTACTTAAGACGAGGAATCAGAGTGTAAAACACTTTAAATTTTAGT
Organism: Deroplatys truncata; assembly: GCA_030765065.1. Lineage (NCBI taxonomy): Eukaryota > Metazoa > Arthropoda > Insecta > Mantodea > Mantidae > Deroplatys > Deroplatys truncata. The sequence continues at coordinate 498,028,745 of CM060990.1, read as the reverse complement.
AATTAACAATCTGTAGAATTTAAAAAATTAGTTCATTCACAGCATGTTTTTTCTTCCCATATACAAAGAGAATCTGAATTATCGCCATGTCGGGGCTTTAATTTTGAAAGCTTTTGAACAATTATAATTTTTCTATAAGGTTTTATTTATCAACATTCAAAGTCTCAATATAATATAGAAACTATATCTAGGAGGGAGGAGAAGAAGAAAAAATGAGAAAAAGTAATTTATGTAGCCTTTCCACAATGTGTGTGGACGAACTGTATTTCAATAATTTTTCATGAAAATAAGAAATGGTTAAAATGTATTTATGTTTCATATACAATGGACACGTACATGTATACCTGTTCTTTAATATCTCCAGCACTTATATGTTTAATTTTAAGCAGCTATATTTTTAATTTTAATATTTATTAATTTTAATATTTATTAATTTTAATATTTATTAATTTTAATATTTACTTGTAAATAAATTTAAGTTCATGCTTTTAAATGAATCAAACATATTTAATTGAATGGGAGATTTGCTATGAGTGGCGAACTTATGTTGTTCCAATTCTATGGCTTCTGCTTATTATTATTATTATTATTATTAATACTATAATTAATATTACTGTTATTATTAATTGATTATTACTATGATTCGATTATTAAAGGCAGAAACACAGTAAATCACTTGACAGTTCCAAATTAAATGATAAAGAAATTCTTATTAAAATTGTTGTAAACATCTAAATTTATTGCAAATACTTTGCAAATGATGCAACTATTGCATAACTAAATAAATAATGCTCTTATTTATTGTGGAAATATAATATAGGACACACACAACAGGGAAAATTAGTAAAATCATCTGGAAAAACATGAAAAGCATGAAAATTATGGCCGCCTCGGTGGAGGGGAAGGAGGAGGGGTCCTAACCGGACACGGGGAACCATTATGATAGGAATGATCACTGATACTTTGTTTCATCTGTAAGATAGACGTAACACAAGACCGTGAAGATCGATTCCGTGTCACATAATTTCTAATCACCAACATAATAGAAATGAGTGGAAATATTTCACCTAATATTACATAAAAGCATATTTTCAATGTTCCGCGAATATTGGAAAAAACTTCTGGATTAGCAGTAGGTGGGTTATTCCTCACCGTACTATTAGTAACTTTTATAGTGCAAAATGGTGGTTCATAACCTGTATCACAATGACACTGGTGTTTGTGAGTACAAATTCCATGTCCGTTACAATGACATGTCCGACTTCCAATGGTGGCGATTGGAACGCAAGTCTGATTGACACACAATTTATTTTGCCACATTTCGCGCCATTTGGTACAAGTCCTGGTTGAGGGACTTCCAATCCCAAATCAACAAGAACTGTCGAGCATTTCTCATAAGTACTATACTTTAATGTATTGCCAATTTGGGCATAAAGGTGCATCCCGAATATAATCTCGTTATTTTGATGATTACATTGCAATATTCCACAGTACAAATCTTTCGTATTGCACCGAAAATAGCGACCAGAAGGGTAGTCATACCCGCAATTACCATTAATACTTCCGCGAACATTATTTTCATAGCATTGCCTGTCCATACTTCTTGCAGTGTTTCCCCATAATTTTATACACTGATCGGTGTGAGTGGTACATAATTTTTATACCAAAATGCTCGTCCCTCTTTGCAACTAGTACAGTCTATTTAATAAATATCGTCAGGTCAATATTCTGAGATGCCATCACAGGAGCCAGAAATATCACATTCGGAAATGGTTTTTCGGAAAACATGTTTCAAAATCACAATACTTACGTGTAGCACATGAGGCATTGGGATACAGGAAACAGGTATAAGGATTACAGCAGCGATTGTTAATATCACAATTTTCACCAGGTTCTACTAAACCATTATCACAAATTGGGCTTAAATATATATTCATAGGTTTATTGCGGAGACAAAAATCAATGTGATGATTTAGCGAATTACTTAAGTCGTGTATATTGCATGAGCTCCACTGACTAGGTATTCAAGCGCCTAATGAAGCGGTCATTATACAGCAGTTTTCACATTGACAGCAGCCAGTATCGTGTTCCATTCCAAGGCTATGACCTAGTTCGTGTGTAATAGTTATTGCTGTGAAATCCTCATTAAGTATGTGAACATTTATTATTTCACCGGAGTGCTCATATGTACACATAGAATATGGGTATGCTTTACCAACAACATCATGCTTAAAAGATATTGACGTAAGTAACAGTGTGTGATCATAGGAAATGCTTGTAGCAAAAATTCTCTGCGGTAACGCAAAAAGTCACCCAATACCTGATGGCTATCATCACTAATATATATCTGATTACGATTTGACCAAACGATAACACCTACAAGTGCAATCGATATATTTAAAGGAGCATACAAGGTATGAAGAAGATTCGTTAAGTGCAAACAATGCCGACTGACACTACGTTTGGCGATTGTAAATTTTCTATAAAGGGTGTAGTCCACGACAAAGAGTAATTCTACTATACATGACACATTGTTGGATATAGTAAGTATTTTGATGTCAGTGGTATCTCGTCGGAATCTAAAGTTTGCATGAAATTGCTTGGGTAAACTAAGCGGGTTATCTTTAAATGATGCTGCATGGGCGCATGTTCGATTATGCCGGGGAAATATTAATTTGTTAGAATTTTGAAGAATGAGGAAACCTGGAAGTTTATGTAGTTGCTCAATGAACTGGGATTGCTTCGGTAACTGTAACACTGGAGTTCCATTATATATTATTCCTCGCAAATCCTCACAGGTGGATATTGCAGCCCATGATTGAGTTGTGCCGCGTATTTTTCCATAAAACTGACAACGTTTAAGTGTAGTGGTATTAATGCATTTTTTACCTGGAGTGTGTTTCTCATAAAAAGTGTGGGGTATGAAAGCGGTGTTTAAATGGAAATCCACTATGTAGATATGATGTAATTGGTACACCAGGTCAAAAGTAGTTAGATAGGGATAGTAGTGTTTAGATTATTGAAACATAGGTTTTGCGTCATCACTGTCTTACGGTGTGAAATGCGGAACATAATAAAGCTAAGGCACAACAAACGGACAAAAAGCTAAATGTAATAACGGTATGGCTCATTATAATGTCAACGTATAACGGTAGGAAAGTCAAAATTAACCCTTACCAAGTGCATGTAGGAAGTAGTATCTGCACCATTAGCCTCCTGTAATATTTATTGACTGGCAATTGCGTTAGCGTTGATTCTGAGGGAGTGCTAGGAAAAAACAAAATACCAATAAAAGTGATACCAAAACGTTGAAAAAAAATAAGAAGGGAAATTATTAGGTACAGCATACAGAAAATAAATACTTCAGGAAATGTTTTACTTTAGGCCGACGCATCGGGAGACGCGTAGGGGAGATGCATTTTGTAATTTTGATTGTTTTATAATAAACAATGATAAGACACGAAAGTAAACCTAACTATTCCAAAGGTCAATGACAGACTAAAACATGCTTTAGAAATACGGCGTTTGAAATGCGGCGAGAAAAAAACAAGTATTCCTACTAAATTTGACAGGGGCTCTAATACCCCATCGTAGTGATATGACTATGCTGCAGCTAACATTATTATTTTTTATTGTTATTATTATTGACTGCATAATTCGTAATATTTTCTACGGTTGCGCGATCTTAAAATTAAGAATATAATATGTATAGTAGATGTATGTATATAACAAAGTAGATCTAGGCTAATTACACCATCATAGTGGTAGGAGATCGTCATCAGATGAGCCTAGGGTAAATGTGTTAGAATTAATTATGGTGCTAAGGGAACTGTGTATAGCAGCAATATGAATACATAAATGTCATACATGATTTTAATTTCTCCTGTAGGGTAAATAACAGGGGTATAAGCGAGATACATGCACTAGCATTTCCTTCGTCTTAGGACCAGTTGTTTGTCTCACTCTATAATTTACAGGTGACGTCTGCTGTACTACTACATAGGGTCCTTGGAATCGATGCAAAAGTTTGGTGATTTTACCCTTCTTTCGAAACGGTGTGAAAATTTTACCAATTGGCCAGGGGTGAATTTGAGTGCACGCCTTTTTCTGTCAAAAGTTCGTTTATCTTTAGCCTGTCTACGCGCAATGTTATTCTTGGCAAGTTCGCGCGCCTGATGGATCCGGATTTGAGTTCCTTTCACGAAAATATTGTCAGTTGTGTGTTTCAATTCGACCTCCCCGGGTAACGTTGGGTTACGACCATAGATCAAGTAAAATGGTGACATTCCTGTCGATTCCTGTCGACTGGTGTTGTATGTAAACCTACGTGCGGAACCGCAACATCCCAATCATCCTGATTTGTTGAAGTGTAATTTGAGATCATATTAACGATTGTTTGGTTAGCTCTTTCACATAAACCATTACAGGACGGACGATAGGCCGCTGTTAACATAGATTTAACACCCACAGATGCTAGCAAATGTCGAGTAACCTCGCTGAGGAATACTGAACCTCGATCCGATAGTAGTATAGCAGGGGCTCCATGCCGGCATATTATATTTTCCAAACCAAATTGGGCCACGTGTTCACTGGAACCCCTTGGGATCGCCTTTACTTCCACCCATCTACTTGCAAAATCGGTCCCGGCTATTAACATACTATTACCCAATTTGGATTTCCGGAGCGGTCCGACCAAATCTATGCCCCACCGTTCGCCTATCCGATTAACTGGGATGGGCTGAAGAAATCCCGCTGGCTTAATATCTTTGGGACCTTTTCGGGACTGACAACTGGGGCAACCTTTGACATACCTTTCAATGCCTTTCCGCGTCTCTATCGAGTAATACCGGGCATTAATTTTAGTGAAGGTCTTTGTGAACCCCAAAGTGGGTCATCATGATAGGAGAATAAAATCTCCTGTTTCAAGGATTCTGGGATTACTAATAAGTGCAGTGGTCCCGTCGCTCCCGCGTTCTTTCGGTGAAGTATCCCTGATTTCAAGATATATGAAGCGGCTTGTCGCCGTACTTTGGGGGCCCTGCATCCGGGTCTTCCAATGTCTGGATTATGGGTTCCAACTGAGGATCATCCCGTTGCTCTCGCGCTACGTCTATCGGGGATAGCAGGCAAATTATTAGGTCATCCATTTGTTTGACTACTGATGGTTTGGGCTCATCTACGGGATACCGTGATAGCACATCAGCGTCTAAATGTTTTGCACCACATTTATAAAGAATGGTGTATTGATATTCCTTTAACTTCAAACCCCATCTCACCAACCCACCCGTAACGTCCTTTAAATTCCGCAGGTAGCATAGCACATGATGGTCGCTAACAATGTTTATAGGGTAACCATATATATAGGATCTAAAATGCATTAGACCATAAACTATGGCTAGCAATTCCAAATCGGAGATACTATAATTCTTTTCGTGTTTGTTTAACGACCTGGAACAATAGGCTATGAGATAAAACTCTCCATTTATCCGTTGTAACAAAGCACTGCATATTCCCACTTTACTGGCGTCGGTGTGGAGTTCATTATAAGCTCCAGGGTGATAATGAACTAACACGGGTGCTGTTGTTAATAGGCGCTTCAATGCATCAAAAGATTTCTGATGCTCTTGCGACCATTCAAAATTCTGGTTTTTCCGCGTGATGTCGTACAGTTATTGAGAAATAGCTGCAAAATTCATAACGAACCTCTTCCATATTATTCAACAACTCTGAAAATGTCGACGAGAACACCACTATATCGTCAAGATATACCAAGGCTTCTTTGTATTTCAGCCTCCTAGCAGTTCACTAGCTGCTTTGGAAGAGAACCTAGGGGCATTCACGAGTCCAAATGACATAGGGTGAATTCTAGTTGAGAATCTGAAGTGACGAAAGAACTATATTTTCTAGATTCTTCCGCAATGGGGACTTGAAAGTACGCGCTCAACAGGTCCAAGGTACAATACCAGAGCGACTTCCCTAAATAACTTAATAAGTCGTCGATCAATGGTAAAGGATAAGAAGAGGTGACTGTCACAGCATTCAACTTACGGTAGTCCATAAAAAACGAAAGGAATTATCCTTCTTTTTAACTAAAACAACTGGAGTGGCCCATGGGCTATTGAATTCTCTAAAGATCCCAGCCTGCTGCATTTCCCTCAACTGGGACTTCAAGTAGTTATTTAGCTACTTTAATTTAACTGTCCCACGTGAGGGAGGCAATTTGAGAAGGTGTTATGTTACGTATTTTAACTGCCCCACGTATGGGCGCCAACTTGAAGAAGGTATTGGTTTACGTAATATATTTTACGTAAATTATTATTAAGCTTCATGCATTGGAAGCCTACTTGAAGAAGTATTGTTCTTGGAGTTTACTTTGTTTAAGAAGTTTGCAACACGCTTCGGGCGTCGGTGTGAATTTGCTGATTACGTAATAGTTATGTTATTACGCAATATGCTGCTACGTATGAGAAGCTGATTTAAAGATGTGTTTTTGTTGTTACACTCCAAGTTTTACACTATAACATTTAACTTTGTTATTAAAACTGCTTCTATATATTATTTATGTTTGAATTTGCCTCGACTGCGTCAGTAATGTTTGTAGAGTCATGTATTTCTTAGGCAGGGTGCGGTACGACAATAATTGTAGACATACACAGAATTTAAGTTTTTAAATTCACTTGTTTTATTAATCCTTGCACATTTTAATAAAGCACTACACCTTTTAAGAGCTCTGAGATTCTTTAATACTTTCACTTAGCTAACGCATAGACATATTTTACGATTCACACGTAGTATTTCTGTAGAGAATACATATTCCATCTGTTCACTACCAATGTTTGCTAGCAACTGAAACATTATTTCAACCGTTAAACCTGTAAGCTTCGGTATTTCGAGTCTCTGATTGGCTAATTCTAGTCCAATAGAATATCTGCATTTTACTTAAACCTTTTCTTTGCTGTTGATTGGTTAATTTTAAAATGTTACTGAATTTTACATTATCGTTGCTCTAATCATGACTAGTAACATTCAAACTCTTAAACTCATTATTGCTACAAGGTTACCTCATTATTACCTCATTGTTAGCAACTTAAAACTTATTATTCCCACAGCTCTTGCATTATTAGACTATGTAATGTATTCACATAACATTATTAAAACATGCTTACAATAAAAATAAGCATCTGCAATGACTGTCACATACAATTCAGATAATTATTACATACATATTTTTATTGAATTTACTTATTATAAAATACAATTAAAATTATTCAGGTATTCTTCCGCAACGGGGACTTGAAAATACGCGCTGAACAGGTCCAATGTACAATACCAGCGTGACTTCCCTAAATAACTTAATAAGTCGTCGATCAATGGTAAAGAATAAGAAGAGGTGACTGTCACAGCATTCAACTAACGGTAGTCCATAAAAAACGAAAGGAATTATGGAATTATCCTTCTTTGTAACTAAAACAACTGGAGTGGCCCATGGGCTATTGGATTCTCTAATGATCCCAGCCAGCTGCATTTCCCTCACCTGGGACTGAATGACCTCCCGTTGAGCCTGAGAGACTCTGTAAGGCCTTTAGCTTATGGGGGTCTCATCTGTAACCTCAATTTGAAATTCCCTAATGTCAGTAGAGCCTAACTCATATAACTGTGTGGCAAAGACATTGCGGTACTGTCTTAATAAGGAATGCAATTGCAAACGTTGTTCTGGCGTAAGTTGTGAATTAAGATTGAACTTTGCAACATGAAAATCAATTGGGTTCGAATCTTCAACCAACCAGTTTTTTGACTATACTAAGGCTACCTCATAAGCGGTAGCAAGGTTGGTACCACCAAAAATTGCTTTCGGTTCCGCCGTATTATTACGTACGGGAATAATACACTCTTGTTTAGCCATGCAAAATAATGGTGTGATGTCGATATTCTTTTGCATCAGTCTGGCACTAGGTTCTAAGAGGGCTCTACCCATCCTACTTGGTGGGAGATAAGCCTTAACATTCAATGATGTAAAAGCAGGTATTCGAATATCTTGAGCGCAAGAAACCTTATATTCCTTGTCTTCGTCATCATCTGGTTCGATGGTTATCTGCGCTAGTGGACAATATACCTTTTCATTGCACTGAAGGGTAGTTTTAAGGCCATCGGGAAGGTAGAGTGTAATCGAAAAGGAAGCTAAGTCAATTATGGCTTTATAGCGGTTTAGGAAATCCATCCCTAACAAAAGATAGTGCCCAAATTCTTTGACTACTAAGACGTCTTCTGAAAAATTCATTCCACCAATTTGAAAAGAAAGTTTGGTAGCATATCTGACGTCTAATAAATTATTGTTTGCCTACGCAACGTCAAACTCTCGGGAGTGGAATAAGTGGAGGTGGACACAAAATTTTCATGAACTATACTAACAGTGCTACCCGTGTCGAACAAGACATCAACAGGCGCGTTGTTGATCAAAATTCCCCTCATTGTAAGTTTATTTACCCGTTGAATAAGCGACGTCGTGAGTTCCTGAGTATGAGTAAAATGCGTGCCACGGGGTTTATGCCCGTGACGTTCCTGGTCCGTATAAAACAAGTGGGGCGTCCATCCCGTGTACGGCCGTCAACATTTGACCCTCGCCACGATCCACGGGTCTGACAGCTAGCCCCACCTCTTGGAATAAAATTGCCTGATGAAACAGAATTTCCACGGGTGCCCTTGGCACCACGGTTACCGTCACGTCCTTGAGGGCTACGAACTTCCTGGGTTAATCTCTCTACCAGGTCCACCGGGACTGCATTACGTACGATGGACACTGGAGTAGAACGGGGTGCCTGCAGAAGGTCTACCCATAGACCAGCAAAGTATCGGGCCGCTTCTATACGGCGTACAAAATTGGTTAAATCACTGACTGTCTGGGGGTCCGCTGGGAGGACCTGCTCCAGAAGTGATGGTTTTAATCCTCGCATTATGTGACGTATGCGCTCAAATTCTACCATTCCAGGACTTACCTGGTCGCATAGTACGAGGATATCGTATATGTATTGCTCCGTTGGTTCGTTTAAGTCTTGCACCCGTTGGCGCAGTCGGCACTCCAGAACATCTTCGTGCGCTGCTGGCACGAATGCAGCCTGTAAAGCAGCTTTTAACTCAGTCCCCCCATGCAGCAAAGGTTTTGCACTAGTTAGCCGCTGCCTCCCTGAGGTAGCACGGCAAATACTGCTTTTTGCAGTGTTCGTCCCAACCTTTCGCTGCCGCAATGGTCTCAAAATTGTATAGGTACGTGGAGACGTCTTGTCCTGGCTTGCCTTCAAAGAACCTTGGATCTATTAACGGGCGAGCAAAAGGTTCTGAAGGAGTGAGAACTGGTTTCTTATTTGTGTGCTCAAGGGTTGAAGGGCCCGCCTGAGTGCTCGCATTGTCCATGGTAATATTTTCTGAGGTGTTAGAACTGGATTTTGTTGAAAGTGCGGATGGCAGAGAATCAATATTAGTTAAATCACCTACACTGAGGCTTCTCTGTGTAACCGGGAAGTAACGCACATGTTTTAGCCCTTGAAACGTAGGCTACTTCTGTTACGAATTTTAGAAATAGGCTTATATAAATCGGCAAGATCAGACGAAATTTCTTGAACATCTGTTACAGCGAGATCATATGTTTCCGCATTGCTGTCTAAAGAGTCCCTGACAATGGTATTCCCTGACAATGTTACGAATTTCAGCACTGCCGGGACTGTCATTCGGGTACTGTGCTAACAAATCCCTATATTTAAAACAAACGAGGATTATAATACGAGCACCAGCTGGGAGCCTGTATAATCCCTGTTATACGGAGGATTAGATAACAGAGACACCCTAGCGTCATGCAACATAAAAAAAGAAGAGCAATTGTCACTATATCCCATCTCATAGTTAATCCTGGATAGTACAACAGATAGATATACAAGAAAAAGATATTAGCCTAATACGGACCACACAAGGGCCAACAGAGTGAGGTGGGAAATCGAAACAAACCTCTCGTTTTTTGGAGAAGCTCTAGCCTCCACCATATGTCGCAACCTTAGGGGTTGTGACTGGGGAACGTAGCTTAGAGGTGAAGATAGATGGTAGAACAAATAACTCGCAATGCTTCCTGGTGGCCCATTTTATTGTATTAACTAGAACAGAACTGTTCAGTTCCCAGCTTTGGGTCTTGAAGTGACCAGTTATGTATTTAACAAATCCAGTCCTGAAGGGACTTAACATTCAGACTTGAAATGACTGAAAGCTCAACACACCTAACATATAATGATGTGGTCTTTAAATATTACATAAAATATTGTGAGTTCCACTAATTGATTCTTACCTTGGAGAGTTGTCAGGTATCTTGTTGCAGGTCCAGCAGCATGGACTGCTGATGATTTCAGAATGAGAACGACCCCCCAGCAACGGTCTGCAGCTCCTTATAAAGAAAGTCACTGCCTAGGGGGTCTCAACAATCATGCCATGAGCATTACCAAGTATGGTGTGCCGCCATCCTGAAAGCGCGTGGGCTCAGGATTTCCTAAGGATCATGTGATCCATCGGGTGATGTGCAGAAAGGCACGTATTCCTAAGGAAATGATGGCATGGTGAAATCCCTTAGAAATGTCAAGGGAAGTGGCAGACCACGGTTTCCTGTTATTAGTTAGCTTCAACCACAATCCCAAGTCAAGAAAGATAATGAATTATAAAAATGACCAAATGTGTAAAAATGTAAGAGTTTGCCCAATATAGTAAAGTATCAAATCCGTGACAAATTATCTTGCTACCTGCAACTGTATGCGTGACAATATGACGGCCTGCAACATTTTCTGGTCATTTAAATGATTTGCAAGCGCGACTGAAGAAAAGAGTTCCCATTGCGCTATTTGTCCTCTGTTATGCTCATCGACTTAATCTAGTTTTATCGCAGTCAGTGCAATTCATAAAGGAATGTAAAACACTTTTTAATATATCCAATGGCTTTTGTTTATTTTTTCTCATTCAACAAAGTGTGTAAATGTACTGAATGCATCGGAAGTCAAGACGAGGTTTCCATGGGTGTCAGTTGCGCGTTGGAATTACAACTCTATGATTGTGACTACTGTGCATGAAAATAAGGCAGAACTGATCTCATTTTTTGAGCATATTGCTGATGGCCCGGATTCCTGGAATAGTGACGCCTTTATTTGTGCCAGAGGATATTTGGCATCATTGAAGGATTTCACCTTTTCTTTTCCGTTGGGAATTTTCAGTCATATGTTTGCTCTCACTGATACATTATTCAATATTCTCCAGACAAAGACTTTTGATGTAAATTATTGCATTACAAAAGTGAAAGAGATCACTTCTTTCATTCAAAAGTCTCAAACCAATTTTGGTAATATATATGCAACACTAGACGAAAGTAACACGAATGAGAATGAAGTCTACAAAGCGATGTCAGGACGGTGAATTAGACGATCCCATAATGAAATATTTGCGTATTTACAACGAGATAATTGACACCATGGTTAGCCAAATGGGAAAACAGGTTTTGTGATTTAGATGAACTGAAATTAGTTGAGCTACTTGATTCGAAAATGTTTGAAACTTTCAAAACAAAATTTCCTGAAATTTTGTTTATATCTCTATAATAAGACTATAAAAATTGTTTCATTTCGAAAATTGGCGAAGTGAATTAGTGGCTGTTTATAGGTGATCAGACTTTTCAGGCAGGTCAGTGACTGAGATTGTAAAATTTTTGAAAGACACCGAGTTAAGAGAACAAGCATTTCTAGAAGTTTATAAATTAGTTGCCTCATAACTACAATTCCAGTGAGTACATCTACAGTAGAACGTACGTTTTTCTGTTTAAAACGCCTAAAAAGTTACGTACGGAACACTCACTGCGAAGACAGGCTTTCCCAAATTTCATTGTGAATAATCGAAGCCTTTCTACTGCACAAAAGTCAAAGTCAAAGACGTTTTTATGATCGTGTCATAGAAACATTTGCCCGAAAAGGAGGGATAAGAATTCCGTTGATGTACGGATGAGGATGGTAAGCTTTATTTTAGTTCTAATACGTATTACCTATAATAACATAGTTTTCATATTTTTCTCCTATGTGATTTGATAAATAGTGTTGTGACTGGCCTTGTAGCTCAGTCGGTAGAGCATCTGCCTGCTGTTCGAGGTGTCCCGGGCTCGATTCCGGGTTAGTGGGTGGGAATTTTTCTTTAGCCAAGATTATTCCCTATTCTCTCCAGAGTGTGGAAGTATGAATGAGAGTGTAAATGTGTGCGTGTGATCTGATGAATAAAACCCAAAGTTTACCAGAAATCCAACGACAAGTGAATACGCGTTAACACCATCGCCTACGGGCAATAATATGTTCCAAAGGAAAGGCCGCGATAAGACCATTGTAGTTAAATGGAACTTAAAAATAAAAAAGTTCCATTACTGCTGGTCCCCCTGAAAAAATATCAGCGCATGCCACTGTCTGTATCCGTCAATAGGCCCGCCATCTTGGATAAGATAATAGCGGTTTTGGGAGTGAAGAGAGTGAAGGGGCCCCTCACCTTCTTTGCACTTAAAAATTGAAGAATAATTGCACTCAATATTTATTTAAAAATTCTCAGTTGTTTCCACAGCCTGGGCTGCTGCAAATGTTTTTCTCGGTAGTCCGCACTTCTTCACAAGACTATTTTTTTATTTGTGGACGCTCCTTAAATGCTGTGGTCCTTAGCGTCCTATTCTATATTGGGCGTGAAAGATCGGTAATTTTGCTCAGAGACTCCTTTATCAGGCTTGAGGTTCTTTTACGTGCCGTAAAACTATGACACGGGACCACCGGCTTTACTTTCCTTCCGAAGGAAGCCATGCTAAGGATTCTTACGCCCGAAAAAATCCATCGCCCTCCGCCGGGCGATAAAAAATCTAAAAAATTAAATTCATAATAGTAACCTTTTTTTTGCTATTGAAGTTGATGATAGCACTGATATAAGTAAAACATTTACCATGTTCTATCATAAGATGTGTGAATTTTGAAGGAAATGTTTTTTAGCGTTTTCTAGGGTTCTATGATGTTGTGCTGATGTAACATCAGAGACTTTGTCTAATCTTCTGGAGGGGATTTTGTCTGAGTTTTCATACAAGAATAAATTAGTGGCTCAACGTTATGATAGAGCAGGTGTAATGACAGGTCAGTTAAATGGCCTTTAGCAGAAAATTGAAGACAAAGTACTTCAATCTGTTTTTGCGCATTGTTTAGCTCATCGACTAAGCTTGGTGCTTCAACAAACTTTAGATTGTATTTCTGAATGTCGTATATTTTTGCAAGTATCAGTAGGAATCCTTCATTTTTCCACCATTCATAAAATAGAACACGGTATTAAGATTCATTTTCAGCTAAACATATTCCAACCTTAACAGAAACTCTGTGGTGTTCTGACTCAAAACTACTCATTGTAATTGTAGACTAGGTTACATTAGATTAAGATGCGTTCTGTAGGTTCCTTGATGGCCAAAAGGCCTTGAACATAGACTATGTCAAAAGGTTTTATATTTCCATTGTATTGAACTTAACAAAACTTGGCTTTTACAACCTGTGTCACTGCATAAGGCATTACATCCTTACTTGCATGCAAAAAGTGTCAGGATTTTACAAAATTGTCAATTATGTACAATAAACTTATTCTTTTTGTACACATAAAATGTACATATTTTAAGTTATGATTTTAAAATGTAAACAGTAAGCATCAAATTTCTATTACATTAAAAGTTGTCACGTCTACTGAATACAAACTTTCCTCCATTCAATGCTTAAACATTTGCTTATATGCAAAGGGTGCCGGAATTTTAAGATATACATTTACAAAATATTAAATATGTACAACAAAACAATTTTGCATATAAAATACATATATATATATATATAAAGTGCGCAATGTTTCAGATTATTGTGCTAAAATATACAATAAATATCAAATTGCTACTACTTTAAAAGTTAGCATGGTTAGGTACTAAGTATAAAATGCACTTCGCTTAGCCTTTACAGCCTGTGTCACTCCTCAATATTTACATCTTTACTTATATGAAAGGATGGTCAAAATTCAGCATTACGATAAAATATCAAATGTATATTAAATATATTAAAGGTATTTCTTATTTGGCTGAATACAGTAACGTATCATTATAGGAACATGTAGTGTATTAAAACTTAATTGTCAACAGGCTAAGTTGTGGTTTAAATATTCTTCTAGAGAGTAACAAGATTTATCACAGAGGTACTCCTTTAGGGAGGCTTTAAAAGTTTGAAATTGCTAATTTTTCCTTCATATTACTGGGGAGAGCATTATATATCTTAATTGCTTCATAGTAAACGCCTTTTCTGGAAGCAAGATAGCTTTGCATTTGGACGATGGATATTTCCCTTTTGCCTAGTGTTAAAGTTATGTACTTCCATGTTTGTAATAAAGTTATGTCGATTATTTGCATAAATTTTTAAGATGGAGAATATATGAACACAAGGTAAGGTTAGCATACCTACTTTCTGAAATAGCTCTTTGTATGCCTGTCTGTTGTGAGTGTTGAAAATTATTCGTATAACCTTCTTTTGTATTAGAAATATGCGTTTACTATCCACTGAATTGTCCCAGTAAATTATTCCGTATTCCATGATAGAATTAAAATAAGCAAAGTAAACCAACTGAAGTGTATCAATTGAATGAAAGTTTACCAGAGTTCGAATGGCATAACATGATGCATTAAGTTTAGGTGTGTGGTGGTTAATATGTGACCTTCAATCTATGCGCTTGTCTACTAAAATACCTAGAAATTTGACTTCCTTAGGTTGTTCCAATAATGAATCATTAATTCGTATTTCTACTTGGATTTGTGGTGAGTGGTTAGTTAAGAATTTGACTACTTGGTTTTTCGAGATTCACTGAAAGTTTGTTTGCTTTTTACCAGTCTGACATGCAATTTAGGACATAATTTAATTTTATAACACACTCATTTAGGTGTTTACTTGTTACTAGAAGACCAGTAAAAATTAAAACAAGTATTTAAGAATATTATGAATGACAAGCAATTTGATAAAAGATCAATTCAACTCAGTAAGGGATTTTTGAACGGAATGAATAGCTTCGAATTTACTCTTCTAGTTGTAGTGTTCCATGACGTTTTTCTTTGACAAGCATTCTTTTTGAAGTTTTGCAGAAGAGATCACTGGACATTGCTTATTGCATTTCAATTCAAAATTACGCTAAAGATTTTCCTTCTTCAGCTCTTGAAAACTTACGAAGATGTTATACAAATATGTTTCAAATAATTGATCATTTATAGAATGAACTGCGTCTTTTGTATGCTGATGAGGTGTATAGGTCTGTTACGACAGTAGAGTATTTTAAATCGTGCCAGGAAAATAAGGATGTATTTGAGGAGTCATGCAAACTACTTGCTTTAGCTTTAACAATTCCATCCACAAGTGCATCAGTGGAAAGAGGTTTTTCGTTTTTGAAAAGAATTAAAGGTCACTAGAAACACTATATCACAAGGCAAACTCACATAATTAGCGAACATCTCCATCCAGAAGGAACTTTTGTGTAAATTTATAAGGATTTGGCCACTTTATGAGGACAATACGAATAAGTTTACTGCTCTTAAAAACCAAGGATTGACTTAATATACAAGAAATAAAATAGGTGAGTCTCGCATGATAATTATTATTGAGCTAAATTATTATGTTCATATTTGACTATCATTGTTTATTAAAGTCTGCAGCTCTTCAATGCGAAATGACGACAGGGTGTAGCCGTAGAATCTGCCCATCTAAAACTTGAATGATCTATACTCGCGCATAGAACTCTCCTACTAAATCAACTCCTCATTACTTCATTCCGCTACATATTGAATTTCATCGACTCTATAGCCTTATTGACGTATACGGAATTTTGTCCGGAATGTGTGTGTTTATGTTATTATTTTTGTAAATGATATTAATTTCAATGAACCATTCCCTACCAGTCTATTGATTTAAACAGTGGCTCTCAGGTACTGTAAGAGCAATTTTTTCGCTTAAATTAGACTATTTACAAAATTAAAGTTTGCACTGCCACTTATTGCCGCTTCTCTCTCTTGCAGCCGTTTATTGACACAAATAAATAATCGTACACATATCTTCCTATGAGCTTCAAATTATGGATGTATATTCAGTTGACTGTGCTTCCCGAGGTCGCGGGTTCAAACCCGGCGGAGGGCGATGGATTTTTTTCGGGCGTAAAAAGCATGGCTTCCTTCGGAAGGGAAGTAAAGTCGGTGGTCTCGTGTTGCAGATTTAGGCACTTAAAAGAACCTCAAGCCTGATAAAGTGGTCTCTGAGCAAAATTACCGGTCTTTCACACCCAATGTGGAATGGGACGCTAAGAACCATAACAGTTAAATAGAGTCATTAATAAAACTGAAGTTATTTATTTTGTATATTCAGTTATATACAAATCAGTTTCAGTCTTTATAAGTTTGAGAACAATAGTTTAGCGATATTAATATTAACTTTGCG
Source organism: Deroplatys truncata (assembly GCA_030765065.1). Taxonomy (NCBI): domain Eukaryota; kingdom Metazoa; phylum Arthropoda; class Insecta; order Mantodea; family Mantidae; genus Deroplatys; species Deroplatys truncata. The sequence continues at coordinate 498,012,222 of CM060990.1, read as the reverse complement.
GGGCCGATGGCAAAAGTTCTGTGCATCGTAAGTATTCGGATTTCTTCGGAGACCCGAAGCCTCGAAACCATAGGACGGCAGCATTTGTAACTTCCAGTTTGGTTGGCTACCTTGCACTGCAGCCAGACACAAGCGCTTGCACATAGCTCTCCCGAAGTTGCCCGACGAAGTTCGAGCGAATGCCGAAAATGAACGAAAGCGAACGATCTTAAGGGAGCATTCCAGTTCAAGGGGGAAGGTAGTCCATTCCGGCACATTTTGCTCCCATTGCCTGTGGTCAAATACCTAACGTGGGATGTTGGCACGCGCATTTCGACTGGCAATTGAAAGTGAATACATAAAGCCATGCGTTTCAAAGCAGGAATTTGTACATACATAGTACAAATCGGTTAAGTTCAGTACCTTCCAAAGATGCGACACAAAGATTTTCAAGAAAATTCCCCACCCAAAATAACCGTTTACACGGAAGAATTCTCGAATTTTTTTTCTGAAAAATGACTCAAACGATTTTGATTAAAATGCCATTGTATTCAAGATATTTACATGAAAAATAAAATGTTTATTTTTAATTTTCTGGGTATAGCTTGTGAAGTCCTCTTCATTTGGAAGGAATTTTGTATAATCTTGTGTAACTGGTAAATTTAAGCAACAGAGGAAAATGGAAAATGCACATGCACAGATTCTGCTGTCCTGTGGAATATGTGTAAACATATTCATTTAGTATGCCAAGCATATAAGCCTGTACTTGCATGCCCCCAAAATAAGGAGCCTGAAATAAATACTGAAGCGCATCTACCCACTGAAAATGCAGAATTTCTTGCCAAGGAGCTGTCAACAAGGAGGAAAGTAGATGACTTAGAGTTGAGGAAGAAATGTGAAGCAGAAAGGCTAATGAAAATTATAGATGGCATAAAAACAGAAGCTGGGCTTTTTGCCTTACAGAAATGGGTCGCTCCTCTTGAGATAGTGGTGAAAAATGCAGAACAAACACAAGAACATACAACAGATTTCATTTACCAAGCTGGAACTTTAAAAGAGCCAGCTAACAAGAAGATATGTCCACAGAAAAACATCATGTTTTACTCTACAAAAAAGAAAACTATGAAATTATCTTCACGTTTTAAAAAGCCCAATCATGAAGAATGTAACCAGTTAGCGGTACAGCTCAGTAGTGGATTTGCACCAATCACTGAGTAGCTAGAGAAGGGTAGTGCCAAGATTTTTCTGGTGTGCTGAATTTGTTCTGCTGCTTTTCTGATTGTACATGACTAGTCTTCTGCTGCTGGTCTATGCAGAGTTATCACATGGACGCAACTGTAACTGAAATTCCTTTCTTCCGTTTCCAAATGGTGATAATGAAGTAGTCCAGAGAGTATAGGGTTGCCATTTCAGCTTTTGTGTGCTACTTCACCTAGTTGAGTTGCATAAGTTTGTATAATGCTTGTTTTAACACATGTAGAAGCAAAGTGCAATAATTCCTTGGTTGTCTGTCGACTTGTAGTTGAACACACATGGTGAGGAAGCAGAGGAAATTATACTCCTCCCCATTCCTGACATGTCTTTTGTGATATTGTCATCTTGCTACAGTGCCAGTCTCTACAGACATAGCAGGTTTGATATTGGACTTTAAATACTTAAGCTACCATGTAAATACTATTGCTCGATAGAAAGTAGTAGGAATACCGGTAGCACACAGTGATTGTATAATCGTTAGTCAATGGGATAGATGGATCTGTTGCATCCCAGTTTTATATGTTACAATGTTTTATGTATATGCAAACTCCACCATCTTCTAAATGTTTTCTTGTACAGAGTGAAAGGTATTGCTTGAACTGTAATAAAATGGCTAATAGACACAGGTACAAGGAACATCACTATGTTTCATTTTTGTAGGTTTAATAACAAAAATTGTATTGGACATATTTGCACTACTCACATAGAATCCGTGATTAACGTACGGTTCAAGCAGTACCTTTCACCCTGTATACTGTCCTCCCAAATAACACCCATGCAGTAATAATGAGAATTTCTGGTTTCAAGTGATGTCTTTTTCAAACATGTCTTCAAGGTAATAGAAATTACACGGGAAATTGAAATTTAAGCATAACATAAGTATAAAGTTATAATTTCGAGCTTATTCAAAGTGAATTGATCATCATAATAGTATCAACCTCATGTAAGCACTTTATGTAGGGCAGATTGCATGTGATGGTGATTAACACTTATTTGCTATTGTTGTCCTACTGTAATGCTTGTTGAGAAGTTTACTGTTGAAATGGTGATGGTTTACAAATTTTTCTCTCTTAGATAATGCATGATGGGGAGGGGAGCATCCCCCCCAAAGGCTGTTCTTGGCGTTGGGTATATTCCTACTTACTCTGCATACTTCATAATCGTATGATGTGATCAATGTCCCTGAGCATTGCTCACAGTGGAGCCAAATGAACAAACACAAACAAACATCACTGTATGGGCTAAATTTGTTTTTTTCCCCTATGACCTGTCAATAAATTTAAGGTTCCCATGTGCTGTAGGACCTCTACTGTGTTATATCAAATGTTATATATAGAACCTTTCCCAGGAAAAGGAATCAAAGTGTATTTTCTATTCAATAACTGTAAGTTTTATTAACTAGAACTGGCTTTGTGTATGCATAAGTGACTAAGTGCAATTACAATTACCTATAAGATCATTCCAATAGATTGTAATAACAGACAATTCAAGAGGTTAGAATTTAATGGACATTTTAATTGGTTACGCCATTCAAATGTATATTAATGTAGGCACATGTTCCTTAAAATACCATACAAATGTATTATACAGTATCATTAAATATGAATGTGAATGCAATGTCTCTGTGTTTAACCATATCAATAACCACCCTTCATAATTGTCAATCACTTTAACATGTAATTTAGTGTGCCAGTATTAATTGTTTTTTCATATGTTGACTGCAGAAAGAATGTAACAGCACATGCTGGTTTATAAATTTGGGTGGCTGGATGAGACACTCGTTCATTAGTATCGCTCTCTGGGCAAAGTTGCTATAGTTATGGCTCGTCGAACTGGCTTAAATTAGCCAAAGAAAAGCGAATAATTTACCTTGTGAGTGAGTTTAGAAGTAGATGTGGCCTCTTCAATAGCTTGTGTCCACCTACCCACCCTTCGCCGGTGCTTTATTTATACAGATGAATCGCGTACGAAACAAAACAAACGTAGGCATTTTTTCGTTGAAGAAGAGGTATAGTGGGAACTGCCAACATAAATGAAAATCCACCAGAAATGCGATGCGCAGTTGTTAGTAGTGTTTTTTCTTCTTCTTGTTTTTCTTCGTGTGTTATTCCCGCTGAGAAAACGTAACGCATTCAAAGACTGTCTGCACCGTGCACTAATTGAAAGCAGCAAAAGAATATGCACCAAAGTTTTAAGTTTGTAATAGTTTTTGTCAAATTATATTTTATTAAGAGGTCATTTCGATTGTAATAACAGTGTAATAAAGAAGTTGCTTTACCGTAACAGTGGTAGATAGTTAACGCAAGCTTACATAAAAATAACCCTAACCTAAGGCTAATCTTCCCTGAATTCAGAAACGTATGCTTATATAAAAACCAGTAATCCTAACCTAACCTATCGTGAACCAGAAACGTAAAGTTAGGAACGCGGTTTCATGTAACCACTGATAACTAATTCAAACAAGGTTATATAAAAAAAACTAAACCTAACCTAACCTCCCGTGAACCAGGAGCGTAAGCTTAGGAACGCACGCTCGCGTGCTTTGATGTAACCACTGGTAACTAATTGAAACAAGCTTATATATAAAAAAACTAAACCTAACCTAACCTCCCGTGAACCAGAAGCGTAAGCTTAGGAACGCACGCTCGCGTGCTTTGATGTAACCACTGTTAACTAATTAAAACAAGCTTATAAAAAAAAACTAAACCTAACTTAACCTATAAAAGTATATCAGAAGCCTAAGCTTATATTAAAAGAAAAGTAACCTAAACTTCCGTGAATTCAGAAACGTAAGGTTATATGAATAAAAAAAACGTAACCTAAAGGTAATCTTCCGTGAATTCATAAACCTAAGGTTATATAATATCCCTCGGCTACACTCTGTGGTCGATGCTTTGGTGGCATCAATTATTCATATGTTGGCAGTATTGTGTTAGTCAAGCTTACAAGCGCTTGCAGAAAGCCACCCGAAGGTGTACGAACACCACGCTTCCAAAGCGAATGTCGCGACCTCTGCCATGCTGATTGCTGAGGCTTGAAACTAAACTAAGATGGAAGTCAGCTGATAAAATAGCAATGCCGAAAATAAAAAAATAAAGCAGAATTTTCGTATCAACGAGCAATTGTGTAAATGTAGGAGTTTATAGTGATACCTTATTTAATATTAGGCAAGCTTAGCAGCACCTGTTTTATTCTTCGTCAACTAAAGCCTCGTGTATCAGCTAAAGTTCTCAAAATTTGTTACTTTGCCTACTTTCACTCGCGACTGCTCTATGGTCTACTCTTATGGGGAAATACTACAAATAGTATCAAAATATTTAAACTTCAAAAAAGAGCACTAAGAATACTAGCGGGGATCCCAAAAACGGAAAGCTGCAGAGAATATTTCCACAGCTTGAACATTTTGACCTTACCCAGTTTGTATATGAAAGAATTGCTAATATACACCAAGAAGAATATTTCAAATTATGTCACAAATGGTGAAATTCACTCACACGATACAAGAAATAAGGACAAATTACACTCGATCACTCACAAAACCAAATTGTTTGAAACATCCTTTAAGTATAACGGCTTAAAATTATATAACTATTTACCCAGGTACTTTAAAAATATAACCTCGTCAAATAAATATAAGGTAGAATTACATAAGTTCTTTGGAAAAAATCAGTTTTACTCTTTAGACGAATATGTGGAATACTGTACGAGCAAAACTTAAATATTTACATATGTTGTGAACTCATTTGTTTCATGGGTCCTTTTTCATCTGAGGGAGCCACTTCAGCCAAGAGGATGTCTGCCTTCGAAACCATTGTAAATTGCTGTTCTCTTCAAGATTACCTTAAATGATGACATACATGGATTGACAAGAGCTTATCTACCTGCATATTGTTTTTCTTAATACAACTTGTAGATATGTTTTATTGTATATACTTGTGGACGAAACCAATAACTCTGTATGATTTCTTATGGTGAATAAATATGTATGTATGTATGTATTGAGTACCAAATAACGCGCATTCGATGTTTAAAACTGGAACATTACCTGAAAACCTAGTAAGGTAGAAGACAGGTTATGAATCGAAAGTTTAGTTGGTTTTAATGAAGAATTGAAATATATATAGCGAAAACAAGCTAACCTTAAATATAAACTATAACTTAGTATCTTAAGGTGTTAAAATGTGTTCGAATTAGGGACTGTATTTCGAAAAGTTTATTTTTATGGATTGCACACTAATATCGTAAAACGAACAAGAGAACTCGTGCTCAAAGGTTATGTCTGATACCTATTTCAATTTTGAATGTGATGTAATGATAATAGTTTGGGATCCATAGTTTGATTTTGGATGTGTATTAGTGTTGTGCTCAAACACTATTTCCTGCTGTTATACCAAATAAATAAATTAGGACATAATGCTCTTTTCATTGCAAAATAACTTAAAGCATTTCATAAACAGAAAATTCTCCATATATACTGTATATCTTTGGGAATTTTTTGTCAATCTGGGTAACTCGGTTAAGCGCTGGCCTTGGAAGCACAAATTGTTACATAAAACTTGTGTATTACCACATTATTGCTGAATGATTTCTACATATCGAAATGTCAGCTACCATATTTATGACAAAACACCCAACTTAAATTATATAAATGTATAATATATATTGCACGGCAAAATATCTGCTGAAATAGTTATTCTCTCATTTGTGAAGTCATAGTGGGAGCTGCCTTGTAAAACAACTTCTTGGTTTCATTACTTGATAGTATTGAGTAATGCTATCTCTGTTTTAAATGTTGTCTCATTCATACTTCTAATTGGGCAGCACTATGGCCTCTCACAAAAAAGCCTGGATTCAATCCTAGGGATCAGAGGTGGGATTTTGTGGTAGATAAAATGGCACTTAGGATGAATGTTGTCTGGTTTTCCCCACCATAATTCCATCAATTGCACCATCTTCATCATTGTCATCCCCCCTCCAACCAGTCTCGAATCTCTGTAAACCTGTGAAGTTAAAAGGGACATTAAAATTAAAAATACTATGGAGGACAGAGAGCAATAGTAATGAACGAGTGTCTCATCCAGCCACCCAAATTTATAAACCAGCATGTGCTGTTACATTTTTTCTGCAGTCAACATATGAAAAAACAATTAATACTGGCACACTAAACTACATGTTAAAGTGATTGACAATTATGAACGGTGGGTGTGATATGGCTAAACACAAAGAGACATTGTTCTTATTTAGAGACATTGCATTCACATTCATATTTAATAATACTGTATAAAACATTTGTATGGTATTTTAAGGAACATGTGCCTACATTAATATACATTTGAATGGCCTACCCAATTAAAATGTCCATTAAATTCTAACCTCTTGAATGCCTGTTATTACAATCTATTGGAATGATCTTATAGGTAATTGCACTTAGTCACTTATGCATACACAAAGCCAGTTCTAGTTAATAAAACTTACAGTTATTGAATAGAAAATACACTTTGATTCCTTTTGCTGGGAAAGGTTCTATATATAACATTTGGTATAACACAGTGGAGGTCCTACAGCACATGGGAACTTTAAATTTATTGACAGGTCATATGGGAAAAAAACAAATTGAGCCCATACAGTGATGTTTGTTTGTGTTTGTTCATTTGGCTCCACTGTGAGCAATGCTCAGGGAAATTGAACACATCATACAATTATGAAGTATACAGAGTAAGTAGGAATATACCCAAAGCCAAGAACAGCCTTTGGGGGGGGATGCTCCCCTCCCCATCATGCATTATCTAAGAGAGAAAAATTTGTAAACCATCACCATTTCAACAGTAAACTTCTCGACACGCATTACAGTAGGACAACAATAGCAAATAAGTGTTAATCACCATCACATGCAATCTGCCCTACATAAAGTGCTTACATGAGGTTGATACTATTATGATGATTAATTCACTTTGAATAAGCTCGAAATTATAACTTTATACTTGTTATGCTTAAATTTCAATTTCCCATGTAATTTCTATTACCTTGAAGATATGTTTGAGAAAGACATCATTTGAAACGAGAAATTCTCATTATTACTGCATGGGTATTATTTGGGAAGACAGTATACAGGGTGGAAGGTACTGCTTGAACTGTACGTTAATCATGGATTCTATATAATGATTAGTGCAAATATGTCCAATACAATTTTTGTCATTAAACCTACAAAAATGAAACATAGTGATGTTCCTTGTGCCTGTGTCTATTAGCCATTTTATTACAGTTCAAGCAATATCTTTCACCCGGTATAAGAAAACATTTAGAAAATGGTGGAGTTTGCATATACATAACACATTATAACATATAAAACTGGGATGCAACAGATCCATCTATCCCATTGACTAACAATTATACAATCACTGTGTGCTACCGGTATTCCTACTACTTTCTATCCAGCAATAATATTTACATGGTAGCTTAAGTATTTAAAGTCCAATATCAAACCTGCTATGTCTATAGAGACTGGCACTGTAGCAAGATGACAATATCACAAAAGACATGTCAGGAATGGGGAGGAGTATAATGGTTATTTTGGGTGGGGAATTTTCTTGAAAATCTTTGTGTTGCATCTTTGGAAGGTACTGAACTTAAACCGATTTGTACTATGTATGTACAAATTCATGCTTTGAAGCGCATGGCTTTATGTATTCACTTTCAATAGCCAGTCGAAATGCGCGCGCCAACGTTCCACGTTACGTATTTGACCACAGCCAATGGGAGCAAAATGTGCCGGAATGGACTACCTTCTCCCTTACTGGAAGATCGTTCCCTTTCGTTCATTTTCGGCATTCGCTCGAACTTCGTCGGGCAACTTCGGGTGGCTTTCTGCAAGGGCTAGTGGCCTGTGACATAGAGTGACATCTGCTGAGCTAGTGTTTTGCATAGAGTGACATCTGTTGGAAAGATACGACATCGTCGTCATCGCTGTGCGGGCCACAACTAGAGCAAAATGTCGATTCATTTATTTGGTATAACAGCAGGAAATAGTGTTTGAGCACAACACTAATACACATACAAAATCAAACTATGGATCCCAAACTATTATCATTACATCACATTCAAAATTGAAATAGGTATCAGACATAACCTTTGAGCGTAATTTCTCATGTTCGTTTTACGATATTCACCGTTGGTAACAACCACCTAAGCCACGCCCAGGCCGCTTGCTAGCAAACGACAACCGCTATTATACATCATAGCCTTAGTGTGAAATCCACAAAAACAAACTTTTCGAAATAGTCCCTAATTCGAACACATTTCAACACTAAATAGCACAAACACACATTTTAACACCTTAACATACTAAGTATAGTTTATATTTAAGGTTAGCTTGTTTTCGCTATATATATTTCAATTCTTCATTAAAACCAACTAACTTTCGATTCATATCCTGTCTTCTACCTTACTAGGTTTTCAGGTCATGTTCCAGTTTTAAACGTCGAATGCGCGTTATTTGGTACTCAATATTAAATAAGGTATCACTAGAAACTCCTACATTTACACAATTGCTCGTTGATACGAAAATTCAGCTTTATTTTTATATTTTCGGCATTGCTATTTTATCAGCTGACTTCCATCTTAGTTTAGTTTCAAGCCTCAGCAATCAGCATGGTAGAGGTCACAGAACAGTAAACTTAGTGCCCTTGGTTTCCACTTAGCCAATCCAACCATCACCCCTGTGGTAGAGGTGGCACTATTCGCTCTGGAAGCATACAAGCATACTGTTCGTTTACCTTCGGGAGAGCTATCTGCAAGCGCTTGTCAGTTAGAAACACAGACCTGCAAACTAGTTTAGAGAGACAGGTAGACAGACTTGTTGCCTTAAGGTTGATTGTTTGGAAGTGTAAGAATTTCCACAATTTTTGTATTTAGTATTGCAACGAGGCTTTACGAAGTAGTACATTGAATGGGCACAACTGTTTTAGAAGAATATATGTTTCGTGAATAGGAACTATGTACCGGTATATTGTAGCAATTTTTCTTATTACGTACATGGGCGTGAACAGCCAATTTGAATGGCAGCAGCGTGATGCAGTGGATGAAGTTCGTTTGAGAATGGACAAAGTAACTGCTGAAAATTGCCCTATTCAGCAACTAGAGCAACTCTATTTGCCAAGAGATGCAGTCTCGCATTTACCAGATATTAAAGATATCAACATAAATCCTGTATTTCCAAACAGAACAGCCCTCTTACATCTTCATAACATGGCATTAAGTCGATCCTTCTTTTGGAGTTATATTTTACAAGCCCGTTTTATAAGGCCTGCCATAAATGATACGTATGATCCAGGAATGATGTACTATTTTCTGTCTACTGTGGCTGATGTATCGGCAAACCCCTATATAAATGCTAGTGCAATTTACTTTGCTCCAAATTCTTCCTACACGCCATCGTATAGAGGATTTTTCAACAAAACAATGCCACGATTTGCGCCCAGAAGTTTTCGGTAAGTACTTATAATGTATAACATTTCATTTTTTAGAAAAAAATCCAAATTATACCATAATTCTCATTGTCCATATTCAACAAAGAGAACTAAGAACAGATTTGCCAAAAGTAAAATTACAACAAGAATAATCAATGCTGAACATATCAATAATTTTCAACTAGTGTTAAAAAAGGAAAAATGGGCTTCTGTCTATTCCAGCACTCGTGTAAATGACAAATTTGACAAATTCCTTAAAACAGTGCTATTAGCACTTGAAGCTATTTTTCCTAAGAAAACAATAACTTTATCACCAGTAACAAAGGCCAAACCCAGGATTACTTCAGGTATAAGGAAGTCCTGCGAAATTTGTTGTTATATTGCACAAGTAATGATTCAAACATTAAAGCACACTACAAAATATATTGTAAAATACTTAAAAGAGTAATTAATGAAGCTAAAAGAAAGTATTACTCACTGGCCATTGATGATTCCAATAATAAAATTAAAACAATGTGGAATATAATAAAAACTGAAAAGGGGAGAATTAATTCAAGTAGTAATATTACTCACATAACTACTGAAAATGAAGTGTAATTGCTCCGCCATTGTGAATGCCTTTTACACATATTTCCTTAATGTATCAAACAGCAAAATAAACAGATTTGACCCAAACCCAGCTGCACTTAAAATGCTAAAAAAGGCACATTTCAAAATTAATTGTAAATTTAAGATGGACTCCATAACACCAAGAGAAATAGAAAATGTTATTAGCTCATTGAAAATCAAAACCTCGTGGATGGGATGAGATAAGTACCAAATCAGGCTTTTTTGCAGTACTTTGGTCTTCACTGATAAACGTTAACAAAAGTAACGGCTAAGCAGCCCTTCTTATATAGTCATTTTTGATGACTTGGAAGGAATTGTTGCCGTGAATCATTGGAGTTTTATACACGCAGATCCCTCGGCTATGCTCTATTGTTGCTTCGCAGTTGCGGCCTTTGGCTGCAACTGCTACACTCCTCTCATTCTAAAAAAACATCCCTCAGCTACACTTTGAGGCTGAGGGCTCTCAATCTTGTTTTCAGCTATGTTGGGATTATAAATGTTGGCTTTGAAGAACAATGTAATGCAGGTTACCAATGTTTCCAGTGAAGACCAAAGTAATGCAGATTGGCCCCAAATTGTTAAAATATTGCATAGAAGAGTTAAGCAAGCCTTTTAGTCATATATGCAATCATTCCCTTATGTCAGGGATATTTCCAGAAAAAATGAAACGCACAATTGTTAAGCCTCTATACAAGAAAGGAGATAAAAGCCAGCTTCCAATTATAAGCCCATATTTCTTTTGACAGCCTTTTCAAAAGAAATGGAAAAAGCTGTATATAATCGGGTTATAAAATACTTGGGAGTTCAACAACATTGTCTCAGTATCCCAGTGGGATTTAGGAAAAAAATGTCAATAGAAAATGCAACATACATGCTCACTTCTGAAGTATTAACAGCCTTGGATAAAAAGGAACTACCATTAGGAATATTTTGTGACTTAGCTAAGGCATTTGACAGCATAGATCACAACCTCTTGCTGCAAGAGTTAAAAGTTTATGGTTTCAGTGATATTACCATAAAATGGTTCAGATCTTCTTAACAAATAGGATCCAGAAAACCAAAATCAATGGTTGTGATTCAGAACCAGGTGTTCTTACTAGAGGTGTCCCACAAGGTTCTATACTTGGTCCTTTGTTGTTTTCAATATCTATAAACGATCTGCCATATTATCTTAGGGAAGATTGAATAGCTGTGCTTTTTGCAGATGATACCAGTGTACTTATATCTGAAAAGTCACATTGGCAATTAAGAAATTCTGTCAAAGTGTTCGAACAGCTCAACTTTTGGTTTGAAGCTAATAAGCTTTCATTAAACTATGATAAAACCAATTTTATTTAATTTCAAATGAAGCATAAACAAGTGAGTGAATTAACAATCAGGTACAATAATTACACCATAAATAAGGTATCTGATTTAACATTTCTTGGGCTTAAAATAGATGGAGAGCTCAACCGGAGAAAACAAATAAAAATCATGCTGTCAAAACTGAGCTTGGCTTGCTTTGCCTTAAGAAACTTAAAAAATGGTGACTTACACTTATTTGTTATTGTCTTACTGTAATGCATGTTGAGATGTTTACTCTTGGAATGTGTTGATGGTTTGCAAATGTTCATTTCTTAGATAATACATGATGTGGAGAGAGAGAGGGGGGGAGAGATATGTATGTTCTTGGTGCTGGGTATATTTATTAGTTATGCTGCATATTTCATAATTGTATGACATGTTCAATGTCCTTGAGCGTTGCTCACAATGGGACCAAATGAACAAACAATAACAATAACAAATAATTGGTAATGTTGCTGCTAGCCTCTCCTTGTCCTACGTCACCGTATGCTGCCCTTAGATGTGGGATAGTGCATCTGGGTATACAGCAGTATCAGATTATGCGCAAAACCACTATACATAATAATACACTGCACTGCTTTTATTTCTTTAATACTATCATTACATAAGCAACCATGAACCTGGTGCTGTTGCTGTGGCGGTATTATTCGGTCCACCCACCCTTCCTTTTATCCAGCATTATTATATAGTGATTTCTGGCATCATTTTGAAGGAAGTGCTGCCAACATGAATCATTCGAGTTTTAGACATGCAAATCCCTTGCCTACGCCCTGTTGTTGCTCACTCCTCTCCTAAAAAACATCCTTTGGCTATGCTCTGAGGCTGAGGGCCCTCAATCCCTCGGCTACGCCTTGCGGCTTAGGGCCCTCAGTTGTATTTTCAGCTATGTTGGCAGCAGAAAGACAATGTAACCAATGTTCCCATGATGCCATGGGTGAGATGCATTCAAGGTGTCTTGTGATAGTAATATGGAACAAAAGTGACAAAATATGGCATAAATTCATGAAAATACTTGAAACATCAGGTTCATTTATATTGAAGAAAGAGTTCCAATGTTTCAAGAAACCCAGAATCAGGTTCATTGTTGTTTATTATGTGTAATGATGGTATTAAATAAAATGGGTGCAATATATATGTTGTTGCATGTGTAAGGTAATTTCGGCCATAATCCAATTAGGTATATAATCTAAAAGAAATTTGACATTATTCTGTATCCAGGTAGGAGCTATGAAATGTTAGGAAACTTACGGAACCGTGATACATGCCTTTACGAAGTGACTTATCTTTTCTGAATGTCACAGATACACATAATAATCAGTAATGTGCCAATTGCTTAACTTAAAGGGCATTTATGAAATATATTGCGAGTTTTGTTCAGTTTTCACAAGCAACATACTTTTAGCGGAACACACATCTCAAACGATGCAATCATGGTGGCATTGCTGTTGTGATTCTGCTGCCAATATTGCAGTGAAAATTAGTAGAATGTAATATGTGTTGCCAACCCCTGGAAAAGCAGCCAGCATCTGAAAGGGAAATGGATTACAAACAAAGAACCTGATGGTTGCTACTTATGTAGGGCATTAAAGCGCAAAACGTAGCCATGGGATGTTTCTTTAGAAGGTGAGGGGACAGCAGCACTTTTGGAATGAAGATGGAAAACACGCACTTACAAAGTCATCTTTATTTCTTTAGTGGTACTAATACACTTTATTTCTTTAGTGGTACTAATACAGAGAATGAATTTTAATGCACTTATTGCTTAGCATATTTCTGGTCTGAAAATTTGCGGAACTTAAAAGAACAAAGTATTGAACAAATGCAACCATTAATAATGGATATTTCACAAATGGCGGATGCCACAAAGAAAGATACTTTAAATAAATTGTGTGTTTTAAAGATATCTACATTTTTTGCATAGTGTATTTTCGTGTATCACTTAACATTTACCAGTTACACAAGATTATGCAAAATTCCTTTCAAATGAGGACTTCACAGACTATTCGCAGAAAATTCAAAATATACATTTTGTCATGTAAATGGCTTTAATATATGGTATTTTAATCAAAATCGTCAGAATCATTTTTTAGGAAATAAAAAATTTCAAAAAATGTTTCAACTAAAGGGTAGTTTGGGGTTGGGGATTTTCTTGAAAATTTTTGAGTTGCATCTTTAAAAGATACTAACCTAAATACCAGGTTTGACATTTATCTGACTTTTCGTTCTTGAGTTATGCTGTTCACAGATACACTTGCGGACCTTTTTTGTAAAGATGCTTTCTTTGGATTCAGGGGCCTCAAAACATGTATTTCCGTAGACATTTCAGTATAAAATTTTTGGGTGGAATGCAATACAATACCTTCTCTACCTACTGTGTACATGAAAGAGAAAGTATAGTAAAGAATCGAGAATTAATGGTGACATCAGTTGCATGTCATGTAATTCCTCACTGCTTATGTAATCTGGTATTCCCACAAACCTTACACAATATGCCCTTTGTCTTTTCACCTCACTTTAGCTACTTTACGTTGCTTCGCGACATTCCGTTATCCACAATTTTTTTTATCACTTTGGCACTAACTCCTTACAAGATGTCCATCGCTAAGCGGTTGTCAAGAAGGGCCCAATATTATGAATAAATTAACAACTCCTGCATACTTTGTGAAGTCAGCACACTACACAACAGAGTCTACGTATCAAAAAACACTGATTCCATAACTTTCATAAACTTTCATACCTTCTACCCGGATACAGAATAATGACCAAGAAATCTTAATGAGAATTTTTCTCTGGCTTTGCTGTTGAAAAAACAGCTCCTCATTGCAGAGCAGAATTTTCTGCACAAGTGCAAAAGTATATGATAAACGTGTAAAGCATGTGCACTCAGAAAGCTGAGTGCACCTCTGTTTGTTTGAACAATCAAGGCTATTTCTTGCATCACTTGTTTCATCATCACCACATACAGAAACTTTACAATATCTGCACTTCAACTGTTTTATGATCTTGTATGACAATAACCACTGATGTAGTGCAGTATTGGAAAAATCTTTCATTTAGTTCAGAGGTGTCGAAAACGGGACTCGCGAATCATTTTGACTCGCAGATGCCGTTCCCTCTCTGCCACATTCCATTTGCTTTTCACGTGCTGCTGGGTGATGCAGTGCATTTTGCATATTTGGTGACTCATGGAAGGAAGGTGTTTTCGCCACCCTTGGTCTAGTTCATCCTCCCCCATGGTAATACAGTTTCTTGGGTACAGCAGCTTGCTTATTTCCTTAGGACCAGTTGAATGAACTTGGAATAAACCTCTTTTAGATGTTATTCCATGTTTAAGTGCTAAGTTGTGTTGTACAACATTGGAATAGAGCCTATCATGAGAATAATCATGGAATAGCTTATTTTGTGATTCTGTGCAGGGACAAGCTATTATTCCAAGAATTGAGTATAAAAAGGAAAATAGCTGCTTGGACATGTACACAATTTTGTCCGGTATAAGTGATGAATTTCCTATATGTTTTTGAGAACCAGAAATCTTAACCTAATACGTTGTATACATGGTTCGATAAATGAATACGATGGCAATGAGATTTAAGTTTAGAAAGGATATCACTGACATAATTTAATGGTTATTTAGAACAATGATAGGCAGATAGATAAAATAAAGTTACTATTTAAAACAGTATAAGGTACCAAGAATATTGTCAGCAAAATATTAGTTTTATGGAAAGAGTGAAGTTAAATACCACCCAAGATGAACACAAAATACAGTATAGCAATACCCGAATCAAAGCACATAGAGGCCGAGCACAGTGATTTTATGTTACATTGAGGCAACGCACTGTGGTTTCTCAGGCAGAAAGCTACAAGAATGAACATTCAACCATAGATTATTTAAAAAAAGTGACGAATAAAAGTACAAAAAGTAAATAAAATGTTCTAAAACTACATACAAAATTTAAAAAATGACTATCTGAAGAAAGTGGATAAAATGCATTTTAATGACCTATAAAAACCTCATAAATTTAACATAGTTATTACATAATGAACTTAATTATTAATCTGCATCATCTCCGATTACTCAGAAAAAAGATGACATTTCATAAAAATCCAGACCCTACTTATTACACTATTAATGTATTTGAGCTATTAATTAAATTATTTTATTTCCAGGATGAGCACACAAAATTAAACTTGTCATTGCAAACAATGAATACATACCTAAGAAAAAAACATTCTGCAAAGAAAAATATTCCTGGTAGAAACTGGGAAGAAAATGAAAGCAACTGGAAAGCCAGTTTTAAAAAAAGGTGAAGGTATGGAAGTAAACAATATGTTACATCCTCTGGAAATGTAATGCAACAGAGACAAATGGGACCAGGTTGTGCCATAGCCTATAGACAGTTGCAGGAATAAAATAAAACATGGCACAGAAAAGGTCTTTAAAAATTTTTTGGGTTGTTATTGTTATTATTATTATTATTATTGTTTGTTCATTTAGTTCCACTGTGAGCAACGCTTAGGGACATTGAACACGTCATACAATTATGAAATATGCAGCACAACTAATAACATACCCTACACCAAGAATATTTCTCTCTTTCCACACCATGCATTATCTAAGAAATGAAAAGTTGCAATCCATCAACATTCAAAGAGTAAACATCTCAACATGCATTATAGTAGGACAATAACAAATAAGTGTAAGTCACCATCATATGCCATCTGCCCTATGTATTGAATATTTATATGTTGCACGACATATTAAAAAAAATGTCTCCATAGTATATGGGGAGTGAGTATATAAGGAGGACAGCTCTTTCTTGAAGATGTTATGTTGATTAGGCTTGCCTAATAGCTTTAAGTAGCGTGTAAGGTTATTAAATATTGTTATTGCAGAATAGTAACTTCCTTTTTGGAATAGTTTTAAGCTATTTGCTGGTCTATGCAAATCCCCTGCATGCCTTGTATTGTGGTCATGCACAACAAGATTCATTGTGAAGTTATAATTATCTGTAAGGTAGCTCAAGAGAGAATATACGTATTCACCAGTGAGAGTAAGAATTTTTTGGGTCTTTCAACAAGGGTCTACAGGAATGACGGGACCCAACACCACAGATAATACGCATGGCCTTTTTTTGTAATATAAATACTTACTTGCTATGTGCCGAATTACCCCAGAACATTATTCTATATCGCAACAGGGACTGAAAGTAGGCAAAATATGCTGTTCTTAAGGCATTTTAGTGGAGCAAATTTTTTTTTTCTTAAGGCAAGCCAAGCTAAGCTGAGTTTTGGTAGCATGATTTTTATTTGTTTTCTCCAGTTGAGCTCACCACCTATTTTAAGCCCAAGAAATTTCCTATCAGATACCTTATTTATGGTGTAATTGTTGTGCCTGATTGTTAATTCCCTCACTTGTTTATGCTTCGTTTGAAATTGAATAAAATTGGTTTTATCATAGTTTAATGAAAGCTTATAGCTTCAAACCAAAAGTTGAGTTGTTCGAACACTTTATTTATAGAATAAAGGGCATATCAGAGCATACAAGAAAGTGGGATTTCTCACAAATAATGTCCAAAAAATTGAAGGAAAGAGAACAACTACACCTTCCAAGATATGTAGAAGACAGTCTACGTTTGTTTATACAATACCTGTTGGAAATGTAGATAATGGTATACAGGTTTGCCAAACAATGTTTCTGCGTTCATTTGGAATTAAGGATATACGGATGACAGTGTTAAAGAAACTTGATGCTGGTACATGAATAGTTTTGCCAGACAAAAGAGGAAAATACCAAACACCACCATGGAAATGCTGTACCAGAGACTGAAAAATTCTATAGGCTGACACATCTTTCTCTACTGTGGACTCCCAATATATTAGAAAGGATTCATTGTGAAAGTATTTGGATCGTGATCTGTCTATAGCAAAAATGCATCGCCTATATAGAGAATGGATTAAAGTCAACAGTGGGATGAGTGCAGCAGAAATACGTTACGGAAGTGTGTTTAATAATGAATTTTAATATTGGCTCTTACCTTAAAAGGATTAGTGTGAGAAGTGCAACACTTAATATTTCTGACTTAAATTTGAAACTTGATTTAGAAGCAGCTCATAGTACACATCTAAAGAACAAAACTGTTGTGCATGAAATGAAGGAAAGCAAAAGCACAAGAAGATAAAACAGTATGCATAGCAGTTTCTGGTTTACTAAAGGTACCTCAGATGGGTTATTCTGTGGTCAGCATTTTTCATTATATTAGAAAGTATTCTATCCATTTTACGATGTATGACTTTGGTAAAAATACAGGCTTTTGTTTTATCTGGCATTAGGCAATAGCAAAAAAAGGATGTATTGAAATAAAAAGCTTACTGAAGTGGATAGAAAAAAGCATGGAAGTAAATCCAACTATGAAATGATTTATTTTCTTTTTAGATAACTGCTCGGGGCAGAATAGAAATCGCTATATATTACATTTTATATGTATATTTGTGAAAAATACAATATTAAAATTACACACAAATTTTTGAAGAAAGGACATACACAAAGTGAAGCAGATTCAATGCATCCATTAATTGAAAGAAGAAAAAAGGGACATACTATTTAGTCTCCTGGACAATGGATAATGTTAGTCAAAATGGCAAAAAGAAGCGGAAAACCCTATGTCACAGAAATGAATCAAAGTGATTTTAAAAACCGAAAATGTTTTATCACAGAAAAAATGTAATTTGATTTTGGCGGAGGAAAATGAAAAAGTGCAATGGAAGAAAATAAAATAAATTAGAATTCAGCCTGAATTTGGGAAAAAATTGTACATAAAATATAACCATTTTGATGAGAAAGAGCATTGCCTTGATTTGCTTCACAAAATGAGAGAGAGGCATAATGTTGGAAACATATTGAAATACAATATGCATACTCTGCCCATCTTCTGATCTCCCAGGCCAAAGTTAAGGATCGTTATCATTATGTAATAAAAAGCATCCTCACATTCCAGTTATGTATCATGGTTTTTACAGGGAATTTATTGCTACTGAATGTACTGAAGATTGTGATAGTGATTTGGAATAAATCTATTGGTGATAGTTTTCTTGAAATGTTTATTGTTATTTATAATTTTGTTTTCATTGCCTATTTGTATAGCTCTATTTTCGTAAGTTAGGTTATTACATAAATGTTGCAGTCAGAAAAACAAGTGAGCACGACAGGTCTGATGCTATGGTAATAGCTGCCTAGATGCCAGATTTACTGATGCTGCACCGCCACTTACCATGTGGCCATTCATTGTTTTTATTCACTCTTTGCGTTACGCTCTTGGCTTCAGCTTGCAGTTTTTTTCCTCTTATTATTTGTTACTTGTTAGCTAATTGTTATTTCTTGTTATGTAATTGTTATTAGTTCCTTGTTATTTGTTGCATTGTTTGTGGGGCTGTAAAAATGATTTCTCGGAGAGGTTGACCAAGGCATCATTCTACCTGTGAAACTCGTGTTACTGGCCAGGGTGTTCCAATGTGGTCCCAGGGAAGGGAGATGATTGTGTGTATTATAAATTTTTTCGGAAGGGAAAACGAATGCTCCATTAATACTTTTTAACAAAATACAAAAATGCACTGCAGAAGCTCTAGGTAGCAGCAAGAACACTGGGGAATTACAAAGGAAAAATGTAATTCTCCAGAGTGAGAGGCATCCAAGTTATGAATTTCTACCGTCACTAACCTAGATGCTTTCCAAGAAGAGGCAATATGGTGTCGCATCCATGCCTACTATGCAAGAAGAGAACAGCCTACAATTAAGAAGCTGCTTGTTTCATTAAAGGAATGTGATTTGTTTGATGGTTTCTATTCATCAATTGGTGCACAATTTTGGCTTTGAGTACAAAAAAATAAATGGTAGAAAACTGTTGGAGAGGGGAGATGTGACTGCAAGTAACATTGTTACACAGCCTAGTGAAGGAAAATTTAGATAAAGTGGTGTGGTTTGACGAGTCCTGGTTAATGCTGGGCATACACAGTTCAAAGGTTGGACCAATGATAACATCAAGGGATCATGCCTGGCCCCACCGGAAAGGGAGGTAGATTAATTACTCTGCACGCTAGAGGAATGTCCGGAGGATTTCACCGGCGCACTTCTTTTCAAAGCAAGAAAAACAATGGATTACCATGAGGAAATGGACCATAAAATTTTTTGCATGTTTCAAGAAACAGCTTCTGCCAAACATTGCAGAAATTAGCCCAGTTGTGATAGATAATGCTCCATATTACACAGTGCAGCTAGATAGTGCGCCTACAAATTGCCTTAAGGAAAGATGAGATGTTGGAATGGCTAATGAGACATGGGTTACAAACAGATCCCAGTCTGACTAAAGGATCATTGCCTTCCATCAACATCAAACCCAGGACTCCAAAGTATTATATTGATGAACTGGCAAAACAACATGGGCACAGTAGTACGACTTCCACCATACCACCGTCACTTCAATCCAATCGAATTGATTTGGGCTCAGGTGATAAATTACGTTGCTGCTCAGAATAAGACTTTTACCATAAAAGAATTGGAAAGACTCATACTGGAGGGAAAGGAAAAAGGAGTTCAGAGAATTGAGGAATGCAGTATGTCATGTTGAGTTCAGAGAGGCCATAGAAACTGAAGGAGTTCTAGACAGTGCAGTAGAGCTTAATTATAAGCTGGGAAAATTGGTCGGATTCCAGTAGTGATTGTGATAATGTTGATGACAGTGAAGCAGACCTGGAAGGAATAATACAGCCTCTTCCAGCTGATTGTAATTGAGACCATTTGCTTTGATTGGTGAGTTCAGCATATTTCTTAATCATGCATGTTAAATGTTCATTGCTCAGCTCTATCTTGTTTAGGTAAAGTACTTTGCATGCATCATTCAGTGTACAAACTGCGCAGTTGCAATTGCAATTCTGTATACCATTTTCCCCTATATGGTAGAGTTGCCAATATGCTATGAAATGCGCTAAGAGACAGGGATCAAAAAATTTTCTCGTGTTCAAAGATATTTTATATATTTTTACTCACTAGCAAATAAAAAGTCTTGTCAATAGTTTGATTCCTCTATCAAAGTTGTAAAGTTATATGCGCGCTGAATTCAAAATGTTTTACAGCCAGTAAATAATGAGGTTGTGATGTTGGCGTTAGCTCTCCATTTTTGTACAATATGGCAGCATGTAGCAGAAGTGTATGCCTAATTGATTTGTTGTGTGCCTATTTCTCTTATCCATTAATGTTTTTTACCTTTCATTTAATTTGTGGTTTAGATGAAAAACTAAAGGTGAAGTGTAATTAAGATTGCCTATGGCCATTTCTTTGTACCTTAATCTGAACCATTTTGGCACTTCAAACTGCATACAAAACTGGCTCAAGTACTCGAGGCTTGTTTTCTTCATTTCCTTACTTTAGCTTTGCAGCATTCTTTAAAGCAACTGCTGTTAATTATTCATTGTTTTTCTAAATATAATTAAAAATTACTCATGTCTGCTCTGTATGTGTGGGTTGTTTCATTATCACATCCTGATGTATGCACATGTCAACGTGTTGCTCACATTGGCAACATTGCACTGTAGTTCAAAGTTTGGCTGCTAACTTGTCAGAATCCAACTTACGAAAATAGAGCTGTAGTTATAATAGTCTTGTGCAATAACTTTAAAACTTTTCTGCTTCATATGCATGCAATACTATTGTATGTCACGTACAATACTCTTACCTGAAAATCATGTAAAATCGTTAGCATCGTAAGGATGGACACAGTATTCAGGATAATATTTAGAAACTTTATAGATATTGAACGTATAAAGTATGTGATTCCGATAACGTATCTAAAAGTATTGGCTGTATCATAATAAATGGACTTTTCAAGAGTCTCCAAACATGTGTTTGACTGTACAGAAAAAAGTGATTTTGTCAGTTACAATCCTTGAGGGCTTTCTAGTTGAGATCTTTTTTGTTGGGTTATCTATCATTGTAAGATGCTTCAGATCAGCTATGGCAGCCATGTGATTGACACTGTATAGTAGTCAGTATACTTCTTAATTTGGCTTTGACAAAACAAAATATAGGCTGCAGAGAGATCTAATTTCTATGGGTTTACTCATCTAGTAGTCAGTAATCTGTGGTTATGGTAACTGTACAGTGTTCGTTTGTATTAGCTACACCTTCCTCTACAAACTTTGTATCAGAATTTCAGTATGTTATATGTTCTGCTTCACTAAAAGCAACAAGAAAGGAGTATATTCTTAAGATCTGGTTTACCTGAAACATAATTCATATTTTATCATGAAGATTTTATACTGAAAAAAAAAAGAATGCCTCAATCCCTTGAAAACATGTTAATAAATCACAAAGATTGACACTGCTATGAGTGATATGTATAATCCTACCTTAAAGCTTATTCCAGGACAAAAGCTATGTATTACTTTGCAGAAAAAGTCTGTTTTCATTCTTCATCAAGCAGACCCAGCAAGAGCAAACAATACATACTAGCGTGAGTGATGATATGAATATATGTGATGATGACACTGAACACATGGAGTCGTCCTCCGTGGACTAGTGGTACCGTGCTAGCCTTTAGTTCCCAAGATCACAGGTTCAAACCCAGCGGAGGGCGATGGATTTTTTCGGGCATAAAAATCCTTAGCATGGCTTCCTTCGGAAGGGAAGTAAAGCCGGTGGTCCCGTGTCGTAGATTTACGGCACGTAAAAGAACCTCAAGCCTGATAAAGAGGCCTCTGAGCAAAATTACCGGTCTTTCACGCCCAATATAGAATGGGATGCTAAGGACCACAGTAGCTAAAGAGCATCCATAAATAAAACTCAATTTCAATTTTGAACACATGGACATTCACGAAATTAATACATCACTACAATTAATTAGAGACTCACCAGTAAAGAAAGCAAACCTGGACAAAAAATTACACAAAAAGCAAACTAAAGGAGGTTACTGAGAGAGTGACAAATTAAAGTATGTGTCATCTGTTCACGAGCAGACACTCTGGGATTGTCTCATAGAATATGCAAAAATAAAAGAGAATAAAAAAGAATTTGATGGAATTTTTGGTCAGCTGAAAGAAAAGTTTAGAAGTTAAACAAATAGTGAGAAAATTACAATTCTGACTATTCTTTCTAAAAGTTGGAGTATATGCAAGATTGAAAGAGAATTCCAGACAACAAATTGGTTAGCCAGAAGAGCTAAAGAACTGGTCAGATGCTAAGGGATACTCTCACCTTCCAATCCTCAACCAAATAGAGCAAGACTGGCTATCAGTTGACACTTCATAGGTTCTATGAATTGAAATTGGTCATATAATGCCTGGAGAAAGGGACTTAGTATCTGTGAAAAATTATGGTAAAAAAAATGTGTATCCAGAAGAGATTAATACTTGGAATTCTAAAAGAAGTGTATCAAAAGTTTAAAAGTGATTTTCCAGATGTTAGGATTGGGCTTTTAAAATGTTGTGAATTAAGATACAGCCATGTTATTCTTGCTGAATCTGCTGGAACTCATTTTGTGTGTGCATGTGTACATCAAAATGTTAAACTTATGGCTGATGCAGTTAAGCTGAATCAACTTACAAAAAGCATGGACTTTCATAAAAATATATCTGCTTTCAAACATCTATTAACACTAATGAGATGCATCCCACCAACCAAAGCTGGCCTAATGAATAATTGCACACATTGTCCTGAGGAATATATAATGCCAAAAAAAAAACAAAAAACCCTCAGATGTTAAGGTTTAATGCAATTGATTTTGTGTCATATAAACATTGGCTAACTACAGACAGATGCAATCTTGAAACACTCGCATCCATAACAGAAGCATTTGCAGAAATTTTTTTTAAGTAGTTTCAAGAATCTTAATCTCTTTAGTGCTGGAATTATTTTCCAACATATCTCCTTTTCCTCTAATTCCTAAACTGGCATTCATATCCCTTTCACGCGCACCACAACCAAACTAATTAGAATAGCTGTGATCATTAAAGTGAGACGAGATGGACTGGCTATCCATTCAAAGCCAAATGTTACAAGTTCAAATCCCAGCAACTGCAGTCAAATATGCCTGTGATAAAGGATGGGTAGGTCCAAGTAAAATAACCAGTGTGATGGCACGCCACGCTTAGATGCTGACAGGGTTACATTTGACTGTAGTTACATGGATTTTGCATCTAATTATTTAAAAAACACTTCAGTTTTATTGAAAAAAATTAATATTTTTACAGTATAAAAGAGCTATAAGTACTTGTATGTTATTGTTAAAGGTTAATATAATATTACATTAGAAAAAATGCCATTAAAAACTAAAACCTTAACAGAACACATTTGTATTGACTGTGGTGTACCAGACTATAGGGGGTTTTTATATCTCACCAGCAGTCATTTTTTCTAACTGGAAGAAAATTGGCTCCTCAAGCAGGTGAAGTGATTGTTATTGGTTATATTTATGAAAATTATTCATTTATTGTCCAAGATGCTGCACAGGGATTTCATTGGAATAATCAACAAGCCAACATTCATCCATTTGTTTAAAAAATTCCAGTGATACTGTAGAAATCCTTTGTTTTGTGGTTATATCAGGCTCCTTGTATCATGACAGTTTCTGTGTACACATTCCAATATTTCTAATTATATTTCTGAAAGAAAACCTGTCAAATATTTAAAAAATATACAGTTTTTCAGATGCAACACCAGCTCAATATAAAAAGTTTAATTTTGTAAACTTATGTTTGTATAATACTAATTTTGGAATCAAAGCCAAATGGCATTTCTTTGCCACTTTGCACTGCAAGGGACCTTGTGATTGTACGGATGGTAACATGAAATGTCTAGTAGCTCGTTCAAGTTAATGAAATATTAACTCCTATGACTATTCTCGTTGGCAAATGATAATTTGCCATCCATAAAAGTAGAGTTTGTCTCCGATACTGAAGTTCAAGAAAGAAAAAAAAAAATGTCTACAACAAGAATTTGAAAATAGTCAAGACAGTTTCTGGCACCTGTCAATACCATGCTTTTATTCCTGTTTCAAACTCAACTCTGATGGCAAAGAGGTACTCTACAACTCAAAATGGCACGTTAGTGACTGTAGCAAAATCTAGTTCAGAAGATAAAATCATTCCCTTCACAGCTATTGGAGGGTGTATTACAGTTGTGTATGAGGATAACTGGGGGTTAGGTAATGTGGTAGAGTAATTCAAAGAGATTGAATGAAGAATTTAAACTCAGATTCCTTCATCCACATGGACCAGCAGCTTCATTTGTGTTTCCATCTCTGCTAGATGAATTAATTGTACCTGCATATCGGATTTTGGCTGTCACATTCATTCTGAAACTGGCAAAACACACAAACTGTCATCAAAAGAGATGAATCACATATAAATTAAATAGTTGCAGTATGATAAAATTGGTAAGCAAGTGTGTACATGACTTACAATTGTTTTAAAATTTCTTGAAACTTCTAGGTTCAAAAAACCCTCAAAAACAACTGATTTAATTGTTTTTAAATGTAGAGTGTATTACTAGTTTTTCTGGGGATACAGAAAATAAACCTTAAATGGGGTTGACTCTAAATAGTGCTAATAAAATTTGGGACTGACAATTTAAGGTTAAATGTGGAATGGAGATCACCCAAAGTTAGGGTTCTATTTATTATGATAATTAGAGTATCCCCTACTCTTTTTGGATACTTAAAGTAATACTGGTTGTGTTGAAAACGCATACTGAGAACAAAGCAATTAAGTTTTATGTAGAAAAAGAAATTGTATATAGTGTGTTCTGAATCTAAACAACTCAATATCTTGGAAAGTTAGTCAGCCCAAAACCACTTTTAAATATATCAGAGATAAAGTAATACATAACATTTGTGCAAAGTTTCAACAAAATTGAAGATGCTATTTAGTCAAGAAAAAAATTAAATTCTCCAAAAAGGAGTTGAAATGCTTATTTTCCCCTGTTGTAACAAGGGGAACGAGATTTTTGTGAGTCGTAAAATGGTACGTAGTTAAATTTTCTATCTGCAGTATATGAAACATTACCTATTAATAAAACAAAATTTCAGTTCAGTTCCATATAATAATTTTTCAACTGTTTTAAGGTCACATATCTTGCAATTATATAGATGTTCCAAATATTTTGCAGCACTGTAAATTGTTTATGAAGATAAATGTTTGTGAACATTTTCAGTAAAATTTGAGACATCAAAATTCAAGGGTGCGTTGGTTTCCCATAGAATGAACCTATTGTGAAGGTTGTTAAAATAAATTAAGGCTTTCACTGATATGGATTTCTATAGCAATAAGCAATTATTTTGCTGCTACATTAAGTTTGCAGTAGGAAGGCCCAATATGATGCGCAACTTAACTGTGTATGTATTCATTGTTCACTGGAAGATTTTGTCTTTTAATACTTTCACTGCGGATTGATTTTAGAATGATAAGGAAACTATAGTACTTAACTATATACTGTAATAAGTGTCAAACAAAACGAACTCATTAGTTTAATAAAGCAATTTTAGTCATACACATAATTTTTTCCCCCTCAAAGCCAACTAGATAATTGGCGATCCAGATAGTTGGTGTTTGGATAATTGGAGTTCTACAGTATTTCAAAATTCAAAGAAAATTACATGCCTAGTGAAAAAGTCACTGTTGATGAAAGTTTGATGATTTGGAAGGGCCACTTAGTTTGGAAGCAGTGCATCAAAACAAAGAGGGTAAGATTTGACACAAAGAGTTTTGATCTTTGTGAAAGTAGAACGGGATATCTTTACAGTAGCTGCATTTATACTGGTCACAGGACTGATAATACTGGAGACAAAGATTTGGGGTTATCTGGCTCCATAATAATGCACATGATGGAACCTGTACTTGATCAGGGTAGGACTGTGTATTTAGATTATTGGTACAGCTCCCCTAAATTATACATGGCCTTATACAAAAGAGAGACAAATGCAACAGCAACAGTATGTTCAAATCGTATTGATTTGCCAAAGACATAGGCTACAAGCAGAGGGGAAATGGAGGTGCGTCAGTTCCAACTTTTGACCTACCTTTTTTGGCAGGACAGGAGGGTAGTTACAGCATTATGCAATTGCAGCTTTGAGGTGAGGTTTTGATGATAGACACTGGAAAAATAGATGCCCACACCAAAATAATAAATTTTAAGCCTGATGTTATCCAAGAATACAACATGCATATGGGCAGTGTTGATCTAGTAGAACAGATATTGCAAGCATATCCCTCTTTACGAAAAAAGCTAAATGGTGTAAAAAAGTATTTTCTTACATAACCATATACAATTGTTTGGTAATTTGGAGAGCCATAAACCCATGCAAGATGATGACCTACAATGACTTCCGCCATATCAATAGCTAGCAACCTAATTGAGCACTATAGCATTCAGAGGCCTCTTCATACTGGGGGTAAGAAATCCAAAACACCTGCACCCCTCACACTTGAAGGAAAACATTTGTAAAAGGATACCACCCACTGCAAAAAAGTCATGTCAATTTCGAAAGTGTATGGTGTGTCGCAAAAAGTTTTGCAAGGAAACCATGATTTGCCATGAATGCAGAAATGTGACCTTGTGTGTTGATCCATGCTTCAGGGTGTACCATTTAAAAAGAAACTTTTAAAGGTAAACCTTGACCTGTTTTAGAATTTATTTAAATTTATCTCAAAAGGAAAAAATAAAATAATTAGGGCTAAATAAGCATTAAATACATATATGCACAGGACATTTGCAATGTCTTGATCCAAAGGCTGAAAATGACTTGTCACATTTGGGAGGGAAAACATTTACCTTAACATAAGTAGAGTTCAGATCTTGTACATTGTGGACCGTACACCTGTCCAGTGTCAGAAAAATATTTCTATTCTGAGCAAACTTTCGACTGTTGAAGCGAAGAAGCCATTTATGAAATGATTAGCTGTCAATCCAAGCTTTCTTACGGGGAGGATAAATGTAAGGTAGAGTATCCATGTTTGTGTTTTTAAAATGTAGTTTCTCTGACTTAGCGATCACCCATGGATGGAGTTTTTCACTGCTGTCTGCATTACATACAAGAACAACAGTTAGGGGTTGTTTACTGCATACTCCACCGTAACATTCGTCACCTTTTATTCCAAGGTCTTGGAAAAAGATTGTAAACCAACCATTCATGTTAAACACATCACAATGCACATTTTCTTTCCCTCGGTCAAATTTATGCAACCATTTGTTTGCTACTTCAGTTTTATCCGCTTCAACATAAATCACTAATGACTAAATCTAGTGTCTTTTTTGGAACCATTACAGCCAACCTGTAGAACAACTGAAATCTTGAATGTGTAAACTTTTGGCTTTTGACTGAATTGTAGGTCTACTTAAAGGTACATTGGAAGCGCACATGTGGTTGAAGCATTCTGGAAGTAACATTTTGATGCATTTGTACTTATGACTACAAAGTTGCTTAGATTTGTTTCGGAACCTGACGCAGTAGCATTAAGAAATTTTTCGTGGCCTTCAATAATTGAGGATAGGGTAGACCTGGCAATTTCATATTGTTCATCAATTGTCGTTTTCTTCAATACACCAAGAACTACTTCCTCTAGGATTTTTATTTTTGTTTGGAGATCTATATTTGTCTGCTTCCTCTTGCCTTGATGCTGCTTGCAAGTTTTAATGCTATGTATGATGAAATCATAGTGGTTATGTTTGAATGGACAAAGTACGTAAAACTCGATTGTTGGTGGCAGATGCTTGCGTTGAGCAATTGCGTGAGATGGTGTTAATGTTAATTCGATTGCTCCTAACCCATGCACCTAAATAATGGAATTTAATATGTAAAGGTTTACATAGTGGAGGAACAAAAGGAAAGAACAATATGGAAAGCTTTTGAGGTTTGTGTTAAATGAAATTTAATGATTCAAGGAACAAAAAAACGCGATTTGTAGTTTGTGGTAACCAGAATTTGTGTTGACCGATAAAACTTTCAATACAAAACAATACTTCCCAGCCAGGACCAAATTTTGGTTCATGTTAACAGTAATGTTCATCATAAAGGAGGACTGACTAAATTTTTAAAGACTTCTAACAATAAAATATAAACTTCTGAGCACATTGTTAAAAACGTGCTACGACTTCTCATTTTCATTCTGAAAGCACTTTATGTTTACTGCTCACCTCGCGGTGACATCATAAGGCTAGAATCGCACTACGCTACTCATTGTCACTCGCATTAGCTAGCCTTGTATTGCATTTAATTCCTGTTGTTATTTTGTGATTATGGGACAGTTTTCCTTTCCTTTCCTGGTGGTCTGTGAGGTGTGAGGTTTAAGAATACCCGTGTGTAGTGCTTATGGTTGTGCAAATAATTCTGGTGTAAACAGAAGTATTGGTTATTACCAGGGTTAGGATTTTTAGGTGCGCACCTTTTTTCTTAGGGTAAGTTAAAGCTGTGCAGAAAGATATCACAGTGTGAAATTTTGTTTCTAGTTGTGAAAAGAGGCATTTTTTCTCGCACCTTTTTTGGGACCTTTATCGCATTTCCCCCCAACCATGCCCATAATCCCCTTTTTTCTTTTAAGTTTCATTCCAATTTATTCTTTAACTTTCAATTAACGTCTCCTCAGCTTGCTGTGTACATGCGAATAGTAAGCCTACCTCTTTCAGTGAACGCCATGCAGGAATTGAAAGCACAACCGCAACAACCGAACAATAATTGTGTTCGAAAACCTCTTTCTCTCGCTTTAGTGCTATAAAGTAGCCCACAATAATGCCATTGACAATGAGTGATTCTATCCCACCAGAATCAGTAGCCTGCTGTTGGTGAACGTGAGTTTGTTACTGTGAAAGACGTCATCTGTTTGCGTGGAGGCGAAGGCTGGGCACGCAGAGACGGCAGTAACCTCACCCGCGCAGTTCCGAGAATTATTAAGACTGGGTTCTGCTCGAAACTACTAGAAATCGCTGAGACTGAAGTTCCAGCATGAATGAGAACATTCTGGTAATTATCGCGGTGTTATAAGAGAAAGTGGACAGCAAATGGGTGCAAGAGTGAGTTGTGTGACAGTTGCATTGTGTTAGCAAGTGAACTAGTGTTAGCTCTCCAAACGATTGTACTAGTACTAGATTTTACCATGCCAAAGGTGTCCAGTGCTCAATTTATTGTTCTGGCTGAGGAATTCAAACAAGATTTCATAGACACTAATGGAACTGTTATGCAATGTACTATTTGTGATTCAGGAATTTTGTTAGATAAAATCACCAGCGAGATCATATCAAACAACACATTTTCAGCTCTAAGCATCAAATGAACAAGACTCTTCAAGCAAACAAATCACGGCAATCTCTCTTACAAAATGCATTTCAACAGAGTTCTCAAAGAAACCAAAATTTGAAGGAATTAAACATTGATTTGTGTGCAGCTCTTACACAAGCAGGAACTCCACTCAATAAGGTGAACCATCCAGCCTTCAAGGGATTTCTTGAAAAATACACAAAGATGTCAATGCCCAATGAGAGTCCTTTAAGAAAAAACTACATGGAGCCTATTTACCAAGAAACCATAGAAAGAATCAAGGAGAAAGTGTCTGATTGCGATGTGGGAATCATTGTGGATGAAACCATATACTCAATGGAACGATATGTTTTGAACATTTTAGTTTTTCCCTTAGCAGGGTAGAAAGTTAAGCCCATGATGTTAAAAATGTACGAGCTGCAGAAAGCCGATGCCAGTACAGTAATGCAATCCATTATGGACTTCTGCCAAAAGGTCTGGCCTACTGGTATCGAGTTTGAAAAGCTCGATGTGGTTACGGACCAGGCTCCATACATGGTTTCAGCTGTTAAAACCAATTGAAACCTTTATTTCCTAACTTGAAGCATGTGACATGCTTGGGTCATGCCCTTCACAGGATTTGTGAATCCATAAGGCATGAACTCGACATCGCGAATCAATTCATCTCTGCCCTGAAGAAGATTCTACTGAAAGCTCCGAGCCATGTTGTTTACTACAGGGAAATCACTGGCTTGCCCCTTCCAAATTTCCCGGTCATTACTTGCTGTGGATCTAGGATTGAGTGTGCTGCTATGCTGTGTGAGAATTTTGACAAAATTAAAGAGTTTGTGCTTTCTTTGGATCCATCAGACGCAGGTGCAATTTCCAAGGCACAGCAACTTCTGTTACCGGAGAAAATGCATAATTTGCAGACAGAACTATATTGTGTCCATAGTTACAAGTACCTGCTTGCAGCTATTAAACGATTGGAAGAACAAGGTCTGGAAAAAGAAAAACAATGGGATATTTTTACTTTCGTGAGGAAGCAGTTAGATGGCTTTGCCAAAGACAAACTTGAATCTAGTCTTCAGAAGAATCCAGACATTGAGGAATTCGCCACATCTGTAGAGTTGCCATTCCGAGTAAATACAAGGTTTGCTCCATTAGTTTCTGTGAATGTTGAAAGAAGCTGTAGCATCTACAAAGACATTCTATCTCTTAATAGAAGCAGACTTACTTTTAAAAATGTGGAGATGCTTAATGTCTTGAAGTACAACAGCTTCATGTTTTTTTCCTTCTTTTGACGAGTGATAATTTGATGTACTTGTTTGTAGTTCAATAAATTAGAATAGAGGAAAGAGAAATCGTTGAATTAGTTAAGGGAATGCACAACTGAAATTAACCCAAAATCTAAAAAAAAAAAAAAAAAAAAAAAAAAGTTCACAAAAAGTTCTCCATTGATTGTAGTTTTAGAATCCACTTTTATTTTTCACCCAGTGAATGCTTCAGGATCCTTACGAGACTTTTTAAATACCCTTACGCATTTGGTTGCCAGCTGTTTATATTTTTAAAACTTCATTTTAAGGCGTTTCTTATTTTCAGCATTTCTGCATATTCAAAATGTTCCACATGATGTAGTTTTCATCCATTCATATTGACATTTTTTATGCTTATTTCAAAAACCCAAATAAATAAAACTGTCATATAATTTTACTGTGTAATGAGTAGTTTTTGCGCTACTAATTTTTGAAGACAACAATGTATACAAAAAAAAATGCAAATACAAAACTGCGAAACTTTTTTTCTCTTAAACTAAGAATAGTAGAAAAAAAATTACATGAGAGATTTGTAGTTCCTTGACATAGAAGTAACATAAGATTTTTTTTTTGAAAAATGCATCATGTGTTGCATTTTGCATATACCCATAATTTTATATTTTGAAAATTAATAATTTGAAAACTAATTAAGATTTTGGATTGAAATTTAGAAAACAATTATATCTAAAGAAGACTGAAATGTGGTTAAAATTTCAGCCCAATTGAATGGATAGTTTAGAAAATAGTAATTTCAGTTGTGCATCACCTTAAATAAACCAGCACCTTACTGTCCCTTTTTTCACCGTATTTGAACACCTTTTCCCCTTTTTTTTCATCTGAAATTTGCACCTAAAAATCCCAACCCTGGTTATTACTCATTCCCTGATAGAAGAATTGACATGTGTACAACAAATAGGTTGCTGCTATGGAATGCAAAACTTTGTATCAGTCAAAAATGCTAGAGTATGTGGAATTCATTTCACAGAAATTGATTTTAATGGATTGGATGTTATAAAAATGAGAATAATTAAAAACGAGAAATTCAAAAGCCCTAGACTGAAAGATGTGGTGCCTTTTTAAAATTTTTAGGAGGCCTAGAAGAAAAACCTCCCCAAAAAAGGAAGAAACATAAGTTTTCTTAAAAGAAAGCAAGTGCTATGGGTATTCAGTACTTCAGTAAGCAATTCTCAGCAAGAAATTGAAGCTACACCTTTACACATGGAGTTAAAAATTGATGCTGAAATACAGTGCGAGTTAGGGACTGAAATTTTTAGTGCTATAAATGGCAATAATGTGAATCAAAGTTTTACTGATGAAGGTGAATCTTCAGCTGTAAATGAGGATTATTAAGCGAATGAATATTTGAGGTAATTCAGTGAAGACGGAGAAGAAGATGTAGATATGTCCAGAAAATATTCTTTTGTGTTTGTATGTGTAAATGCTCTCCTTGCACTATTCAGCACTTTTCACACATGTGGTGGGCCTGTCACTGAAAGAAAATTTAACACATGAGGGACATGAATGTGAATTATGACTATTGTATGAATGAGCACACTTACGAGTGGTGCTCTGGAGGCAAAAGTAATGCGTAAACAGCTTCAGGTATGTGTCTTTGCAGAATGATATTTAACTGTTCCTTGGCATTCTCAAAAGGAATAAAAATTATTTTTTTCTGAATCATTTTTATAGACTTGATAAAAAAATTGGTTTTCCCTTCTGTTCACAAAGCCTGGTTAAAAGAAAAAGAAAGTAATTTTACAATTGCCATGAATGATTCAAATTTATGTTTATGTTGGGATGGACAGTAAGACTGTAGGATTTTCTGCTAAAATGTGACATATTCTATAATGAATTTGGCAACAAATAAAATATTAGACTTTATAATTGTCCAGAGAGGATCTGTAAATGGTGATATTGAGAAAGCTGCTTGCGAAGATATACTGACTTCTATGAATGAAAAGCTGCCCATAAAATTGTTCCTGAAAGATAGACACATGGGTATTAGAGCTTTGATGAAAAAGAAATTTCCGCATATACACATGAATTTAATGTTTGGCATCTCTGAATCCTTTATGAAAACGTTTAATAAGATTCCCAAATCATTCGCCCTTCATGAATGGAAGCATTCTATTTATAATCATCTGTGGTGGACATCTGCTACTTGTGAAAGTGACAGTGGACTCCTAAAGGAAATGTCCACGTCAATTCTAAATCTCATTACTAATGTCCATAATTGGATAGGTTTTGAGATATTTCATTCATGTACTCATGATTGCTTAGTGAAGATAAAGTTGAAAACACAAACTGCCTATGTAAGAAATCCACAGAATACAATGACTTGTGCAATATCATAAATAATGCAATATTTTTAAGTTACATTATGCATATAATTATTTTTATTATTCAGGAAGCGTTGAATCCTATCACAATGAGACTACTATAAGGGTTACTTGATCCCACTTTTTCAAACTATACCGAAAATAGAGCAAAAATACCCAAAAATCGTAATGTTAGAAAAATCCGGGAAAAAACTATACCGAAAATAGAGCAAAACTATGCAAAAATAAGTATCACTTGTTTTTATGCGATAAGTTTTGTGCTCTTTTTTGTCATGGTGGAAAACAAGGCAAAATAGACTCAACTGCTGAAAATACCAAAATTGTAAAACTATCTCATTTTACACAAAAATACTCCAAAATACTCAAATCTGCTGAAAATATCAAAATTATAAAAACTGCAGCATTTTATCAAAATCATCAAATACAAAAGTAAAAAATGCAGTGACATACTTTATTATTGAGCAAAAATACCCCAAATATTAATGTTTATTCAAGATTAACTTTTAGTTTATTTTTAAATTCTAGGTTTTTAGTAGAAATCCAGTCTTTATCAAACAAATATAAAGAATTAAATGCATTATTAATAACATCTAATATTCTAAATAAAGTAATGCTGGAATTTTGAAGTTTATGTCTATAATAAAATAGTCAACATGATGTAATCGGTCATTTCAATTGTTTAAATGTTCTTTGATAAAACAATCATTACTACTATTTTTTTTAATTGTTTCTAATTGAGTTTCATGAGTAATATCATCTGGATACATTTATAAGAAAAAAATTTATACAAATTCAATTTCGTGTTTGGTCTGGTTTCCAAATATTTCTTTTTTTCCTTTATATAGAATTTTAGCTTTACCTTTTATAAATGTTTGGATCGATTCATTAGTTAACTATTTGCTATATCTTTCTGGCAATAGTAATTCGTATTTGTTATTTAATATAATGCTTACTTTTATACCATGCTTTGTATTTACAATTTCACCATCTGTAATTTTATCGGTTTACCTATTTCTAAATCATTCATCTTGATATACTCCAATGACATATTAAGCATATGTTTCATTGCTTGAGCGTTGAGGTAATTGTGTGATGATTGATTCATTTATAAGAAAAATATATGATAAATCCTATTCAGATTATTACAATATATCATAAACTAAAGGAATGGTATAATTCAATTGTTGATCCATTTGATATTGACATGTTAGATTTGGATATTACTTTTGAGGAAATTAATAACCATAAGGAATAGTGTTCTATATCATCTTGTTCCTGTAAGATAACACGTTTAACGTATTCCAATCTAAATTTCTTTTGAATTGTCTTGTTAATCAATTTGTGCATCTTTCTGCTCTTTGTAATTTGATTATATTCTAAAGTAATATCATTAATTTTGTTTCTTAAAATTGTTATAATTTCATTCATGTTTAATGTTTGAGAGTTTGTGTAGTTTAAAGTGAATCCTTTAATTTTACAGACAACTTTACCTTTAGCTGTTGTATATGTATAGCTCTTTGGTCCTGTAGATATAAATTCTATTATATGATCCCCGTTTAGCTCGTCCATCCATTCTCTAAGCATGCATCCAGTTTTTACAGTATTTGTACCATCAATGTACAGAGTGAGCCAAAAGACTCCGAACTGCCTGCGTGGTGTTTTTTCTGTCCGCGTCCTCGGCGCTTTTTGCCATCTGCTGCTATCATAGTAAGGCGCTGATGAAACCATACAACATTTTTAAAACTACTTTTAAAGGCGTTACTTACCAACTTTATGAAAGGAGATGCTGAAACTGGCCACCATCATTGTCCATATATTTTTGGCACCTCTTTAGGAAACTATCCATTACTCGCCGTAGTTCACGTTGAGAAATTTCCTGGTGGGTATTTTGTTTTAATTCTTCCAGGGTGTGTGGGTTTGTCTGGTACACTTTGTTTTAAGTTAACCTGGAGGAGTATTTTATGAACTGCGCAGTGTTTTTCCACTGGGCGTGTGGAAATATAACGCACTGCTGCTGTAAACAAAGTCACGCTGTTCTGGTTTTGCTGTGCAGCGTGAAGTGCAGTTTTGGGTTGACGGTGATGTGATGTAGTTCAGTTATTACGAGTTATTTATTATTTTGTCCTGTACTTAGTCACAAAGTATATTATGGCTCAGTATATGTTTTCTACTGCACAGCATGTATTTATTTATGATTCGTATGTGTTAGCTCGGTCAGCTCGCCAAGTGAAAGTACGATTTGCAGAAAGATTTCCAGGTGTAAAAGTTCCAGACCGTACAACAATCCATGAACTTTACAGTAAATTTCAGGCTACAGTAAGTGTTCAGGCTAAGAAATCTAAAAGACGGCATTCTGTTCTTACCGAAGAAACATTAGACGACATTCGTCATCGTTTGGAAAATTCCCCCCAAAAATTCCATGATGGTTAGTTTCTTAAAGAGGTGCCAAAAAGTATGGACGACGGTGGCCAGTTTCAGCATTTCCTTTCATAAAGTTAAGTAAAACCTTTAAAAGTAGTTTTAAAAATGTTGTATGGTTTCATCCACGCCTTTCTATGATAGCAGCAGACTGCAACGAGTGCCGAGGACACGGACAGGAAAAACACTGCGCAAGAGGTTCGGAGTCTTTTGGCTCGCACTGTATATCACAGGCTAGGTATCATAATAAACTACTTTATCACCTAATTTATCAAGCATATTATATAATCGTAATCTAGCATAGGAAGTTGTAAATAACGCAATCAGTATATTTGTTTTCGTTGGACCTTCCAACCACTCGTCTTTCGTTTGAGATCTAGCTTCTATCATCTTATCATTGATTAATGATAGGTGAATACATTCCAGTTTAGGATTCAATAATATATCTTACAGATTTTTGCTGAGTTTATGTAATCTGTTGTCTCCACTTTTCGCCGTTGACCGATCTTAACATAGAATGCGTTTAATAGTACATAGTTCAGCCATCGCACGTAAAACTGGATTAGGTTTAATGTATAATTCGATACCTAATCTATGTTTTACATCTTTGACATACAATTCTTTAGTGGTGTAATCATTTTCCCATCCACTGGTTTCTAATTTTATTTCTAAAAAATCTTGAAATATAGCTTTTAAACATGTTGGTGCTGGTTTTATTAAAATGCCAAACTTCATTATCTTTATCCCATTTCAAGTGCTTTATTAATTTCAGGTATACTCCACATTCCATTAAATCTCTGTTCAATGTCTGTGTGATTACACTTAAGATTTTTAGAATAAACGCATTTACCACATAATGGAAATATTAGTTTTTCTTCTTTAATCGGTAGTACAGGGTGATATAGATTTCTCGGCGGTTGTACCTCACATTTAATTAATCCTAATCAGTTCGGGACGTAATTTTGAGAATGTAACATTTTTATTCAATGCCCAACAGGATACTCATCATAGAACAAAGCTGTTGGATACGAACTACAAATATCAATGTGTTTAATTTTCATTCCTTTAACGTGTCATTTAATTGCATTTGTTCGACCACCATAATAAGCATCTCTAGGGGATAGTGGTGTTACTATATTGTTTATTTCATGTTTAAGTTTCCTGTATGTAAGTTCCCAATCACACTCCCACATTTCTATTATGTTATAGCCCTGATCTTTTAGTATTTGAGTAAACCGTTTTGTTTTTTCATTAGGGTCGCCCATGCTCCATGCTTTCTTGCTTTTTGTTGTTAATTACATCATTATAAAGGTTGGTTCCAGAATGAGAACGATTAAGTTGAAATACATTTATTCAAATAGGAGAGTTCACAATCGACGGGAAGCCTTCCCGGGCCCCGGGTACGGGAAAGAAGGGTTGCCTAACTTTTAACTTTCTCGTTTTTGGGCACGCATATTAGATCTATATTGTGCATATTAGACTCTTCACTCTAGAGGTTATTCTAGGCGGCCCTGACATGAAACAGCCACTGGTGCTCTCTGTAGTCGTAAGCTGGAAACATGAAACTGGAAGGAATTAGTAGCAAATGTGCTTCCTAACCTCATCCTGACACCCACAAATCTAATCACAGTTGGTTCCTTTGGTGAAGGGGTCATTTGTAGTTTGTTAATATGCAACTCAAAACTGGCTATTACCTAAAGAACGTTGGCAAAAGCTACAAAGAACAGCTAAAACCGGTGGAAATGAAAAAAGAACAAACAATTTTAATGTATGCCATTAAATAAAAGAATGAAAGCTTGGCACAACTAAAGGGATCAGAAATGTAATGGATATGCATTTAGATGTTTATTCTATCGAATTTTGATGTTGGTTTGGCTAAATTGGAAGTGGAAAAATATCATTGGTCAGTTAAAAACAAATGAAATCCCAATGCGCAAAATCGACTTTCACTTTATGATCGATATGCACTCCCATTCTCGTTACCGGGCTGTTGTGAACCAATATCTTGCATGGTGCATTGCTTTCCGTTCTCGTTTCCATTCTGGTTACCGTTCTTGGGCGGTTATGAACCAGCCTTAACAGTTTGGACAGAAACACCCGTGAAACTGAAAAACTGTGGTTGTGTTTTCATCATATCCATCAACCTTAAAACCTAGTATAGTTTCTTCTCCACCATTTAATGCATGTTTGATTTCACTGCCTAATGTTCTTAACCACGATATAGACATTTCACGGTTACCATCTTTTAACACAGCTATTGTATCGGATTTTATATGATAGCTGAATTCTGCCATTGTTGCAGTTGATATTGTATATTGAAAAGGATCAGTTTTACATGTATCTAAAAACTCTTGTCTAAGTTTTTTTAACAGCTTGAGTAAGTATGTCTACATCTGATTCTCAATACTCACTCATTTCTCTTTGAAAGTCAAATAAGTAATTTGTTTTAACCTGGTCACGATTCCATTGTAAAAAGTGATTTCTTGTATGCCAATGTGTAGCTTGCGGGTTTAGAGTAACTTGAATGATAAACAAATTTTGGTTCTTGGCATTTTGTACATTTTTTCATGGTGCTTTCTCCATAGTATTTTATATCAGGTATGGACCTATGTACTGCTGTTTTTTTTTTTTTACACCAATGTGGAAAGTACCTCTTTTTTAATTCTGTCTACTTGAATGTTTTTGGGAATGTACTCGATGGTTGCGGAACAAAGTTGTAACTATCTACGAGTCGTATATTTGCATTTTTGAGAGCCATTGACATGATTTGACAATCTCTGTAAATTGTGAAGGGTTTGTATCCATTTCGCATACAGTAATTCATTATGAAATATCAATCATACGATCTAGCGTTGTGTGCTATGACTGTATAACCTCGATGCTCTTTAGATATTAACCACTTATAAAATTCATCGCTATCTTTGAAATGGGACTTTTGTCCATTTCCAAAAGCATATTCAGCAACCACATAATTGGGTTTGTGTTCTCCAGTTTCTTGGTTAGCCTCGAAATCAATTACTATGCATTTTTCTGTTTATGTGCATTTAGGTTTTTGTAATGTATACACTTCACAAACATCACATGTTTTTAATTTAAGCAGATCCTTTAAGGTTACGTAATTTTTACATTCTTTACATTTGTACATATATCCATCTACGTTTTTTCTCTTTAAAGATTCAATATAACGATTCACATCTTCATCGTAATTGTAGTCAGGATAATTTTCTTGTATATATTCATTTGCAAGTTCATTTCTCTTTCAGTATATTTAGTTACTACATATACGTTATTTGGTGAGCAATTTTCACATTCTTCTACTAACAGTTATCTAATTTTCTTATACATTTTCCTCCTTTCCCTTTTTTCCACTGCATGTAACACAGATGCTTCTTCGTTTCTACGTCTCATACAGTTTACGCATATTTCGTATCCACAGCTCTTCATTTCTTTTACATAGTTTGTTAAACTGTAAGCATACTTCTTTTTTGTGTTGTTCAAAGCATTCATCATTGTAGCAGTGTCTATTACAATCTTTACAGTACTTTGCAGACTTGTTACCAAGATGAGTGGGGCCACAACATGTTACGCATAATGCTTTGCATTTATGATTTTTGTGTTTATAAGACGTTTCACATCGGTCACAGTATTGTTCCATTCCTAAAAATCCACTTATTTGAGTAATTATGTGAAAGTGATTTTTAACTTTGTATAGATATATGGTTATATCTCGTTTTCCTATTCCTTTATATACAATGTTATTGAAGTTTTCGGCACATGCGATTTTTATGCATACGTTGTTAAGATATTGTTCAGCTTTTCTGAAAGATGTCAGATCAGATTTTGAACCAGGATCGTGTCTAATTTTGTTGCATAATTCTATTGCTAAATCCTTTTGTAACTTTCGTCCTCTTGTATGTTTAATATGTTTATTGAGGTCTCTATTAAGTATAATGTTTGTTTTATATGTTAAAGCCGCAATTGTAGCCCGTGGACCACACAGTTCACCTGGATTTTTGATTTGCAAAATACTTCTTTTCGTTCTAATATCTTCAAGGTTTATTATTTTTGTAAGTCTTCCTCCGGTTGGCATTTTAACTATTTGAGTATAGAATCTAGCATCTTCTAGAGCAATATCATATTTTTCCATTAATTGGTTAAACTGGTTTATTATATCACCATGATTAATAATTAAGCGAGAACCTATTGAGAAATATCCTGTATAAAGATTTGGACTTTGAATAACAAAAGTTAATTCGATCAATACCTTCTCTAAATTTGACAGATACTTTTCTTCTTGCAATTATTTGATTAACAATATCATGAAAAGCATAGAAATCTATATTACTGTTATCGCTTCTAAATTCCACTTTATAACGAGCATCCTTAAAAACGCCAAGATTTTCAGCATCCCCTCTAGCGATTCCTTGATTAACTCTTCGATAGCTACAAAGTTATCCTTTATTGCATAATAATCATCGGTAGGATTTATGTTAAATATATCATTAACAACAATATTGGATCAGTTTAAATGC
The DNA here is from genome assembly GCA_030765065.1 of Deroplatys truncata. Taxonomy (NCBI): domain Eukaryota; kingdom Metazoa; phylum Arthropoda; class Insecta; order Mantodea; family Mantidae; genus Deroplatys; species Deroplatys truncata. The sequence goes on along the minus strand of CM060990.1, from coordinate 497,971,691 downwards.
ATCGGTTCCTCTATCGGACATATGTTAAATGATCTTATGTAGAACCGAAAATCATTCTCCTTTTCATATTTGCTATATTCAGTAATACCATTTTCTTTAACAAACGTTATTAAGTTAGCTTTAACTTTAACAGTATCTAATATATCAGGTGGATAGGTAGACGGATGTGCACAGTTAAATTGTTGTAGATACATGTGTTTTATATAAACTCGCAAATCATTTATTCTTCAATATTTGTTGTATCCTTTTATGTTGTGTTGTTTGGCAATAGCTTTTAAATTAGGTATTTTCATATTATCCGTATCATTGATATTCATTGTGTTATTTATATCAAAAGTATTGGATTGCACTGTCTCATTTTCAGTACTCATTTATTACAATAAAAATTTTTGAATGCAAAACTTGCTATACCGTAAATACACGGGACATTTCTAATTCTAGCAATAATTCATGCATTTTTGTTTTTGTATGTTTTTTTAAATGCAATTTTGTTATAAATCTATGACATGGTTCACAATACACTTTCTCAAGCTTTTTCTCATTAAGGATTTTTTGATAAGCATGACATGTATATCCAATACCGCCTTTCACGCTTTTATTTTTAACAAGCTCTTTAGCATTAAAAGGCCTAAAACTCTACAAATAGTGCACTTTCTCATTTTATCTTGTAGTACTTCCATTTAGTAGTAAATTTTTTTTTGTAATAAATGGAATCAGCATTTGGAAAAATTATTAAATACATACCAGTGGATAGTCCAATTAAATTTTATAAAGATCCAGAACTTCGAGTACATGTTGTTGAGGAATTAAGAAAACGTAATACTGTTTGGAAGCATGTTTCTAGGAAGAAATTATCAGCATTTTATACGCGAATTTCAGGATAAAATTGATTGGGAAATGATGTCCCAATGTCAAAAGTTAAGCGAGGAAATTATTAGAGAATTCCAGGATAAAGTAGATGGGACTAGAATTTCCATATATAAAGATTTATGCAAACATTTTATCACGGAGTTTTGGGGTAAAGTAGATTGGCATTATATTTCCGAATGTAAAAAAATTATAAAAACCTTTTATCAGCAAACTGCGAAATAAAGTAAATTGGTATTGTAATTCTGCATATCAAAAATTACACAAGTCTGCATGATATCGGATGACTGAAAACTAATAAGTGATTCTGACTCACTGTTTTATGCTTGTTTCAGAACTGCTTTTAGTTTTTTTCTATCATGTACAGTTTTTTCAGAATTTCACTTCAAAAATATAGAATTGAACCAGTAGATGAGTATTGTTGAAGGGAAATTTCTCAATACAGACTTGTAAGTCTTTAGGTTGTTACATCTGTAGATGCTGGTTGCTATTTGTAATTTAGGCACTGTTGTTAATATCAGAGGCTTGCAATATCGTGATTGAAGTTATAAGTACATTATGTCTACATGCAAATGTGTAAACAATCCAAATAATTTCTGCTACATTTGTGGAAATTATACAGTGCTTCAGCAGAGAACTGATAAAACAGACTTTGTGAAAAAAGTGTACCATGCTTATTTTAAAATGAAACTCGGTGACCAAGACAAGGCCTGGGCTCCAAAGACCGTTTGCCGCTATTGTGTTGAGAGGTTAAGATTGTGGATAAAAGGAAAGAAATCATGCATGCCATTTGCAATTCCTATGGTGTGGAGGGAGCCTGAAGACCACCTTAAAGACTGTTATTTCTGTTTAGTTAATGTTCAGGGGTGCAATTCGAAAAATAAGAAACTCGTTGTGTATCCAAGTATTCCTTCAGCCATCAGGCCAGTTCCACACGGAGAAGATCTGCCTGCTCCTCTTCCTCCAGCTGTTTTAGAGAACTTGGAAGATGGTGTTGAAAGTGAACCTCGTGCAATCACCGAAGACGATTCTGATGATGGGTGGTAGACCACCCTGAATACGACGTGACTCCACAACTGTTCTCTCAGAGTGAACTAAATGATCTAGTACATGATTTGAATTTGTCTAAGGAATCTGCAGAGTTACTAGGCTCCCGTCTTAAAATAAGAATCTTCTGGAACCAGGAACACATTACTTATGGTACAGACACAGAGAACAAAAGCTAGTTCCTTTTTTCTCACAGATCGAGTCCTAGGTTTACTGCAGTAACATAAACGAGTTAATGCACTTTTATGACATTGAACATGATCCTACTCAGTGGAGACTTTTTATAGATTCATCAAAGAGGAGCCTGAAAGGCATGTTACTGCATAATGGGAATGTGTATGGGTCCATTCTTGTCGCACATTCAGTTCAAATGAGAGAGGTAGTTGAAAACATGAAGATAGTTTTAACAAGTATCCAATACGAGGAACACAAATTGCTTATCTGCGGTGATTTCAAAGTTATTGGAATACTATTAGGACAACAAGCTGGGTTCACAAAAATGCCTTGTTTTCTGTACGAATGGGACAGTCGGGCAAATCAAAGACATTGGAGTGTGAAAGTATGGCCACAGCAGAGAAACTTGTTGCCTGGAACTAAAGACATCCTGCACGAACCGCTTGTAGAGAGACAAAAGATTTTGCTTCCGCCACTACACATAAAATTGGGCTTGATGAAGCAATTTGTAAGGACTCTACCACAGCATGGACTCTGCTTCAAGTACCTTTCCAAGAAATTTCCCTTCATTACACAAGAGAAATTAAAGGCTGGAATTTTTGTTGGTCCTCAAATAAAGAAATTGATGAAGGATGAAGATTTTGAGAAGATAATGAATGAAAGAAAAATAGAATGGACCGCCTTCTGATCAGATACTGAAAACTTCTTAGGCAATAACAAAGATCCTAATTACAAGGCCATTGTCGAAACAATGTTGGAAAATTTCAGGAAGATGGGTTGTAACACGAGTGTAAAGGTGCATTTTCTGCATTCACGTATCGATTACTTTCCAAGAACACCTACTTTTAAGAAATCATCTGACAAAAAGTTTGAAAATGCAGACTAGTGCTATCTGTACTTTTTATTTGGTAATTCCAAAACAAAGTAGATTGGATTAGAATTTCCGCATATCAAAAATTATCAGAACCTTTATTCGGGAGTTTCAAGATATAGTTGACTGGTATGAGATTTCAAGACATAAAAAATTATGAGAAACTTTTATTGTATAGTTCAAAGATAAAGTTAATTAGTTATATATTATAACTAGCGGAAAATTATCAAGAAGGTGTGTTATAAGTCTGCTTTCTCCATATGGTGTATTATCAACAAATAATACCTTAGAACTAAGTTGCTCTGTATGTTTATCCGAGCACAATTATCAGTTTGTAAAAAGAACTTGCAGTCATATATTTCATAAACAGTGCATTGATAAATGGTTGCAAAGGAAGACTACTTGTCAATGTGTAGATATGACTTCTTCCCAATCACAAATGACAAAACCGTGATAATAAATAATATACTCAATACTGATTCTACATTAGAATGAATTCAAGATCTTTAAACACCATTTTTGTCAATCCAACTATTATGTGAGCTATAAAATCTGAGCCATTTAATGTCAGCTTTATATCTTTTTGTGCCTATCACCTTTTCAACTAAATATATATATCCGGGTATTTTGTTTTCTGCATTTCTTGTTCATAGAATGTGCCTAAGATTTGTTCGCCTTTAGAGTCCTTAAGATAATATGGAGGGTTACCTTTAAATACCTTATCAACTGTCAATATCTCTGTAGACCAGTTGGCTGTATAGCCTTTTTCGAATGTGCCTTTAATTTTATTAATACGAACTTTATTACCAACTTCGTATTTTGGGTTTTTAAACTCAATTATATTCGGACGATACACATCATAATAGCCTGTTGATTTTTAAAATTGACTTCAACGGGTTTCATTTTAATGGTGGTGTGATATGTATTATGGCTATTAACTAATTTTTGTAATGTATCAATCCATGTATAATTTCCTTGTATGGGGAACTGTTTCCATATTTTTTCTTTTAATGTCCTGTTAAATCGTTTGACAACTGATGCTTTGATATTTGTATATGTTGAATAGTCATTAATTCCTTCATTAACTCTTTAAATTCTTTATTGTAGAACTCGTTGCCTTTATCAGTCTGCAGATTTGTAGGGACACGTCCAGCTACCTTGAAAATGTCTTTAAACGTAATTGCAACATCTTTAGCGGTTTTGTTCTTTAATGGTATAGCCCAAGCTAGTTTAGAAAATGCATCTATAAGAGTGAGTATATACTTATATCCCTTATTGGTTTTAGAAATATCTTTAAGATTACCGGAGTCCATCTCAGCCAGATTAGCTTGCCACACATCAATACCATATGAGTAGGATATATAAGGGGCAGCGAGCGCAGTTTTTTGCATTTATATGGGAAAGGATAGGGAAAACGAGGGTAGATGCTAGGTTGAGATAGCCTTCAAGGAGGAAAATGCATTTATTTGGGAGAGATAGGGATTGCGAGAGCCGATGCTAGGCTAGACAGGGGTTGAAGGAGGAAATGAAATTGAGTTTTATTTATGGACGCTCTTTAACTACTATGGTTCTTAGCGTCCCATTCTATATTGGGCGTGAAAGACCGGAAGTTTTGCACAGAGGCCTCTTATCAGGCTTGAGGTTCTTTTACGTGCCGTAAATCTACGACACGGGACCACCGGCTTTACTTCCCTTCCGAAGGAAGCCCTGCTAAGGATTTTTACGCTCCGCCGGGTTTGAACCCGCGACTTCGGGAACTAGAAGCTAGCACGGTACCACTAGTCCACGGAGGACGACTGTTGAAGGAGGGGAATGTGCTTTATATAAGAGAGGTAGGGGATACGCAGAGAGGTGCAAGATAGACAGGGTTGAGGAGTAGAGTATGCTTTATAAGGAAAGATAGGGAAAATGGGGAGAGATGTTAGGCTAGACAGAGTTGAAGGGTGGCGTATGTCTCATATGGGAGAGATAGGAAATACGAGCGTTGATGTTAGGCTAGACAGGGGCTGAAGGAGGGAAATGCGTTTATATGGAAGAGATAGGAAACCGGGAGAGGTGTTAGGTTAGACAGAGGTCGAGGAGTAGAGTATGGTTTATATGAGGTAACCCATTCAGGCAAAAAGGTACTAAGAGAGAGAGAGAGAGAGAGAGAGAGAGAGAGAGTTGAAGGAGAGGGAAATATGTTTGTGGGAGAGAGAGGGAATACGAGGAGAAGTGTTAGGCTAGACAGATGTTGAGGAGTAGAGTATGCGTTTATATTTATGAGAGGTATAGGAAAACGAGTAGAGGTGTTAGGCTAGACAGATACTGAAGGAGGAGGAATATGGGCTTATATACAGGAGAGAGAGGGAATACGAGGGGAGGTGCTAGACCGACAGGACTTGAAGGGTAGAATATAGTTTTTATATGAGAGAGATAGCAAAACGAGGAGAGGTATTAGGCTAGGATGGTTTGAATGGTAGAGTATGCGTTTATATGGAGAGACGGGTAAAACGGAGAGAGATCCTATGCTAAGAGACAGAGTTGGAGGGGAAATGCATTTATATGTGAGGTAGGGAAAACAATGATAGGTGTTAGGGAGGTTAGTGTTGTTGCATATATAATGTACAGTCTTCTCCAAGAAAGCACCATTCAACATTCAGCAGGCAAGCATATTTCACGGGTTGCGTGTAGCATAGTTGTGCATGATTTCACAGGTAATTCAGGTAGTAAGGTGTTTAGGGTAATTCGGGTAGTATCACAGGGTAGGACAGATTTCATGGTTTAGGTGTGTATAGCTCCGTATGATTTCACGGGTAATTCAGAGAGTATCGTAAGTATTTAGGATAATTCAAGCATCATAGCTGCTTATGGTAATTCATGTAGTATTACAGGAGGAAAGACTTCATGGTTTAACTGTGTAAGCTCCATATGATTTTACTGGTAATTCAGCTAGTATCACAGGAGGATTGATTCCAGGGTTTGGGTATAGCACAGTTTCGTATTTCACAGGTAATTCAGAGAGTATCGTTGGTATTTAGGATAATTCAAGTATCATAGCTGTTTAGGTTAATTCAGGTAGTATCACAGGAGGAAGGATTCCATGGTTTAGGTGTGTAGAGCTCCATATGATTTCACAGGAAGTTCGGGTGTATCATATCTGTTTAGGATAATTCAGGTAGTATCACAGGGTGGGGCAGATTCTGGGAAGCGGGTATAGCATAGCTCCGTATGATTTGACAGGTAATTCAGCTAGTATCACAGGAGGATTGATTCCAGGGGTCGGTTATACCATAGTTTAGTATTTTACAGGTAATTCAGAGAGTATCGTAGGTACACTACGTGATTAAAAGTATCCGGACACCTGGCTGAAAATGACGTACAAGTTCGTGGCGCCCTCCATCGGTAATGTTGGAAGTCAATATGGTGCTGGCTCACCCTTAGCCTTGATGACAGCGTTCACTCGCAGGCATACTTTCAATCAGATGCTGAAAGGTTTCTTGGAGAATGGCAGCCCATTCTTAACGGAGTCAGGACTCTGTGCAGGCCAGCCCATTACAGGGATGTTATTGTCGTGTAACCACTCCGCCACAGCCCGTGCAGTATGAACAGGTGCTCGATCGTGTTGAAAGATGCAATCACCATCCCCGAATCGCTCTTCAACAGTGGGAAGCAAGAAGGTGCTTAAAATATCAATGTAGGTTGCGCTGTGATCGTGCCATGCAAAACAACAAGGGGTGCAAGCCCCCTCCAGGAAAAACACGGCCACACCATAACACCACCACCTCCGAATTACACTGTTGGCACTACACACGCTGGCAGATGACGTTCACCGCGCATTCGCAATACCCACACCCTGCCATCGGATCGCCACATTGTGTACCGTGATTCGTCACTCCACACAACGTTTTGCCACTGTTCAATCGTGTAATGTTGACGCTCCTTACACCAAGCGAGGCGCCGTTTGGCATTTTCCTGCGTGATGTGTGGCTTATGAGCAGCCGCTCGACCATGGAATCCAAGGTTTCTCACCTCACGCCTAAGTGTCATAGTACTTGGAGTGGATCCTGATGCAGTTTGGAATTCCTGTGTGAGCTCTGGATAGATGTCTGCCTATTACTCTTTAGACCCTCTTCAAATGTCGGCGGTCTCTGTCAGTCAACAGACGAGGTCGGCCTGTACGCTTTTGTGCTGTACATGTCCCTTCATGTTTCCACTTCACTATCACATCAGAAATAGTGGACCTAGGGATGTTTAGGAGTGTGGAAATCTCGCGTACAGACTTCTGACACAAGTGACACCCAATCACCTGACCACGTTCGAAGCCCGTGAGTTCCACGAAGCATCCCATTCTGTGTTTCACGATGTCCAATGACTACTGAGGTCGCGGATGAGTACCAGGCAGTAGGTGGCAGCACAAAGCACCTAAGATGAAAAAAGTATGTTTGTGCGGGTATCCGTATACTTTTGATCACATAGTGTATATAGAATAATTCAAGTATCGTAGGTGTTTAGAGTAATTCAGCTAGCATTACAAGAGGGTAGGTTCCAGTGATCGGTTATAACATAGTTTCGTATTTCACAGATAGTACAGGTAATATCGTAAGTATTTGGGGTAATCAGCATAGTTTCACAGATACTTATAATAATTTCGATCAGCGATTTGTATCACAGCTATTTAAGGTAATTGCAGGTGATTCGGGTTGTATCAAAGGTATTTGAGTCATTTTAACAGGTAATTCAACTAGTATCATTGATATTTAGGGTAAAGCAGATAGTATCACAGGTGGTCCTGCTAATTTCGAGCAGGGATTCGTACCAGAACTATTTAAGGTAATTTCGCATGATTTAGGTAGTATCACAGGTATTTGTCATTTTAACAGGTAATTCAGATAGCGTCTGATGTTGACCTCTGACGCATCTGTGTTGTTCCTTGCTGTTGCTTCAGGAGTCCCGGGTTCGATTGTTGGATGGCAGGGATTTGGAATTTGTTTTGGTAGAGCTGAGGTTCTAGTTTTCAGGGGTGGTGACACTGCCTTGATGATATTAATAATACTGCCGGCGAAGTTTGAGTTATTTCTTTATTTGGTTACGAAGATTCCTATCTGGTCGACCCGCCACCTTCGTCGTCGAAACCACTGTTATTCTTATCACTTTCGAAGTCGCTACTTATGTGTTTCTCCGACTAGCCCTCGAATTGCCTAGATTTCACAACTTCATTTTTACACTATAAATTTTCTGATTATTTTCTTCTAATTTTGTTTCGTCGACCATCCTCGTGGTTAGTTTGTACCGGAATGTGTCTCGGCGTTTCTTTTCCTTTTTCACACCTTTCGCCAAACTTAGAATTTTCCCCCACCTTTCTTATGTTTCGTTCCGTTTTAAGTTCAAACGTATCATGTGATGTATACGCAATCTTTTGATTGGCTATCATTTTTGTTCCATGATTTTATTATTGGCTACCCCCACTTGACAACTTTCACGTCTGCTTCTTACAGCTTATTTTGAGTTTTATAATCTTCCCACGAATATTCTTAGATCGTAGATAAAACACGTATACTTTCTGACCCTGCTAAGCGTTGCAACCGTTGTAAACTACACGTCCGAGCCAAAGTATAAAAGCGAAACTTTCGGTAGGCTTGTTGTCGCCCATAGCAGGTAGATACATCTGCTTCGAGGAAAACAAAATTGGTTTTTCTGCCTTTCCAACAAAACCCATTCCTAATATGAATTCAGCACATTTTTGTCGTTATGTTCGATCGTATATTATTATTATTATTATTATTATTATTATTTCTCCTGGGTCTCGTAACCAGCTTCACGTCACAGGTATTGATGGTAATATAGAGAGTAATTAGATTATAAATGTTTCTCATCCAACGTTACAATACTTTTATATACTTATTTTCTAAATCTTACAAACTTTTTATATGCTAAACAGTTAGTGTGCCAGCCGGAGAGAGATAAACTGCATATTGGTTTACAAATTGAATAGTTTTTACGTCAACATACCTTTATTTTAGTTCGTTGTAGGCGCCTCTCCCCTTTATCTAGGCTTGAGACTGGCACTAGGATTGCTCCTAATTGGCAGGGTTAGCGCCTCCCCGTCCATCTTCTTTCTTCGCCAGGTGTATACACAGCACATGAGTAAACTTCATTTTATTTAAGATTGTAGACTCGCTGAGAAAATATCCATCTTGAGATCCAGGTTACATTCTTTTAAGCACTGTTTGTAATACTGTAATGTCTATGCATATGTCGTTATTCCATCCTCTGCAATAACTCTTGTATGATCGTATGGAGTCAATGTAATTTTATTCACTTTTGCTGTAGTAACAGCATGCTCTCGTGATAGGATTAGATTCATAGGCGTTCTAATGATTTCATAGGTTTTAAGACGGTCTGTATAACTGTCAAATGTAATGCACTGCTTAATAGCACTACGTTTTTTACCCTTAATCGTTTTTATCATTGAGCCGTGGATATCTAGCGCATAATCTTTGGTCGTAGTCCAACAAAGCGATGGATGATTTTACCATTAGCCTCGTCTTTAAATTTTCCAAGTACCTTTTTATTCTGAGTAGAGTGGCATATATGGTTAACAGGTTAATCAGCTGTATCCAGATGCTCAAGAAAACGTAGCTTGTCCTGGTACACATCTTCAGTTGTAACACGATGAATGAATCAGTGTCCATATACATATGCTTCAGGTTTTCAGCTCCATAATATGGCAACACGTCGTAATGATACATTAATGTCTTGGAGATGTCTAACACGCTCATACCAATGTATATAGGCTTGTTGAATACGATCTTACGAGAGGCCATATCCACAGCAGCTAGATTATCAGCATATATTGTCCTATCAATAAACGTAGGCTTGGTGATCAAGTTCCCCAGAATCTTTTCATTTGTCACCACTCTTATATCGACACGATTACGTAGCTTCTCCATAGTTTTTCCAAACATAGCGTTGTTAAATAGCTTGTAGAGATCCTTCTCGAAATCATTTGCCGCTTGTTGTAGCCTGTTGTTAAATTCCACATAAGGTTTCAACTACTGAGACTGCCGGAATTGTAGCACACGACGGATTTTTGTTAGCAGTTAGCCATGATTAAGAGCTTGCTTCAAAGTCAGTAATGTACGATATACTTCTTTCGAGCCCCAAGATGAGGTATCAGTTTCTTTTTAGATGATTCCTTAGGCTTCACACACGGGCAGGAAAGGTAGATCGTTGTGTAGATCGTGAAGTTCTGCAGGATACTCGTTGTCGACTTCTAATATGTATCCATGAGGATCGTCTTCTTGTAGTGTTTCTAAATCGATTTCTTCAGGTGAAATCCACCATAAGGGAGGGCGTGCCACATTGCCCAACCATATTGGTTATTGGCGTCCTCGTATGTAATAAATTGGTTGGTCTCAACAGATCATAGTTATCCATATAAGTGTTATTAGCCTCTGCATACCTATGGGAAACTTGGCATAAACCTCCTCTTATACCAGATTCCACCATGAGTAGTTGGTCATAATCTTGTAGCAGTTCCAGCTTAATTCTAGTATGCAGTAACATAGCGTCCCATGTAAGTCCTGGAGAGGTGAAGTAATGTGCTGGATCAACTTTGTGTGTTTTGAGGGTCTGCTCTCTGAATGTCTCAAAGACATGAGCTAGAAGAACAACATCCGAGGTTAAGTACAGATCACTGTATTCGCCCAGGTTTTTCACATTAAACAACTCCCATACATTTCTAGCATGCTCGTAGTCAGCATGACTAATTTCTTCATTTAACCTATTGTAGAAGGAGTCCTTGGGAGGCAGCCAGGTCTCGTTCAAAACATCCCATGACGTAACATAATCATAGGGAAATATGCCCTTATGTGTCATCAACTTCAATTCGTCTTCTCCGAAGTACTTTAGTGTTTCAGGATATGAGGTAAGATTTTTTACCAGCTTATCCAATCTTGTACTCAAGAACCAGAAGCTATCCACAAAGTGGAGGTTTATATCTCCGACATACTTGGAGAATGAGATATAGCTTTCTTCAGAGTTAGGAATTACCTCCACATGGTCACTTGTACATCCGAACTCCTTAACAATGAAATGCAAGTCATATCCACTAAGGTTATGCATGAAGACAGGAATATATTTAGGTGTTTTGCAGCCTAAATTGCATTCATTATGAAGACTTTCACAATATTCACCGCTGATGTGGTCATGGTCACGTACTTGGTAGTTCTCTTCTGTAAAGGGTTTTCCACACAAGTAGCATAGCTGTAGAAGACTCAAAATTCTTTTGCTGTTGATCCGTAAGTTTCAGAGGTTTGACAGATTTGTATATGTTATCAATCTTCTTTGCAAGGGATGTCAGGTATTCCATAAACTTCTGAGCAGCATCAACACCACGGTATACATAGGGATGCTCAGGAAGATCAGTTTCGAGATGTTCAACACTGGATGACGGCTACACGTAAACACAGAAGCTCATAGGTACATGCTCTTGATAAGGGGATGTATAGGCAGTTTCAGGATGGGATATACACGTATGACATGAAGTGAGAATACTCTCAAATCCGCATAGATGACGTAAGGTACTTTCAGCATCCTCTCGACATTTTTAAACCGTACAATTGATTTCTCCTTTGTAGGCATAACTACCCTTGCAATATCATGCTGGTTACAGACGATGCATGTTCTTGTTTTTCCAACCCACTTCGTCCATACTGATTGTCAAAATGTGTAAGGCAGCGCTTACAATTGTAAACACGTTCTTTATGCTTAGTTTTCTGGCGTCGAATAAGTTTTTCAATAATTTTTATATATACGTAGTGATGTTTTCCAGTACTGTCACTCAATAGTAGCAGGTCTCGGTATTCAAGTAGTTCAGTCCTAGCAACCTTTATTGGATACTCTTCATGCTTCTCATCCAGTCCGAAAACGTTGATAGACATACTGTTAAGCTTCTCACACTTAGATATTTGAGAAAGTGGAATAGGGTAGGAAACACAGCTGAAGTCGTACTTATCTTGAAATTGCTTATATTTGCTGACGCGTTGTGCATCCTCTTCAAAATATTTGGCTAATACAGAATACATGAAGCATTTCTCATCGTTATAGTTCTGGATGTTTATACAAGCTTGTTTAGCTCCAACAGATGGTAGTGGTATGTAGCTACATCCTCGTAGCTGGTTGTATTTGTTGATACGAAGTCGAACTCCTTCCATAGCAAGCAAGACCCAGCTGCTGCCCTTAAGCTGTGATTTCTCAATTTCAGTGCCCAATTTCTTGTATTTCGCTTCCAACGTTGAGTCTAGATGGGTTTCTAGAAACACAGGTTGATTTCGTGTTTTAAATGTTTTGTCACAGGTTTCTCCGATACTGTTTACAAATCGGCACTCAGCCAGCAGATTAATTTTCACACTCTTGTGAATTCTAAGCTCTTTATGTACAGCCTGGATTATCCGTTGTTTTGCCTCATGCAGATGCATATTCAGGTCCTTGATGAATTGCATCCTATAAAATATGATTTCAATCGTCCTTCGAACGATGTCTCGTATTCTTTCATATCACAGTCCTCCATTGTTGATAACTGATATTTAGTAGGCTCCAATCTGCTTTTCTTCTGAGGACTGCTTATTTCGCATACATCTTCGTGCCGCTGTCCCTTATAACCACCATCGAAGGTTACATTACAATGCCTGCATTTGAAGAGCTTCTTACAGCTCATCTCATGTCTTCTCTTTCCATAATCACGTAGGAATTTCTTCCCACACTTAATACAAGCATATCCTGATGCACTAGGAATTATATCCTTATATGCAGATTTATTCATCTTTATTCTTGATGTAATAACGTATTAATCCTTGTTCAAGGGAAATGAAGACCTCTTCACCTTGATAACACTTTAGAAAGCTGATTATTCTTGGAGAGAGCACAACACCTCAAGACTAATTAGCACAATGAAGTCCAGTGTTTTTTTTTTTTCGAGTGGAGGAGAAAATGATTTAATCACTAACCCCAGCCCCGATGGGAGTCGGGACTGAGAGTGTGGGAATCTCCGAGCGTCGGCATACCCACTAAAAACTCCTCCACCGGTTAGGTCGTGGATTTGAAAGGAAGTTCAAGGGAAAGGTAGCACGGTCCCGCATAGCACCCGTGTTAGTCTAGCGAAAGATTCTAAGCTGCCGCCCAATGGGCGGGAGCGGCGTGAAGTGCGGTCCTAGCCTACAGCCATGACAAATTGCCCTGACTGCAGCCTAGGGGGTTAGGAAGTGGTAATAGAAAAGGGGGTTCCAAAGGAGATAATACAAAGGGATGGTGATGAAGGTGGACTTACTCTGGCGCTGGAGGCCGTCGTCGTTTGGACTGGTCTTGCACAAGCGCACGGCATTGTGCAAGAATCCGCTGCTGGCTCTCGGAGATGACCAGCGGTGTCCTCTCTGATGGTTGTGATCGTGGTGAAGGTCTTCCTTCCTCGAAGCTGGTCTCCAGGTTTTGCAGCCGTGTAGAGATGTGCAGTTTGGCCAACAGGTCAGCGGCGGTGGTTTGCTGCTGAGTAGTACCAGCAGTGATGGTGGACTGCAACTCCTGGAGCTTCTCGGTGGTGGTGGTGATGAAGTCGTCCAGAGCCGCGATGCGCACACCTATGTCCAGGACCTCCGCGTGGAGATCCTGAACGGCGTCGCGCAAACCCTGGATTTCCTCGTGGATCGGCGTAGTAGATGATGGTGTCGGCGCTGGTGATGGTTCTGGTGTCTGTGGAGGTGCTGATGACTGCGATGTTGGTGCAGGTGGTTTCGGCGGTGCCTTCCTGCGGGGATGCAGGGGGCAGAGCGCCTGTCCGGTGTAGTGGGATGACCCTCCACAGGTCGCACAGTAGCGGCGTCGGCGGCGAAGGTCGTGCTGGGTACACGATGCGGTGGTGCAGGCTGCTCCACAGTAGTGGCACCTGGGTTGAGCTGCGCAGGTAGTCTCACTGTGCCCGTAGGCACAGCAGCGTCTGCAGGGAGCCTGGCGTTCCACTCGGCTGGCCTCGATGCGTAAGCACCGCCCTAACAAGAGCAGGCCCGCCCTCAAGGCAGCCTCGTAGTCTGCTGGATCTGCAAACTCCAACCTGACGAGCGATGTGGGTCCCTGAGCTCCGTGAATCCTGGTGGCCTTCAAGGCTGAAGGCCACTGCTGGTGGGCTGCGGTGACGAGGAACCTGGCTGGCAGGTCCCTCGGGACCCCTCGAACGACGGCGCTGTACCTCCCATGAGGCACAGGCTGGATCTGCGGTGGCTGGGAAGTGCCCAGAATCGGCAGGGTTGATGCCGGTGGGTGACGCGGCGACTGCCGAGGCAGTCGCGTCGAAGCGGCGCTGGCTGGCGGCGAAGCGGCGGTTGCGGCATAGGTTGCCCTAGGCTGCGGTGGCTGCGGCGAAATCTCCTCGGCGGGTGCCGGAGGAGAAGAAGAGGTTCCTGCCTCAGCAGGAGCGGCGACAGAGCGACCTTTCTTCCTCGCCATCTCGGAGCTGTGTGTGCAAAAAGTGTGAAGTCCAGTGCCCGAGATCACCCTATTTATAGAGGGAGCACGGACCTATTAGATCAATCATATACTCACGTTTAAACTCGATCCATAATAGCTGTATATGATCGCTCTGCGCGCATTAACCTCCGCCATATAACCTCACCATCAGAGACAGGATGTCTGGCTGTATCAAACATGTTTAAACTCCTCCCATAACTACCTGTATATGCTGTCACACCAACAAGAGAAGTATTCTCACACGCTCATTCTGACAGATGTTTCCATTCAAAGCCTACCACCACCGTCACTACCACCACCCATTGCACCAAAGCTAACGCCATCTCTAATACCACAATACTTAAAAGTAAACGCTTAAAAGGTGACGAAGACTTTTCCCTTATTTAATTTAATCCATATATGTACTGTATTATTTCATATTTTCATTCCCTTTTCAATTCTTCCTTTCCATTTTCCCTTTATTCTCCAAAGAATCAGTATACAATATAACAATCCTATACGCTTAATGCTCAGCTACCACAGAAAAATTGTGACACTTCACTACAATTACGAGCAAAGTAATTTTTTCCAGAGTTACACAGATTTTAAGCTTCTAGAATCGAACCGGGTAATGCTTTTAATAAATGTATTTTAGTAATTTATCTCTCCCGCATCAGCATCTACTATATAATCTTTAGTCGAACCTGGTATGGTCCATAGTCTTGAAGATATATGAAATCACCCCTTCGGGATTCGATCTGAGTACTTTAAAGTAATTTTTGCCATGATAGGGATATTTTGGGACTAGGTACTCTGTTTATTTTTTATTTGACGTGTCTATGTAAACTATATCATGAGCTATTAAATTTGTAAGTAAATTTCATTTAATCGGTATTCGATCCCAGAACACCAGGAACAAAATTATTTATAATATTAGTTTGACATGTTAAAAAAGGCTATATGCAGTTACACCATCAACCTAAGTGATATATCCTAAAGTATAGAGGAAAATTAAGGAAATCATTGAAAGATCGGGATTTGAACTAAGGACAACTGATTCACAATTATATACAGTATCAATTAACCATCTTAGGAGCTATCAAGTCATGCTTTGGTCCACCCCTCTATCTCTCTCAGTTTCTGAGATAATGGAGATTTAAAAATTAAGGATCGAACCCAGGACGCCAGATACCCAAATATACATTCGCGTGAAACTACCTATCGGAATTACCTTTAAACGACTTAAATACCGGTGATACTACCCGAATCATGCAAAGTTACCTTAATTAGCTCTGGTACGAATCCCTGCTCGAAATTAGCAGGACCACCTGTGGTACTATCTGGTTTACCCTAAATATCAATGATACTAGTTGAATTACCTGTTAAAATGACTCAAATACCTTTGATACAACCTGAATCACCTGCAATTACCTTAAATAGCTGTGATACAAATCACTGATCGAAATTATCACGAGTATCTGTGAAACTATGCTGATTACCTCAAATACTTACGATATTATCTCAACTATCTGAAAAAATATGAAACTATGTTATAACCAACCCCTGGAACCTACCCTCCTGTAACGCTAGCTGAATTACTCTAAACACCTATGATACTTGAATTATTCTAAATACCTACAATACTCTCTGAATTACCTTGAAATACGAAACTATAGTGTATCCGACCCCTGGAATCAATCCTCCTGTGATACTAGCTGAATTAGCCTAAATTATTATGATACTAGCTGAATTACCTGTCAAATCATATGGAGCTATGCTATACTTGCTTCCAAGAATCTGCCCCATCCTGTGATACTACCTGAATTATCCTAAACAGATATGGTACTATCTGAATTTCTTGTGAAATCATATGAAGCTCTACACATCTAAACCATGGAATCTTTCCTCCTGTGATGCTACCTGAATTAATCTAAACAGCTATGATACTTGAATTACCTTAAATACCTAGGATACTCTGAATTACCTGTGAAATACGAAACTATGCTATACCCAACCCCTGGAATCAATCCTCCTGTGATACTAGCTGAATTAGCCTAAATATCCACGATACTAGCTGAATTACCAGTGAAATTATATACAGCTATGATACGCCCTGCCTCTGGAATCTAGCCTCCTGTCATACTAGCTGAATTAGCCTAAATACTCACGATACTAGCTGAATTTTCAGTGAAATCATGTGGAGCTTACACACTTAAACCATAAAATCTTTCCTCCTGTAATACTACCTGAATTACCCTAAACAGCTATGATGCTTGAATTATCCTAAATACTTACGATACTCTCTGAATTACCTGTGA
The DNA here is from genome assembly GCA_030765065.1 of Deroplatys truncata. Taxonomy (NCBI): domain Eukaryota; kingdom Metazoa; phylum Arthropoda; class Insecta; order Mantodea; family Mantidae; genus Deroplatys; species Deroplatys truncata. The sequence goes on along the minus strand of CM060990.1, from coordinate 497,954,936 downwards.
GATCATACAGAGCTATACACACCTAAACTGTGAAATCTTTCCTCCTGTAATACTACCTGAATTACCTTAACAGCTATGTTACTTGAATTATCCTAAATACTTACGATACTCTCTGAATTACCTGTGAAATGATACGGAGCTATACAAATCTGTTCTATCCTGTGATACTACCTGAATTACCCTAAACACCTATGATACTACCTGAATTACCTGTGAAATCATGCACAACTATGCTACACCCAACCCGTGAAATATGCTTGCCTGCTGAATGTTGAATAGTGCTTTCCTGGAGAAGACTGTACTTTACATATGCAACAACAATAACCTCCCTAACACCTATCATTGTTTTCCCTACCTCTCAAATATAAATGCATTTCCCCTCCAACTCTGTCTCTTAGCATAGGATCTCTCTCTGTTTTACCCATCTCTCCATATAAACGCATACTCTACCATTCAAACCATCCTAGCCTAACTAGCCTAATACCTCTCCTCGGTTTGCTATCTCTCCCATATAAAAACGATATTTTACCTTAAAGTCCTGTCGGTCTAGCACCTCCCCTCATATTCCCTCTCTCACCTGTATATAAGACCATATTCCTCCTCCTTCAGTATCTGTTTAGCCTAACACTTCTCGTTTTCCCACATAAGCATATTTCTCTCTCCTTCAACTCTCTCCCTCTTAGTACCTTTTTGCGTGAGTGGGTTACCTTTTTGCGTGAGGGGTTACCTTTGGACTTATTAAGACTTATCATACAAGACAGACATGTCATTCCTACAATTAGTCACATTAAGTAGAGATAACCTAATACAGCCAACATGTCACAATCAAGATTTGTGTCAAAATCATAACAAAAGGTATGAAATATTAAATAACAACCAAACAACAAATAAAGTTGATAAAGTAATGCCAAAAAACCAGGGTCAATAACAGCCAACAAAGTTTGTTTTTTGGAAGCAAGCATGAATAAAACTATGTATGTACAACGAAAACAATTGTCTAAGTACATTATACATGTAATATCAGTTCATACACATACACATGTTAGTCCAGCCATTAGCCAGTATTGTCTTCATCTCCTTCCAGGCGACTGCAAAAAGTAAGGACTGTATTTGATACTGTGCTGGCTGCTGTTGATTCTCTTTGTCAAGAGTGTTCTTTTCATTTCCAAAATGACTTTAGTATCTGGCTATCGAATCAGTTTTGTGTAACCTTACAACTATTTCTGCAAACACTTATCTCAATATAAGGTGGATGGAAAAACAACCTTCTATAAGAATAGTTTGTAGAAGCTATAAAAAATTAATGATGGTGGATAGAGAAAGTAATGTTAGTGTAGCATATCAGATATTTTTTCAAGTGGTAATGGTAAATTGTGCTTTTTATTTTTTATCCCTCATGGTTATGTAGAGAGCATGGGATTCGGAAGCTATTATATAGTGACCCACTTTTCAAAAATGACTATCACTTCAATCTACTATATCTTATATCTACAACAAAATATGAAAGTGTGTAATAAAAGTTTATCTTGATTAACAAGAAATAGATAAAAGAATAAGCTTTTGTAAGAATAGTTTGTAGAAGAGTGAGTTGAAGTGATGTGAATACAACACATAAGATATTTTGCTGAAGTTTTTGTTCTGAAATGGGTTTGTTCACCATTGGAACATTATGAGCCAGAGCATAATTAAAGAAGACACAGAAATTAGACATATAAAGTTGGTTTCAATATGGGCGATATCCAATCACATGACTCAAATTACTCCTCTCTCCCTCACTATGCATTCTAGAGTTGTGTTGGTGTGTGCCAGGGGGAATACTGCAGTCAGTGTAATGCAGTTACATAAATTGTTTTTTCACATATACTCAATTATTAATCTTCCTCTTAGAATATAGTAAACCCTGCTATGACTTAATGTGTTAATTCTGAACATGTCTGTGAAAGTTCCATACTTTTATCTCTCTTGGAATTCAAGTAGAGCAGTATACAGCTATAAAGAATGTGTTTCTTTTTGGCTTGGGAAGCATGCCTGTGTTGTAGTCCATTTAGCGTTATCCAGGGAACACCACGTGGAGGTGGACCACGATTGCCTTGCAGAACATGTCTATAAGATACGATGCCTACCTACACCCAAGTGCACTCTCTGTGAAGATGTCATCCTGAACAAGCAACATCTCGCCAAATGCAAAGACCTTAAAAGTGATAACTTACATACTTTATATTGTGAAGCCAGAGGGAAAATGATGCAGATCTATTAATCCCCAGTGCCATTGGTGAACAACAACAGAACGTGCTTCTTCCCTTTTAAAAACATCATGCTTATTGTCAGTGAGGAAACAGGACCTCATATCTTTTATATTTATTGTAATATAATAATGCTGTTAATACCCAAATATAAGGGGTGTAATTAAAATATGCTTTTGGTTTTCCACTGGAATTACAGGAATTATTTATAAACAAATTATTTTAAGTAAAGTAATGAATTCTTTTGAAATTACTGATGAATTCTTGAGTAATGTTGTTGCGATTGAATTTATCTAGAGATGTTCACAACCATGATTTGCTTATATTAAGACTATTCCATGAGTAAATTTTATAAATAATAGCTATTATTGTGAAGTATACAATTAAAATAAATAACCTTTAAAAGCAGTTCTGCGGTTTGAAATTTCATTGAGAAATTCTGTTCTTTAAAAACTATAAACCATTATATGGTAAAGAGTTAATGCAAACACAATGAAATGAGGGCCTGTCTAATTTTGAAAGTAAGAGCAACTAGAATATTGAATAAGAAATAAACTACAAAAGTTTGGCAACAACTATACTGGGTATGTATAAACCTGTGTAACAAAGGTTGCATGGGGTTGGGATTCCTGAGAAAAGAATTTGAAAAAATATCTCTATGAACATGTAAATCCTACAAAAAGTTGTTACTGAGTTATATACAGGCTGTTTTTTTTCCTCCCTGATGTGTTTATCTATATGCACAGTAGCTGGACAAGGAAGGGTGTTGTGTCAATAGTAACAGAACAGCAGCAGGCACATACACAAGGTGAGATAAGGTGACATCACCACTCCTTCTGAGTGAGTGTTTTTCCATGCAAGGGGATAATGCCAGCCATTCTCCCCTACCCTAGACTACCTTATCCTCCTCTCATTTCTGTTGTATCAGGTCAAAAAAAATTGACCTGTACAACAGAAGTAAATGACCTATATTGGCCACATCACAGATGATGCTCAGTGTCCCCATGAGCAAAAATACATGTATCCAATGGATTAAAGTCAGGAAGCTGTGCAGGCCAATGCACTGGGCCTCTGTGCTTAATCCACATTTGTGGGAAGGTGTCCAAAAACCAGCATACATCCAAACTGAAATTCGCAGGCCCCCATCATACATGAACCACATGGCACGATGAACTGCTAGGGGCACATGTTTCGGTGGTACGTGTAGCATGTCCCTCAAGGTCAGATATGCTGTCCATTCACTCATTGGGGTAGCACGTATGTGCCAAGCAGTTCAACATTTAGATGTAATACCACTTCCCATCATCCCAAATTTGCAAACCATGAGCTTCCAGCATCTTACTCATTATTGTAATGCAATTTGTTACACGTTGATTAGATTTCAGCTATATCTTTTATGAATAACAAATACATTTGCATTTCAGGGCAGATGATTTCAACGATCCAATACATCTGGAGCGCATATCTACTCTGAATACATTCACAGTCCAAGATTTAGGAGCAATTCCAAAGGACAGCCTCAGTTGGGATTATACATCAGAGTTCTACAGAATAAATGAATGGTAAGACACAAATATTCACTGGAGCTAAAGCATATACCTAACTTAGAATTTCATTTATTACAATCAGAGCTCATTGGCATTTAGCTCCTGCTGCCCTGCCACTACTCAGTTTAATCAAACTCATGTGTTATTGAATGTCACAATTCATCAATAAATAAATGGCAGTTATATTAAACTGTGGTTAGACACACTTAAAAACTTACTTCACTCATTGTGCATTGTTAAAATGGGGTGGTTTTGGGGACATTTGCCCCTATCTTCAGCTATCTTAGTGATGAAGCTTGCTCTTTCTTGTATCTTTCTTTTCAGTTGAGAGCAACCTTGCTGACATCTGGTGGTAAATTTGCAAACTTGTATACATTCGTTGACTGGTGTGATCTCAAAAGTTTAAAACTGTTTTAGAAGTTTGAAAACTAATAATATTTTCCCAGATGGCTAGCTCAAATATAGAAATGATAGTTTTAATAATTTGATTTTGTCCTATGTTATGACTGTCCAACCAGTAATGGTATGCTATCACTGACTCATCTGTTTGTTTAAACTTTGTTTCTTTGGTGTACTTTTAATTTGATATTTAAATTTCTTTTTGTCTTTACTATATAAAACTTATCATTATTTTCGTGTTTATTTTGTGGATACTTGACTTCAGTTGATATGGTGCAGTGTTTTTGAGTTGTTTATTTAATAAGTTGCTCAGGCCATATTTATTCTGTGGAGCCAATCTGATATGAAAATTCTTGAAAATCCTCCCAACTTTCTCAAAAGACGCTGGATAAAAAGTGAACCTTTTGTATATCCAGTTCATCTCTTCTGTTTTCTCTAAAGAAGTCACTTGCTTTACTTTCATTTGTTTAACATCTTGTTCAATTATTTTAATTATGGAAGCGCCTCAAAACCAAGTCAAGAATGTAATGGTATTCATTCAAATATTCTGTTTTTTCCAATGGGACACTATTAAGTCTGTGAATCCAGCTGCTAAAAACAGCATAGTGATTTGACTTTGGGTTACAGTTCTTCTTAATATAATTGTCCACATGAGTGGGTTTTCTATATATTCAGGATTTTATTCCATCCTTGTTTCTTATAATTTTTAAATCTAAAAATGTTAAAAAAAAGAAGAAAAAAAAAACTTGTTCTCTATTTAACATGTTTACTTGCAAGTTAAATAGTTTTATCTTTCAATTTATGGCAAAAGCGCCATCAACGTTTCTGAACCACAGTTAAAATAAGTGGAAAAAAGGCCTTAACCACCAGAATTTCTATATTGTGATGTATGTCATTTTGAAAGTTAGCAGATTTTAGGGAAACAATGAAATTGGCATTGGGAACATAATTTATGGCATGTCATTTCCCAGATGGCAGGAAAGAGGATTACCTTATCCTAGGAGTAAAGACTGCAGTATTGTTTGGGAAGGTATTGACCCAGCCCGAAGGTGCTTTAAGACAGGGCTTTTTGGTGGGTCGCTCTCTCTTTGATGTTTTGGTAATCTGCATCAAGTTGGACATGCAAGCCATGTCCCTCAGGACCTTTGCTTTAGTCAGGGTAGCCTCATCTGGTAGGCATAAACAAATGTAGACATTCTAATTTGTATTGTGGAGTAGAGTAGACAGTAAACCAACAGTAATTTTAGTATATGAGTTATTGTTCATTGTCGCTTCACCGCTCTAGCCATACTTTTCCGGGTATAAGGTCTCCCTTCCCTGCAGCTGTTTTTCTTGTCCAACCCCCCCCCCCTCCTACTAAGATACACACTCCTATCCTCTCTTGAGATGTCAATCTAGCTCTATGATATTTCTGAGATCCCCCAGCTCATAGTGATGTCATGGCATTTAAGTTAAGATGCTGACCCAGCTGTCACATTTGTAGTTGGCGGAAGTACTGGTCCCTGCTTCTTTTAATACCAGGGATATGGTTTGATTGCATTCCTGTATGTAGATTGATTTCCCCCCCCCCTTCAATCTTTGTTACTTAGGTGGTAAGGGTGCCAAGGAACTAAAGTTAATTTACTGTTTATGATTGCACCAGGGTAGAAAATGGTAATTTAAGAATTTAGTGTTTTATGCTGTAGGTATATTTTTTCGCTCAGTGCTAGTAATAAGTGGTTCTTCCTCGCGGGGAGGAAAAAATGGGCATGTAACTCTTGTTTGTAGGTGGCCATTACAGTGTGCTTAGACCTCCACAGCAAAATTCTTCTTGAAGGGGGGCTCGGTGAAATTTAGGCAAATTATGGAAAATCTGATTTTTCGGTTTTTGCCTTAAAATTGTGTGTGTACTTTCAGAATCTGCTGCTGTTTATGCTGCATTGCCATTTAAAAGGCTGTTACATCATGATTTAGCCCATATGCGTGTATGCATGGTTCTTGAAATGCATTTATTACCCCATTGCAACAAAATTGCATAGAATTTTGAAGTTTAAATCAGGTGGTTGGATTCAGTGCTGGTGAGTTAGCAGAGATATCTTCTGGGATTTTCTGCAAACATTCATCCCAGGAAGGCATGGCTTCAAACCTTCAATGGCTTTTTGGCTTGTGAATAAGTGACCTTGTGCTGGTGTTTTTGTGAAACTTAAGACAAGATATACACTTTGTACAAGAGAGAAGTCTTCTTTGTAATGTCTTACAAATAGATAAGTACAGTATAGAATAAGTATAATATAGAGTAGGATAAGCCAGGGAATACTAAATGTCTTCTTGCTGTAAGAGAAAATCTGGTTCTTTACTTAGCTGTTTGTAAATATACAAGCAGCTACTTTTCTTCTCACTATCATCTATTATATAGTTTAAAGCTTGTACGTAGATGGACCAAACTTTCACTAATTTCTTATTGGTATAACAAAATATTATATAAATTAAGCAAAGTTAGGCCTACAGTGCATATTGAAGCAGGTTCAAGTGGTAAAGTTTCAAAATTTCTCCAAGGATAGTGAAAATGAAATGAATGTGGAACTACTTAGTCCAGACTATGTACTTGTGCACAGTGAGGTTTGGAATAAAATATTTAACAGTTTATCATGCACACATTGTGGTTTTCAGGGTTTGGAAGTGAAATTAGTAATATAAAAGATTTTACCAGTGAAGTATTTGTACAATGCTCTTTTGTAATAAAAAGTTATGTGGATACATACACTAATCCTAGAATCATCAATGATTCTTCTAGGCCACCTTTTGATGTGAATAGCAAAAGGTCATGCAGGTATGCAGAATTTTGTATGACCATGGGTATGGAATGCGCAAGTTCCTCTACTTACAATTCCCATCTTTTCTGATAGAAGTAAAGAAAGTGAGTTGCTGCAGTGTGAAGCACTAAGTACAGCAAACAGGGCTGTTTGTTATGCTCACTTAGATGTGAATCCGTCATCCTCATGGTCTAGCGGCACCATGCTAGCCTCTAGTTCCCATGTTGTGGGTTCAAACCCAGCAGAGGGTGATGGGTTTTTTTCGGGCGTAAAAATCCTTAGCATGGTTTCCTTTGGAAGGGAAGTAAAGCTGGTAAAGCTAAGAACCATAGCAGTTAAAGAGCACCCATAAATAAAGCTCAGTTTCAATTTAGATATGAATCCAGATCTATCTGAGCATGACACTGTTGACATTTCTGCCATATGATGGTACTTGGCACAATAGAGGACATACTTCTATTTTTGGAATGGGATTGCTATAGATGTTCTCACAAGTTTGGTCATAGGTTTTGAAATTAAATCCAAGTATTGTGCCACATATGTAGTGAAAGGTAAAGGGTTAGGTGAAAGCAGCGATGAATATAAAGCATGGTTTAAGAATCACAAAGAAAATGATACATGTGAAGCAAATTACACACGCTCTTCTGGATCTATGGAAGTAGCTACTGCCAAAGATCCATTGCTTTGTATAATGTGCCTTGCACTACCATTGTTTCTGATGGTGATTTAAAGACCCACCTGTTTCATCAATCCTTATCAGTGTATGGTCCAAATATTCAGATTAGGTACTAACGATAAATGTTTGAACCTTATTGTTAAGCATTTGAGAACAGGCCTTAGACATGTAGTGAAAGAATCAAAATTGAAAGGTAAAGTTCTTGGAGGAAAGAAACCAGACCGTTTGAAAGCTGAAATCATTGTAAAACTTCAAAATTATTATAGAAATTAAGAACAATGTTGTAAATGTACATCAGATGAAATGTGCAATATTTGCAGCTCCTTATCACTGCATGTCAACTGATGAGAACCTGCAGCACTCTAAATGTCCTGGAGGTGAATCATTTTGGTACTTTTATACTCGCACTGTTGCTGAAAGTGAGGAACCCTTCTCCCCCAAACATGAAGGGAACAGGAGAGCATTTTTTTCATCCAATGTAGTGAGTGCAATTATGCCAGTATATCAAGGATTAGCCAGTACTAATTTATTAAAGAAGTGTACTAAAGGAAACATTCAAAATGCAAATGAGAGTTTAATATGGAGTAAATGTCCCAAAGAAGTTTTTGTTTCTAGAAAGACATAAATTGTAGTGAATTCGGTATAGGTTGTGGGGCTAACCTGTATGCAAAGGAAAGAATCACGGCTAATAAAGTAAGTCCATTCAGCAAAAGATTTAGTAGTAGTTAGGAATAGGAGAAGATTAAATCAGGGTGCACTAAGTACATTAAGTGCATTCAAATCAGTAAAGAAACATTTAAGAGTGGTAAAACCTAGAGGAGAGGAAGCTAAATGGGTAGCTGAAGGACCTTCATGTGTTTCAGGGGAATTTTAAATCAGGATGCTTTGCTTTGTTATGCATTTAATAGTTTAAGGTTATTTTTCTTCGCTTCCTGTTTTTGTAAATTTTTTAATGTTCAAAATGCTCCTTGCAATACAATTCGTAATAGATTTCTTTGAAATTTTGACCATATATTCTTAGATAGCTGCTTCATAAAACTTGCCATTTTAAATGATTTACATGGAGCAATTTAATTGTTGGATTTTGATGTTAAAAATTAATAATAATTTGGGGAAAAGAGCTTACCTATGTATTCAGTGTTTTTTTTGTTCCTCCAAAACTATTTGACATAGCTGAACAAAAAAACCAAGTTTTGTAGACATAATCAAAAGGAACATACAGACAGAGTTTAGTTTATAATAAATAAAGTTTTGCATGGAACATTTCTTAAACTATATTATGGGCGGCATGCACCAACCTAGAGCAAGTTCTACTTTCATAGTAAACTACTATTCAAGTCAACACTTGGCAACTTCCATATGAGAGTAAAGCACTTCTGAAGCATTTTACTCCTTTCAGATACTCTCAAGGTAAATCCCATGGAAGTAAATGTTAAGAGAGCACTGTATTGTTGTATGTTACTACACAATGAAATAGAGCACAAATATAGGTTAGAATTTACTCTTGCGACCTAGATGGAGTAACTAACCTGTTGAACTAGAATACTATTATCATATTCGGAGGAAGATATTTTGATGTTTTCATGTATTACTTACATTATATCGATCTCGAAGAAAACAATAGAAATGTGATAGTGGTATGCAAGATCCATTTGATACTTACACAGAGAGAGAGTGAGTTCAAGGAATGTTTCGGTATTAGGAAAGAATCTTTTACATTCCTTTTGAATGTGCTTGGAAAGCATTTACAACAAAACTCGGACAGGTATACAGCTCTGTAACCCAAGCTGCAATTATTGTTATGAGTCCGGAGTGTGTTTCTTACTGAAACATTTCAGATAATAAAGCCGGGATTACGATGAATTTAATGTAATGTGACAGCCTAACACTATTAAATGGAGCTATTTAGGGTTGACTTAACGCAATGTAACTTAAGAGTTTTGCAATCTCAAACTTTTCCTTCCTGTTAGGTCATTTGATGTCACGTGATAATTAGAACCAATCGGTGTGAAGCACTAGCATCAAGTAATTAAAAAAACTACAAATCAAGAGTCGTTCCCATTACGTTAAGTGCATCCTAATTAGACCTTTAGTTTACCAACATTTAACTTCATGTCATGCTAAGTAAAGTTCATTGTAATCCCAACATAACAGGCGATCTAATAAACGTTCAGTGTGCCTACTGGTCCTATCTTTCATCACGTTAGAGCACTTTTGAAGTTAAGAGCAAGGTACCTACATAAATAAATATAAATGAGTGTTCAGAAAATAAAAGGCAATTCTTCGCTTTTGCAGACTTCCCACCCATTTGGAAAGCAATTGGCTGCAAGCATGTTCCTATTTTGTGCCCATTGGTGAATATGGTGAACTTTTCTGAAATCAGAGAGGGTGTTTCTCCATCAACATGCAAGCGAACTGCGATGCAAATTTGAAGATTAGAAACATTGTTTCCAGAATTTTAAGGTGCTCTTCAGTATGTTTCCCCTTGCTCGAAGCATTAAACTTGTCCGCCACCGACTTTCCAGCCATCTTTATACCATGTTTTTTTCACTCATATTTTTAAATGAATTTTCTTTATTTCTACCAACAAACATTTATCTCTTTCGCTTACATTCCTTTCCCCCCCCCCCTTTTTCCTATCTCACATAAAGTTATCCATGATCACATCAAGTAAATCGTGCATACAAAACAATACTCCAGGAGTAATGAGGTCTTACTTCCGTAGTCGTAACTAAAAGAGTAAGTTGTAATTGAGCTTTCCATTACTTCTGGAGTAAATTGCTCCTGTAGAATCTACTTAGTAAATGTTACTTCTGAAGCAGTTTACTCCCAACATGGTTGCATGCTGCCCTAAAACTAGGTTGTTTTTTTTTGGAAAAATGATTTTAGATAGAAAAGTGAAATTTGGTAGACCTACTAGATAACCTTTGGTACAAATACATACAAAATTTTACATCATTGTGACAAAAACTATGAATTTTAGGAGTATTCAGAGGCTCCTTTAAGTAAGCAGTTGGATATACAATTTAATTTGAAGTTATGTTAAGCAGATATATGCTTAGTGCATGGAACTTCTTAAAACTTTGGATTCAGAGACCCCTGTGTTCCAGAAAATACTCCATATTTATGAGAAATTTCAAATCAGTTTGGATAATACCATAGTCGTAAGCGAGCAGGCTGTTAGTGACTTGCAGGTCTTATCTAAAGAACTTGCATATTTGTCTAACTGCATTATATACTACATAAGCACACCTCACAAAATATTAGTCACCCCATTAAAAGAGCCCAATGATCACTTTGGAGTGCTATAGATGGTGTAGAACTAGTATCAAGTGGTCATGTGACACTCCACCGCTGACATACGTCATGGCATTAAAGAGATGTGTGTGTGTCAGTTGATAATACTGACTGGAGGAATGTATTATGGTTCAAACAAATGATGCAAGGCATTGAGTGCACTGATAGCCCAGTGAGGCATTTAACCTGCTGCGTGTGGAGGGTGTAGCTCAGGCTGGAGGTTGTTCTCAGATGCTTTGGGGGCCTACTGTCAGATTACTGTGAACAGGAACCAGGATGTTTATTTCAACATTCTTGGTGATCAAGTGTTGCCCTTTCTTCAACATCTTCACAATGAGTATGTTGTGGACACTTATCTTCCAAAATGACAACAGCTGTGTTCACAGGGCTGTACACATATGTTTCATGCATTTGAAGGTATATTTGGTGTGTTATTGTGCATAGTTTTCTATACTGACAATTGACAGCTGGGTGCAAGTTTCTGGAGAGAATAGAAGGTTTTACTTTGTTTGTGTGTGTTCATCTACTTCGTTTGGTTATGTGAACACGTGTCTAGAATTTCCTGGTTTTAGGTATTTATAAAAGTGTAAATACAGTGAGTTTTGCTCTTGTAGCTGTAAATAGTGTAGGCATTACTCTGTATTGAAGCTAGGGCTGTTCAGTTTACCACTTACAGTATACAAAATAAGGTTAGTCATTGTGTGAACATTAGTTTTTTGGAGCAGTATTACACACAATAGTGACTGATTACCTAACCTATGGAGGGTGTAACTGATACCTGTTTTGGATATTATTTACTGAAAAAGAGACCTTCAAAAAAGTTAATAGATTGAGAGAAGTTGCAGCAAAAAGGTGGCAACATGACAGGGATCTTCATGGTACAACTTTTGAAAGGACAGGACAACAAGAACCACCCAATCAAATGCAGCATCACAGCAACCATCAATATCATGTACAACACCACAAAGAGGTACTTTAATTTCTTCACTTCCCAAAAGTCTGTCAGTAAAAGAAAATTGCATGCATTTCAACATATTGCCATTCCAGAAGCAACAGATACCACAAATACTGAATATTCATTAGTACATACAAATGTCTGGAATGAACTGTTTAAAAACATGGTATGCAAGTATTGTGGAAAGGAAATATTGATAGCTAATTTATACAGCACAATGGGCTTTTCAGAAAAAATAATTCTTAGTTGCACTTCTTGTGGAGAACTAGTTCCACAAGCTTAATCAGTCCTCAACTATGAATGAGCATTCATCTCATTCCCCTTTTCAAGTAAACAGAATAATGATGGACACATTTCTATCATTAGGCAGAGGTCATGCAAGGCTTGAAAAATTTTGTTTGATAATGGGTATGAAGGGGATGCATTCAAAAGCATTTAATCACATGCTAAGTATTTCTACAGAAAGTAAGGGTTTGCGAAAATAGGTGCTAGAGATGTCTCATTCTATTATCAAGTAGGTGCATGCAGAAATTAATGGTTCTGCAGATAAGAGTTTGGTTATGAACATAACAGTATCATACAATGGCCCCTGGCACTGTAGGGGATTTTCATCTTTGTTGGTTCTTTGCATTGTAATTGATGTGATAATAGGACTCATTATTGATTATGAAATACCGTCCAAATACTGTGGGATGTGCTCAATAAAAACAGCAATTGGTGATGGTGATTTTAAAGGCTGAATGTTCGTAAACAAAATGGAGAATATGAACAGAACTTCTGTGGCTCATCTAGTGTAATATAAGCGGCTATAGAAGAGATACTCAGGAAGCTATCTCTAGAGTATGTTTTAGGTGCACAACTATACTATCAGATGGTGACTCAAAAACACATGCACATGCGGAATCACTGTTTGTGAATGGCCTTAATGTTCACATTCTGAATGATGAATGTCTGAATCATGTGGGCAAAGATGGAAAAAAAATGGAAATTAAAAGTTGTGATGCTTGGTGGAAAAAACAGGGTAACTTGAATTCAGAAACCATACTAAAGTTGCAGTGATATAAAAAAGCAATCAAGGATAATATTCCTAATGTGCAAGAAATGAAGTCTGCAATTTGTGCAACTTTTATATCACTGTGCTGCTTCTGATGCTAAACCACATCATTTCCAGTGCCCCAATGGAAAAAGCACATGGTGCTTTTACAACAAAGCATTGGCAAACTGTGAAGTTCCACCAAGCCATACCAAGAATATCAAAACTTTATCACATGAAGTTCTACAGAAAATTGTTCATATTTATCACAGATTAGCAGGTGAAGAACTGCTCAAGAGATGCACCACTGGTCAAACACAAAATGCAAATGAATGTCTCCATAGCGTGATTTGGGGAAAATGTCCAAAGGATACATTTATTACAAAGAAGAGACTGGAAATTTTAGAGCTCTTAGCAGTGAGTGAATTAATTTAACATGGGATGTGAAACTACTAATAAATTAAAAGAATCCATCACAAGAGTTAAATTAAGCCCATCTGCATTAGAACTGTCAAAGAAGAGAGACAAGAGTAGAATAAAAGGAAGTGTTGTTTCTGGTTCTGGCCACTTCAAGCAAGAAAGAGACCCATACTAACCAAATCAGCTGCAGAGAAGAAGAAAGCAGAGGGTTACATCCTATGCTGTTGGTAGCTTTTAATGTGTTTTGAAGATCAGAGAACTGTTTTTAGACTTACTAAAACTTTAAAGCCATTTTTCTCAGCTTCAGGTTTTCTTGTATACTTAGGTATTTAAATGTTCCATGCATGACAATTTTTGGTGATTGTATTGACATTTTCAGGAAATGCATGCAATTTTTTTAAAATAAAGAGAGTTGAGGGTTGTTACACTACATCACTATAATATTCTTACTTGAACGCGTTTCGGGAGACGACTTGTTCCCATCGTCAGCATGTCCTCAACTGATTTTGCCGGTCATTGTCTGTGGGATGTGTGTGGTTAGTGGTGTTCTCTGGTGCTGGGCTGATGAACCTCCAAAGGCTGTTGGGTGGCGGCAGTACTGCCAAAAATCCAAAATTTTAAATGTTATCATTCATGGAACTTCTTTTTTTGCACTCATGAAAACAGGTTTTAAATAATTGTATTTTTGAAACCGCTTAAACTAGAGCTCTGAAATTTTGCATGGATTACAGCTTTAGTACATAAAAAGATCACGGAGATTGAACAAGAATTACAGATTTTGGAAATTTCACCCATGTTTTACATACATACATTTACAAGTTTTGAAGTTCTGAGGTAGCATATTAAATATTTTTATACATTGATAGTGTACTCCTTTTTGAACACATGTTAGGTTAGTTGATGGTAGATGTAACTAGTCTGGATCTTGTATTAATGTTGTGAACGTCAATGATGTTTTATTTCATATGTAAAATGTCATTAATGTGTATATGTATTCTCCAGTGAATGTTAATGTTTCTAGGTTCTTAAAAATATTCCTACATGATGTTCTTGCATGCGAACCTGATATGATTCTGAGGGCCTTTTTCTGCAGACTGAATATTCTCTTTGAGTTTGTAGAACTTCCCCAGAAAATGATACCATCTTCAGGATTGAGTGAAAGTATGCAAAATAGGCTAATTTTAGTGTTCGTATGTCACTAAAAGAGGATAAAAAAATGCATAGCATGCTGAACTCAATTTTGGGACTATTTTGTCAATGTGACTTTTGCAATTAAGATGCTTGTATATTTGTGCTTCTAGGAATTTATAGCATCTAAATGTCCAACATTTTTTATTTATTTTGATATTGAAGTTGTATTTTGCTGTGTTGATTGTAGTGAACTTCACAAGATTAGTTTTATCAACGTTTAGTTTCAACCTATTTGCATTGAACCATTAATGTTATGTGACATGCACTTTCTTTGAATTGTGCTGGGATTTTGTCTATGGGGGTGCCAAGTAATGCTTTCACATCGAAAGAGACGATTGTCAGTTTTTTGTATTCTGATATGTTGTATATTCTCAATTAGCTTCAAGGAGTTGCCTCTACCCAAGTGGCCAAGTTTGATAAAAATATTAAATTTCTTGACCAACCACCATTTTTGGTGAGTCAATACCATTAATAATTGGTATCCTATTGTCTTTTTTAATGTATCTTGGATATACAGCATATCCTAGATAATGCTGGGTTATGAGATTTTAAAGCATTTTGACTGAATTTCATAGTATATTGACTTTTTAAAGGATTTTATTCAGAATATTAATAGATAAAAGTAAGTGGATTTTTCATAATTTTTAGGTATTTGTTTTGTGACAAGTAATTTGACTCTTTGAATGTACTCCTCATCCATTATAACCAAAGAATTACCTTTATCTGCTTTCATGTACAGTACAGTTCCAATTATCCAACTTAAAAAGGCTGTGGCATGGTTTGGATGATTGGGAAGGTTGGATGGTGCAGAAAGTAACAAATACAACATTTAAAACTGAAAAAATACATTTATTATTTAAAAAACTACATATTTTAGTTGGCACTCACTCTGAATAGCACTTTTCCATCTCCTATCAGTTTCTTTTCCAGTCCCTTATGTTAACTTTTACTGTGTTATCCTGTGTCAGTTTCAGTAACATTTTACCTTTGTCCAATCTCTTCAAGGCTTTCAGTTTTACTTCCATTGAAACACACTTTTCCTCTTTGAAGCTACCGAAACTCACCACAAAACAGGATATGTACATACATAAATAAAAACTTGACTACACAGTAGCTTACTCGTAAGAATATGTACTGCACTATGCTGTTTCGTTTATGTAACAATCAATTGGTGACCAGCAACATCTAATAATGGCAGTGTGCAGTCATTTATATAGCCTCAGAAGCACAAATGCTTCTTATTCATGTATGCTCAAGAATTTGTGATTTTTTTTTTGTGCATTTTTTTCCCCCCCTCCTTGATCAGGTCAGATTAGTGAAGGTTGGATGGCCGGGACTGTACTGTAAACAACTGATATATCATTGAGATTCTTTAGAATACATTTGATATTATATCTCCTTTCTTAAAGTCCAATGACTTAATAATACCTAAACAACTGTGAAGTGCGGAAATGGCTTCGGTTAGTAATGAAATAATGGCCAAAAAAGACATCGTTAGAAATAGTAAAGACAAGATTATGAATAGAGCAATTGAATTTTGTGAGCTAAAAAGCACTGAACATTTTCATTGGGAAACATGTTCAGCATACAAATAGAGAATGTGCTTTTGCCAGCAAAAACAGCCAAAGTTTAATTCATTAGATACTATGACCTGTCAATAGAGTGTACATTTTTTAGCCGTTTTAAAGTAATTTAAGTTCTAGTAGTGGGAATTTCCCATTGATAGTGGAAGTTAAACTACAAACAAAATGAATAATTCACGGTAATTTAGAAGGAAAAAAAAAATTGTGGTAAAGAATATATTAGGTTTAAATGGAAAGATGAAAATTGTAATAAATTTAGGCAAACGCTGATATCAACTTATGGAAACATTTGCCACCAAGGGATAAATTCAGTCATAAAAGAAAATGAAATAGAAAAGGCAATTATCATTCTCTTGTCATAATCCATAGGGCAGAAGAGAAAATGCAACTGTTAAGGAGGACAAAAAATTGTTGTGGGAGATTGGTTCGATAAGAACCAAATTATCAAATATAATAAAAATTAACTGTGGTGTACCCTAAGGTTTGATTCTTGTGCCTATTCTATTTTATTCATAAATGATATAGGAAAACTAACATTAAATGGTAAACTACAGAGAGAGCCAAAAAACTATGAACCAGTTGCACAGTGTTTTTCCTGTCTGCGTCCTTGGCGCTCGTTGCCATCTGCCGCTATCATAGAAAGGCGTGGATGAAACCATACAACATTTTTAAAATTACTTTTAAAGGAAGTTACCCCAGAGATAGAAATCGCAGGGGGTTAGGTCGGGGGACCGAGGGAGCCACAAATCTCTTCTAATAATTCTGTCTTAAAACACACTTTCAATTGTTCTCATTGAAATATTGGCTATATGAGCTGTTGCAGAGTCTTGTTGAAAAAAGGCAAAATCACGCTCCTGTCTGTTAATTCTTTAAAAAGGGGGGGGGGGCAAAATTGTTTTCAAGTATGTATGGGCATCAACTGTTGACTCAAAAAAATTGGCCCTCGAACTTTCTCCGCTCATGGCACACCATACACCAATTATTTCGTCATGAAGGGGTATTTTATTAACAATAATAGGTTTGTCAGAGCTCCAATAATGATTATTTGTGTACACACATATCCATAAAGGTGGAACCAAGTCTCGTCCGTGAAAAATATTAAATATGGGTCTATTTCGCCATTGTGTATGCTATTGAGACTCCCATTCACAAAATGTGCACCTAATTACAGGATCATGTGGTTGAAGAGCATGTGCCACAGTTATTTTATATGGTTTTAACTTCAGAAATTTGGTAGCTCTTCACGCAGAGCCATAAGAAATGCCTGCCTGTTGTGAAAGATGCCTAAGTGATTTTTAGAAGGGGATTCTCCAAACGTTGACCGATGTCTGTTTTTTCCGTAAGGACCGTATGCCAACTTTTAGATTTCTTAGCCTGAACACTTCCTGTGGCCCGAAATTTATTGTTAAGTTCATGGATTGTTGTACGGCCTGGAACTTTTACACCTGCAAATCGTACTTTCACTTGGCAAGCTGACTGAATTAACACACACGAATCATAAATAAATACACGCTGTGCATTAGAAAACATATACTGAGCCATAATATACTTTGTGACTAAGTACAGGACAAAATGATAAATAACTCGTAATAACTGAACTGAATCAAATCACCGCCAACTCAATACTGCACTTTATACTGCAGAGCAAAACCACGTCAACAGCATGACCTTGTTTATAGCAGTAGTGTATTATCATGTTTCCATACACCCAGTAGAAAAACACTGTGCAGCCGGTTTGTAGTTTCTTTGCTCTCCCGTTATGTATGCTGATGACATGTCATTTCATCAGGGCATTAATGAAGAAACTTTAATTCATGATATGCAGTCAGGTATAAACACATGTCGTCCTCCATGGTGTAGTGGTTACCATGCTAACCTCTAGCTCCCGAGGTTGCGGGTTCAAACCCGGTGGAGGACAAAGGATTTTTTCGGGCGTAAAAATGCTTAGCATGGTTTGCTTCGGAAGGGAAGTAAAGCTGGTGGTCCCGTGTCATAGATTTACAGCACGTGAAAGAACCTCAAGCCTGATAAAGATGCCTCTGAGCAAAACTACCGATCTTTCACGCCAATATAGAATGGGACGCTAAGGACCACAGAGTTAAAGGGCGTCCATAAATAAAACTCCATTTAAGGTATAAATACACCTGACTTGACTGTCGTAGTGATGGAGTCAGGTTATAATTGCCCTTAACACTGAAACCTAAGCGTTTGTTATCCCTATCACTATTGTTTTAGTTAAATAGCTCTGTCCCTTTAATTTGGGACAGTGGTTAATTAACTAAGTTTTACGTTGATATTGTAATGAAACTACAAACAAATGGACAAATCTGCAGCTTCACACCATTTTTGGATCACTAATCACAACATCAAACCCAATATTACATTAGTCAAACCAGCCAAATTTGCAGCCGAATTAGATGCATGGGAGAAGATCACCATTCTAAAACACAACACACATCTAATGAATTTTGATTTGCCGCCACCAAATCCTCTCTGGAAGTACATTTCTCCACCACAAGATGCCACCACAGTATCCAGTCCAAAAAACGGAAACACCAACAACACGGGCCAGTCGAGATAACCTTCTGAGGATGGGAACAACGGTTTCCCGAAACATGTTAAGTGAGTAAACTTAAGTGATGTTAGTGTTACAATTCCGACTCACCTTTAAATAAATTAACTAAGTTTTCTTTAGAAAAATCATCATTTGTGTTCATCAGACCCAAAAGTTCATATCTTTTCCTAACTAGTGCTTCACATTTGAAGATTATATGAGAGGCAATTTTGTCCTCTTTGTTACATAAGCTGCATACTGGTTCTCTAAAGATTTCCATTGTATGCAGGTGTTTCCGTAATTTACAATGACCCTTCAAGAACCCATTATCAGGTTTATTTCAGCAGATCTATTGAGATTAAGTACATCTTCAGTGAGTGAGGAGAATATATGGCTCATCATTCTCATACTGTGCTTGCATCCCTCTGAACCCATCACAATTGGTGGTTATGATTAATTTTTTAAGCAATGATTCTTCGAACAGCATTTAAGGGTATGCCAAAAACTGGTTCAAGTCCAGTGAATGTTTGAGCAGATCCTTTGCTTGCCAGGATATCTGCTTTTTCATTGCCTTAAATTCCTTATGTCCAAGCACCCATGCAAGATTCACCTTGTTGTGTTTTGCAAATTTCATAAGATTTATTAGGTAGATTTAGACTAACTTAGATGTTATCTGATAACTTGCAATTGCTTTTGGCGCAGCCTGTCAGAGAAAATCTAAATGTTGCTTCCTTTGTAGCCCCTTTTTAGAGTCTTCCTGACACAGATTTCAATTACATAAACTTCAGCTTGAAGTACAGTGGTATTGTGACTAAGAGCAACATGAATATCACACTTTGGTGCTTCTCAAGTATTCCAGCTCCAGATCCATTGTCCATTTTAGAGCCATCTGTGTACCAGATTAGGCTACCATCAGGGCATTGCATCTTCTGACTCCATTCTAACACTATGTTGAATGGCTTATCAAAATATAATTTTGGTATAGTATGATTTTTTCCTCATGGCCCTATTCAGCTGGATGCAGTGCCTCGATGAGCCCATTATCTCCCAGGAGGGGTTTGGGGTTAGTGGTAGGAGAACAGCCACTATGTACCTTAGGTATTCCTGTTGCACTGCACTAGGGGAATACTGCCAGTCTTTTCTCCCCTCTCCTCTCCACCTTCTCATTTGCATTTCTGCAGGGTCAGGTCAGAAAAATCATACTATAATATATAATCACTACCTATCTCAAGATTAAGGTCATTGACTATATTTGTAGTTCTTGTATTAAGGTTCTACCAGTTTGAGTTTAGGTTCAGCCAATAAACCCCAGCCTAGCACCCCTTTTGATATACAAATCAATAGGAGGCAGGTTAAGGATGACTTCCATTGCGGCTGAAGGGGTGCTTTTCATTGCCCCTGTTATGCAAAGGCAAGTCAACCTTTGAAAACTGCAAAGTTTGTTGGCTGCTGTAATAGTCTCACTACAAATTTTGTTATATGCTGTTAAGTTCCATAACATATAGTTAGCCTCCTGTAATAATTCAAAGAAATTAACTATACTAGCTAATAGACATTAACTACTATCACATGCGTCAAACAGTGAACGCATCCCCAGATCTGCTTTAAAACAAAGTGACTTTAGGAAGGAAATAATGTAGCAAGGGTTTCAAACATTTCCCTTAAATGAGATCACTAATCTTCTTTCAGCTGTATAGTAAACTGAATATTGATGGAAATTCTAACAATGTTAAAGGAAAATTACAACTTTCAATATATTTGATACACATTTTTATAGCTCTGTCCTTGCACAATAACTTCGACACATATATTTTATTCCACCATAATGTGTCTAAACCCACTCTGCTCAACTACATGTTTGAAATGCTCCACATGTAACAAGATTGAATATGGAAAATTATTCGAATGAATGATATATTGTCTACTTTGAACTTACATGCAATTTATACAATGTTTACAGTATAGTGATGTTGCTTGTTATTTCTCTTCCCCTTAAATTTAACATTCTGTTGTAGCTATATAATGGGGAAGTATAATTTTCCACTATTTACGTTTTGCATTGTATCTTTTACCGTATCTTCAATTTGCTTCATGTCTATCTTAACCACTTTAACCTAATTTTTCCTAAATATTTTCCTGCTTTCTCCATATATTCATTTGATCTTGTATTAAAAATCTCCGTAACTTTTAGCTCTGGTAAATTTTTCCACTTCTCTAGTATTAAATTTTCTCTTCCTTTATCTGTGTCCTCGCATTCAAGAATATAATGCCAATTGTCATGTAATCCATTACATTTAGTACATCTCTCCCCCTTCTCCATTAGACCACTTAAATTCAATACACCTGTTCTCGCCCATGCATACCCCATTCTGGCCTCTTTGTGGCATACTTCGATGTATCTTTTCCCTATTCCATTTTAAAATATTTATAATCTATTAATGACTTTTTATCCTTGAAACTACTTATCATTTCTTGCTTTTCAATATCCTCCACTCTTGTTCCAATTTCTTTCCAGAAACCCTTACTTTTGTTGTTTCTTTCTGCCCATGTTTCTCCCATTGCTATTTCTTCCAATGTTGTCTGTACTTTGTGCATCCAAGTTTCTTTTTTCCCCATTTTCTCCTGTGCAACCAAGCATTGCTTTAGTATCTCATTTTCCTCTAGTAGTTTTATTCTGAACCAGTATTTGATTGCCCTTTCTACCATTTTGCCTTTGGCTCCCACTCTCCCTAGTTCTGCTTGTGCTACTCCATTCGGTGAACTCTTGGTAATCCCAGGCTTATTTTGCAAAAATTCCTATGTACATATACATTTTCCCATCCTTTTTCCAGCTCCCATATCTCTGCTGCATATAACATCCATGCTTCCACCACTGTGCTATATATCCTTTCTAGCCACGCAATTTGTATTTCTGGTATTTTGTTCACACATGCTTTGATTACCTGTAGGAAAATTACTTACAAAAGATAGAATGTGAAAATTTAGACAAGGAAATTGTGGGTGTAGTCGCTTCCGCGGACCCGAAGCTACTAAAAAGGTCTTTTGACATTGATAGCCGAAATTCTAATCACTTCTCTCTTCTTTGTGGTTGCCTCTCACTTGAGGCACCTGTGGAGTAGATTATGCGATGTGACATTCTTCAGATAGCGTCACCAACCCATACTGACAGCATGCCATTTGTTGAGTGCTGGTAACCACTTCCTCCAGCCGGGTAACACAGATGCTGTTATGCCTGGCTGCTGCATTGGGATAGCAGGGGCAGAGGAAGCTTATCATTTGCCGAACTTCAGGTTGATCTCTTATTGACTTTCCACCGTTTGGCCAGATACCTCAAACTAGCACAATGGGGGAGCCATCCATGGGTGGCATTAATAAAAGCTATCCATGACTTAAAATTTGCACTTTCTAAGCCATGACTCACTTCTGTATTAATAAAATGCAATGACTCAAGCTTAGCATGACCTTTTGACTTTTCAACGACTCAACCCCTCCTCCTAGCGAGTCACAGCTCTAGTCGTGGTGTTAATAAAATGGAACTGTGACTTCACTTTAAGAGCCATGGCTTACGATTTCTTAAGCCACCTCAGTAGCTGTCTCAAACTTGGTGATGGCTCAGTTGTAAGTGAACGTCAACCTGAGAAAAGAAAAATACTATAAAATGCGGGGATTCTGAAGACTACAATTATATACAACTTTATAGGTTTGAGAAAGAAAACATGAGGTGTCTCGCCCTGCATTTCCTTCCTTAACTGTGGAGACAAGAGGAAAAGGCCCTTACTAGAGATGGAAAAATGAGAATATTTCTACGCTGCATTGGGGATCCTGGATTCCAGTCTGGCATGGCAGAGGACGGCGTTTCACAAGGTACAGTTTCAAATATATTTTGGTTGTTTCTTCTCGCATTAAATAAAAATTCAGAAACTGGTTCAAATTCCCAGCAACCACTGCAGCACTATAAGCTGCTAAATTTGAGTGGCAGCAGCATAATAGATTTCCGGATGCTATTGGCGTAGTAGAGTGTACCCATGTACTGATTAAGAAACCTCATGTGCATGGTGACAAATTTATTAATGTAAAAGGGGTTGCCAGTATAAACATCCAGGCCACGTGCAATGCAAAGGATAACTTTACTAGTGTAAATGCAAAATGGCCCGGATCTGTACACGATGCTTGCATATGGAGAAATTCTTTTGCCTGTCGGGTAATGATTGGGAATACAGCAAATGTGCTACTGCTTGGAGATGTTGGTTATGGTATTGCACCATGGCTCATGACCCCATATCAAAATCCTACAACTGCAGAAGAAAGATCATGCAATAGGTGCATTAGCAGTGAGCAGGTTATTATAGAACGATACTTTGGCCAACTAAATCAGCACTTCCCTATCCTTCAAAACAAGATAAGATGTGCTGCATAGAAGATATTGATTGAAAATTAATATGTACGTTATTCCCTATCAATTGTTGTGAAACGTATTTGAATTATTTTATGTTATTGCAATCTCTCAAAAATAGCAAAGAGTTTTGTAACCTTAAATTATTTCATAAAACAGAGCTTTACTAGTAGCATCAATAAACTGGAGAATAATCAAAAGTTGTCCTTACTATTCTTACCTCTTAACGAAACTATAGATGGATTTGATTCCCCTTGAATAAGGTCTAAAAACTTGTTTTCCCAGTTTTTCAGGGCTATGGGCTTGTTGCCTGTCGCAGATCAGTCTTCATTTTTAGGTGACTTTTCACATTTCTTATTTTCTTCGCTACCTGGTCTTCTGTTAGGTGAAGATTCAGATTTTCTTTTAGTTTTTGCTGCACTTCGGCCATAGCAGAAGCCTTTTCCACTTGTCCACAGGTAGCTGAGATTTGCTTATTATCTCTTTGTGGCTGGCTAATAAGTTCACAAAACAAGATGCAGACTGATTGCTTTCTTCAGTCATTTCTGATGTATATACTGCCACAAAAATACCTAAACTGAATCAAATGTTTACTGCCGCTCGACAATAATGCATTTGTAATCAGGAAGACTCAGGGGGGTCTCTTCCCGCACCGTTTTCGCTTGTACTGGTTTCGGTCCACCTGCTGCATGACGTCATCGAGAGTGAAGTTTTAGCTAGCCAGTATTCTGCACCGTACTTTTCGGCATGAAAGTTCGGATAATATTCTCGTTATACGATCTGTTTCGACCCTATACTACTTGAAACAAAATCGCATCTATAACTAGACTTAGTCTTGGAAATAATAAACACAAACCTGTGTTTTTACAGCTAAATACCCAACTGGCGCCAATTTCATTTCTCCTTGAAATATTCACTAAAAAGCTGTCGATATAATGAAATTTGGTCTTGAGGGATGACTTACAGCATATACGTTATTCAAAGAAAGAGAGACATGAAGATATAAAGCAGATATTTGTTATATTAAAGTTGTTCAGAAGCTCTAAGTTGCAAGCTTTAAAACCATTTTCTTAGTTTATGCTATTGCTTGACTTTAATTATACTATGTTAAAGAAAACCAATAACACATTATTCGGCCAATTTTAGCAACGAAAATAAAATACGTTTTACGCTATATAAAATTCAACGTTATACGCTATCGGGTCTTAAACTTCGATTCGAAATTAAATTGTATTGTTTGTTTATGGATTGTGAAAAACGCAGCTTAATGAGAGAAACTGTATGTTGATCGTGCTATTATGTAATATGATTTAAACATAGCAGCTTTAAAAGTCATGATAGCTGAAAACTTGATATATGTGCATTTTTTCCCGATACTTTTTTTTTCGCATCTAGGTAAAACATGAATAATCGACTTATGCATATGAAACTGTGCCCACATGCTGAAAAACAGTTATCTGCACAGCAAGTCTCGCAAATATCCTCCAATTTTCAAATAAACCGAATTTACAGAGTAGTGCACATTCGAATGATGTGTTCAGAATTTGGATATTTTGGCTTCATTATTTAGGCTGAGAATGTGCTTATATAAACCTAGTTTCTTAATTATTTCTAGTATAAAGTTGTTTTAATTTTTTAATTAATGAACAATTAATTGTACATAGTTCCCATTTGATCCTTCCTACTTGAAAGCGTAAGAAGAAGGATGCGTCTAGCCTTAATATTTTGGAGATATTAATTTTAGAACAACCTTTCCTGTATGCTTTAGTATACGCTCGCAACCAATACCCTTAAAAGCACACAAATGTAATGCTTTCACCCATGGGAAAGTGGGTGTTGTTAAAAGGAGGTGTATTAGTGTATTGCACTGGCGATCATTGAAACATATTACACTGATCTTTTTAAAAGGAGGTAGATCTAAGGAACTTGCCAATTGTAATTAGGTGCCTATATTATTTAGTATTTATGCAAGGAAAGTGCAATAACTTACTCGTATCTTAGTTTTTGTTATTTTGTATAAAACATGGACACATTTCACGCCAAACTGACAGGAGAGGCTTTACGAAACAAATGAATATTATGTGAGCAAATACAGGGGAGATCAACGTAAATACATGAGAGGAAATAAGGTCAGAGCGGTGTTTTATAAGCAGGGCGCGGATTTTGATTACTAATTTTTTTTTTAAAATGACTTTGTAATTACAAAAAATTATCTAAAATGAGATTTATTTGATTTACTAAAATTAGTGTACAGAAAGTTACAAATTAATTTATATATTGATATAACTCCTATACAAGAAGAAAAAATAAGTAAAAGAGCAGTGAAAATGTTCTTGTTCAAAGAATCTGAAAAGAAAAGAACATTTTCTTACTTTCCTTTTCAGATTCTTCAAACAAGTAAGAACATTATTTTCTTTGCTTTTCAGATTCTCCAAACAAGAACATAGAACAAATATATTTTCAATTAATTTTCTAACTTATTGTGTTTTTAAACAGGTCTTAACAAAAGTGTAGCATTAACTCCTTTGAGAACTCAGAATATGCAATGTTTATTGGGAACGAAGAGGATTTCACAGTCCATGTCATACATAAATGAGAGCAATACGCACTTATTAAGCAAAAAAGGGAAAACTGACCTTCTCATCCCTAATATTCTTAATATTGGACCCATGATAAGGATTTATGTACACTTAAGCAATACCTTTATTGCAAGAATTAAAAGATGGCATGTCATCAGAATCCGGATCATGCTTATATGATACTTGGTCTTCAAATAGCTTCTGCTCACAATAATTACTGTTTAATAAGCATTCCTGAGGAATATAAAGAACTTTCTTTTTTGCAGGTAGGCCGACTCATAAGTCTGCACATGAAAATAAATGTAATGCGGGCCAAAGGTATTCTTCCCTGAAAATGGCAAGCTTTTCCAGGTATATAATCCTTTACAGAACCACAGTGGACGGAAAAAGGTTGTTAAACTTTGGCTGTAAGAGCAAACAGCATTTCCTTTGAAATAATTATGCCGCTCAACTGCTAAAAGGCAACAGATATTAATCTGAGCTTCTCTTCGCTTTAAAAGTCACATAAAAGTGCAATAAATCAAGATGTACTCCTATATCGGAAGGGAATATATGCTTCTGGCTTTATTTTGAAAGTATAATATATTTTTAGCTGTTAACAACAGATGTACGAAAGTGTATTGTTCCTTATCACTCAGTCATATACCCCCCCCCCCCCCACTTCAACAAATAAGTTACAAACACATATTTAAAATAGAATCTTGAATATAGATTCAGTTTTCTCTGCTTTGGTGAAGTGTTTAAGTCGGTGTGCAATGAGTGAGAACGTTAAGAGTAGAATGTATTGGTAGCACAATACCGTAATTATGGTTTTAAAACGGTTGGTGGGAATTATCACACATTTCCAAAAAATGAGCAATTAAAGCGCGTGTGGGTGTCTCGCTGTAAGCGTACTGACAAATTTAACGCTGATAATTCACGTGCATGTTCAGTGCACTTTTTTCCTAGTGACTATAAACGGGATTTGAAGAGTGAACTTTTAGGTTTGCCGGTTAAGAAAATTCTGCTCCCAGATGCAGTTCCGTAGCAGTTCATTCCCAATTGGCATGGATATGCACTTAGTGAAGGTCCAAGTACAAGTGGAATGTTGCAGGCATGTCTTTTTCATTTTTAAATCCTGTAACAGAATAATGTATTCTGGAATTATTGTTTTCATTTCTTACAGTAAAAAAAATACACCAGCATATCCTTTAGCGATTCCTTTAGAGTAGTTGTAAATTTTCCTTTAGTACTAAAGTAATGTATGCTTGAATCTCTTGTAGCGCCTACAGTTTACGTTGAAGTACTGGATGTGTTCCAGTAGTTTTGTTTATACGTAAATATATTACTAATGTAATGCAGTTTCCATTCGTTTTGCTTTATGGTAAGCCCGCAATGTTTGTAGAAAGCTCTTAAATAGTATACCTTTAAAAAAAACTGGAAGAATGTGCTAATAATCAACAATTGGGAGTTAATCGGGAGGAATTTAGTGTGTTCACTGCGCTGTGTATGTATTCCGTGCGCTTGTCTTCACTCTCACTTACGTCACAGGCGGGCAACCAATGGCAGCTCCCACCCCGGAGTGGCTCACCTTAGTTATCTAGCCACATTGAGGAAGACTGGAAACAAGAGTCAGAGACTCTCAATCATAGAGCCAAGGCTCAGTACGGAAGGGAAGTTTTTATTAATACCAAATCTGTGACACTCGATTTGCTGCTACTGATGACTCGGTTTTGTTTACAAGCCATGTCTCATGAGTCATGGCTTGCTTTTATTATTACCTGCTCATGGCTCACTGCTTGTTTTTGACTAACTTTAGGCCACTATACAAGTGACTCATAGGTGATTATGGGTCTAACAACTGTTTTATACAGCCAAAAGATCATCTTTGGTTTGAGTCCCTATGTTTTACCAAAGGTTCTTTTAGCTACCATAAGAGCCCAGTTTTCCTTTGTTTATTATTCTTTGCAGATGTAAGTTCTGCATAGATTTACTGTCTAGCAGTAAGCCCAGATACTTAACATTGGAGCTAATCTGCAGTTGTTCATTAAATAGAATAGGAATTTTAAAACTCTCCATTTTCTTTTTGTGTAAATGGGATAAGTGCTTCTTAGAAGGATTTACCCAAAGGTTTATTTCCTTGCACCAGTTTTCCATATATTTCAGAAGCTTCAATCATTAGCTCAGTTACACTGCTGGCATACTTACCCTGGATGAGTATGACAATGTCATCTGTAAATTTTGAGTATAGAAGCCTAGGCCGTTAAAGTTTTCCAACAAATCATACACAACCAAATTCCACAGAAGTAGGGATAAAACCCCTCCCTGTGGGTATCCCATGGCTGCAGATACCTGCAGAGTTTCTTCAAGCACATTAATGAGAATCTTTCTGGCTTCCAGCATAGTTTTTATCCATCTGCAGCAGGTGTCATTTAGTCTATGCTTTTTAGCTGTCAGGATAATAGATTCATATGATACGTTGTTAAAAGCACCTTCTATATCAACAAATGCTCCAAGAGCAATGCTTTGACAGTTCAGTGAGTTTTCTATTCTCTTGATCAACTGACTCACATAATTTTCCTTGTTGATAAGCATACTGATTTGGGTTAAGTGGCATCTCTATTAGTGAGGTTTCCCTAATGTGCTTATCAATAAATTTTTCCATCATTTTTAAAATGATAAGCTAATTGGTCCAAACAATTTTGCCTGATTGTGAATATGGCCAGGTTTGGGTATAAAGACCACTCTAACTGATCTTCATGCTGTTGATACATATGAAAATGCTAGAGTTGTTCTAAACAGTCTGCATAGGACTGATATGATGGATTCCTTCCTTTTTTCCAGTAGGGCTGGGAAAATACCATCTGGATCAGGCAATTTATAAGAATCAAATGAGCCTATAGCCCAAAGGATTTTGTCAAATATTCTTGATGCTACATTCCAATCTTACTCTAAAGCTTTCCTTCCAAGATCTTAGGTTTGATGGAGATAGCTTTGAACTGAATAACCACTGAATCTGGGAATTGTGCTTGTATGAGCAACTGAGCTGTTTCCTTCCCATGTTTTGTATAGGTTCCATCAGGTTTTTTAAAAGTCCCTAATGGATTATTTGGTTCTTTGGCCATAATCCTCTGTAGGCACGCAATGTTAGAGATATTATCTAACTTTGACATAGCCTCCTCCAAGAATTTTCATTGGCCTGCCTTATTTTAACATACATAGTGTTGATTTGTCTATATTCTGCCCTTTTTTTGTGGCTTTATTAAATAATTTTCATAATTTCTCCTCATTCTTTCCAGGTAACTTCCACCAATCCTTGCCCGTCTTGGTGAAAACAGTGATTTGGGGACAGTTATCATGATGCTAGGTTGTAATGACCTCTTGAAGCTGTTCTGAGACTGCCTCAATATCAAATGTATTTCTTATTGTAGGTTTTATCAACATTATATGACCGTTAAGTGTGTTCTTGCATATTACGCCCAACTAGTATGCCGTGGATTACTATACCCACTGATGTGTTATCAACTGGATTGATTTCCTTCATGATGTATCTATGGCCTGAGAGAGACAGTTCATCAGACACATACCACTTCTCCATCTGTTGCTTATGCCTGGAGATCCAAGGGTTGCGTCAGTAGCTTCTCGTTGTCTCTGTTTTACAAAGGTGGATTCATCCCCTCTCTTTAATATTACTAGGTTCCTTAATATTATAAAGTCTAGTAATGACTCACCTCTTTGCTTTATATTGGTGCTTCCCCATGCTGTATGGTGGAAATTAGTATCTGTACCAATAACTATCTGTAAGTTAGATAGCCCACAGAATTGTTCTTCCAGTTCTAGAACCCTTTAGTTCTTCAGAGGATGTTGGTTGCATAAAATCATATGGCAGGTAAGCAGAGACAAGTACAACTTCTTTTGTGGCACCAGTAGTATGGTATTTTAATCTTACCACTGTTAAATCTCTCAAACAAAATTCATTCATGGTAAGAACTTTCAAGTCATGTTTAACAAAAACACATGTTCCTACTTTTCCAGAGTGTATATCATAAATTATCTTACCTCTGAGACTAGCTAGTCCTTATACTCTTCCCTTTATGAGCCATTTATAACATTGATGCTGACTTCAACGCAAGTGATTGCGAATTGCCGAGTGCTGCTTTACTGAGAAAAATAATACAAGTAATGTTTAACATCCTTCTTAAAAAAAAAAAAAAAAAGATACTGCATTATTAAGCAAGACAGCTTGCCATGAGCTGCAAGCAAAATGAAAACGAAAGATGCAGCCATATTCGCGTTGAGAAGGTAAGAATATAGTCTGCCACAAACTATGAAAAGCATGTTTTCCGTTTATTTACTAACATTAACCTTCAATATGAAAGTGTAAGAATATAAATGATTGCGTACATATTTCAGCGCAAACATGCTAAAAATGCTTGTAAAACATCGCTTTATGTGTTGGAATTCCTTAGTACATGGGCCTCGCGTTGTGACCTCACGAATCGCGCATCCGGGTCTGTAGATGGAGACGGCCTTGGATCAGTCCTCGGCTGGAATGTGAGGTGTACGTCGGAGTCGTCGTCATTCTCGGCTGCTCAGTTGGTGTGTTGTTCTCGGTGTCTGCCTCATATCTAATGTATAGTGATGTCGGAATATTTAGGAAATAAGGTCCGGAAACCTCAGGTTTTTTGTGAGAATTACAGAGAATCCTTGGTCGCCAACAAGGAATATGGCAACACTTTATCTTCAGGACTATTTATTTCCTTTATCACCACAGTCGTAATATTAATACACTTCTAGAATTCTGGGAAGTTATAAGATTTATTTGAATCACTAATCGCGTATGGTTTTCTTAACCACAATGTCCTTCGCGCCGCGATAACTATTTGATTTCCGACACCTCATCCCGCATTTTCTTCTCGCGGAGACGTTTTCTCTAGCACGTCTGACTTGCGGCGATTATCTTCCCCAAGTGTAGCTCTTTTCGTTAGAATATCCTGGCGTCCCCCTAACATCGGAGTTTCGAATCTTTTAGTTTAAATCCTATTGGTTGCTTTTAAATTTTATTCTTTGGCTTTCTCTACTGAAAGTATATTTTTTTGTTGCGTTTGGAACAACCACCTCGTCCTTGACATGCTTTCTTCAGCTAAGAGACATCACAACCTCGCATGACCGTTACTAATCTCAAAGAGGGGAGAAGTTGTCCCGCGTACAACTCTCCACAATTCTGTACCTTGCTATTTAATACATCTTTATAGTTAATTTGCAGTATTATTCAATGTTGCATGAAAGAGGGGAAAACTTCCCGTTACAAACGGCTGAGCGTACAGGTACTCGTGGAAGTGTTCCAGTGTTACAGGTACTTATGTAAAATGTTCCTTTACTACTGCTTGGAGCTCCCGCCGGTAACGCAGTAGTTCTTTTCCGCTTGGAGAGCGTCTTGCTGTAGTACACTGTTACCCGCTCCTGCCCATCCTGGACCTGGGATAGTACGCCTCCAATACCGTTGTCGCTATCGTCGGTGCCCACGATAAAATCGCCGCCCGGTTGTGGAATACCTAAGACAGGCGCACTGTAGAGTGCTGGAACGCGTCCTCGCCCTCTTCTGTTCACATGCAATGCCGGTGTTCTTCCGTCAGACGAGTGAGGAAAAAAAAATAAAGTTGAGGTTTTTTATTTTTGGACGCTCTTTAACTGCTACGGTCCTTGGAGTTCCGTTCTATATTGGGCGTGAAAGAGCAGAAATATTGCTCAGAGACCTATATCAGGCTTGTTCTTTTACGTGCCGTAAATCTACATCACGGGACTACCGGCTTTACTTCCCTTCCTAAGGAAGCGATGCTAAGAAATTTTGCGCCCGAAAAAATCCATCGCCCTCCGCCGGGTTTGAACCCAAGACCTCGGGAATCAGAGGTACCCCTAGACCACAGAGGATGATAACGAGTGAGGAGCTTTGCGAAATTGGAGAAACCTCTGACGAACCGGTGGTAGTAGCTGCATAGGCTCAGGAAGCTGTGCAACTCTCGTTTATCTTTTGAGCGAAGCCAATCTCTCGCAGTCCGAGTCTTCTCCAGGACCGTGGCCACCCCAGTTTTTGAGACTTTGTGGCCCAAGTAGTTAACCTCCTTGCATAAGAGTTGACACTTCGCATTCAGCTTCATGTTGGCTGGTTGCAGTCTCTGCATCATTCTCGATATGGTCTTCGAAGTTGCTGCCAATGACTATGTCTAGGTTTAGCAGACAGGCATCGTTAGCAACCCCCTCATTACTGACTCCATAAGGCACTGGAAGGTGGCTGGTGCGTTGCAGAGGCCAAAGGGCAAAACCATAAAGTGCCAAACACTTTGGCCTGTCGAGAATGCAGTCTTCCCCTTGTCTCTTGGATCTAGAGCTGCCTGCCAGTGTCCTGATTTCAAATCCAATGTCCAGAGCCACTGGGCACCAGCAAGAGTGTCCAGGGTGACATAAATCTGGGGTAAGGGAAAACAGTCCCTTTGAGTCACAGCATTTACCTTCCTATAGTCCACGCAGAAGCGCAGCTCGCCGTTCATCTTCACCAGGACTACAGGAGAGTACCATGGGCTGTCAGGCGCTTCTATAATTCCACTGCATCTCATGTCCTCCTGCATTATCTCGTACCTCCGCTTGTTTCGCTAGAAGAATTTGTCTTGGTGGTTGCAGGATATGTCGGGCAACTTCGGAGTCGATATGGTAGAGTACTCGGTTGGTGCAACCGTAATCGCCGTTCCCTTTACTGAAGTCAGACTGGTATCGTCTAAGTAAATGCCGCGGTCAGATGGTCGACCGCCCTCTTCAGAAAGTCTTCCAGCCTGGGCCTCAAATCTTGCGACGGTGCTGACTCCTCGGAATCGTCGGACGGCGATACTCGCAGCTGGCTCGCACTAACTCACTCCGTTTCGGTCTGAATGTTTTGATCGGTGTTCGATGGATTCACTAGTCTCGCAGGCACATCCTCCCGGCAAGGAAACAATGACCTGGCAACGCATAATCCGTTCAATGGTGTCTTTCGGTCCAAAACCAGATTCCTTGACTGCTGGCCTTCCAGGCGCGCCTTTACAACCATCTCATTTCTTGTGGGCACAACCAATCCTCCGTTAGGATCACCCTGCAGATTCCCGGGTGTTCGTTGGGCTCCGGAGCCTCACCTCGTTTCGGCCGAGTCACAAGACCCTCTTACCGACGTCGACCGGCGCCTCGTAGCTCTTGAGGGCATCCTCACGACGAGCACCAGGTTCACAATGCTCCGCCCCAGGGTCAACTCAAGCAGGGCCTCTTTCCACGGACAAGGTATCGCTCGATGCCGTCACTAGCTGATAGGGCCGATTCGGTTTCCTTAATGGCAAGCACTTCGCCACGTCAGGTCTGATCACAGTCACGGCTGCACTTGTGTCCACTAGTATGCGGATCAGCTTTCCTCATATCCAGCCGCCCACGATGAAGCTACCATCCACTCTTCTGCCCAAGGCTCACAGCGTCACTTGAGGGTATGGTGATGTCGGCCATGACGTGCTCCTGGTCACGCGGGCCCTTATTCGTTTCCCGTCTGCTTGCTGGCGTGGTGGACAGTCCTTTACTAGGTGTCCCAACTGGTTCAATACACTCCACCTGAAGATCTTTGTCCTCATCTCTGGATTGATCCTCTGTCCCCTTCGTATCGGATACTCCTGGTCTTCAAGGTTGGGACAGCCGTTACCTTGGCCACCTTCATTCTCAACGCGGCCGTTAGCGCCTAGAGGATGGTCTTGTATTCGCCGAGCATCAGACGCTGTCATATCTCGGCATCATGCAACCCGTCAACAAAAACAGGCAGCTTCCTGGGACACGTAATTGGGTGGGAGATCCACTATAACCTTGTTCACCAGCTGTTAAATTTCCAGGGCAAACTTTTGCAGCATCTCCCCTGGCTGTTGCAGCCTTGATGTGTCCTCACTAGGGTAGGCATAGCCAAGCGATGGTTCCTGAACCGGTTTCTGAGGGCCTCCCAGATGTGTCTGGATGCCGCCCATCCCTGGAAGCTGGCTATCAACTGTACTGCTTTCTCTGCTGACCATCGGTTGTGGGCAGCAAATTGTTGGAAGACTTAAAAAGTTGACATTCTTTTGTATTTGGGTGGCTTTACTCTAGCAGATGTTGTGTAGTGTCCCAGCATCTTGATCTTCAAGTCCAAAGTCTTACTTCAATTATCCCTTCCAGTGTGGTGTTCGGTTTCTTGGTGCTGCTGTTGACTCTTCCTTCCAGGGTGCTAAGCTGCTCCCCAAAGTCCTCCAGGGAATTAATGCATTGGCCAAGCTCTTCCTCTTCATGCTGGCCAGTTCGTCAATTTTGGTTGATAGCTCCATCTTCATCTTTAACATTTCATTTGCATTTTCTCCATTGCAAACTCTTTCTCCTCAATCTTCTCCATTCTGGAGTCCACTTCCTCTTCTCTATTTGGGATTTCGTTTTCTCCTCCAGCTTCTGCATTGAGGATTCCATTTTCTCTCCCATTTTTGCCATTCCAAATTCCATTTTCATCTCCATCTTCTCCATAGCAGAACTCACATTTCATTTCCCATCTTCTCCATTCTGGATTCCATTTTCATGTATATCTTCTGGATTTCAGCTAGTAATTCTTTAATCATTGCCTCCATTGTGGCATTCAATACCACTCCTGACACCAGTGTAATGAATGATGGCTCCAATTGCTGCCGAACAACTTTATTCGCCATTTAGATGCTCAGCGTAGCCCAACTTTGCTGCTCTCAGCTGTCGACTGCACTCGATTCTCTGACTGAACTCAAAAGCAGCACCTTGTATAGCTCCACAACAAAGTGGGATGTTCTCTTTGGGGCGGCTTCTCAAACTTGCCATGAAAGAAATTTCCAGAAAGGTGGGGAGCACACATAAAGGGTTTGTGGCTTGGGCCATTATTGCATGCATTTTGTCTTAAAAGGGGTCGACAGAGAGTGCTAACAATCCATGCAGCTAGCTAAAGGGGCCATCATGCTCTCACACTGGAGCGGCCTGTTGGCAACTTCGTGCACATGGTCACAGTATCAAGAGCTGGGACAATATTATTGGCAGTAGCAATACTGCTCTACTGGCTGAAAATGTACGCATTTTTGGTGCTTCTCGATCTTAAAGAGTAGCAGTAACAGTTGCCTTATCCAGAAAGTTACAGAACAGCCCTGATTGTGTAAAAGTCTACATGATATAGTTGAGGGCGTGTATTGTTGTGGGATATATGAGCCACTTTACCCAGTTAATTATGACAAATGTAATTTATTAACAAGAATGATATGAATACCTGCAATTATAAAATTTCCTACACAAAGCAATTTTCTTTTACTCAACAATGCTTTATCTTTCAACTTCAACTGGCAAATCATTATAAGCTAATAGCCGTACTTTAACCTTGAAGTTTAACTGCACTGCTTTAGCAAATGCACCTTTTACTACTACACAAATACATTTGTTGCTTATTACATCAATGGTTTCTTATTCAAGGCTTTGCTTTACTCAACTTTGCTCGAGAGCATTAAACTTCAAAACTTTAAATCTGAAACAGTGAACATTTTCTTTTAATGCAACTCATTGGTGAAAATACCAAAGCGTACAATTCTTGACCTATCAACCAAAATTTTTATGTTATAATTGGCATGTGCTCTAGAAATAAAATGCCGAATTTGGAATCTCTGAGCTAAACCATTACTGAGAAATTAATTATTTACTAAAATTTGAGGTTCTAATTTCACATTTTTTCAAAATACCGCTTTCTGATGTACGATTACAGATTTTTGTCTCAAAATTTAATTTTGCTTCATTACACAACAGTAAAAAATGTGAATTTGGTTTTTTGGTAAGTTTTCATTAGGTTGGCTATAAAAAAATTCTTAAATATTGATGTAATTCTTTTCTTCATTTTATGCACTAAGTGCTATGTAAAATATATAACTCCACAATCAATATGCCTTATATAAAAGAAAAGCCCAAACCAGTTTCTGTGTTAGATGATTCTTTACCAATGCTGAGTATTTCAGGAAAATTGCTTGAGATTTGCATCACGTGGAGCAATTGATATCTTTCTTTGTTGAGTGTTGAGCTAATACAATACATTTGGGCATGATCAGCGTCGAGCCCTGGCTCCTATTGCCGATCATACCCAAGCTTCCACATTTACAAAACATGTGTGTTGAGTTAGCTTCATATCGCTAACAGTTTCTCATTTAAAGTCACTATACTGCTTAGTGTTCTTCTCCCATTCCCATCTCCTTCCCTTACTTCCTCCGATCGACTTTGAATCTCCACTACCAGCGGTAAATGGCTACTATTACATGCAATTTAATACCTTTAAGAATACTTATTGTGTCCCCGTGCTGATTGACCATAACAACACTTGCTCGTTCATAATAAGAAATGTAACCCCCCCTCCTAGCCATCTCAGTGTTTACCGTCCTTTATATCTAAATCATTCACTTCAGGATTTCATATAAACCTATCACTTGCTTATCAATACACTTGTCTTTACTTTGTCTAATTTGTTCGCTTCTAGATCATGTTTCATTTCCACAACACTCTCCCTCCCTATTCTAATATTAACTCCCCCATTATTATTGCTTCCGTATTCCCATACTTCTCTCAGAGCCTGCTCTATTTCTATATGTATGGCACACTTTCCTACTCCATAAATCTATTTCTGTTGGCTGCCTTGACGGTTCCGCTTTGTTTCTGTCTAGAACCCGTAAACTCCCATTGGGTGTCAACACAATGCTTTCTTCTTCCACCATTTCGCCACTCTGAAACCATGCCTCTGCCCTGCCCACGACCATATCACGTGGCGATTGAACTTCCTCCCTCCTTGGTGATATCATTTTCCTGGCTTCGCTAGCTGTTACCCCTACGTCAGTGGAGCAATTAAAATTTGGAGTATCAAGCAAAATACATGCACACTAACTTTTAAATATTTGAATTACTTCATAAATACCACAGCTATTGGAATGATGAAAGCAGAATATGTAGGTAGAAACTACAAACAGAATATAACACTAAAAATGTAAAAATCAACTTTTTGACCGTTTTTGGGCAAAATTTCACTTAGCCATTGCTTACATTAATACATACTGCTAAATCAATATATTGAGTCTTCGAGTAGTTATTTTCAGTTCAGCTTTTCAATTTAGAATTCTTGCTAAAACATTTCCCCCAAACGTGAGTTATAAAGCTTATAGAAAATAATTAAATTGAGTATTTATGAATGCTCTTTAACTATGGATCTTATCCCATTCTATATTGAGCGTGAAAGATTGGAAATTTTGCTTAGAGGCCTCTTCGTCAGGCTTGAGGTTCTTTTACATGCTGCAAATATATGACACGGACCACCGGCTTTACTTCCCTTTGAAGGAAGCCATGCCAAACTTATGGAAGGATAATATAGTCACAGTGAAAGGTAATGAAAGGAACATTCTCACCAAATGCAGTTTAAGTCTCCATTTCACAGTTGTAATGCACTCCACATTGTATATTGGGATGAACCGTTGATGTCTTGTCAACAAGCCTCGTGCTCACTTCATTGGGGTGGATATGTGGCCTCTTGGGTAGACTTTGAACAAGTGACGCCTTACTCGCTCCACCAGTGCCCCTTATATACCTGTCTCTAGGCCAAAGCATTGGTAATATAGCATACCATATACTGAAAATTGCCCTTCAGTACCATTATTGTCAACTCAGTCTACACATATGTTGCTACAATTCTCATAATCAAAGCATTAATAAATACCTACA
Organism: Deroplatys truncata; assembly: GCA_030765065.1. Taxonomy (NCBI): domain Eukaryota; kingdom Metazoa; phylum Arthropoda; class Insecta; order Mantodea; family Mantidae; genus Deroplatys; species Deroplatys truncata. Next base: position 497,917,517 of record CM060990.1, on the reverse strand, counting down.
GGAAAAAAGAAGAAAACTGGTACATGACATTTGTTTTGTTTATTAAATTTGAATTACAGTTATTATGTAAGGAAGGCATTATCATATAATAAACCTTCATAAAGGTTTATATAGGCTGAGAGATTTGAGGAAGCAGTAGTAACCAGAGAAATAAGAACAAATGAATGGATTATGGTAAGGATGCAATTTAATCCAATTCTGTTCAACTTGTACATTGATGATGGAACCCCTTTCTAATGAATTTATGGGGGGATTTCATATTTATTCCTTAAATATGGGGCAGCACTTAAAAGGAGGTTAATGGGAAATATGTGGTAGGTATATTATAAGAAAGAATAAGAAAGAAACTGTACAAAATGAGGAGTATGATGGGTACATGAAGCAGAACATTTCTGTCTTAATAAAAGGTATTAAATATGTAGGTAAATGGAATGAAGATCATTCTGATGTGTAGCATATAAATGCACCCTTTGAATAATGAGGGAAAATTGCAGGAACTGTTGCTAAAATCCAGGATGCCTGGCAGCCCTGTTCAGCATACCAAGGTCAAAATAGTACATCAGATTATTTGAAGAGTGTAACCCAAAGATATCTGCCAAGTTTAATTTTTAATGAGACTTTTGTCTCCAGTTATGTGTTACAGTCAATTCAACTAGGAGATGCTTAAGCAGCATAACCTTAATTCAGTTCATTAAAATTCTGCAGTGTGTCTAATGGACATGGAATTCAATCCATAAAGCATTTTTTGGCTCTTAACAGGTTTTGGTGATGATGATGATGATATGCGGCTTAAGGGCGCTAAACTGCTGAGGTCATCAGCGCCAACAGGTTTTGGGACTAAACACTTGACTTATTTTGAAAGTACACATAGCAATATGCAAATCACATCTTCATATTTCTTAAGATGTATATAGCATAGTATCTTTACACTTACATCTTACCCTCCTCGTATGTAGGACTAACAACCATGCCTAGGGTCAAAGGCATGTAGAGGAGCAGATGAACATTGAATCAGAGAATGAAGAAGTCAGAATGGGGGATTGTCCTGTGTTCAGGTATAGAATGAGGGAAGAAAATATGAAAGGAAAGGTGGTGATGGAGCAATTGGTGGAATGAACAGTGGGGGAAACCAGAGAAAACCCGCCCAGATGCCGCTTCATGTGCCAAAAATGCCATGTGTAGGTCTGTGGTATCGAACTCGGGCCACCTTGGTGGAAGGCGAGCAGTCTTATCACTCAGCCACAGTGCAGCCCAGTTTCTTGACACATGAAATAATAGAGGTAAAATTGTACAGAAGTTGAAAGAGATTGTCAGATTGACTTTCAACAGTTAAATATTTTGTGTGTGTGTGAGGGTGACTGTATTGTATTTGTCTCTCTTGTGGTAATGGCCATTGCTTTGATAATTTTATGGAACAAAATTTCTATTTTATGCTTTTTATACTTGCACACCCCAACCATTTTGAAGTTACAGAAATGAAGTCGGAGACCTCAACTGGTTACCTATAGGGGTTTAAAATAAAAATCATTACATTGAATTTCTTCAAGCCCAAGGGTATTCATTATGAGGAAATTTGATATGAATTTGATTTTGATTAGCTGTTTGCTAACCATTAATTGTTATATGTTAAAATTCTATCAGGTTGACCTTAAAAAATGTGCCTCAATTTTCCCCCAAACTGACCCTTTACATGAACTCCTTACTAGCAAAAATCAACCCATGATATCAACAGTTGAGTGCTGTTTCTATGTGCTGCACATTATTAGGCCAGCTATTGCTACTGCTAATTGCCAGTTCCAAGAGTTTGTCATGGCTTAACTGTTCAGCAACACTACAAAATTCTTTTAACAAAGAAACAAATCAAAATTATTAGAACATGTGAATAAATTTAGATTTTTGAACTTTGCCATGACATTCAAATCACCAGTGCTTGAATTAGTAACCAACCTTGAAGGCTCAAACAAATGATTTTGCTTAGTGAGCTCATTCAAGAAGAACAAGTGGTGCTAAGGGCTTCTCTTTATGTTGAAACTCCAAGACTGTCTGTTAATAACCTGCAATTATCAGAAACAAATTGCAGTATTTGACATCACTCAAATCATTTTCTAATAAATTTTGTGCAGGAACTGAAAGATTTTCTTTCATAGAAAAAAATACACAGTTGTGTGAAACTATTTGCAAGGTTTAATGCTGAATTAAACCAGTTAGACCAGCATTTCAATGTAGGCAATGTAGAGTTTTACATCTAAAAGTGGATGGTTGTTGGTGAGAAACTTTAATGCATTTTGCAACACGTTCTTGAACCCCAAGTCAACAATGTTCAGTTCCTTTCAGGTTTTTTTTGGCATATTTCTCCTAGTAATTTGAACTTATGGCACAGCAGGTGAAACTGTAGAAATGTTCCCCAATTACTACATTGCGAGACTTTATCACGTATTTCAACATATAGGGCACACTGTCAGTACAAATGGCTTTAACATTATTGAAATCAATATTGAAGTCATTTAAAGTCTGTAAAACTGCCAGAAATGTTGTAGTTGTGTTTGCTGCTTTTGATAAACTACAAGGGTCTGAAGCTCCGTAAGTACTGCAAAACTGCAATTACCACTGTGATCTGCTGCTTTGCTCAAAAAAAAAAAAGACAGCAATTGGCTTGCCAGCGAGTATTTTATTTGTAACTTAGCTTTGTTTGCACACATTGGGAGATTTGTTTCCTCAGCCAGTCAGTGGTGGTAAATCCCCAGAGCCTCATATCTATCTTTTTTACCCACAATCTTAAACAGGATTGTTAACTTTCTGAATGGGAATGTTAGCCTAAAATAAATTAATTGAACTTTAGGCATTAATTCAATCTTGGGCATAAATTGAGGTAGGATTTGGAGATAGGACAATATTAAAACTATGTATATTGTAATGGCTTTAATTATATTAACCATAGTTAAAATGTAGATTATTAGGCAGTATTTTATACAGTAGAGCATGATACTTGATAAAATCTTGAAATTGAGTCGAAATCTTTTAAACACATTAAAACCCCACTTAAATGATGAATTTTCAAGATCGCTTTCAGAGGACGTCCTCCCTATCTTCAGTTGCTGAGCCGAATGAAGCTCTCATGTCATGCCGGGTTCCATCGGTGGGTTTGATACCAACTGTCTTCTCTGTCTAACAGATGACGTCATCTACTTCTAGAATCTCAAAGTTCATAAGTTCTCCTTTGTATTTAGTGATGAAAGTATTTTTCCATGTCTCCAATTCAACCGGTTTTTTAATGTGTTTTAACAATTTGATCCCTGGTTCAATATAATGATTTTCTGTCCAAAAGTGATGAGCTACGGCTGATTTATCAGTGTATTTGAATTTTAGATTTCTCATAGGTTCTTTCCTTCTAATGTCTAAATTTCTCTTCGTCTTTCTGATGTATATCTTATTACAATCCTGGCAATTCATTTGATAGATCCTGATAATTGTATTTTTGGTGTAACATCTTTCAAAGAATGATATAAATTCCTAATATTGTATTTATTTTGTGGCACTAGTTCAATGTCCAATTCTTTGAAATTTTTTTTAAATTTCCAAAAATATCTGGGGTGGAATGTGAATTTACAGTTTCCCGTTGTTGATTTTTCAATTTTTCCAAAGTGGTGATATCTTTTTGTACTTTCTGCCTTTTATGTTTATCAATTAATTTATCTAAGAAGTTCATTTGTTCATTTCTGCTACTTCGTGGATATATGTATATTCCTGTTCATATTCCATTTCTGTTAGCAGGATGTTAATTAGTCTATGAATCAAACTGACAAATGGCATATTGATGTGGTGTTGGTTTAAATCGATTCCATTTGATGCAATTTTCCACTTGTGTTGGTTTTCTATAAATTCCAAATTTTAGTCCCAATTGACTCCGCATGATTTTTAAATCTAAAAACAGTAGATATCCTTGTGCTTCTATTTTAACTGTAAACTTTATGGATATTTTTTGTAAGTTCAACAATTTCACTGTATCTTCCACTAACTTCTTAGGAACAAATGCAAAAATATCATTCGCATATCTATACCAGCATTGGAACACATAAGGGAAAGTTTTTGTTATTTGAATTTCAAAATTGCTCATAAACAAGTTTGGCAAAAATGGCGACAAAGGATTACCCATGGCTAAACCAGTGGTCTGTTGATAAAATTTTCCATTAAACGTGAAACTATTCTATTCAACACATAAGTTTACCAATTTGATATACTCATTAATCTTTTCCATATTGACATTTTTACGTAGCCATTGTTTAATGAGTTTTGGGAATTCTTGTATTGGAATGCTTATATATAAAGATTTTATATCGAACGATACCATCACTTCTCCTGTTTTAACTGTCCAGTTCTTTATTAAGTTAGCCAGTTCCAAAGAATTTTTGATGCTCAAAGATTCAAAATTTTCAAAGCTCTTCTTAACTAGCCATTTTGCCAACTACTTGGTAGATGAATCTATGTTGTTAATTATTGGTTGCATACTATCATCATTTTTATGAATTTTAGGTAGACAATACAATTTAGGTAATATGGGATTGTTACTTGTTTCTAAGTTTTTTAGTTTATTTGGTGGTATGTTGCTTGCTTTAATAACCTTTGCGCATTTTCTATGTATTTGCTCAATGGAGTCTTCAGTAATAACATGTATTCAGGTTGAAGTAATCTTTCTACTCTGTGATTATATTCATCTTTTTCCATGATAATTTTATTTCCTTTATCTGCTTTAAGATGCCATACTGGTTTTTCATTTAAACTCTTTATTATTCTTTTATAATTTGTGAATTTTTGTTTAAATGACATTTCCTCCAGGATTTTTAAACATTTAACTTTAGCAGAATCCTTTTCTTTTATATTTTTCAAAAACTGTGAAGTGATGGACACATCTGCAATGTAATCATCTATATTATTGGAATTAATAACATAGGTTTTGAAGCCATTATTTTATCATAATTAAAATATTTATACTCTTAACTTTTGGGTAGCAGTTACCACATTGTCCCTCCTGAAGTTATTCTAATGAATTCCATTGTTACTTCGTAAAATAAGTAAAACGGGTTTTCAATAAAAAAAAAAGTATTAGTTTTAGCAAGTCCACCAAACATGTTATAAACACACACAATCCTTTTTTTTTTTTTTTTTACAATATTTCACTTGTAAACTAACTTAACCTATGTAAAAATTTTCTGGTCAGCTATGTTCTACCTATACTGCTCATTTTGCCTGGCACCCTGGCCTTTTGGCTCAGCTGAGCAGCCCTTGCTACCCTTAATCACCTATGATCCTTTCTCTCCCTCCTCTTTTTGCCCTTCTACCTTTCTTATCTCCCTTACTTTTCTAATCCATTTCCCCTTTACTTTCTTTAAAACCTTCCCCGCATTCTTATTTTTCCTTTCTTCTTTTCTTGTCAACACTTTTATTACTACTATTTTTCCATTTATTTTTTCCCAGTTTTCCTCCCATACTTTTTGTCTCCATTCCGCTAATTCTTTGCATTCTGTCATATAATGCTCTGTGTTTTTACCGTCTTCAAATGGTTCACAAAATCTGCTTTTTCTGCCTCTTAGTCCTCTTGGGTACATTGATCCTGTTCTCATCCATGCAAGTGCTTCTTTTTCTGCTGTAATACAATAATCCACATACCCTTCTCTTTCCTATTTCCTTTTTACTAACCTATAGAACCCTAATGATTTTTTTATTCTTTAAACTTTCCCAGATCTTTTGTCTTTCTATATCCTCCACTCTGTTTCCTACTGTTATCCAGAAGCGGTTGCTATTTCTTTCTCCTGCTCTCCAAATATCTCCTATTCCTATCTTCTCCATAATTTTTTCTGCCCCTGTCCGCCAGCTATTATTTTTCATACTCTTTTGTTGTTCCATACATATCCTTAAGATTTCTCCTTCATCTTTTTTCAGGTATCTAAATAAAAATTTCAGTATCCTTTCCAGTATTACTCCCTTTCTTCTTGATCTTCCTAATTCCACTAACGCTACTTCCCCCGGTGCTGATCTTGGTAACCCCAATAGTTCTTTACAGAACGTTCTGTAGCTTTGGTCTATTTTTCTGCTTACTTCAGATTCCCCCCCCCCCAAATTTCAACTGTATATAGAATTCTTGCTTCTACCAATGCCTCATACATTCTTTCTATCCATTTAGTTGGCATTTCTAATTTATATTTGGACATCCTTATTCCTGTCATTGCTGCCTTTCCTTTAGCCATAACCTTCTTGCTATGCACCGTCCATTTGCCATTACTGCTTATCCTTGCCACTAAATCAAACTCCTTGACAACTTCTAACTTTAAACCCCCCCATCTGCCATTTCTCTTCTTGTTTTAAATTTATTTCCTCTTTTAAATACCATAACTTTTGATTTGTTTATATTTACTCTTAATTCCCCATTCTTCACAGAATTCCTGCATTCCATTGATTGCTTTCTGTAGCCCAATTACCGTTATAGTCCCAACCATAAGGTCATCTGTGTATAGTAAACCTGGTATCCCTCTATTTACTATTATGGGATGGTGTAGATTTTTTTCTTTCACTCTAATATGTCATCTATGAATATATTAAATAATATGGGGCTCAATTTGCACCTTTGTCTTAATCCTATTTTTTGCTCAGTCATTTCTGTAATTCCATTATTTCCACATCTTACACAAAATTTTATATCTTTATAAATCTTTTTAATTTCTTTTATAAAATTTTTTCTTAACCCTTTCTTTCTTAATCTATAAGCTAATGCTTCTCTATTTATTATATCAAATGCTTTTTCAAAATCTGCAAAAAAACATGTATATCCTTCCTCTTTTCCTTCTCAAATACTTATCTATTATAGTCCTTATTATAAATACATTATCTATTGTTTGTTTACCTTTCCTAAATCCTGCTTGGTATTCCGACAGTTTTCCTTTCTCTTCCACCCATTTTCTTAATCTATTGGCCAATATACCTGTGTATATTTTCCCTGATATTGATAATAAACTTATTCTCCTAAAATTCTCTGATCTATTTGCTCCTCCCTTCCCTTTGTAGATTGGTACCACCATACTTATTTTCCAACATTCTGGCATGCCATTCTTTTCTTTAATTTTATTTAGTAATTTTGTCATCACTTTTAAACCATTTTGCGTTTCCCCATACATTTTCTAAAATTCCCCTGGCAGTCCAGCTATTCCCACTGCCTTGCCGTTTTTTATATTCCTTATTAGGTGGTAAACTTCCAGCTCCATGATTTTACCATCTAATGTTTCATCAAATATTCCCCCACATCTTTTGGATCTAGTCTTACTCTCTTCCCTTCTCCAATTAGCCTTCTAAAATATCCTATCCATTCACTTTGTGTAATTTCATTTTTCTCCCCTCTTGTTCGTCATCCTCACTATTTCCCATAATTTTTTTACTATCCTTTCCATTGTAACGGTATTACAAATAATGTTGATGCTTGTGATGTTTATGTATGTGTGTTTACTTCACGCGTTGCCATCTTGTGACGTCACTCATTTGTTTGGTTTGTAGCTCCATCTGGCGTAGCAATTTGCATCAGTTTTAAAATAATTCACTTTAAATGTCCTCCAGCTAGCTGTTTGGGTCGAACATGTATTTCTTTGCAGGTTGTGAAGCGGAAAGGAATATTTTATCCAGAAATTATACTGATGAAGAAAAGTTTGTTTTATAATTTTTATTGCCGAACACGTTCACGAACACTTTTACATATTGATTTAGATACTCGCCAAACTGAAACTGTTTGTAATAACTTCTTACTTATCACTTTTAACTCTGTATTTCAACTTTGTGTATGATTAACTTTATAATACTTTAGATTCTCGTAATTCTGCTGCGCGTAACTTATGACGAACTGACTGACTGAAGACAACATATAACGTGCTAGAAATTTTGATGAACTAGGCGACCTACGTGTAAGGTATTGAGAATTTTGTTGAACTGGGGGCGATCTACCACGGACTCGACTTTATATACTCCCACTCCTCGACATGCCTAAAGATTATAAATGAACTGCTATTGGCTAATAAAACGTGCCAACATTAGCGTCTATTTTAATATCCAATGAAAACCACGAATACATATGCTTTAGGAAATATTCTAGAAGGTTCTACCGAAAACGCGCGAACATTATGTAACTTCCTTGTTCCCAATAACGATAAACAGCTCACCCCATCGCTGCATTATTGCGTTATTATTGACAGTTTCAGTAAAGCCGTATAAACTTATTTCCCAATAATAATTACAATTAACAAACATCTGAAATCAATGTCACATAAAAATACATATTTATATTACAATCATTATTTACATTTAAGTAATTTGTGATACAAATTACCGTATCATATGCCCCACTAGAAACATAATTATAAATATTTATAACTTGTTTGGAAATTTTATAATTGTGTTTTTAGTCTCCTAAATCTTGGAACACACGCTATCACTTTCACTTAACACTTCACACGCATTTAACACACGACATATTTATTTTATATTTTTTTTTTATCTCGCCACTACTTACTGGCTCTGGTTTAATTTGTTTAGACATTAATCTGACATCACAAATTTTTTTATAGCAAATACTTTACCCTAAATTATTTAATCACTGCTACCAAATTGTTTACTTTTTTAAGTTGTTGACAAAAATTTATACATTTAATATTTTTGTAATTATTATACATATTTACCAAAATATTCACCTTTACATAAATATTTACATCTCTTAAATCTAGGCACTGTTTCACATGTTCTATTTACTACATAAATATTTCTTTTAATTATTTTTACCCATTTTTGTTATTTTGTACTTTATCTTAACAATACTCTTGGAATAGTATTTATGTACTTTACTTTAATATAACATCATGCTTTATTTCACATGTTCAGTTACTAATAAAATGTTATTTTCCTCTCATACATTTAGTCATGACCACAATTTATTTCTCCTTTCACATGACGTACATATTTATTTAACCCTCTTACGTTCCAATACATTGCTCTGCATTTCGCCTTTAACTATCCAGCATTTACTATTTATCATCGTTGTCTTTTGTTTCACCATGATCTTCATGGTTGTATGGTTTCAGCATCTCAATATGGAACTTTCCTATGCTTTTTCGAGTTGTTGGATTATATAACTCATATGTATTAGTTCCATATACTTCAACAACTTCATATGGTCCATGGTATTTGAGAAACATTCGCCAATAAAGTTTATTTGCTTTATCCGACAATTTCTTGGTTTTGACCAAAACTAAATCTCCTATTTTGATCCTCCATTCCTTTCTCTTCTTTTCTTCATGTTTAATTTTTCTTTTTATGGCCTTTTTCTTCATCCTCTCGAATGCTTTTCGGAACATCTCTTCTTCTGTTGGTGGTATCGAATGCGCATCTGGAATGGCTTCTGGAATTTTTTTACACATTGTATTGATCTTCTTTCCTAACTTAAGTTCACATGGTTTGTATCCTGTCACATTGTTTACGGTTTCATTTAGTAGATTCTGAACGAAGTTCACGTATCCATACCATTGGGTGTGCTTTCGATGACATAACACCCTTAAATAATTTGAAATTTCCTTAATTTCCCTCTCCACTGGGTTGGAGTTCGGTCTGTATCTTGACGAAAAATATTGTTTAATGCCATTTTCTTTCAGTCCATCCATAAATTTTTTTCCTGTGAAATACGAAGCATTATCGCTCAATACAGATTGAATAGGTCCTTCTTCTATCACATATGACTTGAGTAGTCTATTCAAACATGCTAAACCTGTAGGTTTTCTCAAAGGGTAAATTCTTACATATTTGCTGAATATATCATAACATACAAATATATATTTGTTTCCAAATTGACTTGGAGGCATCGGACCATGAATATCAATACTAATTACACATCTCGGCTTATCCCTTATAACCGAATTAGTTTCAAATGCATATGCTGCATTTATTTGCTTTGCCTTCTGACACAGGTTGCAGCATGATATAAATTTCCGAACTTTCTGACGCAATTTGGATATGTATAAATTCTCTAAAATCATAGAAGTTGTTCGGTCCGTCCCTGAGTGTGCTAACCCTTCGTGAAAATTCTTAATTAGTTACTTTTCCATGCTTTTCAGAACCATTACCTTCCAACTAGGCGTTTCTTTTCCATGCTTCTTGTATAATGTCCCATCTCGAATTGCTATAATTTCTTTCTTTGCCTCCTCAATTAATGGTGCATTTTCTTTAAGTTCAAATAATTTTGCGTCCTCATTTTGAATTTCCCCCATATTTTTCAATTTTCTCATCATTTCTTTGCTTAAAGGAATTTCAATTGTCAATATTTTGACTTCATTTCTAGGCCTTTCAATATTTTCGGGAATTTGTGGGTTGTAGTTCAATCTTGATAGCAAATCACTGAAGGTATTATTTTTGCCAGGAATGTGTATAATCTCAATATCAAATGCAGATATTGCATGAATGTATCTAGCAAGTTTTCCACTACATAATCTACACCGTTGTATGAAAGTTAAGCTGATGTGGTCTGAATATACTTTCACCTTTTGCTGATAAATATAGGTTTTAAAACGAATTAATGAGAAATATAGTGCTCCAATTTCTAGCTGAGTCACTGAAGAATTCCGCTCAATATTTGTAAGTCCTCTAGAAGCTGTACTAATGACGTGAAAGTCATTGTTGAAGTCTCGCTGTCCTAAAATTCCGGCATATCCTTGCATTGATGCGTCGACATAAATCTCATATTCCAAATCTTCTCTGGGCCTCTCGAGTAATATGGACTTAGCAAAGAGTTCCTTTACTCTCTCAAAACATTTTTGATGATCCTCTGTCCATTTCCACTTATTGTTCTTTCGGAGAAGCTGCCGCAGTGGTTCTATTTCAGCCGAATATCTTGGTACGAACTTACTCTGAAAGTTCAATACCCCTAAGAGACGTCTAATTTGTTTTACGTTCCTGGGTGCCGGAATTCTCATTATTGCTTCTATTCTTTTCTGATCAGGTCTTATACCTCGTTCATCCACTACATAACCCAGAAAATTTATTTCCTTGACACAAAATTTTGATTTTAGTATGTTCACAGTCATACCATGTTGTTGTAGTTTATTTAACACATAATGGACATTATTCATGTGTTCTTCAAATGTTTGACTAATGATTAGGAAGTCGTCAATATACTTTATTAAAAAGTCATCTGCAGAATTTCCAAAGATACTGTGAATGGCTCTCAAAAATCCACTTCCTGAGTTTTTTAAACCAAAAGGATTTACACAAAAGCGATACTGGATCCCTGAGTACTGAAATGAAGTGTAATCACGCACTTGTGGATCTAATTCCACTTGCCAATATGATGCAGTGAGGTCAATGGATGTCAGAAATCTCCCTCTTGAAAGTTTTGTAATTAGTTGTTCAATTCCCTCACTTTGAAAATGATCTGGTTTCATATACTTGTTGACATATCTACCGTCTAAAGTTAATCTCAAACTACCATCTCGTTTAATACTCCAGCAGATTGAATTTATATACTGAGAATTACTTTGCTCAATAATCCCATTTTCTAACATGCTATTTATTAATTGTCTAGCTTTGTCTCGAAGACTAATCGGTAAATTGTCATACTTGTGCCTATATGGTGGTACGTCTTCTACTTGAAATGTATGCTGATATACATTACATCTGCCTGGGATATTACTAAATACTGAACTATTGTTCATCAAAACATCATGAAGGATTTGTTTTTGCATTATCGTAAGATTATAAGCTTCTTCACACTTGTGTATTATTTCCTCATTTCTCTTCTCTTTCCAGCTGTTGTCTGTCTCGCTCACATGGTCGTCTTTTGTTTGGATTGTAAATTCCTCTACTTTCTCTGGCATTTCTGCTAGCTGTTGAAAATATGGCGTGGTATTCCCTTCATATTCTGTGACTACCTGCTTTATTTGACTATTTCTATCAGTTTCTGTTATTTGCACAAAAAACTCTTGGTCACAAATATTTTTCTCATCCTTTGTCATCTCAATTACAGAAACTTTTTCTTTTATAAATGGTACCCTTATTTCTCTATCTTCTTTTGTTATTTTTAACTCTTCATGTTTAAAATCTATACATGCTTCATATTCATGTAGGAAGTCACATCCTATAATTATGTCACAAATCAGATGGTTTACAATTAGAAACATAACCTCAAAATTCTCTCCGCCGATAAGTAAGCTAAGTAGAGCTTGTGTTTTTATGACCTGTGTCGTTCTTCCGATTGCAACACGACAAACTAAATTACTAGTGGGAAGAGCCATAATTTTGTTACCTTCATTAATCAAATTTATGTAAAATTTCTGTGAGCAAATTGAAGCTGAAGAACCAGAATCTATAGTTGCAATGATCTCTTTCTTCGCAATTTCCATCCTAACATGAGGTGACTCAAAATTTTCTCCCTTATCTTTTGTTGCTGTAATCTTATTACAGGGTGTATGTGTAGGCGTATGATTTGTATTGGTAATGGATACTGAATTATTAAAGACGTCCTGAGAACCTACTGCACAGGAGTCTGTTAACAGTTTTCCTGGTTATTTCCATGTTCACGTACGGGACTGCCATTCCTAACAGGCGCTAAATCTATCTCATTGTCGCTACCATTGTTTTGAGTTCCCCTTCCTCGAGTTCGAAATCCTCGATTTCTGACATTATGTCCCCTTGGCATGTAATTTTCTTGCCGTTCCTCAGATCTTTCCCGATTATTATTTTCCCTCCAGTGAGTGAAATTTCCCCTTTGTCTAATGTACCTCCTTCCATAATTTTGCCCTCTTTCAGGCAATCTTTCTGTCCTGACATAATTTATTTGTTCCTGTCGACCTGGTCTCCTATCCATCCTTGATCTTTCAAATTGTGGAACGTATGATTGATACCGTTGTCTGGTATTAATTTCATGATGTCTGTCTTGTCCTCTAATTTGCTGATAACTACCTTGGTAATTTCTTCTATCTCGCACATCTAAAAATCTATGTTCCCACTCCCGAGATATATCTTCTTCCTGTTGTTCCAAAGCTGTTATTAATTCTGTCATCTCATAGATGTTCCGTGGTTTTGCAATTAATAAGTAATTTCGTATCCTTATAGGATAATGCCTTGCGAGCAAACTCACAAAATCTTCCTCACTGATTGGAGGTGACAAGTTTCTAACCTGACTTGCATGTTTTAGTAAGTAATCAGTCATTGATATTCCCTCTCGTGGATTAAATTGACCATGTCTAAGCATTGCTCGAATTCTTTGCTGTACCGTAACATTCCAAAATCTGTTCATGAATAATCTCTTTAACGATTCATATGAAATTTCACCCCCTGATACCATTTGTAACCAATCTAAGGTTTTCTGGTCCAAACATCTTTTGACAACTATCATTTTCAATGCTTCAGGTATCTTTTTAATTTGAAAATACTCTGATAATTCTGCAATGAACTGTACTGGACTGGAGTTTTCATTAAATTTTGGAAGTGGAAAATCACTTAAGATATGATTGTAATTTTGCAAATTCCCTACTCCCATATTTAAATTCTCTAGTGTTACTTGTGCACTCTGAGTTTCAGCATTAGCTATGGATGAAGCTGCCGCATCACTCACATTATTTGTTATACCTGAGGAACTACCTCTATCATTATGTTGTACATCTGATACATTCACATCACATATATTTGCCCTTGAATTCAATTCTAATCTATTTACAGTACCTTGCAGATTTTCTATTGTCTGTTCCAATTTTTTATTATTCTCATTTTGAACATTTTGGTGTTTGTTAATTTCAGAAGTTAGCTTTTGTTTCAAATCTTTAGACAAAACTTTAACTTCTTCAGACAATTTATTTCTCTGTGTTTCTGACTCCTTCTGAATTTCAGATATTTCCCCTCTGAAATTAACTTGCACCTGTATTAAATCTGCATTTGTAGCCTCCATCATTTCTCTTAACTCACTTGAAATGCTACTCATTCGGCTACCTAGCTCTGTACATTTTACATTAACATGCTCTATTTTATTGTTAACCTCACTTTTTTGGTTAGATATTTCCCTGCTCATGTCTAACATTTTCTTTGAAACTTCACCTATTTCATTTGCTATCATTTCTTGATTTTCATTTTTCATTCTAATCATACTACTATCTAGCTCCATGAATTTCTTTTCAATTTCTTCCCTGTTTTGTTCTAAGCTTTTACCAATATCTTCCCTCAATTCTCTCTTATTCTGATCTAGTTTTTGTTCTAAGCTCCTATCAATATCTTCTCTTAATTCCCTATTATTCTTTTGCATATCTTCCCTTAATTTCTCATTACTCTGAGTTAATTTTTCTAATTTCTCATTATTCTTTTGCATATCTTCCCTCAATTGATCTGTAATACTCTTACTAAGGTCTTCCCTTAATTCCCTATGCATATTTCTCAGCATTTCCATCATCATACTAGCATCAAAATTAACATTTCCTGCTATTCTATTTTCACTTTCTGCACTAACATTTTCATCCTCAAATCCTAAAAAATCTGGGCTATTTTCTGCAACCTGTATTGAATTACAGCTGTTACACTATCTCCCTCCATAATTATTTCTTCTGTATTACTAGCAGCCATTGTTTTTTTTATCCTACCACTCCTCAGTAACATTTAAATTTGTTTACCCTTTTTTTTCTAAAAAAAAAATTAAGATACTCTAACCTTTGTGATGCTGTCTGTTGATGTTACTTTGATGTCCAGCTTTTCTGCCCCATTCTCCTAGGTTTGTATGTCGCTTCGATGAATCTGCGTAGTTTTGTCGTCCTGTAGTTTGAATTTCCCTGTTGCCTTGTAATCTCGGAATTACGATGTCCAATTATCCATGTAGTCTGTCCTCCCTGTTGTTTCTGGAATCTGCGTCTTGTAGATCATTTCACTGCTGCATTCGCCCCTTCCTGGTTATGTTGATCCATTCCTGGTTATCGTGTTCCTTTCCTGGTCACTATGCCCCTTTCCTGGTCATCGTGTTCCTTTCCTGGTTATCGTGCTCCTTTCCTGGTTATCGTGCCCCACGTTGTGGGTGCCAATTTGTAACGGTATTACAAATAATGTTGATGCTTGTGATGTTTATGTATGTGTGTTTACTTCACGCGTTGCCATCTTGTGACGTCACTCATTTGTTTGGTTTGTAGCTCCATCTGGCATAGCAATTTGCATCAGTTTTAAAATAATTCACTTTAAATGTCCTCCAGCTAGCTGTTTGGGTCGAACATGTATTTCTTTGCAGGTTGTGAAGCGGAAAGGAATCTTTTATCCAGAAATTATACTGATGAAGAAAAGTTTGTTTTATAATTTTTATTGCCGAACACGTTCACGAACACTTTTACATATTGATTTAGATACTCGCCAAACTGAAACTGTTTGTAATAACTTCTTACTTATCACTTTTAACTCTGTATTTCAACTTTGTGTATGATTAACTTTATAATACTTTAGATTCTCGTAATTCTGCTGCGCGTAACTTATGACGAACTGACTGACTGAAGACAACATATAACGTGCTAGAAATTTTGATGAACTAGGCGACCTACGTGTAAGGTATTGAGAATTTTGTTGAACTGGGGGCGATCTACCACGGACTCGACTTTATATACTCCCACTCCTCGACATGCCTAAAGATTATAAATGAACTGCTATTGGCTAATAAAACGTGCCAACATTAGCGTCTATTTTAATATCCAATGAAAACCACGAATACATATGCTTTAGGAAATATTCTAGAAGGTTCTACCGAAAACGCGCGAACATTATGTAACTTCCTTGTTCCCAATAACGATAAACAGCTCACCCCATCGCTGCATTATTGCGTTATTATTGACAGTTTCAGTAAAGCCGTATAAACTTATTTCCCAATAATAATTACAATTAACAAACATCTGAAATCAATGTCACATAAAAATACATATTTATATTACAATCATTATTTACATTTAAGTAATTTGTGATACAAATTACCGTATCACCATCTATTGCTGCCTTTAGTTTCCTTTCTATATTTCTCTGCCATTATTTCCTCTTGGCCTCTAGAAAACCTTTATATCACCCTTAAGTTCCATCAGGTTTCGTCTATCCCTTTCCTTCTCTGATATCCTACACCTAATCAGCTCTTTAAATACCTCCCTTTTTCTTGCTCTACACTCATCAAACCATCCCTTAATTTCCTGGCATTTTCCCTGCCTTCTTTCCATCCCTGTTCCTGCTCTTGTTAGTAATAATTTCAGTAGCTGTAATACTTTTTCTGGTTTTCCCTCATTCTTAGCCATTTTTATTCCGCACACTACAATCTGAATTACCTTTGAATTTAATTCTTTTAAAAAGTCCTCATTTAGTTCCTCCTTCCATTTACACTTTTATTTCCTTTATATGAGCTATTTCCTTATTCTTTACCTTTTGCTCCAAAACATTTATTTCCATCATTAATGGAAAACGACTACTACTTACTTCATTTCTTATTTTAAATTTAGTGATTCTCTCCTCCAGTTCCTCACTACATAATATATAGTATACTAAACTTTGCCCATTTCGTTTACAAATGTAAACTCCCATTCCTCATCTTCCATTGTCCCATTACATATTAACATGTTTACCTCACAGAATTCTAGTAATTTTTTTCCTTCCCTATTACTCACTCCCTTCCTGCTTTTCCTTGGCCTTATCACATCCCTATCCTCTTCTACTTGCTCTTTTCTTAATAATCTTCCATTCTCCTCCCCTATTCTCGTATTCAAATCTCCCATCACAATAAGTTCTCTCTCTCTCTCTCTCTCTCTCTCTCTCTCTCTCTCTCTCTCTCTCTGGCATCTTTTCCCATATTTCCTCCAAGTCTTCTTCTAGCTTACTATAAAAATCACTCGTAAAAATATGACGCTTCTGGAGGGTTATATGCCACCCTTAATCCTATTCTTACTCCGTTATTCTGTTAAATTATTGAACGTAACACATTGGAATCTCTGTTCTCCATTTTTTCTATATAAATATTTGTTTCCATATCGTTCTTTACAGACAGGCTTACTGCTTCTGATGCTCTTCCCCTATCGCATCTTTTCATCCCTTTTCTCCAGAAGCTTAAAAACCTGCCATCTCTGCTACCTCTTCCTTTCCCAACCATGTCTCTGCCACTCTTACAACATTCATAGAACACACAATGTTTTTAATTTCACTGCTGCCTATCTTATTTCTTAGCCCTTCCACATTCCAAAACATTAAATTCAATCCCTTTCCCTATTTGTTCTTTGGTTGTTCTTGAAACTTAAATCTCTCCATTTTCCTGTATCTTGTAGTTCTAGGTTCCATTTCCTTTCTTCTCTTTCACTCCTAAGCTGGATATAATTTCTAAACCCTTGTTTTTTATTATTTCCTCTAGCTCACTCATGGATCCTAACCATATCACTTCCCCACTCTGCACTTTGCCCCCCCCCCCCCCCCCCGCACTTTCACTTCTCACTGTCTCCCTTCCATCATTCCTCACAAGTCCTGCTGCCACCCCTCTTCTTTTTTCTGGCCCCTCCCACTTGGTGATCTCACTCACCATTGTTGCTTCTTCGCCATCCCCTTCCACTGCCAACTCTTCTCCCTGCCTTCCCCTTGTTGCCTCTTGTTGATATATCTCCCTTGTCTCCTCTTGTCTCTCCCCAAAGCTGCTTCTCTCACCCCTCTTGCCCTCCTGGTCAGCTGTCATATGTCTGTCTGTTCTCTCGTATTGATGCCCTCCTCTTGCCTGTGTTTGACTTTGCTGAAATCCTGCTGATGCTCCCATTCTCTGCTTAGGCCTTTGTCCTGTGTTTTCTGGCTGTTCTACATTTTGCTGTGGTGCACAAATTCCTCTGGCTTCATTTCTTTTTATATTCATACTCCATTTTTCACCTTCTACTATTAACTGTAGACCTCTTTAAGAATGTTTTTTTTTCCCTCCGCCCTTGCTTCCTTCATTCTTTGAATTAATTCCTTCCTTAAGTCTTGTTCCTCTTTTGTATAGTCCTATAAATATTTTTGTCCCCCCTTAGTCTTCTTGTTTACCTTATCTCCCATTTTTTCCTCATTGTTGTCAGTTTCAAAATAATAGGTCTTGGTCTTCTTCCTTTTTTACCTATCCTAAACAAATTTTCCAGGTGTACATCCGTATTCCCAGTACATCCTCTATGATTTCATATATCGTGTCCTCCATACTACTTCTGTCCTCTCACCCAAATATTACACAGTTTTTTTTCTTTCTTATTCGCTTTGTATCTTTTTTTCTATCCCATCTGTTCTTTCTCTACATTCTGATATCTGTTTTTCCATTTCTTCTCTCTGCATTTTCATTGCATCTTTCAACTCTCTTGTATTATTGTCCATTCTTTTTCCTAGTTCCTTTCCCATCTCCCTTATTTCTTCCATTAACTTGTTCATTTCTGCTGGTCCTGTGTTCTGTTCCACTCCCCCTATTATCAGCAATATCACAATTACTATCATGATGACACTCCATATCTGTGTTTCCATTTTTACTTTTCCATCTTTTCTTATTTTTTTTCTGCCGAAACTTCCAATTCTGCATTGATATGTTTGAACGTCCACTCCCATTTGATAGTGTTCTCTCGTACTCACTCCGCTACACAACCTTCCCCTCTTGCTGCTGGCTTACTACTTTGTTGTAAATGTATGTACTTCATTGTGATTTAAACACTTCCATTTTTCAAGTTTATAAAAGTTTTACATCATGCAAATGTTCTAACTGAAGCAAATAAATAATCTAAGGAATAATTAACAAAGGAGAAGCCTAGTTTTGATGAACATTTCTGTCATGTCCATAATAAACTCCACATTGTCACTTTTTGCCTTTTTCTGTGCTTGAAGTGCACCTTAATGCTCATTTGCATCTTATGTGCATTACTTGTTTTAACTGCATCCTTCATTCATTTTATATGACCCTTGCTTTTTATGTACCTTTCACAAGCAACGCACCTTTATCCATTCAGTTCTTAAGTCATAGTATTCAAAAAGCAGTGTCAATAGTGCTTGTACAAAAATCCATGTTGTCATTATTGTTCAACACTTGAATTAGCACTATTTTCACTTTGCCTTCCAATGTTTGATTTTTATGTGAGCAAGCTATCTCATTTTTAACTAATTACATTACTCTCTAGTGTGGATATTATATTACTTTCTTCAAAGACTTGTAGGATAAGTCAATATTTAGCTAAAACTGGTAATCAGTGAAAAGATCTGTTTCTAAAGCAGATATCAGTAGATAACAGCCCTAAAGTCCATCTTGTAAAGGTAGCAAGTGGCAGGAGAATTCCAGGAAAATATGCATCCCCATCTCTTAATCCAGAAAAGCCTTCAATGCTGTATGCTTCAACTTACTGCTCAGCTCCACTACAATTTCAAAAGAAGCTATCCTTTTGACTTCATGGTTTGTAATTGCTGACTTTAATTGAAGATTTGTTTGCAAATTGTTTCATTTCAACATGGAATGAATGTGTACAATTTCTAGACAAAATTAAGTAAATAATAAAGCTGTCACATTTGCTTTTGCCAAAAAGCATGGTATTATCAAAAACAGATAAAATTCTCAAATATTTGCAAAAACAGCGACATATTGTACCTTATTGTATAATTGTACCCACTGCATATAAATATAGCTTTTGTTTAAAATAAACAGTTTTCTCATTTATTGCTTATACTCCAGCCTTTGCATATTATGTAATTTCTTGGCAAACATTTAATGTGATTAACATTACATGGGGAGAAGAATCAGGTTTTGTATAAATAGTATATCTGGTGTCCCATTCGAAGAAGGTTCCAGGAATTGTTCTGTAAAAGAGGTAAATGGAGAGGAAATGAAACTAAACTTGAACATAGCATAGCTGTTTGTGTGAGAAATGACGACACCTCTCAACGGATGCTGAAATGACCTTCCTCAACTTTTAAACACAATTTAACATGACATTGCAAGTTCATGAATTTGGCTGTCCTTGGATGTCACTGCCTGGATTTCACGCTGGATGTTCTGCCTTAAATCATCAAGGGTGCATGATTTGTTCCATTTAAGATTATCTTGCAGGAAAAAGTCAGGTGGGGTCAATCCAGTGACCTTAAGGGGCGTAATACTTATGAAATGACTCTGCCAGTGAAAAAT
The DNA here is from genome assembly GCA_030765065.1 of Deroplatys truncata. Lineage (NCBI taxonomy): Eukaryota > Metazoa > Arthropoda > Insecta > Mantodea > Mantidae > Deroplatys > Deroplatys truncata. Next base: position 497,897,353 of record CM060990.1, on the reverse strand, counting down.
GATTCCATCTCAGCCAAGCTCACTTGAGAAAAGTGATATGGTATGCTATCTTGGTATTAGCCATGCGTCAGTTGCTGATCTTCTAACTGGTTCACAAACTCTTGAAGCAGTTTCATGTAAACTTCACTTGTCACAGTGAATTAAAAAAAATAGGCCCGATTATGCAGTTGTTCCCCATTATATCAATCCAGCACTGTTCCACTGTACTCCAGTTTCCTCACTGATTTTTGATGAAGCGTTTTGTCAGTCTCTCTGACAGTCACCAAAATGTTCCAAAAACTTCTGACAGGTCTTAAAGGAAGCAGTAATCCACTGTTTCACTTACTGTTTCACAAGAAACGTGCACTATTCAGCAGATGGCAATAAATAGTCACAAGCACTAGCAAGCTGGCACATCACATCACATACTCTGCTTCCACTGATCTGGAAGATGAATGCCAAACCCAAAACTCTCAAAACTTCTGTTGACACACTTCCTCAGTGTTTATGGGGTGTAGTGTTACCATGACCATGTCAACTTTCTCATGTAAAGGATTGTCTTCTATCCAAATTTGATTGCCTTTAACAAAATATTTATACAGTGATGTGAAAATTTCTGGGCCCCCCTTGGAGTGGGGCACTCAATACATACAAATTTGTAATATGTCAATAAAGTTGTGATAGTGTTACACATCAATTTTTCATGCTTTGCTGTTCAAGCAAAGGAATAGAATAAAAGCTTTATTGTCACATTACAGTTACGATAGAGTGCAAATGCTTGTAAACAGGTGACTCATTAAGTTAGAGTTAAATATATTAGAGAGTTTTTCTAAAGGAACTTGCTTAAATACTGGTATAAAAAATATGAAACATATTGTCATACGCAAGATAGATACTAAAACAATGTAAATGTTTTGAATAATTACGTAAACATTAAGAATAGAAAGTAGGGCCACAAAACTACAGTGCGATCATTTTATGGTGAGGCCACAGATCATGCATATGCATACTCCGCACACCTGATATTACACTGGGGGTTTTTTGTTCCATAATTCCCTTGTTACTTACAAGTGATAGTAATATGCACTATAATGAGTACTAACCTTGTTATAAGTGGTGTTGGAAGTGATGTCCATCTGCGTGAAGACATTTCTGGTATCTTTGGATGAAATTTCCATTCACACGTATAAGTTGTTCTTGCATAATGTTCATAATTTCTGTTTTTATATTGTCCTTAAGTTCGTCTATGGTGTGGGGATTGTTCCTATAAGCTTTATTTTTTAGGATTCCCCACAAATAGATGCATCAATTTCATACAATTTTTTTGTCTGTTAGAACATCTCATTTTGTTCCTTAGATTTAGCATTTATGGATCCTATTGTCCTAAACTTATTAACCAGATGTCTAACAGTTTCTCTACCTGGAACTAGAATACCAATAAATTTCTCCTGAATTTGTCTACACACTTGTCCACATGATTGGGTTTTTGCATATGTATCGTACATAAACATTCGTTGTTCAAACATCAGTTCGTCGGCAGGCATTGCAGTGAACTTACAACAAGACATTAACACTCTCATGCAATTCACACACAACACAGATGTCTTGAATAAACTTTCACCTTTGAGATGCACAATACACAACGCTCTTTACAGCATGAACACAAAGCAATGACTGAAGCACAGCTCATAAACCTTGAACGTGTCATGTGCCACCAGTTGCGTATCAGAAAATACCAATTTCACTGCAGTACTGCGTGCTATGCATATAGCCAGTCTTTGGTCTTACCTTAAAATGATCACACTGTATTTCAGAATACATCTTACATACTTTTCTTTATTAAGTAATATGTTTTTGGTGAGCATATTTTTCACCTTCCTGTGAAATTGATCAGTATTTTTTCTCTCTCTGATTAAGGTAATTTATTGAAAATTGTTACCATGTATTGGGGAGGTTTCTCAATGATTGTCAATCTATAGGTTGGGCATTCAATGCTGTTTTTGCCTCATACTTCATAAGTATGATTATGTTGACTATCAAAGAATTTACCAAAATTTTGGTACATGTATACGATTAAATTGTGTATGTACAGGGATGGCTGAGTCGTAATGTTTAACCTTTTAAAAAATTGATTTACAGGAGTGTTTATAACTAGAGTTTGTCATTATTCAAATAACCTTTTCTATTTTTTAAATTTTGTTTCCTATTCAGTTGTATTGCTCCGTATAATTATTCTATATGACATTATGGAGTGAAAATAACTAATGTATGATTTTCCTAATTTGTACATTTGTGTGTGTTAAGCAGGACATATTGTAGTAGGCAGTATTAAGTCTTTTCTGTGTGTTCTAGTGGTTATTTCACTTTTGGGTGCCTTTTGCTGTCGGCTAAATTTTCAGTAAATCTTGCTACCCATATACATTTGGCACTATTTCATTATGTAGGACTGGGACTTCTAGGCCATTGTATTCTACTTTTATTTTCTGCAACAAAAGCTTGCAGCTTATCATGCCGGGTAAAACTATTCTATCAAGAGAGATTGTTCATGATAAAGTGCGCAAAAGCGGTGTAATACTAATTTGCTGTGCAAAAGACCAAATGGTCATAAAATAAAATTTCTCTATACATATAGAGTTTGGAAAAATTGGAAAATTGTAGAGTAGAAAGGCAGTACCAAACTATGCATTTTGAGGTTAGGAGCATGGGTCACATGCAGTATGATACCAGGAGTGCTTCATGAATAGATTTGAAATCTGACTTTAGGAAACAATTTGACAGTCAAATTGAACTGTAACTCATTGACAAGTGTTTACAATACTGTATTAGCTAGTGAGTAGTGGTACACAATAGAAACTGAATCATTACTTACACTGTACTGTAATCTTTGTATTGAATAAGATGGATGTTCGGTATTAATACCAAATTAATTAACCTACCATTCAGTAGGCTTCACAACACAAATGCAGCACTGAACATCAGACACACCTAGAAACAGTGACTAGTACTGTATTATGCAGGACATAAGCAACCCAGCTCCACTCTAGGGACCCAGGGAGGTGAACCTCTGTGGGGCTTTCCATTAGGATGGTGCCTCTTTTATATGCTGTCTCTCCCTGCTTTCACAGGGAAACAACCTTATTGGGGTGACAGTGTACCACCACTACCAGCTCTCAAGGTCGGAGGACATTAAGACATCTCACAACCCTGCCTGGGCTTTGCCTGGACATACAGTAACTAGTACTGCATTACTCGGGACATTTAACACTAGGGCTGGGCTAGTGGTGCTGTTATCGTGTTTTCAGCCTGTATTCGCTTTACACAAAAAGGATAGTTGCTGTATTGGCTGCTGTTATATACAACACTACAGAATGTCATGAGTAATAAAAGAGTGCATTTTGTTTACACCTGATACACACAAACAGGTTTCACAGTCGGAGACTCTTAACATGATGGATTTAATGTTGATGCATGTAGTGCAGTAAAAAAGCTTTTGCAACTCCTTCCTATCCTCAAAATGCTTTTTGTACTGCCTTTCTACTCTGCAGTTTTCTGCACATTGTTTTTCTGCACTCAATATATATTTGTGTTTGTGTTATTCAAATGCACAGTAATTAAGTGATAAGTTTTCCTCAGCTGTTCAGTCCAGGTTTGATCCAGCATGTTCCTTTTGAAGAAATGTTCTCTTGCTCTTCTTGTTTCCACAGAAATTAATTTTGGAGAAGTGGAGTAGTGGAATAATTTCACAATTCTGCATGGGAATGCCCTTAGCACCACTCTGTGAGGTGACTGGGTGGAACCTTGTTGTACTTGCAGTTTTCAAATGTGCAGCAAATCACATGCCAAACTTCTCGGTAATGTATGTTAATGTTGCATAGTGTTGCAGCTTAATGTTGTAAAAGATTATTGATAACACCAAAACTTAGAAAGATGTAACAAAATTGATAATATAATCATCTTGCTCTGAATAATTCCTATATGCTCTTAAAAAGGTACATATTCTGTCTTCTTCCACCCTGTATATTACTGAAACCTTCCCTCTGAAGTGCTTAGAATTGCAAATTCCTGTGGTGCTATTCATCATGGCACAGATGTCCCTTATGTGCAGATCTGATTCTGTTTTTCTATGCTTAGTGTGATGGATTATATCATAATTACATTTTTGCAGAGGCTTATGAACCATTAAAATATCATGAATTTTTTTAAAATCTTAACATGTTTTATGAAAATCCTTGTAAAATGAATTAGAAAATAGCTTAGAGTTGCATTGAAATAACATTTGCTAGTATTTTGATAGATAGGAGAGTGCACATAAGAAATAAGAAAATGAAAGAATTCATTGGAAACTATGACAAAAGGCATTAGTGATGGAAGCTATGTTTAATAACAGCATGTTGACTGAGTTGTTAATGTTGAAACCATATGTGTATTTGTCTTTTTAGGTTTAAACAATGGTTGCCAGACAATGTTGTGGGGAGGCATGATACTAAGACAACTTATCAGGTTGAAATCCGTTATGCAAACAACACTAATGAAACTTTCACATTCCATGGACCACCAGGTAATGATATGAGCAATTTATTTTTCTTAGGTGTGCAAGTACACGAGTGATCTAAGAGATCAGTCAATGTGTTAGTGAATTGCAGCTTTGAATTTTTGCTTGCATTTTATTTTTCTCATTAGTAAAGACGAGAATTCCATGCACTATAAAATCCCAAAATATGCATACACTATCAAACTACAATACATCCACGATCAAGTGAAAAATCATTAAAATATGCACTATAATTTTTGTTCCCAATTCAGTAATTCACTTCCCTTTTTACACAGTTAACAACTGACAACATTTTAAAAATAATTTTTCTGCGAGGTTCCTGCGCTTATTAGTTCAAAATATTTTTGTAGGCAGAAAATGACCTCTCTACATCAGAAGAAGTTATAGGTGCAAATTTGAACTAACATATTTGTGGCAGTGTCACGATAAGCTCTTCATTCATGCTTTCACCACAAAATAACTTCTTCACTGAGCAAAAGAATCTGTAGTTTGGGTTTCCGTTTATGACACTGTCCAGTTTGTTCTTTGCATCTACTCCCACTTTCCCTTGGGCATGACTGAGAAATCTATGGAATTCCTCAACAATTGACATTGAGTCTACCACTGGCAGACACATGGCTTTTAATTTTGTTATTGTAGAGGGCATTTTAGAGAAATTTGTCTTACTGTAAATTAAATCCTGCTGCACATTTTTGCATTCAAATGCTGCTTGTGCATCTCTGATACATACATCATCATCTGGTGAGAAACTGTTTACTACCTAAAATGAAAGAAGTATTTACTTTAGAATTAAATAATGGAGTATTAATTTTATTGAAATTAACTACATATTAATTTTATTTCATATTGATTTAATGGCATCAAAATTGTCAGAGTAAAACATAGCAGCTTTCAACCAACTACAGTAGAATCTTGTTAGTACGTTTTTGCAGGGGCCCAAAGATTTGAACATCATAGACAGGAAAATGTGTTAATGAAAATACAAAATCTGCAATTTAAGAACATAAGTATGTAATAAAATCTAATTACTACGTTTCCATGGGGAATTGAAATTGATTTGAGTCCAATTTCATACTGAATATGATCCACATTTCCATGTTAAATTCAATATGTATTGAGATCGATTTGGGTACACAAAGTCCAAGAATAAATAATTCAAGTTTTTATGTTGGTGAACCTGTTAAACATATGTTAGTTTCTCTGTATAATTTAAGCAGGTTTTAAGGTTAGTGAATGTTTTTGAGAAGAATAAATTGCGAATTATGGAAGCGATAAAAATGACTTTGCTGTGTGTTTTATCACATATGTGATAACAATTTCCGCTAATAAAACAAAGTGACGAGCATGCATTGTGTTACAATGAATACAGTACAAGATAGTATCTTTGGCATATTCAATATTATTTGAAAATGGTAAGAGTTTTCATGCAACAAATTTTGGATCCGTTCCTCTTCCAATACTGTTTTCCAAGAGGAAAGCTTTGTTTTAGCATTTTTCCCTTCTTCAAAAGCAATTTCAATCAGTTTAAGTTTGCTAACAATTGTATTTAAATTTGACGGAAGAATGTATAACATACGCGCTATATCCATGTGTTTCATATTTGGATTGTGATCTACTTCTTCAAGGATTTTCAGTTTTTGACTTTAGGTTATTTGCCGTACTTTCTTTTTCCCCATTGCAAACGCAAAGTTAAAATACAATCTACGCATGTTTAGTCAACACTCAACAGTGGAAACTATCGTTAGCATTTACCACGCCAAGCTAAAGTGTTCTCTATCTCGCCCACACAAATACGTACATACGAAAGCATACTAAACAAATGACATGGGTTACATTTGGTGCCGGAACTTTCATAACTCTAATACACGGGAAAATGTGTTAATGAGGAACATGCTAACGAGATTTCACTGTACTCCATCTAGTAAGGATGTGCTGAGGGGGTAACGGTAACTCAGGTAGACTCTTTTTGTAAGCAGCTACACATGTAGGGGCTTTTGAAAAAACCTATATAAAATAAAATATCAAATTACAGCTTTGAGAACATTAAAACTGACATAAATCTAAATTTTACACATACCTTTTTAGTTGAGGATATCAAATTATTGACTTTTCATAATTGCAGCATGTTGCTTCTGCAACATGGAGTCCATGTGCAAGACATGTAATGTGTTGTACGTTTGGGTGGAATGTTTTAATTGCTTTCACGGCCTTCAGTGAGCAGCATCATTAACAGCAAAAGAACTCTGTTTTTATTTAGATTATTTGGCCACAGAATACCTAAAATATAAGAATCATGTTCTCAGAAAATGATTTATAAAAACAGGATCTGAAATGAGAATAAAATAATTATTTAAAATGTTATTCAGTTACAAAATCTGATTAAAACTTACGCAATCCATCGTAAAAGAAACTGGCAAGTGTGGAGTTATTTGCTTTTTGCAGGACTTTACAGCACACTAGATGGGGTTGACCAGGCCCATTCTCAGTTAATTTTCCTACAATTAGGTTAGCAACACAGTGCCCCATAGGATCAGTTGTTTGAAGTTCCCAAGTCCTTGCGAATTAATTTTATCCAATACCTGCTTAGCAAAACAAGAATTTTTACATGTGTGAAAATAATTTTCATTTATTTTTACACAAAATTAAGTTTATTTTGGCAAATACATTACGTAGGCCTACCTGATTATAAGATTTTGGAACACAAATTTTCCTCAATGTCAAGGGATCAAGGACATCTTTTGATGTATACTACTCCAAAAAACTCTTAAGGGTTGGGTTTCTGAGTTTCTCAAGTGGTATATTTGCTCCTACAAAAGCATCGCACAAATCCATGTAAAACTTTTGTGGTACCTTAGGTGTGGGAGCAGTAATAAATGACTGGATATGGTGTGTTGCAGATTCTTTTGTTTTTCACATTCTTGCAATATGTGACGCAAATGTGACATGCTGTTCAACTTGAAATTTTTAGTATATTTTATCTGAAATTACAAGAGATCTGGTTTCTGGTTATATGGATATTTTTAAAAAAACTGACATTCTTATTTAATTATCTAAAATAAATTTTACAATGTTTTACAGAGAACAAATGCCATAGAAAATTTTTGAAAAAAGAATAGCTTACCTCTGTACTACAACAGTCTCAGAATACAACATCCCCATCTGATCTAATGAAAATCCTTTTCCTTTTATTCATTGTGCAAGGAGTACACTTCTGGAACTTATAATTGGAGGCATATTAAAAGCACATTAACACGCACGCACTGCGAAGACAGTTTAGTGAATGATTTCAGTTTTAGAAGAATCGGAATTGCTAGTAACGTTTGTTCAAATTCCACAAAACCATTCTGCAGCTATGTCTTTGTTGCGTCAGCTGTGGTAATTGACTTAGAAGGCTAAATTGCCATTGTTGCAAAATCAAAGGCTTGCCAGTGATTGTTGTGGATAAATAAATCTGTTTATGACAGGCGGGCTGTTGGTAAAATTCTGGGAGTCATCCTATTGTGAGAATCTTAACTTTCTATTTCTGTTATTTCCCCCCCCCTTTTTCTTTTTTCAATCTTGATTCCTGAAGAAAAGATCATAAAAGATAAAAACTCAAAATCATTAAACCATTCATTTAAACTAAAGATAATGTATATTATATGCATAATTAAGCTAAAAATACGTTATATATGCATTATGCATGTTTTTATCTCCAAAAAGGTCAAAATATGCATGGAAAAAGTACACACATTTGGAATCAGAAAGTAGTGAAATGGATAAGTACTAAGTTTGAGTTATGTCCAATGATCCTATAAAAACATGCATTTGCATGGAGTTCTCGTCTTTGCTCATTAACATAATGAATACAATATTTATTGCGCACACTTTTAATTGAATGAAAATATAGGGCTTGAGGGCATAGTCCTATGCCACATCAGGCAGAAGCTGAGATTTAAGGCAAAATGTGTTTTAAAAATTCCGTAAAACATAGGCTCACACCATTGGTATGTTGATATTTTTTGTCAAATTCATAATAGTGTTTTAAATGTTATTAATTTCATACATCTTCATGCAACAAGTTGTTAAATATTAACAAAGTGCTGTCCCCCCCCCCCCCCGAAAAAAGGTTCATATATGGCATATGACCTTCTTGCTATATTTGATTTTATGTTTATTTTACAATAACTGCCCTAGTGTAATAATTTTTTTTGTTTGTTTTCCATTAAAGAAGAATGGAAAGTATCCAAGCTCTAGAGCAGGGTTTCCACTGGAGGGGACACAAGGCCATATGAACAAAGTGAAGTAAATGCTTTTCCTTCAAATTTTGAAGCTTTTGCTTCAGAATTTATGAATAAAATGTGAAGCAAAAGCTTTAGCTTGTGATGACAAAATGAAGGAAGAAGCTTTTCCTTCACCTTAAAGCTCTGGCTTCAGCATTAGATAAATTCTGTGATTAAAGTGAAGCTCTAGCTTCATCCTGGAAGCAATTACTCCTAAAATGTGAAGTTTGGTCAGTTATAGACACCGTCATTGCAAACTGCAGATATGGCCCAACTAGCAGGGTATATACCCCGTGAAAAGTACCACAGGTCATGCTGATGTCTACGTGGAAAACATTATAAAACACTACATTGTTTCATTGAGGAAAATGTTAATCATTTTCTGCTAGACACAGAGGAAAGAAGAGGTGGAACACTGTTCAACAGAAGGCAAAGATTTTCCTTCAGCACGTGGCTGATCTAGAATTCCAGTTTGGCATAGCAGAAGAAATGGGGTTCATCAAACTGAGTAAAGCAGTGATTTCTACAATTAAAAGGAAAAAAAAAAGAAAGACATAAATTTCCAAGTGCTACTAGTGTACTTGATTGTACGTATGTGTGAATGATACATTAATAGAAAGGGTTACAAAAGTATCAATGTACAGGCTGCATGCATTGCAAAGAAAGTTTACTAGTTTTGAGGCTAGTTTGTCTGAGTCAGTGCATGAGAATCGAATATGGAGAAATTGAAATGTTAGGGATGTTCTAAGTGGATTTGGAAATACTGTCTTTGGTTAATGAAGATTATGGCCTTGAGCCCTAGGTGATGACCTATTGTAATCCAACAGAGGGCAGTCAAAAATCATTTTAGCAACCTTTCAAAAGGGAGAGGTTTGTAATGGTGGTGTTTTGGTCAGCCAAAGAGGCAGTTTCTTATTTTGCAGTATGTACTATCCGTTTTCCTGTTTAGCCTAGTTTTAATATTACTAACTTTTAACAACTATTTTGTATGACTTAGTGGCTAAATCAGTCCCAATAAATGTATGCCTTTTTGAGTTGCTTCCTCCTCCCTCCTTTTTGCTTCCAGAAGTTGAGATTTCTCTGTTCTGTCAGAACGTTTTTAAAGCCTGGAATGGTTGAATATGATGCTTGGATGTGGCTTTTGGATGGTTTCTAATTATACTTGAATAAAGATAAATAAATGTCTCTTTCCAAGTCCTCTTTTATTGTTTTTCTGGTGAGACACTTCTTTTTTTCTTTCTTCTTCTTTTCTTCTTCTTCTTCTTCTTGTTATTAATTTTACAGATTCATGTTTTCCCAATCTTTAATATGAAAATACTTGATATTGAATTTATTACATTATGTTGAATTTTCACAAATTAATAAAATTCTTTCTTGATAGTAAACAAAATCTCAAGAACTTGCATTGTTAAGTTCTCAATTTTTACTAAGTTTTGTTAATTTCTTGAGTAGCATATTTTTGCAGATAAGTAATTGTTTTTCTTTTAATACATATAAATTATTAGTCAGGAGCTAAAACTTCCTATCTCTGCCTCGCGATAGATCTAATCAGGTACTTATCTATGTGGAATTAAAATTTTCTTTACACATTCTTGCGGAGCTATATTTATACTTCATTGATATTTCCCGCTTTAATAACGATCTTGTGTATTACTCTCTCAACCTCACTAAAAACAATCACTACTTCTGTCTTTCTGTAATGTTTTCTGCAACCTTCTCTTCTTTGATGGTACGTGTCTGGTGCATACAAAGATACAGTGGCATCTCTGTTTTTGCTTTGTTGCATATTTGTAGTACTAGTGTACTTCACTACTTCTTTCTGCAACTATTTACAACATATAGATTTTTTTTTTATCTAGATATTTATTTAAATGATTTCTGTTACTATCTTTTCGTTCTTTGCTTGATATTTTGTTTTATAATACATTTATTTATACAGGATGGACCATTTAAGTTGAGACTGTACAATATTTTAGGGTCAGTTTAATTTTTTTAAATTAAAATGGGAACCTACAATTAGGGTCAAATTAAATTCACCCTAAAATGACCATCACAACATTCTCCAAATAAAACATGACTAATGGCATTTACTTTCCCCCATATCAAGCAACTTTGATTCAAGAAATTTCTTTCTACAACGCTTAGTTTTGGAGATATTGTACAGTCTCAACTTAAATGGTCCACCCTGTATATCTATATACATTAAAAAATGGTACTAATAAATATTATGTAGTTTCAAGGCTTTCTTTTTATTCTTCTTCTCTTGTTTTTATATAAATTTCAATTTTTTTATTTCTTTCACATTCTTATAATTTCTTTTGTACTTTTGTTACCTTCTTTCTTACAAATGATTTCTTTATTTAATTTATTTGATTTCTATCATGCCTCTAAATTTAACATAATTGAATAATTCCCATTACAAGCCATAGCTAAAAACCCCATTGTACTATCTGTACAAACCGAGCTTTCATCTGAATTGGATGATGACATTTTTAGTAGAAAAGTTCTCATGCTTACTTACAACAAATGAAGTGATATGAAGCATCAAGACCAACAAAACCGTGAAATCGGATGCCCACACTATCTTCGAAATGCGAAGTGTCCCCAGAGGTTTTAAGTGATTTAAATCTCTTCAGAATGCCTGGGGTGGGCTTCGTGATGTGACATCAGGAACATTTGCAGCAACCTGCCAGTCCACTTATACTGACCTCTCTTAGCTGAACCGCTGAAGCGACTTGGCGGATAAAACAGCTTGTGATCTGCTGATGGTATCTTGTTTAAGCGAGGTGCAGATTGGGCATCAGCTATACTTGCAGCATACATCCCACAGTTTAATGTTAGTCAGGCACTTTGATTCTCTTGTGAGGAGGGAGCCAGCCTGGCTCAAGATGAAGCAAATTGCTAGAAGCTTTAGCTTTTTAAAGAAGTAAAAAGTAGGAGCAAAAGATAAAGATTATTCATACAATCTGAAGTCAAAACTTTTTCTTCCTCCTTTTGCTCGCAAGCAAATGCTCTGACTTCCATCTTTATCTTCCAAGCTTGTGCTTCAGTTTTATTCATACAGTCCAAGTTTAACCCATCTCCTTGCTTTGCTCTTTGATTTGCCTACTGTCTAAGGAGCTTCTCTTTTATTAGCACTGCATCACTGTAAAGCCAACCACCCCACACACAAATTGGAAGGAGAAAGCAGGAGAATGACACTGAGTGTCACAGGATAGTATGATGGATCTAGAGCAATACTCTCCAACTATGAAATTATTTGCTTACAATTATTTTGCATGAAACACAACATTGATCGGACACAAATGAAGTCAGTATAGGAATACAACATTGTTTATTCAAACTGAAAAATCCCCTTGATTGCCATGGTTTATTACCTTCTCTACCATGTACATAGTAAGTAGAGAAGGTGTTCCATTCCACCCAAAAATTTGATACGGAGATTTGTGAGGAAATGCATGAACCTTGAACCCCCAAAAAATATTTTTAGAAAAAGGTCCATGTGTGCGTTGTGTGATTGTAAACTGAAAAACGAAAAATAAGATAAATACCAAGCATGGTACTTAAGTTCACTATCTTCTAAAAATGCTACACAAGGATCAAGAGAATCCCCACCCCAAACTACGCTTTACATGGAACATTTTTCAACATTTTTATTTTCTAAAACTCGCTAATGATTTTAATTAAAATACTATACATTAAACATATCTACTGGCAAAAGTGTATATCTTGAATTTTCTGGGAATAGCCTGTGAAGTATTTTTCGTTCGGAAGGAATTTTGTGTAACTGGTAAGCATTAAGTGATAGACAAAAACACACTGCACAAAAAATGTAGATCTCTTTAAGACACACAGTTTATTTCAAATAACTTTTTGTGTGGCATCAGCCTTTTCTGAGGTCTCTCTTGTTAATGGTTTGGATTGTTCAATACTTAACCATTCTCTTTTAACCCTTTGCGATGCATAGCGCAGTAAAGCGTAGTGAAATGATAAACGCCCTGCTGCGCATAGCGTAGTAGAACGTAGTAAATGTGTTTATCGTTTCATATAGGTTCTGCTTATGCTGACCTGAGCTTTTAGGAGCTGTGTTGATGTAAACGTACTCTTGCTGCATTGTTCCAGTGATTTCGCAAGCCAGAATGTAATAGCAAACCATAAATAGCACTGTTTTCAGCCGGGTGCAGTTGTGTAAGTAAGCAGTTTCCTGTCGCATTTATAGCCATATCAGTACCATGGAGGCTGTTCCAAGTACATCACGGTCTAGAAAATGTTGTAGTGAAAAGGTATTGGTAACAGACGAGGAAATACGTGCAGCAGTTTACGAGGAATTTAGATCGCAAAAGTAGCTCCGACGAATCTTGGTTTGGTGAGTTAGTGGAAGACAGTGATAAGTAGGGCTAGGATTTTTATGATAGGGCATATATTTTTTGGTAGGACTGACATGTTCCTTAAATACATATAAATGCTTCTTATGAAACAGCGAAATGAATTAACCTAATTTGTTAAGTCATATTTTTGCATATATGGCCATTTGTCTCTGATAGAACATATTTTAGTAAGTAAATGGTCATATTTTCACTCTTTCAAGAAGAAAATAACTTTCTCGTGCAATTTATTTATTCCGTGTTACATTTCTCAGAATTGCGCACCTCATTTTGTTTCCTGGAAAATGGCAAGTATCTACCTTCCTTCCCTGTTTCCTTTGAATTCACAATATGGACTTTACCCTTGCGCATCAGTGAGTTAGTGTAAGCTATTGTTACTCTGAGCAGATAGCTGATTTAGTCATTCTGGATCCTGGACTGCAGACAAGTGTCTAATTCACTCATTGTGTTATTCAGTCTTATTGAAGTAAGCATGTGCAGTAAAGTTCAGAAAAAATGCCTAAAGTGAAGCAAAATGTTCAAGTATAACTAAAAAAAGTTTGTGACTCAATATGGTGAGAAAGTATTTTCAAGTGACGGTAAAATACTGTATTGTAAACTGTGTGACGTAAGAGTAACTGCGGAGAAGCCATTTAATGTTCAGCAGCATGCGGCAACAGATAAACACAAACGTGGAGTACAACGGATTGAAAATGAAAAAAACACTACAGCAAATGCTCCTAGGGGAATACCGCCAGTCTTATTCACCATTCTGCAAAGAACTTGTACAGCTTTCCTTTGTGCTGATATTCCCGTAAATAAACTAAACCATCCAAAATTTTGTGAATTCTTAAAAAAATACACAGGCATATCTCTTCCTGATTCTTCCACATTAAGAAAGAACTTTGTCAGCCGAAGCTACGAAAAAACAATACAACAAATCAGACAACAGCTTGTAAATAAAAAAAATTGGGTATCAATTGATGAAACTACAGACTCTATGGGAAGATATATTGCAAATGTCATTGTGGGAACTTTGGAAGAAGATGGTCCAGGCGAAAAGTTTCTAATAAACTGTGAACATTTAGAAAAAGTAAATTTTTCCACCATTTCTAAGTTCGACAGATCTATGGGTGCCATATGACCCGAAGGTGTTAAGCATGGCAATGTACTTCTCTTCGTAACGGATGCTGTACCTTATATGGTGAAAGCTGCCGATTCTCTAAAAGCATTGTACAGTAAAATGGTGCATGTGACTTGTTTAGCTCAAGCCTCGCACAGATTTGCAGAGGAGTTCGTAGTAAATTCAATGACGTTGACAAATTTATTGGGTGTATCAAAAAGGTATTTTTGAAAGCCCCTTCACGTGTTCAGCATTTAAGTTGTTAGCTCCAGACATTCCCTTGCACCATCTCCTATTTGGACAAGATGGAGGTCCTGGATTGATGCCTGCAACTAGTACTGCCAGAACTTCAACGTTGTGAAAAGCATTGATTCATTCGATAGCAGTGAAGCTACTTCAATTGGACTAGCTCAAGAATCAATGTCTAATGGTGAAATTTCAGGCAAACTTTCATACTTAAAATAAAATTTTGGATTTATTCCTGCTGTCATAACTGCTTTGGAGGAATCAGAAGTGTCACTAGTGAAACAGATAGAAAAAGTGAATAAAGTTGAGAATAAATTAGAGGGTGTTTGTGGTAAAGTGGGAAAAGAAGTGTCAAAGAAAATGGAAAAGGTGCTAGAAAAAAACAAAGGGTATCATACACTGTGTTCCATTTCAATGATTTTGTTGGGTGAAAAGTTCTCTCTTAATCATTCAGATTTAGATTCAAATGATATTGTTCATTTTAAATGTGCTCTTCTTGTGTCAGCTGAAGTAGAAATGAGCTTTTCGAAGTACAAGGTTTTGTTGGCTGACAATAGGAAATCTTTTTCATTTGAAAATTTGCACAAGGTATTCATTGTGCATTGCAACTCAGAGCTTATATGAAGTAGAATGAGGATGTAAAAAGCACATAGGTTAACTATGTTCCTATAATGTTAATAAACATCACACTGGAATGTCAAATTGCATAGTTTAGCTTGCTTCTTATGTGCATTTTATTCTCAAATAAATAGTTCATTATCAAAACTGACTTATTAATTTATTTTACAATAGAAATTTTACCTCATTTTAATATTGTTAGGTCATATTTATTATGTTATTGTGCATATTTTGGTATATGTTTGGTCATAACAGCATATTTTTTGGTGCATATTATGGTGATTTTTAGGTCATAAATATCCTAGCCCTAGTGATAAGGAACAAAGTGACAGTAAGAGTGCTGAGATACAGGTAGCAGAACAGGGGGCTAAAGCTAGTGAAAGACAAATTAAAACTAAAGCAGTACCGGCACAGTGGACCTCCAATTTGACTTTCAATAAGTTAGAAACATTTTCATCCCCTACAGGTGCAAATCATTCTATTCCTACAGGAAGTCCAGAAATAGATTATCTTGAACTTTTTATAGATTACAATTTTTGCGGAAAAATCGCGGAGTAAACCAACAGATACGCAGCTCAGATTCAAGCTAAAAAGGCGGATCCAAAATGGGAAGTCACAAATTCAAGGGAGATACAGGCCTATTATATATTTTCATATATATGGAGATGGTGGATTTACCCTTAAACCAGAGATTACTTTTTGGGGGATTTTTGCATTTGTCCAATTGTAAGACAAGCAATGACGTTGCTCCGCTTTCAAAAGATATCGCAGTACCTTCTCCTGAATGATGAATCTGCAAGGCCACGATTAGGGGTAGATTCTTACGATTATCTGTATAAAGTACGACCTGCTTTAGACATAATCAAAAGGTTTGCAAGTGTCTATAAACCAAATCATGAACTTTGTTGACGAAGCGATGATAGGCTTCAAAGGACGCTTCTTTTAAAAACAATATATGCCTGCTAAACCAACAAAATGGTGGATAAAGGCATGGGGTATTGCAGATAGTAAAAATGGGTACTTATAGGAATGTAAAATCTTATCTGTGAAAAAAAAGAGGCGAGAAACAATGATCTTCTACTTGGGGAACAGGTTGTTTTAGACATGTGTGAAAAATATACAGGGTTTTGGCATCACATATATTTTGATAATATTTTTACTTCCATGCGGCTAATGAAATTACTTTTGGACAGGAAAATGTATGCGTGCGGTACAACTCGTGCTGGAAGGAAAGACTGGCCAAAACAATATTCAAAGCCAAAACAACTGAAATTGAAAAGGGGTGAATCTCGCAAACTGTTACATGAAGGTGTAACTGCAGTTGTTTGGCATGATAACAGGGACGTTCTTTTATTATCTACAAACTCCGATCCTAGAACTGATGGAGAAGTAGAAAGGAAGAATGGCAAGGGAAAAGAACAAATAAAGATACCTTGTCCTAATGCAGTGATTAAACTATACTCGTAATATGCCAGGGATTGATCTGGCAGACCAAAGGAGGGAGTATTATGGTGTCGGCCGACCCTCAAAAAAATGGTGGATATACCTGTTCCATTTCGTAGTGAATGTTGCTATCCTTAATAGTTTTATTATATACGACATTTCGAACAGACCTACTTCTACAGCTCATGGCAATAGGCTTCTTTACTACAGGCAAAATTTAGTGCAACAGTTAATCGCAGACTTCACGTTACATAAGCGAGCGGGATTTCAGCATAGCCTACCTTCTGCTACTCCTGCACCAAGTTCTCTTCACACCCTCATAAAAATTCAAGGCCGGGTGAAATCGTGTGCTCAGTGCATAGTGAAGAAAGGAAAACACGATCAGGTCGTGACATAGAGTCACAATACAAGTGCAAACAGTGTGAATTGCATTGTGTAGAATTGGGTGCTTCCTCAATTATCATGAGGCAAAGGGGGTGGAAATTCAAAACTAATACAAGGTTGTACATACGAAATCATTAATAATCTTAAGTGTATATATAACATTTGTATGGTGCAAGAGAATAGTCTAGCTAACATGTTATGGACATGCTGCAATATCTTCGCTGCAATAATGGCAGGGATATAAACATTTTAAGGGTGAGTACCATAATAATTTTGCAGAAATTATTGTATTTATTTTACTTAAGTATAGCAGATTTTATTTCGGTTTTTAATATCCTAAAGTAACGAATTCCATTGCCATTAATATTGTGGAGTTATAAAGATGCGTTGCAAAGGGGTGCATGTATATAAGTGGTGTTTGTCTACAAAGGGGTTGATGTTTGCAGTTATAAATTATTGAAATAATATTTAATCTTATTTACTGCAAACCAATTTTAAATGAGTTATTAATTAATCAATTTAATTTAGCTACTAAAAGATATAATTATGCGTGTATATAGATCACTTTTAGTTTAACATCTGTAGTATCAGCTCAGAATTTAAATGCACACAATTCTGCTTGGAGAACAACTAGCTAATACTCTATGTGCAGCAAAGGGTTAAAGTCTTGTTAATTTTCAGTTGTTTTTTTGAAATTGCATGGAAAGAATTTTAAGGTCAACATGTAGCATCCTGTTCTTAAACATTTTATTATTGCTGTTCCCTTTGTATCTAATGAAATGTGTATTGTAGCTATTTCTGCAAAGTTTTAAGTCAATTAAAATGAAGTAGATAGAAAAGTAAGCTTTCATAAGAATAATTTGTATATCTACTAATAAATGATAGAGGGTGGAGGAAGTCGCGAGTGTAGCATTTTTTTTTTCTTTCTTTATGGTATGTATAGATAATAAAACAAAAAAACTAATAGAAAGCAATATAATTTATTTAAACTACAGTAACTCCTCTGTTTCCTGTGAATTGATTTGTTGAATAGGTAATTAAACAGAATCAAGGATATCCGAAAGCATGTGAGTTTGTTTGGTCTATAATAACCCTGAATGCACATACCATCAGTCTAACAAAAACCAGAACATCAGAAGGCAACTTAGTTTGCTACAATTTCAACTTCTCAATATTATATCTTCTTCAGACTTCTCATAGGCTATAAAAGGACCAATTGACTGTTGGAATATACATAAAAAAAAAATCTAAGGACTGGAAGTCAATACTGAATACTTTGGTGTCTGTGATTTATTTTCAATAGACCATATTTCTTTAGTGAAAGTGCTAGGAAAATCATCACTACAAACATAATATCTGGATATCTCTGTGTGAGCTTAAATGTATAAACAATTGAAAAGAGAAGTACAGTCCATAGTAGTACTAATCAACTTCACTACTTTCACACTATCACAAATTAATCTTCATTATGTAACATGAAAGGCTCGCTTTTGTTATATTTCAGTACGTTGTCATCAATGCAACACATCCTATGTGACAATTTCCATGTGTTGGAATGGGAACTGCTGAAAGGCTTTCCCCCTCTTTTCTTTCTTTATCGACTGGCAATTTCATTTATGTGAAAAGTTAATGCAGCACTTTGGAAATCGCAGATTTGAATTCGTCCTGTATGTACACAGTAATCATGTTGTCAGACATTTTATGTGCATAGACCTTTACATAAGAGGTTTTATGATTAACAGCAAAATGTCAGAAACATTGCCTATGTGCATACATGTGCACCTAAGAGGTTTTATATTATCAGCAGCAAGGTGTAATGTATATAGCCATGCACACATAGTGGAGATTACATTCCTTGGTTTCGAAAGTATTATTGTCTTAAACATTGAACGAGGAAAAGGTAAAAATCACATCACATCACTTGTATGGTTTGAACGGTCTTTATTCTTTCCTTAAGCATTTTATCATGGCAAAATGGCATAATATTTTTAAAGAATGTAATGTGTTTTAATTTTTAAAGAATGGTGAGGCAAAATTACAATTTCCTGGCATTGAACATGTACCATGATAGATTGCAATTATGTTCATACAACTAATTTGAACACATGATCCATACTGACAATGAGAGTGGCAGTTCAATTATCAGTGCTCCGTGTGTTTTTCAATGTATTGGCTATGTGGTGAAGTACTCACAGGTATGTAGCATATGACCACCTGTGTAAACATTTAACACATTTGTGATATATAACAAATGCGTCAGTTTATTTAAAGACACTTTAAATAAAAAAAGAATTTGCAAGAAAGAGAATAGAGCACTATATTAGCAATATGAAATTTTCAGATGTCTTCAAGAGGCAAGAAATTAGTGGCATTGGCCTTACAAAAGACATTGTCTCCAGAAGTTAACAGTTCTTTCCAAGTAAATGATAGTTTCTCACATAAAAATTCAGATACAACGGAGAATTATTTTAATACTGAAGCTGAAGATTTATGTTGAGCATGATATAGCTGTCATAATACCTGAATTGGCCGAATATATAAATGAGTCATATAAGCAACGACTCTGAACTTGAAGAAAATGAGGGCAGAGGTAATGCAATCTTATACTTCAGGATCTGACACCCTACTTCAAGATGTCCAAGAAAATAGGTCAAATGTTGAAGAAAATAGAGTTGATTTACCAGAAAACATGACAGATATGCATGACACTGAAATTGAAGAAAATGATGAGCACAGAGGTGACGTAATAAAACCTTGTAGTTCTAAAGCTGACAACCTGCTTCAAGATGTCAAGTAAATACCAGAATAAATGTAGAAAAATCAGCAAGATTTACAAGAAAAGCAGCAAGGTAGACATGAAACCAAATTAATACATATTAAAGGTGTATCCTTTGTATACAGAAGGGTGGATGGTTCATGATAGAAAAAGCAATCAAGGTCAATTAAAGAATGCTGTGACCATAAGCCAATTAAAAAAGCACATGAAAGATCATTTCAATGTTATGAAATATCTGATGGTCAATGGGATCTACTTTTTACAAATTTTTGGAAAAAATTTCAGACGTGATGCAAAAAAAAAAGATTTATATTGAAGGATAGTAGTTAGAGATGTTTGGTTGGGAGATAGAGGACATGTTCTGAATTGGAAAAAGAGGAAGAAAACCTAGACCTATTGTTATAAAAATAACCACAATGGAAAAAAAGAGGGAAATTTTAAGGAACGCTAGGAGGCTAAGAGGTACAAGAATTTTCATAGAGCAAGACTACACGAGAGAGAACAAATTGTGAAAAAGGAGCTAATATTCAGGTTGATAAGCAACAGTAGATGGGAAGAAGGTATTTTTGAAAGAATTAAAATTATTTGTGGAAGGCGAAGAATGGAGTATGAGTATAGGGAGGAATAAACGAGAAAGAATGTGCAACCATCAACAGAAGCAATGGCCCAGAGGACATTCAAGTCAAAGAATGGAGCGAACAGCTGAGTTAGTAGCTGGTAAAGGAGGAGAAAACATTGGATCAAACTTTAGATTTAGCAGGCGCAGGAATCAGTCAGGGAAGGAGTGCAGAAGAAAACAGGGAGAAAGAACCAGCAGTGCGTGAGGGGAGCTAATATTGGTGGCAGCGACAAACGGGGAAGCGATGCAAGGAGGGATGAAGTGGGGAGGAGCCAAGAGGACAGAAGATGACCAGTGCAGTAGGAAATACATGTGTGGAGGAGGGAGTGATGCAGGTGATAAGTAGGGAATTATTAAGAGTAGAAAGTGTTAGCCAAGCGGAGGAAATTGCAAGGAGGAGGGTGTTACTAATGAGTTGAGGGAAGGGAGGGTAATGCAACAGAGGGAGGAATGTGGCAATCTGGTACCTAGACTTTCTAGACTTAGAAAGGCAATGGAGAAATGTAAATATGAGGACAAACCAAAGAACAATTAGGGAAAGGGGATAAATTTGATGTTCTGGAACGTCGAAGGCACAAAGAGTAAGATATACCATAGGGAAATCCAAAATGTAATGGGATATATGGACACTGTAGTGGTGGTAGAGACATGGTTGGGAGAAAGAGAAGAAATAGAGCTAAAGGATTACAAATTTATAAATAAATGTGCCAGTAAAAGACACTAGAAAGGAAGAGCTTCGGGAGAATTGGTATATTTGTTAGAAAGGATATGGGCATAAGTGTTGAAACAGAAGTGATAGAAAACAAGGTTAACAAGGTTCTGTAGATGTTAATAAAGCAAGTAAATAAGGTAAATATAAATATTGGAATCGGTGTTGTATATAACTCCCCAGAAACATGAACTTTTATGAGAATAACCTGTATCAAATTATAGGCGAAGACATGGAAGAAATCAAAAATAAGTGGCCAGACATAGAGTTTATAATAATGGGAGACTTTAATGCAACAATAGGGAAGTTAAACTGTGCATTACTAGAAAGTGCCATGGCAGAGGAAGGAGAAAAAATGAAGAGAAAGGAAAAGTAGGGATAGTGTAATAAATAAGGAGCGAAAAAAGTTACTAGAATTCTGTGATTTAAACAATTTTATTTTATTTATCAACACTCTTTAACTGTTGTGGTCCTTAGCGTGCCATTCTATATTGGGCATGAAAGACCGGTAATTTTGCTCAGAGGCCTCTATCAGGCTTGAGGTTCTTTTATGTGCCATAAATCTACGACACTGGACCACCGGCTTTACTTCCCTTCCAAAGGAAGCCATGCTAAGGATTTTTACGCCCCAAAAAAAAATCCATCACCCTCTGTTGGGTTTGAACCTGCAACCTCGGGAACTAGAGGCTACCATGGTAACCACTGCACTATGGAGGACGACAAATATAAAATAAACAATCTGTTAATGTGTAATGGGACAATAGGAGGGGACAAAGAAGTACAATTTACATTTGCAAGTGCAAATGGGCAAAGTGTAATGGACCATGTGTTATGTAGTGAGGAATCAGAAGAGAAAATTAGAAAAATTTAAGATTAGAAACAAGATAAATAGCAGCCATTTCCCATTAACAATGCAAGTAAAGGTAGGAGAACAGGAAGTAGTAGATAAAGGGGTAACAGAGATAAGGAGATTAAAAACCTATAAATGGAAGGAAGAACTAAAAGGAAAATACACAAAAGATTTAAATTCAAAGGTAAGGCAAATTATAGTATATGGAATAAAGATGAACCTATATAAAGGAAAAACAAAGTGCTAGAGTTAATGGAACTAGTAGTAAAAAGAGCAGGGACAGATATGGAAATAAAACAGGGAAAGGTACAGACAAACAAGGGATTGTATGATGAGTATAAAAGTGCGAAGTAGGAGATTTTCAAAGAACTTATTAAATGAAGGGGATTGGGAAAAGAAGAAGACAGGCAAAATTTGATGATTTACAAGTGTAGATATAAATGCTTGTTAGAGACAAAGAAAAAAGAATGTCAAGGAAATATGGAAAATAAACTAAAGGGGGCAATTGAAAAGAAGGATAGTAATAATATATGGGAAATAGTAAGAAGGGTGAACAGGAAAGGAGGGTAAAAAAAATATCACACCAGCTGAATGGGTAGAATATTTTAAAAACCTGATTGGGGAAGGGATAGAGATAAGGTTAGAGCATAGAATGTTTGGACAAGAGGTGATAAATGAAAAATTAGACTGAGAAATGTCAACCAGGGGGTATATTTACAACTAAGAAATATAAAAAAAGTGAAAGCGGTAGGAATAAGTTGTAGTACCAGGAGAATTTTGGGAAAAATATGGTGAAACTCAAAGAGAATTAAAATTAATGACAGAACTATTAAACAAAATGAAATTAAAAAATTACGTACTGGAAAGCTAGAAAACAAGTATGATGATACCAATTTATAAAGGGGAGGAGTAAATAGGCCTGAGAACTATAGAAGAATAAGTCTACTATCTATACTAAGGAAGGTGTATAAGGGAATTTTGGCAGACAAAGGGAATGGGTAGAAACTGAAAAAAAGATAACAGAATTCCAGGCAGGTTTTAGGAAAGGGAGACAGACTGTAAATAACATATTTATAATAAAGACTATAATAGATAAATATTTGAGTAGGAAAAGAAGGGTACATAGGCTTATTGCTGATTTTGAAAAACCTTTTGATAAAATAGGGAAGCTCTGGAATATAAACTAAGGGAAAAAGGGAGTAAGTGACAAGTTTATAAGGTGAAATTAAGAAAATATATAAAGCTGTAAAGTTTGGTATACATGGTGAAAAAAGCAGCATCACAGAGACGATTCAACAAAAAAAAGGATTAAGACAGGGATGTAAGCTGATTCAATATTATTTAACTTATTCATGGATGATATATTAGAAAGAGTAAAAATAAGAAATCAGCATTGTCCAGTAATAAGGGATAAGGATATTCCAGGTTTATTATATGCAGATGACCTTATGGTATGTGCTATATCTATAACAGGGTTACAAAAAGTAATAAATGTAGTTCAAGAATTTTGTGAAAAATGCGGAATTAAGATAAATATAAGTCCAAAGTGATAAGTTTTAAAAAAGGAAATAAACTGAGGAAGGAAGAAAAATGGTTTCTATGTGGTCAGTAACTGGATGTAGTCAAAGAATATGACTATTTAGGAGTAAGATTGAGTAATGACGGGGAATGGGGAGCATATGGCAGGAAGATGTTAGCTAAAGGAAGGCAGTTATGATAGGAATAAGAATATGCAAATGTAAATTAAGGGATCTCGACAAAATGGTTGGAGAGAATATACGAGGCAATGGTAGAATAAAAAATGCTCTATGCAGTGGAAATATGGGGGAGGAGAATTAAGTAAGAAAATTGACCAAATGTATAGAATTTTTTGTATAAAATTAATTGGACTACCAAGAGCAGCATCAGGCAAGGTTGCATTAGTAGAACTAGGAGGAAAGGTATAATAGTAGAAACAATTTTAAAATGTTGGTTAGATGTATGAAAATGGAGGAAGGTAAAATCTTAAAGATATACATGGCTCAGCAAAAGATTCTAATAAGCAAAAACAGTTGGTGGAAAAAAACTGAAAAAATAATGGAGTTAATTGGAATGGGAGATATATGGGGGTTAGAGGAAGGAAATACAAATGGTTTTTGGAAAATAGTAAGAATCAGAGTGGAAGATATAGAACGACATGAGATATGGGGAAGTCTTTA
Organism: Deroplatys truncata; assembly: GCA_030765065.1. Classification (NCBI taxonomy): domain Eukaryota; kingdom Metazoa; phylum Arthropoda; class Insecta; order Mantodea; family Mantidae; genus Deroplatys; species Deroplatys truncata. The sequence goes on along the minus strand of CM060990.1, from coordinate 497,873,230 downwards.
AGATATAAAATCATTAAGCTTTTATAAATTGATAAAGAAGGGTGGGGAAGAGAGAGATATGTTGATTGCTATAATAGACAAGAAAGGGAAGGTTTAGCATGGATGAGAATGGGATCAATGTATTTAAGAGGGATGAGAATGTGCGAGCTGTGTGGAGGAAGAGAAAGTACACAACACTATATGACGAAATGTAAGGAAATAAGGAGCTGAAGGGAAAGAGTGTGGGAAAAGAAATGGGAAAATATGGATAGAAAAATGTCAACTATAAAGACGTTGACAGGGAAAGAAGAAAAGAAAATCAAGGGTATGGGAGAATTTTTGAGGAAGGTAAAGGAAAAATGGTCTACAAAAGTAAGAGAGGCAAGGAAAGAAGGCTAATTTTGAAGATTTAGAAGCTGGTAACAGTGATGTGTCATAATTTAAAATAAAGAGAGTTGAAGGTTGTTACACTATATCACTAAAATATTCTTACTTGAACGCGTTTCGGGAGACGGCTTGTTCCCATCGTCAGCATGTTCTCAACTGATTTTTCCGGTCATTGTCTGGGGGATGTGTGTGGCTAGTGGTGTTCTCTGGTGCTGGGCTGATGAACCTCCAAAGGCTGCTGGGTGGCGGCAGTTCGAAATTCATTAGGTGATTCCTGTGTTTGACAATATGTATTTTTTCCCAGATGTCCAATTCATTGCTGCTGTTGATCGGTTTTAAGAGTTTTATGTTTGGAGTGATATCATGGTTTGAAGACCAGAAATGATGTGCTACTGCTGATTTATCTGGCTGCTTTTGGTAAATGCATCTCATATGTTCTTTAAGTCTTATTTCAAGATTTCTTTTTGTTCTTCCTATGTATACCAGGTTACATTCATTACAATCAATTTGATATATACCAGCTGATTTATCGTTGGGGATAGGATCTTTTGTTCTGTTGCATAGTAGTTTCTGTATATTGTGGTTATTCTGTGGAGACAGGGTGATGATGTATTTTTTGAAAATCCTTTGAAATTTATGATGTGTCCAAGGGTATTAAGTGAATTTTCTATATGCTTGTGGTTTTTGTTTGAGTAAAGTAGTCATTTGTTGGATGTATTTCTGTCTTTCAGACCTTTTTATTTTCTTATCTATTGTTTTTTTCTGGTATCCATTCATAGTGGCTATGTTGATAATGTGTTGGTATTCTTTCTGGTATTCCTCTTTCTCCATTGGTATATGTACTAACCTGTTTGTAATACTATTTAAAATTGCATGTTTGTGGCTTGTAGGATTGTAGCTATTGCTTTTAATATAATTTTCTGTGTGCGTTGGTTTTCTGTAAATGCAGAACGTTAGTTTGTTGTGTGCATTATTTCTGATGATCCTGATGTCTAGGTAAGGTAATTGGCCATTTCCTTCTTTTTCTATTGTGAATTTAATAGATCTTTTTTGTAAATTCAATAATTTCAAAGCATCTTCTGAAAGTTATCAGATGGTGAGGTGCTGTACCAGCTTGGATTCTCAGGAGAATGGAACTTATTCTCTCAGAGGAAAAAGAATGAACACTGCAATCTGGAAAACCTGTACACATGTCCTATTCCAATTAGAGGTCTGCATTCAGTGAAAACACCAGACTGTAAAGGCTGGTTTTTTTGACCTGACCCTGCAGAAAAGCAGAGGAGGGGAAGGTAGTCTAAGGTGGGGGAGAATGGCTGGCAGTATTCCCCTTGCGTGGAATGACAGGAATGCATAAGGTTTGCAACCGAAGCACAAATGTAAACATGTACAGTACTGTCAAAAGTTGTATTGCTCACAGATACACTGGTACATTCAACTGTGTTGTAAAGTGACTGTTCTTGATCTAGATTCTTCTTAAAGTAATTATACACATTGTGTATCACTTCCCATGTCTGAGAATGCAGAACCTTACTTCCACCCAATTTACTTATAGCTACATAGTAACACAATTATGCACACAACTGTACTACAATCACTCGGCACACGTGGTGATTATCACCTTATCTCAGGTTGTGTATGTAGCTACTACTCACTACCAACCCAACACCCCTCCCAGAAGACAATGGACTTGTCCAGCTACTACACATATAGATAAGCAGGTTTGGGAGAAAACATCAGCCTATATCGACCATGACTCAGTGATAGCTTGTTACGCTCAACCGTCGGAATGTGCAGATGATTGCATACCTATTAGGCTCAACTTCTTTGCTCCCTTGTTTCCTTGTCCAAAGCACTTCTCTTGACTGAGAGCTCATGGTCGACTTGGATCCCATGGTTAACCATGGCATCTTTGTAAAATGGTTAACTGTGGCTATTTGAAGCAGCGATGGTGCTTTGGACTGTATAGGTGGATGAAACAACTATTACGCTTAGGTACCTCTTTACTCACTGAGTAGCAAATGTGTAGCCTTATTTAGCTAGTCTCCATTACTTTTTACTTCTTTTTTTTTTGGGACTGGCCAATTTATATATTTCGTTATTACTTTATCTACAGCGTACCTATGATAGGTAGAGGAAGTACTGTATTACATCTCAAAATTCAATATCAAAGTTTTGCTGGAAATACATATCTTGAGATCCCCTGAACCCAAAGAAGAATTTTAAGAAAGAGGTGTGCATGCACATGAGTGTGTGTGTGTTTTTTTAATTGGTTAAACAGCATGTTCTATTCTGTATAGAATACTACAATACTGCATACTAGGATTATACACATTACAACATTATATTTAAATTGACTACAATATACGTTATGTAGTATGTTAAAGATGGTCGAGATATTCAGTTGGGTACTAAGATTTCTGTAGGAAGCTCTCAACACTTCATGCATTGTCTAGTGTTATACTATTTACAAATTGGCAAACATCTTTGAGAAAATTTTTTACTAGTTCATGCTTTGGCAGTGGCCAAGTACTTCCTTTATTTGTTACATCACTTATCAGTTTTGTCCTTTCTTTGTTGAAGTTCTTGCAGTGTAGTAGTATGTGGTCTGTTGTTTGTTCACCTTGGTTGCACTGGCATGTTGTGTCTTCTGTTATTCTGAATCGCTTGTAGTGGCTTCTCAGCTTCCTGTGTTCAGTTATTATGGTAATGGTCTTGTTTTAACATTTGGAAAATAATCTCTAGTTTCCTTTCCTTTCTGTGATGTCTCCCATTCTTTTTGCTCATTGGCAAGATAGGTTTCTGATTTCTTTTCTCATAACTGCTAAAGGTATTTTTTGGTGTGCTAATACAACTCCTGTTCCGATTGCTTCTTTCACCAGTCTGTCCGCCAGTTCGTTCCCGAGAATACCAGTGTGTCCTCTTACCCATCCCACATATATTTTCCAGTTGCCAAGTTCAAGTATTTTGATTTGATTCCTGATTTGCTCTATGAGAAAACAGATTTTGCTGTTTCTTAAGAGAGTCTATTGTTATTTTACTGTCTGTGCAGATAGCAACTATTTTTCATTCTGTGTCTGCAATTTGATGTATTTGTTTCAATGCCTTTAGTATTCCTACCTGTTCTACCTGATTGCTTGATGATCTGTGTTGCAACCTGAATTTTAATTTGTGTTTAATTTCTGCTTCTCTGATAATAACCTTGCCAGATCCCACGCCTTGGTCCATTTTGCTGCTGTCAGTGTAAGCCTCAATGGAATGTGCTGCATTTTTGTCGGTGTTGATATATGGTCTCTTGGCTGGGTGCCTCAAATCTCTTGCTGGTATTGGTTTGTCGCATTCCTCTGAATGATGTTTAATCCTGTGGATTTTGGTGGTCTCTTGAACTGTTTTATCCAGAGGCATTGAGCCTGCAAGAATACATGATGCCATATGAGAGAGTATGAAAAGCTTTGACAATTTTTATATTAATTAGTTTGTGGGCTCTTATTTTTGTTTTATTCTTTAGTCAATTCATTACAGTCTCCCATACCAGAGCTCTGTACGACATGATTGGTTTAATTACTCTTTTGTAAATTGTCAAGGTTCTGACCTCTAATACCCATTGAAGTTTTGCTGATTTTGATTATTTGTGTACTTTTCCCCAGATTACTTATGTAATGCACATGTTTGTTAAAGTTGAGTTTGCTGTCGAAATCTATGCAGAGATATTTAAGTTCTCTAGTTCTAATTGTTTATTATTGAGATAAATATTAATGTAGTCTCCTTCAGTCTTTTTTCCCTTTTGACACAGAGATACCAAGATGGCAGATGCGGATGAACCTGTCATCGAAGGTGCTCTGCAGACATTGATAAAAGTAACGGAAATTTGCAAAAGGACTTTAAGGAAGCCATACATGCCGCAGTATGTTAAAGTCTACTGTAAAATTGCTGAATGAGGCGAAATAGAAGGAAAGAGATAAGGAATTAGAAATGAAGGTTATGAACATGAAATCCAAAGTTGTTCCATTGGAAACAGATAGAAATGATAAAAGTGGCACAAGACTAGTAGCACCATCTGTTGACCTGAAATACAACCTGAACACCAACGTAAGGGAAGGAGAAATTAAATTAAAGAATTTTATTTATGGATGCTTTTTAACTGCTGTGGTCCTTAGCATCCCATTCTATATTGGGTGTGAAAGACCGGGAATTTTGCTCAGGGGCCTCTTTATCAGGCTTGAGGTTCTTTTACGCCGTAAATCTATGACACAGGACCACCAGCTTTACTTCCTTTCCGAAGAAAGCCATGCTAAGGATTTTTACGCCTGATAAAATCCATTGCCCTCTGCCGGGTTTGAATCCGCGACTTTGGGAACTGAGGCTAACATGCCAACCACTAACCATGGAGGACGACAAAGGGTAGGGGAGGGCTCTAGTGGAGGACCTCAGAATCTCTACTTGGATACACTTAAAACTGCACTGAACAAAGGGAATCATTTTAAACTTTTCATTAATTTTAAGACAAATGACACTCCTCAAGAAGTGAAGCAAAGAATAAAGGGACATTTAAACTCGACTCAGCTGAAAGTCGGCATTAGCACTGTGAAAGAGCTAAGAGATGGCAGATTATTGATAGAAAGGGAAAGCAAGGACGAAATTGAGATATAGATGCAGAAATTAATAATGGTAGCCAGGATGTGGTATCTATGGTCACAAAATTAAGAAATCCAACGATGGTGATGTACAACTTTCCTGATGTTTCTATCGCCAATGTGGAAGAAGTCATAAGGACACAGAATGAAGAGCTCAGTCTACAAGAGAGTATAATCAAAGCAAAGTTTCTGTTCAGAAGTAAGAAAAAGACAGTAACCTAGTAATTGGGGTCAGCTCAAAAATGAGAAGCCTGCTAATAAACAAGAAATTAAAAGTGGTTGGCATTGATGCTTGGTAGAAGACTATCTGGCACCTATAAGGTGCAGTAGATTTGGACACAAATGGAGGGATTGTAGGGGAGAAGACACTTGACCCTTATGCATGGGGAAACATAAGCTAAAGGACTGCGAAGCCAAAAATAAACATTTTAAATGCATCAGTTGCTACACATGTAACAGACACAACCTTCGCACAAAGGTACATGAATGTCATTGATCACTACATGAAAAGTGCCCGAGCCTTAAGGAAATGTTGAAGAGAGTGATGTAGAACACTGACTATTAATATGGCCAGTACCAATACTGCATTGCAGTGTATAAAACGTTCAAGGGTAGCTACAAGCAATCTGGTCCAGAACATAACAACACACAAGAATATACACATTACATTAGTGCAAGAACCATATGTGATCAGTAACAACATAGCAGGGGTACTGAGATGCTAGCCTCTGGTTCACAAGGTCGTGGGTCCAAACCCATCAGAGGGCAATGGATTTTTTTCTGGCATAAAAATCCTTAGCATGGCTTCCTTCAGAAGGGAAGTAAAGAAGTAAAGCCGGTGGTCCCGTGTCATAGATTTACAGCATGTAAAAGAACCTTGAGCCTGATAAGGAGGCCTCTGAGCAAAATTTCCAGTCTTTCACGCCCAATATAGAATGGGGCGCTAAGGACCATAGAAGTTAAAGAGCGTCCATAAATAAAACTCAGTTTAATTTTTTTTAGGGGTACTGAGATCTCTCCAATGTTACTTCCGTGGGGCATGAAGGAAAAGAGCTGCTATTATGGTGAACAACAAAGAACTGGACATGGTTATGACTTTCCAACTTACAGATGAAGGCTGCATGGTCATAAAAATCACACCACCACCAAGCTGATCTGCAGTAGCATGTATTGGGATATGAATGAAGACATTGGTATAAGTATTGAAAAAAATGGAGGAAATAGTAAAACATGCAGCAGGGAAAGGCCTGATCTTCGGAATAGACAGAAACTCCAGAAGCAAATTATTGTTTGACATTACTAGCAATAACTGTAACAACCTACACATAATGAATGAGGATACGGGAATGCCCACATTCGAGTCTGGCACTGGACAGAGCTGGTTAGACCTAACCATATGTAATGGAACCTCGCAAAGTTTATCGTTGACTGGACCTGTGGAGATGGAAGTTTTTCAGATCATAATATAATAAACTTCAAAATTGAAAATGGGAGACACTATAAAAGCCTGCGTAACCTGAGACCAAGATACACATATAATCCAAGACAAACTAGAAACATCCAAGAATATTTTTGTCCATACCATTATCAAACTGTTCAAGTGCAGCCACAAAGAAACTGACTTACAAAAGACTGATGAGAAGCTGCAGGACAAAACAATAAACAGTAAAAGCATAAATAAGATATTAAAAAACTTCTACCAGTCTATGACAGCTTGTAATGCAGCCTTCTACATATCTGAGCGCGTGCATGAGTGCATGTGCGAGAAAAAAAGAAAGGTCGGATAAATACCAACATTTAAAATAAAGAGAGTTGAGGGTTGTTACACTACATCACTATAATATTCTTACTTGAACGCGTTTCGGGAGACGGTTTGTTCCCATCGTCAGCATGTCCTCATCTGATTTTGCCGGTCATCGTCTGGGGGATGTGTTTGGTTAGTGGTGTTCTCTGGTGCTGGGCTGATGAACCTCCAAAGGCTGTTGGGTGGCGGCAGTTTGAAATTCATTAGGTGATTCCTGTGTTTGACAATATGTATTTTTTCCCAGATGTCCAATTCATTACTGCTGTTGATCGGTTTTAAGAGTTTTATGTTTGGAGTGATATCATGGTTTGAAGACCAGAAATGATGTGCTACTGCTGATTTATCTGGCTGCTTTTGGTAAATGCATCTCGTATGCTCTTTAAGTCTTATTTCAAGATTTCTTTTTGTTCTTCCTATATATACCAGGTTACATTCATTACAATCAATTTGATATATACCAGCTGATTTATCGTTGGGGATAGGATCTTTTGTTCTGTTGCATAGTAGTTTCTGTGTGTTGTGGTTATTCTGTGGAGACAGGGTGATGTTGTATTTTTTGAAAATCCTTTGAAATTTATGATGTGTCCAAGGGTGATAAGTGAATTTTCTATATGCTTGTGGTTTTTGTTGTCTGAGTAACGTAGTCATTTGTTGGATGTATTTCTGTCTTTCAAACCTTTTTATCTTCTTATCTGTTGTTTTTTTCTGGTATCCATTCATAGTGGCTATGTTGATAATGTGTTGGTATTCTTTCTGGTATTCCTCTTTCTCCATTGGTATATGTACTAACCTGTTTGTAATACTATTTAAAATTGCATGTTTGTGGCTTGTAGGATTGTAGCTATTGTTTTTAATATAATTTTCTGTGTGCGTTGGTTTTCTGTAAGTGCCGAACGTTAGTTTGTTGTGTGCATTATTTCTGATGATCCTGATGTCTAGGTAAGGTAATTGGCCATTTTCTTCTTTTTCTGTTCTGAATTTAATAGATCTTTTTTGTAAATTTAATAATTTCAAAGCATCTTCTGAAAGTTTTTTTGGAACAATAGCAAAAATATCATCTACATACCTATACCAGGTTTTGAATAGATGTGGGAAAGATTTAGTAATATGGCATTCAAAATGGCTCATATATAGTTCTGCTAAAAATGGTGAAAGGGGGTTTCCCATAGTTAGGCCTGAGGTTTGTTTAAAGATTTTGTGATGGAATGAAAAGAAAGTTTGGTCCAGACATAATTTTGTTAGTTTTAGGTAATCTTCTGTTTGTGCTCTAGGTGTGCCATTGTTTAATATCCAATTTTCTAGGAGTGGTAATAATTCTTCTTTTGGTATGCTTGGGAAGAGTGCAGTGACATCAAATGATACCATCATGTCTGTGGGTGATATATTTATATTTGAAAGGTGACTGGTTAATTCTAATGAATTTTTTATACTAAGACTTTTGAACATAGGCATGGAGTTGAAGGTATTTGAAAGCCATTTTGCTAGTTTATATGTGGGAGAGTTTATGTTATTCACTATGGGCCTCATTTTGTTGCCGAGTTTGTGTATTTTTGGTAATGCATATAACCTAGGTATGGTGGGAAAATCTGGTTTAATTCTGGATTTTTCGGCTTTTGTTAATGTTTTGGTTTCTATCAATGTGTTCTGGAGTGACTTGTTGCATTCTTTTAATGGATTTTTGCTGATTTCTATGTACTCTGGGTTATGTAGTAATTGCATAACTCTAGATTCATAATCTTCTTGGTCTAATATCACTAATGTGTTTCCTTTGTCTGCTTTGGTGTATACTACAGGCTTTGACTTTAGAGATTTGATAATTTTTTGATGTGGTACGTAGTGGTGTTTTTGGGCTTGTATCTGGTCCAATATTGGTTCACACTGTGATTGTATTAAACTTTTATCCTTATCTGTAAGGTGGTTGGAGGCTATTTCAATATCAGCAACAAAGTTTTCTGTATGTTTTGTGAAGTTGAAACAGGTTTTTATGCCATTGTTCAAGACAGATAGCTCAGTGCTGGTGAATGGTTCTTTTGAGAGGTTAACTACATATTGGCCTGTTGTAGGTTCATTGTTTAGGTTATGTTTATGTTTATATGTTGCTTTCCGTTTTTGGTTGTGTCTAGGAGATTTTTCCCGGTATTCCAGGGAGTTTTTTTTGTTTGAATATAACGTTTAGTTTCTTTTTCAGCCATTTTGAATGCCATATTACTAAATCTTTCCCACATCTATTCAAAACCTGGTATAGGTATGTAGATGATATTTTTGCTATTGTTCCAAAAAACTTTCAGAAGATGCTTTGAAATTATTAAATTTACAAAAAAGATCTATTAAATTCACAATAGAAAAAGAAGAAAATGGCCAATTACCTTACCTAGACATCAGGATCATCAGAAATAATGCACACAACAAACTAACGTTTGGCAGTTACAGAAAACCAATGCACACAGAAAATTATATTAAAAACAATAGCTACAATCCTACAAGCCACAAACATGCAATTTTAAATAGTATTACAAACAGGTTAGTACATATACCAATGGAGAAAGAGGAATACCAGAAAGAATACCAACACATTATCAACATAGCCACTATGAATGGATACCAGAAAAAAACAATAGATAAGAAGATAAAAAGGTTTGAAAGCAGAAATACATCCAACAAATGACTACGTTACTCAGACAACAAAAACCACAAGCATATAGAAAATTCACTTATCACCCTTGGACACATCATAAATTTCAAAGGATTTTCAAAAAATACATCATCACCCTGTCTCCACAGAATAACCACAACATACAGAAACTACTATGCAACAGAACAAAAGATCCTATCCCCAGCGATAAATCAGCTGGTATATATCAAATTGATTGTAATGAATGTAACCTGGTATATATAGGAAGAACAAAAAGAAATCTTGAAATAAGACTTAAAGAGCATATGAGATGCATTTACCAAAAGCAGCCAGATAAATCAGCAGTAGCACATCATTTCTGGTCTTCAAACCATGATATCACTCCAAACATAAAACTCTTAAACCGATCAACAGCAGTAATGAATTGGACATCTGGGAAAAAATACATATTGTCAAACACAGGAATCACCTAAAGAATTTCGAACTGCCATCACCCAACAGCCTTTGGAGGTTCATCAGCCCAGCACCAGAGAACACCACTAACCACACACATCCCCCAGACGATGACCGGCAAAATCAGATGAGGACATGCTGACGATGGGAACAAACCGTCTCCCGAAACGCGTTCAAGTAAGAATATTATAGTGATGTAGTGTAACAACCCTCAACTCTCTTTATTTTAAATTATGTCACATCACTGTTACTAGCTTCTAAATCTTCAAAATTAACCAACATTTATATTTAGGACCATCTTTCATGGATGTAGCACCAAGGTTTTCATGAAGTTCCTCCCTCCCCAAACTATCATTCACATGAAACAACATTGATTATGTTTTATTTTCTCAAAAACGGTGATTTGACATGACAAAATGTACCTATATCTTGAATTTTCTGGGAATAATATATGAACTCCGTTTTACTGTTAGTGGATTGTATGTAACTTGAAAGCCAAAAGGGAGAAGCAAAAAACTTGACTACAGAAAAAATGTATATCTACAAAAGAATACACAACGTGTTCAAAATACATTCTATTTTCACAACATCAACAGTTCCTTTTAAATATTTCATGCTGTATGTTTGCATTTTCCCAAGAGGAAGTAAAAGTTTTGCGATATTTTTTTTTCCCTTTTCTTTCTTTCTTCTCACAGAATGTTGATAAAAACAACTTAAATCAATTGAGTGCCGGTTCTAAATTTTGCATCTAGGTGGTGATAGTTGAAGTTGTACAAGTAGTAGTAGTTGTAGTAGTGGCAGTATTAATAATGGTAGCAGCAATATATTAGTATGTTTATTACCATTAATGCTCGTGATTAGGAATATCATCTTTGTGTATGCAAAACACACAAAAACAATTATACCCCTTTGTTCTGCATTAACTTACATAGAATGTGCACCATAAAATGTGTTTGGAGAAATACATAAGAATTTTGTTTCAACATCAAAAATAATTAATGCTTCAATCCGATTTATGTCAGTGCTAGAACTGATCCACTTCTCATTACCAATGCGTCTCCAGCCCTAATTGAGCCTGTGTACCGTAAAATGTGGCTATACAAGTACTGACAAATGAAAACAGACCAGCTCTGATCCCACTCCCCAACCTTACCTGCTTTTGTAAACAAAGCTGTCAGTCTTTTGTGTCTAGTATCTTGGAATGGTCGTTACTGCAGTAGTGATTATTTATGATGATAAATGCAGTTTAATTATAAGAACACTTAAGTTTTGGCGAATCCTTTTTATTTATAATTAACATATAAGACTTGCCTATTCCACATTCCACAAAAAGAAGTATTAATTTTTGTTCTGCAGAATCCTTCCATAATAATTACTATTACAATTAAAATTACCTAAGTAAAGTTTGTACCTCAGCTTTTTCTGTTACCTTTTCTTTGTTTGTTTCTGTTTGTACACACAGACAAGCTGTAATAAATATATAAGATTTTGTTCTGTTAATGCTCATGGGCCTCATTTTTGAGGTTATTCTAAAGTCGCGTATAACATAATGTAATCTTTCTTTATTTTTAGTAAGTTATGCTGTAGTATTACCGACACTTAGTAGTATTTAAAATCTTGCAAATACAAACTGTATTACTAGGAACAGTAAGGATTATTGCATGTAATTACATTGTTTAATAATGAACACTTTTATTTTAAAACCAAATTGTTGTACATGGCAACTGAAGGTGGCCCGTTGAAATGGTCGGTCTTTTTCATGAGAATGCAGACCTCTAATTGCAATACCTGAATCAAAGTACATGAATCTGCAAGAGCTGAAGAAAGCAATCGATGAAGACCATCATGCATTTTATAATTCATTAGTTTATAGGAAATGAAGGGAGTGAATTGTCCATGCAAAGAAAAGAATTCCTGATTAAGCTATGTAAAAGAGCAAAGAAAAAAAAGTTCATTTTTGTGATAATGAAATTTGTAGATGTCATTTTAGATTAGTATTCAGTGTGAAAATAACCACCTATTAGAGAATCAACATTCATTATATTTTAATAAGGTATCAAATGCGAAAGAGTTCCTGCTTTATTGGTGTAGTAGGAAAATATACTTATTGATTTATAAGTGCAGTAGTGGTAGTGAAAAACTTGGTAATTATTATTTGAAAGCTAAATGAGATCTGAATAAATAGTGTGTAATTGTTATGAAGAGAGACCTTAAATTAGCACATAAAAATGTTGGTGTAATTTTAATTTTTTGTGTGCTTGTTAAATGGAAATAAAAGTATAATACATATAAGGTAATTAGCAAAATGGGTGATGTTCTTTTATTTCAAATTTAAAAAAAATGACGAAGTTAATTTATCAATATGTTCACACCATTTATTTGCAGAAATTTAGGTGAGATCTTGTCTGTGTTTGTACATTGATAACACTAGTCTGCATTTTCAAACTTTTTGTCAGATGATTTCTTAAAAGTAGGTGTTCTTGAATCAAGTTTTTATGCTGATTCCAGAAATAACTTCCATTTTTTTTTCTATCACGTCAGGTTTTTACACAAAATAAGAAGTAATGTTTTGTCAATTTTGCTAATGAGTGTAGAAAAGTATTCAAATACCATTTCACACAAGGTAAGTTTTTATTCAAGAAACATTTTAAGAATACTCTCAAGAACTCCTCTAATTTATTTCATGACTACATTTTAAGAAAACAAGAAGCCAAAGTGTTTCATTTAATTTTTTTCAAACTTTCTCTTCTTTGACCTCCTTGCAGATCCTTGAAGATGAATGTCCCTCCTCAACATCCAACAGTAGTCGCCCATCATAGTTTCATTCCATCTCCCCTGGTACCTCCTCTCCATTTCCTTAATATCTTGTTGAAAACGTTCACCCTGCTCTTCACTATAATGTCCCAGATTTTCTGGAAAGTAGTCGATATGTGAATGCAGAAAATGCACCTTCACGCTCGTGTTACAATCCATCTTCTTGAAATTTTCCAACATTGTTTCGACAATGGCTTTGTAATTAGGATCCTTGTTATTGTCTAAGAAGTTTTCAGTAACTGATCAGAAGACGGTCCATGCTTCTATTTCTCTTTCATTCATTGTCTTCTCAAAATCTTCATCCTTCATCAATTTCTTGATGACCAACAAAAATTCCAGCCTTTAATTTCTCTTGTGTAATGAAGGGAAATTTCTTGGAAAGATACTTGAAGCAGGGTCCATCCTGTGGTAGAGCCCTTACAAATTGCTTCATCAAGCCCAATTTTATGTGTAGTGGCGGAAGCAATATCTTTTCTCTCTCTACAAGTGGTTCGTGCAGGATGCTTTTAGTTCCAGGCAACAAGTTTCTCTGCTGTGGCCATACTTTCACACTCCAATGTCTTTGCTTTGCCCGACTGTCCCATTTGCACAGAAAACAAGGCATTTTTATTAACCCAGCTTGTTGTCCTAATAGTATTCCAATACTTTGAAATCACCGCAGATACACCATATGTGTTCCTCGTATTGGATTCTTGTTAAAAGCATCTTCATGTTTTCAGCTGTCTCTTTCATTTGAACTGAATGTGCGACAAGAATGGACCCATACACATTTCCATTATGCAGTAATGGCTCCTCTTTGATGAATCTATAAAAAGTCTCCACTGAGTAGGATCATGTTCAATGTCATAAAAGTGCATTAACTCATTTATGTTACTGCAGTAAACCAAGCACTCGATCTGTGAGAAAAAAGGAACTAGCTTGTGTTCTCTGTGTCTGTACCATAAGTAATGTGTTCCTGGTTCCAGAAGATTCTTATTTTAAGACGGGAGCCTAGTAACACTGCAGATTCCTTAGACAAATTCAAATCATGTACTAGATCATTTAGTTCACTCTGAGAGAACAGTTGTGGAGTCACGTCGTATTCAGGGTGGTCTACCACCCATCATCAGAATCGTCTTCGGTGATTGCATGAGGTTCACTTTCAACACCATCTTCCAAGTTCTCTAAAACAGCTGGAGGAAGAGGAGCAGGCAGATCTTCTCCGTGTGGAACTGGCCTGATGGCTGAAGGAATACTTGGATACACAGTGTGTTTCTTATTTTTCGAATTGCACCCCTGAACATTAACTAAACAGAAATAACAGTCTTTAAGGTGGTCTTTAGGCTCCCTCCACACCATAGGAATTGCAAATGGCATGCATGATTTCTTTCCTTTTATCCACAATCTCAACCTCTCAACACAATAGCGGCAAACTGTCTTTGAAGCCCAGGCCTTGTCTTGGTCACAAAGTTTCATTTTAAAATAAGCATGGTACACTTTTTTCACAAAGTCTGTTATATCAGTTCTCTGCTGAAGCACTGTATAATTTCCACAAATGTAGCAGAAAGCATTTGGCATGTTCACACACTTGCGTGTAGACATAATGTATTTATAACTTCAATCACGATATAGCACTGGTAATGCAAGCCTCTGATATTAACAACAGTGCCTAAATTACAAATAGCAACCAGCATCTACAGGTGTAACAACCTAAAGACTTACAAATCTGTATTGAGAAACTTCCCTCCAAGAAGTGATAAATTTCCCTTCCACAATACTCATCTACTGGCTCAACTCTATATTTTTGAAATGAAATTGTGAAAAAACTGTATGTGATAGAAAAAAAACTAAAAGCAGTTCTGAAATCAGCATAAAAAAGTGAGTCAGAATCACTTATTAGTGTTAGTCATTTGATATCATGCAGACTAGTGTAATCAAAACCTCCCATGTGAAGTAAAATAAGATAAATACGCTTGTATGACGATGGTATCATCTTTTTATAAGGGAAACTACTTAATTTGTAATTCTATTATGATCCCAGATTCAAATAGTGACACAAGAAACTTAAGACTTTCAGCATAAAGTTTTAAAATAGTTTTTTCTCTCTCCTGAAAAAATTGGCTTTTGTTACATGGGAGGTATTGCATTGACAACTACGACATTCAAGTGCCATCCTTTGTGTCATAAATAGTTTAATTTTGATTCCTTGCAGACTTCGTTTTCCATACAAGTTGTTAGACTTAATGGCCGGTTACAATCTCTCAATCGAGTTTGAGTCCAGTGCTTCCTATGGCCCAGAGATCTTTTCCCTGTTGTGTGATAATGAAGCATGGTTTTGAGAACTCGTATCCAAACTCATTCACAAATGATATTTTAATTTTAGCAGTCACAGTCCATATTTTTGGCATACTACAAAATGGCGCTTAATGCTCCCAGAGTTTTCCAGTTTTTAATTTGCCCCGTGCAGTTATTAATATAAACAACAAGGTATTTGCATTCTTGCAACAAGTATTCGGTGTATTTAAGAGTGGCATTCCATGTATCATCACCTTCCTATTTTGCTTTAGTTTCATATGACATGAACATAATTCCCTGATCAGTTAAACATTTGTGGACATTGAAGTTAAATATACACTCATTTTGTTTATAAAAATCGGTCCAAAGAAAATTTTTTATTCTGTAACCAAACTGACTCAGTTTGCATTATTGCAGTAATAATGATAATTTTTAATCAGTAGAGTGCCAAATTTGCCAGTGTAGGTACCCTATATGCCAAAATAAACAAATTCCTCCTGAAATTCTGCCAAGTAAGAAGAGAGAAGCTGGAAAGATATTTATTAATTCACAAAAGATGTGACATAATTATCCTGTGTGCCTTAAAGGGCAAAATCAGCTGCAGTACTGTTATCTCTGCACCACTTTAAATTTACAATAAAAATCTGATGTGTTACATTCACATGACCTTCTCTAACCTCTATCGTTTATTAGTGGGTATACAAACTATTCTTACGATAGCTTAAGATTCTATCTACTTCATGTTAATCAAGATAAAACTTTGTAGAAACAGCTTTATTACTTACTTCATTATAGATACAAAGGGAACTGCAATAGTGAAATGTTTAAGAACTGGACACTGTACGCTGGCTTTACAATTCCATACTCTTTTGCATGCAATTGCGAGATACAACTGAAGATTGACAGGACTTGAAAAGAATGACAAAGTATTGAACAGTATGAGCCATTCATAACAGATATCTTGGAAATGGCATATGCCACAAAGAAGGTTTATTGAAATAAATTGTGTGTTTTAAAGAGATGTACATTTTTTGTGTAGTACATTTTCGCCTATCACTTACCATATACCAGTTATACAAGATTATACAAAATTTGCAGGAGTTTTTAGCTTACGTAAATATTATGTATATTTGCAAAAGTGTTGTTATGTAATTATTAAGCTCCATGTTGAGGAATGCCACTTTGAGAATGTTATTGAGCCTCGTATTTGTTGCCAACTTTGAAAACTTTATTTAGCTGAATGCTGGATATGAGATGTGAGAATCCCCGCGTATGTGTGTCACTTACGAAGAAGTATTTAACTTACGTAATGAAGATACACTGTGATGTTGTTTAATGCTTGGGACGCCAAAACTTTATAGTGAAGATGATGCTTGTTTTTACGTAATATTATTAAAGTTATTTGCCTTGGCTGCTTCAGTCGCACTGTACAAACACAAGTTCTTTTAAGGTTGTGATAAGACAAGAATTAAAATACGTCACAGAATTTTACTTTTTAATTTCACTTCTTTTTATTTCCCTTTATACTTGCATATTTATAACACAACATTTTATAAAAGAAAAACTGTGAGCACTTTATATATATTCTAGCGGAGAACACAATTTTTTACCATCCGTACTTTACATCATCTTACCCGCGACTTTTACGTCTGATCTGTATAACATCTTGCCCGTGACTGACTGAATCCAACGGTAAAAATCTTATAGCTTTGGTAATGCCAGTCTCTTATTGGCTAATTCTAGTCCAATAGAATTTAAGTATTCAAACTAAAACTTTTCTTTACTTTTGATTGGCTAATTCCAAACTGTAAGCAAAATTACGTTATTACCGATCTTTTCATAACCAGTATTTTTTTTAAATTTCCAGACACATTATTGTCACCAAAATTACATTATTACCTTATTATTAACATCTTAAAGCATATTATTCTCACAGTTTTCGCACTATTAGAGTATATAAACATTCACATATCACTAATAAATATGTTTACAATAAAAAATAAATATTTACAATGACTTTACATACAATATAAATAATTATATACATACTGTTTTCAAGGTGGGCTGTTACTGAATTTAATTAATAAAAATACAGTAAATATCATTTAGGCATTTAAATGCTGCCTCAAATTGCCCCCTTTTAGAAATATTTAACATTTACTCTTTTTGTTTTGCTCTTTTAAATTTTCAAATATTTTCTAAAAGTCTCCTGAAAGAAAGAAAGAAACTTAACTTTTATTTTGCACTTCCTATCTTTCACTTTCTCACTTTTTCTTCAACACTGGTTTTTCACAACACTCATGTATAGCTGAACACTTTCTATTCACTTGTGTAGCACTTTTCAAGGTTAATGACCTTGTATAAAATTAATGACCTGAGCTAAGTTTGCTCATTCACTATCACTAGTAAACACTTTATATGCTTTACATTTTTTATATACAATTATACATGTTAACATTTGTTACCCTTTGTTTACAATTTGTTTACTAAAATTTTAATTTATAATATAAATGTAATTGCTACTTAGATTTTCTACTAACAATGGATTTTTAATGCTTCTGTTTTTAAACTTTTTTTGTGTGTTATTTATTACATGCTATATTCAGTAAAACAAAAAAAAATTATTTACAATTTTAAATTACATTGATTTTCCCTTTTTATGTTCCAAATGCATTATTTTGTTTTTCTCTTGTGCCACACATAACCTGTAAATTTTACTTTCCCTTTCGTTTTGTTTCACAGATTGTTTACATTTATTTTCTGTCTCTTTTTGTGAAACATATACCCTACATATTTTACTTTCTTTCTCTTTTTGTTTCTCGGACTGTTTACATTTATTTTCTGTTTCCTTTTATGCCACATATCTACATATTTTATTTTCCCTTTCTTTTTGTTCTTGCGCCACAGACTTTTTAGCTTTGCCCTAGTTTTATGTTGCACAGCTGTGTTTGACATCAAATTTGATACATGCTTTTGTTTGTGTGTGTGTCATTCATGTTGTGTTTGAGATGTTGATGCTATGGAAAAAGCAATTGCATCTCTTGTTTTGTTTGTTAACAAAGGTGATACATCTCTTTCTGTATTTTCATTACTGACATGCATTTGTTTAGCATTTACAGAACTACTTGTACTTGCATTTACCCTTGGTACATTTGTATTTACCTTTGGTACTGTTACATCTATCTGTATTTGTACAGTGTTTACATTTGTGTTTCCTACTTCTTCAGTTTCCTTACTAGTTTCAGTATTTTTTTTAAATTTCCAGACACATTATTGTCACCAAAATTACATTATTACCTTATTATTAACATCTTAAAGCATATTATTCTCACAGTTTTTGCACTATTAGAGTATATAAACATTCACATATCACTAATAAATATGTTTACAATAAAAATAAGTATTTACAATGACTTTACATACAATATAAATAATAACTATATACATACTGTTTTCAAGGTGGGCTGTTATTGAATTTAATTAATAAAAATACAATAAATATCATTTAGGCATTAAAATACTGCCTCAAATTCCTTCCAAATGAACAGGACTTCATAGTTTATTCCCAGAAAAGTCAAGATATACATCTTATTTGCCATGTAACTGCCTTTAATATGTGGTATTTTAAGCAAAATCGTTAGCCATTTTTGAGAACATAAAAAATTTCGAAAAATGTTTTGTGTAAAGGGTAGTTGGGAGAGGAGGGATTTTCTTGAAAACCTTTGTCACATCTTCAGAAGGGAGTTAACTTAAATGCCAAGTTTGGTATTTATCTGACTTTTCATGTTTGAGTTATGCTGTACACACACATGCAAATGTCGTATGCTACATGGTGGCATTAATGATAAAGATATGAGGTGCAGTAGCTGTTCATCTAATCAGCAAACCGGAAAATATCCATTAGTGACAATTTATCACCTTGTATCTGTTAGGTGTTAAAATGTGAATGTAGTGTATTGTGAGAAACAAGGTCAGATGAATAGATTTGACTTCTCCATGAATTTGGGAATGGTCTTGGTGAAGAAACTTTTGAAAAAAAATGTGTAATTTTTAATTTGACAAATAACTTGAGAAAATTATCAGTGCTATCATAGGTAACCACAACATGGGTTGAAGGAGTTAGCTACAATACAATGCCTATGTTAAAAAACTGAATAACTGCCTAAGATATGTCAGGTGCAGTGAACCAAGCTGCTCTGAATGCTGTAATAAACTGCAAAGTTTGAATAGAGGAACTGTGAATAAATATTTATGAATATATTATTTCCTATATCCTATTGTATTCCTTGGGCTTGTTATATTTTGGATTTAAAAGACATCATTTATGGTATGTACTTTTTAATTAATATAGAGATGGTACTGAAAAGGAATCAGGAAAAGCAAATGTATTACATGCATTACAGAATATTTTTGAAATTTCATTATTAAAATCTTAACTAATGTGTCTTCACCTGTCAGATGAATGCTGTTGTAAAGTTATACAAAACAATCTGTGTTATACACATGACTTTTCTAACCGTTATCATTTATTAGTGGGTATGCGTACTGTTCTAACAAAAGTTTATTTTTCTATATACTTTATTATAATCGAGATAAACCTTTGCAGAAATAGCTGCATTACAAATTTCGCTATAGATACAAAGGGAATAGTGATAGTCAAATGTTTTAGAACTGGGCACTATATACTGGCCTTAAAATTCCTTACTCTTTCCATGACATTGCGAGAAACTGCTGAAAATTGACAGGGCTTTAAAAGAAAGGCTAAGCACTAAACAGTTCAAACCATTAATAATGGATATCTCGGAAACGGCTTATGCCACAAAAAAATACTGTTTGAAATAAATTGTGTGTTTTAAAAGAAATGTATATTTTTTATGTAGTACGCTTTTTTATCTATCGCTTAATGTTCACCACTATTACAAGATTATACAAAATTCCTTCTGAATGAAGAGGACTTCACAGGTTATTCCTAGAAAATTCAAGATATACATTTTATTTGTCATGTAAATATGTTTAATATATGGTATTTTAATCAAAATCATAAGAGCCATTTTTTAGAAAATCAGAAATGTCAAAACATGTTCCATATAAAGGGTAGTTTGAGGTTGGGGATTCTCTTGAAAATCTTCGTCGCATTTTTAGAAGGCACTGAGCCTAAATGCCAAGCTTGACTTTTCATTTTTGAGTTATGCTGTTCACACACATATGCATGTGCATACACACACCTTCTAAAAATGTTTTTTTGGGGGAGGCCTCAGGGGCCTCAAAGTATATATTTTGGTGAAATCTCGACATCAAATTTTTGGGTGAAATAAAATACTTACGCTACTTACTATATGAAGTAGAGAAAGTGAAAATCTGATGTATTACATTCACATGACTTTCCATACCCTGTATCATTTATTAATGGGCATAAAAACTATTCTTACTAAAGCTTATTTTTCTATCTACATCATTTTAATCAAGATAAATGTGTGCAGAAATAGCTATATTATACATCTCATTATAAATGTAAAGGAAATAGCAAGTGTTAAATGTTTAAGAACTGGACGTTCTAGGCTGGCCTCACTCCTTTTGTGCAATTGTGAGAAGCAACTAAATGTCGATAGGACTTTAAAAGAATACCAAGTATTAAACAATTCAGACCATTAATAGCAGATATCTTGTACACAATTTATGCCACAAAAAAGTTGTTTGAAGTAAATTGTGTGTTTTAAAGAGATCTAAATTTTGTGTGTAGTGCATTTTGTCTATTGCTTAACTTTTACCAGTTATACAAGATCATACAAAATTCCTTCCAAATGAAGAGGACTTCATTTCAATTCAAGTTATACATTTTATTTTTCGTAAAAAATGGTATTTTAATCAAAATCATTAAAGCCATTTTTAAGAAAACAAGATTTAAAAAAATGTTCCATGTAAAGTAGACACGCACATGCTGAAACGGCAACTCTAGGCCGAGCCCGAGAACTGTAATTATAGGTTATTTATTAATTAACTTTTATTGATGTTAAATCATACTATGTAAATATCTTTTTCTCATACTGCTTGTATATTTTAAGAAGGGTGATTTAACGTTATGTATCTATCTAGGTTACTAATATTAGTAGAATTATAAATGGTTTAATGTAAATAATCTAAGCGCTGTGTTAAAATACTGTCCACGACGAAATGTTTTAGCTACAGGAATAGTGCTTTTGAAGGCAGAAAACCTAGGTTTATGACATCTCTTCGGTCGCAGTGCCATTATTCCTACAGCGAGGGTGTAACGCCTTTGTCCCTTTATTTGATAATTCGCCGTGACCAAGTGAGCGAGAAAGATAGCTTAACGGTAAATGTAGGAAAAGCCGCGATTTATATTAAATTTGGACCAATGAGATCCCTGGAAGTGTATTCGAAATAGTTAGACGCGATGAGTGGCGCTAAAAATGGACTAATAGGAAAGGAAGCAGCCTCAGAAGCCTGAGACTATAAATGGATCTGTTTGGAGCAAATTCGAGGCAGTTTGTCAACAGTTTTGGTCAAGGCAGTTTGTCATGGAATTTTAGCATTGCAGTGAGGCAGTTTTAGCAAGACAGTTTTGTCAAGGCAGTTTTAGCAAGACAGTTTGTCAGGGAGTTTTAGCATTGCAGTTTGTTCGACAGTTTTTGTCATGTGTGGTCCGGGAGAGATGCTGTAGGATGTGTGAGATATCGCGCCAAAAAGGGAATCAAGACAGTTTTAGAAACACACCTAAGATCCGCTACTCGTAAAGAGATAATAAGCATATTTAAACTTCGTGTCATATCTGCGCCGTAGTTTAACAGCGGTGGACAGTATTTTACAGCGGCAATACCAGTTTTGTATACTACGAGTGTTAAATAAAAAGAAGCGGCAGTGTCATCTTTTCATAAACAAAGCAAGTCTATGTCTTCCTATATCACCACCCGAGATCTACGTTTTCCTTTACCGAGGATAAGTCCATGCTCCTATATAGTTTAAAGAAAACTACTGCAGCTAGCCGAGGATAAAATTGAAGAGAACCAACACACTGTGAACTTCTGGAACCAACGGGAGAAGCATCAAGGTAAGCCTGCAGCACGGACGAAGGGGGTGACAGCTGCAAACTGGCGCCCAACGTGGGGCTCGAAGGGAAGACCAGCACAAACGGAGGACTAGGAAACAACGAATAGACGAAGAATCTTCAGAGGAAAGGGGCACAGCAGTACAAAATTACAACGCGAACTTCTAGTCTACCTACGTGGGACAACAAAACAGCTGAGAACATCGCTTCTAGAAATTCACCAGGATTCGAACCCGGAACCATCAATTAACGTAGGAGAAAATACAGGTTAGAACATTTATACAAAAACAAACAAAAAGGCATGCAGAGTAGTGACTCAGTTTTGTGAACACATGTTATTGAGAGGGTGTAAAGTCATTACTAGGGAGGTAGAACTTGCTAACGGAACCATGGGTAGGTCAAGGGAAGATTTGAAAGAACTGAATGGGGAGTCTATTGTCAGCGTAACAACAGATGGAGAAAATATGGGTGCAGCAGAGGTAGAAGTTAGGCTGGAAAGGCAACCACCGATTGAGCAGGTCATTGACGCAGGTCAGAATCAGCTGATGGTATTCCTTCAACACTTGAGCACAAAGATAGACGAACGAAGTCAGATGTTAGAGGGGAAATTAGATGAGCAGAGTAAAAACTTAGAAAAATTAAGTGAACAAAATAAAAACTTAGAAAGAATCTTAGATGAGCGGGATAAGATCTTAAGTGAACATAGTAAGAACTTAGAAAGAATCGTAAGTGAACAAGATAAGAATTTCGAAGGGAAATTAAAGGAGCAGAGTAAGGGCTTAGAAAGAATCGTAAGTCAACCAGATAAGAATTTAGAAGGGGAATCAAATGAGCATAATCAGGACTTAGAAAGAATCGTAAGTAAGCAGAGTAAGGACTTAGAAAGAATCGTAAGTGAACAAGATAAGAATTTAGAAGGGGAATCAAATGAGCATAATAAGAACTTAGAAAGAATCATAAGTAAGCAGAGTAAGGGCTTAGAAAGAATCGTAAGTGAACAAGATAAGAATTTAGAAGGGGAATCAAATGAGCATAATAAGGACTTAGAAAGAATCGTAAGTAAGCAGAGTAAGGACTTAGAAAGAAAACTGAGTGAAAAGAATAAGAATTTCGAAGGGAAATCAAATGAGCAGAGTAAGGACTCAAAGATTCGTAAGTAAGCAAAATAAGAGTTTAGAGGGGAAATTAGTTGAGCTGATGAAGGGGAAGTTAATAGAAACACTTGAAGGGAAATTACCACAGACACTAGAAACTAAAGATCCGAAAACACTAATGGGAGAAGAAACGTTTAAGAAAGCTTTTGAAAGAATGTCAAAGAGGGCGCAGAAAAGAAAGGAGGAATTTAAAACAAAGAAGCGAAAGAAATGGTTGATCGAACTTGGAGAATTAGTATTGGTATATATATATATAAAAAAAAAAAAGTCTAGCATTCAAAAAAAAAAAAAAAAAAAAAAAGAGAGAGATATCATAGAATGGAAAATTTATTTAAAGGTCCATACCGGGTGATTAACATTTTTGGCTCGGATACATTTGAGTTACAAGAAATAAAGAATTCCAAGATCGTAGGGAGATATCATAAACAGTTGCTCAAACCGTACAAATGTTTAGAGAATGAGAAGTTTGAAGAATGTAATGAAAATAATCAGGTTAGTTTTACTAGAAATGAGGTAGCAACCCTATGAACAAATAGTAAAGGTAATACACCCGATAAATAAGGACATAAGGAAATAAATAAATGCATAATAATTATTATGTACCAAAATGTATGTAAATAGATTTAATTTTTAGAACTTAATTTCAGTATTAGCGTATTTGTTTGCGTTACAAGTTATCCGTGTGCGTGTAGTGTATGGTGCGTAAGAATGCCTCTCGGAAAACCTGTTTTTAAATGGAGTGGGGGATCGACCATAGCAAAGTGTAAGAGTGAATGACCCAAGTGTAAACACCACTGGTTTGTCAGAACCCTTGTGAAGGAACAGGTATAGCGAAGGGTCTCTGTCAACAAAACAAACCAACAAAGGCCATAATCAGAGGAATTATTCTGGAAAAGAAAATTGTATCAAGTGCTGAAAAATTTATTCTTTTCCAGAACAGGGCAATTTGAAACGGCAACTCTAGGCCGAGCCCGAGAACTGTAATTATAGGTAATTTATTAATTAACTTTTATTGATGTTAAATCATACTATGTAAATATCTTTTTCTCATACTGCTTGTATATTTTAAGAAGGGGATTTAACGTTATGTATCTATCTAGGTTACTAATATTAGTAGAATTATAAATGGTTTAATGTAAATAATCTAAGCGCTGTGTTAAAATACTGTCCACGACGAAATGTTTTAGCTACAGGAATAGTGCTTTTGAAGGCAGAAAACCTAGGTTTATGACATCTCTTCGGTCGCAGTGCCATTATTCCTACAGCGAGGGTGTAACGCCTTTGTCCCTTTATTTGATAATTCGCCGTGACCAAGTGAGCGAGAAAGATAGCTTAACGGTAAATGTAGGAAAAGCCGCGATTTATATTAAATTTGGACCAATGAGATCCCTGGAAGTGTATTCGAAATAGTTAGACGCGACGAGTGGCGCTAAAAATGGACCAATAGGAAAGGAAGCAGCCTCAGAAGCCTGAGACTATAAATGGATCTGTTTGGAGCAAATTCGAGGCAGTTTGTCAACAGTTTTGGTCAAGGCAGTTTGTCATGGAATTTTAGCATTGCAGTGAGGCAGTTTTAGCAAGACAGTTTTGTCAAGGCAGTTTTAGCAAGACAGTTTGTCAGGGAGTTTTAGCATTGCAGTTTGTTCGACAGTTTTTGTCATGTGTGGTCCGGGAGAGATGCTGTAGGATGTGTGAGATATCGCGCCAAAAAGGGAATCAAGACAGTTTTAGAAACACACCTAAGATCCGCTACTCGTAAAGAGTTAATAAGCATATTTAAACTTCGTGTCGTATCCGCGCCATAGTTTAACAGCGGTGGACAGTATTTTTCAGCGGCAATACCAGTTTTGTATACTACGAGTGTTAAATAAAAAGAAGCGGCAGTGTCATCTTTTCATAAACAAAGCAAGTCTATGTCTTCCTATATCACCACCCGAGATCTACGTTTTCCTTTACCGAGGATAAGTCCATGCTCCTATATAGTTTAAAGAAAACTACTGCAGCTAGCCGAGGATAAAATTGAAGAGAACCAACACACTGTGAACTTCTGGAACCAACGGGAGAAGCATCAAGGTAAGCCTGCAGCACGGACGAAGGGGGTGACAGCCGCAATGCGTGCGCGCCTATTTCTAAAAATGCCTTTTTTGTTTTTTATTCAGGGCCCCTTGAAATATGTATTTTATGTGAAACTTTAACATCAGATTTTGGGGTGAAATGCAATACTTCCTCTACTTACTGTAAGTATGCAGTAGAGAAAATAAAAATATACCCGCATTGCAGGGTTAACACAGACCTGTTAATATGCATATTTATACATGCTCTCATCACAAATAGACATTGATTAGTTTGGCAGCCAGCTGCTAGCAACAATATTGCTATTAACAGTACTCAACAATGCAAGCATGATCTCTTCTACTGAAGTAAGCTTGATAAAGATAGTTTTTGTAAAAGAGCACTGGCTAATAGTTCTTTTGTGCTGAATATAAATGTTTGCATTTTTTTATAAAGCTGAAAGTGACAACCACCTAGTTCCCTTATCGTGAAACAGACATTCTTTACCAGAAAACCTGTTAACAAGAATATTACATTAAACTGATATGTTTATGACTGATGCCGGAACTCATTTTTTGCACCTGTTTTTGATGGTTCTTTCCTGCTTGATGCTGTCTGGTGTTGCATGCATTTCATATTTTATTGAATTAGCTAAAATTTAAAGACCCATGTCTTACAATTCTTTAACAATTTTTAAATACATAAAGCATAAATGGACACATAATGTGCATTTGGAAGTTTATTAAATATTTTTCTTCAATAGGTGCTGATGAAGTTCCTGGTCCTGTAAAATGGACACGCCCTTATTTTGACTGTGGCCGTTCAAATAAGTGGCTTGTAAGTGCAGTTGTTCCAATTGCAGATATTTATCCTCGTCATACAGGATTCAGACATATTGAATATCCAACGTGAGTATGATAATGGGTACATATTTATGGAAGAATGCAGAAAGCTTCAGACTACATATATTTATACTGCTTGCTAATTAATTAAAACACCTAACTACTGCAGTAATTTATTATAGCAAAATTACAGTTGAGCCTTGTAGAATAAGAAATAATTTGGTATAAATGTCTTTTTGTTTTCCTCTTATTATTGCATGCCCTTACAACTGCTTATGCTCTTTTGTAGTTGTGCAAGTATAAAAAGCATCATAATATTACTGTATTCATGTGCAAGAGAAGCAAAATTGGCCAAACAGCAGCTTAACTACCTCCAATATCTTGTTAGCACATTTGGATGATAATCCAGAAATTTTCTGGATTCCAATTCCATTGCCATCTGTTGTATATCTTCCTTCCCATTTAGATGAAAGCAGTGTATCACTCTTAGAATGGTGAAAGCAAGTATCAGTTGGCAATGTGTGTGTGCTTTACATAACAAATTTTGTTTTAAATGGATTCCTACTTGTACATTACAGTTTCCAAAAATGTTGATCTTCCTTTTATGTGTTCTTTAGAGGTACTATAAGAAAATACAAGAAACAAGTTTTGCATTAGTTGAATTCTAAAAAGAAGTTGGTAACAAATTAAGTTGTTGTTCTTACTAAAGCTTCTCAAACTTTACTAACCATCTTTTCTTTAATTATATTAATTGTTCATTTCAACTGTTCAGACACATGTTGCAAAATATCACAAGATCACTATTTAGCAGGATTATAAGGCTGTCAGCAAACACAATGACAGTAAGATTCACATGATAATTCAATCACAATAGGCACACAGCAATACAACATCTTGGGTAACATAAAATGCAACCCGCAAAAGTAACAATGACATTGTTGATGGGCACTGCATAAATATTTGCCTGTTCCAGATTTATAGTTCTTTTAACACATTGAGAACCAGGGGTACAAATATTGTCGTATGCCTCTCTTTATATTATTTTTCAACTACAGGGGGGAGCTACTCGCTTGCGAGAGGGATCGTTAAATCAAACAAAGAACTTCAAATTACGAGGCAACGACGAAGGACGCAGCTAAAGTTAAATTCCAAAATAATTGCTACACCAACACAATGCCTGGCTTAAGGGAGAGGAAAGATTCTATTCTACCATAATTAAGACTTCCAAACGTGGATGGAACACCGTTTATTAAATGAAATTAAATACTCGCATACCTTTGCCCATTGCTTGCCGACGAGGACATTGTGCTTTAGCAGTTTCCCGTCTGTCTCACTCGAAGCTTACTTACTGACTGTTACAAAAAGCCACGCCAACTCGGGCATCAGTAACGCTATCCCCACCTTGACACTTTCCCCTGACTCACCCCTACTCACAGACAAGCTGCCGTGCTTCGGTGCCCAGAGAGCGTCTTATCAATATTATCTGTGCACATGCCACATCTCCCCCTGGCCACCGAAGTCGACGCCCTCGTCGACACAAGGAAAATAAATACAATAAGAGATATTAAATAACACAAATGACATACATAATAAAAAGAATTAAACATGTGTGATGCACCAAAATATAACAGAATAATATACATGTGTGATAAGCACCCAGACGACGACACAATGTTACTGGGCGATGTGGAGTCTCGAGAAACTTAAGTGCTTATCGACTAATATTGTTACTGCACTTATACTTGAGCACCCCGCACACGCACACACACCACGCTGCCTCAGTTCACACGCACACTACACTGCGAAAAATATCGATGGTCTGCTGGAACTGTTTGTGGGTGATTTTAATGTGCCCACAACGACGATTTGTCCTGGTGTAGAATCATCACTGCAGGTCTCTGGTGATGACAACAGGGTGGGCAGTCGCTGGCTTGGACTGCCCCCCCAAAATAGTGGCTCCTTATGCCACGGCAGTGTAGTGGCTGCCCGACAGCGTCCCTGTGGTGTTTCTTGACTTCTGGTGTGCCACGGGGGTACTCCTGGATGCTCTCGAGCTCCGCCACAGCAAAATACTAGAACAAAACCACCAAACAATAAAAAGGGTGCTCCAACAAACAATCACACATAAAAAGAACGGTATGTCATGTACAATTAAATATTTGAAAGGTTGAAAAGTTTGCACTAACATTCTTTTGACATGGGCAAAGAAAGAGAAAAAAAATAAGTACAAATTGGCATAAGAACTAAATTTTATAGAGAATTGCCATCCAAAATTTAACTCACAATGCTTCACAATCCAAATAAAACAGTAAAACAGACTCAGAATACATTAACATGACAGAAAAACATAACCTTATTTGGGATCCCAATATTAAATCTTAATAACCAGCTGGTATCACTAACAAAAGAAAATAAGTGCACTTACAAGACAATCACACATGACAATGAAATGAACTCATTCACACTGACCATGGTCCAAATTACACACAACACTCACTTAGCTAGCTACTCAAACTACTGTATGCATTACTACAAACCTCAAAATACATCCACAATACATCTCCAAACTACGCCACGTGACATGCTTTCAACTACTATTGTCATACTCTTGTCACTAATACAGTTTCTCGTCCACAGTACTATCTTCCTCATCTCATTATTATCATCAACTCAATCATAATCATCATCATCATCAGCATCATTACTGCAGTCATTAACATCTTTATCTCAACTTTCAATTTTCTCTTCAAAACAAAACATCTTCACTGACGTGTCTCATTT
Organism: Deroplatys truncata; assembly: GCA_030765065.1. NCBI lineage: Eukaryota > Metazoa > Arthropoda > Insecta > Mantodea > Mantidae > Deroplatys > Deroplatys truncata. The sequence goes on along the minus strand of CM060990.1, from coordinate 497,844,364 downwards.
ACCATGCTGCAAATTCAAAACATCTAACATAGGCATAACCTTCAAGAAATCACATTAAAATTTCAGGAATGGCACAAATAACATGACATTATACTGTTGCATCCACATCCTCCAAATGAAAATTAAGCTGGAAAACAGTTGGTATTAAAATTTGCTATCTAAGATGGTAATAAACTTGTTGCATAAACAGAAAAAAAAATTATTCACATTACAATCTTTTCCATCCATTTAATCTCTCGTGTGAATTCATCACACACGCTATACTGGGCACGTTACAGCAACACCAATAAGCCAAAATCTCTGAAATCATCACATCACATCAACTTTCCAGGTACATGTAGCCCTCCTGAAAAATCAACACATTCATACAACAACTGTCGGGGTTACACTGTGGCACTTCCACCGAAGCTGACATCCTCTCATCTCTTCTCATCTCTCCTCATCTCATCTCTCACATTAGCACCGTCGGGGTTACTCTTACGCACATCCACCGAGGCAAATCTCAACTAATATTTCTCACATAACCTCACACTACGCCATCGGGGTTATTCTTTGGCACTCCCACCGAGGCAAATCTCACATATATCACATAACCTCAAATACACACACTATTCATGCAACAATTTTCTGCAAATAAAAATCACAGCATCATTATGAAACCCAAAATCAAATCGAGTCAAATCAAATCACATCATATCAAATCAAATCGAATGCAACAAAACATCACATCATTACTCAAAACAATATTGTCACAGAACATTCCTGAAAATGAAAGCTCAATTAAGCACATAGTACACATGAAACACATTCCTGCAGCATAACACAACAAAACAAACCAAATAATTTGCAATTCCCAAAACATAATTCAAAATTTAAGTTACACCCACAATAATAATACACTTTTAATTTAGCAGAGACATTAATATCACACATTCCTAAAAGCAAAGCTTAATTAAGCATCACAACCTCAGACTTCACAGTTTATAAGGACCCACAGGATCATAGTAAGGGTAAAGGCGTGACACATGAACACTCTGATGTTTGGTACGGGGAGCATGAGGTCGACCAACAAGGTAGGTAACGGGAGTGATCTGTCGGATAATTTCAAAAGGGCCAAAATATCTATGTAGCAACTTTGTACATTTACCTTTCTTCCTAATGGGAGTGAAAAATTTAACTAATTGACCTACATTATAAACCACATCCCTGTGTTTAGCATCAAATGCTTCTTTTTGCTTCACCTGCTGCTTTGTAATGTTAGCAACAGCAACCTCCCGTGCCTTCTGAATCTCTTGCAACGTCTGTCTCACAAAAAGGTCATTAGACATAGCTTGTAGCTGAACCTGGTTAGGTAAAGAAGGTTCTCGACCATATATCAAGAAAAAGGGTGAAAATTTAGTAGACTCTTGGACACTTGAGTTATACGAAAAGATGACATAGGGCAAAATTGAGTCCCAATTCTTCTGATTATTGTCCACAAAATGGCTGAGCATATTTAAGAGGGTTTGGTTAAATCTTTCAGTAAGTCCGTTGCAAGCTGGATGATAAGCACTGGTGAAATTGGAGGACACTGATAAAGATCTCAACAATTCTTGTGTCACCTCACTTAAGAAAACTGAGCCACGATCAGATAACAAGGCAGCAGGGGCTCCATGCTTACAGATGATGTTATGCAAAATAAATTTAGCAACTTGAGGGATTGTTGCTGAAGAAAGCGACGCAGACTCGACCCAGCGAGAAGCATACTCGGTCACAACGACAACATACTTGTGTCCAGAATTTGAGCGTGGGAGAGGCCCAAGCAAATCAATACCCCACCGCTCGCCTACAGATGTAACCGGAATTGGTTGTAATAAGCCTGCTGGTTTCTGATTCTTCGGTCCTTTTCTTGTTTGACAGCTGGGACAGGTTCGTACAAAATGTTCAATATCTTTCTTCATCCCAATCCAGTAATACCTGGAGTGAATTTTGGCAAATGTTTTTGAGAATCCTAAGTGGCCTGAAAGAGGATCATCGTGACATGAAGAAAGAATTTCATGTTTTAGAGCTTCTGGAATAACCAGCAGATGGAGAGGGCCAGTGGAGCCAGCATTTTTACGATAAAGAACACCTGGTTTGAGTGTGTAGTTGGAAACTTGTCTCTGAAGCTTAGCAGGGGCCGACGGAGGATCATGGAGAGCATTAATAAGCTCAAGTAACCCAGTATCTTTCTTCTGGTGGTCAGCAACTTCAACTGATGACAGCAAACATGTGGGAAGTTCTTCAAGCTGTTCAAGATCACTTTCTGTAGGTTGTAACACAGGAAATCTCGATAGAGTATCAGCATCATGATGTTTCTTGCCAGATTTATAAGAAATGGTGTAATCAAACTCTTGCAATTTCAAACTCCATCGTGCCAAACGCCCAGTCAAATCTTTCAAATTATTTAAATAACAAAGGGAGTGATGATCAGATACAATATGAACCTTGTAGCCATAAACAAAACTGCGGAAGTGGGTAAGTCCAAACAGGATGGCCAACAATTCCAACTCAGGAACACTGTAATTACGTTCACATTTAGATAGTGTCCTCGAAGCATAGCCCACTGGTTTCAACACATTATCAATCTTCTGATACAACACTGAGGCAACCCCTAGTCCACTGGCATCAGAGTGTAGTTCGGTATAAGCACCAGGAGTATAGTGAGCTAAGACGGGCCGAAACTAATAAGTCTTTCAAATTTTGAAATGCAGTTTGCTGATCAGATCCCCAAATAAAACTTTGATTCTTCCTAGTCAACTGAATTAGTGGTTGAGCAATATTAGCATAGTCCTTGATGAATTTCCTGTAAAAATTAAACAATCCCAAAACTTTTCTCACATCTCGAACATTTTTAGGATGAGGCAAATTTTGAATGGAAACAACTTTGTCAGAATCAGGTGAAATGCCATCTTTAGAAACTTCAAAGCCTAAGAGTTTGATCTTTTGCATGGCGAAGAAACATTTTTCTGGTTTGAGTTTAAACTTGTGGTGATCCAGACGTTGAAAAACAGCCTCAAGATTTTGTAACAACTCCTCAAAGGTTTTAGCAAAGACAACAATGTCATCCAGATATGCAATAGCCTTTTTAAAATTCAAATCGCCTAACAACTTGTCTGCGATGTAACTGAAAAACCTAGGGGCATTTGCCAACCCAAAACTCAAGCGTGTAAATTGATATTGACCCTGAAAAGTAACAAAAGAGGTGTACTTCTGGCTATCCTCTGCAATAGGTACCTGAAAGTATGCTGACAGTAAATCTAATGAGACAAACCATTTAGCCTCCCCCAAATAACTTAACAAATCATCTATCAATGGTAAAGGGAAAGAGGTGGTCTCTGTAACAGCATTCAATTTTCTATAGTCGACACAAAATCTCATGGAGCCATCTTTCTTTTTGACAAGTACTACAGGAGAAGCCCAGGAGGACTGTGATTCCTTGATAATACCAGCATCTTGCATCTCTTTAACTTGCTCAGCAATAATTTCCTTTTGTTTATGGGGAACTCTATATGGTCTTTGCTTAATTGGCTTAGGGTCATTTACTTTGATATCAAATTCTGCAACATCCGTAGTACCAAGTTCTTGTAATGTTGTGGCAAAAAGATCACTATATTTCAATAACAAAGCATGTAAGTCAGCCTTTTGGCTTTCCAGGAGTTTACCATTAACATTAAAATTACAATTTGGAGCTGGCAGAGGAGTAACATCAGATGATAAAACAGAATTACTCTGAACGAGTGCAACATCATAAGCTTTGGCTAAGACTGTATTTGCAAACAATGTTTGTGGAACTGAAGTATTATTATGCACTGGAATAGTAAGTTCAGAGGCAGAATGACACAATAACGGTGGAATGGAAAGATTCTTCTTTTGCATTATGTTAAGAGCAGGTTCAAACATAACCTCATTGCTAATGGCTGACAAAGGCTTAACTGATATATAGCATGTAGACAGGGGTGGAATTTTAACATCATTCATAACTGCCATTTTAACACCAGAATCTGCACAATCATTATCTTGAAGAGGGTTTACTGCCATATCAACAAAAGGTCCTTGTGTTAGGGTTATTGGTATACTGAACGCATCATTCTTAGAAGATTTCAGGGTTATCAGATTATGTGCATAGTCAATTATAACATCATGGGTCTGCAAAAAGTCATTGCCTAAAATTAAATCATGGGACAAATCTTTCACAACTAGCACATCCTCCTGAAAAAGAACATCATTAATATGGAAATCTAACACAGTGTGGTAAGGCGCATCAAGTAACTTGTTTCCTGCAGTGCGGAGCATCATCTCTATAGGTTTTAATGTAGAATGGTCAAGAACATGTACAGCATTCACAATACTCACTGCGCTTCCTGTATCGAGCAAGATGGAGAGCTCTGTCTGGGCAATACGACCAGTAACTTGCAAGATCTGACCTGATAATGCAGACACATCCCGTTGAGGTGCAGCCATGTTGGTGGGCGGTGGTGGTGCTGCTACGTCTCGTCGTATGAGGCTCGGCGCGAGTCGTTTTTTGACTGCGGGAGGCGGCTCCGGCAAAAGCGAGCCAGGTGGCCCTGCCTGTTGCATCTATAGCAGGTGACGGGTGGATCCCTCCGGTTGAAGTCAGATGACCGTGGAAGCTGTGAATGCTGTGAAGTTCTCTCCGGAGATGGTAACTGAAACTGGTTAACTCTGTTACATAACTGTTCCACACGATCAATCAGCTGATGCATAGGATCGATAGGTACGCCCACAAGAGAAGAAGCCTGAGAAGGCTGAGGAGAGGCTGGTAAAGTAACAGCAGGAACAGATGCATTATTGAATAGAACAGAGGGTGGCGTAACCACTGCAGCCTGAGATTGAGCAGACACTAGATGTTCACGGTTCTGCATGTAAAACTGTGCTTTGTCCACTCGTCGAATGATTTGTATTACCTCATCAACAGTTTGAGGATTTAATGGCAATAAAGATTGTACATACAGAGGTCTAAGACCTTTAAGCAAGTGTTTAATTTGTTCCAACTGCAACATAGCTGGGTTGACTTGGTCACATAAAGATAGCACGTCATAGATGTAACTAATAACAGGTTCATCATCCAACTGTACCCGCTGTCTGAGTTTCATTTCCAGAATATCACTCTGGTTTGTTATGAAATGCATTTAGAAATTGTGTAGACAAGAAAACCCAATCATGGTGAGGGTGCCGATGGCGAAAAGTTTGAAACCATGATGCAGCAGTATCTCGTAAATAGCATGGAAAGCATTTCAATTTCATTTCTTCTGACCAGACATTAGCAGCAGCGACCATTTCAAAGTTCTGCAGAAATTCATGCGCCGACAACCTGCTGGAATTCTCAAAGTAAGAGGGGTCAATGACCAGGCGACAGACAGCTGACTGCGTTGCACTGGCCACGACAGGCAGATTAGACATCGCTAGTAACCGAGTAACAACAGGCGTACTAACACTGGACATAGATTCTACTTCACTGTGCTCGCTAACTGGAGCAATTGCTATATCAGATTTCTGGCCAGTACGTCGCTTAGGCATGATTGCAGCACAAAAGATAACCAGTAAATAAACAGTATGACAAAGCGATACAGATTACACCAAACTAAACACTTATAGCGTCACATGAATGTAAGTAGCAAGATCAGAACATAGCCAAATAAAACAGTTCCAGAAAGAATACAATTAAGCGCCCGCGGCGAAATATCAGAAAATTATACCAACATACGAACTACACAAGCCACTTGGACACAATACCAAGATTTTTAATCAGAATGAACACATGGAAGAAAACAAAATGATAGCTTCAGTGAGAAACCTCGAACTGAAAGTTAAAAAACCACGTCACACCTACTGTGACCACCGCTAACATTATCTCAAAAGGAGCAGAATACAGACTTGCAATTTAGACGTAGCACAAAAAAAAAATTCCTTCTCTTTTTTTTCTTAAAACAAATGTATCTGACCTGATATACACACGCAAATAAACGCGCCAAAACACGTGCTGAGGAAGACTGGTTTCACAAGCTAAAATTATTGCTGAAATGCATGACCACGCGGGAATTACATAACACACGTGCGTACATAAAAGTTACACGAAAAATGTCCCACAAAAGTATAGTAAACAGCTAGAAATCACAATCACTGGAATATAAAGTTATAAGTTTCCAGAACCACTGCTAATAAGCACAGAAAACAAGATTTTCACCTAGATGGCCAACACGTGACGAGCACATTTTCAAAGATACAAATATCTCGCTCGTTATCTCACTCGTTTCACAACTCAACTTCCACAAAAATATATTTGAAAATAACCAGCACGAACCACTTAGCACAGCAATACAATTTAAAGGAAATGAAGCCAAAATAGGAGGAAAATGGAGTCAGAAGTTTTAGCGTCACGCCGGCAGACAATGGGAAAAATGCAAAAATGAACTCAAAATTAAAATTTAGAAACCAGACTTTCAGATATTATAGTGACAAAATTTAGAATAAGAGAATCACAAATTAAAGCATAAAAATCCTTACCCTTAAGCCAGAAACAAATTTAGATTTTTCGCGACCACGTGGAGGACCACAAACCGTTACATTTCAGAGGGAAAAAAAAATTTACACTTGAAAATCTCACAACAAACCAAACTCTGCCTGGTGCCTCACACCAATTGTCGTATGCCTCTCTTTATATTATTTTTCAACTACAGAGGGGAGCTACTCGCTTGCGAGAGGGATCGTTAAATCAAACAAAGAACTTCAAATTACGAGCTAACGACGAGGGACGCAGCTAAAGTTAAATTCCAAAATAATTGCTACACCAACACAATGCCTGGCTTAAGGGAGAGGAAAGATTCTATTCTACCATAATTAAGACTTCCAAACGTGGATGGAACACCGTTTATTAAATGAAATTAAATACTCACATACCTTTGCCCATTGCCTGCCGACGAGGACATCGTGCTTTAGCAGTTTCCCGTCTGTCTCACTCGAAGCTTACTTACTGACTGTTACAAAAAGCCACGCCAACTCGGGCGTCAGTAACGCTATCCCCACCTTGACACTGTTTCCCCTGACTCACCCCTACTCACAGACAAACTGCCGTCCTTCGGTGCCCAGAGAGCGTCTTATCAATATTATCTGTGCACATGCCACATCATGGGCTTTAGTACTTCATTACTTCCAAGTAATATTGATTTCTCTGTGTACCAGGTACATTTTTGTTAAGTAAGACAGATTTCAAATGCTTGCATATGTGATGTAGAGATAACTTGACCTTAGTAAACGATAAGTATGTTTATTCGCAACTACCTGCTTAGCCAACATTTAGTTCTTTCTTCATCATGCAAACACATTTTGATTATGGAGTAACTTTGCATTTGTCACTGCAGAAGTTCTGACAGCCCTTTTTCCTCTACACAGTTATCATACATGACAATGACAGTGATAATGTTAAAACTGTATGTCTTACTGTGAAAGCTCCATTGAAAATTAAGAGAACATAAATCTGGGGGTAAAAATATGGTCCGAACATTTACAATGATTAATTTAGGATTGTTTACTGAAAGTAGGGAAGTGGTTTTAGAAATCACTTTTTATTCAATAAACTTGCTGTTATTGTTGAGCTTCTTTCCAGAACAGTTTCTTTAAAATGCATGGAATAGTGAGCTACAGACTAATAACGTACTATATTATCTGAATTTTTATAGCCGTGCTATGGTGCAACAATTTTGAAGCAGTATGCTTTACCTGCTTTTGATGTCATTATCTTGTAGTTTGTTCTGTTGTCTCGTGTGATGGTACGACAATTGTGAAGCAGTATTCTTCACCTGCTTCTGATGCTGTTATCTCGTAGCTCGTTCTGCTGTCTCATGTGATGGTACGACAATTTTGAAGCAGTATACTTTACCTGCTTCTGATGCTGTTTTCATTATCTTGTAGCTCGTTCTGTTGTCTCGTGTGCCAACTGCTCCAGTGTTAGAGCTATGAGTACTTTCTCAGAATTCGTAATGTAATGTGAAGAATAACACCAATTTAAATTGACTGAGAAATTTATGTGAACGAATATTGCTATTGAAGCGAGTTGCCGACTGTTTGAAAATAAAGAATGAAACTGATTATGAATCATAGCACTCGAAACTACAATACTTATTAAACCTGTTAACTTCTGCAGTATCAACTTTATGGTTTCAAATAACTCTTTCCGCAATAAGGAAACTAGAAGTGTAACTTGCCATGAGTCTTTAAAATGCTTTCTGGCAAAACCCTCACGATGGCCACTAAATCTTATTCACACTAGCACATTACTGAGCGCTTAAAATAACACACAAATAATCACCAGATTAAGTGACTAATTCTCAAGAGAGAGTGTCACAAATGTGTGTCTGATTAGAATTGTACGCCCTTATGTTAACTCAAGCTCCACCTACATATTACTACTCCTACCAACCTTACTTTGGCATGGAGCAATCTCAAAACTCCAAAATATGTCTCTCTGATTATTATTATAATGCTGTACCTTCCCTTGTTGCTATGCTATGGCTCACCTGAATCTAGGAAGCACTGATTCTAATTTTGTTAAGTTCGCTGCATTTCTCTTTCACTGCTTTCTGCTTGACTAAATTTTTACAGTTTTGAACTTATTATCTATCCCAGGTTCCCACTTATGCTTTCTTTCTTTCCTTTTGGACCTACATTTTTCTGCCTTTGTCTTAACTCTTTTGAAAGCAATTCTAGTCCTATCTTACTCACTTAATATAACTTTATTTGCATCTAAATTCTTAAGTATTTCTCACTGTGTTTCTGATCTAGGAACTGGACCTCTGTATCTATTCCTAATGACATAATGGTTTCTATATCTAGGCGACTGTGCTCCTTGCCTGAAGAAATGTGAACTTACTTTCTCTTTTCTGTCCTGAGTTCTGTTATTTTCTTTGACTTCACTTCTAACATTGCTTATTTCCCATTTAATTTCCTTGAATGTCCCAGAAGAAGGGATAATGCGAGAAAGTATGAAGGGTGGCACAGTGGGGTCCCTATTGTTTCATACAGTGTGTCCCCGGATGCTCCTATGTCCACCCCCTCCTTCCAGAAGAAGTATGCACGGAAGGTTACATGCCAGGAAAGAAACCTCTCCTTAAAGCATGTGCCACATACCATCATCCATTGTGCTAGACCTTGCAACCCCTGAAATGAAATGAAATGAAATGAAATGAAATGAAATGAGAGGAAATGGAGGACAGGAACCTCCAGAATTTGAGCCTCAGATACTGCCGCTTGAACCATTGCACTTGGTGAGGAAGATTATAAATGGGTAAAATAGCTTGTATTTGTGGCATCAATTATATTGGTAATTTTAGCTATTCCTCATAGTGATGCAGAGTGTGAATGCGTTTCCAGTCTTTCTTCTTCTTCTTCTTCTTCTTCTTCTTCTTCTTCTTCTTCTTCTTCTTCTTCTTCTTCTTCTTTTGCTTGCTTGCTTGCTTGCTTTTTTATTTTGGGTGTGTGCCATTTATATCTCACCTTTAACTGCAATAGTTATATCGGCAGCCTTTCACTTTTGGAACATATTGCCTTATCAGCAATTGTGTTAATTTGTTGTGTTGGATTTTTAGATTAGTTTGGGTTTTTTACATTAGATTGCTCACACATTCACACTCTCATTCATACTTCCAGACTCTGGGGAGGATAGAAAATAATCTTGGCTAGAGGAAAATTAAAATTCTCACTCCCCAGCTGGGAATCGAACCCTGGACCCCTTACACAGCAGGCAGTTGCTCTACTGACTGTTTGCAGGTAGTGAGAAAGAATAGTACTGACTTTACATCATTGATGTATAATAAGACATTGGGATCAATTTCGTAGTTGAAATTTGAGATAGATTTTTGGCTTTCGTAAATATTATTACGTATATTTGAAAAAGTGTGCTGTTATGTAATTATTTAGCTCCACGTTGAGGGACGCCAATTTGCGGAAATTATGATGATGGTGGTTGTTTGGAGGAGTTTGCCCCACAATTGTAATTTGAAGAAGTATGTTTGTTGCCAACTTTAAAAAAAAATTATTTAGCTGTATGCTGGATATGAGGTGTGAGAATCCCCATGTATATGCGTCACTTTGAAGAAGTATTTAACCCGTTTTTAAGATACACTTTGATGTTTGATGCTTGGGACACCAAACTTTATAGTGAAGATGATGCTTGTTTTACGTAATATTATTAAAGTTATTTGCCTTAGCTGCTTCAGTCGCACTATAGAAACACAAGTTCTTTTTAGGTTGTGATAAGACAAAAATTAAAAGACGTCACAGAATTTACTTTTTAATTTCACTTCTTTTTATTTCTCTTTATACTTGCACATTTTATAAACACAACACTTTATAAAAGAAAAACTGTGAGCACTTTATACATTCTAGTGGAGAACACAATTTTTACCATCCGTACTCTACAACATCTTACCCGTGACTGACTAAATTCAACTGTAAAAGTCTTCTAGCTTCGGTAATGCCAGTCTCTTATTGGCTAATTCTAGTCCAATAGAATTTAAGTATTCAAAACTAAAACTTTTCTTTGCTGTTGGTTGACTAATTCCAAACTGTAAGCAAAATTATGTTATTACCGATCTTTTCATAACCAGTATTTTTTGAAACTCCAGACACATTGTCACAAAAATTACATTATTACCTCATTATTAACAACCTAAAACATATTATTCTCACAGTTTTAGCACTATTAGAGTATATAAACATTTACATGACATTAATAAATACATTTACAATAAAAATAAGTATTTACAATAACTTTACATACAATATAAATAATAATCATATACATACTGTTTTCAAGGTGGGCTGTTATTGAATTTAATTATAATAAAACACAGTATCATTTAGGCATTAAAATACTGCCTCAAATGCAGCAGCACTACTGTATGCTATAAACAACATTTCAGTAAAGACTTTTTGAAATGAGATAACAAGGCTACAGCAGAAAGCTTAAAAGGTTCTGCATCTACTGCTGTAGCCTTAAATGCAACTCTTTGTGCTGCGATGTAAGATGATATCGGCAAACATCATCTCCGGATTAATAGTTTAGTTTTGTGAATACTGCTGTCTCAATGAACCCGATGTCCACAATCTGCAGCATTTATGTGTACTACAGTTGCCTTCTGTGCATAAGTTGTCCTCCGTGGTGTAGTGGTTATCATGCCAGCCTCTAGTTCCCAAGATTGTGATTTCAAACCCAGCGGAGGGCGATGAATTTTTTTCGGGTGTAAAAATCCTTAGTGTGGCTTCCTTTGGAAGGGAAGTAAAGCCGGTGGTCCCGTGTCATAGATTTATGGCACGTAAAAGAACCTCAAGTGTGATAAAGAGACCTCTGATCAAAATTACTGGTCTTTCATGCCCAATATAGAATGGGACACTAAGGACCATAGTAGTTAAAAGAGCATCCATAAATAAAACTCAATTTTTAATTTTTCTGTACATAATGTTAGTGAATATGTTTTATTATTTCAATGTTGTGGCTTATATTGCATGTAATTTACTGCAGTGAACATTTTATACATTCTAAGTTTATGTAATTGCAAAATTAGTACCCTTTGCTGGATGAGGGAAAATGTTGCAGGTTTCAGTTTCAAAATGTTGGTAAGTATGCAATGGTTTTTCCTGTTATAGATGGGTAAATAACAGAAAAAAGGTAAGAAACCGATAAATAGGCCATTTGAAATATGGATGAGATCACTGCTTGAAGACATTTAAGGTGTTTCCTGTAAGAACAGCAAGTTCTCATTCAATTCTACATGTGTGCATTTGCTCACATAGAAAGTCTAATGAGTACTAGAGTTGGACAAACTATTGTTTCCACTTCTTTTGAAATGCCAAACTGTGTGACATTGAAGACTAGCAGTTTTGTGAGTGAATTATTTCTCATTTCCAGTTGCAAAGCAAGGCTGAAGCAAGAGGTAAGGCATGCTAAGGTTTCTCAGAGTAAACAGGAAAGCAGCTAGCAGCATAAGTGTTGGAAAGTTTGCAAAATTGTAATTTCATAACACATTTGGATTTAGTAATGTTTTTTCTCATTTCTTACAGCATATTTTGTACTTTTTGTTTAAAATTTATTTATATGCTGCCTCTTCAGCTCAAGATAAATAAATTTGCAGTAATTTTATTGTGAGAAATATCTAGTTTTCTTCTTTATCAGCTAAAGCCTATTCCAACTTTAATTCATTTCTTCTCTCATAAAGTTGCATACTGAAATGTTCTTTATGAAATAGAAATTTCTGACATTCTTTTTATGTGCAATTTCCAAACTATTGTTGCTGAGATCAGAAAAATGAAGAAAAGACTGGAATCCTAAATATAATTTTTGGAGTAGTGGAAGAACAAGGAAAAAGAACATGATAGCAAGTAGAAGAAATTATAGAAAGGAAATTAGAGTTGAAGATACAAGGTTTGAAATCAATCCATTTCGATTAGGCAGAAGAAATTTGAACAACAGACTGATATTGGTAAAACTTAGCACCATGAAGTTTAAAATGTAAGTGCTGTCAAATGTTAGACTTAAGGGTACCAGAATGTTTATAGAGCAGGACTGTGGGAAAAAGGAAAGAAAACAGATTTTGTTAAAGGAAATGAGGAAGACCAAAGAAGAAGGAAAAAAAAGCACATGTTAGAGGACTAACGCTTTGGATCGACGGAGGAAAATGTGTCACGACTCAGCAAAGTGAGGACATTGACAGGCAAAAAATTTTACGTCAGCATTCAGCAGAACGAGAATCAGGCAGGGCGGCAGAAGAGGAGAAACGTCAAAAGGAGGAGGAGGAGGGGCAATGGCATGTGACGTCACCAAGGAAGGACGTCATTCCTAGCAATGAGGTAAAGGATGATGCAAAGAAGTTGACGGTAATAGCATCAGCAGGACTAAGAATTCATGACGAGGCAACTGAATTAAGTATCATGTCATCATCAATTGGAAGTATATTACAACTAGAAGATCAGCTGAGAGAAGGCAAAGATTCACAGAGGACAAGACAAAGAGGAAGAACAGACCAACTAAGATATGATAGATCAGGGCTGTATAGGGAACAGTGTTCTCGGTGGGTGTCTGGAATGTGGAGGGGCTGCAGAACAAAATTGGTAACAGTGAAATATTTCAAGTGTTAAAAGTGGTTGATGTGTTGGCAATAATGGAAACTTGGATAAATAAGGAGGCAAAAGTGGCTATTAGTGATTATGATTTCTATGGCAAAGGAGGAGTGAGGGAGAAAGAGAAAGGGTGGATGTCGGGGGGGGGGGGAGTAGGTATACTTGTGAAGAAGAATAAGAAAATAAAAGTGAAAGCACTAAATGGAATAGGAAGGGGAATGGTATTGTGGTGCATAATGGAAGTAGGAGAGGTAAACAAAAGAAAGGTGTGCTTAGGAATGGTGTACAACCCACTGAGTGTTTTAAAATTCTTGATCAAAATGTGTTCAAGAAAGTGCAACAGGACGTAGAAGAAATACAGGGTATGTAGAAATAGATATAATAGTTGTAGGAGATTTTAATGCAAGGATAGGAGAAGAGCAAATCAGAATATGTGAAGTACAAAACAATATAAAGAATACAGCAGATACAGAAACTAGGAAGAGTAGAGATAAAATATGCAATTGCGAGGGAATGAAGTTGATTGACTTTTGTGAAATTAATATTATTGTATGTAAGGGATTAAAAAGAAGGGGAGTTCACATTTACAAATAAGAATGGACAGAGTGTGATAAATTATATTAGATACTATACACAACAGAGTTAGATGCATACTGTGCAGATTTTGAAGTCATGAACAATGTTTTTACTAGTTGTCACTTCCCATTAAAAGTAAACTTTAACATTAAAAGTTAGATGAAAAGAATAGAATCAGATAAAAGCAGGAATTCAGAGCATATAGATGGAGGGATAAAGATAGGGAAATATTTTGCAAAGCGCTAGAGAAGGGGTGGAAATAACAGGGTTAGCATATCTGGAAAGGCTGATACTAAAGAGTAAGATAGAGGGAGCTATGTTGAGAGTGAGGCTGGTAATAAAAAAGGCAGGCTGGAAAATAAAGGAGAATAGTACTTTCAAAAAATGGATAAGGATGGTAGGATCATGAATGTTATGAGACAAAGAAAAAATGGAAAGAGAACTAAATAAATGGGGGCAGACAGGAGAACAAGAAGATAAAGAAAAGTTTTTAATACAAAGATGGCAGTATAAATGTCTAATGGAGGCGAAAATGAAAGAATGGGGGGATAAATTAAGTCATAAAATGAATGAAGCAGCAAAAAGCAGGATACGAAGGCAATATAGAAGATGGTGATTCAGATATATAAGTACAAAAGTACGGAGAACAACATACAGGTGGAAATACGGTGCAATTGCTTTAAAGGTTTATATGGGTGCAAATATTAGTCAAAAGTTCAAGAGTTTAAAAGTACAAATACAGCATATTGACGATTTAGATAAAGAAATTAAGATAAATTAAGCAAAAACACAAATGTTAAAGTTAAAAAATAAGGCCTGTGGAATCAACGGGTTAACAGGTGAATTCTGGAAAGCATGGTGCGAAAATGATAGGCTGAGGTTAATAGTGAAACTGTTTAACTCATTACGTGAAAGGGATAGAGTCCCAGAGAACTGGAAAAAGGGAATCGTAGTACCAATATATAAAGGCAAAGCAGATGCAGAGGATCCTACAAATAAAAGAGGTATTACCCTCCTAGTAGTGATAGGTAAAGTGTATACAGGGATACTAGCTGACAGAATGCAGAGATGGGCGGAGAAAGAGGGGAAGCTATCAGAATTCCAAGCAGGATTTAGAAAAGGAAGGGGAACAGATAACACATCATAAAGACAGTGGTGGATAAATACTTAAGCATAAAAAAAAGAGTAGGGTATACATGCTTTTTTTTTATTATTATTATTATTTATTTAGAAAAAGCATTCAGCACTATCAACAAGGATGCACTATGGTTATAAACTAATTAAGAAAGGGGTGAGTGAATCATTTATAAAGAATACAAAGCAACTATTGTGCAAATAATGAGTACTGTGTGAAAATAGCCAGGACAAGAATTACTGAAGAGAACACAAATAATTCAGGGCTTACACTAGGGTGCAAACTTAGACCAGTGCTATTTAACCTATTTATAGATGATATTATAGAAGAGAGAAAAAAAGTGTAATAAGCATTCACCAGTTATTAATAATAAGGAAACACCAGGATGATTATAAAATTGATAATTAAAATGAAGCGTTTAAAAAGTGGGGCATGTTAATGAAATATTAAACACTAGTTGACATTTAAAAACACTAATTGCTCCACTTACTTAAAACTGAATCGGACACATTTCAAAGAGGTGTGCTCTCCATCAGCGGGTTGGCCAACTGAAGTCCATGTCAAGTAACTGTCTCCCCCTTCCCTCGTTGCCTGGTTTACCATTCTTCGCATTGGTCAATTACAAACCATTGTCTGTTGCCAGTATCTTGAAGTTATGACACTCTTTATGTTCTTAATGATATAAATATTTTCCCACACTGTTAATCCCCAATGGTTCTTGGCTGGTTTTAAAAGTTTGATTTATTGGCTAATATTATGATTACATGACCAAAAGTCGTGGGCTATGGTTGATTTTGATTTATCTGTCTGTATATATTTTATATTTCTGAGATGTTCCTTCAATCTGGTTTCTAAGTTTCTCTTTGTCTTTCCAATATATATATATATGGTTAGATTAGAATATATATATTGGAAGGACAAAGAGAAACTTAGAAACCAGATTGAAGGAACATCTCAGAAATATAAAATACAATCAGGCAGATAAATCAGCCATAGCTTATTACTTTTGGTCATGCAATCATAAATATTAGCCAAGAAATCAAACCTTTTAAACCAGCTAAGAACCATTGAGAATTAACTGTGGGAAATGTTTATATCATTAAGAACATAAATCAAGTTATGAACTTAGAAATACCAGCAATAGACGATGTCTTGTGATTGACCAATGGGAAGAGTGGTAGACCAGGCAACAAGGGAAGGGGAGACAATTACCTGACATGGGCTTCAGTCAGTTGACTCACTGAGGATGGAGAGCACACCTCTTTGAAGCTCTTCAATTTTAAGTGGAGCAATTAGCGTTTTTCAAATGTTGACTAATGTTTTTTAACATTTTATTTTACCAGGATTATTGTTTGCAAATGATCTAGTGACAGGTTCCATTACAGTTGTGAGGCTAAGTAAAGCTATTAAAGCAATGGCAAATACTGTAAAGATTGGGGCTGAGAATAAACAAAACGAAATTGAAAATCAAAATCTTGAAATGCAAATTAGGTGGCTAGAAAGGATATATAGCATGGTGGTGGAAGCAAGGATGTTATACCCAGCAGAGATTGGAGGCTGGTAAAAGGATGTGGAAAATGTAGACGCTATACATAGGAATTTTTGCAAAATATCCATGGGATTACCAAGAGGTTTACCGAATGGAGTAGCACAAGCAGAACTAGGGAGGGTGTGAACAAAAGGCAAAATGATAGAAAGGGCAATCAAATACTGGTTCAGAATAAAGCTACTAGAGGAAAATGAATGCTTGGTTATACAGGAGAAAATGGGGAAAAGAAACTTAGATGCACAAGATACAGACAACATTGGAAGGCACAGGAATGGGGGAAAGGCAGAAAGAAACAACGAAAGTAAGGGTTTCTGGAGGATATTGAAAAGCAAGAAATTATAAGTAGTTTCAAGAAAAAAAGGTTATTAATAGATTACAGATATTTTAAAATGGAATGGGGAAAAGAAAATTACATCGAAGTATGCAACAAAGAGAGCCAGAATGGGGTATGCATGGGCAAGGACAGGTATATTGAATTTAAGTGGCCCAGGAAGAAGAAAAGGAGATGTACTAAATGTAATGGAATACATGACAACTGGCATGTTCTAGAATGCGATGATACGGATAAAGGAAGAGAGAATTTAATACTAGAGAAATGGAAAAATTTACCAATAGAGCTAAAAGTTAGGAAGATTTTTAATACAAGATCAAATGAATATATGGAGAAAGCGGGAAAACATTTAGGAAAAACTAAGGTTAAAAGAAATGTGAAGCAAATTGGAGAAAATACGGAAAAGGGGTAACAAGGCAAAAAAGTAAATAGTAGATACATTATACTTCCCCATTATATGTACAACAGAATGTTAAATATAAGGTGAAGATAAATAATAAGCAACTCAATTTTATACATTGTATAAGTTGTATATAAAGTTTAAAGCAGACAATAAATCATTCATTCAACTATTCTTGCTTAATTACTTCCTATTGCTAATTTTGTGATGTTTGATTCTGTCCAGATAACACTACTTCTGAGTTTATTAATTTCTTGTACAGTGCTGCAAAAAAAGATTGAGTGCTGTAAAACTTCAAAGTATTGCTACAGCCTCATTAAAATACATGAAGTTAACAGAGCTTGGTTCACCCATGCAGTGTTACACTACAAATCAGACTTAGTGTATATATAATAATTAGGGCCCGGATTTGTAGTTGGAATAAACCTTCATTTAGGTTTCTTATATGCTTAAAATAGGTTTTTTTTTAGGTTTTTCTTGATTAAAATATGTTTTTTTATTTATTTTTTTTATTATTTTTTTAATTTTTTTTTTATGTTTTGCTTCGTGGGTCAATACAGGTATCAATAATTTTGATTTTCTGGTACTTAGTTGTAAGATTTGTGTTTTGGCATTGCAGTAGATACTACATACATTCTGAAATTTTCTGGCGTATACATTTCCTATTATCACGTAACACATTCTTGTATGAAGAAAAGGTTCTTTCAATGGAACATGACGTCATTGGAGCGTAGAACATAGAGCCAGTGCAGCAGGTTCTAGAGGTAGTTCTCCTGTGTACTTTTCTCGCTGCAATACTGAATTAATGATTTTCGTATCTTCAAAAGCAGAATTTCGTTGAGGAATCTTCTGCAATTTCGAAGAACATGCAATTCCCACTGGTCCATGTATTTCTTTACTGGAAACATTGCCAATGATGTCTAGAGCATCTTTCAGTGGCAAAGTTGTAGCTTCTGGTATAAAACAAAAATGTGTCTTGATGTATAGAAGGTAAGCGGCAAGAGTGAGGCCTTCGGGTGATTTCTTAGCCTTGGCAATGGAGGAAGCTTCTGTTTCATCCAATTCATTGACATTTTTAACGTCTTTTAAATGCTCAGCATAGTAAATGGCAGCAGACAACCAAGTACGCTCCTCCTGACCTTCTATCAGCTGCATCCAGGTGTCACCACGTCACATGTGCTGCCTTTAACTGTAGTAACTTGAACTGTCTACTGACTATAAGTGGTGGAAATAATTTTACAATGAGTTTCAATCCGAAAATAACATTCTTCATTTCGAAAAAGGAAAAACAGCTATTTAGGTTATTTTAGGTGTCAACTCCTCATTTAGGTTTTTTTAGGTGTAATGAAATTTGCATATTCTGCTCCAGGAAGTGTGAAACGAGTATATATGTTGAAATGTGTTATATTAAATACCGAGGAAAAATATAGGTTAAAACCTAAAAATCCAGACCCTAATAATAATGTATTGCATTATTCTATCGCATAGCAACCAGGGAAGTAATACAAAGAATGGTTCTTTGCAAATGATCAAATACAAGCCCAAACCTTTTGATTTGAACCTTTGGTTACATGACACTATAAAGAAGCAATAGCATTTTCTGTGGTAGAAGTGACTCTATGCCAGTGTTTTTAGGTTGAAGTTTAGTGCTCTATCTGAAGAGATGATTTGAACCCTGTAATCGACATTTATTTTTTATTCATACACTTTTCAAATTGTCACTTTGTGTATTTATGGAAATTATGTTTTAAGTCTACATTCATTCTGTGATTCAGGGGTATTTGTCTGCTGTTTTTAAAAAAAAGTATAAAACTTAATTCCCTTAATTCTACATAGCAATCTGAACTTCAGTTGCTTCAAAACGTCTAATAGTTAGTGTGCCCCTGTTCTTTTATATCGCTGCCCTCAGTCTTCAGGGCATGGAACCCAGCAGGTTCCTGAAGTAATTGGTATTCTCTGCTAGCAATTCTCAAGTATCTTCTATGGCATGCAGACCTGTGCAACGTTAATGAACCTGGGTACACTGAGAAAACCTCTTCCTTTTTGCCCAAGCACGTTCTATGAGATTCTAACTGGGTGACTTTAGACTAGCAGACTGGAATCTGCTCAAAAATGTCCATGTGCCCTGAAGACCAGTTTTGAACTTTGGCCACCCTATGGACCGAATGGTTATCCTGCTAGAATATGATAATTCCTTTACAATAATGCTCTTGGGCAGATGGGAGGAGAACAGATTGGTGTATTTCAATATACATTTTGCCATTCAGGTTCCTATGAATGTGTTCCAGCATACCTACTTCATCCTGCAATATCCACACCCAAACTGTAATGCTCATTCTACCACTTCTTGAAGGAGTGGCCAGAGAGCAAGTCCCACTGGCTTTTTACAAACACTGTAGTAGCACTACTTGCTGTAGTGAATGTAACTTCATCTGAGAAAATTGTTTTTCTCCAATTGAAGTTGTCATACAATTCTGCAAATGACAATCTGTCAATCATGCGAGCATTGGTTAATTCTTCTTTAATTGCAGCATGTCCATGTTGAATTTCAGTATCCTTGCAATGGTTACTAACAGTCTTTGCACTATCAGCGAATGAAATAAAGCTTTATATTCAGTGATGGTTCAAAGGGGGTTCTTTTCCACTTCTGCCAAGAGACCCATCTTCAACCTCTGTAGAGACACAGACAACCTGCACTCTTTCTTGCAGCCTTTCTTGATGAAATTTTGCCCTCCTCCTCACACTAGATGGAATCACTACAAATGCTACCTCCCCTGTGAAATAAGTGTGAAAAAAGCAGTACATTTATCAACTGCCCCTGCTATAGCTAGAAATTAAACCAATGCACCATTGTAGGGCAAGAATAGTTGCTGTATAAAACAAATACATGGCCTCTTTTGATAATGTAGGAACTAAGTACAAATGTGTAAACATGAGAGAAAGAAAGTGAACTAAAGAATGACAAAATTACTAGGCCTTGTGGCAGCATTGACTGTGATATACAACTGCACAGTATAAAATGTATAAGTGATACACATTTTATAACATTATTGTTACAGAAATTTTATGAAAGTTTAATTAAGAATACAATATATGGTGTCAAGATGAAAAGCAGGAAAATATAAAAAGGGGGAAATAGGCAAGCGCCGAGATTTGAATACAGGTTGCCAGTGCACAAAGTACATGCTTAACCTTTGAGCTATTAGCTCTTACATTTCAAAGGTTCTGTTTCCATGTCCGGTTAACAAAGCAGGCAATTAAAATAGCCATTGATTTCTTGATCAAGTAGTATTTCTTGTTTAACAGGTACTTGATGGCTTACATGGGTTTAGTTCATTGGTCATGTTTGTTAACTGAGTTTTGAATGCTCCAACAACCAATTAGCATGGCATCAGACACACACATGTTTGTGTTCTAGTGACACATTAGCTTATGAAGAAAGAGGAGAAATGAATTAACCTGCTCCACCAACCCTCTGTTATTGTCACAGAACAAATAAAAGGGCAAAAATGTTTTAAGACACCTATTTATTTGCTGGACAGATGATAAGGTAGACCATGGATATTGCTTTTCCACTATTGTGATGCTTGGAGATGGACTCTGCAACATTGTCAACCTACTTTAGGATTTTATTTGCCCTATGGGTCCATATTTTGCTGCCATACACTAATTCTGGAAAAACCATTACACTATAAAACCTGTTAGTGTGTGTATTCTACTTTACTAATTCTCCTTAAACTGTCACACATCACTCTAAAATTTGTGGATCTTGTTTGTGATCTCCCTGCTAATTTGGTTTGTTGTTTAAGAACCTAAAGTATGCTAACCATTCCGAAATTTTATTTTTCTAAAACTGTTATAGATCTGATAGGATATTTCCATTTGAAAGCCATTATTTTGGTGTTAAAGATATTTTAAAATTATAACATTTATGAATTGGAAGTTAACGGATCTTCATTATCTTGGATGGCAGTTAAAGGCATTTGCTATATATTTAAAACTGTATAAATGTTAACTGTGGATAATAAATAGCCTGCAATTCTCACAATTTGATTTATTACTTCATGTTTGCCTATGTTTTCATTATATTTTATAGTTTTTTCCTGCTTATATAGGTTCAAATTACCCTCAAGGGTGTTCTGAAAGTTTATCAAGTGCTTATCTGTGAATGCTAACTCAGCTTCAGTTTAAATGCTGGTTTTAAACTGAAAATGAGATCAGTTGTTGATCGGACTTTCCTCAACCTGTTGCTGCTCTGGTAAAATGCATTCTTGAGATTCAAGGTAATGCATTGTTTATTATGGTGTATACTTTATACCATACATCTAATAAACTAATACCCCTGTAATTATTGCATCATGTTCAATAACCTGCCTTAATGCTGATAATGTGAATACCTCTGGTCATCTGGGATTTGCACACTATGCCGTAATCTATTCATAAAAATTGATATTCTTGCAAGTTAAAAAGCATTCCCCATATTTAACTAGTTTTGCATTTATACAATCAGGACAGTTGCATTTCATTTAACTCAAAAATTTTCTTGGATTCTATAAGACTTCTTATAGCGATTAGAAAAACTTGAGTTTAAACTCGTGGGGTAGATTGGATAGTGTTATCCATTCTTGAGTAACCTGGGTCATCATTTTTGGGAGTATTATTCGTTGTAGCAATGAATGTTTTATTGTAATGTACTTGATATTGTTCTTATTGTGGTATTTCATAGAGTATGTTAAGTGAATATGTAATGACAAGTCCTTGAACTTTATTAGTTAGGATTTAAATGAAGCTGTAAGAGTTTTTCTAGAGCAATATTATACCTCTTAATTTTTTATTCTAAAGTAAAGATAAAAAGACACCAATATTGCAGCTCTCTCAGTTGTCAGGTATATATGTATTAAGGCAAACAAATCAAATTTTGGATAAAAAAAAGTGCTATACAAGTATATTATGCATTCATACACTCACATCTAAGTTATGGAGTCGTATTATGGGGCTCAGCGCAAAAAACATTGTTTCTAAGGCTATTCAGATTACAAAAAAAAGCAATACGATTAATATCAGGAATTCAAAGAACAGAAACATGCAGAAGTGCATTTAAAATGCTAAAGATCCTAGCACTACCCTCAATATATATATATTGTATGTATGTATTGTATGTATTAAACTTACCATAAAAAGCTGTAATAAACAAAACAAAAATTGCCACATTCACGAGCACAACACTAGGACTAAAGATAACTACTTCAGAAATAGATACAGAGGTACTTTAAACAACAAATGCATAGAACAGAGTATTAAAGATATATATAATCACCTACCACTACAAATAAAACAGCTAACAAATGAAAAGACAAAACTAAAGGCAACTAAGTCATATTTAGTACAAAATTCGTTCTACACAATAGATGAGTGCAAAGAATTGAATATAAATGCTTTGTAAAATATGGTCGTGTTGCACTTCTCGTTGGTTTTATGCTAAATTTTTGTATAAATGTTAATGTATATAGATCTTGAACGATCTTTGTAAAATGTATTTACAATGGTGAAAATGAAACTATCAACTATCAACCATTGATTGGTGTAAGAAATTATTAAATGTGATTAGGATCAAAGGAACTTCAGCTGCCGCTGTCAGTCCAACCCACCTAAACCAATTCTTTATGCAAACATGACAGTATAATATTTAAAAAGGAAGCATGTGAAAAGAAATATTTGGACATTTGCAGGAAAAAGAATTATAGAACCAAGAAGTGAAAACCTTAGCTTGTCCAGCATAGTGTTTATACTGTGTAAAAATAAAGCAGCTGCAGTAAATGCTGCCATAAACTTCGAGTATTACCTAAGCAAACTTGAAGAATGGATTGCAGAGTGTACTTTAACATCAGTCTCGAACACCACAAAGTACACCTCTTTCTCATATAGTTGAAGGCTGGGTAATAATTAGTACATATTGCAACAGGTACCTGCAAAGAAAATTATGTTAAATGTGAATTATACAAAGAATTGCAGCAATGTTTGACTACAAAAAGTTTTTATTCTATTGCATTTTAGTTTATTACATTTTGTTTCATTGCACTGTTTAAATGCGCAATTTGCGAAGATACTGAGAAAACTGCACAATTAGTACATTTTGTATTTGCACACCTTCTAAGGTGATCCTTTCTAATTTTAAGCATATATCATCTGCACCACGGGTATAATGGTTAACAGTATTTGTTGGGCATTCTTTGGGATTTGCCTGCATATAGTTGCCCATCTCTTTTTCACAAAATATTGTTCACTCTTTGGTGATAACAATGGTGGTTTTGAATTGCCTAAAGCTAATATGCTATGAGATAGTATACAGTGGCAGCTCATGATTTGCAAGTTTGGGAGGGTGGCAGGTGATGTTTTTGCATTAAACACCTTTATACAACAAGCTTTATTTTACAATTTACCAAAAAACAAAAATATGTAAACAAAACAACCATATAAACCGAAATATTCGGCATATAATTTCTCGATTCAGTTTACTGCATGTATTTTTCAGCATGTACCAAATCCTATGCATTAGTGCAATTCAGAAATAAAACACATGTATCAAAGCGAGCATAAATTAAACTATATTAATAATTATTGTATTATTCCCTTCAGTAACAAAATGCCCTTTGTTATTTATATTGTATGGAGCACCCATGCATTAATGAATATTGGTTAAAATTTCAGTGAAGAATACACGGTTTTATAAGAAATGGCTATTCAGCGCTTTGTTTTCACAAAATAAATGATTCACAAATCTTAATCTCACATATTTGCACATTGATGAGAGTGTGTTTCGTGAACATATTTCTTCTAAGTTTCTACCTTCTATAATAATATTTATTCAGATGTCAGAGTAAGAACATAAATTCTTAAGGGGGAATGCGTAGAGTTTATTTTTGCTGGTTGGTCAATCTTATCTAAATGTATCTAAACATATGTGTGATGCAAGCAATCAACAACACACATTGGAAAAATGTTCAGGAGTATAAAGTGAGCCATAAGAAATATATTATTCATCTACTTGCCTTCAAATAAAATAAAACAAACCCTGACTATAACTAAACTAGCCTGATTAATATTCTTGTAGATGCAGTTCATTCTCCTCTCCGTTTGTTCAGCAAAAATGTTGAAATCAGGGCCTTCTCAATATAACATGCAGCTAAAGTATTAAGTCTGCCTTTTTGCTATTTACACTTCAATATAATTTCTTAACTAATTAATTTTACTTCACTTGCGCTGAGTTAACCGGTGTTTTATACAGCATATACTTCTAAAACCTGTATGTGTGTGAATCACAGCACTATGTGAGGGCATGTGTACTGTGATTATGTGACATGCAAACAAAAGCCACCAACATAAATTGTAGTATAAAGGAATTATTTAATTTTTACTTTGAATCATTTTATCTCTACAATTCTATACTTTAAATCGTAGTATAACTTGGAATTTAATTAAATTTTTAATCAATTCATATAACAATACAATTTTAGATAGGGCCGAGTACATTTTTTTTTCAAATGGTGGCAGCAGTGAAATTGAATGACTCCACATGGAAAAGACAGCATGGAGAAAGAACCAATAGCGAAGTGTCTTGGACTCTGCTGCCAAGCTGTTATTACCTCTCTGCACCCTTGCCCTTATTCGAAGCATTCCCCTCCGCATGTCTCACCTCTAGCAGTATCTACAAATGTAAGGTTTCCTGGACAGACATTACTCTGTAATGAAAACATTTGCGTTACTCTATAAGCGTTGCAAAACCATTTAAAACAAAACTTAATCTATAAACTAAATTGGGGAGTGGAGAAATGAATACTGCAATGATATGTGATGTTATCCTTCCTTTCCTGTTTTTATTTCTTATTTACGGGGCATTTATTTATGGGAAGGGCACCGCCCATTAGTCCTCCATTACTAGCCACCACTGATAGTATATTAGCTTTAGCCAATATGCCTGGCTATGAAACCAAGAAAGAAGTAGCCTGATTGCATTGGCTTGCTCATGCATGCTAATCTGCTCTATAGTTCCAGAAAGCAAAGCTGTTGTTGTGGCCTGTCTAATTGAAACTAATGGTAAATGTGCATAAAATGTGGGTTTTTGCCTTAGTACCTTATTACTACCTAAAGAAGGGAAAATCTCTCGTAACTCGTATACATAAAAACACTGCACATCAGATGCTTCTCAGAAAAGCATAGCTTCTACTTTATACGTGTTAATTGCCATACATACTCTGCAGAAAAGAGCAGGTTTCAGGTATTGGCATGTCTGCTTGTTGTTATTGTGTTTGTGCATATGAAACTGTTAGAATTTTACATGATCAATTACAGAAGAGGAGGAAAACACATCTATCATGGGGATTTCTTTTAACTTTTAAAGAAATACCCAATCTTCCTTTCTAAATCTCAGTACTTCATGTTAGAGCAATAAAAGCAAGAACACTGGAACAGTAATGCACAAAAAGCAAGTTTGGGACTGATTTGTCTGAACATAGCCTTATAGACGTGTTTTGTGTCTCAAAGTCAAAACTGGCACTGAATACTGTCAGTAAGTTTCAAAGAAATAATAGTTGCTAGTTTTACCTGTCAACTGTCTTCTTTTTTTCATTTTTTAACCAGTTATGTCAGATATTGAATAATGAGTGAATATAATAAATCCCAAAAAGAGTTAGGGTCTTAAGCCACTAGTCCTGTTTTATCCTAAGATTCATATACTCACTGGCTTCCTAAAGAGGTGCCAAAAATGTATTGACAAAGACGGTGGCCAGTTTCAGCATATCCTTTCATAAAGTTGGTAAGTAAAGCTTTTAAAAGTAGTTTTAAAAATGTTGTATGGTTTCATCCGCGCCTTTCTATGATAGCGACAGACGGCAATGAGCGCCTTGGACGCAGACAGGAAAAACACCGCGCAGCCGGTTCGTAGCTTTTTGGCTCTCCCTGTAAATGGGCAATTTGTGTTACCCATTTACAGAATTCTAAATCCAAGTTAACTAATGTATTTTATATTTTACAATACTGATTAAAGCTTTCAACTTCAAAGATTTTTTTGAGGGGGGGGGATACTGACCCCGTTGGTCCCTCCATCACTGCATGCACTTCAGGAGGGTGTCGTTGGGAGAGCGAACCACCTGAAAGGTGGTGTCTCCCGACTGGGGCCATTCCAGGACAGTTGTCCTATGCTGGTAGGATGATGGGATTAGGCTAAAGGGTGGTGGTTTGGCGGTGGTTTTTTTTTTTTGGATTAGGTGGTCTTAGGTGTGGGGTGAGTTTTTTTTTTTTTTTTTTTTTTTTTTTTTTTTTTTTTTTTTAGGATGGATATTCATGATTTCCTATAGATTTGTTAATATTATTTTTTTTTTTTGTTACTGCCTGCCAAGAGCAAGTCTGGGGCGTTTGTAGCATTCCCCGGGGTCAATATCATATTCCCCGAGGCCGCGGATGAGGGAGTTAAAGCTGTGAGGAAGGGAGTCGTAAAACCTTTGGGATAGGGAGAGGATGAAGTCTTTTAGGGCGGGGATTTTAAGGTCATGGTGGATGTCTGCGTTTGGGATGTACCAGTCAGCATCTGCTCAGTTCTGACTACTTTAGAGGGATGATCCTACCAAACAGAGAATATAAAAAGATAGCACTTGTTCCAGGTAACATTTTAAATAGTTCATGCAAATTGATAACTATCAAAATTAATGTGAAATTAACAAACCTTGTAAACCATATTTGGATTGATAACTATTTCAAAGTTGATATTTTATTGGGTTTTGTGAATATAAATTTTGTGTGTTATCAACATGCTCCTTGTGCTGAGCCTCTGGGCATTTCTCATTCAAAAATTGATTTTAAGAACAAAAGATACAACCTTATCTGTATACATGAGTATAACTTTTTCTTCACTGTTTAAATTAAGTGGCTTAGAAAATATTAAATTAATCATTTTCGAATTCACCATTAATATACTAATGGTAAAATTTTAAGTAAAATTGCTTGAGAATTGTATTCTAAAGAGCATTTTTAGTATTACAAAATACTGTAAGCTGCTTACTTGAGAATAGGCAGTTTAAACATTCAACCATTTAATATATTGTGACTGCACGCATGATGCCTGCGGTGCCTGCGATGGGTCGTCAGAACAATAGTGAGTGCAGAATAAAAAGCCCTTTGTTTGCCGCTTACCTGTGCTGGAGCTTCATTCCGGCATGTTAGCTTGCATTCCTTTTCTAGAGGCTTCCTATGCGGGACCTACGAGTATATAAGAGAGGTGTTAGAAGTGACAGGTGGACGGTGTAGTTTAATTGTGAGTTGTAACTCAGGAGTCAGTTGTGAGTCGTGCAGTTCAGTTCAGTTGTCATTTGATTCCACAGATCAGTTGTGTTGTGTCCTGAGTGCGTGCCAAAGTGACTCAAGTGTAACGATTGTGTTATTGTTGAGTGTCTAGTGATAAATAAAGTGTTTCCGCAGTAACTGGTGTTCTCATTTGTTACATTGATGTCGGGAGTGGGATACAAATGCCGTAATGGAGCAGCTACTTCAAAAATTAAGTGAAGTGCAGATCATGAAATCTGGAATGGAGAAGTTGGAGACGAAAATGGAATCCGGGATGGACAAGATGGAAAGTGAAATAACGAGTGACTTCCGCAATGGAGAAGATGCAGGCGGAACTGAATTCAGAAATGTCCAAGATGAAGACGGAGCTATCGACCAAACTTGACGAACAGCTGACCGGCGTGAAGAAAGAGATGGAACGCTTCAGC
This sequence comes from Deroplatys truncata, assembly GCA_030765065.1. NCBI lineage: Eukaryota > Metazoa > Arthropoda > Insecta > Mantodea > Mantidae > Deroplatys > Deroplatys truncata. The sequence goes on along the minus strand of CM060990.1, from coordinate 497,816,458 downwards.
GGAAAGGTGAAAGATCATGGCCAACGCCTTAACGCCTGGAGGACTTATGGGAACGGTTTAGCGCCCTGGAAGGAAGAGTCGACGGCAGCGCCAAGGAACTGAACGCCATGGTGGAAGAAATGCTTAGCGGAAGACTAAAGGACTTGAAGGTCGAGACGTCAGTCCGCGACACTACGTCTACGCGCGTCAAGACACCCAAATACGACGGGACGTCAACTTTCGAATTCTTCCGCCAACAGTTCGCCGCCGTTTCCGTCCACAACCGATGTCAGCAGAGGAAGCCACACAATTAATAGCCAGCCTCCAGGGACGGGCAGCAGAAGTTCTGAATACGATTCCAAAGTCGGCGAAGTCCGGACACATCTGGGAGGCCCTCGAAAACAGGTTCGGGAACCATCGCTTGACCTCAGCTTATCGTAGTCGACTCAAGTCTAAGCTGCAACAGCCAGGGGAGACGCTGTAGGAGTTCGCTCTGACAGTTGAACAGTTAGTGAATAAAGCTTTTGTGGATCTCCCGCCCAGTTTCGTGTCCTAGGAAGCTGCATATTGCTTTGTCGACGGGGTGCGTAACTCCGAGATACGAGAGCATCTGATGCTTTGCTATTATAAGACCATCCACGAGGCGCTAACGGCCGCGTTAAGGGTGGAGATGGCACCTACATCGAAGACCAGGAGTATTCGATACGACGGGGACAGAGGATCAGCCCAAGGATGTCGAAGATTTTCAAGCGGTGTGTGTTGGGCATGTCGCCAGCCAGGACACCTGGTAAATGACACTCCACACCAAGCCGACGAGTAGGCGGGAAACGAATAAGCACCGCGTGGCGAAGGGCACGTCGGGGCCGTCTTCAACACCCCTGAGTGACGCTGCGTGCCTTGAGCAGAATGGATGACAGCCTCGTCGCGGTCGGATGGATACAAGGGAAGCTTGCCGGATACTAGTTCGACACAGGTACAGCCGTGACTGTATTCAGTAGCCTGACGTGGCGAAGGGCTTGCCGTCGAGGAAACCGAATCGGCTCTACCAACTAGTGATGGCATCGGGATACCATGCCTGTGGAGGAGGTTCTGCTCGAGTTGACCCTAGGGAGGAGCATCGTAAGGCTGTGGCTGTTCGTCGCAGATGTGGCTGAAGATGTGATACTGGGATTGGATGCCCTCGGAAGCCACGAGGCGACGGTCGATATCGGCAGGAGGGTCTTGAAACTCGGCCGAGACGAGGTGGTGCTTCGGAGCCCTAACACATCCGGGGATATGCAGGGTGATCCTGACAGCAGATGTTGTGCCCGCAAGGAGCGAGGTGGTGGCGAAGGCCCGTCTGGAAGGCCAGTGCTCAAGGATCCTGGTTTTGGAGCGGAAGACACCATTGGATGGCTTATACGTCGCGAGAGCGTTGTTGCCTTGACGGGAAGGAGTACCAGTCTGCTGAATCCATTGAACACCGATCAGGTATCGCCGTGCTTCGGACACGAGGTACCAGCACCGTCTCAAGATCTGGGGCCCCGGCTGGAGGAGTTGTTGAAGAGGGCGGCCGACCATCTGACCGCGGCACAACTGAAGAAGGTCCGACACATCCTTAGGCAATGCCAGTTCGCTTTCAGCCAAGGGGACGGCGATTATGGCCGCATCGACTGAGTACTCCACGTCGGCACCGGAGACACCAGGCCTATCCGGCATCCACCAAGACGTTCCTCTGGCGAAGCAAGTGGAGGTAGGAGACTTGCTGGAGAACGTTATCTAGGGGCATCATCGAAGAGTCTGTCAGCCCATGGTGTTCCCCTGTGGTCTTGAAGAACAGCGAACTACACTTTTGCGTGGACTATAGGAAGTTGAACGCTGTCACCCAAAAGTACTTTTCCCTTACCCCCAATTGACGGTACTCTGGACACACTTCCTGGTGTCCAGTGGATCTCGACCTTGACTGAAATTGAGATATTAGCAAGTGGCCCTGGACTCCAGAGACAAGGAAAAGACTGCATTCTCGACAGGCCAAGGACTTTGGGAGTTTACAGTGATGTCCTTTGGCTTCTGCAATGCGCCAGCCACTTTCCAGCACCAGATGGAAACAGTGATGAGGGGATTGACTTACCATGCCTGCCTGCTGTACTTGGACATCATTGGCAGCACTTTTGAAGATTATCAAGAGAACCTGAACAATGTATTACAGAGACTGCAAGCAGTTAACCTGAAACTAAATGCGAGGAGGTGCCAACTCTTCTGCAAGAAGTTTAACTACTTGGGTGATACAGTGTCACCAGCTGGGGTGGCCACGGACCCGGAGAAGGCTCGGGCTGTGAGTGATTGGCCTCGCCCAAAAGATAAACGAGAGTTGCGCAGTCTTCTGGACCTTTGTAGCTACTACTCGACAGTGGTATTGGAGGTGTACTACTCCAGGTCCAAGAGGGCAGGAGCGAGTAATAGCATACTACAGCAATACACTCTTCAAGGCGAAAAAGAACTACTGGATTACACAATGGGAGCTCCTGGCAGTTGTGAAGGCGCTGGAACACTTCCATAAGTACCTGTATGGTCAGCCATTCTATCTGAGGACTGACCACTCCGTCCTCACCTGGTATTGAGCTTTAAGAACCTGGAGGGCCAGACAGCACGTTGGGTCCAGAGGCTTCAGGAACACAACTTTACATCAGAACATTGGAGGGGTAGGAGTCACTTCAATGCGGATGCCATTCAAGAAGACCCTGCCTGGAAGAGTGCGGCCAGTGCACTAGGGTGGAGGAAAAAATGTGTGCTGTAGCTATCCATGTGACTTCGGCGGTACCTGCAGATGGATGGGATAGTGCAGGCCTGAGGAGGAAGCAACTGGTGAATGCTGACTTGGGACAGCTCCTGAGAGAAGCAGAGGCAGGTACTAGGCTGAGCTGGTAGGACATCGCACCCAGGAGTAGTGTTTATAAGTTCTACTGGGCTCAATGGGACTCACTGAAGACCAAGGAAGATGTGTTGTTCAGAGTATGGGAGTCACCTTACGGGAAGACTAGAAGAGAACAATTGGTCCTTCCTCAAAGTAAGGTGCCGGAAGTCCTGGAGGAAGTACATGCGGGGACTTCAGGAGGACGCCTTGGACAATTGACAAGCTCTGACAAAGTCATTACTGGTTGAGACTATGGATGGACGCTGAGAGGTTGTGCTGGCAATGTCACGTGTGTGCGGAAGTCATGGCCTATAGACTGCGAGCCAGGGTCGCATGCAGCAGTACAACGTGGAAGCACCATTAAAATGCATTACCATCGATTTAGCGGGACCCTTCCGTGTGCCTGACGGGTAACAAGGTGTATGCCATTCCTAACCAGGAGGTAAAGATGATTGCGGACTACCTAGTGGAAGAAGTGTTCTGCCAATTTGGGGTACTGCTAAAGCTACACAGTGATCAGGGCACAAACTTCAAGTCGAACCTGATGAGGGAAGCACTGGGGAGACTTGGAATGCACAAAATGCTTACACTTCTCCACCTGCAGTCAGATGGTTGAGCACATCAAGACCCTAGAAGAGCACGTGAGAAAGGGCGTGGACCATCACCAGAGAGACTGGGGTGTTAGGGTGCCGCTTTTCTTGCTGGCCTACCACTCGTCGACTCATGATACCAATGGATTGACACCTGCCAGCTTAGTCTTTGGCAGGAAGCTGCGTCTTCCATGTGACCTGATATTTGGGAACCCCACTGAGGCGAAACAGCCAGCAATCAACCATTTGGAGAACCTCATAGATCGTCTGCATGACATGGCCTGTTAACACATCCAGATAGCGAGCGACTGGATGAAGACCCATTACAACCACCAGGCTAGCAGCCAAAGTTTCCAGCAAGGTGATTTGGTGTGGCTGTATCACGCTACCCGGACCAAGGGATGTTTGAAGTTCCATAAACCATGGGAAGGACCATGCCGCATGGTGAAGAGGATCAATGATGTAGTCTACCGCATCCAGAGGCTGCCCCGAGGGAAGATGCTGGTGGTATACCTAGACCATCTAGCCCACTACGGCAGTGCTGGTCAGGACGACCAGTCCTGAGGAGGGAGCAGAGTAGCCATGGACACTGCACTACCTGCAGCTGGCAGTGCCTCCTGGCGGGTCCTGCAATAGGTCATCGGAACAATAGCGAGTGTAGATAAAAAAAGTTATTGTTTGCCACTTACCTGTTCTGGAGCATTCGTTTCCGCATTCTTGTGGGCTTCTTTTCTAGCTGGTTATGCTTTGTATGCAGGGCCAATATAAGGGAGGCTGCTCACACCGAGTCAGTGTTGAATTCGCACAGTTATGAGTTCAGTGGAGTTGCGTGCTATTAGAAGTGACAATTGGACAGTGTAGTTTGTGAGTTATAACTCAGCAGTCAGTTGTGAGCTGTGCAGTTCAGCAATTCAGTTGCCATTTGATTTGAGGATCAGTTGTGTTGTATTCTGAGTGCATGCCAAAGTGACTCAAGCGTAACGATTGTGTTACGTTGAGTGCTTAGTGATAAATAAAGTTTGTTTTTGTAGTAACTGGTGTTCTCACTTGTTATAGTATTTATGCATAGGCATTTAACTATTGGAAATAGGCTGTAAATACTTGAATAGTTAATAACAAAGACAGTAATGAAACTATAAGTAAAAATAATGCAATTTCAAAAAGTTTTAAAAGCTCATTTCTGTTTTTTTATTTTTAAGCAAATTTTACAGATGCATTGCCCTAACTGGGCATGTCATATGGGGAAGTGGAGGAATATATAAAAAAATTGCCCAAATGAGTCGGAGTCAATAGAGCTTATAGTTACTTGATATATCTTAAACCTTTCACTGCTGAGATATTTGCAACTTTCTGACCCCCTTTTTGCTGAAATAAATTTTTCAATTTTAAAATGCTTTCCAGTATACAATAACATATAAAAACACAATAGAAATGTCATATAATAAACTACTCACCAAAGGGGTTGCACGCTAATGTAGATGATCGTTTTCTCAAAGAACTTCAATTTCAAAAGTTTTAATTAGGGCACATGCAACACACATAAGTTAGAGTTGACCACAGGGGCCAGTGGCACAGTAATCCGAAATTGGAAAGAAGCAGACAAAAATATTTTCCCTCAAAAATTCAAATAATATTGTGCAAAACTTAATTAAATGTTAATATGAAGTTAATTTGTGGTTTTTAGTCCATAAATTTGTTGTTTTAGTTGATAAAATTACTTACAGTTAAATATTTGTTTATCCTCTGATTCGAACATGTCACTGTAAGCTTCTGCACCTTCCTGCTCCATTTCGTCCTTGGGTATTGATAATAAATTACACACTTCCTGAAGCAACTGTCTTCTATTATTCTCTGGCAGACGTCTGCTAGAAATTATTGGATTAGAGCTTGCCAATAGTCTATGGAACAAGTCAAAATGATTAGAAATTCTTAGGGATTTTCTGTTATCATGTTCCTTATATTTTTTTATGTCTTTGTTTCCCAACTCTTAAGGCTGCCTCTGAAAGTCCCTAATCCACAAAATAGCAGCTTCTATAATGGAAGATTCATGGATAAGTATTTTGTGGAGTGTTGGTGGCATGTATACCAGGGATATAGGCATACATATAAACTTGCTGTTTTACTGCAATAGGGGTTGTACCCGGAAGCATTATTTCATGACCAGATGAAATTGCTTTTAAAATTATCTCAAAGTGAGTTATTAGCTCACAGTCCACCCTAGTTATTTTGGAAGCTATCTGAGGATTTTCAAAAAACCCTCGGGCAGTGTTGCCATCATTGATGGTTCCATGTCCAGGTTTCGGAATATCAGCTAGAGGACCTAATCTGGTTTTGAATGAGTCTTGCACTATTTTCTTCTTTCTTTCAAATAAGCCTTGATTACCATCTTTCACTCTGACTGTCCACTTTTTAAAATCGAGACGGTATGCAATATGGAGGAGATTTCAAAAAAATCTGTTGTGGGCATGCAGAACTGAAAATCCAAACTCAAGTTGTAAATTGTCGAAAGGCTTTAGTGCCATTTGTTGTAGATTGTTCATTTCTGAAATTTTGGCACCACAAATATTGCACTTCATGCTTGAAGACTGTGCTAAGGCATTGCATACTTTTCCATCTATTATTGATTGTATTAAGGAATACTGCACTTCAGTGTTATTTGTGATCAAATTGTGTGAATTCTCAATTTGATGATTTACATAAGCTCTTTCTGCCTGGGTAATTTCTGATGTTTCATGAACCCACTGTGTTTGAATAGGCCAGCAGAATTGTGTAGTGAGGTCCTTGGATTTTTCCATATAATAATTCCTGTTTTATTGTCAACATGATGTAGAGGTATGAGAGATGACATAAATAGGCTCTGGTCATTCCTTCCACCTTCTGATCAGGTTTGTTTATATTGGGAATGGTTGGAGCTTCCATCAAAACCTCGTTTACAATGTATAGTTTTTATAACTTTCATCTGGTGACACTGTGGTCCAGCATGTCCTGTACTTTCACTTAACATTCGTCTTCTTTAATTATTACATTCTGGAGGTAAGTAGCCTTTTTAACATTCAAAATTGCAAGTCGTGGTTATGTTTTTTAGCTAATCTTCTTATTGTGACATACTGGTTTTTGGACAACTTTGCTTTAATTATGAATAATAAGGTTCTTCCACTGACATTTTTGTGGATTATTTGCCCCTTCTTTCTCCTTGCATCACATATTGTTTTGCTCATTGTTGTTGGTGTGGTGGTGGCGGCAGTGGCTTCTTTTAATAGTTTGGATGATGAATCGTTTCCTGCTGCCCTTAAATTTATAGCGGTCACATAGGCAAGCTCTGATTAAGTAGCACTCTCCTTTAGGTCTTTAAAATTTTTCTTCTTTTGCTTCTCTCCATTAGCTTTCCAAATTCTTTTGAAGGATGCCCTCGACCTTCTAATTTTCAGGAGACTGGCATGTTGGGAATTGAAATCACAATTTCTTTTTTCAACCAGCCTGAGTGTTTCTTCAAAAAAGCATTTTCTAAGAAATGACACTTTCTCCACCGGTCAAAATAAGGCAGAAGAAAAAACAGTTTGTAATACCATTATAAATTGTATTCTTGACACTTGTCAGCATTTAATTCGAATTTATTAATGATATACGTTACCACAAACTTTTCTTGCTGCATCCAAGATACATTTTTGTTTTCTTGAATCTGCTTATGAAGTTCACTGCAATTAACAATGAACTCATTTGCCACTTTTCAAAACACACACAACCACCACTAACAGTTCCTTCTCACACCTGAAGATTATTTTGGTTTACTGGCCACTAGACCTTCCTTGATTAGCATAAACAAATCTCTGAACAGGCCCTTATCTCACACAAGTGTTTATTCTCAGGGCACATACATTGAGATTCTCTCCCTTATCATTCACACATCTGGCGTGTTCTGGCGATGAAACATTTAAGGACATATTGTCCAGGCTTCACTTTAGAACTTGTACACACATGTATGGCATGAAACTTGAACATTTTTTCATAAATCAAGTGAAATTTATTTTTCTTTAAGGAAATCAGGTGCTATGAAAATCAGTAGAACAGTCCTTATAAGTGAACCAAATTAAAAATTAATCATGCTTGAATAAATGGATAAGGTCATAAAGTATATACAGATACAATATTGTAGAACCTGAGTTTCATTTTGAAGTAAGAAAGATATTTCAAAGTTTACTTTAAAAAACGAGGAGTTCAGAAATGTAGAGATGCCATTTTAGCAGTATTATATTGAGGAACGCAGATGCAATTTTCAAAGAAAAAGTGAAATTAATGTATGCTGATAAACATGCTTTACTGGGAAAGTTGATTTGTGTTTCTAACATAAAGTTAAAAAATAGATTTTTATATACTTTTTCGAATCTGCATCACTATTTGTAATTTAGATATATAAATATTTATTGTATGTGTAAAATTATCACTCGCTAATGGCTGTTAGCACTGTTTCTACTAAAAACTAGAAGTATCACAGTGAAAATGTAAGTAATTATAATTAGGGTTATCCAAAGTTTGTTTTATTAAATTGATTTCAAATTATAATATTTGTCTTATAACTATACAATATCTAAGAAAATTTTAATGAAACAATAGAAACATATTCTTTGAAGCTACCACTTTGCAGAATTTAGAATTTGGACTCTGTGTGGTATATTTCAAAACAGGGGTGAAGATATAAACTGACATTGCATTTTTCACACATAAATTTTGTATCTTTCCATTTTTTGGGCTATCTTTGTGTTACTTGAACACACATAGCATTTTCTAGCAGGCATTTGCTAGTTCTTAGTGTATGAAACTTCTGAAATATTTCACTGATGAGAGAAGGTTGAAAATGGGCCAGAGTAATATTTTTCCCCAGTTTTCACATTGTATAGATCATGTGAATTCAGAAGGGTGATATTTAAAAGGTGAAAGAGAAACTTTTTCTCTCTTTTCAGTAACTTGTGAACACATTCAACAGAAGTAAACATCGTATCAGACCTGTCCACCACATCCATATTCATAGTCAGTGACACAGGTTTGATTATCAGTGTCTTTGTCAGTCTTTCCTATCTGTCTCATTGTGTCACTATGTAAAGTGGTCAACATACAAACCTCTCAACTGCCCATCCACCTTAGTAGTACTGCATGTTATCCGTATGTCTAGATTCTGTTTGTCCCTTCTTTAGTTTTTCAGTCATTTTAGGCATTTCTTTCCTGTTCATTCTTACCGTGCCACATGCATTTACTCCATGTGCATGTAGCTAGTTATGAAGAGGACTAAAATATCAGTTGTCAACCCACAATGGGTCCATTATTTAGATATTTAGTCATAAGGGTTTGTAATACAACACCAGAAATTCCTAATTCATGGTCCTCAACAATGTCTGTTGTTGCCCGCGTATACAAAATGAAGTCCACTATATATCCAGTCTCACAGTTGCAAAACAAGACTTTTATGCTAAGGTTACCAGATGTCACCAGTTTCCAGGGTCGGTCCCCGAATTCTTACTTCTGTCTCAGAATTTCCCTGATTCTTAATAAACTTCCAAAAATGTCTGGTTTTGAATGTGACTTCATTAATTGCTGTGCTAGATAGATGTTAAAGTGAAAATTGTGTATATCAATTAATACATTGGTGCCAGCAGACATAGTTGACAGTTTCTCCACTAGATGGCGAGATCGCGTGCATAGTATTTCTGCGCATTTGATTTATCATTGCTTCCTTCTGGAAACAAAATTCTTATAGCGGAAATAGTATGTAGCTTATGTCTATGCTAAGAAGGATGTCCTTTGTGTAATTTGAAAAATGTCTGAGCAGAAATGTAAAAAATACAAATGCATAGCTAGTGATGCATTGTTAAATTAATTTAATTTTCTGAAGCGTGGAATTAATGATCATACAGTCTTCTGCTCATTGTGCAAAACTTTGTCATTAATAGTGGTGGGAGAACTTCTGTTACTGAACGTGGCCACAAAGAGACATAAAAATTCTGCGATCACGCACAGTGGTTCCTGTAAAACAAAATTGACTAATTATTTCAAAAGTGCTGTCCCAGACAAGAATTGTATGGATATTACACTGCAATAAGGTATTTTTGTGTTCCATACCATAATCCATTATCAAAGTTTCAAATCCATGGACTGTACATGTGTACTGGTGAAGAAATTCTGCGAGCCAAAGTTTACATGTTCCAGGACAAAAGTGGAAACAGTTGTGTGTGGTGTTACATCTCCATGGGTGTTGACAAATTAAATGAACTGATGAAAACTTCATTTGTGACTACTGATTTATGCATCTAATCAGTTATATGAAATTATTACCAATTGTGGTTAGATATGTAGTTTAAATGAAACATGTTAAAGCACGGACAAAATATTTCATTTACTTGAAATTCAGGGTGAAACAGCTGAAATTCTTTCACGTAATATTCTGCATGTAGTGAGGAAACTAAGAATTGAAAATAAAGTGATAGCCATATCTGGGGACAATACAAACACTAACTTTGGAGGTTTGAAACGAAAAGGTATGAACAGTATGTTTTGTAAAATAAAAGAAAGTTTAAACAGAAAAGCTATTGGTTAGGGATGTGTGGCTCATATGATACACAGTTGTACTCATTCTGCAATAGACACAATTTCACTTGACAAAGACTGTTTTGTTGTGAAGATGTTTGGATATTTCCATATCTACTTGGTACGAGTTGAACGACTGAAAGAGCTTTGATTTTGTTGACCAGGAATATAAAGATATTCTTGGTTACAGTAATGTGAGTGGCTGTCACCATCGTAAAAGGAATTTGTGAAATTCATTCAGCTCTTCAGTCTTATTTCCTATCTGAGGATACAATGAAACCCGTATTTTACACTTGTCTGCAGACCGCTGAAAAATTTTGTAAAGTCAGGGAAACCAATGAAAAGTTTCACACATACAGTTTTATTCAAATTAACATACTACATGATACTATATGCAAAGAACTGAATAAATAATGAATACTGAATAAATATGGAATAACAGCTAATCAGGACTTACAAAACATTACTTTCTCAACCAATCCATTACAAAAACCTGTTTAATTTTCTGTGTTGATTTAAGTCTGTAAAGTTTATTTTAAAGCTTGTTACACATCACTAAATGTTCACTATCAATGTCAAAAGAATGCAGGTATCTTCTTACTGCATCCAAGCTAATGCCTCATGGAATGTAGGTTTTGGTTGCTCTGGTTCCTCTTCCTCATCACTATTTTCCTCTAGGTAGACACCTGCTGCCCCAGAACTTGGTCTAAGGTTTGTACTTGATGCAGTAATTTGTATCACAAATTACTTAAATGTAAATAATGATTGTAATATGAATATGCATTTTTATGCGATATTGATTTCAGATGTTTATTAATTGTAATTATTATTGATAAGTAAGTTTATACGGCCTTACTGAAACTGTCAATAATAGCGCAATAATGCAGAGAGGGGGGTGAGCTGTTTATCATTATTGGAAACAAGGAAGTTACGTAATGTTGATGCGTTTTCGGTAGAAACTTCTGGAATATTTTCTCCCTAAAAGCAATATGTATTCGTGGTTTTCATTGGATATTAAAATAGACGCTAATGTTGGCGCGTTTTATTAGCCAATTGCAGCTCAGTTATAATCTTTAGGCGTATCTTGATGCAGGCGTATAAATAGGCTAGGTTAGAGGTAACGTCAGTCAGTCCTTCAGTTCGCCGAAAGCATTCATACATTACACGTCGTATTTAGGCAGTTCATCAAAATTCTTAGTGCAATACACGTCGTCTTAAGTTCGTCAGTTCGTCAAAATATTTGTATGAGATACGTCGGCTATAGATTCACAAGTTACAAAAATCTAAAGTATTATAAAGTTAATTATACACAAAGTTGAAATATGCGAATTAAAAGTGATCAGTAAGAAGTATTATAACAGTTTCAGTTTGGCGAGTATCTAGATCAATATGTAAAAGTGATAATGAACGTGTTCGAAAATAAAAATTATAAAACAAATTTCTTCATCAGTGTAATTTTTGGATAAAAGATTCCTTTCCGTTTCACAACCTGTATTGAGACACATGTTCGACCCAAGCCAACAGGATAATAGCTAGCCGGAGGACATTTGAAATGAATTATTTCAAAAACTGATACTAGGAAACGCAAATTGCTAACGCCAGATGGAGCTACAAACCAAACAAATGAATGACGTCATAAGATGGCTTCAACGCGTGATGTAAACAAACATTTGTAAGTAATACCGTTACATACTTCACACATTGATAGTTCATTATCACAGTTGACATAATCACTGAAGTCCACTTCAGTAGAGTTTACCATTTTCCTTGCCAATTCCTCCTACTCATCCAGTCCAGTTGGCACGGGTTCCTCCAAATCAAGATGACCCCCTCCCTCCTACAGGGAAACCAGCTTTGCTGAAGCAGTTCTGGATGGTGAGTAGAGTCACAGCATACCATGCTTCAGAAATTAAATTCATTGCTTGGAGAACACTTATTTTGATTATTGTTGCATTCATCACTTCATTGTCAACCATTGCAATTGGTTTGCACTCAACCTGCGTCTGGTAAAAATACTTTAAGTTGGCAATTATACCCAAATCTAAAGGTACAATTGGTACAATTTGCAGTACAATACAATCTACTGGTACAATTTGCAGGAAAAAATTACAAGTTTCACATTTTTTAATGTTGAGCAACATTCATCGACCAGTGCCACACACTGGTCGAACAAAATGATTTTAGTTTTGTGACCCCATCTTTCTGTCAAGCTGCAACAGATAATTTTAAAAAATGGCTGTCATCATCCAAGAGTTGCAGTTAGCTTTGTAGGAAGTTTGCATGTCTTAATATTTTTGAAACCTGAGTGATTTCTGGAATCTTCCAGTTACCAATGGTGATAATTTGTCATTTCCATCAGCATTATAGCATAACAGAACTGTAATCCTTTAGCTTAGCTTTTACTCCACCTTGGCAACTTTCCCCTTTTTATGCCAGTCTTCGGAGGTTGCAAATTATGAAACAACCCCATTTCATCAGTATTATAAATGTCTTTTATTTCATAGCCCTCATATTTCCTTAAGGAGAGCTCCAGCTTTCCGTTCTTCCACAGTATCAATGCTCTCACTTGCACTCTCCCCCAATAGACTTTTGTGCATTAGGTTGTGGAACTTTTTAAATTGATCTATCCATTCAAGCTGCCAAGTACAATGCTTTCTCCTGGAGCACACTTCCATCCATAGATATGTTGCTAGCGTGGGCTTGTTTGAACCGTGATCCAAGAGCTGATTATAGTTCTTGCAGAGGAGACTGCTTTAATGATTTGCATTTTGTAAAATCACCTCTGTGCATGTATGCCTCTTCAATTTTGACAGGATTTTAACAATTGTATTCAATGTAGATACTGGTATGTCAAGTCGCAAAGCCAAGTCCACATGTGTTACAAAATTTGCATCAATCTGATTTAAAATTTCCATTTCTCGTTAAGCAAAAGCACTTTCCGCTTTTTTGCCTTATTTCCTTCCATTTTTCAATATACAACTTGAAAATCAATCTTCATTGATACTGATTACATGGATTCAGAAAGATTTGCAGCAATTCTATTTCAACCTTTAAAGCTTCAAAGCAAATGCAAGAAAAATCAGAACACGTATGCAGATGCAGCAAAGCAAAACGTATGCTGGTCAAGGTAACTTTTGGTGGCAGTGGTTGCATCTTGCTGCCATCTGTACATATTTTGAAAGTCATTGGATAGATGAATGACAAATTTTGCCAGTTGTATGATTTGGCCAGAGAATTCTATACTCTCTAGGTTAACAGAAGATTTGGCATCATAGGGAACATTACGTAAATGAAATAAGGTTTTAACGAAATGTATTCTGGATATATTGCCATATGTAAAGAAATTGAAATGTCGTTTTCATGCATGACTGCCATGTTTGACGTATACATCACTGCAAGATAATAGCTGTCTTAAACTATATTTGTACATTCAATGGGAACAACAACATTTTTGCAAGGTTTGGAAGAACTGTGTCTGTGTACTGATTATGGTAGCATGGCAAAGTGTTAATTCATTGTAAAATGTTCAAGTAAAATTGTATAACTTGCATCATTATTCAACATGACATGCTAGTGATTACGACAGATATGAAGGAGAGGACTGAGTAAACTCCTAGAAAAATGAAAAACCAATTTAAGTGAAATAGAAGAGCATTCTGTCAGTGAATCAGTAGTGTGCTTTAGCATCAAACTTTCACTAGAAATTGTAGAACAACTGCATCTATATAGTGACAGACAATTTATCAATGTCTGTTTAATGATAACAGCTGCAGAATTATTTCCAAATCAGTTGCTTGAATGATAAGAATAAGAATAATTTTATTGTCATTGAACTTTTACAGTAATAGACGTCAGATAGTATAATGCTAGTATAGGCTATTTACAAAATTATATTTACATTATTATTGGTACTAAGATGTACCTATTCATCAAAAAATTCTTGTAGTGAATAAAAAGGTTTAGTAACAAGCCAGTCATACAATTTATTCTTAAAACTAGGTATGGGACTTTGTTTTAACTTTACTGGTAGCTTATTATACAATTTAGAGCCAAGTATTTCGAAACTCTTCTGTGTTGTAGTCAATCTACAATATGGTATATCAATCAGTTGACATGATCTAGTATTATAAGAATGAATATCTTGTCTGTTTTGTAATTCTGATATGTGTTGTTTTATAAACAATATCACTGTGTAGATGTACAAATTAATTACTGTCAAAATTTTTAATTTCTTAAATAATGGTTTACAATGAGCTAATTTTGATTCATAAGACATTATGCGAATAGCTTTTTTCTGTAATACAAGAATATCATGAATGTGAGTACTGTTGCCCCAAAGTAAAATGCCATAAGAAATAATGCTGTGGAAGAAGGCGAAATATGCAGATCTAATGTATACTTCAGGAACATGCATTTTCAATTTCCTAATCAAATGTATTACTCTAGAGAGTTTAGTTATAAACTCTATATGCGGTGCCCAGGTTAATTTATTATCTATTATAACGCCTAAGAATTTTACTTTATCCGTGTAATTTGTACTATGTGTATCTCTACAGTTAAAAATCATGTGTTGTGTCTTTTGTTTATTAAGTAGAAAGCCATTAGCTCTGAACCATTTGTCTGCTTGGGTCAGTGTGATTTCTGTTGTGGATTTGAGTGTCTGTAAATCTTTACTCATATTAAAAAATGTAGTGTCATCTGCATACAAAGTAGAGTGAGAGTCTACAAAAGATGGTAGATCATTAATCATTACTAAAAATAATAAAGGTCCCAGAATTGAACCTTGTGGGACACCATATTTAGTTTCTGCTATTTTTGACTTCTTACTGCCTATGCAAACTTTCTGTTTTCGCTTTACTAGGTATGATCTAAGTAGTTCAATTGCTGGGTTTTTTAATCCATAGAATATTAATTTGTTAAGTAGATAATTGTGGTCCACGCAATCAAAAGCCTTGCTTAAGTCACAGAAAGAGGCCTGCGCACAATTTGTGTTTTCAAATGCTGTGAGTACTTCTCTTGTTAATGAAACTATTGCATCACAGGTAGATTTCCCTTTCCTGAATCCATATTGCGATTTGGTAATAATGTTGTTCAATTCAAAATAATTATATAATTGAGTATACATAATCGATTCTAGTACTTTTGAGAAAATGGGAACAAGAGATATTGGACGGTAGCTAGCTGTTAGACGTTTATCTCCGTTTTTATAAATTGGAATGACTCTGGACAGTTTCAATACTTCAGGGAAAACTCCCTGAGCCAAGCATTTGTTTAAACAGAATGTGAGGGGTTCATTTATGCAGTCTATAACCTTTTTTAGTAAATTATTAGAGAAACCATAGATGTCGGTGCTATCAGATGGTTTGAGTTTAATCACTGTCCTTAGTACTGTTTCTGGAGTTACTTGCAAGAAGGTAAATTCAGGGTGTTGACTATTCTTATTTTCTTTTATTAAATCAATTGCTGTTTTATCAGGAAGCACAATATTGGTTCTAATTTCTTCGACTGATTTTATGAAGAAGTTATTAAAGTCATCAGGGGTGATTTCTATTTCGTCGTGTTCGGGATATTTAGCAACAGAATTGATCAGATTCCATGCTTTCCTACATTTGTTATTTGATAATTCTATACTTTTCAAGTTATGAAGTCTTTTCGCTTCATCTATGGCAGCTTTATATTCATTTCTTGCTGTAACATAGAGTTGCTTGGCCCTGTCCGTTTTTTCTCTCCTAAATAAGCCTGAATATGTCATTGTTCTTCTTTTCAGGTCGGCTAGTTGGGGAGTATACCAGGTGTTTGATGATTTATTTCTACCTTTCTTACGCGTTAAGTTAATTTTGACGGTGCACCTTCTCTCTGGTATACACAGTTCGAATGTATTCTTTAGAGTTAAGAAAAATCTTTCAAAGATTTCATTTGCTGACAGTAAATATGAGAGTTGCGATTTATATAGTAGGTTACTCCATTCAATGTTACATAAGGATATTCTGAAGTTTGAAAGATTGGTACCAGTTATTGGCCTTGAAATTATGGTTTTGGTTTTGGTTTTGGTCTCCAATAACGATTGGTTGGTTAACAGGAGCTCTTTTATTGAAAGCCAGACTGAGTCATGGTCTGAGTGTGGGAAGGTAGCAGTGTCACAGTTTACTCGTGTTAATTGTATATTGGTAAATATGTTATCCAGGCAGGCAGACACCCTTGTAGGTTTGGTATTAGTGTATTTGAAATCCACTTGTCACTAGACAGTTAGTTTGTCTCCAAGTAGAGTAATGCACCTCATTTAGGATATGATTAATGTTCATGAACAACTTGTAAGTGTGTCTAATAACTTCATAGCATTTTCATTGGCCTTAGATGAAAGCATTAACGTTTCTGACACCACTTAATTATAATTTTTTTAAGAAGTGTTGATGCTAATCTCCAGGTGGGAGGAGTTACTAGATCTCATTCCAATTCGTGGAGAAACAACAGCTATGTACATTTTTACTGCTCTACAATGATCATAGAAAATGCTGAATTACAGTGGCGCAATCTTGTACCTTTGGCAATGGATAGAGCACCTTCCATTGTAGGGACTAAGAGTGAAATTGTTGAACGAATTAAGGACAAAATGTCTTGAGTTAATCATATTGTTGCTCTGCATTGTATGATTCGACAACATTTATGTGCTAAATGGATCCAGCTAAGTGGTATTATGTCTGTATTAGGGAAAACCACAAATACTGTACAATTGAAATGTTTGAATCATCATCAGTTGTCATTTGCTGAATAACATAGAACTTGGAGATCAATTCCAAAATAGAAAGCATCTGAATGTGTTCATTTCTCCTGATCACGATTCCCACAACAGCATTGTTTTGCTGCCATATCCTTAGCATGTTTTCATCTGCATATTTTTGTGAAAAATTGTTTTCAATGATGAATTGTAAGCCACCATATAGAATCCTAATATCAGACCATAACTTAAAATGTATTGTTTGGAACATGACCTCCAATATTGAAAAAGGATTGAAAAATCTCATTAAAGTAGGACAGGCTCACAGTAAATTTATACTCTTAATTAAATCAACAATGTATGCATTGTAAAATAAAAATCTCACTTTCAAAGGAAAAAGGATAGTTTGTTTAATATCCTTATAATTTATAAGAAGTATAATACAGAACTTTAGTTTTTGGATTGTTTTTCATGTTTTGTAAGTGAAGTTTATTTGTATGATAAGCAGTAGCACAACTACTTTGTGTATGTGCAATAAAGTTCATTTCCTTGAAATTCAGATTAATAATTGAACATCCTCCTTTGTCTCTATATACTATAGTTACAACAAATATTTAGTGATTTATAAAACAAGATGATCTGTAATAAAGAATGTGTTGCTGAGATGCGAGTCCTGCCACTGTGAAGATCTGCTGTACTGTTGTGCTAAGCAGTAGTGCTGAGACTCAGATATGCTAGTGTCTGCACTACTGTTGTCTTTCGTTCCAGGCTAACTTGCCCTGAGCGATTACGTCACAGGGCATGCTATTGACAGTGGCTGCTGCATTTGCTGGCATTGCTGCATTAAATGTGATAACACCAACATTAAACGTTTTAGTGAGAAATATGTAATCTGTCATTGTGACAGTCTAAAAGTATATTTTGCTGTCTTTAATCTGGAAAACTTAAGGTGGTGTCCCCGCCATTTCTTCCTTCCCTCACTCCCTCCTTTCCTCTCCCTCTTCCTCTCTCTCATTAGAAAGGAGTTGCACAGTCTAGAACATTCTAAGGATATTGTGAAAACAAATTGTTGTTTATTTGTGTAAGTGAAAGCAGTCCTGAAATGTGCTGAGAAACTGGGCTATTTTCAAATAAAGTAAGTTTGTAATTTTGAAAAGAAAGAAAGAAAACAATTATATATATATCTGTTTATTTAATACCATTTTCTGTTATAAGTGCTCATCAGCATTTCTTCTCCTACCATTTCTTCTATGAATTTGCATACTAACAAACTGATTAAGTTTTAAAAATGTAGCTATGTTTATGCCTTAAACAGAACTCATACAATTAATTTGTATAATAAGTTGAAAAAAAAAAAAAGGAGAAACCTTCGAACCTGTGACATGAGACATTTTTCTAAGTCCGATTGTTCACCAATGCACATGCACAAGCAGACTGAAATGGCAGATGTCAACTAGCCCTGTTGCTTCTTGTATTGCAGCCAACCTGCACAACATTTGTAACAATTGTAGCCAACTTTTGCAAAAAATCGCCGGACATGTGCACAAGAATTCTGTAGAAGGTAACATGTGCAAGCAATTAGCGGCAGGTCATTTTTGGAAAGTCCTGACCATGTTTGTATGCAAACTAATGTGGTTTGAGTGGGGAAAAAGTTATTGCTCTGTCAAATCCTATTGTTCGTCTACTGCTTTGCATACAAACAGTCATGCGATGTGTAATGGAGCTTTGGTAGGAGATCAATATGTGCGCTTGCAGACGGTATGTGACTGGTACAGTTACTGTCGTGAAGTATGTATGATCTCTAATAACACCAAGTATATTGCAAGAGGGAAAATTGGTGGTCTCGGCCATGTCCTTCAAATCGACATATAAGATAAGACTATGATGGATCCATAGAATGATACACATGGAAACAAATGAGATGTAGGTGATGATATGACCTAATAACAATAGGGATGCAAACATGCTCTACAATTTAATTGCAGAGCACGTAGAGTTCATCAGCACCATACACACCCATGCCTGCAGGGGATACTTGGGGCTGATGGCTGGAGGATTTGCTGTCCACTTCACATTCAATCATTGTAAGCACTTGTAGGCCCAGTGATAAATGTAGATACAAATAGCATTGAATCTTGCTGGAAGCTCTACAGCATTGACTATCCAGGGGCGGCAACTTGAAAATATAATGCTAGCATTTGTGAGTATTTTTGGGGCATGCTGACTACCAAAACTGCTCAGCAGGCCCTTTCAAAGAACTTACGGAAGATATTAGGCAAGTCTATCCTGTAGTGTTAAGATTATATTTAAAGTTTAAGCAAGCAGTGTTTAAGTTAATTAGTTAGTGTACATAGCTGATCAGTGTGATTCAGGGACAAATGGTGTACAAAGTTATCTAGTCAGTATGATTTAGAGACAAAAAGGACTGTTGGCTGCATTGTTTTAAGTGAAGCTAAAACGAGAATTTAGTCTCTTCAATATGACTATGTGCAGTAGGTAAACAAATAAAAAATTATAAGCCTTAAGTTATGTTAAGAAAAATGTGTTCTCCAGCATCAAATTACTCTAAAAAGTAATTCAACATGCATATTCGACCTAAAAATGTCAAACTGTACTTGGAAAAAATATGCTACTCACGTTGGACTTAGAAAAAAATTTTGCATCACATGGAATGTTGAGCCAGAAAGATAGAAAACTAAAGAGAGAGTTTCCAAATTTGTGCTTTATTTTAATAACTTATTTGGGTATAGAGTAGCTTCAAGTTAGCCTTCAGTACTTGCTTCAAAGGATTAACAAATTACAAGATACTGTTACAGCATTAACTTTTTAAATTCATATGTAATAAAGCTAGTTTAGCATGGACATGCAGCATGGCTTGTAGATAACACAGCAATGTTAAGGTTAAGGAATAGCTTTGTAGAACATTTTTTTCATGTAGTAAAGAATGTGGTGCAATCATTTTATCATCAGGTATACTGCAATTTCTGTCCTGGAGATGGACTTTGATCGAATAGACATCAATCAGTGTCCAAAAGGTGAAGGAAATAGTGGACCAAACTATTTTGGAGATACTGCCAGGTGCAAAAAGGAAACTACAGAAGTAAGTGTTAATACCTTTATTTGGTTTTTAAGTTTTAAGTGTTAAAAGGTATTATTTGTAATGTCATTCCAAGATTTCAGTAATTACCTTGCTTTAACTGTAAATTATTAAACATAGATTGTTAATAACAGTAATAATGTATTGAAGTTACTAAGACATTACATGTATTGGACTGCCCACTGAAATTGGCCCTGGCCATTGGGATGTGGGCAACCCATCTTGGGTTAAAATGTACATTATATGTTATTCATATACTCATAAAGTACTCATACTTTATACCACTTCTCGTGTTTACTGAACTTACCTCCTCTCTATAAACTACAATTTGTTGTCTCTGCTTTTCCCCTATTTACCTTTAATCCCCATTCTGAACAGTAGTTACCTATTTCTTGTAAAGAAATTTGTAAGCCATTTACAGCAATACAACCTGCTACCAAATCATCTGTGGAAAGCAGACCAGGGATCTTCACATTATTTATTACAGGCAAGAGGAGATTACTCCTGTATATATTTTGTGGTATGTGGTCAATAAATTAATAAGATTACACTTAACTTGTGTCCTTGTGTTAGAATTTTTCTTGACATATTTCTCTAGTTATTGCCCCTTCCTTGTATGTTACGCAAAAGGTATTGTCTTTGTATAGAAACTTTAAGATAGACATCATTTTATTACTTACACCTTTCTTTATAATTTATACCACAGTAGATTGAGCTCTGTTCAGTCCAAGGCTTTCTGCAAGTTGATAAATTTTACGACAGTTTTCCTCTTTTATTCTTTAGATACTTATCCACTAATGTTTTCATAACCAATACATTGTCAACAGTTCATCTTCCTTTCCTAAAGCACATTTAAAATATTGAAAGAACATTATATTCCTCTGTCCATTCTTACAATCTATCTGCTAAAATCCCAGTATAAATTTTCCCCACATTGGATAATAGAACTATGCCCCAATAATTTTTAGGTTTGTCCATGTTCCCTTTACCTTTATATATTGGTTGTCTCCAGCTTTCTGGTGTGTATCCTATGGTTTTCATTGAATTAATTAAAGATGTTAATAGCTTACCTCAGTTCATATCTCCGCAACATTCCTTAAGAAATCCTCTTGGTGTACGATGTATCCTGGTGCTTTGTTTCTTTTCATTGTTTTGATCTGATTCATTACCTCTTTCTCTATTATGACTCCATCCAAAATCTGCATGAAATTATTTTCTATTTCTAGAATTACCCTATCCTTGATAGAACCTTCACAGGCATTTAAAGTTGAAAAGTATTCTTACAATTCTTCTTTCTTACATTAGTTTTAACCACTTATCTTAATAGTGATTTTATGTCCTTCCATATTTTGCTAACATTATTTTCACTAATGTTAATTCATTTTTTAGCATTTTTCTTTTTCCAAGATATCTTTTACCTTCCAGTGATTCATTATGGAAATGTTTACTTTGCAAATGGTCCTCTTTAGATTTTATATCTCCTGTTTCCCTCCTTTTGACCAACTTTGCCTTTACTGCCCTTTTGTTCACTTTACAATCATCAAACCGGTCATCACTCTTAATATTTCTTCAAAATTTTACTTTCATCTCCTCACCACCCCAACCCATAATAAATTTAAAATATTAATTGCGTTTTCAATGTCATAGTTTTTTTAATTGTTTGGTATCCCATTCTGACAAGCATTTCTGATTTCGGAATCTAAGACATATTCAAATTTGTTTTGTAATCTTCTTACATTTAAATCTAACATATTTCCTGTTACATGTGTTCTGTTCCCCTAGTTGGTTATATGCTTTGCAAAAGTTAAGACAAATGAAAGCGGGCTGTACTGAAGACTGTAGCAAATTCTATGCATGCCCTTCCTACAAGTGCTGCTGAATGTGGTACATGCATCTTAGACACCTGAACTGAGAACATTATCTTCATTAATTACGTTTGGATAAATGTTTGAAAAGAATAAACGCTAATCTTATAATTAGAGAGAATTTTGTTTTCTGATCATGGCTGTACAAAAATCTGATACTTAGAATGCAAGCTATACACCTTTTATCTTCACATGGTTATCGTCACTCAACATAGACAAACCTGAAAAATAACACCATTCCTTCCTCACAACACTTATCTCAAATATAAACATACAGTGCACTATGAAAATACAAACCAATGCAGTTTGAAACCGAATGAGTGAATGTTCAGTTTGCTTTCAGAGTAGTGGTGTGTTATTTTATTATTAAAGTGAATGAACATTATTAAATTGTGTTTCAAACTGGAGCTGAAATATTGTTAATATATAAATGAAATTATTATGTATCTCTTTTCCCCAATGTTTGTGTT
This sequence comes from Deroplatys truncata, assembly GCA_030765065.1. NCBI lineage: Eukaryota > Metazoa > Arthropoda > Insecta > Mantodea > Mantidae > Deroplatys > Deroplatys truncata. The sequence goes on along the minus strand of CM060990.1, from coordinate 497,794,273 downwards.
AAGAGTGTGTGAACATGTCCATCAAAGCTGGGACAAGTGATTTTTCAATTAACAAACATGAAGTGATGCATTCTGAGGGCAGAAAAATTGTATTTAATGTATACAACTTTTTTTAAAAAAAAAGTCTCCAATCCAGAGTATAGGACAACTGTAGATTTGTCATAAACCCAGGAAGTAACTAGAAGCTTGTGGTGTAGGTAGCATAAGCACAGTGTCACAACTTTGTAGTAAAGCAGCTTCATCCAAACAAAAAGGGAATGTACCTGTATTTAAATCTCCAGGAAAACCCACAAGGATGAAGAGGACACTGTGCTTGCTGTTCCATTGCTGTAACGTGTGTCAAGGTTAGATTTTAAGGTTTTAAGGATATTTAGTGTGTTGTTTAATTACGGAAACAATGGACGGCACTTTTGCTGACATGTAAACTGTGTTCTAATGTTCAGAGTTACTGCCGGTAAACGCCTACTATGCTTGGCAACAGTGCTCCGTGCAAGCTTTGTCCAGCGTTCATATGTCTTTAACTTTTGTAACTACTATAATTATGAAATTCTCTGTTTTAATTTGAATATCTATTAGTAGTGGGAAATGGCCACTGTTAGTACTTTCATTTAAAAGTTTAAAAGTGCTTACCATGAAGCTAATATTGATTGAGCATAATACATAATTAATTACACTTTGCCCATTGTTGTAATGAAGGTGAACTCACCATTTTCGTCCTCTCCAAGTTTCCCATTTAGAATATCCAGTGCATTTAATTCACAGAAGTTATACATTTTTCACTTCCTGTATCTACAACTTTTACTATGCCTGGGATTATCTCTTTTTCTGTTACATTATTATTCTCCCAACCATCCATTAAATTCGCATCACTTTCTCCTATTCTAATATGAAATCACTCATTATTATAACCACTGCTTTCAGATACTTATCCCTTAACTACTCTAATTTTTATCTAGGAAATGGCATGATTCTGGATAGGAATAGTGTATACTATTCCTATGCATATATTAACATCATCTAGCTGTTTATCTGTTGTTATGACCCATAATACTTCCTTGCACCTGGACCACAGTTGTATGCTATTCCTGTGTATATATTAATATCATAATTCCATTGTGACCCACAATACTTCCTTACGCCTGGACCAAGTTGGTTTTACTCAGGATGTTAACAAAAAATCCTAGCCCTGCTGATGATCTCCTTTTCTATGCTAGTGTATTTCCCTTTCTTTATACTTAGCTAAAATCCTTTATTGCAATATCTTGCTCTTTTAACCATGTTTCTACAAGTGCTAAATAGTCTACCATCCCCAGTAAATGCTGTGAAGTTCCTGTAAAGATTTTACTTTTTAAACCTTCACAGCTCCAAATCCCTAATCTCCTTACTGTCTGCTACTGTGATCCTGTTCTGCCTTTGAAAGATCTAAACTTTTTCTAATGTTCTTTTGCTTCTCAGCTGTACGAGGTGTGATCAAAAAGTTTCCGGAATGGCTTCACAACAATGCTGATGCTGAGATTTCTTTTAATTCTTACCCAGACTGTACATGCAGCGTTCCTTCCCGATAAAAATGAGAGGCCACGTGACTTCCTGTGACCATGCAGTGACGAGGTAGACGCTCTGAAGTGAACACGTGTTTTGCATGTGCTGAGATTTTTTCGCGTAGCAAAAATGTTGGATTACGAAGAACAAAGAACGAAATAAAATTTTGCTTTAAACTTGGTAAAACTGCAACAGAAGCCTATGAAATGTTAAGAACAGCTTATGGGGAGGACGTTATGGGCAAAACTCAAGCATTTGAGTGGTTTTCAAAATTTAAAAGTGGTGTGACATCAGTTAAAGATGCAGATCATTTGGGCAACCCTGTTCCAGCAAAACTGATGAAAATATCAATCAGGTGAGGGCGCCTATCTTAAATGATAGGCGCATTACAATAAGAGAACTTTCTGACTCATTCGGACTCTCCTTTGGAAGTGTTCAAAGCATTTTGAAAGTCAATTTGGACATGAGAAGAATTGCTGCCAAGTTCGTGCCCCGCCTGCTTTCAAATGACCAAAACGAAAGCCTTGTGATTGCCCACACAGATCTTAAAGAACAGCTACAAAATGACCCACAGTTTATGGAGAAAATTATTACTGGTGATGAAACATGGATTTATGGGTACGATCCAGAAACGAAGCAACAATCTTCACAATGGAAAAGTCCTTCATCTCCACACCCGAAAAAGGCCAGACAAGTTCGATCCAAAGTGAAGTCAATGATGATTGTGTTTTTTGACATTAAAGGCATTGTACATAAGAAATTGTGCCACAGGGTCAAACAGTGAATCAAGTGTTCTATAAACAAGTGCTGCAAGGATTAAGGGAGAATGTGCGACGCAAATGGCTGGAGAAATGGAGGAGTGGTGACTGGTTCCTGCATCATGACAATGCGCCCGCACACAAAGCCCTTTCTGTTCGCCAATTTTTGGATAAAAATAGCATGAATACTGTTCTCCATCCTGCCTATTCTCTAGATTTGGCACCAATGGACTTTTTTCTTTTTCCGTGACTTAAAATGCGGCTCTGAGGACACCGTTTTGAGGACATTGATTGTCATCCATCACGAATTGCAGATGACTCTGAACATGTTGAAAGAAGAGGACTTCCAGATGTGCTTCCAGCAGTGGCAGAAGCACTGGAACAAGTGTATAAACTCCCAAGGAGACTACTTCGAGGGTGACAGTGCGGATTAGACAAAAGAAACTGTTGTGTAGTATTTATGACGTCATTCTGGAAACTTTTTGATCACACCTCGTATACCATCTGTTATGCTTTATCTTTTTGTAATACCAAAATGCTTCTGTGAGGAGATGATAAAATACTTATGTGCTGCTGCCTCTCCCCTATCTGGGCGGTGATACCATCTTTTTCAGTAATGACATATCTTGCAACATCTCTGTTTCTGTCATATCTCTCTTTTCTCTCAGAGAACGTGTTTCTGACTCATGTGAAAGCTGAGACAGACCATCACCTGTTGTATTCATGTAATATTTCTTTTGTGTTGAATCTGTCATCTTTTTAGGACTTACATCTGTACCAGACTTTGCACTATGTCTCCCAGCTGTGTATGTTGAAAATCACTTTGTTCATTGCTTTTTTTTTTTACTTATTTCCTTCCATTCTGGTTATTTCCTCCATATGTCATTCTTGCTCATACATGTTACATATTCTCCATTTATCCAGAGATGTAGATTTTGAATAAATGCTCGCTTGCATATGATCCTGCTTCCATCATTCTCTTAACTAAACTTCTTTTCAAATTCCTCTGAGCTGGTAGGTCCTTGTTTATAAATATATTGTTACCTTTTAGCATCATTGTTCTTCTTAAGATGTCATAGAGTAGGTAGGCTTGATCTTGAGAATTGTATTTATGATTGGCCTTTTTCCGCTTTGCCTTTCTATTATGGTATGCTTCCACAATCTCCCTCTTCCAAACCAATTTCCACTTTATCTATTAAAATTTCATTATTCATCTTCTGTTTAAATTCCTCCACTTCTATGAGTGCTACATTGAACCACCTCCTCCTCTCATCCAGTCTTTCCATTCTCTCTTTGATTCTGTCTACTTCTCTTTTTATTACTTGCACATCTTTTCTGAAATCTTCTTTTTATTTCTTCAGGTATTTTATTCTGGCTGTCTTTTATGCATTGTTCCATTCCATCAATTTTGTTCATCTTTCCTACCAGGTTCTGGAGCATTGTTTGAATATCCATAGATTTTGGATTTTAGTTCTGTCCCACGTATTGTTAACAGCATGAATATTTCACTTCCTAATATTGACAAAACAAAAATTCATCAACATGTTATGCCAGTTTTGCTTTTGATAAAGTTCTTTTTCATAAATAATCCTATCCAAATTCTGTATACTGCAAGTTCTCATCCTATTGCTACGTATTTCACTTTTATCTCACTGCTGGAGCTCCCTTCAGACAGCACCTTCTTCCTCCACTGGTCACTTAGCACTCGTGGATTGTCAATTAGTTCAGGTAATCTTTAAATATGTGGTTTCAAATATGGGATGAAAAGTGAATTAATATCTTAAGCTTAAGGGTCATTTTGAAAACCACACTATACTAGCATTTGGAAGTGGATATCCCTATAAACTCAACAGACCATGTTTCAGAACGTTATAGCTTTCCTCTTAATTTAGTAAGCTTTTCGTGTATTATCAAATTACAAATGGTTATATAACATTAAGGTGGAAAGACTGCTAATTGTTATAAGCTGTTTTAAGAATGAAGACAGTCATTAAAGGAAATTGAAATTGTTGATTCTTGTTATTGATAGAGATAGAGATTGATCTTAAGGATGTAAGAGCAGTGCAAGTACAGTTGATTCTGTTTAACTAAAAATCTACTATTTTATGTGTTCCTGATATATTGAACTCTCTGTCAGTGTAGTGAATTTTTATAGCATGGTTAGTGTGGCAGCAAATTTTTAGACCATGATAGTATAATTATGGTTAACATCAAGATTTATCAGTATTTCGAAGAAAAAAAAAATATCATAGGTACATTTTTATCATTCTAGGTTACAATCATATTTGAATACTAAAAATGCTAATATTATCCACAACAAATAGGCTTATTATTTTTATTCCCTCCACAAGAAACTTTTAAACTATTTTACATTTATAAGAAAGTCTTCACCTGTTGTACTCCTGCAAAATAATAAATCACAGAAATACAAAATATCACACTGTAACCACAGCTCTGAATTACCAGATGTAATACATTTTGACTCCATATCAACAATATTGCTGTACAGAGCATTTATGAATGCAGAAGGTAAATAGAAGAACAGTTGATACATTTTGTTGGTTTGTACTAGGGTTGTTCAGTAATTTCTTAGTCTGAGGGAAAATAAAAGAAGATTTTTAACCCAACTTTTTTTTATTTATTTTCTTTCCGTCTTCAACATAGCTTTTAACTCCATCCACTTGGACCAATGATGCTCCTAAGTTCTTTATACCTTCAGTATAAAATGATGTGTCCAACTCTGCAAAATAAAGTATATGTGACTTATAATTCTTGCATCTGAGGTATATCTTTTTCCAACAAGCCATTTCTTCAGATTTGGGAAGAGAAAAATGTCAATGGGAGCCAAATCAGGCAAAATGGTGCTTGTGTCAGCAGTTCAAAGTGCAAGTAATATATCTTGGCAATCATAATTAAAGTGTGCACGAGTGCATTTTCTTGGTGTAAAAAAAACTTTTTTTTAATAAATGTTGACGTTTGGCCTTCATAGCACCCTTCAACTGCTCCAGCAAAGCTGCATGGTGTTCTCCATTAATGGCTTTCCGGGTAGCTACCAACACCACACACTGAGCATCCCAAAAAACACTGGTCATCATCACCTTTCTTGCTGAAGGGACATACTTTTTTTTTTCTTATGGAGTTCTTTCACCCTCTTGCACCCATTGTTTGGACTGCTGCTTCATCTCTGGTGTTGGTGAATCTGTTTTGTCAACAGTGGTGCTTCTGATTGGTGGTTAACAAACTTGACTCCCATCACACTAAAAGTTTGCTAATGTGCAAATGCTCATGCAACAATCTAATGAGAGCAATGTTAGCAAACTCTCACACCTTAATTTGTTTGTCATTTAACACAGTGTTATGGATTTTTGTAATGTTCTCTTCAGTCATAGGAGAAATTGGGTGTCTTGAGCCTTCATCAAAAAGTGAAGAACTGTACTGTTTAAACACTGCAGCCCAGTTTTTCACCATAGAAAATTGTAGTGAAAAATCTTCTAAAGTGGCATCGAAACTTTTAATATAAAATATTTAATCACTGCAAAGCATTCAACTTTATCAATTTTCAGAATAAATTTCAACTTGTTTATTTTTCAGCACTAACTACACAAATGAAAGTACATGTATAAAACTGCATGCTGCACCATCTAAAGGATCATACTTAAGAACTATTCTTGCTATTTTATACTGCCAGCATCATTTCTGTATTAGGCCAAGAACTTTTGAACTGCCGTCGTAAATAACATTAAAGCTGTTGGCCATAGGTACTATACCATCTCCAGCATAGGATTAATTTAGTGGCTATTATTATGACTGGATTATATTCCCATCAACCTGTGTCCTTATTGCTAAGTTGCAAGTAATTGGGTAAGTTGTGCACTCTTATTTTTTCTGAAAGATGTAGTTTATTTGTGTTTGTTTCTAAGAAGCTGACTGATTTGATTGTGCTTTTGATAGAGAAAATCAACTATACATTAGCACTAATGGGGTGCTCTTTTAATAATTCAACTCCTGTTCTTGCCATCAGTAATTACAATTATGTATAGTGTTATATTATTGCTCTGTTGAAACACTGGTTTCTGGGTCATTTGGACATTAAAGCAAAAGTTGGTCAGTGTAGCAAAATTAAGTGCATATTGTTAGAGTCCGAATATTATTGATTAAATTTCAGCTTAGAAAACAAAAGCATTGAAGTGTGCTTGGGTAGTGTTTAATACCCATTCTTGCTGCATATGTCACCACAGGTGGTGGGACACTGATGATACATGAAATGAAATAATTGGGGAAGGAAGCATTCCAGGTCTAAGTTTGGGTATCACCCTGGCTTTTGGCAGTTACGAAGACTGAGGAAAACCCGAAATAAGCCTTGGTCAGAGAGGACGGTCTTGGCAGGATTTGAACTGCAGACCACTTACTCATGAGTCTGTGTCTTATCGACCTCAGCTAATTGTGTCGATTTAAGTGTGCTTGAATTCAACAGCCAGATACTAGAATATTTACTCACTTACAAAAGCACTCCTGCTGGACAAATTCTGGCACGTTGGTGACAGACACTAACATAACTCTGACAAGTGCTGGTATTATTAAATAAACTTAAAAAAATCATTATAAGGTAACAAAATACGATTAGTTAACAAAGAAGAGCACAACTTATTATTTTGTTGGGCCTAAACCTTTCCTGAGCTTTTCTTTAAGTCATTAAGTTGGATATTGTTGTCTTTATGCAACGGTCACACTGAAGATCTTGGAAGAGAACTCATTAAGGGGGGAAATGGGTGAAAATGAGACCAAAACTGACAAAATTTTACATTTTGTTTTTTTTTGTACCGAAAAATAATAGCTGGTTTGAAGTGCATATATTCAAAGTTTTAAAGCACTACAGTGCCTGAAAGTTGCTCTAATTACATCATATTTAAAGGCCTGTGCTCTTTAAATGTCCCTGAGAAGGCATGGCAGTTGATGAAATCCTGCATGAAGCAAAAAGTCTGCTTTTTTTTTTTCTTCTTTCTTTCTTTTTTTTTTGGGATTTTGTTCTGTGAAGGTTAGTTTCTGATTTGTCACTGAGCCACTGTGATTGTTATAACATAGTAACAGCAGCTGTGCCGGTAGATGTCGTGTAACATAAAATTATATCTTGTTTCATTTACATGAGCCAGAAACAAGTATAAATAATGTAAATAATAACCGCTATGAAAGGTTAGATGAGCAAGAATGTGGTGTACAAAAGAAAAATTTAAGGTAGAAACAGCTGGAGGATAATTGTGAACATATACCTGCTGTAAATAATGAAGACTAAATATACCAGGTGAGTCAGCTGCACCTATTTATTTTTTAATTTATGCAATGTGCTAAACGACATATGTGACTTACACCTTTTTTGAATGCCTTCTAATGGTTGATTTGCATAACACTTTATAGAGGAGGGATAGATAACTCAGTGCATAAGTGTTTTACGGGACAGAATGCAATCGCCATGTGTGTTGATTCCAAAAACATCCTACTCTGACACTGGGAGCTGCAGCAGCACTTTTAGCTGATTTTAAAAACTTTTATTCTTTAGCATACATTCACACAAACCTTTGAAAACGCCCCTGAAGGAACAACTTATCACATGCATCAGTTGACAAAACAGTGTGACCAATTGGATTTAAGCCATCAGCCAACAAAGGTTGTTGTACAGCCTTGCCAAAAAATGCTAAGTATTAGGTAGATAATTTCCCTGTTGTCACAAACTATGGCATATTTCAGTTCATACAGTAATTGAAATGGCTGATGCACTTTGAGTTAAAACTACCAAAACTAGCTCCAAACATTATATGAAGCTGCAAAAAGCATGTAAAGATTCGAGGTGGGGTCTGAGTTCTGCAATTACTTATTCGTATACGAACCCCAGCTCGCAAGGTAGGATTAACCAAATGGTATTATTGTGGTTCATTTACTACTGTGCCACTTCATTTTGGGTTCGAATCCTTCATGTTAAGTTCAAACTTTTTATTACCTTTTGTTTTATCTCTCTGGGCCTATCATTTGATATTATGATACAAAGAACATTTTTTATAACATTATAAGTGTGTATAAAATAATAATCGCCATGTTTTCCACTGATAAGTGGATAATTTATGCTTCGTAGTAGGTATTTTATTGTGCTTGGTATTATGCTTGGCCCATTCACACATGCAAAGTGGCTTCCGCTATTTGCACCTGAGTCAGTGTTTGGCGTGAATAAACTCTATTTTCTACTAAGTATTTGAAACCTTTCTACGAGACACGGCTGCTGTTATAACATATACAAACGACGAGTATGTTGACAAGCTGTTAATCTATGGAGAAACAAGGTGTAATGCACTGTCAATAAAGCGCTAGTATGAAGAACGGTTTCCAGGAAGGAGGGCACCTACTGCAGACACTTTACGAAGGGTTGAAAGATGCCTTCGTGAAACAGGATGATTTGGAAGAGCACCAACTGCTCGCGATGCTCCAGTAACCTCTGGAGGTAATGAAGCAGCCGTGCGAAACTCAATAGAAAACAATCCACATACCAGTTAAAGAACTATAGCACAAGATCTGCAAATAAGTCGAACTTCAGCAATGTTCATATTGCACCGTAATAAATGTCTCCATACCATCTACAACTACACCAGGCTCTCCATGGGCGCGACTTTCAAGCGTGAGTGATATGGAGCTCCACCACACTGGTCATTGGTTGTAAGGAATCACTTGCATAGGACATATCTGCAAAAATGGATTGGCCGAGGGGGCCCAATTGCATGGCCCCCTAAATCACCTGATCTCACTCCACTGGATTTCTTTCTGTGGAATCATTTAAAGGAATGGTCTACGGTCAAGAACTGCATAGCCCAAATCATCTACGTGCATTCATATGTAAAGAATGCAGGCAGATTACACCGCACATGTTACAACATGCAAGAAGGTCTCTCCGGCAACATACCCAAATGTGCATTGATGAAGGGTGTCGTCATTTTGAACATTTACTTCGTTGATGAAATCCACGCTCTTTAACAATTTATTATGCTGTTTACCCTTGAACTTTGCACATTTACAACTCCTTTGTCAGTAGAAGTAGTAAAACATAAGGTTTAAACATGAAAAAGAAAACTGTTAGATTTAATAGCGTCGACATGTGCCTAAAAGAATGAAAGCTAACTACGTAGCACATTTACAACACCAGATACGGTACAGATTATTAGGGTAAACATGATCCACAATTATTATATGATTGTAATTCTTGTGTCTTTGGCTCACAGGAGAGCCAATAACAGAAATAAATAAATTAGTATACTAAAATACAGAAAATAAACAGAAGGAGAAAGAAAAAAAGAACCAAAACAATTTGATGTAAATATTAAATTTGAACCTCCGAAGCTAACCTTTGCTTCACCATGTCGTCAGTTAACCCACTCGGCCAGAACCCACGTATTTTGTCCCGCTCTCCGGGACAACATTCCTCTACCTCCTTGCAAGCATTATATTCCATGAAGAGCCGTCTTTTTTTAAGCCTTTCGCAGCTCCTTGGCTCATTCAAGTCTTTAACCGTTAATGGTGGTTGCATATATACTGAATAAAAGGGCAGAGCTACAATAACAGTTTATGAAAAGGGTCAATGTTTTCACATTAGACTATAAACTGCGGATTGCATAGATACGAATACCTAGGGGCAGCTGACTCGCCTGGTATATTGGGGGACACCAGTTTTACTGTCATCATTGGTGAAGGACCTGAAGTATAATGACCACAATCAAAAGTTTTTTTTTTGTTTTTTTTTGTGTTTTTTTTACATAGGACTTGGCACTGAAAGTCTTGGCTTATGCCATAAATTAGAACTGATTTGCAGTGCTTATAATGGGAAGAGAGAGAGAGAGAGAGGGGGGGAGGGGGAGAGGGAGAGAGAACAAATTACATATCTAAGCTGGACACTTCTAGGGAGGTGTGTAAGTGATTATTTCTGGTTAACTGCATGCAAACTTTTGAACTCATTTTTCCTCACTTTAATTTTTGCTACACTTTTATTCATTGAAAACAAAATTACATCCACAAATTAGGTGTTAGAGGGCTGAAAGTTTTACTGTACATTCTATAAAGCATAACAAAAAAAAACTGATACATGAAATTCGGGTTTAATTTAGTACTTTTTGAGATAAAAAATAAAATGTGTGTAGTAATTGCAAACATTTTGAAATTTTTTCTATGCAGGTCATGTTTTTTTAATTTCCCTTACAGTTAAGATATTACAAAACCCATGCGTTAAGTTTTTCCAAATGAGTTTCTGGTTTCGTGAAAAAGATTTCAAACTTATTTTCAAGAATGTGTGGAGTGAATTTCATTCTGAAATTTGCACCTGTTTTTAAAGAAAATTTTCAATAATTCAAAAACTAATTGATGTACAGAAATGAAACTCTGCCAAGTAGTTCCACATAACCCAAATATGTGTACTAAAAGTTAAGTATGTAGCTTTAAAATTATAAAAAATAGAATTTTTTTTTTAAAAATCATGAATAATTTCTATATGTGTCAATTACTGCAAAAGAAAACAATTTTCATAAGATTATCTCTTAAATGCTTATAGTTTTAGAGTTAAAATTTGGTAAAGTTTGCATTACTTTCTAAACGAGGTAATTTTTTGTGGTGTTGTAACCAAAGAACCCTATATCGAATTTCAGTGAACTACGATTCATTTTGAAGCTGAATGTCTATTGTTGATGTTGGTATACAGGGTGAATCACCTAAAACTTGCATCGCAAATATTTTGGAAATGGAAAATGCTATTGATGTGCAGTTTTCACAGCATTGATTGGTAGTCAGGGGCTCGTACATTTAGCCTATAATTTAGAATGTCAGTTGCGTTTGTTGCAAGATTCTAGTGCAAGTGGTTTACGAGATCTTATTTTGAAACTTTTACGCACGGACACTTGTACAACCTGTGGTAGCACAAACTAAGGAAAAACAAAAGGGAATTACAATACTTCTGTGAATTCTTACAAGTAAAGAGAACATAGCCCTTCAAAGGTTGTGTTCAAAATGACCACTGGCAGCTTCAATACACGCTTCCAGTCTGCTATGGAAACACTGCTGCACATGTTCTAGCATTTCAGCGGAAATTTCAGAGCAGGCAGCAGTAATACATCGTTTCATATCGTCTGGTGTAGTTGGTACATCCTTGTAGCAGATCTGGTGAATGGCCCGGCCAAGGTACAGGTCCTCTTCGTCCAATCCAATGATTTGGAAACAATCCGTTAAGATAAGCTGTAGTACTTCGTGCACTATGGGCTGGACAGCCATCATGTTGGTACCCAGGTTCCTCCTAGTCTGCAAAGGAACGTCTTCTAGCATCTGTGGCAGATGTTCTGTCAGGAGGCTGCGATACTTGTGCGAGTTCATTGTTCCTTCTATGAACTAAGGGCCTATGAGCTGATGGTTCACTATCCCACACCACACGTTTAAATTCCATGGACGCTGACGTTCCACATGACAAAGCCAATGGGGATTGTCAACAGACCAATAGTCCATGTTTCTGCGGTTTACGTGGCCATGATTAGTAAATGTTACCTCATCACTAAACAAGATACATGATGAATCTGGAGTATCATGTCTTAATGCCCATGTATAAAAGTTAACATGATTCTCAAAATTGTTTCCGTGCAGCTCTTGATGGAGAGAGATGTGATAGGGATGGAACCTATGTTGAGAGAATGTGCAGTACACTTGCGTGACTTATGCCACTTCCACATGCGATTGTGCGGGAACTAATTTGCAGATTTACTGCAACGGCAGCCAAAACATTAATTTCTGCCTCTTCTCCAGTCACTTGTTTGTTTCTCTTATGTTTTTTAGGTGTTACAGTACCACTTTCACGTAATTGGTTGAAAAGATTGGTAAATCATTGCTGAGATGGTTGACGTCTATTGGGATATGTTTCCGCATACACCGTACAGGAACAAACTGCTCCTACACTCTCCATACACCATGAGCATGTCGGCTTTTTCTGAATAGTAAACCCCATCTTTCACTCACGACTTACTGCTTGAACTGTTGCAAACTAACTGACCAGAAAGTCGCAATGCAATAAATGAACAGAAAACACAATGCAAACAAGCATAACAATATCGTACCTAGCAACTGAGCAGGTTGAATGGGACAAGCAATTGTCGGGGTGGAAACTTTTCAAAATACGATTTCTCGTAAACCACTTGCACTAGAATCCTGCAACAAAGGCCATTGACATTCTAATTTACCCTACCTTTATTCTGTTGATGTAACTAGGCATTGTTCCATTTAAAAAGTTGTATGTTTGCTCAAAAAATACACTTTTTCAGTATTATTAAAATCTGTTTATAGGCTAAATGTACGAGCCCCTGACCACCAATCAATGCTGTGAAAACTGCACATCAATAGCACTTTCCATTTCTGAAATGTTTGCGGTGCAAGCTTTAGGTGATTCATCCTGTATACCAATAACATAAGTATACAACTTTTTTAACCTTTTTATTTTTGTGTATTAAGTATGAATGCATTTTTCATAAAGATTAAACTTATATAATGCGCTTATATAACTTCGTTATATTGCACATTAATTTCAGTTTTATGGAGCCCTTTGGGAAAAAAAGTTAGTGAAAGAATAAATATTTAAGCTCACGCTGTATACTTATGCCAGCTGCCATCTGCCACAGCATGGGAAGAAGCTTGGTGCAAATCAAGATAACCAAGGTTGATTGGTTACGTCTACTTATATATCATCATTTCCCCACTCTCTGTTGCATATGAATGTGTCTTTGTCACCATTCCTTACTTTGAAAGTAGAATGAATGCACGTGTTGTTTGGGTACCTGGAAGTATGCAGGCGTGTTCGAACCTAGGGTGAAGCATTTGTTCTTCAACTTTGTACTCCACAATGGAACACAGCAGAATGTTATAGTTGTCAAACTGATGCTGCCCATTGATACAATTCATAAGGTGTGGTTATTTGATGTCTTGGACGTTGGAGGCTTGCTCGAGCTGCTAGTGTCTTGATAATTCCCTCAATGCCATCGCATTGCCCCATTTGAGATCTTTTTTTCTCATTTCCATGCGATGTTGCAAAAAAGTGCCAATTTTGCCTTTATTGCAAAATCTTCTAGATGACTGCATAAAGTTGAAAGGTTTTCCCAATTTTTATATTGGGATGAAGCACCATCAGTAAAGCAAATTATTTTAGCCAAATTTTGAAATTTATCTTTGGTAAGCTTTATTAAATATCCCTGAAACAAGTGAACTGCAACTGCATCTTGTTTTAAACAATTGGAAATTGCAACATTTGACAGAACCACCATCATTATAGTAGATAACAAAAAGATGTAGCATGGCCTGGTTGTTGTTCCAGTGAAACTCGGAAACCTCATCTTGGATGACAAACTAGGTAATTTTCCTAAAAATCCATTAAAATGGCAATTTTTGTTGGTTTCAGGCTGTTTTTTGTTTCTTGGTAGTACAGATTTTGCTGTGATGCTATGAACAAGTGATTTTTCAATACTGTCAACTTCTCCAATAAGACATCATTAAATTCATCTGTAGGTTTCTCCAAGGTGTGTAATGTTGTTCTTTCAGCCGTAATCCACTGCTTGTACATTGTTGTATCCACCAAAGCAGATTGGAAAACAGATTCAATATGTTCTTTCAGCCCTGAAGGGCCCGGCCACATTTTACATTTATTAAAAAAAAACAGGATGGTTGAGGTGGATTACAAATTATCCTTGAAATGCAGTGGTGGTAAGTTTTTAAGGGAAGTTCTTCCTGTTGAGTTAAAAGTACTAGTTCTGCACCATCCATCATAAGTTCAGCATTCTGATGGATCATACACACACAGTGTGTGAGGCACCAAATCCCACTAAAACACAATGTTGAGGCCGAAGCTGTGCAAATTTTGAGAAACCTGTCTTAGTAGTGGAATATCTGTCCTTCAAATAACTATAGAGTTCTTCTAAATTGCACAGAGTTAGTTTCTTCTGCACTTGTTGTTTTTTCCTGTGCTTCCTAACTGTCATCTTTTTTTTTTTCCAGACACTTTTTGGCTAACTTCTTCCAACTTATAAAATTCAGTGACTAAATTTATAGTTTGTTCCGGAAGGGGATGACTCGTCTTTCTTTCTGGTATACATGTTATTAATCCTTTTGATGCCAAGTCTTTTGCTACTGAAATCATGTGTTTTGTTGCATTAAAATGATTTCGAGTTTTTGCAGTATACCAGTTTAGTGGAAGTAGTGTGAGGATCTAAATTTTAGTGTTTCTATCCTGAGCAGAAATATTCCCCCCCCCCCCAGATTTTCTAGGATTTCTAGGTTTGGTTCAGGTGCTTATGATTCAGTGTCTGAATGCTGAAAAACTTTAGCTTTTAATGAAGCTGTTATTTTTCTTGCTTTGTCTTTTCCATATTGTTTCTGTGAAAGTTTTCTTTTTTTAATTGGCAACTCACCAAGTAATACAAGAGTTTTAATTAATTCTGTGACTGTAGTTTCTTTAATCAGTTTAGTTTAACTATCCAAAGTGTTCTCACTGCTACTGTCACTACACTCTGCAGGAGCATTAACAGTAAAACTAGAACTAGGTTGAACATCTACTTGGATGTCTTGTGTCGAGCAAGTACCAGTACTGACACTTTCAGTTCTTAATTTACTTCTACAGGGAACAAATTTTTACAGTTCTTTTGTACCATTCTGGGATATCATACTTTTCCATCATTTGAGGCGTTAACTTTTGGAGAGAGTCAACATCCACTGTTTTGTTTTAGGATAATTCCTAGGAATCGAAGGAGCGGTGACTTACATAACATTTGTCTCCTTCCATTTTACGCAACCTGTGAGGTATGTATTGAACTTTATAAAGCAGTACTGGGAGGAAAGGTTGTTTATTGTATATAGCACTTAAACTTTTCATGTAATAACTTATTTTATAATTAAATGGAGCTTTTTCTTACCTTAATGCAGTGGATTTTCATATGAAATTAACTAAAAGCCATTATACACTCAAAAATAACTATAACTAACTAAAACACAGTTCACATGGATGTACCACAACCATTCCTTGTAAGAAAATTGCTTGCTTAGGTCAGAGGAACAAAAGAGGGTTGTTTGTTTTATTCACATTATCGTCTCACTTAGCATCCTCTGACAACAAAACATATAACAGCAGACGATTGACAATGTCCTCATCATGACTCATGGGTGTTGTGTGATATGGTGCAGTGTGGCTAGTGGATTTCATGCTGTTTCTATTTATTTTTTTCTACAGCTTCGTGTTAAAATACCATAAAAAGTTAACTATTATTGTTTTGAAATTAAATACTGAACAATATGGCATAATTTGTATTTCACTTAAAATTGTGTTTTCAGAAAAAAATATGAAATATAATGAAAAGGTATTAAATTTAAGTTCTAAAAATATACCTTCATATTGAATTTTATTTGAGAATTTTACTTTGAATAGTTTCTGAACTACGAGTCTCAGAATCACATAATGTTATTAAATTACGGTAACTTTGACCCTGGAAAAACCCGGAACCACTTGTTTATCATAGCTGCGATTTTGCAAAAGATATTAACTTGTCTACTTTAGATGACAGAAAATTGAACCCCCCCAAAAATGCAAGGTTTCCTGCTGTCCAAATTGAAATGGAACAGCCCGTATTTCCTTAAAGCATGAATTTTGCTATACAGATATCTACACGTAGTGTACTGAAACTGAACGAATTGAGAAAAAAAATTTAGATTTTAAGTGTGCTGCTTTTTACACAGTTAAGGTAGTAGTTTCTAAGATTTTTAGATTAAAAGGATATTAAGATAAACAACAGAACCCAGATCTTGTTCAAAGAAGTGATTTTCCAGGGTAAATTTACTGCAAGGATTAGAAGCATTTGTAAGCATATGTACAAAGATACTAGGGATTTTAAGAATGGTGTGTAATCCACAAAGAAGCTGCTGTGTCATAACCCTGATCTCTATCACTAAGGGAGTGATATGGGTGAAATAAGGGAAGAATATCTGATAGAGTTTATGATGGCAGGGAATTTTAATGGGACAACTGGAAATTTAAAGCAGGAGAGTATGGAAAAGATGAAAGAAAAAACAATATTCAATATGTATAATGTTAGTGAAAGAGATAGTAAGGATGAAGGATGAATCTAATTCATTTCTGTGAGAATAATACACTTATAGTATTAAACAGATGCAAGGGAGAATACACTTTAATGAATGCTACTTAACATGGTGTAGTATATTATGGATTCAGTGCCATGAATAAAGTTCCAATAAGTAATTTCAATCTGGTGAATTTTGTTTGTAATGGTGCTCATTATCTATTGATTATAGAGTTCAAAGCAGAGATGTAAGAGGAAAGTAATCTGGGGACAATAATTTGAGAGAGAATCAAAAAATATAAATAGAGCTGTGATAAAGAATGTGAGTTTACTAATTAAATACTGAACATAAAATGATCAAAGTAGTGAGTATATCTGAATTCATTCTAAAATGGTCAGGTAGTAATATGAGGCTGGAAACCAAGAAGACTTAGGAAGTGTAATGTTTGGAACGACAAGGAATGCACAGTCTTAAAAAAGTTGTTAAAGCAGGGATAGGAAGTTCAGGAAGAAAGGACAACTGTTTATTGCTTGAGAGCACAATATAAGGAGTTACTAGAGCAAAAAAGCTGATGTGGAGAAAGGTTGGGAAATTGAAATGAAGATAAGCCTAGATAATGTTTAACATATATAGGGTGTTATTAGGAAATTAGGAGGTCAATCAAGATTAATGACCTGTAGAGCTATGAATATGGTTTGATCATTTTAAGCATTTGTTTGCAATGTAAATACAAGGAATGGGCAATTGTAATGTCATTAAAGAAAGTAAAAAGTATTAAAAGCTAAAAGCAGTGGGCAGTGATGTTTTACCCTCAGAATTTTTTCATGTTTGGGTTGAACAAACAAAGACTTGAACATTACTTTTAAATTGGAAGACATAGTGAAAAGATTAAATATAATATATAGAAGTGGTTGCAAATATGCAATTTCACTAAAATAGGTTCAATACCTCAGAACTAGTTTCGAGGAATCACTTCCTCATCGTCAGCTGATTACAACTGGTTGGCTTTCCTCTGATGGTTACAGATGTCTCTTTGTCCCTCTAGTGGTGGTTCTACAAGTTTAGTAATAAAATTTTTGTCCATAGGGATGTCAAAATTCATTAACCTTGGACGAAATTTCCAAAGAAATATTTTCTCCCAAATGTTTAATTCCATAGGTTTTTGTGCCTGCTTGATAAGTGATACTGTGTCCTCAATTTCATGTCCCTGTAAAACTTAAACGTTTTAACTAGACTAAGCAATGAAGACTATGCACTGAAATTCAACATAATAAAAGTATGCCAAGAACTGGCAAGGATCCTGAATATTTCATATTAAGGTAAAGGTATTATAAGTAATACGAGTAAAGAGAGATCACACAGCTATCAGACTTCGGAAAAATGTAGCTAATTTACTGTCTGAAGGACTCCAAACTTGGTTAAAATATAATAATTTAGTATCACTTTACCAATCTGATTTTAATAAAGGAAGAGGAACTTAATGTTTTAATACTGTGGTAGATAAATGTATTAGCAAGAAATATGGTAGGTTATGCACAATTTTTGTGGAGTTATAGATATGCATATGAAAGCGTAATAGTAGAGGCCCTATAGTATAACTTACAAAAAGGGGTGGAATAGGGAGATTTTATTTTAAAGCAGCTGTGTAAACAAATCATGTATTTAAAATCTAATATCAACCAGCAGCTGAATATGGGGACAATGGGTCCTTGAGCATGTCCTGCCAGTAATTTGGTAAGTGGAGCAACATACATGCTCAACATTGATTCACTTTCCATAATTTAAAATAAGTCTTGTGTTAAAGCAGGGAAGGAAGATATAATAGAAGAGGTGCAACAAGATAGAAGATTGAGGCAGACATTAAATTAAGCCAGGGTATACAATTTGTTGATAGATGATTATTTACAGGAATTAAAGGTGGTTAATAAGCATATTAGCAATTAATCAAGAAGTAGTAAAAGAAAAATATATGCAAGAACTAAATACAAATATTGAAACTGTCAGTACCCACAAATTGGTTAAAGTAATAATCTTCTAATAAACAAAGACAAAGCAATCTCATCATTCTTTCAGCATTTTCAAAACAAATTGGGAAATTTTCCAAAAATCAAATTTGATGGAAATAATTTGAATTTAGCTTCAGAGGCAAAATTCTTGGGTATGACTCTAAATCATAACTTAAAAATAGATTTATCATAATGAACACTTAGTAATGAAACTTTTAATAATGCAAATTCTTTGATCCATCTTTTTTGAAAGTAAAAATTTACAGAGCACTCCAAAACACGTATAACTTTTTCTACTGTCAACACTAAACTAAATATTCAAAAGAGCTGAAAATGCAAACATACATCACAAACATATGTGTACTAACAAGATAAAACAAAAGTTTTGAACATTGGGTGTATAAAGCTTGTGAAATTAAGCATTTTTCATTATTTTTTTATCACACCTTGTAATATCCAATCACAGTGATATATCTGCATTCACTGGTAAATTACCTGTTGCTCACACACCTTTATGTTATTGTGTTTATTCATATTATGACCTAAATTAAAGCAAATTTAACAATATGAAGATTATTTTCAACATTTGTTTCTATTTTTATAGAACATCACATATACTCAAAATTAAGTAGCAATGCAGAACAGCTTCTCCATATGGTTTAAAAAACAAGATCATAAATGTGCAGGTATTAGTACAAACCTATGTACAAATTTTTTTTCTTGCCAGCTATACTGCTCTTTTTGCCTGGCCTTCTGGCTCATCTAATCATCCTTTGCTATCTTTAATCCCTATTGCCCATCTTCTCCTTCCTCCGTTTGCCTTTCTACTTTTCTTATCTCTCTTACTTTTCTAATCCATTTCTCTTTTACTTTCTTTAGGAACTCCCCCATATTCTTGTTTTGCTTTTCTTCTTTTCTCATTAGCATTTTAATTGCTACTATTTTCCTATCCATTTTTTCCCCATACTTTTCTCCATTCTGCTAATTCTTTGCATTCTGTCATATAATGCTCTGTGCTTTCACTTCCTCCGCATAATTCACAAATTCCGTTTTTGTTACACCTTATCCCTCTCAAGTACATTGATCCTGTTCTCATCCATGCAAATGCTTCTTTTTCTGCCCTATTACAATAATCTACATACCCTTCCCTTCCCCAATTCCTTTTTACTAATCTGTAGAACCCTAATGACTTTTTGTTTTCTAAGCTTCCCCAAATCTCTTGTCTTATCCAGAAACCATTGCTATTTCTTTCTCCTGCCCTCCAAATATCTCCCATTCCTATCTGCTCCATAATTTTTTCTATCCCTGTCCACCAGCTATTTTTATTTTTTGTACTCTTTTTTTGTTCCATGCATATCTTTAAAATTTCCTCTTTATCTTTTCTCGGGCATCTATACCAAAATTTTAATATCCTTTCCAGTATCACTCCCTTTCTGCTTGTTCTTCCTAATTCCACTAATGCTACTTCCCCTGGTGCTGATTTTGTTAACCCCAATAGCTCTTTGCAAAACATTCTATAACTCTGGTCTATTTTCCTGCTTAAATCCGATCCCCCCCCCCAAATTTCTACTACATATAGCATTCTTGCTTCTACCAATGCTTCGTACATTCTTTCTATCCATTTAGTTGGCATTTCTAATCTATATTTACACATCCTTACTCCTGTCATTGCTGCCTTTCCTTTAGCCATAACCTTCCTGCTATGCGCCCCCCATTCACCATTACTGCTCATCCTCACCCCCAAATAATCCATCTCCTTGACAACTTCTAACTTTAAACCCCCTATCTGCCATTTCTCTTCTCTTTTTAGTTTATTTCCTCTTTTAAATATCATAACTTTTGATTTATTTATATTTACTTTTACTCCCCATTCTTCGCAAAATTCATGTATCCCATTAACTGCTTTCTGTAGCGCAATTACCATTATAGCCCCGACCATAAGATCATCCACGTATAATAAACCTGGTATCTCTGTATTTGCTATTATGGGGCAGTGTGGATTTTTTTCTTTCACTCTTTCTAATATGTCATCTATGAATATATTAAATAGTATGGGACTCAATTTGCACCCTTGTCTTAATCCTATTTTTTGCTCTGTTATTTCTGTAACTCCATTATTTTTACATCTTATACAGAATCTTATATCTTTATAAATCTTTGTAATTTCTTTTATAAAGTTTTTGCTTACTCCTTTCTTACTTAATTTATACACTAATGCTTCTCTATTTATCGTATCAAATGCTTTTTCAAAATCTGCAAAAAACATATATATATATATATATATATATCCTTCCTCTTTTCCTACTCAAATACTTATCTATTATTGTCTTTATTATAAATATATTATCTATTGTCTGTTTACCTTTCCCAAACCCTGCTTGGTATTCTGATAGTTTTCCTTCTTCCACCCAACTTCTTAATCTGTTGGCCAGTATACCTGTGTATATTTTTCCTAATATTGATAATAAACTTATTCCCCTATAGTTTTTTGGTTTATTTGCTCCTCCCTTTCGTTTGTAGATTGGTACCACCATACTTATTTTCCAACATTCTGGTATATCATTCTTTTCTTTGATTTTATTTAATAATTTTGTCATCACTTTTAGACCGCTTTGCATTTCCCCATATATTTTCCAAAATTCCCCTGGTATTCCATCTATTCCTACTGCCTTGCCTTTTTTTATATTTCTTATTTGCTGATAAACTTCCAGCTCCATGAATTCACCATCTAATTTCTCATTAAATATTCCTCCTTGTCCTATCTCTTTTATATCTAACTTTACCTTCTTCCCTTCTCCAATTAGCTTTCTAAAATACCCTATCCATTCGTTCGGTGTAATTTCATTTTTTTCCTCTTTCTTCTTGTTCATCATCCTCACTATTTCCCATATTTTTTTACTATCCTTACTTTCTATTGCTGCCTTTAGTTTCTTTTCTATGTTTCCCTGCCATTCTTTCTTCTTAACCACAAGCAAACCTTTATATTCCCCCTTAAGTTTCATCAGATTTTGTCTATCCCTTTCCTTCTCTGATCTTCTCCATCTAATAAGCTCTTTAAATACCTCCTTTTTTTATTTCTACCTTCTCCATCAAACCACCCCTTAATTTCTTTGCCTTTTCCATGCCTTCCTTCCATCTCTACTCCTGCTCTTATTAGTAACATCTTTAATAACTGTAGCACTTTTTCTAAGTTTCCCTCATCCATTTCTATTTTTATACCACACTCTACAATCTGACTTACTTTTGACTTTAGTTCTTTCATGAATTCCTCTTTTAAAACTTCTCTCCATTTATATACTTTTATTATTTTTATTTTAGCTATTTCCCTATTCTTTACCTTCTGTTCCAAAACATTTATTTCCATCATTAGTGGGAAATGGCTACTACCTACATTTATTGTTTTAAAAATGGCGATTCTATCCTCCAGTTCCTCACTGCATATCATATAGTCTACTACACTTTGCCCATTTGCGTTTACAAATGTAAACCCCCCTTCCTCGTCTCCTTCCATTGATCCATTACATATCATATTATTTACCTCGCAAAATTAGTAGTTTTTTTCCCTCCCTGTTAATCGTTACATCCTTGCTTTTCCTTGGCCTTATCACATCCCTATCTTCTTTTATCTGCTCTTTATCTAATAACCTTCCTTTCTCTTCTCCTAATCTCGCATTCATATCTCCCATCACAATAAATTCTATCTCTGGCATCTTTTCTCTTATTTCTTCCATATCTTCTTCTAATGTACTATAAAAATTACTATCGTGAAAATATAATGCTTCTGGTGGGTTATATGCCACCCCTATTCCTAATCTTATTCCGCTGTTCTGTTTAATTATTGACCATAGTACGTTGGTGCCTCTATTCTCCATTTTTTCTATATCAATAATTTTTTCCATATCATTCTTTATAAACAAACCTACTCCTCCTGATACTCTTCCCCTACCACATCTTTTCCTTGCTTTTTTCTCTATAAACTTAAAACCTGTTATCTCTACTACCTCTTCCTTTCCCAGCCAAGTCTCTGCTACTCCCACAACATCTATAGAACACATCATGTTTTTCATTTCCCCGTTGCCTATCTAATTTTTTAGCCCTTCCACATTCCAAAACATTAATTTTAGCCCCTTTCCCTATTTGTTCTTTTGTTGTTCTTGAAATTTATAACTTTCCAACATTTTCCCATATCTTTTAGTTCTAGGTTCCATTTCTTTTTCCTCTCTTACATCCTTAAGCTGAATGTAATCTTTAGATAAATTTTTTAAACCTTTTTTTTTTTTTTTTTTTGATTCTTCTGTTTCACTTATGGACCCTACCAGTAACACTTCTTCACTTTGCGATTTACCCCTCTTTGCACTCTCACTCACCCTTGCCTCCCTTCCTTCACTCAACACAGTTCCTGCTGCCACTCCTTCTTCTGGCTCCTCCCTCTCGTTCAATTCGTCCACCAATGTTGCTCCTTCGTTTTCTCCCACCGCTTCCTCCTCTTCTTCCTTTCTTCCCCTTGTCTCTTGTTGATGTGTCTCCTCCTCTCTTCCTGTCGTCTCCCCTCAAAGCCGCTTCTCCCATTTCTTCTAGTTTGTTCAGCTGTCGTTCTCTCGGTTTGCTGACCACTTCTCACCCATGTTTGACTTGGCTGAAATTCTGCTGATGATTTCTCCTGTCTTTGTCCTGTGTTTTCCGGTCAGTCTATATTTTGCTGTAATGCATATGCTCCTCTAGTTTTAATACTCATGTTCCAATTTTCACCTTCCACTATTAATTGCAGCCCTCTTATATATGCTTTTTTTCCTGCTGCCCTTGCTTCATTCATCCTTTCAATTAATTCTTTCCTTAGATCTTGTTCCTCTTTTGTATAGTTCTGTTCTATGAATATTTCTGTCCCCCTTAATCTTCTTGTTTGTCTTAATATCTCCCATTTTTTCTCATTGTATTCAGTTTCACAATAATAGGTCTTGGTTTTCTTCCTTTCTTACCTATCCTAAACGTATCTTCAATTTCCCATCCAAACATCTGTATTCCCATCATATCTTCTATAATTTCATATATCGTGTCTTCCAGATTTCTTCTATCCTCTGCCACTCCAAATATTACACATTTTTTTCTTCTCTTTTCCCTTTCGGATCTTTTTTCCATCTTAACTATTCCTTCTTTACATTCTGATACTTGATTCTCCATTTCTTCTCTTTGTATTTTCATTGCTTCTTTCAACTCATTTGTATTATTATCCATTCTTTTTCCTAGTTGCGTTCCCATCATTCTTATTTCTTCCATTATTTTGTTCATTTCCATTGGTCCTGGGTTCTGTTCCACTCCTCCTATTAACAGCAAAATTGTAATTATTATCGTGATGACTCTCCATAACTGAATTTCTATTTTTATTTTTCCGTCTTTTTTAATTTTTTTCCTGCCAAAACTTCCGATTCTGCATCTGTACATTTGTATATCCACTCCCATTTTTTTTTCTTTCTTTCTCTCGTGCTTGCTCTGTTATACACCTTCCTCTCACGCTGCTGGCTTATAACTTCTCTAGTAAAACATCTATATGTATCAGTTATAATGTAATGTCACTAATAATCTAACTTCATCCGTCTAACCTCAAAAAGCCTAGTGTTTACTTCAGAAGTTTATACAGCTTCCAGAATTGCATAACATTACTGTACAGACCAGTATACTTTCAGATCCAGAGTTTATATGATATCTTTCATATTTTGTTAATGATAAAGGGTTCCTTACCTTGTAATGAAAATTAATACTCCATTACACCTCGGAACCAATACTATTTCCTTTTGTTATATTTGTTATATATGATCCTATAGCTCAGTTCTCCTGTACCATACAACCATTTAGTGTAATCTAGAATTGCAAAATAAGTGAACGCATTCAAACCACTTCAATATTGACGCAACTTGAAAAAACGTCTTTATAAAGTACATCAAGAATCACGTTTTCCATCAAATACAATTCAACAGTCCTCCACTTCGCAATTATAATGCGCTGCACATTGTATATAATTTATAATCACTGCACATGAAACAATCGAAGATATCGTATTTGAGGAACTAAATCCACCGGCGACCAGTTAAAGTTGCCGAGAAAATGTTTTTTCGTACACCTTTCCACACACATCTTCTCACTTCACAGCCATATTTAAACTGTCTAGTAATAAAACTTAGTAAAGTACACTACACCCTAAGGCGTATTAGGGAGGCAGTAAGCATTCAGATTGCGGACATCTTTTATTATGCAAGCCTTCATTCAGTCTTGCATTATGGTATAGTGTTCTGGGGCAAATCGAGTCCAGCAAAAGTAATATTTACAATTCAAAAAAGAGCCATTCGTGTAGTTATGAATATAAATTGTAGAACAGGCTGCAAGGAATTTTTCAAGAAACTAAAAATACCACGATTATTGCGCGCGCGTGTGCATGTGCCAATGTAGTAAAAAGGTTTAAGATTCAACTCAAAAGATTCCTGCTACAGCATTGCTTTTATACACTGGAAGAATTTATGGAAAACTGCAATATGATGTAAACATCAATTCCAGTACTATGTCCTTAGCTTTTAATTCAGTAGTTACTGATGGCTGGATGATGTAAACATTGTCTAATATTATAAATATTTTATATGAAGAATATTCTGTATCTAGTCTGATTATAATGCAATTGTTGACCTGATAGATGATACCTGCATCCTACTTTAAATATTTTATTTGACATGTCCAATAACTGTGTGTGTTGTTTTCAAAGGAGGAAAATGAATGAATGGTATAGGCAGATGACCTCCAGGTCTTCTGATTCTCAGCTGTAGGTTTGAGTAGCTGGATAACTGAAATTGGCAGGTCCTGCAATGAATGAGGTCTTAAGGTTAATGGTGATAAAACTATAACCATGGTATTAAAAAAGGATAATTAAATTAAGAAAGAAAAACAAAAAGAAAATTAAAATTGTCATGGATTTTGTGTGTTTAAGCAAAAAAAATGAATAGCACAGGAGGATGGGAGAAACAAAGTGATTGCCGTGTAAAAAGGATAAGTGGGTTTTAGTTGATAAATGTTTATACGAGGGCTGTACAGAAAGTTACTTTTTTATTTTAACAAAAACATCAATTAAGTTAAAGAATTTCTTTACAGTTGCTTGAAACAAGCTTTTTTTTATTTTTCCACATAGTTTCTGGCTACATTCAGATGTTTATCTTAGTGTTCAGTGGGTTTGGATATTATGATGTCATACAGAATTCTGCTGCCTGTGACCAGTCAGCATATGGTGCTGGATTGTATCTCTTTGTCAGAGTCAAACTGCTGCCATGCAAGACACATTCATAAGCATGAAGAGGTGGTAGTCACTAGATGCCAGGGGATGATTAAAAACTTTCCAGTTGAGGTTTTGCAACTTGGCTATACATTATGCACAGTACGTGAGCCAGCATTATTGTGTATAAAGCCACTACAGAGCGGAACATCCTTGACATTTGTTTTAAATGACCCTTCATATCTTTGCAAGTGCATGGTAACATTCAGCATTTTTAGTGGCTCCCCTTTCCACAAGCAAAACTCTTCTCCTGTCCCAGAAAACAGTTGTCATGAATTTTCTGGCAGAAATTGCTTGCAGGCATTTTATTAGTTTGGGTTTTTCACCATGGCCACATACCTTTCGGTTTGTTTGTTTCTGCATTCACATGTTTAACCCAAGTTTAATCTTTTGTCAAAAAATGACTCGGAAATGCATCACATTCTGTTTCATAGTGCTTAAGAAAGGTTACTGCCAACCTCATCCGGTGAGCCCTGTTCCATTCAAAAACGAGTTTAGGTACCCATTGGGAAAAAAAAATTCCAGTAGCCTAAATATTTTGCAATCACATTGTAAAGAAGAGTATAATAATACTGTGGAAACTTAATAGAGAGCTCTGAAGTGGTGAATTGGTGGTTTTCTCTAACATTTTCATTAACCAATTACCAGTTGTTCATTGACAATACCAGGCCAACCAGTTTTTTTTTATCGTGAGCATTTATTTTCTCAGCTTTAAATATGTGACGTACATAATGTTTGGTCACAAAATTATCTTTGGATTTCAGCCACTTTGCAGTCTCTTGCCATAAGAACTTGTATATCACAGAGCATATATCACATCCAGTGGGGATCTTGTTCGCTGCATCCATTTTGAATAAGTGCTGTTCAGCAAATGATAATTGTGACTTTCACACTACTTGAACCATATTGAATTAAGCACATAACCATAACAGTGCTATAGGGATTATTGTGCTCACTATATGAAAACAGAAGTAACTTTATAAGCATCCCTCGTGTAACAGCCCTCTTGAATGGATTTATGAGACTATTGAATCGAGATGCTATATAGAATTACAATTTTGGGAGAAGAAGGGTGGAAAAAGATGAATATATTGAGAATGTTTTGCAAATTTATTTAAAGAGTAGCACATAATGCTGCAGGGGAAGGAGTCATGTGAGCTGACCGTATTTGCACATGTCAAAAACAAGACTTTGGAATAGTAAAAATGCGATCAGAGTATTAAAGAACAAGTTAATTAAGCAAGTTAGGCTTATTATCCTTTGGACAGAACTGTAGAAAAATTAGGTAGGCATACAGGACAAATGATGCAATTCGCTACTTTCATACTATAAGTATCAGTGTGATGAAATGATCTTTCAAAGAAAATTTTGATCTTTAAATAAAAAAAACTTAACACACTTCAACACACAGTTTTGTCTCTCTAACTAACTTAGTCCTCACACTAGCACCAACTTAGAACTTAGTCCTAGCTCCTCCAGACAACCAGATGCAGCACAAGAACACCTACTGTATGGACTTCCTCTTTGAAAGCCAGTTGAATAGAAGCTGATGAAGATGGAGTCTTCGAAACATGTTCAATAAAAACTAAGTAAGTGAAACTCTTAAAAGCTTCATTAACTTGTCTCAAATATTTCTTTATTCTCATCAAACCTGATTAAAATTCTGTCAATTGTTGGGCTCAAGGACAACTTGTATTGCCGTGTTCTGACAATTTGGTGTAGCTTGTTTCCTGTACAGCCAAAGAAATTTCTCAGTTCAATTCAGATGTTGTATAAATTAAAGTACTCATATGATTAAACTGCAAAACATTCTATGCCAATTGGTAGACACCCAACAGTTCACTGCAGACATGTGTAATGTGTCTCCCACAATCCATACAGATGATCTCTCTCTCTCTCCAATCCCACACATTGTTTTTGCCAAGCCTTTTGCAACCACCAAAAGTAGTGTGTGTTATCTCTACGTAATGCAACAATTTGATTTTGTAAAGGAAAATTTGTTACATACTTTATTCAACAGGTTGAGCATTTCCCAGACAGTGGAACAAAGTCTATAATTTTCTCTTCAGCACCAAAACTTGGCAAAATATGCTCCACAAAACTTGAAAAAGTTTCGTATTGTTTTTGTTTGAAGCATTTAATCAAGCTGTAATACTTTGTTTTATTCAATTCCTTTATTAGTTCAATTATGTATGGGAAAATCCGTTTGTAATTATTTCTTCTGATTTTGAAATTTTCTTGACTGTTGCTGATAATCACTTGAGCAAAATCTTTGACCATAACATAGTGTGTGGTATGCAAATAAAGCTTCGTGTGCTGCAATCTTATTACTTTCAAGGCCACCATCATGTCTCGCCGTAAACAACTGAGGCCATATTCTTATCAGATCCTTATATTTTTGGCTTTGTAGATGTTGACTGATGTCACGAAAGTGGACATTGCACTGTTGGCATATCACTTTCATTCAATCAATCACTACACAGCTTATGAAGTTTGATAGATCTGAATCTTTCTGGATATCATCGTTAAAACTACACTTTCAGCTTTTTGACATTGCAGTGATGAAGGATATACTTAAAACTTGAACATAACACTATAAAAGTCTACTGTTTTAACTGCTGAAGTTTGGTAACACACTGGCTAGCATACATACAGGCTACAGGGCAAAGATCAAAGAAATACCGCAAAACAGATGATGCTAACACATTTTTTGAATTGCTGCAGAAATCGCTAATTACCAAAGAATGTGACTCCATGGTTCAAACTATTGGTATCCATAACATTTATATGAGCAATTTGTGGTATTTTAATTACCATAATAATATTATGGTACATGGTAAAATAGGTCATATTATGGCATGTGTACCATAGTTTTCCTATGAAATGTATCCTTGACATGATCTTTGTGAGTTTTTGGACTTAAATGTTGTCTAACTCTATGTCAATTACTAAAATGTAAAAATTAAATTTTATTTCAAGAAATAAATTATGAGTAAAAGTTGCATGCTGTAAGAAGTAATCATATCAAGTAAAAATTATTAAAATGATAATTACATAAATTCAATTACTTCCTATCCCTTGGAACACACATATCCAGAGGTAAGAAGTTAATGAAAAGAATGTTTAATGATGGCAAAAACAGTAGCAATCTGCAAAAATTTTTATGTGCAATCTTAGATTAGTAACTTGGAAGAGTATCTATGTAGAGTCAAAAAGAAATGGTTTTGGTTCATAAATTAACCTTGTAAGTGTCCAAGATAAATTAGTTTGTAAAATTTATAGATTATAATTGTATTAGGAAAGTTAGAACTTAATAGTTGTAATAGAGAGCATAATGGGTGAAAAAGTATTTCATTATTTTGTTTCAATTGGGATAGAACTTAGCTCCGAGCCATATACACTTTGTAATAAGCTTAATGCAAAGAAATAGCATGTACAAAGTTTTTGCAAGAGGGCCAGCTATTTTTTCATTCGTCAGTCCATCCATTACCACTGCTGCATATGTTCCTATGTGTGTGATAATTTTGAGACACTTATAGTGGTATGCACAGCAAATCATTGTTCTGTGGAGTACAAAATAAGCGAACAATTGAAGTATTTTCAAAGTCAAAGGATATTATATTGTGTGCGCTCCATATGCATCATCATTCTGTTATTATTTTAACATTACATTAATGACTCACTTCAATGTATAATTGAATTAAATCAATGAATTGGTGCACAGATAAGCCAAGGGCTCATTGAGCTGTGAGTTGCACAAATTTGGTTTATGAGGATGAAGGAAAACCCAGAAAAAATTTATTCAGAAAATTCATCCCAAAGAAGATTCACATCAGGTTTGAAGGCAAGCATTCCAACCGCTACACCACAGAAAAGGGCATGCTCTATCTTGAAAGCATTTGGTAATAAGATAAGATATTTTTTTGCTTTTCTGTGTAAATACAATATTTCATCAGCAAATATTCTCGCTAGCATTCAAGTAGCAGTTAGCATTGGCTGAGATTCTCTGTCTTAAAGACATTGTATAATAGAAATAGTCTTGCCATGCAGTGGATAATTTTTAGACATTAGTTACAAGTTTTTGTGTAATTCTTCCCTTTCTTTTCTTAAAGTGTGAGCCTCTTGATGGATGGGGCTTCAGAAGAGGTGGATACCAATGCCGTTGTCGACCTGGATTTCGGCTGCCATATTATGTTAGACGTTCCTTCTTGGGTGAAGTGATAGAACGAGCAACTGCTGAGCAATATTATAATGGTTTTGACTGTGAAAAAATAGGCTGTAAGTTTTATTGTTTTTTATGAAACTAATAAAAGCATGATTTGTCTAAACCATACTCAGCTATATTTGAAGAGAGAGTTGGTAGACCTGTTTTTGTTGGATAATGGCACCTAGTCCTTATGCTATGTATACCATGTATTCCACTATTCTGAGTATTCTGGCTGCATTGACTGTGTGTTTGGTCAAACTATGAATGTACTAACAGAATATTAATTCTAAAATTAAGACATTCAGGCTGATCTAAAACTTAATGTAATGTTTATTGTGTTATAATGGAGAAAACTAGATGCCTAGTTTAGATTTAAAGTACAAATTAGCATAACAACTGTCTCATTTACATTTGCAGATTTAGTTCTGTGTTGTAATGAGCTTTTAAGCACCTTGTAAAAATGCAGGTTGGAATATACATGTCATTGAAATATAATGAACATTCATGGCAATCATATATAAAACTTATCTGTGGTTCCTTGCATTAAAGCGAGAAGGAATACTGTGAACATAAAAGCTGTATCCATTAATGTAACAAGTATAAAGGAGACCCTGTTGGACTGCTGTTTGTGATCATGTTTGCTATTTTTGGATGGAATAACATAGAAAACAAAGTATATTGTATTTTCTTCCACAATATCTAATTTGGCAGCAAAAAAAATCAATGTGTAAAAAGATGTATAACATCCAAAACAACTGCACACAACAGTATAGAAGTATACTGAATGGCATAGCATTCGTCTTGTAAATTGGTTGCCAAAAGCTCAGCTGGAATCAAAATCTAATCTGAATATATGGAATATAGGGAAGATAATATAAGTAAAGTGCTTTCCACATATAACTAGCTTAATGGTACTATCTTTCAGGAAATTAAATGTACACTTTTTGTGGGTCAGTATCATTCAGGTGTTCTGTGAGTAGGGGTATGAAAACTAAATCGGCTGTGGTCATAGATGTATAATGTCGTGGTCACTATTTTAACCTGTCACTCACTTCGAAGATTTCTATGGCTATATTAACCCAGTATGACGAAATATGGGCTAAATATCACAAAACAAGTTGCAATTCCTTTGCAGCTGAGCTATTAACTACATGGCATTGGAAAGTATGCAAGAAAGCGGAAAACACGTGGAATGCTGATTTTAACAGAACCAAATCTTTGTTGTATATAACCCACACAATTAACATCTGCTGTCGTAGCTCAGTGGTAAAATGCACGGCTTCAAGGTACTAAGGATTCAGGGTTCAAACCCCAGCATATGGTCATACTTTTTATTCCAACTGCTTTACCTTGTATCTCTTGTGCATGTGCAAAATATTGCTGGAAGTTCTTTATGCACTGCATTTGAACATTTTCACTAAGGCTTCATCACAGTAAAGCAGCATGCCATGTCCATGAGGTTGTGTGGAGCTGACTGCAGCTTAAAAGGGTGAAATTGTAGGTCATGCTGCTCATGGTGAAAATGCCTTGCAAAGTGCCAGAGAATTGGGTTGTGACCGAAGAAGAGTGAAACAATGGCTAGATGGGCATCACGAGGGAGAATTGAATGGACCAAATCACGCAGGCATTCAGATAGGTCTTGTGCAACAACACTTGCTCAAGACAAAGCTCTGGTAGAAGATGTGAGGAACCAACCTTTAAGGCACAGGTTTGTCTTTCTGGACAAAGCAGTTGAGTATGATTGCTCATATGAAACCATATGCGAACAATTAAAAGATACCGGTATTACTTCGTATTGTCCTGCTGCTAAGCTCCTTCTCATTGAGGCACACAAAGCAAGAAGGTTACAGTGGGCACAGCATAATATTGACCTTCCTCAGGCTTACTGGGGCCTTGTAATCTGGAATGACTAGAAGGTATTTTGATCTGACTAGCAAGGGACCCTATATCTGTATAGACCACGGAGAATTAGATACAAGCCTCAGCACATCGTTCGAGCAGAACATTCGGGAAGATTTGCAGCACATTTCTGGACCTATATGACAGCATCAGGTCCAGGGGAGTTAATTCAAGTGCCAGAAAGAAACTAGTGCAGTTTTTGTAGATATTCTTGAAAACACTTTGCTGCCATTCCTTCGTGCTAGGTTCCCAGAACAAGAATATGTATTTATACACGACAGTAGTGATGTGCATACGCAAATATCACCCAGGATTGGCTAATGAGGTATCCAGAAATAATCTGCATGGACTGGCCTCCAAAATCTCCTGATATGAATCCCATTGAACATGCATGGGCCTTTATGGTAAAGGAATGGAAAGAACGTCGACCAGACAGGATGCGAGTGAATCTGGTTGCTCACGTGATGGAGCTATGGCAACATTATCAGGAGAATCCAAACCGGTATTCTGCACTGGTTGCAAATGTGCACAAAAGAATAAACATAATCGTAGCTGAGGGCAATTATACCAGGTTCTAAAACACAAGATTTCATTTTTCTTTTCCATTCATTGTTTCAACAAGTTACTTATTCCAGGAGAATTACATTGTTTATAAATCTAAAATGTTTCAGAAATTAATTTATTTCTTCACATATGACATGGCTTCAGCTATGAAATAGCAGTTGTTTAGTTTGCTTTTTAAGCACCATTATCCTTGACTATCGTCTTCTTTTTTATTTCTAATAAATGGAGTAACCATATTGTAACTAGCACTTAACAGAATATGCCTTTTCAGTTTTATGCATTATACTCCATTGAATTATGCACAATTGTATTTGCAGCTGTAAGTTTGTTTTTCTTAAGATGAGAATTTATCAGTTTCTTGTTATTTTATGCATTAGGTTATTGTTATGATCAAATGCATTGCATACAGCATTTAGAAGTTGGCTCCATTAAAATTATCATTAAACCTCCTTGAATTTTCTTTGAAATCGTGTAGTAGCAGCTTAGCTGCAAGAGAACTGTAAATGTGTTCGCTACTGCATCATACAAAGTGAACAAGTTGGAATAAAGAGTGACCATATGCTGGGGTTCAAACCTGAATACTCGGCACACTTGTAACAGCATGCATTTTACCACTGAGCTACGACAGCAGATGTTAGTGCATGGGTTATATACAACATAGATGTTGGTTCTATTAAAATCATCATTCCACGTGTGTTCCATTTTCTTGCATATTCTCCATTGCCCTGTAATTAATAGCTCGGCAGCAAAAGAGTTGCTACTTGTTTTGTGATATTTAGTCAGTATTTTATCATATTGGGTTAATATAGCCATAGAAATCTTTGAAATGAGTGATAGGGTAAAATAGCAACCACAACAGCATAAATCTACAACCATAGCCAATTTAGTTTTCATACCTCCTACTCACGGAACGCCTGAATGATACTGCCCTGCAAAAAGTGTACATTTACTTTCTTGAAAGATAATATATTGGTCATACATTGCATCACCTTTTGGGACTAAAGAGATGAGCTTGCAATCAACATCTGTATTCTTCTGAACCAGAGCATATGGAAGAGAGTGGTTAGACATGTCATTTTGTTTTGTGTACTTTCACTGCAGTAGAAGCTCTGGTTTGTTCTCAACCAGATGTGGGATATACTGTGCCTGGAGTGTTTGGTGAATTATGATATACTTTACCCCTTATTGCAGTGGTGGCATAATGCTTATTCTTTTTTTTCTGAAGTGAGTGCTGAGATACAAACTAGGCAAGAGCCCATTCTTCTCTTATGTGTTCAACTTCCTCTTTTGGGGTACATAATGTTTTTGGAACATTGCTCCTTATGTTTATGTTCATGTTTTGCCACAGTCTGTGAACAACAGCAGAGCAAGTTAAGGGCAGAAGGTGGTGCTGACCAGATTTTTGGAATGAGGACTCTCGATGGACTTGTTCAATATCTGGAATTTTCCTAACAATGCATACACCTAAGGGGAAATTATGCAGGAAAAGTAGGAGTTGTTAAACAAAAACAATTACATCTAATTTTAACTTATTATTGAGATAACACTAAAACAATATGAAACATATACTTGCAAATGAAGGTGGTTAATTTTACCACCTGAAATATTGATATCTGTCTGGTATATTTACTTGTTCTTTTGGTTTGATATTTTGTGCTACTAGCAGCAGTCTTCAACAGGAATTTGTTCTAAAAAACATTTAAAAACGTCTGCACGCGGTTTTAAGAGCACAATTATTAAAAATTTGGAACTTGCCTTTAGTTGATCAACTTTCACTCTGTTTCTCACAAGTTTGCATCATTTGAGAGAATATTCTTTCGGTGTGTGCATTTGAAACAGGGATATTTGGATAAAGGAAGCTACATGTCTAAGATGTTTAGTCGGATATCTTCATTTTCTTTTGCTAAATTAATAGTAAAAGGATATGTTTCTGGTACAGTGTTGTACTTCTTTTCCAACACAGAAGGGAAGAGGGTTCATGAAGTACAAAATTCTTCATAAAACTTGCAATCTTGATATCCCTGAAGGTGACTGTTAATGGCACCACAGAGATCTACAAATAAAAAACATCTTGCAAGCACTTAGAACCTTTACTTTGTGTAATAACTGTTTTCTGAAAATCATGCCATTTATTTAAATAAGTTAAAAGTTCTTTCATAAGCACCAAGAAAGCATTCCTGCATTTTCTTCCTGTTGTATTGATCTAAATTTGCAAGTCTAGAATTGAGTTTTACTCCAAAAACTTGGCTAGAATCCTTGATTCTTTGTTTTCTGTAGGGACAGATCCTACATGTCAGTTACAGTGAAATTTAGTTTATTTCAACATTTTTTCTTAGAACATTTTGAGATACTGTGTGAGAAAATTTGAATGTAAAAAGGCACTATCAATCTTTATGAAACATGTAATTAAGTTCCATCCATTGTACATTCTTCCTGAGACTGAAAATAGCTTTTAAGTGGTTCTCAGTTTTTAGCTAAAGTTTTTGTTTCTCTATGTAACAGAGATAACCAACCACCTGGTTTTTACATGTCTGAAATAGGGAGACCAGTATGTATCTAGAAATTAGAAATGTTTTTGCATTGTTGCCATTCTTCAGCTGAATGACAAAAATGAAAATAGCTTTTTAGTACAAGATTTTTTGTATCAATTGAAAGTTTTATACGCCCATGTCTTGAGCAATTGTGTAAAACATGAACTAAACAGTGGCTTCATTAGATCATCAACTTTTGGAAGACACTGCGGTGTTTGCCATAGTTATCAGACATTATCTGCAGATTATGAAGACATTTTGAAACTTTCAACTATTTTCTTTAATATGTCATCAGCTATTGCTTTGGAAGATACATTATGTTTTCATAAAAATATGAGGGGTTTTCAATAAATAACGCAACACATTTTTTTTCTTAGGCAGGTTGGTTTTATTCAGGATTCAAATACACCATATTATTCCCCAATCTTTTGGCTGCAAAACCCTATTTTTCAACATAATCTCCTTTCAATGCTACACCACTTTAATGGGAGGGGCTGTGCATCTGCATGGTACCACTCTACTGTTCTATGTCAGAGCCAATGTCTTGCTGCATCAATAACTTCCCTATCATCCATGTAATGCTTCCTGCAGAGTGCTTCATTGGGCCAAACAGATGGAAGTCAAAAGGTGCGAGATCCGGGCTCGGGTGCACAGACTTGTGTGAGACCTTGTGTTATCATGGAGAAGGAGAAGTTCTTTTGCATTTTTGTGGCTATGAACACACTGAAGTCATTTCTTCAATTTCCTTAGAATAGCACAATGTACTTCAGAGTTGAGCGTTTCACCATGAGGGAGGACATTGAACAGAATAATCCCTTCAGAGTCCCAGAAGACCCCATGGCTTTACCAGCTGAGGGTACGGCTTTTAACTTTTTCTTTTAAGGAGATTCTTTGTTCAGGCGTGAATTTTTCGGTGGGCATTTCAGTGGACTAATAAGAATAATGTAGTTCACACACATCACACATGTCTTGAATAAACTTTCACATTTGGGATGCACAATGTACAAACTCTTGGTCTTTACAGCTTGAACTGAAGGCAGCAGCTGACACAATATAACAAAGCTGATAAACGTAGACTTGAGCAAGTCATTCACCGCTGGTGTGCTGATCGAAAAATACCAGGGTTACTATAGTGAAAGCCAACTGTGCATATATGCGATCTGCAGCCTGCTGTAAATTGAACACATGGTGGATGCAAAAGCCCAATTGTTCCGGCATTAATATATTATGTTTCTTTATACAGGATGATTCAGGACCTCTGCAACAGCTTTGTGGAATGATAGGTCCCATAAAGAGGATCAGTTTTGTCAAACAACCAGTATTGGCTGATGTGGTGTTCAGGAGCAACATTACTGAATTAGTTCAACCAGTGTCCTATGATGCTCCGTTCCATGATTTGCTCACTCATTTGACCACATTACTGCAGACAAAGTTGCTCTCATTATTGGTGTTCAGCTGCTGGGACCAGTCATATTGTCACCATGTTTATACAGAGTTGTATACCTTAGTCTTTCAATTGTGATACTGCTCATGGAGAGTGTGCCCCCTTGCTATGCAAAGGGATATGACATTCCAGCGTTACAGGGCTATGCCATACTTTAGTCATGCTGTGAGAAAACGTGTCAACAACATATACAGAGAAAAGTGGATAGGGAGATGAGGACCTATTGCATGGTTAGTGCAATCACCCGGCTTAACGGAGCTTGACTTCTTTCTTTGGAGGCTACTGAGGAATATTGTGTATGCCACCCAAATTTACACCAGGGGAGAATTGATTTTGTGCTTACATGCTACCTTTAACTGCATTTGTCAGAGACAACACTTGTTGGAGGGGGTTCGACAGTCAATAGAACGATGGTGTCTTGAATGCTTTGGAGCCGAAGGTGGACACTTTGCTTTCTCTGAATTACTTTCTCATTAAATTTGCATTGTTCTTATAGTAATAAATAGCTTATGTAACCTCTGGATCTTGTCTGCTCGATCATGTGGCCCCTAAACAATGTATCGATTGTATTGCAGAAAAGATCCTTTTTGTGAGACCTAACATTCCACAAGGTTTGTTGCAGAAGTCCTAAATCACACTGTATGTGACTTGATGCACTTGAGTATAATTTTCTCTGGTAATCTGCTTAGAGAGTTTAGTAGTCTTAGTGGTTGGTAGCTTTTGGAGTCGGCAAGGTTTTATGTTTTTCTTTGGAAAGTGTAAAACTTTTGTGGTTTTCTGGTTTTCGGAAATATGCTATGGAATAAGACAAAATTATACTTGCAAGTGCTGAGAGTGCGTATGGTGGAACCTACTTGAGAACAATGTTTGACATTTTATTAGGGCCTGGTGCATTTTTGCTGGGGTGATGCGGAATTGGCAATTGAATTTCCAATTCATTGTTTTTGTGTACACGGTTGTATTGGGCTTGAAGGCAAAGTTGCTGGTAGGATTATTATTTTGTGGTGAAGTGGCGAAATTTGTATATTTTTGTGGATGAGTAGTTATGCTCCAAGTGGATTGCTGTGGCTTGAGATTTTGAAGGGTTTCATTCCATTATCTGTTGATTACTGTGGCGGTGGTGTGCCGAACCTGTTCATTCAGCCAGCAAAGGTTGTCATGATTAGTCTTGTGCTGCAAAGTGTGCCGCTTTCTGTGAGCTGTATTGCAGAGAGCAGACAGCTCCCTGAGAGCGATGGTCAATGTTTTCTGGTAGTTGTTGGGCAGATGACGAATTATGTTATGGTGAACTTGATTTTTTTTTTTTTTTTTTTTTTTTTTTTTTTTTTTTTTTTTTTTTTTTTCCAGTATATAGCATGGCTGTGTTAAATTCTTTTGGAGCAGTATTGGTGATGTCCGTGAGATTATCATCAATGGTTTCTGCACTGTTTTCTAGTTGACCTTGTAGTTGTGATGACCCCACAGGTCCTTGGACGGTTATCAGGACTGGAATGCAATCCTAGGAAAGATCATTGACAACTTACAGCTGCAGGTGTTGAGTTAGGTTTCGGACTTTGGCAGTGCCTAGATATTGTGCGTTAGATTGTGTGGGTTCAAAATAAAAGTATGCTCGGAAGGAGAGTAAACTATGTAATCTGATGCATTTACATGTCTGAGAAGCTTGATGTCGAACCATATTGTTGGAGTCGCCGTTCCACATTTGGTGTTTGGTGTTTAGATAGTTGGCAAGGAGTAAGTATTGAGAGAGAGAGAGAGGGAGGGAGAGAGAGAGAGGGAGGGAGAGAGGGAGAGGGAGAGAGAGACGGGAGAGAGAGAGGGAGAGGGAGGGAGAGAGAGCAAGAGAGAGAGAGAGAGCGCAAGAGAGAGAGAGAGAGAGAGAGAGAGAGAGAGAGAGAGAGAGAGAGAGAGAGAGAGAGAGAGAGAGAGAGAGAGAGAGAGAGAGAGAGAGAGAGAGAGAGAGATGAGGGAGGGAAGCAAGCAGATTGTAGGAATGGTTGCTCGAACATATGCAGCTGTGGCCTCAGTGCAGGCTAGCATTGGGGTGTGAGCATGATTGTGTGTGATGTTTCAGACTTACGTGTTGCCCTATGTATGTCTCTTGTCAGATCTGTCAATGAGGTATCCTTGGACGCTAAGTCTGTCTTGGATTATTTGGGTGAGTTTCAGTGACGAGGGCAATGTATGTGTCATAATTTTGGAGGAAGTTGGTAAGCTGGTGCTTGCAATGTCGCATTCCATGTACATTCCAAATTAGTCATAGTCTTAGTTCATCAAAGGTGTTAGCCAGAGATACAGATGTAAAATGTAGCGCTGCTTGAGAGTGGAAGTGGAGCTAGATTATAATGGCGAAGATTGAGGAAGTTGTGCTTGAAGTTAATGAAAAGCATCTGGCAAATGGAACTGAGTATACTCTTGCTGGATGTGCTGCGTCTTTAACAGTTGGGATAGAAGCAAAGTTAAAATATCAGTCATGAACCTTGCAGAGCCTGTGTTAGTGGAGACCTTTAACCTGTACATTGACATGCAGTGCCATTGCATATGACTTCAGTGCATTTCCCCAATGTGGTGCCCTGGTAGGCTGTGCGTAAGTGGGAAGTCAGGGAATTACAAAATGGCCTGGGAAAATCAGAAGTATTTAAAGAATTTGCATGTCAGGGAAAGTCGGGGAAATTGGTTCAAAGTTATCACATATCTGGTAGTTCATAGCGATGAAAATTTGTGCATATTAGGAGTATTATCTTTTGTGCTCCTTAAAATACCCTCCCAATCCTTGAAGTGATAAGTTTCAAATTAAATGCAAAGGTACTGTTATGTATATACCCAAATACATGCCACACATGTTTCAGAGATAAGGTTGTTGCCTTTTTGTAACTGCAGTTTCAGATTAATTTACTTCATTGGACTTCATTGCGATTTGCTGCCTCTTCGCTCCTTTTTACTGTTGGGAGTGGGTGGTTGCCAAAAAGACAAGTTTTAACAATCAATGGCTAGATTCAACGCTTAATCCAGAGTTTGTAGAATAGCTTGGTGATGTACTAGATAGTCAATTTGAAGCCTCTGTAAAGTGTGCCGAAAAGTTAAATTGTCAGCAATGTGGTATACGAGGCATTACATTCTATTGCAAATGGACCAAGTCACATTTATCTTCAAGAATATTAAATCAAGACAATCATTGACATTTTTTATCAAACCTATTGTATAGTAAGAACGTAGGTTTTCACGGCCGGTGTCACAATTATAACTAATATGATTTTCCGGGCTGTTA
Organism: Deroplatys truncata; assembly: GCA_030765065.1. Taxonomy (NCBI): domain Eukaryota; kingdom Metazoa; phylum Arthropoda; class Insecta; order Mantodea; family Mantidae; genus Deroplatys; species Deroplatys truncata. The sequence continues at coordinate 497,754,633 of CM060990.1, read as the reverse complement.
TGCCGTGGTCTGCTGAAGAAAGATTTCCCAGACGTTTCGTCCACAACTGCGGTGGACATCTTCAGTGGCGCGGACGAAGTCTTCTCGGTGAAAGTATCGCAGCGTCTGATGCGTTGGCCGTTAGTGCCACTCTCTTTATAGTGTGGGCGCTCTCTGCTGATTGGCCCGCTGGTATGAGGGGGCTGGCGCCGGCTGTGTTGTTGCTCTCTTCTGATTGGCTCGCAGTGTTTTTTTGGTTTTGTATGACCTTTCTTGTTTTTGATGACTAGATGCCAGTTACTGTTGAGTTTCAATGCTTCTTCTTTCCTATTGAAATTATTGGGATGTTTATAAATCTCTATTGCTTCGCGTTGTAGCCGGGTATGGTAATGCTTTATGGAGGAAAGAATGTTGGTGTCCTGAAATCTAATGATGTGTTCGCCCTCGGCTTCAATGGCATGTTCGGCGACTGCCGATTTTTCTGTATGGCCCAGGCGGCAGTTCCTTTTGTGTTCGCTCAGTCTGGTGTTAGCGCTCCGCTGTGTGGTACCAATATACACTGAACCACACGAACAGGGAATACGGTAAACACCGGCCGATGACAGGGGGTCTCGGGGGTCTTTGGAAGAGCGCAGTAGGCTGTTTAATTGTCTTGTAGGTTTGAATACTGTTTTGACGTTATGACGTTGAAGTATGTGTTCAATACGGTCAGTGACATTTTTGAAATATGGCAGAAAGACAATGGACTTGCTTTTGGGTTGGTCCTGAGTAGCCGGTCGGGGCTTGGCCGGACGGCAGGCTCTTCTCACCTCTTGGACTGAATAACCATTTGATTGTAGAGTTGTTTCTAGGTGTCGGATTTCTTGTGGAAGTAAGTGTGGTTCACAAATACGGGAAGCACGGTTTGCGAGTGTCTTAATCATAGCACGTTTTTGTCTAGGATGGTGGTTGGAGTTCTTGTTAAGGTAACGGTCTGTGTGTGTGGGTTTGCGGTAGACAGTATGACCCAGCGTGCCGTCAGCCTTCCTGCTAACGAGTACATCTAGAAAGGCTAGTTGGCCATCCTTTTCTTGTTCCATTGTGAACTGTATACGCTGATTGATGCTATTTAGATGTAACAAAAAATCTTGAAGAGCTTGTTCACCATGGGGCCAGATGACGAAGGTGTCATCCACATAGCGGAACCAGGCTGTTGGTTTGAGTGGAGCTGAGTTTAGTGCCTTTGACTCAAATGCCTCCATGAAGAAATTGGCCAACAACAATTGGGCAGCCCCCTTAGCCCTGTTGTGGCCAATTTCTTCATGGAGGCATTTGAGTCAAAGGCACTAAACTCAGCTCCACTCAAACCAACAGCCTGGTTCCGCTATGTGGATGACACCTTCGTCATCTGGCCCCATGGTGAACAAGCTCTTCAAGATTTTTTGTTACATCTAAATAGCATCAATCAGCGTATACAGTTCACAATGGAACAAGAAAAGGATGGCCAACTAGCCTTTCTAGATGTACTCGTTAGCAGGAAGGCTGACGGCACGCTGGGTCATACTGTCTACCGCAAACCCACACACACAGACCGTTACCTTAACAAGAACTCCAACCACCATCCTAGACAAAAACGTGCTATGATTAAGACACTCGCAAACCGTGCTTCCCGTATTTGTGAACCACACTTACTTCCACAAGAAATCCGACACCTAGAAACAACTCTACAATCAAATGGTTATTCAGTCCAAGAGGTGAGAAGAGCCTGCCGTCCGGCCAAGCCCCGACCGGCTACTCAGGACCAACCCAAAAGCAAGTCCATTGTCTTTCTGCCATATTTCAAAAATGTCACTGACCGTATTGAACACATACTTCAACGTCATAACGTCAAAACAGTATTCAAACCTACAAGACAATTAAACAGCCTACTGCGCTCTTCCAAAGACCCCCGAGACCCCCCTGTCATCGGCCGGTGTTTACCGTATTCCCTGTTCGTGTGGTTCAGTGTATATTGGTACCACACAGCGGAGCGCTAACACCAGACTGAGCGAACACAAAAGGAACTGCCGCCTGGGCCATACAGAAAAATCGGCAGTCGCCGAACATGCCATTGAAGCCGAGGGCGAACACATCATTAGATTTCAGGACACCAACATTCTTTCCTCCATAAAGCATTACCATACCCGGCTACAACGCGAAGCAATAGAGATTTATAAACATCCCAATAATTTCAATAGGAAAGAAGAAGCATTGAAACTCAACAGTAACTGGCATCTAGTCATCAAAAACAAGAAAGGTCATACAAAACCAAAAAACACTGCGAGCCAATCAGAAGAGAGCAACAACACAGCCGGCGCCAGCCCCCTCATACCAGCGGGCCAATCAGCAGAGAGCGCCTACACTATAAAGAGAGTGGCACTAACGGCCAACGCATCAGACGCTGCGATACTTTCACCGAGAAGACTTCGTCCGCGCCACTGAAGATGTCCACCGCAGTTGTGGACGAAACGTCTGGGAAATCTTTCTTCAGCAGACCACGGCATAACAGCCCGGAAAATCATATTAGTTATAATTTTAAACCTATTGTAGTTCAACAGAAACAAGAATTGTAGAAATTGGACATAGATCTTTTGCTAATGCTGCTGTCAAACCTAGTGCTAGTTCCAGATAGTGTAAAGACTGGTAAAGATAGAAATGTGGAAAGTCTTTACATTCTATTATCTCTTATTAAAAAAAATAATAAAAAAAAATAACTAGCCAACCTAGAAATTCTTTGGGTAAAAGTTGTTGCTAGGCACTATACAAGGAGTTAATGTGCTATATTTAAATTGAAATTCCCAGATAGTGCAATTACATTAGTGCGTTTGGTGAAAGTAAGTGTTCCTATGTGATTAATCATGGGTATTGCACCACATTTATGCAAGTTATTAAGAAACAATTTAAATGCTTGTGAGAATTATGTAGTTTTTGATGAGTCTTTAAATTAAGTAACAAGAAGAGGATAAATGGATCTCATCAGATTTCAACACTCAAAAAGTTGTTTCTAGATATTGGAGATTTTCTGGGTCATGGATTGCATCATCTTCCAAGAAAAAACTTATTGCAGGTTTCAATGGATGGGTCTAATGTGAATTAAGCTTTCTCAGAAAGTATCAAGTGGAAATGGAGACAGAAAATCTTGATGGAAAAAAAGTTATTATACCTGGGTGTTGAGGCTAAGCTACCTGTGGAAGAGAGAGGATGTGTGAGGAGCGCTTGGTATAAGGAGCGTCAACATTACACGATTGAACAGTGGCAAAACGTTGTGTGGAGTGACGAATCACAGTACACAATGTGGTGATCCGATGGCAGGGTGTGGGTATGGCAAATGCCCAGTGAACATCATCTGCCAGCGTGTGTAGTGCCAACAGTGAAATTCGGAGGTGGTGGTGTTATGGTGTGGTTGCTTTTCCTGGAGGGGGCTTACCCCCTTGTTTTGCGTGGCACGATCACAGCGCAGACCTACATTGATATTTTAAGCACCTTCTTGCTTCCCACTGTTGAGCAATTCGAGGATTGCAATTGCATCTTTCAACATGATCGAGCACCTGTTCATACTGCACGGGCTGTGGTGGAGTGGTTACACGACAATAACATCCCTGTAATGGACTGGCCTGCACAGAGTCCTGACCTGAATCCTATAGAACACCTTTGGGATGTTTTGGAACGCTGACTTCATGCCAGGCCTCACCGACCTACTTCGATACCTCTCCTCAGTTCCGCACTCCATGAAGAATGGGCTGCCATTCCCCAAGAAACCTTCCAGCACCTGATTGAAAGTATGCCTGCGAGAGTGAATGCTGTCATCAAGGCTAAGGGTGGACCAACACCATATCGACTTCCAGCATTACCAATGGAGGGCGCCACGAATTTGTATGTCATTTTCAGCCAGGTGTCCGGATACTTTTGATCACGTAGTGTATTTCTTCTACTTAGTGTTAATAGCCACTTTACTGATAATTGGTGGAGTTGCCAGCAATTAATAATTTAACAATACCAGGGCTATTATTTGCAGATGATTTAGTAGTAGGATCCATCTTGATAATTGGGCTAAAGCAATCCTTGCAGCAAATAGATAACTACTGTGAAGAATGGAACCTGAGAGTTAACCAGGAGAAGACTCAAATTGTAGTTTTTAAAAAGGGGGAAAAATTGAGCAAGTATGAAAAGTGGAGGAAAGAAGATAAAGAATACAACTTGGTTAGAGGATTTGTATATTTAGGGGTTAAAATTGATGGGGGTGGGAAATGGGAGAAACAGAAGAAGTTGGCTTTAGCAAAAGGGAAGGGAACATTGGCAGCGGTTAGAGGGTGTAAATAAAAGTTACCAGATATAAATGTAAATTGGCTGGAAAAGAAATAATATGGTAGTTGGAGCAAAAATGTTATATGGAGCTGAAATATGGGGACTGGATGGTGGATGAGAAGTGGTGGATAAAATACACAGGATGTTTCGTAGAGAAGTGCTAGGTTTACCAAATGCAACAGTAAAGGAAGTTGCTCAAATTGAATTAGGAAGAGTGGGAAGGAAAGGTATGATTATGGAGAGAGCTTTTAAATACTGGCATAGAATACTAAATCTAGATGAAAGGAATTTGTTAAGACAGTGCCAGGATTTCCAGGAAAAGAAATTAAGGAATAGTGGATGGAGTTACAGTATATAAACTATATTAGAGAAAAATGGGCTGGGCGATATCTAGAGAATGAGAGAAAATAATGTAAATGGGTTTTGGAAAGAAGTTAGGAGGAGATTCGAAGATATAGAAATACAAGAGTTGTTTAGGAATATAGGGGATAAAAGATCACTAGAATCATATGTACAGATAAAAAATACATGGGAAAGAGGATATGTGGACAAACTGAATAAAGAACAAAGAGAGTATTGCTTGGGTTCAAGCGGGCTTTTGGAAGTTAAAAGGGATGAGAAAAGGTTTCCAACAGAACTTTTGTTCAATATACGGAGGGAAGGAAGATTTGGAACATTATGGGTGGCATGCACCACATTGGAGTAAATTGTTTTGGAAGTAATGTTTACTAAAGAAGTCCCCACTATGGAAGTAGGTTACTATGGGAGCAACTTACTCCAAAAGTAACGTTGGAGAGCTCAATTACAATTTACTCTTTTAGTTACAACTACGGAAGTAAGCTCATTACTCCCGAAGGTATTGTTTTGTTTTCGCGATTTACTTGATGCAATCATGAATAACGTTATGTGCGATAAGAAAAGGGGAGAAACGTCAACGAAAGAGATAAATGTTTGTTGGTAGAAATAAGGAAAATCCATTTAAACAATATGAGTGTAAAAAACGAGCGATAACCTGCATTATATTGGTCTTCAAAGCCAGTGAGATAGTGCCAACATTTGCAACTGCGTTCTTAATTACTTTTTATTTTAGGTTTATTAGTTTCTGATTTAAGGGAGGTTAAGTTAGGTTTTTTTTTAATATAAGCTTAGGTTACTGATTACAGGAGGTTACTTTTATTAACGTTTTCAATGAAGACCCAAGTAATGCAAAAAAGCCAAAATGTGTCCTAAAGATGCTAAAAGAGAAATGCTGGAAAGTCGTGATTGGCGAGTTTAATTATTCTAGCGATGGGAAATGTACTGAAGAGCAGCTTAAAATTCTGGAAACAATGTTTTAAACTTCATTTTGCATTGCAGATCATTTGCGTGTTGATAGAGAAATACCCTTTCTGATTTCGGAAAAGTTTACCATATTCACGGATGGGTACAAAATAGTAACATGCGTGCAGTCAATTCCGCACACAATGTGTGAGAAATCTGTGAAAGTGAAGAAGAATTGCCTTTTATTTTCTTAAAACTCGTGTGTATTTATATGTGTAGGTATCTTGCTCTTAACCTCAAAAGCGCTCTAACAACACATTGAAATACACGGCCAGCAGACGCGTGGTGAACGCTTATTTATAAGATCGCCTGCAATACCGTGATTACGATGAACTTTACTTAACATGACATGAAAAACTAAAGGTATAATTGGCATGCATTTAACGTAATGGGAATGACTCTTGATTCATACTTCTTTTATTACTTCGAGCTAGTACCGATTGGTTCTAATTACCATGTGAAATCAAACTTGACCTAATGAGAAGGAAAAGTTTGATGCCAAACTTTTAAGTTGCATCGCGTTAAGTCAATTCTAAATATCTCCATTTAATATAGTGTAAGACTGTCACGTTAAATTCATCGTAATGCCGGCTCAAGCTTCTGAAATATTCTGGTATGAAAAACTCTTAGGATGCATAACAATAATTGCAATTTGGATTATAGACCTGAATTTGTGTCCGAGTTTTGTTGAAATGTTTTCCAAGCAGGTTCAAAAGGCGTGTATAAGATTCTTTTCTAATACCGAAATGTTCATTGAACTTTCTCTCTGCATAACTATCATATGGTTCTCGCATAGCACTATCGCAATTCCATTTTTTTTTTTCAGTCGTGATCATCAATGTAACCTAAGGAATTGCTGCTTTCTTCATCGAGATCATCAATGTCGTCTAAGTAATCCATGAACGTGTCAAAAATATGTTCCTCCAAATACGATATGGTATTCTAGTTCAATCGACAGGTTAGTTATTCCATCCAGGTTGCAAGAGTAAATTCTAACCTATATTTGTGTTCTATTTAAGTCCGTAGTAACATACTACATGATGGTGCTCTCCGACATTTACTTCTGCAGTAATTTAATCTGGGAGTATCTGAAAGGAGCAAAATTCTTCGGAAGTAGTTTACTCTTGCATGAAAGTCACAGAGTGTTGACTTGAATAGTAGTTTACTTGGAAAGTAGAGCTTACTCCAGGCTGTGCACGCCACCCATAGTGTTTGAATGTGAAGGGACAGAGCTTTGGAGGAAAGAGTGTTTAAGTGAGAAATTGTTTAAATTAGACAGAAAAGTAGCTTTAATTAAGCTTTTTAGCAAAGACAGCAAGAAGACAGGTGAGTATTTAACTAAAGTTAGGAAGAAGTGGTTGTGGTCCTTAAGAAGGGAAGAAAATGAGACTTAAGATTGCAATGTGTGAAAATAAAAGTTTAGTAGCACTAATTCGAACATTGTACACGTTTAAACCCTCATCATTATTGTGACTATTATTCATGAACAACGTTACAAAGATTGGTATATAAATAACATTAGCAACATTGTATCATTGTTAATATTACAATTATTACTGTTATTATCTTGTGGTGGTGGCGGCGGCGGCGGCAGCGGTCGTGGTGGAAATTTAATTCGGAGTATGGCTATGATAACAGCCTGGGCTGATGGTAGCCATCATCTGTGTATGGTGGCTTAGTACAAATAAATACAAATACCTGGGTGTCTAGTGTGCATGCAGTCAAGGAACTCTTAAAACTGGTTTAATGGCTGATAATTGGGAACTTAGCTCATTCATGCATAACATGTATTATTTATTCAAAGATTATCCAGCTCATTGGGACACTACTGTGACTGCAGTAGAGTATTTCCACTAAAATGTTTTACAGTTCAATGGCTTGAAAATATTGGCTGTCTGGAGAAAGCCTTAAAAGTATTTGGCCATATCAAGACATATGTTGCAAGTGATAAGTTGCCTGAAAGTAAATCTTGTTCAAAACATAAATGAAGAAATTCAACACCCTTTAATAAAAAGCAGAGCTACATTTTTTAAAACAATTTCTTTGGAATGTGAGTTATTTCTCAGATAATTTCAAAGTAATAAACTACTCGCTCCATTTTTGTACTCCATCTGAATGAAGTTTTAAGAAGTTTAATGAATTGCTTTGTTAAGCATAGTAAAATGGCAAGTTCCACTAATACTAATGGTCTGATTGTGTTTGACCTACAGGAATCAACAAACTTGTTCAAGTGGCTGTCAGATTTAGTACACAGAAGGCACTTAAACAAAAGTGACAGAAAAATAGATTCTTTGTTTTAAACTTGAATATCAGATGATGTTAGTGGCAATTGTGAAGAAACTCTTGGATAAGAGTGCTGTAAAGCTTAAATTAGTGAAAGGACTTACAAGTTTGAACCCAGATATAATATATATCAGCAACCAAATCTTGGTCGGACATAATTGGAATGTGTGTTGGAATCATTGCATGAAGCTAATAAAATAACTGAAATTGTAGCTAATAGTGCTAAAGCACAATATGTTACTATATTGTGAAACAAAGGAAGCTCTGAAAACTAAATTTAAAGAATATATCTCAGCATTTGGTGATATGGGTTTAGAGGGCCAGAATCTTGACAGAAAACAAAACATATTCTGAACTATGGCAAGTAATAAAGCTTTTATCTTAAAATATCTCATGGAAATGCTGCAGTGGAGGGTAGTTTTTCTATAAATAAATCAATTTTGATACAAATCATGCAGGAAGAGTCAATCATTGTACAAAGGCAAGTGTATGACTCCATTTTGTACTATGGAAGTGTCATGTATACTAATTAATCAGAAAATATTACTGTCAGTGAGAAGTGCTCTAAGAAATATCAGGATTATTTAGAGAAGAAATGTGCCAGATGGTCAGAGAAGAGAACAGAAAAAAAAAAAAAAACTCAAAACGATGAATAAGTGACGAAATAAGATGAAAAAAATTGTATTTTTTTTGTTTGTTTACATTATTACCAACAGTGGGCGTTCATTAGTGATTTTAAAAGTAACAGTAGTAATTTCATTATTTACATATAAATAACATTATTAAACTCTGGGCAGAATTTGCCAGTATTATTTATTTGTTTTTGATACTTTGCAATAAATATAGATTTTGTAATTGTTTTGTATTTCGTATCTAAAATACTTTTTCCTTAGCATTTTCTTTCGAAAATATATTACAGAATGGTGTATTTTGCAGAACTCTGCCTCTGGTTACCTACTGTCAAGTTTGTTAGTATATTGTCTAAATTGAAAGTTAAATTTTATTTAGCATTTGTCTTATTCTATGCACTTTACTGTCGAGCATATTGTATTTTCCTTTTGAGTATTGGTCTAGTAGTAAACATGTTTCAAGGTGCATTTTGGACAGCTAATAGTGGAAGAGACTGTTAAAAATTGTGCAAATACAAAATTGTGGTCAGGGAAATACAATATTTTGGTCAGGAAAAGTCAGAGAAGTCGGAAGTTAGGTTCACATTTTTGCTGGGGATCCTGAGGGTAATGATTAACTAGTTGGGCTGTGGTTGTGCTCAGGTGGCTGCTGCCATTGGCAGCCAAGGGTCATAGGTCGCTAGCGCTCCGGTGCAGGCAGGTGCACTTGCTGTTGGTGTGGGCCTGGGAATCTATCTGAATTGCCGCACAGCTGGTTAAGTTCGTGACAGTACTCAGGACAGGCATATTTGCTGGCCATTCCATAATGGACATCTGTGGTCTTCTATAAGGGTAATATTAATCAGTCATTTGGCAGAGTTGCTGGCACTTATTGCAACTACTGCAATGGTATTACATGGAGTTATCGGCTGACGATAATCCTCCACTGAGATCCTAAAATAGACTATTACCTCAATGGCAAGGTGGGCATCTTGATACTGGGCGTAGAGCACCTCAACCATGTTGAAACGACATAGCTGACTTAATCCCTCCACCTGAATGTTCATTGACAGTGATTAGTGTCTCTTTGACATTGTTGATCGGCAATGGCTTCTGAACAATTGTGTGGTTTCAGCTTATGTCCATATGAAAGGTGATGCCCTCGTTTCTTAAAGTAGATAAGGCATTGGTAGTCGGCCTGTAACAAGTATTCACAGTGTAAGCATTGTACACTGCCACCCTAGTGACAGTGTAACTGCTGTTGAAATTTCACAGTTGAAGTCCATAAGGAGCCTGCTCAACTTTGAGGCATTTTCTGTGTATGTATGCCATATCCTGAAGCTGAGAGACTGCTAATTGAGCATAGAACATAGGAATGCTGGAGGGAGTTTGAGGATTTGGATCTTGGCCAGAGGTAGATGATGTGGAGAGATTTGAGGTGGGATTTGTTGGGAGGGAGTTGGGTTAGATCAAAATAGGAAATTAGAGTTTTTATCAGAACTCAAAATAAAATGATTATGTTCAATAAAAAAGAAGAATGTATGGTGTAATTAGGTGAAAAGCATGTGCATGTTAATTTAGTAGTAAGTTTAATTAAATATTTGTTAGGTATTTATGCAGCTATTGTCAAACTGTTTTATGAGAACATTCTGTAAAGCTGGGAGAAGCAGCTTGGCTTGGAAGTAAGCCATACCACTTGTAATAACTGCTTAACATAGAAATAAATAGGTTTAATATTATTTATAAAAATTGAGTCGGAGTTGAAACACTTAACATCACTTCCATGTTTGTTGCCTTGACTGGTTTCAGGAGTTATTATTCCCAGCCTCGGAAGTGGCTGACTTGTTCCTCGTGGTGCGTGTGTGTGTGCGCGTGTGTGCGCGTGCGCGTGTGGGTGTGGGTGTGTGCGTGCGTGCATGCGTGCGTGCAACACATTCAGTACACCACAAAGCACATCCAACAAAAAAGCAAAATGATTTTCAAAAAGCTCTTTTCACCCAAGGACTCACCACAAATTCCTCAACATCTTCAAAAAGCACATCTGTCTAGCCCCACAAAACAGATTCAATCTAGAGAAATTACTCTGCAACAAACCAAAACACCAAATACCTCAGAACAGAAAAGTGGGAATTTATCAAATTAATTGCCCAGAATGTGACCAAATCTACATAGGTAAAGCAAAAAGAAATTTAAGAGACTAGATTAAAAGAGCATATGACACACATCAAATACAAACAGATGGACAAATCTGCAGTTGCACATCACTTTTGGATGAGAAATCAAATCGGACCAAGTATAACACTCCTAAAATTGGCAAAATACGCAGCAGAGCTGGATACTTGGGAAAAATTATTAATCAAAAAACATAAACACCATATAATGAATTTTGAATTGTCGCCACCAAACCCACTATGAAAATTCATCACTTCACCACCAGATATCACCACACACAAACATGCATCGAAAAACACCACGAGGAACCAGTCAGCCACTTCCGAGGATGGGAGCAATAGCTCTTGAAACCGGTCAAGATGAAAAACATGGAAGTGATGTCAAGTGTAACTCCAACTCAATTTTTCTAAGTAATTTCAAGTTCACATCACTGTTGCTAGCTTACCTATGTATTATAGGTTTTTTTATTATTTATTGCTCAACAGGGAAACATAAGCTGCCAGTACAATGGGTGAAGACCAGTCCCTCAGCAAGACAATTGTATTTAGAAAGGCGTTACGAGTACTTAAATGTTTCAACTGGTCCTGAGTCTCTTCATACAACCAAAATGAACATTGATGAAGTGTTAAGATTTGTTCTAGGTGTTAATCCAGACAATTGTAAACAGTGAGTACATAATATACTTTGAAATTCTTTTTTTTAAATAGAATTTTAGATATGTGAATACTATTACATAGCTATTAATGGAAACCAGTAATGTGTACATTTTCAAAATATATTCCTCCTGGAGAATATCTTTATTAAGGTGTCAATAAGGACTATAAACTCAAAACCTTAGATTATTATTGTTTACTTAATGTGGTGACTTGAGGTTCATAAAATTCTAACTACTTAAGAAACATAGTCTGGGTTAAGTGCTATTTGATTACTTTAATTGTAAGCAAGTATGCAAAATAGAGAACCTCAAATTTCTCATCTGAATAAAACACACTAAAAGTTACATCTACAAGAAATTGGATGAAGCTGGATAAGCATTACAGAAATTTACAGATGGGCTGATATGCATAAAATTGAGTAGTTACCTTCCTCTTGCAATGGCATGCATAGAAGCATGCATGCTTTTACTTTCTCAATGTGTTGTCATGGATTTGAGTGCAGAGAGATGGTTGTCTCATGGAGTATTTACTCCTGTTTGTTATCATAAACACAAAATAGGGATAGTTCATACTGGCAAGACAGTGAGTTGTCTTGACAACACACAGAATTCTGAGAGGAAGACTAGAATGAATGTTCCAGAAGCAAGTTGATGACATTTAAAATGAAAATTGCTGACGTAAATCACTTCAGATTTGATTCTTATCCAGAATAGATTAATTCAAGATTTGGCCATATGATGATGACAACCAGTGTGGAATATAAAATCAGTTTTATTTTAACCACTGGTGGTAAATTCTTTGCCTTTTACACTATGTGGAAGGGTTTTAATCCCAAATTGTGTTCAAGGTGCCTTTGCAGAGCATTTTATTTTGGTTTCTTGTTGGTAGAGATTGGGAAATATTGGTGATTTGATAACACAGAAAACGATACTTTAAAATGGAAAAATTGCTGGTTTGAAACAAATAATTTGGTACTTTCGATGTGTAAATTTTGTTTAAATATTTACAATTACATATATCATATATGTTATATATTTTATTGTCATGTTGCACATTAACATATGAGGGCCAGGCAAATGAAAACAAGATAGAAAGAAAAAAGGTAAGTAAACTTTTTATTGTTTCAAAAGTAGTTGCCATAACTATTTATACATTTATCCCACTGTGACACAAGGCAGTCAATGCTGTCATAGAAAAATGTTTGTGGTTGCCTATGGAACCAATATTGTACCCAGGCATGCACCTCTTTGTCCAAGCAAATTGACAGCTATGAATGTCTTTCTTGAGGGCTCCAAAGATATGGAAATCGCAGGGGGAAAGATCTGGACTGTTAGGGGGATGTGTAAGAGTTTCACATTGGAACTTCTGCAGCGTAGTCGAAACAACCTTGGCAACATGTGGGCAGGCATTATCTTGCAACAGAATGATGCCATCCGTCAACATTCCTGGGCATTTTTCAATGTTTCCATGTACCGCTGTGCATTAATTGTGGTGCCGTGGTCCAGAAGTCAATGAGCAGTGGGTTCCTGCAGTCAAAGAGATGCTCTGTCAGGATGGCATGAGTGATACCGTGACTAATGCCCAAGATGAGCCAAATGTCGTCTGCTATCAGTCATTTCTGATGGCAGCATCCACTTCATCAGTGACAGGGGGTAATGACACAATGAGCCTGTCCTGGCCAACTGTTGTCTTCCAATGATACCCGGCATTCTCAAAATAGTTTATTTCACTCAAACACACATGCACGTGACATACACCGCAGACATTCGGGCATAAATTTCACCTCCTGATACTCCTTCCACTGTCAAAAAAACCTCCCTGACCTTACTTCGAACATGTCTTAACAGACAAATGGCACAGCGGTGAATGTTCGCACTATGCTGTCCTGATTCCCAATAGAGGGCACTTCTATGCACACACCTACCAGCATTACCAACTGTTGCGCCATGTTCTTTATATAGTCTGTCTCATTTTCATTTGACTGACCCTTATATATTGAGAAAGTCAAACAGCAGTAAAAAATACATTGTCATAAAAATAAAAGTTCCACAGAAGAAGAAAATGCAAAGTTAATACACGCATACATATACCAGTGTTCACTTAAAAAATCACATTATATACTACCTGAGATAAGTAGCTTTGCATTTGTTCATCTGTGGCTTAAGGAGGAACTATGCAAGTTGTGAGTGATGGTTACAGGCTGCATATTAAGTTGTTAGTCTAGTTGTTATCTGAGTGTGACGGATGATTACCATAATACAGTGTAGTATTATATCCCAAAGTGGAACCACTACAAATACAGCAAGTGAGACGGATATACAGGATTCTTCACTTCAGAATTAAGTAAAATTTTGTTCTGCTCCTTAGCAAGCACATCTTCTGCCTAAAATGGTGCAGAGATTTTTGTGACAGGTTGTTCACCTTCCCTCCCTCCTACATATCAGCGCTCCACCACCAAATCCATTGCTAAATGTCCGGGGTAATAGATTGAATATGAAAGCAAAAGCACCACTATAATGTGCTAATCTACCAACATACATTAGAGATTGGAAAGAAAGGCATTTTAATTTTCAAAATAAATATCTGAAAAAAGATTGGCATTCTGGTTTGCAAGACGATGCCGCTTATGAGAAAGGACGTTGTAAACAGAAAAAACATTTTTTTGCAATCAACATTTGCACGCGGCACCCACAGCAACTGAAGAACACTGTCTGCAAAATCACTATATTTAACTACCATTGCAGTTAACATTGAAATAATGCCTACCTTTTCGCCACGGCTCGTCATTTTCATCATCCTTTGCAATTCTTTCATTCTCTTACTCTGACTTAGATTAGAACAGAAGTTCAGCTTTTTGCATCTTTTTGCAAGTCTTCATTTACTGTTAAATTAATCATTTTCGCAGGGTCAAACATATGCACCGCATTATAAAAATTATTTGCAGTATCGCTGGTTCTTAGTGCATTTACTTTAGTTACACCATGTGAAGCAGCATTACTCAGCATCATTTTAATCTTATGTTTTGTTGAATTACTACTGCATCTTTCAACAATGTTGGTTGTCTTGCTCTCAAGTACTCCAGCTGCAGCTGTCTTCAGTGACTGTTCAATTAGACCACCAACCAAAATGTGCACAGTAGGATATGACTGAACCTAGAGAAGTGATGAGCTGAACAGTGCCTCCACCTATTTCTGCCATGAAGCGAGCCTCTGCTTTAACAGTAACTATTCTCTATGAGGTTTAAGTTGGCAGGTTTTCTACTGTCCTTGTCTCACATAGAGTGCTGTCCTTGTCTAGCAAAGGGGATGGGACAGCAACCACTTCTTTCTTGCGATTTGTGGAAATTCCAGACCCGTAGAAGCTCGCAACCCTCCCACTTCTATTGTATGCTGACTGAAGGTTGCAGTGGCGTATGAGCTGTGGGACTATGAGTTTCTTATTTTGCGGTTTTACACGATACGCAAGATATTTCCTTTGTTACAACATATGGATATAACGTTGAATTATTTTCTAGTAGTTTTGGTTGTATTTGTATTGTTTCAAATTGGCTCTCGAGGGAAAATGCTAAAATCAGATGGTAGGGAAATGTAGTTAAAGTTCACAGTTTCTTCAGTGATGAATGTGATGCATTGAAATGTGGAAAGCCGACTACTTCAGTGACAAGTGTAGTTGAGAGAACTGCTGCTGCTACAGGTATTTCTGCTCCTTCCGTCCGGCAAATTTTAAAAGAACACACAAATGCTGAAGCTAATGGCGGTAGGTTGCAAACTCCAGGCAAGAAGCGCCCAAATAGGAGATTGCAACAAACAAACAAAAAAAAAAAAAAAAGAAGAGCAGAAATAAACTCATTCACTGCAGCTGCTATTAAGCAAACAATCTATTCGTTATAGCGTATGAACTTTCTGCCTAGTTTGCAGGACATATATGAGGTTTGAAAGTTCAAGGCTTACTGAAACGAAGCGTGTAGTCGTTAAGAAAAATTCTTAAAATGCTTAATTTCAGTTATAGTAAAAATTCGCAAGGAAGACGTTTTTTAATGGAACGAATGAATATTATTTCTAAAGGATTTCGGTTTTTAAGACGAATGAAGAACTGAGGGCTACTAGTAGGCCTATAGTGTACCTTGACGAAACGGGTAAATATAAACCATACGAGAAATAAGGTGTGTAAGTGTGACGGTGATGAAAATTATTTCCCTCTTAAAACACTAATAGGCAAAGGAGCGATGTTCAACAGGGTTCATTTCTAATGCTTTACTAAGTTTAAAGCCAAATCCAGTAAAGACTACCATGAAGAAATGGATAACAAAATTTTCAAGGATTGGTTTGGCAATAAGTTGCTACTTAACAATCCTTCTAATAGTGTCATCGTTATGGGCAATGTCCCTTATCATTCCATAGAAATTAATAAAACACCCACTTCATCTCCATTCAAATCCCATATGCAGGAATGGCTTCGTAATAGAAATATTGAGTTTGGTCCACGAGCGACAAAACAGTACTGCACGAGTGAATTAAATTGAAAAAAGACAATCTCAAAGTTTATGAAATTGATACACTCGCGAAATGCATGGACATACTATAGTACGGTTGCCACCTTATCACTGTGATTTCAATGCTATAGAACGTATATGGGCGCAAGTCAAGAACGATGTTGCCAAATATAATTTTCATTTAAAAGTGGTGATGTAAAACTGTTCTTTGATAATGCGATTACAAAAGTGACTCCAGACAAATGGAAAAGGGCGTGTGAGCATGTGCAAAACACTAAACAGTTTTACTGGGAGAAAGACGGTCTGGTAGATGAAATTACGGACAGATTAGTCATAAATTTAGAAGAATTGGAATCGGAAGAAGAGTACGAAGATTTGTTTGAAGTTTGTAACGGTGAATCCGAGAATGAACAACAACCAGTCGGAGAGGAGGACGGGCACCCCGCCACTGATGCGTGTTTCACTGGTGTATCTGCTTTGCCTGTGTCACCATAGAGTGAGAGCGAGATGGTGAGTATTCCTTTCTCTGTCTAAAAGGGACACGACTACTTAAACCTCACGGACTATAATTGCTCTTCTGTTACATTTTGCAAGAAGTCCACGCTGCATTATGAACTCCTGAAATATCAGTTTTCATAAACAGCACATCATTAAGATGGTCTGCAAGGTATGTTACAGATTCATATCATGAACACCACCTTGTCAGTACTAGCATTGGAAACAATGGAACCTCTTTTTCTGGGTATTTCTCATTTAAAAAGTTACGGAAAAGACGTGTCCTTTTTCGGGTGTTCAGAAATGAGGTCTTCACTTTTGCGTGACGTGCAGATCTGGCAGATTTTTACCCACTGCATCCAATACTAAGTTAAGCTTATGTGCCCAACATTGTACAACAAGAACATTGTCAGGAAGCAAATTACTTAGCGTTTGCAAACATTTGGCCATGTATCGTGCTGAATCCGATAAGAGTGACACATTATCAAATTCATATTTAATTTTTTCAGTGTGTCTAATACAGCTCTAGAATAACTTTTAGGGTCTGCAATCTCTAGAGTGTGGATATCACTCAAATCACCTCCACGGTTCTAACAGGCTTTATTGTTTCCAGAAGCACCACAAATGTGCATGATCATGCTTGTTGGTAGTTTCATCACAGAAGAGTGCCACCTTTTGGCCCTGCAATCTAGTCCTCATCTCCTCTTCTCGTTCTGCTTGCATCTGTGGAATATATTTGTCCATCAGAGTCTTTGCCTGTGTATATCTCCAGCTCCTGAAATGCAAAGCAAAATTGCGAATGGAATTAGAAATAAGCGAATGCCTCAACTTATATTGGTTCCTCCAGCACTTGCAGGACCATACTTTTAAAATGGAGCTTTTACGTTACTGAACATAGGCAACATTGCATTTTATAAATGAGATTACATCCGTAACATTCAGTGACATATTTAGGACATTATTTGGAAGATATGGCGGCTTATGTTGTGAAAAGCTAAAAACAGAAATTTTGTATATTTAGGCAGTTGTTTAATCCACTTTGCAACAGTCTGAATACCTGAGCTAAACAGAATCAATCCTATTAGAATCTATCCCAAAACTTGGTTAATCAAGAGGAATGTAATTAATTAAGACAGACAATACATAGTGAAAGGATGATTGAGAAGTAACAAAGGAAGTAACAAAATTACATCTAATCCAAGATTTCTAAATAAAGCCAAACTAACGTAACATTAAACACATTCAATTTGAAAACTCTTAACTTTGTAGTAACACAAGTCAGTGATGCTGGTCAGTCTGGATAGCTCAGTTAAGCGCTGGCCTTCAAAGCTCAAACTAGTGGCTTCAAATCCGGCACAGAACAATGGTTTTTAAGTGTGCTTAAATACATCAGCCTCATGTCAGTAGATTTACTGGTATGCAAAAGAACTGCTGCAGGACAAAATTCTGGCACACAGCAATGCTGATATGATTCTGGTAATTGACAACGTTGTTAAACAAATAATTTTTTTTTCATTGATGCTACTTAGTCAAAATATAAGTTTGTGGTGCTAAATCGCTCTGCTAGGCATCGAAAATTTCCACCATATCTTCTGAATAATGGCCTTTTTTTTTACGTTACTTGAGTCTGTAACATGGCATTTCCCAAATTTACTTATGTCCACAGCATGCTGTTTTTACGTTGTGGTGTCCATATCTCGGAAATTAGTTGAAATTCATTCGGCAGTGGAAGTATAACTAACCACATTGTTCCCAGATTGTTGCAGAAAGCAAATACACAGTGATAATACTAAACACATGGCGCATTTGTTAAAATTAAAATGTACTGCTAAAGTAGTTAAATATTCTAATAAGAACTTTAAAGCATTTATGCTCATAGCCGGTTAAAAATTACCTTATCCAAACTTAAAAGCGATCCTTTAACAAATTATGCAACTTGCCTTCAACAAATTCATTCAAGAATGACTTCTTATGTTCGTTGCTAAGCTTAGACAATGGGATATTTACCTTTAAAAAATGTTTGAGAAACATGTTTCCCAAAATATTTGGTGGTCTTCCTTTTCTTTTCTACACTGCTGAAGCACGTGGGATGGATGCTTGTAAACTTGAAGACACGGATTCTTTACATTTATTCAATGTGGACATGTGCTTAGCTGATTTTAAGTGCTTTTCAATGAAATCTTTTCTCTCCCAAGATACTTGGCAATTACAAAATTTCCACATAACTTTTTATCTGTGGAATAAAACCCATGCGATTTATTATACTGAAAAACTCTATCCTTTGCATATATTCTATGATTAGGCATTTTAACATGTTTTCAAGCAAACAAATGGCAACAATGCTTTGCATGTTCTCTCATCAATTCATCATATTTAAGTCTTAAATCTTCTCACAATTGTTCTTGATGAACTTCCATGTGAAACTCAAAATTTGCATGTTCACTTAACAGTTTGTCCCTGAATTGGTAATTATTTTGCATAAACATTAACATTTTGCAATTTTGTATCAAATTTGTGATTTATTGCAAGTTGTTTTTGAGTTAAAATAATAATATATGTAGTATAGATCCAATTTAAATGTAAAACAACCGATTTTATTACAATTCGCAAAATATGCAGTTGTGAAATTTCCCAATTCGTAGTTATTGGGAAGTTGTGCAGTATTTTCCTTACAAGTAGATAGACCTTGTTTAATACTTATATTGAATTTTTGATACTCTAGTTTCACTAATTTATAATAAACTTAAGCAACATATTTCAGAAACTATTATCTTCATCTTCATTCTAGATTACTACAGCATTTTCTCCTGTGGTTTGTAGATGGCACTCTTTTGGTTGGACATAATGTGTGACGAGATTGCTGTGATATGGGCATCAAAATTTAGCAAACTCTTTTTATTTTTGTGTATGAGCAATTTTTCTCAAATGGAAAGTTCAACTGGTATTCAGATAACTTTTAAAAGTTTTGTTTGTTCTTATTGTTGGTGATTTGTGTGTCAAAAATATTTTGATACTCCTAATTTATCAGTGTGCTTATGTTTTAAAGTTTTAGTGTGTTCTTTGAAACTTGTTTCTGTTTCCTGTATATATTCCCATAATCTTTACATGCAGTTTTGTAAATTCCCAAATTTTTCATGTTCAGAATTTTGTCCTTTGTGTTGGTCTTGAGT
The DNA here is from genome assembly GCA_030765065.1 of Deroplatys truncata. Taxonomy (NCBI): domain Eukaryota; kingdom Metazoa; phylum Arthropoda; class Insecta; order Mantodea; family Mantidae; genus Deroplatys; species Deroplatys truncata. Next base: position 497,735,135 of record CM060990.1, on the reverse strand, counting down.
ATATTTCTCAAGGTTATACCATATAGAAGAATTTGGAAGAAAGCCCTTAAGATTGCCTGAATGTTAGGTTGAAATAAAAAGGAAGCATGCTAAATAATAAACTCACATGCTTACAGAAAGAACAACACATACGTAAAGCTCAAAAACAAGACAATTGAACACTCACAAGATAATGCATATCAGGAGAATCTTTAACAAAACAAGAGCTGATACTATTAAACAAAGGTCTGAAAATTTGCACAGCATAATGCAGGAACACAGACAAAGATACAGCTGTCAAAGAATCAGCCATTGTCAACACAACAGAAGGAGAAAAGCTATCATTAGAACATACTGTAAAGCTACCATCAGCAAGCTAATAAGAGTAAGAAAATTAAGCACAGAAACATACATGTAAGTGTTATAAAAAATCTCAGCAGTAAAGATATCATCTGTACAAAGGCTCACAAGGGAAACAAAATCCTTATCAATGATTAATATACAGGACTACTGGTAAATATAGTAACCATGTTAAAACATGAAGAATTAAAATCAGATCTTAACACATACATAAAGGAAGACACTCCACTCAGATGTAAAAATAAGTTATATGCAAGCAAAATTTTAAATAAAAAAAAAAAAAAAAAAAAAAAAAAAAAAAAAAAAAAAAGGCATATCAAGGATAAGTGGAGCTCCTAGGATCAACAAAGTCAGTAATTAGTAATAGTTTATTGAGCACTAAGTTATTACATGTTTAGATGCCTTCTCTATTTGGCCCTGGTCGCTAAGATGAGCAGTCATGTGAATTACAATTACAATATTTACATTATTTTTCCTCTTTTAACCATCCATATCCATTTATTTTTTACTTTTGCTAAGTATTAACCATATTTTTACAGTTTTTATCTAAAATTGTATGTATATCTTTAGTCCTATTCATTCCATACCATAAACTTTCTTTTCTCCAATTCTCTGTTTCTTTGCATTCAAATATAATATGTTGTATATCTTCCCTTCCCCGCATAATGGACATTCACCTTGTGCATAGCTATTTCGCTTCCCTTTTAGCCTCCATACTCCTGCCCTTAACCATGCTATACCTCCTCTTTCTTCTTTGTGCTGTCTACATATTTCTCTCTTTGCCAATGTTTTTTTATATTAACATAAAGAATCAAAGATCTCTTCTCAGTTATCTGACTAAATAATTGTATCTCAATGTCATCAAATCATCATCTAATACTCTTCCAAAAACTTTTCTGGTTTGCATCTCTTTTTCTCCAAACATCTCCATGCCATTATTTTCAAGGTTATTTCTTAGCTCATTTACCCAGCCTGTATTTTTTAAGCTAGTTTCTTGGTATTTTAGACATTGTTGTAATAAATTATCGTCATCAGAATTCAAGATCCTGTGCCAATATTTCAAGGCTCTCTCCGTAACCATTCCTTTTCTTGTTACTCGTCCCATTTCGATTTGAGCCACTTCATTTGCTGTAGCTGTTGGCAGCCCTAGTACTTCCTTATAAAATATTCTGTGGACCATGTCCACCACTTCCCACCCATTTTCAAGCCCCTATATTTCAATCCCATATAACATTTGTGCCTCAACCACTGAATTGTATAATCTTTCCAACCATTTCATCTCCAACTCTGGCGTTTTAAATAAACATTGTCTAGCAGTCATCATTGCTGCTCTCCCCTTTGCCAGAGCTGATCTCTTTATTTCTCCCATTTACCTCCTGCATCTATATTTATCCCTAAGTAGGTACAGTCTCACACCACTTTATATTCATTTCTCCCTTTACTCCATCTCTGTTTACCCAGTTTCCCTCCTTTTTTAAGCACTACGATTTGTGTTTTCTTTTCATTTACATTTAGTACTTATTCTATTTCTTGTAAGGACAATTTTAGTCCATTTACTGTAATGGATACCACTACTAAGTCATCTGCAAAGAGGACACCAGGTATCTGTATATTATTTATTACCGGTAAAATAATATTAGTACTATTAATGTTTTGTAGTATATCATCTATAAATGAGTTAAATAAGATTGGTCTTAATTTACATCCTTACCTTAACTCTTTCTCTTGGGTGTATTTCATTAGTTATCGGCCCTTCCTCATATTTTACACAAAGTATTATCTCTATATAAACCTTTTAAGGTAGTCACCATTTGGTTACTTACCCCTTTCTTCAATAATTTGTACCACAGTAATTTCAGCTCTATTCTATCAAAGGCCTTCTCTAGATCAATGAAGGCCATATACAATTTTCCTCTTTTGTTCTTAAGATGTTTATCCACTAGTGTTTTTATAACAAATATATTATCTACAGTTCGTCTTCCTTTCCTGAAGCCCATTTGAAATTCTGACAAAATTTTTATATTTTTCTGCCCAATCTTGGAGTCTATCTGCTAAACTCCCTGTGTAAATTTTTCCCATAAAAAAGTCAGTAACAAAATGTGCCCTATCATTACACCATGGGCTTGCCCACACATAATATGGCTAACTTGTTGCAGCATAAAGAATACATATGATATCACTGAATGAGTTAAGGATATAGAATTAGGAATAAAATAATAATATAGTGTCTTTAAGTCTAATATCACTATTCCCTAGTATAGCAATAAATAAACTGAGAAATTAAAAACTGAAAATGGTTGAACATCACAAATTTATAAAAAGCAGCAGTAGAGCAATACTTTAATGAAACTTTACATCAGTTAAAACTATTTAATATTCAGAAACAAACTTCACTTACAAGTACAAGGACTAATAATGGGATTCCTTATTTCTCTTTTCTTGCTAATCTGTATACATAGAATCATATTTTAATGAATTTTAGGGGAATCAAAAATGTTTTTCTTGAAAAGAGGTTTTCCTTAAATGGGGGTTTTGCACCAATTAGCATTTTATTGATGGAAATTAATTACATTTATGTCTCTGAATTAATTTAATGAACATTTAAATCTACAAGCTATACTTAACAAACTAAATATGAAATAATTAAACATTTTAAAAATCATCAAAAGGTTTGAAAACTATTACAAGGATAAGTAAAATGTGATGCACTCATTGAGTAAAATACAAGTTATAAATTATGTACAAACTGAAGCAAATGATAATATTTTACAAATTGTATATGGGAAATTCTGTGAAATGGAACAGTAAACAACCATGTATCCCCCCCCTCTCTCTCTCTCTCTCCCTCTCTCCCTATCTCCCCCTCCGTTTGTTCCCCTATTAATAAAGGGTACTAAGGAAAGCATATTTATCAAATATTAGTATCTAAAGGCCAGTGATTGTTATAGTGTTGAATGATAAATTCATTAGTTTAATTAATTTTGTGCATTCTAAGTACTTGTAACTCTGGAACCATTTATTTCAGAATATTGTACCAGATATTTTTAGATGCAAGTCCTTATTTTGTTAATGCATATAATTATTATTTTCTTAGTATTTACTAAAAGCTACAGTTTGTTCTTGTTTAAAAATCCAGTGATGCATAAAATAGCTAAAATATTAGATACAGAATAACCCCATTGTACTATTATGAGAAAGTGATGTTGGTAAAGTGTTAAAGTTAGTATGTTTGTGATTATAACACAAAATTTGAATAAACACACTAGTTTATGTGATTTATGCATGATGGCTGCTACGCACTTTGCAGCAGCACCTGTTTGATGCATTGGAGGCAGGCTGATTCATCAAACGTGATGCGTTAAGAACTTGCATTTCATGTTTATTTCTGTTCTCTTCAGCCTCTTCTATGCTTGCAAGGTTAATAGGGGTATTGTGAATTAAGCTCAAGTAGTTATTAATTATATTTTTGTTACTGATACTTCCTTGTCTTTAGTCAAGGTAAGAAAATTAAAATGGAAAGAAGCTTTAATCAATTTAAGGTATGTCCTAAGACAGCACTGTAATATGGTAATTCCTTTTCTATAGGTTTGTCTAAAATGGAATCCAAATCTTGCATGCTTACCATTACTTCAACCCCCTTCAACTTCCAGCTCACAAAAATGTTAGTTCCAAAGTGCTCTGTAAAGCTGCCCATTTTATAGCAGTCAAGTATGGCGTTCGAGAATGGTTTTGAATTATACTTCTTGTATTTGCCTAGTGCAAAATTAAATTTAAGAAAAAGCATATAGTAGCACAGGTAAGGTAAGCAGGGGAAAATGTGCAACCAAGTTCTAGTGTTAAAGCGGAAATTATTGATAGTAATAGTAATACAGATAGCAAAGGACAATTTTTTGAGGCTAGTCTCTGCATAGATGCCTTAAACAAAATGCATACTGTGATTGGCTTGAACCCAATAAAGAAAAATAAATTAACTGAAATAAAATAACCTGAAAGTAAAGCAAAAACCATAGAGAAGGCTCTAAAAGAAAAGGTTTTTTATAAGGCTGATACGAGAACGTTTAGATGAAACAGACAGTGAAATCTTAGAGAAACTTAAAAAAGCATTACAGTTGGCAGAGGACAGAAAAACAAAGTTCATATCCTCACCATTATTCCCATGTCATGGTCCATTAAAAAGATCCAGGATAACTTTGCAGCCACTAGGATTATGATTCACATAAAAAAAAATTGAATAAGAAAGGTACAATTATGTCTGCTCCAGATAAGTGATTTTCAGAGGAAACAGTTAGATGAGGACTGAACTAATTTTTAAAGACTTCTAATAATAAAATATAAACAATTATAAGCATATTATTAAAAACCGCATTGTTTTACGACCTCTCGTTTTCATTCTGGAAGCCCTTTTATGTTTAATGTTCACCTCGCTATGATGATATACTGCTAGGATCGCGCGACATTACTTGTCATTTGCATTAGTTAGCCTTGTGTTGCATTTAATTCCAGTTGTTATTTTGTGATTGTAGGGTAGTTTTCCTTTCCTATTATTCTGTGAAATGTAAGGTCAAGAATGCCTGTGTGCAATACTTATGGTTGTGCAAATAATTCTGGCGTAAACAGGAATGTTGGTTATTACTCATTCCATGATAAAGGTAAAAACTGACATTTGTACAACAAATGGGTTACTACTATGAAATACAAAAACTTAGTGCCAACCAAAAATGCTAATTCATTTCTAAGAAGGTGATTTTAATGGGTCGGTTATAAAAATAAGAATAATGAACGAAACATTCAAAAGCTCTAGACTGAAAGATAATGTGGTGCCTTTGAAATTTTTAGGATGACTAGAAGAAAACCTCCTAAAAAAGCAGCTTAGATTTTCTTGAAAGAAAGCAAATGCTACAGCTAGTTGATAATTCAGTAAGTAATTCTCAGCAAGAAAATGCAGCTACACTAGTTTCTGAATCTTTACACTTGGAGTTCAAGGTTGATGCTAAAATACAGTGCAAGTTGGGAAGCGAAATTTTAGTGCTGTAAACAGCGCTAATGTAAAGCAAAGTTTGACTGATGAGGGCAAATCTTCAGCTGTAAGTGAAGAAGATTATAAGCTGAATGAATATTTGAGGGAATCCAGTGAATAGGGAGAAGATAATGTAGGGATGTCCAGAAAATATTCATTTGTGTTTATATGTGTAAATACCCTCCTTATGTTATTCAGTATTTGTCACACATATGATGGGCTTGTCACTGAAAGAAAATCTAACGCATGAAGGGCATCAATGCGAATCTTAACTCATTGTGTGAATGGGCACACTTATGAGTGGTGCTCTGGAGGCAAAAGTGGAAGTCTGAAAAGTAATATGTGCATAACTTCAGGCATGTATCTTTGTGGAATAACATTAAACTGTTTCTTGGCATTCTCAAAAGCAAAAAAAAACTGTATTTTTTCTGGATCATAAGTTTATAGACTTGTTAAAAAAAATTAGTTTTTCCCCTCTGTACACATTCTGGTTAAAAGGAAAAGAAAGTAATTTTACAATTGCCATGAATGATTCAAATTTGTGTTTATGTGGGGATGGACAGTAAGATTCCTTAGGATTTTCTGCTAAATATGTGACACATTCTATAATGAATTTGGCAACAAATAAAATATTAGACTTCTTAGTTGTGGAGAGGAACTGTAAGTGGTGATATTGAGAAAGCTGCTTGTGATGATATACTGAGTTTTATGAATGAAAAGCTGCCCAAAAAAATTGTTCTGACACACAGGTATTAGGGTTTTGATAAAAAAGAAATTTCCGCACATACACCATGAATTTGATGCATGGCATCTTGCTAAATGTCTTCTCTTATGAAAATGTTCAATAAGGTCCAAAATCATCGGTCCTTTATGAATGGAAGCATTCTATTTATAATCATCTGTGGGGGCATCTACTACTTGTGGAAGTGACAATGTACTCCTAAAGGAAAAGTTTGCATCAATTCTAAATCATATTACTAATGTCCATAATTGGGTTGGTTTTGAGAAATTTCATTCATGTGCTCATGATGTGCTGAGTGAAGAAAAAGTTAAAAACAAACTGGCTATGTAAGAATTCCACAGAATACAATGACTTGTGCAGTATCATAAAGAATGCAAAATGTTTAAGTGATATTGCGCAAATCAATCATTTTCACTATACAGGAAGCCTTGAATCCTATCACAACGAGCATATGTCAGATTAATGATAGATGTTTTAGATCATAATTTTTACCAAGGGAAAAATGTAGTGGGCAGCTCTGTGGAAAATTCTAAATTGGCTGGAGAATGGGTGTAGAAAAAGAAGTATGAGAAAAAAAACTTAAAAGTGGAGGCAAATCTTGTAACTTAAATAGTGAGTGAGGTAAATGAACACTAACTTCAAGACAAGTATGTTGTAGCAGGAGTTGCTGACTGTAGTGACATACCTAATATAATATTGACTCACTCCATAAAATTAAACCTAATAAGCAGGAAATAGGAGGCCGCTACTTCTTTTGGTTTGGATTACCTTTGTGAGAAAACAGCGAAGAAAGAAAAGGAAAGAAAGAAAAAAAACATAAAATACGTAAATAATGAGATGAGTTCAAACAAGTGAAATTTTAAAGCATGGATTCAAGGTAGTACACTACACATTCCTGTTGAAACTTCCCGCTATGACTAATCAGCTGCTCCTGCAGGAGATACCTTCTTCAAGAATGCTGGCTAGCCATATGATAGTCACCACAGTGTGCTGCCAATGTGGAATTCCCTGCGGATTCTGAATAGTAAGTTGTACATTGCTATGGTTTTCACCATTATTATGTGCAGACCAAGATCTCGCAATTTTAGCTCAGTGCTTTAAAGAATTCTATGAATCAGAAGAATATAGCAGAACTATGCCAGGTAGAAAGGGTTTTGTTACAGTCACAGAAAATGGCAAACAAGAGCAGATACAAATAGACTGGTATTTTGCAATCTCTTGGAATGTACAGAAGTTTTAAGGGCAAATACCCTGCTGTCAAAATATGATTTTGCAATTTTGCTGAATTGAGACAGCATTGTGGTACACATACCACTTGTGTTTGCATGACACACCAAAAGATTAAGTTGATTATAGGTGGAGCAAGACTTTGAGAACTGACCAAAATTGAAAAATTAATCTTGCAAATACAATAGGTTTGTTCCAACATACGGTTCTGAACGGGTTCCGAACTAATTCCAACACATGCTAATGCACCTGCGCCAGTCCGGTACGCTCACAGAACTAATTCGGAATTTTGTGTGGTTGGAACACTACTTGAACCGTTCGCGTTCTGTCACGGCCTTCTTCGTTGCACAGTCAATCAGAAGACGATCAAATATCTACGTTTACAGCGTTGATGAATGAAATAAAACTCCGCCGATGTACATATGTGTGTGTGTATATATATACACACACATACGTACATCGTAAGCGTTTCTTTCATACTGATTCCAGTCCTAATATTCGAGCAAAAATAAATCGCGTTCGTTTATCGGCTTAAAGCCATTGATACTGAGTTATTGCGAATAACAATTATAATATATAGATATTATATTTAAACCAGAACACAATTCCAATTTAGTATTAGGTTTCCTGCTACAGAAACTTATAAACACAATGTTTAACTTAAAACTCCAATATTCTGAGACAATGACACCCCACATAAATTCTATTCCGAACGTAATGCAAATAATACAAAACTACATAGTACCAATGTATGCTTATGATCAGGGTTAGGATTTTTAGTTGCAAATTGCAGATGAAAAAGGAAGGGAAAAGGTGCTCAAATAAGGCACAATAAGGTGCTGGTTTATTAAAGGGGATGCAGAACTGAAATTACTATTTTCTAAACTATCCATTCAATTGGGCTGAAATTTTTATTTCTTTATATATATATATATATATATATATATATATATATGTTTTGTGAATTATAACCCAGTCTAAATAATTCTCGGAACTGCGCGGTTGAGGTTATTGTCGTCTCTGCCTGCCCAGGCTTCGTCTCCACACAAACAGATGACGTCTCTCACAGCAACAAACTCACATTCACGAACAGCAGGCTACTGATTCTGGTGGGATAGAATCACTCATTGTCAATTGCATTATTGCGGGCTACTTTATAGCAGTAAAGTGAGAGAAAGAGGTTTTCGTTGAACACAATTATTTTCCATTGTTACAGGTGTGCTTTAAATTCCCGCGCGGCGTTTACTGAAAGAGGTAGACTTACTATTCGCACGTACACAGCAAGCTGAGGAGACGTTAATTGAAATTTAAAGAATAAATTGGAATGAAACTTAAAAGAAAAAAGGGGATTATGGGCATGGTTGGGGGAAAATGGTATAAAGGTGCCAAAAAGGGTAAAGGTCCCAAAATAACGGAATAATGTTTAAATGGAAATAATCCTCTTCTTCGGAAGTCGATGCATCATTAAAAAGATCACTGTCACCTTCTAAATCACTCTTTATTGTTATCTTTGAATGCTGTTTTGCTCCCTGGCTTTGTTAGACGTTTGTTCTTTTCCTCAAGTATGTCGCCATACTTGAGGAGCAACAGCGAGCAACTGCTTACCAAACACCTTTGCTATTCTGTATTGAGAAATAAACACGAATGGAGGAATAAATTACATATTCAAATTTATTTTCTACTGAATACAGAGAGTATGTCGCTTTTTCAATACTCTCTGTCGGGTTTGTTCCAAGCGATTAGAATCGATTCTGAATTAACTGAGTATGCGCTGTAGACCATACAATCTGCGCATGTCTGGAATTTTCAGTTCCTATTCTTAATCAGGAAGCGATTACACTCATTCCAAACTAGTTCCCAAATACGTTGGAACAGCAAACTGGAAATTCAGAATTGGTTCTGAACTGATTCTCTGTCGTGTTGGAACGCCACTTAGCTACTGCGCACACTCAGATAATTCGGAATCGATTCTGAATCGTGTGGGAACAAACCTAATGTTGTAAGCACTATCTTCCAAGAATTGCATGCAATCCACCACAGCCATCATATCACTTGGTAACTGTAGCAATGTCCTGGAACAACGGTTTTATAAAGCCAAATAGAATAACTTTTTGAAAAAGCATTAATTGCGATTACATTCAAGTAGTGGATGGCTTCAGACAGAACAATGTTAGAAATTATAGAAAAATCGAGTGCTGGTTTTATAAATGTATTAGCTACAAAAATTAGATGCACTAAAAAAAGCATTCATTTATTGCAAGGCAACAAAGGAATTTCATGAGGAGACAAGAATGTATTTGAAACAAGGAGAATTTCTGGTAATTTTGAAATTATGCATTCATCGTTCAGGATGAAGTTTCCGAATTCCACTAGAACAACAATCAGATGATACATCCCCTCGTTGTTTATCCTAGGTTGAATGATAGTGAAAAATGTAATTTGTATTTGATAATCTCCAACTGCCTGAAACATGTCTCTTGCTGTCTGCCTGTTTCAAAAGCAACTAATGCAGCATTTGAAAAGCAAATATTCCACAATATCAATACATCAATATCAATTATATTGTCATTAAACAGTTATGTAACTGCAATAGACATTGCCAGTATATACAATAAAATACAAATCAATAATAAAATATAAACTACACCTTGTACAACTTTATAGCAAAAAAGTACAAATTAAATATCAATATGTGATACATTAAGATCAATAAATTGATTAATAGAATAAAATGGATTATCCACAAGCCAAGAATGCAATCACTTACAAAATATTTTATAAGGCAAATCATTTACAATTTGAGGTAGCTTATTAAAAATGTTAATGCCAATATAGGAGTAACTTTGAGAAGTTTTCTTAAGTCTATGTTGAGGAATATCAATCATTTGACCATTTCAGGTATTATAATTATGAATGTTGGATCTCATGTCATACATTAGTTGATTCTGCTTCATAAAATCCAATACAGTATAAATATACAAATTTATAACAGTCAAAATATTGTACCTTTTAAAATAGGGTTTACAATGTGTTCTAGTGGATATCTTAGCCATAATTCTTATAGCTTTCTTTTGCACAAGTAATACATCTTGGATATATAAGCTATTACCCCAAAGTAAAATACCATAATTAATAATACTGTGAAAGTAAGCAAAATATGAAACACGCGTATACTCAAAGGGTACACAATTGACTAAATTCCTCAACAAGAATACAACCCTTGACAACTTTCTGCATAAAGATGTAATATGTGGCTCCCAAGTTAAAAATCTATCAATAAAAATGCCTAAAAGCTTTACATCAGTATAAAGATTCGGGACAACAAATTATTTAAAGTAAAAATTATATTTTTAGTTTTAGAATCATTAAGTAAAAAATTATTTGCTTGAAACCATTGTGATGTATACTTCATATTGTTTTGAACCTCAGTTTCAAGATACTGTATATTTACATTATTATGAATAAGAGTTGTGTCATCAGCAAATAATATAGTTTTAGATTCAGTATTGAATGGTAAATCATTAATCATAATAAGGAATAACAGAGGACCCAGGACAGAGCCCTGAGGAACACTGCACATTACTGAAGCCATATCCAAAACCTTATCGTTAATCTGAACAACTTGTTTGCAGTTAAGAGAGGTAAGAAGAGAGCAATTTATTAGGCATACCACAAATACCATAATGTGTTAATTTATCCAACAATATACAATGATCCACACAATCAAAGGCCTTGCTTAAGTCACAGCATGTGACCAAGCAAAGCTCTTTGATTCAAAAGTATTCATTATATTTATCAATAAGTAATCGAACTGCATCAATACTAGATTTACCATCCCTAAATCCAAATTGATCGATAGAAATAACCTTATTTTATTCGAAATAGTAACACAATTGATTGTGGATTAATACCTCAAATATTTTAGAAAACCTGGCACCAGAGATATTGGTCTATAATTTTCCAATAATGATTTATTACCTTTTTTATGAACTGATATAACTTTTGCTAATTTAAGTTTACTTGGAAATATGCCCTCATTGAAGCATTTATTTATACAGATGGTTAATGGCAAGACAATCTAACCAATTATTTTCTTTAGCAAATTATTTGAAATATCATAAATATCTCTGGAATCAGAATTATGCATTTTAGCAACGGGGTTCAACACATCATCACATGATACTTTCTTAAATTGAAATGAAACTACAGGCACCTCACAATTTGACAAGTAATCAAGTGCCAGTTTATTAGGCTTTAAAATATTTCTCTTTAAATCTTGCACAGATTCAATGAAAAAACTATTAACCTGATTAGAAGAAAAATTAATAGAACCAAACTTTTCTCCTTTAACCATTGTATTTATAACATTCCATGCAGCTTTAACTTTGTTATTAGAAATTTCAATAAATTTAGCATTTGCAAGTTTCTTTGCTTGTGACATTATATTGTATATTCGTTTCTAACCCACTTAAAAGCAGTTTTAGCATCTTCAGTAAATGTACATTTATATGTATTGTAACAGAATAGTAAATATTTCCTCATCTGTTTAAGGTCAGAAGTAAGCCAAAATTTATTTTTGCCTTTACCACAAGTTTCACCATTATGATATCTAACATTCCTTTTGGGAAAACACAAATTAAATAGCATTAGAAACATAGTTAAGAATTCATCAAAAGTACATTCAGCATTCAAATTATTACTGAGTAAAATAGTCTTCCATTCAATTTGAGATAAACAATTAATAAAATAAGTAAATTTATCTTCACTGTATGGTCTAATAAAAAGTGTTATATATTTAGGTTTAATCATAGGCTGTTAAAATGATAAAACTACAGCAGAATGGTCAGATAGCATAGGGTCAATAACCTCAATATTATACCGCTGCATATCTAAATTAGTTACAATGTTGTCTAAACATGAGTTGATTCTTGTAGGTTCAGAATTGGTACAGAAATGCCCAACAGATCTAAGCAAATTTTTAAACTGGTAGTTTAATGGACATTCACCAATCATATTAATATTGAAATCCCCACATAGGACTACATTAAATTTTTCTCTATTGAAATATATAAGCATTTCCTCAAGCTTATTCATAAATATTTCAGTATCACCACTGGGTGAACGATAAAGACTAATTATAATTATTTTGAGGTGAGTTACAAAAATTGCCACTACTTCAATATGTTTTTCAATACAAAAATTAGTTACATCAATTTCAGAAAAGCTGATTTCTTTAGACACAAAAATACATACCCCACCATTTTTAATTGCCTTATGACAAAAAATAGCTGCCATTGTATAACCTGCAATGTGATTGCTTTTATCACCACTTAACCAATGTTCTGCAAAACATAAAATTTCATAGTCTTTTTCACTACATAGTATTTCAAGTTCATTAATTTTGTTCCTAATATGCTGTATATTAACTGCTTCAGCCATGGCCATTTAAACCCTGCATGGGCTGAGAATGGATACCCAATAAACAGCGCAAGACATTTAAATTGTTAAACAGGGTAAAAATGCTGCATAAATGCACATTCGTATCTTCCGTATTTATTAAGTTATTTTAATGAAACAAAAACTGGTTTAAAGCTCATTAAAGGTAGTATACATCTATGGTATCAACAAAGTGTAGCTATTTTAAAAAACCTTGAAATTTCACTACTTTGTTTCTCTGTAGCAAAAGCCATTTGTGCGTCAAATGCACCTAATTTGTGAGTCAGCTTCTTGTTTGTGCGTACGAACGATATAGCTGCCTCAGCAATGTGTTCTCCGGTTCAAGGTTTCATGCTTTCGTTTATATTACAATGCGATAATGTACTTCTGTGTATTGAAACATGCCAGCTACAAGCAAAGCAAACCTCTCTGTCAGCATTTGTATGTGCCTATGTCTTAGAATATTACACAACCGAAGTGTATGGTAGACGAATGCAGTGATATTTTCATTCAGTCTGAAAAGCTTTCATGTTCTGTACTGAAAAGCATATTTGAAATTGTTATATCTCAGTGCTAACCATGGCTTCAACTAGTAATTAGCAAATCAATTAGCTCGCCTAGGAAGTGTATGGACCTCTGAAATTACTTCAGAAAATGTGGAGGACTTTTTGCTGTGTGATAGTGATTTGGATATAGACAGCGGGTTTTCAGATTTTGAGGGGGGGTATTGAGGATATAGGTAGCAGTGAGGAAGAAAATGACACTCTTCCTTCAGGTGTTCGTGAAGAATCAACATAGCAAAATAACTCCAACACAAATAGACATATATTCATGAACACAGCCTCTGGTGTACAACACCAAGCTCAACTAACTTCAGACAGCCAACCAATTCACATTTTCACAATTTTTTTACTGCTGACTTAGTGTCTTATTGTTATGGAAACAAATGTATATGTGAGTAAGGTGAAGGAAGACCTGACCTCTAAAGGTAATTTAGACCCTAAGAGTAGAATTCAGAAGTGGACAGAAGTAACACTGAATGAGATTTACAGGCTATTTGGTCTAATTACGCTCATGGGTGTTATTCGTAAACCTACATTACACATGTACTGGTCTACAGATGACATGCTAGCTACTCCATTTTTTGGGAAATGCATGTCAAATAATAGGTTTGCTTCCATTTTGCGGTTCCTACATTTCACATGCACAGAAAATGTAAATGATAAACTACACAAAATCAGACCGGTTTCGATTATATTATTTCAAAATTTAAAGAAAACTATGTGCGTAGTGAAAAAGTAACTTGATGAAATCTGGATGCTTTGGAAAGGCCACTTCAGTTGGAAGCAATACATCAAAACAAAGAGGGTCAGATTTGGCATAAGGAGTTTTGATCTTTGTTAAAGTAAAATGGGATATCTTTATAATAGTTGCATTTACACTGGTCAAGGGACTTATAATACTAGAGACAAAGATTTGGGGTTATCTGGCTCCATAGTAATGCACCTGATGGAAACTTCTACTTGATCAGAGTAGGACTGTATATTTAGATAATTGGAATAGCTCCCCAAAATTATACATGGCCTTATACAAAAGAAAAACAAATGCAATTGGAACAGTATGTTCAAATCGTATTGGCTTGCCAAAGGACGTGAATACAAAGGCTCTAAGGAGAGGAGAAATGTAGGTGTGTCAGCTCCCACCTTTGACCTACATTGCTTGGCAAGACAGGAGGGTGGTTACGGCATTATCCAAATGCAGCTCTATGATTTTGATGATTGACACTGGAAAAATAGATTCTCACACCAAAATGTCAATTTTCAAGCCTGATGTTATCCAGGAATGCAATATGCATATGGGGGGTGTTGATCTAGTGGATCAGGTATTGCAAGCATATCCCTCTTTACGAAAAACAGTTAAATGGTATATAAAAGTATTTTTGCACCAGTTGGATATAACCATATACAATTGTTTGGTAATTTGGAGAGCTGTAAACCCACGCAAGAATGACATACCTGGACTTCCACATATCAATAGCTCGTAGCCTAATTGAGCAGTATAACATTCAGAGGCCTCTTCTTACTGGGGGTAAGAAATCCACAACCCCTGCACCCCTCAGACTTGAAGGAAAACATTTTCCTAAAAGGATACCACCCACCGCAAAAAAAGTCGCATCCATTTCGAAAGTGTCTGCTGTGTTGCAAAAAAGGTGTTCACAAGGAAACTAATATGATTTGCCGTGAATGTGATGTGCCCTTGTGTGTTTATCCATGTTTTGAGGTATACCATTCAAGAAGAAACCTTTAAAGGTAAGCCTTGATATCTTATAGAATTTATTTAAATTTATTATAAAAGAGAAAAATTATAATAATTAGGGTTAAATAAGCATTAAATACATGTATACACAGGACATCTATTGACGTTCCATATCCCCGATGAAAAATACATCATAGGTCATGTGAGATGCTACAGAACTAGTAGTTTTGTCTGGGTTTATTGGCTGAGGAGGATGAAAAAAATGCCTCACACGAGCGTTACTGGGCCACACATTAGGATTTAAAGCAGCTGCTAAATGATCTTCATGTATGCCAATTTTAAATGACAAATATAAATCAGGATTCCGAGATGGTAATGGATGCACACAAACTTCTGGAAAACTTGGTTTTAAAAAATCACTTAAGTTATCAAGTTTCGTATCAGGCATAAGTTTATAAACATGTAGAAATACACATTTAGGTACCCGTTTAAGTTTATTATTTCCTGCATCCACAGTAACACTATTGCCAATTGCAGTAGGTGTTTTTTGTTTATTACGTTTACGGACAACATCACTCCACAATTCAGAAGAAGGTGAATTTTGTGGTTCTGTCACCACATTTGACCCATTTTCACTGTTGGCTGCATTAGACTCACACACTACTTTAGCGTTTGTATTGTCCTTATCTTCCATTGGCAAAGCACTATTATAAATTGTATTTACACCAGCATTATTGGAAGACAGCATTTTATTTACTTGACTGTCCACTTCATTCACTTGCATATCCGTGTTTAATAACGGTCGTGCTGGTGATACCACTTGCTGCATAAGAATGTTTACTTTTTCACGCAGTTCACTTATAATGCAGTCCTTCTGATGAACCATGTATCTAAAAATGCATATGTCAATTTTGTACGATCCAGAGACTTCACTTAAAGCATCAAAAAATGCCACTTCCATATCCTTATTATTTAATTCATTCGCTACATCACAACATTTTATTGTATTGTCATCAATAAATTTTATACTGGTTATTAGTTTAGCACAACTCAGATGATATTGATTGTTACAATCACTACGCTTTACGCTGTTGACTAATTTAGATTTACATTGTTTACAGCGATTCAGAACTCCATTTGCACTGTTACTACTGTTAGAGGCAACCATATTGAGGTTAAATGCAGAGCAAACGCTCGCACGACCGTGTACAACCAAGCCGCGTCTCAAAGTGAGAGCAGAGAAACTACACTGTTCTAGTGACGGTGCATCCTCCCAATACAAAAGTACAAAGAATTTTTTAAATTTGTGCCACCACTAAGTTGAGTTAGGCAGAAATGTAGAATGGCACTTTTTCACTTCTCATGTCAAGGGAGCATGTGATGGAATTAGAATAAAAAGTCAGGCAGCTAAAGCCAGTCTCCATCTGATTATTATGAGATGGTCAACCCACTTGATCTGTTTCATTGGGTCTCCACAAATTTAATTGGCATAACATTCTGTTATGTCACAAAAGACCAACAGAAAGGGCTATACAGAGTTGCTGTCGATGTTTGCTTTTATTCCTGTCTCCAAGGCAAAAGCTGCACCAAAACCTATTTCTTTTTCTGCAGAGAGCAATGAGATGACTATCTATAGAAAGGACCAAATTGGGTAAGTTAATGATGGTCTTTGTATTTTATCAATATTATGTTATGCTTCTTCCTGTAGCATTATGAATCTGTGAGGAGATAATCAGTACTGCAGACTGCAGAGTAAGCATTTTCATGTTTAACTTACACATAGCAGCTTGCTTGACTTTCAATTCAAACATGCAACAGCGACCATGAGCAAGTGTTTTGTTACTCCCTTACATTAAGTAAGTTACATCTTTAATTATTTTAGATTAGCCCTCATCAGTCACTGCTACAGTAAGATATGTTTGATTGCATTTAAGTTGCAGAATCTAAGATTATCTTTCTTAATTCAAAATCATCTGAACTTGTAAAACTTAAAATTTCATCACTTAAAAATAAGAACTTGTTTACATATCAGTATATAATAAAGTTTTCAGGAATCAAAGTTATCAATTATTTTTGTGAATTAGTTTCTGGGTTTTGGAGCCATAACAGCTTGAAGATGGAAAGTTTAGGAAGATATAAATTTTAATTACAAAACTATGATCTGAATTTTAATCTTCTGCATAAAGTAATACTTCAGATTTATCTTCATATCGTGCCCTATATGGCAGAGTAGCGTAAGCACCATTTTCCCAATTTTACAGGAGACAATAAAAACTGAATACTATGTCTCCAGATTATCAAATATGTACTGATACATGTTTATAATGTATATATTGGCATTTTTTTAAGTAATTGTGAATGAATCCTTCAATATATAGTTTTAATTTGCCAAAAAAGCAGTAAACTGATGCTTACAATATTTTTAGATAACCTTGGAATCAGTAGTCATTGGTGCTTATGATATATTTTACTAGAGCTTTAGAACATTTTAGGATATCCATGGAGATTATCTTCTACAGCAAAAATATTTTAATCGGCAATTTAATTAGATCACTTAATCATTAATATTAACAATAAAACACTCACAATGATGATTCTGCAATGAAACAAAAGTAGTTAATTACACTAAAGAACACAAAATAGTGTATTACATCTTGCTACAGTATTATTCTGAATTAAGGAACAATATAATAACAATATAAATGTTAAGTTATAATAGAGAGCAGATTATGTAGGAGCTCTAAAATGGCAGTGATGTTATGTAACAGAGTTCAATGTCTACAAAATGTGTCTGCCAGATAACATGTAGTGGACACTTTAAAGGCCAAAAGGTTGTCATTGTGAAACAGAATTAGTTCATGGTCTGTTCCATTTACTTAACTGCAGTGTCTCATACATGCACATTATTATAAGTAAAGTTACAAAAGCAAAACCTGTCTTGCCAGTGTAATATAAGCAATTAAATAGACAAAGTAAAACATTCTTGAATTATATTATTTGAACTCTAGTAATGAACCTATCCATTATGCCTGCTTTTCAGAAATATCATCCTCCTTGTCTGTATCTAGTAAAGTGTCCACAAAATTCTTGGAGTGATTGAAATTTTTTACTCGGAATGATACTCCTTTATGATAATGTTTTGTTGGCACAGTTTCTGCAGATCATTGTACTTAGCAATAGAAATTGGTAGTCTTGAAGGGTAACTTTTCTTCACTCTAGCACTTTTACCCCTCCAAAAATAAATTTGCTTTCTTGACCATTTACATAACTGTGTTTCATAAACACTGATTTAGAGTTTTTGCTCATTGAGATTGAGCTAATCTTTGAAGTACGCAAAGGTGTCGCACTACGATCAAATTTCTTTCTTCGTTTAGCCAATAATTTTCCTTTCATGGTTTGAATTACATCTGTTTGTTCAGCAACAGACTTATATCCTTCTGTAGGTGAGGTACCGAGTAGTTTGGAATACATTTAGATTCTGCTTCAAATGAAATCCAGTCATCAAAATCGGTGCAAGAAAGAGAGGTGATGTTATATGGTTTAGGCTGATGTTTTGCCAGAGAGATAACTATTGGCCATTGAGATGGTGCATATATTATCTTAAAAATAAATGAATCAATTGTAGGGTGAATAGAATCTGCAGGCATGCATGTATGTCCAACAATGAGATAATTTAGGTTAATTTGTATTATGTGTTCAAATGTTTTTAGAAATATATGCAACATGACAAGGACTTGCTTGTTTTTGTACTGACCAATGCAATTGACACAGTAAAGAGAGATGGTTTCAATTTGTGGCATGTTATGGTCAACATCTTTTGAATACATCATCAGGGCTGTGCAGATTTCATTTGACCCTTTTTTCCCTTGCATTCCATCCCAAATATAACATAATTCATTCTTCGTCCTACTTACACAGTAAAGTTGTATTTAGAAATCTTTCTCGAATAGTAAATCAGCATGCTTTTACCACAGGGTGTATTCTACACTTTCTGGAGGTCAAACGTGAAGTAGTTATTTAGCTGGTTTTTGGAAGATGCTTTATTGATGCTGGTTATGTAATAAATACGTAACTTGAAGATGATTTGCTGTTGTTGCGTAATATATGTTTACGCAAACTTGAAGCGTTGTTATGTATTAATAGTTGTTTTGAGCATCGGTTTGAATTTAATGCTTACACAATATTATTGTTTAAATCTGCCTTGGCTGCATCAGTCTTAATTTAGAGTAAGGATTCTTATGCAAGGTGTGGTAATGACAATTATTGTAGACGTCACAGAATTAAACTTTTAAATTTTCACTTTTATTTTAACTTCTTGCACATATTTATAAACCACTACACTTTTAAAAAGAACTGTGAGAAACTTTTATACACTCACTTAACAAGTATATCAGTTTTTGCTAAACGCCTGTAGAGAACACATTTTTCCATCTACACACTATCACGTCTTGCCAGGAACTGAATAACTTCAACGGTTAAAACCTTAAGCTTCGGTAATGCGAGTCTCTGATTGGCCAATTCTAGTCCAATAGAATTTCTGTATTTAATTTAAAACTTTTCTTTGCTGTTGATTGGCTTATTTTAAAACTCACTGAAACTACGTCATTGTCGTTCTAATCATGACCAGTACATTTTTAAATTCCAAACACATTATTGCCACAATTACCTCATTATTCATTGTTAGCAACCTAAAATTTACTATCCTCACAGTTCTTGCATTATTAGAATATATAAAGTATTCACATAACATTAATAAAATATGTTTACAATAAAAATAAGCATGTGAAATTGTTTTGACATTCAACTTCTTGCCTATGCATGTCATAATCTAATTTTAAATTCTGTTCTAAATTTTCAGTTCCAATTTGCTTGACTCTGTCATAAAGGCTGCATTTATCCTTTTTTGGAACATGAAAACCAAAATTGTATTTTGTGAAGGTACTACGAAAAATGCCTTGCTTGACTGGTTGAATGTTCTTTTCTTTACATTCAGCAATGTAAAGTCTTTAGAGATTAGTCAAGTTGCCAGTTTCAGAAGACAAATACAATCCCTTAGATTTTTTCTGCAATAGTGAGATGGTATCACAGATATACTATCAATAATAGATTTTACTTGTTCAATTTGTGCCTCTGGGATCTTATTTTTTGGTATATGCCTACCCTGACCATCTGGTTTTACGTTGTGAGTACTCGTACTGTTTATGCTTTAAAGTATCTGGCTAATATCTAAAGTTTTCAATAAAAACTGCTGACACACCCTTTTTTCTGTCCCATGCACTATAACTTTATAAGCTGTTAGATTCCTTTTTCGAGAGACTGCACCTTTTGTTCTTTTTCTTTTAATGTTCCCCTCAGTTATACAGTTTAACTGCCAGTTTTTCTTTAATTCATAAGATTTAAATTTATAGTATACTCATTAAACAACAATTTATGCTCATTACTAATGATAAGCAATCATTTTAACATCTTTTCCCATAGCAAGGATTTGGTTTCATCTGTTTTCCTTTGCCTGATTATTTCCCTTCTATTTGTTTAACTTCTTTTGTTTAAATTTAGACATGCCTGTATTATTAACAATGTCTTGCTTACCTCCCTCTGCTGCTTCTCCTCATTCCTCCAAATTTGTTGTTGTGGGGACTAGAATATTTTGATCCACCTGTATTTCTTCATAATTGGATTATAATGTTGCTGTTTGTGTGCCACCATTTTCTTCTTCTTCTTCTTCTTCTTGCTTGTCACTGGAAGGGATCCATGTTGGTTGATCCATACTATACTCTGGAGCACCTCTATCTCCTTCGCCATCTTTAAAATTATTGTTGTAGCGACTAGAAAATTTTGATCTCCCTGTATTTCCTCATAGCAAGGTTGCAATATTGTTATTTCAGTAGCACTGTTTTCTTCTCCCTCGCCACTGGATAGCTTCAATGTTGCACCACCAACCATTTCTGGTTCCCCATTAATAATTGTGTTATTTAATAATATGCTCAGCAGTTCATTATCTGGCATCATAATCAAAGATACACCATCTTCTAAATTTGATCATCACAGCTGTTTAACTTTCACTAATACTTTGATTATGTACGTTCTTATTCTCTGAACTCTGTTTACTTTCAGGACATTTTGATGTCTTGACTTTCACACCACACATTTGTAACATCTTTAATGCTCCAGACATGTCGACTGACTGAATGTTAGGCAATTGCAACAATTGACAAATTTAAATTCGGCAGAAATACAGTTATGCCATCTCAATTCAGACTACAAGGCGCATACTATACTATTTGTGCATTGGTGGTGGTTACAACAATAGTTGTGTCGGTTATGACATTCTGCATTATTGTCAAGGTACACACAAAATTTTATTGGGCGGTTACATTTTTTATCCAACATGATGGTGGATACGATATTCAAAATTCAAATCGCTATATTGGTGGTAAAATCAAAGTTAGGCGGTTGAAACTTTTAACGATTGATGCACTATGCCCAGCGATTTATTGCAAGCACCATAACTGATTTTTGCAAAAAATTTCGCTTACGATACTTGACCTTACAGGGGATGATATACAAAAGGTTTTGTTTTGTTTAAAAAATGGAAGATTTTTTTTTTTTTTTTTGAAAAGTTTGAGATGTTATAGTCCAAAATAACAATAATTTGCATGACTGAGTTGGCTCCATGTGAGCTTACCCTGCAAGATAAAATTACAAGGAAGCATTAATTAGATTTTTTGGTGTTGACATTGAGGCTTGCAGATTGATTCAACAATCCATAGAACTAGTATAGTATAGTATAGTATTTGTTGTGCTAATAGTTTTACAATTTGATTGTCTACTGCACTTTGACCCTGGTCACTCATTCAGTAGACAATCACTACAGTTTATTTACATTTTACAATTTCTTGTCAATAAATTATCTTGGTCTTTTTTTTTTTCAGTTTTTTTTTTTTTTTTCATGTCCCATTTCCACTTGTTTTTCACTTTTCATTTATTGATTACTTAACCATCACACATTCACTATAGTTTTACATTCAAAGTATGATGCGCTACCTCTTACTTTTCTCTTTCCACTGTCCAAAGCCATTTATTTTTTACTTTACACAAAAACTGTCCAATGCTTCTAGCGTCCTTGCATATCATTTCAATCATAAGAGTATTTCTATCCCCCTTCAACCACTTCTTATTAAAAAATTCTTTTCTCCAATTTTCTGTTCCTTGGCACTTAAATACTATGTGTTCAATGTCTTCATTACCACCACATATCGGGCATTGGTTCTGAGGAATACCCTGTCGTAGCCCTTTCAGCCTCCATGCTCCAGTTCTTACCCATGCAATAGATTTTCTCTCTTCTTTATTTACTATGTCTATATATTTTTCCCTACCCCATGTATTTTTCATTGGCCTATAACAAACTAATGAGCTCTTTTCGGCAATCTCACTGAACATGATTTGTATTTCTATATCTTCCAGTCTTTTCCTTGCCTTTTTCCAAAAATGTTTTACGTTATTTTCTCTCCTTCTCCATATATCTCCTAACCCATTTTTCTCCAAAATATTCCGTAATTTACTTACCCATCCATCATTCATTAAGCTATTCTCTTGGTGTTCAATACATTGTCTTAACACATTACTTTTTCCTAGATTTAAACTTCTGAACCAAAATTTCAAAGCTCTTTCCATTATCTTCCCCTTAGTTGGCACCCTGCCGATCTCTAATTGTGCTACCTGTCTTACAATTGACTTCGGTAGCCCTAGTATTTCTCTACAAAACATCCTGTGCACCACATCTATACATTCCCATCCTCTATCTAATCCCCATATTTCTATACCATACATCATTTTTGCCTCCACAACCATCTCAAACTTTTTCCACCCATTTAACATTTATATTAGGTACTTTATATTTGCAGCTTCTAATTGCTGCCATCGCCCCTTTACCTTTTGCCAATGCAAACTTCTTTTGTTTCTCCCATTTATTACCTCCATCTATTTTCACTCCTAAATAGATACAGTCACGCACCACCCTGTAATCTTTATTCTCTCCCTTCCACTTTTCATATTTGCTTAATTTTCCCTCTTTTTGAATACCACAATCTGTGTTATGTCTTGATTCACTTTTAACCTCCATTCTTTACAATATACATCAGTTGCTTGTAATGATTGTTTTAAACCACTTACTGTAATAGATCCTACCACTAGGTCATCTGCAAAAAGAAGTCCTGGGATTTGGATGTTGTTAAGTACTGGTGCACAGTTATTATTCCTTCCAATTTCTAGTAAGACATCATCTATGTATAAATTAAATAAAACTGGGCTTAACTTACATCCTTGCCTAAGGCCTTTCTTTTGTTGAATTTCTTTTGTTACACAGCCTGTCTCCACCCTTACACAGAAGGTGTTCTCAAAATACAGTGCTTTAAGAATATTCACCAATTGCTGACTTACTCCCTTACACACTAATTTATGCCACAGAAGTTGTAGCTCAATTCGGTCATAAGCTTTCTCTAAGTCTACAAAAGCCATATACAATTTACCCCTTTTTTCTTTTAAATATTTGTCTGTTAATGTCTTTATAATAAATAAATTATCAATTGTTCTCCTTCACTTGCGAAAGCCCATCTGAAATTCTGAAAGGATATATTCTTCAACCCAAAATTGTAGTCTCGCTGCCAAAATGCCCGCAAAAAGTTTTCCTATATTCGATAATAATGCGATACCTCTGTAGTTATTAGGTTTATCGACATTGCCCTTGCCTTTATATATAGGATGGATGATAGCTTCCCTCCATCGTTAGGTACATACCCCTTTCTAATAATTACACTAAATAAATCTAATAAAATGTTCACTCTTTCTGTTTCATTACACCACTCCTTAAATAGCTCTGTTGGGATGCCATCAATTCCAGTAGCTTTATTTTTCTTCAGTAACTTAACTTGTTTTATTATTTCCTCACTCCTAATTTCACCATCCAATATCTCTACTAAAACATACCTGATTTCCAGAAATCCCGTACTTCCTATACTCCTGTCTTCCCCATATAATGTTTTAAAATACTCCATCCATTGTCCTGGCTCAACGTTGGGTTTAGTTACACATTTATTATAGGTTGACTTAAGAACCTGCCATACCTTATTAACATTATTTTCATTTAGACATTTTATCAAATTCCTTTCATTACATTCTCTCCAGTCCTTTTTCTTTTGCTCTAACAATAAATTATGCGAGTTCCTCCCTTGCATATAATCGTCCCTAGATTTTCTATCACCTAATTCCCTCCACCTAGCCAACAGTTGTTTTACTTGTCTTTTTGATACCCTACATTCTTCATAAAACCAGTCCTTATCATATATGTAAACCCTCTTTTTTGTTGTCATTTCCTCTCCCGCCCTTTGCATAACTGTATCTATTGCATTCTCAATTTGATTATTCTTAACCATGAATGTTACTCCACATAGACATATCTTTCCATAATTCGAATCTAAAGTCTGTTTAAATGTGTCACAAAATTCTTCTTTCCATTTATAGCTAATATACTCTTTTTTACAATAGCTTTCCACTCTTGTATTGTGTTTTACTTGTGCAGTGTGCATCATAAAATCCACAATCAGTGGATAATGCCCGCTAGTTGAGCTTAAATTTAATAGCTTAAAATTACTTAAAATATGTCCTAAATTCGGAGGCCACAACACAAAATCTATTACACTCTGCCCATTATTGCTAACAAAGGTAAATTCTCCTTGTTCATCTTCCCCACATTTTCCATTCAAGATTTCTAAAGCATTCATCTCAAAAAAATCAATAAATTTTTCACACTCTTTATCAACAAATTTGTCCTTGTTTTGCCTAAATTTCTCACTTTTAAACACAATTTCATCACTCATCTTCCAACATATGTATCACTTTCCCCAATCCTGATATTAAAGTCTCCCATTAGTATTACCTCTGCAGTTACAAACTTCTCCTTCAGCCTATCTATATCTTTTTTTATTTGATTAAGGAGATCAGGGTTATGAAACCGCGAGGATGCAGGGGGGGTTATATATTATTCCTACACAGAGTATATTCCCATCTATGTACTTAACATCCATTATAACCCACAGTATCTCTCTACTACTAGACCATGTTTCTTTAATTTCCTTACTTAAGCTGTTCCTTATAAAGAAACCTATACCTCCAGATACTCTTCCCTTTCTAGCTATCACATCTCCTTTCCTACCAATGTATTCAAAGTCCTTTATATTTATCTGTTCCTCTTTTAACCACGCTTCTACTACCGCTAAATAATCCACTTTAGCCAACAGCTGTTTCAAAACTCCCACATATAACTTGTTTTTTAAACCCTCACAGTTCCAGAAGCCCATTTTCCTTGTTGTCCCTTTTTCCTATTGTGAGCCTGCTTTTATCTAAATCCATCTAATCTTTTCCTACTTCTTAATTCAATTCCTTCTTTCGACATTAACATTTTATTTTTTATCTGATGCCACAATGCTCCCATGTTCGAATGAAACAATACTATCTTCTTCCCCCTCTTCCGTATTCTCCTCACTTCCTAGATACCATATCTTCTTTCTCCCCTCCGTTAGTGCGCGCAACTTCTGCCTCTCCCCTCCTTGGTGAAACAATTTTCTTGGGTGATATCACTCCTCTGGCTCCTCCCTCCGCCACTGTTGTCGCCACCATTGCAGTCCTACCGCGCTCAGCTAATTCAACTGTTTGGGCCCTCCTTCCGCTTGACGTCATCACACGGTCATCAATTTTCTGCTCTCTGCTGTTAGCTGCACTGTTTGGACTAGCCTTGCCATTATGTACTTCTTTCTCCATGTTTGCTGCAAATTGCCGAGTTGTGAACTTTGATCTTCCTGTTTCATTTCTTAAAGCTATCGCTGACACCTGTTGATTCATTTCCGCCCTTTCATGTCGATTTTCTCTTGAATCTATATTGTCCGTATCATATACCCTTTCATTGTCAATCCACAGCTGAAAGTTTGTAATATATACCATTTTTCCCAAGGCTCTTGCTTCTTTCATTTTCTGAATTAAATTTCGTTGTAATGCTCTCTTATTTGGTGAAAGGTCTTTGTTAATAAAGATATTTGTTCCTTTCAATTTTTTGGCTCTCCTAAGCACTTCATGCACTAACTGTATTGTTGCTAGCTTCACCATTATTGCCCTCTTTCCAACTTGTCTCCCAAATCTAAGAGCCTCAACAATTTCCCATCTGTACATCTCTAATTCAAGCTTCTCCTTGATTATCTGCGCTATATCTTCAGCTGGCCATATCCCTCTTCTCTCACTTACACCTAGAAACACCAGATTAAATCTTCTTTCCCTCTCCTCCATTCTTTCCTTAATTGCATTTACTTCCTGTTTTGCTTCATATACTTCATCTATAATGTCCTCCTTGATATCCCTAATCATAAAGCACAATTTATCACTCAATCGTTGTTCCATACCTTCCATTTTATCCATTTTCTCATTAAAGTTCCCCAACAATTCTTGAATATCCGTAGGGCCTGGATTTACTTCCACTCCTCCAATCACTAGTAGAATAGTTAATACACTCCCAATAATCAAAACGTTAACCATTTCCTCGCCAAAATGTATTCCTCTTGTTCCCGCAAATTTCATTTTCAAAATTTGTCCAATTCTCACTCTATACACAGCTATATCCACACCCATTGTTACTTAGCTCCTTCTTGCTTCAAAATCACGAGCTCCTTCCCAACACAACCGTCCTCTCTCGCTGCTGGCCTAGCACCTCATAGGAGTAACAAGTCATCAAGATGAAGTACCAACCTGCACTTTTTAAAATGGTCTAGCAGTGTAGTTTGCTTCCTCTTTCCCTGATGCATCATGCTGAAAAGGATCTTTCTGATGTAGGGGAGTAGAGGTAAACACTTGCAGCATCCAACCTCTCCACTGCTGTTGCAATTTCGGGGGCACTGATTCCTCCTCCTTCCTTACTCAACACATTGTGGTAAACATTTGCATTATTCTTGTATATTTCAAGTTTCAATTAAATCATTAAATTCAAATGTAATAGTTACTGTGCTTCTGGAGCATCTCTTCCTCAACCCCACTTTCTTCTGAAGAGAGACAAAACCAGTCTTGTAGAAACAGTTGTGGACAGTGGCAGTTGTTAATCATTGACATGCTGTTACAAATATGGGCATTGTCCATAGTAATTCCACTACAGTTCCTATTTGTTTCTTATAGAGGAAATGTTTCTCCGCACCAGGGATTATCTTATTTAGCCTTTAAGGAAGAAATTATTCCCAAGTTCAGAGGCTGCAGACAACTGGTGCAGTTTGCCAGAAGAAATATTGCTCAAAAATGGCATGTCTGTGGGACAAGCCGAGCATCTATCACCAAGCAAATCTTTCTTTCGAACCCAAGAGTCTCTAGGATGTAAAATTTTTACAACTGTTTCAGATGTCATCCAGGAATTTTTCTGAAAGTTGTGATTGCATAAGAGTATGCAAGGTTTTAAAACAACCTGTTTTTATATTCCCCAATAATTAGCAGTGGAAGTTTCTCACTGCCATTGTTGTTAAGGCACTAAGGGCTGGTTTCACCAACCGATGTTAAAAATGCTCTAACATCTAGTTTGTTAATATGGTGTTCAAAGTTTAACACAAGGTTAAAACTTTTGCGTTTCATCAGCTTTTACAGCAAATTATTATCTAACATATTGCTAACATCAAAGACAACTGTGAACGCTAGCTTTTGAGAAGGCAGTGGCCGAGCTACACTGCTTCTGAATGTGCTCCGATGCACTTTTGTGTAAATTTTGCTGAGCTCTCTGTGTCAGTAGCAGACAACTATTTACATTCATGGCAATTGCATGTGATGTTCGTGATTGTTTAAGGTTAGAATCATGATGTCAGCTGAAATAAATGTTTCACTGTTTGAAACTAGTTAATATGTATAGATGTATTATCAACTGCGAAAAACCTGACGTTCTTGCATTAAAGGATAAAATTGCAGTCTGGGACAAAATTTGCAAGTAATTTAATTGGAATGAATGTGTTTCTCTTAAGACCAGTAAGCAATGCAGTAATTTTATGCTGATATAAAGTACAGCACCAGAAACATTAGGTGCAAAGAGCATGTAAGACAGTTTAAAACTGTTGGTGGACACTGCATTGAAACTAAAATGGATGAAAGTGTGTTATCGCTGATTAATCAAGCAGACCCTCCCCCCCCCCCATGCAAAAAAGTAGTGTTTGATTCTTGAAGCAATTCCTTTGGAAACCTTCTGGATAAACCACAAACGGTAACTTTGGAAATACCAACATTATCACCCACCAAGTAAACGAAAACTATTAGTAGTATAAAATCTAAGTACCTAATTAACACTTGTAGCTTAGGAGAAAGAGGCATGCTTCTGTTGGTAGTATTCTAACCTCTCATATTTCCCATAAAATCATGCTCATGACCCCTTGAACAGTCTATAGTGCTTTAAAAATTCCTCCTTTTGCAGGGTTTCAAATTTATTATGACATACAACTACTCTTCTATTAGGAATGGCATTAAAAAATGTCAACTGTAGAAAACTGGCATCAACAGCTTGGTTTGCGGCAGCCATTTTCCAACTTCTAGCATTTGTTAAATGCCTTAACACAGGGGTATTGCTATGTTAACTTAACACTGACTTTAACACATTGTTAAAGTTAACATTGTTTGATGAAACAGAATTTGTGTTAACTTCAGTGTTAAATCAGTTTAACATTGTGTTAAAATTTAGCACCTGTTGGTGAAACTGGCCCTAAGTGTCATGACCTGCTTGCTTATTTTCCCCGTGGGTTACATTTTTTTTTGTCTCTTTCTTTCTTTCTTTCTTTCTGGAAGCATACTGAAGAACACTCCTGTTTCTTCAGCATTGAAGATGTTTTTTAGAAGATAGCCATTGAGAAGATGAAATATAGTTCCCTTTTTCCAAATATCTAAGCTGCCATTGCTCACTTTTGCACTCTCACTGCACATGGTATTAAACATAAGCTTGTGTTATTTCTTACCTCATCAAGCCACCCATTGGAAGCATAAAAGTCATCTGTTTTCAATTATATTGAATTTTCTTAGCCGTTTCTTTTAAAATGTTGCTGTCAAATGGTATTGTAACAAATTACAACACCAATGGCTACGATCCAACTTTATTCGTTGCTTAGATGTGCATCTGTACTCAACTTCTTCACTGCACTCAGTGTTAACGTCTATCAGACTGAATTTAACTCACTTGGTGCAAGCAGCCCCCTTATATACGCCCTACATGCACATCAGAATGTTCCGGAAGGGAAAACTACTCAAACCCACCATAAAGGAAATTACCAGAACAGCGGGAAGGTGCACATAGAGTATTGTGCGGGCCATTTGTTCTAAAAGTTAGTCCAAAGGCGCTAACAATCCAGGCGGTTAGGCAAAATGGCCAGCATGCTCTCACACTGGCAAGGCCTCCGTCAACTTCGCGCATGTGGTTACACTGCTCATTCCTCGGGGCTGGTTGTCTTCACCAGCACCATCATAGGCTAGACAATCTAAGTGTACCACCAGCCTCTGGATGCGGTAGACTACAATAATCCTCTACACCAAGAGTGGCGAAAACGCCTTCCTTCTGCGAGTCACCAAATATGCAACACACACCGCATCACTCAGCAGCATATGAAAAACAAAGGGACAGTGGCAGAGAGGGAACGGTGCCTACAAGTCAAAATGACTCGTGAGTCCCGTTTTCGCCACCTCTACTCTACACAATGAGGTACAGCCCTTGCCATGGTTGTTGAAGCTTGGGGCAATGCCTCTTGGTCCAGGTAGGGCAATAAAACTATACCAGATCACCCTGAAGAGTACCTTGGCTGTTGTCTTGTCGATCCCAAGGAGTCTTTATCCGGTCGCTCGCTACTTGGATGTGTTGATGGGCAGTCACATGCACATCATGAAGACAGTCCATGAGGTTCTTGTTGTAGTTGATTGCTGGCTGTTCTGTTCCAGGGGCATTCCCAAACATCAAGTCGCATGGTAGACACAGCTCCCTGCCAAAGACCAAGCTGGCTGGTGTTAACACGACGCATTGACGAACAGTAGGCCAGCAAGAAAAGTGCCATCCTGACATCCCAGTCCCTCTGGTGATTGGCCATGACCTTCCTCAAGTGCTCTTCTGGAGTCTTTGATATACTGCTCAACGTCTTATTGCAAGTGGGGAGGTGTTGTGCTCATCTTGTGCATTCCAAGTCGCTCCAGATCTTCACTCATCAGGTTAGACTCGAAGTTGGTGCCCTGATCGCTGTTTAGCTCCAGCAGTTCCCCAAAGTGGCAGAACAGTTCTACCACAGGGCAATTCGCAATTGCCTTGGCCTCCTGGTTAGGAATGGCATACATCTCTGGCCACATGGTGAAGTACTCATGTGACCACCAACAGATACTTGTTACTCCTGTCAAACACAGGGAAGGGTCCAGCTATGTCAATGGCGATGCACTCGAATTCTGCTCCCACGCTATACTGCTGCATTGGATCCCGATTCCTGATCTTTGGGCCACAATTTGCCACACACACATGATGGTGGCACCACCTCACAGTGTCTGCCTGTAGCTTCAACCAGTAATATCTTTATTGGAGCTTGTTGATTGTTCGTTTGGGTCCAAGATGTCCTCCCCACAGCATTTCCGTCACCTTACTCTGAGGAAGAATCAATTGATATCTCTGGGTTTTCATGTTAGGTGAATCCCAAACCCTGAACAACACACTTTCCTTAGTCTTTCCCATTGGTTCCAGTAGGACTTACACCCACTACTTGTGAGTGCGAAGTCTTCCAGCTTGGCCTAGTCCCTGCCTCCACTTCTCTCAGTAGTGGCCCCAAGTCTGCATCTGCCAGCTGCTCTCTCCTCAGACTTGCGTTATCCCATCTATCTGCAGGCACCACTGAAATCACATAGACAGCTGTGGCACGCTCCTCCTCCACCTTAGTGGAATGGCCGTACTCTTCTGGCAGGATCTTCTTGATATGGCATCTGCATAGGAGTGGTTGCTTCCTCTTGATGTTCTGATTTGAAGTTGTATTCGAGCCTCTGGACATAATGGGTTATCTGACCCTATAGCTTCTTGAAGCTCAACAGTCAGGTGAGGGCAAAGTGGTCAGTCCTCAGGCGGAATGGCTGATGTACAGGTACTTGGAGAAGTGTTCCAGTGCCTTCATTACTGTCAAGAGCTCCCGCCAGGTAATGCAGTGGTTCTCTTCTGCCTTGGAGAGCGTCTTGCTGTAGTACACTATTATTGCTCCTGCCCATCCTGGACCTGGGATAGTATGCCTCCAATACTGCTGTTGCTGGCATTGGTGTCTGCAATAAAATCGCCGCCCTGGTAGAAAGCCTAAGACAGGCACACTGCAGAGTGCTGACTTAAGTGCCTGGAATGCATTCTCGCCCCTTCTGTCCTTATCTAAGGCTGATGTTCTTCCATAGATGAGAAAGGGGCTTTGCGATGTTGGAGAAACGTCTGAGGAACTGGTGATAGTAGCTGCACAGACCCAGAAAATTGTGCAACTCTCATTTATCTTTTGGGCAAGGCTAATCTCTCACAGCCTGAGCCTTTTCCGGATCCAGTTGGTGAGACAATGTGGCCCAAATAGTTAACCTCCATGCAGAAGAATTGGCACTTCTTTGCTTCAGATTAGCTGCCTGCAGCATCTACATCTTGATCAGCTTCTTGAGATGGTCTTCGAAGGTGCTGTCAACGATAATGGTGCCGTCCAGATATAGCAGGCCGGTGTCTCATGTCAATCACCCCATCACTGATTCCATGATGTGCTGGAAAGTGTCTGGCACATTGCAGAGGACAAAGGGCACCGTAAAGTATCAAAGTTCTTGGCCTTTTGAGAATGCGGTCTTCTTCTTGTATCTGGGATCTAGGTCCACTTGCCAGTATCTCGATTTCAGGTCCAAAGTTGAGAACTGGCAGGCATCAGTAAGAGAGTCCGGGGTGGTGTTAATCTGGGGTAAGGAAAAATAGTCCTTCTGGGTGACCATTCAGTTTCCTGTAGTCCATGCAGAACGTAGCTCACTGTTCTTCATGACTATAAGAGGGCACCAAGAGCTGTCAGACTCTTCAATAATCCCCCTGAATCATACGTCCTATAGCATGTCCCGTACCTCCACTTGCTTTGACAGAAGAATGTCTTGGTGGTAATCAAATAGGTTGAATGTCTCCATTGTCGAAGTGGTGGAGTACTGGGTCGGTGCACCCATAGTTGCCGTCCCCTCGGCTGAAGACAGAGTGATATTGTCTAAGTACAGGGTGAGCCAAAAAACTACGAACCAGCTGCGCAGTGTTTTTCCTGTCTGCATCCTCGGCGCTTGCCATCTGCCGCTATCATAGAAAGGCGCGGATGAAACAATATAACCTTTTTAAAATTACTTTTAAGGGCTTTACTTACCAACTTTATGAAAGGAAATGCTGAAACTGGCCACCGTCGTCCATTCATTTTTGGCACCTCTTTAGGAATCTATCCATCATGGATGGGAGGAGGAGGATGCCAAAGTACAGAATTGAAGAAAAGAATTAATTCAAAAGAATGGCTGATTGTAGCAAAAGCAGTGGCAGTTCAAAAAATTTCTCAACAATCCCAGATTAATAATTTAGGAGAGTATTTATTTAAGGTCAAGAAGAAATGAACTTGATCCATAAATAAAGTGGAAGTAATGTATTATCATTTTGCTGTATAAGTTATATCAGTAATAATGTAATAGCATAACAAACGAAAGGAAAGGAGAGAGAGAGAGAGAGAGAGAGAGAGAGAGAGAGAGAGAGAGAGAGAGAGAGAGAGAGAGAGACATCAAGTTCCGTGTATTGCTCTGTATGGCTTGGGACAGGACCCGAATTAGCTCCAGGCTGTATAAACTTTGCAATGAGCTGAGTACAAATAAATAAATAAATACTAATTCCTGTTACAATAAGCAGGTTATAATACAGCAGGATTTCATTTATATTATACATCACACCTTTTTGTTGAAATTTACACTTAAAAATATACATCAAAGTATATTTAAAGGCACAATCAGTTTTAAAAAATGCAATCCTTTTATCATGCAGTGAAGTTCACCTCTCTACCACCACCCCATTTTATACCTTTCCATTTTCTGTAGACCACAATAATGCTTTCATTATCCTGCTTTAATTTCTGTGATTAGTAATGAGCACTGTTACTAACAAAATTCACTACTATAAAATTGTTTATTATAGACGTTATGTCCATGTCACACAATCCATAGTTCACTACACTTAGTTAAATTGCATTCATTAAGGTATACTCCACCTGAGTATCTTCTCCTGGGCATCCATTTAAAATCTTAAAATGACTATTGTCACAAAAAGTGATTAGCCTCAGATCTTCATTTATCACCCCATACCGACTTTTCCTTTCATTAACAAAACACAAATTATGTTTTATTTACACTTTTCTCCATTCCATATCCTGTTGCTTGTTTTCCAGTTCTTCCATTACCATCCCTTACAATATTAAATTCTATCATTGTATATTCTTCTGTTATTTCAGCCATTTATCCCTCCATGTGATGAAAGAGAAGATTATGAAAATAGCAGCTTCTTGGTGAATTGCATTATTCCTGCAAACAATGATGCTTTGTATTATGATAGGGATGGGACCTCAACACTCAGTGGTATCAAACTATGTCTAATACTTTGAGATAAACCTTCAGTACTTTTAAATTTTGCAATATTGAAATTTGTTGCATTTGACTTTATACTAGATAAGGAATGAATGGAGTTGAGGCTTCACATTATTGCCTCGCACGTGCCCACATAGAGTTGCTGGACTATAGTTCTTGATAGACCTTCACTGTGTTTCCTGTGGGTGAACGAATGCAACATTCCATAAACTCTGGAGTCTAAAATAAATACATGCAAAACAATGGGGGAAGAGGTAGAGCTACTCATGTAACATGCAGCGATAACTGAGTTGCGAATGAAGCTGATTTGGCTGATGCACTAAATCACATTTCTGCAATTGTGCTTAATATGCCTTTGTATTAAACATGTATATGCTAATGTATGTGAGTGGGTAGTAGAGAGACTTAATCTACAAACTTACTATGTTTCCGAGTGTTATATGGCTGATTTCTTATTATGAGATGAAAGAAATACATATATTATGTGGTAGTTATGAATAATGGCAGAATAGTGTAACACACATTATTTTTAGTTGTTTGAGTTTATGTAAAATATGAGGGTCATTTCAAAAGTCCTGCACATGGCACGTGCGTGACTGTTACGATTGCATGAACAAGTTGAAATTTGTCAGTTGTGGGTCAGACTTTTGGCTTGACAGTTGTATGTGCGT
This sequence comes from Deroplatys truncata, assembly GCA_030765065.1. NCBI lineage: Eukaryota > Metazoa > Arthropoda > Insecta > Mantodea > Mantidae > Deroplatys > Deroplatys truncata. The sequence goes on along the minus strand of CM060990.1, from coordinate 497,700,775 downwards.
TTGCTGGTTCATGTGGCTGTGTTGTGAGTAATTCAGTTTTAAAATGGAAGCAGAAACCGAGTCAGGTTGGATTACACGTAGTGACCAGCGTTCCTACATCAAAATCGAATTCCTACATGGAAAGAACCCAAGTGAAATTCGCAACGTTTTGGGAGAGATGTGTGGGATTAGTGTAGTGGATCGTAGCACAGTATCACGGTGGTCTGCTCATTTCCATGAAGGTCGGGTAAGCATTGAAGACAACCCAAGAAGTGGAAGGCTATCAACTGCAACAGACTACACCTCTCAGATTATTGTTAATGACATTTTGAGAGAGGATCGAAGAAAAACATGTGAGGAAATTGCATATTAGGCCAGAATGTCTGTCACTTCAGTTTACAGAATCATTACTGAAAAGTTAAAGATGAGAAAAGTTGCTGCCAGATGGGTTCTGTATGATCTGAGTGAAGAGCAGAAAGCAGGTCACAAAAGAAGCACAGAAGAATTGCTTCAATGTTATCGAACAGAAGGAGAAGAGTTTCTTCAAAGGATTGTTGCACTGGATGAAACCTGGATGCGAGATTTTGAGTCAAAACTGAATTCTCAGTTGTCACAATAGAAAAGTTTGACTTTCCATGCCCGAAAAAATTCTGCCGCCAACAATCAAAGGTAAAACTGATGATGATCTTTGTGAATGACATGAATGGAGTCATAGCTACAAATAGAGTGCCCCAGGGGATGTCTGTAACAGGCGCATACTACATGCTGTTTCTGCAAAATGTTTTGCGTCTGAAAATTTGTCAAAGAAGGCCCGACATGCTGCAGCTGGTGTCCTCGTTTTGCAAGTCTGCATATTGCCCTACCAGTGAGAGAAATACTTGACAAATATGGATGGGAAATATTTTCCCACCCACCATACATTCCTGATATGAGCCCACCAGACTTTGATTTGTTTCCCAAATTGAAGGAACCACTCCGTGGAAAACATTTTGATTTAATTGATGAAGCTTCCAGTGAGGTGATCCAAGTAATCAGACAACTCAACAATGAGGGTACCCTATCCGGAATACAGAATTTGTCAAAATGTTAGGAAGCTGTCATAAGCAAGAATGGAGATTATATTGAAGGCCTGTAAAGGTATTTTTTGTAAAATAAATTATTTTCTTTACTTCTATCTTACAGGGCACAGAACTTTTGGAATCATTCTCAAACATATTAGTTTATATTTTAAAGATTGCAGAATAAAGAGGAATTTCTAGTATTTGTTTCTCTATGGATAGAAAATTCTTTAAAAGAACGTTTTCAGCACAAAATATAATTACATACTAGAAATAATAATAATAATAATAATAATAATAATAATAATAATAATAATAATAATAATAATAATAATAATAATAATTAGGGTTAGGACTTTTAGGTGCAAATTTCAGATGAAAAAAGGAAGGGAAAAGGTGGTCAAATAAGGTGGAAAAAAGGGACAATAAGGTGCTGGTTTATTTAAGGGGATGCATAACTGAAATTGCTATTTTCTAAACTATTCATTCAATTGGGCTCAAATTTTAACCACATGTCAAGTCATCTTTAGATATGATTGTTTTGTGAATTTCAATCCAAAATCTTAATTAGTTTACAAGTTATTAATTTTAAAATATAAAATAATGGGTATATGCTAAATGCAACATGATGGATTTTTCAAAAAAAAAAAAATCTTATGTTGCTTCTATGTCAAGGAACTACAAATCTGTCATATATTTTTTTTCTACCATTCTTAGTTTAAGAGAAAAAAAGTTTTCCAGTTTCGTATTTGCATTTTTTTTCTCATTTTTTTTGTATACATTGTTATCTTAAAAAATTAGTAGCGCAAAAACTATTCATTACACAGAAAAATTATATGACAGTTTTATTTATTTGGATTTTTGCAATAAGCATAAAAAATGTCAATATGAATGCATGAAAACTACATCGTGTGGAACATTTTGAATATGCAGAAATGCTGAAAATAAGAAACGCCTTAAAATGAAGTTTTAAAAATATAAAGAGCTAGCAACCAAATGCACAAGGGTATTTAAAAAGTCTCATAAGGATCCTGAAGCGTTTGCTAGATCAAAAGTAAAAGTGGATTCTAAAACTACAAACAATAGGGAATTTTTTGGGAACATAATTTCTTTTTCTTTCTTTCTTTCTTTCTTTCTTTCTTTTGAGATTTTGTGTTAATTTCAGTTGTGCATTCCCTTAACTAATTCAATGATTTCTCTTTCCTCTATTCTAATTTATTGAACTACAAACAAGTACATCAAATTATCACTCATCAAATAATGGGAAAAAACATGAAGCTGTTGTACTTCAAGGCATTAAGCATCTCCACATTTTTAAAAGTAAGTCTGTTTCTATTAGGAGATAGAATGTCTTTGTAGATGCTACAGCTTCTTTCAACATCCACAGAAACCAGTGGGGCAAACCTTGTATTCACTCGGAATGGCAACTCTACAGATGTGTTAAATTCCTCAATGTCTGGATTCTTCTGAAGACTAGATTCAAGTTTGTAAAGCTATCTAACTGCTCCTTCACAGAAGTAAAAATATCCTATTGTTTTTCCTTTTCCAGACCTTGTTCTTCCAGTCGTTTAATAGCTGCAGGCAGGTACTTGTAACTATGGACATAATATAGTTCTGTCTGTAAATTATGTATTTTCTCTGGTAACAGTAGTTGCTGTGCCTTGGAAGTTGCACCTGTGATGGATGGATCCAAAAAAAGCACAAACCCTTTAATTTTGTCAAAATTCTCACACAGCATAGCAGCACACTCAATCCAAGATCCCCAGTGAGTAATGACTGGGAAATTTGGAAGGGGCAGGCCAGTGATTTCCCTGTAGTAAACAACACGGCTGGGGTCTTTCAGTAGAATCTTCTTCAGGGCAGAGATGAATTGATTTGCGATGTCACATTCGTTCCTTATGGAACCCTGTGAAGGGCATGAGCCAAGCATGTCACATGCTTCAAGTTAGGAAATAAAGGTTTCAATTCGTTAACAGCTGAAACCATGCATGGAGCCTGGTCCGTAACCACAAGAAGAAGTTTTTCAAACTCGATACCAGTAAGCCCGAGTTTTTGGCAGAAGTTCATAATTGATTGCATTACTGTACTGTCATTGGCTTTCTGCAGCTCGTACATTTTTAACAACGTGGGCTTAACTTTCTCCCCTGCTAAGGGAAAAACTAAAATGTTCAAAACATATCATTCCATTGAGTCTATGGTTTCATCCACAATGGTTCCCACATCACAATCAAGACACTTTCTCCTTGATTCTTTCTATGGTTTCTTGGTAAACAGGCTCCATGTAGTTTTTTCTGAAAGTGCTCTCATCGGGCATTGACATCGTTGTTTATTTTTCAAGAAATCCCTTGAAGGCTGGATGGTTCACCTTATTGAGTAGAATTCCTGCACACAAATCAATGTTTAATTCCTTCAAATTTTGGTTTTTTGAAGAACTCTTTTGAAACGCATTTCATAATAGAGCTTGCCGTGATTTGTTTGCTTGAAGAGTCTTGTTCATTTGATGCTTAGAACTGTAAATGTGTTGTTTGATGTGATCTTGCTGATGTTTTTCATCTAACAAAATTCCTGAATCACAAATAGTAAATCGCATAATAGTTCCATCAGTGACTATGAAATATTGTTTGAATTCCTGAGCCAGAACAATAAATCGAGCACTGGACACCTTTGGCATGGTTAAATCTAGTACTAGTACACTCGTTTGGAGAGCTAACACTAGTTGCGGGTGAGGTTACTGCCGTCTCTGCGTGCCCAGCCTTCGCCTCCACGCAAACAGATGATGCCTCTCACAGTAACAAACTCACATTCACGAACAGCAGGCTACTGGTTCTGGTGGGATAGAATCACTCAGTCAATTGCATTATTGCGGGCACTTTATAGTGGTAAAGCGAGGGAAAGAGGTTTTCGACGAACACACGATTATTTTCCATTGTTGCGGGTGTGCTTTCAATTCCCGCGCGGCGTTTACTGAAAGAGGTGGGCTTACTATTCGCACGTGCACAGCAAGCTGAGGAGACGTTAATTGAAAGTTAAAGAATAAATTGGAATGAAACTTAAAAGGAAAAAGGGGATTATGGGCTGGTTGGGGAAAAATGGGATAAAGTTACCAAAAAGGGGTAAAGGTCCCAAAAAAGGGAAAAAGGTGCGAGAAAAAATGCCTCTTTTCGCAACTAGAAACAAAATTTCACACTGTGATATCTTTCTGCACAGCTTTAACTTACCCTAAGAAAAAAGGTGCGCACCTAAAAATCCTAATCCTGATAATACTTGTCTAACAGTAGGAGATATATAACCTGTGGCATCATCAAGATAAAAAAAATTGCTGCCAATTGGAGAATGTCAAAACAGGAATAATTTCTGAATTGGCATGCAATACAAAATTGGTTACATACGTTTTTACACAGAAAACTACTAATAAGAGCATAATTCAGTAAACAAGCTAACACTTTGTTTTTTACAGTTTTTTACAAAGTGAGTATTGACTATCAAGTATCCGGTGCTCAAAAATTAGTATCAGTATTGAGAAATGGGGTATCGTCCTGTCACTAATTACTATCCACATTATGTAATTAATTCATGACCTTTTTTACTTCAAGCTTGCTAACCTCATCGCTTAGTGAAAGTCCAATATCTTAGACATTTTACCCCTTTCATTTTCTTTCACCCCTTGTTTTCGTATAAATTCACATCCCTTTATTTTAAAATCATTACACAGCCATGTTTCAACCACTGCTAAAATATCTATTTTTCAGTAATATATCCCTTGCATAACCTAAGCTTATACTTCTTTTTAATCCCTCACAATTCCAGTAACCCAGTTTTACAACTCTGACCCTCCCTCCTAAGCCCGCAGGTTAGGCTCTAATTTTTTCTTACTTCGTTCTATGCCCTGATCGTTCTCTCTTGTTAATTTGTCTGTTCCTCTGCCCATTGTATTTCCTGCATTGGATTAATTGATTATGAGTAAGCTGTAGGGGTACTGTGCTAGCCTCTGGTTCCCAAGATCGTCGGTTCAAACCTGGCATAGGATGTTGAATTTTTTTTGAAAATCATTAATATGGATTCCTTGGTAGGGAAGTAAAGCCGGTGGTACCGTGTCATAGATTTACGTCATGTAGAAGAATCCCAAGCCTGATAAAGAGGCCTCTGAGCAAAATTTCTGGTCTTTCATGCCCAATATGGAATGCTAATAGCCATAGTTAAAGAGCATTCTTAAATGAAACTCAATTTTTTAAATTCTTGGTATTGACAAGATGCTTGACACATTTGATCCTGCCAAGCTCTGTATTTCTTCCTCCTCTCTACCTCCCGTAGTCAGTTGGTTAATGGAAAGCAGCAAGCTTCTCTCTGGCTCACAGTGGTCTAATTTGTGAATTTGGCAGCCAAAAATAACAAGGGTGTTATTAATGATAACTGGACTTCGGATATTTAGGTTTTTACTTGTTGTTTTCCATTACAGCCTATTGAGCCTAACATAGATAATTTCACGTATAATTGACCTAAAAGGGTATTAACCAACTTTTATAGTGTCTATAGGCACCTATTTCAACATAAATGCCTATTTCTGGAGAAGAGTATGCAGTGAAATCCATGTGAATGTAAAGCACATATAAGAAAATATGATGCTCTTTGCAACGAATCGTCTTTCATGTACTGTAACGTTTATACAAAATAAATGTATTGTAAAAGCCAACAGTGATTTTGTATAGTTATGTAAAAAACTCACCTTGCATTGTCACGTTTTGATATGTGCTGAATGTGTAGACGGCCTGCAGCTCACGTTGCTTTTAAAGCTCTTTAAAACTTGAATGTAAAGTTAATAAGTACACAACAGTTCTAACATGGGCAGATATCTGTTTATATAGGGATCTAAACCCCCTCCAGGCGATGCCGGCACGTCATCATGGTTGTGATGCTTACACATCACATGATTATTGCAGCCAATGACATCATCTCTTGCTGCGCATGCGCAGAGGCTCTCAGCACTTCTATCCCTACTTGTTTCACTTCCTCTCGCTCGCTCTCCCGCTCTCGCTCTCTCTCTCTCTCTCTCTCTCTGAGTACATCCATAATGTCTTTACACAAAGCTGCATGCAGTTACATTCTAGTGTACAGAGGAAAATTAAGGAAGTCATTGAAAGATCGGGATTCGAACTAGGGGCAACTGATTGGCAATTATATACAACATTAATTGCTCATTGTAGGAGCTATCAAGCATGCTTTCGTCCACGGCTCTATCTCTGCTAGTTTCTGCGATAATTGAGATTTAAACTTAAGGATCGAACCCTGGACGTCAGGTACCCGAATATACACCCGCAAGATACTGATGACATAAACGTAATAAGGTTTATTAGGTGACTTTTATCTTAATTATTTGCTGTGTTATTAAATTTATAAGTAAATTTCATTGAATCGGTATTCGAGCTCTGAACACCAAAAACAAAATTATTTAAAATATTAGTTTGACGTGTTTAAAGACCTGTATGCAGTTACAACATTGATCTAAGTGATATATTCTAGTGTACACTGGAAAATTAAGGAAGTCACTGAAAAATCAGGATTCGAACTAGGGACAACTGATTGGAAATTATATAAGGCATTAATTGCACATCATAGGAGCTAACAATCATGCTTTGGCCCGCTCCTCTATCCCTGTTAGTTTCTGAGATAATTGAGATTTTAAAATTAAGGATCGAACCCATGACACATGGACTCTAATATACATGCACAAGAAACGAGCTAATGACAAAAGTAATAAAGTTTATTTACCGTCTTTATTTTAATTAGTTTTGGAGTTATTAGAAGATGAATTTGTAATCACTCCTAGGATTCGAACCCATGCATCCAGACCAGTTTCGAGCAAATCGTAAATGTGCCTTGCATCCCGAGCTATAATTAGTTTTTATTGCATCATTTTGTCTCTTTTCATTCAGGACATGCGCGTGAGTTGGTGTGTGCGTGTGTGGATTGGTGCTGTTTGGGTGTAAGTGAACAGGTGTATGTGCTTGCGCGCGCGCGGGTGTGTGTAAGAGCACTGGTGTATGTATGTATACGCATGAGGTGCGTGAATGCGTGTGTGTACTGGTGTGTGTATGTATGTGTGTGCCGGTGTATGTATGTGCGTGTGTGTACTTGCATGTACGTGTGTGCGTGCACTGGTGAATGTTTGCTGATGTGTGTACAAGTGCTCGTGTATATGTGAACGCCTGAATGTGTACAAGTCGTGGAGAAAGAAAGAGATAGAAAGAAAAAGAGAGAAGAAAGATTGGTGTCTAGGCATCGGGATATCTAAGTATACGCGGTGGTTTAATATAAACAATTATAGTTGTTAAATGCAATTTTAATCCGACCGCCCACGCTGCTTCAATAATTTAATAGTTATTATAGAGTTTCGCTGGCGGCCTCTGGGTTCCTAAGAATACAGCTCGTTAAACATTGTAATGTTGTATAAATTAAATTATATTTGTTAAACACGTTTTAATCTGACCGCCCAATACTCACATAGTTTAATATTTATTAAGCATTAGAGTTTCGCAGATTCGATCCAGAACCCTCTGAACACCGTTTCATTAATTAAATTATATTTGTTAAATACATTTTAATCTAGCCGTGTATAGTTTAATAGTTATTGAGCATTAGAGTTTCGCAGATTCGATCTAGGACCCCCTGAACACCCTTTTATTAATTATTGTAATGATATATAAAAATTAAATTATATTTGTTAAATGCATTTTAATCTGACCTTGCATAGTTTAATGTTTATTAAGCATTAGAGTTTCGATGCGTAAGATTCGAGCTAGAACCCTCTGAACACCCTTTCATTAATTAGGGTAATGATATATAAAAAATTAAATTATATTTGATAAATACATTTTTAATCTGCCCGTGCATAGTTTAATAGTTATTACGCGTTAGAGTTTCACTTGGTAAGATTCGAGCTACAATCCTCTGAACGCCCTTTTATTAATTAAGGTAATGATATAATAATATCAATCATTAATTTCTCATTAGCAATAAACTTTTGATTACAGTAAGAATCGAGCACCGATCTATGGATATCCACGCAGAGGTTTAATGTATGTAATGACAGGTTAAATACATTTTTATATCGCGATTGAAAAGTCAACTACATAAACAGAGAGCTTGTTTAACTATGCTCGGATATATTCGTAGGATCTCGTAAAACATCGGAGAGAACAGCCCCTCAGGGCAAAAATCATGATGGCCGACTCTGACGTAGAGCTGGTAAACAAGCTTCTCTCTCTTTCACGCGAACAAGGACGGGACTATCATAAGGCAACCTTCAGATTCTTTTGTTAAGCTAGCAGTGTTCGAGAAAACAATGGCAGGGGTCCGGCTTTGTTATGGGGCAGTGGAATGGAAACGCCGCAGGGGTCTTTCTAAAGTAGTCTTGCCCGGGACAATAGAAAGGCACACAATAGAATCTCTTCCACAATGGAAAGGGACCGGCTTTGTTATAGGGTTGTGGAATGAGAAATGGCAGATGGTCTTTCTAAAGTAGTCTTGCTCCGGGCAATAGAAAGGGACCGGCTTTGTTACGGGGCAGTGGAATGAGAAATAAATGCTTGCCCCGGACAATAGAACTTGTTTCTCTGTTAACTGGCTTTAGGTTCTCTTTGTCACGACCCTAATTCATCATGGGCTTTGTTCATTTTGACAGCTGAAGGGCAAGCATTGTTCTTTTGTTAAAAGCTAGTGGAATGAGTATGCCACGTGTTCGAGTAACAATGTAAGTGGGGGTGGGTAACTGCAACAGGTGCAGAAGTGGTCGGATGTGGAATGGGTAGGAAAAACATCTCGCCATTGTTACAGAACCTTAAATTTATGACCCCTTTGTTCGTTTTGACAGTTGATTGACAGCCTTAATTGCTTAACTGTCAAGCTTCCATTGTACTCAACAAGATTTATGACCCTCAGCTGCAAGTAAAACTACCAAGGAGTTGGGGGTGGGGGAGAGGAGGTGGGGAGCTCATTTGCATATGAATAGAAATTCCTGCATATTAAGTGCGCGTAAACTGTCAATTCCCTACTACTGTTATCTTTGTGTATTTTTCAAGAAATCCCTTGAAGGCTGTATGGTTCACCGTATTGAGTAGAATTCCTGCTTGTGTAAGAGCTGCACACAAATCAATGTTTAATTCCTTCAAATTTTGGCTTTTTAAAGAACTCTGTTGAAACGCATTTCGTAATAGAGGTTGCCGTGATTTGTTTGCTTGAAGAGTCTTGTTCATTTAATGCTTAGAACTGGAAATGTGTTGTTTGATGCGATCTCGCTGATGTTTTTCATCTAACAAAATTCCTGAATCACAAATAGTAAATCGCATAATAGTTCCATCAGTGTCTATGAAATCTTGTTTGAATTCCTGAGCCAGAACAATAAATCTAGCACTGGACACCTTTGGCATGGTAAAATCTAGAACTGGTACACTCGTTTGGAGAGCTAACACTAGTTAACTTGCTATCACAATGCTACTGTCACACAACTCAATCTTTTGTCCATTCGCTGTTCACATTCTCTTATAACACCGCGACAATTACCAGAATGTTCTCATTAATGCTGGAACTTCAGTCTCAGCGATTTCTAGTAGTTTCGAGCAGAACCCAGTCTTAATAATTATCGGAACTGCGCGGGTCAGGTTACTGCCGTCTCTGCGTGCCCAGCCTTCGCCTCCACGCAAACAGATGACGCCTCTCACAGTAACAAACTCACATTCACGAACAGCAGGCTACTGGTTCTGGTGGGATAGAATCACTCAGTCAATTGCATTATTGCGGGCACTTTATAGTGGTAAAGCGAGGGAAAGAGGTTTTCGACGAACACACGATTATTTTCCATTGTTGCGGGTGTGCTTTCAATTCCCGCGCGGCGTTTACTGAAAGAGGTGGGCTTACTATTCGCACGTGCACAGCAAGCTGAGGAGACGTTAATTGAAAGTTAAAGAATAAATTGGAATGAAACTTAAAAGGAAAAAGGGGATTATTGGCTGGTTGGGGAAAAATGGGATAAAGTTGCCAAAAAGGGGTAAAGGTCCCAAAAAAGGGAAAAAGGTGCGAGAAAAAATGCCTCTTTTCGCAACTAGAAACAAAATTTCACACTGTGATATCTTTCCGCACAGCTTTAACTTACCCTAAGAAAAAAGGTGCGAACCTAAAAATCCTAACCCTGGTAATTACAGAGGACCATATAAAATGTAATAGCATTGCAGACGATACATTATTCAGATGCGACATGTGAGAGTTGAGAAAGGGCGATGGGATTGAGGTGGGGCAGCTCGATCGACCAATTAGCATTTAAGCAATGTGATAAGTGGTTTAACTGTCAGTGAGGATAAGCTTAACCATCTAGTCGGAGTAAGGCGTAAGAAAATGGGCTCTAGTGCCAGTTTCTTGAAGCATGAGAAACGAAGGTGTACTTGAAGTGCTTTTCCCGAGTATAATTCACAGTAACAGGGCAAGGTGACCTTCAAAGCCCCAGGGGTTCCATGAGGAGGGGGTTTAAGGTGGGTGACAGTTTAATTGCAGACTAGCTCTAGTGGTTCCGCGGGGTGGATAACCGGAAACTCATCTTGTGCAATTTCGGTTATAATCTTGCGGGACGTATGGTATTGAAAGGGACTGAAATGATTATATTCCTGAGCATTTATGCCCTGCAGCATTTTCGTGGCACAGAGCGGGCTGAACAGTAGATCATTGCTAAAGGGAGGTATAAGGCAGAATTTGTTGCGAAAATGGTTGCATTCATGCAAAGCGATAGGCCTAATTCCCGCGATAGGCCTAATAAGGTTACCACTTACTGGCAATAAAGTGGTAGTGCACGTTGAGTTTTCCTACGCAAAGAGTGTGCTATTAAAATCATATACTCTCCAGGAAGTCCTGCGCAGTCTGACAGGAATCTTAATTGTAACCAAAATATAGTTTGTAATAAATGAACATGCCGTAATTTCTAATTTAAAATATTTATGTACATCCGGTATGTCTATCACCAGTTCCACTGACGAGTTGGCTAGCCGATCTTGTAAGGATCGGAGCTCATCCAAAAACAAGGGTATAGGAACAATAGATAATGTAAATAAATGATTACGGCAGTAGAGCATAGCATCAATGTGTTTAATTAACAGCGTAGCGTGCACCGAACGTTGCAGTATTTCCCACAAACTAAAGAATGGCTTTCGGAAACATCTTGGAATTGTGTGCCAATAGCATTGTACATGGTGCTGAAGACTAATTCAACCTGTTGAATTTTAGTGTCAGTCTGCGAAAATGACCTTTGTACCTTTGAGTTATAGGAAGTTAGGCCTCTTGTATTCCTGCAAACCAGTTCTGGTCTTGCGAGACTGTTGTCTCCAGAGCTTTATAGTGATATAGTAATTCTTTAGCTGTTGCGGCTTATTTGTTAATGTGATTGCTTGTCGGCTACGTCGCAACAAAATGTTAATACGCCACCCAGAAATGCTATGCCTCACTTACCGCAAGTGTTTCCTAATGAAGTAAAATAAAATACAGCTTTATGCAACTTAATTCATCATTTAGTGTGGTACCCACCAGATTCTTCTTCCAACCTGGTGATAGGGTGATCTACCACCCTTCGTCTTACCGGCGTGGCACCTTGAGTGGCTGGGTTTCTGCACTTCCTCGCGTAACCTTGAACGTAATGGGAATTGTGGCCTGATGCGCCAACTATACCGAGGCTGCTCTTGTAAGCATTATCGCATTTTCTTTGTCCTTGACATCTGTTTCCACTGGACACGCCATGGTAATTATCATGTCTAACAGTCGGTATACCTAGCATTGAAATACACACACAATAGATTATTCATCCGCGTGTAATTATTGAGATTGCTAAATCATAATTGAGTACATATTAGACGGCCCAGTTGGGGGGAAAACAACATTAGAAGAGAAAGAAAGCGATAGTAGAAAGAAAGGAAAAACATGTGGTTACCTATACTGTTATAGTAAGCATCTACGGTTTAAAATTCCTGTTGTTTCGTTTTTTCCCCCAGATTCCTTGTGCCATCCCCCAACCATCATTTGCGGGGACCGAAGTTCTTTCACAGATCCTAATTCTTATCTAACTGACATATATTGTGGCTAAAAAAATTTAGAGACAATTAACTAGTCTTCCCTGCTTCTTACATAACCACGTCTTTTTACATCCAGTAATGCTTTTATGTCAGATTACATACCGAATACGCGCGTCATATTTGTCGTTACAGCAAACTGTATGTTTCTTCTCTGTGCTCTTGCAGGGTGTTCCTTTAACATAGGACTTGCGCGTCTTGCGTGTACTCAGGACCTCGTTTATTTCATAATTTTTCTTGTTAAATTCCGTACTTCATTTCCTTCTCTCTCTCTCTCTCTCTCTCTCTCTCTCTCATGCTCGGTTTAGCGCGCAACTGTTCTATCACTATATGTGTGCTCTTTTAGAGTCGCCTACACTCCTTGTGTGAAGGAGTGGGAAACGAAGGGAAGTCAGTTACCGTTCCGTAACTACTTTAAGCAAATTTAATGTATCCCCAGAGAATTGCCTCGAACCTTCCACATTTACAACACTCCTTTAGAAATTAGAATTCAAGTTTACCTTAGCCCAGGAAGATGCAGATGCTGTTATCTTGGAGTAGCTTACTTTCGTGACTAGCGTAGTTTCCCCTCCCCCGCATCCCAGACAACTGTCCCAGTTGCGAAGCTAAAACCCAGTAAACGACAAAGAGATCTCCTATAGCAGGAGATACATTTTTTTCTGTTGTAGTGAATGCAATACACTAGGTGATACTATTTTTTTCATCCTCTGGTGCATAACAGAAGTACTATTCGCTATTCATGCCTTTCTAGAACAATCATATCGCACTATTTAACCCAAGACTTGTATTTCCTTGCACGCAATTTTTTTTGTAAAACCTTTATATCTCCTTTCTCTGTTGGAGGGGGGGCAATACATATACGCGCCCTAATCTAGACCAGATTTACTTCACAAGATCCTATATCAAGAATATTCATTAATCTGCTGTGTGTATACTTAAATTATTTCTCAAAAACTGCGACTTCAAATAACCTACTTATGTTCCTTTTTTTTTTTTTATGAAGGTTGGTTTGCAAGGGCGGTAGCTTAGCGTTGTGGTGTCCCTTCAATGTACTCAGGAAAACTAGACATGATAGCCGATTTAGTTGCACATCCTCACCTAACTATCTTTAAGTTAATCTACTGTGCGCAACATATACGTCCATTGTTGAAACGTAAGTCGTCGTACCTGCGTATTTTCTTTCTGTAGGTTTCAACGTTATGTCGTTCCTTGTAGTAAGTACAGGAAGCAGTAGGAATGTTGTAAAGGGTAGTTAAATTATATTCGAACCCACTCGCGGTCCCTTTCTTCTGCGCGAGACAGCCGGCAGAGGCGGAATAAAATCCTCACCTTATAATAGATGCTGGAAATGTTGACCTTCTGCTCTCAAACAGGCAGCATATCTCGTGTAAATATTCTCGCTCACTCTCCGAAGCTCAGCAGCAGGAATTCTTTTGATTTCTTGCACAATGTTTAAGTTCCTGTAGTGTGTGAGGATTGGACCGATACACTTTGTCTTTTAAAGAACCCCATAAATAAATATCACAACTCGTTAGGTCAGGAGAACGATGGGACCACAAACCAACATTAATTATTCTGTCATCAAACACCTCTCTTATTGCATGTAATGATTCGGCAACCGTATGTTCCGTTGCAGAATCTTGCTGGAACCAACCATACGATTTCTCTTCTGTCAAGCGATTGCAAAATGGCATCAAAATTAACCTCTGATATCGCTCTGCATTTGTTGTTTCATCAAAGAATATGGGCCCTAATGTTCTTCTAGCACTTATCGCACACCACACTCCAATTTTCTGATCATAATGAGGCGTTTCATCACAAGAATTCCTGCTATTGAGCTTTGGAGAGTGAGCGAGAATATTTACACGAGATATGCTGCCTGTTTGAGAGCAGAAGGTCAACATTTCCAGCATCTATTATAAGGTAAGGATTTTAGTCCGCCTCTGCCGGCGTAATTTCCCCGGTGACTGCCGGCTGTCCACAGTAGAGAGAGGTCGCGAGTGGGTTCGAATATAATTTAACTACCCTATACTTTGTTCCTGCCACCGGCCAGCTATTTCCAACGAAGGTTTGATTCTGTCGCATCAAAATCACACATCCGACCTCTCATTGCAATTCCAACAGTAATATTAATCACGTCCATAAGGTAACGTGTATGCATACATTCTCTTAACACAAACTACTCGTCCAAGTGCTTTCCGGGAACGCGGGTACCGTATTGCATAATTAACAGGCGAAAGGCGCCTTACTACTGCAAAAGGTTCATGGTATCTGTGTAAAAGTTTAGTAGAAAAGTCCTTCTTCCTTATGGGCTTTTATATTCGCACTAGTGAATCCGAGTTATACGTTACGTGGCGGTGTTTCCTATCAAAGTTACGTTTCTGCTTTCTTTGCATTTCTTAACATTCTTTAATGTTAGCAGCGCTAATTTACGTGCTTTTAATACATTTTATTGTATCTGTTGCACAAAAGGATTACTGGAGATGTACTTGAGTTGTACTTCTTTAGGCAATATGGGATCTCTGCCGTACATCAGAAAATAAGTAACTCCTGTACCGCAATGTTGTAGGCCCGGGTCACGTCGGGAAGACAAACATCCCAGTTATCCTGCTTAGTACTGACATAGTGGCTTAACATGTTTCTTTTGCGTTTGGTTACATCTTTCCACTAGACCATTGCAGGCTGGGTTGTCAGTGGTGAGGCAATGCCTAACTCCCATGAGCTTTAAAAGCTCCTACACCACTTCGCTTAAGAAGACGGTGCCTCGGTCTGATAATAGAATAGCTGGTGCACCGTGCCGACATATAATATTATCGAGCAAAAATTTGGCAACCTGAGGTCTGGAGGCATTTGGCAACGCTTTGGTCTCAGTATATTTACTCAAAATCTGTAGCTACCGCAATTACGGTTTTTTTTCCTTTTTGTTTTATGTAACGGCCCTACCAAATCGATGCCGAACCGCTCTCCCACTCCGTCGACAGGAATGGATTGTAAGAGACCCGCAGGCCTTGTTTTTCGGGGCTTTCCCCGTCTGACATGACGGGCAATCCTTTACAAAACTTTGAACGTCGTTCTAAGTCCGCACCAATAAAATCGAGATGCTAAGTTTGAAAATGTTTTTGTCCATTCTAAGTGACCTGCTATGGGTTTGTAATGGGATCGCAGAATTTCGTTTTTAAGAGATTCTGGAATAACTAGCAAATGCAGTTCACGTGCTGCTCCGGTATTTTTCCTATATAGCACTCGGGCTTTAAGAATGAAAGACGACCCTCAGTGTTGCAGTCCAAGCGGCGACGTGTTTGGTTGTGCTACCGTGGATTAAATTATAGCATGGGGTCTGTAATTTGTTCGCCAGCCACATTGGGACTTCTTGTAACTAATGTCCTGCGATTTGGGGGTAGTCGCAGAGAAGCGGGACAGGTAATCTGCGTCCCTATGTAGCTTACCTGTACTGTGGTGATATATTCCTATAATTTTAGTGCCCAGCGGGCCAGTCTGTCACATCCTTCATGGTACGCAAAAAACAGAGAATGGCGGTCACTAACTACAGAGCGGTCCCTCAGCGCTCTGGCCGGGAATCGCACGGCAGTCTTACTCGAGGCCACGGGCTCTTCCACTTATCAGACATGTGGCAGCGGGCTTCAGTCAGCTGTTATTGCTACTTGTGTATTAACGCGAGACGCGTGTGTATTTGTGTGCGATTGAATTGTTGGATTATTACAACCCAGAAATGGTACTCAAATTTTCGCTTGAACAAAGACTTTTTATGTATGACACATATGTGAAAACTGACTCGTGTAGACAGGTGTGTAGGCAATTTCACGATAAATTTCCTGCTGTTCCAGTTCCGAGTAGAGAAACATATCTTGTGAATAAAGTGAAGAGAACGGGATCATTTAATGTTGTAAGTTGTAAAAAGAAACGAAGGGTTCTAATGGAAGAAAAACTTGATGAAATTGGCGAAGCATTTGAACGGTCTCCGAATACATCTTTACGACGTGTAGCACAAGTCAGTGTTTCAAAAACCTCAGTACATAAACTCAGTACAACTCTTAAAAATAGAGTTTATAGGAATAATCCTCGCACCATGGACGATCTTAAAACAATATAAGAACAGAAATTAGAGAAATTACGCAACAAGAACTTATGCGTGTGAATGGTAATTTCATCAGAAGGTGCCAAGAATGTTTATCTGCCGAAGGACACCGACTGTGAAAAAGGTTAGTACTGATAAAATAAAAAGTAATTATGTATGTGCAATAGGTAATCAATATATCGTAATAATCATAAAATCAGTAATAATATGTTATCAGTATCAATAATGAGAATAATAAACAGATACACTGAATTTAGCGTGCGGAACACGCATCGCGACTACCGGCCAGATAGCTGAGGGATCGCACGCGGATCACGCATCGCGACTACCGGCCAGATGCCTGAGGGACCGCTGTGAACATGCATGAATGGGATAGCCGTAAACGAGGGACCAAAAATGTGTCGCAGCATATACAAGACCTAGTAATTCTAATCCTGTGCTGCTCATGCTTATTAAGTGAGTGTGATATAAAAGAGACGGGATGTAGATTACCATCCCCTCCCTTCAGATACAGGCTGGCACCTATGTCTATCTTGGGACTGTTAACATATGTATCTCTGTATACACTCCAGGCGTGTAATGGGCAAAAATAGGCTTTGAAATGAGCAATTCTTTTAATTGTTCAAAAGCTTTTTGTTGCAACTTCGACCACAAAAACTGTTGATTTTTACTAGTTAGGATATGCAGGGAGCAGGCTATAGAGGTGATGTTCCGAATAAACCTTCTATAGAAGCTAAAAAGACCTAAAATCTTTCAGACAATCCCAACCGATTTAGGTATCAGTAACTCCTTTATTGCTTTGAGCTTTCCTGCGCAGGCTCTATGCCTTGGTGCGATACCTGGAAGCCTAGCTAGCAATTTTATCGCTTGCATAGCGAAATAGCATTTTAAAGGTTTCAGCTTAAAATTGAAAAGATCTAGGCAGCGGAATACATCTGTTAAGTTGTCATGTATTTCCTGTTACGCAAAACCAAAACCCAAAATATCGCCTAAGTAGATTGCTCTTTTTTATAGTTAAGGTTTCCCAGCAATTTATCTTCTATCCTTGAAAAACGCCCAAGGGCCTTCACTGAGCCTTTCGAATTCGAACTCACCTGATGACGTCATGAAACTCGCTAGTCTTTTACTATTTTTGGCAACTGGCACCTGAAAATAGTCGCATAAAATATCTAATGTACAAAACCATTTCCCTTTACCCAAATAGCTTAACAGATTGTCACTTAGGGGTAAAGGAAAAGATGACGTTTCCGCCACTGCGTGGAGCTTCCTATAGTCTACGCAGAAGCGGAAACCACCATCTCGCCGCTTAACTAGAAAAACTGGCAAGGCCCATGGCTAGAGGATTATCTAATAATGCCGGTTTGCAGCATTTCCTGCTGTTCCATGCTGTCCATTTTAGTGTAGATTCTTTCAAGAACTTCCTGCCATTCCTGGGGGCCCGGAATCACCTCTATCCTTCCAATTATTAATGATATTAAACTAATATAACCAACTATTATAATATTTTCATATCCACAATGTTTCCTTTGCAGTTCTTACTCTTTTTCCCCAAACAGACTAATTGTTTTTCTATACATATTTAACTCCAGATGCATTGTTACTTATGCCATTTTTTGCTAGCACTTGCATCCTTCCTCATCCACATTGGCTTAAGATTCCAACAGAAATTCAAACTAATGGTTATACAACATTGTTGAAGAATTTCTATTTGGCAGAAGTACGAGGGCACTCCCAGAAGTACCCGACCTGATGTATATATAGCGGTTGTAGTTTCAAACAAAAGACTATGGACCCTTATAAAGCTTAAGTTTGAAGTTTGACAATGCTACGTTGCTTAGTAATTGTTTGGCAGCCATTAATAGTGAACTTTCTCAGCAAATTTGTAAGCATGTATAAACCTGGCTTTCATTATGTGATAAAATACTTTCATTTGAAAGGTCTTAGTCCAACTAATACTAAAGCTGACCTCGATTGTTCTCTGGGGGAGTATGCTCATTCGTTTATGACAGTAAAATTTAAGGTGGCAGAGTTTAAGCAAGGCCGTACGAGCTGCCAAGACGAACATCGCAGTGGTTGACCAAATGAGGTGACCACACCAGAAATTGTGAAGAAAATCCCCAAAATGGTATTGGATGACCGTTGACTGAAAGTGCGTGAGCTAACAGACATCGTAGGCATTTCAAAACTTGCTGTACATTGCATACTAACTGAAAATTTAGACATGAGAAAGCTGTGCACAAGATGGATGCTGCATTTACTCACAATGGAACAAAAGCAGCATCGTGAGGATGTTTCAGTCGAGTGTTTGGCAATGTTTCGCGCAATAAAACAGAGTTTTTACATTGTTTCATAACCATGGATGAAACATGGGTCCATCACTTCGCACCTATGACGAAAGAACAGTCAAAACAGTGGATTGAAAGGGGAGAACCGGCTCCAAAGAAGGCGAAGATAATTCCACCTGCCGGTCATGGCGTCAGTTTTTTGGGATGCGCATGGGATAATTTTCATTGATTATTTTCAAAAAGGTAAAGCAATCAATGGCAAGTATTATACAAACTTATTGCAGCATTTGAATTAAGAAATCAAGCAAAAACGGCCGCATTTAGTGAAAAAGAAGGTTCTGTTTCATCAAGACAATGCACCAGTTCACACATCCATTATCACCATGGCCAAAATCAATGACTTAAAGTTTGAATTGCTTCCTCATGTATCCTATTCACCAGACTTAGCCCCCTCTGATTATTTTCTGTTTCCAAAGTTCAAGAAATGACTTGGTAGCAAAAGATTTGCCACCAATGATGAGGTGGAGTTTGCAGTTCATGGCTATTTTGCAGAACTCGCCGGTTCTCACTATAAACAGGTTATCGAAGCTATTGAACATCGCTGGGAAAAGTGTATCGAGCCGAAAGGAGACTATGTAGAGAAATAAGAATGTTTTTTCTCAAAAGTTTTGTTAGGTCAGGTACTTCTGGGACAGCCCTCGTACAACATTCCACCCATTTTCGCATTTCCTGTATGAATCCATGAAAACTGACCTCATGTTGTTTACGTGTATGAGCATGTGAATAAATAATGATATTTTGTGTTGGTTAAGGAATTTTAAGTCCTAACAATCATTTTAGGCTGTTATCAAATTCTATGTATAACTTTCAATTTTCATGAAATGTGAATATTGGTAATTATTTTTTCCCTTTATCCTGAAGCAGCCAAATAGGCATTTGCCCTAAAATGTAATGTCTGATTATGATTTGTACTGAAAAACAGAGGTACATTTGCCTCTGTTTGAACACAAGACCTGTCTAATATGTTGAAATTATGAATGATAAAGGTGTACAATATCAACCATAATTCCCTCCCTCAACAACAGCAAATTAAAAGTTTGTGCTAAAGTACAGATAAGAAAACTTCTATAATATGCTCTTAATAACAGTGACCTACTCCTGTAAAAGCGTAATGTTTTCTTTAATTAATATATATCTCCCCCCCCCCCCCAACTCTGAGAATCCTGTACTTTGGGAAATTCTGCTGTCTCTGTTAAAATCACAAAATCACCATATAATCATGCACAACACTAACCTTCCATCTGTCATCCTGCATCGTCTAGTGGTACCATGCTGGCCGCTAGTTCCTAAGGTTGTGGGTTCAATCCCAGCGGAGGGCGATGCATTTTTTTATGCATAAAAATCCTTACCATGGCTTCCTTTAGAAGGGAAGTAAAGCTGATGATCCTGTCATAGGCCTCAACCACCTCAGGCCTCAAGAACAGGCCTCTGAGCAAAAGTTTCTGGTCTTTTACACCCAAATGTAGAATGGTATGCTAAGAACCATAGCAGTAAAGAGCATCCATGAATAAAACTAATTTTTTTTTTCCCTTCCATCTGGTTCATTTTGCCTGAATAGATTAAATGAGCATGTAACAATTCACAGTACAAACTTTACCATTGAATTCAATTTATGGTCCATAGAGATTACAGAAATCTATTAGACATAGTCAATTATATGTTCTATATACGACAATAGAAATACATCTGTTGCAAACAAATCAAATTACACACAGTAGAAATACAAGAAATATGCCAGTTACTAACAAATTCATCAATCCAGTAGAATGCCTTATTACTAAATATTGTGACTATGTGCGTGTGATTACTTGCGGCCCACTGGTAAGTTCCTTGCAGCCTGGCACCTGTGTGGCCTTGACCAACATTTGGAGCAATAGCCAGCATGCAACAGTAGCCATTGTGTGCCACTTAACTGTAAAAGAATATTCCATTTGGCATGTTCTATTAGCCTCTCTTTCTATAATCTTGTGCTCTTGCCCAGACAGTTCAGTTCAGGCAGTTGAAGCCATTAAAAAGTGACAAAGTGAAAAGTGGCCAGTGCAGTTCAGTTATGAGTTGTGACCCAGCAATTTAGTTAGGAGTTGTGATTTGACAGAGCAGTTGTGTTGTGTTCCGAGTGTGTGCCAAAAGTGACTGAAGTGTAACGTTTGTGCGATGGCAAAGTGTCTTTCGCAGTAACTGGTGTTTTCATTTGTTACAGTAGTTCTTTTTAAATGCATTTATATTGGTTAATAACTTTATTTCTTTGGAAGTTTATTATACAATACAACTCGTTTATATTTTGGATTCCTTTCAAATATTGCTAATTATGGTCCACTATACCCTAGTCATTACTTTATCTAGTGATATGGTCATGTGTTTTAGAGTTTTGCTGCAATTTGTCTATATGTAGTCCAGTTCAGGAAAATTATTAACTTTCATTTTTATAAATTCTCACTTTAGGCTTTGTCTTATATTTAATTTTAACATAATGCAAATTGCTTCCTTCTGAAGAATAGAAACTCTGTTCATAAACTTTCTTCAACTTATTAAAACATTCATCAATATCAGCATGCAAAATCAGATTTTCTAAAATTATTCCAAGATATTTTATGATTACATTTCCTCGAAATTTTACCCATCAATATTACATCAGATTTAAAATAAGCTGATCTAATAAGCATTTACTTGGCTTTATTACTATTCAGATTATTTTGCTTTATGATCTGATTGACATGGTTTATTGCAATGTTAGCATTAATTTCCAAATCATATAAATACTTGAATTTGCAGCATATTGCTATGTCATTAGTAGAGCTTGGATTTATATGCACCACAAAGTATGAATATATGCATGCATCTATTCACTAAAAATCTGGTAAATATACTCTAAAAACTTTAAAATATGCATAAAAATAAAGGACATTATTTATCACATTTATTAATCTTGATGAAGTAATCAAATTGTAAATTTATTATTAAACTCAGACATTAACAAAATTAATATTTATTATTGTCTCTCTCTTTCTATCTATTTTAGCATAAAAAATAAAATACATTATTTCAACTTTCTCACATTTATTAATCTTGAAGTAATCAAATTGTAAATTTATTGTCAAACTCGGGCATTAACAAAATTAATATTTATTAGTCTCTCTCTCTCAATCTATTTTAGCATTAGTTTTTATTGCAATAAACAAGTAAATATTTTTCACAGTTTTCTGAAAGAAACGATTTCCTTCTGTAACTTAAAATGTTTTTATGTGAAGAGAAAGATCTCTCTACTTCACACAAAGTGTCAGGGCATACCAAAAAGAGGCTATGTCACTTACAGAATAATTATTAAGTTCTTTTTTTGATTTTCTTGTAGCACCTTACGCACATCCTGAAGAAACATTAAACCTGCATTCCTTGCTTCAATTTTCTCAATTTTATCACAGACACTTTCCTATTTCTCCTGGTATGTCTCCAGCGACAGCTGTTTTGTATACCTGCAGGGCAGAAGATAGAGGCATCCGTTTTTCTTCGAAACGGGTGATTGCAGCTGGGAGTTTACTAAAGTAGGTCTTTATAAACACTAATTTAGCCTGGAGTCTCTTCTCATTGTAAGCACTAACTGCAGCAGGAATACTTGTGCTTCATTTTTGTCGATCACATTGAGCACCTTTTTCACATCCTCCAAATGATCACTGTAATATAGAGCTGCTTCAATCCATGTTCCCCATCTTGTGAGGATTGGCTCTGGGGGTAAACGAGTATCTTGCATCATCTCAGTAAATAATTTGACTCTTGATGGTATCTTCACAAACACTTTACACAGAGGAAATTAAGGCATTTACTTCTGGAAAATTTGTTTGAATTTCCTCTGCCAGCTGGTGAAGAGCATGTGCCAAACAAGTCATATGAATTGCCGTAGGATTAAATACCTTCAAAGCTATAACAGCGTTAAGCATGTATGTTGCTGCATCTGTAACTATCACCAAGACCTTTCCTCATTTTTAGCAGGCCACAAAATGCATAATGCATCACGAACAACCCTAGCAATCGTCGAATGGTTTGTTACTTCCAATGCCCTGGAAACAATAAGATGGGATACTCCTGGTGTAGATTCCATCATTTTTCCCCACAATGATGTTGGCAAAAACATCTTCCACACGAATCGGTTTTTTCATCTACAGATAACCAGAAGTTTGAGTCGCTGATACCGTCTCTTATTTCTTGTATTACATGAAAAGAATTATTTTATTGAAAATTAATAAAGATCAGGGGTGTAATTTGGGGTCTCACTTTTGGAGGCAACAAGATTAAAAAATTTATAAAAAACATGTTTCTTGTCATAAACTAAATCAAACTCTGTGGCACTACAGACCATACATAATTTTGTTTCCATTTGAAAATATTTTTGTGTAAAGTTCAAAATATTGGGGATAGGGTTGGGGTAGTTGATACACAAACTAATTTTGTTAAATAAATTTTTAAACTTACCTGTTCATAAACTTTGCCAAGGTAGTTTTTCCATAGTGATTCATCAGGAACTTTTCGTTGGGAATATTTTTCCAGGAAAGTTTAAAATTCTACATTATTTAACTTATTCAAAGGGATGTTGGTTAAAACTAATGCTTTGCAAATATCTTTTGAAAAATTATCATTGCCATCATTTCCACTCCTGCTTGCAGAAAATGCTGCCAGTAAGGTTGTTTGGATCTTGAAGTCATTTTTATTAACAGCATTTCTATGAGCAACTATTTGTACATGTTGAGTAATCCGGAACTTTTGTCGCAGGGCACCTATAACAATGGTATAAAAATAATGAGAGTTTATTTTAGTAAAATAAACACAACAATCACTAACTCAAAAATCGCATTGATTTTTAAAATATTCTGAAAATACAAAAATAAAGCTTACATGTTTTTCACACACTTGGCACAGTGCTATACATATTTTCATCTGGTGTTACAGTAAGATTTCTATCAATCCACTGTCAAAGCAAATAAGCTTTACTGCTCTTCTCTTTTGGCATTGTAATATTCTGTCTCCTTTTGCTCAACCTTCAGAAATTATGAGTAACAGCACACTAGTTACAAATTTAAAAGTTAACTGAAAATGGCACTTTTTAACGCTTGACAGATGATTTGGTTTGTAACATTAATACAAACAGTATTGAGTATTGCAACGGCTGCATGGAAGTTTAAAGATTTGTCGCATGATTGTTAAATGCTATTTAGTTTGTTAAGCGGCATATTTTTTATACTATATCAGGAACCGCTCATTGTTGATGGGCATGTTCTCATTTTTCGGTGCCCTTTTATGGATTTAGAAACATGATAGCTAATAGCCCTTCTACATAAACAGAGCAATAAAAGAGAAATTTGCTTGGATCTT
The DNA here is from genome assembly GCA_030765065.1 of Deroplatys truncata. Taxonomy (NCBI): domain Eukaryota; kingdom Metazoa; phylum Arthropoda; class Insecta; order Mantodea; family Mantidae; genus Deroplatys; species Deroplatys truncata. The sequence goes on along the minus strand of CM060990.1, from coordinate 497,676,837 downwards.
TCTCTTCTTCTTCTGAAAGTAACTTGGTGAAATAATTGTATTTCAAGAATCATTGCCGAAAAAGTAAAATATATGCACTAATCCCTTATATATGCCTTTATATGCACCATAAAACTTCCGTAATAAGCTCCTTACAACATGGAATAAATTTATTGCTTACATGCATAGGTTTAACTATCAAGGAATAAAATGTGCAAAAATCTAAGCTCTAGTCATCAGGATATAATCCATCTAGAGGATTAAACTACAGCCAGCCATATTAAAGTAGTATGATGTGCGTAAGTTGTCCCCATCATGCATGTCCAGTGGATCACCTCACAATTCTAAAGATTACTGACATTCAAATCTGTGTGAAAGGTATATCAGAAAATAGCAACTCTCTTGCCTTCCCCCATAGATATGATGAGAAAAGAAAGCACAACACTAGTGCACGTATGCCAGTCAGAGCCAGCCTTGCGCTGAGAGCAGTTGGGAGATCACAAGTTGGTCATCACTGCACGTGCAGTAATACATTTTCATAAATGGTTCTTGTTGGTATTTAAGTTCAAGAGTGGAGTACTTTGTGGTGGTGTTTTGGTAATGGTATTACTGAGTCAGTTTAGTATTATACAAACAACGTAATACTGTGAAAAATAAAATGCCTCAATTTTGTGCTTATGGCTGTAATGTGAGAAGGGAAACACACAAGGGAACTCATTTTCACATGTTTCCAAACAGAGACAAGTTTCCCAAAAGATATAGGATATGGGTAGAATTTTGTAAAAGAAAAAATTTTTTTGCCTGGTCCCAGTGCTCGTTTATGTACCTTCCATTCTAAAGACAGAGACTACGAACAGAATCATTTATTAGAAAGCAGCTAATTGCGGATAGAAATTTCAGAAGGCCTTTATTAAAACCTGGAACTATTCCTACTATAAGGAAAAATTAAGACAATTTCCAGATATCAAGTTCTAGTAAGACAATTGATACTTCACTATCTTCATACAAGAGCAAAGACAAAGAACAGAACGATATGGGGCTAGAAATCATAAAAACATAGTTTCTGAGCTATGTGATAGTGTTACTTGCAATAAGACTGTCAACGATGATAAAAAATAGTGAAAGAGAATTCAGAATAGAGGGTGATGAAAAAGCCAAGAATTCAGAAATACAATGTGAACTAGGTACTGAAATCATAAGAAAATATATACTGCTGGAACCTGAAAATATCTACAAAACAAGCAATGAAGAGGAAGATCAGGATAAGTTGAATGAAAGCTCCTACAAGTCTGATACTTCAAATTCTGATACAAGTGATAACGAAGAAGAAGAAGAAGAAGAAGAAGAAGAAGAAGAAGAAGAAGAAGAAGAAGAAGCTTACCATACATGGAAATGAAGCTATAGTGGAATATTTCATTGTTGCTTGCACAACTCTACTTTTATTTTTCAAGTTACGTGTTTTATGTGCAAATGAAGTCAAAACAATTTTTCATTGCGTTAAAGGGACAATGCTATGTGTTAAAATCAAAACAATTTTTCATTGCGTTAAAGGGACAATGCTATGTGTTAAAACACTGTGTTATTGTGGTAATACTTTCACTTGGAACTCAGAAAATTTATCAGGGAAGAAGCCGGAAGGAAATGCTTTAATAGCAAGACTTTATTATTATCTGGTGTATTGTTGAAGCAATTTAAGTCCTCCTGCAAATCACTGGGTTTGGCTGTGTTTTCAAGGCGTATTCGATAAAACCATTTGAAACATGGGAGCACCAGTTGTTAGAGCATTTTGAGTTCAAGAAAGGAAAAAGAACTTGAATTCATTAAATGGTTATGGTATATCTATATGGTTGACAGGGGATGGTAGTATGGTTGGCAGTATGATTCCCCATGATTTTCAGCCAAATATTTAGTTTATTCTGTCATGGATTTAAATTCCCTTAACATTATTGATTTTGAACTTGTTCAAAGAAGTATGGTTTAAGGCGATTTGGAGGAGGCTGCTTGTGACAACATAATGACTAGGTTTGCAAAACTGGAAATGTATAGAGCTGAAGTTTTTCTCTCCGACAGACATAAAGGTGTAAGATACCTGTTAAAAACTCAGTATCTGAAAGTTGAATATGAATTTAACGTATGGCATTTGTCTAAAAGTCTAATGAAAGAAATTAAAATAGTAGAAAAAATACCCAGAGCTGATGGCATGGAAGCCCATTATAAATAAACATTTATGGTGGACTGCACAAAACTGTAATGAGAACGGCATCATATTAATTGAAAAATTCACATAAATTCTTCTTCATATAAAAAAATTAACATAAATGGCTAGAAAATGGTAAATGGAAATCTTGTGAACATGATGAATTGTTGGAAGAAGACCAAAGAAATGAATTACAGATTAAAGGTGAGTCAAATGCCTATTATGCTCTGAAGAAAATAATTTTGGATAGCACCTCCTTAGAAGATTTGGCTCATATTCGACATTATGTACATACTAACAGTTTAGAAAGTTATCACAGTCTTCATCTCAAATATGCTCCGAAAAGAATACTTTTTATATAAATGGCCTTCAGCTTAGATCCATGAAGCAGCGCTAGATCACAATTTCAATGTAAAAAAAAAAAAATAAATAAAAGAAAAACTCTAAAGCATCTGGGTCTTGGATCATGAAAAATAAATATGAAGAATCTAACAAAGAATGGAAACTGCTGATAATACATGAAATAAAAAAATATGTACATGCACATTGTATGCCTCCATTACCGGACGCAGCAATTGATCTGTCACTACCAAAGAATGTAGCTTCCACTCTTCGACCTCCATTAGAGTTACTACGATTGAGGCACTTCTTACATTTTCAGTCAACATAAGAAGGTTTGCAGAACGTTATACAGTTTTAAATAATAATAATAATAATAATAATAATAATAATAATAAATAATGGTTGAATTTATAACTTACTGTTTTTAATTTGTATGTTTATTAGTGTAGTTTGAAGCCTGCTTATACGCTGGGTTCTGGAAAAGTATTTCTAATACTGAGGACTACACATGAGGTATGGCAACTCTTTTTCTGTGTCCAATAGTAGTCCATGAATTAATCCACGCTGTAAACTGTTTGTGGCAGGAATATCGTCAGGTCTTATTAGCAGGAGTGATTTCTTTTTAGCTCCACTTTTTGTTTTTAATGCTCCATACTTGGCTCGCTCAGACTACTATTTGTTCCTTAACATGAAACTGCTGACAGGAAAGAAATTCACATCAAATGAAGAGATTGTCACAAATTATTATTTTGTATTTGTAATGAGTTACATATTACGCATAGGATAAACAAATCAATAAATTGCCACATAATTTTGCATAAATGAAGTATGTTGATAAGTAAACGTTACTTTGTTCCAAAATATGTCTTTAATTTACTTGTGAAACGGTTCTTGTTATAAAACATTTCTAGACAAAAGGAACTTTTGAACTTACAAAACTTTTTTGGAACAATATACATGAAGATGTTATTTGTGGTTTTTAGGTTTCATCCCCAACACCTTATCTTAAACGGTGATACTGCATATGGAGCTGATACACAATTTGTCAATGAGGCAAAGATGGCACTGAGGCTGGCTAATTTTATTAGTGCTTTTCTTCAGGTATGTGGAATAATTTAAATAAGTATACTGCCTATGTATTAGCGAAACTATATTTATGCTTGTCTTTCAGTCTACTAAGTGCCATTATCCTTTATTATATTAGAATATAATAAAATTTATAAAATAATAGAATTTAATAAAATAAAATATTATGTTATTTACATATGAATGTCAAGAATGGGAGAGAACAGGGGGAGGTTATTTAGTACTTCACTACTGGAGACAGTAGCAAAAAGAAAATTAAAGTGGTGGTGGTGGTGGTGGTGGTGGTGGTGGTGGTGGTGGTGACGACGACATAGACATACTTAAGAAAAGGTTTAACTAATGTGAAATCCAAAAGAGTGAAGCAAATTTAGTTTACAAAAAACACTCAAACTTGCTGGATTTATCAGTTTTTCACTAAGAACATATTTTACAGGCACTCATCTGCAACCCCCCACAACACAGTGACTGTCAAGGACTTTAAAAATAGTTCATTTTGGAGGTCTCTGGTCATCTTTCATGAACTTGAAGGGGAGATTTCACTTTGTAGAGTTCTCCCAAATTCCAGTTCTTTAGACTTTTCTGCGGCTAACTTGAAGAAAATAATATTGGTTACGTAAAATGTTTTTACGTAAACTTGAAGATCGTTACTGTTTAAACTTGAAGAAGGTTATGTTGTGCTTTTGTTTTGTTTGGTTACGTAATAGTTGCTGTTATTACGCAATATGCTGCTACGTACGAGAAGCTGATTTCAAGATGTGTTTTTGTTATTACACTCCAAGTTTTACACTATAATATTTATCTTTGTTATTAACACTGCTTCTATATATTATTTATGTTTGAATTTGCCTCGGCTGCATCAGTCTTACTTTAGAGACATGTTTCTCTTTGTCAGGATGCGGTGCAACAAGAATGTAGACATCACAGAATATAACTTTTTAAAATTCACTTCTTTTATTAATTCTTGCACATTTTTAAAAAGAACTACACTTTTTAAGAACTGTGAGAATCTTCAATACTTTCACTTAGCGCGTATACATATTTTATGATTCACTCGTAGAGAACACATCTTCCATCTGTTCACTACCAAGGCTTGGCAGCAACTGAGTAAGATTTCAACAGTTAAACCTGTAAGCTTCTGTATTTCAAGTCTCTGATTGGCTAATTCTAGTCCAATAGAATATCTGCATTTTACTTAAACTTTTTCCTTGCTATTGATTGGCTAATTTTAAACTGTTACTGAATTTACCTTAACTTTGAGATAATCATGACTGGTAACTTTTCAAACTCATTATTGCTACAAGGTTACCTCATTATTACCTCATTGTTAGCAACTCAAAAGTTATTATTCTCACAGCTCTTGCATTATTAAAGTATATAATGTATTCACATAACATTAATAAAACATGTTTACAATAAAAATAAGCATTTGCAATGACTGTTGCATACAATTTAAATAATTATTACTTACACATTGTTTCAAGGTGGGTTGTTATTGAATTTACTTTTATATAAAATACAATTGAAATTATTCAGGTATTAAAATACTGCCTCAAACTTGGTAATTGGTCTCTGTTTTCATGTCATGACTCTGTTTTCAGAAATAACCTGCCACTGCAGATTTCTGCGTGTATACTTCATTGTTCTTTGGCACTCTTTCAAGCAGATGCCTATGTGTCCTTTATTTCTTCCAGTGAATGGCTTATCAGGGCATTTGCATTTAGTAGATCACAGATTTATTTCCTCCAGAGATTGGTCGATTTTATTTGATCTTATGAGGTTTTGTAAGCTGTAATTATTATACTGTGACAAAGTTATGCTGAAGTTTTTTAATATCTGTGGAAGTTTATGAAAAGATCCTGAGTGGTATTTTAGTTTTCTGAAGTGCTTATTTGGTTCAGAATATATATGATATGCTTTAAGCTCTTTAATTTGCTATATTTCCATATTTTCTTGTTCACCATTGTTTTGCTTAACCAATTTATTGCTGCAAATTACATTTTTCCTTTGCAGAATGCAACAAAGAATACATACAAACAGTAAAATTTGCAGAAATAAATAGGTTTACTAAAGGAATGAAGACCAGGAAAGACAAAAATTCAGCAAATGAAAGCACATAAAACAGACACAAGATTTAAAACCTTTAGTACCACTTTGGTACCATATAACAATTGTGGTATCAAATGTCTCATAAGATCAAACAAAATACAGCACACAACACAAGGGAGAAATAGTCAGTTACCTACTAACTATATTACTCAAACTACTGTCCACATACGTTGGAAAACCGAAATGAAACACAAGTCATCCACTTCAGATAACACGAGAAACATAAACTACTAGAAATAAAGAAATTTCAGGGTCAACTCAATTCTAGGAATTATAACATCAAAGCAGATATTCAATTGTAAAAACTTGCTCAAAAGCGTAAAAATATGGATATTTGAGAGACCATATAAATTAAGAAATAGGAACCACAATTAATGAACTTGTACGCTTACCTCTACACAAGTTCAATGAGAGACTACCAGAGGCTCCAAAATGTTTCCAGGAATTCATGACAAGTAACATGTGGCCAACAAAATATGTACTACATGAAAAGCTGATAAGGAGGATTGTAAGTTGATTCCTTGGCAATATTTAAGAAATATTTAGAGATGAGAACAAATAAATGGAAGAGAGAGATTAAAAAGATATGTTGGTAATGCAGTGCAAGAAAAATAATGTTAAGTGGAGCTACTCCACCAGCAATTTCAGTATACATAATTCTAAGGTGCAAGGGAATGCTGGTTAGTGAAACTAAGAAACTAATTTAGTGTGACATTAAGGGAACATAAAACTGGAGTACGTTGAATATTTTTTGTATCGGTGACATATTGCATATATTCTCACATTTCCTGAGTTGAAAGTATTGGTTCACAACTTTGCTTGTTGTTTTTTGTGTAAAGGAGCTAAAACATGATATATACAAAGGCCAAAGCTAAATAAAAAGCTAAACAGACTTGGCTTGACTTGATTTCTGATAATTTTTTCATGGCCTTTTACTAACAAAATAATAATTTTGCACTCTGGTATTATCCATAATCTGTAAGACTGTCTTACTATATAATTCATCTAGTCTATAAGCACTTTTGTGTAAAAAAAAACGTTTTTATCTGACTCAAAATACACAACACTTCATCATTTTGCTTTGATTATATTTATTTATCCATAATCTGTACAGAGTGTCTTACTTACTATAAACATATTTTCTTTATGTACACACAATTATATATTGGTTAATATTTCAGCCTCTGCAGAAATATTTCTACAAGATACACTACTTTTTACATTACATTAGTATTTCCCTCCCTCCATTGCCTTGCTTATTAATTTTCCTGAGCAATATAGTTGCTCACTTTACCTAAATTACCCTTGAAGCTCTCTTTTGATTTTTCACTTGTTGTCTTTTCCCCCATAATTCTGCAAATTGCATCACTTTTTCATATTTAGTATCTGTCTAAGAGTTTTTGTTTCTTGCATTCTAACAATATATGCCAATTATTGTCCTTTTGGCTACAATGTGCGCAACTCCCTTATCTTAGTTCTTTCAATTTCATAACCCCTGTTCTAGCCCATGCAAAACCTTCTCTTGCTGCATGGTCACACTATTTAATATAATATTCTCTGTTAATATGTATTAATATTCTCTAATCTCTAACGTCTTGTGTTCGACTCCCCAGCAAGTATAGTGGACCGAAGAAGGGGCCACATCATGTGTATTTCACTATGTCGTGAAGAAAGTGAAATAACAGGGAAAATTGAACTGGTACATTAGTGAATTGACAATGTAAACTAAACGAAATCACAGTGACAGTTCAATTAGATCAAAAAATGAAGGGATAGTGAGAACTTAGTGAGGTGACAGTAAGAAAAAAACTGGATTAAGTTGCATCATATCAGGAGCTGATGGAGGGAATGATTAAAGAATTACTAGTTGAAATCAAGACTGAAATGCAGAATAAAATTGAATGGGATAGACAAAATGGAGAGCGAAATGAAAAACGTAAATTATGGAATGGATAACATGGGAAGTGAAATAATGACAATGAATTCTGTAATGAAGAAGCAGCAGATGGAAGTGAAGAGTGTAAAGGAAGAAATGAAGAAAATGAAATCTGAACTCGGCTTTGACATCAGTTTTGTAAAAGCAGAGATAAATGCTACAATGAAAGAAATGAGATGGCATTACAAAGGAGTTAGAAGGAATTAAATCTCACATGGAAGATAAAATCATTGCTGTGGAAGAATGTCTAGATCAGCAAGAAAAACGGCTAGGTTAGCAGAGGAAGTAAAACAAGAAGACGATAGAGGCTGCAGTGAAAGAGCACATGGACCAGCAGACCAAGAAAAACAAGAGAGTAGATGTGTTGCATCTGTGCTGAAGTTGTAGAGGATCCCACGATTACGAAGCAGGCCAATACAAAAACAGTTAAACGTCCAAAGTGCTATGGCACTTCGCAGTGGGCGGTGTTTAAGCGGCAGTTAGAGGCAATGGCTACCCATAATGATTGGACGTTGGCGGAAAAGATGAGATCTTTTGGCTGCCCTGCAGGAGCAAGCAGAGCGGAAACCCTTCCCAACTTTCTTCCCAGCCGGAGGTTTGGATGACAATTTAATTAAACTGTTGCAAGGGCGTTATGGAGAACACGACTGGCCGCTACTTATCGCAACCAGCTGAAGGCAAGAGTGCAACAACCAGGCGAGACCGTACGAGAATTCGTCTTAGAGGTGGGAGCGCTTGGCCCACCAAAATCTGGCGGATGTACCACTACATTGTATTTCCGGAAAGGCAGCCCATGCATTCATCAGCGGGGTAAGAGACCGGGAGCTGAAAGAATAGCTTCTTATCAATGGCACCCTGGTGATTCCCCTCCAAATTGAAGCGGCAACAATGACGGCCGGATGAGCCACACCGTGGCGACCAGAACTGTGATGGCCGAGAATGACGATTACCGGTGTCAACCATCCAAACTAACCGTCGTAGAATTGTGGGGATGCGATACCTACGTGCTGGAGTTGTGGAGAGCCCAGACACGTAAGGAAGGACTGTGGGCGCACCTCAGCCGATGAACAGTAAAACTACTAAGGGCAGAATTTTATGCAGACTTGCTACGTCCTCCAACAATGAAGCAATACCTTTGCCTCACGATTGCTGCTTTTCTCCTCCTAGTTCATTTTTTTTTTTTTTTTTTTTTTTTACTTTGCCACGGCTGCTTGAGCATGAGACTTTAATCACTGGGTTTGCGCGAGTGTGTATACATAGAAACATGAACGCTTTCTTTTAACACTTTTATTCAACATTAAAATAAGACTTAAGATTTGCCGATCACTTAAATTCTTACGATATTGCTGTCTCTCTTCCAAGATCGAAGATTATCAATTACAGCTGAACGTTCAATCCTCTTGCAAGTTCACACCCAGTCTTCTGAACTCAATGAGAATGTTGTTCCACCACCCAAGAGGGCCCCAGCAAGAGTGTGACCTCACCACACGAGCGTCCCAGCGCGAGTGTCCTCACCAACGCGCAATACAAGGAAGAACTCGTGACTTTCACTTCCTGGTCAGTACAGCTGCACACATAATTTCCAGGAAAAACTGGCTTCAGCGGTTTTACCCTTTATACCTGGAGCTGGTCCCTAATTATCTAAACTGTGCCTGTCTGGCTTTTCTGTCGCTGTTAACAGTGAACAATTTTCCCAAAGCTTATCCTTTTAATACATGCACGGATTTTACATATTCATTATTTATTTTATTTCGCTATCCTTCCCAGATCTTTATGATAATTATTGACTTTATAATTTTGGCTTCAAATGCCCCCCATATACATTGTCAAATCATACAATAATATTACAATGTGTATGTCTTGCCCGAAACAGTTCCCTCTCAGCAATTTCGCAATTGATTGGCAAATCTTGAATTGGTTACATGATTCTTTTACAATTAGTCAACATAAAAGTTTCCTTTATACCGGTTACAATTATGTTCCTTCTACAAACATGTTGGTCATACATATCAATTACCCTTCACATGATTTCCTTTAACCATTATTATACAACCTTTACACCCGCGAACATCATCATTCAAATTCAAACCATTATTATACAAAATTTCCACTTAATAACACACATTAGTATATTTCGTTTTCTGTTATTCTGATTGAAGTACCTGTTTTTTTTTTGTAATATTATTCCCTTTCTCACTTCACTTTCACATTGTGCACTGATCACTTTCACTTCACTGTTTCTCTTATATTTATTTACAATTTTCGTAACCTAATGAACTTTCTATATTCATGCGTTAACATTTCTCAGAAAATGCTTAACTTACATTTAAGCAAGTTGACCTGCCATGTAACTTATATAGTTTGCCCTCATACATTCCCACATTATCTGACAGATTTTTGGTAATCGGCTTTGCATTATCCATTAATTTATTAAGTTCCTCGTCAGCTCTCTGTAATTCGGCTAGATTTCTTAAGTGTCTCGATAAGCCCGGTCCTTCTATAGTATCTAAGTATAAAATTGTGATGTCATGCTTGTTGTCGTTAAGAGTATCTGGTATTGACTGGTTCCCTTTCATTCTGGACAATAAATCGCTGAAAATATTTTGTTTTCCAGGTATATGTTTTATCGCTATTCTATGGGATGTTATTTCATGAATATATCTGGAAATACGTGTATTTCTCAGCAAACACCGTTTGCATTTTATCAGGAACATTCAGTGATTTGCGATAAGGTCTCATAAGTTGTTTGTGCCATTTACCAATAAATTTATTAGTTTTTATATCTACTAACTCAAAAGTATATTCCCCAAATTTAGCAGTAATAATTATCGGTCCTTTATATAAGAGCTGTAACCTATGATTTCTCCCTTTTAATGCGCTGGATAATTTGTGGTCCCTGGCAAGTACTAGGTCTCCTATATTTGGTTCCCATTTGTGCTTTCGCTTCTTTACTTTAAATTTCCTTTTTTCTGCTTTTTCTTTTAACCTGTCAATAACAATTTTAGCCCTTTGTTCTTTGGATAATGGTGGTCGGTTTCCTTCAATCGTTTTGGGCAGCACTTTAAAAATAGAGATTCAGGTTCAATTCCTTGCGAATTCTGTCATCGTATTGGTGTTATTTATTATCGTTTCTATTACATTACAATACCTTACTGAATTTCTGTGATTATTATGTATCAGTACACGAAAATAGATTGCAATGTCCTTCAATATGCATTCTGTTGGATTCCCAGATGGAAAATAAGAAGAACAATGATAGTGTTCTATATTCTGATTCTTTAAGGTCTCCCTGAAGATCTTACTGCGATGCACAGTTGCATTATCAGTTAACAGCGCTTCTATTTTTCCATATTTTGGAACATAATCATTAACAGTTTTGTCCACTCAAGCTTTGCTTGTGATATTTCCTACTGGGCAGATTTTTACAAATTTCCAAAATACCTCGTACAAAACAAAAATATACCCACATCCATATTGTCCTTTGGGCATTTCCCCGTGTGCATCTGCAGTAACTAAGGCATTCTTTCTTTCCCTGATAATCGCTTGCGGTTCCGTATTGTATCATACATAAAATGGTTTAGCTTTTTGACAAGGTTCACATGTTGAGCCTACCTGCCTTACTTTCCTGGCCAGTCTCTTAATGTTAAAGTTCTTGCTGATCGCCAATATTAATCTGTCACTCCCTGTATGTGCTAACGATTTATGATATGCTATAATTAACGTGTTCTGTAAGGACTTAGGCACCATAACTTTCCATTTGGGTTCTGACCTGCCATGTAACTTATATAGTTTGCCCTCATACATTCCCACATTATCTGACAGATTTTTGGTAATCGGCTTTGCATTATCCATTAATTTATTAAGTTCCTCGTCAGCTCTCTGTAATTCGGCTAGATTTCTTAAGTGTCTCGATAAGCCCGGTCCTTCTATAGTATCTAAGTATAAAATTGTGATGTCATGCTTGTTGTCGTTAAGAGTATCTGGTATTGACTGGTTCCCTTTCATTCTGGACAATAAATCGCTGAAAATATTTTGTTTTCCAGGTATATGTTTTATCGCTATTCTATGGGATGTTATTTCATGAATATATCTGGAAATACGTGTATTGGTCAACTTACATGAATGCATAAAAGTTAAGCTCACGTGATCCGTATATACAACTATAGGTTGATTGAAAACATATTCTCTAAATTTTATCAAAGCAAAGTAAATAGCGGCTATCTCCTTTTCTGTTGTGCACGCTTGAGATTCAGTTCTGGAAATACTTTGTGATGCTACTGCAATTAAATGATTATTTTCATTTTCATCTTTCTGTGTTAAAATGGCTCTGTATCCTTTACCGGATGCATCTGTAAAGATGATATATGGAAGATCTTCCCGTGGTTTTTCTAACGAAATGGACGCCGCGAATAATCTCTTAACCTGCTCAACTGCTTTGTCTTCTATAATTCTCCATCTCCATTTTGTATCTTTCTTTAACAGTTCTCTTAAAGGAGCGACCACTGAAGCAAAATCTATGATGAATCTCGATTGATAATTTAGGATGCCTAAAACTCGTCTAAGTTGCTTTCTGTTTCTTGGCACGGGAATTTTATTTATACACTCTACTCTGGCAGGGTTTGGTCTAATGCCTTCTTCGGAAATAATATATCCTAAAAATCCGTCTGCTGGACAAAGAAAGCTGTTTTACTGGGTTTCACTGTCATGTTTGCTTCTCTTACTGTACTTAATACATACTTTAACTGCTCAAGATGATCTTCAATGCTACTACAAAATATTAGGAAATCGACATATTGTGCCACAAATTTCTTCAAGGTTTCCCCAAAAATTTCATACAATGCCCTTAACAGTGCACTGCCACTCGTATTCATGCCAAACGTGCAAACTTTGAATTTAAAGCGATCCGGCTGACAATTTAATTTTCTCGCATCTAACATTACTGTAACTTTTCCATTATTTTTGTGAACTATACACAGTGGATTTATATACTCAGAAGTTGAAATTTCAAACACGCTGTCTTCTAACATTGATTGTATAACTTTGACTACTTCCTCCCTAATAGCACATGGGATTGGCCTAGCTTTATGAGCATATGGTTTAATATCAATCATTTCAAATGAATGGGTATAATTTATACACCTTCCCGGCTTTTCTGAAAACACTTCCTTATTATCCATTAAAATTTCCCATAATTCCTTCTTTTGTTTCTCATTCAGTCTACTAGCTTGGTTCACCTTATTCTTCCACAAATTTTCTATTTCAACAGTGTCATTTATCCTATCGTACTTAGCTACATTCTTATCGTTCAAGCTTAATCTGGGATTTGCTTGGGGTTTCTCTTCTCCGTTACTAATACAAAATTTCTCATGTTCTCCGTATACTATATTTTCCTCATTAATTTCCTTGCAATTCTGTAACCTTACTTACACTAATTTCATAGCTCCAATGTTTATAACTTCCACAAAGAATGTTTCCCCTTTTATTTCTTCCTCTACCCTATCCCTGGCAATTATTCCTGAACTACTGTCCTCCAACAATGGTACGACTATGGCGTCTTGTTCTGTTTCGAGTTTCAAAATTTTATTTTCGAAATCTATAATGGAGTTCCATGCGTATAGACTATCACAACCTATTATTATGTCTGTTACAAGCCTAGGTACTACTAAAAATAACATCTCAATAATTTTCTTTCCGATTTCAATATTCATCATAGCCTGAAACCTTACTCTTTCTTTTCTTTTACCCACTGCTACTGAACAATATATCCCATGTACTGGTAAAGACATCAATTTTAAACCACTGTTTATTAAGTCTTCGTAAAAGTTTTGTGAACAGATGGTAGTATTAGCGCCAGTATCTATTATTGCATGAAATTGTTTACCATTAATGCCAATATTTATCCTTGGGGGATCAGTTAAAATTTTGCTTTCTCCTGGCCTATCTTTCCCTTCCTTATGCTTCTCTATCTTTAGTTGCCTTCCATTATTCCTACTTTTCGTGTACTTCTCATTATTGGAACTATTCCCAATCTTCACTGAAGATGAAGTTGATTGGGTTTGGAGTTTTCCAACACTTTGCTAATTGCCCCTGTCCCAATATCGTTATGCGAATGTCCCAGGTTCGTTTCATGATGGTAATTAGTTCCCATTATCTGTCTAGTAAAGTTTATCGCATCAACCCTATCTTCTTGAACTGGTGAATTCCTACCACTTCTGAGTCTCGCATCTTGTCTTGGGGAACTTGGTCCATACCTATTGTCATAGTTATTGCAATAATTATCTCCAGAATAGCGTCTGTTTCTAGGAGACCTTTTTTTTTTATCATTATTATATCTGTTAGTGTGGAGATAATTCACTTGTGCATTCCGTTCTCTTCGGTTGTTTTCAAAATTATTCCTCCTTCTGTTATCGTTGTAATTGTTTCTCGGAACAGGCCCATGGTATCTATCCCTCATATCAAAATTTCTGTCATTTCCTGGATATGCCCCCTGCCCGAAAAATTTTGTAGAACTTCTTTCTTTCTGTGTGAAATTCCTATCCTTAATCAAGCCATCTTGATTTCTCTTCCTCTCCAAAGCGATCAACAAATCTATCATGGCTGCTATTGTAACTGGTTTTGCAATAATTATGTAGTTTTGTATTGTTTCCGGGAAGTGCGCGGTTACTAGATTTTTTAATTCACTTTCTCCCATCGGTGGGTCTAGCATCTTAGATTTTCTTGCCACTACCATAAAGTAATTCACCATAGACTGGTCCTTACGGGAATCATACTTGCCATTACTCAGTTCTAACCGTATATTCTCTTGCCTGCTTGCACCCCAATATCTATTCAGAAACAACTCTTTAAAAGCCCCGTAATTGTTATCTAGCCCTACAGACAATTCCAGCCAATTGGAAGCATTACCTTTGAAACATTTCCGTACTACGGTCATCTTGTATTCCTCTGGTATACCCTTAACATTGAAATATTCCTCCATGCTATTAATAAATGCTTTCGGATCATCCGATTCCTTGTCTGCAAAAATCGGTGGTGAAATTTCGCTAAGAACATGGTTAGGCCATTGAAAAGGTGGACCGCCATTTCTAATTACAGTTGTACTAGTACTGTTACTGGAGGTACTTGGACCTAAATTCAGCATCAGAAGGTCAGGTGACGCATTCTGCGCTGCCTCATTCCTTACTGTTGCACTGCTTACATTACTACATGCTGAACTACCAATATTGTCTGATAGGCACACTTTTTTCTAACCCTTCCTCAAGTCTATCATTTACATCATCTAGCTCTACAGCAAGTCTCCTACTTTCTTTTTCAGACTGTTGTAAGCTGTTTCTGTATATTTCTAGTTCTTTGTTAGTAGCTTCCCTTTCTCTAACTAATTCCTGCCTTAGTTCTTCCCTCAATTTTCTGTTTTCTTTTTCTACCCTTTCACTAATCTCTTGTCTTACAATTTTGACTTCTTCTCTAACCTGTTCTTGATTTTCCCTAACCTCAATTCTCACGTTTTCTATTTCATTTCTAGCCTCCTCCTTGAAATTTTCTAAGACTTACTGCTGGTTCTCAATTTTATTCCCAATTTCAGTTAAGTTGCTTGTTAAATCCCCCCTTAAACTTTGGTTATTAGCTTTTATCTGATCCCTTAATTCTTTCTGACCCTGTTCTATTTTTCCTGTTAATTCTTCTCTCAAGTTTTCTGTTACACCCCGGTTAGCTTTCATTTCATCCCTTAATTCTTTCTGACCCTGTATCATCTTTCCTGTTAAATCTTTCTGACCCTGTTCTATTTTTTCTGTTAACTCATTCCTTAAACTTTGATTACCATTTTGTATCATTGACATAATTAACTTTAACATCTCGTTAGTTTCCTTACTTCCCCCGGCTGTTCTACCTGCTTTTGTACATTCCTAACATGTACTGTTTCTACTACCTTATTTACAGTACTATTTACATCCTGCACAGTTCTACTGTCACCATCCTGAATTTCCATGTTTGCATCTGATTGCTCAAACATTTTACCGTTCCTTAACTGCATTGACCACTGGAACATATAAATAAATTTTGCACTCAGTACCTTATATCTGCTGCTTGCAACTGCTGCTTTGATGCTGCTCCTGTTGTCCTCTGCGTTGTCCCGGTCTCCTTGGTTTCTCCGTTGTTCAGCTTCCACGTTGTTTGGCTTCCACGTTATTCGGGTTCTCCGTTGTTCAGCTTCCATGTTGGGTTCTCCGTTGCTCAGCTTCCACGTTGGATGCCATATGACGACGACTTGCTACGTCCTCCAACAATGAAGCAATACCTTTGCCTCACGATTGCTGCTTTTCTCCTAGTTGTTTATTTATTTATTTATTTTTTTTACTTTGCCAAAGCAGCTTGAGCATGAGACTTTAATCACTGGGTTTGCGTGAGTATGTATACATAGAAACATGAACGCTATCTTTTAACACTTTTATTCACCATTAAAATAAGACTTAAGATTTGCCGATCACTTTTAAATTCTTACGATATTGTTGTGTCTCTTCCAAGACTGAAGATTATCAATTACAGCTGAACGTTCAATCCTCTTGCAAGTTTACACCCAGTCTTCTGAACTCAACGAGAATGTTGTTCCGCCACCCAAGAGGGCCCCAGCGAGAGTGTGTCCTCACCAATGTGCAATACAAGGAAGAACTCATGACTTTCACTTCCTGGTCAGTGCAGCTGCACACTTTATTTCCAGGAAACACTGGCTTCAGCGGTTTTACCCTTTATACCTGGGGCTGGTCCCTAATTATCTAAACTGTGCCTGTCTGGCCTTTCTGTCGCTTTTAACAGTGAACAATTTTCCCAATGTTTCTCCTTTTAATACATGCACTGATTTTGCATATTTATTCTTTATTTTATTTCGCCATCCTTCCCAGGTCATTATGATAATTATTGACTTTATAATTTCGGCTTCAAATTGCACGTCGGCATCACCTCTTCGCTTTACTTTGAACTGGGTTGGAAACGGCGAGGATGATCTGGTAGTGCATGGATGGATTCGGGACCATCCCTGCAGGGTGCTGGTGGACACGGGCTTTACAATCATCAAGCCCGATGTGCGGGGACTACCAAAGAGGACGCTGATCAGGCGCTACGAGCTACGAACCTCCTTGGTTGAAAACTTGCCCGTGAGAAAGGAAGCTTACCTGGAGTTGACCCTTGGCAGGAGCAGGCTACAATTGTGGGTTTTCGTCGCCACAATCGCAGAGGAAGTCATCTTGGGCCTGCACACCCTTTGGTTCTTTGATGATGGTGGACGTCAGGCACCACATATTGCACCTGGGCTGCGGTGAGACCCTGTTGAACCATCTGGAAGAGAGATTGCAGCCGGTGAAGCTCTTATTTGCAGAGATAGAGACATAATAGAGGAATGCAATAGCCCATGGTCATCATTGGTAATGTTGGTGAAAAAAGAAAGGAGATCTGCGCCTCTGCGTTGACTACTGGGAGCTGAATGACGTCACTAAGAAAGGCTACATACTGCTGTTATGGATTGACAAAACCCTGGACACGTTAACGGGGGCCCAGTGTCTTTCCACCCTGGACCTGAAGTCAGGGTACTGGCAAGTGGTACTGCACTTCGACGACAAGGAGTTCACGGTAGTGCTTTTCATATTGTTGTTATAGGCAAGACATTAAGGATTAACTGAACAACCTTAGGAAGGTGTTCAAAAGGCTTCGCCTGGCCAACCTCAAGCTAAACCCCAAAAAACTCAGCTGTTTAGAAAGGAAGTGGCATAACTGGGACATTTTGCAGACCTTGATGGAGTGGCTGCAGACCCCCAGACGCTAGAAGTTGTCATGAAGTGGCCCAGGCCAAGGAATAAGCAAGAACTGTGATGGTTCCTGGGCCTTTGCATGTACTACTGGACATTCGTGGCAGGGTATATGCAAACATTGCCAAACCGCTACACATTGATAGGAACAGTGATCCTTTCAGTGATCCAACCAAGCCAAGGTGGCTTTCCACACCCTGAAGAATGCTCTGTACCTGTTCCTGGTACTAGGATCCCCATCCCTGGTAAGAAATTCATGGTTGCAGATACCAGTGAGGTTGGCATTGCGGGTATCATGTCACAGGAGCAGGACAAAGAACAGACTGCTGACCTACTTCAGGTGTGACAAGACGAGAGCTGCTGGCTATCGTAGAGACCTTGAAGCTTTTCTATAAGGACCTTTACGGGCAGAAGTTCCACCTCTGAACAGACCATACCTACTTAACCTGGTTGTCGGGCTTTTGCAATTTGGAAGGACAGACAGCCCGCTGGGTCAAACAGCTACAGGAATACAATTTTACCTCTGAGCACCGGGCAGAAAGGTGTCATTCTAACACATATATCCTTTCCCAAAGACAGTGCCAAGAAAACTGCAACCACTGTGTGAAGGTTAGGTGTTGCCACCTTATGCTCTGTTGCTGTGCAGCTTGCAGTTGGTTGGGATGAAGAGACCTTGAGGGAGCAGCTGGAAGATCGAGACATAGGATCGATTCTGATGTCAGACAAAGAATCTGGTGAACGAACTAAGTGAGCGGACATCGCTTCAATGGGCCTGATCTATTAGACCCAGTGTGACTCCCTGGTGGTCAGGAACAGTGTGTTGAGTCTGCAGACAGAAAAAAATCCAGGTGGAACAGCTAGTGCTCCCAAGGAGCAAGGTGAAAGAGGTGCTCGAGAAGACCCATGCTGGCACAACCAGAGGACACCTGAGTGAGAGTAAGACCTTGGGGAAGTTATGTTACCAATTCCCTTGTTTGCATGTTTGAAGTGACTTGGAGAGGTGCTGCAAGCAATGCGACATCTGCATGGCAAGTTGCAGACCCCAGACTTGCAGTCAGGACTGGAAGCAACAGTACAATGTCGGAGCACCTTTTGAAAGAATTGCCATCAACGTGGCAAGCCCTTTCCTAAGGGCAGATGCAGGAAATTGCTACCTCCTATTGGCTACGGACTACTTCAGGTGACCAGAGGTTTATGTGATTCCCAATCAAGAAGCTTCAGCAGTGGCTAACACCATAGTGAACAACTTTTTGTGCCAGTTCGGGATCCCCAGGGAGCAAATTTCAAATCCAACCTTATGCGAGAGCTGTTCCAGTACTTTGGGATACACAAGATCTGTACCAACTCCCTTCATCTGCAGTTGAACAGAATGGTGGAGCATTACATTAAGGTGGTCGAGTAGCACATCTGGAAAGTGGTATCCAGCCATCAGTGAGACTGGGATGTGCATATGCCGTTATTCCTGCGCCCTACTGAGCATCAATACATGAATCCACTAGTATGACATCAGCCAACATGGTATTCGGACAGGAATTATGGTTATCATATGATTTGTGTTTCGGCTTGCCTCCTGACGCTGACCAGCCAGCAGCAGATTATGTCACGCTAACAAACTGGCAAGAATATAGCCACTATCTCACCAGGGAGCGCCTGAAGCTGACAAGTGAATGGATGAAGGCACGCTATGGCTGTCTGGCAAACAGTGCCAGATTCCAGGAGAGTGACCTTGCATGATTCTATCATCCCACGAGAACTAAAGAGAAATTGTGTAAGCTGCAGCATTCCTGGGACGGACCATATAAGGCAATCACTCACATCAATGACGAGGTGTACTGTATTCAGCATCAACACCAAGGGAGGCTGATGGTAGTCCATCTTGATCAGCATACTCCATATCGTGGAGCTGCTTGGGACGACCATCTCTCAGGAGGGAGCTTTGTGAAGCAGCTACATGACAAGCTCTAAAGGCTCGCACCGACCAGCTGGGCTGGTAAGAGAGAGGTAGAGATAACCCACTCTCACCCAGCATAAATGCCAGAAGCGGTATTGAAGGATAAGCAGAATCTTTTGGAATTTCCCTTCCCATTACTTGAACATTCTGGAACTCCATGTAAGATTTCAGCAGCAATGTAAGTGAGCGTTCTTGCATGACGAAGTTGGTGGTGCATTTTTGAGGCGACATGAAGTGCAGTTCTATAAGTGAGTTTGTGACAACTGTGATGTACAATGAGTGCCGCTTCCACGAGATTGGAGACATCTTATGTTCAACTCTCCAGCAAGTGAAGTGGACCAAAGAAGAGGCTATGTTGTGTGTATTTCCTTATGTCGTCAAGAAAGTGAAGCGACAGGGAAAACTTGAACTAGTTACATTAGTGAAGTGACAGTGTGAACTAAGTGAAGTCACAGTGAAGGTTGAACTAGATCAAAACGGTGAAGTGATAGTAAAAAGGAGACTAGGTCACAGTATTTTAGGAAGAACAATTGGAACAAATCTTGAGTTATGTAGGTGACTCAGACTGCCAAGTTGTGTGAGGGGGAAAATCATATACATAAGAGTAAATTTTTTGCAGGTTATTTACACAATTATAATATAAGTAAAAGGCTCTAAGCAGCAGAGTTGAAGTAAAATGTAGATAGCTTGAAAAATATAAGGGTGACACTGAAAATTTTTCAAAAATCAAACAAAGATTAGTTTTAAAAAATTTAAATGATTTTGTTTTTCAAAATATTCCACTTCTACATCAGTACATTTTTGCATTCAATAAAACCAGTCCTTAAAGCAATGATGCCACTCCTCCTGAGGTTCTTCAGAAACCAGGTTTTTGTAATGTTCCTCTGCTTCATATGGTGAAAAAGTGATTCCATGCATTTTATCCTTAATTTTTGGAAAGAAACAGAAATCACAAGTTGCTAGGTCAGGGCAGTATGGCGGAGGATCCATGTTGCTGACCTTTAGGGCATCCAAAGACTCAGTTGTTAGTTTTGCTGTATGCGATGATGCATTGTCATGATGTAACATTATTTTTACTTTTGGACATTTTTCACAAACTTCTTCAAAAATTTGCGGTGAACAAACATTTGTGTACCAATCGGCATTAATGATACGTGTGTCTTCTAATGCTATAGTAGCAATATGACCTGTTTTAGAAAAAGAAACCTAGCAGCCATCTTCTTACCAGCACTGCAAATTTGTTGGACTTCTGTAGGTTTAGGTTCTGTTCGGAAGACCCCTTGAGCTGATTGATGATTGATTTTTCTTTTCAGGATCATAATAATAAATCCAGATTCATCACCAGTAATGATATTCCAAAGCAAATTTGAAGTGCCCCCTTGGAATTTTTCCAGAGTTTTCTGCACAAATCAGTGTGTTGTTATTTTTGATCAGGAGTTAAATTATGTGCAATTCATGGACAACAAAGTTTTCTCACATCTAACTGTTGATGTAAAATGTTTTGGGTTTGACTTTTACTAATGCCCAATGTTGTCCAAATAAATTCATAAGATGTCTTATTGATCTTCTTCAAGCATTGCTCGAACAGTGGCAATATTTTCATCAGTAACAGCAGTTCTTGGGCATCCTTCATGAAATTCATCACTAAGAAAAAACTGATCTCTTTTGAATTTACTGTACCAATTTAAATTGTTGCCTTAGATGGGGCTTCTTCACCAAATGCATTTCTAAGCTAATCTTTATATTGTTTTGGCACTAATGATGATTTAAAATTGTAAAAAAGTATAGCCAGTAAATGTTCTGTAGTCAAATTCATTTTTGGGTGAACACAAAATTTTAAATGATAATAATTAACAAACTATTAGAACAAATTGAATGAACTACTCAGCAATTATGTTGCACAACATTAGAAAGTAGCTGTCAAATATAAACAAATTCCATTTCCTGTTAGAAACATGGCATTCTAAAAATTTTCAGTTTCATCCTCGTAAATATACCATTAGTTGCTGTCATCAGAAAAGGTGACTCTGCTCATGTGTAGATAAAAGTAATCTTGATATGCACTGAGGCAGAGCATAAATGAAAATGCATTGCAAATTTGAGTTTTGGAGCAGTATATTATCAGAAGTGCATAAATGAAAATGCATTACAAATTGAGTTTTGGGGCAGCATATTATCAGAAGTTTTATTCTGAAGATGCAGATCTAGCAAATATCAAAGAAGAATTTGCAATGTCCATTGTGACAATAGGTAGGAATTAGATGTGAACTGACAAAGAGTGTGGGATTGCACCTTGACTACTGCTCCTATATCAAGCTGTTTATATCATACCAATTCTTAAGTATATTCTGATTATTGTGACATTTGTTTCCATTCCATTATATTGAGAAGGTTTTACTCCAGATCTTGAAAAACCTTTATACCCTTGGCAGCCAACATAGAATAAACTATAAATGGACAATCTCTTAGAACATTTCTTATGTAACATAGTAAATCTATTTTAATCACTGAGTATACGCAAGAACCTTGTTTATCCGGCCCTCATTAATCCCGATTTCCAGTTTATCTGGATTCATTTTTTGCTATTCAAATGTACCACAAATTTGAAACAAAAGAAATTTACACGCTATTTCAGAAAATAAAAAGGGAGTACAGTATTGGATTAAAGTGCCAAAAAAGTGATATTTTCCTATTCTTGTTAGTGCCAAAATAAATATTTGTATAGATTAGTAGTTTGTATCCATTTAATAGCTTTTCTGGATTATCCAAATTTTCGTTAATGCAGATTACCTCCGGTCCCACCTAGTCCGATAAACGAGGTTCTTGTGTATTGCATTAGCAATGAGTGGTACTTTTAGACTGAATAAACAGTTCAACTATATTCCTCACAGTGCACTCATTTGAATATTTTATCCATTGTTAGAAAATGTAAATGGTGAACCAAGTACCTTTGCAGTAAATGAGAATCGTGCATTTTACAGGTTGTAATCTGCGACATAAACTTCATAAAATTCGTAGATATTGTTTATAGATATGATGGAATCTCTCTTTTTATTATTATTATTATTATTATTATTATTATTATTATTATTATTATTATTATTATTATTATTATTATTATTATTATTATTTAGTTTTAATAAGGCAAAATAAGCCTGTCATAATTACTCTTAGAAACTTTTGTCTCCTGACATGCTTTTTGCTATAATTGCCATAATTTTTCATTTATAGCGTTATTTCTGTGTACTAAAACAATTAATGGGGAAAGCAAAGCAGCACAATGTTGAAGATTGTACTATTACTTTTATCAGTATTGTAAATATTTGTAATACTTTATTTCATTTATCTATGACTGATGACCATGAGGTTACAACCTAGAAATGAAACAATAAAATTGTATAAAAGGCCGCTGCTAAACATAGCTAAAGTAATATGTATATTAAGTAGGAGGCTTACATTAGTTAAAACAGTTAGAGGCAGCAGCTTAATGACAGACTTATACTTTAATAAATAAATTAATATATGATATTAAACATTTAAATAATAACTAAACACCATTGCTCATAATCGGGAAACTATTTCAGCTCAGAGTTTAAAACTCGCATAATGAAATAAAAAGGTTTGCTTTCTTTCTTGTCTTCCAGTGTTCTGCTAAAAATGTTAAAGTAAACAGATAAAAGCAATTACTGTGTTGCTTTATACAACATTCATTAGAACTATGCAACTAGAAAGCAAGGTGAATATCAACTATTTAGCCATGAATAAGTTTATAAATGAATGGCATTCTTTGCTTCTCCCAACTACTTGGAATGTCATTGAAATGTTCCTCAGTAACACGTTTTCCCATATATGACCTTGAATTATAAAAGTCCTGGTTCCCAAATGCGATGGATGGACGGACGGACGGACGGATTACTTTAACTACATAGTCAATACATAATTCAGTTTACAGCCTTCACAGAGTTGCTGGTTTCCTAGGATCCACATCCTCCAACACTGTGGTTACCGAGTCAATGGGCCCTATTTGAATAAATGAATATTTTATAAATTTGTTACAATTCAATACTTGCTTAAATATGTATCCTACGTCTACTCTTAACATAACCTTTTCTATCCTTCCCTAAGTTGCCATGCTTCCAAGGGCTCATAGCTCAAACACCGTGGTTATCGAGCTATTGAGACCTTTTACTAATCTACTTTTTGGTATCTACATTTCTTCTTATTCCTTATTCCTATATTTCTTCAGCCATCTCTTTCTGATTAAACCTAAATATTTTCCTACTTCTATTATGATTCCCTTACATTTGACACCATCATCCTTCTACCTATAATTTCAATTGGTAAATTGGACCATTTCTTCTTCTGCCATTTTTTCCTCGATTCCTTAGTTCCTTCACATTCTAGAATTAAATGCCAATAGTTATTATACTTTCTATTACATAGCGGACACTTTCCTTGGTTCTCTCTTTCCCCTAAGCCTTTTAACTTCATCAATCCTGTCCTCGTGCTGATCTGTCACATATATCGGCATATTTTTCTCTTTCCCACACCATTTTTAAATCTGCATATATATATATATATATATATATATATAAAGAAGATTTGAAATTAAAGCTACCTAAAATTTCTTGTCTTTCAATATCTTCAATTCTAAATTTTACCCTTCTCTAGAGCCCTTTCTCCAGTACCTGCCCCTCTCTCCAAATATCTCCATAACCTATTTCATTCAGAGTTCTTTCTATATACTTACACCAAGTGTCCTCTTTGTTGAATTTTAGCTGCACTTCTAGGCACTGCTTTAACATTATTATTATTTTCCAGTTCCATAATTCTAAACCAATATTTTAATACCTTTCCACAATTTTTGCTTTGCTACCAAACCTCCCTAGCTCTATTTGGGCAACACCATTGGGTGAAGCCCTAGAATTAATTTACAAAGACTTCTGTGCACCTTGTTTACATTTTCCCACCCTCTCTAAACCCCAAATCTCAGCTGCACATAGCATTTTAGCCTCTACTACTGCTCCATATATTCTCTCCAACCATTCTATTTGTATCTCTGGTATTTTATCTAGGCAAGCTCTAATAGCTTTCATTGTCAGTTTTCCTTTTGCTAGTATCATTTTCTTTTGCTCATTCCAACTCCCATTACTATTTAATCTTACTCCTAGATAGTCAAATTTCCTAACCACCTCGATTTCATTTCCTTGCCACCACCATATTTCATCCTTCCTTAACTGATTCTCCTTTTTAAACACCATTATTTTTCGTATGTATTGTAATGAAAAGAAGCTAGAAACAGTGATGTGTATTCTATTTAAAGGTGAGTCGAAATTGTAACACTAACATCACTTAAGTTTACTCACTTAACATGTTTCGGGAAACCGTTGTTCCCATCCTCAGAAGGTTATTAACTCGACTAACTTGTCGAGTTAATAACCTTCTGAGGATGGGAACAACGGTTTCCCGAAACATGTTAAGTGAGTAAACTTAAGTGATGTTAGTGTTACAATTTCGACTCACCTTTAAATACCATTATTTTTGTTTCCCTTGTGTTTATTCTGAGATTCCAGTTATTACAGAACTTTGCTATTGCTCCAATAGCTTTAGTTAACCCAATCTTTGTTATTGCTCCTACAATTAAATCATCCACAAATAACAAACCCGGTATTTCTTTATTTCCAATTACTGGAAGATGTCCATTTTCTATCTTCATTGCCTCTAAAATATCGTCAATGAATAAGTTGAATAATATAGGACTTAACTTACATCCTTGCCTTAACCCTATATTATTTGAAATAGCATTTGTCATATTATTTGAGACCCTTATACAAAAGCAACCAAATGCTATAAGAACATTAGTTAATCACGTTTTTCTGTTTCTGCTTACTACGATGGAAGTTTGATGTCCTCATTCACAATTTTGGTCGATCGTTGGTCAGTCCAGTTGGTGTGGGGACTGACAGCCAGTGACATGCCTGCATTGTATGAAGTGATTTGTGTGGGTGTGACAGAGAATGCTTCAATTTGCCTGGGGACTGGCAGTCAATGGCATGCCTTAGCTTGGCATAGTATGCACTGACAATAGTTGCTAGTATTGACTAAACATATGTGCATTGTATTTTAACTCCATACTATTTAGTTTGTAATGGAGAAAAAGAAATTGCACCAAATAACAAACTGTAAAAAACTGAAAATCCTTCAAGAAGTAGATTGTAATCCAAATGTGAAACGTGTGGATTTGGTGCAGAAGCCAAACATTCCTCCATCTTTAAACACGATTGTGCAAACAAACTGATTGAAACTGCTTTTGAAGCAGGAAAAAATGCTAAAAGGAAGCTGTTGTCTTAGAAAATAATGCTACACTGAGCAAAAATATAGAAACATGAAAAAATACAAGGCTTCCATTAATTCAATGTTTATAATGCAGATGAAGCGGGACAATTTTTCTATCTTCTGCAAGATAAAACCCTGAATTTTGAGGGCACTAAGGGTCATGCTGGGAAACTTAACAAGGAGAGGTTTACAGTTTGTTGTGCTGTAACGATAGTGGAACGGAGAAATTGGTACCGCTGGTTATTAGAAAAGCATGCAGTCTGTGATACTTAAAGGATGTGCGATCTTTTCCATGTAAGTACATACAAACACAAAAGCCTGTATAACTTCTGCAGCATTTTAACATTGCCTATGCACATGGAGCACAAGACTGGACATAAAAAACAAAAAAATTGCATTCTTCATTGATGAGTGTGCCACTCATTCACCAACTGTTTCAAATTTAAAAAACATGAAGTTCATTTTCCTGCCAGTAAACAGCATGGGTATGCTACAACTTTTAGATCAAGGTATAATATGGTGCATGAAGGAAAACAACAGAGGCTGGTACAGAGAAGGTTGGCTACACTGGAATCGATGACAAAAATGACCATCTTGGGCGCCATGTATTCCATTAAGGCTGCCTGGGATACTGAGATGCAAGATACAATTCGAAACTGCTCCAATAAAGCTGGCTTTTGTCGAGTTCTTGGTGATGACATCATGCTAGAAGATGATGAGTTTTACAAGTGTGAAGAATGACGCCAATTAGCAGATAGGGTCTCTCTTGAAATGTACATAAACATTGACAATGAAATTCCAGGTGTGAAACTGTGACGATAGACAAAATACTTGAACAGATGTCAGAAGAAGTGTCAGTGTGGGACGAAAGTGATGAGATACGGCGCCAATTTCTACAGTGTTGGAATTGATGGAGGCAATGGACTTAGTGAAATGATATGTGTGTAGTTTCAAAGTTGACAATGTAATTACTTAAGGCTCAATAGTGCAGGGAATTGGGGAGAACAGAAGAAAAAAAGTACTAGCAAAGGGGAAACAAGCAATACAGGTAATTAGAGCATGTGTGAACAAAATACCAGAAATGCAAATTACATGCCTAGAAAGAATATTTAGCATGGTGATGGAAGCAAGGATATTATATGCAGCAGAGAGATGGGGCTGGAAAAAGAATAGGAAAATGTAGATGTTATACATAGGAATTTTTGCAAAATAACCCTGGGATTACCAAGTAGTTCACCGAATGGAGTAGCACAAGCAGAACTAAGGAGGGTGGGAGCAAAAGGCAAAATGGTAGAATGGGCAATCAAATACTGGTTCAGAATAAAGCTACTAGAAGAAGATTATATACTAAGGCAATGCTTCGTTGTACAGTAGAAAATGGGGAAAAAGAAACTTGGATACACAACATACAGATAATATTGGAAGAAATAGGAGAAGGGGAAACATGGGCAGAAAGAAACAAAAGTAAGGGTTTCTGGTAAGAAATTAGAACAAGAGTGGAGGATATTGAAAAGGAATAAATCGTAAGTAGTTTCAAGGAAAATAATATTAATACATTATAGATATTTTAAAACGGAATGGGAAAAAAAAAGATACATCAAAGTATGCAACAAAGAGGCCAGAATGGGGCATGCATGGGCGAGGACAGGTCTAATGAATTTAAATGGCCTAACAGGGAGAAAAAGGGAGGAGAGATGTACTAAATGTAATGGATTACATGACAAGTGTATTACATGACATATTCTTGATTGCAATGATACGGATAAAAGAAATGAGAGTTTAGTACTAGAGAAATGGAAAAAAATTTACCAAAGAGCTAAAAGTTAAAAGATTTTTAATACAAGATCAAATGTATATATGGAGAAAGCAGGGAAACATTTAGGAAAAATAAGGTTAAAGTGGTTAAAAGAAATATGAAGCAAATTGTAGAAAATACGGAAAAAGGGCAACAAGGCAAAAAAGTAAATAGTAGGTATATTGCACTTCCGCATTATATATACAATAGAATGTTAAATGTAAGGGGAAGAGAACTAATAAGCAACTCCTTTATATACATTGTATAAATTGTATGTAAAGTTTAAAGCAGACAATAAATAATTCATTCATTCTATGTAATTACTTTACTCAACAAGATTGACAATAAAATTTTTGCATTAAAACCAACAAAGCAATTAACCATAGATATGCATTTCAAACCAGTGTAAATATTGTACATATTTTGTATGCAGTTGTGTGGTGAGGTATATTATTAGGTTCTTATTACAGAATTATGAAGTTTTTAAACTGCAGATTTTTTCTTTTCATTAACGTTTTCCTGTCTACGACATCCAAGTCCTTGGATCACTGCAAAAATGCACTAATGAGATTCTACTGTACTTGAAGATATTGTGTTACTTATTTGTTCTGTATTTGTGTTTTTCATTCATATGCTCGGATTAATGATTTTTGGTAATACAAGCTCTTTTGTGACATATTTTCTTCTTCACATGCATCACAAATCAGGCTAGTATGTTACTTCAGGATCACTGCAGATACAAAATATAAATGTCTGTCTCAAACATTTAGCGCAGCAGAAGACTTCTGTTCAAGAATCAACACTAAACTTCACGGTAAGATCTCATGCTAGTGAGATGATTCTTGCTTGTGGAAAGCTAACTTCAACTGAATTGTGAGATGCCCCTAAGACGACCAAGTTCTCAAGGTTGCAGTCTCATGAGGTGCATCTGTTATCCACATCACCCAATATTACACACTGCAAGCCATTGTATTTCTTTGTGTGATAAGTCATCTTACTTTGGTTATTTGTTTATGTTCTGAACTTGCCTCTCATCCCCTTTCCTTAACAGAGCTTGTAGTAAACGATTTAAGGGGTAGAAAAGACCTGTCCTACATTTATCTTTTTAACCTCTTCATTTAATTCACTCTTGATTGGCTGGTAGGATATCATTAGGTATCTGCTGTCATTCTTGAAACATGGATTGTTTTATATGGCTAGAACTTACTGATATGAATTTTGTGTGCAGTGCTCCTGACACGATGGCTGCAGCTCAAAGAATTTTTTTAATGTGCAGAGCTATGCAACCAGGTAAATGGCTGACATTCCCAACATGTGCAATAAACAACATGTAGTAGCTTTGCTGTGTCTCACAATTAACATAATAAACATTAATTTGTATTCAACATCTTGTAATGTTCTTCACTATTTACACTCATAATAATGCATTTCCATCCCAAGGTTCATTGTATTAAAATACTCGTAGGAATGTTCCCTACCACCACACAAAAAATCTGCACTCATCTTGCGGACTCCATATATGCATGCATGAGAGAGAAAGAGCAAGCAAATCAGCATCTTACAATGATGCAATGCAAAGATTTTCAAGATGAACTCCCCCAACCAAAACTACCCTTTACATTGAAAATGTTTGGTTACTTTTTATTTTCTCAGAAATGGCTCTAGCAATTTTTGTTAGATCTCTGTATGTTTAAAGGTATCTGTGCAACAAATAAATGTAACGTGAATTTTCTCTGAATAACAGGGAAAATCCTCTTCATTCTGAAGAAATGAATTTTGTATAACTGGTAAACTGTAAGACAAAGACGAAGACTTGCACCACAAAAAATGTAGATCTCATTAAAGTGCACAATTTATTTAAAATAGATTCTTTTGCATCATTAACCATTTATGAGATGCTCTGTATTATTAATTTGAATTTTACAATACTTCATGTGTTCAAGTGCTAAGTTGCTATTTGTTTGTTTCTCATTTGTGCAAAGGGTGGAATTTCAGATATCACAAAGCGACCCTCTTTTTAAAGATTTGATTATTGCTTTCACCTACTGTATCCCTTATGTACATATAATGAAACGTTTAATAAAAGCATTTCTGTAACGTTTATCTCAAGAAATAAACTGAGGAGTGAGCTTTTGTAAGAATATGTAGTTAAGAGTGGTTGGGGAACATGTGAATGTAACATTTTTTTACATCAATATAGTATTTGAAAGTCGTGCCTTCATCTGTAACTACTTTCAGGAATTTCATTCTCTCCAGCTGTTCAATGAATGTATTTTCATATTTAAAGTTTAATTTTTTGGACCTATTTTCGCTGTGTTGAAATATGATTTCTTTTGTTTGTTGCAGGTATACTTTTGTTTATTGCTGATATACTTTTGTATTTTGGTGTTTTAAGTAATAGCAGATATCTTGCATTTTTGTGGTTATTAAATTCCCTAGATTATACACAATATTCCTTTGTTTGCAAATATCATTGAACTATTATCAGCATAAGAAGTGGTTTTGTAATATATATATTTAGGAAGGTCATTGCTATAAAACAGAAAAAGGAGTATTCCAAGCACAGATCCTGTGGTACTCCTTTATTACTCTGGATTTTCTCAGGCTTCCAGTCAGGTGTAGAGTTGGTTAGAAGCTGACATTTCAGGAATGTACATTGTTTCCATCTTTAGGATAACTGAATGATAAAAATTAGAAGTCCTCCATATTTATAACATCTCTGGAGCTTAGTCCAGACCTCTTAGTAAACAGGTCAAGTATGCTGAAGTCAAAAGCACAGGCATTATACAAAACCATTTATGTTAAGTAGCTGTCTGATGTGGCGATTTTGTGTTTCTCTGTTGGCTTTGATGCATTTTTAAGCCTGGTTTCCATGCCATGCCGAGCTGTAGTCCAGAATCTTGGTTTAGGTTGCCTTTCTCAGACAAGATAGCTAAAGCTTCCTTCAGATACCAGGCTAATATTGCTATTCTGCTGAAGTTGGCCCTGTGGTCTTGTTCAAAACAGTGTTCTGCCACACCTGACTTTTCTGGCTGCATCAGATGCATCCCCTCAGGGGCTCGCCTTATGTGAGTATGGGTTTTGGCGCATCCGGGGGTTCCCGAGCCAATCATCGCCATATTCATCCCTTCACCCCCATCCGGTCGAGGTGGGTTCTTCTCGTGACCGGTGGACACAAGGTAGGCTCTCGTGCGTTCTTTGCATTCCATTCATACTGCACCTCACCATCGTTTCTTTCTTCCCTTGTCACTTTCCGGCCATTTCGCACCACGACATTTGCACATCTCTTTTTCTTCCTCGCCGGCCTACCTTGCGTGCGAAACGCCCACACAGTTTTATTTCTTTTATCTTTTCTTTTAATCCTCCGTGGACACAGCCTGACGGATACCCGCGCACGGGGTGCGCAGCTGGGTGAGTGGGTAATGACGTCATCCCCACCACCCGGGGTCGTCATGTAGGGTTTGTGTTCGTATCCGCTGTTCAACTGCAGTCCTGCGGGGGGGGCCATTGCCTGAGCTGCTGACTTCTGATGGCGATTGGGTCCCTCTGTCTATGTTCTGGGAGGTGTGACCCTGGGGTGAGTCTGGTATAGATAGGCCACTCACCCAAGCCGGGGTAACGCCCGGGAAGTCAGAACCCGAGGTCGGAGACGGTTGCAATGGTGGAGGATTTATCTCGCTATGGAGCACCCTCCCTCCATTAATACAAACATTCGTTCATTCATTATCTGTTTACCCTCCTCTTATGTAGGACTTACACCCCCCAGGACTTACAAGCGGGTGCCTGGGGTCAGAGGCCCGTCGAGGAGCAGACACTCATGGATCAGACAGAGCATCCAGGATGGGTGATCAGCCCGATGCCTGGTATGGGATGAAGGAAGTAGATGAAATGAAATGTTGGTGAAATGGATGAAAGGAAAGGTGATGATGGAGCAGTTGGTGGAATGAATGGCGGGGGAAACCAGAGAACCCGGAGAAAACCCGCCCAGACGCCGCTTCGTCCACCACAAATCCCACATGCAGGTCCCTGGGATTGAACCCGGGCCGCCTCGGTGGGAGGCGAGCGGTCTAACCACTCGGCCACGGCGCCGCCTCATTAATACAAACAAGCGCCGAAAAGTTATTGTAACAGAAGTAGCACCGCCGTCATCTGGTTGTTACTTGGTCATTTCAAGAACAGAAGGACAAAACTTTGAGAAGGTGAACCCTTTTATAATTCAAAAGGGCATAGATGCTATTGCTGGTACGGTTCAATCCTGCACTCGTCTACGGAATGGTTCCTTATCGGCACAAACTAAGTCCGATCAGCAAAGTAAGAACCTGTTGCGCGCTACCCTTCTCCACGGTTATCCCATCCGTGTCGAGAAGCACCGCACATTGAATTCCTGTCGGGGCATCGTTACCACCCATAGCCTCGATGGTATATCGGACGAGGATCTAGTAGAATATTTATCCGGTCAAAAGGTGACAGCAGTGCATCGAGTGCAGGCCAAACGTGACGGCGTATTGGTACCCACTCGTACCCTGTTTCTAACATTTGATGGCTTCGATCTGCTCACAAGCATTTCCGCAGGGTACGAACGGATTTCTGTGAGGCCTTATATTCCTAGACCTCTGCGTTTTTTTAAATGCCAATGTTTTGGGC
Source organism: Deroplatys truncata (assembly GCA_030765065.1). Taxonomy (NCBI): domain Eukaryota; kingdom Metazoa; phylum Arthropoda; class Insecta; order Mantodea; family Mantidae; genus Deroplatys; species Deroplatys truncata. The sequence goes on along the minus strand of CM060990.1, from coordinate 497,644,671 downwards.
ATATGCAAGTCTCATGTAAGAGTGCCGTTAATATCTGTGCAACATGTAGCCAGCCGTCACACGAAGGTACCTGTTCAACAGCCCCCGTCTGCGTTAATTGTAAAGGGTCTCATTCTGCGTCGTTTGCTGACTGTCCGCGGTACTTGGACGAGAAGGCGATCCAGGAGATCCGGGTAAAGGAAAAAACTCTCCTTCGCTGAGGCCCGGAGGCGTTATCATGCGCGCCAACCTTCCCTCCTGCAATCTGGCACATTTAGTTCTGTTGTTGCCTCGCCAGTACCACGAGTAGATGCCGAAACTCAGACCTGGACCATGACTGCATTAACCGCCACTACCATCCGGCCGTCCATTAAGGCTACAGTTACCAAGCCCTATAAACCTGGTCCAAAGTCAATGAAGTCGCAAGCCGCTGAAAAGAAACCCAAGCAGAAACTTCGTAGGGAAGATTTTCTGAAGGACCCTCCGAGTGCGCGCGGTAAGAAAAGTTCACCTTCTCCTCCTCGGGGGTCGCAGTCCCAGGAAGATCCTGGGACAAGCCGCACTCAGCGGCACCCTTCACCCATTGCCACCCAGAACCGATTCACGGCGCTTGAATCGGTTTCTGGCACTGAGCGCGTGGGCCCTCCCTCCAAGGAAGCTATGGAGTCTGACCAACTCCATACAAAAAGCCCGAGCCAAAGGTTAAGCACAAGATTATTTTAAGCCGCCCTAAGTAGACAGTTTATCCCTTTTATTCATGGCTATCCTGACCTGGAATTTACGTGGTGTACGATCGCATAGGGCGGAACTGCAACTTTTATTGCGTTCCCATTCGCCTATGGTCTTGTGTTTGCAGGAGACCAAGCTTCGCCCTCATGATCCTTTTGATCTCCGAGGATATACTCCGGTTCGTTACGACCTTGAACTGGAGGAGGATACTCCTGCTCATGGTGATGTCATGATTTTGGTGCGTAACGACGTTCATTTTGAAGTTCAACAATAGTTTTGTTGTTTAGGTTATATGTCGTATGTAGTAAAATCCTTTGCAATCATGACTGTACCGAAATATTTTGCCATCTCTAAATTTAGAACTAGTCAACATAGCTTTTGTTATCTTCTTCTATAACAATGTAAAATTCTTAATTGTGTTTTGGGTAATGTCTATAACATCAAACTGCGACCTTTGGCGAAATTTCTTTATGAACTGGATGTAATGATCCTTTCGAGAACACATCACAGCACTGAACAGTTTTTTCTATGTGCCCAAAGTCTTGGTCAAAATGCAGGTGCTGTCAAAACTCTCCTGAACGAACATCAAATTTGCCAAAACTATGTTAATGTTCTTATTTTGACTGAAACAGCTGTCATTAAAAACTTTCACAGTCTTGATATATGAGTCAACAAGTGAGAGTTAATGCATCAAACACTAGCGATTTCACACAATTCACATTTTGCTTGTGTTTCGTCCCACATTTGAGGAGCATCGTTTCAAAATGCGATAAGTCCACTCACGATCGAAAATTAGTTTGAAGCGTATTTGAACTCTTCAGCATGCTCTGTATCGAACTTAAGTCCCTGTTTGCTTTAAATCACGTTTTTAACCTGTTAAAATTGGGAACGAAATTGTGGGTTCGGTGCAAAAAACAATATGTCCAATGCCTAGACTGGATCAAACCGCAAAGTGTCCACTTTCTAACGCACATTGTCGGGCTCGTGCGGAGGAATTCTGCCTCTTTTATCACTGCATGACAGAAACATCTGTTTTTCATTGTTTGACCAGATTGCACTGCCTTGCTATTATTGTGAGCATTGTAAGCAGTTCGTACAGTTGTGTCTATGAATATGGAAGAAAGTGTGGTTGTAGGTGAGCGCTCTACAGGTTCCAGAAGGAGGCAAAAGGGTACGACAAAAAGGAAAAGAGAACAAGAAGAAAGGTAAATACTATTTAAACTTTATTAAAAGAACAATTTTTGGTATTATTTTAAAGAAAACACTGGAACTCTAATATATTCAGAGCTACTTTGTAATTACTATAGTTCTTACCACATCATTCATTGGTGTGTTTCAGGTATTCTGATCAAGATCCGTGCATGCTGGAGTTCGAGTCTCCATGTACACACAGAGAAGGCAGATTTAAATGCTGCACCATTCCTGCCTATCACCTTATTAAAACAAGAAAATTAGTGTATAACTATAGCAACAAAGCACAACAAGATAGGCTTCTGGCATCAATGGTGACTGTATCATCTCCCAAAAGGCGCAGACCAAGAAAATCAGATAAGATTAACTCAGTGGTTATTAAATATCAAGTTAGAGTAAACAATGAACATATTCCGCTTTGTTCTAAGTTCTTTCGAGCACTTTTTGGTATTGGTGCAACAAGAGTAAACAGCATAGCAGCTTCTCTAATAGTAGGTAAACCAATAATTGAAAGAAGGGGAGGTGGTCGGAAAGCCAAACTGTATGCCCAAAAGAAGGAATCAGTAATTCGCTTCTTATCCAAGCTAAAAACCAGAGAAAGTCATTATTCAAGACAAAAAAGTAAGCGACTCTACCTTCCTTCAGAGTTAAATGTGAATAAGTTATTGAAAATGTACAATGCTAGTGTGGCTGAATCACTAAAAGTAAAGAAGTGGTTTTTCCACAGCATTTTTTCTAATAAATTTAATTTGGGTTTTGCTGAACCAGCTGTAGATGTTTGCAGTTATTGCAGTAGAACAAAACATGACGTGCAAGTCACTGAAAATGGCCGTAGAAAGAACGAGTTACAAGCTGAACTCACGGCGCATAAACTGAAAGCAAAGGCCTTCCACAAAATGATCAGAGAGAGAGAAAGACTCATCAACCTTGTCTTTATGTTCGATTTGCAACAGGTGCAGCCATTGCCTAAGCTTGCTCGCCAGTTATCATTCTATGCTCTGTGCATCACTGATATAGAGAATAAATCACCAGCATTTTATTGCTGGACGGAAAACCAAACAAGTCGAGGAGCTATTCAAGTGGCTTCTGCGTTAACAAATTTTCTAAGCAAACAGCAATTTGAAGACGGAGTATCCAAATTAAGGCTCTTCTCTGATGGCTGTGCTGGCCAAAACAGAAATGCCCACATGGTCCACGCACTCTATTGGTGGCTTTTGAAAAGGTCTCCAGACTATCTGAAGGAAATATGTATGATATTTCCCGTGAGAGGCCATTCCTTCTTACCTGCAGATCGCATGTTTGGAGTTTTGGAAAAGGATCTTAGAAAACAGTCTGAGAGATTAACTCTAGAGAAGTATGTTGAAACATATTCTAAGGTTGGCACTGTTCGCCAACTGGGCAAGGATTGGTATGTGTATGACTTCAAGACGCTTTGCAATTACTTAAAAAAACCAGATGGTATAAGAGAAATGAAAAGGGTCACGTTAAAAAAGATAATGAAGGGGAATAAATTTTACGTTTCTCTGAAAATGGAAATGTTGCATAGACTAAATGATGAATCCAAGAAATTCCTCTCCATGCTTAAACGAGGAATAGCAGTGGAACAACTAGCAGACCCACCCATTCTGCCTTTGGGACAGCCCATCAAATTGGAAAAAAAGAATGATTTGAACAAGCTTTTAAAACAACGTTTTGGTGAAGATTGGTATGGTTACAATGAGCTCAAATGTTATGCAAGGTTGATTCAGCACGAAGATGATGCACAACGAATGCAGGAGGGAAGTGAGAATGAAGATTGTGATTGTTTGGAAGAAGAACATGGTTTTAATTCAATTTGAGAGCTGTGTCAAAGTTCATCATTGTTTGTCATTAAATTAGTTTTCTTTCACTTTGATAACTGTCAATCACAATTGTTATAAGTTCTAAGTGCACTCATAGCACGCTTTGACTTTTTCCCTCGGGTTTGCTCAAATGCGAGTATAGTATGCTTATAACACATTATTATTAGCAAAACAACCATTGTAAGGATTTTTTTGCATGTCTACATTAATACGCATGATTATCATATTGACTTGGTTTCAAATTTGTATTGTTTAAGAAAGTCGAAAAAGAGTTACATTGTCCTAGACAACGCTTTAAGAACAGCAAGACATGTAATTATAAATTACAATGTCATATAAGTGCTAAAATTCTGCAATAAAACAATTTATTGAAGTTAACATTGTTTATATGGAAGAATGGTTCAAAATGCTTTGTGTCCATTTATTCGGTGCAAAACAGGATAAGTCCAGAATATTTCAAAATTTAACCCGCAATTATAGCTTTATATAAAGGCTGTGATTTTTGACACTCAACACCATCTTATTCCTTCATTTTTTAAAGGGCAACAACATAATTACATTTCAAAGGTATTGTTTACTTTAGGAGTTATTACATTTTCGTCTTTCCTGTAAAATTACTATTTGCGGATTCATCGCATTTTGAAACGATGCTCCTCATTTACATAGTGGATTGTCTGCTTTTTTATAGAAACTTCACCATTCAAATGCACCTCTTTATTTCTTCCCAGTTTATTTCCTCTATATTAACGTCTTTATTACTTTTCATCTCCAAATTGTTTATGGATATATCTTTTTATGGCAGAAATTGCATGTGTTGCTGGCAGGTGGTTCGAATCCAATTTTGTATGTATTGAAAACATTGCAATAATTACGTTTGGAGACTGGTTCACTTCCAGGTTACCTCTCTTGCAACCATGTACAGTAGAGATCATAAAGAGAGTTGATATGGAGACCAGCAGGAAGATACCTCCTCTTGGTCCTGCTGTAATAGCTTGTAACTGTTGATAGAGACCTCATGTGCTCATGGACTCTCAATTTTTGGGCAGGGGAGTGTTTTGCTCTTTTGTCACTCTCAATGCTGCCAGTTTCTGTGGTTTTATACAAGATGTTATCGATGCATTTTTCCAAAATTCCACGAGTTCAATGCAGCAAACTTGCAAGGTAATGGAACCTGTAATAATTTGGTACCTGATCCTCCTCCAAGCTTGACTGGCCTTCCAATTATGCTAGTTCTCTTAACATCTACACTCTGAAGGTGTTTGAAGGGGTAATCGTTTTGTAAATCCTAGTTTCCGTGGCCCAAAAATCATTAAAAACTGAGGTTACATTGTTAAGACAAACCTTTTCAAAGCAACCATAAGAGTAAGGATCACCAATCCATAGGAAAGCCACAACACGATCTGAGGAATTGGAAACATATGCTTGACCTTCGTTACAGCATTGTATTGTCATAACCAGGATTAGGATTTTTAGGTGCGCACCTTTTTTCTTAGGGTAAGTTAAAGGTATGCGGAAAGATATCACAGTGTAAAATTTTGTTTCTAGCTGCAAAAAGAGACATTTTGTCTCACACCTTTTTCCCTTTTTTGGGACCTTTACTCCTTTTTGGCACCTTTATCCCATTTTCCCCCAACCATGCCCATAATCCCCTTTTTTCTTTTAAGTTTCATTTCAATTTATTCTTTAACTTTCAATTAACGTCTCCTCAGCCTGCTGTGTACGTGCGAATAGTAAACCCACCTCTTTCAGTAAATACCGTGCGGGAATTGAAAGCACAGCTGCAACAATGGAAAATAATTGTGTGTTCGACAAAAACCTCTTTCTCTCGCTTTACCGCTATAAAGTAGACCGCAATAATGCAATTGACAATGAGTGATTCTATCCCACCAGAATCAGTAGCCTGCCGTTCGTGAATATGAGTTTGTTACTATGAGAGACGTCATCTGTTTGCATGGAGGTGAAGGATGGTCACACAGAAACAGCAGTAACCTTACCCTCACAGTTCCGAGAATTATTAAGACTGGGTTCTACTCGAAACTACTAGAAATCGCTAAGACTGAAGTTCCAGCGTGATTGAGAACATTCTGGTAATTGTCGCAGTGTTATAAGAGAATGTGGACAGCGAATGGGCACAAGAATGAATTGTGCGACAGTCGCATTGTGTTAGCAAGTGAACTAGTGTTAGCTCTCCAAACGAGTGTACCAGTACTAGATTTTACCATGCCAAAGGTGTCCAGTGCTCGATTAATTGTTCTGGCTGAGGAATACAAACAATATTTCATAGACACTGATGGAACTGTTATGCGATGTACTATTTGTGATTCAGGAATTTTGTTAGATGAAAGACACCAGCAAGATCACATCAAACAACATATTTCCAGCTCTAAGCATCAAATGAACAAGACTCTTCAAGCAAACAAATCACGGCAACCTCTATTACAAAATGTGTTTCAACAGAGTTCTTCAAAAAGCCAAAATTTGAAGGAATTAAACATTGATTTGTGTGCAGCTCTTTCACAAGCAGGAATTCCACTCAATAAGGTGAACCATCCAGCCTTCAAGGGATTTCTTGAAAAATACACAAAGATGTCAATGCCCGATGAGAGTACTTTAAGAAAAAACTACATGGAGCTTGTTTACCAAGAAACCATAGAAAAAATTGAGGAGAAAGTGTCTGATTGCGATGTGGCAATCATTGTGGATGAAACCATAGACTCAATGGAACGATATGTTTTGAACATTTTAATTTTTCCCTTAGCAGGGAAGAAAGATAAACCCATGTTAAAAATGTAGGAGCTGCAGAAAGCCAATGCCAGTACAGTAATGCAATCCATTATGGACTTCTGCCAAAAACTCTGGCCTACTGGTATTGAGTTTGAAAAACTCGATGTAGTTACGGACCAGGCTCCATGCGTGGTTTCAGCTGTTAACCAATTGAAACCTTTATTTCCTAACATGAAGCATGTGACATGCTTGGCTCATGCCCTTCACAGGGTTTGTGAACCCATAAGGAACGAATACGACATTGCAAATTAATTCATCTCTGCCCTGAAGAAGATTCTACTGAAAGCTCCGAGCCGTGTTGTTTACTACAGGGAAGTCACTGGCCTGCCCCTTCCAAATTTCCTGGTCATTACTCGCTGGGGATCTTGGATTGAGTGTGTTGCTATGTTGTGTGAGAATTTTGACAAACTTAAAAGAGTTTGTGCTTTCCTTGGATCCATCCGATGCAGGTGCAATTTCCAAGGCACAGCAACCTCTATTATTGGAGAAAATACATAATTTGCAGACAGAACTATATTGTGTCCATAGTCACAAGTACCTGCCTGCAGCTATTAACGATTGGAAGAACAAGGTCTGGAAAAGGAAAGACAATGGAATATTTTTACTTCCGTGAGGAAGCAGTTAGATGGCTTTGCCAAAGACATACTTGAATCTAGTCTTCAGAAGAATCCAGACATTGAGGAATTCGCCACATGTGTAGAGTTGCCATTCCGAGTGTATACAAGGTTTGCCCCCACTGGTTTCTGTGGATGTTGAAAGAAGCTTTAGCAGCTACAAAGACATTCTATCTCCTAATAGAAACAGACATACTTTTAAAAATGTGGAGGTGCTTAAGGTCTTGAAGTACAACAGCTTCATGTTTTTTCCTTTTTTGATGAGTGATAATTTGATGTACTTGTTTGTAGTTCAATAAATTAGAATAGAGGAAAGAGAAATTGTTGAATTAGTTAAGGGAATGCATAACTGAAATTAAGCCAAAATCTCAAAAATCTAAAAATCTAAAAAAAAAAAAAAAATTATGTTCCCAAAAAATTTGCCATTGCTTGTAGTTTTAGAATCCACTTTTATTTTTGGCCTAGCGAATGCTTCAGTATTGTACGAGACTTTTTAAATACCCTTGCGCTTTTGGTTGCTAGCTGTTTGTATTCTTAAAACTTCAGTTGGATAATTTAATGTCCTACCAGCATGTTGCCATGGTAGCTCAGTGGTTAGAGCAACCGGACGGAGACCGGAAGATCTGTGGTTCAAATCCCGGCTATGGGATTGAATTTTTCAGTCATCTGATTTTACCTTTCCAACCTTGTCCAACACATGGCTTGTGTGGAAGAACAATTAATTCCATTCATTTTAAGGCGTTTCTTATTTTCAGCATTTCTGCATATTCAAAATGTTCCACACAATGTAGTTTTCATCCATTCATATTGTCATTTTTATGCTTATTTCAAAAACCCAAATAAATAAAACCGTCATAGAATTTTTCTGTGTAATGAATAATGTTTGCGCTACTAATTTTTGAAAATAACAATGTATACAAAAAGAAAAAAAATGCAAATACAAAACTGTTAAACTTTTTTTTCTCTTAAACTAAGAATGGTAGAAAAAAAATTATATGACAGATTTGTAGTTCCTTGATATAGAAGCAACAAAAGATTTTTTTTTTTTTTTGAAAAATGCATCATGTGTTGCATTTTGCATATACCCATAATTTTATATTTTAAAAATTAATAACTTGAAAACTAATTAAGATTTTGGATTGAAATTCACAAAACAATTATATCTAAAGAAGACTAACATGTGGTTAACATTTCAGCCCAAATGAAGGGATAGTTTAGAAAATAGCAATTTCAGTTGTGCATCCCCTTAAATAAACCAGCACCTTATTGTCCCTTTTTCATCTTATTTGAGCAGCTTTTCCCTTCCCTTTTTCATCTGAAATTTGCACCTAAAAATCCTAACCCTGGTCATAACTGTCTTGTAAGTATCTTCATTCAAGCATCTTTTGCTAGAGTAACCACACTCCTCCTCTTCTCCTGCAATGGCATTTGCGAGTATGACATGTGCAACAGATATACAGTAAATAATCAACACAAAACACTACAAAGAGATCACTAATGGCAGAATGAATATTGAGTATACAAATTATCAATGCCAACCAGTAGAGCAGGGTTACAAGTGAAATGGTTGCAATGGAGTGGCTGTACCAAGGACTCTTGTCAAGTTAGCCTTTCTGGTCTGCGCAGTTATCGTTCAAACCAAACCTCCCAATTTGTCTCGTCTATTTTTCATATTATATCAGGGCATCCTCAATTACATTCATCTAAAACATTGTTCAGTGTTGCCCATTGAGACAAAAACCCTCACCTGTTGAGTTCACCTTTCTGGTCGGAAATCATATCCTCTCCGTTAATCAGCCACACAAATTTCAGACAATTGCGGGTATTAAACAGCCAATGTTAACCACAAATAGTTTTTCACCCTGAAACCATCATACAGGCTTGCCTTTGATTTTCGGAAGTCTTTTTACAACACAGGAATGTCCCTTTTCTCCACGTGAGGTCCACATGTGGTTGCCACTTCTTTAAAATAGGGTTGCTACTGTCTTTGAAGTAAGCAATTTATTTAGCGATGCTTTTGATGTGAGATGTTTCTTGTAAGCCCCAGGTTTTGCACCAATTTGAAGAAGTTCATTTTAGGTTATGTAATGAAGATACACTTTGATGTTGTTTGATTTTTAGGACTCCAAACTTTATAGTGAAGATGATGCTTGTTTTTATGTAATATTATTAAAGTTATTTGCCTCGGCTGCTTTCAGTCGCACTATAGAAACACTAGTTCTTGTAGGGTTGTGATAAGACTCAAATTATAAGACGCCACATAATTTACTTTTTAATTTCACTTCTTTTATTTCACTTCATATTTTGCACATTTTTATAAACACAACACTTTATAAAAGAAAACTGTGAGCACTTAATACATTTTTGGCGGAGAACACATATTTTATCATTTATACTTTACAACATTTTTACCCACGACTTTCACGTCAACTCTCTACAACTTCATGCCTGCGACTGACTAGATTCAATGGTAAAAACCTTTAGCTTCGGTAATGCCATTCTCTTATTGGCTAAATCTAGTCCAATAGAATTTAAGTATTCAAACTAAAATCTTTTCTTTACTTTTGATTGGCTAATTCCAAACTGTAAGCGAAATTACGTTATTACCGATCTTTTCATAACCAGTATTTTTTTTAAAACTTCAGACACTTTATTGTCACCAAAATTACATTATTACCTCATTATTAACATCCTAAAACATATTATTCTCACAGTTTAAGCACTATTAGAGTATATAAACATTTACATAACATTAATAAATGCATTTACAATAAAAATAAGTATTTACAATGACTTTACATACAATTTATATAATAATTATATACATATTCTTTTCTAGGTGGGCTGTTATTGAATTTAATTGATAAAAATACAATTAGTATCATTTAGGCATTAAAATACTGCCTCAAATTGCCCCCTTTTAGAAATATTTAAAATTCACTCTTTTTGTTGATTCTTTTAAATTTTCAAATATTTTCTAAAAGTCTCCTGAAAGAATGAAACATAACTTTTATTTTGCACTTCCTATCTTTCACTTTCACTTTCTCACTTTTTCTTCAACACTCGTTTGTCACAACACTTGTGTATAGCTGAACACTTCCTGTTCACTTGTATAGCACTTTTCAAGGTTAATGACTTTGTATAAGATTGATCTGAGCTAAGTTTGCTCATTCACTATCACTTTCACTAGTAAACACTTTATACGCTTTACAATTTTTACATACAATTATAAATGTTAACATTTGTTACCCTTTGTTTACAATTTGTTTCCTAAGTTGTAATTTATATTATAAATGTAATTGCTACTTAGATTTTCTACTAACAATGGATTTTTAATTAGTTCTTCTGTTTGTAAACTTTCTTTTGTTATTTAGTACTTGCTCTATTTAGTAAAACAAATTATTATTTACATATTACTTTACAATTTTTGAATTACATTGCTTTCCCCTTTTATGTTCCAGATACATTAATTTCTTTCTTTTATTGTGCCTAAGATTGGTTACTTTTATATGGCTGTAACATTTGTTTGTGGAATTTTCCAATTATTTTGTTTGTGTTATTGTTTCTAAGTTCATATGTATCTGTTCCAAATATATTTACTACTTCATAAGGACCATGGTAGCTTCAAAATAATCTCCAATATTCTTTACAAAGTTTATTTGATAATCTTTTATTCTTCACTAATACTTGATCTAATTTTATTTTCCAAATTCTTCATTTTCTTTCTTCATGTTTTTGTTTTCTTTTTAGGGCTTTTGCTTGTAATTTTGAAAATGCTAATTTGAAGATTTCTTCTTTCTCTGGTAATTTAGTTGTTTGGTCTTCAATAACCTTTGGTATATTAGAGCTCAATGTGTTGTATAATTTTCCATGGTGAAGTTCAATTGGTTTAAATCCTGTAACTGCATTTATGGATTGATTTAAAAGATTTTGGATAATACTGATGTATGAGTACCAACTGCTCTGTTTGTTATGACATACTACACGTAGATAATTTGCAATTTCTTTAATTTCTCTTTCCACTGGATTGGCGTTTGGTCTGTATCTTGATGAAAAATACTGTTTGACTCCTAAATCTTTAATTCTATTCATAAATTTAAAACTAGTAAATACTGATGCATTATCACAAAGTATGGCCTCAACTATTCCTTCCTCTGGGAAATATGATTTTGTTAGCTTGTTTAAGCATGCTATGCTAGTTGCATTCTTGAGTGCATAAATTCTGATATATTTACTAAATACGTCATAGCATACAAATAAAAATTTGTATCCAAATGTACTTGCTGGCATCGGACCATGTAAATCTAAACTCAATAAACATCTCGGTTTATCTCTAAGTACTGAATTTGTTGTATAGTCTTGGGCAACATTAATTTGTTTTGCTTTTTGACAGAGGTCACAACATGGATTATATTTTCTAACTTTGTCCTAATTTTGAGATGTATAAATTTTCCAAAATGGTTAGGGTTGTCTTCTCTGTACCTGCATGCATTAATCCTAAATGAAATTGCTCTTATTATTTCTAATTCCATGCTTGTTGGAATATATGTTTTCCACCTCTTTATTTCTTTTCCAAGTTTCTTGTAAAGTATTCTATCTTTAACAGCAATTGTATTGTTCTGTGCCTCTTCTATCGTTGGAGCTTTTCCTTTTAAACCTGCTAGTTTAATGGGTGATATAAATAAAAACAAGCAAAAGCTTGTGAGCTGTAGCTATAAGCAAGTTGAGAAACAAGCATCAGGTCGTGGTTTGGTATAAATAAAAATTTCCTCTCTTCGATGAGCTATTGCTATCACATACCAAGCTTTTGCTCAGTGACCTTCACCACGACACATCATCTGAGTAAACAAACATGCCCAATCTTCTGTCAGCAGGCGATTTAAATCTTTACTGCACCTAAATATTCATATACTCATTCATGTTAATCATACTCTCATTTATGAAACCTAATAGATAAGCAAATTTTATATAACACAATTATAATTAAATATTTCGCAAATGAAACAGACATTGAGATCCACCCAACTTTCACCAGATAACGCTCATGCCCTTCCTAAATCCAATCCCTCATTTCCTTATTTGATAGTATTACAAACGTGTCGCCAACTGATATATTGAAAGTAGGTTATTTGCACTTCTGTTTTTGCACCTTTATATTGATATCCTCTGCAGCTATGTAAAATATCACGACGTAATTCCAAGAATTTATAAGACGTTACCATGAATTAAAGTTAAACTGGATGAGAGAGTTTCATTTGAAAGTTAAATTTAAGTTTGGTCTTAATTGAAATTCTTCAGTTACAATCCGGTTTTGATTTGTGCGAACATTCTGCTCTATGTAAGTTTATTTGTATATCGCTTTGATTATATTACCATCTGTATATCGCTTTGATTATATTACCAGTCTTCCGGTAATAAGAGCGGCTCACTATGACCTCACTCACATTCTGTTTAGGGTTATAGTACCCAGATGAAAACACCTCAGGATCTTTTCAGCATTGTTAGAAGGTCCACCTCGTGTTTCATTTGCCTCTGGAAGAAAATGTTGCGCAACCTTTTACATTTTCTCTTTTAAATAACTGTCTATATCAGCACACATCCGAGTCCTTGCGTCTTGAAACAATTTTTAATTTCACTATCACTTACGTATAGCAAGTAGAGGAAGTATTGCATTCTACGCAAAAATTTGATACCGAGATTTCATCAGAGATACACGTTTTGAGAGTGCCTGAATTAAAAAGAAACATCTTTAGCAAATGTGTATGTGAACAGCATAAATAAAAAAAAATTGTTCAAACTTAGTATCCTCCAAAATGTGATAAGATTTTCAAGGAAATTCCTCTATCCCAAAACTATCCCTTTTCTCAAAAATGGTTCCAACAATTTTGATTAAAATCCGCTATTGTTTAAGATATTTTCATGGCAAATATAATTAGGTATATCTCGCATTTTCTGGGAATAGCCAGTGAAGTGCTCTTCATTCCGAATGGCTTTTATGTAACACTAAGCTGTAAGAGATTATACTACAAAGAGTCCTACTACGCATCTGTGTCTGAACAGCAAACTCAGAAAAGAAAAGTCGTTAAATAACCAGTTTGGTATTTTAAGTTCAGCACCTTCCAAACATGCATCAGGAAGATTTTCAAGAATTTTACCCTCCCCCCCCTCAAACAACCCTTCACATGGAAACTTTTTCCAAAAGCTTTTTATTTTCTCAAAAATGACTTAACGATTTTGATTAAACACGATATGTTTAAAATGTTTTTATGTCAAATGCATTTCCTGGGTATATCCTCTGAAGTCCCCTTATTTCTCAGTAACTTTTGCACAATTGATAAACCATAAGATAGGCAAATCTGTCTACAAAAAATCTTAATACAAAAAGAAAATTGTTCTCGTTAAAGCACACAATTTATGTCAAAGCATTTCTGTTTTACTTTCTTTTTTTAAGTTAACCATTCTGAGATATTCCTTGTTATTGGTTTAAACTTTCAAATACCTACTTATAATTCTCTCAAATGGGAAGTCGGTATTCCATATTTTCTCGTGGTCATCATGCAAAGAGCATCGAATTTCAAAGCCCTCATATAGCCAGGCGCTCTTTAAAAAGCTGACTCACTTTACCTACTGTATCGTATAACAAAATTGTAAATGTAAATTGAACGTTTATCTGGATTAACAAGAAGAAGCTGGAATAATAAGCTCTTGTAAGTATAGTTTGTAGAAGAATGATTAGAGAAAGCCATGTGAATGTAGAATAGCAGGATTTTTTTTCTTTTTTCCGCGATCATCTGAAAAGAACGGAATTTCAAATCCATCAAATAGCGACCCACATTTAAAATATTTGACTATCCCTTTAGTTTACTGTATTCTTCTATTCCTACAATGATAGTTTATCTCGATTAACAAGAAGTAGCTACCAAGAATAAGGTTTTGTAAGAATTGTTTGTAAAAAGAGTGATAGAGAAAGTCGTGAGATTTTTATTTTCCTCTCTGGAACCATGATCATGAACTCCAATGTATTAAAATGCAGTTGAGCAAGCTGAGGTACCTATGGAGGTACCTCAAGAAATAGCAAGCAAAAGCTTACTAAAGGCGAGCAGGACTTATTTTTATTTATACCATATCGCGAGCAATAGCTCAACGCTCAAGGTCAGCAAGCTTTTGCTCGCGAGGAGGTTGAGCAGAAAATTTTTATATATACGAAACCGAGCAATTGCTTGGAATTAGTGAGAAATGAGCTAAAGCTTCTTTTATTCATACCACCCAATATCTTTGTCTTGCTCTTCTTTAATATTCTTGAATTGATTCTTCAATTCTATCCTCATTGGAATGTCAATTGTAAGCACTTTAATTTCGTATTGTTGTCTTGAACAACTTTCAGGAAATTGTTTGTTGTGATTGATCCTTGAAATTAAATCGCTAAAAATGTTTTGTTTTCCTGGAATATGGACAATTTCAACATCAAATTCCATTATAGCAAGAATCATTCTAGCTAATTTGCCACTATATAACTTACATTTCTGAATGAAAATTAAGCTAATATGATCTGTATATATTTTCACTTTCTTCTGAAATATATATGTTTTAAATTTCAGTAGTGAAAAATATAATGCTCCAATTTCTAACATTGTTACAGATGCATTCCTTTCAATATTGGTAAGGTCACGTGATGCAGTACTAATAACATGAAATGTGTTGTCATGTTCTCTTTGTCCAAGTATTCCTGCATATCCCTGACAAGATGCATCCACGTATAACTCGTACTCTAACTCATCTCTTGGACATTCCAATAATATTGCATTTGCAAACAGCTGTCGGACATTTTCAAAACATTCTTGTAGCTCTGCCGTCCATTTCCATTTATTTGTTTTCTTCAGCAATTGTCATAAAGGTTCTACCTCTAAAGCATATCTTGGTAAGAATTTACTTTCATAATTCCAAATTCCAAATAAACGTCTTAGCTGTCGAATATTCTTAGGTGGTGGTATTCTTAATATGGCTTCTATTCTTTCTTCATCTGGTCGAATTCCTACTTCATTTATTACGTATCCTAAAAATTTAATTTCAGGTACACAAAATTTTGACTTTTTGATGTTTACTGTCATGCCATGTTCATGTAATTTGTTTAACACATAAATTACATTTTCTAAATGTTCCTCAAAGGTTTGACTTATAATTAGGAAGTTGTCAGTGTATCTAATTAAGAAATCATCTGCTGTGTTACCAAAGATACTATGTATTGCTCTCAGGAATCCACAAGCACTGTTCTTCAATCCATATGGATTTACACAATACCTATACTGTAATCCAAAAACTTGAAAAGCTGTATAATCACGCATTTTAGGATCTAGCTCGACTTGCCAAAATGAAGCTGTAAGATCTATGGAAGAGATATATTTGCCACATGATAATTTTGCAATGTTTTGTTCAGTACTTTCATTTTGAAAGTGATCTGGTAGCATGAATTTGTTTAAATATCTCCCATCTTTAGTTATTCTTAAACTATTGTCTTTCTTTACTGTCCAACAAACACTATTTATGTATTGTGAATTGCTAAGTTCTATGATGTTGTTTTCTAGCATACTAGCTATTGACTTTTTAGCTTTATTTCTTAAATTCACTGGTAGATTATTGTACTTTCTCTGAAATGCTGGTACATTTTCTACTGTGAATGTGTGAACATATGATGTACACCATCCTGGAATTTCACTGAAAACATGTTTATTGTCTTCTAACACCTTCTCCATTATTAATTTTTCATTGTCCGTCAATATTGTATTTGTCATCAGTGTGTCTGTATGTATCTTCTTGTCTTCAATCTCTGTTGCGTAATTATCTTCTACCTGCTCTAAAATATTTTCTTCTACATGAGGGTTCCATTTGGTAAGGTCAGTGTTTTGTTCTTGGAAGTTAAGGGTCAATAACCTTTCTTTGTTTTACCTGCTCGCTTGGACATTAATTATCTGTATGAAGCACTCTTCTTCATATATTACATTTTCTTGCTCCATCCTTTGTACTTTACATACTTTATCTTTAATAAATGGCACATATATCTTCTTTTCTTCTTTATTTAATATTAATCTGTCCATTTTAAAATCAACTATTGCAGAGAATTCTATTAAAACATCACACCCAATTATAACTTCGCAAATCAAGTTTGGAACAATTAAAAACATAACCTCCAATGTAATATCTGCTATCTGTACAGGTATCAGTGCTTGTGATTTGATGGTTTGTGTTATTGTACCTATGGCTACCCTACATATTAAGTTGCTGATTGGTGCAATCATGAGTTGTATTCCTTCATTTAGCAATTGTTCAAATAATTTCTTTGAGCAGATAGAGCTTGATGATCCTGAATCTACTGCAACATTTACTTCTTTTCCTGCTATTATAGCTTGTATGTACGGTGAATCATATTTATTTTCACAATTCCCTGTGTTTGTGCTTAAACGATAACAATGAAAGTGTGTAGATATTTTACTTTTGCCGTTTAGAGCAGAAGGTACTGTATTACCAGAATCTATGTCAGGCAATACACAATTTAGTTTTCCTGGTATAATTGGCGCAACAGTTCTAGACATGTGAAAATCTTAACAAGAGCTATGAAGCGAGTTGCTTACCAGATCAGGAGGTGACCGGTCGTCTGCATGCTGCAGGAGTGCGTGGGACAGTCATCGTCAAATATTTGCACACCGGTTATGCACTGCGCTGCGCTGATAAACTTAGTTATTTACAGTATATTAAAATCCACGCTGTAAAAAGCGCTTAATATAAAAACCACTGTCAATCATTGCCTCCAATTCTTCCACACCTAACAACCCTTCCTCTTCAGTGGAATCACTCACATTATTGCCGTCATCACTGCTGTCACTACTTTCTGCACCATTATCCTGGATAGAATTCTTTCTATTTGATTTTCTGCAATTCCGTATTTTTCGAAATAATGAATCTTAATTTATTCAACATGTCGACATACATTTTCCCATTCTGGCCTTCCAATTTCAGCAAATTGCTGGCGTTATAACTGCTCCACATATTTTAATTTAAAAGTGATATTTCTGCATGCACCCATTTTTTGATATTAGCCCAGATTAATTCGATTGGGTTTAGATCTGGGCGATACGATGACAGTCTTAAGTACATTATGGCGATGTTGTATTACTATCTGGTCAAGTATGTATGCCTTCTGAAGCTGTTTGTTCGCTTTAATTAAGTTGTATAGCTTTGTTTTACTCATGCTTTCATCTAAAGCTATATTATGTCTAAGTAACCAAGCTCTCATTTCTTCTTTCAAGGAATTTGAGGTAGGTGGTTTGTCAATTTAAGTGTTGACGCATTGTGAAGCATTGTCGATAGCCAGAACAGACCCAGCAGGCATATTAGGTATCAACATGGCGTTGATTCACTTCATGTAATTTTCTGTATTCATTTCTTGATGAAAATCACCTGTTGTTTGTTGCGACTTGTAAAAGAAGGGCATTTGGAACGAAGCCGATCTTTCCAACAGCATGAACGATAATTGGTATTTGCCCTTTGGCAACAGGTACCTGCAAACCTAATTCGTTATTCTCACTCCAACTTTTAGATGTTGTATGACTGCTGTGTATGTATGACTCATCTTCATACACTGTAGTATTTTTCTGAAATTTGTAGCACCACCTTGAAAATTGATGCTGATATAAGTACACACTGATATAAGTACATATAAAATTATAGTCATTTGGAAAGGTAGAATCAGACTGAAAAATTCAATGCCATAGCCGGGATTTGAACCACGGATCTTAGGCTTTCCGTGTCGTTGCTCTAACCGACTAAGCTATCATGGCAACTTTTTTTTTTAAAATAGAGAGTTGAGGGTTGTTACACTACATCACTATGATATTCTTACTTGAACGCATTTCAGGAGACGGCTTGTTCCCATCGTCAGCATTTTC
Source organism: Deroplatys truncata (assembly GCA_030765065.1). Lineage (NCBI taxonomy): Eukaryota > Metazoa > Arthropoda > Insecta > Mantodea > Mantidae > Deroplatys > Deroplatys truncata. The sequence goes on along the minus strand of CM060990.1, from coordinate 497,626,593 downwards.
TCTCAACTAACAACTAGCCGTCTCCCGAAACGCGTTCAAGTAAGAATATCATAGTGATGTAGTGTAACAACCCTCAACTCTCTATTTTAAATTATGACACATCACTGTTACAAGCTTCTAAATCTTCAAAAATTGAGCTATCATGGCAACATTTACTTCTTTTTTTTTTATTATTATTTTATTATTTTTATTTTATTTATTTATTTTGCTTTCCTGTTAGAACTCTTCTATTTGATTTCGGTTTCTTCCACTTGAACCTTAAATCTTTAATAATTTTTCTGAGATTTGTAGCACCACCTTGAAAGTTTCTGCTGTCTTTCAGCTTGATGAGCAATCTGCTTATTGTTAGCCAGTTTTTTCTTCCACATAGGAATTGTGAATCGTGCGCTGAACGACGCATTCGAAATCGTCTGTTTCTGTAATACGTTTAGGGACCTTATGTTTCTTCCTAGGTGTGTCAAATGATACTCTTTTGTCCATGTTTTTTTTCCCTTATCTTTGAGAACTCTGGAAACGGAACTCGGTGAAACACCAGTTGCTTTGACTACTCTTTCTTTCACTCTCTTAAGGCTTGACGCTGACCTTTGACACATCTGTGTTGTTCCTTGCTGTCGCTTCAGGAGACTCAGAGCCCCGGGTTCGATTGTTGGATGGCAGGGATTAGGAACTTGTTCTGGTAGAGCTGAGGTTCTGGTTTTTAGGGGTGATGACTCTGCCTTGAAAATATTAATAATGCTGCCGGTGAAGATTTTGAGCTATTTCTTTATTTTGTTACGAATATTCCTATCTGGTCGACCCGCCACCTTCGTCGTCAAAACCACTGTTATTATTGTCGTCACTTTCGAAGTCGCTACTTATGTGCTCCTTCGACTAGCCCTCAAATTGCCTAGATTTCACAACTTAATTTCAACTTCAAACGTTCTGATTATTTTCTTCCTGTTTTGTTTCATCAACCGTCCTCGTGGTTAGTTTGTACCGGAATGTGTGCTCGGCATTTCTTTTCTTTTTTCACGCCTTTTGCCAAACTTAGAATTTTCCCCCACCTTTCTTTATGTTTCGTTCCGTTTAAGTTCAAACGTATCATTTGATGTGTACGCGATCTTTGATTGGCTATCATTTTTGTTTCATGATTTTATTATTGGCTACCCCCACTTGACAACTTTCATGTCTACTTCTTACAGCTTATTTTGAGTTTTAAAATCTTTCCACGAATATTCTTAGATCGTAGATAAGACACGTATACTTTCTGACCGTGCTAAGCTTTGAAACCATTGTAAACTACACGTCTGAGCCAAAGTACAAAAGCGAAACTTCCGGTAGACTTCTTGTCGCCAATAGCAGGTAGATACATCTACTTTCGTTTCGAGGAAAACAAAAATTGTTTTTCTGCCTTTTCAACAAAACCCACTCCTAGTATGAATTTACAGAGCGGGCGTCTTTTTATTTTATAAATTGATTCTCCTTATACCCTTCAGCACATTTTTGTTGTTATGTTTGATTTCGATCGTATATTAGTATTATTATTATGATTATTATTATTGTTATTACTACTACTACTATTTTCCCTCCTGTGTCTCGATAACCGGCTTTAGGCTTTTGTGGAACTCGGATGAACATATATTTTCTTCCTTCATCTCTGCTTCTTGCTTCATGAAATCGAGGATATTTGCAATTATTGCCCTACTTTGACTACGTAACACCTTTCCACTTAACTTTGAAAATGTAGGAGCCATGGTTATAAATATAACAAATATAAAATAAGTACTATTTAGATACTGCTCTCTTTAAAATTACAACCAGATGCAGACACTTTCTATGCAGACTGTATGTGTTACGCACTGTGAGTAAGCAAAGGTATTATATCGCTTTCGTTGATTAAGCTAAACATAAACCATTCCTAGGCTTGGCAACTGGGGTGGCAATCAAGGTCACAATTCCAGAAGTTTTGCGCGAGTTATAAGTATTATCAGTATTTACCGGATTGCCATTTTGTACTGCAGTTACAATTATTTCATCATCAGTATTTGAATACGAGCCACGCCCTCTAGCTCTCATTCTTCCTCTGAAATTGCTACGTCCTCCACGTATATATTCTTCACGATGATTGTCGCTCGTCTGATTATAGTTATGAAAGTTTCCCCTGTTTTGTATATTTCCTATATGCTGAAATCTGTTTTTACCCCTAGGTGATGTAGAATTTTGCTGATTCATTCTCTCAGTTCTCACATAATTTATGTGTTCCTGTCTCCCTTGTTGTCTTGAATCTCTGATCTGTATGTTGTAGTTAAACCTATTCTGACCTTGAAATTCATTGTTTCTTCTGTTTACATTGTGGTAGCGTGTATTGTATGGCATATCATTGCGTCTTTCTCGCCTGATCTGTCTATCTCGCCTATATGGACTCCACATTTCATTATTGCTACTTTCTTGTTGTTCTAGTGATGCCATTAGCTCTGTCATCTCGTAGATTATTTTGGGTCTAGCAATGAGGATGTAGTTTTCGATGTGTAGAGGATAGTGTCTAGTAATTAAGCTAATGAAATCCTCCTCATGCATAGCTGGAGTTAAATATCTGATATATCCTGCATACTTAATCAGATAATCTGTCATTGACAAATTGTCGTCCCTATTGTACTGTGAGTAGCTTAAACTCGCCCTAATATTATGTTGTACAGTTGTATGCCAAAATTTATTCATGAATAAAATTCTCAATGTTTCAAAATTCATTTCACTATCTGCTACCATATGTAACCATTCTAGTGTTTTGTTGTCTAAGCATTTTCTAACTAGGATCACTTCAATGCTTCTGGCATATTTTTCAATTTAAAATACTCTATGAGGTCATAATAAACTGCACTGGACTTGAAGCATTAAAGTTAGGTAATGGTAACCCATTAAGCACAGAATGATAGTTTGATACTTGGTTTGGTACATGCAAATGTATGTTGTCAATGTTGCGTGTTTGGGAAGCTGATGCTATTGAAAAAGCATTAGCGTCTCTTGTGTTGTTTGTTAACAATGGTGACATACTTCTTTCTGTACTTGTATTATTTACATGCATTTGGTTAGCATTTACAGAACTACTTGTACTTGCATTTACCCTTGGTACATTTGTACTTAAATTTTCAAAACTACTTCTAAGTTTATCAATTTCCTTATTACTTTCTTGTACTTTATCTTTTATTTCATCTATCATTAACCTTATTTCTCCTTGCCCTGTACTTGCTTCTTTAACTGCTGCTGCAGTTGTTTTAACCATTTCATGCATCTTACTAATTTCCCCAGTTAAATCTATTTGTACTTGTACAAGATCTGCATTAGTATTTTCTATCATAGTTTTCAACTCTTCACTTTGTTTATCTAATTTGTAACAAATACCCTGTTTAGTATCAGCAAGTTTTAACTCCATTTCAGTTACATTTTTGTCAATATGACTTCACAATTTCTGTTCTAGCTGTTTACAACTTTTGTTTACTTTTACATCAATGTCTTTCTGAATTGCTTTGGAAGATTGTTCTAACTTTATTTCTAACCTCCTGCTTTCAGCTTTACATTCTTTCATACAAGTTTCTATTTGTCTAGCCAGATCAATTTTAATACTAGATAGCTCTGTATTAGTTTCTGTTAATTTATTACTTAACTCTGCACTAGTTTCATTTAACTTATTGTTAAATTCTTTACTTAATTCTACTTTTGTTTCTTTTAACTCTTTTCTCAGCTCTGCATTACTTTCAGTTAACTTATTACTTAAGTCTGCACTAGTTTCAGTTATCTTACTATTAAAGTCATTTCTTAGCTCTGTAACGTTATTATTTGTTTCAGTTGTTCCTTTTAGAATGCACATTATTTGTTGTGATAAGTTTTCTTGCTCTATTTTGCTAGATGTCTGAGAGATAGTATCTCTTTGTTTTGTTCCTTGCACTAACATGTGTAAAGGTGATTGACTTTGCATATTACTGCTATCTGATTGACTTTGCATACTATTGCTATCTTTTTCAACATCTACTTCTGAATTTTCAGATAACTGCTCATCCACTTCTAAATTACAATCTGTAATATCTGACCTAACATCAACTACCTCCATATTTTCTTTATTTATAGCTTCCATTTTATTGTTTCTATTAACTTTTGAACTATTTAACTTTTACACTTCTTAACAGCATGAATTTTATTTAAATTTTACAATAACTTCTAAATTTTATGTTTACAACATAAAAAAATTGAACGTTCTGACCTTCAATTTGTAGTTGTTATTTAATTTCAATATTCAGTGTTCCTGCGTAATTTGTTGTTAAGATGTTTACCACGTGCCCCTTACTCCTGAAGAATTGTTGTTATCCTGGATTCCTTTGTCAATTTGGTGCTGATCTTGAAGTTCCAAGCTGCAGTTTCGCTGTATGTTTGTTGTTTCTGGCCGCCCTGTTGGATTCTCTTCTGTGACGTCATCAATTCTCGTCGTATTCGTAGCCAGCACGTTGCGGTGCCAATTTGAAGTAAGCAGTTTATTTAGCGATGCTTTTGATGTGAGATGTTTCTTGTAAGCCCCACGTTTTGCACCAATTTGAAGAAGTTCATTTTAGGTTATGTAATGAAGATACACTTTGAAGTTTGATTTTTAGGATGCCAAACTTTATAGTGATGATGATGCTTGTTTTTATGTAATATTATTAAAGTTATTTGCCTCGGCTGCTTTCAGTCGCACTATAGAAACACGAGTTCTTGTAGGGTTGTGATAAGACTCAAATTATAAGACGCCACATAATTTACTTTTTAATTTCACTTCTTTTATTTCACTTCATATTTTGCACATTTTTATAAACACAACACTTTATAAAAGAAAACTGTGAGCACTTAATACATTTTTGGCGGAGAACACAAATTTTATCATTTATACTTTACAACATAAAAAAAACCCACGACTTTCATGTCAACTCTCTACAACTTCATGCCCGCGACTGACTAGATTCAACAGTAAAAACCTTTAGCTTCGGTAATGCCATTCTCTTATTGGCTAAATCTAGTCCAATAGAATTTAAGTATTCAAACTAAAATCTTTTCTTTACTTTTGATTGGCTAATTCCAAACTGTAAGCGAAATTACGTTATTACCGATCTTTTCATAACCAGTATTTTTTTTAAAACTTCAGACACATTGTCACCAAAATTACATTATTACCTCATTATTAACATCCTAAAACATATTATTCTCATAGTTTTTGCACTATTAGAGTATATAAACATTTACATAACATTAATAAATGCGATTACAATAAAAATAAGTATTTACAATGACTTTACATACAATTTATATAATAATTATATACATATTGTTTTCTAGGTGAGCTGTTATTGAATTTAATTAATAAAAATACAATTAGTATCATTTAGGCATTAAAATACTGCCTCATCTTCAAGGACAATGAATAACAGTTTCCCTATTCTGGGGTGTGAAGACTGATTTATGACAGTCATTAGTTGTGGGTGGGGTGATTTTCCTTTGTGAAGGAACTGCATTCATGTTTGCTAATTCATTAAGTTGTAATCAGTCAGTGAGTGTGTAAGGAAGATCAAAGTTAGAAGAAAGGAGAAAAGTGATTATTGAACGTGAGAAAGGAATTTCTGCAAGGAAATTTGCTTACATTTTCAAATGCGGCAGAACACAAGCAAATAACATTCTAAAAAGCTAAAGGAGGCATTTTAAAAGAATGGCAAGAAAACAAATTAAAAGAAAAAGGGAGTCAAAATATGGAGAAGTGAACGATTTCATTTACAAATGGTTTAAGTGCACACGTACTAAGAAACTGCCGAACAGTGAACCAATGATGCAGGAAAAAACATGACAACAAAAATTAAAATGTGTAACATTTTGTTGCTGTGGACATAGAGTGCATAAAGTACATATTATTTATGTTGATCTTGTTTATTGTGCTGTACATAAATTAAATAAGGTCTTCACTCAGTGCATACATATGTTTGTTACTTTTAATATATTGTAGGTCCTGCTGTATCTAATATGTGATGAAACAGACCTCTTCCCCAATTTAAAAGGTTTCATAACCTTATTTTAGCGATCACCTGTACTAATAGCCATTCTTCAGAAGAATTCTCTGTTTGGAAATGTGTGAAAATGAGTTCCCTTGTATGTTTCTCTTCTCACATTACAGCCATATGCAAAATTTGAGGCATTTTATTTTTCACAATATTACGTTGTTTGTATAATACTAAACTGACTCAGTAACACCATCGCCAAAACACACCACAAAGTACACTACTCTTGAACTTAAATACCTACAAGAACAATTTTTGAAAACGTATTACTGCACGTGCAGCAATGACTGACTTGTGATCTCCCTACTCCTTCCAGCGCAGGCTGGCTCTGATATATAAGGTGGTGGTTAATTTGCTTGCTCAGCAGTAACGGTGTGGCTGAGTAAGAAAACAATCTTACCACTGCATTTTATTGGTCATATCCTTCATTTAGGAAGAAACATGATTTTTGTGTTTTGTTCCCCTTTAAATTGGAATCCTCCAATACAAGCTGCTCTATTTCCTCATCTGTTAACCCTAAAAGATAAATGTAATTTTTTATTTTTATTAGAAAACCACTGTAATATCATTTGTTCATGAATCCTACTGCAAATGCTGAATGCATGCGTTTATATTTGAGGTTAGAATCAATACTTGCCATCATTAAAACCCGATATATGCATGATCGTGCTACCCTACTATAAACTCTCATAAATCCCAACTGTCACTTCATACATTTGTTAAGGAGCATTACACACATTAACTGATATGTTTCTAGCCTAAAATTATGTAATACCGAATAAAGTTAATGAAATGTACAAAAATATATCGCACTTACTGTGGATGCATGCCTGTGTTTCCTCGTGAAAGTTTCAAATGATCAGCAGCTCTCTGGTGATCACAATATAAAACAAAACAGTTGTGAAATGTAAGCCAGGCACACGCTCAGTCATTGCTGTCAGGAGTGATGCAAAACAGCGATCTGATTGAGCTGCAGCAAATTTAAAACCAGACCTGCACAATCATGCGGGCCGGGGTGGAAAGGGTTAAACATGTGTGAGTGATGCATCTTTATAGTAACTGCAACTTATTTCTAAAATAATAGACATTAGAATGCTTGAGCACGTATTAATTGCCTTGCAAAAGCAGTGTGGACATATTATTCATTGCATGAAGTATAAGTTACATAAACTGAAGACTAGTAAAACATTGCTCAAAAACGTGCGATTGCTACATACATCTTTATTAGCAAGAGCAGTTTGTTTCTAAAATAATAGATGAAAAAATGTTTGACCATGTACCCATATTATACATACATAAATTAAAAGCTACGAAAGCAGAATAGCTTTGCATATGCATTTTGCATTCTGTATTGTACATGAAGTGTTTGCAAAGTTGAAGTTTCTCTTGCTTAAGGTTATTCATAGGTTGTGAATAGTATGTGATCTCATTGCATACCTTTTATAATAAATTAAAAAGCTTTTCATTTACTTTTGCCTGGAAAACAAAAAGGAATTAAGTATTGCTTAAAATCAGTATACATAAAGATAACCACAACTATTGTCTGTTCAGAGTCTTTTGAGTCAGCGGAAGGGGGAGATAAGGAATTCATGCTGTCAGCACAGTAGCTAGAACTTAAAGGTTTCAAAAATAATGCCACTTCATAAAAAAGGGAGAAGAATAAGAGAGAGAATTATAGACCAATATCGATTATATCATCATTTTCAAAAATATTTGAAAAACTGGTTTATAAAATCATATCATTTATTTCAAAATACAATATTCTTTTAGATGCCCAAAATGGGTTTAGAAAAACAGCTCTACTATAACAGCCATTGGTAGTTTAATAATTAAAATCCAAGAAGCTATTTAGCATATGATGACTAAAGCATATGATGTTTTACATCATGAAATACTATTTACAAAATTGGATAAATATGGTTTTAGGGCTATTATGAATATGTGGGTCAAGTCATATATAACGGATAGAAAACAGTTTGTGGAGCTTCAATTTGAAAATAAAGGAAAATTAAATACAATTCGATCCAAAATAAGAGAAGTTAGGCGAGGAGTACCACAAGGAATCGGTTCAGGGTCCCTTGTTATTTTTGTTGTTCATAAATGATTTACCAAGTGCCATTGATTCTATAGATGTTATTTTATTTGCAGATGACACTAACATTCTAGTAAAAGGAGATAATCAAGTGAGCATACAGTCCAAGCTCAATGATGCTCTATGTAGATTGCACACGTGGTTTCAGGCAAATGAACTAATTATAAATAAGGATAAGACTATTGCTATTTCATTCCATGCTTGCCAAAATAGAAACTTTGTTAAACCCTTAATTGTCTTTGATAAAAGAGTCATAAGCTACAATAATGAAACAAAAATTTTGGGACTACATATAAATCAAAACATGAAATGGACCCTACATATTCAACATTTAATAAATAAACTTAGTTCCATACATTATTTGCTTAAACGTCTAAAAAGCTTAATAAATTTAGCTGCATTGAGCAATGTATATTATGGTTATTTTCACAGCCAGTTACAATATGGGATCATGTTCTAGGGGAGAAAGGCAGATAGTCTTCAAACTACAAAAAAGAGCCATGAGGATATTAAGTGAGGTAGAAAATAGGACATCCTGTCAGCCAGTATTCCAAAAACATAAAATATTACCTCTGGCTTGTATGTTTATTTTAGAATCAGCAATCTATCTAAAACAAAATAATCTACAGATACAAAATGACAAAATGCAGATATTCACAAATGCAATACATGCCAAAGATGACTTTCACACTGAAAGTTGAACTGAAATTTTCAAGTCCAGTGCAGTCAATAAAGGAATAAAATTATACAATAGACTCCGAGAAAATAAGTTTTAAAAAAGGCAGTAAAATTCTTTTTACTGCAACATTTATTTTATTCAGTGAAAGAGTTTTGGAGTATATCGTAAATTGTAACCAGTTGTTAACTAGAGTTTTAAGTGATTACTATAAATGTAACTATTTATACCATGACATGTCTGATATCAATGTATGATCAAAAGGACAAAATAAATTGAATTGAACATATAAAAATCATCAGTCAGCCCTTTAAGAAGTATAATTATAGCAATGGGCTCCTGTTATCAGCTGTGGCTGGATACACGTAATGAAGAATTTTCATGAAAACAATTACTAAGCTACAAACTATGAAATCAAGCCACTAGATAGCTTGCACCATCTAGTAGCTCCAAACACATATCCAACAAAATGTCAGATTAGCTAGCTACACTGAATATGAAAGTGGTGGTTTCTGATATAAGTACTCTATAATGAGGGTCAGGTTTTTTTGTTAACGATAAATGTGAAATGTAATGGAGAGATGCAGCAAGAAATACATGCTGGATTTATGACAAATGTGGCCAATTTATGGCTGTAATTTTGTCGCATATTTGTATAAAAATTTATCATTCCTGCAAAAATCCTTTATTTTTACGATAAAAACTAAAAAAAAAAAAAATGGCATTTTTAAAAAATGTATTAGTTTTGAAGATGTTGGCTGTAAAGGAATGAGAGTTCATTCGGAAAGGTACATTAACATGAAAATTTAGACTACTGTTATTCTATTTCATGACCTGCAGGACATCCATTACAGCTGACAGAGTTTTGCTGAGTATTTGGAACATTCCGTTAGAAATACTTTCATTTTGAAGTTCTTGAAGTAATTGCTGCCGCAGAAAAATAATTGACTGCATTGAAACAACAGAAATAAGCTGATAGAAATGCAACCATAGGTAGTGCACGTGATCAATAATAGATAACTACTGAAAGCTTGTCTCTAGCCGAATTTCAAAAATATCATGCTGCAGCTGCAACAGTGAGAGCCATGCCTATGACATTAAATTTACCACGAAATTTTCCAAGATTTCTACCATGTTTTAAACTATAAATATGAACATTTTATATATCTTTCATTAAATTTCTTAAAAATAAACACTGAAAACACCTGGCCCTGCATATAATTTTGAATTTGGTGTACTAGGAACTGCAAAACTTTGTTCCAACGGAATTTTATTCCATTAATATTTCATTGCACTAACATTAGAACTATAATGCTGATGAAGTGTATTAGGGAAGGATGAAATTTGAGAAAAGGTTGCTCTTTGTTTTTACCAATCATTAACTTTTGCAATACCAACACCAGAATTTAGTAATCCATAGCCTTTCAACAGTTAAGGTAGCCATTAGTTTTTCTCCATTCTAGTGAACCTTTAAACCTTGATTTGGAAGATGTTGGTGAGAATTTCTGGTTTCAGTTCTTCTATGCTATTTCTATAGCTTTCTGGCATTGTTACAATAACTTTGTTTCCAACAGCATTCTCATAAAATCTCAAAAGCTGTAAACAGTTCATAGCAAGTTTTTGTGGCATTTCCTTCATAATCTTTGTTACAAGCAGTAGTAGGTTGTTCATGCTATTTTCAACCTTCATTACAGAAGCTTTTTTATTGTTGCTGTGGGTTTTTTCAGATGTTTCCTCCTCAGAGAGGTCTTCGTCTGGAGCTGAAGACAAGCTGTCTGTACAACATACAGTTTGCATGGAGTCATTTGCCATTAAGCTGACAGTTTCAGAAGTATTTCTTTTTTAGCCAATTGTTTGCTTGTCAGTTTTGATTTCTTAAATGAGAGACACTGTTAGTTCTTAACTTCCATGTTTGCTAACATCATTATACTTTTTCCTATTTAAGTCCATTGTTACATCCCTATTTGCTGTCTCTCAAACCTGTTTTTCCTAAACTGTTGCTTGTTTTGTTTTTATTGTCTTTGAATTTTTCTGTATGCTAATAACAGGCACTTGTTTTTAGATTAAATCCATTGCAACATTGGTGCTGTCAATGAATCCAGTCTTAGAGTGGTATCTGACCATTTATTTATGGTTACTCAAGGAACATAAATAATTGTATATAATCAGTGAAAGTTCCTTTCAGAACAGAATATTTGATTTTGTTCCTGAGAATAAGTGGTTTCTGTTGTTTTAATTATTTTGTTTACCAGTCAACCCAAAGTTTTAAAATTATATCCCATCTTCACTGTTCAAACGTTTTTATTAAATTAAGATAACCATTATCTTTCACATTTTAAAATATGAAAGATATATATCCTGGGTGAAAGAGGTAAAGATGTCACCCTTCAAACTTTTAAGAAAACTTATTTAAAAGAGCCAGAAGTACTAAACACCTTTAGTCCATCTCAGCCATTTATCTAAATATAAGCAATCTGCTATGCAATATTGGACAGTGCTGCACCACAGAAGCTACATGCTTAGATGTGGCATAAACTTTGCAGTAGGTTATAGAGTAAACAATATTACTCAACAAACCATCCAAGCACATCTGTTAATTTAAGTCTCAATCTGTGTTGCTTACTCACGCAGTACTATTCAACAACCCCCCTCCCACATACATCGTAATGTATGCATAACATTGGCCATATTTACTGCTATCACAATTTCAAACACAACAAGAATAGTAAACTCTGCCATTGTTACACATATTTTTGTATATATACACTCGTCAGTTTGCTGTGTAGTGTACCTACCTCCTCTCATTTGGGATAGAGTGAATGAAGTGTTTGCATTTAAAAAAATAAATAAATAAAATAAAATAAATAGAAATGCTAATCAAGGGACATGCAATAAGTAATACAAATGTTCAGCTGCGATATTAATATAGTGAAAATAAAGTATGTATATAAAAATATATAAAATGAAATGTTTAACAAATCAATCTGGAAAATGCACTTGGCTTTTAAATATTCAGATTGTTCTCTGGCCACATATGTTTGTTCTGAAGACAGGAAGATAACCTATTTTGTGAAAATGCCTTTGTCAGAAAAATATCCAGCTTGTTTATTGTTATATATCTTGCAGAGATATTTGAAGTTTAGGATGCACTTTGCAATCTTGCTTTTGGCATAAGGCATAACATGCTACATCTTCATTTCTCACAAATTAAAATAATTTTTTACTAGTTCCGGTGTGTGAACACTGCCATGTTTGACTACTACTTCCATCATTTATCATCGCATCAATCCAACTTCTTAATGCAACTCTCTTATCAGCTACTCGTCACACTTACAGTCAACATGAATGACCAAGGTCAGGGTTCCATGGCATAAGATGAGAGGACAGCTAGTTAGTGGTGGTGTCAGATGTAGTGCCCCATGAAAAGCCTGATTGTATGGAAACTTCAATTGTAAATTGCACAAAAAAGAAAAAAGAAGGAAGTTGAAGAAATATGTTTAGTTTATTTTAAACAGTCCATAACATTAAGTGCATTAAAGGTGTGGTCAAAATCTGATAAAGGTTAAATATTTTAGGTGAATATAGTTATCAGAGAAAAAAACTTTATTACAGTGTTTCATTCAGTATGTATGCACATGCACCCTTTTCATATGGTTTTTTTTATTGAGTTCCAAGATCTAATCATACATTAAGATTATTTCTTGCATATAACTATGTGCATTGCTCATGCAACAATTGCTCATTCCATTGCTTGAATAGAACAGAGTGACATTCTGTTTCTTGAACTGCTCTGGTTCATTTTAAATTAACTTAAAACTGCATTAATTAAAAGGTTTCAGATTTACGTTGCTATTAATTGGCAAGATTCAGATTTATTCACCAATGTAACAAAATAGAAATTACAAGTTCCGTCAACAAAGCATGCAATACATGAAATATATATTTACAAAGATTTAACAAATTTTATTTATAGGAGAGGTAGTGCTAAACATCTGCAATAATTTCTTCTTTATATTTTTCCACTGAATACAAAGCATTTTTGATAAGGTATGTTTTAATTTCCTTTATCAGTTTCCTCTCTTCATTTATTGCTTTAATTGCACAAGGTAAATGGTTATATACTCTCGATACATTTATTTCCGAAAGAACCTCTCAATCTACTTCTAAAATAATTTTGTTTATTTCTAGTGTTATGCTCGTATGTTCACATTTTTATCTTCTTTATGGGTCCTGATTACATATTTAAGACATTCATATATGTACAAACAGGGAAAAGTTAATAAGTTGAGTGTTTTAAATGTATTTCTACATGAACTTCTTGGTATGTTTCTTATGATCCTTATCACTCTTTTCTTCAATCTAAATATTTTGAGTATATATTTAATTTTTGCTGATCCCCATAAAATGAGCCTATAGTTTAAGTGTGAATGTATAAATGCATAGTATACTTGTATTACACTATCTCTTTCATGACTTGTGCCACTTGTTTTAGTATGTATATCCCACTGTTTACTTTCTTTGAGATCTTTTCAATATGTTAAAGATTAAAAACAGAAGCGTTATTAACAGTGAAGTATTCGTCATGATTTAGATTGAGTCACACTTTTTTACACTCACCTTCACTAATTCAGTCACCCAGTCGCTGACGATGAGGACGAATGCCCTCGAAAACGTTTCCTGTTTTATGTAACTTTAATTAGTGAAGGTGAGTGTAAAAAAGTGTGACTCAATCTAAATCTTTTCAATATGTTTGTTCCATTTTAAATTTTTGTGTATAATTATTCCTAAAAAGTTAGCAATTACCTGTTTGACCTGTTTATTTTGTATTGCCAAGGTGATACTGGATTGTGTTTTATTGCTTAAACTAATCTGCATCCACTCTGTTTTGTATATGTTTAATGTCATTCGTAGTTCTGCTAAATGCATATTTACTGTCATTAATTCTGTGTTTGCTTTGCTCTGCACATTCAATATCTTATCCTCCTGCTTTGTGTATCTTTTCAAATAAGGAATTTATGAGCAAATTGTAAGTATGGCCTCAGCTTCAAGACCTGCAGTACACTATGTGTTATATGTTTAAATGATGATCGAGCTGTGGTCAAATTTTCTTTCATATTATGTACTATATCTATACATTGTTCTCTACCTATTAAATAGGATTTTATCCACTCTAATGGGATACTTCTAACCCCATAGCTTTATAATATTCCTATTAACTTTCCAGTGACCATCCATACAGTCAAGTGCCTTAGAAAGGTTAAAGATTGCAATCTCACAATCCTTTTGGTCCATGACCCTAATAATTGTGTCATTTCCTTTACTAATTGCGTGTATCGTCAATTTCTTTTTTTGGAATCCACACTGATACTCTGATACAATCTTAAATTTGATACATTTTTGGAGTTGTTCTAAAAGTATACCTTCCATAATTTTTGAGAAACCAGAGCATAATGATATTGGCTGATGCTTTTCTGTCATTTGTTTGCAGCCCTTCTATTTATAGGTTGGTCTAACTATTGTTTTAATTTATTTGGGAATATTCCTGAGTTAAAACTTTCATTTATTATGTGCATGAAAATCTCGGCTATTTCATGTTTGCAATATTTTAACATCTCATTAGAGTACTCATCTAAACCATAATATTTTTTACATTTTAATGCGTTTATCTTTTGAATAACTTCTTCTTTTGTAGTTTCTGTAATTACCACCAAGTTACATATTGTTCTTTCATTTGTTGCTCTAGTTTTCATTTTCTTTATTCCCATATTTGTTACAATATTTATATAGTATTCATTAAGGGTGTTATTTATTTCTTTTGGATTCAGTATTAGGTATTTTCTTTCATAATTTTAAGATTTTCTACCCGTCTTGGGGGGCTTTCTTTATGCATTGTCTTTATTATATCCCATGATTTTTTTTATTTTATTTCCGGCATTATAGAGAAGCCTTTTGTTATGCAGTTTCTTTGCCTTATTCATTACTTTATTCAAAGTGTGTTTATAGTTTTCTATATAACTGTGATACTTTTCATCTAGTATATTACACTTCAAGTTGTTTAGGAATTGCATTCTCATTTTGGATTTATTTATGTCTTTAGTAGACTAGTTATTAATTTTATGTTTGTTGCAGGCTTTTAAGTAACAGCAATAAGCAAGTAAAGCTTTAATCGTCCTGATATTAATGTATTTGCAGTAAAGCCCCCTTTTTACACTTTTCAAGGGACTGATACAAAAAAAAGGTAAATGGCAGGAAATGTAAAAGCCAGAAAAAAAGTAAATTTTTGAAATCTGAATTTATTATTACTATTAAGTTGTAATGCTACATATTGCATTATTTACAAAATTTAATACGTGAAAATAAATGTGTATTTCTATACAGTTACATTACCTATTTAAAAAAAAGTCTGAAATGGCAGGAGGTTCACCAGAGCTTTTTTCACCAACTGTTCACTTACCAGGGCAAACTCCTGCAGTGTCTCCCCTGGCTGTTGCAGCCTTGACTCGAGCTGACTACGATAGGCTGCGGTCAAGTGATGGTTCCCAAACCGGTTTTCGAGGGCCTCCCAGATGTCTCCAGACACCGCCATCCTCGGAATCTTGTTCAGAACTACTGCCACCATCACTGGAGGCTGGCTATCAGCTGTGCTTACTCCTCTGCTGACCATCGGATGTGGGCAGCATATTGTTGGCGGAAGATTTCACAAGTTGACGTTGCATTGGGTGGCTTGATGCTTGCAGATGTCTTATCGCATCCTGGCGATCAACCTTCAAGTCCTTAGGTCTTCCGCTAAGCATTTGTTGCACCACAGCTTTCAGTTCCTTGGTACTGCCATTGACTCTTCTCTCCAAGATCCAAGACGCTAAGCCAGCCCCCCCCTCCCAAAAATCCTTCAGGGCGCTAAACCATTCCCAAAAGTCCTCGAGGGCTTTAACACATTGGCCAAGTTTTTCACCTTTTTGCCTAGCTCTTCCATGCCTTTCTTCATGCCAGCTAGTTGTTCGTCAGTTTTGGTCGATTTCTCTGTCTTCATTTCTGCCTGCATCTTCTCCATTCCGGATTGCATTTTCTCCTGCAGCTTCTCTATTCCGAATTCCATTTTATTTATGGCAGAAGTCACTGTTGCTATTTCCCTTCCCATCTTCTCCATTTTGGCCAACAATTTTTTAAACATTTCTTCCATCATGGCTTTTATATCCCACTCGCGACACCAATGTAACAAATGAGAACACCAGTTGTTGCTAAACACACTTTATTTGTCACTTAGTTATTCAGCATTATACAAACTTCACACTTGAGACAATTTTCGCACACACAAGTACACAACCGAATTGCACTGGCACTTTCCACTTTTCACATGATAACTTCTTAACTAAACTCCACACGTGCGAGGGCAGCCCCCTTATATGGGCCTTGCATACAAAGCAGTGTGTTCTAGAAAAGGAGGCTATGCGAGCCAAAAGGATCAGGGAAGCGGCACCTAATGGGCTATGGTTCCGATGGCCGGTTGAAGGTCCTACCCAGGTGCTAGGCCGTGAGGTACTTACTGACGGCCTGCAGGTAGCTTCGCGTGTGGGGTCTCAATGTATATGAGATGAGAATATTAACAGCAAAGCTAATCAATCACGTACTTAAGGGGAGGAATAGAATATAGGAATTAATGTGTTTAATATTAATGTGTAATATGAGAGACACAACTCTCGGAGTGTGAAACAGACTATGAAATGTTTATATGAAGTTATAACACAGAAAACAGGAGCATGATAAAAAAGAGGTTTGGATGCCAGAGGTTCACTAAATGAATGGGATACTTGTTGAGTTCCATGGGAATTGACAAACACATACAGACTCTATCAGAGAGTGATATTGGCACTCCTGATTCTTTTCATTGGCACCCAAAATCTCTTCTGGATCAGCACCTGTGGATTCCCGACCTGTGAGGTAATTGTAATGAAGAACTCCAAGAAACCACCAGAGTCTAAATGAGGCCTCCCCCCACAACCTGTATCATCTGGCATTCCAAGCAACCAACCAACTTCACAACTTTGAGTAGGTTGAATCTGCCTCATGCTTATGTTCTTTGTAGCAAAATTAAGGAAAAATTTTGAATGACGGGCCTAATTCTTTTTAGTTGATTATTTGGGTCTGCATTCTTACTGAAGTGCAAGAAGTGATATGAAATGGAGCCTTTCTCAATTCATGTCTTCTCAAAAAATTGACATCACACTTCACCTATATCTGCTCCTAATGCAGGGTATGCTTGAATCTTATTCAATCTAGTCTTGAACCATTCTGCTTTCTTCTGTCTTCGTTCAGTTGGTTTCTTGCATATGGATTGGTCTTGTCACATAGTTTTGCAAATGATTTCCTGTATTAAAGAAATATCAAGTTAGAGGGTAGCTTTGAACCAAACTTGTCCAATAAAACTTTTCAAGTACTACCTCTTTACTGAATTGGTTAATAACAGTGTTATTGTCAGTTTTTGTTCAATTCCAATCACTTCATTTTATTATGAGCTTTTTAAAGTGTGGCATGCATTTAATAGCATCAACTTCTTCGCTGCTTTTATCACTTGATTCACTGTCCGCAGTACTAAAAGTTTCTTCATACTTTGTTTCATCTTCAGAAAAATCCCTGATTTAACTATCACTATTGAACAAGCTTTATATTAGTTTCTCAATCCCTCCGTATCATCTATGCATATTCCATTTCTCTCCATGATGGCTACTGAGATCAACATCAGTGCTACAGAATAAAATGCACAAGTATTTCCTAGGAACACCTGCTGGAGACAGAACAAAGAAAGAATAACAAGCATCATTCATCTGCATATGATTGCAGTATACATTGAAGCTGCAACACAAATACTGGCACTAACATGGAGCAAAACACTAGCGAGCAGAGTTTGCCATATGAATCAACCTCATACCAGTACAGCTCACCATCCGATGCAGATGGGTTGCCATTAAGGCTCTATGAGTTGCCTTCATTGCCATTGCACAATTTGAAGGATAAGGAGCTGGTAGTACCATGGTATGTTTACTTTAAAATAACTAATTTATGGAAAATTCAATGACAAACATACTGCCAGAGACTGTTACAAATAAATGAATTCTATACAGCATAAATCTTTGTTACCAGTTACATTTGTAAGAACATTTTGGGATTAAAATACAAATGTTACATTGAGTACTGCACCATACAACTGAACCTCCATGTAATCAGCTGTAGTGCATGACATCTTTGAAAGAGTCAGGCATATTATGATGCCCTAGCCATTTGATTAATGTGATTTCAATTTCAGCATAGAATAGCATCTTAATTATGCATTAGAGACTCCATGTTCCTTTGCATAAAATTGTTTAGAACACTGTCATCTCCCAAAATATCTACACTTCTGAAAGAGGCTGTATAAATTTTGTTTGGTATTAAAATACTGTAGTTCAGTATAATTAATGGTTAAGGGCAGTCAAATTTATTGAATCATCTATCCATAATTATTTGGGTAGTAAATATAAAAATTTATTGAAAAAACAAAATTCATGTGTGGGGAAAGGAAAATTCTTAGGTGCTGTACGTCGCATATGGAGGAAAAAAGAAAGCAGTTTTGATATGGGGTTTCAAATATAAAATAGGATAGGTTGATGTGCATTTTTCTATACTTATACATCTTTGTTGCTATGTATACATTTAAGTCTTTAGCAATTAATGAGAGCTCAAATGAACTGATATTTGGCTTTTTATTATAAAGGAAAACATCAGATAAAGCCTTGTGCATGCAAATCATCCTAACCTTGATTCAAAAGACCGTCCAGTTTACTAATCAGATGTGTTGCATTACACCATGGAGATGTGCTTTTTGTTGTGCCTGAAAAGCCCTGTTTGCAACTTTTCCTTTTTCTCCCTTACCATACAAATAATGTCAGATGTAACATGCTTTTTTATGCCATTGAAATTTCACATGCAACTCAGTTATTGTATGAACTTCTCCGAATTCCATCATATTTCACCATAGAGCATTGTTTACTGTTGAGGCAAAGAGGCATTTACAATATTAGAACATAAAAGTGTGAATACTTTACTAAGCTGTAAATTTGGAATTCTTAGAAATGTAGGTAAAATATGAGCCAATAATTTCTCTCCAAAAAGTTTTAGAAGTATAAGGACAAATTTAAAGTGACAGTGAATGTTTCTTAGGTAACGATTGTTTTGCAGAAAAGTAGTTTTAAATAGATGGTTTTAGGTGGCTAGCTTGTAAAAGTAATTGATATGGACCTAAAGAGATGTGTTAAAAGCTTCCATTCTTAACACCATTAACTTTTAAAGTCATTGGCAACTGAAAATTAATCCATGAGTTTTGACATGCATGCCCTTCTCACCATTTAAGAATCCATATGATTTTTGTCTGTAGAGAAAGTTTAGAGGTAGCATGTGTCAAAATAATCCCCAAAATTTGGATGAACTGAGAGGACAAAATCAAAGTATTTGTTATATTCATGCATTTTAAAGATTTTCCATCTGTTTTGTTGCAGAGCATGTTATAACTACTTAGCAAGCATTACCACATGACATTGTTGGAGGGACGCAAATCTGAACAAACTTTTTACAGTTAGTGCATAACTTACGGCGTGCCTTTCAAAAAGAATTAATACCTTTCACGCATGTGTGAATAAAATAACTCCATTTATCTTACAAATATGACTCATCAGTTAAAATAGTTCATTCTGCTAGAAGTGATTGTTTTGGCAGTTATAAAGCACTTATTAGATTAAATGAATAAGAAAAGTACGTTACAGACATGTGGAATAAATCTTATGAGTAACGTCAAACTTTGCTTCTAGCAGCTCCAGTTCTTTTTCTTGGTTTTAGAAACCTTTAATTTGTTCCTAATTTACACTTGCTTAATTTTAATTATTTTCAGATGGAGTATTTATGAAAATACAGTAATAGTAATGAGAAGCAGTTTAATCAAAGCATTGATGAAGCTCAGGCTACATTTTTCACCACTTTCAGTTGAGTTACCCCTCAGGGGCTCACATCGTGTGAGTACGGGTTTGGCGCACCCGGGGTCTCGAGCCAGTCATCACCATCGTCATCCCTCCACCCTTGTCCGGTCGAGGTGGGTTCGTCCTCGTGACCGGGGGACGCAAGGTAGGCTCTCATGTGTTCTGTGCATTTCATTCCATGACTCACCTTGGCATCGTTTCTTTATTCTCTAATCTATTTACGCACATTTTGCACCACGTCCATTCATTCACACATCTATTTTCCTTCTTCGCCAGTCTACCTTGCATGCAAAATGCCCATACACTTTTTGTTTTATTTTATCATTCTATTTATTTTAATCCTCCATCGACACAGCCTGACACACTGGGTGCACAGCTGGGTGAGTGGGTAATGGCATCATCCCCACCACCCAGGGTCGTCATGTAGGGCCTGTGTTCGTATCCGCTGTTCAACTGCAGTCTCGCGGGGGAGCCATTGCATGAGCTGCTGACTTCTGACAGTCATTGGGTCCCTCTGTCTATGTTCTGGGAGGTGTAACCCTGGGGTGAGACTAGTATAGATAGGCCACTCACCCAAGCCGGGGTAACGCCCAGGAAGTCAGAGCCCAGGTCGGAGACGGTTGCAATGGTGGAGGATTTCTTTCGCTATGGAGCTCTCTTTCTCCATTCCTAATAACAAGCGCTGAAAAGTCTTAGTCACAGAAGTAGCACCACCGACATCTGGTTGTTGCTTGGTAATTAGCCGAACAGAGGAAGGCCAATCTTTTGAGAAGGTGAACCCTTTTATTATTCAAAAAGGGATTGACATTATTGCTGGTTCTGTTTATTCCTGCACCCGACTTCGGAATGGTTCTTTGTTAGTTCAGAGCAAGTCCAAACAACAAAGTAAGTCCTTGTTATGCGCCACGCTTCTCCACGGTTATCCCATTCGTGTTGAGAGGCACCGCACATTGAATTCCTGTCGAGGCGTCGTCACCACTCACAGCCTCGACGGAATGTCGGGCGATGAACTGTCGAATATCTTTTCCGACCAAAAGGTAAAAGCGGTTCATCGAGTGCAGGCTAAACGCGACGGAGTGTTGGTACCAACTCGTACCCTGTTTCTCACATTCGATGGCGTCGATCTGCCCACTAGTATTTCCGCAGGGTACGAACGTATTGCGATGAGGCCCTATATTCCTAGACCTCTGCGTTGTTTCATATGCCAACGTTTTGGGCATAGCAAGTCTCTTGTAAAAGTGCAGTATCCATCTGTGCCTCATGTAGCCAGCCATCACACAATGGTACCTGTTCATCAGCCCCCGTCTGCGTTAATTGCAAAGGGTCTCATTCTTCGTCATTTGCCGACTGTCCGCGGTACTTGGACGAGAAGGGGATCCAGGATATCCGGGTAAAGGAGAAACTCTCCTTCACCGAAGCCCGGAGGCGTTATCATGCGCGCCAACCTTCGCCCCTGCAATCGGGAACATTCAGTTCTGTTGTTGCCTCGCCAGTATCCCGGAAGGATGCCGAGACTCAGACCTGGACCATGACTGCAGTGACCGCAGCTACCATCCCGCCGTCCATTTGTGGCACAGTTATCAAGCCATCTAAAGCTGGACCTAAGGTACTGAAGTCACAAGCTACAGAGAAGAAATCGAAGCAGAAATTTCGTAGGGAAGATTTTTTTAAAAGACCCTCCACGTGCGCGCGGTAAGAAAAGTTCACCTTCTCCTCCTCCTCCTCCTCCTCCTCCTCGAAGGTCGCTGTCCCAGGATGCTCCTGGGACAAGCCGCGCTCAGCGGCCCCCTTCACCCGTTGCCACCCAGAACCGGTTCTCGGCGCTTGAATCGGTTTCTGGCGTGGGCCCTTACTTCGTGGAGCCTATGGAGTCTGACCAACTCCATACAAAAAGCCCGAGCCCGAAGGTTAAGCACAAAGTTGTTTTGAGCCGCCCTTCTAAGTAAGAAGTTTATCCCTTTTACTCATGGCTATCCTGACTTGGAATTTACGTGGTGTCCGATCGCATAGGGCGGAACTGCAACTTTTATTGCGTTACCATTCACCTATGGTCGTGTGTTTGCAGGAGACTAAGCTTCGCCCTCAAGATCCTTTTAATCTCCGAGGGTATACTCCGGTTCGCTTCGATCTTGAACCGGAGTAGGGTTCTCCTGCTCATGGAGGTGTCATGTTATTAGTGCGCAACGACGTTCATTTTCAAACTCTCGCTCGTACGTCCGACTTGCAAGCTGTTGCCATTAGACTTCACTTAACCGTTTTTTTTTTCTTTTCTGTTTGCTCTGTATATTCACCTCCATCGTCTCCTCTCGCTAACGCGGACATTCGAGATCTCTTGTCCGCTCTCCCAACACCATTTCTCCTGTTGGGAGATTTTAATGCCCATCACCCCCTGTGGGGTTCGCCAAGGGCTTGTGCGAAGGGAACTCTTCTTTCCGACATTTTTGATCAGTTCAACCTCTCCATCCTCAATACAGGTGAACCTACTTTTACTTCTGACTCTTTTGGTACTTTCACTTGGACCTTGCCGTTTGCTCACTCCAGCTTGCTAGTCGTCTGCAGTGGAACGTCGTCGCTGACACCTACTCTAGCGACCATTGCCCCTGCATCGTTTCTCTGTTGTCTCACCACGTCCAGCATTCCAGAGTACCTACCTGGATATTCAGAAAAGCCGACTGGAGATTGTATTCCAGCCTCGTCCATTTTGCCGACCAGCCATTCACCGACGTTAACCAAATGGTGCAGCACCTTACGTCTACGTTGCTATCTGCCGCTGAACGCGCCATTCCCCGTTCATCCTCTCGCCCTCGGCGAATACCTGTTCCGTGGTGGAATGAGGATTGTCGGGACGCCGTTCGTGCCCGTAGAACTGCACTTAGGGTGTTTCGGCGACACCCTACACTTGATAATTTGGTTACTTTTAAACAATCGCGCGCCAGGGCTCGTCGCATTATTCAGGATAGCAAGAAGGCGTCTTGGACTCGTTTTGCCGAGTCTTTTAATCGCTTTACGCCTTCCTCTGTTGTTTGGGATAAACTTTGTCGCTTCTCAGGTAAAGTGTTGCATTGTACTGTGTCTGGCCTTCAGGTTTCCAATGCCACCATAGTGGATCCGGCTGCCATTGTTAACACTCTGGGTGCTGCCTTTGAGGCGGTTTCCAGTTCAGACCATTATTCCGCCGGCTTTCGCTGTATTAAAGATCGGCTGGATTCCGCAACATATAATTTTCGGTCTGCTAATAATGAATGTTATAACGAACTTTTCAAAATGAGGGAGCTGGAGCACGCTCTTCATTGCTCTAGACACTCCGCTCCTGGGCCGGACGGCATTCATGTCCTGATGTTACAGAACCTTTCAACCGACAGTAAACTCTTTCTCTTACAGGTCTATAACCGTATTTGGCAAGACGGCGTTTTTCCTTCAGTTTGGCGCGAAGCCACCGTTGTCCCTATACTTAGGCCTGGGAAGGATCGCCAACTACCTTCCAGCCACTGCCCTATCTTCCTCACCAGTTGCATTTGCAAGGTGATGGAGCGCATGATGAACGGGCGGTTGACATGGTGGCTTGAGTCTCAGAAACTTCTGGCGAACGTTCAGTGCAGATTCCGTCGCCATCGCTCTACCGTCTAGTGTCTCTGTCGACGCATATTATGAACGGATTTCTGAGAAAGTGTCAAACAGTGGCTGTGTTTTTTTGACCTGGAGAAAGCTTATGACACTTGTTGGAGGGGCGGCATTTTACGTACACTTCACGCATGGAATTTACGCTGTCTTCCCATATTTCTTCTGGAGTTTATGACGGACCGCTTCTTTCGTGTACGTGTGGGCTGAGTTTTATCTAGTCGTTTTATACAAGAGAACGGTGTACCGCAGGGCTCTGTACTCAGTGTCACACTTTTTGCGATTGCTATCAACCCCATTGTTGATTGTATTCCACCTGGCATTTCATCGTCCCTTTTGGTTGACGATTTTGCTATTTATTGCAGTTCGCGGCTGACCTGTCTGCTCGAACGCCGTCTCCAGAGCTGTATCAACCGTCTCTACGCCTGGAGTAACGCCAACGGCTTTAATTTCTCCACCGAGAAATCCGTCTGCATCAATTTCTGGCGCCGGAAGGCTTTCCATCCGCCCTCTCTCCATCTTGGGCCGGAGATACTTCCATTTACAGACGAGGTGAAATTTTTAGGGTTGATCTTTGATGGAAAGCTGACCTGGACTTCGCACATTTCCTTTTTAAAAGCAAAGTGTGACCATTCTCTTAATCTTTTACGTGTTTTAAGTGGCACATCCTGGGGAGCTGATCGGACCGTCCTTCTGCGTCTTTATCGCTCCTTGGTCCGATTCAAGCTTGATTGCGGGTGCATTGTCTATTCGTCGGCATGTCCATCTGTGTTACGTCGCTTGAATGCCATTCACCATCGTAGCATAAGAGTCGCTACAGGGGCCTTTCCAATTAGCCCTGTACCCAGTCTGTACGCTGAAGCTCCAGAGCCTCCGCTGTCCTTCAGGCGTGAGATGCTTTTGTGCACCTATGCATGTCGACTCTCAAGCTTGCATGACCACCCGTCCTTCGAGCTGTTTTTTGAGGATTCGCTTGATTGGCAATATTTAGTTAGCTCCTCTGCATTGCTCCCTCCAGGGGTTCGATTTCGACAGCTTCTTCGGCATTTGGACGTTACACCAGCGCCGGCTCTTCCCAGGGGGGAAACGCGTTTTCCTCCTTGGTTGCGCGCTGAGACCCACTGTTACCTTGATTTAACGTCGATGCCGAAGAATGCGAACCCTTCTTCAGTCCTTAGATCAGCGTTTTTAGAACTTCAGGCGCAATTCGGGGACTTTCATTTTATATCTACTGATGGATCTAAGACTGATGCTGGAGTGGGGTGTGCCTTTGTTTGTGGTCGACATAGTTTTACCTTCCGATTACCGTGGCAATGCTCGATTTTTACCGCCGAACTTTTTTTAGTATTTATCAATCCGTTTTATACATTCAGCGGCACGACACGGCACTGTGTTGTTTGTACGGACTCTGAGTGCCCTTCAGAGTATTAACGTGCCTTACAATTACCACCCCCTCGTACAGCGCATACATGACCTCCTCCACTCGCTTGGTGCCTCTGGCATCAGCGTCTCCTTCGTGTGGCATCTCAGGAAACGAGTCTGCCGACGCCACTTCCAAATTGGCAATTTTATCACAGATGTTTTACCTCTGTTGTTCCCTCCACAGATTTGTATGTTGTTTTACGTTGCGGTATCCTCTCACTTTGGCGCGATGAGTGGACGGCCCTCCGGGGAACAAGTTGCGGGAGGTTAAACCTCTCCTGTTAATCTGGGGTACCTCTTCCCGTTCTTCTCGTAGGGAAGAGGTAATTTTAGCTCGTTTACGTATCGGTCATTGCCTTTTTAGTCATAAGCACCTGCTCAGTGGCAACCCTGCACCACTCTGTGAGCAGTGTGATGCACCCTTAAGGGTGCGTCACATTTTAACAAGAGTGTCAAGTTTTAGCTCCATTGTGCGTTCGTGTGTCTGCCTGTTGGCTTAGCCAACGTTTTGGCAGACAATGTGCATGCTGTAGAATGTCTTTTACGTTTTATCAGTGAGATTGGTTTTATTTGGCGCATTTGATGCGCTAAGCATCTTTTAGTTATGTGATTTTATATTGTCTGTTTTAATGGGGCTCTCCTCCTCGGTGGACATATGGCGATCATGTCCCTTGCATTCTACAGTTCTTGACACATCGTTTTACAGTTTTATTGACATTGTTTTTAGTGTGGTAGTTTTTAGAATTTGGTGTTCCGTTTTTTAGTGTTTTCGACCAAGCCGCTTGTGTGTGGTATTTCAGTTTTTGGATTTTAAATTTTATACATTGTAAGGGTGCTGATAACCTTAGATGTTTAGTGCCCTTAAACCCCATCTCATCATCATCATCATCATCATCATCATTTGAGTTAAGTACTTTAGATATGAAGTGCACAACTTAATGGAGATACCATTCAGTTTGGAATTCTGTTTGGAACGTTGATCCTTTAGGAATCCAGAGACACAAACAGGATTCTTGCACATTGATCAGAATGTTAGTAATGGTAATGCTGTTGCCAACAGTGCTATAAATCTCATATCAGTGTAACTCACTTCCTAGCAATTGCACATAGCAGCAGAAACAGCACTGGAACTGTAATTTGCAAAATGCCATGTAAGCAACAAAGATCACTCTTGTTAAATCTCCTCCTATTATCATTTCAAGTTTGCTTTCCCTAAATAAATAATAAAAAGATTTGAAGTCATCATAAGGAGTATGATACAACAAAGGGCATTCATGAGAACTGATGCTTGAAAAACAGATACACATGCAGCAGCTCATGTTTTAGCTACATTACTGTGGGTAACTGTATAGAATTTAAGAATGTTGCCCTTCCTGAACTGCCCATAGGCCACCATGACTAAAGGTTCTATTAAGTATTCTGAATGGAGTTACACAGAGCCTCTAGAAATTATTTTTGTTTCACAAAAATGAGTAATTTATTTTTTAAATGTTCCATCATTATAAATAAATGAATTAGCAAACTGCTTCAAAAATCTTATTGTATGTACACACACACTCTTATCTCTCCTTCCCTCCCCCTCTCTCCCCCTCTCTCCTCCCCTCTCTCTCCAGCTTGATATGATATTGCCTTTTGATATTCAATATTATTTTCTTCTAGATATCAGATCCCAAAGAAGTTTATTCTGGAAAACGAGTGGCTGACCAGCCACTTTCTGAAGATCAGATAATAGGAGAAACTCTTGCACTTGTGATGGGAGATGCAAAAATATGGTCTGCTGGAACCTACTGGGATCGAAATAAGTTTACAAACAGAACACTTTTTGCTCCTCTAGCTTATAAAGAACAATTAAATACAAGAAAGTTCAGAGTGGAAGACCTTGCAAGGTTAAACAAAACAGGTAAAACTTACTCAGTTGTATTTAGTAGTAATAAAATAAGAGATGAACCAAGTTTTGGGAAGAAGTGATTTAAAACTGCTTGCAGTTACGAGAATGAGTGTGCTGTGCATGTCAGATACTTGGGTTGCACTATGCAACTGAAAACAATCTCGTGTGCAAGCACTTAGGTTCTGTGAAAGCTTTCAACCTTGAACTGCTTGAATTGACGTATCATTATGGAATAATAAATTTCATACTTCTTAATTTTGACCATTTGATCAGTGAAATTTAGATAGTTTTTTCGTACTTCTCAAGCACAGTTGCACATTAAATTTTGACAAATCAAGATTAAACATATCCTAATGTTACCGAACTTAGAGTGCTTTAGCACGATAGTGCACAATCTAAATTTGTGAAGTGATTGCAAGTGTTTATTAATACTTTCTGATCTGCTACTTACTACATTATTTTTCTCCCCTTGCAGACCATTTTATGTCTTCTTAAGAGAATATTTAACTCTTATATGATCTTAGAAGGGACCTTGTGATATCACTACTTCAAATATAGTGTGTGGCAGCTTTCATAGCATATTTTGACTTGTGTAATACATAAATATAGTACATCTATGATAAGCAAATGACATGACATTCTATTGTTAATGAGCTGTCTGTGTGGTCAACATGTAGAGGTGGACTGCTTTTGCCATTGAAACTTACTTAAAGAATAACAATAGTACACAATATTTAGGCGACACTTCACTTTGGGATGCCATGGAAAAGAGTCAGATGGATGCACTATTACCAGGTGGGTTAGTTCCTTTAGATCAACTGCAGATGCATGTAATCATAAGTTTGTATTGCCATCTTGCAGAGCCTGAAGATATCTGCTCAGTGCCATTCTGCAGCTTTGCACCTGTCAGACCTACATTCAGAATAATAGTGCATGAAGACTTTGGTTTTCATCCCTATAAACTCCAAGTTGTCCCCAAACTTAAGCCTACAGATTTCGCTGCTTGAGAAGAGAATAGCAGAGCCATGTGTGAGCTGCTTTGGTAAAACCCACAGCTGTTGCACACATTGATAATGTGGAGCACATTTTGAGTTATATGGCTTTGCAAATAAATAAAGTGTGCATTACTGGAGTGAAGTAAATCTGCACGAGCAGCATGTCAAACCCAGGCACAATTTCTGTGTGGAGTTGCTTCACTTTGGAATTATCAGACAATATTTTTTCAAGGAAGATGATGTCGTGGCTGCGACTGTCAACAGTGAAAGTTTCTAATAATGCTGCAGAACTTTCTTCTTTTGCAATTACAAATGAAGAACATGGATATGAACAACTTATGGTTCCAAAAAAATTGGGTAACCACGCACACAACCAGAATCTACATGAAGTTTTTATGACAAACCCTTTCATAGAGATTAATATCCCTTCATAATGGCATTTCTTGGCCAAACCGGTCCCCTGATCTAATTTGTCCTGATTTTTTTCCTATGGGGTTTTCTCAAGCAAGAAGTTTCCATACATGCCCTATCATGATAGAATTAAAAGACCATATTATAGCTGTTGTGGCCAATATCCCTGATGACATGTTACAGTGTGTAATGGAGAGCTTCCAATGATGTTCAAAAGAATGTATGGCACAGTAGGACCATCCTTTGCTCAGGGTTATATTTAAAAATAAAAAATGAATGGCAGTCCTGTAACTATTATTGTACTGACTAGGGAACAAGTAAAAAGTAGCTGTTTGTTTAAGCTGCAATTTTGTGCATATGCTATGAATGCTGCCACACCTTGTGCAAACAACTCTCCCCACAATTCCTAGCGAATGATATCAGATGTCCATATGCTGCCTCACAGATTTTGCAAGCATTTGGTATGCCCATCATTGGCATTTGTTTGACAAGTTCCACCACACTGCTAACTCTGGACATATGCAACTCAGCATTCACCAGTGATGTTTGTTGGAACAGCCTTGAACTTTTGAAATGGGAATAATCTATAATCAGCATGGCATGTATATAAACAACCATGTAACCTTTCTGCAATAGTATTGACAATAGCTATGGCTGATGGAGACTGCAGATACAATCATTACACTGTTGTGGAATGTACATGATCACTGTGAGAGAAGACCATAACCTTTGGTAGGACAGCAGTACATCTGTAATGAATGATGACTCTTCAGATGTGCAGATTCTACTTTGTAGATGGTCAAATTCTTATCATCCAAGCTGTCCTAAGTATTTATGGTAGAGCATAAACAAACACTTTTCTGGAGCTATAATTAACCATATTTACAGAGCTGTGAAATAATAAAAATAAACACATGAGTGCAACTGCACAGAAATAAACATGTGTTGAATTTTAGCATGTATGGATTAAGGCAAACGCAAAATTAGCAAGTACACAAGTACAAATAAGTACAGCCTAAGACAAAGAAAATAAGCAGATTTTCGAAGCGTATATTTGCCAAAGTTCAAATTCTTTCTGTGGCCGGTTCACAATGGTGTCTCTGGACATATGCCTTTAGCTTCGCATATTGTCACCTTTCATATTGAGTCCCAACTACTGAACATGCACTGACAGCCAAGCAGTTATAAACTGGTACTTAGCAATGAGGCCTACGAGGTTCGTAACCTGAGCATAATTCTTTTCTGTGCAGAAAAATGCAATGTTTATTGTGCATATTATAATGTAATTTCCAATTGCTAAGGTTTATTTGATTTCAAGGCATTTATGCTCACACACAAAAACTGAAGCACTCTCCTTTTCATTTTCAAACAAAATATGAAATAAGTAAACATTACATTCCTAAATGAAAAAGTAAATAAAAATAGAATTTAACTTAATATCTGGTGTGTAAACCCTCTGATTCAATTACTGCCCTCATTCTACGGAGCATGGATGATATCAAATTCCTAGTCAGATTTTCACGAGAGAATACTGTCTCCCAAGTATACTGTATTTGATCCCACAAAGCCTTGCAGGGCAACTTAACTCCAAAACTTTCTTGACCCATGCCACACATTTTCAATAGGATTCTAATCTAGTTAGCAAGGAGGCCAATCAATCACTGTGATATCTTGCCTTTGCAAGAACCAGCTTGAAACCTGCCAACTTGCGTGGACAGAGTGGTTATCCTGCTGGAATTCAATCATTTTATCTGGATATCTGGTCCTTACAGAAGAACCATGATGTTTTTTGAGGATGTCTTTATACTGCTGACTATTTAATGTGCCATCAAGCTGCCACAACACACCTAGACCATTCATGACATCCAATCCCACATGACACAGATATGCGACCTTGACAATCCATTTGTGTCATAATTTTTTTTTCTGGGGCGGTAGACAATTACTTTCCCCCATTTGTAGATGGAAATGTCAACTCGTCTGTGAATATAACCCTATTCCAGTTATGGTTGACATTTTCTTCTGCATATGCAAGGTGGCATCTGTGATCATCTGCAAGATGCTGCTGCTTAGCTGCTGATCGAGGAAAGAGCCCTGTTGTAGTCAAATGATACAGGGCTGTGTAGTTCAACCCAGGGAAATTAGAATTGCTTCTGATTGTAGACACATGCTGAAAGGGATTGCTGTCTGCCTCTTCTAGAAGTGCAGTGTCCTGCTGCTGATGAGTGGACAAATGTTTTTGACTTGAACCAGGTCGATGACAAACAATCCCTTCTCTGGATAACTGCACCCACCTTGTAAAAGTAGATATAGGGACTTCAAGTGTTCTTGCAGCCTGAGACACAGTATCAGCAACGTTTACTAACATAAGGAGAGATTTCCTTGTAGCTTCATCTTTATGTGTGCGCTCAATCATAGCAAAAGTCATGATTGCTAACATATCATGCAGAACTCCCAAGGCTATGAGGTGTGCATGCCAGCGCAATGCATAACTGAAGAATGAGATGGAGAGTTTACACATCCAATGTTAAGTCAATTAAATATTGGGTTTAATTTTTCACTTTAAAACTCTTATTAATATGACATTTCTTTTGAAAATGAAGAAAGTAATTTATGTTTGTATGCATGGATATCTTAAAATTACAAGGAAAACATATGGCATTGCCATATATTTAACAAATTAAAACTTAAATCATAATTTAAAAAAACATACCAAGGATTCAAACCCAGGTTGTTCCAGTTATAAGACATGCATTTCTCCACTCGGCTGCCATGCATACAACCAAACTGAAAGATATCTTCCTACTTATCGCATAGCTTTGAAATGAATGCAGGATGGTTTTAAATTGTACATTGTGAATGCTTTCAACGTTTTGCATATCGAACTCCCTCTCTGGCTTTTGCTTATTTATTTTGTCTTAGGCTGCACATAACTTCAAAGTTCAGAACAGCACACAATGCAGGTTTGACTGTCCATTACTGACATTTGCAGAAATGCACAAAAGAAGCCACTTTGCAGTTTGAATTGCACAACTTAAAAGCATGTGGTATACTCGTCGACTCCTTCAGATGGCTTTACAAGATAATGCCCAGAAAAATTGAAGAATTTTTCCAAATTCTTGTCTGAAGATGACACCACGTCATAAACAGAGTGCACAGTATGTCGCTAAGGCCCGGTTTCACAGTATAAGCTTAAACTTCGAATCAGGCTTTACCGGAGAGTTAAGCTACAGCTGAGTTTTACAGTGCGTAGTTCAAGTGCTAAGCCAAGATTATACGGGACTCGACTTAAACTGTACTGAACTGCAGTTTAAGTTAAGGAGTCGCCATGTTATCTGAGGACGACAATTTTAGTGACGAGGAAATGCAAATTATTTTAAACCATATCCACAACAGAAGAGGGCTTAAGTGTTTAGAATGCGTCCAAATCATTTCCACATATGGAATGACCGAGAATTCTATGAGAGGTTTCGGTTAAGTAAACAGTCTGCGATGATGGTACTAGAGATTATTGATGATGCAATTAAACATAAAACAGACTGGTAAGCAAAACTTAATATTAAATTTATTCTTACACCTTTATAATATACTTTATCGCTCATAAGGTATTATTACTTTATATTTCAGGAACAAACCCCTCTCGTCAGAAGCAGTGCTGCTTTTGACGTTGAGGTTACATGCAAGTGGAAGCATGCTAATTGCAGCTGGAGATTTTTCCAGTGTCTCAAAATCTACGGCATGCAGTGTTGTGAAAATTGTTTCACATCCATCAATTTGGACACCAATTAATTCCTTTATTTCCTCGTCGATTGGACCTCCACCTCGTTGGCGTATTTCTTTTTTGTAACTTTCTTCAACACGGTAGCATCTCTGTATATTATTCCGCTCTTTGCATTGAATAACTCCGCAATTTTCCCCCACGTTTGGTTCTTCCTGCTCCACAGTACCTTATCAGATTGCTTGCACTCTATTATGTGTTTATACTGCTTTACAATTTCTAACAGAATGCTAACTTCTTGAGAAGTGAAGTTAGCAGTATGTTTTGGCTCTGATTTTTCTGTCATTTTAATGTGTGTATCTGAATAACCTATAAAACCTTACTTTCAGGAACACCGCCGCCATTAACAAATGATGGGAATTCGCTCGATGCGCATGCACAAGCGTTACCAACTTTAAAGTTCTGAGGAGTTGTTCAGCTTAGTAAAGCCAAACGTGGTTGCCCTACTGTGAAACTCGCAAAGCTTTAACCAAAGCTTAAGTTTTGTTTAAGCTGCGTCCGTAGCTTAGTAAAGGTTCGACTTAAGCCTAAACTGTGAAACCAGCCCTAAGAATGACATTAAAGAGGACTCCATATTTATCACCGATCCAGGCCAGTTTGAATATGAACTTGCTGCTAACCACACTTTGCCACTTAACAGGGAGAGAACCATAGAAGCAATAATGCATTCTGTGGTATCAGTTCACACTCACACAATTGAGCCACTTATGACCATCTCGGGCAATGGTAAAATGTCAACTAATCTTATCATTGTGTAAATGCAAAAGTCTCAAACAAGACTTGCATAGAAAATCCCTGCATCTTCTTGATTCATGATATGGTCAAACTGATGCCTTATTACCATCAAGAACTTTTTCAGATATGGATCTGCACATCAAAGTAATCCCACCAAAAACTACGCATTACTGTCAACCATTGCTGGTAATTCTTTTGGCAGTTTTAAGCTATTTGCAAGAAGGTTTGAGAAATATATTAGGCGTGAAAAGCAAGCACAAAGTGTGCATGATAGGATATTTATTTTAAAAATGCATAGCCTTACTTATAATCAGTTGAGCTTTCCAAAATACTACACCCTGTTACAGTATGCATGGCAAACCTCTGGATCACAAAATACCAAAATTGTTTTCAAGATTTTGCTGGACATAAGTTTTAACACTTGTTCTGAATGTGGCACTTCAAACTGTAAAGAAGGTGCCATTAAAGCTAAGCAGCTGGTACAATGTACACACGGGCTATATATAGGGTAGTTCAATTATATTCAAACCCACTTGCGGCCTCTCTCTACTGCACGAGACAGACGGCAGTCGCCAGGGAAATTACTCCGGCAGAGGTGGACTAAAATCCTTACCTTATAATAGATGCTGGAAACGTTAACCACCTGCTCTCAAACAGGCAGCATATCTTGTGTAAATATTCTCGCTCACTCTCCGAAGCTCAGCAGCAGGAATTCTTTTGATGAAATGCCTCATTATGATTAGAAAACTGGAGTGTGGTGTGCAATAAGTGCTAGAAGAATAATAGGGTCCATATTCTTTGATGAGACAATGCAGAGCAATATCAGAGGTTAATTCTGAGGCCATTTTGCAATCACTTGACAGAAGAAGAGAAATCGTATGGTTGGTTCTAGCAAGATTCTGCAACAGCACATACGGCTGCCGAATCATTCCATGCAATAAGAGAGGTGTTTGATGACAATAATTAGTGTTAATTTGTGGCCCCCTCATTCTCCTGACCTAATGAGTTGTGATTTTTATTTATGGGGTTTTTTAAAAGACAAAGTGTATTATTCCAATCCTCGCACACTACAGGAACTTAGAGAAAACATTCTACAAGAAATCACAAGAATTCCTACTGTTGAGCTTCGGAGAGTGAGCGAGAATATTTACATGAGATATGCTGCCTGTTTGAGAGCGGAAGGTCAACATTTCCAGCATCTATTATAAGGTAAGGATTTTAGTCTGCCTCTGCCGGCATAACTTCCCCGGCGACTGCTGTCTGTCTTGCGCAATAGAGAGAAAGAGAGAGGCTGTGAGTGGGTTCGAATATAATTTAACTACCCTATACATGCTCTTTTGGGCTTACATAAGCATATGCCGGAATAATAATTATAATTCAGTAATAGTAAGTGATGTTAATATGTATGTTACTTTCTTTGTATCCATATTACATTTTCTCTTTTTCAGGCCAGCACCTATAGGTGAATGCTATTGACACTGATTTATTATAGTGTTAATTTGTTTGAATAAAATAATAAATACAAAATGGTTTTCTGTATTTATTATATATCATGCACTGTATTCGAATGTGACTAAACTGCATGTTATAGGTTTCCTTCTCTCTCACTTCATGCTCTTTAGGTCTTTGCAGGGTTTTTGGAACAGTAAACGCGATGGTTGCATTTGTGCCAACAATGTGGAACAGTTCTCATAAGTGACACCACTTAATGGACTTTCTAAGCATTTGCAAAACATAAGCAAAGTATAGCACTGGCACCACTCACTCAGCCTGCGAAAGCTTCTCAAAGATTTGAAGCAGCAAGATCATGATTTTGGTAGATAAGTTCATACCTTTAAGCCACAGTTCAAATATGCTTGTGATGCTCAGAGGCTTCATTTGGAAGCACTATCTTGTCATATGTATAGTGATGTTTCTTAATTAAAAAAAAATATCTGAAGTAACTAATGTTTTAATGTTTTGTTCAAATTGAATTAATGCAAGTGGCCTATATGAAATATGATAAAATAAATATTCCATTAATATTGTAAATTAATTGAAGTATCACCTCAATTTTCCTTCTGAGCCAGAATCTTTGAGCAAAATGCCCAGCATTACAGCAATAAAGTGATAGAATCTACTTAATTGGCTTTTTCTAGAGTTGGTCAGTGACAAAGTCTAGTGAATTATGTTAAAGATATCAGGCTGCACAACAGAACAGAAGAAATGTTTATAGCTTAGCATGTATACATAGTGAATTTTTTCAAGTATCACTACAGGTCTAGTGTGATCCTTATTCATTAATGGTTGTTGCAGCACTCTGAGCAATCTTAAGAATGAAAAATTTTAAAAAGGATTGTCATCTCAGGTATAAAACGAAGAATAAAAGTCTTACTTTCCAAGACTAGCTCAGATTTAACATTAGGACACTCTCACAAGGTTATATAGCTTTCTCCAATGACTTAATGTGCTTATTTTTTGTTTTAGTACATCCTACATATAGTTTATAATTAACAAAATATTTTGAAGTTTTAATATACAGTAAAACTCACACCATTGTTCTTCATAACAACTGAGGAAATAATGTACCAGAAAACCAATAATTTTAGAAACATGAAAAGGAACCGCAGAAGTGAAAAGATTTCACATATTCAAATCTTATTGTTTAATTTAATTTTACTATTCCACTCTCGACAAGGCTAACCATGCTGAATTTTGCTGAGGTTCATTGAGAAGAATCATCTGCGCCACAACTCAGCAGCTGGTTTAGCAGGGCAAAGTTAAATACATGCAAGAAAGGTCTAAGTCATTTGTACTATGACTTAACTTTTAAGTTTATTTTTTGTGCCTGTTTTTAAATCGTATGTTATCAATAAGTTTATATTATAAACTAGGGTTTTGATGGAAAATTGGAAGGATACTGACTGAACAGACTATGTACAGTTCATTATGAATTTTAACGTATCCATAGATTAAGGGAAGATAGGAAAAGAAAACACAGGATTGAAAATCTTTGCACTCTCTTGCATATCACTTACAGAAAATGATTTTAGAGTACACCACCTTTTTGTTTATTATTATAAAGACCAAGAACATGGTCATGATCGTCTATACTAGCACTATATTCATAAAATAATGTCTTGGCTTTCATGAGAGCTTCAGGAATTTCCAAGAAATGAGATACTGGTTCATCATCACTTATCTTTGCTTTCTTTTTCCTGTTCTCAGCTTACAGTGGCCAAGAGAGTCTCACAGAGGTCTTTCATCATCTTGACACCACTTGTTGCCATATTCTGCTTGATTCTACTCAAGTGAGACATACGCCCCAAACTGCTCCTCTGGCATTCCATTGAACTTTTCCCAGTCCTGGCTGAAGTCTTCATAATTTCTCACCATATTGTATCCCTGCATGTAGTCGCCTTTCCAGAAACAATTGTCAGTTGTCCATCTGTTATTTTGCTCAATGCAGCCAGAATATAGTGCATTGCCTGAAGTAAACTTATCTACTTTCTGGCATCGTTGCTGGTTTATTCAAATCCCCTTTTCCCTTAAATAGTGGTACAAACATACTTATTTTCCAGTTTTCAGACATTACATTGCTCATTATTACCTTGTTAAATAAATTTGTCAGTATCCTCTACCCGACTTATAAAATATTATCCAAATTTCCCCTGGAATCCCATGTATACCTGCTGCCTTATTATTTTTCAAAATTCTAATTTGGTGTTCAGCTTTACTACTTGTAATCTGCTTATATAAACATTCAATCCTTGCAGGTTTTTTTTATTCAAAATCAACTCGCTGCTTTTAACAAATCTCGCACCAAACAAACTTCAAAATATTTTTTCCATTCATTTGCTGTAATCCCACTTCCTGTTGTATTTTTCTTGTAAATATTCTTCATAATTGTCCATATTTTTGTTATTGTTCTTATCTCTTATGGCCTTTTTTTACCTTATTATTCATTTTTTGTTGCTATTCCTCTTTTTTCCTTTCTGGTAAACATTTATTTCCCCATTTCTTTAGCAAAAAAATTACTTATTCCTGTCGTTCTCTTTACTTCTCCATCTAGATAAATCTCTTATCTCCTAGCCTCTATACATTCATCACACTAATTTGTATACCTTTATTGTTTTTTTCTGTTTCACCTCGATCATCACACCAGCTCTCTTCACTATCAATTCCAGTCCATTCACTGCCCCCTCTACATCTCCCATCTTCAGCACCTCCTATTTTATCAACGGAGTGCCTGCTGATCTTGATCTGAGACTAATACCTCACTTAACTCCTTCCACTTAAATGTATTTATAAGTTTCAGTTCTCTAATGTTTTATCACATCTACTACTTTCCCCTAAACTAATACTCATTAGTAAAGGAAAATCATAACTATTTATCACTTCATCAATCATTCTAAAATCAGTAAGTTTTTCATCCATGCCTTTTTTCACTACACAAAGAACAGTCAACCACACTTTGACCATAAGCATTCATAAATGTAAGTTCACCATCAACATCTGCTCCCCTAAAACCATTACACATTGAAAAATTGTTACCTTCACAAAAATTAATTAATTGAACCCCTTCCTTATTGCACACTTTATCACAGCTACTTCTTACCCTTCCTTCTTTTTCCCACTCAAATCACTTTCCATAGTTAGACATTTGATTTTCTCCTACCCTAGCATTAAAATCCCCCATTATAATAAACTCTGCAATAGAATAATTTCCCTTAAATGATCCATATCTTCACTAAGCTCAACAAGTAGATTACCATTATAAAATTTTGATGCTACAGGTTAGCCGTACACTACACCCAACACCATCACACCTTTAACTCCATTTATTTTTAACCACAGCAGTTGTTCATCTTCCCCTCCTAACTCCTCACAGGGCTTAACTTAGCACGTTTCCTCACAAATAAACCTATACCACTGGAACCTCTACCTCTGTTATTTCTCCTTGAACTGCACTTTCCTTTAAATACAAAATCACTTAACTCCATACTATCACCTTGATTAAGCCATGTTTCAACAACTGCTGTTACATCTCCCAACCTTAAAATTCTAAACACCTGTCCACTGTTAATCTTCACTTTTAAACCCTCTATATTCCAAAAGAACTACATTTCACTGCAATTCCTATCTTGCACTCTCACTACCTTAAATTTTTCTAGCTTCACTTTATATCTGATTTCTACTCCGTTTCCTGCTGGTAAATTCTCTCTGCTGACAAGCACCTCTAATACACTGCCCTCTGTTGTTGAGAGATCACTCAGCCCATCTGCATTTGCACATTCTTCCCCCTCCATTGTCTTCATGGCTACCACATCCAATCTCTCCTCATGTGGTGACACACACCTTCTAGGTGACGTCACACCACATGCCTCTCCTGATCCATGCATATTTTCTTCAGCTCATTTCATCAGTGTCCACCATCTTTTCATCTCTCTCCGTAAGTCTACTCTCCACATGCACTGCTTAGTCAGTGGCCCCTTCATTCTGTCTTATTTCCACATGCTGACTCATATTGTTTCCATCTATTAATCCACAACTTAGTTCCTCTAACAAATGCTCTTTTTCTTTCTTCTCTAACCTATTTCATTTTTTCAAATAAAAATGACTGTTGGTCTCGCTTTTTTTTGGCAAATTCTTGTTCAACAAATATCTTCGTTAGCTTTAATATTGCTAAGTTAACAGCTATATTATTGCCCATATAACCCCAGCCTTTACTCCAAATAATAATGTATGAATGAATGAATATTATTTATTTCTCAACAGTCTCAATACACACAACTGCTGATTTTGCGTGTATTGATAACCCACTGTCTACTTGCTTAGATTATTTATCTATTTCGCCTGCCTTTTGCCCCATCTTTGTAGAAGATGCAGCATTCTTATCTATTTCTCTTAGACCTTACCCAAATAGTTACCCATAGCTTTTATATTTTTATCCCCTTTTACAGTCAGAATCTTCCTTATTAATAAAACAATAATGTAATACTCCCATGATAATTAACATTGACCTTTCTGAGTAACTTTGAAACGTTTTCTGCTGTGGTATAATAGAATTAGAAAGATGGACTCAATAAATTAAAGCAGTAATTATTAATCCCATTTGGTGGTATTTTAGAGTTGATTTAAAGTGAATTTAATTAATTATCTTGTGAATTATATTATTTCCAGATGAGGTCTACACGAATAAAGAATGGTTCAGATTTCTGAAACAGAGATGGTCGTCAAATTTTGACATACTTGAGAAATTTTACATGAAGATAAAGCTACGATTCAATGAAACTGGAGAGTCTTTAAAAAAATATGAACATTACCCTAATTTTTACAGGTAAATCCTGAAATTAAAATTAAACTTGTTTTGATAATATACAATACATTTTCACAAGATCACAAAATTTGTGGCTTCATATAACTGGTGTAGTAAATTTTGTACTTCTTATTAACTTTGTCCCATTTTCCTTTCCAGAGCTGCAAATCTGCAACATGGATATTGGACACCACCATATTTTGATTGTGAAGGAAAAATAAAGAAGTGGGTCATTACATATGCTGCTCCATTCTTTGGCTGGGATAGCATCAAAGTAAAACTGGAATTCAAGTGAGTGCATTAAAATGTTTATTAAATGCTAAGGAAATATGTTAGGCTGCTTTTCAGAATTTGACCCTAACTTTCAGACTTCATATAACACACATTAATTTTCAGACTTCATATAACGTGTATTAATCATAATATTTTGGGTTTGATTCATAAATATATGCAAGAATATTTTGACCCTTGGTAATGAAGATACCCAAAAGCAACTAATTTAGGCCTTGTTTTTCCTGTCCACGACCTCGGCGCTCGTTGCCATCTGCTGCTATCATAGAAAGGCGTGGATGAAACCATACGACGTTTTTAAAACTACTTTTAAAGGCTTTACTTACCAACTTTACGAAAGGAAATGCTGAAACTGGCCACCGTCGTCCATATATTTTTGGCACTTCTTTAGGAAACTATCCATCACTCACCATAGTTCACGTTGAGAAATTTCCTGGCGGATATTTTGTTTTAATTCTTATAGGTTGTGTGGGTTTGTCTAGTACATTTTATGCTTTAAGTTAACATTGAGGGAAATTTTATGAACAATATTTTGCACGGTGTTTTTCCACTGGGCATGTGGAAATATGATAAAACATGATAACACACTGCTGCTATAAACAAAGTCACGCTGTTGTGCAGTGTGAAGTACAGTTTTGAGTTGACGGTGATGTGATGTAGTTCAGTTATTACGAGTTATTTATTATTTTGTCCTGTACTTAGTCACAAAGTATATTATGGCTCAGTATATGTTTTCTACTGCACAGCATGTATTTATTTATGATTTGTGTGCGTTAACTCGGTCAGCTCGCCAAGTGAAAGTATGATTTGCAGAAAGATTTCCAGGTGTAAAAGTTTCAGGCCGTACAACAATCCATGAACTTTACAGTAAATTTCAGGGCACAGGAAGTGTTCAGGCTAAGAAATCTAAAAGACTGCATTCGGTTCTTACTGAAGAAACATTAGACGACAGCGGTCATCGTTTGGAAAATTCCCCCCAAAAATTCCATGATGGATAGTTTTCTAAGGAGATGCCAAAAATGTATGGAGGACGAACGGTGGCCAGTTTCAGCATCTCCATTCATAAAGTTGGTAAGTAAAGTCTTTAAAGGTAGTTTTAAAAATGTTGTATGGTTTCATCCGCGCCTTTCTATGATAGCAGCAGACTGCAACGAGCACTGAGGTCGCAGACAGGAAAAACACAGCGCAGGCGGTTCGGAGTCTTTTGGCTACTTCTGTAGTATCAGCCAAATGGCAACAGCATTAAATTTATCAGCATATTGGAATTGCCAACAGATCACAATCTTCACAGCTGTTACTTGGATAAGTCCTGGATAAGTTAATGCAGTTGTCAGTGATGAAATATCATATGGCAAGTATGTTGTCAACACATTCCTTCGAAGGCTGGTTTCTCAGATCAAGAAAACTTGCCCAGAGTTCTCAATAATTACATTTTTTCAGATGGTGCAGTAAGCCACTTTAAAGAACATTATTCTCTGTGTAATTTAACTCACCTTTAGGAAGAGTTTGAAGTTTTGTTAGCATGGAACTTTCTAGCCACAGGTCATGATAAGGACAGTGTCAATGGTTTTGGAGGAGAACTAAAGAGATTATTATGACGTGCTGTATTAGGTGGAAAACACATGGTTACCAATGCAGAGTCATTTTACTGGTGTGCCAGGAAAGTGTCAAAAACAGTAGGGGTGATATTTTGTTTTAATATGAAGTGGATCAACAAAAGACAGAATTTGATGCTAATGATTGATACCTGACACTCATTCTAAGTGTTACATTAAAGTTGTATCCCCTTATAATGTGGTTTACAAAGAGCATGCTTTGTCCAAAAAGGTTTCAACTTTGGTTTTATGACTGACTGAAGTGTCCAAATTGAAACAATGGAAGGAAATTCAAGTGTTCAGGTAGGTGCTTTTGTAGTGGTGAAGTTAATGGCAAAAAAGATGCTAAAAACTTCATAGGACAATTCTTAAAAACTGACAATACTGAATGTGAGTTAAATTTTAATTTAGTATAATGGACCTTAATCAACCCAGCACAAGTGGTGAGAGTGATTTTCTGAAAGAAACATGAATGATTTCAGGGTTAAAGTAGAAACATTATTTTCAGTGTCTAAACAGTTTTAAAGAAACATGCTATCAAATCAGAGAATGAAACATAGATTTTTCAAAGACACTATAACTGACTGTTCAAGATTGTGGTAAAGGTAGTGTTCACACTGTTTCTAGGATTGTTTGGGAAGTAAAGGTATCACTTAAGACCAAAGTTCTATGCTCAAGCCTCGTGAAAAAGCAAATGACAAATCTTTACAGCTTTGATAAAGATGTATTGCACCTAACAACTCACACCTGTTACAACAAAGGAGAACTCCTCACTGCAAAGAAATTAACCTGGGAAAGAGGGAAAAAATGTAATTATCAGGATTCTATGTCCTCAATGTATGTTTTATTGAAAGGCATGGGGTTCAAAAGGGGCAACAGCAACGAGTTAGCTACACCCATAGAATGAGAAAATAGATGCTGCTGGGTTATAAGCTCCACCAAAGGGTAGATTGATAAATACATGTATCCACGGACTTTGGGTAAATGCATTTTTGGAGAAGGATAGTGTTAATAACAAAAATACATAATATAAAAACTAAGGAATGCATATAAAATGACTGATTCCTTTGCAGTTGCACCAGAAAGATAGAACTTCAGGTGCAAAGTATAATTTAATTATTTAGATTCACTTATATGGTTTGGTTTTACTGCCTGGTTATCTTTCATTTCTGATTTATTTGTCTGTTTCCAATAGTAAGATGCAGTGGAGCATTGATTACTCGAAAGAGTTCCAATTGGCAATTTCAAATTTGCATGTGCGCCATGTAGCTCTGATGAAGGAAAAAACAATTCACCAACTGTATAAGGAAATTCATTTTAAGGATGGCAGCGGAAGCTTAGGCTGCTAGCAAAGGCACTACACTAGCAAAAGCCTGGAGTAAGCTCCTTCCATCAGACTTGAAGAGCCACCAAATAGCCAATTTGTATCAGAACTGGCTGTGCTGATTAAAGAATCTTCAGGATTTGAAGAATGTGGCCAGGAAAACATTCAAAACTGGCTTGAATGTGATGTTGATAACTGGCTATCAAATACTGATGGAATGAAATCATTGCCATACTCATTGACAACCAAGACACTTGTGACAATGAGGAAGTGTCTAGCGGTGACAACAGCCATGCTAAAAAAAGTACCATCTAGTGAGGAAGCTTTTCATTGCCTTGAGATGGATATGAAGTGGTTAGAACAAGAATGAGATGCTGTCCAATTGCTGTTTTTAAAACGTTTTTGAGATTTAACACCTCCCCCCCAAAAAAAAAGTCTCCGCTCTGAAGCCCCCAAAAAGGAAACGGAGATGGACCTTTCTTCCTTTACTGTAGGCAAATTTTAATTGTCGTTTGAACTTGCCAAACTAGGCTAGTCAGTTCTGTGTTATTTGTAAGACATGTGATACAAAATATACATTCACAGTTGTGTTTAATATCAGTGTTTCTTTGTTTCACATTGCACCTAGGACACGTGGTACAATTGGTTTTCATAAATAGTCAGTTATCCAAATATCCCCATCCCCAACTGTTTCGGATAATCAATGCTCTACTGTGTATCAATTTTCATTGGCTTATGTTAATAGTATTTATAATATTAAAGAATATAAATTGAAATTACTGTCAATTATTGCACAATTAATGAAAAAAAAACTTGTACTGTTCATAAAATATACTGTTAAGTTAAACACACATTCTTGCAGAGATAATTTTACATCAATTAGGATTTTATAAATTTCAAATTGAAAGAAGTTAGTAACAGTGAAGCTTGTAATAATTTACAAATTACTTGAGTTGATTTTTGTCACACAACTTCACTTACACTTTTTAAAACTCAGACATGTTTCGAGAGGTCTCTCATCCTTAGCTGAAGGTTGACCTTCAGCTTCAGCTGAGCATGAGTGTGATAGCTCTCGAAACATGTCCCGAGTTTTAAAAAGTGTA
Organism: Deroplatys truncata; assembly: GCA_030765065.1. Classification (NCBI taxonomy): domain Eukaryota; kingdom Metazoa; phylum Arthropoda; class Insecta; order Mantodea; family Mantidae; genus Deroplatys; species Deroplatys truncata. Next base: position 497,583,317 of record CM060990.1, on the reverse strand, counting down.
AGTTAAGTTGTGTGACAAAAATCGACTCAGGTAATTTGTAAATTAGGTTTTCATAGTTTAATCCTTAATTGAACTACAAAAGGCGAAACTTTTGTAAGGCTGTTAATGATCATTTTATCTTGAGTTTTATGATTGAAGCCCACCATTAAAGAAGTCAAGCATGGAATCTGTGTGGGATTTTCAGTTCTTCGCTATTATTTAAAAGGAAAATTTACAAAATTTTTATGTTCACTCCTCCCTTATTGGTGAAATGTAGGCTACTTTCAGCAACAAACATAGCTCCCAATTTCACTGTTTGAATTGTTGGTGTAGAAGCTTTCTTGAAAAAGTTGGCTCCAGCATTGCCATCAAGTGACATGAAAAATTTTACAGTGTCCTTAATATGTTTTTAAAATTAGCAAAAGAGATCTAATCCACGAGTTCTAACTTGTGTATACATACATGAAAAACAACAGAGTAAGTGAAGCAACCGTGTCCCAAATTCGACTCCTAATGCTTAAATACAATCATATCTTGCTCATCCAAACCTTAATATTTCTCCCTCAAGAACTCATGATATCTGTTCCTCATTCTGGTGTTTAGGAAGCTGTTCTGAATTTCAACAACAGCAGTGTTCAGGTCATCCAGTTCATCTTCTAAGTCATTGCCAATGTTATTCATCTTGTGTGCCCAACACTGTACATGACACACATTTTTCATCACCCCCTGTAGTATTTGAACACATTTTGCCATACACCTTGCAGAATCTGTAACTATAGTAACACGCTCTCTGTGAATGCTATAGTTCTGCAAGGTATCTAGAACAGCATTGACTACATCAAGGACAATTGAAGCTGCAAGATGCAAATTTGCTTGATCTGCAGGGATGAAGATCTCACCAGAATATTGTAAATGCTATATTCATTTTTGTCAGTAGTTTCATCACCAAATATGAAAAAGTCATTGTCCTTAAGATAAGTTTATTTCTTCCCTCTTCTTTTCTCCTACTAATATGATGTAATGTTACCTAATTCAATCAGCTGAAAGCAAATGACCACTACCAGTCACACATTTCCTCAGCCAGTTCCTAATCTCTGGCTGATTTAAATTTTGCTACAGGAATGCTTTTATAAAACACATCAATTATAAATTCTTCTTTCAAATCTTAAAACTTGTTTTGCATGTTGACATTTTTCAGCTGCATAGCCTAGTTTCACTTGTTTCACCTGCTTTATGTTTCACATGTTAATCGGAGTAGCAGTGTTTAATGTATCCCTTCTTTTTATAGCCCAACTGATTATTACAAAACCAACATAACAATATGCTAGCAGAAACAATAAACCCTTCTGACTTAAATTCTGCAGCTCATTCGGTACAACTAACATGATGTTTAAGCATGATAATTCTTGCAATGAAAACTCAGGGCATTAACACATGCTAAAGCTTACATTCAAAATCAACAGACTTTAGCACAATAAAGCTGACCTACAAAGCCACCAAAACTATAAATCTGCTAAGCATGCATTTATGGTCAGTATTGTCATTACAGTTAATGGAAAGTTTGAAAGAAGTGGTGATAAAATTGCTAAATTCCTTTTTTCAGTGGGGGAGGGAAAATATTTAATCTTAAGAAGTCGCTAAGCATTAAGAATTGATGAAGAATAAAATTTGCAAACTGTGTAAAAGATTTTAGCACTTAATATTTTACAAAATAGTTTATATTTCACATATTTTTAAAATATCATTATTTCATGATTTAAATTTGTGCCCAAGGACTTATAATGCTGTAAATATGCAAAGATATTGTGGGATAACATACTTAATATCACTTTTGTTTTATTTCACAGTCAACAAAGGCAAACATCTTTATATATCATAGATTTAATACCAGCAACCTGCACCTGTTCAATCACTTTTGGTTCTCAAAATGGTTGCCATTAGCAGCCAGATATATATCACAATGATGAATGGTTGCTTGAACAACATTGGTCAATGCATGAACTTCTACACCTGCTGCTGTAATTTCTTGCTGAAGGGCCTCCAGCATAGGTGGTTTACCACAATACATGGTATCCTTCAAGGTCTCCCAAAAGTAGAAGTCCAGAAGGATAAACATGATAAATGTGCTGGGAACTAAAATGCACATCTTCCTATCCATTGTACCTGCAGATGCTCAGACAGGAAAGCCTGTATGCCTAGGTGATGGGGGAGACCAACTTGTGGTAGAACAACTCACTGTTTCCCTAAAGTGCATGTGAGTCTGTCCATGTCAAATCGAACAATTTTTAACAAAATTTACCATTGTGTGTATAATTATTTTTAAACTTCTCTATATACCATCTTAAGACAAAAAAATAATGTGTATGTTTTAAGATACTATTTAATGGTAGTATTATGCCTGTTACCATGTAACAAACTTTCAGATATAACACCCTCCTCGACATGTTTAAATACAGATAATTCTGGTCCATTTTATGTTAGAGACTTTGTAAGTATCTCATTTAAAAGCTCTGAGAATGCACTTTCTTTCTATATTATATAAATTTAAACAAAACACACCTAGTATTTAAGCATTAGGAGTCAAATTTGGAACACGTTTGCTTCACTTTGTAATTTATACAGGACATGTTTCAGAAGCTTTTGCTTCCATCATCAGCTGTAGGTTGACAGGTGGTGCTGGTGTTGTCTTCATTCTGGTCTCTGGTAGATGGCACAATGAATTTGGTATAGATGTCTGGAGGTGGGATTTCAAAGTTCATAACTCTGTTTGTGCTTTTGGATAAAAAGCTTCTCCCATACGGTGAGTTCTAGAGGATGGTTTACTACTTTTAGTAGTTCAGAGTTGTGTGTGTTTCCTGATTGATTTCCCAAAAGTGTGCTGCAATGGTTGATTTGTCTGTCTGTTTATATTTTATGTTCCAGATATGTTCTTTGGTGCAGATGTTTATATTGCACTTGGTTTTTCCAATGTATACTTTCTTGCATTCTTGGCAGTTAATCTTGTAAATCCCAGGTTTGGAAGTTCTTGGTACCTGATCTTTTGGGAGATGCTCTCAACAGGTTTTTCAAGTTAAATTTATTTTGAAGGGCTAGGATTATGTTGTGTTTGAAAAGACCTTTTGGAACCTGTTATGTAAAAGTGGGTGGAATGTGAATTTCTTAATTTTCTTCTTGTTTTCCTAGGTTGTTAGGGTAGTGTATTGCTGAGTTCCTTGTTTCTTCTGAGTTTTAGTATCTTCCTCTCTATCATTCTTGAGTTAAACCCATTAGCAATTGCTATTTTGTTGATCTGCTGATATTCTTTGTTGTATTCTCTTTGCTTAAAGGAACGTCAATTAACCTGCATACTAGACTGTTGAAAATTGTCTGCTGGTGTGACTTTGGGTTAAAACTATTGCATTTGATGTAGTTTTCAGTGTGAATGGGTTTTCTGTATATCTGAAAGGAAAATCTGTCTTCATCTCTCATTGTTTTGTTTTGTTTTTATCCAGGAAAGGCAGGTATCCATTCTGCTCTGTGTTTACAGTGAGTTGATGGCTTGGTTTTGTAAATTTAACAGCTTTAAGGCATCTTGTTCAAGTTTTTCAGGCACTATTGCAATACTGCCATCTACATATGGATACCAATGTTTTGAAAATATTGGGGAAAGCTTTGGTTACATGGTTTCTAATGAGCTCATAAACATATCTGCAAGGGAGAGAGTGGATTACCCATAGCCAAACTAGGCCTTTTTTGATAAAACTTGCCCATAAAACTGAAAGCTTCTGACTAATGCAAAGTTTTGTGAGTTTAGTATATTCTATCACTTCTGAGGGTAAAGTCATTTGGATGAAGCCATTTTCTGGGAAGTGGGGAGAGTTTAATGGTTGGTATGCTGGGATATAAGGAGGTATAGGATTGGTTGGACTCAATGTGATATGTTTCAGGTGAATTTCATGTTTCGTATGAATTGCTGATAAGACTGTCAAATTTGGAGAATGAATTGTAGTGATGAGTGAGCCATTTTGCCAATTGGTAGGTGAGAACACCAATGTTGTTCACTATTGGTCTCGAGCTATTGTTATTCTTATGAATTTTAGGAAGGCCATATATTTTAAGTAAGGTAGGGTTGTCTACTTTAATTCTGAGTTTCTCTTTGTTTGTTATGACACTGACATCTTTCAGAGTGGAGTTTAGATGTTGGAGGTTGTTTAAGAGCGTTATTTTTGATCTGTATGTATTCATCTTTGCTTAGTAGGTTTTCCATCCTATCTATGTAGTGCACTTCATTATCACTATTTTGTTGCCCATATCTACCTTTGTATACAGTACTGGTTTGCTATTTAAGGATTTTTAAGTTTGTCTGTTTCTTATGTGTTGCATGTTTATTTTCAGATGTGCCTATTTTATCTAATATGTTTTTGTGATTTAATTATCATGTTTTGGTTATCTGGAAAACCAAAACTAGCTACTTCTATATCGACTATGTAGTCTTCTACTCTATTGGAAAAATCCATGCACATTTTCAAGCCTTTGTTTAGAAATTCAGTTTCTTTTTGAGAGAAAGCACTTGTGGATAGGTTGGTATTATTATTATTATTATTATTATTATTATTATTATTATTATTATTATTATTATTATTATTATTATTATTAGTGGTGGTGGTGGTGGTAGTGGTAGTTCAATGGCATATGGTTCAAGCGATTGAAATATAAATTTAAAGGTGACATGGCTCATTCAGAAATTTCCTAGCCAATCTTCCTCCTTAAAATGAAATGAACCATACATTCCCATCGGTAATTGCTTCTTTCTTTAACCCAACATGCAGAGCTATGTTTTGCACATTTCTTCTGAAGCAGTGTTGTGAAATACTAGTTTTGGCCCTGTAACTTTAGCAAGAAAATTACCATATTCCTTTGTTGTGCCCATCATTCATGCTACAACTTTTCGTAAAGAAGCAATAAACCTGTCAAACTGGTGCAGTCATCACTCAACAGGGCTGCTTTTACCATTTTCATATTTACATTGCATATTCTTTACAAAACCATAGTACATTAACCTCAGAACCTTCACCTAACACACAGAACAACAAACTAACATTTATGTTTAACAAGTTCGTCCTTTGCCAAAGTTTACGTGTTAAAATCAATCTCAGTATGTATTGAATTCAGCACGGAAATCAAATCATGTTAATTATGGAATGTGTACTCAAATTGATTCCAATTCTCAATGGAAATGTAGTAATTGTTGCCGTGCTCACGCAGGAAGTGATGCAACATAAACTTTTGTTCCAAAACAAATTAATTTTTCCCACTTACGGAAAATTTTCATTCCAGAACAAAAAAAACATGATGATTAATGATTATCTGAGTGATGTATAGCTGACTGTATTCTAAAATACTGCTTTATACCTATTAACAATGCTGGAGTGGCTTTTGTTTTATAAATAGTTGTATATTGCTAAGAAACAGTTTTAATTTAACACAAAGGGATTATTTGATGCAAATTTTTCAGGGGTGTTGTTGCGGTAACAATGGATCTACTTCAGTTGAATATTAATCAGTGCCCTGATAAATATTACATTCCAAATGCTTTTAAGGACACACACAAATGCGACAAGAAAACTTCCTATGTAAGTATTTATTTTAAATTTAAAAAACTACTGTTTTTTGCTTATAAGCCTTTTGGCAGATGTTAGCATTCAGACTTGCCAGCATCTATCAAATGACTTCTCTCATCCAATATTGTAAGCAAGGGTTTCTTATCCTTCTAACCTTTTTAAACATTTCTGTTGTTATTGTCATCTTACATTCATCTGTGCACTCTTTTTTGAAATGGTAGCATCCTTAAGTGGCTACATTTTGTGCAGTTTCCTGAACCATTGACCCTAGTTTTTATTTGTTTATTTTGCTAAGTATTTTTTTTCTACAAATCGTTGATACACATGTAAGGTGTACCTAATAATGAACTGCTACATAAAATTGCATGTGTTAGAGGATTTGGCTAAATGTGTATACAGAGCTCTATAAATAAACAGTTAAAATATTAAAGAAATACAGAGAGCAACCCATCTCAGAATACTGTGGAAATTTTGAAAAGAAAATGTATACCATTACATTTTTCATTTCAATATCAAAAAGTGTGTGCATCTTATTGGCATTTAATGAGTAAATGTGAAATAAAATCTTCCTATTATCAGAGAATTGGGATCATGTTTACAGAGCCCTGTAGACAAATAATTAAAACAATGAAGAAATGCAAAGAGGAGCCTATCTCAAAATACTATGGGGATCCAGAAAAGAAAAGGCATATAATTATTATTTTCCTTTACAATATCAAACATATATGAACCTTGTTGGTATTTGACCAAATGAGGCATTAAGAAGTTAACATTTTCTATATGTAATACAAATCAGCAAAGTTTAAAATATGCAACATTTAAAATGTATTGCTTATTACAGCCCTTCAGAATCACTGTGTGTGACGTGTAACGGTAATCAGCAACCATTTCATTTAATGAAATTCTTACATAATAGAGCCAAATTAGTATACACACATGATACTGAACTGCTACTGTATATAATTGTAATTTCACCATAGCCCTGTAACTGTTGTAATGCCAATAATGTCATGGTTCTGATGGTGATGCATTTTTATTATCTGATTGGTCAACAGTATTACAAGCCCCTGACCAGCACATTTAACAGGACAAACACTGCACAAGTGTTAAACACAGTTAACTGTTGAGCACAATAATTCATTTCTATATATCTGTTTAAATCTGCAACCAATAGAATGAGTAGTTGTACTTTTGATTTGTACTCATTTGGTAGTTTAATGGAATTCATAATTGTGGTAATGTATGGTATAACAGGTAATACAAAGTGGTCAGAATATGTTTCAGCAGAGAAAACATTGGAGCAATATGTAACATGATTATGTCTGACCCTCAGAAGCTTTACTCCATAACTCCTACTCATTTTACTTGTATGTAAACAGTGTAATTTGTTGCCTATCAAGTACAGAAAATGGATGCAAATAGTGGTAATAATGCTGATGTTTCAAGTAGGGAAGATTATTCTATAGCACTTACAAACAACAGAGGAATATTTTTAATATAGAGTCAACTAAAAAAATTCAATGCCACAGCCAGGATTTGAACACAGTTCTCATATTAAAAACATGTCGTAGACCAGGCTTGGCCTCTAAAATATAATTAATTTCAATTAATTGTATATAATAATAATAAATGATAGTTGACAGAGGAATAACTACAAATAAAGGTAAAGGTTTTGCAAAAAACAAAGACAAGAACAACAGCCATATGAAGCGGTGGCATTGCTCCAGCTATCAATTGATATCTTGAGCAAAGATCTACAAGCTGCAAGGCAAGAGGTTGTAGAGCTACGCTTTCAATGAGAATTAACTTGGAAGGTAGCAGAACTGGAAAACGATAAAAGTGAATTAGAATACGGAGAAAGAGTGACTTCAATCCCAATTGGAAACAGAGTACAACGGATATATGTACGTCGCAAGTAAGTAAAATTGAATGGTACTCTGATAGCGCAATTAGACACAATCAAAGTGCAGGAAAATTATGATATTAGTGCTGATTTTATAACCCTCAAAGGACATCAACTGCTGCAAGAAAATGAAGACAAGATAGAATGAAACTACAACGTTAGGAAACTGCAGAAGGAGGAGCAACAAGAAATAGTGTTACTATATTAGGGGCTCTCTGCTTAAGTTTTCTGGGGAAAGCTATAGATAAAAAGACTGTATGGTAAATTGCTTCCCAGGTATTAAAATCAGTGAGTTGAAACATAAAGTCGAGAAAATGGAAATTGTTAAAACTGACACAGAAGTTGTCCTGCTACATGTTGGAACCAATAACCTCAAGAGACACATCTGTGAAGAAGAAATTATGGGTGAAACGATGGATCTAATTGCTAATGTTAGAGCTGTTGCACCGAGTGCAAAAGTGATAGCACATGGCATGCTAAGAAAATGGGACACAACAAAAGTGCAACGCATCAATCGTGAAGTGAACTGAACTGGCTCTGTGAAGAACATGAACGTACATTTTTGGATGACAATATTTGGATCCAGAACCAAGATTTTGTCAGTGATGGTGTGCATATGAACTGTTGTGGATCCTACAAACTCTGTAATTTATTGTGTGATGTAATATATTCAGTAGATAAGGGAAACTAAAAAGGAACGACGTGGATGTTGCGCCAACATATAAGGTAAAAACTTTATTACAAGCGAATAATAAAGAAACCCAATTGGCAAGAAGCAGATCATATAAAACTCCTCTATATGAACATACAATGCCTAAGGACAAAAAGTAGATGAACTATCTGTATATCTTAAGGATAATGGCTATAATATAATATGCTTAAATGAGCATTGGTTTGAGGGGAAATGAAGTAGATTATGTGGGAATTAAGAATTTCAAATTACATAGCTGTTTTTGTTTCAGCAAGCTCAGAAATGGTGGGGTAAACTACATTTATAACTCATTAGAAGCAAGAAACTTTGAGAACTTACAAAGGTTTTGTACAGAAAAGATTTTTGACGTAACAGGGTTATTAATAGATACACACAATACCATACCCGTTATAATATATAGATGATAGTGATGATGTTTATTCCATACAGTTTTTCAATATATTTGATTTTGGACATGTAATTTTATACATTACTATACAATTTACAAATTATTAAATAGACTAGACAGTAATTTATAGCTCAGTTAGATCATATAAACATTTGGTTGTCAGATACAGTTTTAATTTCCTTTCAAATTGTCGTTTTGAAATGTCAACTATCTATTTAATTTCTGATGGCAATTTATGTAAAATTTAATTCCAAGAAAATGAACATCTTTTTGAGACACAGTTTTATTTATACTACACTTCTAATAATCCATGTTGCTTCTTGTGTTATGTTCATGAATTTGGTTCTATTGAATTGGTTTACACTTCTTCATTACAAATATTATTGCTGTATGTGCGTACAGAGAGTAGATGGTAACTATTCTTTTATTAATAAAGGTTTCTTTGCAAGATTTCTTCGCTTTTAAATTAAACATGATTCTAATGATTTCTTTTGATATATAAGTAATTTATCCATATGTGTTTTAGCAGCAGCACCCAGATTTCAGTACCATAGATTAAGTGTTGATATGCACATCTATAGTATATTAGTTTTAAAATGTTAGCATCACTGTAATTATTGAAGTATCGTATTAGATATAATGATTTACTGATTTTGTCACATTAACATTAAATTGTATCATAGATCACTAGATAGGGATGCCAGCATTTTTCTTGATTGTATTGAAAAAAACTTTTGGCATTACCAAAAGAAATAATATAATAAGTCAGTTTCTAAATTTACTATAGCAGATGGGCCATCATTGCACAAATAAAATTCCTACTTTGGGATCTGCATGTCAATAATTTTAACTAATCTAAAATGAGCATGCTATACACTCAAGTTAGCAGAGCACAAGATATCAGATCACTAGCCTCTAATCTTTGAGGCAATCACTGCAAAAACTCCTTCCCAGAAAATTTATAAAACTGTAAGAGAGGTAAGGGTAGAACTGTAAATAAATTTAAAGATAGCTTGTTGTCAGTGAATTGGGAGTAACAATGAAGGGCCATCTGAAGAAATATTTGGAGAGTTGTTTACTACTTTTATTGGTTTATTTTTAACAACTCATGTAAGAAAAATAAGTGGATTATAAACTCCAATAAAAAGGCTAAACCAGTTTATGGTATTAAGTAGTATAATTCAGGACTGAAGGAATGAAAAATATGCTAATAGTTCTTCAGAATGTCTATAGTAAAGGCCCAACTTCCTGCTATATTTAATAAGAAATTACGGAAATCTTATAGAATAGCATTAATGGATGCTAGGAAAGAATCAAATGAAAAACTGATAGCAAATTTGGATAATAGATGTAAAGCTACTTGATCAGTAACTCCATAACAGGTAAAAATAGCAACTGTGATGTAAATGAAAGAGTAACTGGCTGATAAAACTACTCGTAAAATCATTTAGAGACATAGCATTAAAGGTAAATTCTTGTACAGACAATGCAATGTTATTTATAAATAACATAAGATTGGGAAAGGAGAATGAAGGATCTGTGCTTAGAGAAGTAACCTGTACAAAAGTAGAAAAAGTAACAAAAAATACTTAAAAAATCTAAAAGTAGGGATATGTGAATAACATTTCTAACAATTTCAATAAAGAAATTATACAATATATTGCAATTCCTTTCACTTTTTGTATTAACAGATGCTGCAATGATGGTGTTTTTCTCAAGGTGCAAAAGTGACACCTATGTATAAAAAGGGCAACTGGGAGAAAGCAAGTAGCTATAGACCAATTTCAATGATTCCCACACTTGCAAAAATTATAGAATGTCTCATAAAAAACAATTGCAGGAGTATTTTGAAAAGCAAAATTTATTTTATAATAATCAATTTGGATATCAAACTGAAAAATTAACAATACACGCATTAGACTCCTTTGTAGAAAGAATATACCAAGCTTTTGAGGAAGGTGGTTTGGCACAGGGCACGCTGTGTGACTTAAGCAAAGCATTCAACTGTGTTGAACATGACACCCTTAATACAAAAACTGTAAACATATGGAGTCAGGGACCAAACTTAAATATCTTTTAAGTCATGTTTAACACATTTTAAACAGTTAGGGTGGTGTGCACCAACCTAGAGTAAGCTCCACTTCCGTAGTAAACTACTATTAAATGCAACACTCGGCGACTTCCATACGAGAGTAAACAACTTTCGAAGTTTTTTACTCCTGTCATATACTCCCGCAGTAAATTATTACAGAAGTAAATGTCGGAGAGCGCCATCCTGTAGTATGTTACTACGGAAGTAAACAGAGCACAAATGTAGGTTAGAATTTACTCTTGCTACCTGGATGGAGTAACTCGTCTGTCGATTGAACTACAATATCGTGTTGTATTTGGAGGAAGATATTTCTACATAGTCATGGATTACCTAGATTATATAGATGATCTCGACGAAGAAAACAACCGGAATGCGATAATGTGCGTAGTACGCGAAAGGCGGGATCCGTATGATACTTATACAAAGAGCGAGTTCAAGGAACATTTCGGTATTATAAAAGAATCCTTTACATTCCTCTTAAACCTACTTGGAGAACACTTACAACAAACCTCAGACAGAAATTCAGCTGTATCGCCTAAGTTGCAATTGCAATGTGCCCTGCGAGTGTTTCATACCGAAACATTTCAAATAGTTGCAGGCGATCTTATAAACATTCACTGTACAACTGCTGGTCGTATCTTTCATCGTGTTGTTAGAGCGCTTTTGAGGTTAAGAACAAGGTACATATATATGCCCACAAATGATGATGAGTGTTTAGAAAATAAAAGGCAATTCTTTGCTTCCGCAAGTTCCCCCCCTTTTTTTGTGTGTATTATTTGATTTTGTAGTGAAAATAAGCTGTTATTTGACGGAGAAATAAAATGGTAAAGTTGAGAGTTTTCAACGTTTAGGCCTTAATTCCGCATTTTCGGCTTACATTTTACTTCACGAATTTATTTCTCCACAAGTCACACGTCGATGAAAGTGTGTGATGTATACACAAAAAATGCTGTACCCAATTCATGAAAGATAATTTTGAAAACCACGTACAATATAGTTGAATGTTGGTATATTTTTCAGAAATTTATGAAATTGAAAATGAACAATCTGAAAAACTGCCAAAACACGAAAACTGTCTTACCATTTAATTTTTATGTCCAAAAAATTAACTTTTTCTCCATTAATTTGGCTGCTAGAATTTATTGAAGTGCAGACGAATGCCTACTTGAGGGGTGTATAATATTTTTGCAAGATTTTGCACAGGGTTTAAAAGAGGACGTTTTATTCTTTTGATGAACTATTTATTCAAATATTGAAATATCCATTTACTGATTTTGTCATTTTTTTTTAAATTAGCAGCAGTATGCAAGTACTTTATTATTATATGTAGTTTCTATATGTAAGTTCAGGGTTTGTACTGTGTTTAACAATTGTACCAACATTTGTAATGGGAAGTCTATTGTATACAAAAATAATACTGTAATATTCCATTATATTCGTTTAGCACCAAGAATACAAACAATTTCAGACTACAAACACATTCATTATATACTTTTTACATTCGTATAGCACCGACGATGCAGTCACTTTTAGGTTAAATATATTCTGTTATATAGTTCAGTACATTCGTATAGCACCATGAATGCAACAATTTGTGGTTAAATGTATTCCATTATATAGTTCAGTGCATTCGTAAAGGGTCATTTACAATGAAAATTAAGCATTAATATAACTGATTAAAACAAACTTAACATGGTGCGTTGTTATGTGTGTTGACAAATGCAAAGTTAAGCAGCAACCAATCGCAAGTGAGCATTAAACAGCTGGGCTAATATGGCGACCTGCGAAGAAACCACTGACAAAGAGGTTATGTATATTTATCGAAATTAGCAAGAGCTAGTTACCCGGTTAAAGGACGTTAAACCTACAAACAAAACATCACTTACACTCAAAATTTCTTTTTCTGCGATTTTTATATACCCCAGTAATTCATGGTCCGTGATCTAGCACAGAAAAGTGTGTTAGCGAGTCGCCACATGGCAATGGAATTCTGATGGGATATGGCAAAATGGTATGTGATGAGAATCGCTTTCTGATTGGCTAGTTTCTTATTTTTGATGTAACTTGAAAGCTTGGATCTTGCAAGCTTCTTAAGTTTACACAAAATTCAATTTTAATTTTTATGTTTACGTAATTAAAAGTGACTGGTTCCATTATAATACATATCATACTTAAGTTGACGTTATGCTTACACTTAATTTTCATTGAGAATGGGACCTTTGTGGTTAAATTTGTGTAAAATAAGTTTTGCTGACCTAACAAACTTTATAATATCTTGCCTTATCACAGAAGTTATGAATTATGCTTCCATGTAAAACTTTGGTTGCAAACACCTGTTCATTCTGACGTTTCAGACAAAATTTCACTCACTTCGCTTGCTTGATACAAGTAAGTGACCAAGTTCACTGAACTTTCTATGGGAATCAAGGATAATTTGTACCTCAATGAATGCAGTATATTCATTCTCAGAGTATGCGCTTCCTCTTGCATCTCTCTTTCTCATTGCATGATGGACATTTTCTCTTCATGTTCTTTATGAAGAAAGTTCAGTCTCATCTCGTGCAGTTCCTCATGCTGGCGGTTTATGTTGCTCTCCTGGCCACTAGATCGTTTCCTGTTTTTCTCTTTAGCTCCAAGATCTGTAATACATAAAAATGCAGGATCTCATTACTTGCATATACCATCCGTTTAATTTTTTCACAAGTAATAAAAGTGAGCTAGTTTTTCACTTACCACATTTTGAACTTCCACATACATTCATGGAGACATCAGAGTTAATATCCACTGAAACATCAAAACTTGGGCCCATTTCAGCTTCTAAATCAACAGCAGTACCATCGTATTCTTCAGTGTTCATGCAATTCTCGTCATTTTCTACGGAATTAAACATTGCTATATCATCATCACATACTGAGTTGATTCCTTGGAATACTTGGGGAATTATTTCAATAATTATTTTTGAAATATCATCTACGTATGTTGTCTGTTAACCACCACCAGTTTTAAAATTTTCGCATGTTTCCCTGGTTTTCTGTTTTTTATCTTTTGCTTTTAAGTGTTTCCAAAGAATTTTAAGTTGCTCTTCGGTACGTTTTCCGTCGCTCGCAGCATTAAACTCGTCCATCACGACTTTCCAGGTATTTCTCTTTTTATCCAGCATCTTTACGTCAAGTTTTTTGCACTCTATACTATCTACATGGATTTTCATAATCTCTACCAGCAAACATTTGTCTCTTTCGCTGATGTTTTTCCCCTGTTTCCTATCGCACATAACCTTATCCATGATCACTTCAAATAAATCGCACAAACAAAACATCTACTCCGGAGTAATGAACTCTTACTTCCATAGTCGTAACTAAAAGAGTAAATTGTAATTGAGCTCTCCAATGTTACTTCTGGAGAAAATTGTTCTCCAAGTAACCTACTTACGTAGTGGGGACTTCTTTAGTAAACGTTACTTCCGAAGCAATTTACTCCAACATGGTGCACGCCACCCTTAGTGTCAATTGGAGAGAAATGTTCGCAGATTACTGATGTAAAAATAGTAGTTCTGCAGGGCTCAGTGCTTGGACCTCTGCTTTTCTTAATAATGATCAATGATATGCCAAATTGTTATTCATGTCATACTGTTGTTTATGTAGATGACATGTCATTTTGTAATATAAATAAAAATTTTGATTTACTGTCATAGTCTATCCAAGAGAAATTAAAACAGGCCATGATTTAGAAGCAATGGCTTGTTTATCAATGACAGTAAGAGACAAAAAATTCTTTGTACATTAAAGATAGTAATAAACTAATAACTCATGTAATGACACAACTGAGACCGTAAAATTTCTTGATATAATTATTGATAATCATCTGTCTTGGAACTCTCACATTGATTCTATATGCAGTAAGCTGTCGCATGCAGTGTTCTTATTAGACAACTTAAAAAAGAACAAAACCAAATGATTTTGTTTGCATGGCATATTTGCCATTCTTTCAAAGCATTTTTGGTATGGTTTGAAACTGCGGGGCAGTAGCCCATGAATAATAGATGTGCTAATGATTCAAATAAAGGTTGTTAAAATATTTACAAATTTTCTAATAAAACTAAACATTGTAAACCATTATTAAAACGCTAGAAATTCCAAGTTGTTTATCTACACTGTTATGATGTTCTTGTATATATGAAAGAAAATATACAAAACTATAACACAAGAAATGAAATGCATACAAAATAAGAACAGAGCGTATATAACATATCTTAGGCTTCAGAAGTTCTTTAGGTATTAGAAGTTACATGCCATAAACACATTTAATTCACATCTTTTGGAAATATGCAATATAAATGTTCAAAGTTTTAAAGATAAAATTTGGAAGTGGTTAATAAAACCTCCATTCTATAGCACACAAGAATTCCTAGAGATAAGTAAACAAGACATGTAAAATGTATATAAACATTACTATCTCTTAAATGTGTACATTTGAAATACTTTTAATAGCTATGTTATTTTTTATGAAGACTATTGCAATTACCAAATGGTGAATAAACGACTACTTCTTCTTTTCTTCTTATTCTTCTTTTTGTTAAAAAATATTACCATTGTGGTTTGCACATGCCTAGTATCCTCTGATGAAATGTACAGTTACACAGGAATTTCTTGTTTCACAATTCTGGTATTTCTGCTCTTAAATTGTCTGTTTATTCATCATTGGTATGTGGTCATTTCTTTAGACTTGATTTTTCAGGGTTCTTCATAAATAACCCTAATCAAATTTGAACTTAAAGAAATGTGCAGGAATGAAATAAGGTGAATCTTAATGAATTCGATGCACTGAATTCAAAACTGCAATCAGTTTTTCTGTATCGCCCTCGGATCTTTTGCAATTCCTATCATGATAAATTCTAAATCAAAATTAACTCAGTAGTTTCAAGAATGTGTATTCTAAAATAGAAAGCGTGAAATGCTCTCAAATTCAGTTAATGTGGTTATTTACTTTAGTGGAAAACATGGTAACTCGAATAAAATGCCTACTCACATTTATGTGGTTGAAGGAAATGATCGCTTCAGACTTTTCCTTTTATGTGTTGTCCGATCCTCTCCTATTAGGATCCAGCAGTAGTCACTCATCATTGACATGTCCTATCTCCCTTTATAACGTTGTTCCATGTGCAAAATGTCTTGGTGGAAACGTTCACCTTGTTCATCACTTACTGAACCTAAATTCTCCGGGGGGAAAAATCCAAATGGGAATGTAGGAAGTAATCTTCAGAGACATCATACACCCAATTTCTGGTATGTTTGAAAAAAGTTGTGTACCAGTTGTTCATAGTTTGCTTCCTTTTTGTTACCAAGGAAACCATGAGCAACACCTTTAAATGCTCTCCATGCTGCAAGTTCCTTCGCATTTAATTTTGTATCAAAATTGTTGTCACTGAACACTTTTCTGATTTGAGGTCCAATGAATACTCCTTTTAATTTGGCATCACTCAAACCAGGGAAAACAGTTCTGAGATATTTGAAACCCTCACCATTTTTGTCCATGGCATTCATGAAGTTCTTCATCAGCCCTAATTTAATGTGTGAAGGTGAAAGAAACATGTTTGATGGGTCAACCAATGGTTTACATTTTACATATGTTACCCCAGAGTGAATTTGTCCCTTCCTACCCATTTCTTAACTTTGTAGTGTTTTTTTCTGTATCACGACTTCCCATAGACACAGGAAGCACGGAAATTTAGTAAATCCACTTTGCAGTCTGATTAAAAGACCAATCACTTTAAAGTCCCTGTAAATATGCCGCAGTGATCTTCGTATTTTATGGCTTGAAGAATATGGCACATAGTTTCGTAAGTTTCTTCCATTGCTGCAGCATACAGAAGGCAGTTCATTACCATTGTGTAATAACACAGCTTTTAAACTTAATTTAGAATTGTCAATAAATAAGCGCCACTGTTCAGCTTTATGTGTAATACCTAATTTCAGCATTAATCACTGACATGAGTGCATGCACAGACACCACTATCTGTAGTTGTGAAATACTGCAAGAAATCACTATTTGTGTCTAAACACTGTCACCTTAGTATCTTTATCTAGCACCTTCCACTGTAGAAGACGAGATCCGAGAAGTTCAGCTAATTGCGTAGGTAGATATAAATCACGTACCAGATTGTTGAGTTCCACCTGTGTAATTAAGTGTGGTTTTTCCACTTCTTCTTCTAATATAAGCAGCATCCTTGGATGTTGATGGTTGTATTGTTTCATCAGATGAGGATCTGTCGGATTCAGATAGTTCTTGCCATGTATAAGGTAGGGCAGGGATACGTAGATCATCTCCATATGGGACTGGTCTTATAGCCGAAGGGAGATGGTTGGGTTATTTAATGGCTTTTTTGTTTTTTGAAGAAAATCCTGTTATGTTTGTTAAGCAAAAGTAACAATCATCTACATAATTAGTTGGTTGATGACGTCATGGGTAAACCAAAAGGTAAATGCACTTGCCCTTTAACCATTGAGTCTTGCATCACACGTCTTACAAGTCACTTGAAGTGCCCAACTATGACCCTAGTCACCTATTGGACAACCAAAATAATGTCTATATGCAATTTTTAGAATATTAGAAATTTGTCTCCGTTGAGATTTAGAAGTAAATTCACCGCATATGTAACAAAATATGTTTGGAGAATTTTTGCACCCACATGTTTGTTTCTTCATACTACCTCACTGCTTGACTCGCAACACAATACAAACTGTGACTTTCTTCTAGAACAAACAAACAAGCGTTAAGAGGGTGGGACTAGACTGGATACATACCTGGAGAAGATGTATAACCCATGGAAATCTAAGAGCGCTGAGTATATAATGGTTAAGTGAGATCACCCAAGGACTGATCAGTAGTGTGAGTTGTGGTTGAATTCTATTAAAAAAATGTACCTGTATTCCCTCTCCTTGAAGCCCAATTGCAGAAATGCATGCAACTTACATTGTCATGTGGCTGTAATTCCAACATTGCACTCAACTGATATTGCTAGAACTTCAACAGCTTACTTGTTACATGGGCTGATGCTTTTGAAGCATGTGCTCCTGGAGACACATTACATAGGGATTCTCTTGGAAAGCATTCCAAAGCTTCAAGTTTTTTTTACGTTAAAATAATTGTTTTTCACTTAAGAATACTGGTGTTTGAACAGATTAGTTTCTATAAAATCTAAGAACAACTTGACTAACTGTGTTTCTGTTTGGAACTTCAACACCAGGAAATTTCTGCAAAAATTGTGTACCGACTTCTTAATTTGACACAAGTCGGTTTTCACATATGTGTTATACGTGCAAGCCCTTTGTTCGAATGTAAGGTTTTTGATTGGTATAAAAAAAATGGCAGGCAGGTAGGTGGGCGGGCACCCTCTGAAATTACACCAAAGAAAATCGAAAATTATACAGCAATAAGACAGGGAGAGTAACGTCTACTCTTTGTGAAACAAACCATGTGATTGGAAACTGCTTGCTTATAATTAGCCACATATAAATATTATGCAGAAACATGACTCAAGTCGCCATAGTCTAACCTTCATTCTTACAGCATACAGCACCACAGGTAGTGGACACTTTTGGTACATGAAATGAAGTTATAATTGATGGATGCCTGTATAATGAACAAACTAAATTCAATATTTATAAATATTTTTGGGGAAAAAATAGCAAGGTTTTTGACATTTATATGCACAAATTGAGATTTTTATTACTCCAGCTCCTTTTTCTACACCAAAACCTACTAGAACATGTTTTGGAGCCTATTGTCTCCATCATCAGCATAGATTTACTGCTACTTAATGACTCTTTTTAAGCGATTCTCTGTCATGTTAAATGAATCACAAAAACTGGGTGTTAAAGCTGAAAAAATGAAAGTAACACAAATGATGTATAAAAAGCTGGAGGGAATTATAGTTTAAAGCTTTTGGCCACAACAAATAAAATGCCGTTCTAAAACATGAAGATGGAACTAAAGGAAAAACACTGACCACAATGCAACTGGAAATCACAAAATTGAGCTAAAAATTTCCAGGGTATGAGGTAAGAATCTATAGGAGCTATTTGCATGCATTATCTTTAATTCTCACTGAGGGCAATTTCAGAAAAAGAAAAATAGTAATTTAAAGCGCAGATAACCATTTCTGGACTACAGCGAAACGTTTTTGTGAGGTTCTGTAATAAAACTGAACTTGACACTTCACTTGGCTTTCTTATTTGAATTTGGAGTACCTACAAAAGTAGGAGCATTTATGTATTGTTAAAGCTGAACAATCCAAATGCTAACCGCCAATTGTCTTGGTTCATAGGTAACTATTTAGGAATTATTTATTTGCATTCTTTCTTTAGATACAAGGGCACCTCCTTGTGTTTTCATACTCACCTAAGATGTGACGAGATCTATAAGCAGTTTTGTACATGCTTTCTTGACATTTAACTTGGTACACTTTTCTCTTTAGAATATTCATGAACTCTACTACTTTAGTAAACAAAATATAGATTTTAAGTGTTCACACCAATAATTCAGGTCACCTATTAGACAGCTTGAAAATTACTAAGCTTAATCTACCAAAAAATAAAGTATTTATGCGTTGGACTTAAGCTTAGGTTAAGCTTAACCTAAAACTAGCCTCTTAACAAAGCTGAATAAGGTCAAGTGTAAGTTGGGTCAATCCATTCAAATAAGTATGGCTTAAGACCGCTACATCTTGGAGTGTGAAAATATTTTAAAATACAGTAAAACCCATATTTAACAAATCTCAGGGGAATCAAAATTTTTTTCCTTAGATAGGGTTTTCCTCAAAACGGGGTTAGCATAAGGTTAGGCATTCAGTTGCCACAAATAATATGTAAATCGTGTTTTTAATTATTTTAGTAGCAAAACTTATTATTTTCAGAAGTTTTAAATCATTATGTACAATGTAATATTAAGAAAGGAATTTAAAGATTAATGAACAAAATGCAGTAAATTAAAGAATTAAAATGCTGCAATAGGTATAAATTTATACTAGTTTCAAAGACAGAAAACACTGATATTAAGACCGCTTCATGGTCAGCCATTTACGCTTAATCTGCAACAAGCAAGATGAAAGTGGATATCAGATTTACATATTTATCACTAGATATGAATGCAGGCTGATTCTTCAGTATTACCTGGTAAAGAAACAAGACAGTAAAGTTACTAACCTTCATTTCTTAAAGAAATATAACAGAGTAGTCTGCTTCCTCCTGCTCAGGTATCTGGAACTTAGAATCCTGTGTTCAATGTGATTAATGCTGTTGAGCAGCCCCTCATCAATAGGGAAGGAGCATAGGTACCATCTCATGACATCCAATCCTTCCACTGCCACAAATGTTGGTACTGCTGATTCCTCTTCTCCTGGTTCCTTTTCTTCTGGTTGCTTCATTGCATAGCTCAACGTCCACAATGCTTCTGATGTTAGGACACTGTCGTAGCAACTTAGAAACTCTTCAAAGGTTATGCTTGTGCCCCTATGTAGCATCTCCCACTCTTCCTGCATACAAATTTCTTCATATTGCAGAGCTGCCAACTTTTGCAGTTTAATGTGAACTAAAGTGGAATACAAAGTGATGCATAGAGGCTAATGAATTTGAAAGCATCCAAAAAGGCTTAACGTTGCCCAGTATAGCAGAGGTAGCATTAACTGCATTCTGAAAATCTTAATGCACTAACTACACAGAAGAAGCTGAGTGATCGCAAATTCGAGAAAAATATTTTTGACAAAAATGGACTTTTCGTTGTTGCGGGATTTGTAAAAAGCAGGTTTAAATAACATAACACTTGTGGGAGAGCTTCCGAAAACATTTGTTAAAAGCAGGCTTGTTGAAATGGGTTACTACTGTATTAATTTCCACATTGCCTACATATACCAGACAGAGTATGAAAGTATTATTGATGATTTTATGGCAATTATGGCCATATGAAATTCATGGTCTGAAAACATGCATCTGTGTATAGTTTTCTCAAGGCACTACAAGAGCTTCAACATAAATGATTCTTATGTTTATGAAAAGGGTGGATATTAAATGTTATTAATTATGCACTAAATATTAAGTTTACATTATTTTCTGTTGAAAAGAATACACATGCATAATTTAAAATGTTAACATTCCAAAGACAACCTTTTAATTCAGATGAAAATTTAAAATTAAATAGAGATAAACATATTATTTAAGCAGTAAAAGTTTCAACATGGAACCAAAATGGAATTCAGTTTATAAATAACTGGCCAGAACCAAGGTGCATGGTCCACAACCCACCAAACCCACTGTTGTTGAACTCACTCAGCTGCCTGGCATGCATTTTTCGTCTCCCCACGAGATCTCTGGGAATTTAGGAGGACAACTCTTTGAGAGATTTCATAGGAACCAGAAAATGTTTTTATGGCAATCTTTTTCTGCAGAAACTGGAATATTACTGTGGATTCTGCGTGTTCCTAACAACAGTTTTCAGTCTCTCAAACCTATGCATTTTTAACATCCAGGCTGCTTCTTCATGTTCCTCTTTGGTCAGTAATAGCTCTTAAGATCATCTCTGCACTGTTTAATTTTTCACCTTTTATATATATGACTTCTTCCATTAGATTTTTCTCCAATAAAGAATTTTAGCCAATCTTAAAGAAATGTATAATGAATTTGCGAACAGACACCCAGGAATTAAAATTTGTTTCTCTTGGTTTGCTACTGCATACTATCCAGAGCAGCTGGCACCCAATGTTTCCGTATGCATTATTTGTGAAAACACAAAACCGATGTTAATGAGTTTACAAAAAAATGGTTTGTTATCTCGATAGATCTGAAAAATACCCAGGGAGTGTAAGTATTTCAGAATTTATAAATTCTTTATTGGAGAAAAATCTAATGGAAGAAGTCATTATATATATAAGGTGAAAATTAAACAGTGCAGAGATGATCTTAAGAGCTAATACTGAAAATTTCATGAATAATTTCCTTGTGTGTCTGAAAAAATTAAAGTATACAATTTCATAGTAACAGCTTAATCATTGTGCCTGAAACATCTGAAAACAGCAATCCAACTAAAGGAATTCATTGTTATTGATGATTACTCTGATAATTAGTTTTGTTATACAGGATGCCATACCAATCCTCCATTTATTTGCTACACGAAAGTTAACAGATATGGAGCATACATGCTTTTCAATTATATCAGACTATTTAGTTCATGACAGTCCTGCAATTCATCTAGTTAAAAAACAACTGATTACTTATCCACAACAGCAATTTTCACATTAAATGAGATTTACTATTTCAGTGATGGGGCAGCAGTCAATACCTTGCTGTATTGTCATTCACAATCAAAGAGGAACATGAAGAAGCAGCCTGGCTGTTAAAAACGCATAGGTTTGTGTGACTGAAAACTGTTGTTAGGAACACGCAAAATCCACAGTAATATTCCAGTTTCTGCAGAAAAAGATTGCCATAAAAACATTTTCTGGTTCCTATGAAATCTCTCAAAGAGTAGTCCTCCTAAATTCCCAGAGATCTCGTGGGGAGACGAAAAATGCATGCCAGGCAGCTGAGGGAGTTCAACAACAGTGGGTTTTTGTGGGTTGTGGACCATGTGCCTTGGTTCTGGCCAGTTATTTATAAATTAAATTCCATTTTGATTCCATGTTAAAACTTTTACTGCTTAAATAATATGTTTATCTCTATTTAATTTTAAATTTTCATCTAAATTAAAAGGTTGTCTCTGGAGTGTTAACATTTTAAATTATGTATGTGTATTCTTTTCAACAGAAAATAATGTAAACTTAATATTTAGTGCATAATTAATAACATTTAATATCTACCCTTTTCATAAACATAAGAATCATTTATGTTGAAGCTCTTGTAGTGCCTTGAGAAAATTATACACAGATGCATGTTTTCAGACCATGAATTTCATATGGCCATAATTGCCATAAAATCATCAATAATACTTTCATACTCTGTCTGGTATATGTAGGCAATGTGGAAAGTAATACAGTAGTAACCCATTTTAACAAGCCTGCTTTTAACAAACGTTTTCGGAAGCTCTCCCATAAGTGTAATGTTATTTAAACCTGCTTTTTACGAATCCTGCATCAACGAAAAGTCCATTTTTCTCAAAAATGTGTTTCTCGAATTTGCGATCGCTCAGCTGCTTCTGCGTAGTTAGTGCATTAAGATTTTCAGAATGCAGTTAATGCTACCTCTGCTATAATGGGCAATGTTATGCCTTTTTGGATGCTTTCAAATTCATTAGCCTGTATGCATCACTTTGTATTCTACTTTAGTTCACATTAAACTGCAAAAGTTGGCAGCTCTGCAATCTGAAGAAATTTATATGCAGGAAGAGTAGGAGATGCTACAGAGGGGCACAAGCATAACCTTTGAAGAGTTTCTAAGTTGCTACGACAGTGTCCTAACATCAGAAGCATTGTGGACGTTGAGCTATGCAATGAAGCAACCAGAAGAAAAGGAACCAGGAGAAGAGGAATCAGCAGTACCAACATTTGTGGCAGTGGAAGGATTGGATGTCATGAGATGGTACCTATGCTCCTTCCCTATTGATGAGGGGCTGCTAAACAGCATTAATCACATTGAACACAGGATTCTAAGTTCCAGATACCTGAGCAGGAGGAAGCAGACTACTCTGTTATATTTCTTTAAGAAATGAAGGTTAGTAACTTTACTGTCTTGTTTCTTTACCGGGTAATACTGAAGAATCAGCCTGCATTCATATCTAGTGATAAATATGTAAATCTGATATCCACTTTCATCTTGCTTGTTGCAGATTAAGCGTAAATGGCTGACCATGAAGCGGTCTTAATATCAGTGTTTTCTGTCTTTGAAACTAGTATAAATTTATACCTATTGCAGCATTTTAATTCTTTAATTTACTGCATTTTGTTCATTAATCTTTAAATTCCTTTGTTAGTATTACATGTGTACATAATGATTTAAAACTTCTGAAAATAATAAGTTTTGCTACTAAAATACTTAAAAACACGATTTGCAAATTATTTGTGGCAACTGAATGCCCAACCTTACGCTAACCCCGTTTTGAGGAAAACCCTATCTAAGGAAAAAATTTTGATTCCCCTGAGATTTGTTAAATATGGGTTTTACTGTATTTTAAAATATTTTCACACTCCAAGATGTAGCGGTCTTAAGCCATACTTATTTGAATGGATTGACCCAACTTACACTTGACCTTATTCAGCTTTGTTAAGAGGCTAGTTTTAGGTTAAGCTTAACCTAAGCTTAAGTCCAACGCATAAATACTTTATTTTTTGGTAGATTAAGCTTAGTAATTTTCAAGCTGTCTAATAGGCGACCTGAATAATTGGTGTGAACACTTAAAATCTATATTTTGTTTACTAAAGTAGTAGAGTTCATGAATATTCTAAAGAGAAAAGTGTACCAAGTTAAATGTCAAGAAAGCATGTACAAAACTGCTTATAGATCTCGTCACATCTTAGGTGAGTATGAAAACACAAGGAGGTGCCCTTGTATCTAAAGAAAGAATGCAAATAAATAATTCCTAAATAGTTACCTATGAACCAAGACAATTGGCGGTTAGCATTTGGATTGTTCAGCTTTAACAATACATAAATGCTCCTACTTTTGTAGGTACTCCAAATTCAAATAAGAAAGCCAAGTGAAGTGTCAAGTTCAGTTTTATTACAGAACCTCACAAAAACGTTTCGCTGTAGTCCAGAAATGGTTATCTGCGCTTTAAATTACCTATTTTTTCTTTTTCTGAAATTGCCCTCAGTGAGAATTAAAGATAATGCATGCAAATAGCTCCTATAGATTCTTACCTCATACCCTGGAAATTTTTAGCTCAATTTTGTGATTTCCAGTTGCATTGTGGTCAGTGTTTTTCCTTTAGTTCCATCTTCATGTTTTAGAACTGCATTTTATGTGTTGTGGCAAAAGCTTTAAACTATAATTCCCTCCAGCTTTTTATACATCATTTGTGTTACTTTCATTTTTTCAGCTTTAACACCCAGTTTTTGTGATTCATTTAACATGACAGAGAATCGCTTAAAAAGAGTCATTAAGTAGCAGTAAATCTATGCTGATGATGGAGACAACAGGCTCCAAAACATGTTCTAGTAGGTTTTGGTGTAGAAAAAGGAGCTGGAGTAATAAAAATCTCAATTTGTGCATATAAATGTCAAAAACCGTGCTATTTTTTCCCCAAAAATATTTATAAATATTGAATTTAGTTTGTTCATTATACAGGCATCCATCAATTTTAATTTCTTTTCATGTATCAAAAGTGTCCACTACCTGTGGTGCTGTATGCTGTAAGAATGAAGGTTAGACTATGGTGACTTGAGTCATGTTTCTGCATAATATTTATATGTGGCTAATAATAAGCAAGCAGTTTCCAATCACATGGTTTGTTTCACAAAGAGTAGACATTACTCTCCCTGTCTTATGGCTGTATAATTTTCAATTTTCTTTGGTGTAATTTCAGAGGGTTCCTGCCCACCTACCTGCCTGCCATTTTTTTTATACCAATCAAAAACCTTACATTCGAACAAAGGGCTTGCACGTATAACACATATGTGAAAACCGACTTGTGTCAAATTAAGAAGTCGGTACACAATTTTTGCAGAAATTTCCTGGTGTTGAAGTTCCAAACAGAAACACAGTTAGTCAAGTTGTTCTTAGATTTTATAGAAACTAATCTGATCAAACACCACTATTCTTAAGTGAAAAACAATTATTTTAACGTAAAAAAAACTTGAAGCTTTGGAATGCTCTCCGAGAAATTCTTAGGTTGTTGAATCTTGACAGTGAAGAGAATCTTTGCACTAACCATTATGCCATTTTGTAGCTGGAGGAATCAATATTGATGACTACTGGTCTCATCTTGTTTCCGGGTAATCCTTCTTTTTTCCACTTCCATTGTGAATTTTATTGATCGGTTTTGTAAGTTGAGTAAGCTTGTGGAGTATTGTATATTTCTTAGTCCTAAAAATAACCCTTGAACAAAAAACCCTAACCTTCGGCATATCCAGGAAATCTTCACATTCAGAATAATTGCATACAGAACAATAGTTTCAATCCAATAACACATAAACATGCAGTACTAAACACGTTAACACATAGATTGGTAGACATTCCCCTGAATAAACAAGAATATCACCTGGAATATCAGCACATAGTAAACACAGCTAAAACAATAGGTTCAACATATAACAATTGACAAGAAAATTGCAAAATTCAAATGGCAGAAACACATCAAAGACAACAAATCTCATCCAGGCAGAAAAACAGTTGAGGTTCATGAAACATAACATCAGCTTAGCCCCACAGAACAAATTTAGCATAGAGAAATTACTTTGCAATACCACAAAAAAGCTAGAATCTACAAAATCAACTGTTCTGATTGCAATAAGGTATACACTTAGGCAAGACAAAAAGAAACCTGGAAACTAGGCTGAAGGAGTATATGAGAGGTGTAAAATACAAACAAATGGACAAATCTGCAGTCTCATACCATTTCTGGATGACCAACCACATCATCAAACCAAACATTACACTAATCAAACTGGCCAAATATGCAACAGAATTAAACACATGGGAGAAGATCTTCATTTTGAAACACAGCCCACAGCTAATGAATTTTGATTTGTTGCCATCAAGTCCCCTCTGGAAATACATTTCACCACCACAAGATGCCACCACAATAGACAATCAACAGAACAGAAACACCAACACAGACTAGTCGGACATCTTCTGAGGATGGGAAATATAACAGTATAATAATGTTTGTATGTGGAATGGATGTCTACTGAATGAATGACCAGGGCCAAATTTTCAGTATATTGTAAATTTCTTAGACTAAATAAATATATTAAATACATTACATTCAATTTTCATTTTACATTTTGAAAGAATCTAAATCATAAATTACAAACATTTGGGGATCTTTGCTTAACAAAGATTGCATACTTATGGGGATTTCAAAATTGTTTGTAATTAACTCGGAATAGAGCTAATTTTTCATGTAAGGACAGTCAAAAAACAAATGATCTACCGAATCCTGCTCTACACAATTACAGTAGAAATCATCTTTAATTTTAATTCTGTGTAGGTGTTCAGGTGTGGATGTTTGCCCTGATCTGGTTCTAAGAACAATTACTGTTAAAGAAGGATTAACATGATAGAACCAGGAATATTCGGTACGATTTTCTGAATATTGTAGCATTTAGTTTACCCCATTTTCTTGTCATTTATCAACTACTAATTTTTTCTATGTCTTCAAATATAAGTATATGGCATACTAGTCAAAGAATTTTCCTTTTTCTCTGCCTAATTTTGCTAATTTATCTACCATTTCATTGCCCTTAATGTTCTTATGTCCAGGAATCCGAAGGAATTCGACAAATGTTATGTTTGTTTTTAAATATTAAGTACCTTAAATTTAGCAAGTAACAATTACAATTGAAATGGTAATAAACTGATTTTAGCGATTCTAAAGGTGAAAGACAATCCATTAAAATTATTAAGTTCTTTAGAAAATTCTGAGTTGCATAAATAATAGCCTGTTTAATAGCAAATATTTCAGCATTAAATAAGATGTAAAAGATGGTAGCTTGAAGGTTTTTGAAATGCCGTTTTCAATATAGAATGCAACACCTAGTGAATTATCTTCCAAGCATTTTGAACCATCGTTATATATTACTGTGGTCAAATTGCACATCATGTTAACATGAAGTGAATCTAATAATTTCTTATTTATATCAGTATTACACATATTGTCTGGATGAGTGAAGTGTCCACATCTGCTTCAGGTATGTATCTCATTAGAATATGAGAAACAAGGATAGATTGAAAATTGATGTACAGTTTTCTTTATATTCGTTAACTGCAAAGCCTTTAAATTTGTGTGTGTATCTGTGTCTATAGGAAAGCTCATTTATGAGCCAGACTAATAAATAAATAAATAAATAAACAAATAAATGATTGGTAAGTTGCAACCATTTAGATAAAAATGTTATATCCAGCCATTCTCTTCCAAAATCTAAAAGAAGTTCTTTTAAATTTAAATTTTCATACTATGCAGACTTTTCTTCCTCATATGATTTTAACATGTTCACAACATTTCTTAGTTTGTTTAGAAACAAGCAAATTCATCACTTCATCCACCATAGCTGTCCGCAAATGTAGGTAGTTGTTGAATTTTTTCTAAATTCAATACTATTATCACTGTAACTGAAATATGCCTAATTTTATAATTACACCTTAATAACTGTTCCTTTCCTCTTATCATCCTTTCTATTTTCTTAACACTGGGGAATTCATCTCTGGCTGCATTAGTTGTCCAAGTTGTTCTTTTTTTAACCTAACCTTTGACATGAAAGTGATTATGACATGTAATAAAACTATTACACAAGCTTGTCTGATTAATTTGGATAAATAACTGATTTTACATGAAGCCAAAAATTCTTTTTTTAAAAATGTTTCCCGTATCAGTTGCTATTAAACTACACACATTAACATACTTTTCCCCCACATAGACAAAAGGCCATGTGGCATTTTTCAATTTCCCCAAAGTGAGACACACTAAAAAAGAAAAAAGAAAAAGAAACATAATTTATTTTAAAATAATTTGCATAGTGAAATTGGAACACACTGCTATGTAAAACTTTAGATAGGATAATGCTTAGGAATTTACGTGAAGTTTTCCTTACTACTATGTATTTGTGTACGTCAGCTGATTTCATTATCTTCTTTTTAGCTATAAGGATAAAGTTCTTAAAGGTTTCAATCACAAAATAAGCACAGGAACAGGCACATTTTATATAGGCATGTTTTAATGTTTATTAATGCCCCAGAAACAAACTAGCATTTAATAACCTTGTATGCATTGCACTGCAAGTTATAATATAGTTCAAATTAAATGGCATGGCGACTTCTCTTTTTGTTTGAACTTGAGCTCCCATCCCCCAAACCCCAAAAACTAACTTTACAATTCAGCCCCGAGGAATGGAAAATAATGCACCGGGATTAGTGCACTTGGTCTGAATTTAAAATATTATATTATTATATGCCCAGTGTTGCGGCCTTATTCTTAGTAGGCATTGATACTACGAACATATATATTATGTATGTGGCAGTGGTACCCTAAAGAAACATTGCATGTTTATTCTGCCGATCTATAGCAGCAAACAGTTATGTGCTGTCAATGGGCAGCTCTTATCTGCCAGTAAACACAAGCACTTTATACTTGTACACCAGCAACAGTGCACCTCGCGACAAACTGGGACAAAATGCTATCCCTGTTTATGTATATTTACTTCTCAAAACATTGGCTTTGACAACAAGAATGTGATCTGTATAACATCTGTTCCACTTTTAAAAATGGAGAAGTGTTAATATCCATAGAATCTGGTGTAATTTGTGGGCAAAATTGAAATGCTTTCTCTCTGAACAGGAACAACCCCCCCCCCCCCAAAAAAAAACTTCAGCATGTAGCTGCAAAAATATAATTCCGGGGTACAGAAATTCTTATAGTGACACATGCAGATCACCAGACAGTGATTTGCAAATCTTTTTTTTTTTTTTTTTATATCCTGGAAGCTCTAATAGGTATGCAAAATAATAAACCAAACTATTAATACTTTGTGGGGTTTGCAATATAAATTTTCTAGTACAGAAGACAGTTAAAGATTTTAATTGCTAATCCATTCCTTTAATTTAACAACAATTATTGATTCTCCCACAATTAAGTCAGTTGCTTTCAAAACTAATCCATATTCAATAATAAATTATAGAGACTTTTTTCCCTTTTGCAAATAGAACTTGAATTTAGGCACATCCGATAATAATACGACTTTTCTGCAGCCTCAGATTAAGCAACTGGATTAACAATCCTGCCACTAGATATCTCTAGTGTTACTATTATCTGTGGATTAAGAGCTTTTGGTGAAAAATTTAAAAAAAAAAAAAAAAAGTTCCATTAGAGGTAGAATTATAGTCAATCGCCTAATCTGGGTGCATTGAACTGTGGTAAAAATTGTATCTGAAAATACGTGAGATCATTCACAGTTGTGGGTTAAAGGAGATTGGGAGGGGGGAATGTGTACACCTGCTGGATATAAAATGAATGTATATACAGGAAGTTTGATTACAAAGGAAAAAAGTGTACAACTTAAAATACTTGTATATACCATGTGAGGTAGAATAGAGTTGCAGCAAAACTATGTGCACAGGTTTCAGGAGACAAAAGAAGTAATGTGACGAATGCTGTAAAAAGATGTTGCAAGTGACATAGCATGCTATAATTGCAGATAATAAGAGCATTGGCAGACAGGAAAAACCATAGTAGTGATTGGAGGAAAAGAAGTGTTAAAATAGTAGGTAGAAAAAAATTGTCAAATGTGGCAGAATTAAATAGTGGTCAAAGCTGGAACTGAAAGCAGAAAATGAACATTAGTGCTGTCCACAAATAAGCAAGAATATACGAGGGCTGATCAACAAAGACTGAGACTGATTTTTTTTCACAGATGTTTATTACTCAAATTCAATGTTTACATGATCTTTTTCAAAGTAGTCCCCTCCTACTTCAATGCACTTTTTATAGCGTCTCTGCCAGTCCTTGATCACGTGCTGCAGACCATTCTTTGTCAGGTCCTTGAGAATCGCCTCACTTTTCTTGAGCACTGCTTCAGCGTTCTCAAATTGAATACCCCTAAGCTTTGCCTTTAGTGATGGGAATAAAAAAAAGTCACAGGGTGCAAGATCGGGGCTATAAGGTGGATGTGGTACACAGGTAATGTTGAATCGAGCCAGAAACTGCATGGCGATTTGCGACATGAGGCCATGCATTGTCATGATGAAGTTGCCACCCAGTCCGAGAAAGCTCTGGTCGTTTCTTTGCAATGTGCTTCCTCAGTGTAGCCAATACTGATGTGTAGTATGCTGTTGTAACAGTAGTGTGAGGGGGAACTGCATGCTGGTAAATCATTCCATTACAGTCAAAAAATGTGATCACCATCACTTTCCTTGCAGATGGAACAACTTTTGCCTTTTTTGGTGTTGGAGAACCTGGCGATTTCCACACTGTGCTGTCTTGTTTGCCTTCAGGATCATAATGATACAGCCATGACTCATCACCGGTGATAATCGATTTAAAAAATGCATCCCCTCCATCAGCAAAGAGACGCAGCACCTCACGGCTTGTCTCCATTCGCACAGCCTTTTGTTCGGGAGTCAACAGACGTGGCACCCAACGAGCACAAACTCAGGTCATATGGAGATGGTCGTGCATAATTGTAAACACACTGCCATATGAAATTCTCAACACTTCACTGAGGTTACGTAATGTTATACACCGATCCTCTCGGACAATCACAGCAGCTGTGTTGATGTTGACTTCAGTCACAGCAGAAGCCGAAACACCAGGCCCACCTTGCTTAACACTGACAAGTTGGCCTTCTTTGAAGTCCTTGAACCACCTAAACACTGTTTCACGAGGTAGTGCATCTTCACTGTATGCTTGCTTCAGCTTTTCATAAGTTTTGGTGGCTGTATGGTTTAAATGAAAACAGAATTTGATTGCGCTGTACTGCTCCTCTCGTGTCACCTCCATTGTATGGTATGCGAAATGCACGTAGGGCCTACAAAATAGAGCATTACTACCAACCTACCAATACGAGAGTGCTGCCGCCTACCAACATTATACATAAAACCCGCTCTTTTCAAATATTTATGTTACAGATACGAAACTATCACGGAAGCTACAGAAAAAAATCAGTCTCAGTCTTTGTTGATCAGCCCTCGTACATCTTACTTTATAGGTAGGGATGGTTAAATTTTTGCAAACATAATACAGCGCAAAATGCTAATAAAGGCTTGTATTCTTGTATTTTCAATCTTCAGCACCAGTAAAGCACTATTAATGTATTTTGAAAATTGAATAAAATGCAAAATTGGCTCAAAATGTGAAAATTATACTACAGTGTGGTATAAACTCAAAATCCGTTATTTTTTCAAATAAAACTGTTTTTTCCCCCTTCCTTTCTTTCTTTCTTTCTTTTGTTCCTTGCATCCTCCCTCCCTTCTTTCTTTCTTTCGTTTCTTCTGATAACTTCAACTGCAGAGTTTGTAAACTCTAAGAATGTTTATGATGCACTTGACCACTGTTCTGAAGGGCAGAATGGTAATGTGAAAAATGGAGCAGTTCCCTTTATTTGGTGAAATTAGTATAATTAAAAGTTTAAGTATAGTGTCAGGCTGAATCTGACTCAGGTTTCAGTCACAGTAAACTGATTACCAAGTTGGAGGGCTCTATACCCTTTTGCACATCAATTGTGAAATGAGTTGCTAACTTCAGGTACAGTACTAAAAGGTGTGCTGGAGGATGGTTACCCACATATATGTTGCAATTCATAGACTTTTTCAGATGAAAATGTAAAAAGCAAACTGAAAAAAAGGAAAGAAAAATGTGTATACTGACGTGATTACTTAAGTGCAACAGCAAGTTCAGTAGTCACACGGAGAGAAATTCTCAAGAGGTTGCTAAGCTTTTTAATCCTGACACTGCTGGCCGAGTATGGTCAATAAATTTGACAGATTTAAGTGAAAGTAACAGAAAGATGGCATTTTTCGTGTTTTTAAACTGGATAGTTTTGTTAAGGGATATGATTATTTTCATTCCCACTGTTACAAATTATGCAGACTCCCATTAAGCCTAAGTCTCAGATTTTGCCCAAGCAGTTCTGCATAGATGCTAAAATATGTTTCAGTAATCAAAATTTAATTATAAGTGACAGGAGAACATGAATGATAGAACAGAATGTTGAGGTATGTTGTATTATTTCATTTAACTGTGCTATCGATTCATGAACTTGCATGGCTTAGTTAATTTTGTGTATTTTCTTTTTATTCTGGTTTTGTATCCGTATAAATTTGTTTTATTTCTGTGTTGTGCTTTAGCTTGTATCTATTTTTCCTATTTTTCTTTGTATTGCTTTAACCTATTTTAGTCCAAAATAAATCCAAAATTTAATTTATGCCACTATCAGCCCTTTACGACGTGATTTTAATTTCACATTAATGTTATTTCAAATGACACAACTTGGTTATCACTTGAGTATCAGAACAAAACTCATTGACTCCCTCCACAGTCAAAATACTTTTCGATAGTGCAGAATCAATCCATGCCATCCATTTCTTTCAAATTGCACTCCTTGCTATCGTAAAATGGCTTTGAAATACTGTGTTTGGTTCAGAAAGCTCTCTGTTCACAGAGACGAATGGAACAAAACACACTGTTTTACAGCAGCAAAAAATTGCTTATGCAACACTGTGTGCACATAAGCCATATTTGTGTTCTGTGGAATAAGAAATGCTCGTTTTGTTGCCAAACAATATCAGATATCACTTCCTCAAATCTTCTTAGCAATATTACGTCATGCTCAATGAATGAAGAAAACGATTATCCTTATTTGTCTGAGATGGGGAGCTGTGACAAGGAAGCACTAATAGTAGATTTGCTAAAGTTTTACAGCATGGAAAAGCAAATAATTGTTGCAGACAATGGTAATGGTACCAGAAGGAGAATGAAAATGTAGGAAACGAATGAGAAGCAAAGAAGTAAAACTTAGGTAAATAGCTTATGTAATGTCGTTAAAATATATTTTTATCATTACTCTCATGCAAGTAAATGCAGTGGAATGCCCGAAAAAAATACAGAGATGACTTTCTGTATTTTGCTTTTCATGCAAGGTTTTAAAAAATAGCGAAATGTATTAAGATCTATTTTTCTTGCATTGTCCTTCATATAACAGGGATAAGATCCAAACCTTACGAAATTTTGCCATCCCTCTAAACCATTCAGATCTCCACTGAAACAGGGAGTTACGTTTGAGTATATACAGCAGATCCAGGGTTTATCACTCAAAAGCAGAATCAGCATAGCAAAGAAGAAGGATATTGATGCATTCTTACAGAAGAGGTTCAGGAGTGAATGGAGACATGAAGCTGAGCTGCAATTTTATGTGAAGGTTGTGGATGAAAAGTTTACATTCTGCAGTGAAAACCAGAATGAAGAACTTGACTTTTTGGAGGAAGAAATGCACATTGTTTAAATACAGTTGTGTTTATTAAAAGAAACATTGACAAAAGTATTTATAGAAAAAGTGACAAATGAAATTTGAAGACACTTTTTTTTTCCCCCTTCCAATAACTGCACAAAGTAAAGTATAAAACTTTTTGTTAGTGGAATTGAAATTGTTTATTTAAAATGTCATTAAGTATAATTTTTTGCTATTTTTTTCTTAATGTCCAAGATATATATATATATATATATATATATATATATATATACATGTGATATTTTATTCAGTGCTAAGATCAATACATTGGTGGCTACCACTTTTGGCCCTGACCATTATTGGGTATACCACCATAATGCATTTGATAAGTACACCTATTTATTAGAGATCTACATTTATTTATTTATTTATTTATGTATTTATTTATTTATTTATACTAAGCCACCATACACAGAATATGGCTGTCATCAGCGCCATTCTCAACACCCAGGTTCTCCTTGTATCTAGTACTACAACTACTACTACCACTACTATAATAATAATAATAATAATAATAATAATAATAATAATAATAATAATAATAATAATAATAAATTATAATTATAATATTAACAATGATAACAATATTTTAAGTACTCCTGCTTTACCTCATCGCCATCTACCTCTCTCCATTTAACTAATATCTGCTTCACCACTCTTTTCGCTAATTT
The DNA here is from genome assembly GCA_030765065.1 of Deroplatys truncata. Lineage (NCBI taxonomy): Eukaryota > Metazoa > Arthropoda > Insecta > Mantodea > Mantidae > Deroplatys > Deroplatys truncata. The sequence continues at coordinate 497,548,835 of CM060990.1, read as the reverse complement.
ACATTCCTTATTGTACCACATGTCTCCCTTTTCTATCCCTCCCCTCCCCTTTCTCATCTCATCTCCTGCTCTTTGCATCAATGTCCTGAAAATATTCACCACCTTCTCTATTTACTGGTTCTCTAGCATGAAATTTACTCCCTGTTGACAAATTTGCCCGTACCTAAAGTCTCAAATAAACTTCAAATTGTTTCGTTAATCCTCATTCCATTTAAACTTGGTATACTGTCCAGTATCCGCTTCCCCTGACAATTTCTCCTCTTCCTTTTGTCATATTTTCATTTCTACCATTGACGGGAAGTGGCAACTATTTGAAATAAAATTCATAATCTTAAAGTGATTCAACATATACCCCATATTAACTGGCTGAAGCACATAGTCAATAACACTTTGTCCATTCTTATTGATAAAAGTGCAAGCCCCCATTAAATCTTCCCCATATTTGTCATTCAGAATGTCTAGCCCATTCTCTTCACAAAATTCAATAAACTTTTCACTTTCCTTATCTATGAGCTTGTCTCTACTATATCTTACAGTATCCCTTTTAGTTCTCACATCATTTCCAAATATTGTGCCACTCTCTATGTTCACATCTCCCTTGCCTATTCTAATATTAAAGCCCCCTAGTATTATAACTTCCATTTCCCCGTATTTCTCTCGTCCTCTCCATTTGCATTCCCTATTGTGGCCCAGTTCTGCTCTTAAATTTATCTAATTTCTTCTTGCTTCTTAGTTCAACACCCCTCCCCTATCTTGATGTTCCCGCCTTATTACTGTCTAGGACCAATAGACTTCCATTCGGTGTCGAAACAATACTTTCTTCCCCCTCTTCTGTCCCACTGTTCTGTGATCACACCTCCACTCCTCCTCCTGCTAGTCCACATGCTGCTTGGGTCTCCTCCTTTCTCGGTGAAATAAGCTTGCTAGTAGTAATCTATCTATATATCTATCTTTCTTTCGTTCCTGATGTATATCTTCTATCATCAGCGTGACTGTCTACTGACGTAATTGTTTCTCTGTTGTCACTCTTCCGTGTCAGTTATGTATGTTTGCTATGTCTAGCCCACAAATTTGTGCCGGCTGGTGTTAAAGTACCCTTTGGACTTCCTGTACGTGCTTGCTCCATTTCTCTGGCCGTTGATGAATCGAGCTGAGTAATTTCCTGCGGTTTGGTGTTTCTTGTGTCCCTTTCTTGAGAATCCACAACTTTAAATTCTGAATATATGCCTGTTTCTCTTCCATTTTCGCTTCCTTCATGTGATGTATAAGTTCCTTCTTCCTAGCGCATTGTTCCACTGATAAATCCTTGTTTTCTGTTCCTTGTAACAACTTCGTCTTCAACACTTCATACACAAACTGCACAGAAGTAAATTGCACCACTATCAATCTTGTTCCTCTTTGCTTTCCCACTCTGAAGGCTTCGGCAATCTCCCAACCCTGTTCAAAGAGAAATCATGGGAGGAATTTGGAAATATGATAGAAAATAAAGCAAGAAATGCAAATACAAAAGAATTCTGGAAGACATTAAAAAATGTAAGAGGAAAATATGGCAAGCAAATGACAGTAATAAAGGATGATAGTAACAAATTAATATCAGAAAAGATAGAAGTATTAGAAGTATGGATGAAACACTACGAAAATAAATCTAAGAAAACAGGAAACTGACAGAGAAAGGGGTTATATTTGGACCATATGAGGAAATATGGAACAAATTGGTGGAAGGTGAAATAGATGTAAAAATAACTATAGATAAAGTTGAAACAGGAAAAGCACCAGGAATAGATGGAATAACACCAGAATTAATTAAATATGGAGGAAGATAACTGGTAAAACAATTAACAAAAATATTTAGGGAAAATATGGGAAGAAAGTATTATACCAGTAGAATGGAAGAATCTCGTAATTATACCCCTACATAAGAAGGGGAGCAGCTGTGATTGTAATAATTACATAACAATATATTTATCTAAGATTTATATCAGGGTGTTGGAAATGAGATTGAGGAGAGTGGTGGAAGAAGATATTGAGGAGGAACAAGCAGCCTTTAGACCAGAACGTCAAACCCAGGATTATATTTATATGCTAAGAACAGCAATAGAGAAGAATTTGCAAAGAATCAGGATTTATATCTTGCCTTTTTGGATTTAAAGGCAGTATTTGACTCAGTACCAAGACAATATATATTGAATGCATTGGTAGCCATGAGAGTACCAATAAGATTAATAAGTGCAATAAAATACATATACGAACAACCAATAGGAGTGGTACACATAGACTAGGAAATATCTGGTCAATTTATGACGGAAAATGGAATAAAGCAGGGATATAGCTTAAGCTCGCTATTATTTAATGTTTTCATGGACAAAATATGTAAAAGAAGAACAGAAAGGAACAAGATGGGAATGTGGAGAATGAGACGAGTATTCTTTCACTGTTATATGCACATGATGGTGTATTATTAGCAAATACTCGGAGAAGACTTTAACAGGCAATAATGGAATAAAATGAACTAAAAAGGAAAGGAATGGAAATAAACTCGAGTAAAAGCTAGATAATGTGGGTGTCAAAACAAGAGACACACGATAAAGAATTAAAAATAGAATGTGAAGGCAAGTATTACAGAAAGTGAACATTTTTTGAGTGTTGGGGCACGATAATAAGTAATGATGGGAGAATAGAACAGGTGGTGCCGAGTAGGATTTAAAAAGGTACCTCAGCCTATTATGGAATGAACAATAAAATACTAGGAAAAAAGGAAATAAATAATACAAAACTGAAAATATAAAAAGCAATAATGGAGCCAGTGGTTTGGCATTACAAGATAAACATTTGAGTATGTTTACAGCAATGGAAATGAAATGTTTGAGAAAAAAAAGCAAGGAAAACCAGGAGAGGTAGAATACGAAACAAAAAGGGTTAGAATATAGATAGGGTAGAAAAAAGCAGTGGCTGATATAATAGAGGAGAGACAATTAAAATGAACATGTAAGACAGATGGGCGAAAAAAAAGAAAAAGGTGTTTGAAATGTGTGTGGAAGGAAGGTTAGCTAGAGGGAGTCCACGAATGACTTGAGAGGAGAGAATAGAAAGAATTGGGCAGAAATATGGAAGGACAATGGCAGAACTGTAAAGGCTATGTGAAGATAGATTAGAATGGAGGAAATAGATTGAATGAGGCTACCCCAATGCCTGAAAAGGCAGCAGGGAATAGAAGAAGAAGAGGAAGAGGAAGTGTTTTCTCTGAGCATACCTTGAGATCTAGGACAACTAAGGTAAATTAAATACTTCAGAAGTGTATATATACATGTTGAACTTTGGGGTTTGAGCTGTTAATCTGACATCTTTATGGGGTTCAGAAGGCCGCATGTGTTGGGCTGTAACTTGGGTATTTTACAGGCAAAGAAAACATGCATTATCTTTTGCATTTGCTTGCAAAACAAGAATGGGAGATGTTTACTCTCAAAAAGATGTAAATGTAGCTTGTGCTTCCTTTGAAAACATATTTAATCATTATGTAAATATTGCCTTGCCATTATACAAGGTAATTTTATACAAAACCAAAGTACCATTTGGATAATAAAATGAATGTGCATATCAAGCAAAAACACTTGCATGTTTAAGTAAGTTAGCAAAGGAATTAAAGGAATCAAAATCATGTACGCTATACCTTAAATAATATAAACAAATCTATAACAAAGGCATTAAAAAAGCTAAATGTCTTCACAACGATAGCTTGATAGTATATTCAGAAAACAATTCAAAAGCCGCTTGGAATATCATTAAAAATAAAACAGAGACATAGAAGAAAGTATCCAAACTATAACCTCAAACATAATGATCAAATTGTAACAAATCCCTTACAAGTAGCAGAAGTTTTTAATAGGTACTTATTTTGCAGAAGTAGCAAAAACATTAATTTCAACTCTTCTGTTCAAGCACGTATGCCTACAACCATAGGAAAAAATCCTATTTCACTATTTTCTTCACACCTACTATACAGAAAGTGAACTAAGGTCTATAATTAATATATGAAAAATAATTTGGGTTAGATGGTTGCTCAAACTACTTGTTGAAAGCATGCCTAAGCAACACACTAAAAGAACTGCTTTTTGATAAATCTAACAATGGTTGTTTTCCAGATGCTTTCAAAATCACAAAAATAATACCAATTTTTAATAAAATGATTAAAATCCAGTAGATAGACAGACCAATCTTGTTTTTGTGTGTGTTTTGCCCAAAAAGATGTATACAAAAGAATTACAAACTTTATCTTAAAATTTAGCTTCCTTTCTGCATTTCAGTATGGCTTTAAAAAAGGTAAATCAACTACCACAGCATTAATACATTTTGTGATGATCAAGGCCCAGATTCTGATGACATGTCGCCTTTTAATTGTTACATCATAGATATGCTAACATGTACTTAAATCCTTATTATGGGTATCAGCTTATGAAAATGCATATTCATTTGGTCATATTTTTATATGTATAATTTACATATATAATTTCTATTTTTAGGGCATTTTCCAATGTTATCTCACTATTTTCTCATTTCCTTGCCCTTTACATCTTTATTTGGTTATTTTCTTACACTTACATTGAGTATATAATAAATATTATATTATTGACATTTTACATAAGTTTAACTTTTCAAATCTCAGAAATTTCACTATTCAAGTGAGAAATGAGAGTAACTTTGTGCATCCTTTTCTCACATTCTTGGAAAAAAATCACATTCCTATTTAATGTTCAGTCTGAAAAGGGTGCTTGTGGTTGTAGTGGTGGCTATCAGGGGAGCAGGTATAATTGCAGTTATGAATTTAAAACTAGAATTGAGACAGGTCAGTTTTTTTTACATGTTATTAATGAGTGCATACAGTTAGGTTGCTATTGTCCTTGTCCCTGTGTCCTGTCAGGCTGTAAAGTCCTCTTCATTTGCAATGAAATTTTATAATCTGAGAATTTGAAAGAGTTGATGCTGTAGAGTTTGTAAGACTTGGTTCCAAGCCTTTTAATGTTTGCTTGTTCCATGTTCTTCACACAAGAACATGGAGCAAATATATTTTTTAATTAATTTTCTAAATTATTTCCTTCTTATGTTGTCTTTTTCTACTTGTGTAGCAGTTATGCCCATATATAAATTAGTTTATAACATTCTGTATACAAATTTTAATTATTTAAATAAATCCCAGTTTTTAAGTCATTTTTATAATAATTGCCATTTTTTCAAACATTTTAGGTCAACAAAATCTGGGGCCTGGTGATCTAATTTATAAGAAATTAGATGACTCTAAGCGCTACATAGACATATTACTTGATCTTTCAAAAACTTTTGACCTTGTTAGCCATAAAATTATTCTTAGAAGGCTAAATATATATGGAATTAAAGGGTAGCTTACAACAGGTTCAGTTCTTATTGTGATGCAGCGGCCATGGCCTAAGGTTATCATGAGGTCATTGCATTATTGGCAGATAAGCAGAACCTTCTGTGAAAGATTCCACTGCCTATATAAGCGAGTGTTCTCGTGCAATCAAGTCAGTTGCAAGTCGAGTATGAGAGAGTTATCGAGTCAAAGTGTGGTGACAGTAGAGTGAGTTGCATCTGTCAGTTGGTGAACAAGCGAGTTGGTGGATGAGTTTCCTGTGCGACATCAACAGCAATTCTCCAAGCAAGTTGGTGATGCCTATTGTGATGTGCAGCGAGTGCTGCTGCAGAGCAATGGGTTGTGTTCGACTCCCAAGTGAAGCGAACCGTCTGGTGTGAAAAGCCTACATCATGCAGGAAGTGAAGCGACAGAGAATTGAACTATTTCACTTAGTGAAGTGAATCCCCAGTGAAGGTGAACTAGGTAAGAAAATGAAACAGTGACAGATCAAAACAAAACAGTGATAGCACAGACTGAAAGAAGTGACAGCTGAAAAATTGGACGAAGTCACAATATCTTAGACACAGGAAATAAATAGTTGAAATAAAGTAATAATAAATAGTCTAAAGGATGTGAAATATGTATTGTTAAAACAATATACAGTTGAATGTGAGGTTCCACAAAGTTGAGCATGAAATCCCATGGTGTATCTGTTATATATAAATGATCACTAGGGTTGTATAGATTAATAAAAAGGAAATGGGGAAGAGAAGGGTATATGGATTATTGTAATAGAGCTGAAAAAGAAGCATTTGCATAGATGAGAACAGGATCAATGTACCTGAAAGGGCTAAGAGGCAGAAAAAGCGGAGTTTGTGAACTATGCGGAGGTAGTGAAAGCACAGAGCATTATATGACAGAATGCAAAGAATTAGCAGAATGGAGACAAAAAGTATGGGAAAAAATGGTTGGAAAAATAGTAGCAATTAAAATGTTAACAAGAAAAGAAACATAAGAACAAGGAAGAGTTCTTAAAGAAAGTAAAGGAGAAATGGATTAGAAACGTAAGAGAGATAAGAAAGGTAGAAGGGCAAATGGAGGAGGGAGAGGATGGATCATAGTTGATTAAGGGTAGCAAGGACTGCTCAGCTGAGCCATAAGGCCAGGGTGCCAGGCAAAATGAGCAGTATAGGTAGAACATAGTTGGCAAGAAAATTTGTACATAGGTTAATTTAGTTTATAAGTGGAATATTGTAAAAAGGATTGTGTATAAAAAAAAATGTACAAATAAAGTTTAAGTAAGTATAAGTTTAAATATATATATATATATATAAATGACTTCATAGATAGCAACCTGAATAAAAACATAAAATTCTCTCTATATTTGTAGATGACACCAGCATGTTAATTTCCGATAAAAGTAAATAGTAACACTGTACTGTCACATACAGCTTCAGGGTTTAAGGTAATACTCTCCGTATAAATAAGGAAAAATGCTTAGCTTTGTGGTTTCACCATAAAAATAAAAATAATAGAAAATTACGCTTCACATCTTATCTCTGGATGATGTAGTAACATATTCTAACAAAATGGGTTGATGATAGTTTAAGCTGGAATGCTCATATTAATGAATTAATAAAAAGACTTACTCAGATCTGTTTTCAAATATATATGCTAAAACAATGAATAAGTATACACACACTCAAGAGTAGTGTATTTTTCAACATTTTATCCACTTCTATCCTACAGACAGCTCTATGGGGAAACAGTAGCAAATCAATAAATGTATTTAATTACAAAAAAGCAATTAGAATCATACTTACTGTACATCACTAGCTGCAAACCATACTTTAGGGAGTTAAACATTTTGCCACTGTGCTATATATATATATTTACATGAGGTTATTGTACAAATGTTAAAACACATCAAAACATTTGTTATTAATTCAGAGGTTCATAATTATAATACAACAGAGAAATCTAAATTACATTTAACCCCTCATGATAGCAAATTGTTTGAGAATAGTTTTTAGTACAAGGGCATTAAACCTTTATAATAAAATATGAAATAAAAAAAATAAATAAACTCCCCCAAAGCTTCAAGAAATATTTGTGAAACTTGATGACTAACTGCTATTATTCATTTGATGAGGTTTTGCATTCATAGGCTAAGTGAGGTATCTTCTTTACTGTTATACCTTTGATTAGAAGATGTAAATAATTGTACATAGTTTTTAAGAAATGTATTAATGTAATAAGATATTTACCAAAAGAATTACAAAAATTCAAAGGCTTTGTCAAGTAACAGCTTACATTTCTCTTAGTATACAACTTACAATTAATATGTACGATTAAACAGCAACTTAAACAAGATTACAAATTATTTACACAAGCGTAGGTATTAGCTTAGGAAAATGGAGTAGTCATAAATTGGTTGTCAGAATTTCTGCTAAAATATTATAGATTCTTATGAATAAAAACAACCGATGATAGATTCATGTGAATGAAAACAAGTCTCAAAAATGTAAATACAGGCTAATGGTAATATACAGAATTCTCTGAGCACTGGTTTAGCTGGTGAATTTATAGGAACATGTTTCATGATTTTTTACAATGCATTTTTGTTTTATGAATATATCTATTAATTTAGTTGAAGATCCCCAGAAGGTTATGCCGTAAAAGGTAAAGAATGTGTGTATCCAAAATAGACCGCTTTTAAGACTTCAGAAGAAGATCTATAACTGAGGAGTCTTATTGCATAGCTTAGTTTGCTGAGCTTTGTAATTATAAAATTTACGAAAGTCTTCCATGTTAGGTCAGCATCAATCCATACTGTTAGAAACTTTGTGGTGTCATTTGCTTAATTTTTTGAATTTCCAATGCTAATATTTACATCAGATTGTTGGTTTATTGCTTGGCGACTGAAGTACATGCGTGCAGTTTTTTCAACATTTAAGACCAGTTTATTTTTCTTTGGTCATGTACTCAACTTTGCATTTTCCCTGTTACTGCCATCTTGGAGAATATGAATGCAAAATTTGTGTCATCAGCAAACAGAACAGAATTCATGTATGATAATTCAGTTGGTAGTCATTTATATAAAGTATGAATAATAAAGTTTTTCAAGTATTAACCCATGATTTACAGTGTCAGCCTTTGACAGATCTAAGAAATAAACCCAAATGAGTGATTTTAAGGTTTTTTGCTGTCAATACATGAGCAAGAAATCAAAACAAAGCACTATTAATATTTTTGTTTTTCGAAAACCATACTGTGAATTGGAAATGAAACATCCTTCCAAGGAAGTCACTAATCTGATGTACATAAACTTCTCAATGATCTTTGAGAAAACTGGTAACATGGATATTTTAAAATAGAGAGTTGAGGGTTGTTACACTACATCACTATGATAATCTTACTTGAACGCGTTTCAGGAGACGGCTTGTTCCCATCGTCAGCATTTTCTCTCAAGCAGTTGAGAGAAAATGCTGACGATGGGAACAAGCCGTCTCCTGAAACGCGTTCAAGTAAGATTATCATAGTGATGTAGTGTAACAACCCTCAACTCTCTATTTTAAATTATGACACATCACTGTTACAAGCTTCTAAATCTTCAAAAATTGAACATGGATATTGGTCTATAATTTTCAATCCTTTCCTTTTCCCCCTGTTTAAATAGTGGCTTGACTTTAGCTACTTTTAAATTTTCAGGAAAATGGTCATTTGAGAACGATGCATTGCAAATATCAGCCAGGGGTTTAGTAACTAATTGTGCACTTGCTTTAACTATTGTATCTGGTATATCATCAGGTCCACATGAGAATTTATTTTTAAAATTTTTTAAGACCATTATAATTTCACTTTCAGTAACAGGAGCAAGAAATGAAACTTCTCCTGTAAGAGATGCCAATGAAGTGGTATCGGTTGTAGCTGTTCAGCTTATTAGTTGGTCCACTATATTTGTAAAATAATCATTAAAGATGCTGATTAATTGAGATTTATCACTTATAGCCTCTCCCTGATATCTTATCTTAGTTTTAGTTATTCCAGCATTGATGGAATTAGTTTCTTTTCAAACAATATCCCAGATTGCTTTGTTTTTATTTTGAGCATTTAATATATATCTGTTGTTGTTGTTATTATTATTATTATTATTATTATTATTATTATTATTATTATTATTATTATTATTATTATTATTATTATTATTATTATTATTATTATTTAGTTTCTTAGCTTCAAAAATTACTTTACTAAGAATTTTACAATATTGCTTATAATAGGAGTGAAATTGAGAATCATTAGAGGTTTTATATATGGAGTGTAGTATTTTCTTCCTTTTGCAAGAGGTATGTATGCCTTTTGTGATTCAATCTAATTCTTTTCCCTTTTTAGTACCAAGAGTCACAGTTTTTATTGGAAAGGCTCTATTGAAGTAATAAAGAAACATATTGAAAAAAATGTTGGAACTTTTTATCTGTATTTGGTTCATCTAAAGTTTCAGACCAGTCTTCCTTTCCTCATAAGTATGCGAAGTGACGAGTATTCTCAGAATTGCAGAATCTCTTCTTATGAAACTGCTTCGCTTGAACAGGTTCTTTTGAATATTTGAATGGAAAAAGTAATATGTATAAATACTGCATTATGATCAGAGAAGTTCAAATCTGTATTATTTGTGGAGAAGTTTTCAAGGGATTTACTTATTATAATCTGGTCTAAACATATCGTAGTTTTTGTTATTCGTGTTGGGGCATTTATAACTGGGATTAGATTAAACAAATGTATTAGTGAAACAAAACTATTTTTCTTACTATTATCTACCAAGAAATCAATTTTAAAGTCACCACATATAACAAAATGTTTCTTATGCTGCAATATTTGCAAGAATGATCAAAGTTTTCAAAGAAGGTTCCTAAGCAACCACGCAGATCTATAAATACAAATTACTACTAACTTTGTCGTGGATTTCTACTTCTACTATTACAGCATTTCGAAATCTTTTTCTTTAAGTGGTTTAAGGAAATACTTTTATTAGTTACAATATCATTCCCTACAAAAATTGCAACACCTCCATTCTTTAAGGGGCGAAACGGTTGAAAAGGTGGCCAAAAGTAACAAAATTTCACATTTTGTGTTTTTTGTACTAAAACGTACTAGGTGATTTGAAGTGCATATATGTGATGTTTTAAAGCACTACAGTGTCCGGAAGTTCCTCTAATTATATCATATTTAAATGTCTCTGGAGGCATGGCAGGTGACGAAATTGTTGCATGAAGTAAAAAAATCTGCTTTTTTTTTTTTACCGATTTTTGTGGGATTGTTTTCCGTGAAGGTTAGTTTCTGGTTCGTCACTGAGCCACCATGATCGGTATAACATAGTAACAGCAGCTCTGCTGGTAGATGTCATGTAACATCAAAGTATATGTTGTTTCATATATATGAGACAGAAACAAGTGTAAATAATGTAAATAATACCAGTGATGAAAGATTAGATGAGCAAGAATGTGGTGTACATACAAAAGAAAAATTAAAGCAGAAACAACTGGAGGAATAATTGTGAACATATGCCTGTTGTAAACAATGAAGAGTGTAAATATATATTGGTGGACACCATTTAACTGTCATCATTGGTGAATGACCTGAAATGTAATGATTGCAATTAAAAGCATTTGAATATAGGACTTGGTACTTTAAGGCTTGCCTTATGCCATAAATTACATCTGATTTGCAATGCTCTTAATGAAAAAAGAGTACAACTTACACGTCTAAACTGGATACTTCTAGGAAGGTCTGTAAATCATTACTTCTGTTTAACTGCATGCAAACTTTTAAACTCATTTTTCCTCACTTTAATTTTTGTTGCACTTTTATTCATTCAAAACAAAATTACATCCACAAATTAGGTGTTAGATGGCTGAAATGTTTACTGTACGTTCTATAAAGCATAAAAAAACATCTGACACCATGGGATTCAGGATTAACTTAGTACTTTTTGAAATAAAAAATAAAATGTGTGTAGTGATTGCAAAAATTTTGAAATGTTTGCTATGCAGATTTTTTTTTTTTTTTTGAGTTATTTCCCTTACAGTTAAGATATTACAAAACCCATGCAGCTTTTCTAAATGAGTTTCTGGTTCTGTAGGAAAAATTTCAAACTATTTTTCAAAAAAGTGTGGAGTGAATTTCATTTTGAAATTTGCAAATCTTTTGAAGGAAAATTTTCAATAATTCAAAAAGTAATTGACATACAAAAACGAAACAAATGAAAATCTGCCAAATAGTTCCACATAACACCCCAAATATGTGTACAAAAAATTGTGCAAAACAGAAATTTCAACCATCAACCCCCCCCCCTTAAAGAGGAATGACAAAACATACCTGCCATATTAAAATTTTTGAGAGCAGTTAAGGCTAATTCATGCTCACGAAACCAGTGTTCAGTGATAAAAACTACCTTAATCTCTTTTAATTCAGAGTTTAAAATAATTTGTAATTCATTATTGCTTTGTTTCGTAAGCACTGTACATTTTAAAACATGAAGTTACTTGAACTTACCATTCCTATGGATACCATGAGAACTGCTTGAAAGTGAGGAAACAGGAATTGGTAATGGGTAACTGGTAACTGATTATAGGGGTCACTGCAACACTGCGATTTAACACCAACAGAGACTATGGAGGAATCCTGTGTCCACTTTGCAGTTTGAATGAAGTTGTCCTTTTGCTCGGCATCCACCAACTCGCACTTTAGTTTCCCTTAAGTACTGTCAAAATCACCTCATTTAACAGCTGCCCAAATTTATAAAATCCTGTGCGGTTTAGATGTATACCATCCCTAGCAAAGTCGAATCATGAAGCCAGAAATTTCCATCTATGAATAAACAGTCTTTAGTTGAGCACAACCAGTCGAGTTCCCTATTTATCCTCATCGTTTCTTTTGGTACTTACTCCATGGCAACGGAACACTCATTACTATTTTAGCATTTTTCACTTGCGATCTAATGCTGTGTACTAGGTCCATTATTTCTCCCATAATGTCCTCTGCCATTATGCCTGGTCAGATGATGTTTGTGCCAGATACACCAGTATCATGTCTGCATTTGTTTTCCTTAAATCCATAATTTCCACTTTGGTTTGGTCAATCCTTTCGCTGTTGCAACTTTTGACATATCTGACAAATGTTATTGTAAATGAAATTAATTTAATTGAATCAGTACTGTTAAACTACACAACTATGGTCCAAATATACCTTCAGACCAAAATAAATCTAATGCAGCCACTGGTGACATCTAGTGCTTATCAATTGCATTTTGATCAGTTATTACATGAAGCTGTTAGTTCCATGACTCTACCAATTACCATGTATGGCTGTCATGTACTTACAGTAAGGTCTCAAAACTGTAGTCCAGTATTTAGTATGGCATTTTCCACTTGGACCAAAGTTTTCAACATCATATACAACAATGGTCCAATGCTTAGTGACAAATATATTTTGAAATGCTTACCTTACCACTATATGACTAAATAGACTGAAGTAACAGCCTGCACTGCCTAGTAACAAAAAAGAGAAGGCTGTTGAAAAGTATCCTACTTCAGTAAGCCAAACTGTAAGTAAAAAATTCAGAAATGATGTCCATAGTTGACTAATGTCTGAATTAGTATTGTATTGCTAACATCTGAATCATCATCAAAATCACTAACAGATAAATCACTTTCACTTGTAAAGGAGGACAGTATTCTGTAATAACTTCGGCTATCTCTGATGGCAAATCAGTATGAGAAAAATGTTTTAATGACATGGCAATAATTTCAGGCTTGTCACTGTTGTCTGTTGTTATGAAGCTATAAATCTAAGCATAACACTGAAATAACTATAGAACTGTACATGATACTAGAAAGACCACTAATAAAGTTGACTAATATGTAAACAGGGGGGAGCCAATTCAAGCCCTATGCAATGTGTAGGGGGGGGTCCCTTTTTCTGTTGCTAAATAAAGCATTTCAATGGATTCTCTTGGTATATCACTTGAATATTTACACAGCAGATAATTTATACTATGAAGATAATGACGACGAAAAATTGAGCGGCCTCAAAGAAGCCTGCAAGTAGACCCTTGGAGCACTTTGTGCCTCTTAGCCTGGACATTTAATCAAAACTGGTAGTCCCAATAAAACAGACCATGTCTTTAATGTTTGTCCTTTTATCCTCAGGTTCCAAGAAAAAGGGGTCTAAGGATATGTTCTATGCATTAAAAAGTGTTTGCACCTACAAAGTATATGCTGGAGGTTTCATATTCCCGTCCACGTTTCCTGCATAAAGGGTCTTGTATAAGGCTCATTATGTTTAGATGTTTGTACAGTGTGTTATGGCCCATAAGATACAGCAGCCTCTCTGAGCGTAGATCTAGTTAAATGCAAAAGAATCTCACTGTGCTTTCCAGCTGGACCTGAAATCAATTCATGGACTTGTCTGGCAGTGGTTTATTTATTCCAGTACTCAAGATGAGCATTACTTGTTAACTGTGTTATCTCATACTTGACACTTATTAGACACACACCACAAAAGGGCTGGGGTCCTATAAAATTAAGCCCCAACCCCCTCTTTGCAAGCATGCCCACCATCTCATTACCTCTTAATACCAGCATCTCTAACGACCCAAACAAGGGTGACCAGTCAGCTGGCCATCCTTTGGCATTGACATGCTAGTTTGGATGTCATTTTATCTGATTCAAGACCATTAAAAGCTGCCTGGCTATCTGAACAAATAATCACTTCTGCCCATTTACCTGATATATTTTAAATATGCATTGCACAGGAATAAGGTAGCATATATCGATCGCAGCCTGGGAAACAGTGGCATATCTTCCTAGGGGAATGACAAGCCTGGTTCTAAGGCCCCAGCCCCCATCCGGCCCCCTAACCGGCAGCCATCAATAAACCACGCTTGGACTGCAGCTTTCAGGGGAGAACCTTTCTCTGGGTCCTACTCCTCCCTGAAAGGTATCGCCACTGTAAAAAGTGGAATTAGATTAAAACCAGTCCTCATCAAATTACCTCTCATCATAGTAATGTGACATATCTCCTAAAGCCTGCTTAATATATGGGAGTGTCCCTTAAAGGGAAGCTTAAAGTACCAACCACCTAATGCCCAGAGATGGTGCACACTCACCCTAGAAACCTATCTCACAAGTGCAAAGGAGGAACATCCATGGAAATTTAAGGCAGAGTGTAGCAGGGGTAATCCTCAGCACCCTGGTTATCATCAGATATAATACTTGCAGTATATTAAGCTTGGCAGCTACTGCCTTCACATTGGAGGCAAGCCACTAAACCATTGTCTGTAGCGTACAGAGGGTCTTATAACTGAGGTATAGATCCATCTGACCACCCTTGGTTTTAGGCCCCACCTCAGCCCAATGGCTCTCCTTGTGTTCCACATCCTGCTTCCATCCAGGATAATTCCTAGGTATTTAACCAAAACAGATAGCTTCAGTTTCTTCCCCCAAAAAGGGGGCTCTTCCAATCCACACAGCCCCTCCTCCTTGTGAAGAACATTAGTTTAGTCTTGCCCGAATTGATATACAAGACTTCGCTTGTACTATTCCTCCAATTATATAGGGAGCCCTGTAGGAGTACCGAAACAGTACTCTGGAATTTTCCACTTGCTACAAGGCATATGTAATCAGCATAGTCTTGAGCATGAATCCTCCCTTGAGTCTTTTCAGTAGATCATCCACCACCAGACACCACAGAGCGGGTGATAAACCTTCTTCTTGGGGGCAGCCTCAAGGCACTGAAGCCCTCATGGAAGCCACCACTATCTTCCAATGAGGTCATCTAGTCCATAACCACCAGACCAACTCCTCTAGACACTTCCTAATTGTGTCTAAAGTTATATGATAAAAGGCAACCTCGATGTCCAGGAAGACTGCCATGGCCAGTTCTCCACATCCAGCTTCCCCTCCAGTCTTACTACTAGCTGGTGGAGCACTGATCCCATGCATTTACCTGACCTATAGACATACTCATGGTGGATGTATGGGTCAATTTACTAACAACCCATCCCTCATATGTTTACCAACCTTTCCAGAGCCTTCAAGATGAAGGATGTTAGATTGGTACAATGAAAATCCCTAGGTTTGCAGTAGGGTTGTCTACCAGGCTTAGGTATAAACACCACTTTGGCCTGCCACAGAGATGATAAATATGCCTCTTGGCTATACAGGCCCTGAAGATCACCACCAGTTGGAGAGATACATTCTCCCAGTTGTCCTGCAGAAGAGCTGAGAAGATTCCATCCTCACCCATGCTTTTATAGGCTCAGAAGAAAACATAGTCCATTTAACTTTTATAGAAGTTGCAGTCTCAGAGGCCACTTGCCAGCCTTCCCACGAAGGTCTGCATGCCCTACCAGAGGTTGGTTCTTGATCCATAATATGGGTCCTTGGAAACTAAGGTTCAAGCAACAGCCTCAAGGTCTGCCCCTCCAATTGCATCTTTGCTCCGGAAGGAACCACTAAAGAAGCCAATCTGGCCCCACCTCCCAAGACCAGTAATTCTGTAATCAAGCAGCACTCAACTGCTTCTGAATACTACTACAGAAGAGCCTCTAAGATTGTTCAGAAGCCCTCCCAAACCCTCTTTTATACACTCTCTGGGGTTCTTTATAAGAATCCCATGTTGCCTGACACTTACTAACCTTATGCGGATGTATAGCCTACGCGTCTTTACCTTGATGGATTCTAAAAACGAATTCCATCTAAGTTTAGCGCCTCCGTGCCTCTTGAATCAGAGGGCAGTTCCCTCTATAGGCAGAGACTAAGATGTTCATGAAAAATTCCAGGAAAAGCTCAATGTCCTCCACATTTCTTATCCTGATCTGAGGTCCGTTCTTGACCCTACCTTCCAGGTTCCCTCTAAATGTTTCCCAATTGGTCCTCCTGGTGTTCTTGTACAGGGCGGACCCTTCCTTTTGCACCAAGATCAAAACGGATATTTCTATGGTCGAATAAACAAGCTTTCGTACAGACTTTCTAATTCTTAACTTCCTCTGGGATTCCTGAGGACGCCAGGGTTAAATCCAGTACCTCCTCCCTCTGATAATACAAAGGTCGAATACCCCTTGATTCAAAATCTCGAGATCCGTTGTGCTAAAAAATTTGAGCAATGTCTACCCTCTTACATTGATGTCCATGCTACCCCAAACATTATGGTGGTCATTGGAGTCATAGCCAATCAGTAAGTTGAGGTTTCTGTTCTTGCAGTATAACACAAGATTCCTATATACTTGAAGAGGTGGAGATTCCTCGGAATCATGTGGGAAACAGGCCGAGCAGAGTACCACTTGTCGAGGAAGTTCACTTTCCTCTTACTTTACCAGAACTGCTACCAAATCGCTCATAAAGTCTGATAGTCCCCAAGTGTTGCTGTGTCTTGTCAAGACACAAGCTCTAGGTTTATAATCTGGTGAAGCTCTAAAAACAGAATAACCCTTGGTTTTAGTCCCGTAAACTGTACTTGCCTTAGACAAGGTTTATGGATTATGACAACTTCAAAATCTTACCTTGTTATGCTACTAATGGCTGTAGAGGTGGTAGTACTGTATTATAGGTTAGCCTGAATGAAATATATAATTGTGGGTTAATCTTGCTATACACTTCAACATTCGGCGGAGTTTCCTCCGATCTGATTCTGTTTATGGATACAGAAAGGCCCAGTTTAGACTCCGGTATGGCTACAGAAGGATCTCCCTTCCCCCGCTCTGAGTCAGTAGTCTAGGCCCCCCCTCTTTTCCACGGCACCACTTAGCTCTTTGCCTTCAAGTTTAGGGAACCAACCCCTCGGGTAGATATCCCCAAACTGTCCAACTTATTGTCAATCTTTGAAACGCGGAGCCTGCTTCTCCACGTCTCCAGGAGGTACCACCTTCACCTCTTTTGGAGTACTCTGCCTAGCACGCTCCCCTTTCGCAGCCCCTGCTACCTCCCCTTTTATGTTTATGCTCTCAGAGTCCCCAAAGGTGCCCTCCAGATTTAGGTGTTTAGAACCACCAATACTGCTCCGATGAATAGCTACGGATTACTTTGGTTCGCCCAGGTAAAGCCCCGCAGTACCTGGGGAAGATATAATATTCTTGAGAGGTCATTAGGTATCCCGGAGGCTCCGTTAATGTTACACCTCCCATGTATTATGCACACCTTCGGCATGGGTCACTTAACACCTTGGGATTGTAGAGTTGGTTTGCGGTCTTTTAATGGTTTATTCGAAACAAACCTGCCCAGTGTATCGGTAATTAGTTGATTATGCTGGACAGGTCCGGCAATCCTCCATGTGCATCCAGCACTCTCAAGGTCCAGCTTTAGGGTACTGCGGGCTGATAGGGCATTCCAGGGGACCCCGCTGTAGATACTTTGAACCCATTTATATCCCATCTTTGTTTTTGTAATTATCTCATAAATTAAAAGCCTCAAGGTGGTCTCTTCATATGCATTCACACATACAAAAAGTGTTTCTGGTCTCTCATTTGGCACCAACGTATAAAACTCTGCCTGTTCTTCTCTTGTATTATTTATTGAATGGATCTGTATTGTAACAAATGAAAACGCCAGTTATTGCGAAAACTATATCACTAAGCACTCAACGTAACACAAACCTTACACTCGAGTCACTTTGTCACGCACTGTGAATAAGCACAACTGATCCGTCGAACCAAATCATTACTGCACGACTCACAATTAAACTGCACTGTCCACTTTTCACCTCGCCTCTTCTAACAGCACTGAAATCGAACTGCTCATCCTGTGGACAGCAGTCTCTTATATAGGCCTCGCATACGAAGCGGAACTTTCGAGAACAAGAATCCACTATAACATGCCGAAACGAAGGTTCCAGAACAATTAAGCGGCACATAGAGGGCTTTTTATTCCACTTTGGCTATTGTTCTATTGTTTCTGCGCTGGCTATTGTCCCGACAACCCGTCGCAGGCACGTCCCGGGTTCGGAAAGCACTTACCAGCCGCCCACAGATAGCGTCGCGCGGGTGGCCATACTGCTCCCTCCCCAGGGCTGGTCGTCCCGACCAACGCCCTCGTAGAAGGCTAGACGGTCTAAGTGTACCACCAGCGTCTTCCCTCTGAGCAGACTGGATGCGGTAGACTACATCATCGATCCTCTTCACCCCTCAGTACGGTCCTTGTCATGCCTGTTGGAGCTTGGGACAACGCCCCTTGGTCCGGGTAGGGCGATACAACCATACCAAATCACCTTGTTGGAAGCTTGTCTGTTGGCCTGGCGGTCGTAACGGGTCTTCATCTGGTCATTCGCTACCTGGATGTGTTGGCGGGCCATCTCTTGCACGTCATTAAGACGGTTCACGAACTTCACGTAGTCGATTGCTGGTTGTTCCGCCCCAAGGGGAGCTCCCAAGTTAGATCGCGTGGAAGCCGCAGCTCCCTGCCGAAAACTAAGCTGGCTGGTGTCAACTCGATGGTGTCGTCGTGAGTCGACGAGCGGTAGGCCAGCAAGAAATGCGGCACCCTAACATCCCAGTCCTTCTGGTGATTGTCCACGACCTTCCTCAGGTGCTCTTCTAGGGTCTTCATGTACCGTTCGATCATGTCGTCTGACTGCGGGTGGAGAGGCGTTGTACGCGTCTTGTGCACCCAAGTCTCTCCAGTGCTTCCCTAATAAGGTTCGACTTGAAGTTGGTGCCCTGATCGCTGTGTAGCTATAACGGCACCCTGAATCAGTAAAACGCTTCTTCCACTAGGCAGTCCGCGATCGTCTTGGCCTCCTGGTTAGGAATGGCGTACACATCGGCCACTTGGTGAAGTAATCCATGAACACCAACACATACTTGTTTCCCCTGTCTGACACAGGGAACGGTACAGCTATATCGATGGCGACGCGTTTGAAGGGTGCTACCACATTGCATGGCTGCATGCAACCCCAGGTTCTAGTCTGTGGGCCGCGGCTTGCCGCGCACACATGACATTGGCGGCGGCACCTCTCTGTCCGTCTGTAGTCTCAACCAATAGTACCTCTGTCGGAGCTTGTCAGTTGTTCGGTTGAGTCCAAGATGTCCTCCCAAAGTCCCCACATGTACTTCTTCCAGGACTTCCGGCACTTTACTTCGAGGAAGGACCATTTGCTCTCTCCAGGTCTTCCCGTCAGGTGATTTCCACACTGAACTACACACCTTCGTTGGTCTTCAGTGAGTCCCATTGAACCCAGTAGGACTCGCACACCTGCTCCTGGATATGATGCCCTCCCAGCTCGGCTTAGTTCCTGCCTCCACTTCTCTCAGGAGTGGTCCCAATTCGGCGTCTGCCAGCTGCTCCCTCCTCAGGCTTGCGTTATCCCATCCATCTGCAGATACCGCCAAAACCACATGGATGGCTGCGGCTCCCTCTTCCACCCTAGTGCACTGGTGGCACTCATCCGGGCAGGGTCTTCTTGACATGACGTCCACATTGGAGTGACTCCTTCCTTTCCGATGTTCTGATGTGAAGTTGTTTTCCTGAAGCCTTCTCGACTCAACGGGCTGTTTGGTCCTCCAGGTTCTTCAAGCTCAATAGCCAGGTGAGGGCCAGGTGGTCAGTTTTCAGGTATATTGGCTGACTGTACAGGTACTTACGGACGTGTTCCAGTGCTTTCACAACTGCCAGGAGCTCATGTCGGGTAACACTGTAGTTCTTTTCTGCCTTTGAAAGCATATTGCTGTAGTACGCTCTTACCCGCTCCTGACCATCCTGGACCTGGGATAGTATGCCTCCAATACCACTGTTGCTGGCGTCGGTGTCCACGATAAAATCGCCAGCCGGTTGTGGAAAAACCAAAAGAGGCGCAAGTAGAGTGCTGACTTAAGTGCCTGGAGCGCATCCTCGGTCTCTTCTGTCCACATGTAAGGCCAGTGTTATTCTGTCAGACAAGTGAGGGGCTTTGCGATGTTGGAGAAACCTCTAATGATAGTAGCTGCATAGGCAGCCCAGAAAACTGTGTAACTCTCATTTATCTTTCGGCCGTAGCCAATCTCTCACAGCCCGAGCCTTTTCCGGAGCTGTGGCCATCCCAGCTGGTGAGACTATATGGCCGAAGTAGTTAATTTCCTTGCAGAAGAATTGGCACTTCTTTGCATCCAGTTTCAGGTTAGCCACTTGAAATCTGTAATACCTTGGCTGGGTTCTCTAAATTATCTTTGAAAGTGCTGCCAATGGCAATGTCCAAGTATAGCAGGCAGGCAACTCAAGTCAATCTCCTTATCACCGATTCCATCAGGCACTGGAAAGTGGCTGGCATGTTAAGGCCAAAGGGCATAACTGTAAACTGCCAAAGCCCTTGGTTTGTCAAGAATGTGGCCTTTTCCTTGTCTCTGGGGTCCAAGCCACTTGCCAATATCCTGATTTCAGGTTTAAGGTCAAGAACTGTTGGGCACCAGCAAGTGTGTCCAGGGTGTCACTAATACAGGGTACAGTCCTTTTAGGAGACAGTGTTCATTTAACTCAAATCGGCTAACAAAACAAAAGGTCCCAGCAGATGATCATCAATGGTTCCAGCCCAGATGTTTATGGAATACTTTCATGATGTCTAGTGAACACTGCATGAGGGTTCTCAACATCCCAGATGTGGCTGTTCTTGCTGTTGAAGTATTCATCTTGTGTGAAGCAGGCCTTATCGGTAAACAAGATGTGTTTGAGAAATGTAGGATCTGCAATTGCAGAAACCACTGGACAAACTGAACACGAGGTGCAAAGTTGTTCAGCCCCAGTCCCTGTAATTTCTGGAGGTGGTATGCATGAAGCTGTTGTTCACAATCACTGAGTTAAATTGGGCTGTGCATCTCAGATCTAACAAATTTAACCAGACATAAAGAGATGAAACTTGATTTAGCAGTTGTAAGTAAAGACAGAGTCGAAGTTTACTGGCTGTGCCTCTCAAACCTACCCTACCGGATTCGCTTCAAACAAGGGTGAATAACTCTGTAACGATGTGTCGGATGATGGTGGTTGCTTGACAAAAAATGTTCCCCTGTGCGAGTTCTATTGTTCCTCAGAGTTTGTTGCAGAGGTCCTGAAACAACCAGTATAGACCTCACATAGGAGGCAGAACTTTCGAGAACAGGAACCCACTAGAACATGCCAAAACAAAGGTTCCAAAACTAGTAAGTGGCACATAAAGCGCTTTTTATTCCACACTTGCTATTGTTCTGACGATCCATTGCAGGCCTGATCCAGGTCCCAGGCATGAAAGCATTTATCTGCTGCCTGCAGGTAGCACTGCATGTGTGGTCACAATTACCCCTTGAAATTCACAAGACAATCTCATCTAAAATGAATACAAAAACTGAAAATTCCTCATAACCCAAATTTAGAGTAGGATTTATAGAGGATACCCAAAGACAAATTTTATATATCTTTTAGTTTTTAAAGCATTTTCATTTTTTTTTCTTTTCTTCAGAGGTTTGTCATACAATGCTTTTACCACAATTTAACCACTATTTACATTTCATATAGATATCTGCAATAGTTGCTTAACTAATTAAGATCATTTGTTTCACAATTTGTCCTTTGTGGTTATATTAAGCATCTGATGTCTTGAGTGCTTTATAAGTGTAGAAAATTTCATACCAGTTTGCTTTTATTAATTCACTCTGAGTGTGCACTGAAAATATGAACATATTTGGTTATAAAGTACATCATTTCAAAAACTGTTAATGTAAGAACAATGTGAGAAAAATCAAATTAGTGAAAGGGCTGTTTCAAGAAACAGTACCAAAGCATGTGTATATATTTAAAACATTAGAAAGAATAACAGGTAATTGAAGCTAATGTTCAAATTATTTTTAGACATAAAAATGAAGAATGGGGTTTTTTGAAATTTTTAGCCAAATTTCATGTATATGCTTAAGGTATGCAGATATTTTAAAACAAAGAGAGTCGGAGGTGGTTGCACTACACTGGTTGGAAACAAGCTGGCGATAGGAGCAAACCATTCTCCCAAAATGTGTTCAAAGTAATTACCTTTTAGTTATGTAGTGTAACAACCTCCGATTCTCTTTATTTTAAATTATGGTTTGTCACTGTTACTAGCTTCTCAATCATCAAATTAAGTATACAAATATATTTGCAATATTTTTAAAATAGATACTAATCAGTATTTGTTGTCCCTAACACTCCCTATATGGCCTATGACCTTTGGGAGTTATCTCATTCCACCAAGTAATGACAACCCATTTCTGAGATGGAGGCACCCAGAGAGTGGAGTTCATTACCTCCAATGGAAGGGTGATGATGAGAATGGCAGTGGATTGAGAGGATCTACAGCTTTTACCATGGACTCTGAACCACGTTGGGCTTTGGGTATACTCCACATGACTAAGTTAGAGGTGATGACGTAGATAGGACCCGCTTAAAATCGCCATCCCAGAGCCGGGAATCAAACCCTGGGTCCTTAGAATAAGAGCCAGAAGCAAAACCACTGTGCTACGCTGGTGCCCAAGTTGATCAATATTTAATAATGTTATTTTTATACATCTAACAAAGTGAACACACTATTGTATTCACTATAACAGTGTCATCTTTAAATACTGCAATTGAATGTCAACTATGGAATTGCAGATGACTGATTTTGGTGTGAACATTGCCGCAGGTCAGTGTTGTATAGAATTAACAAATCCTATCTGTTGCCCGACTGATGTATTAAGGGGACCAGTTGTTAAGAAAAGCAATTCTTATTTCTGCAGTGTAATCTAAAATCTGATTCATCAGGATAAAAAAACGTTTTTATGCAGGTGAAGTTCAATTATTCACATGGTGATTCAAATACCCCTGATTTGAGGGGGGAGCAATATTACTACTGATAAAAACAACACAAGCAGCAATTCAGGTCATCCTATATGGGAATTTTTATTTTTATGTAATTTCTTTCTTTATTTGTTTTATTTATTTACTCTATTATGTTTTACGCAGTTCACAGCATTTAAAATAGTTTGTAGTTTAGTAATAGTTTAGTAAGTTGTAGCGTTTTTAGGATATACAGTAAAATTTTGGAGTAGCTTCTAAATACATTCCAACTATAAATTGCTAGGCATTTCTGTTTCTTCTAAATAGTGTTTAGATGTCCATTCTTAACTACATACAGCACCACAGGCAGTGGGCACTGATGATACAGGAAATTAAATGATAGTTGGGAAAGGAAACATTCCAGGCCAAAGTTTAGGGTACCTCTGCAGCATTTGCCTTAATGACCTTGGCTGTAGGATTTTGCTGAAATCCATAATTTTACGAAGATCCTAGGCAGGTCAGGAAAAGCCAGCATAATAGTGTAACTTCTATACACCATCTGATGGGACCTGCAAAAGGTGGCAGATAGCGAAAGGTTAGGTTAAGTTTAGTTTTAGGCCAGTCTGGCCCAGTGCAGTCAGTCTAGGTTAGCTAGGTTTACACTATATGCCTAACAAGCCCTATCATTTCATGAGGAACTGCAGCAGAATGTATACTTTCGCATGTTTTCAATATATGCAAGCTTTTTATGATCTGCCTAGGATCTTCGCGAAATGACGGGTTTCACCAAAAGCCTATGACATATGCACTTCAGTGGACAGTCCAATACATGTAATGTAATATCTTAGTACCTCAATAAATTATTATTATTATTTATTTAAAGGTGAGTCGGAATTGTTACACTAACATCACTGATCAGTGATCAGTGATGTTAGTGTAACAATTCCGACTCACCTTTAAATAAATTCAATACACATCACTGTTTCTAGCTTCTTTTCATTACAATATCAACGTATTATTATTATTATTATTATTATTATTATTATTATTATTATTATTATTATTATTATTTATTATTATTATTATTTATTATATCAATGTTATGCTGTGCATTTATCTCGGTTTAGCAAATCAATTTTCTAGCTCAATTGAGCATAGTGATAAGAAGTAAGTATTGTTTTATGAAGAGATTCTTTGTTTTTCCAAGTGAAACTGTTTGCAATAAATCTAGATAGTTTATTGAGAGTTTTGTTACTGAGAAGTTGTTAACCAATGATTTTTTTTCTGCTTATGATGTCAGTATTTCAGTCATGTCCATATGGACACACTGGGCAGTTACATGGTCAAATATTATGTTGTTTATTTTCCTCTCTTATTTCATAACAGAGGCATCACATATTCTTCAGAACCAGGTTTGACTGTGCAGGATATCTTAGACATCCTATTTGAAGAAAGAAATGTTCCTCAGGCTGAGGAATTTACATAACACCCCCTGATCCAGCAGTTCTCATGGTTGACGATGAAGGGGTAATTCCAGATAATCTTGACCCTCGACAACTCCAGGCTGAAGCTGAAATAACATTGATAGATTGAAACAGAGTCAAGGAATGCAGATTACAGAAACAGAAATAAGCAGAAAACCTGGGTTCATGTTGCACTAACTTCAAATTTGAAACCTTTTCCTGATTCAGAATTTTGCACATGTTGATAAATCTCCTGTGGAAACTTTTGAGTTACTTTTTGATGATGACCTCATACAATTCCTAGTTGATGAGTCAAACATTATACACTTTTTAAGAACTGTCCAAGTTCTAACATAACCTGTGAAGAAATAAGATGTTTCCTTGGCCTCCTCATTCTAAGTAGGTATAACCCTCTACCCAATAAGTGATTATATTCGGATTCAAATTTAGACACAAGAAATGACTGTATGCAATGCCATGAGAAGGAATTGTTTTCAATAAATTCCCAGATACTTGCACTATAAGAACAATAACAAATTTAATGAAGATTAGATGTGGAAAATTAAACCCTTTATTGAAAGAAAAAAGCCAAATGTAATAAGCTTTTTGTTCCTCGGCAACATTTCTCTTATGATGAATCAGTGATAAAATATTTCAGCAAACATTCTTGCAAGCAATTTATCAGGGGGAAACCAATACAATTTCTGTATAAAGCATGTTGTTTATGTACCACATCTGGATATCTTGTAAATTTTGCCTTTTATCAAGGAAAATAACCAAATCCAAATACAGCATATGAAGATGATGAATGACTATTTCACAGTGGAAGTAAAACAATTGCCATTCCATTTCTTCTTTGACAATCTCTTTACAGGACTTGCTTTTCTGTCTTTTCTAAGAGAAGAAGGTTATGGAGGAACAGTCACTATTAGAGAAAACAGAATTCCTAAATCTTGCCCCATTCCTTGAAAGCAAGAGTTGGTTAAAAAAGAAAGGGGACATTTTGAAAATTCATTTTGCAAGGATGATGGTGTGATTATCACAACATGGATGAACAGTTGATTGCTGTAGTATCTATGTGTAATGGAGTGGAACCTGTATCATCCGTAAAAAGGTACTTTGTAAAGGAGAAGAAAATTCAGTACAATGTCCTCAGATTATTGCAGCTTAAAATAAACACATGTTGGGAGTAGATAGGATGGATGAAAATGTAGCCAAATATAGAATGAATATTCAAAACAAGAAATGGATTGGGCTTTACTTTCTTGCCTGATTGACATATCTATCCATAATGCCTGGCAGCTGAAAAAAGGAACACTGAAAAGGAAAAAAAGGAACTAGGACTACTCAGCTTGAATTCAGGAGATAGGTTGACAAGTGTACCTAAAGAGGTATATGAATCTTTTTTTTTTTTTTTTTTTTAATATAGAGTCAACTGAAAAATTCAACACCACATTCGCCACTGTTGAAATTTTCAGTTGACTCTATATTAAAAAAAACTTGCCTAGACCAGGCTAAGGTCTATTAAAAGTATAATTAATTTATACAATAACAATAAAAAATATGAATCTTCTAAAAGAAGCAGAAAGGCCTTCCACCAGTCCTTTGTGTGCATACAAATTGTGTTTCAGTGATATAAGATACGATGGTGTAAAACATTTCATCCACAAAACTGAGAAAAAGAGAAGGTATATAGAACTGTACTGCAAAGAGAAATCATCAGAAGGCGCACAAAATGTGGGAAATGCGTTGTACTGATGTAGGATTATGCCTAGAATGTTTTGAAGTATACCATGAATGTCATTAAATGAAATACTTGGGTGTTATTCTTGTTTACTGTTATAAATAAGCTTATAATAATTATTTTCTTCAAATGTTGACTTATTTGTATTATAAACTGCTTTCTGAGATTTGTAATTGAATTTCAGTGGTGGCGCAGAAAAAATTTAAAATTTGCATCTTAAGTGCCAGGCGTATCCATATGGATACGTTATGTTTAAGGCACACTAAGGTAGAAGTTCAAATAATAGCTTGTGCACATCATTTAGATGTATAAGAAGCCAATAAACAGAGAATATATTAAAATATCCAACTTTGAAAAATCTGGGCAGTTAAGGGTTAAAATGATTCAGGTTTTGGAAGTCTGTTCCCTGCAGATTGTAATTTCTGTTTGCTACATTTCATAATCTATACTCCTGAGTTTTGTTTTCATACTAAAGAATATAATGCATAACTGGTATTGTTTTATTTCTGTAACCGTATCCTTTTTTGGGAGCTTGCTAACATTTTGATAAATTTGTATGTTAAAAAAAAAGAAAGAAAGAAAACTAAGGCATTTCACACAAGTTTTAATGAGAAGACTTTTTTTTTTTTCTAAACCTAAAGACATGCTTGAAAAACAATATGTTGCTTGTTTCAATAAGAACTGATCTAATGCAAAATTCGGGGAGTTTTTTTTTCATTGTGCAAATATAAATGATCATGCCTGACTTTATACTGATTTTGAGAAAAAAAATTCACCTAGATATTGAGTGCAAAAGTGGCCTGTGTGCTGAAAGTTGAACTAAGTTGAATACATATATCCTACATCAGTATACGTATGTACGTACGTGCGCGCGCGCGCACACACACACACACACACACACACACACACACACACACACACACACACACACACACAAAACCCCTCCTTCACTCTAACAAGGAACCATCAATCAATGTTATGAAAACTTGAAACCAATTTACACACCATACAAAAGCGCACGTTGAAATGTGTAAAACCCTCGTATATTACATCGTATCTTGCATATATACAGGGTGGACCATTTAAGTTGAGACTCTACAATATCTCCAAAACTAAGCGTTGTAGAAAGAAATGTCTTTAATGAAAGTTGCTTGATATTATGGGGGAAAGTAAATGCCATTAGTCAAGTTTTGTTTGGAGGACATTATGATGGCCATTTTAGGGTCAATTTAATTTTTTTACATGGGAGACCTACAATTAGAGTCAATTTAATTGACCCTAGAATGACCACCACAACCTCCTCCAAACAAAACATGACTAATGGCATTTACTTCCCCATAATATCAAGCAGCTTTTATTCAAGACATTTCTTTCTATAAGGCTTAGTTTTGGAGATATTGTACAGTCTCAACTTAAGTGTCCACCCTGTACATATTTATATATAGTATAAGTTATTACAGGGTAGTAAAGATTTATGGGTGTGGATCATCGGTGTTTAGTCGTAGTGAACTCTTGAACTGCTGGAGCAATGTGTTGCTGTGGACACTGCTTATCATTGGGAAGTGGGCAAGAGAGAGAGAGAGAGAGAGAGAGAGAGAGAGAGAGAGAGAGAGAGCACTGACTATGAGTGCAGTGAACCTTGTAAATGTATGCCTGTTAAACTATGTATTTATTTTTTTATTTAAAATAGAGAGTTGAGGGTTGTTACACTACATCACTATGATAATCTTACTTGAACGCGTTTCGGGAGACGGCTTGTCCCCATCGTCAGCATTCTCTCTCAACTACTGTTGAGAGAGAATGCTGACGATGGGGACAAGCCGTCTCCCGAAACGCGTTCAAGTAAGATTATCATAGTGATGTAGTGTAACAACCCTCAACTCTCTATTTTAAATTATGACACATCACTGTTACAAGTTTCTAAATCTTCAAAAATTGAGCTATGTATTTATTTCTTTTAAATCATAATGTAATAATCACGAAACTTATAAAGTAATTTATACATATTTTAAAGACCAATTAAATACTAACCTGTGGTTGTATTATAATTTCATGGAGGGATAAAAATATTCAAGGTGAAGATTTAAGGGAGAAACAGCTGAAAATGTGACCAAAAATGACAAAATTTCACATTTTGTGTTTTTTGTACCAAAAAAATAGTATGTGGTTTGAAATGCACATATGCAAAGTTTTAAAGCACTACAGTGCCTGGAAGTTGCTCTAATTACATCATATTTAAAGGTCTGCGCTCCTTAAATGTCCCAGAGGAGGCGTGGTAGGTGATGAAATCGCTGCATGAAGTAAAAAATCTGCTTTTGGGGGGGGGATTTTTTCCATGAAGGTTGGTTTCTGATTCGTCACTGAGCCACCATGATCAGCATAACATAGTAACAGCAGCTCTGCCAGTAGATGTCGTATAACATCAAATTATATCTTGTTTCATATACATAAGCCAGAAACAAGTGTAAATAATGTAAATAATGCTAGTGATGAAAGGTTAGATGAGCAAGAATGTGGTGTGCAAAAGAAAAGTTTAAGGCAGAAACAGCTGGAGGATAATTGTGAATGCATATCTGTTATAAATAATGGGTATATATTGGTGGACACCAGTTTAACTGTCATCATTGGTGAATGACCTGAAGTGTAATGACTGCAATCAAAAGTGTTTGTATATAGGACTTGGCACTGAAAGGCTTGGTTTATGCCATAGACTAGAACTGATTTGCAATGCTTGTAACGAAAAAAAGTGTACAGCTTAAACTTCCAGGAAGATCTGTAAGTCGTCATTTCTGCCTAACTGCATGCAAACTTTTAAACTCGTATTTCCTCACTTTAATTTTTGCTACACTTTTATTCATTCAAAACAAAATTACATCCACAAATTAGGTGTTAGAGGGCTGAAATGTTTACTGAACATCTATAAAGCATAACAAAAAATTGACTATGGGATTTAGGATTAGCTTAATGCTTTTTGAGATAAAAATAAAATGTGTGTAGTGATTGCAAAAATGAGTTTCTGGTTTTGTAGAAAAAATTTCAAACCTTTTTTAAAAAAGGGTGGAGTGAATTTCATTTTGAAATTTGTGCAAAGTTTTTGAAAGAAAATTTTCAGTAATTTAAAAACTCATTGACATACAAAAAGGAAACTGCCAAATAGTTCCACATAACACCCTAAATATGTGTATAAAAAATTAAGCATGTAACTTTAAAATTGTGCAAAATAGAGATATCACCCTGCTTAAACAATATATGTATGTACTGATTAAACAATTATGTATTCACCAATAATGTGGCAATCCTGTTTAGTCCCCTTTATTATATTCAATCTCCTGTGAATGATAATATAAATAAATAAAAAAAAAAAGAATTGAGACACAAAAGATCAATGATATGTTTTTGAGAATATTGTTGTGCTATTGCAAGTTCACATCAGTGTTATTTAATACAATAAAATCATGCATGTCGGTTCCATTGTTTTGAACATTTGGAAAAAAAAATGTCGGTCTAATGGTTGTATTTCAGAAGCTGTTTTTGCTGGAATGATTAGCACTTTTAACTTTTCAGGTTCATAGTTATTTAATGAAATACTTCATGTATTAAATTATTTTTATGAGGCACCCAGGAATCCAACAGTAAACAGTTCGATGGACCAGCGTGAGAAAAAAAATGTCAACTGCAGAAATATGCAGAAAAGGTCTTCTGTCATTTTTCCAGATTTTTACCACTGTGCAATTAAATTAGGGACTTTAAACATACCCTACTGGGTGGCATTGGTTCCTGTAGCACGACAGACAGACTGACAGGGAAGGAGATGTCCTATGCATACAGTTGGCATAATTATGAATGAATGTGTCTGTGTGCTTGGCGATTGTGTAACAGCACATACGACCTTCTTACTACAGCGATCAAGCATTCTCCCAGAATGCCTTTCTTTATTGATGCCAGATTGATCTGCATTATACACATTGTCAGTACCATACTGCTCAATAAGCAACATTGTCTCTTCTCTGCAGGAGTATAGTATGTTGTTAGTAGTTTCATCTTCTTCTTTTCTTGTGACAAACTGTAAGTTTTTGTGATCCAATGTGAAATTGTTGCTTGAAATTCCATACTCATGTTGCACTTGCTGATAAAAGGTAAATCAAGTGATTTGGCTTCTTCACGGACTCATTTTTGTAAGTTCATATCATGCACTATCAAGTTGTTTGCACAAGCTTCTATAACTTTCATAAACGCCAACTCGTACAACTGCTTATATTTATCTGTGACTGGTAAATTAGAACATGACTTGCTAATAGAATCTGCTTTTGCAATATTTCCCTTAAAGCATTACAACTGTGTCTCATGCTACAATTGAGGACATCTGTTTTTCATAGAATTCCATGAGTGAGGAAATGTTTGCTTTGGCTTCCATTTCTTTGCACTCAACCATGTATTTATAATCTTTTGTTTTTCTTCCAATGACCATTCTACTCTGTTTATCTGGGCTCTATGGAGCTTCTGATGTTGATTACCGTTTTGATGATGAAATAGATTCTTCTGATGAGATTAGTATTCATTGGGCACCAACATTGTATCAGATACTGGTTCATATTCATTAATATCTAAAGTCTGCATATATATTATTTCTGTATCAGACCTTAATGTATTTACCAAATAATGAAACATTGTCTCATCTTCTTTGTTAAAACGGAAAGCTGGAAATTCTTTTCTTTAAAGTGATTGTATAATGCATTCACTATGTTAAGAGAGTTCATTTTTATATCAGAAGCTTGCAGATATGACTGCTTCCCGAACACAAAGAGTTAAATTTTACCTGGAGTTCAGTTGCAAATAAGCAACACAGTACAATTTGCAGGTGCTTAAACATGGTTTGATTTGCTTTGTATGTATTTTAATTCAAAATTAAAAGAATGCAACTTCTTGCAAAAACACAAGCCAAAATCACTTCCTATATATACATGGTGTAAATGAATAATACTGCACAGATTTTACTGGCAGTAAATGGTTTCTAGTCACTCAGTTGGAGATTAGAAACCAATGTTCAATGAAGTCAAGTTGTCGAGTTATGTGTATTCAAAGTAATTAGAGACTGGGATCAAGAAATCAATATCAGAACCAAAATATGCAAATAGTCAGTAGTACAAATGAAGTGCAGGTTGCTACGGACATGATTAAAGCTGTCTTTTAACTCTTTGAATAAGCATTTCTAAATTTTACCATTACCACTGCAATGGATAGCAGGTTGTGGGGAATGGCTAAACAAGCATAGGAAGATTCTGTTAACTGTACAGTAGGTATACAGTTATACGGACCAGCTGTGAACTAGAATAAGCATGAAAAATCAATTAGTAATTATTGAGTCGATTGTAACACTACATCACTTGTTTTTATAATGAATACATGTTTCAGGAGCTAATTACCAATTAGCTCCTGAAACGTGTTCATTATAAAAACAAGTAAGAGATGTAGTGTTACAATCGACTCAATAATTACTAATTATAGATACATCACTGTCACAAAGTCCACTAAAGCAATTTTATTGTGAATTAAATGCAAAATCAAGCTTGACTCTAAGATGGATAAACTTGCTTTTCCTTTTTCTTCTTTCGTTTCCCATCATAGGAGCAACATTATGCTCATCCCTTACACAGGCGAACTACCATCATTATGCGTAATGCACAAGGTATTACTGCTGCATCTTCTTGCATCTGAGACTGAAGGATTGTAAACCAGCACTGGCTTGAAGTTTTCGGTTGGTGATGTAAGCACATGAGGTCAAGTATAAGGACAATTTGAATTTAACAGTAAACCAGGTGGAACAAATTCACTCATGTTTAAACCAAGCAGTAGCACCATGTACTATAACTTCTCAAAGAGGTGCTGAGAATGTAATAGCATGACATATACCTAGTAATATCATCACTAGGTAACCTTGTTACTCCTGCCAGGCCACTAACGCCATCATACGGTATGTTGGATTCTTACTCATCATAAGTAACCGCTGTATACTCCAACGCAGTAACACCTCTCACGTCTCACTTCCTATAAGGCTTCAGCACACAATAACACTATTGCAACAGCTAAACACACTTGGGGAACATGGAGCAAAGATGCAAGCCTTAACTCTGAGGGATTTTAATTTATGCCTGTGGTTTTGTGAATGGCAGCCACTAGAATTGTTTTCATTAGTATTGTTCACCAATGACGCCATGTTTACCAGAGGTTGGCTGATTCTAAACTTCAAGAACAGTCGCATATGGGCAATGAAAATCCTCATGCTACTGTGCAGAAGAGCCACCAACAGCAGTTTATGATGGAAATATGGGCATTGTTTCTGGCCATGTCATTGGATCGTGCCTTTTTCCTTCTTGACGTCATGGTGATACTTGTAAAACATTTATGGAGTATGTAACTTTTGGAGGAAGTGCTGCTTGATGTTTGGACTCAACTGCAATTTTGACATGATGGAGTTCCTGTGCATTGTTATAAATGTATAGGAGCATCTAAATCGAGTCTTCCCCAATCACTGGATTGGAAGAGGCAGTCCTACATGCCCTGGCCACCTCGTTTTCTTGATCTCAATCCCATCAATTTCTTTTTTTTGGGGTCATCTTCAGACTATGGTGTATTCATCCCCAATTTATTCTGAAGAGGCACTGTTGCTTGCATTATTGCAGCCAGCAATGAGATTCATAACACACCAGGAATACTCAACAGGATTCGGGAATCATTTCTTCATAGACATTGCCTTATGCATTGATGTTAGGGGTCACCATTTTGAGCAATTTCTTTGAAACCAGTGCATTTTTTTCATTTGTTTACTTATCATTATTCTTATTGTACCTATGTATTATAATGTAATGTTAATAACAAGACACTTACATTTATAATAATTCAGTCGCACTAAGATCTTTTAAATACTTATAAATTTTTGTTAGCCATTATTTGTGTAGACCTTTACTAGGTCATGCAAGTGTAAATGACAAACGAATTTGATTTTAAAAACTTCAGCTTTGGTTAAAACAAAAATTGTAGTACACAACACAAATATTCACTGTAAATCAAATTAAATAAGTATGTGCTTATAAAGAAAGAAAGAGGGAAAGAAAAGAAAAAAATGTAACCATTGAAATTTAAACCCTGAATTCAAATGCCACATTCATCCAACGCAACTAGAGATCACAAGCAGAAATGCCTTTGGAAAACGTAAGAATCCCTATACAAGCACAGTTTCATTGGTCCTTTGTAACTCCAGAAAATATTTGCACTGTCATTAGACAACTTAATTCTAAAGCAGAAGACTATTATGGGTTTTCAAATGTAGCTGAAGAAATTACTTTACCATTAACAGTGCTTACTAATGCTATACTATAACAAGGAATAGTTACAGGCCCATATCAATGTTACTGGTACTTTCCAAAATAATTGAGTATGGTATACACATGCAACTCTCCACATACTTTGAAAATGACTCATTACTAAGCACCTCTCAATTGGCTTTAGACCCAAGCCCTCTACCATAAAAGCGATTGAAAATATAGTATATCATATATATGAATGCTTTGAGAATAAACTCCCAGCCAGCATAACCCTGCTACATTTAAGAAAAGCATTTGACGCAGGCTTCATCTAATATTGATTAAAAAATTAAAACATATAATTTATCTGAAATAGCCCTTAATCTAAAAACCATACTTAAAAAGCAACTTCAGAATGGTACAAATAAATAGTGAATCATGTGATACTATGCCAATAACTAAAGAAGTCCCTCAGGGTTCAGTACTGCATCCCTTCTTATTTATTATATACATTATTTCTCTATCTCCCATGTGAAGCAGTATTATACACTGATGACACTTTGGCAGCAACTAGCACAGATATAAAAGCACACTGTAATTTAAATAAAAATATGGTGGAATTAGCAACTAACTGGTTTAATGCAAACATGTTACAGATAACACAGCAAAAACTGAAGAACTGTTACTTAAAATGTAAAGAATCATAATATATCTGTCAAGCTGCTAGGAATTTACATAGATAAAAAACTTAACTGGGAACATCATATAAATTACATAAGTGGCAAATTAGCTTGTGTAATGTTCATGTTATACAAACTTTGTCTTAGTGTTAGTGAAAATTTACTCATATATGCATATTTTGCCTTCTTTCATTCCACCCTATCATATGGAATACCTTTATTGGGTTATTCCCAAAGGAGCAGAAATGGTGTTCAGAGTGGCAAAAAACGGCAATAAGATGTATTGCTAATTTGGATTATAATTATCTCTTCCAACAATTTTTCCAAAAACTTAAAATCATGACTGTGGCAGGGTTGTACATATACCATTCTCTGATCTACGTAAAAGAAAATCTACAAAACTATTAGCTTCAACAGACAGTACATAGCTACACAACATGAAATAATTCAGCCTTAGATTAACCTTTTTCTAGATTATCAAAAATACTTGACAGTCACAAATATTTAGGATTACATGCATATAATAAACTTCTAGATCATATTACCTCACCACCCATTCATAAATATGAAACATTTCTGGATAAATGGCTAAAAAATAAAGTGTTATTCAATAGAAGAATTCTATGAATACAACAGTTTCCACATAGAGGAGTTGATAACTGAACCAGTTTTGAGCATTCATCAACTCACCAGCTTATCACCATTGTATTAATTTAATTCAGTAACTAAATTGTAAATTGTGTGTGTGTGTGCGTGTGCGTGTGCGCGTGCGTGAGACATAGCTCAAACTTATCCATTTCATTACTTTCTAATTCCAAATATGTGTACTTTTTCTATGCATATTTGCATAAAAATATCCCCTTTTTGGGGATAAAAACATGCATAATGCATATATAAAGCATGTTTAGCTTAAATATGCATGTAATATACATTATTTTCAGTTTAAATGCATGTTTTAATGGTTTTGAGTAACACCTCAGTTTTTTCGATTTTATGATCCTTATTTTTACTTCAGGAATCAGGATTGAAGAAAGAAAGAAAGGGGGGGATAACAGGAATAGAAAGTTAAGATTCCCACAATAGGATAACATTCCCAGAATTTTACCGACAGCCCTCTGCAGACCACCTGCCATAAACAGATTTATTTATCCATAACAATCACCGGCAAGCCTTTGAATTAGCAACATTGGATACTTAGCCTTCTAAGTCAGGTACCGCGCTGATGCAACAAAGGTACAGCTGCAGAGCAGTCTTATGGAATTTGAACAAACCTTATTAGGAATTTCGATTCTTCAAAACCTGAAATCATTCACTAAACTGTCTTCAGTGTGTGGGTGTGTGTGTGTGTGCGCGTGCGCACACTGGAAAATAATTTTACACGAATTCGTGTGATGCTTTTGTAGGAGCAAATATACCACTTGAGAAACTCGAAATCCAACTCTTACGGGCTTTTTGGAGAAGTATACATCAAAGGATGTCCCTGATCCCTCGACAGTGAGGAAAATTTATGTTCCAAAATCTTAAAATAAGGTAGGCCTATGAAATGTGTTTGCCAAAATAAATTTAATGCTGTGTAAAAATAAATGAAAACTATTTTCACACATGTAAAAATACTTGTTTTGCTAACCAGGTATTGGATAAAATTTGCAAGGACTTGGGAACGAACTTCAAACTTATGGACATCTGTAGATGAAACAACTGATCCTATGGGGCACTATGTTGCTAACCTAATTGTAGGAAAATTAACTGAGGATGGGCCTGTTCAACCCCATCTAATGTGCTGTAAAATCCTGCAAAAAGGCAAATAACTCCAAAATTGCTAGTTTCTTTGATGGATTGCGTAAGTTTTAATCAGATATTGTAATTGAATAACATTATAAATAATCATTTTATTGTTATTTAAGATACTATTTTTATAAATCATTTTCTGAGAAAATGGTTCTTATATTTTAGGTATTCTGAGGCCAAATAATCTAAATAAAAGTAGAGTTCTTTTGCTGTTAATTGATGCTGCTCCCTACATGCTGAAGGCCAGGAAAGCAATTAAAATTGTGTTCTACCCAAATGTAAAACACATTACATGTCTTGCTCATGGGCTCCGTAGTGTTGCAGAAGCAATATGCTGTAATTATGACAATGTCAATTTGATATCCTCAACTAAAAAGGTATGTGTAAAATTTAAGTTTATATCAGTTTTAATGGTCCCAAAGGTATAAAAATAAATTAGTCATTTTGATATTTTGTTTTATACAGGTGTTTTCAAAAGCCCCTGCACGTGTAGCTGCTTACAAAGAGAGTCTACCTGAGTTACCGTTACCCCCTCAGCCCATCCTAACTAGATGGATTACTTGGTTGAAAGCTGCAATGTTTTACTCTGACAATTTTGATGCCATTAAATTGGTATGAAATAAAATTGATACTTAGTTAATTGCAATAAAATTAATACTTCATTATTTAATTTCCAAAGTAAATACTTCTTTCATTTTAGGTAGTAAACGGTTTGTCACCAGATGATGTCGTATGTATCAGAGATGCACAAGAGCATTTGAATGCAAAAATGTGCAGCAGGATTTAATTTACATTAAGAAAAACTTCTCTAAATTGCCCTCTACAATAACAAAATTAGAAGCCATGTGTTTGCCACTGGTAGACTCAATGTCAATTGTTGAGGAATCCCATAGGTTCCTCAGTCATGCCCAAGGGAAAGCAGGAGTAGATGCAAAGAACAAACTGGACAGTGTCATAAACAGGAACCCAGACTACGGATTCTTTTGTTCATTGAAGAAGGTATTTTGTGGTGAAAGCATGAATGAAGAACTTGACATGTCACTGTCACAAATATGTTTGTTCAAATTTGCGAGTATAACTTCTTATGATGCAGAGAGGTCATTTTCTGCCTCCAAAAATATTTTAACTGATAAGCGCAGGGACCTCATAGAAAAAGTTTTAGAAATGTTGTTAGTTATTAACTGTGCAAAAAGGGAAGTGAATTAATGAATTGGAAACAAAAATGATAGCGCATATTGTAATGTATTTTTCACTTGATTGTGCATGTATTGTAGTTTGATAGTGCATGAATGCATGCTTATTTTTGGATTTTGTAGTGTATGAAATCTCATCTTTAGTTATAACTAAGTCATATTGTGTTAATTTTAAATTATTCCAACATGATTGTATTAGTTAAATGTTCATTTTTAATAAAATTAATAATATACATCTTTTTAATTAAGTAATGTATGCATAATATGTTCAGTGATTTAAAATAAACTATAGCTGCCCTCAGCAGAGACTCAAAATGGCAAAAAATTATCCAAAGAAAGAAAACAAAACAACAACAACAAATTCAATGGCATCTCTCAGAATCCATGCAATTTTCTATGACACAGAAATGTCTGCAAGCACTGCAGAGTTAAATACTACTGTTCCATAGGCTAAATGATATATACAATTACTATACTCTCATTTAGGTCATAGATAATTCCAAACTTTTAATTTCTATAAAAAGATGTACAAGATGGTTTTGAAACATTCCAAGAGTGATTAATAAATGGTACTATCAATTAAGCTTATCAATATTTAAGGTCGCATCTTAGTACCTTCGCACACAATCCTACCAATTCTGCCAGAAGGAAAGATTTTATAGAAGTACTTAAAATGGTTAAATAACCAAAAGTTATGTTGGTACTGAGTAAATGAGGACCAATCAGTGACAGCCTGCTATGGGAGGGGGCATAGGAGATGGCTGAAGAAACACTAAAAGGAGACTGAAAAGTGAAGCCTCTGAAAATACTCAATATTTAAGACAAAACATAACCATAATAATAGCAATAATGTACAGAACACAGACAGACATTGGCATTTAAGTCCAAATTAGACAATTCGTTCAATGTTGGAACCATTTAAATTTCCCCAGGTGTGTACTACTTTGATATTTTTCTCTCTCCTTTCAGTGTGTACCAATTTTGGGACGTGGTTTTGAAAGTGGAGGCTACAAGTGTGAATGTGTGCAAGGCTTTGAGTACCCTTTTGAAGATCTCATAACATATTTTGATGGGCAGCTAATGGAAGCAGAATTTTCTAATGTTGTAGCTGACAAAGAAACAAGGTATGCATATTTTGTCTTTCATCGTTCGTTCATTTTTTGCAAGGTTAATGGTGTGTTAGATTATACTGCAATAGGCTCAGGTTGGTTTATTTTTGGGACAAGTTGCTTATTTGCAATATTTTCCCCATTGATTTGCCATAACATACTTATTTAAATAAGACTAATCATTTTTTATTGTGATGAACTCCTAGGTGCCTTTCAGCATTTCACTGGCATGTGGCACAAGGAGAGAGATAAGGGAGAAAGGAAAAAAAAACCGTATTTTATAAATATGAGTAAAAGCTACAGAATTATACAAGAAAGTTATTTGAGCATTTGATTTTACATTGTCAGACAACTGTTCACTTGTTTCTTTCATCAATCATTCTCAGCATATATTAAAACTCATGCAATAAAATTAATAAACAAAACATAAATGCATTGGCTTTTGGAAAATAATAATTGACTGAATTCAACAGTGATAGCAGTTGGCAGTGGTGATGAGGTAAATAGCTCATTTACAAGCACATTGGTCACCTTTAGTGTTCTGTAAGTCATGGTGATCTTAGACAGTAATTTTCCAACTAAATTGAGTCTCAAAACTATGATTATGTAATATAAACCTGTAATACGAATTATTCTTGTAATACTCCCCTTCTTTCTCACTTCCTCTTGCCCATTTCTCTTTCACTTTACCTAAATAGTTTCCTACACTCTTTATATTTTTTCCCCCTTTTACAGTTAAAATTTCCCCATCTAAATTATTCCATTTTTGTAGCTTTTTCTCTCCATGTCTTTTGTTTGATTGCAGTATAATACACAATTAAATGCTACATTTACTTCTCCACACATTGGACATTTCGACAAATCTTTGTCATGTCTTAGACCTTTTAAATTCATGACTCCAGTTCTTACCCACACAAACCCTTCTCTACATGCTTTATCACAAATCTCTATATATTTTTCCCTAACCCATACTGTTTTTATTTCCCTATAGAGCCTCAGAGAACCCTTTTCTCTCATACCACCAAATATTTCTTGTTTCTCAATATCCTTGAGTCTCAGACTTGCTTCTTTCCAAGGCCCTTTATTTTGATACTCCCTATTAATCCATGACACTCCCATCCCTATTTTTTTGATAACTTGTCAAATTTTGAGGAACCATGATCCTTTCCACTTACATTTCTTTTGAATATGGAAGTATTCTTTAATAATATCATTGTCCTCCAATGTGGAAATTCTGTATAGGTATTTAATAACT
This sequence comes from Deroplatys truncata, assembly GCA_030765065.1. Classification (NCBI taxonomy): domain Eukaryota; kingdom Metazoa; phylum Arthropoda; class Insecta; order Mantodea; family Mantidae; genus Deroplatys; species Deroplatys truncata. Next base: position 497,509,157 of record CM060990.1, on the reverse strand, counting down.
TTTGTGATTATTTTGCTCTTGCTGGAATAGATGTAAAGTAGTGATGGGTGTGATTGCAAGTGATAAAGTGAAAGGTATTATATCATCAGCTTTGCTTTTATGACAGTGTGCATACACCAAATCCTGGTGTATCAGATTTACAACTTAATAATTAGTTACTAAAATTGATAGGTTATTGTGTTTTAATAATGGTAACATAGTACAGTATAACCTCAGTTATACGTTTTCATAAGGAAATGGCTAAAATAATATATAAATGAGAAAACATAAAAGTAAATTTTTTTATGGAACTGACATTGCTGTATTAAAGTACTACTTTAATTATGTATTGTTTAATATAAGAAAGCCTTTAATGAAACAAGCACAAATAATATATGTAATACACCATTTAGAGTACTTAAATGCGTACCATTACTGTGATTCATATTTCAAACTAAAAAAAGGAATATATATAAGAATTTCAGAGCACTGGTGCTTTACACAGGTTTAAAAATATTGTTACTTTTTCTTTGCTTCTTTCATACAGTAGTCGATTATATGCACCAATCAAAGAAATGCTGTCATCATTTAGGCATAGTGAATATAAAACTTATTTTGTGATTTCTAAATCTTGAATTGACTCGTGTACACCGGGGACACTTTCATTATTTACGCCTACTTCTTCATCACCATCATCAGTATCATCAACTACAACTTGGAAAGGATGACCTTGCCCTACCCTATTGTTAATATGTGCACAGAACAGAAATAGTGCATTCAGAAAATATTGATGCCACGCCCAACATGCTTGCTGTTTGATGCTGCAACAGCAAGGATATAGTATATAGAAGCCATGTATAATGTATCTTAACATAGCATAAACATAAGGTAGTATAATGGAGCTAAATATTAATGGACAAATTCCGGTACCTAAAAAATTGGTGTATATCTGCATAAAACCTAGAGGTGAATAAGTATAAGTGAGGTTCAACTGTAATTACTTGTTTTAAATGTAGCTCTAAAAACAAGAAAATGTGCTTTTATTGATAAAACTTGTCTATTTTAAGGTTTAGTATTGTATCTGAAATGTGAGTGTTAGCAATATTCGTGTTGTTGTAACCAAACTTTTGTTTATAAGAAAACTGGATTATGCACAAAGATATGATATAAAAAAAAAGCAGTAATAATAACTAGTATAAGTATTCTTCTGGAAACTACAGTGAAGTTCATTTAACATTTGTATGTACAAATTGAGATTTTGATTATTCTAGCTTCACTTTCTACACCAGAACTTTCTGGGACATATTTCGGAGATTTTTCTCCATCAGCCTAGATTCACTGCCGCACTTCCTCCTGTGACTTGCAGATGACGTTTCCTGGCTGGATGTACTGTACAATGAGATGCATTTCATATGAGACATCAATGACACCTACAACCCTAAGGAACACAAATATGCCTTGCGATTGCTAAACATGCTGATGAACACACAAAGGTACAACAAAGAATACGACAAGATCCTGGAAATCGTAAAAAAAGGTTTCACCAAAGAGATAGTAGACAGGAAGATAAAGAAATTCAAAAAGAAGAAACAAATAAAGATCATCACACTAAGCAACATAAAAGAAACCAAAAAGTTAAAAAAATTCACTTTCCATCCATTGTCATTCCAGAAATTTAAGAAAATATTCAAAGATATAACCCTAGCCCCAGTTAATAAGCTTTGCTTAAAAACATACTCAGAACCAATGCGAAGGACAAAATTCCAGTGGGAAAATCTTCTGGTATTCATGAAATTGGATATCAAGATTGCAAGAAAGTATGCATAGGGAAGACAAAGTGGAGCATAGACGCAAGGTTTAAAGAACTTAAGAGAAATGTGAAGTATAAACAAACAGAGAAATCAGCATTTGCAGAGCATTTTTGGTCCATGGAACATAAGTTGAAAGAGAAACTAAAACTCTTCAAGGCACTTAGAAAACCAGTAGAACTTGTATCCTGGAAGGATTTGCAGGCCGAGCAAAAGCCACAGGAAAATAGAGCAGGCATTATTCCTCATTAATAACAACAGAAACTTAATCTCAAATGACGTTTATTAGTTACTATGAATAGGTATGGTGTAGAATGTACAAAACTAATGCTTTACAACCTGTGCATCCAGCCTGTAGTTGTGCAGAAATACAAGTCTTCCAGACATTGGAGATTGGTGTGTGGTATGACATTTCATTGTGCTTATATCTCTTGAAGATTGGCTTGCAGCATCCTCCCCAACAGTTCCAAGAATGAATCACCCCTGGTCCTCCTAGCTCAGAGTATGCCTTATCATTCCTTCTGGAAATTTTCTCACATTCTTTGCAATGTGAGAGTTGCCCTCCGTGACTGTCTGTTGTTTGCTCAGTAATACACAACCATTGTAACTGGCCGTTACCATTTAGTGTGCCCTGCTTATGTTTAATTTCGAAATTGTATTCTTTGAACTTGATTCGCCAGCTAATCAACCTTGAACCTAGATCCTTATCATTCATCAGCCACTTTAATGTCTTATGATCAGTCAGAACTGTAAACCTGCTACCCAGCAAATATAGCCGAACGTATTTAGTAGCCAATACAATTGTTAATAATTCTTCCTCAATTGTGCTGTAATTTTGCTCAGCTTTATTTAATTTCCTACTTGCAAATACTCTTGGCAGATCCTTGCCAATCTCTCCTTGTGAAAGTACAACTCCTAAGCTTTGCTTACTTGCATCAGTCATTAAAATGAACTCTTTGTCAAAATTGAGGTATTACAAAATTGGCTGACACAAAAATTTTTGCTTTAGGTTTTCGAATGCTACTTGGTGCTCATCTCCCCAAGTGAAGCCTACTTCTTTCTTTAGTAACATATGTAAGGGGGCTGCTACCTTACTAAACTTCGGGATGAAACGTCTGTAGTATCCCACTAAACCAGAAAAGCTTTCAATTCCATAGTCTTACTAGGTACCGGAAATGTTGTCACAGCTTTTACTTTCTTTGGATTGGGTCGTGCCCCTTCTTCAGAAATCACATGTCCTAAGTAGTTTACTTCCTTTCTCAGAAATTCACATTTGTCAGGCTGTAATTTTAAGTTGTGATGTCAGAATGTCTCAAAACCTCCCTAAGTTTCCTATCATGCTCTTGCAATGATTGTGCGTATATCACACGTCTAAAAATACAAAACACCTAGAAGGTGATAAGCTGCTAACACTACATTCATCATTTTTTGAAAAGTAGCAGGGGTGATCCTTAAACCGAATGACATTCTAAAGTACTGCCAACGTCCATTTTTGGTTGAGAAAGCTGTCTTTTCTGTATCCTTAAGGTCCATCAGGATTTGGTGGTACCCATTGCCAAGTGTATGCACGAAAAATACTTAAAATTTCCCAACTGGTTTAGTATCTCCATTATATCAGGTAAGGGGTAAGAATTTCCAACCATTTTCTCATTTATTTTTCTGAAATCAACTACTAGATGATATGCATTTAACTTCTTCTTCACTAGAAGGAGGGAACTATTCCATGGGGAATTACTCTCTTCAATTAGGTCTTCCTCCAGTAATTTGGTTACTTGTTTCTCCACCTCCACTTTCTGAGCTTCTAGTAGCCGATAGGGCCTAATATTTATCAGCTCCATATTCAGCTCCAGGCTCCATGGTTACCTCATGGCTCTGCCTGGCTGCAGTAGAACTCCAAAGCCCAAAGTGCAACTGGCTAGTCCAAAGAGCTGTGTCAGTTCTCACACTTTGGATGCATGTCCCAAAGAAAGGTTCTGGACCAACAAATGTTGCACTTGTCCCCTCCCTTGCTAACTTGACTGCAATTTCATTGCCTCTAATGGCCGAATGCCCTGAAATCTACAAAAAAGTAACACGGCCGTATTCACAGAGCCTATCCAACATCCCTTGGTATTCCCATGCCAACTTGGACGTTATTCTAACAGCACACAGTTCTTTTAATCCTGGCTGGCTATTGGAGCAAATATGTACATTTCCCCTGCAGCCAGATAATTTAGCTGTATGTGAAACACAGACCAACATAGCAAAGATCTCAGCTTGGAAGACAGTGGCATACTTAACCAGGGAGTAAAAGAGTCTTGTATTAGGCCCCCAGATGCCAGCACTTGCAGCCATCTGTAAATCAGACTTGACCTTCTCCACAGAGGACAGCCTCAGCACCCTGCATCCAACTCTCCCTGATTGGAAATTCCACATTATACCTACACAAACCAGCTTGAACTTGCGCTCCATGAAGTTGTCTCCCACTATCTTAGTGATGGGTTGCTCCTCATGCAGTCCCATTAAAATAGAGGCATGTCCCCCAAACAGATGTTTAAAGGACCACACTTCCAACGACCAAAGGTGTTACACACTTATCCGTGCCCTCTCCTGAACATACAGGGTCAACAGCGAGAGGCACAATAGCGCCTCCAGGTCACAGAACTGAGTAGTGCACATAATGTCAGTTATAACTACTGTGTGATCCAAATCTCTTGATGTTTCGTGACAACCAATACAGAGTGACCGCACCACATATTTATCATAAATGCATTCGCAATGTTCACTTAAAAACTACAGGAAAATGAGAAGAGACACCATAGTGGAAATACCTAAATAGAGAAATAAAAACCATATGTTTTTATGCGACCTTTGTTATCCAAGTGGCACAGCTAACAGCATATCCTCATTGAGGAAGAAACAGAATCTGCATACCCTGTCTTTTCTCTAAGCACCACTGTTAACTTCTTTGCTGTCGGAAATTCTCCTTTATCATAAAATTAAAAAACACTGTGCCGTACACTTTTCTTGAAATTGTCCAGCTTCGTCACTCTCTTAGGCAAGCGTCGTCCTCCGTGGACTAGTGGTACCGTGCTAGCCTCTAGTTCCCAAGGTCATGGGTTCAAACCCAGCGGAGGGCGATGGATTTTTTTCGGGCATAAAAATCCTTAGCATGGCTTCCTTCGGAAGGGAAGTAAAGCCGGTGGTCCTGTGTCGTAGATTTATGGTATGTAAAAGAACCTCAAGCCTGATAAAGAGGCCTCTGAGCAAAATTACCGATCTTTCACGCCCAATATAGAATGGGACGCTAAGGACCATAGTAGTTAAAGAGCGTCCATAAATAAAACTCAGTTTAATGTAATATGTGCTTTCTCAGTGATGTAAACAATTTCGCGGCTCCCTCTGTATGTGTCTTTTTTGCTTCCCTACACACACATGAAACAGTTGATGTACTTAATGAGCATGCTTCAATTATAAGTTCTTGACATTTTGTGAAGTTAAGATTTTTGTGATTTTCTTTGTTGGTATACTTTTTAAAGAAATTATACACACTGAAGACAAAAGCCCTAACCTTATTGCTATATGCACTGGTACTACTGGGCCTAAGCAACATTTTCATGAAAGAGTTAACTTTATAAATGCTAGGACAAAGCCTATCCCTGTGAGAACTGAGTACACCACAGTTGAATTCACAACTGAGTTGCTTAACCTTCTAGCAAGCGCGCTGTAAAAAGTGCACCAGCAGTATTTTTGCTTTATCAATGTTTTAACCTTGAGCTATCGCATCAATGGTGTAATGAATTCCATTGTTGATACTTCCTTGAGAAGGTGATGACAGTTGCTGATTCTTTGCTTAAAGTTCTCAGTTGGCATATTCTTCAGATGGCTTTTTTTTTTTTTGTGTGTGTGTGTGCGTGCGCGCGCGCGCGCAGGTATTGAATGTTGTAAAAAGTACAACATACTCGTCTCATGTAACGGATAACATGCTTGGTTCTAGGGCTCAGCATTATGCAAAAGCAAGCATAATAATTAATGACCATTAAAATGCACTTAATCATTGGTTTTCCAGTGGTATTTTTCTGTAAAACAAAACCATACATGACATTCATTAAAAAACATCATGTATGATTTTGTAGATTTGCTTCAGAGGGCTTTGAAAGGATTTTCACGACGAGTTCGTAGCTGTATTAGAAAACCTCGTGGGATAACTATTTCTGAATTTATTTAGGACATGGAGAATTTCACATTATTAAGTGATAATTTATGTCTATGACATAACAATGTATGAAATAACTATGACAGCAATGGATTTACTACTATTACAAGCATAACTATAAAAGTCTCCAATTAAACGTCACGAAAGAATAACTATAAATTAATGGCGAACCATTGGGTGTAAGAATATGACTCTTCTTTGTACTTTATCAGGAAAATCTCACCTTTTATCCTAGCTACTTGTTGGTTTTCTGAAATATGTATGCATGCACATGATACTGCAATTAGTTTTGTGAGCAGTGAGGTTTACTGTCCATATGAGGCAATGCAGCACTGCTGCTATTTGCTAGTGCTGTATTAGTGGACATGCTCAAACGTTAAGAGATTTGGACCACATATTAGGCATACCTGCCTTTGAATACTGTTAGCCTGGTGATTGCAGTCCCTATTTTAGAGCCTGACTACCAAACTAATGTAGCAAATGTCACAGCAGGCCTAATGGAAATGATATAGAGCCATAAAGCCAGCTTAGGCCTCAGTCCCCACCTCCTGTCAGTGGCCCTGTGACAAGCCCACAATATCTTGTGAGCCTTCTCCATCTTATATTCTATATGCAGGCCTCAGTTCAGCCTTGAATCCAGTATCACCACTAGATACTTTACCAAATCAGAATGAGCTAATCTGCTTCCAAAGAAAGTGGGCTGATTAAACCATTGAACCTTTATTTCTTTGTAAATATCATGTTCTCTTTCTTGTCCAGATTAACAGACAGACATGTTTTATGATGCCATGCCTCCATGATATGTAAGGTACCCTGCATGAGCTCTGATGCACTACCCAGGAACTTTCCTACTGCCAGAATGTCATCAGCTTAGCCTTGGGCATAGATTCTGCTACTATTGAGACTGGTGAGTAGCTTATTAACCACCAGGCACCAAACAGTTGCAATAAGACACCCCCTTTGGGCAGCCACAGGACGCCGCCATCCTCACAGTTACGAGTGTTGAATGTGGACACCACTTGGCAGTCCTCCAGAGAGAACATAATCCAGTCAATGAGCAAATCGCCTATCAATCTTCTTTGCAGTCCCATCCTAACAATGTACAATTTAAGGCTCACTTAAAGTCCAGAAAATCTGCCATAGACAGTTGTCTCAGATCCAGCATCCTCTTCAGCCAGATCACCGACTGGTGAAGAGCCATTTCAGCAGACTTCCCAGGCTAATATGCATATTGGTAAGGATATAGTGGTCATTACCTTTTCCTTTATATACCTATCTACCAGTCTTTCCAATGTCTTAAGAAAAGAGGTCAGCGTGATAGGACTAAAATTCATAGGTATGGTATAGAAAATCCTACCATGCTTAACAAACCACCTTGGTTACCCTCCATACAGAGTACACATAGCCAGGCAGGCTCTAAAAATTTTGACATATGACAAGAGTATCTCCCGTCCCTGCTGAAGCAAAGCCAGTAAGACTCTGTTCACACCAGAAATTTTATATAGGAGAAAAGACATAATCACCTATTCAACTCTCTTATAGGTGATGCTTCTAGCCAGTTAACGCCAGGCCTCTCTCTTGGGCCGTCATGTCCCAGCCATAAATGTCAACTATCAGTAACTATCCTGGAAAATGGGTATCCAGTGATAGTCCCAAGTTTCCCTGTATATGATTGTCCAACCCCCAGAAGGAACCTCCAATGGTCCCACCCTGTTTCTGTCATTTGTAATCAGAATCTTATGCAGCCTAGCTGCTTCGGATTAATTCTGTATGGAACTACAGTAGTGCTTCTTAACAAATTCTAGAACCCCCGTTATTTCCCTTTTACGAACTTTTAAAGCTGCACCAGGTCATCTGATTCTTTTGTAGTGCTGCACTGATTGTACAGCTAAATGAGTTTTCTTTCTCAGGTATTTAAATTAATGAATATTTGTTTGTACTAAGCATCAATACAAATAAATACAAAAAGTACAAAGGAATATAGCAGAGCATTCAGCCCAGGCTGTTAACTTGCCATATTCATGCCAAAATGTCCTTATTATCTAAAAACATTCTGTTTAAGACGCCTTAAGCTTATGCTTGGTTTACTTCTCTTTTTATTAACCATTTCCACTTCTTTTTGACTTCTTGCTATCTTTACTAAGGAGTTTAATTGATGCTATCTTTCTGTCTAATTTAAGCCATTTCCCATTTATACGTTCTTTTCTCCAAAGCTCTGTCCCTTTACATTAAAAAATTATGTGCTCTATATGTTCTTTTCCTCCACATAAATGGGCACTGATTTTGTGGGAAACCTTTTCTCATCTCTTTTAGCCTCCACACACCAACTCATACCCACCTACTGCTCTCTCTCTCTCTTTGCTCTTTATTTAATTTATCAGTATATGCTTCTCTTTCCCATGTACTTTTTATTGTTATATACAATTCTAATGATATTTATCCAGTTATGTCATTAAACAATCTTTATAGGATGTGTGTTCAGCAAAAGATAGAACCCTCAAACATGCTAAAATTCACTGGTAGACTTCCTTGTTTACCATCTGTTGATGTGGAAGGTCGTCCAGGCCTGAGATCCTCACCGACCAACATTCTGGCATGTCCAAAACACTTAAACCACTCATAATGCTGCATATGACTCATTGTAGCAGAATGTTAGACATGCACATATGCGCACGCATTCTTCAAGCTCTTTCATTATCACTTTGTCACTAATCCAACGAACAGCTTCTGCACGTGCTCACTTCAGCAGCTGTAGCTCGGCAACTAACGGTCATAGTGAAATGAGGCAAATGGCTGTTTGTTCTCTAAACCTGCCACTAGGTGTGCTCAGTAGCCATTGCATGTTCCCTATGCCAGTTGACACGCTATTTCAAAAGTTCAGTCTTTTCTTGAACACACCTTATATTTCTATGCCTTCAAATCTTCTCCTTGCTCCTTTCCAAAAACCTTTTGTATTATTTTCCCTCAGTCCACTATTCTCCAAGTTCACATCAACTCCTCTGATTAACAATAGTATACCTATTTCACATAATAGAAGAGACATATTTGCTATCTCTTCTTCACCTTGTTTCTTTTTAGATTCATTCCATTTTACCCTATTAAAACTTCCAATTCCTCCTCTTTATACTTTGATACATACTCCCATTGTTTCTTATTCTCTTTTTCCTTCGACTCCAGGAGCTTACTTCACATACTTCCTTTCTCTTCCACTGTCATCCTCTGTGGTCTAGGGGTACTATGCTAGCCTTTGGTTCCCAAGGTAGTGGGTTCAAACCCAGCAGAGGGCAATGGATTTTTTCAGGCGTAAAAATCCTTAGCATGGCTTCCTTTGGAAGGGAAGTAAAGCTGGTGGTCCCATGTCATAGATCTATGGCTCGTAAAATAACCTCAAACCTGATAAAGAGGCCTCTGAGCAAAATTTCAGTCTTTCACGCCCCATATAGAATGGGATGCTAAGAAACATAGCAGTTAAAGAGGGCTCATAAGTAAAGCTCAGTTCAATTCTTCTCTCTTCCACTGTTAGCTTAGTACCCCGTATTGTAAATAGGAAATCATTCTGATTTTCCCATTTACCCTTTTCCCTTTTAAAGGGGATAGCTCTTCGCATATGAGGTTATAGAGTTGGGTGGCATACTTCATGCATTGCTCCAAATCCTTCTGATTCTTCATATTTTTAAGAGGTCCACCACCAAGCCCACACTCCAGGTTATTCCTAAAGGAGACCAATTAGTGCCTCCTGGATTCCTGTATGAGTGGTCCTGAACTGAGCCTCTTAGATAAGTATGATATATCTGTGATCAGACAAGGAAGGTTCCAACGAAATCCTCCAGTCCCTCACTTTTTCCATGACTCCAAAGGATCCTAGAGTAATGTCTATGACCTCTTCACCTCTTCCCTCCTGTTATTATAGTAGGGAGGAGTGTTACCAATATTCAGGATTAGTACTCAGCAACTCAATCAGAGCCTCCACCCAGGGTTGATATCGGTGCTTCGCAAAATGCTGTGATGAGCATTGGCATCGCATCCAGCCAGAGGTGGAGACCCTTGCTCCTGCCATAACTCAAGTTCCTAAGCTCCACCGGAGGAGTTGGTGCCACAGAATTATATGGAAAATATGCTAAACAGACCAGTAATTACTTCTGCTGGCCATTCTCTTCATATGTCGCTAGCACAGCAACGAGATTCCCTGTTAAGAAATCTGATGGGGGCAAAGCACTGACATTCCTTACTAGTATGCATGTCCTAGGCAGCTGAAACCTTATCCCATGATATGGTTGTGACAAATCCACAGTTCCTGTATCAGGACCACATAGAAATTCCCTCCCTCAAGTGTCCTAGCCAAAACTCTAGAGGCTGTAATGCAGTGCTATGTATTAGCCTGAATGAAAGAAAACACACTTACCTCAGGTCTTGCCAGACACTTTTTCCTCTCTTGCTCCACTGCAGGAGCTTTCTTGGGACTGCCCGGCAACATGGTACATGTAACCAGGAGTGTCCTGCAGATCATCATCATGGCAACCACCGTATCACAGCCAGAGTCGAGCCCATACTAACCACAAGGTGGATTCCCCTCTTCTCTTGGTCATAAACCCTCCATCCATCCTGATTGATGACATGGTTTTGCTTCCTAATACACTGATCAATGGTGTCGTCCGTTGGAGCAGGTATATGCACCATCATCCTCTTGAAGCTGAGAAGGTCCTCCATGCCCATCACAGTGAGCCTGGCATCTTCCCATGGATCAAGTTTGGGAACCAGACTGGACAGCCAGGTCTGTAACTTCTCACTCTCACAGACCACCACTGCTGCTCCTCTTGAGAGGTAGTAATTGTCAAACTGGGGCACAAGGCCTGCTTTCTTGGTGAGCCCTACTACCAGCCTGCCAATTGCCACCTCTACTTTCTCTACCTTTTCAGTAGTAAACTGCTGCTCATAGACGATAGCCACCCTGAGACCAGATTTGGAGGCTTCTTTGTATGCCTTAGCTTCTCAGGAGTAGACACATAGCCTTTTCTTCCTTTGAATGAGGGGCAGACTGCAAGGAAGAAGGGCCGGAACCCCCTCCAGAGTCTTCTCCCCTCCTCTTCTTATCTGCATCACAGATGGCCTCCTTCACCTTAAGGCTGTCCACCTCTGTAGCAAGCAGCTCCAAGCCTGAAGTATCCTCAGCAGGTTCCCCATTAGGAGCCCCTGCCTCAATATTTATTGTAATTCTCTCAGAATCCCCAGAAGAGCACTCCAGTTCAATAATTTCCTTGGTCTCTATGGTTTCCCATGAGCAGCTAGTGAACTAAATGTTTGCCCAGGCAGAGCCCCACATACCTGGGTAAGATTATAATACCCTGGGAGGTCACCAGGTTTCTCAGAAGCTTGTTTGACACATCACCCATGTGCCATGTATCCCTTCGGCAAGGGTTGCTTAACACCTTGGAATTGGGGAGTTGGTCTGCGGTCTCCTATTGGATATTCAGACAGGCATGTCCCAAGGTAAGGCGCCATTGTCACCCGATTAAGGGATATGTCCCTGGCCATCCACCACCTGTCGACAGAGCCAGTACCTGCTCAAGGTCAGGTATAGGTGCTGGCCGTGTGATATTTAAGCATTACATATGGGTCCATGCAAGATTTTAGAGTTTGAAGATAAGGATCACTGTTGTTTTTTATATTATAGTATATGAATGCCCTTTATGATATGTACATGCCACAATATAAGACCCTCTGCATTGATATTATGGTTTTCAGAAGCACTTCAATTCTTGGCCTTCGGACAGGTGGACATTTAAAAGCATATTCTTTTGTGGAACATCCTTCATTTGCAGGAAGCAATTAAAATATCACAGGGAAGATAAAAGACTCACTGTTCATGTGAGGTTTTATTTTTGTGTAAATAGTTACTTGCTTGAATTTGAAAGTAACTTAAATAGTGTAAATCATTGTTAAATATAAATGAACCTTTATTTTTCTTCCATTTTTATTTTTTGAAGAATATGGGATGTTAATGCATACATGTTAGGTTCCATTCATTATCTGTAATAGTATAGATGCTACAATCAAAAGAAAATTTCTTATAAGGCTCAGTATCGCTTGAAATATGCACATCAAGACCGCACATGCGATGAAACACAGACCCATTGTGAGTGATGAACTGTGGAGATGAGTCAGCCACAACAGTGTGTGCACACCACCAGTTAAGATCAGTTCATGTTGCCTAAAGTTAAAGAAGATAAACTATGGTGTTGTAATCCTTTCAGATTGGAAAGACATTCTGAGAAAGTGGCTAAGAGAAAAGTAACAAAGTATGTGCAAAAAAGTTTCACATTTAGTAATAGGTGATACTATTGTATCTTGCAGTATTAGGATTTCCAAAATGAAAATCAAATCAGATGAGATGGACTCGGAAGTTGCTAAATCTTCCACTGAAGAAGAGTGCACTAGTACTAGCTTGAGGAGGTCCAGTGAAAGGAGTACATACCTACTGAACATACCGTGAGTACATTAAATACAATTTTAACTCCATTAAGTGAATCTCAGATTTCAAAATCAAAATTGGCTCACGTTAAATCGTACTCGCAAAGGAAATCTGCTTCTGTGGCCAGGACACTGAATAGAAGTATTTTCAAAACTCATGTTAAAAAAAATGATGGTAATGAAATGATTTCTCAGTTTAAAGAAATTTGTAAGCGTAAACATCGCAGCTAAAAAATACATATTAACCTGCCTTCCCAAAAGATGGAGTGAACACAAAATGTGTTCGCGGTTTGGTGTATCTAGGTATGTGGCACATACTGCAAAACTAACACAGGTTAAAAAAGACATGTCTACACCAGGCAGGAACTACCAACGTAATCGCTGAATGAATTTTAAAACAGTAAAACGATTTTATGAAGATGACAGCAGAATGATGCCAGGCATGAAGGATGTAAAACCTATGAAGGAAGGAGAAAAAAAATAAAGGAAGAAAAAGTAGAAGAGGTTACTTGTGGCCAATTTTAAAGGAACTTTACAGGGAGTTCAAAATTACGAATCCAGGAACAAAAACAGGATTTTTGCAATTTGCATCCCTGAGGCCTAAATACTGCATCTTGGTAGGACAGTAGAAACATACAATGTGTGCTTGTGCATGATTTGTGAAAAAAAAAATATGTTCATAAACCTCAAGAATCTCAAACATGAGAGTGACAATTCCTTCACAGAACTTAGCGATTTGGTGCATAAATTAATTTGCTTTGATCCGTTCCAGATTGTTATTTAAACAAGTGAAAAATGCCATACAGATACAGTTCTGATAGAAAGATTGACAAGTTTATTCCAGGCCAATCTAATAGAAGAAATTATCTACAGGAAGTGGAAAACAACTGACAGAGCACAGATAACCTTGATAAAAACAGTGCCTCCAAATTTCTTCCATAATTTCATAATAAATTTTAAAAAATTCGAATCACACGGTTTTGTTGCAAAAGCTACAATCTAATTACTTAAGGCATCTGAAAACCCAAATAAAGTAGGAAGAACTTATAGTTATTGGCAATTGCTCAGAAAATTAGTTTTGTCATACAGGATGCTATACAAGGGTACCATTGGAGTGATTCTCAAGCAACAATACACCCCTTTGTCATTTATTACAGAACAGTAGATAACAATTTAACAGTATCTGTTTCTCAATAGCTTCCAAATATTTCGTTCATAACTCTGCAGCATTTCATATTTTTCAGAAAAAATGAATTGCCCATCTGAAACAAAAATTCCCACAGCTCAAAAAAGAGCTGTGATAACTTGCTTCATCATGTTTTCAACGTGCAAGCCAAGTGGCACTTATTCGCCACAAGCCATGGCAAAGGTCCTTTTGATGGTGTGGGGGGACCTAAAATGATTAGCTGTGCGTGCAAATTTCAAGGAACAATCATTAACACCCCACAAGAATGCTATGAATGGACAAAGTCAAACTTAAGTGGAATTAATATTCATTTACGACAAATGAAGAGCACAAAAATGAAAGTGATTTTTTTTAAATTTTTCGAGGTTCATAGGTCTAAAGACTGTTCCAGGAATTAGAAACATTCATTGTGTTGTGCCTACAAATTAAAAAATACATGTGAAAATGTACTCGAGCTCTTCAGAAATGCTGTGAGAAGTGGAAGTGCGACATACAACGATCCCCACATGTAGCAGGCGTAGGCATGCAACCAGCGGTACCGCCCAGCAGGGAGGAGAGTAATTGTGCGTCGTGCACCAGTGAGTTATTTAAATGTATTTAACCAAGTAGAAAACCATGTGAAAATTTGGCAGCTTACAGGCAAATGTCAATTATAATCATAGGTAGCAAAATAATTATCAACAGGTTGTAATATATCTAAATATTTATATATTGATTAATTAGTTTTCCGTTATATTAATTTTGGAGTAAAAAAACAACAGGATATATTTGAAAGCATCAACATTCTTCTACTTAAAATTACCATCAGCATTTACATTCAATACTTACTATAATCATTAAAAGACATTCATTACAAGCATGTCAGCGGTAACCTTGAAATTTCAACCCCCTATAATACGAAAACAGTGGGGGTTAGGGGCTTCATATTGCGTGTGGTATTCGTGTGTTATCTGCAAACTAACATGCATAAGAATTAACAATTTTCGAGATGTTGATATTTTTGACTGTCTGCTTTTGATGGAATTACACATAAGTGATAAATGTTAAGTATAACTTAAGACTTACATTTAATATCAAAATCAATTATGCAGTGTGAACATTTAAATAATGTTACAGAAATGCGGATTACTATGAACTGATATTCAAGTCTTGTGTCATGTAAACACAAAAATGGTGCCTTTTAAAAAGTAATGTTATTACTGAAAATGTTGAAGTTAATATGGTTTACTCAGTGCGGTGGTTGGGTGGAGGGAGGTGGCAAAGCGACTTCAGATGTACTTTACTTACATTGGTCATCTTTTGGGCTGGTCACATTTCCTACACACTGTTTCCCCTACTGATAATCTCTTGGACCTGAACTAAGATTGTACATATGGTTGGGGTTTACATTTTTCAAGTGATTAGCGCAACACGTTTTAGAAAAACTACTCTGCTGCTTCGCTCCACCAACAGTGTGTTCCTGTTCTTGCTGCGAGTCATTCATCATCATGGGTGGACCTGTCCACAATCAAAGCTTTGCTCCACCATGATCCCTTCTTGCAAACATATACAGTAACTGTAAACTTTGTTACCATGGAACTTACTAAAATATACATTTGCATATTTTTTCAAAGCATTTCATTTTCCATTATTTTATTTTTGAAATTTAAAGATGGAAATTTTGTGGGTATGCTGGCAGCATGGTCAGATTTTATATTTTCTTTTAAGATTTCAATGAATGCTCTCGTGAGCTATTCTGTGTGAGAAATGTTCACATGCAGGCAAAATTTCCACATCATCAAAATCAATGTACTGTCTGGTAGTAGCAAATATATGCTTGCAAGGTTTCGAAATTACAGCTATCAATACATACCACCTGAAACCTGCTTTACAGTATGTGGATGATACCTTTATCATCTGGCCACTTGGAGAAGATACCGGATATCTTGCAATATCTTAACCGTATACATAAGAATACTCAATTCACAACTGAGTATTCTCGAAAGAATAACTACTTGAAAGAACTGGCAGATTACCCTTCCTTGATGTTTTAGATGAATGAGAAACAGCCAGCAATGCATTACATTACTGTGTGTACCGTAATCCAGCACATACAGAAAGATAGATACCAGTCAGTTCACACCATCCTCCAGCAGTCAAGCAAGGGCTGTTAAACACCTGTATAAATGAGTAGAATGTTTATGCAATCAGGACTACCTGGCCAAAGAAATAAGGCAACTACCTACTTAAGATCTAATGGATATTTTCAATGTGAGATAGCAAGGTCTCACAAAGAAAGTAAGGAAAAAATCAATAATGATAACAGTAGCAGATGGTCTTTCTTACCATGCACACATGGCGTTTCTAACAGTTTCAAAAATACTGCAACATCGCAGCATAACAAGATGCACCTCATGCAAGAAATTATGATAATTTGTTTGCAGTCCTGCTTAATCCAGGTGTTTTTAGATTAAATTTCATTATGTAAAATCACATGTTTATCAAACAGGCAGATCAATAATAACATGAAAAAATGAACATGTAAGATATATGTGGCATTCTCAAATGTAGAAGTTTCCTCTTGCTGAACACAAACTGGGTATCATTGATTTTGATTTGGAAATTTTGGTAGTATATGAACATTTCACAGAACAGTATATGAGAGCATTGAAATCTTTAAAGAAAATAGCACTCTGAACAGAGACAGCAGAATTGGCAGTTCATCAGCCAATGAGAGAAAAGGTGGTGATAGCAGCTCAAGTACAAATATTGGCATGAAACTCGGGGACAATGGCACTCGCCCACATAGGTAGAGCAAAATGTTGGCACAAGGAATTTTAAGATGATACCAGATGAGTAACAGAAGCAGAAAATTATTTAAGTTTTATATTTACTAACCCATAAACAAAATAATGCCTTCTGATTCCCTTTGTTTCAGATCTCTTTCAACAGTTCCCTCATTTCAACACTTTCCTTAGATAGTATTATTCCTCCAAACTGGCTGTTATAGTTTAACCTTAACATCAAATATATCTGTTAAAAGGAGGTTTCTAATAATAGGTCCTGCATTGATAGTGTTATGGCTACAGTGTTGTGACAAATTAATATACTCAAGCTGCAAATTTGCTACCTATCAGGGCTACCCATAGAGGGGGGCAACCTAGACTCGTGTCAGGGAGCCCAGGACTTCAGGAGATCTGAAAGTAATAAATATACTGTTATCAGAAACCCAAAGAGAAAATGTGAGCTAAGAGCATTCGCATATTTTAATGCGTCTTTTGGGTCATGGTCTGTGTATTATGCCTCAGCTTTAAGAACCATGGTTATTACTTATGAAATTGAGTTGCTTGTGTGAGCGCAAAGAGAACGGACATGTTTGGTGAATTCTCGTAATTGCGGTAAAATGGGTGTTTTGTTGCAGGTTTAGCGGGCGCGTATAGGGATGTTTAATAGAAGAAGAATTAGGATTGGTGATATAGAAATTGGAATGCAAGTGCTAAATTTCTGGACTGCAATAGTGCTGGCAGTTGTATTAATAATTGGAGGTGTGGAACTTAATCCAGGACCGGCAATGGATGAGGTAAAAGCCATGTTTAAAGCCATACAGGATGACGTAAAGGAAATTAAATGTAATGAGAAGAGAATGAAAGAAAAAATGGATAGGAAATTGGAAGAAATAAAACTAAGCATTATCCAGATAGAAGAAGAAACAAAAAATGAATTAACGGAATGCAAAGCTAGATTATCAAAATTGGAGAAATTGTCAGATGCAAATAGGAAGCGAAATATGATTTTTGGTTTAGAAGAACAAAGAGAAATAAGAACATGGGAAGCTGCGGAAGAACTTATAGAAAGGAAACTTGAAATTAAACTCGCAGGCTGGGAAATATTAGAATGCTTTAGAATTGGGCGAAAGGGTTGGAAACCAAGACCTATTCTTGTTAAATTGGCTACTATGAACTTCAAATGGAAAGTGTTGAGTAGTGCAAGGAAATTGAAAGGTACAAGAATATTTATAGAGAATGATTATGGGGAAAATAACGTGAAATAAGATATGAATTAATAAGAGAGATGAAAAAAGCCAGAAATGAAGGAAGAAGAGCTTATATACATGGTATGCAGTTGTTTACACATGGAATTCCGATGACGCACCAGCAAAGTCATGGAACTATGGGCAGAGAGGAAAGGAGGGGAGAAGAGCCACATGAGCTGCAGAGAAGCAGCAGGCCAGTTAGAGAGATGACGTCACCAACGAAGAGGGTCATTCCACCCAAACAGCTGATTGATGAAGCACGGAGAGATGTTATAGCGGCGTCAGCTGGAATCAACGTGTGGAAAGATGGAGAAGGGATGAGTATAGTGTCAACACCAGGGGGAAGTATCTTGGCAGTAGAAGACCACGAGGGACACGCGGCACAACAGGAAGGGAGATTAACAAGAACAAAAGCAAAATTACAATAATTTAGGTGGATAGGACAGGTTCAGTTTAGGGTGGAATACCCCTGGCGGTAGTGTGTTGGAATGTGGAGGGTTTACTAGATAAAATAAATAGAGGTGAAGTAATACAAATGTTAAAATTAGGTGATGTGGTGGCAGTGGTGGAAACCTGGTTATCTGAAAAATTAGTGATAAATATTGAGGGCTTTGATTATTTTGGAAGAAATGGTGCAAAAAAGAAAACAAAAGGTCAAGTTTCAGGAGGAATAGGAGCGTTTATTAGAAAAGAAAGAAATCTTGGGGTAAAGGAAATTAAGTGTTCAATATAAGAAGGAGCGATGTGGATTGTGATACAAAATGTGACAAGAAATGGACAAAATCTAGGAATTGGAGTAGTGTATAATCTGCCAGGGGCATCAGATTTTTATGACCCAAGCTTCTATAAAAAACTAGAAATGGATTTTGAAATTTTGATGCAGAAATATTATAATTTAGATCTTCTGATAGTAGGAGACTTTAATGCAAGGGTAGGAGAAGATCAAATATATATAGCTGATCTAGAGGACCACCAAGTGAAAGAAAATTTATATATACAAAGACATAGTAAAGATAAAGTAAGTAGCAGAGAAGGCAGAATAATCTAGTAATGTGTAATGGGGCAAGAGGGGCCGATAAGTTTGGAGAATTTACATTTTTTAATCAAAGGGGGGGGGGAAAGCGTAATTGATTATATGTTGTGTTCAAAGAACTTAGATAACGACCTTTTAGACTTTGAGGTAATGCAGAGGTATTGAGCAGTTACCATTTTCCAATAGCAGTAACATTCCAACAGTTAAGGTAGTTGAACAGGAAGAAGATGTAGAGCAAGGAAAAATTGTTGAGAATTATAGGTGGCGTTCAGAGGAAAGGGAAATGTTTATTGGAAATTTAAACTCGAACAAAGGAAGAAAATCTGAATGCAAAGTTAAACAACTAATTGACGTGGGAAAAGCTGACGAGGCAATGTTGTACTTAGAATGGGAGGTGAAGTCAGCGGGAAGGACAATGAAAATTAGGAATCAAAGGAAAACATTAGAAAAGATTGCCTTTCAGCAAAGAAAAGGGTAGAAAGAGAGCTTAGGAGGTAGAAACAAACTGAAGAACTATTAGAAAAAGAAAACTTTCTAATAGCCAGATGGAGTTATAAATGTCTAATTGAGGAAAAAAAGAAAGAGTGGGGGGGGGGGAAATTGGTCAAATGATTTATGAGGTAGCAAAAGAGGAGAGTAAAATTATATGGGATTTAGTGAAAAAAGTATGTAGGGTAAGATCAATAGAGAATAAAATTAGCTCAAATAAATGGAGAGGTTATTTTGGGAAATTACTTGGAGGGTGTAATTTGGTATGGCAGACAAAGAAAAGTTTACGAATTATGTTGAAGGACTAGATCAGAAAATATTAGAGAATGAGATAACAGAACAGGTGACAAAGTTGAAAATTAAGAAAGCTAATGGAATGGATGAAATACCGGGGGAATTTTGGAAGGTCTGGTATGAAGATGCGGAAAGACGAGAGCTTTTAGAAAAATTATTTAATGTGATTTTAGAGGGCGGAAAGATCCCACAAAATTGGAAACTAGGAGTGATTGTAGCAATTTTTAAAGGGAAAGGGGAGGTGAACAATCCAAGTAATGATAGAGGCATAAGTCTCTTATCAGTGATAGGTAAGGTGTTTACAGGGATAATAGCAAAGCGATTACAAGAATGGGCGGAGAGAGAAGGAAAATTATCAGAATTTCAAGGGGGTTTAGAAAAGGGAAATTCATAGTGGATAATATATTCATATTAAGAACAGTGATAGATAAATACCTAAGTAAGAAAGGAGGAAAGGTTTATTTATTTTTTGCAGACCTAGAAAAGGCCTTTGATACCATCCATAGGGAAGCGCTCTGGAGCAAGCTGAAAGTAAAGGGGGTGAGTGAGAAGCTTATAGGATTATTAGAGAGGTTGTATACAGATAATAAAGTTTGTATTAGGCTTGCCAATAATAAAGTAACAGAATGGGTACCAAATACCATGGGTGTAAGACAAGGTTGTAAATTAAGTCCCATTTTATTCAATCTATTTATAGATATATTAAAGGAAATATTGAAGGAAAACTTGCACTGTCCATCAATTAATAATAAAGACATCCCAGGCTTGCTTTTTGCAGATGATCTAGTGGCAGCAGCAATTAAAAGCAGAGGATTAAAGAAAGCAGTAGAAGCAACAGAGAAATATTGCAAAGAATGGGGTCTAAAGATAAATAAAAGTAAATCCAAAATTATGGTCTGTAAAAATGGAAATAAACTCAGCAGAAATGAGAAATGGTGGTTAGAGGGGAGTGAAATCGATGTTGTAAATAAATTTGATTACATGGGGGTAAGGTTAAATAATAATGGTAGGTGGACCGAGCAGAGAAAAAATGCACTATGTAAAGGAAAGTTAGCTATTAATAGCATAAGAACGTGCTTGAGGAAATTACCAAATATGAGAGTAAATTGGTTAGAGAGAATATATACTGCAACAGTTGAATCAAGAATGATGCATGGTATAGAGATTTGGGGGACAGAAAAAGGATGGGAATGTGTGGATCAGATTCACATAACCTTTTGTAAAATGATATTGGGGTTACCAAGAGCAGCTCCAAATGGGGTTGCCCTAGTTGAATTAGGAAGAGTTGGAAGGAAAGGAATAGTGTTAAAACGCATTATGAAATATTGGAGTAGGATCCAAGCATTGGAGGAAGGAAATATTCTTAAAAACTGTTTAAGGATACAAGAAAAAACAAGATGGCAAAGAAGTTGGTTATCTCAATTAAAGGAAACTGTGAGGGAAGTAGGATTGGACGAGCCAGCCAATATTCAGACGAGGGGACAAAATGTATGGAATAAAGTGAAATTCAGGGTTGATGATATTGAGAAACAGGAAATATATGGTAGTTTAAGGGATAAGAGAAGCCTGATATATTATCTGAACTTGAAAAAAGATTGGGGAAGAGAAAAATATATTGATGTCTGTGATAAAATGGAAAGAGAGGGCCTGGCATGGGCAAGAACAGGAACCATGTTGTTAAGGGGTTTAAAAGTTGACGCCCACTATGTGGAAGGGCAGATAAAAATTTACACTGTATAATAGAATGTGCAGAAACCAAAGTTTGGAGAGAGGAAATATGGAATAGGAAGTGGGATAAATTACAGATAGAGATATTATTTTTAAAACTCTTTGGAAACAATAAGAAAGAATTTTTGCAACAATTAGGTAAATATACAGGGAAGGTAAGAGAGAAATGGTGGAGGAAAATTATCAAAGAAAAAGAGGAATATAATAATAGGAGTGTTGATGTAGGTAAAATATAGATGAGGAGAAAAATTTAAATTGCTAGTTTTGGAAAATGTATATAGTAAAATGAAGGGTACATATACACAAATAACCAGGGTGTTAAGTGTATATGATCCTATCTCAAGCAACTCCAAGAATAGCAATTAATGATATATTTTTGTGAAATAAAGTTATAAATAAATGTTACTATTGTGCTGTGTTACTCCATTAATAAGCCAAGCAATCTAAGTGGCTTAATAAGTAGACTAGCACCAGGCAAATTGTACATAAGATGGAGGGTTACGAGAGAGATATATATATATATATATATATATATATATATATATATATATAGTATAAAAATTGTAAACCAAATTGTAAAATAAGTTGTACAATAAATTCAATTCATTCATTCATTCATACTTATGAAATGTTATATTCATAACTGCTAATACACTGCCCCAAAAATGTCATGCATGTACATTCAAGTTTAGTGTCAGCATTAGCAATAATGAGTTACAGCAGTTTTGTACTTTATGTACCTGTTGCACATGCTTCTAGCAGAGCATTAACAAGACGACAACAGTGCAGGGAAGGTGTATACTTTGATCTTTGATGTTAACATGCACGTACCAAAGTGAGTATCAAAATAAAAGTAAAAAACACTGGGCATGACCATTAGGTAACAGATACACTAAATTCTTGTTAAACTTATTTGAAACTTTATTTTACGGGTACCGTTTCCAGACTGCTGCGGTTACCATACAATCATTGCCTTATGCACATTAGTTTGTACTTCCAAAAGCAGTGTTTTTCATCTGAATCTCCATGCTGTAATTAGCGATTGCATAGTGAAATGCATAGCCAATTTCTTAAATTTGATTGTCAACAACAATGACAAAAGTGCATGCTACCAGCAAGAAACGGTGTAACCACGTAAGTCCTGAGTTGCTGAAGTTCATGACTGTTAGTGGGGTAATGCAGCGGATTGTTTGAAAATCTTTCAATGTAATAGTGGCTAGTTTAGACTGTGGTGTTCTGAATAAACTTAAAATTAATTCAGTGTAGTTATAGTTGCTTATGGATTAGTTAAGTAGCTACCAGATATGTGTAGCTAACTGCTATAATGGTTAGTTGTCATAAGTCAGGTTGCTATTAAGGGGCTGAAAAGAAAAAAAGAAGAAAAATACCAGGAAGAAATTCATCAATGTAAAATAATATCTACCTCTCAACATTCAACAGCTCAGTCAAATTCTAAGACAATCAAATACAGAGCAGACAATAATGCAGGTGAATATGTTCCTGTTACATCTCTTGAATATCAGGTACCTATGTATCTGTTTTACCATTACCATCAGCCCAAGGTAAGTCAGAAATTTACTTAAATAAAGTGTCGGACTCGGATTCTGCTTCGACAGACAGTTGGGACTCCTCGGATACTAGCCAGCTTCCACCAAAAATCACAAATGTTGCAAGGGAAATAATTGTTATGAACATTTTGCGAAATAAATATTGAAAGTTTGCAAAAATATTATGACTCAAAAAAGTAAAAATTTACAGAGACTTATCTTTATTTTAAATATTCTTCTGGAAAATCTCAAATGAAAAGAGACTGGTTGGTTTGAAGAGAGATGCAAGAAAAGTTTTTCTGTGGACCGTCTCTGTTGTTTGAAGACTCTGTTTCAATATCATCTTGTAAATCGAGTAGGCAAACAAGGGATTTGATTATACTGAATCATCATGGAAAGATTTATATGAGAGCCTACCTCAGCATGAGAACAGTTGTAGCCATAACACTAATTATGTGTCTTGGAGAATTCTGGAACAGAGTTTATCAGGTTCTGCAATAAATAGCAGCTTTCAAAGACAAATATCTAAAGAACAAGAATTTATGAAAGATTTGCTGAAAAGGCTACTAGGTGTTACTCTCTTCCTTGTATCTAGAAATCTTGCATTTAGAGGCAATAGTAGCGGATTAGGAGATTATGAAAATGGCAACTTTTTAGATGCAAATGAATTCTTGGGAAAATATGATCCATTTTTTTTTAGAGTATCTACTCTTTGTGTAAAGAAGTGTCGGAGGAAAATAAAAAAAAATTGTTCCATTATTTATCCCTGAGAGCATAAGATGAATTTCTGTTGTTGGATGTAAAAAAATATTACAATACATACTACAAGAAAGAGAGAATGCTGTGTATTTTTCATTCATGTGTGATGCAACAGCTGATCTATCAAAAACAGAGCAGAATGTATTTATAAATATGTTTTTTATTGTGAAGAGGAAGTATATGAAAAATGCTTATTTTATTTCCACAAATAAAGGCAAGGGGATAGCAAATGCCATTATATAAAATTCGAAACATCATAACATTGATGCGAGGACTGTGAAGTCAATGTTGTGACCATTGGGCCAACATGTCTGGCCACATCAAAGAAGTTAAAGCTATCATTAAGGGAATTGTGTGCAACTTACCTACCTTGTGTTCCTTAGTCTCTTAATCTTACAGGTGTCCATGCTGTCAGAAGTTTTACAGAGTTTGTACCATTTTTCAGTTGTGTAAAGCAAGTGTGTAATTGTTTGTGCCAGTCCTGAGAGATGGCATACTCTTATTCAGAACACAGGAAGGTTACTTCACAAACTTTCAGAAATTTGGAGTTCAAGAGAAGATGCTGTGGAACCTTGAGCTGAAAGATTGTCACAGATTATATCAGCTCTTTATTGTGCTAATACAGACTGTAACCTTACCAAAGAAGTTGTAGCAGAAGTAACACTTGGCTGATTATTTCACTAAATTTAAGAATATTGTTTGCTCCATAATTTGGGCAGATGTCTTTGAAAAGATCAATTTTGTGAGTGTTATTTTACAAAGCTAGGATATAACTTTACTGCAGGAAAAGCAAAGTATAAACAACTTGAAGACGTGCAGAAACTGAAACTTTACTACTCAAGCCAGGTGAGGTGATGCTGATACATCAACGTTTTGGGAGCATGCATCTCTTCCATCATCAGGATGTTGAGTGACTGCTTTTTGGGGAGGGGATTAGGAGTGAAGTGAAGGAGAGGAGTGGATAGGAGAAGTGAGGATAGGTATTGGGGTTTGCTGCTGCAGTCCCGTTAGTGGGTGGGATAACTGCTGGCAATTGGCCAGCAGTGAGAATAGAAAATGTGTTGGTGACAGCTATGGCCTTGCCAGGACCCTGGCTGTCACACACACGTCCTGGCAAGGCCTTGAGTAAAGGAAGGGCATGGTCAGGAAGTGCATAAACTTTGTTATGAAAAAATTCTGTGACATTCAGTTGTCTCTGCACATAAGTGCTGGAGTGGAAAATGATGTATGTTTGGGATGTTTTTAGAGGTGATTGTAGCATGGTGGTTTCAGAGTGGTTGGTGGAGCCAACAGGATGTGTTGCTCGATGAAGTTCCTTATATGGACTTAGCCTCCATCAAGCTTCAGGTTGCTGACTTGTAGTTGAGTCAGTTTACTGTTGATCTCCGAGTGGGCCTGGTGATGCTGCTGTAGTATTTCAGCCGCTTGGGTTCTCTAGGGCGCCCAGCTGCTGAGGTTGGTGTTCATTGGTGTCCTGAGGCGGCAATTGTGGTGCTGCGTTGTCTGCAATGCTCTGCTTATCCTGTTGAGTTTTTGGTGGATGGAGGCAATGAGTTCAGGGTCCAGTTCCGGCTGTGGTGTGTAATGACGGTGATTGAGCCTTTGCACCAGAGTTTGGAGTGTGGTGACGGAGGTGTCAATTTGTATCAGGCAGGTGCCGGTTAGCTTCACCAGCATTTGTGTGCTATCAGCTGTGATGGTGCGGAGCTCCAGGAGTTTAGCCTCAAGTCTGTGGATTTCTTTTGATTGTGTAGTGTGGAGGTTCTGTAGTTCTGTTTTGATTCTCTGCAGTTGATCAGGGTGTGTAGTGGAATCGGCTGTGGTGATAAAGGTATTGACGGTGGTGGTGATGTTGGCAATAGCATCCTCAAGGTGTGCCATGCACGATTTGAGGTTCAGGACCTCGGAGTGAAGGCCCTGGATATCTTCCCTTGTCAATTGTTCGGCTGCAGAGGTGGTGATAATAGTTGCCTCAAGGTTGCCAGCGGGCTCCCTTGTTGGAGGTGGTTGCTGTCATGGTCCTGCAGTGTGCAGCGCTGGTGAAGACGCTGGAGACTCTGATGCTGGTTGTGGTGTTAGTCGGCGTCGCCGAGGATACCTTGGGCATTGCGCCTGCCCCTTTCAGTGGCCATAGCCGTTGGAGATGGCGCAGTATCGGCGGCAGCGGAGATAATGAACTGTGCATTCAGCTGTCAGGTTCGACGTGCCGCAGTAATGGCACCTAGGCGGCGCGGCGATATGGTTGGTGGCTTTCCGCTTGGCTACCCTCAATTCGCAAAACCCGTCCTAATAAGGGCAGGTCCGACCTCAAGGCTGCCTCGCGGTCGGCCGGGTCAGCCAGTGCCAGGCGGATGAGTGCAGTCGGGCCCCGGGACGCGATTATTCTGGTGATCTTCATAGCTGAAGGCCACTGGAGTTGAGCGGCGGAAAGGATGAAGTTGTAGGCATGTCCCTGGGAACTCCGTATCTTTGCACTGCACCTTGTTAGAGGAGCTGGCAGCGGCGGTGGTGTAGTAGAGGTCCGTGGTGGTGACTGCGGTGTGGTGCTGATTCTGCGTGCAGATTGCGGCTCAGGGTGAGGTGTGGTGCTGACTGGGTGTGTTGTCTGCTGCTGCAGTCGCGGCGAAGGAAGGTCCGGGCAGCGGAGGTGGAGAGGCGGCCCTCTCGGCAGATGCCGTGGGAACGGCCGGCGAGTCGGTGGCGGCTGGGACCGGAGTGGTGACAGGTATCCTTGGATGAGCGGCGTCCCCATCGACTGTTGCCGTGAAGCAACGTAGGTTCCTTCTGGCACAGGATCGGAAAAACGGCGCTGTTTCTTCTTGCGCATCTCCGGCGGTGTCCTCCAAAAGCCCCTCTGTGTGTGTGTGTGTACGCCGCGCTGGCTAGCACGGAACCGATTTCATCGGGTGACATGGCCTGTTTTTCGAGTGAAAGAGAAAAACACATAACCTCAGCCCCGATGGGAGTCGCAGACAAAGTGTGGGGCTCGCCAGTAGATAGCCGTACACACTAAAAATATCTCCATAGGAGTAGAAAAGAATAGGTTTGCTGCGGCACTGCCTTAAACACCCGCGGATTCCATGGAGAGAGTGCAAACTGACTCGCAGTGCGGTTACCAATGGAGTAAGAATTGAGAGCTGAAAGACAAGCTTTACTAGATTTCAGCCTGCCCCCTAGCGGAATCCAGGAGACGATAAAGGAAATTTCAAGTGTTGCGTTAAGATATTCAAGGTGTATTATTCTTGTTTATTAATTAGGTAGATTTCTCCTAGGTTCTGTGCACGCCGGAGCGCTGCGTGCTGTAGTGAGATCTGGCTCTGCATTACAAGTATTTTACTTGTACGTGAGTCAATATGTTGGTTGGGCCAGTGGCTGCAGCCCTGAAACGCACTAAGCTAAGCATATGTTTGTGTGTGTGTATATATATATATTATATATATATATTACAAGAGGGCGGATCGAAAAGTAACGCACAATAATTTTTTTTACAAAAAAAGTTTAATGGTTAAAACAAACAAAAATCACAAATGAACTTACACCTTTTACCTACTTTTCGACATAGTCACCACGTTTCTCAACACATTTCTGCCATCGTGCTACCAGTTTCAATGTGCCCTGTTCGTTGAAGTCCGCTTCCTTGGATTATAGCTATCTGCGGACTGCTGATTTCACTTCCGCATCTGTCGCAAAGCGCTGGTCGGCCAGGAATTTCTTCATGGGACCAAACAGATGAAAGTCCGACGGTGCATGGCCCAGACTGTATGGTGGATGCTAAAGCATCTCGCAACCAAATTTGGTGATTTTCTGACGAACAGCAGCAGCAACATGGGAGCGAGCATTGTTATGAAGAATTTTGACATCGTCAGCATTCATGTTGTGGCGTTTGTCACGAAGGGCACAACGCAACTTCACCAAAGTTTTCATGTAAGCTGCAGCATTCACAGTGGTCCCGTGTTCAGCAAAGTCCACCAGCACAACACCATGCGTATCCCAGAATATCGTCACAAGCACTTTCCTTGCAGATTGAGCTACTTCGAATTTTTTCTTCACTGGGGAACCAGCATGTTTCCACTCTACACTTGCCTGCTTGGTTTCGGACGTGTAGTGATATGGTCACGACTCACCACCAGTGACGATTCCTTTCAGAAAGTGATGCCCTTCTGCGGTGTACCGCGTTAGGCGATCCAAGCTCGTCATCATTCGCTGGCCCTTGTGGTTGTCTGGTCAGCTTCTTAGGCACCCAGCGAGCACTAACATTACGAAATTTCAACGTGTCATGAACAATATCGTACACTGCGCCATAGGAAATGTTGAACTGTTGCGATAAGGTTCGCAGTTGCACGCGCCGATCGTTCAAAATTGCCGCCTCAATGCCTCTTGACATTCTGGGGGGTTGCAGCTGTTACCGGCCTCCCGGAGCGTGGCGAATTACTAAGGTTCACACGGTCCTCTAGGAAGAATGCACACCACCTGGAGATACTGCTACGATCCATACAATCATCCCCATACACGCCACGCATGTCTCTGTGAATATCACTCGGTTTATGCCCTTTGGCCCACATATCGAATCACACCTCTCTGCTCTTTACACGTGGACGACAGTAACATGCGCGCCATCTTTATTGTGTAGTTAACGCTTCCCTCGCTAGAGCTGCACATGGAACAAAAAATACCCGCTGTAGTGAAAACTTAAAACTCTATCTTTGAAACTGCAATATCAAGGCAGGAAAAAAAAATGTGTGTTATTTTTCGATCCGCTCGCGTGTGCGTTTGTGCGCGCGCTTTTTTTTTTAAGTAATAATTTCCTTGTGAGTATGTGTTTAAAGACAGTATGGGACACTGATATTAGCCTCTGCCATGCGGCGTAGTCGTATAATATTAGTGTTCTAATAATTGTAATTGTTAACTTGTTAACTTTAACAATTATTACACCGTCTTTTGGCCTTGTCGTATTATTGTTGTATTATATTTAAGTGGTAACTAGGTGTTAATATGTTAGTATAAGAGTAACTTTGTTTTTCCTGCCGATTGGCATCGTCACTGTGTATTTCCATTTGCAATGTCCTTTTGAAAGCTTGTTCGCATAGAGTGCACACCCGTAGGGCTGCTTGACTAAATTTGCAGTGTACAAGCCAGTGCCACTTGCGAGAATGCCCTCGTCCCCCGGGGCCGCCTTGGCTTGTGAGTAAACACAAGGATTTGAGGCTGCTGTGGTTAATTGAGTGTGTGTATATGTGTTGTTTACAGTTTAGTTAGGAATAACTTCGGGGTAGACTAGATCGTCTAGGTATTTCTGCATATCGATTGGTGGTTCCCCAAGACGTATGCTTCTCTCGAATAGAGATAGTGGCCTTGAGTGCTTACCGTGAGTTATATCATACTCGCCTAGTGCTCGCATTAGTTCGTTATGGTTTTTACTCTTTTTCTCGTGTAAAGGCTGAGCCTTATGAATTCCACTATGGAATGTATTTTAGTTCCTCATGTAATTGGAACGCTGGAGCCACTTCCGTTAGTCTAGCAACAATGCGGAGTAGTCTATTTTGCATTGTTTGGAGCCTTCTTATATGCGTTTTGTCTGCATGTCCGCATGGGGGAGGCAGCATATGTTAGGATGGGTCTGATTAGGGTTTCATAGAGCGTAGTTCCCAGCTCCAGCTTTAGAGCACTGTTGGCGTTAATGATTGGCTAACGTCTGTTTAATTGTGCATTCGCTTTGGCTCTTATGATGTTGACGTGTTGTTTCCAGGTAAGGCCCTGGTTCACTGTTACGCATAAGTAGGGGACTAGTTTTCCATTCTATCTAAAGGTTAGTGGCTGAAGGCCATGCTTATTGTGACGGTGATTAAATCGCTTGACTTTTCTGATGTTTACTTTTATTCACCATTTCCTGTACCATGGCTCTAGATTGTTTAGTGCGTTTTGTCGCCGAGTATGAATGATTCTTGGCATGGTCGATTGTGTGACTAAAGCTCTGTCATTGGCATATAAATACCTGTCTACTCTTGTGGTTCTTGGTATGTCGTTTATGTATATATTAAAGATTGGGTCCTAATTGACTCCCTTGTAGGACCCGTGCCCTGGTTGGTCGCTGTGGCGATATTTCGTTGTCATATGGCCTGTTTTTTTCGAGTGGAAGAGAAAATGTTATTAGGCACTACCCCACCCCGATGGGATTTCAGGACTGAGTGTGTGGGACTCGCCAATAGTCGGCCGTGTCCACTAAGAACTCCTCCACCGGAAGGAGAAAGGAAGAATGATAAAGATAGGAGTCAAAGGTGAAGGTAGCGCGGTCCAGCATAGCACCCACGTTAGTATGTGGAAGCTCCTGCGCTGCCGTTCTATGGGCGGGAGCGGGTAAAGGATATTACTAGGCTGGCAGCCATGACAAAATGCCCTAACTGTAGCCTATTGGTTCAAAGGTGATAGTGGAAAGAACGCAAATTGTGTTAGGTAGGTCGGTATTGACGTCTTTAGGTAGCGCTGAAGATTCTCTGGTGCGTGCTTGAGGCTGTACGAAGTGTGTTTCTGTGGCCAAGGTGTCTGGTGCAATGGCATATGCGCGTAGTGGGCGTGCTGTGTAAGATGCTGGTGATGTTCTTATCACTTGTGTTGAGACGTGGTGATGGCTTCAAGTTGCGATGATACTGAGGCGTGCTGGGTAGTGGCAGCAGATGACATGGCGGCGACTGCCTCCTCCAGAGAGGCTAGACGGGCGCTGATGTTCAGGACCTCCGCATAAAGGTCTTGGACGGCATCCCGCAAGGCTGACGTGTAGTGGTTACCATGCTAGTCTCTAGTTCCCGAGGTCGCGGGTTCAAACCCGGCGGAGGGCGATGGATTTACGTGGCTTCCTTCGGAAGGGAACTAAAGCCCGTGGTCCCGTGTTGTAGATTTACGGCACATAGAACCTCAAGCCTGATGAGGCCTCTGAGCAAAATTTCCGGTATTTCACGCCCAATATATAGAATGGGACGCTAAGAACCACAGCAGTTAAAGAGCGTCCACAAATAAAACCGCAAGGTTGACTCGGCGACGTCGTCTGTCGGAGGCGGCTGTGATGTGGTCCTAACTGGGGCTCGAGGTCGTCCTCCGTTGACTAGTACCGTGCTAGCCTCTAATTCCCAAGGTCGCGGGTTCAAACCCGGCGGAGGGCGATGGATGTTTTCGGGCGTAAACAACCTTAGCATGGCTTCCTTCGGAAGGGAAGTAACCCCGGTGGTCCCGTGTTGTAGATTTACGGCGCGTAAAAGAACCTCAAGCCTGATAAAGAGGTCTGAGCAAAATTACCGTCTTTCACGCCCAATATAGAATGCGACGCTAAGAACCATAGTGGCTAAAGAACGTCCATAAATAAAACTCAATTTAATTTTAATGGAGCTCGAGCTTGGGGAAAACTCGACGCCTGGCGGCTGCGCCGATAGAGGGGGCACTGCGCCTGGCCCGTGAAATGACTACAGTCATCACAAATGGCGCAGTATCGGGGCGGTTCCTCAACGAGTGCGACCTGCAGTCGGCGGTGAAGCATGACCTACCACAATAGTGGCACCTGGACTAGCCTATACAGCTTCATGCCCGAAGGCGCAGCATCGTTGGCAGGTCACCTGACGATCCACTCGGCTAGCCTCAATGCGTTGGCACCGTCCTATCAAGGGCAGGTCCGCCGTCAAGTCCGCTTCGTGGTCGCCAGGATCTGCGAGCTCCAGTCGGACAAGCGGTGATGGTCCTTTAGCGGTGAAGATCCGAGTTGTCCTCAGTGCTGAAGGCCACTGCTGCTGAGCTGCAGCAAGAGTGAACCTCGCTGGTAGGTCCTGTGATACCCCGGTGATTATGACGTTATACCTCCGTGGAGGCACAGATGGTGCTGCAGGAGGTGGTGGGGCCCACGGGAGCGGCGGTGGAGGTCGGCTGAAGCCTCGGGTAAAGGAAATTTTCTAGGATGCATCCATGAAACCTGACTGCAACCCTAGTGGATAGAAGGTGACTAAGGACATGTTGGTGACAGTAGGTGTAGGATTGAAGTAGGATGTTGCTGTTCAGG
Source organism: Deroplatys truncata (assembly GCA_030765065.1). Classification (NCBI taxonomy): domain Eukaryota; kingdom Metazoa; phylum Arthropoda; class Insecta; order Mantodea; family Mantidae; genus Deroplatys; species Deroplatys truncata. Next base: position 497,477,621 of record CM060990.1, on the reverse strand, counting down.
CTCTAGTAGTGTCGTCTAACTTCGGCGTGATTCGTCGGCTGTGTCTTGTGAAATTCTCTACGGTGTAGAGGCGGTTGCAAACCTTTTCCAGCCAGGCTGGAAGGTCGGCGGCAATAGTCTGGCGGTGTAGGTCGACGGTGTTCTTGTTCCTGTGGGTCGCGAAGTTTCTGGGTGATGTCTGCGATGGCCATCACAGGTGACCTTGGCGGTTCCTCAGCGAGTGCTCCTTGCATTCTACAGTGATGCTGGAGGCACCACAGTAGTGGCACCTAGGATGGGCTGCGCAGGTTCATGCATCGTGCCCGTAGGCAGGGTACCTGGCGATCCATTCGGCTGGCGCGGATGCGTAAGCACCGCTCTCAAGGCCGCTTAGTGTTTGCCAGGGTCTGCGAGCTCCAGGCGGACGAGCGGCGAAGGTCCCTAGGCTGTGTGAATCCGGGTGGCACTGCTGCTGCGCTGCTTCAAGGGTGTACCTGGTTGGCAGGTCCCGTAGTAACCCGGTGATCACGACGCTGTACCTCCGGGAAGCTGCACGGCGGCTTTTCGCTGTTTCTTCTTCGCCATCTCGAAGTGAAGTTTGAATGTTCTTATATATTTTTTCTTTTTTCGAATGGAGGAGAAAAACAGCTACGTGCTAACCACTGCCCCAAGTCGGAGACGGTGAGTGTGGGGCTCGCCATCCTAAGATGGCCATACCCACTAAGAAGCTCTTCCACCGATTAGCAAGGAGAGGGTTTGCTGCGGTACCGCCTAAACACCCGCGCAGCCCGAGATGATGGTGTATACTGGGCCGCAGTGCGATCACCAGGGGCTAAGGAATGGGTGCCCAGCCTGCCCTCTAGCGGAGTTTAGTTCAAGATTATAAGGAATTTCTGGTGATAGATTAAAGGATTATTGGCGATTCGGTTTTCTAGCATTGGAATTTGGTGGATGTCTGGTATAGGATTGAGGGGAGTGTGGCATCACATGGGATTCAAGGAAATCGCGGATGAGGGTGTAGCCTTCTTGAAGACGGTTGAACTGTGTATGAAGTTGCTGGAAGTTCTGGTTGATGTAGTTGAATTGTGCTTGGAACTCGCGAATCCCCACGACTGAGTCCCCAAGCCACGTGGGTCCGTCGTCATTGCCGTCTGTTGATTCCTATGGATCCACGAGGTGACACTCATTCCGTTCCAGCTTACGCTGGACAGACGCGAGCACCCCTTCGTTGTCTTGTAGTTCGGAGATCTTACTGGAGAGGGCGCTGATTACTCTGTGCTTCGCTGCTTGGCCTCCACTGCCGAGAGACGTGTGAAGGTTGCGCGGCGTAACTAAGCCAGCTGTGAGGCGAGGTCCCTTATTCCTGCCTGTAGTCCTTGGAGTGCTGCTTCTGTGATGCCATTGGTTGTACTGGTTGGTTGCTGAGTGGTAGCTGGTGGCGGCGGCTGGTTGCTGTCTGCTCCGGACATACAGGGGGCGTTGAGCCTGTCCTGTAAAGTGTGTATACCCGGAGCAGGTGGTACAGAAACGGCGGTGACGGCGGAGGTCATGCATAGTGCAGGCTGCTGTAAGGGAGCCTACCCCGCAGTAATGCCATCTGGGTGCTGTGCTGCAGGTCTCCGCTGAGTGACCGAGAACACAGCAGCGACGGTAGGGTACCGGCCGTTCTCCCGTACTGCCTTTAACCATAAGTTCTGGCCAAGCAGTGGCAGGTCTGAGACTATTGCCACTGTCACGCCCAATATGACGCCCTGGTTCGGCGGACCAGCGACGTTGGGCCTCTAGCAGACGTGATCCGTGAGACCTGTATTGCTGAGCGCCGTTGCTGTGTTGCTGCTTCCAGCACGAAGTATGCTGGGAGATCTCTAGGCACTACAGATGACCACATTATGCCGACCATCCATTTGAGGTTGCGCGGGCGTTGGTTGAGGGTCCGGCCCCATTGCAGGAGCTGTGCTGGCTTCGGTGGCTTTTATTTTTTTATCGAGTGGAGGAGAAAAACACATGTTGCGTGCTGTCCAGCCGCGATGGGAGTCGGGGACTGTGGTGTGTGGGACTCGCCATCAAGACGGATGGCCATACCCACTAAAAAAGCTCCTCCACCGGAGATTGGTAGGAAAACTGTTGCAGATCCCGCGATAGGCACTCTGGTTAGTGTTGTCTAATGTGTGCAGCAATGGATCATGCTGGGTGTGCTGTGTGTAAGATTCCTGAGTGGTGAACATGGCTATCTCCCTGAGTACCAGACAGGGAAGTGGGTGGGTGTGTATGTGTGTGTTGTGTAATGTTTGTGAGTTGCGGATTGATGGGTTTGAATATGGTTATTGGTGCATGGCTAGTTAGGGGTGTGGTCGTTTACTTGACAGGCGGGGATGCCTCCCCGGCTGCAAGGTTAATTGTGTTATTATTGTGGGTGTATGCAGGCATCAGAGTGAATTAGTGTTATATAGGGGGTTAGTGAGTTACATGTTAGGAGTGTTGGGGAAGATGTGATAAGAAAATGGGGGTGTAGGAGGAGCTTGGAATGCTAGTGCGTTTAGTTTAAGTTTGTGTTCTGGGGGGCGTTGCCTATTAAGGGACCAGATTGTGGAGGTAATCCATGATGTCAGCAGTGATGCCTTCTATGGAAGAGGAATAATGGGCGTTTGTGTTTATCAATGATTGGGTCGTAGTTTCCTAGGTTTGAGATAAGCGGATTCAAGTTGCCTTCGGTGCTTTTGTAGAGGTCAAATGCTAGTTTGCGGATGAACTGGTCGATTGTGTGCATATGGAGCTCGTTGTGGAGAGGCGCGGCGGGAGTTGTACGAGGGAGCTTGCAGATGAGGCGTAGTATTTTGTTCTGGAAAGTTTTGCAGTAGTTGTGTGTGTGTTTGCTACGAATCCCCATGCTAGGGCGGCGTAAGTGCTGATAGGTCGGAGAAGTGTCTTGTGTATAGTTAGCGCGGTTTCGAGTGGGAGAAGGCTGGAGTAGTTGAGGGAATAGAGTTTTCGAAGTCGGGCGTATACTTTCCCTCTTGTCATTCTAATGTGGTTGCGCCATGTGAGGCCGATGTCCATCGTGACGCCAAGGTATTTGACGGTGTTGCTCCACGGGATGTCCTTTCCGAAGAGTTGCAGTGGGGGAGCTTGTGCCTCCTGTGGTTGATACGTTTGCTGAAAATAATTGCTTGGCATGTTTTAGCGTTCTGTTTAATTCCCCAGTTGGTGAGCAATTTTTCAAGTTCAGTGATGTCGTTTTGTATACGTTTGCGGATGAGGTGTGGTTTCCAGGATTGTGCCATGATGGCGGTGTCGTTGGTATAAATTAAGGTTTTCACGTAATCGGGCATTAGAATGTCATTAATGTAGATGTTAAAAGGTAGGGGTCCTAGTAGGCTGCCTTGGGGTACTCCGGCGCATATGGGTCTAAGGCTAGATATTGCATTGATGACTGTTGATCTGAAGGATCGTGCTGACAGGTAGTTCGCGATTAATTTGATGACTGAGTCAGGAAAGTTGTGGAAGATCATTTTCGGTAGCAGGCTTCGTGCCATACTCTGTCGTATGCGCTTTCTAAGCCCAGGAAGAGTGCACCTGTGGATCTGTTATTGTTGAAACCTAGGGGTGATGTGTTCCGTGGCCCTAAGTATTTGGAGAGTCGAAGAGTGATGCGAACGGAAACCAAACTGTTCAATGAGTGATAGGTGTGTAATTTGATGGATTTTGCGGAGTTTTATGCTGTTTTGGGAAGTGGAAGACATGGGCAGTTTTCCGCGCAGAGGGGTAGATTCCATGTTCCAGGGTGAAATTAAAGACTTTGGCCAGGTATTGCAATAATTTGTTTGGAAGGTGTTGCAGTACTATGTTGCGGATCTTATCGGGTCCTGGGGCTTTCCTGCGGGGTAGGTGCCGGATTATCCAGGCTATTTCAGAGTGACTAGCTTTGCGCATTTTGTTATGGGAGGGTAGATTTATCAGATTAGATGTCAGCCTACGCGTTTCTCCTACAAAGGTGGCAGATGAGGGGTTTTGGTTGGGGGTTAATGTGCGTTCCAGAGCGTCAGCAAGTGCTTCGGCTTTTTGTTCGTCTGTTTCGGCTATGTTGCTATGGTGAAGGGGGGATGTCGACGCGCTTCTTGGTTAAGTTTCGAGTTATCCGCCAGATGTCCCCCTCCTTGTCGAGGTCAGCTAATCTGGCGTTCCATTGATCGTTGAGATTGGTGGCTGCGTGAGCGAAGTTCAGCGTTTGTCTTGTAATTGCCGTTGGTATGCTGGGTGTCTGGTTTGCAGAGTCGCCTAATTCTGTTGCGCTCCGTGGCGAGTACCTTTGTATCGGGGTGTTGATGTCTCGGTCCTGGCTTGGATTTGCTGAAAGGTGTGGAGGACGTGATTGCCTGGGTTATTGTGTTTTCAATGTGTTTGACAGCACGATCTAGGTCGCCAGTGGAGTTGATCGGGAATTCTGTTAGGTGTAGTTCATTGTGGTGTTAGAATTGTGCCAAGTTGGTTTTGTTATAATTGTAACGTGGGGGCGCTTGTGTCTGGTGTGTGGAGGCAACTATCGTGGATAGTACGGACAAGTGGTATGATGATAGCTCATTGAGTGCTGTTAGCGATATTGGGTAGCAGAGATGTTAGATAGCAATGTCAAGTATGTCTGGAGTCTGAGTTTGTTGCCACGGGATGTGTGTCGGCTGGTCTGGTGCGTGGATCAAGTAGTTTGAGAGAAGCTCATGAGATGCGAGTTGATTGCCAGATCGGTTGGGGTTGTGGCAGTTCCAGTTTGGATGTTTCGCGTTTAGGTCGCCTAATATCACCACGGTGTGGGTTATGTTGAGGAGAGTGTCTATGTCCTGTGTGTTGATGTCATCCGGCGGGGTTGTATGCCGAGACAATGGTTACGGGTTTGTTTTCAATTTTGACGATGGCTGCAGTTGCCTCTAGTCTTTGCAGTGGCGTCATGTGAGCTTGGTGATGGGCGATGTGGTTGTCTATTAAGAGGGCAACACCCCATCCGTGGCGGTTGCGGTCGGAGCGATATATTTTGTAGCTGGGGATGTGAAGGTGGTCCTGGGTGTTGAGATGGGTTTCAGTAAGTGCAACAATCGGGTAAGGATGAGTGCAGAAGAACTGTCTGAATTCTCCTCTGCGGTGTCGGATCCCATTAGCATTCCAAGTGAGGATCTCGGTTGTAGGTTTATCCATCATCTTCTTTGAATAGCTTAAAGAAGGCATAAAAGAATTCGTAATGCATGGGGAGGGACTGGGGGAGATCTTTTCGTTGCTCTGTCAACATTTCATTAATTGTCTTTGTTTGATCGGCTAGTTGCTCGAGCTGAACCCCAGTTTTTCTCATGTTGCGCAGGATAGTTACTCTGCGCCGGCGGTAGTCGCTACGGCTGGTTTTATCAACCTTTGTGTCCGTAGTAGTTAGAAGCGTCTTTGTGTTTTGAGAATGCGGCATTTGATTTTGCTGCTCTGGTGGCAGTTCTCTTTCCCTGGGAGGCAGTTGTGGCTGCTCAGATAGCAGTGTTTTTCCCCTAGGGCCAACTTGCCGCCATTCCTCAGTGGGTCTCGGTAGGGGGCCGCTTGTGTTGGGCGGGTTGTGTATTGCAATAGTTGTGACACGCTTGCTTGTTTCCGTCTGCTATCTGGGATGATGTGTGCGCGGACCTGGCATCTGTCTTTGTTTGAGGGCCAAGGCTCGCTGGTATTCAGAGCATCCGCGGTAGCAGGAGCCGTGGCCTCAACCCTGGCAGATGGCGCAGCGACGTTCAGCACCCGTCACCGTGCATGTGCGGTGCGAATGTCGTTCGGCGCACTTTGAACACAGCTCAGTCAGGGTGCGTCAGTCACGCACATTGTGCGTAAGTAGCTGACATCTATCACATTGTTTGGTGACTAGAGGGCGCCGTTAGTCCTCCATTTTTACCCGGTAGTCAGCCAGGTACCTACCTTTGTAGGGCTTTCTCATAATCTTCCCTGGTTTGAATCTCCAACAGATATATGGGTAGAGGAGTTTTGGCTCGATTTCACTTGTGGAGTTGTGTGTGTTTTGAAGTTCCACCTTCAGGGCCGGGCCAATTTTGCTCGCAAATATGCCTTTCGCTACTACTCGAAAGGTTCGTTGTGAGGGGTGGGGAACCAGATGAAAGTCCAGCATTTTGTCTTTAAAAATGGATCATCTGGTTGTAATCCACCTCATCCGTCATTAATTGGGTGTCGTGTGACAGTTTGGCCCTTTTTATTTCTTATGTTTCTGTATTTTGTGCTATATCAAATTGGAGCAACAGCTCTGTGAGGTGCTCCTCATGGTTACTACATACGTAGATAGGGCATTTGGGACAGCCGTTGTCTGCGGCATTGGGGCCTAGATTGTGTGGCGCCCTTCTGTTCCCTAAATGGGTTGTCGGTCCCTCATCCTGTCCCGCGGTGAAGACAAAAGCATAGGGGTTTGTAGTATTTGCCGGTTGTTTCACCACGCTTGCATAGCTCGCAGTTGGCAACGCATTAGTTGATGTGGGTGAATACCTCTGTGATGCAACCGTTGCATTAGGTTGCGCTTCCAGGGAATTGTCTCCTTTGACGTCGTGTTTACCTCGGTAGGTGCAACGCGAGTTGCGTTTCTTAGCGCCGATTGGGGGTGCCACTGGTTGCGAGGTGCCTTCAGTCGTGTTTCCTTCGGGAGGTATTTGGTAGCGCCGATGGAAGTGCCACTAATTGAGAAGCTACCTCTTCGCTCGTTATGTTGTACCTTTGGAAGGTGCGACACTGGTCGCGTTTGTTAGCGCCGATGCATGCGCCACGCGGTTTTTATTTATTTATTTTTTGAGTGAAGGAGAAAATTATTTAATCACTGACTCCAGCCCCGATGGGAGTCGGGACTGCGATTCTGGGACTCCTCAATAGTCGGCATACCCACTAAAAACTCCTCCACCGGATGGAAAAAGGAAAAGTGGAATGTCGTGGCTTTTTGCGGTCCTGCATAGCACCCGCGTTAGTGAGAGATGGAAGCTGCCGCCCTACGGGCGGGAGCAGGTAAAGGTAATTACTAGGTTGCAGCCATGAAACCTGGCTGCAACACTAGTGGAAATGACGAGGATTAGGAAAAGAATGTAGGTTAGGTTGGAGGATCATACCGTCGATTCTGCTGTAGATACTGGTTGTAGTCCTTGCAGTCCTGCAGGAATTTGGCGACTCTCCGGGTTCGTCTTAAACCTGGGTCCAAGAGATGAGAACCGGATGGCTTCTGTAATGGCTGTAAGTCTCGATGAGGTGCTGTCGAACTGCCCAGCCAGGAAAATCTGTTGGGCAGCTGATGAGGTTTGAAGATCCCTGAAGAGTTCCTCCAGTGCCGTCAGCTTCGTCGTCATGTTCAGGAACTCCGCGTGGAGATCCTGAACGGCGTCACGTAGGCCCAGAACTTCTTCGACAATCGGCGTCAGTGATGGTGCAGGTGTCGGCGCTGGTGATGGTACTGGTGTCCGCGCTGGTGTCGGTGGCTGTGGAACGGTCACTGGCTGCGGCGAAGGTGCTGGCGGCGACGGCGATGCCTTCCTGCGGGGATGCAGGGGGCAGAGCGCCTGGCCGGTGAAGTGAGATGACCCTTCACAGGTCGCACAGTAGCGGCGTCGGCGGCGAAGGTCGTGCTGCGTGCACTAAGACGTGGTGCAGGCTGAACCACAATAGTGGCACCTGGGTTGTGCTGAGCAGCACGACTCCTCGTGCCCGTAGGTACAGCAGCGCCTGCAGTGTGTCTGGCGTTCTAATCGCCTAACCTTTATCTGTAAGCACCGCCCTAACAAGGGCAGGCCCGTCCTCAAGACAGCTTCATAGTCGCCAGGATCTGCGAACTCGATCCTCACGAGCGATGTGGGTCCCCGAGCTCCGAAGATTCGAGTGGCCTTCAAGGCTGAAGGCCACTGCTGGTGGGCTGCGCTGGTGAGGAACCTGACAGGCAGGTCCCTCGGGACCCCTCTGATAACAGCACTGTACCTCCCATGAGGTACAGATTGGATCGGCGCAGGCTGGGAAGCTCCCAGGATCGGCGGCGTGAACCCCGGTGATGTTGGCGGCGACTGCTGAGCGGGCTGGCGGCGAAGCGGCTGTTGTAGCGTAGGTTGCCCTAGGCTGCGGCGGCTGCGGCGAGATCTCCTCGGCGGGTGCTGGAGGAGACGAGACTCGGCGACTCTGCGTTGTTTCCTCTTCGCCATCTCGGAGCATGTCAGGTTTTTAATTTTTTCCAGTGGAGGAGAAAATGATTTAATCAGTGACCCCAGCCCCAATAGGAGTCGGGACTGACAGTGTGGGACTCGCCAATAATCGGCATACCCACTAAAAACCCCTCCACCGGATGGAAAAATGGAAGAAGGAAAAGTGGAATGGCGTGGCTTTGTGCGGTCCCGCATAGCACCCGCGTTAGTACGTGATAGATGGAAGCTGCTGCCCTATGGGCGGGAGCGGGTAAAGGTAGGTACTAGGTTGCAGCTATGAAACCTGACTGCAACCCCAGTGAAAATAGCGAGGGTTTTAGGAAAGAATTGGGATGGTGATTGTATGGAAGGTATAGTTTGGCGTAGAACGTACTTCTTGTGAAGATGCATCCGGCTTATATATTCTTCTGAGTACGTTGCGCTGGTCGGAGGCCTTCGGCTGTTGCTTGGTACCTCCGGTTTGGCTGGCTGCTGGAAATGGGCCCGAAGTTCGTGTTGCTGCGCTTCCAGATATCTGACAGTCATGTCGATGGTGTCGAGGTGTTGAGCAATGGTGTCCCGAACTTAAGATGAGGTCTGCATGGAGTTGTCGATGGTGCTGAACCTGGTAGTGATGATCTCGAACTGCCCAGCTAGAAAAACCTGCTGAGCAGCTGAGGTGTCTTGAAGGTCCCTGATGAGTTCCTACAGGGCTGTCAGCTTCGTCATGTTCAGGAACTCCGCGTGGAGATCCTGAACGGCGTCGCGTAGGCCCTGGACTTCCTCGATGATCGGTGCTGTTGAAGGTGTTGGCGTCGGCGACTGTGGAGGTGCTGCTGGCTGCGATGAAGGTCCTGGCGGCTTCGGCGTTGCCTTCCTGCGGGGATGCAGGGGGCAGAGCGCTTGACCGGTGTAATGAGTCGAGCCTCCACAAGTTGCACATTAGCGGCGTCGGCGGCGGAGATCGTGCTGTGTGCACGTAGACGTGATGCTGGAAGCGCCACGGTAGTGGCACCTTGGTTTCGCCGTGCAGCAACTCTCGTTGTGCCCGTAGGCACAGCAGCGTTGCCAGGGAACCTGGCGTTCCATTCGGCTGGCCTCGATGCGTAAGCACCGCCCTAATAATGGCAGGTCCGCCCTCAAGGCCGCTTCCTGGTCACCAGGGTCTGCAAACTCGATCCTGACGAGCGATGTCGGTCCCATTGTTCCGTGGATCCGAGCGGCCTTCAAGGCTGAAGGCCACTGCTGATGTGCAGCGCTGATGAGGAACCTGACTGGAAGGTCCCTCGGGACCCCTCGGATCACAGCACTGTACCTCCCATGAGGAACAGACTGCATCTGCGCTGTCTGGATGGATTCCAGGATCGGTGGCGTTGGCTTCAGTGAAGCTGGCGGCAACTGCGGAGGCAGTCCCGGCGTAGCTGCTCTGGTAGGTGGCGAAGCGGCGGTCGATGCCTAGGTTGCCCTATGCTACGGCGGTTGCGGTGAGATCTCCTCGGCGGGTACCGGAGGTGACGAAGAGATTCCTGCCTTAGCAGGAGCGGCGACAGAGCGACCCTTTTTCCTGGCCATCTCGGAGCTGAGTGTGTGTAAAAAAAAAGTTTTTAATTTTTTTTCCGTGGGGGAAAAATGCATTATTGCATTCGACCCCAGTCGGTGTGCAAGGTCTGGGGGGATATGTGGGGCTCGCCGCTCAGAAGCGGAATACCCACTAAAATACCCTACCACGTGTTAATTGTATATTGCTGAGTAGGATCGTGCATTCATGTTTGCATGCTTTTAGTCGGGTCCCGCATAGCACCCCGGTTAGTATGTGAATGGCTACTTAGCTGGCATGCATTCCATGCGAACGCGTCTAATGTTACTTGCTGGTATTTCCCATGGAACCTGAACAATACCAGTGGTTTATGTGCGTATGTTTCTTATATTGTTAGTATTTGATTAATAATGCCTAAGATCTAAAATGTGTGTTGTTTGCAGGGAGTGCCTGCGTGTCACATGACTTAGCATTAACTTACTGCTAGGTTGTATAATGTGTTATATTAGTTTTTGATTAGTTGAAAGATTTTGAATTGTGTCCTGTGCAGTTCTTCCCAGGTTTTCCTGATCGTCAATTGGGCACAGGCGTCTGTCGTGAGAGAAGTTTTTAACTTTTTTTTTTCGAGTGGAGGAGAAAATGATATCACTGACCTCAGCCCCGATGGGAGTCGGAACTGAGAGTGTGGGACTCACCGAGCGTCGGCATACTCACTTAAAACTCCTCAACCGGTTAGTCGTGGGTTTGAAAGGAAGTTCAAAAGAAAGGTAGCTCGGTCCCGCATAGCACCCGTGTTAGTCAAGCGAAAGATTCTGCGCTGCCACCCAATGGGCGGGAGCGGCGTGAAGTGCGGTCCTAGCCTACAGACATGACAAATTGCCCTGACTGCAGCCTAGAGGTTAGGAAGTGGTAATAGAAAAGCGGGTTCAAAGGAGATATTGGAAGGGATGGTTGGACTTGTCTTGCACAAGCGCACGGCATTGTGCAAGAATTCGCTGCTGGCTCTCGGAGAAGACCAGCGGCGACTTCTCTGGTGGTTGTGGCATATGTGATGATCTTGATGGTCTTCCTTCCTCGAAGCTGGCCTCCAGGTTCTGCAGCCGTGCAGTCATGATGTGCAGTTTGGACATCAGGTCAGCGGCGGTGGTCTGTTGCTGGGTCGTGCCAGCAGTGATTGCGGTCTGCAGTTCCTGGAGCTTCTCGGTGGTGGTGGTGGTGGTGGTGATGAAGTTGTCCAGAGCCGCGATGCGCACACCAATGTCCAGGACCTCCGCATGGAGATACTGAACGGCGTTGCGCAAACCCTGGATTTCCTCGTGGATCGGCGTTGAAGATGCTGATGTCGGCGCTGGTGCGTTTCTGGTGTCTGTGGAGGTGCTAGTGACTGCGATGTTGGTGCTGGTGGCTTCGGCGGTGCCTTACGGCGAGGATGCAGGGGGCAGAGCGCTTGGCCAGTGAAATGTGTTGTCCCTCCACAGGTCGCACAGTAGCGGCGTCGGCGGCGAAGGTCGTGCTGTGGGCACCACACTAGTGGCACCTCGGTTGTGCTGTGCAGGACGTCTCGATGTGCCAATAGGCACAGCAGCGCCTGCAGGGAGCCTGGCGTTCCACTCGGCTGTCCTCGATCGTAAGCACCGCCCTAACAAGGGCAGGCCCGCCCTCAAGGCAGCTTCGTAGTCGCCAGGGTCTGCAAGCTCCATCCTGACTAGTGGCGTGGGTCCCCGTGCTCCGATGATCCTAGTGGCCTTCAGAGCTGAAGGCCACTGCTGGTGGGCTGCGACGATGAGGAACCTGACTGGCAGGTCCCTCGGGACTCCTCTGATGACGGCACTGTACCTCCCTTGAGGTACAGGCTGACTCTGCGGTGGCAGGGATGTACCCAGAATCGGCAGCGTGGATGCCGGTGAGTAACGCGGCGACTGCAGAGGCAGTCGTGGCGAAGCGGCGGTTGTGGTATAGGTTGCCCTAGGCTGCGGCGAAATCTCCTCGGCGGGTGCCGGAGGAGATGAAGAGGTTCCTGCCTTAGCAGGAGCGGCGAGGGAGCGACCCTTCTTCCTCGCCATCTCGGAGCGATTCGAAAACGTATGTGTGAGTTTTTTTAACGCGTTTTTTTCGAGTGGAGGAGAAAATGATTTAATCACTTACCTCAGCCCCGATGGGAGTCGGGCGGCGAGTGTGAGACTCGCCGAAACGTCGGCATAGCCACTAAAAACTCCTCCACCGGATTGAAAGGAAAGGTTTGCTGCGGTACCGCCTAAGGCACCCGCGCAGTCCAAGGTGATGGTTGAAACTGGGCCGCAGTGCGGTAGCCAGAGGAGTAAGGAATGATTGCCGGGAGACAGACTTGACCAAGGCCCAGTCTGCCCCCGCGGCGAATTCAAGGTGAGGATGAGAGGATTCCTGGTGGTAATGGTAGGGTTAGTGATGGTGACGTTGATGCCTTCTGTTCGGCTGCGTGATGTCGACTTCATCCTCCACGGCGTAGAGTCGGTCGTAGACTTTCTCCAGCCGGGCCGGAAACTCGCCGATGGCTTGATGGTTGACTTCAGCCAGTGTTTGGAGAATTGGAATTCCTTTGAGTTGCGCTGTTATGTCTGCTATGGTTTCTTCCAGAGCGGCTAAGCGGGGACCGATGTTCAGGAACTCAGCATGAAGATCCTGAATGGCTTCCCGCGTCGCCGATTCTGTTGAGTGTGATGGTGGAGATTCTATGGCGTATATTGATGTAGTCGATGGTGGTTGTGTTTGAAATGGTGTCGTCTGTGCTGGTGTTGATTCTGCGGTGACTGGTGTTGTAACCGATGTTGGCTGTGGTGTGGAGGAGGCAGGCGGTTTCGGCGCTGCCTTCCTGCGAGGATACAGGGGGCAGAGCGCCTGACCGGTGAAGTGGGTCGTTCCTCCACAAGTTATGCAGTAGCGGCGTCGGTGGCGCAGGTCGTGCTGCTGTCGCGAAGCAGTGGTGCTGGAGGCGCCACAGTAGTGGCACCTTGGTTGTGCTGTGCAGGACGTCTCACAGCGCCCGTAGGCACAGCAGCGTCTGCAGGGAGCCTGGCGGCCTACTCGGCTAGCCTCGATACGTAAGCACCGCTCTAATAAGGACAGGCCCGCCTTCAAGGCCGCTCGTAGTCGCCAGGGTCTGCAAACCCCATCCTGACGAGCGAGGTGGGTCCCTGTGCTCCGATGATCCTGGTGGCCTTCAAGGCAGAAGGCCACTGCTGGTGAGCTGCGGTGGTGAGGAACCTGACTGGCAGGTCCCTTGGGATCCCTCTGATGACAGCACTGTACCTCCCATGAGGCACAGGCTGGCACTGCGGTGACTGGGTAGCACCCAGAATCGGCAGCGTGGGTGCCGGTGAGTGAGGTGGCGACTGCTGGCGCGGTCGCGGCGAAGCTGCAGCCGAGGCATAAGTAGGCCCAGGCTATGGCGACTGCGGTGAGGTTCCCTCGGCAGAAGAGGAGGTTCTTGCCTTAGCAGGCTCGGCGACTCTGCGATGTTTCCTCTTCGGCATCTCCCCCCAAAAAATCTAATTTTTTTTTCGAGTAGAGGAGAAAATGATTTAATCACTGACCCCATCCCCGATGGGAGTCGGGACTGAGAGTGTGGGACTCACCAATAGTCGGCATACCCACTAAAAACTCCTCCACCGGATGGAAAAAAGGAAGAAGGAAAAGGTGGAATGGCGTGGCTTCTTGCGGTCCCGCATAGCACCCGCGTTAGTACTTGAAGGCTGTTGGCTGCCGCCTGTGGGCGGGAGCGGGTAAAGGTAGTTACTAGGTTGCAGCCATGAAACCTGACTGCAACACTAGTGGGAATGGCGAGGGTTTAGGAAGTGAATGGAAGTTAGGATTTAGGATGGTGCTGACGATGATGTTCCTGTTGCTGGTTGAACTCCTTGCATTGCTGCAAGAAGCTCGCGACTTCGGCCGGGTCCGTCTTCGGCCGGTGGCTGAGAGATGAGACCCGGATGGCTTCGGTGATGGCTGTGAGTCTTGAAGAGGTGCTGTCGAACTGCCCAGCCAGGAAAACCTCTTGGGCAGTTGATGATGTTTGAAGTTCCCTGATGAGTTCCTCCAGGGCTGTCAGCTTCGTCGTCAAGTTTAGGAACTCCGCATGGAGATCCTGAACGGCGTCGCGTAGGCCCTGGACTTCCGCGATCATCGGCGAGAGTGAAGGTGCTGGTGTCGGCGCTGGTGATGGTGCTGGAGGCGGTGGCTGTGGAGATGTCACTTTCTGCGGCGTAGGTGCTGGCGGCGTTGGCGATGCCTTCCTGCGGTGAAGTGCGAAGACCCTCCACAGGTCGCAGAGTAGCGGCGTCGGCGGCGAAGGTCGTGCTGGGTGCACGATGCGGTGGTGCAGGCTGCTCCACAGTAGTGGCACCTGGGTTGAGCTGCACAGGACGTCTCATTGTGCCCGTAGGCACAGCAGCGTCTGCATGGAGCCTGGCGTTCCACTCGGCTGGCCTCGATGCGTAAGCACCGCCCTAATAAGGGCAGACCCGCCCTCAAGGCAGCTTCGTAGTCGCCAGGGTCTGCGAACTCCATCCTGACGAGCGAGGTGCGTACCTATGCTCCTATGATCCTGGTGGCCTTCAAGGCTGAAGACTACTGCTGGTGGGCTGCCGTGACGTGGAACCTGGCTGGCAGGTCCCTCGGGACCCCACGGACGACGGTACTGTACCTCCCTTGAGGCAAGGGCTGGCTCTGCTGTGGCTGGGAAGTACCCAGGGTCGGCAGCGTGGATGCCGGTGGCAGTCGCGGCGAAGCGGTGGTTGCGGCATAGGTTGCCCTAGGCAGCGGCGAGATCATCTCGGCGGATGCCGGAGGAGACGAAGAGGTTCCTGCCTTAGCAGGAGCGGCGGCAGAGCGGACCATCTTCTTCGCCATCTCGTCAATAATCTTTAATTTTTTTTCGAGTGGAAGAGAAAATGATTTAATCACTAACCTCAGCCCGGATGGGAGTCGGGACTGAGTGTGGGACTCACCGAGCGTCGGCATACCCACTAAAAACTCCACCGGTTAGGCCGTGGGTTTGTAAGGAAGTTCAAAGGAAAGGTAGCACGGTCCCGCATAGTACCAGTGTTAGTCGAACGAAAGATTATCGCAGTCCTAGCCTACAGCCATGACAAATTGCCCTGACTGCAGCCTAGGGGTTAGGAAGTGGTAGTAGAAAAGGGGGTTCAAAAGGAGATAGTACGAAGGGATGGTGATGAAGGTGGACTTACTCTGGCTCTGGATGCCGTCGTCGTTTGGACTTGTCTTGCACAAGCGCACGGCATTGTGCAAGAATTCGCTGCTGGCTCTCGGAGATGACCAGCTGTGACTTCTCTGGTGGTGGTATGTGTGAGGATGCTGTTGGTTTTCCTTCCTCGAAGCTGGTCTCTAGGTTTTGCAGCCGTGCAGAGATGAGGTGCAGTTTGGCCAACAGGTCGGCGGCAGTGGTTTGTTGCTGACTAGTACCAGCAGTGATGGCGGTCTGCAATTCCTGGAGCTTCTCGGTGGCGGTGGTGGTGGTGATGAAGTCGTCCAGAGCCGCGATGCGCACACCAATGTCCAGGACCTCCGCGCGGAGATCCTGAACGGCGTCGCGCAAACCCTGGATTTCCTCGTGGATCTGCGTTGAAGATGCTGTTGTCGGCACTGGTGATGGTTCTGGTGTCGGTGTCTGTGGAGGTGCTGATGACTGCGATGTTGGTGCTGGTGGCTTCGGCGGTGCCTTCCTGCGGGGATGCAGGGGGTAGAGCGCTTGGCCGGTGTAGTGCGTTGTCCCTCCACAGGTCGCACAGTAGCGGCGTCGGCGGCGAAGGTCGTGCTGCTTGCACGTTGCTGTCATGCTATGGGCACCACAGTAGTGGCACCTCGGTAGTGCTGTGCAGGACGTCTCGACGTGCCCGTAGGCACAGCAGTGCCTGCAGGGAGCCTGGCGTTCCACTCGGTTGGCCTCGATGCGTAAGCACCGCCCTAACAAGGGCAGGCCCGCCCTCAAGGCAGCTTCGTAGTCGCCAGGGTCTGCAAACTCCATCCTAACTAGTGACGTGGGTCCCCGTGCTCCGATGATCCTAGTGGCCCTCAAAGCTGAAGTCCACTGCTTGTGGGCTGCGGCGATGAGGAACCTGCCTGGCAGGTCCCTCGGGACCCCTCTAACGACTGCACTGCACCTCCCTTGAGCCACAGGCTGGCTCTGCGGTGGCTGGGAAGTACCCAGAATCGGCAGCGCGGATGCCGGTGAGTGAGGCGGCGACTGCCGAGGCAGTCGCGGCGTAGCGGCGCTGGCTGGCGGCGAAGCGGTGGTTGCGGCATAGGTTGCCCTAGGCTGCGACGGCTGCGGCGAGGTCTCCTCGTCGGGTATCGGAGGAGATGAAGAGGTTCCTGCCTTAGCAGGAGCGGCGGCAGAGCGGATCTTCTTCGCCATCACTGAGACCCTCTGAACCTTTAATTTTTTTTCAATTGCAGGAGAAAATGATTTAATCACTGACCCCAGCCCCGATGGGAGTCGGGACTGAGAGTGTGGGACTCACCAATAGTCGGCATACCCACTAAAAACTCCTCCACCGGTGGAAAAAGGAAGAAGGTAAAAGTGGAATGGCGTGGCTTTGTGCGGTCCCGCATAGCACCCGCGTTAGTATGTGAAAGATGGATGTCTCCGCCCTATGGGCTGGAGCGGGATAGGTGGGTACTAGGTTGCAGCCATGAAACCTGACTGCAACACTAGTGAAAAATGGCGTGGGTTTAGGAAAGAGTTGGTAAGGTGATTGTGTGGATGGTGTAGGTTTGCGTAGAACTTACTTCTTGGGAAGCTGCATCCTGCTCATGAATTCTGCTGCGTATACTGCGCTGGGTGAAGGCTTTCGCGGTTGCTTCGGCCCTCCGGTTTGGCTGGCTGCTGAAAGTGGGCACGGAGCTGGTGTTGCTGCGCTTCCAGAGATCGGATGGTCATGTCGATGGAGTCTAAGTGTTGAGCAATGGTGTCCGATGCTGTAGATGTCTGGATGGAGTTGACTCTGGTAGTGATGATCTCCAACTGCCCAGTTAGGAAAACCTGCTGAGCAGCTGAGGTGTCTTGAAGGTCCCTGATGAGTTCCTCCAGGGCTGTCAGCTTCGTCGTCATGTTCAGGAACTCCGCGTGGAGATCCTGAACGGCGTCGCGTAGGCCCTGGACTTCCTCGATGATCGGTGCTGAAGATGGTGTCGGCGCTGGTGATGGTGCTGGTGTCGGCGTCTGTGGAGGTGATGCTGGCTGAGATGAAGGTGCTGGCGGCTTCTGCGTTGCCTTCCTGCGAGGATGCAGGGGGCAGAGCGCTTGGCCGGTGAAATGTGTTGACCCTCCACAGTTCGCACAGTAGCGGCGTCGGCGGCGAAGGTCGTGCTGCGTGCACGAAGATGTAGTGCTGGAAGCGCCACAGTAGTGGCACCTTGGTTTCGCCGTGCAGGAGGTCTCGTTGTGCCCGTAGGCACAACAGCGTCGGCAGGGAACCTGGCGTTCCATTCGGCTGGCCTCGATGCGTTAGCTCCGCCCTAACAAGGGCAGGCCCGCCCTCAAGGCCGCTTCCTGGTCATCAGGGTCTGCGAACTCGATCCTGACTAGGGATGTGGGTCCCTGTGCTCCGTGGATCCGAGCGGCCTTCAAGGCTGAAGACCACTGTTGGCGTGCTGCGCTGATGAGGAACCTGACTGGCAGGTCCCTCGGGACCCCTCGGATTACAGCGCTGTACCTCCCATGAGGCACAGGCTGTGACTGCGCTGGCTGGACAATATCCAGAATCGGCTGCGGTGTAGCTGTCGGCAACTGCGGAGGCAGCCCGGCGAAGCTGCGCTGGCACGTGACGAGGCGGCGGTCGAAGCGTAGGTTGCCTTAGGCTGCGGCGGCTGCGGCGAAATCTCCTCGGCGGATGCCGGAGGAGATGAAGAGGTTCCTGCCTTAGCAGGAACGGCGACAGAGCGACCCTTCTTCCTCGCCATCTCGGAGCTGAGTGAAATGTCGAATCTTTAATTTTTTTTCGAGTGGAGGAGAAAATGATTTAATCACTAACCCCAGCCCCGATGGGAGTCGGGACTGAGAGTGTGCGACTCACCAATAGTCGGCATACCCACTAAAAACTCCTCCTCCGGTTGGAAAAAGGAAGAAGGTAAATGTGGAATGGCGTGGCTTCTTGCGGTCGCACATAGCACCCGCGTTAGTACCTGAATGCTGCTTGGCTACCGCCCTGTGGGCGGGAAGCGGGTAAAGGTAGTTACTAGGTTGCAGCCATGAAACCTGACTGCAACACTAGTGGGAATGGCGAGGGTTTAGGAAGTGAATGGAAGTTAGGATCTAGGATGGTGCTGACGAAGATGTTCCTGTTGCTGGTTGAACTCCTTGCATTGCAGCAAGAAGCTCACGACTCTGGCTGGGTCCGGCTTCGGTCGGTGACCGAGCGATGAAACCCGGATGGCTTCGGTGATGGATGCGAGTCTTGAAGATGTGGTGTCGAACTGCCCAGCCAGGAAAACCTGTTGGGCAGCTAATGATGCTTGAAGTTTCCGGATGAGTTCCTCCAGGGCTGTCAGCTTCGTCGTCATGTTCAGGAACTCCGCGTGGAGATCCTGATCGGCGTCCTGTAGGCCCTGGACTTCCTCGATGAACGGCGAGAGTGAAGGAGATGGTGACGGCGTTGGTACTGGTGTCGGCGCTGGTGATGGTGCTGGAGGCGGTGGCTGTGGAGATGTCACTATCTGCGGCGTAGGTGCTGGCGGCGTCGGCGATACCTTCCTGCGGGAATGCAGGGGGCAGAGCGCCTGGCCGGTGAAGTGGGATGACCCTCCACAGGTCGCACAGTAGCGGCGTCGGCGGCGAAGGTCGTGCTGGGTGCACGATGCGGTGGTGCAGGCTGCTCCACAGTAGTGGCACCTTGGTTTCGCCGTGCAGGAGCTCTCGTGCCCGTAGGCACAGCAACGTCGGCAGGGAGCCTGGCGTTCCACTCGGCTGGCCTCGATGCGTAAGCACCGCCCTAATAAGGGCAGGCCCGCCCTCAAGGCCGCTTCCTGGTCACCAGGGTCTGCGAACTCGATCCTGACGAGCGATGTGGGTCCCTGTGCTCCGTAGATCCGAGCGACCTTCATGGCTGAAGGCCACTGTTGGTGTGCTGCGCTGATGAGGAACCTGACTGGCAGGTCCCTCGGGACCCCTCGGATCACAGCACTGTACCTCCCATGAGGCACAGGCTGTATCTTCGCTGGCTGGACAGTATCCAGAATCGGCGGAGTTGGCTGCGGTGAAGCTGGCGGCAACTGCGGAGGCAGTCCCGGCGAAGCTGCGCTGGCACTTGGCGAAGCGGCGGTCGATGCGTAGGTTGCCCTAGGCTGCGGCGAAATCTCCTCGGCGGGTGCCGGAGGAGATGAAGAGGTTCCTGCCTTAGCAAGAGCGGCGACAGAGTGACCCTTCTTCCTCGCCATCTGGGAGCTGTGTGTGTGAATCTTTATTTTTTTTTCGAGTGGAGGAGAAAATGATTTAATCACTAACCCCAGCCCCGATGGGAGTCGGGACTGAGAGTGTGGGAATCTCCGAGCGTCGGCATACCCACTAAAAACTCCTCCACCGGTTAGGTCGTGGGTTTGAAAGGAAGTTCAAGGGAAAGGTAGCACGGTCCCGCATAGCACCCGTGTTAGTCGAACGAAAGATTCTATGCTGCCGCCCAATGGGCGGGAGCGGCGTGAAGTGCGGTCCTAGCCTACAGCCATGACAAATTGCCCTGACTGCAGCCTAGGGGTGAATCTTTAATTTTTTTTTCCCGTGGGGGGAAAAATGCATTGCTGCATTCGACCCCCAGCCGTTGTGCAATGGCTGAGGGGATATGTGGGGCTCGCCGCTCGAAGCGCGGAATACCCACTAAAAAACCCCACCACGTGTTAATATATGAAAGGTAGTAGTAATTTCGTGCAATTTTAGTCGGGTCCCGCATAGCACCCCGGTTAGTCAATGAAAGGTGTGTAGCTGGCATGCAATGCATGCGAGCGCGTCAATAGTTAGTTACCCGGAATTACACATGACTAATGCCCTGAGTAACCCCGGGTGATTAATCGTGCATTATACTAGGTAATTGTGATGTTATACAAATTGGATACATTCTATGGTATTGCTAGTGTTTTATTTTCTTGCAGATTAGTGCAATCGTTATTCTTGTATGTCTAATCTATGTTAGAGCAAAAAGTTGTATGGAAATACTCTTAGGCTATGGGCATAGCCAGTCATGAGTGCTTCTGATTTCCTTCCCTTGGGAAGGTCGTCAAGTATTTCAGCCAGGAGGATGTCCTGGGTCGTCCGATTTGCAAGGCTGTCTTGCTCGTCTTCTCTTGGTCCTTTGATGAAGCCGTTCGTCGTTGTGCCCACACAGATAAGCAGCTAACCCATCTCGGCGCAGCTGCACGAGTGTGTCACGTGGGGAGGCCTTCTTCTCCCGGAGCCGCCTTGGCTGGGTAGCGCAAGGACTTGAAGGCTTCTGCATGGACTGGAACTCTGTAACAGTGAGAAGGTCATGAAGTGATATTAGTTTTAGTTCGTTTTGTGGTATTTAAGGGAGTCTTAGGAGGTTGTCTAGGAATTCTTGGACGTTAGGCTCTGTCTCGTAGTGGAACAATGTTCGGTCGAAAATTGAAAGAGGACGCCTATGTTTATTCGCTTCTGTCGTGTAGTTGCCTAAGTTGTGAACATGAGCGTTGTGGTGTGTAGGAAGCTTTTTGTATGTGTCGAACGTGAGTTTCTTAATAAATTCCTCGATTGTGTGCGTTTTTAATTCATTGTGTAGTATGTCAGCGGGAGCTATCCTTGGTACTTTTGATACTAGACGTAAGATTTTGTTTTGGCAATTTTGTATTCGTTTGATGTGTGTTTTAGCGGCGTATCCCCACACAGGCGCCGCATAGGTTAGAATGGGGCGAATTAATGTTTTGTAGAGGGTTAGGCCTAATTTAAGGTTTAGTTGATTATTTAGGTTTATTAGAGGGTATAATTTGCCCAATTGGGCATTTGCTTTTCCCCTGACTTGATTTATGTGTGGTTTCCAGGTTAATCCTTGGTCCATTTTAAGCCCTAGCCATGTTACATTCGATGTCCAGTTTATGTTCTCACCAAAGAGTGTGAGTGGTTGTAAACTGTGTCTTGGTAATCTGTGATTTGTTCGTTTCGTGAAGATTATTGCTTGGGTTTTTGGGGCATTTACTTTGATTCGCCAGTTCGTGAGCCAACTCTCCAGCTCTCGGAGAGCATTTTGGAGACGGGTATGTATGGCTTGTGGTTGAAACGATTGCGCCATTATTGTTGTATCGTCCGCGTATATGTAGAGGGTGGTGTTTGCAGTTTTCGGGATGTCGTTAATGTATAAGTTGAACAGTGTGGGCCCGAGTATGCTTCCTTGAGGGACGCCCGCTTTGATAGGTCTAATGGAGGACCGGCTGTTGTTCACTGAAGATTGGAACTTTCTGTCCTTCAGGTAGTTGGACATTAGTTTTACTAGCGAGTCCTGAATGCCTAATGAGGCTAGCTTGTTCAGAATTCCCGCATGCCATACTTTATCAAAAGCTCGTTCCACGTCGAGGAGTAAAGCTCCTGTGGACTTTATGTTGAAACCGTAAGTGATGTACTCAGTTGCTCTTAAAAGTTGTAGAGACGTTGAGTGTTTCGCTCGGAAGCCGAACTGTTCCGGGATGAGGATGTCGCGCTTAATGATTGCTGCGTTGAGTCTTTTTAGTATTACTTTTTCTAGCAGCTTGCCTAATGTGTTCAGTAGGCTAATAGGGCGATAGTTATTGGGATTGGAAAGATTCTTTCGCTTTTTCGGGAAGTGAAGTACGTGGGCAATTTTCCACCTTTCGGGGAAGAGCCCTCGTGTTAGTACGAAGTTGAATATCTTTGCTAATAGTTGTACCGCATCATCGGGTAGGTGTTTAAGAGCTATGTTAGGTATTTTGTCTGGACCCGGGGCTTTTCGTTGGGATAGATGTTTGATTAACCATTTAATTTCGGATGGGCAGGTATCACGAACTAAGTTGTGCAATTGTTGTTGGTGGAAGCCGCGGGTTTCCATCTCTGTGTCTGCTGTGAATTGTGGACAAGATGGAGTGTCATTCGGGGTAAGAGTATCTTGAAGGGCATCTGCCAGTGTGTTGGCTTTTTCTTGGTCGGTGGTAGCTATTTTTCCGTTGTGGTGAAGTGGGGGTATGCGTACTTTATCTTGGGTCAAGCATCTCGCAATGCGCCATACTGAGTTGGTTTCGTGATCGAGATTTTCTAGCGTGTTCTGCCATTGTTGGGCAGTGTAATTTGAGTTTCGTTGCCTAACCAAGTTGTTGAGGTAATGGAATCTTTAATTTTTTTTTTTCCGTGGGGGGAAAAATGCATTATTGCATTCGACCCCCAGCCGGTGTGCAATGGCTGGGGGGATATGTGGGGCTCGCCGCTCGGGAGCGGAATACCCACTAAAAAACCCTACCACGAGTTAATTGTATATTGCTGTGTTAACGTGCATTTGTTTGCATGCTTTTAGTCGGGTCCCGCATAGCACCCCGGTTAGTATGTGAATAGCTACTTAGCTGGCATGCATTGCATGCGAGCGCGTCAAATGTTACTTGCTGGTATTGCCCATGGAACCTGAGCAATACCAGTGGGTTATTTGCGTATGTTTCTTATATTGCTAGTATGTGTTAAATAATGCCTAAGATCTAAAATGTGTGTTGTTTGCAGGGAGTGCCTGCGTGTCACATGACTTAGCATTAACTTACTGCTAGGTTGTACTATTATTGTTATATAATATTTAGATAAATTGAACAATTTTGTATTGTGTCCTGTGCAGTCAATCGGGCACAGGCGTCTGTCTTGAGATCCGGCCTTCTCGGTCCTTCGTTGAGCTCGTTGTCCTGATGGTAGCCATTGTCGTCTGTGTGAACGACTCCATAATGCAGCGGCCCGTCTTACGCTGCGCACGTCGTTCACGTTGGGAGGCCCCTTCTCCCTGGGCCGCCTCAGCTGTTGCTGAGGACTTGAGGGCTCTGCGACGGGCGTGGGCTGAAACAAGGGTAGAAAGCAAGAGAAAGATTAGTGCTGGGATATAGAAAATAGGAAGTCTTGGGTCAGTGTCCTTGTCATGTTTGGAGTAGATTGTTTAAGAACTGTTGGATTTGTTCTTGCGTGTCGTCTCGGGAAAGCGTTCTATCGAATAGCGAGAGTGGTCTGTTATGCTTGTAATTTACGGAATCGTAGTTGCCTAATGCTTTGACTAGATCATTGTGGTGTACGCGTAAGCTTTTGTAGATGTCGTAAGCTAGCTTTTTAACGAATTCTTCTACTGTATGCATTTTAAGTTCCTCGTGGAGTAAATCAGATGGCGCTACGTACGGTACCTTAGCTACCATGCGCAATGTTTTGTTTTGAAATTGTTGTAGTTTTTTGATGTATGTTTTGGCGGCATACCCCCAGACAGGTGCAGCATATGTAAATATTGGTCGTATTAGTGTTTTATATAACGTGAGACCCATGTTGAGATTCAGCTGGGTGTCCATGTTTATGAGCGGGTAGAGCTTGCCTAATTGGGCGTTTGCTTTTCCCCGTAATTGTGTGATGTGTTTCTTCCACGTTAGGCCTTGATCCAT
Organism: Deroplatys truncata; assembly: GCA_030765065.1. Taxonomy (NCBI): domain Eukaryota; kingdom Metazoa; phylum Arthropoda; class Insecta; order Mantodea; family Mantidae; genus Deroplatys; species Deroplatys truncata. Next base: position 497,454,317 of record CM060990.1, on the reverse strand, counting down.
TTTGAGGCCAAGCCAGGTTACCGTGTCCTTCCACTTTATGTTTTCACTGAATATGGTAAGCGGTGGAAGCTGGTGTTTCGGGAATCTGTGGTTGATTCGTTTTGTGAATATTATCGCTTGCGTTTTGGGGGCGTTTACTTTAATGCGCCAGTTTGTGAACCAGTCCTCCAAACCATTGAGGCTGTTTTGGAGTCTTCTGTGAATAAGTTCGGTTTTGCCCGATTGTGTCATAATTGCTGTGTCGTCCGCGTAAATGTATAAGTTTGTGTTAGCTGTTTCTGGAATGTCGTTGATATATATATTGAACAGTGTCGGCCCGAGCAAACTCCCTTGTGGGACTCCTGCTCTGATTGGTCGCTTTGTGGAAAGATGGTTGTTAACTTTCGATTGAAATTTTCTGTTGTTTAGATAATTCGCTATAAGTTTGATCAGCGAGTCATGAATGTTAAGCGTTTTAAGTTTCTTTAATATCCCGGCGTGCCATACTCTGTCGAACGCACGTTCAACGTCAAGAAACAGTGCGCCTGTGGATTTTCTTGTATTGAATCCATACGTGATATTTTCCGTTGCCCTGAGTAATTGTAGGGTAGTTGAATGTTTGGCGCGGAATCCAAACTGTTCGGGGATTAATGTATTTTGTTTAATTAAGTGAATGTTGAGGCGTTTGAGTATCACTTTTTCTAGTAGTTTGCCTATTGTGCTGAGTAGACTAATTGGTCTGTAGTTGTGCGGGTTGGACAGATCTTTCCCTTTCTTGGGGAAGTGGGCCACTGTGGCCAGTTTCCATCTGTCTGGAAAGTGCCCGCTTGTTAGCACGAAGTTAAAGATTTTCGAGAGTAGTTTTATTGCATCCTCAGGCAAATTCATGAGCACTGAGGTGGGAATGCTGTCCTTGCCAGAGGCTTTTCTCTTTAACGCGATGCGTTTCTACTCGATTCGCTGGGACGGACCTCGTGGAAAACTTACCCACTCTGGCTGTTGCTTAGGTTGTCTGTTTTTTATATTTTCTGAGCCGGTCAATTTCAACTTTGATGGCCGATTTCCATGTGAAACTGAACTGTAGCCCAGCATCCAGGTTCAGCATGCCCCTCTCGGAGGAAATGGCCAGTGCCTCCTCAACCCTGCACTCCCAGTAACCACCATATTTGGTCACATGGTTGAGTGACGGAAGTTGGCTCTATGGTCCACTTGAGAAGTGTTTTGCCAGTCCAGTCTTTTCAGGCTACATTAAACCCATTGTCCTCTGATGCCCTTGATCCTGGTTATGGTCCTGCTGGTTTGTCCTATATACGCACTCACAGAGAATGCGGTATACCCCCGGTACATGAGATCTAGCTGGTCTGTCACCGTTCTCATTATGCTCTTTATCTTCGGAGGCGGTTTGTGAATGCTCCTGTTGTGTTTGGCCAGTATTTTGGTGATTCTGCCGGATAGGTTGTCGGTATACCTATGGGATGTAGGCTATGGTGATAGGCTTTCCTGATGATTGTTATGTGAGAGGTTTCCCTTTTTTGGCTCTAGTGAGTTGCTGTGACGTCATAGAGTAGCCGTTTTGGCGGAAGGTGTATTTCGAGTGTTGCAGTTATATTGTCAGGTGGCTTGGATTGGAGATAGAGACTGCTCTTTGAGCTAGTGCTTCAGTACACCGATGCATTGAGATTTGTGGTGGAAGCTGTACGCGTTCAAGTAGAGATGGGTGTGTGTTGGATTCCGTTAGACCGCATGCCCGAGTGTACTTTTACGGCTTTTGGAAAGCAGAATTTCCAGGAATGGCACCTTCTCCGCTTTTCCACTGGCCACCGCAGTCACTCAAACCTCGCTGCCCAAATCCAACATCAACATCAACCGAGCTGAGAGCTTAGCACTGAAGCAGCTGCGTGATAACGAAAACCTGGTTGTCCTGCCGTCGAATAAGGGGAGTGCAATAATCATCCTCTTTACAGCCCAGTATCAAGACAAGATGAAACAGCTCTTAGATGGTCCGGCCTACAAAATTTTCCAAAAAGACCCTACCATGTCCATAGAACATTGCACCACACAATTTATCAGAAGATCCAGCCTTGCTTCAAAAACAAAGCAGTTTCTGTCACCTTCAGATTCCAGGCCTCCAAGAATGTATGGACTCCTCAAGATTCACAAACCAGATATCCCGTTGCGACCCATTGTGGGTGCCATAGACAGCCCCATATACCATCTAGCATGCGACCTAGCTATCTTGTTGCAGCCTTTAGTAGTGCCCACACCACTTGAGTAACTCCGCAGAGTTTGCTCAATCACTCAAGAATATCACTATTGCGCCATCCAATCTCCTCTTCAGCTTCTACATAGTATCTCTTTTCACTAGGGTACCCTACAAAAACCATTCATCTCCTCACATATCACTTTCCAGCCAATAGCACATTTTACAAACAAGTACACAGCTTAGTAATGGGCTCCCCATTGTCACTAGCAATAGCAAGTTTCTACATCGGAACATGTAGAGCATGAAGTCCTTGCAAGTGCTCCACTCAAGCCATCTCATTTCTTCAGATACATGGATGACACATTCATCATATGGACTAGATACACTGTCGAGCTCCCTCACACACCTCAGCAATCTCTAGCCTCATATCCAATTCACTATGGAAATGAAGAAGGATGGAGCACTGCCATTCCTGGACATTCTGATTTCCAAAAATAATAGTACACTCGGGCGTGAGATCTACGTGGAAACCAATGTATACCTATTTCTACTTGAACGTGTAGTGCTTCCACCACAAATCACAACAAATTAGTGTACTCAATACACTGGCTCACAGAGCAATCTCTATCTCCAATCCGAGCCACCTGACACTAGAACTGCGACACTTGAAATACACCTTCTGCCAAAACGGCTATTCTGACTATAACATCACAGCAGCGCTCACTAGAGCCAAAAAAGTGAAACCTCTTACACAGCAATCATCAGAAAAGCCGACCACCACAACCTGCATCCCATAGATTGTCAACCTATCTGGCAGAATACTGGCCAAACACGTCATCAGGACCATTCGCAAACTGCTTCTGAAAGAACCTAGTGAGAACGACGAAAGACCAGGTAGATTTCAATGTACCAGGGGTGTACCACATCCCTGTGGGTGCACGGCACCGTAATTAGGACAAACCGACAGGACCATAACCACTAGGGTCAAGGAGCATGAGAGGACCATCCATTTGATGCAGCCTGAAAAGTCCGGACTGGCAGAACACTGCTTTGAAATAGAGCCAACTTCCTCAACACAACCATCGTGGCCAAATGTGGCGGTTACTGGGAGCACAGGGTCAAGGAAGCATTGGCCCTCTCCTCTGAGAGGGGCAAGCTGAACCATGATGCTGGGCCACAATCAGTTCCGCATGGAAGCTGGCCATCAAAATTGAAATTGACCAACTCAGAAAACGCAAAAACAAACAATGTAAGCAGCAGCTAGTGTAGGTGAGTTTTCTATGAGGTCCATGCTAGCTGCGATGGCAGACAGTATATGTACAGACCATTTCACCTGATCAAGTCATTAAGCATCCTTATGATGGGAGATATGCACGCTCCCTAAACGTTGATGTATCTACTTCAGCTCTTATGAAGTTTACTGGTCCACTTTCCCTGAAAAAAGCTAAGTGGGTTGCAGCTGAACTACACACTGGTGCAGAATTTGAGGAACATAAAAGATAATAGGAAAAGTAAAATGATTTTCGATGAAGATGAACTTGGCATAGTATAGTAGAGAGTGATGGTGATGGTGATGGTGGACACTTCAAGAACAAAAATTTTAATGGTCTCATTAAAATATTATATCCCAATTAAATGTTCGTTTTAAAGAAGTTAAAGGTATTTTCCAAACTTTGACCTGATTCTTGACATGACAAGGGAAATATCAGATGATGATTTGGGTAGTTTCACCAGGAATCTCACTTGAAAATACCTTAAAGATCTGAGCAACAAACTGAAAGATATTATAACCACATGGAAGATAATGCCCCATCCAAACCTTTCTTTAAAATGTGGCATGTAACAAATCTTCAGGATACTCACTTAAGGTGTTAGTATTTGACATTAATATTAGTAAATATTTGTTATTCAATAAATTAACGTGTTATCAGGTATTAAACTCATGAGTTTTTTTAACAAAATGCATGTATTACTACACTACAGACTACAGTACATCAATACCCATTGTTGTACTTAACTAATCTGTGCAATAATTATGTGGGACCTGATGAAGTTGAGTTTGGAGGGCCTCACAAACATGACTTGTCAGGGGGCCATAATTTATCTGGGCGGCTCTGTATTTATGTTAACTGTCTGAAGCAAATAGATATTTTGATTTCAATGAATTGAGCATATATAAAATTAAAATGAAACACCAAAATTTAGTGTTTGAGTTATGTTGCAACCAATAACAATAAATAGGCTATTTTGCTATCAATACTTTATGAATCCTCCTTTAGCTTTTATTAATGCTGTAATGCTTCATGGCATGCTGGATATGTATTTCTTGCTGTCCTAATGTAAAGCAGAAGTGTTGTGCCATGCTTTCATTAATTTTTTAATTAGTACTCTGCTATTTGACAGTATCATTCATACAAACTTGTCTCTCTAACCTTCCCAAACATTTTCATTGAGATTCATGTCAGCAATTGCATGGTTAATCTTAACACCTAAATCACTGATTCCTCTAAGATACTAGTAACTGACGTTTCGTTATGACAATATGCAGAATCATGCATAAAGATACAGTTATTGTTAGGGAACCATTTCTTCAGCTGAGGAAGAAAATAATACAGTACCAACTTTAATTGATTGTGATGCATGGTATCCTGAACAATGTAAAGTCATCCATTTCCTTTGTAACTATAAACACTAACTTCACCAAATTCAACTATCAAATATATGTTGCACATCTACAACAAATGACAGTGAGGGTGTTTGACACCTTCAACAACACAACTTTCATTGTACTTTTCAGCAATTCATCATTGAACAAATGGTGTTTTGTCCTGAAGGATCTCTTAAGGTGGTTTCACCAGAAAAGCAGACCTAGGAGAAAATGAAAATGTTAAAGATATGATGTTTCTGCACTATTTACAGGATGAATCACCTAAAACTTGCACCGCAAATATTTCAGAAATGGAAAGTGCTATTGATTTGCAGTTTTCACAGCATTGATTGGTAGTCTGGGACTCATACATTTAGCCTATAAACAGACTTTAATAATTCTGAGAAAGTGTATTTTTTGAGCAAACATACAATTTTTTAAATAGAATAATGCCTAGTTACATTAACAGAATAAAGGTAGGGTAAATTATAATGTCAATGGTCTTTGTTTCAGGATTCTAGTGCAAGTGTTTTACGAGAAATCGTATTTTGAAAAGTTTCCACCCTGACAATTGTTAGTCCCGTTCAACATGCTTAGTTGCTAGATACAATGTTGTTATGTTTGTTTGCATTGTGTTTTCTGTTCATTGATTGCATTGTGACTTTCTGGTCAGTAGGTTTGTGACAGTTCAAGAAGTAAGTCGTGAGTGGAAGATGGGGTTTACTAATGCAGAAAAAGCTGACATGCTCATGGTGTATGGAGAGTGTAGGAAGAATGCAATTCATTCCTGTACGGTGTATGCGAAAACGTATCCCAATAGAGTCAACCATCTCTGCAATTATTTATCAACCTTCTCAACCAATTACATGAAATTGGTACTGTAACACCTAGAAAACATAACAAACAAACAAGTGACTGGAGAAGAGGCAGAAATTAATGTTTTGGCTGCCGTTGCAGTAGATCCGCAAATTAGTTTCTGCACAATCGCACGTGGAAGTGGCATAAGTCAGGCAAGTGTACTGCGCATTCTCGATCGACATAGGTTCCATCCCTATCACATCTCTCTCCATCAAGAGCTGCATGGAAACAATTTTGAGAGTCGTGTTAACTTTTGTACATGGGCATTAAGACATGATACTCCAGATTCATCATGTATCTTGTTTAGTGATGAGGCAACATTTACTAATCATGGCCAGGTAAACCGCAGAAACATGCACTATTGGTTAAACGTGTTGTGTGGGATAGTGAACCATCAGCTCATAGGCCCTTTGTTCATAGAAGGAACAATGAACTTGCACAAGTATCGCAGCCTCCTGACAGACCATCTGCCACAGATGCTAGATGATGTTCCTTTGCAGACTAGGAGGAACCTGTGGTACCAACATGATGGCTGTGCAGCCCATAGTGCACGAAGTACTACAGCTTGTCTTAACGGATTGTTTCCAAATCGTTGGATTGGACGAAGAGGACCTGTACCATGGCCAACCTGTTCACCGGATCTGACCCCTTTAGACTTTTTTCTGTGGGGAAGGCTGAAAGACACTGTCTACAAGGATGTACCAACTACACCAGACAATATGAAACGACGTGTTACTGCTGCCTGCTCTGAAATTGCCGCTAGAACGTGTACAGCAGTCTTTCCATAGCAGACTGGAAGTATGTATTGAAGCTGCAGGTGGTCATTTTGAACACAACCTTTGAAAGGCTATGTTCTCTTTACTTGTAAGAATCCACATAAGTATTGTAATTCCCTGTTGTTTTTCTTCAGTTTGTGCTACCACAGGTTATACAAGTGTTCGCACGTAAAAGTTTCAAAATAAGATTTCTCGTAAACCACTTGCACTAGAATCTTGCAACAAACGCCACTGACATTCTAATTTACCCTACCTTTATTCTGTTGATGTAACTAGGCATTGTTCCATTTAAAAAATTGTATGTTTGCTCAAAAAATACACTTTCTCAATATTATTAAAATTTGTTTATAGGCTAAATGTATGAGCCCCTGACTACCAATCAATGCTGTGAAAACTGCACATCAATAGCACTTTCCATTATCAAAATATTTGCAGTGCAAGTTTTAGGTGATTCGTCCTGTATATGTAACACAGACTTGCTTAAGAAGTTAGCAGCATCTGCAACTCATTTCCTTAAAACTTCACTGAAGCGTAGACAATCCTCCATTATCCTATAACACCCTTTTGATGACTTTATTTTTGTTTTCTTCCTTGGATTTCCCTCTTAGTTCTTGGAGATACTCACTATACATTTTCTGCCACGTTTGCCTTGGTGATTTCTTTCTAATTTAAAATATTATTGCTAGAAGCTGATAAATGTGAAGTATTTAGATTGTGATTAAATTTAAGTTATATGAGTTGATATTTTTTACATTACTACTTCACAGACCTGTTCTTTTAAATATGTCTGGACTAAAAAAGAAAGTAAGCTAGTGAAGGAGTAGTTAAAAGATGTTGAATCATATTGCTTTAATGTAACTGCATTGCTGTTAGGTGTTTGTCTTTTCTCTTATTTTAGAGTTTATATTTTTTACTGAAGTCTGACATACCTTCCATTCATGACAACTTTCTGTAACTTGTGTTCAGAATGTTGTAGAAGTCTCGAAATTGAGGAGCATATTTTCAAAACTCAATAAATGCAGTTTTTTCAAAATTAAGTTGTACATCATAATAAGATTTTGGCCTTCTACTTCCTGTGAATCTTGTTTTAGCAAAAGTTAACAAATATTGTGTATAGAAGCTGGCCAATTCACAGGGTTTTAGCAAAAATCAATATATGCAATGTGAGAGTTGAAGCAAAAGTTGACAAATGCAATCAATTTTTCTTTACTTTCATTTCAAAATTAAATTGAGTTTTATTTATGGACACTCTTTAACTGCTGTGATCCTTAATGTCCCATTCTGTATTGGGCATGAAAGACCGGTAATTTTGCTCAGAGGTCTCTCTATCAGGCTTGAGGTTCTTTTATGTGCCGTAAATCTACAGCATGGGACCACCAACTTTACTTCCCTTCCAAAGGAAGCCACACTAAGGATTTTTAAGCCCGAAAAAATCCATCGCTCTCTGCCAGGTGTGAACCCGCTACCTCAGGAACTAGAGGCTAGCATGGTAGCCACTACACCATGTTGGACGACAACTTTCATTTTCAACGGTGCAGTTGGCAATAATAGAAGTGCGTGTGGTTGCATGCTCATTATTTGTATGCAATTATTTATTTATTACTACAATAATTCCTATGCTATAGTAAATTGTAAACTCATAATGCCTACATTATTACTTATTACATAGTAAACATGATTGTAACAATGTTCTTACATTGGCAGCCTTAATCCCGCAACCAGACTTCATTATCATCAGCTTATTTCTGGATTACTTTTAGAGAAGTTATCAACTGTGCAGTTATGTTTGAGTAAAGAGCAATATTTCAAGTTAAATCGGAATGGATTGCATTCCTAGTGACTCTGAATATGGTGTACAGGTAAAACAATCCTTGGGGAGCAGAAGATCTAGAGACAGGAAGGATGCCACCCTTCTTGAAAAGCAAAGCAAGAGAGTATAAACAACCCTATTATTAAATTCATTTGCAAACTTGCAGTTTCACCTTCAGATGAAAAAGCTAAAGGGAAGAAAGAATGCAAAGCTGCTGAACTATTCTATGAAGGTATACCCAGTTTCATCATCATGTGATATCTTTAAATAAGACAAATTTCTCTTAAAGCTTGACTATTGCTTCACCTAAGTGCAGAGTAATGAATGCTGAGAAAGCAAAAAAGAAGAAAAGCGTATTCAGTAAAATATACCATTAGGAAGAAAAATGGCAAGGTGGTGCCTGTCTGCTGCTACTTTTCAAGGAGTTTCTGGTATGATAAAAGATAGATTATCCTATGGAGGTTTGACAAAGAAGGGAAGTTGCCAAAGGAAAAGAGAGGTGGAGACAGGATAGGAAAGGATCATAAGAGCTTAATTATTGTCATTAATAAGAACATAAACAAATACAAATGTAGGGAGAACATCATGGCAGGGGTAAGTTCTAAGGGGGTTTATTTACCTTCAGAACTCAGTCAATAAGATTTGGAAAAAGATCCAGTGAATACTCTAAAAAAAAAATGCTCTTCATCAAAATACAAGAAAGTATTTTATAAATTCTTCAATCTATCATTTCAGACACACTGATACATGCCCCACTTGTAAGGCTGGTATCATGAAAATACAATCAGAAGTATTTGAAGAAGAAAAATGAATTAAGAGCAGGTCACAGATTGCACAAACTTTGTGCAAAGCAGTTTAATAGAATAATGAAAGAAGAAAATGCAGATGTCATTAAGATTGCCTTCGATATGCAACAAAATCAACCACTTCCAAAAATGTCAGTGAGCAAAATTTTCTGTTTTAGGGAAGTATGGTTATACAATCAATGCATCATGACCCATGCTAATGAGCACAAAAAGGTAAATGTTGCTTTCTATACTTGGCTGGAAACAGCCTTCAAGAGGATGCAGCCAGGTTGCATGGAATTTGCTGGAATTTCTTTTTAACTTAGAAACTACAGAGTGATGGTCCCACCACTATACTCTGTTCTGCAACTCCTGCAGCAGTTAAAATAAAAAATTGTTGCGTGATGGTTACAGAGCCTTCTTGGAAAAGAGTTTAAAATTCAAGAATTTCATTTTTTTCCAATCCATGGACATAGCTAATGGCTCCAGACCAAGTCTGCTAGAATTGAGAAATCGCACAGAAAAATAAAGAAAGCATCCTGTCTCATAAAGATGATTATGACATCTTAAAAGAACACAGAACCTTGAAAGTACTCAACAGACTGGCAAATTAGAAACGTAAAGGATAGTGCACAAAAAGTACTGAACCCTAGATTACCATTCAAAATGAATAGTCGGTCTGTCATCATATACAAGAAAGTAAAGAACAACGTTAATGTGTCAGTGGAAGGCATATACTTCAGAGATTCTGTTGAAGTTCAATTTCTTAGGAGAAAATGATTCCATCCAGCATATTATCATTCATTCTTCCACCAAAGCAAAATATGGTTAGCAAAGAAAAGGATGTTTCTGCACTATTAAAATATTTTGAAGTACCAGATGATGCAATTGCATCTTACAAGGATGTGCTAGGAGATAAAAACAAATATTGGGCTAGGAATCTCAATATTCTATAAATGATACAATGACTTTAGTAGCTTAGATTATTCTACTATGTGCACTATTACAGATAATTAAATCATTGCATGTTAACATTTTATTAATTTTGTGTTATGCTTTTGTTATGTTTATTTCAAAAAAGTTTACAAAATCAAACGTTAGATAAATGTTTAAATATGTCCTCCTCCTCCTCCTCCTCCTCCTCCTCCTCCTCCTCCTCCTTCTTCTTCTTCTTCTTCTTCTTCTTCTTCTTCTTCTTCTTCTTCTTCTTTACAAGTCTTAGACCTAATGGCCTGTTATCACACAGAGACGTTTTAAGTCCAGTGCTTCCTTGGACAGCCCAGAGATCTCTTCCCTGTTGGGTAATAATAAAGCATGGCTTTGGGAACTCTATCCAAACTTGTTCATCTCAAAAGTACAGTTCATGTTAAGTTATTGCCTTCCTTATTATCTGTTTTATGTTTATTATGTCATAAGGAACAATGCAGACAATAATAAACTATAAACTCATATATGCATGGGAATTATTGTAATAATAAATAAATAATTGCATACAAATAAAGAACAAAAAGAAAACTGTAACACATAATTAGAAGATTTTTTTCTTTTACATATACATGCATTTATTGACTTTTGAAAAAACCTGAATAAATCATCCTATAATCCTAAATAGTGCAAACTTTGTTTCAATATATCTTACTAGGACATTTTATTTAAAATGATAAGATCTAATACTGGAGAAAATACTAAATTCTTCTGCCTCTTTCTAGGTGAAGATAAGAAAATTGCATTTCCTGAAAAATTCAATATTCTGCATTTATCAAGTTTTGAAAAATGCTCCCCAATTTTTATTCTTTCCTTGGAGTGAGATCAAAAGTTTTCCCTCTTCATAAATGAGCATACTTTATGATTTCAAGCTTTTAAGCTGATATAAAATCTCTAATGACTGTGAATTTATGTTTCTCTATAATAAAGCAATGAACCCTGCAGTAGTCACATGCAGACTCGCAGTCTGAACAAAAGTTTTCCTTTCCTTTTCCCTTTCCCTTTTCCTTTCCGCCCCATCCGTCCATCCATCCATCCGTCTTTCTTTCTTTCTTTCTTTCTTTGAACTTAGGAATCACATGACCCAAGTGCCTTGCTATAATCAGCAGTATTACATTATTTCTTTGTTTCACTTGGACTTGTGCAGTGGTTCTGGAATGGTGAACAATTGTGGACTAACAGTTCCGCATGAGCAATGACATTTGAAATCATCTACATTGACACCTTTAATAGAAGTAGTAAAAGTGAGCTGTTGTAATCATACAGTAGCATATTCTCAAGGTTTTTATTCAGAATGGACCCTTATGAAATGGAGTCTGAAATAATCAGGGATATTGTTGAGATTTTGGCAGGGAGTGACCATTAAAGTTGAAGACTGTGATTGTAATGTATCATCTGGAGCACTGCAGTGACCAATGTGTGCATTTCATCCTGTTTACAACATCATTATACAGTATTTGTTTGTGAATTTGAAGCAGATGTTATGTATTGGGAAACTTGCAATTTCAGTAAAATTGGATAGTATTTATTGTTTTATAAAACTTATGTACTTAGTAAATTAAAATTCAGACATAGTAAATTGTATATTTTGTGTTACTTAGTTGTTATTTAGTTATAAATCCATGTTTTTCCCCATGTGGACTCTCACTCTACAGCAACTACCTCCAGTACAAAACATTGCACAACTACTGCAGGGTTAAACAGTTTTTCGTTAACAACCAAGCACTTCTCCCAATACAGTGCAAACTTGAATCAGAATCAAGCATATCCAAGTATTATTGGAATCACAAAGTTCCATTGTTTTTTTTACTTTTAAGCAATACTCGACAACATTGAAAGATTTAACTGTAAAAATGTGTTTAACCTAATATTTTAATGCTGGTAAACAAAATAACACCTAGAGTTGCAAGAACATTATATTTTTAATGCCAGGTATATTAATTTGGCACACTACTGCATATCCCCCCATGATTGTGATGTAACAAGTATGCAAATAACTTGTGCACTCTCTTTCATCTTATTTCAGGTATGACATGTTCCAGTGTCGTCTGGCTGGTGCTGGGACCATTGAAGGCAGCATCATTGCTATGTGTTTAATACTGTTAGTCTGGATAATTTTGTGATGAACCTGAACTGCTATGTCTGTAAATTCAACACGTGAACATAAGAATTACATTTTGGTGTTGCAGTGGTTCATAACAATTTGAAGCCTTGCACAATAATACACCAGAGATAAATACTAAGATCATTGTATAGACATTTTTATATAATTCAAATGCAAAGAGAATATATGTATTTTTGTGATGCTTTTATTTAATAGAGTTCAACATTTATTAAAGCAACTGTTGCATCAGGTAAGGTGAACAATGCTTTCAGAAAAGTAATGCTGTTGTCAATAAAGTTTAAGCTAAACTAGTGTTAACAGCTGAGCTAGTTGAATTATTGATGAATCTTAAAAGTTCTGTTCTTTGGCACTATATATGTTTATTTGTAAAATTACAGGTGCCTAAGGAAAACCACACTACCTTTAAAAGTAACTTCATCTGGTAATCCAAAACAGAAGATAAGATAGAGAGAGAGGGAGAGAATATATATATTTCAATAATTTTCTTTAGCAGCAGTAAAAATAGGTTTTCCCAGCCACTTGTTTATTAACTAAAATTAGAAAATGTTTGTAGAGAGTATAATTTATTAAATTTTCATTATTTTCATTATTTTCCCTTGTTTTAAAGTAAACATATGTTAGAGAAAATATATCAAAATGTTTGGCATTTCCTTGAACACTTAACACATTATAATATTGTACTGTGCTAAAGAATGTACACATTAAATCCTCTATAAAAGTTGTTTTGTTACAACTTAACTTTTAGGCCACTTTTGTGCATGAAGTCTGTCAGTTTTTACCAATGAAGAATAAAAAAGTAATGAAAAAAGTGTATAAAATATTACCTTGAAAGAAAAATGACACAACAAAACTTGTATAACCACTGTATGATAAGTGAGATTTAAGATATTTCACTTTAAGCATTGCTCATAATTATGTAGTAACAAGGTTATATCAGCTTAATAGAGAGCAACTAAACCCTCGCTGTGTTCAAACAATAAGATGCCAGTTTTTGTCTTGGTAAATTTTTAGTGGCGACAGTTTTATTGCAGTTATTTGATATATATGATTATTTTGCAACCTAATTTTGCACATATTACTTGTTGCATGCCCAAAACAGTTTCAACTTGAAAAGTCATTGTCCATAAATTCTTAAGAAGCACATTATATTTGATGACATTTGCAACTGTTGACCCATATCTCAGAGCACTGTAATGTTCTTAAAGAATGTTATTTGTGTACACATATATAAGTTATCATAGGATGGGTGTTGTTAACATAAATTAAATTAAATCCTGTATCATTTAATCCACATTTCAGAATTCCAGATTTTACTTAGTTTCATATATACAGGATTGCCAGACTGGGCTGAGGTGAAATATTTGAACATTTCATCAAGCTTATTTGTTTTAAAATGTGTATTATTTCCTTTAACATGTTATAATATGTAAAAATCCCACATGTATATACTATTACATCCTTTCCATAATGTTATGATTGTTGCAGGTGTAGGTGTATGATATGAGGGCTGTGTTTAGGGATTTTCATATGCATGTAAAATGCTATGGAATTCGATAATACCAATTTTAAGGACTGCAGAGAGGTCAAAAATAAATATTTTCAGGTAGAATACTTATAGTTGATGATTTCAAAAATTTCCAAAATGGAGTGAAGTACACTGGATTGAGCATGCTACTGATTTGGCTTCATTTGGCATTGTGATAAAATGTGGACAACCCTGAAATGGAACACTGCTCTTACTCCATAGTGCATTGGCCTTGTCATAGCACAAATAAAGTTCCAGTTATGCTGAGAAAAGGTGATCAACGGTTCTAATATCCACTGGTGCATTAAATCTTTTGTTACATTATTTGAAAAAGCAGTTTTTGCTTTGTATTAAATATTACTTGTGCAATGCAATTACTATACTGTAAAATGTAATGAATTATGGCATAGAACAGTTTGGTAAATTAAGCATCTGTGTACATGTAATAAATGAAAAAACTGTGTGAAATTATTAGATAATGAGGCAGGTCTGCAGAATAGTACCTAATGTACCTAATAGATAGATAGATATTTTATTTCACTTCGTTAGTTACATAAATTAATTCTCATATAAGTTCTATAATACATAATTTTATCTCTATACATTACCCTTTACATATAATTTTCACTAAGTTGCTGCATTACTAAGGGCCCGCAAACATCCAACACCATGGTTGTTGAGTCATTGGGTTCTATTTAATTTATGATTCGACAATCTACATTTTCTTTCTATTCCCTATTTCTTATTTTTTTCAACCATTTATTTCTCACTACACCTAAATATTTTCCTATTTCAAATAAACTTTCCTTGGATTTAACTCCTAACAACCTTTTACCTATAATTTCATTTGGTAATCTAGACCAATTGTTTCTTTGTAATTTTTTCCTCATATTCATTGTTCCTTCACATTCTAACATTAAATGCCAGTAATTATTAAATTTTCTAATACATAATGGGCATTTGCCTTCATTTTCTCCTTCTCCTATGCCTTTTAACCTCACCACCCCTGACCTAGCTCATGCAAAGCCAGCCCTCTCTTGCTATTTTATTACAAACATCAACATAGTTTTCTCTTTCCCATGTGCTTTTAATCTCTGTATATACATCTAATGATCTTTTTGAATTAACACTACCAATTATTTCCTGTCTTTCCATATCTTCAATTCTCAATCTAACTCTTTTCCAACATCCCTTCTCACGTGATTGTCTATATTTCCAAATATCCCCACACCCTATTTCATTGAGAATTGCTTCTAGAAGCTTATACCAAGTATCCTCTTTATTTAACTTGCGCTGAACCTCCAAACATTGTTTTAAAATATTATTATTCTCTGATTCCTCCATTCTCAAGTAATATTTTACTATTCTTTCAATAATTTTCGCCTTACTACCAAATCTCCCTAACTCCATTTGTGCAACCCCATTAGGTGAGGCTCTTGTTAGACCCAGAATTATTTTACTAAAGCTCCTTTGCACTTTATTTACCTGTTCCCACCCCTCCTCAATACCCCAAATCTCTGCTCCATACAGCATTTTTGCCTCAACTACTGCTCCATATACTCTTTCTATCCATTTTACGTGCATCCCAGGTGTTTTATCTAAACGTGCTCTAATAACTTTCATTGCCACTTTTCCTTTTGTTAAAGCCTGTTTCTTTTGTTCTCCCCATCTACCGTTGCTACTTAGTCTTACTCCCAGATAATCAAAATTTCTGACAACCTCAATTTCCTTACCTTTCCAACTCTATTTTTCGTCCTTTCTCAACTTATTACCCTTTTTAAATACCATTATTTTTGTTTTGCTTGTATTAACCCTAAGACTCCACTTGTTACAAAAGCACACTATTACTCCAATTACTTTGTTTAATCCCACAGTAGTTATTGATCTTGCAACCAAATCATCCGCGAATAGTAACCCTGGTATCTCCTCATTCCCTTTTATTGGAGAGTGGCTATTTTCAAACTTAATTGTCTCTAGAATATCGTCAATGAACAAATTAAGTAATATAGGGCTTAACTTGCAGCCTTGCCGTAAACCTATACAATTTTTAATCTCCTTCGTCCTTACATTTTTATCAAATCTTATACAAAAATCATTATTTTCATATATTGTTTGTACTGTTCTTATACACTTGTTACTCATTCTTTTCATACCCAATTTGGTCCATAAGGCTTCCCTATTTATTGTGTCGAAAGCTTTTTCTAAATCAACAAATAAGATATACAATCTTCCCCTTTTGTTTGATAAATATTTATTTACCATTGTAGATATTATAAAAATATTGTCTATTGCTCTCTTCTTTTTCCGAAATCCTACCTGTAGATCAGATACTTTTCCCTCTTGCTCCGCCCAACTTTCAGCCAAAACCCCTGTATAAACTTTACCTAACACTGATAACAAACTAATCCCCCTATAATTTTCTGGGTTATCCACCTCCCCTTTATTCTTAAATATTGGCACCAGTATTGCTGTTTTCCAACTCCTAGGAACCTTCCGCCTTCAAAGATCGCATTTAATATCCTAACCAGCAATTCTAATTGATTTTCATTTAGACTCCAAGCTTTCCAAAACTCCCCTGGTATGCCATCAAAACCACATGCTTTGTCCCTTTTCAATCTATTAATTTGTTCCCTCACTTCCCCTACATCTATCGGCTTATCCAATTGCTCAACATAATTGTTATTTTCCATTACCCAAATTGTTTGGTTATTATGTTGCCCTCCTAGCAAATTTTTAAAATACTTGAACCATTCTTCCACAATTATATTATTTTCCCTTGCTCTAACCTTATACATTCTTTTCACCAACATCCATATTGTTTTGTATCATTTGCTTTTGCTGCCTCGTGTAACTTTATACTCATCTTCTCGGCCCATTCACTCCTCTGTACTTCCAACAAGTATCTGTATCCCCATCTTGCAATTAAAAACTCCTCTCTTTCCTTTTGCCCTTCTTCCTGCCTCCACCTTCTTCGTTCCCCTAAAACTCTTTGTTTTGCCCTCCTACATTCTTCATCGTACCATCCCTTCTGTTTCCTATCTATACAATCTTTCACTTTCATCCTTACACCTGCATATTTTACTAACATTTCTACCTTTAAAACTGCTTCGTCCGTTTTATTTTCTTTCAGTAATTCTTCTACCTCTTTCTCCCTTATTACCCCTATGTCTGACCCTAATTCCTTCATAAAAACTTCTGCCTCCTCACCCCTCCATTTATATTTATCAATTTTAACTCCTCCTCTATGTTATCGTTTTAGTTGATTCTTATATGTACTTATAAAACTTAGCCTCAATGGGAAATGATTACTAGAACATACTGTATTCAAGACTTCAAAATCTGCAATATTTATATCTAAGACTATTGAGTATAACATATAGTCAACCACACTCTGATCATTATAATGGACACAGGTAAATTCCCCCATTTCATCTTTCCCTTTTACCCCAATACACATCTCCATATTGAACTCCTCACAAAATTCCACCAGCTTTTTTCCTTCACCATTCATTACTTTATCTTCACTCATTCTTCTTACCATCTCTTTTTCTCCCCCCATTAATTCATACTCAGGATCTATTAGCTTTATTTGACTTACTCCTACTCTGGCATTGAAATCACCCATTATCATAAAGCTACTGTCCAAATATCTGTTTGATAACTCCTCAATATCCTGTCCAATTAATTTGAATAAGTTTGGATTATAAAAATCCGAGGCACTTGGCGGGTTATATACCACTGCAAGACATATCTCTTTCTTCTCCCCTGTTACGCTTAATACGCACCACAACACCGAATTTTCTCCCAAATCTTTACACATGCAGAATAGTATGTTAGGTACAATGCAAATGTTTTCTGAGATTACAAGAATAGAAAAGAGGACGAGGAACTCTCATCAAATAAAATTTCTCCATTTTTAGACAGAAGAGCTTTAAAATAGTAGAATTATAATGCAAAAAGGATGATGCATTTAACATACAGTTTGGAAAGATGTGAACAAAATAAAGCATTTAATAACAGAATGAACATCAATTTTTCCACTAATTGGAATAAGAATCAGAAAAGTAAGGCAGATACTGTTGAAAACTTATTATTTTTCATACATTTTGTACAACAAGGATGCTTTTCCTCTTCTGTTGCCTTTGTCCTACTAGCATCGCCCTGTTCTCACTTTCATGAAACCAGTCAAAGAACTGTTAAAACTGGCAACCTGCACACAGAGTTTAGACCATTGTATAAATAAATCTCCTATCTGAATATTTCTGGAATATGAAGAATCTTGCACTAGTCAGTAATTTTTCATCTGAGGTAGTCTTGTTTCATACGTGATCTTCTTGAGATGTCTTCATAAGAAATAACTGAACAGAGTGGCAGTAGGAAATCATATGCCCAGGCTTCCATTTCATTCCAGCAGAGAGGAAACACGTTTTCTACAGCACCAAACGTTTTATAAGAAAATTCAAAATCACAAAGTAAAATTATGTTACCTGCATTTCTGTGTTAGAAAAACAAAAACAAACAAACAAAAATTATAGACCCACGGATTCAAACTGTCTTTGTTGAGTTTGTAAAGCCAGCAATAAGTCGTACACTAAAAAGCAGTGAGTAAAGTGTTCTCTGTTTAACTAACAGATGCACTACATTGTTATTATTGGCATTTCTTTGTTGCAGTCAAAGTTTAACAATGCAGTGTCAAACTAAGGGAGAAAATTAGGGATTTGGGTGCAAAATTACCATTATACTTTGCGTTAAAGCCAGGCTTACCGTGACCAACATTGTGTGTCTTAATTTGCACATACCCTTAACTTGAGCACCAAATACTGTACAAGCTCCCTGTCTCAGATCTTGTATCCACATTTCCTCTACCACCCATAGAATTTCTGGAGTTGAACAGTGTAATACTCTGATACACCCAAAATAGAATGTTCAACTGTAACAATGACACATTACATTATACTTAGAATGTGTTAGTTTTTATATATTTTGCACTGTAACATAAGGTAATGTACCTCATTTTTTTAAATCATATACAGAGAGGTTATTTGGGTTGTGGGCCTAGGAGTGCGGCAGCGTGTTGGACAGAGGCAGCAGTAGTGGTAAAGAGAGAACTCTGCGCATAAAGTAATGGGATTTTACTAAAAGAATAAAATTATATTTAAGAAGCATACAGCTATATTTAAAATTGATAATCTGTGTTATATGAGGTGTTGAAAATGATCTCCCTCAACAGCAGTAAATTTCTGACATCTGCATATGAAACTCCCATGAACATCCATGAGCCCTGTATGTGTGATTCTGAAGTGTGAGGAATAATAGGGCTATCTTTCTTTCTTTCTTTCTTTCTTTCTTTCTTTCTTTCTTTCTTTCTTTCTTTCTTTCTTTCTTTCTTCTTCTTCTGTTTCTTCTTTCTTTCTATCTCTTTTAAGTTACAATCAGTTGTCAAAGATATTTAAATGCCATATATTAACACAATTTGTTGTGATTTTTATGTATGGGGAAACCTAAAAAACTAAGTATGGAGGAATAACCCGAATACAATAGAAGATTTAAAACAAAATATCACAGAAGAAATTACCAGTATCTCAGCCTATTGGAATTTCATACATAGATGCTAGGAATGTATTGTTGAAGGAGGAGATTATTTTCAACACTTCATATAACAAAGATTTAGTTGTCATCATTATCATCATTTTTCAGCATCATTTTTATTTTCAGTAAAACCCATTATTTTATACTTGGGAAGATGTCTCTTTCTTCCCACTGCTGTTGTGTCAGTCCTCCAACATGCAGCTGAGCTACAGTCCGCAATCTAAATATCCTGCCTGTATGTTTACAGTGATAAGTTCCCAGCACATTATTCTTCTCTTCATGTCCTTGAAAAGCATAAAGCCTGAAAAATGGTATTTAAGAACAAGAAATTTGTTTACTTCTAGTTTTCAACTGATTATGTTTTTTAAAAGTTGTTTTTCAAATTGTATTACTCCGAAATGATGCTATTTACACCAGATATTTCAAATTTGGACCCCTTAATACATTGTGTGTGCGTGTGCATGTGCGTGCGTGCGTGCGTGTGTCATTGCTGCCACTATGCCAAGTTCTATAACAGTAATCAAAACTTAGGGAAAGTCAGACCATAAGTATTGCTTCATTTTAGCTGATGAGCATTAAAATGAAAGTACACAAATATTTTCTCCTTTTGGTATGTTAATCCCTTCATTGCTACTGATATTGTTTGGATTTAGGCAAATAAACAATCATTTTGCACATGCACAACATGCACTCAAACTTCATCTCCATTGTGCCAAATGTGATGAAGCAGTTTCTGTTACCATATGCATACAGTTCCAAAATTATATAAATTAACATTACAGAAATAGGAAGCAGACCACAACCTCGCATAGAAAATGTAGGAAATGCAATGATTAAAACCACTACTTTACTGAGGGACCGCAAAGACATTGTTGAAGCACCAAATAAATGTTGTGCACATTGATAAAGCAACATTAATTGTTCTTTGGTTAGTGTCTTTCCTGTTTGCAAACTTCACTCTATCACCCTAAGTAATCATGAAAAGAAAGATTTTAATTCTTTGGATATTAAGATTTTACATAATACAAAAATAAAGAATTTGTGCTTGAACAGAAGAAAAGGACAAGAAAGGGATTGAAACATTAAGACTAAATATGGCAGATCCCTGGAAATACAGGAATATTGGCAACTCTCAAGTTTGCCTTTCTGAAACAAGTAGTATTTCAGATATCAATTCAAAGTGGTACTCTTCCTATAAGTAATGCCAATATACTTGAAAAGACTGCAGCTAAAGCTCTTATATGTTGGTACTAAAAATAAAAAATTTGCAAAACATGGAAAATTGGTATATATTTATACTTGAGTTAAATTGGTATGTCCAACTTTTTGCTTAATGCTGCCCTCTGTTGAAATATATTATACCCAATAACTCTCAGCCTCTACTGATCATAATGTTGAAATCTATGGTGTTTCCCATGAAAATGGGAATTAAAACGCAGTATAATAATAAAACAGGTGCGGTGAAAATGGGATCCTTCCCAGAGTCAAAGGAATGTACAGCATGCACAGCACCATGTAACACAGATAAAAACAAATGTGAATATGGATTGAATACCTGCTAGAAAAGAAACTACACAAAGAATTACAATGTAACCACGAATCACCTTTTAGCAATCCCTGAAGATATAATCAAAGTAATACCTCCTTATGCTAACCCCAGAGCTAAACATGGATCATCTGAAGTAATTCAAAGTGTTAAATTACTGTAATGATCTGTATACATACAGAAGAGACTTTTATGTCCTAATTTATGGGGGGGATTAGGCTTCTCCCTGAAAAATTGTTTCCTCCTTCATTCATTCCATCCACTTATTCACTAAGGGCCGGTTTCACCAACTGATGTTAAAAATACTCTTAACATCTTGTTTGTTAACAAGGTGTTCAAACTTTAACATAATGTTAAAACTTTTGCATTTCATCAAGCTTTTACAGCAAATTGTTTGCTAACATTTTGTTAACATCAAAGACAACTGCGAATGCTTGCTTTCGAGAAGGCAGTGGCCGAACTACACTGCTTCTGAATGTCCTCTGATGCACTTTTGTCTACATATCACTGCGCTCTTTGTGCCAGTAGCAGACAACTATTTACATTCATGGCAATTGCATGTGATGAATCGTGATGTTAACTGAAATGTTTCACTGTTTGAAACGCATTGATTAACATCTGGTTAATAAGTATAGACATATTATCAAGTGTGGAAAAACTGACGGTCATAAATTAAAGGATAAGATTGCAACCTGGGACAAAATTTGCAAGTAATTTAATTGGAATGAATGTGTTTCTCCTAAATCCAGTAAGCAACTGCGGCAATTTTATGCTGACATAACGTGCAGCACCAGAAACGTTAGGTGCGAAGAACATTTAAGACGGTTTAAAACTGGTGGTGGACACTGCATTGAAACTAAAGTGGACGAAAATCTGTCATCGCATTTAATCAATCAGACCTGAAAAAAATACTGTTTGCTTCTTGAAGCAATTGCTTTGGAAACCTTCCAGATAAACCCACAAATGACAGCTTTGGAAATACCAATATTATCACCCACCAAGTAAATGAAAAATGTTTGTAGCATAGGAGAAAGAGGCATGTTTCTGTTGGTAGTACTGTAATCTCTCGTATTTCTCATAAAACCATGCTCATGACCCCTTGGACAATCTATATCACTTTAAAAATTCCTCCTTTTGAAGGGTTTCAAATTTATTATGACATACGACTACTCTTCTATTAGGAATGGCATTCAAAAATGCTAATTGTAGCAAACTTGCATCAACAGCTTGGTTTGCGGCAGCCATTTTCCAACTTCTAATATTTGTTAAAGGTCTTAACACAGGGGTATGGCAATGTTACTTAATACCGACTTTAACACATTGTTAAAGTTAAAATTGTTTGATGAAACAATTTGTGTTAACTTCAGTGTTAAATCAGTTTAACATTGTGTTAAAATTTAGTATCTGTTGGTGAAACGGGCCCTAAATCTCACAACCTGTAATGTCCAAATTCTTGGTTTTCCTGCTGTGTAGATCAGTAGGCAGTTACGAAAATGCAAGGTTTGTGTTAATGGATATAAGACATATCAAACCTATAATATAATACATATAACACTTTAAAAAGAAAAATAATTTTCACTAAGCTCTTCAATTTGGTGACCTGGATATTATAATCAAACTCAAGTCACTCTAGATTGCACCCATAGTTCTAGCAATCCTGTGTACATGCTAACCAATTGTTAATATTGAAAGTATACACAATTAAGGAGCATTTTTGCAAAAGTCAATAGATGGAAAATTTTCCAAACATGAGTTTTATATTGCATCTATATATTTTTTAGCATCTGAATCAATCTATGAAATCAGATTTAGCAAAACTCGATTCATGCTATAATTAGAGACAACCAAACATTCCAAGTTTTTTCAAAACTCAATAGATGCGGTCTTTTAGTTAAAGCAAAACTCAATATATGCTGGACTCCCTATATGAAATATACACAAGGCCAAGTAAAATGTTTTTCACCTAGTATAAGGTTCTTAGTAAGAGTGTTCTCCAGTGTCATAATATTCCAACTCTGCGATTCTATGAGGAGATTCTGCGGTACTCAGTTGGCAAGGAGCAAAATATGAATCCTTGCATCCTTAGACATACATTGGCTGCTTAAATAGTTATATTTAAAGCCTTCAGTGTAAGCGTGAGCTAATGTTTTCCACTTAACTTGTACTGCACTAATGTAACATTCGTATCTGAAACCATGCAGGTGCAAAGCTAGCACATTCCTCTCATGACTGTTCTTCTGATTGCAGATCAGTACCGTAGTTTCTGACATTCACTTGTGTGTAAATAATGGACACAAGAGGTGAATTTATTATGGTTCAAGAAAAGTAGCTGGTAGAAAATCAAGAACTAAAAAGAAAAATCCTCATAATGTCAGAACAAAAACAGCATTATAATGGCAATCTCATGGCTTTTTTGCAGCAAAGCAGATGTTTTGATCGCATTCTTCATTTTTTCCAATATGCTGTCATAGTTATATGGCTCCAGGCCATGTTTTCAGAAGAATAGAAGATATCTTGAAACCTAGTGCTTACTACAAGATATTGAAGAATCATGGCATAGTGAAGATCCTCAACAAGAACTGGAAAATACTGAACTGAAAGGCCAGTGCTCAAAGGTGTTATGATCGACATTACCTTTCAAGATTGCTCCACAGCGAGTGATCACTTACCAAAAACTGAACCACGCATCATAATGTATCTATTGAAGTGCGGAACACACATACAGCATGTTCAGTGGCAGTGTGCGTGCTAAAGCCAAGAGTTAAAACATGCAACACTATGTTAAATTCCTGTATTCTTTCAGAAGTTAACATGGTTTCTAAAGAAAAAAAAGAATGACATTAAGAAACTTGTGCAGTATTTCGAAATAACAGATGAGGCAAAAGGACTCCTACACAATTGTTCTAATGGAGGTGTTTCATTAGACTTTTGTGATAATTACTGTTTTGTGCTAAAATGATTGATTTTGTTCACTTTTATTAGTGCCCTAATGAGACTCATATGAATAAAGACTGCATCTATCAAGTTTTGAAGAAGCCTCAGTTTTTTTAAGTAAAATAAACCAATATTTAAAAAGTGCACATATTTTTGTTTAACCCACTATCATTGCCTCAAAACAAAGAATACTTCATGCGAAAAACTTTTTTTTATAAAGTATATGCTTGTGTGTTTAAAATAAAGATGCAATTCCTGTAAAATGTTGACTTCTGTATCTATCAGCTTTTGCAGAATCACTCCTCAGTTCATCCTTTACTAGTCATCCAGAAATGTAATATTCATTAAATTCATTGTGTATTATGTTATTATGTTTACTGAAACAACTGAGCATGTTTGCTATGTTGTGTGATTGTTTGAAGAGCTGAGAGTAAAAACTCCTTATTTTTAATGAAGGAGTTTATTCTTTTTGCTGTACTGTAATCCTATTGCTGAAGTTTTTCCTTGTTCGAAATAAATGTTAAGTTTATTAACATTAGCTTTATTTTTTCTCTCAACAGCACTGCTTTAGAATTCTTGTACTTTAGAATGAGAAATTGGTGTATATTGTAATTGTTCTTTTATTTAGAGGTTTACAGTAGAGTATATGCAGGGTTAAAATAAAGCATTTGCATACATGTAACAATATTAGATATTTTTTTCAGGTTTTTGGGTTAATGTAGTGTAATTCTGAGCACGTTTTTAGAGTTTCCAACATGTTTAGATAAGGTAAGCAAATTGTAAAAAAAACTTACCAATATTCCAGATCTTTTTCATGAGCAAAACTCCTAAATATTCACTCGTGCAAGAATCTGAATTTTGCAACCCACATTCCAGCAATGAAAACCTAGTTCATTGCACCTGGCAGGCAGTATAAAACCACATTCCAGTTACATATTCCGTGATTTTATGATTAAAATAGGTACACTATATAAGTTATGTAATATTAAACATTCAAAATATAATAATGTCTCAAAGCACAAATACAAAATCAGTGGAATTCAATTTCTTTATTTGCTCAAAGTAAGAAAATTACAGATGTTATTGTCATGAACATACATAAAATTTTGTGTAACTTTCTTAGAACATTTCTATTACTGTCTGTTCAGTGACATTTTAGCTAGTGGGGTGGCTTAAGCTCTAGCTGGTGGGAGGGTTACACAGTATACTGTGTGACGTGTACAGTTGAAAACAGCCAATATTCTTTCACTATCGCACATCTTTACCTCTCATTTGCCTCATACCAGGTAAACACTAGCTTTTTCCAGTAGCTAAATCCCTACCTGCTTGGAAGGGCTCCCACACCACTATCTAAAATGTTGAACAGATAGTATTTATAATTTTTGCAAAATTCAGATATATATTATATTACTTACGCAATATATAGATAAGTTTCTACCATGTGTTACATTTGTTTTGTGTTAAATAATGCTAACTTTTTTTTTTAAATACTTTCTGGTAAATGATGTATAGTATAGTATATTCTTATTATTAAGTGAGCCCCTTAATGTGGTTTGGAAATAGTTATTTTAACCCCTAGTATTATTTATGTTCATGGATGTCAGTATTTTTTATTATTTGGCTTGCTAAAAGTGTATATTTTGTGCAGTTATATACCTTACCTCTCTTATTGCCGCTGTGTACCAAATACTATGCAGTACCAATACAGAAAACTCGGATGATTTAACATGGGAATGGACAGTGTCACCACCTAGTGCAGCGATCTGGAGTACACGCATTAGCTGAGTTAATAAAATGGAAATACTGCTGTGACACATGTTGTGATTTCTATTAAAAGGGGGATAAGTATATCAATTTGTGATTTTCTTTTCAATGCAGATCGCAGACAAGGATGCAGGCCTTTATATTTCAAGTGTGGATTGAGTTCTTTGCTGGCCATTCAATATGATTGTCTATAGTATCCTTAATTTAGGCCTAAATTAGTGGAAAGAGTAACAATGCAATAATTATAAGTATTATTAAGATATGCTTTGAAACTCGATGTATTATCATTTGTATGCTTTGCAGTGCTGCCAAATGAAATCTAATTTCTAAACAATTGGTTTTTGCATGAAAATTTGAATTTTAAGAGCTGCCAAGGCATATTTTGGAGAAAAGCCAACTTTGATACAGAGTATCTGTCAAAGCTTAGAAAAGCTGAAGACGAACATATGTACCATTCAAACCATGCTTAAAATACAAAACTGAGATTTTACTTTACTGTGCTCCTCAGCAGTGAACAAAACTTTCTGAATGAAATGCTCTTAGACCTTCATTCCATATTAATTTTGGAATGTGACATAATTCACAGAAAAGAACATTTGTAACTCGCATTTTATAATTACCTCCAGGTTAAAACAAATATTGCAGGCAAAGGCATAAGTTGACTATAATCATATACAACTATTTATTTTTACAAGTAGCAGCAACGGAGATTTTGCTCAGAGGCCTCTTTATCATGCTTGAGGTTCTTTTACGTGCTGTAAATCTATGACATGGGACCACCAGCTTTACTTCCCTTCTGAAGGAAGCCATGCTAAGGATTTTTAAGCCCAAAAAGAACCCATCACCCTCCACCAGGTTTGAACCCGTAACCTTGGGAACTAGAGGCTAGCATAGTACCACTAGACCACAGAGGATGACACTTATTGCTCAAAATCCGTTTTGAAAGATACATTGTTTTAGCTCCAGCAACCGTTGCAGTAAGTTTCTGAGTATGCAAAATAAAAGATTTTGATCCTTGTGTGTCTATGGCACCCTATGAGATAGAATAAAGACAATTCTGTTGCAAAAAAAGAAAAGAAAGAAAGAAAAAAAAAAAAAAAAGAAGCTGTATGCTGTAGCTAGCATATTATTTAAGACTCAATATAAATTGATTACACAAAGAAAGAAAAAACAATTTCTTTGTCAGCTATAGTTCCGGCAATAAACTACTACTCACACAGATTCTTGTCCTCAAAGATAGTCATAGTTTAATACTCTAAAAGCAAACCTGAACACCTAATTCTCTAGATTTTCTACATAGCTGATACAAAATGTCCAGGCCAATGCACTAAGAGCACTAGCTTCCCTGTCTATGCTGTTTAGGCAGAGTTTTTTGTATTGATACTGTATGCTATTTGCCCATGCTTCAGTTTCCATTAATGTCCTTACTAAGCAAACGGGTTATGTTAACAGATTTTGAAGTGAGCATTTAGTAATAGAAAGGGAATGCTGTTTTGTTTTATATTGCAAACATATGTGTATATCATACTAAAGCTTTGTTCCAGATTTCCTTCATGTAGGATGGTGAAATGGGAAGAAATAATGGCATATATGGAACCCAGTGTACATGTTAAGTGCAAAATAAAATTTAAATGTACTCCATATTTGTTTACAGAATATTAGTGCTCATAGCATGCATAATGCTTGTTTGAAAATTATATGGTGTTAAATATGTAAGTTCATCAGTTCAAGAGATTATTATCCGTCCTTCATTATACACTATAATGTTTTGTATTTTTCTTTTGGTAAAATAAAGAATATGCATTTATGTAATAAGTTACTTAGTACATACACATTGAAAACATGTCTAGTATGGAACAGCATCCCTGTGCAGTGCAGAACCTGAAACCAGAGCGCATAGAAGAAGCGTGTGCTCTTCCGAAGTTGCCATGGTCCAACGCCTAGATGGCACCACTGCTGCTTGCGACGGAATGAAACCAGGCATGTGCTACTAACTGCATATTATAAAATATCAGTAATTTAAATTTTTGAAGACTTCAGCTCCTGGAAATCTTTGAGTATTTCAGAGAATATTATGTTGCCTTAGACAAAGTGATCTTTCTTATTTCTTTAGTAGGAAGATAAAAATCTGCATTTCATAATGAAATACAAGTTCAGGCAGAAGGTACATAAAAAGTTCTTCACAGCAGCCTAACTGCAGCCACTTCATTTGAATCACAGTTAAGCATCCGGTCATTCCAAAAATATATTATCCCACAAACTGCTTGCACAGGATAGCTTTCCAGAGACAACCTTTCCCACACATGAGACAAGACTGGCCCTTGCCAGAGTTGAATTACTAATTAGTTTTAGAGTAGCAGGGGCATTTTCTATTGATTTGGGGTGGAGAATAGTGGAACTTGGCTTGCATATTGTTATTTTTAATGCAAGTCATATAGTGTATCCCGCTAAATAGTAAACTAAAATTCTTTTCCAGCACTAATTTAAGTTACATTCGGCACAACGTTTTTCCAGTTTGGAATATGATTTCGCTGCTCACAATTTAAATGTTATCTTCAATTTGTGTCTTTATTGCAAATTTTTTATTTTCATTTAATTTTTTAAGAGAATGCATTTTGTTTACAAAACAGGTGGAGAGGAAGTTCAGATTTGTATCCACAATTTCCACCTTTATATAAAGTAAGCTTTGCAGGTATGTAGATAGATTGAAGCATGTGTAGATGCAGAAAGTCAGCAGTGGATGGATGATCATCACAAATGTATTTCTATTGAACTGCATTTCTTCCCTAGTTTAAGTACATCAAAAATTAGCACTCCAGCACATTCATTCTGTTCCTTTTCAATTAAAACTATCTCCTACTGCATTTGTAGCATGGCAGTTCGTGCCATAAGGACATTTAAGTAGCTTTACTAATTTTCTTAAGTGATCTTCCGAGGGTCTCTAACTCTTTAGCACTTGTTTTCAAAAGTAGATAATCCAGGATAAATTCTTCATACCTTATCCTTTTTTTATTTTTAACATTGACCTTCTTAACACTATGTCTACTATAATCCTATAATCTTCTGTTGTTGTTTTTTCTTTTTCTTTTCTAGGAGATGCAAACCATAAATCATCTTGAATGTGTTAAAACTGTATTAGATTTTGCATTTGCAAAGTTATCTCAAGAAGATTTATATTAACTTTTTTTGATTTTAAATTTGTTATGTCTGAATCAAACTTTTTCTCTGGGTCTTTAATTTATTCGACACACCGATCATTTCTACAGCATGCTTTTAAGTTTTCAGGTTCAATTAACTGCTACAAGTAGGCCCATTTGCACTGTTAACTCATTTATAGAGGGAGTATTGTTAAAAGCAATGTATGTCTATTCACGGGCGACTTGTTTTTCTTAATTTTACCTTTGAAAAGTGCTTGGGCAAATTAGAAAACATATGCGGAACTGTATCTGGCTTTAGTTTCCAATTCCATATTTGTCTTAGTATTTCTACTGTTTCTTCATTTACTACATAAGTATAAACTTTTATTACACAGTTAGTGGAAAAGTGAATGTCACATACAACAGTTATGAGTAAGCTTTCTGTCTTTCCTAGGGATGGTCTTTTCCCATTTTAAGACAATACTGTCTTTGAGTGGTCTAAAGAAGTGTCTCGTTCCTATAGAAGAGTGATCGTGTACCGAGACCTGCAGCCAGGTGCGAAACATATGGACATCTTGCAAGTCTTTATGCACTGTATTCACACAAATAAATAATTATGCAGATGCTTAGCATATAACACCCTGCACTAAGTAACAGAGATGCAATCTGAAGACAGCAAGCTGACTGAAATTTTTCACAAACATATGAATTGACTCAATTGCCGATTATAAAGCAATCAACACACTAATAATGGCTAAACCAGCATAGCCACTGTCACAAGCGAATGTGCAACTACTGTTTCACGTGACCACCACTTCCTTCTCTTAGCTTATAGCGGCAAGTGGGAGAGTTCACACTTCTATGCACTATGCTGAAACCATGTACTCCTATTTTTCCATAAGTGAATCTCGAATGGGAGGGAAAAGAGAGGTAAATCAAATTAATGGATTTTGAGGAAATCTGGTTTTAAAGTTTGACACATTTTTTAAGATCACTTTTTAAATCAATTTATTATAATACTTAGAAAAACTTTAATGCACTGATAACTTAGTTTTTTTACTGTTGTTATGCCTTATTGCTCTCGAAACAATATGACAGAGCATTTTCACAACATAACCTATTCTCCGCTAACTTTAAATTACCTCACTCTACACAGGTGAAATTAATACTTAGTGCTACACTAATAATGGTGAGTTCTGACACCTGAATATAATGTTAAAGCAATGTATAATAGCAAAATGTAATCACTTTTCTGTTCAGATTCAGTGACACTTGGGAGAATGCTTGGAGCATCTTAGCTAGTTTTCAGCTTCACAGGTTTTAAGAACCTGTTAAAATTGATGGAACAAAAAGCAGTAGAGCCAAAATATATTTCTTTCTTCTCAGTTGAGATAGGATTGGGCCCATTATAACTTTGAGATGTCTTCAGGATCTGATTTGCCTTGCCGCTTCTTAGGAAGCCAACTGCTTTAAACTCAGCAGCTTTATCAACACCCAGTTTGTAAAACATAAATGTTGATTCTGCTTTCTTGTAACGGAGCTGTTTACTTTCTCTCCAGTTCAGATTTTGTCCATTTTGGTTTACTTTTTTCTCAGCTGCAATGGTACTTTCAGCAAAGAAGAAAGGTTTCTAAAATCATTGGGAACCATCTGATTTCCCGCATTGTTGAACTAAGCTCAATCATGACAGTGTGACTTGGCCATTGAATTTCTTCTTCTTTATCTCGATTTGGGAGTGATCATCATTACACGCCATGGTGTGTGCCCATGAAGTTTAAATTTGGGATCTATTACTAATGTAGAGGATTGTTGGAGTGTTGTCATACACTTGATGGGAATGTGGCTATTTTATTTTCCCCCGGCACATGTCTGAGTGCATGGTTATAAATTTTACTAAGGATTCAAGGCAAAGTAGAAACACATACAAGGAAGAGGAACCTAGTTGGCCCCTCTTCTACCAATACCCTCATGCCACATAAAACAATGTGCTTGCTTTTTGTCATAGTCATGTGTGATCAGAAGTCCACAATCAGTGTTTGTAAAATGCCAATTAATTTTGGAGTAGCTGTGTAGAAGGCACTGTTGGATATGAAATGTGATTGTTTCCCTCTCGTAATTATATTCTGAGATGCTCTTAGCTGATTTAGCATGATGGGTGTCAGTTTGTTGGCAATGTTCATCAGTAGGAATATCCTGAACTAGACTCAGAAGATGGTGCACATGTACTTTGCTGGATGAGTGATGCGCTTTGAAACTGTACATCATCTACCTTACTACAGCCTGCTTAGCTTGAGGTTAATATAGCATTACATTATATACACTTTGCAGTATATATGCATGTAAGAGCTTTTGAAAATAGTGAATTATTTCTCTGTTACACTCTACAAAAAGCTGGGGAAGCCCCTTTACTTTCAACAGTTTCAGGTTCATACTTAAAATGAAATGGTTGCATACTATTTGTAGCTAACATTTTAATGCGCGAGCACCAATAACACCAAATTTTTCTCTGCTCATTTTGAGAATAGGTTTATTAAAATACATTGTGCCTAAATAAAGTTGCAGAGCTAAATACACAGGGAATCCAAAAATTAACACCTTGTATTTTAAACTCAATTTTTGATAGATGCCAGTGTTGAATTTTTTGTGCAGTTTGACTTTACACATGAAAGTGCTGCACACATTATCACCACCACCAAGAAGTTTCACTGAATCTAGAATGACTCTATCGAGAAAAACAATTTTAAACCACTACCACAAAGCAATTTGTAAATTCCTTAATCTCGAAACCATCAATTGTTGATTTTCTAAACATAAATGTTCCTTAAGATCTATGTGTAATAGAGTTATATCCTCTTGAAATGAAGAAATGTCTCTGAAGTATCCATCAACAAGAAATGCCGTAGTAACTTGTGTTTCTTCAAACAGTTAAACCTGACCTAAACGTTATTTATTCACTTCTGTGTTTTTTGTAGTTATATGCTAAAAATTTCAGGCACCAAACTTTATTCAATAATATTTAGCTCAGAAATTGTACAGTTTTTGGTTATATATTTTCTCACTAATGCGTCACATTGTTCTGGTCCCCATGCATGAAATATATTAATTTACTTACTCATTTACACATGTTTATGCTATGTTAACATATATTATGCATGATTTCAGTATACTGTAGAGTTCCGTTCATTGCTGTTGCAGCACAACACGGTAGTAATGTTGGTCAAGGCATCAATATTTTCGGAATGCAATACTGCTGTGCACATGTTAACAATAGCAAAGGAAATTTGGCTATTGTTTGGAACAGTGTAAAGCATCAGAACTCAAAATTTTAAATTTGAATTATGAATAACAGTACTGATATCCATGTATGTACTCTGAATATTGCATTATGTTTAATGTGTGTGTGCATGTTTTCCTATATTAGATAATACATAATTAGTTTGAGTAATAATATAAAAAAAAACAGTTCCACAAGAAAATGCAGTTTTACATTTTTTTCATTTATACGGAGGGTTGCCCCACTTAAGCTCGGACGACTTTGAATCGCCTTCCTACTCCTGTCATTGGTCAAACTGCTTATGTTTATTATTGCATCAGCTCATTGCAGTTATGCCTGATGCTGGGCTAGTCTGAGGCAAAGTTTCCGCGGAATGCTTCAACAATCAGGGACTTGTGGCAGGGGTACATTGTTGGGCTTTCTGATGCCAGTTACAACCTTTCAATGATAGTGGAAAGGTGCAAACAAAAAGGCCTTACCATAAGTAAGTCGTGTGTAGGGCATATAACACAGCTGCATAAAAATGGATTCCCACCTGAGGCTCTGTGTGCAAAAAAAACTAGCAAGAAAAAGGCCACAACCAACATGACCTAAACCAGTAGTAGCCAAGGTGAGTGCAACAGTGACTCAAGAAAACCCACTAACCCAAAGAAGCATTTCCAGCCACATTGGATTATCCAAAGGGACCATCTATCAGATAATACACAGCAATTTGGGTCTAGGACGGTGCCATAAAGCACATGGACACGCCTTGAAAGAGCGGCACATCAGAGAACGCTTCACCAATGCAAGAAAACTCTATGAACACCACCTGGCAGGTGAAAAGTGGCAATGGGTGGTTTCTTTAGATGACACAAAAAAAAGCCCTGAGCCATTTATTACCATCAATTGGGCCAAAAGGGGCGCTCCAACTTTATTCGGGAGAACAAGGAAAAGTTTTCCAAGGGATTCATGGTGGTTGCAGGTTATTGCTCTTGGGGGAAACTAGGCATACACAGAGTTGCCAACAATGTCAAAATTAATGCAGCCTACTATCAAAGGAATGTTATGGACCCAATTTTCGTCGATTGTATGGTGAGGATGCCCCAAATGTTTGGATCCATATGGATAAAGCATCCAGTCACACTTCTTGGTCTTCCCAGCATTACTACCACCGGAAAGCTATGGAAACGGGTGTCAATGTGATACCATTTAAAAGGATCCCTGTAAAGTCACCAGATGCATCACCAATGGATTTTTGTGGATTTGGTCTGCTGAAACAGCGCCTTGCTTCTCGGCATCCCACCACAATTGAAGGACTCTGGAAAGCCTGCCAGGAGGAGTGGGCTAACATCCCCCTTCCTGTTCTTAGATGCAGCCTTCTTCAATGGAAATTGCGCTGCAGAGCCATAGTTAAAGTCTGTGGAAATCACATTGAACACAATAGGTGGTGGCAAAAGGGAATCTTGCCATGAAAAACATAAGCAAAAACGTCCGAGCTTAAGTGGGGCAACCCTTCGTATATTATTTTAGCCATTTCCCTTTGAAAATGTTTAACTGAAGTTATACCGTATATGGGTGGTGCAGCCCTATTCCCATTTGAATGTATACTTTAAATTACTGCCACTGCCACCCATGTCAAATTGAATAATTTTTAACAAACATTGACCATAATGCGTTTGAGTTTTTTAAATTTCCGTATTCACCTTTTGTGACAAAAAAGATATTACTATTTAATAGTAGTATTATGCCTGTTACTAGGCAACAAATTTTCAGAAATACTACCCTCAAGATCTTCCTGTCCTTTTTATGTTGGAGACTTTGTAAATATCTCATTTGTGAGCTCAGATGATAGACTTTCTATATTATGTTATTTTAAACAAAACTTACCTAGTTTAAGTACATCAACTGTTTAAAAAACTGAAGAAAAAATTCATTCTTCTTGGTACACACATTTCATAACAGCATGCCAAATATCACAAGGGTATTATTTCTGGTTCATTTGTAATAAAATTATTTACCTAGTCATGTAGCACAATGGTTCAACATGGAGCTGGTGGTCCTCTGGAGCGCTGCGCTCTCAAGTCAAGCTGGGATTTATGTTGCTGACAATGAATGGGAGGAATTATGCACAAAGTGTTCAAGTTCATTTCAAGGCACAGTACTCACAGAAAACAATCTATAGGCCTAAATCACACCTAGCACAGTTCATTTAAACGAAAACCTTTTTCTCCTTCACTATGAAATGAATACAGTTTCACTACAGCTTCAGATATTGATAATGGTATGAAGCAATGTAGCATTAACATGCCTATTATCGGTTTTCGGCTTTCATATCTTACCTTCAAAATATCTCTCTTGTTTGTGCTGATTAACAGTAAACAAACTAAATGTAATATTTGTAATATGATTCTGTGCCCAAGTAAATAATTTGAGGTATTGTGATGGGATCTTGTCCCGGCTGGAGACTGGCTTTCACTGCTAGACATTTAGTAGTGCCTCCAATTACATCACAAGGCCCCTTGCCATGTGAAGTGGTGAGGAAATGCAATTTGGTGCTAACTCCAAAACATTATTGTCAAACTTTTCCTTAATTTTGTTGTTTGATGAGGTTTCGAAAATAGTCAAAATCTCAATGTTTAAATTCCTATCATCCATACTATAAAATCTATCTATCAGCTTCTGAATTAGTTCTGAATCCTGTTTTTCTTCTGGGACCAAAATTAAGTTAAATTTAGTTTTATTTATTGACGCTCTTTAACTACTGCAGTCCTTAGCGTTCCAATCTGTATTGGGCGAGAAAGACCAGAAATTTTGCTCAGAGGTCTCTTTATCATGCTTGAGGTTCTTTTATGTGCTGTATATCTACAACACAGGATCACCGGTTTTACTTCGCTTCCGAAGGAAGCCATGCTAAGGATTTTTATGCCTGAAAAAATCTATCGCATACTGCCAGGTTTAAACCCACGGCCTTGGGAACTAGAGGATACCATGGTACCTCTAGACTATGGAGGACGACTCTCCTCTTCACCTTCAATACAAAATACCTTCTCAAGTTTTCCTGTTATTTTTTTTGTAATTTCTGAGATGGACTTCTTTTTGAGACAGTCTTCTTTTCTTTATGGGTGATTCGCCTAAGATTGATACTAAACTAGTATTCAAATTTTAAATATCTACACTTTCATCTCATTCACGTTACTACTCTGATCTGAAGGTGATTTATCAATTTCTGAGTTACTTTCATTTACTTGACCTGCCAGGATATCATAGGTGTTGGGTCCAGCAACACTAGATTCACCAAACTCTGTTGTACCTCTTGTTTCATTTGTATGTGGAGTTTGAAAAATTTGTATATGACATGAGGCGCATGCTCTTAGTTGTGGGGACAGTTCTACATCCTACATTTTCAGTTTTAAAAGCATTTTATGAGTCACTAGTCACAAATTCTTTTTTCTCTTGAACATCTGTTTGCTGATTTTGGATGGGTTAAATCAACATTCATACTGTTTTTTAATGGTACTGATACTATTTAAATATGTAATGAATATCCACTACCAAATATAATAGATTAAATTCACAAACAACACAGTAGTCTCTCTCCACAAAATAAGTATTCTAAACTGGTCCTCTATGAAAGGAAATATCTAATCTGGTTTCCGTGATAAGGATTTGTTTGTATTTTAAATCCCCCCTCCCCACTGCTCTCCAAGTGGAATCCACTGTGTTGTCTTATAAATATGTCTGAATAAATGTGTTCCTGAGACTTCGCACACTATACTACTAAACGGAGAATGTGTATGTATTTAAAACATATTTTTAGGTTAACATAGAACACAAAATCGAATTTTCAAATTTCTGTAATAAATAACTGAACTTCTGAATCAGGTTCAATCTAGTATATATTTAAAGTAAATTCCATTTTTAAAATGAGTAAAATGTGGAGTCTAAAAGAGAATTTGAATGGGAGATAAAAGTGACAATGCTTAAGGGTGCATCCACTTTATCAAAAACTTTGACTTTGGCTGGTATTGAAAATATGGAAGTTAGGGCCCAGAACAAAAAAAAAAAAAAACATATTTTATATTTTAAGGCAACAAATGCATACTTTTGAAGAGATTTGATGGCTTGGTGTTTCAGGGGTATTTTGCTTGAGATGGAAATGACTCCCATAGGTGTTGATGCCATGTTTATGTGCTTGTGCTATCTTTTCCCTGTGTTTATGCCCATTTGCCAAATGTCTACAGTGCTTATCTATTCTACTTATTTATTCACATTCTTACACTATGGGGATGTTTTTTTTTTCCACTCCTAACAGTAATTCGGGCTATCCTCATGTGTATAGCCTGGCCCTTGGTGGAATTCTTTGCTCAAATCACATAATTTAACGGACTTAGCTTCTCCGTAATCGCATAAAAGCCAGAACCATTCATTAGCAGCTTCATAGATGTGCCTACTTTGCATCATAGGATGTACAGCTTTACCTTCTGCTCAAGCCTTATTGTAGAATTCTTCGCTCCTGGTTGTGCAACTATTATTTTTCTCCTGGCACATTCTAATATGCTTTGTAAGAACGTAGGCTTTCACGGCCGGTGTCACAATTATAACTAATATAATTTTCCGGGCTGTTATGCCGTGGTCTGCTGAAGAAACATTTCCCAGACGTTTCGTCCACAACTGCGGTAGACATCTTCAGTGGCGCGGACGAAGTCTTCTCGGTGAAAGTATCGCAGCGTCTGATGCGTTGGCCGTTAGTGCCGCTCTCTTTATAGTGTGGACGCTCTCTGCTGATTGGCCCGCTGGTATGAGGGGGCTGGCGCCGGCTGTGTTGTTGCTCTCTTCTGATTGGCTCGCAGTGTTTTTCGAGCAGAGAGCGTCCACACTATAAAGAGAGCGGCACTAACGGCCAACGCATCAGACGCTGCGATACTTTCACCGAGAAGACTTCGTCCGCGCCACTGAAGATGTCCACCGCAGTTGTGGACGAAACGTCTGGGAAATGTTTCTTCAGCAGACCACGGCATAACAGCCCGGAAAATTATATTAGTTCTAATATGCTTTGCTTGTTTCTGTGTCTGTTTAATTGTTTTACATTTTTTTAATTTTTTGTAATAGCTGTAATGTAGAACAATTATCTTCTACAGCCATTTTGTAGTAATTTTACATAGATCGTAGTGCTGACCAGCTTTGATTGCCTAATTTAGCAAACCCAAGATTTACAATTTACTATTCGAAAAAGCAGCTTATACCGAGATGTGCCAGCGTTTCACTGCCTGCATGTGATATGGTTAGGATGACCTTTCCACAAACCTCTCAATTACCAGCTGCCTCCCCCTCTCACTTCAGCAAAAACCTCATACCTACCATGTATATGCTAGTGTTCAGCCATATAGAAATCGCAGGCAAAGCATCCCCAACAGATGGTCTTTGTACAGTAGCCAAACACTTGTTCCCTACCTTCCCTAACTGCAACCACCATAAATATCTTAGGAAAAAGGAATGAAATGCACGTGCACGTTGTTGCTACAGTTTACAATAGTATTTAAAAGCAAAACTTTGCAGCTGATTTCCACATGTACAAAATACAATCATACAGTTTGTCTTGCTTATTTTACACACAAAAATGCAGTAAATAACTATGCATCGCATAATAATTACATGTGTTACAAATACTTTAGAACATGGATGGCAAAAACGCCTTCCTTCCGTAAGTCACCAAATATACAACACGCACTCCATCACTCAGCAGCATATGAAAAACAAAGGAACAGTGGCAGAGAGGGAACGGCGCCTACGAGTCAAAATAACTCATGAGTCCCGTTTTTGCCACCTCTGCTTTAGAATATAACAGAGAGAGCTAAACTAATATATTAAACTATAAGAACGGAAGTGCTTGTTGACGTATTATCCAGGGGAAACTTAGAAACACGTTCTGAATAAACTATACATTATTGGACTATAATTAAATAATTAATATAATTTGAATTTACTTTGAAATACTCCCAAATAAAAGCTCATTTTTGATTGTATTACTTACCCTGATAGTTAATTTTTATTAATAAGAGTTGTATGTTTACAGTTCTGTTTACTGTAATTATAGTGTGTGGTACTGTGGTGAAAGCATTCTTTATTTGTTTGCCTGCAACCACAGAAATGTAGAAAATCCAAGTTCCAGAGTATGTAAACAAAAACAGTAAATATGTCAAAAGTTAAAAAAGAACAAACAGGTGAAAAAATTAAGGCGAATGCAAGTTTTTTGTGTCACTCTTCTGAATTATGCTTTTTCCGTAGTTTTGTAAAGATGAGAAATTTGTTTCACAATAATGCTTTTATTAATATAAAGCTAATATAAGCAGAAATTGTGCATGGTGTAAGATTTCTTAGCATGGCAGTTTCTGTTTACTTAAATGAATACCTTTATTATAAAATGCAATACAAGTAAAAATACGGAAGACAAAAGAAGAAAATAATAAAAGCTGTATGTCTTACATTCACATGACTATCTCTATGCACTCTTCTACAAACTACTTTTACAAAAGCTTATTCTTCTATCTACTTGTTAAACAAGATAAACTTACACTGCACATTTCATTGTAATTATAAAGATACATAGGCTAAAGTGATAGTCAGATTTTTAAAAGCAGATCACTATACGATGGCTTTGAAATTCCATGCTTTTGCATGACTATGAGAAATGGCAACTTACCGCTTGTAAATAGTATAAGTATTCCAAAATTCAAACATATAACAAAGAATTTCTCAGAAATGACGAACACAATTTCACATAAATTGTGTCCTTTAATGAGATTGCATTTTACGCAAAGTAAGATTTTGTCTATCTCTTACGGTTTACCAGTTATACAAAAAGTTAATTAGAATGAAGAAGAGTTCACAGATTATTCCAGAAAATTCAAGATACACATTTTATTTTTCACGTAAATATGTTTTGCATGTATTTTAATAAAAATTCTTATAGCTCTTTTGAGAAGTTCAAAACCACTACAAAAATGTTTCTACGTGAAGGATAGTTTCGGGTGGGGGTTGAAAATCTTTGTGTTGCATCTTTCAAAGAAGCTGAACTTAAATAACAAGTTTGATGTTTAAGCAACTTTTCTTTTTTTGAGTTGTGTTGTTCAGATTAAAAAAAAAAACACGCACGCACGCACACCTTTTTTTTAAAAATGGCTTTTTTGGAGGAAAAGAATGTGCAGTCATAGCTGCTAGAACATACTGAAGTTGAAGAAGGAACAGAAATGATATTGCAACAACACTTTACTTCATTGGCAGGTGACAGAACCATCTGCTGTGGTTGGGGGATGGGAGGACCCTATTATTTATTTACAGATGAGCTTGTGATCAGACTTCAGAGTGTTCCATTTGCTTTGTAACCGACTAAAATATGATCAGGTTAATTTCTACACACTTGTGTGGTTCTGACTCGAGTGCTATTGAGGTATTATCAATTGTGTTTATTTGTGAATAAAATTGTAGTACAAAAACTCAAAGTGTGTTATTTATTTTATAACAATGAGTGGTATACCACATCAACTATAGTGGTAGTGTTTTCACCACGCATTTCAATTTTCTTTGTGAAGTGTAGTAAAGGCTGGTTCACAATAACCTAAGAACGGTAAGCAAAACAGCATACAAGATTTTCCTTCACAATAGCTCCATAACAAGAACAGGAATGCATGCCGATTTTGCGCGTTGTGATTAATTGGCCAATGATGTTTTTTCACCTGCTCCAATTTAGCCAACATAATGTGGGTTAGCCAACGTCAAAATTCGATAAAACAAATATTGCCTAAATACAAATTCATTATATTTCCGATTCATCTAGTCGTACCAAGCTTTCATTCCATTATTTAATGGCATACATTATAGTTGTTTGTTGTTCTTTGTTAATTTCTACCGGTTTTAGAAGCAATGCCAGTTTTGACTTGCACATAAACTACGGATGACCCTTCACTGGAAGAATCAGCGCTCAATGGATCCGTGGGTGTCAGGATCTGAGGTTGGAATGCACATATGCTAGAATTTCTTCCAGTTTCATGTTGCCAGCTTGAGAGAGAGGGAGAGCACTAACGCCTGTTTCATGTCATGACTGCCTAGAATCTGTAATTGAAGAGACTAATATGCACAATATGGATCTAATATGCCATGCCCGAGAACAAGACATTTAAAAACTTACCATTCTTCTTTCTTGATCCTGGGGCCCAGGAAAGCTTCTCGTCAATTGTGAATGCCCCCATTAAAATACATGTATTTCAGTGTTGTAGTTCTCGTCCTAGTTACTGTTTTTGGTTGTTGTGAACCAGCGTTAAAGTGTGTATATAATGTCATGATAATGAGCGAGACACCTGAAACATTAGATTTGTTAAACATCTTACCAAGGAGGTTAACAAAAAGCAAACGACAATTTCAATCATCGTCGTATGGTACGAGAAGTTCTTCTGGCTAGCTGATAGTTTTTTTTCTCTCCCCTATTCATTTTACGCCGCTTTAATTACATGGCCATACAGGTAGTTGGAAACAAAAAAAAATTTATTGCTACGTTTATATCATAGAGTGGTGCACAAAAGGCGTACTTGATTTAAGTAACTATTTAAAAAAAAAATCGTGCATCAAGAATCAAATGTACATTTGTTAAATCTAGAGAAATTTCAGCTCTTTGGAAGACATCAGATTGACCATGTTTTTTCAGAGGCTGCGCGTCTTCAGGCAGTAAAACCTAATGAGAAGATAGCATTAAATATACAGGTTCTTGGACATATAATCCAAACTATGAAATATTTGTGCAAACAAGAATTATCTTTATGTGGCCACTGAGAAGATGAATCCAATAACAGGAGCAACTATTTAGAGCTTTTAAATTTACTTGTTCAAAGTGAAGCAATATACGAGATCATTTACAGTCTGCATCAACACTGAAAGGAGCTTCACCAGAAATTCAAAACGAAGTTACTGAGGTCATAAGTTTCATTACTAAGGACAAAACAAATCAGAAATTCAAGAGTGTTATTTTATTTCAATCCAAGCCAACTAACATTAGACATTAGACATTCTTGTAAGAGGCGAACTAAGCATCGCCTTTCCGATACTGTTCAAGGTAATTTGAAGAAAGATTCGTAGGTTTATATGATGTCTTAAGTGAAAAACGTGACGTAGGTTTGGCAGGTATTATTTGTAAGGTTTTGGAAGAGCGAAACAGAAAAAACAAAGTGATAAGTCAGATCTACGGTGAGAGATCGCTAATAGCAGGCCAACACAAGGGTGTACAGCATACTGTGAAAGAGTTTTGCAAATATTTATTCATTGCTATGCTCACCAGTTGCATTTAGCACGTTTATAAATTGGTTAAAAAGCAATAAAACAAGTATGTTTGTTTATTTCAGACTTGACAGCATTTCATGATTTTTGTTTTTTTCAGCAAGACGTCCAAGCATACTGCATTGCTTACTGAAGAGGGATTTAAGCAGTCGTAGGCCTGTATTGCAGGCTGAAACTTTCGCTCGAGGACCGTCACAATTATAATGAAATATTTCAATGACTTCTACCAAGTTGTTAATGCAATAATCGATGATGACAGCATAAGCTGTGCAAGGGGGCTAATTAATGGGTAAAGTAAGTGGCAAGGTCAAAATTTTCGAATTTTTGAATTTGCTAGGTTTTGAAGATTCATGTTTTCCTCACTCTGTGAACTTTAACATGATATTCCAACCCTTAATGCATTAAAAATAAAATACATATTAGTGCGCTAATACTGCCTCGCCCACTTTTTAGTCAACATAAACACTGCTGGTTGCATCATTTTATTTTGGCATAATGAATCTCTCTGGGCATTTCTACTCCAAGATTATTTTCTCTAGGTTATATAGAACACCCTTCTTCCACCAGGAGGCTCCGCAAGTGCACAATCTGGAGAGCACATGCTTTTGTTGAGGTTGCATTGAAGTGGTGAATTTTTTTGGAAGTAGTTGAGTTTACTGACTTACCTAGTGTATTTCACAGTAGTTTTAATAGTCTGTATAATGCCAAGATCAGATAGAGGGTATAAAAAGATAAAATTTCATGGAAACCATTTTAAAAAACAAACAACCAGTAGCAGACAAAGTAACACAATATAACCTATCAGCTTCATCTTCCAAAATAGATTCTGATCTGCAAGTTTTGGATAACAGTGTATCCAATGAAGATTTATCAATGTCACGGTAAGCCTAATAGATCTAAACTTATTATACAATGCAATAAACATATGCACTCACTCCCAGAGGCAGTGTTAAATGAAATAAAGCCAAGATTTAGAGCTCTGTCACATCCTGAACTTTTGCAAAAATGTGTGCATGGTAAAACCCAGAATAATTATGAAATCTTTACAAATTTAGTGTGGTTTAGGTGCCCTAAAACCATGTTTTGTGGCGTAAATGTGCTGAATATTGCTGTGTATGATGCTGTGCTATATTGTAATGAAGGAAATAATGGCAGCATCAGAGGACAGCTTTTCTTTCTACAGCTGAAATGCTTACATTACACTAATGATGAATCGTCGCTGAATTTCTTAAGGTTTTAATCCTCTCTAGTGTAGTCGTGACTCTCCCAATACTTGTAGCATGATATGTTACTACCAAACGTATAGCTTAGTCACCTCATACACCAAGTCTAAATCACTTGCAGTAGATTTTGTGGTGATAAATGCTTTTGCTCATCTGCATAAATATTGGAGAGCTCATTTTTAAGCTGGCCTGAATTAAAATAACCATGGTAGTGTATTATCAATTTGGAAATGTTCGTGTGGGGTAATTTTTTCTTGTGTTCTGTGAGGTTTTTGTTTTTTTTTTCATTTAATACTTCGGGTAAGGTGCTTTTAGGTGGTCTTCAGCAGCGATGGAAGTGATGTCTTATATGCACTACAGATGTCACTCTCATTCTCTAGCTCTAACGCAATGCTGGCAACATATGAATAACTAATGCCGCCAAAGCCGGTAAGATAGTTCAAGGAGTAGCCGAGGGATTTGAGGACTCTCAGCCTCAAAGCATAGCCGAGGGATGTTTTTTTAGAAAGAGAGGAGTGTAGCAGTTGCGGCCGAAGTGAAGCAATGACAGGGCATAGCTGAGGGATCTGCGCATCTAAAACTCGAATGATTCACGTCAGCAGAAATTCCTTCCAAAGGTCATTTATTTCACGGATTTTACTTATTTAGGTTGGCAGTATGTGTATTAGCAGGAAGATGGCTACGTTTGTTGTGTTCATATAGCAATTTTCCTATAAAAGTAAAACACTTAAAAGGGGTGGGCAGCAGGTATTGATGAGATCACATCTACTTATAAATTCACTCTTAAGGTTATTTACTCCATTCCTTCTTGCTTTTTTTCAGCATTTTCAATGAAGACCACCTGAAAGTACAATAGCCAATACTTCTACAAACTCGAGTTGTGGAAAATCTTGAAATCTAGATTTCATATAAACAATTTGGCAGCCAATAATTTCATGTCGGTGCTTTCAACCTAGGCTTTTGAGAGTCGCTGAAAGTTACATTTCCATTCAACTGAATACTTTTTTGCACACACTATTCAACGAAAGCCTCGCATCGTATGTTCTATACATATTAATTGCGAGTTGGATTTCATTATGGAAAATATTTATATTAATCAGTGATTGCAGAGCTTTAAACAAAGGGCCAATGTGAAGAAAGCCAAAACAGGTACACAAAATTTGCTCCATCCGTATACTGAAGGGGGATGTAAGTCAGAAGTCGCTAATGGTTTTTAAAAATAAATGCCATTAGTTCATGAAAGTTATGTTTTTGAAATTTTGCACATGTGTTACCTATAAAATGTATGTAAAAAAAATTAATGGTGAATTTTCCTTTCACAGGTTGAATACACTAAAACCAACAAATGAAAGAATGGTTAGAAATTATGTTCCTTTATCTCTAAAATTTGTGAAGCAATTCATCTGATTTTTTTAATGAATTACTCTTACCCATTGGTAAATTTTGACCTCTAAACCTTTTTGTGAGAGATAAATGCTTACTAAAATAAAAATTAATTACGTTTTAATATATATATATATATATATATATTTTACATTTGTGTCATAATCTCAGTATATAGAGCTAGTACAAACCTATTCTAATGTTCCAAGTAACTTCTCTTTAGAGGACAAGCTTCAATATTAAGTAACAAAGACCTCATAAAAGTTTCATAGATCCACTGCTGAGAAAAAGGAAGATATATTATGAAAAATGTAAGTTGCAGAAATGAACAATTAAAGTTTTTTCAAGTATATGAACAAAAAGTCCCTACTTCCAGAAGAGTAATGCTCAGTGATCACTATATGCATATTCATCCTCCTCTTAATTCTTTCATTTGGCCCTCTTCTGCCTTGCTTCCTGGTGCAGTTTCAGGACATTTGACTCTGCTTTCGCTATCCACTTCTGATACATGTAGTTAAATATTTTTATTGTGTACACCAGGTTCCAGTTCAGCTTTGTTTAAAACCTTAATTCTGACATTATTTCCTTCATTACAATATAGCACAGCATCATACACAGCAATATTCAGCACATTTAGACGACAGAACATGGTTTTAGGGCACCTAATCCACACTAAATTTTTAAACATTTCATAATTATTCTGAGTTTTACCATGCACACATTTTTGCAAAAGTTCAGGATGTGACAGAGCTCTAAATCTTGGCTTTATTTCATTTAACACTGCCTTGGGGAGTGAATGCTTATGTGTATAGCTGCTGCTGTCAATATTGTACTTGCACCATCATTCTTTGGAGACAACTGGTGTATAGATTTCTGGTCA
Organism: Deroplatys truncata; assembly: GCA_030765065.1. Lineage (NCBI taxonomy): Eukaryota > Metazoa > Arthropoda > Insecta > Mantodea > Mantidae > Deroplatys > Deroplatys truncata. The sequence continues at coordinate 497,409,589 of CM060990.1, read as the reverse complement.
GTTGACAGCTTGTGAAAGTAAATGGCCCAAATTCCTTTCCTCATATTATCTACACTGGAATTATTTTCTCTCATAGCTTTTCCATAGTAGAGAATCTATTTCCTTTGCAGTCAGTCTTCCTCTACCTCCTAAACTTTTCCATCCTCCAAGAGAACACCCTTTTTCTCCTTCAGCAGTGGACAAAGTCTTCCATCAACCCTTTCCTGAATGTGTCCAATACATTCCAGTTTTTCAACTGGATAGTCATAAGGATTTGCATCCAAGACATGCATGTAGGATAAAGTCACCATCCCCAAAATACTTTGGGATCTGCAAAACATGTCGATAACAGCTACTGATTTCATGCCACCACTTGAACCTTCATGGTTTTTGCTGCAAATTATTTTTTTTTTCAGCCCATTCCTTCTCTGCTGCTGGATCTGCCCAGATTTTCTCACTGCACATTCATGGCAATACTTGGATTTAATGGCAATGTGCAATATTTTGCCACTGTCAACACTTACTATTCAATATTTACAGCACGTAAAAGAACCTTGAGCTTAATAAAGAGGCCTCTGAGCAAAATTGCCGGTCTTTCACGCCCAATATAGAATGGGACATTAAGGACCACAGCAGTTAAAGAGCATCCATAAATAAAACTCATTTAACTTATTATTGAAGCTATCCCAAACAGGATGCATGATCTCTCTTATCCAGATACCATCAACTGAAACACACAAATCTCTGGGCTGTTGATTTAGTTATTCTTTCTCTTATTTTTCCTTTCCTAGTTCATCTACTGCAGCATTCATACTTTCCTTTGCAGCAGCACATGTTATATTGGAAATGTATTTGTTTAAAGCAGAGGTGGCAAAAGAGTGCTTCGCGAGTTTTTTTTACTCGCAGGCGCCGTTCCCTCTCTGCAACCGTCCCTTTGTTTTACACGTGCTGTGAGTGATGCAGTGCGTGTTGCATATTTGGTGACTCGCAGAAGGAAGTCGTTTTCGCCACCCTTGGTTTAAAGCATCAAATCATAGAGAAGGTGGAGGCATGTTCATCATTCCACAAAAGATATTTGCATCTTCTCTCTCCTTTCCCAAGCACATCATTCCATATGCTAATCTAAAATTACTTTCATAAATACCTCCTGGCTCTTTCTTGGATGAAGAGAATGAAAATTCAAAACTGCAGCTCTCGCATACAAATTTGAACTCACAAGCAAGACCAACTCTGCTTGTTTCCAACATTTTTACATACTGAGTATTTTTGCAATTTGAGCAGGCACATGATATGTTTATTGCATTGCATAATAAGTTTAGATCTATAAGTCTGGACATTGATAAATCTTCATTGGATACACTGTTATCCAAAACTTGCAGATCAGAATCTATTTTGGAAGATGAAGCTGATAGGTTATATTGTGTTACTTTGCTACTGATTGTTTCTGTTTTTTAAAATGGTTTCCATGAAATTTTATCTTTTTATACCCTCTATCTGATCTTGGCATTGTACAGACTATTAAAACTACTGTGAAATACACTAGGTAAGTCAGTAAACTCAACTACTTCCACAAAAATTCACCACTTCAATGCAACTTCAACAAAAGCATGTGCACTCCAAATTGTGCACTTGTGTAGCCTCCTGATGGAAGAAGGGTATACTATATAATCTAGAGAAAATAATCTTGGAATGAAATTGCCCAGAGAGATCATTGTACCAAAATAAAATGATGCAACCAGCAGAGTTTATGTTGACTAATAAGTGGGCGTGGTAGTATTAGTGCACTAATACGTATTTTATTGTTTAATGCATTAAGAGTTGGAATATCATGTTAAAATTTACAGAGTGAGGAAAACGTCATGAATGCTCAAAAAATCGATAATTTTGACCTTACCACTTACATCCCCCATTAATCAGACCCCTTGTACGGTTTATTCAATTATCTAGGAAAGGGAAATACATCTATATAAGTATACATGGAGTCACTTAAACACAATCAAAATATGTAAATGAAGTTGTAGAAATGAAAGCAATAACAACAGTGAGAATTTCAGTGTATCATCAAGATAACGCCATAAGAAAAGAGCATCAAAAAACTGAAATTCCTATATTGTTGTGAAGCAGTGGGAAATCTACTGTGGTTCGCTTGCAAGGCCCGTCCTGATCTGAACTATGCTGTGAACTTCGAAAGCAGAGCAGACAATGCACAATCTCACTAAGATGTGGTCAATATCAATTGAAACAATCTGGAAATCCATTAATCATCTGAAAGTGAAGAAGATGGAATCAAAATAGCAGCATACTGCAATTCGGATTTTGCTGGCAACATGAAAGTAAGAAAAACTACAGGTCGCTTCGTGGTTTTATATATATGGAAACAAAAAATACACATGGTTTTATACATGGAAACATAAAATATGAGGTTTTATACATGAGAACGTAAAATAGGTGAGGATTTATAAACAAAACCTAAAATACAAGAGATTTTATACACAAAATGTAAAATGTGGTTTTATACCGGAAACGAAAAAGTAACATAAGTTTTTACACATGAAACGTAAAGTACATCAGGTTGTTTACACAAAAATGTAAAATACACGTGGTTTGCTTTATGAAACAAAAATACATGAGCTTTTATACGAGGGCAGATCGAAAAGTAATGCACAATATTTTTTTACAAAAAAGTTTAATAGTTAAAACAAAACAAAAATCACAAATGAGCTTGCACGTTTTACCTACTTTTCAACATAGTCGCCAAGTTTCTCAACACATTTCTCCCATCATGATATCAGTTTCAATATGCCCTGTTCGTAGAAGTCAGTTTCCTTGGAGTATAGCCATCTGCAGACTGCTGATTTCACTTCTGCATCTGTCGCAAAGCGTTGGCCAGCCAGGAATTTCTTCATGGGACCAAACAGATGATGAAAGTCCGACGGTGCAAGGTCCGGACTGTATGGTGGATGCTGAAGCACCTCCCAACCAAATTTGGTGGTTTTCTGACTAACAGCAGCAGCATCCACATCAACATGGAGGCAAACATTGTCATGATGAATTTTGACGTCGGCAGCATTCATGTTGCGTTGGTCAAGAAGGGCACGACGCAACCTCAGTTTTCATGTAGGCTGCAGCATTCACAGTGGTCCCGTGTTCAGCAAAGTTCACCAATACAACACCATGCATATCCCAGAACACCGTCAGAAGCACTTTCCTAGCAGATTGAGTCTTGGTTTCAGGCGTCTAGTGGTATGCCCACGACTCATCACCAGTGGCGATTCCTTTCAGAAAGTCATGCCCTTCTACGGTGTACCGCGTTAGGTAATCCAAGCTCATCATTCGCTGGCCCTTGTGGTTGTCTGTCAGGTTCTTAGGCACCCAGCGAGCACTAACTTAACGAAATTTCAACGTGTCATGAACAATATCGTACACTGCACCATAGGAAATGTTGAACTGTTGCGATAAGGTTCACAGTTGCACACGCCGATCGTTCAAAATTGCCACCTCAATGCCTCATATTCTGAGGGGTTGCAGCTGTTACCGGCCTCTCGGAGCGTGGCGAATCACTGGGAAGAATGCACACCACTTGGAGACATTGCTAAGGTCCATACAATCATCCCCATACACGCCACGCATGTTCCTGTGAATATCACTCGGTTTTTGCCCTTTGGCCCACAAATATCGAACCACATCTCTCTGCTCTTCACACGTGGACGACAGTACAGCAGGAACGATGGATTTGTGCCGCTGAAGATGGGTGCGCAATCGTTTAGAGCCCAGTTGCCGAGCCTATATTCTCGGTCATGCGCAGTATACTGAAATGGCCAGTATCGTGGAGAGCTTTGACCGTGCAACATCCGTCTTCTACCGCTTCGGTGCCAGCACGTTAAGTTTTACAAGTTTTAGAAAGTGATTGTTAATCGCATTCGTGATTAGTGTTTTGTGTCTTGTGTGTATGTGTGTGCGCGTGTATATGTATTTGCTTATTTAGACTAAAATGCCTCCCATTCAAAGCAAACTTGGTGGAAACACACTGCACAGCCAAACACGTGAAGTTGTTAATAACGTCCATTTCTTCATGAAACGGGAAGCAGCTTCTGGCGATATTCTAATTCCATTGAAGAAAGTGCAAGAGAGGGTGAGTGCAGCAACAAAAGTATCTGAGAGGACAATACGTAAAATAATTAAAGCAGGGGGAACGTGAGGAACAGGGAACCTCCTTTGGGACACCTGGAAAGGCACATCGTGTACCAAAATGGATCACAGACATTGACGACTTTGATAGGTGTGTGATTCGGCAAACAATTTACAATTTTTATATTCAGGAGTAAACCGTGCCCACTGTCAGAAATCTGCTCCTGAAGCTTAAGGATTCCATTAACTTTAAAGGGGGAAGCACTAGTTTAAATATTATCTTACGTGACATGGATTTCACGTAGAAGAAAACAAGGAACAATAAGGTCTTGTTACAGGAAGGACATGAGATAAGAGACTGGCGCGTGTCATATTTGCGTGCCATTAAAAAGTTTAGACGAAGGAAGGCCGATTATATATGAAGATGAAACTTACCTTCATAGCAGCCACACAAGGCCAAATAATTGGAGCGATGACAGCACCTCTGGCTTATTAGCACCTGTTGCAAAGGGACCAAGAGTTATTATAGTTCATGCAGGAGGGCAATTGGGATTTGTTCCTGGTGCTTTTTTAATGTTCTAGTCAAATAAAAAAACCGGAGACTATCGCGATGAGATGAATGGGAGGAATTACAAAAAATGGTTAACTGAGAAACTAATTCCTAATTTGCCTCCTAAATCTGTTTTAGTAATAGATAATGCTCCGTACCATAATGTGCAATTGGATAAGGCTCCTACAAGCAGCTCCACAAAAAGAGCTATGCAGGAATGGCTCACATCAAGGCACGGGCCCTTTCAACAACAAATGTTGAAAGTAGAGCTCTACAGTCTCATTAAGGCGCATAAGACAGCCCATAAAACCTACGTGGTCGACGACCTCTTAGCCAAACATGGCCATTCAGTGCTCAGGTTACGACCATATTCACCTGACCTAAACTCCATAGAACTTATTTGGGCCGACATAAAACAATGGGTAGCAGGTCATAACACGACATTTAAATTACAGGATGTCATGAACTTGTGTGAGCAACGGGTTGCAGATATCAGTGAAGAAAAGTGGAAAAATGTGTGCCTGCACGTTCAAAAAATTGAAAATGATTACATTGAAAAAGAAGGAATCTTTGAAAATGTAATAGAGAGCTTTATAGTGCAAGTATCAGGAGACAGTGACAGTAGTGAAAGTGAGGAAACAGAAGAAGAGGAAGATGAACAACATGATGACATTAGTGAGCTGTCAGGTGTTGAATATTTGCCAGATGATTAGATACCTCATTGATAAAACTGTGTGCGTGTTGGAAAAAAGAGAAACGAGCTGTACCACAATGTTTAAAATGGTTTATATTAACCTGGTGTTCTGTGAGGAGTGCAATACATTGTTCTGTGAGCAGAGCGATCTCGCACCCACCGTAGCAGCCGTCATTCTAGGAATGAACAACAATACGGTGAGTCACATGATAGTATACTACTTACAGTAGAAACGATGGTTTTGTGCCGGTGACCTTGTTTCCTCGCGCACTTAAGCGAGTCTATGTCTAACGCCAGGCAGCTCTGTGTAAATGTGGTTATGGAAACAGTAAAACAGAAAACCCGGGAAAATAAACCGGCAAAAGAATAACTAAGTAGTATACTATCATGTGACTCACCGTATTGTTGTTCATTCCTAGAATGACGGCTGCTACGGGCGGGTGCGAGATCGCGCTGCTCACAGAACACCAGGTTAATATAAACCATTTTAAATATTGTGGTACAACTCGTTTCTCTTTTTTCCAACACGCACACACTCGCACACAGTTTTATCAATGAGGTATCTAATCATCTGGCAAATATTCAACACCTGACAGCTCACTATCGTCATCATGTTGTTCTTCTTCCTCTTCTTCTGTTTCCTCACTTTCACTACTGTCACTGTCTCCTGTTACTTGCACTATAAAGCTCTCTATTACATTTTCAAAGATTCCTTCTTTTTCAATGTAATCATTTTTAATTTTTTGAACGTGCAGGCACACATTTTCCCACTTTTCTTCACTGATATCTGCAACCCGTTGCACACACAAGTTCATGACATCCTGTAATTTAAATGTCGTGTTACGACCTGCTACCCGTTGTTTTATGTCGGCCCAAATAAGTTCTATGGAGTTTAGGTCAGGTGAATGGCCATGAGCACTGAATGGCCATGTTTGGCTAAGAGGTCGTCGACCACGTAGGTTTTATGGACTGACTTATGCGCCTTAATGAGGCTGTAGAGCTCTACTTTCAACATTTGTTGTTGAAAGGGCACGTGCCTTGATGTGAGCCATTCCTGCATAGCTCTTTTTGTGGAGCTGCTTGTAGGAGCCTTATCCAATTGCACATTATGGTACGGAGCATTATCTATTACTAAAACAGATTTAGGAGGCAAATTAGGAATTAGTTTCTCAGTTAACCATTTTTTGTAATTCCTCCCATTCATCTCATCGTGATAGTCTCCGGTTTTTTTATTTGACTGGAACATTAAAAAAGCACCAGGAACAAATCCCAATTGCCCTCCTGCATGAACTATAACAACTCTTGGTCCCTTTGCAACAGGTGCTAATAAGCCAGAGGTGCTGTCATCGCTCCAATTATTTGGCCTTGTGTGGCTGCTATGAAGGTAAGTTTCATCTTCATATATAATCGGCCTTCCTTCGTCTAAACTTTTTAATGGCACGCAAATATGACACGCGCCAATCTCTTATCTCATGTCTTTCCTGTAACAAGACCTTATTCTTCCTTGTTTTCTTCCACGTGAAACCCATGTCACGTAAGATAATATTTAAACTAGTGCTTCCCCCTTTAAAGTTAATGGAATCCTTAAGCTTCAGGAGCAGATTTCTGACAGTGGGCACGGTTTACTCCTGAATATAAAAATTGTAAATTGTTTGCCGAATCACACACCTATCAAAGTCGTCAATGTCTGTGATCCATTTTGGTACACGATGTACCTTTCCAGGTGTCCCAAAGGAGGTTCCCTGTTCCTCACATGTTCCCCCTTCTTTAATTATTTTACGTATTGTCCTCTCAGATACTTTTGTTGCTGCACTCACCCTCTCTTGCACTTTCTTCAATGGACTTAGAAAATCGCCAGAAGCTGCTTCCCGTTTCATGAAGAAATGGACGTTAACAACTTCACGTGTTTGGCTGTGCAGTGTTTTTCCACCAAGTTTGCTTTGATTGGGAGGCATTTTAGTCTAAATAAGCAAATACATATACACGCGCACACACATACACACAAGACACAAAACACTAATCACGAATGCGATTAACAATCACTTTCTAAAACTTGTAAAACTTAACGTGCTGGCACCGAAGCGGTAGAAGACGGATGTTGCACGGTCAAAGCTCTCCACGATACTGGCCATTTCAGTATACTGCGCATGACCGAGAATATAGGCTCGGCAACTGGGCTCTAAACGATTGCGCACCCAGTCTTCACCGGCACAAATCTATCGTTCCTGCTGTAGTTATTCTTTTGCCGGTCTATTTTCCCGGGTTTTCTGTTTTACTGTTTGTTTACCGTTTCCATACACCACATTTACAGAGAGCTGCCTGGCGTTAGACATAGACTCGCTTCAGTGCGCGAGGAAACAAGGTCACCGGCACAAAACCATCGTTTCTACTGTAAAACATGCGCGCCATCTTTAGTGCGTAGTTCACGCTTCTCGCTAGAGCTGCACATGAAAAAATACCCTCTGTTGTGAAAACTTCAAACTATATTTGTTTCAAATTGCAACATTTCAGCTGCAATATCAAGGAAAAAACAATTATTGTGCGTTACTTTTCGATCCGCCGTCGTACATAAACATAAAGTCGACGATGAATACAGGATAGGTAAAACGTGAGGTTTCGTAAACGGCAACGTAAAATACATGATTATGTGTACTCAGAAAAGTAAACTACATGAATGGTAAAATACATGTGGATTTATAACGGAAACGAAAAATACATGAGGTTTTATATGCGGAAACGTAAATTACGCGAGCTTTAATACACTAAAGCGAAAATACCTCAGGTTTTATACACGAAAAGGTAAAATATGTTGGGGGTTTTGTGCGTAAAATGCACTAGGTTTTATGCAACAAAAGTGAAATGCGAGTACATGAGATGTTATATAGGGAAATGTAGACTGTGTGTGAATATACCTGGTGTAAATTAATACCGCACGAAAGTTGCTGATAATAGACGGCGCATACACTTATTCTTAAAACTGCTACGGAGTTTGCACACCGCTGATCACTTCCACTCCAGCTGTAAGGTATGATAAGAAAATAAGTGGGGCTGATCGGAGTTTGCGTCTTTAGCGCAGTGGATATGTTGCCAGAACAGCACAGATTAACAGACATTTGAATTTCGGGTTCAAATTGCCACGTCTTTATTTCTTTCTAATCATATACTTAGTTTAATTTGATTTATAGGAAACATTTATGTTGTGCACGTATAAATTTCAACTTAACCAATGCTCAAGTTTTTTTATTTAAAATTCTTCTAACTAATTTACACTTTCATTTTTCACGCTGAAAAATAAGTATGTCCAATAATGATAAATGAACTGGTACAAGTGTACATAACGACTAACACGAATGTAAATTTACTTTAGGTATTGAATAGATCTAGGGTGACGAAATTATTGGAAAAATAAGTTGTCTGGGTATTAATTTAAAATAAACAGATAGGTATGAAAATGCACTGGTTTCAACGGAATTACTCAAAATGGCGACTATTATCATCAATGCATAGCCGACATCTGCGCAGAAATGATTCCTGGATCCTGTTGTGCATTGCTGCTGCGTTACGAATCTCATCACTGGCTGCGGGCAACCAGTGCCTCTTCAGAATCAATCGGTAAAGAATGCACCATAGCTCTGAAGATTGCCCCAGAAAAACAAATCCATGGGATTGAGATACGGAGAACGAGTTGGCCAGGGCGCAATAGGACTACCTCTTCCGATCCAGCGATTGGGAAAGACTCGATTTAGATGCTCCCGTACATGTATAGCATAATGCACAGAAGCTCCATCGCGTTGGAAATGAGTTCAGCCCGGACATAAAGCTTCTTTCAAAAGGCTGACGATACATACTCCATAAATGTTTTATAAGTAGTTGGGGAGCAAGAAGGCATGGCCCAATGACGTGCTCAGAAACAATGCCAGCCCATGTATTCACCATAAACTGCTGTTGGTGGCTCTTCTACACAGTAGCATAGTTTTCGTATGCCCCTATATGGCTGTTCTTGAAGTTTAGAATCCGTCCATCCCTGGTAAAGGTGACATTTGTGAACAACAGTAATGAAAACAATTCCGGTGGCTCCGTTAAGGCGCATTCACAAAACCGCAGGCGTAAATTAAAATCCTTCGGAGTTAAGTCTGGCACCTTTTACAGATGGAAGGGGTAGTGCCGCTCCTCGTGTAAGACTAGCCACATACGTGTGGCAGTGCAATAGCACGGGTGCTGATTGACGGTTCCTCTTGCAGTGTATGCCAGTATGTTTTCTTCGACCACGAGTGCAATGAGTCATCTTGTACTGCAATTTGCATTATTCGACACCACAGAACCACTCTCTCGCATACGCCGATCTATAAACTCGAAAGTAGTCCAATGGGGATGCCTGTCTATTGGGCTACCTTTCGCTGTAAATCTGTGCAGCTATTGAAACATTGCCTCCTGCTTCCGTACACTAGTTGCTTATTTTTGCTCCATATTGCCCGAGTGTGTAGCTACTTCAACGTAGTGTTGTCTGTTGAAGGCAAATAGGAAATTGGACGTGAGTGATGGAAAGTATTGGAGAGTGCAGCGGTTACGGTTAAAATTACTTCAATAAAAAACAACTATTCCGCATGGTGGTGTTCAGTATCCTGTCAGGGGTACTATCTACTACATTCTTAGCGCCTCTTTTGGGGAACCATAGTACTTTGCACTATTAGTTGTTTCAAATATGAATGGATTTTTTCCACCTTGTTAACTGTTAGATTCAAATTGCCCTCATTGAACTCGCACGTAAACATCGCCAACCGAATACATTAAGGGTTTGTTGATTTACAACGCTCCAGGCTTAGATGTGAGAAGACGCAGCAGTAACATCCTGTGCATTGCTCATAGTGATAGTATTTTGCCTGTTTAAGGGATGAGCATAACATTGTTCCCAGGATGGGAAAACAAAAAGAAAAAAGTTCACCCATTTCAGATTCGAACTTGAATTCGCATGCTTATTCTAGTTCATAGCTAATCCGCCTAACCACTCTGCCACACTGCAGATATCGGAACATCCTTACGCTCGTTTAGTCGTTCCCACAACCTGTTATCCATTGCAGAGCCGTGCGGCCCTATGTTAGACCACACTTTCAGCGATTTTGATAACGAAAAAAATTAGAAATGCTTATTCCGAGAATTAAAACACAGGTTTAATTAAGTCCCTAACGAGCTGTACTTCGTTTCTAATACAGACTATTTACACACACATATTTTGATTCTGATTTCGATTTATTGATCTCGGCCTCTAATTACTTTGATTACACAACTCGTAACTTCTGTTTGTAGACCATTCGTTTGGTATATGAAATTGATTGACTAGGGACCATCTACTGCCAGTAAAATCCGTGCGGTGTTATTTATTTGCATTATATATATTTAGGAAACGCGTCTTATATACGGAAACGAAAAATATACGAGGTTTTATACACGCTAATGTAAATTATATGAGGTTTTATACAAGAAAACGTAAAGCAAATAAACCTTTATACTGCGCAACACAAAATATTACTATACAAAATAAAACAACGTAAAACACTGTAGGTTTTATGTTTGTTGATATCCGCCTATGAACCGAAGCAATGCAATGGGCAGCAACATAATGAAAAAATAAAACTATTAAAAATTAGGCACATTACATATAAATTATTCATCAATATCATAGGTTTGCATTTTTGAGCTAACCAGTTGTAAGTTTCAATGCAGTCCTGGTATTATATATAGAAACATAAAATACACGTGGTTTTATACAAGTACATGATGTTTTATACACGCAAGTCTAAAGTACTATTATGTAAGAATACGTAAAATATACCAGGTTTTATACTCTGAAACAAAATACATTAAGTTTTATGTAGAGAAACGTAAAATACACCTGGTTTATATACAGACAAGCAAAGTACTGAGGTTTCATACAGGAACGTAAAGCACATGCGGTTTGAACCACGATGCGCAACGTACATGAGTTCTGTATACGAGAACTTAAAGTACGTGTGGTTTTATATATCGAATCGAAAAATACATGAGAGTTTATACACGGAATCATAGAGTACATGCGCTCTTATACGCGGTAACGCAAAATACGTCGGTTTCTAGATGCAGATGTGAAATTCATACGGCTTTGTACACCGAAAAGTAAAATACATGACACATTATACACAGAAACGTAAAACACCGAGGTTTTAGACATGGAATTGTAAAGCAAGTGAGATTTTGCACAGAATAAAAAAAAAAGACTAGGCTTACAATAACGAAAAAACAAATCCTTTGGCACTACAGCACGTGAAGGGCCAGGACCTGCCACCCTCACGCTCATATACGCGTAGCAGAGATGGAAGAACTAAACAATTAAATTTAGTTTTATTTATGGACGCTATTTAACTGCTACGGTTCTTAGCGTCCCATTCTATATTGGACGTGAAAGACCGGAGATTTTGCTCAGAAGCCTCTTTATTAGACTTGAGGTTAGTTTACGTGCCATAAATCTACGACACGGGACCACCGGCTTTACTTCTCTTCCTAAGGAAGCCATGCTATGGATTTTACACCCGAAAAAATCCATCGCTCTCCCCGGCTTTGAACCGCGACCTCAGGAGCTAGAGGCTAGCATGGTACCACTAGACCTCGGAGGACGGAATCAGCAAAGATGGGCGGTCATTCAACTAATACGGGGAGTTGATGTGGTCAGCATCACGTATCCCCCAGTCGGAAAGTTGTCTCACGGGACTGGGATCGTTGCCTCTCGCAGCTTCTCACTTTCCTCACGATGCTGAATGGGCACCGATTCTATACCCGGAACTTAAATTCCACACCCCAAGGAGTGGGATCGAATCGGAACGCATTCCGAAGTCGAGAACCTGAGCTCCACGCTCTAGCTCACATGACCACGGCGAAGGACGACAACCTACAATACCTAAGGTTATTACACGAAAAACGAAGATGCCTGGGGTTTTATGCCACGACACTTTAAGCACATGAGGTTTATACACGTAATGGCAAAAGACATGAGACCTATATACGGAAAACGTAAACAAGGAAACAAAAAACACATGAGATTTATACATGGAATCATGAAATACAGGAGTTTTTATGCACGCAAACGTAAAATCTGTACTGCTTTATGCACGGAAATGTAAAATTCATATGGCTCTACACAAAGGTTAAATAATGAGATTTCATAGTAAGAAACCTAAAATACATTAAGTTTTCCACAGAAAAACAAAGTACATGTTTTATATACGGAAATGAGAAAGTAAATCAGTTTTTATACACCAAAGTGTAAAATACATGCGGTTTTATACAGGAAACGTAAACTAATGAGGTTTTATACAGAGAAACTTATAATACATGGGGTTCATGTATGGAAGCGTAAAATACATAAGGTTCATACAGGAACGTGAAGTAGGTACATGAAGTTTTATGTGGGCAACGTAGAATACATGTGGTTTCATACAAACAAACAAAAAGATAGATGAGGTTTTATGCACAGAATCGTAAAGTACACGAGTTTTTAATACACGAAAGTTCAATAATATCTTGATACCTAAGGGTTTGTAAACATAAAATACATGTGGTTTTTATACACGGAAAGTTAAAATACACGAGCTTTTATTCAGAGAAAGGTAACATAAATTAGGTTTTGTACACGCAAAGGTAAAGTAAAACAGCTTTAATTCAGGAAAATGCGAAATAGGCACATGAGGTTGTATACATGGATACGTAAATTATATGAAATGCTTTTTTCATTGAAACGTAAAATACTTATAAGCATTTTTATTTTTTGCATGATAACGAAAAGCAGCGAAGGTTTATATACGAGACGTAACTTGCACTATGTGCAGACAACTTAAAATAAAATAAAGGGGCCTTATACACGAAAGCGTAAAATACATGATATTTTATACACTACGTGATCAAAAGTATCCGGAAACCTGGCTGAAAATGACGTACAGGATCGTGGCGCCCTCTATCGGTAATGCTGGAAGTCATTATGGTGTTGGCCCACCTTAGCCTTGATGACAGCGTTCACTCTCGCAGGCATACTTTCAATCAGGTGCTGGAAGGTTTCTTGGGGAATGGCAGCCCATTCTTCACGGAGTGCGGAGAGGTATCAATGTAGGTCGGTGAGGCCTGACACGAAGTCGGCGTTCCAAAACATCCCAAAGGTGTTATATAGGATTCAAGTCAGGACTCTGTGCAGGTCAGTCCATTACAGGGATGTTATTGTCGTGTAACCACTCCGCCACAACCCGTGCAGTATGAATAGGTGCTCGATCGTGTTGAAAGATGCAATCGCCATCCCCGAAATGCTCAACAGTGGGAAGCAAGAAGGTGCTTAAAATATCAATATAGGTGTGCGCTGTGATCGTACCACGCAAAACAACAAGGGGTGCAAGCCCCCTCCAGGAAAAATACGACCACACCATACCACCACCTCCGAATTTTACTCTTGGCACTACACATGCTGGCAGATGACGTTCACCGGGCATTCGCCATACCCACATCCTGCCATCGGATCGCCACATTGTGTACCGTGATTCGTCACTCCACACAACGTTTTTCCATTGTTCAGTCGTGTAATGTTGACGCTCCTTACATATGCGAGGCGTCGTTTGGCATTATCCTGCGTGATGTGTGGCTTATGAGCAGCAGCTCGACCATGGAATCCAAGGTTTCTCACCTCACGCCTAACTGTCATAGTACTTGAAGTGGATCCTGTTGCAGTTTGGAATTCCTGTGTGATGGTCTGGATAGATGTCTGCCTATTACTCTTTACGACCCTCTTCAAATGTCGGCGGTCTCTGTCAGTCAACAGACGAGGTCAGGCTGTACGCTTTTGTGCTGTACATGTTGCTTTACGTTTCCACTTCACTATCACATCAGAAACAGTGGACCTAGGGATGTTCAGGAGTGTGGAAATCTCGCGTACAGACTTCTGACACAAGTGACACCCAATCACCTGACCACGTTCGAAGTCCGTGAGTTTCACGGAGCGTCCCATTCTGCTGTTTCACGATGTCTAATGACTACTGAGGTCGCTGATAATGAGCACCAGACAGTAGGTGGCAACACAATGCACCTAAGATGCAAAACGTGTTTGTGGGGGTGTCCGGATACTTTTGATCACATAGTGTATCTAGAAACCCCAATCTGTGATGGGATAACATTCGTTTATATTTTACATCACAAGGCTTATCAAGCTTCATGAAATTAATCAGTTTTGTAGTGTCAACAGCTAACCAAATACCTACATGGTATCAGCTGAAATATTTTATTATTAAAATTACAATGATAAGAAAGATATTCAATATTAGTGAATAAATTACGAATACACGAATCATACCTTGTTGGCCTATTATGAACATGATACGGATTAAGAGTTCTCATTAAATTTAAGAAAGTGTTATCAGTTAGTAAGTTAATACTAAAATCACCCGCTACTATCACAATAATGTTAAATTTGTGATTGATAATTCATTAGACCTATGTAATTTAGAAACAACTGTGCATCTAAATTAAGAGATCTATAGGAGTGTGCTGATATAATTAAGACATTGAATACCTCCAATATCACAGGTGATATTTCACATACAGAACAGGTACTTAAGTTGCGTAAGTCAGTTGTTTTGTACTTAATACCTTTCTTGACATAAATAGCGTAACCACCACGTTACCATGCTCCTGGTATAGAGTGCTGCAAAAAAAATCGTATGGAACATATTTAATTACCTCCTGCATTAACCAATGTTCATTTAAACAAAAACATCACAACAGAAGACATGAATAATAAGATCTAAGTCATCCATTTTGTTTCTAATTGATTGTAAGGGGTGTCTAGTTTCATGTCAGGACCGTCACGCGGGAATTTTACACTGTCACGCCAGTTGACAGAGGAAGAGAAAACATATGGATGGGTTACTACTAGATTCGGCAACCGCTCATACAGCAGCGATCTCCGTGAATAAAATTAATGAAGTGTTTGAAGATAGAGTAATTAGGGCTGTGTATGGCCCTCTCGTTCCTCAAACAGTGTGCGATTTACTCGTGGGGTAACCTGAAGGAGAAAGCCTACAAAACAGATCCTCACACAATGGAAGAACTGATGGAAAACATAACACACGAAGACAGAAACATTTCAGTGGCCGAACTGAATCGTGTGAATCGAAATGCGATTTCTCGCTATGATGCTTGTTTAGCCGCAGGAGGGCATCATTTTCAACACCTCATATAAGGTAAATTTTGTACATTGGGCATTAACAATATGTGAGAGAGATGAAGCTTGAATAATCAGTTTAGCAAGGGGAGTTATAGCAGCGACGCGGCCGGACGATGCGCATGTAATAGCCTAGTGGAAATTCCCCGCGTGCGGGTCCTGACATAAAATTAAAGCCCTGTATATCTTAGTGAGCAATTATTATTTCATTATTATTAACGGTTTTATTAAACTTTTCTGTACTTTTATTAGGAATTGATCCACTTTTTCTCCCTTTCTTTTGGTTACAAAATTTTGGTGCTTCACAAACGATTTTTAGACAATGCTCCGAATTCATTACAGACCCCACATTTTCTTCAAAGAGGTACACTTCCGTTAAAAGATTCATAAATTTCCACGTTTCTAGATGAAAGTTTTTCATATTTAACATCCGGATATTTGATTTTTAAGAAGTTTGTCAGTTGTTCCTCAGTCGTAGGCGCTAACCTACACACGTGGAGAGAACTCCCTTTAGGAACACATGTTTGTAGGTTAGGATCATCGCCACTTTTTCATAGTTTCCAATGACAACCTTTACGTTTAGATTTCCATCTACCTCCGTCCATGTTTATGTTATATTTACATAACTATTAGACGGGATATGCTCCATGGCCTATAATTCAATCTACTGCACAGTTGTGTTGGTTTGTTTACTAGAATTTAACTGGGCTGATTTGCTTTACTAATTTGACTGTTTACAAATCCCCACCTTGTTTCAGTCCTTTTTACCATTTTCTTGAGTATCCCTTACATTATTAATGCTCAAGTCACTATTTCTTGTGTTTTTAAGCGAGGATTAATATCCTTGTTATTACTTCTTAAATTTATATGCAAAATTCACATATGCAAACTTTAAGTATACAGGATCTATTCATGGTGGGGTATACTACACAAGGTTTTATACGGAAACGTAAAATACATGAAGGTTTATATAGGAACGTAAAATAAATTTTAAGACATGGGAATGTTAAAGAGATGAATGCTTTATAAACAACAACAGAAAAAGAACATGGTTTTATACACGTAAACGAAAAATTGCATACGTTTTAATACACGGAAACCTAAAATACATTACGTTTTATACCCGAAACACAAACACATCAGGTTTTATACAGGGAAACGTAAAATACATTTGGCTTTATACAAGAAACGAAAAATGCCTCGGGTATTATACACGCAAACTTAAAGTAGAAGAGGTTGTATACGCAGATAGGTAAAGCACGTGAAGTTACATACATAGAAACATAAAATATATGAGGTTTTGTAAAGAAACAATCATTAGGTTTTATACAGAGCACCTAAAATATTATTACATAAAACTACATAAAAACGTGGAATGCACGAAGCCTTGTAAACGTAAAATACTTGAGTTTCTAATATATGTGGTTTATATACAGAAACAAAAAACACACGAGGTTTTATTCACGGAAACGTAAAATGCACGAGGTTGTATACAAGGAAGCGTGAAACACAAGAAGTTTTACAAAACCAACGTAGAATACTTTAACTTTTATATATGGACATGTAAAATAGACGTTTAGGTGGTTTATTTGCCAAAACAACACCAAATGCTATACAGCAAGTGAAAGAGTAACATAAAATGTAAAAAAAAGAAGTTGCAAAGACAAACTCTTACTATTATAAAACTCGGCAATAGTTTACAACGGATTGGAAGCCGTGCAGACTTAGTTTTCATTTTAAATACTGATAATGGCGGAGCTTTAAAAGAATCAGGGAGGCTATTAAACAGGTTTAAAGATGTTATTCCTAAACAATTTTGAACTCCGCTATATTTACATTTTGCAATATAAATGGGAGCACTATTTCTCTTGGAATAGTTATGAAGTGAGGAACACGGAATATATAAATGAATATTCATCTTAACAAATGGAAGGCAGTTCATAATAAAAAAGGATGAAATGGCGCGTGGTGATATTTCCGTCAGGACATGGAACATAAACATATTTCAATACACAAACACCTAACGTTTTCTTCCGAGTAAATACAATACAACAAGATTATCGGTCCCATTACATTCATTCATTATCTGTTTACCCTCCTCTTAAGTAGGACTTACACCCCCCAGGACTTACAAGCGGGTGCCTGGGGTCAGAGGCCCGTCGAGGAGCAGACACTCATGGATCAGACAGAGCATCCAGGATGGGTGATCAGCCCGATGCCTGGTATGGGATGAAGGAAGTAGATGAAACGAAATGTTGGTGAAATGGATGAAAGGAAAGATGATGATGGAGCAGTTGGTGGAATGAATGACGGGGGAAACCGGAGAACCCGGAGAACCCGGAGAAAACCCGCCCAGACGCCGCTTCGTCCACCACAAATCCCACATGCAGGTCCCTGGGATTGAACCCGGGCCGCCTAGATGGGAGGCGAGCGGTCTAACCGCTCGGCCACGGCGCCGCCCTGGTCCCATTACATAACTATATAAAACACTTTTGCATTCATAAATTTTTGTGCGGCGGGGCTGTGGCCGAGTGGTTAAACGGCTCGCCTCCCATCAACGCGGCCCAGGTTTGATCCCAGGGACCCGCATGTGGGATTTGTGGTGGACCACGGGGCATCTGGATGGGTTTTCTCTGGGTTCTCCAGTTTCCCTCGTCGTTCATTCCACCAATAATTCCATCATTACTTTGCTTTCATCCATTTCGCCTTCACTCATATCATTTTCTGCTCTCACTCTCCTATTTGGCTACGGACCCATCCCTGTTAGGGGTTCTTCATTCTCTGATTCATTGTTCGTCTGCTTCTCTACAGGCCTTTGACCTTAGACTCGGTTGTAAGTCCTAAGGAGTGTAAGCCCTACATACTGTAGCGTGTTATTTGCAACAACAGTTCCATCTTTCTGGTATCACGTAACATTAAACGTGTCTTCACGCTACTATTACGATTTTCGTTAACTTTCTTAACGGATGTTAGTGGAAAGCGTAATTTGACAGTTAATGAAACTATAGCTTGGTACTTGCTGATGGTGTGACCTACTTCTCTCTCCGATCACAACACCGCCCAGCAGGAGTGGACCTCATTCGACAGAGAAAAAGTTCACCTTAAAGGCATACACGAGAAGGATTATTAAGGCCACAAAACAATAGTAAGAACTGTGCAATGAAAGATCCTGGTATAAAATTTAATAGTAACTTAAAGTCAGGATTTAGAAGAATAACAAATTCGGAACTTACAACTTTCATTAAAACGTAGTTACCAATTGCGCTAACAATTGTATATAAAAGTTCCTTTGTTTCACAACTTTCTATACATTAACTTTACAATTTACCACTCGCTTCCTTTAAAATTCATCTTTCTCGCAAAAGAAATAAATAATGTTCATATACTGCAACACTTTAAAGCCCAACATTTTACAATAAATACAAAAGTGTAACCGCCTCGTATGTACGTCAGTTGTTAGAAATTTAGAGAAAGGTTAAAAAATTTTACCAAGTTCGAAAATGTAGACGTACATCACGTGTTCGCTGCTGATAGCACCCACTAAAAGCTCCTCCACCGGAGTAAGAAAGGAGAAGGTTTGCAGCGGTACCGCCTAAAGCACCCGCGCATTCCAAGGTGACTGTGTGCGGTCGCAGTGCGGTCACCTGGGGAGTAAGGAATTATTGCCGGGAGACAGACTTGACAGGGCCCAGCCTGCCCCCGCAGCGAAGTTACGGTGAGAATAGTAGGGATTCCAGGTGATATTGTGAAGGATTAGTGGCGCTTGGATTTTCGATAGGAGTTATGTGGTAAGGAAGAGGATTGAGAGGAGTGTGGTATCACGCGGGTTTCCACGAAGTTACGGATTAAGGTGTAGCCTTCCTGAAGGTGGTTGAAGCGGTCATGAAGTCCTTCGAAGTTCTGGTTGATGGCGTTGTTTGTGGTTGTTTGGAGCTCTCGAATCCCCGCGACTGAGGCCCCAAGTGCACCCAGTGGCGTTGGTCGGTCGTCGCTGCCGTCGGTGGAAGTTTCGACGAGGTGGCACTCGATGCGTTCCAGCTTGCGCTGGGCAGACGCGAGCACCCCGTCGTCATCTTTTAGTTCGGTGATTCTATTGGAGAGTGCGCTGATAACCCTGGCTCAGGTTCGCTGCTTGGCCTCCACAGCCGAGAGACGTGTGAAGGTTGCACGGCGTAACTCAACCAGTTGCATAGAAAGGTCCTTTATCCCTGCCTGTATGGCTGACAGGAGGTCTTGAAGTCTGTAGAGTGCTGTCCCTGCGATGCCACTGGTCGTGTGCTGAGCCCTTCCTGAGGACTGCGTCAGGTTACTGTCGGTCGTAGCTGCTGTCTTCGTAGATCTTGCTTGCTGTTTTCTGCTCCGGGGATACAGGGGACATTGCGCCTGTCCTGTAAAATGTGTGTTCCCGGAGTAGGTGGCGCAGAAGCGGCGGCGTCGTCGAAGGTCGTGCTGGGTGCAGACTGCCGTGAGGGAGCCTGACCCACAGTAGTGGCATCTGGGCGCAGCGCAGCAGGCCTCCGCCGAGTATCCGAAGGCACAGGAGCGGCGGCAGGGCACCGAACGTTCTCCTCTGGTGGCCTCAACACGCAGGCTCCTCCCAAGTAGAGGCAGACCTGAGGCTATGGCCACTGCGACGTCCGACGCGGGTCCCAGATGCAGGCGGACCAGCAAAGTTGGACCTCTAGCAGAAGTAATGCGTGAGGCCCGTATTGCCGAGCGCCAGTGCTGACGTGCTGCTTCCAGCACAAAGTGCGGTGGGAGATCCCTGGGCACACCACAGATGACGCTGTGACGTCCATCCATCTGTGAATGCGCCGGTGTCGGTTATCGTCCCAGATCCATCTGAGGCGCTAGGCAGGTGGGTGGCAGCGTTGGTGGGCTCGGCTTCCGTACAGAAGCAGAGGCAGCGATGGTTGGTTGAGAGCCCGATTCCAATGGATAGGCTGTGTTTGCTGCTGGCGGCGTCTGTTTTCTCGGTTTCCGTTAAGAAACCGAGGCGGCGTCGAACTGCTGTGCAGGAAAGGCCATCTTCGTCTGTGAAGGAGGCTGAGAGGCCTTCTTGGGTGAAGAATTGCCCCGCTCCGGCTGAGGAGCAGGGATGTTGGATGGCGGCGATGTTGATTGGCCCGAGCCAATCTGCTGTCGCCGGCTGCTCTCGCGGTAGTGGCGGCGGAGAAGCGGCAATTGCCGGTGCTTTAGCGGTGTTTCCCGTGGCCTGGTTGTTCTTGCTGCATCGTCCCATTGTGTAGAATTCGGCGAAGCGCTTGCGATGTGGAAACAGTCCTGTCACGAAGAGAGGGCTGTATTCCTGTGAAGCTGACATCTCTCGAACCTCCCTCAAAGTGAAGTCAAAATCTTCGGTCGGATTGGTCTGTATTTGGTCGGCCCAGGGGGCTTGAACCCGGAACCTCCCGAATGCGGGACACAGAGGTTACCGCCTGAGCCATCCCGCTCGGTCCGAAAGCAAAGCTTGTCGACTGGTCGTCCTTGCGTAGATCCACAGGTAAACTCGTGGCGCCGGAGAGAGAGGACGAACGGGGCAACACTGATGCGGCGCTCCGCCTAGACTCTGTGAGGTTTAACTTGGCAGGTTTTCTACTGTCTTTGTCTCACACAGAGTGCTGTCCTTGTCTAGAACAGGGGGTGGAACAGCAACCACTTCTTTCTTGCGATTTGTGGAAATTCCAGACCCGCAGAAGCTCGTATCCCTCCCGCTTCTATTGTATGCTGACTGAAAGTTACAGTGGCGTATGAGCTGCGAAACTGTGAGTTTAGTGTTTTGTGTTTTGTGTTTTACACGATACGCAAGATGTTTTCAGTGTTACAGCATATGGATATAATGTTGAATTATTTTCTAGTAGTTTTGGTTGTATTTGTATTGTTTCAAATTGGGTCTCGAGGGAAAGTTCTAAAATCAGATGGTAGGGAAATGGTAGTCAAAGTTCACAGTTTCTTCAGTGATGAATGTGACGCGTTGAAATGTGGAAAGCCGACTATTTCAGTGACTAGTATAGTTGAGAGAACTGCTGCTGCTACAGGTATTTCTGCTCGTTCCGTCCAGCGAATTTTAAAAGAACACAAAAATACTGAAGCTAGTGGCGGTAGATTGCAAACTCCAGGCAAGAAGCGCTCGAATAGGAGATCGCAAAAAACAGAAATAGACTCATTCACGACAGCTGCTATTAAGCGAACAATCTATTCGCTATATCGTACGGACTTTCTGCCTAGTTTGCAGGACATTTATGAGGCTTTAAAAGTTCAAGATTTACTGAAAGGAAGCGTGTGGTCGGTAAGAAAAATTCTTAGAAAGCTTAATTTCAGTTATAGCAAAAATTCGCAAGGAAGACGTTTTTTAATGGAACGAATGGATATTGTTTCTAAACGATTTCAGTTTTTAAGACGAATGAAGGAACTGAGGGCTACTGGTAGGTCTATAGTGTACCTTGACGAAACGTGGGTAAATATAAACCATACGAGAAATAAGGTGTGGAAGTGTGACGGTGATGAAAATGATTTCCCTCTTAAAACACCAATAGGCAAAGGACAGCGATTTATAGTTGTACATGCTGGATGTTCAACAGGGTTCATTCCTAATGCCTTGCTAACTTTTAAGTCAAAATCCAGTAAAGACTACCATGAAGAAATGGATAACAATATTTTCAAGGATTGGTTTGTTAATAAATTGCTACTTAACATTCCTTCTAATAGTGTCATCGTTATGGACAATGCCCCTTATCATTCCATAGAAATTAATAAAGCACCCACTTCATCTTCACTCAAATCCCATATGCAGGAATGGCTCCGTAATAGAAATATTGAGTTTGATCCCCGAGTGACAAAACCAGTGCTATATGAGCTAATTAAATTGAAAAAAGACAATTTCAAAGTTTATGAAATAGATACACTAGCAGAAATGCATGGACATACTATAGTACGGTTGCCACCTTATCACTGTGATTTTAACGCTATAGAACTTATATGGGCGCAAGTCAAGAGCGATGTTGCCAAACATAATATTTCATTTAAAAGTGGTGATGTAAAAGCGTTGTTTGATAATGCGATTACAAAAGTGACTCCAGACAACTGGAAAAGGGCGTGTGAGCATGTACAAAGCACTGAACAGTTTTACTGGGAGAAGGACGGTCTGGTAGATGAAATTACGGACAGATTAGTCATAAATTTAGAAGAATCGGAATCAGAAGATGAGTACGAATATTCGTTTGAAGTCTCTGATGGTGAATCGGAGAATGAACAACAACCGGTCGGAGAGGAGGAGGGGCATCCCGCCACTGATGCTTGTTTGGCTGGTGTATCTGCTTTGCCTGCGTCACCATAGAGCGAGAGCGAGATGGTGAGTATTCCTTTCTCTGTCTAAAAGGGACACGACAACTTAAACTTCCCGGACAGTAGCTGTTTCCCCTCCAAATGTAGTGGCCTCCAGAGATATAGCTCTTTAGTCTGGCTGCGAGCGGAAAGTTCTAATTAATTCGGTGTTACAGCTGGCCCCCAAGTTGAAAGATTGACGGCTTCTGAATGTTATTTAAACTGTCATGAGGGGTGTGTGCCCAAAATGGCACAATGCGAAGAGGATAAGCCGACTATGTGAGTAAGTGAGAGAGCAATTTTTCGTATGCCGTCGCTTTATTTGGTCTAATTCATTTCGTAATATCGTATCTTCAAAATGCAAATTCCACAAATTTAGCAGCACTCCTGAATAAGTACATAGATTAAAACAAATGTAACTATGTAATGAGTGTAATGACTAATAAGTATAAGCAAGGAGAGTAATTATTAATATTTAAACCACACAGTTTTCTATTTAAAAGTTAAATTACACATTTGGATTTGCCTAATACGTGAAGCAAAATTCCAGCCTGCTATTCCTAATTACACCTGTTGTACTGTGAAATGGTTTCTCAAATTAATTTATAATAATGTCTTCTTCAGCCACACTATTTAGTTTTAAAGTATACCCCAAGTACAAGCGTATACCACACCACAATATGTGAAAAATACCGCACGTAAAGCACTCCACTGTTCACACTAGGTTTTACACTTTAATACTGTTCTGTATGCCCTAGAAAATGTTTTGTGATCCCTGAAGGTTTAACTTTTATTGCTTTAACGGTACGTTGGCAACAGATGTTTTCAAAACAAATTCTTTCACCCCCAAACCATTACCTGGATTCTGGATGGTAGATGCAATTTATTGTTTGGCCGATAGGGAGGGTTGACAAATATAGGGTAGTGGCAAGTGTCACGATATTCAGGATCACGTTGAAGGTATTACCTCTTAAAGCCTCTGAATGCAATCTTTTTCTTGCATTCAACCGGACATTCTGGTGCTTTTATGCCGCTGTGAACAGTAGCTGAGTTACCATAACGTCATCATACCACCCCGAGAGTACTTAAGCATCACATGTCTGAACTTTGTGGAATTACATGTACAGCAAGTTCTAAGGAGGAAATTGAAACCATATTTGGACGTTGTTTATATACTTGTACGGTGAAAGTAAAATCAGTGAGTCCAACAATATTCAAAGATAAATTAGTTGTTACATTATATTCATTTTTCCTACAAATTGACAGGGCATGCAGTGCATGGTTGCATTCATGAGGGATACGCCCCTGCAAATATGTCATAGTCAGAATACCCAATTCAATAAATAATGGTTTGCAATATGTCCTGGGGTATGTACTACGTATGTGTAATGGCTTTCCTTTGAATTACAAAGAATTTGTTAGCTGAAACAAGAATACTCCAGAGTAAAATACCTTAACTCATATGGCTATTTATGCACCCTAATACAACATTTTCAATGGATTGAAAGGGATGTGCTTTGTTCAATTCGTAACAAAAAGGGTCGTCTGCTTAATTTGCTAGCAGCATTGTCAATATGATGTGCCAACCCAAACTAGGTTCGAGATTAATGCCCAAAAACCTGGCAGAATTAAGGGAATGAAGGCCAAATGAACTAATTTTAAAAGCTAAGTCAACATTTTTCTGTTATTAACGATAAGGCTATTGTGTTTACATCAATTTTCAATTCCATTAGACAGCTCAGCGAATTTAGGATACGTAAGTATGCTATCTTTGAGAGAAATATTAACTACGAAATCATCAGCATAAAGATAGGCCTTTAAAAAGTTATCTCGAACATTATATGGGAGATAAGTTACATATACAACAAAAAAGAGGCCCTAGTATGGAACCTTATGGGGCACCGTGTTTCACCAATTTAAAATTAGAACATTTGCCATTAACATATACAGACTGATATTTATCTGACCAATTTCAGACTATCATCGTTAAAACTATAACAGTTACATCTTTTAACCAAAGTATCATGTAAAGTAGTGTCGAAACCTTTTCTCAGATCAAAACATCTATTATGAACGGCATCCCCTCTTTCAAGGCAATTATAACATATAGTCAAAAAAGAAACTACAGCATGGAGTACTACGTTTACTTGTAAATCCAAATTGACTGTTTGAAAATAGTGAACTCCTTTTAAAATATTTGGTAATTTACCTTCTTAACAGAATTTCAAACACTTTGAACATAATTAGTAATTTACTAATAGGCCTGTGATTTGCAAGATTATTATTTATCCCTTCTTGTGCATAGTTATAACCTTAGCATATTTAAAAACATAAAGGAAGCCCACTAGTATCTACAAAAAGATTAGAAATATAAGTTAATTTGATTTTATACAGGAAACGTAAAATACAACATATTTTATACAAAAATAGTAAAAACGCGTGGCTTATGTACTGAAAAGAAAAATACATAGGATTTATACAAGAACGTAAATTACATGAGGCTATGTTCATACAGGAAGGTACAAATTAGATGAAGGTACTTACACGAAACGTAAAATACATGCGGTTTCAATCATTTAAGTGCAAAACTACAACGAAGTTTGATAAACCGAAGCGTAAAATACATAAGGTTTCAAACACGCAAACGTAAAATACATGAAGGTTTATACACGAAAACGTAAAATGCTAGAATTTTATATAGGGAAACGCAAAATACACGAGGTTTTAACCACGAAAATGTTAATTGCATGCGATTTTTTACATCAGAAGGTAAAATCGATAAAGCTGTATATACGAAAAATATGACCTTTTATACATACACACGCAAAATACGTAAGGTTTTATATACGGAATTGTAAAATATAATAGGTTTTATACACGAAACGTACAATGCATCAGGTTTACATAAATGCGTAAAATACACATGGTTTACATACGGAAACGAAAACTACATAAGTTTTTATACGGGATCGAAAAATACATGACTGTGGTTTTAATCACTCAAAAGCAAAACACATGAGGTTTTATAAACCGAAGCGAAAAGTACATAAAAGTTTTAAAGTGAAAAGGTAAAATACTAGACTTTTATAGAAAAAAAACCTAAAATAAACAAGGTTTTAAGCACAGAAGCGTTAAGTACATAAGAATTTTTACACAAAGTAAAATACATGAGGTTTTATACACGAAAACATAAAATACATATGGTTTTGTGCACGGAAGCGAAAAATACCCTAGGCTTTATATGCGGAAGCGTAAAGTATATTAGTTTTTATATATGCAAACGCAAAATCGTGAAATTTTATACATGGAAAGGTAAAATAATGAGGTTTTATAGAATAAATGCAAAATACACGAGACTATATAGGGAGAGATGTAAAATTCGCAAGGTTTTATTTGCGGAAACGAAAAATGTATTAGATTTTATACACGTAAATGTAAAATGCATCGGGATTTTTACACTGCAACGTAACGTGAGCTTTTATACAGCGAATCGCAAAATACTGGTATACAAGAAAATGTAAAATGCATGTCGTTTTATACAAGGAAACGAAAAACACATGAGGTTTTATACACGAAGACGTAAAGTTCATGAGCTTTATTACATAGAAAGCAAAGGACAAGAGGGTTTATACACGCAAATGTAAAATACATAATTGCATACATATCAACGAAAATAGATGAGACTTTAAACACAGAAACGGAAATTACACGAGGTTTTATAGACGATAACGTAAAATAATGACGTTCTGTACTCGGAAAATATAAGACGTTAGGTTGATACAGGGAAATGTAAATACACGTGGTTCATAAACGTAAAGGAAAATACAGGGGCGAGTGGGAACGGGCGATTTGAAATTGATAATCACTAATCATATTAATTGATAAGACCGTTATGGCTGTATTTTGTACCTCAAACAATGCCATTTCGGTTTCCATGGTGCAGTGGTCAGGAGAGCATCGTGCTTTCGCAGTAAAGGCTTATTATAAAAACAACAATTCTTATGAAATTGAAATTGAGTTTCTTATTTATGGACGCTCTTTAACTGGTGTGGTCCTTAGCGTCCCATTCTATATTGGGCGAGAAAGACCGGTAGTTTTGCTCAGAGGCCTCCTTATCAGGCTTGAGGTTCTTTTACGTGCCGTAAATCTACGACACGGGACCACCGGCTTTACTTTCCTTCCGAAGGAAGCCATGCTAAGGATTTTTACGCCCGAAAAAATCCATCGTCCTCCGCCGGGTTTGAACCCGAAACCTCGGGAACTAGGGGCTAGTATGGTAACCACTACACCACGGAGGACGACGATACTTATGAAGCTGCACCACGAGAATTTCGGCGTCATTTTCAGCTTGGGCGTTATGATCCTGTTACGTCAGTCCACGCTGTGAAGACACGGGTTGAAAAATTCTAATCAACAGGTTCTGCCTTGAACAAGAAGCATCCAGGATCAAGAAGAACTGTTCGAACGCCAAAGACTATTCAAGCAGTCACTGTCGCCAGCCAAGTCCGCAGCGTTCTGCACGACTATATGCTGTTTCATTAGGTTTATCTCGCCGGACTTTGGAGAGAATATTATTTTCGGATCTCAGATTGTATGTGTACAAACTACAGATCGTCCAACAATTGCAAGCCGACGATGCCAATAGACGATTATTTTTCTCTGAACGGCTTTTATCAAATTGTGATGTTCTTAACATGTGGATGTCTCACGAAGTACATTTCCACTTGAGTGGTTTGTGAATAAACAAAATCTTTGTTATTGGGTTGCAGAGATTCCTTGATTCGTAGACCAGCAACCACTGCACAATGAAAAAAGTTAACGTGTGGTGCACTGTGTCACCGAACGGGATAATTGGTCCATATTTTTTTGAAGACGATGCCGACCGCGCTGTTGCTGTGAATTCCCAACGATACGTCCGTATGACTGAAAGGTTCCTCACCAATGAAACTAAAAATTATCCTGTGCGGTTTCAGCAAGACGGAGCAACAGCTCACATGTAGATTGGCCAACTTTTGAACATGAAAATAAGGCAGTTTGGGAAACGGAAAATTTTAGCAAACATTTGGTTAAATTCTACATTAATTGAACGAATGGTTGATATTTAAAATATAAATATATTAATTTAAATTATATCGCACCAGAAATTTGAATACAATTTGAAATATTCATACGTATGTGTTGTATGACAATACTGAATAGAACTACAATTAGAATGTAATATTTATTAGATTAAACTTACTTTCATTTAAGGACAGATGCTACAGCAACTTTGATTTTCTTAGGCTAAAGTTACTTATACTTATCTACAGATGATACAGTGCTTTGATTTTCTTGTCTTACTGTACAAATTGCAGGAATTCTTTACAATCATAATCAAAATTGACCACTGTCATTAGTTCTGATTTAATTAACTCTAGACTACTTTGACTTTGATCTGTTTTGAGAAAACTCTCTCTGTTGATAGTATTTCAGGTAGTAATACTTAACACAAAGCCTGAAATTTTACCAAGATTTGGAATACTGATATTGTTGTTATTTAATTATGTAAATATATTTAACCACTTTTGTTCGGTACTCACTGATTTAACCATATTGTAACAAATGATGCCTTTAATTCCTTCCGAAGAAACCTTTTTCGTCGTTTAGACCCTCGGCGTATTCCAACTTCTCCCTGCTCAGCTGTCGACTGCACTCGACTCTCTCTCTCTCTCTCTCTCTCTGACTCCACTTAACAACCCCCCCGCCAGCAGCCCCCGCAACATATAGCCCCGCAACAAAGGGGGAATATTTTCGATGGGGAAGCTTCCTTCGGGGAGGCTTCTCATACCTGCCGCCAAGAAAATTTCCAGAAGGTCGGGGAGAGCATATAAAGATTATGTTGCTTGGGCCATTATTGCACGGGCTATTTGTTCTAAAGGCCATTATTGCGCGGACCGTCTGTTCATGCCGGCCGTATGTGCTAACAATCATGCGGCCAGGTAAAGCGGCCTGCCATGCTGTCACATATAGCGCGGCCCGACATCATCTTCGCACACGCGGTTACACTGCTCCTTCCTAAGGGTTGGTGCTCCCGACCAGCACCGTCGTAGCGAGCTAGATGATCTAAGTGTATTACCAGCTTTATCTCTCGGGACAGACTGGACGCGGTGTACTACACCATTAATTCACTTCACCACGAGGTAACAGCATTTGCCATTGTGGTTGAAGTTTTGAGCAACGGCCCTTGGTCCGGGTAGGGGGCAATACAACCATACCAGCTCGCCCTGCTGGAAACTTCGGCTGTTGGCTTGCCGATCGTAACGATTTTTCATCCGGTCGCTCCCTACTTGAATGTGTTTTACAAGCCATCTCATGCATATCGAGAAGACTGTCCACGAGATTCCCCATGTGGTCGATTGCTGGCCGTTCTGCTCCAGGGGGCTCCCAAACTTCAGGTCACAGGTAGACGCAGCCCCTGCCGAAGACCAAGCTGGCTGGTGTCAACCCGATGGTGTCGTGTGTTAACGAGCGGTATGTCAGCTAGAAAAGCGGCAACCTCACATCCCAGCCCCTCAGTGAATTGGCTATTACCTTCGTCAAATGCTCTTCAAGAGTCTTGATATACCGCTCAACCATGCCGTCTGACTGCTAGTGGAGACGTGTTTTGAGCGTTTTGTGCACTCCAAGTTTCTCCAGTGTTTCCTTCATCGGGTTCGACTCGAAATTGGTGCTCTGATCGCTGTGTAGCTCCAACGGTACCCCAAAGCGGCAGAGCAGTCCTTCCACGAAGGAGTTAACGAGCGCCTTGGCCTCCTATTTGGGAACGGCGTACACCTCCGGCCACTTGGTGAAATAATCCATTACTACCAACAGATACCCGATTCCCCTATCGGACACAAGGAATGTTCCAGCTACGTCAATAGCGATGCGTTTGAAGGGTGCTGCTAAATTATATTGCTGTACGCGACCCCGACTCCTGGTGGGTGGTCCCGTGTCGTACAGTTACGGCATGTAAAAGAACCTCGAGTCTGATAAAGAGGCCTCTGAGCAAAATTACGGGTCTTTCACGCCCAATATAGAATGAAACGCTAAGAACCATAGCAGTTAAAGAGCGTCCATAAATAAAACTCAATTTAATTTAATTTTCCGGCTCCTGATCTGTGGGCCGCAACTTGCCGCACACACATGACTTAGGCGACACGCGGCACCACCTCTCAGCGTCTGCTTGTAGTGCAACAAGTAGCACTTTTGTTGGACCTTGTCAATTGTTCGGTTGGGTCCAAGAAATCCACCAGAAGTCTCCGCATGTACTTCCTCCAGGACGTACGTCAGTTTACTCCGAGGGAGGATCAGCTGCTCTCTTTGGGTCTTCCCGTCAGGTGATCCCAAACTCTGAACAGTACACCTTTCTTGGACTTCAGTGGGTCCCATTTGGGCAAGTAGGACTTATACACACTACTTCTGGGTGCGATGTCCCCCAACTCGACCTATTCCGTGCCACCACTTCTCTCAGGAACTTCAAGTCGGCGTCCGTCAACTGCTCCCTCAGGCCTGCGCTATCCCATCCATCTGCACTCATCGCGGAAATCACGCAGAGAGCTACGGCACCTTGCTTCTCCTCAACCTCAAAGCAGCGACTGCAATTCTCTGAGCAAGGTGTTGTTGACATGGCATCAGCATTTGGGTGGCTCCTTCCTCTCCAATGTTCTGACGTGAAGTAGTACTCTTGGAGCCTCTGGATCCAATGGTCTGTCTGGCCCTGTAAAGTTCTTGAAGCTCAAGAGCCTGGTGAGGGTGGAGTGGTCAGCCCTCAAGTGAAACGGCTGCCCGCACGGGTATAATCGAAGTGTCCAAGCGACTTTACTATTGCCAGGAGCACCCGCCGGGTAACGTAGTAGTCCCTTTTCCACCTTGAAGAGCGTCTTGCAGTAGTACACTATTTATCGCTCCTGCCCATCTTGGATCTGAGATAGTACGCCTCCAATACCGTTGTCGCTGACGCCATTGTCCACCATAAAATCGCCTCCCTGTCCTGGAAAGACCAAGACAGTTGCACTGCAGAGTGCTGACTTTAGCGCCTGGAGCGAGTCCTCGACCTCTTCTGTCCATATGTGAGATCGGTGTTCTTCGTCAGCCGAATGGGAAGCTTCGCAATGTTGGAGAAACCTCTGACGAGCCAACGACAGTAGCTGCATAGGTCCAGGAAACTACGCAACTCTCGCTTTCCTTTGGGCGAGGCCAATCTCTCATAGCCTGTGTCTTCTCCGGGCCCGTGACTACCCCAGTTATTGAGACCTTGTGGCCCAAATAGTTAACCTCGTTACAAAAGAGTTGACACTACCTCGCATTCAGCTAAGGTTGGCTGCAAGATCTGTAATATCTTGACCAGGTTCTCGAGATTGTCTTCGAACGTGCTGCCAATGTCGATGATGCCCAGAAATAGCAGGCAGGCATCATAGAACAACCCCCTCATCACTGACTCCATGAAGGCGCTGGAAGGTGGTTAATGCGTTGCAGAGGCCTAAGGGCATAACCGTAAACTGCCAAAGCCCCTGGCTTGTCGACAATGCGTCTTCTTCTTGACTCTGGGATCTAGGGCCACTTGCCAGTATCCTGATTTCAGGTCCAATGTCGAGAACCACTGGGCACAAGAAAGGGTGTCCAGAGTGTCGCCAATCCGGAGGAATGGAAAACAGTTCTTTCGAGTCATAGCATTCAGCTTCCTATAGTCCACGCAGAGGTGTAGCTTACCGGTCTTCTTCACCAGGACTACAGCAGAGCCTAAGGGCTGTTGGACGCTTTTATATTTCCCCTGAATCTCATATACTCCAGCGTATCTCGTATCTCCGGTTGCTTTTCCAGAGGAACTCGTCTTGATGGTTGCCGTATAGATCGGGCGTCTGCGGTGTCGACTTGGTGGAGTATTCGGTCGGTGCGGCCGTAATCGCCGTTCCCTTGGTTGAAGACAGACGAATATCGTGTAAGCAGATGCCGCACCCTATTCAGTTGTGTCTCGGTCAGATTTTCGGCGGCCCTCTTCAGCTAGTCTTCTAGCCGGGGCCCCAATTCTTGTGACGGAGCTGGCTCCTTGGAAACGTCGCACGACGATAAACTCGCTGTGAGCTCGCATTTTGCTAACTTTGTTTCGTGTCTTTATGTTCTGATCGGTGTTCAACAGATTCAACAGTCTCACAGGCACCTGCTCCCGGCAGGGCAACAATGTCCTGGCAACTCATAATCCGTAATGGTGTCTTCCGGTCCAACACCAGGTTCGTTGACCGCTGAATTTCCAGGCGCACCTTCACCACCACTTCTTGTGGGTACAGCCATATACTTCTTGAGGATTACCCTGCAGACCCCCGGATGTTCGTTGGGGCTCCGGAGCCTCACTTCTTCTCGACCGGTCGCAGGATACCCCTGCCGACGTTGAATGTCACCTCATGGGTACCGAGGGCATACAGTCTCAATATCACATCCTCCGCCACCCTTGCGACCAACACATACAGGCTCACAGTGCTCCGCTTCAGGGTCAACTCCAGTAAGGTCTCCTTCTCCAAAGGCAACGTATCAGTGTCACTGGCTGGTGGTGTTGATTCGGTTTCCTTGACGGCAAGCCCTTCACCATGTCAAGTCTGATCACGGTTACAGCTGCACCTGTATCCATTAGTATCTGGGTTTCCTTGTATCCAGCCTTTCGCGATGAGGTTGTCATCCGCTCTTCTGCCCGAGGCAGGCAGCGTCACTCGAGGGTGGTGATGACGGCCCCGACATGCTCCTCACCTCTCCGGCTCTTATTCTTTTCCCACATGCTCGTCGACTTGGTTGTTGGCAGTCATTCACAACGTGTCCTGGCCGGCCATAGCCCCAGCACACACCACCTGAAAATCTTCGTCGTCGTCGTCATCTCTGTGTTGATCCTCTGTTCCCCTCGTATCGAATACTCCTGGCCTTCAAGGCTATTGCCTTGACCGCCTCCATTCTCAATGTGGGCTTTAGCGCTTCGTGGATGGTCTTATAGTCGCCGAACATCAGACGCCTTCGTATCTCGGCATCACGCACGCAGTTGGCAAAAGAGTAGGTAGTTTCCTGGTACACGTAACTGAGCGGGAGGTTCGCCAGCTATTCAATTGCCAGGGCGAACTTCTGCAGCATCTCCCCTGGCTGTGCAGCCTTGAACTTGAGCTAACTATGGTAGGTTGCGACCCGCGATTGTTTCTGAACCGGTTTTCGAGGGCCTCCCAGATGCTTTCGAACGCCACCGACGTCAGAATCGTATTCGAAACCTTCGCCGCCCGCCCCTGGTGGCTGGCTAACAGCTGTGCGGCTTCCATCTCTGCTGACCATCGGTTGTGGGCGGCGATAGCAGTGAAATGTCGGCTGAAGTCTTCGAAAGTTGTCGTTCCCTCATATTTGGGTGGCTTCACGCCCATAGATGTTGTGTCGCGTCATGGCGTCTCCACCATTAAGTCGCTAAGTCTTACTTTAAGAATTCTTTCCAGCATGCCGTTCAATTCCTTGCCACTGCCGTCGACTCTTCCTTCCAGGACGCTAACTCGTTGGGCGAGGTCTTCCACCCTTCCGTCCAGCTTTTGCATGTCTTTTTCCATGCTGGCCATTCGTTCGTAAATTTTGTTGTATAGCTCCGTCTTCGTCATGGACATTTTCGTCTTCATTTCTGTCTGTATCTTCTCCATAGGAGAATTCATTCTCGTTATTTCATTCTCCATCTTCTCCATTCCGGATTCCATTTTCTCCTACATCTTCTCCATTCCGGATTTCATGGTCTTGATTTAAGCTAATAATTCTTCAATCATTGCCCCTATCGTGGTGTTCAATCCCACTGCTGACACCAGTGTAACAAATGATGTCTTTAATTGCTGTCCGAAGAACGTTTTTTCGTCGCTTAGACGCTCAGTGTAATCCAACTTCTCGCTGCTCAGCGGTCGACTGCATTCAACTCACTCACTCTCTCTCTCTCTCTCTCTCTCTCTGACTCACTCAACATCTGCCTGCCAGCAGCCCTACTTATATAGTCCCGCAACAAATCGGGAATGTTCTGATGGGTGGCTTCTTTTGGGGAGGCTTCTCAAACCTGCCGCCAAGGAAATTTCCAGAAGGTCGGTGAGCACACATAAAACTTTGTCGCTTGGGCCATTATTCCGCGGGCTATTTGTTCATGTTGGCCGTATGCGTAACAATCAGGCGGCCAGGTAAACAGGGCTGGCATGCCCTTACATGTGGCGCGGCCCGCGTCATCTTCGCGCACGTGGTCACAATATTCATAACACCCACTGCAGTGCAGAACTTTTCATACAGACTGTCTTCAAGTACAATATCAATATGAAACTGTTGAACAAGTCTTGCAACTGTCTGAAAAAAAGGTTCACTCTTCAAAATTAGGGGCATAAGATACTGCATTATACTGTATCATTCAACGATACTAGGATCTACAGTTTCGAGTGATTTTGTAGCATGAACAAGTACCGCTAATGTTAGAAAAAAGTTAAGATTATGCCTCAACGTATTGGTTTTCAGGATCTTACTTACCGAAATGTTTTTCCTCAGTTTTGGGGATTCCTTGAACACTTTTAAAGTAGCTCTTAAGACATACGCACCTCCTTGTCAATCTATTAACAATTGACATAAAAAACAGCCACCGAGTAGGAACATGAAGAATTTCACACCATTTATGCATCAAGAAAATCGAATAACAATTTCAATCCTTCTCTTCTCTTTGCCGAAACCGAAAAGTGTCCATAAATGTTTAGAACTAACATTTCATCGTCAATATCCAATCCATTCGCTGCATGTTTGCTTGTATTGTGCAAAATATAATTGCAGCACTTTGCTTTAACCATGCTCTCGTTATCCTCTGTGAGCAGATTCCTTACAGAATTATGCTTCCCGTAATTCACATGTGCACAATAAGAAGTAAGAGTTTTTACTTCTAAATCATGAAAGGGCTTTATCATCCTATGGATGGAATTAGTTGTCTCATCAGCTTGCTCAATCATGTCCAGAAGACTGTTTTTATGTCACTTAAGGGATACAAATATCTCATAACTAGAGGTAACATCTCTCTATTTTTCTGATTGGAGGCATTAGTTGCGATTGGAAAAGTTACTGGTTTTAGAATGATCTTTTAAGACATCAGTTAAGTCCTGCGCACTTCTTGGGACTAAAACGTTTTTCATAATTGCTTCTGCTATGTTCGACCACATAAAAGCTTCTTGTCAGAGAAAATGTCCCTTGAAAGCTTTTCGTTCTTTCTTTCTTTCTTTCTTTCTTTCTTTCTATTTGCGAATTCCATGCTTTTGTAACTCATCTTATGTTTTACAGAGTGAAAAACTAAAGCTAACTCGTCTGCAGTATTGTTCAAGTCATTTACCAGTATTACTGAAAAAGGGGTTCAAATTCGAAGAACTCCTTCAGTGGAAGGTTTCTTACAAGCATTCTTGCCCCTATGGACTATGCTGAATTCATGTTTACATAATACACAATAAGCTTTGCAAACATTGGATGACACTGGTTTTAGCCATTTTTTCAGTTAAACGCACAAATATTTACATTTCTTTTTGGTGGTGTTTTTATATTACTTTCTGTATCAGTTTCTGTTTCATTCACTATGAAACTGTATTGCGGCACTCGATGTTGAAGGATACTGAAAGAAAACTACTTTCGTAATGTATAGGCCGTAGCTCGGAAAACAGGAAACATACAAAATGGCCTTCCCCGGAAGTGTATATCGAAAATTGTTGCAACGGTTTGAATAGGTGTCGATTGTTGGCTAAACCAAAGAGTAATGTATGTGACCAAAGGTTAGAAGTTAAAACACAACGATATATCTTTAAGGCTGTATACTCTTAGGTTGGAACAGAAATGAATTGATTACCATTTACAAAATTTTCGATGTTAGCATCTAAACGATATTCATGGTTATAAACAAATACAGTACTGAAAAAGTATGGCATCCATTAGCATGGAGATGCTGCACTACGTAAAACTTGCGTTCACGACTGCAGGAATGTATACGCAGAGAAGGAGGTCATTTACAGGACATTATCTTCAAGAAATTACTGTTATTACTTGTGAATAATAAACGTCCAAGTTTTAGCTTCCAGATGACAATGTTGAGTCAGCTGCCCCTATTTATTTTTTAATTTATGCAACGTGCTAAGCGACATATGCGACTTACGCCTTTCTTGAACGCCTTCTAATGGCTGATTTGCATGACACTTTATAGAGGAGGAATAGATAACTCAGTGCATAAGTGTTTTACGGGACAGAATGCAATCGCCATGTATGTCGATACCTAAAACATCCCACCTTGACATTGATACATTCATACACACCTTTAAAAATGCCCCTGAAGAAACAACTTATCACATGCATCGGTCGACAAAACTATTTGAAAACAAAATGACAGGTCTACGCAGTGTGACCAATTGGATTACACCGCCAGTCAACAAAGGTTCGTTGTACAGCCTTGTCAAAAAATGCTAAGTATTAGGTAGATAATTTCACTTCTGTCACAAACTATGGCACATTTCAGTTTATACAGTAACTGAAATGGCTGATGCAGTTTGTTTATTTGAATTAAAACTACCAAAACGAGTTCCAAATACTGTATGGAGCTGCAAAACGCGTGTAGAAATTCGAGGTGGGGTCTGAGTTCTGCAATTATTTATTCGTCTAGGAGCTCCAGCTCGCAAGGTAGCATTGAGCGAATGGTATTATCATGGCTGCTTTACCAGTTTGCCACTTCAATTTGGGTTCACACCCTTCGTGTTAAGTTTAAAATTTTTATTACCTTTTCTTTTATCTCTTTGGGCCTATAATTTGATATTATGATACAAAAAACATTTTGATAACATTATCAGTGTGTACAAAATAGAATAATCGCCATGTTTTCTACTGAGAGGTGGACAATTTATACTCTGTAGTAGGTATTTTACTGTGCTCGGTATTATGCTTGACCCTTTCAACCGAGTTTAAAGCACTTTACAAAGTGGCTTTAGCTCTTTGTGCTTGCGTCAATGCTTGATGTGAATAAGGTCTCCATTAATTACTGAGTATTTGAAACCTTTCTACGAGACACAGCTGCTATCATAATGTATACAAATGACGAGTATGTTGACATGCTGTTAATCTATGGAGAAATAAGGTGTAATGCACTGTCAGCAAAGCGCCTGGTTTTCAGGATGGAGGGCACCTACTGCAGACACTTTTCGATAGGTTCAAAGACGCCTTCGTGAATCAGGATGATTTGGAAGAGCACTACCTGCTCGCGATACTCCAGGAACCTCTGGAGGCAATGAAGAAGCTGTGCGAAACGCAATAGAAAACAATTCACATATCAGTTCAAGGGTCATAGCACAAGATCTGTATATAAGTCTAAGTCGGTTCTCAGTGATGCGCACATTACACCATAATAAATATCATCCGTACCATCTACAACTACACCAGGTTCTCCACACACGCGAATTTCAAGCGAGAGTGATATATGCACAGTGGCTACAGCAGCGAGCGCAAATGGATGCAGCGTTTTTAGGGAATGTTCTCTTCAGTGATGAAGCCACATTCCACGATAATGGAACTGTTAACCGCCATAATATGCACTACTGAGTATAGGAATCCTCACTGGATGTGAGAGGCTGCATTCCAGAGTGGAGCATCAATGTCTGGTGCGGAAGTTTAGGCGACCAGCTAATGGGACAGCACTTTTTGAAGGCAACAGCACAGGACCACGGTACTTTGCATTTCTACAAGAAGAACTAGAAGATGTGCCACTAGTGAAAAAGATAGGAATGTTGATCAAGCAGGATGGAGCTCCACCACACTGGCCACTTATTGCAAGGAATGACTTGCATAGAACATATCCTTAAAAATGGATTGGCCGAGGGGGCCCAATCGCATGGCCCCCTAGATCACCTGATCTTACCCCACTGGAATTTTTTCTGTGGGATCATTTAAAGGAACGGGTCTACGCTCAAGGATCGCAAAGCCAAATCATCTACGGGCACTCATACGTGAAGAATGCAGGCAGATTACACCGCGCATGTTAGAAAGTCTCTCCGGAAACACCCAAATGTGCATTGATGAAGGGGTCGTCATTTTGAACATTTACTTCGTTGATGAAATCCACGCTCTTAAACAATTTATTTTCTTTTTTCCCGTGAACTTAGCACATTTACAACTCCTTTGTCTGTAGAAAAAATAAAACATAAGCTTTAAACATGAAACAAAAGCTGTTGGACTTAATAGCGTCGACATGCGCCCAAAAGAATGAAAGCTAAACACGTAATAGAATTTACAGCACCAGATACGGTACAGATTATTGAGGTAAACATGATACACAATTGTTATCTGATTGTAATTCCTGTGTCTTTGGCTCGCAGGAGAGTCAATAACAAAAATAAATAAAATAGTATACAAGAATACAAAATGAACACAAGGAAAAAGAAAAAAAAGAACCAAAACAGTTTGATATAAGTATTAGATTCGAACCTCCGAAGCTAACCGTTGTTTTATCACATTTCATCAACTAACCCACGTATCTTCCTGATCTTTGGGATAACATTTCTTTACCTCCTTGCAAGCATTATATCCAGGAAGAGCCGTCTTTTTTAAGCCTTTCGCAGCTCCTTCGCTCATTCAGGCCTTTAATCATTGCGTATAGTACCGAATATAAGGGCAGAGCTACAATAACAGTTTGTTTGCTTAAAAGGGCCAATGTTTTCACGTTAGAATTTAAACTGCGGGTTGCATAGATAGAATTACCTAGGGGCATCTGACCCACCTGATTATATATATATGTTCGCGCAAGCCACATATACTTAAATTATATGTTTTATACACGCAACGTGAAATACAGGAAGTTTTACACATGGAAACGTAAAATACATGTGATTTTATAATAGCAAACGAAAAATACATAATCGTAAAATGCATGGGCTTTTAAACACGGAAACGCAAAATACATGAGGGTTTATACACGGAAACGCAAAGTACGTGAGGGTTTATACACGTAAACGTAAGATACATATGATTTTATGCACGGAAAGGTAGAAAACATGTGGCTTTACATACAGAAGCATAAAATACGTGAGGGTTTGTACACTAAACCTAAAATACATGAGGTTTTATACAGATAAGCGTAAAGTACGTGTGGTTTTATACACAACAAAAATATATGAGTTTTTATAAGGGTAAACGAAACATATTATACACGCATAAGTAAAGCAAATGTATTTTTACACAGGAAATGTGAAATACATGGAATTCTATAGACGGAAAATTACCTGAAGTTTTATTCCAGGAAGGTAAAACAGTTGAGTTTCTATTCATGTTAGTTCGAAGTAAAGAGCGTTTATACGAAAACATAACATACTCAAGGTGCAATCAGCGTAATACTAAAATAAAGAGGCTTTAAGCAATAAAACATAAAATACATTATGTTTTATATACGGAAACGTAAGGTGCCTGCAGTTTTATGCACTGAAATGAAAAATAATGTGGTATTATACAGAAACGTCTAGAATACAAGTGGTTTTACATACAGAAACCAAAATGCATGAGGTTTGCTGCAGGTAAACATAATGCGGATGAGGTTGTACACACTGATAGGTAAAACACATGAGGTTTTATACATGGAAACGTAAAAGAAATGTTTTTCAATGCATTTCTATGCATTTATACAGTCATGAATATCAATGACGCTTTGGACGTAGTGGTAGATGTAAGAATAATTACATATGAATACACCGAATAAAATTAAAACTAGATAAAACTGTGCACACAGAAACTGTTTAAAGCTTATATTTACAATTTTAGTAAAATATTCCTCAATTGTGTAAAAAGGATTTCAGTCAGCCGGCGTCATAAAATCTAATCAAATATGTTAAAACTTACATTGTGGACCTCCGGAGGTAGACAATAGTTGAACATATCCAAAGTATCAGTATGGAACCATTGTCACGGTGAATTTCGCATTATCATTATTAGAATGATTTATGTATAATTTTTGGCCGTATAATTCTACATTGTTAAACCTGGAGCTTAAAACTACCATACGGTAGTCCAGTGGCGAGACACGGATGTCGCTGCGTCAGATATCGTTAACCCCAAAATCGTTTGCCCGGCAAATAGCTGAGATGCAGCGAGGATATTCAACTAAACAATGACGTATTGGTGCGTCAGCCAGGTTGTGTTTATAAACCCCTGGTTCTATGCCTCGTGATCGACTAAACCGTTTTGCAGCGGGAGCCCACGCTGCTGTGAATCTTGAACGACCACTTGGTCCAAAAGTGTTATTTTAAGATGTGATAACAGCGAACAACTGAGCACCAGCACCATCATCCTTCACTGCAGGTAAGGTAATCTTTCATTTATGTATTTGTAACCCCCTCTCCCTGCCTCGCGGCAAGCTTATAGTAAATTATATGCTTCTACAAGTGTTGGGTACTATGTGATGCTTTAGGACCCCCTTGATCGTACCTGCGTCATTTCGTCGTCATGTTGCATTAAGTATAAGAATACTTGAAGACCTTTCCCATCCCGGATTTCTTTCCTTGGTCATCGAGTCGCTCTGGGTTGGTGGATTCGAACCTCCCGAGTTAGAAGTAGCAGGTGTAGGAGACGCACGGGTCCCCTGCAGCATGTTAAAGCTTAGTTACATCCCATGTCAATCCTCTGAACCACCCCTTCCAGCAATTTCGCGACATAATTGCTGGAGGCGCCTGTTTTGAGCTCCTGCCAACCCTCATCCTATCATCCACTTCTTACCGTGACATAATTGGTAGAGTCACTCGGGGCACGATTGTAGTGGGGTAGTTACCTTGTGACTCTTTGCGGCATTCCCCAAAACTGCCTGTCACGTTTGGTGGATGCGCCTCTTTGAGCGCCCACCTTTACCCTCCAAACCTCCCTTAGTTTTACCGCGACACCATGTTTTATTTTTTCCATCCTAGCATTTGGTAGGTTAATCTGATAAGTGTGCCTAATTGTATAGTAATGAATCTCTGATCTGGAGTGTTATTTTTGGATTGCGTTTGTTGTGTATACACACACATACACACATAACTGTTAATACCCAATGCGCATCATGCACAGTACCCGATAAATACGAATTGTCTTCTTTTGCAATACTAAAGTTTTGGGAAAATATCCGAGTTATTCCCTCAGATGAGAATACTATAAAACATAATATTATTAAAGGGTTAGTAATAAGAATTTTTCAAAAGTACCTTTGGAACCAAACCTTTTAACTGCCTTTAGGAAAAAAGATTACTCTAGACAATTTGACACAGACTGGCGAAGTATTGTGTTCCCAAGGCAATTTGGAATCCAGAGTGATGGCCAACAGTTTAACGGCCACAGGTTCAATATTTCTTAAGTATTTTTAAAGAAAACACTACATGCTGGGCTTTCGACATATTCATTACAAAACCATTCACTGGGAAACAATTGGTTGCTGATTCGAGAGCCAGAGCCATTGTCTTATTTAGATCATGCATATTTTCCCTGATTTCATATACTGTGGTATCATTAGCAACTCTGTACTTTAGCATCAGTATTGCAAGGCAAAAGATTCATCGTTACAATAAATAAAAGGGAGCACAAGGTAGATCCTATGGCATACCTTTTGCCAGCTTAGTTGGAGCTGAAAACTTTCCATTTTAAAACACTTTTGGGAACAATTAACTAAACAACGTTCAGTAATTAAGGCCAGTTCTTTGCCTCTGAATCCATAGTACTGAAATTTGTAATGGTAAACTCGTGTGATACACAGTCGAAGACTATAGATAATCCACATAAAATGCACTTATATTGCTGTTATCTTTAAAACCAGTGATAATGGAACCAATAAGGTTTCCTGTTGCATCTAGGGTAGACAATTCTTATCCGAGACCAAATTGTAAACCAGTAAGTAGGCCATTGCTTTCA
Source organism: Deroplatys truncata (assembly GCA_030765065.1). Classification (NCBI taxonomy): domain Eukaryota; kingdom Metazoa; phylum Arthropoda; class Insecta; order Mantodea; family Mantidae; genus Deroplatys; species Deroplatys truncata. The sequence continues at coordinate 497,367,763 of CM060990.1, read as the reverse complement.
AAGTACAAAGTTAACAGATCCTTCATTACTGATTCCAGTATTTTGGAAAAAAACTGGAAAGATGGAAATAAGTTTATAACTGTCCGATTACTTTGAATAACCTTTTTTAAAATATATGTAAGTACGTTTTGGATACTTTTAGTGAGCCAGGAAACACAGCAGTGGTTAGGCACTCATTTATACAGTAGTGTAATCAATCACTGATTTGACAAAGTTTACACTAATGTCGAAGGTGTCTTTGTAACTTAAGCTCCTAAATGCATGCACTAGATGTAATATTTCATAAGAAGACACAGGAGTATTGTTTATGACCTTGTGATTATGTAAAATACCCAATGCAGGTCTGTTAGAATGGTTTACCGATTTAGCTATGTGATATATATTTTAAAGCCCTCTGGCTGAAGTCCAAAGTCTTATTGATATCCCTTGTTAGATCAATTGCTATTACTTCCCATGCTGCTTTGTAATTATTTGCAGCCTTGGTAATGTGATCCAGGTTAAAATTAAACTTTCACAATTTTAGCTTAGATCTATAGTGCTTTTTGTCATCGTTATATGAGTCCTCAAGACTAGTTATGTTCAAGTTATAACGGAAGGCCCATTGCACACAATTTTCGAGACAACAGTTGACGCCCGTACATATGTGAATACACTTTTGCTCCCCTTTTTAGAGAATTTACAGAACAGGGAGCGTGATTTTGCCTTTTTCAACAAGGCTCTGCAACAGCTTATACAGCCAACATTTCGATGAGAACAATGGAAAGTGCGTTTGACAGAATTATTAGTAGAGATTTGTGGCTCCCTCGGCCCCCTTCCTAACCCCTTGCGATTTCTATCTCTAGGGTAACTTAAAACAAAGTGTGCAACACAAACCCACACACCCTGGAAGAATTAAAACAAAATGTCCTCCAAGAAATTGCCAGCATTTCTCAACGTGAACTATGGCGAGTGATGGATATTACCTAAAGAGGTGCCAAAAATGTATGGACAACGACGGTGGCCAGTTTCAGCATCTCCTTTCATAAAGTTGGTAAGTAAAGCCTTTAAAAGTAGTTTTAAAAATATTGTATGGTTTCATCCGCGTCTTTCTATGATAGCGGCAGACGGCAGCAAGCGCCGAGGACGCGGATAGGAAAAACACCGCGCAGCCGGTTCGTAGTCTTTTGACTCTCTCTGTAGTTAGACAGTGTGACTACAATCTTTTTGGGTACGTAATTTATCTACAATGTACCAGCCTCTAATTAGAGATACTTTACTGGTTTCTGATTTCCTGATTTGGACCTAAACAGTACATGAAAATATACGAATAAACGTAAAATACATGAGTTTTGGTATATGGAAACGTAAAATACACCACAGACTCTATAAATGGAAACGTATAATACATGAGATTTTATAATCTAAAAGTAAAATGCATGCGATGTTATACACGAAAGTTCAAAATACATGACATTTTATACCAGGAACATAAAATGCATGTGGGTTTTTATACACGGAAATGAAAAAATACATGAGCTTTTAGATGTGGAAACGTAAATTACATCAGCTTTTTACATGGCTTTTGTACATCAAAGAAAGCATCGTTTTCATATACCGAAATGGCAAAACAGGGCTATAAGAGTTGTGCTTAATACGAAATTTATGAGTCTAGCAGGTCTTTATTTATTAAAACCGGTTTGGTTAATATACATAAGAATATTAATAGCTATGATTTGAGATTAGATATGTACAACATAAACACAAGAAATAATCATAAATTGGATCTCCCCAGATGTATACTGCAGATGACCAAAGATACTGGCTTTCATAAGGGTATACATGTTTATAACAAGCTTCCTGCTTCAGCCAGGATTGCTCCTATCAACAGTTTTAAAACAAAATTGTATAGTTGGTTGTTGTTGAAACCACTTTATTCCGCTGGTGAGTTTCTTATTGAAACTAATGTAAGTATAACATTTTAGTTTAATGTTGTTAATGTTTTGTCTCACGTAATTCTAGCTGCAATACATGCAATATTGCATTGATGAATTTCTTTTCAAACGTAATTTTCACCTTTGCTGAATAAATAATAATAATAATAATAATAATAATTATGATGATAATGATGATGATGATGATGATAATAATAATAATAATAATAATAATAATAATAATACACGTTTTAGAAAAGAAAACTAAAATGCATAAGATTTTAACAGAGGAAATTAAATATATAAAACTCCTGTAGCTCTACAGCCCTCGTGGAACCTGGGCCTGCCAATCCGACTGCCTGCCTCACGCCCACTTATGAACAGCAGAGGTGGGCGATCATCCAATTGATACGGGGGTGATGTGGCCAGCATCACGCCGGAAAGTTGGCTCACGAGGCCAAGATCGCTATCTATTACAGGTCCTCACTTTTCTTACGATGCTGAATGGGTACAGGTCCTATAGCCTATACCCGGGACTTAAAATCCGCACCCCCATGTGAGGGATCCAATACGGGCGCATTCCTTAGCCGGGAACCATAGTTCCACGCCCTGGGCCACAGCGCTATGGTGTAGGACATGCGGTTAGTATACGGAAAGAAAAACTACATGAGGGTTTATACAGTAACGTAAAGTACATGGGGTTTACTTATGAAACTTTAAATTCCCCAGGTTTGTTAACATTAACTAAAATACAATTGCTTCCTATACATGGAAACTTAAAATACTTACTTATGTATAATTGATGAACTGGCCGTCGTGAAGAAAGGCGTAGAAGGGCTTGGCGGAAAGGTAAAAGATCTTGGCCAACGCATTAACGCCCTGGAGGGCTTCGGGGCCGGGTTAGTGTCCGCGGGGGAAGAGTCAACGTCAGCGCCAGTAAGTAATGCTTGACGGGAGACATAAGAACTTGAAGGTCGAGACAACAGGGCAGGACACAACATCTACCGCGCCAACCCACACAAATACGACAATTCGTCGCCGTCCACAACGATTGTCTGCAGAGGAGGAAGTCGCATAGCTGATAGACAGCCCGCCGGGATGGGTAGCAGAAGTTTTCAATGCGATTCCGACATTGGCTGTGTCCGGAGATATCTGGGATGCCCTCGAAAACCGGTTTGGGAATCATCGCTTGGCCGCAGCCAGTCGTAGTCAACTCAACTTAAGCTGTAACAGAAGGGGAAACGCTGCAGGAGTCCCCTGGCACTTGAACACTTGGTGAACAAAATTCTAGTGAACCTCCCGCCAAGTTACGTGGCCGGAAAGCTTCCTACTCCTTTATTGATTGGGTGCGTGACGCCGAGATAGGACAGCACCTGATGCTGTTGGGAACGCAGGGAATTTGATGAAGATATTCAAGTGGTTTGTGTTGGGGTGTGGTCAGCTAAGCTACCTAGTGAACGATTGTTCACACCAAGCCAACGAGCAGGCGAGAAACGAATAAGTACCGGTGTGACGAGGGTCACGTCGGGACCGACATTAGCATCCTCTCGGGTGACTCTGCGTGCCTTAGGCAGAAGAATGGAAGACAGCCTCGTCGCGGACGGCTGAATATGAGGGAAGCTGTGCCGGGTACAAGTGGACACAGGTGTAGCCGTGACCATAATCAGATCTGACGCAGCGAAGGCCTTGCTATCAAGGAAGCTGAATAGGCCCTAACAGTTAGTAATGACTGCCTCGGGCGATGACTTGTCTGTGAAGAAGGAGATCCTTCTGATGCTGACTCTAGCGTGGAGCATCGTAAGTCTGTGGGTGCTAGTCACAGCGGTGGCTGAGAATGTGATACTGGACCTGGATGCACTCAGAAGCCGCGAGGGTCGAAGTCGGATGAGTGTGTTGCGACTTGGCCGACACAAGGTGACGCTCCGGAGTACGAACGAACATACGGGGATCTGCAGGTGATCCTTACGGAGGATGTGGCTGTGCCTGCAAAAAGCGAGGTGTTAGTGAAGGCGCGTCTGGAAGGCCAACGCTCAAGAGACCTGGATTTGGAGTGGAAGATACCATTGGATTGATTATATGTTGCCAGGGTATTGCTGCTTTGCTGGGTAGAAGTGCCTGTGAGACTGCTGAACCCATCGGATCACGATCAGGACATACAGGTCGGAACGGAGCTCTGGAAATGCAATCCAACAGCAAGTGTATCGCCATGTGGCGGATTCGAGGAGCCAGTACTGTCGCAAGATCTGGAGCCCCGGTTGAAACACATGCTGAAGAACGCGGCCGATCATCTGACCGTGGCACAACTTGAGAGGGTCCGGCATCTACTTAGACAATATCAGTTTGCCTTCAGCCAAGTGGACGACGATTACGGCCACACGACCGAGTACTCCATCACCCCGACACCGGAGTCGCCCAGCTAATCTGGCTACCACCAAACGTGTTCCCTGGCGAATCAAGCGGTGGTACGAGACATGTTGAGGACATGAGGTCTAGGGGGATTATCGAATAGTGCGACAAACTTTGGTGCTCCTCTGTATTCCCGATGAAGAAGAAGAAGAAGGAGAAGGGCGAGCTACGCTTCTGCATGGACTATAATAAACTGAATGCTGCCAACCAAAAGGATTGTTATGCGTTGCCCTAGATTAGCGACACATGGACAGTCTTGCGGGTGCCCAGTAGTTATTGGCCTTCGATTTGAAACGGATACCGGCTGGTGGGTCTAATTTCCAGAGACAAGAAGAAGGTATTCTGTATAGGCCATGAGCTTTGGCAGTTTACGATCATGTTCTTTGGCCTCTGCAACGCCTCAGCCACATTCCAGCAACTAATGGAGTCAGTGATAAGCAGGTTGACTTACGACGCTCGCCTGCTATACCTAGACGACATCATCTCATTGACAGCACCATTGAAGGCCATCTCAAAAACCGGACCAAGGTATTACAGAGACTGCAGGCAGCCAACACGAAGTTGAAGAATGCGAAGTGCCAACTCTTCTGCAAGGAGGTTAAGTATTTGGGCCATGTAGTCTATCGAAAAGAGGTGGTCACGGACCCGGAGAAGGCCCGGGTTGTGAGAGGTTGACCTCGCTCGTAGGATAAAAGGGAGTTGCGAAGTTTTCTGGGCCTATGCGGCTATTATCGCCAGTTCGTCAGAAGCTTCTCCAATATCGCGAAGCCCTTCACCCGTCTGATGGAAGAACGCCGGCCTTACTTTTGGACAGAAGAGGTCAGGGCCGTGTTTCAGGTGCTTAAGTCAGCACTCTGTAGTGTGCCTGTTTTCCACAACTGGGCGGCGTTTTAATTGTGGACACCGACGCCTGCGACTACGGTATTGTAAATCAACTATACCAGGTCCAGGGTGGGCAGGTATGGGTAAGACGCTCTCCAAGGCGGAATAGTGCTACCGCGTTACCCGACGGGAGCTCTTGTCAGTAGTGAAGGCGCTGGAACATTTCCATAAATACCTTTACGGTCAGCCATTCCACCTGAGGACTGACGACACTCCCTTCGTCTGGCTGTTGAGGTTTAAGAACCTAGAGGCCCAGATAGCTCGCTGGGTCCAGAGGCTTCAAGAGTACAACTTTACTTAGGAATATCGGAGAGGAAGGGGCAATTCCAATTCGGATGCCTCTCAAGAAGACCCTGCCCAGAGGAATGTGACCGCTGCCCTAAAATGGAGGAGATGGAGCACACCAAAGCTCTCTATGTGATTTCCGCGGTGGCTGCTGATGGATGGGATAGCGCACCCCTGAGGAGGGAGCAGCTGGCGGACGCTATACTTGGGACCGCTTCTTAGAGAAGTGAAGCTAGGAATTAAGACGAGCTGCGAAGACATCGTACCCAAGAGTAGTGTGTATAAGTTCTACTGGGGCCAATGTAACTCACTGAAGACCAAGGAAGATATGTTGTTACGGGGAGTTCGGGAGGGCATCTTAGACCCAACCGAAAAATCGACAAGCTCCCACGAGGGTACTACTGGTTGAGGCTACGGGCAGACGCTGAGAGTTGGTGCTGACAATGTCATGTAATGTCAGCGAGTCGCGGCCCACAGACTAGGATACGGGTTCGCATGTAGCAGTATAATGTAGGAGCATCCTTCAAACGCATCGCGATCAACATAGCTGGACCTCCACTGTGTCCGACAGGGGTAATTATTTGGTGGTCATTGGTTACTTCAACTGGCCGCAGTGTACGCCATTTCTAACCAGGATGCCAAGACGATCGCGGACTGCCTCTTGGAAAAAGTGCTCTGCCGCTTTGGTGTACCGTTAAGGGTACGCAGCAATCAGACACCAATTTTGAGATTAACCTGATAAGAGAAGCACTGGAGAGACTTGGAATTCCCAAGACGTGCGCAATGCCTCCTCATGACAGTCAGATGCCATGGTCAAGCGGTATATCAAGACGCTAGAAGAACACCTGAGGAAGGTTGTGGGTAATGACCAGAGGGACTGGGATGTCAGGGTGCCGCTCTTCTTATCGGTTTAGCGGTCGTCAACGCACATCACCGGGTTGACACCAGCCAGCTTGTTCGTCGGAAGGGATCTGCGCCTTCCATGCGATCTGATGTTTGGGACCCCCTGAAGAAGAACAGCGTGCAATCGCCTACGTGGAGAACCTCGTGGACCGTGTTTACGATGCACACGAGATGATCCATCAACACTTCCAGGTGGCGAGCGACCGGATGAAGACCCATTACGACCGGCAAGCCAACAGCCAAGGTTTCCAGCAGGGTAATCTGGTATGGTAGTATCATCCTACCCGGACCAAGAGCGTTCTCCCAAGCGTCAATAACCATTATAAGTGCCGTATCGCGTGGCGAAGAGGACCAGTGATGTAGTCTACCATACCCAGAGGCTGCCCGGTGGGAAGTTTCTGGTGGTACACCTAGATCGTCTAGCTCACTATAATAGTCCTAGTCGGGAGCAGGAGGACGGAGCAGTGTGACCGCGCGCGCGAATCTACCTAGGGGCCAGCGGTAAGCGAATTCCTTAGCGGCACCAGTGCGGGACCCTCTACCCACCTAACATTAGTTTGTGCAGAATAGCCCATTATGTGCCGCTTCTTCGCTCCAGAAGATGCCTTTCAGCCCTTTCCAGCAGCTTCTCCTTCTAGAACATTCCACTTTATATGCAGAGGCTATATAAGGGGCTTCTATTGCCCGAGGATTAGTTAAGAATTTATGAAGTTCTGCCGTCGAGAAGCAGAAGAGTTTGGACAGTGCCGTGTACAGATCAGTTGTGAGTTGTAACTCTGCATTTCAGTTGCTAGTTGTGACTTGTGATTCGATGGATCAATTGTGTTCTGTTCTGAGTGTGTGTCAAAAGTGTCTCAAGTGTAAAGTTTGTGCTACACTGAGCACCTAAGGGACAAATAAAGTTCGTTTAGCAACAACTGGTGATCTGATTTGCCACAATGTATAAAAATGAAAAATATGAGGTTTTATACCAGTAAACGTACAAAATATACTTTATTCACGGAAACGTAAAGTAAATGAGCTTTTAAATAGGGAAACGCAAGATACATTAGGTTTGATACACAGAAACGTAATATACTTACTTAGTCGGCTTACCCTCCTCTTATGTAGGGCTTACACCCCCTAAGACTTATAACCGCGGAGTAGACGGACATTGAATTAGAGAAAGAAAAACCCGGAACGAGGGATCAGCCTGTAGGCAGTATGAGGGTGAGGAAGAAGAAGATACGAAATGAAGGCAAAAAGGATGGAAGGAAAGGTGATGATGGAGCAATTGGTGGAATGAATGGCGAGGGAAACAGGATGTTATTATATCCTGTTATACTTGAGGTTTTATGCATGATAAAGCAAAACAACAGAATTTTATAACAAAAACATAAAATGTACAAGGAACAATCCACGTAAACGTAAAATAAGAAGGCTTTATACATGAAAACATAAAATGCATGACATTTTGTGTTTGGAAACGTAAAATGCGGAATGTTGTATGTATTGAAATTAGAAATAATGTGGTTTTATATATGCAAACGTGAAGTACACAAGATTTTTCAATCAGCCAATCAGTTTTATTTTGCTAGAAAGTTATACAACTGCAATAGACAAAGTCATGAATTACAATAAAATAAAAATTAATCATATGCAATGTAAACCAAGCTTTATATCAGGGATCGCCAAACTTCCCAACTTAATGAACTTGCTATCAGTTTGTGAACAGTTGTGGTATGCTACCAACCTTGGATTTAAATTGCCTGGTGATAAAATTGAGAACTGAGACATAAAAAGTACAGCTTTTTATTTCCCTGCACATACATTAAAGCCACCAAAGTCCCTGTTTATTACAATAGGTGAGGTTTAAGTTGAAACATGACCATTTTGACGCTACCTGACCGGTCTAGGAGGAGAAGGAGTGCATTAATGATGGTGCAAGTACTGAGAAACCCTGTCACGGTCATGCTTCACTGATTAGTGATTAGTCTTCAGTATCAGTTGCATGTTTGACAGTGAAATATGGAAAATATTCTGATATCTTCGGCTGTTCTTGCTTTGCTGGCTTCTATATTATTACAAGCGGCTGTTGGTTGTTCTCTTCTAAATTTCATGTTTCAGCCTAAATCAGGTATTAAGTAGTAACTTTCAATAGTAAAGGTTTTGAGATTAGGTAGTTACAGAGTACCAACTGTTGTGTAGAGTACAGTGCTATCTCTTTTTACTTTCCATGTTTAGACTTAAAGCAAATGTACTATAATAATTATAAAAATTACACTTGCCATCAGCTATTTTCTTTTTTTCTTTTTTACATTATGCTATGACATATTAGAAATATGGCACTCACTCAGCTACAATTTTTCTAAATATAAGGCAAATAGTTACTCGCTGCCATCTGAATACATTTTTCCAAATGTTCAATAGTAAATCTGTTTCTGAATTTGTTTTTAATCACATTCATGTTTGAAAAAGATGCCTAGCATAGGTTAGTATAGCTGTTCAATGCCTTCACTGGAAGAGCAAAACGAGACAAAATGAAATAGTTTTCCTTGGATACAAGATATGACACAGTTTCAGAGCTTAAGACAGATTATAAAGACTGATCACTCTGAAAAATGTATGAGTTCCATTTCTGCTGCAGGGCCATCTTCCTGTAAGTGTTGCATAACATAAGTAGAAAATTCTTCAATATGAAACATGCCTAAAATATGTTGTGATGATCTATGCCTTAAGCTCCATTCTGTTGAAATCTTGGAATCAGCAATTTTGAAATTTCTCTCTCAGACCTGAAATAATTTCTGCTTTCCCTTTTGTTTCAGTATAGTTCAGAAGAACCTTACCTTTCCAGTTTGTCTTTTAAACAGGGAGAGTGGTTAATGTTTCCTGCATTAAGTTTTTTTCCCTACATCTGAAGTTTTCTTAAAAATGAACTAACATCATATATCATTTCTCCCAAGTTCTTGGGTTTGCCTTTGAGTTGGTAATTAAGTGCATTGGGCTTTTCAATTATATCTACCAAAAAATGCAAAATTCTGCGGCTAGATTAGATTTTCAAATTCAGGATAGGGCTTGCCATGATGTTTAAGATACTCAATTATTGCAGGTAGAAGTTGGATGAAATGCTGTAGAACTTGTTTTCTATTTAACCATATTGTGGAGCAGTAGGTCTCTATGTTGCCAATCCAACTCATCTATCATTACTTTGAATAAATGTCTTTGAAGTGCCTTTGTTGAAAATTTTTACTACAGGTTTCATAATGTTATTAACTTATAGAAATGTTCGTCATAATGCCTATTGGTGAACAATGCAGTGATAGCTAACGAATTTAGGAAAGCTTTCATTGCTCTGACACAATGCTACAAGTCCTTTACTATTCCCAATTATGACTGGAGCACAATCTGTTGTTAAACCCACCAACTTAAACACGGGAATTTTCTCAGCAGCCAAAAAAAAAAAAAAAAAGAAAAAAAAATGTTTGTGTCGTTCATTGAAAAAGTGGACCAAGTCCAAAAGTAAACAATTGTATTACTTTTCTCTTTTAAGATAGTAAATGTTGGTAGTTATTCAGTGTAATAGTGAACCAAGTCTGAATTTCCATACGAATCCTCCAGAGTGCAGCACTTCCTTAATGCTCTGACATACCAGTGCAATCTTTCGGAGCAATAGTGAACCAAGTCCAATGGTATGATTGTATCAGAAAGAAATTGGAGGGAAACCATAACAGATTGCTTTATATTCTTGTTTGTGCATGTATTGTGAGAGTAAATACTGAAGGAATACTGAATATAATTATTTTGGAAATAATGGAAGAGGATAGTGATTATATTCCTGACAACATTTCTACAGATGAAGGTGAAGGTAAGCTTGTTTTAGTTAAAATGTTATAATATAAGGCATGTAGGTTAGGTTGTGTGATGCTTATATTTTAATTTACTTCTTTATTTTCTGTAAAACTAGTGTGACGTTATCAGTGAGTTAATAAACTGGTAATATTATATTATTATTTATAGATAGTATGCAGGTAGGAAAAATGAGATGGATAATGCAAAACCTGGAAGGAAGAGGACCAGGAATGCAGATAGGTGGGAGCGGAGCTCAAGGAAACTGCTGTGTAACATTGGTCAAGAGTAGGAAAACAAGAAAGATAATAATGTTCCAGGGAGAGACTTTGGCCCAGAATTTAACTGTCATTGTTCACTAGAATATAAGGAGAAAATCAATGTGAATGATAATAGGGAATGCTTTACATCATTTTGGAAACTTGGAGATTTCTCTAAGCAAACTGTGTATCTTTGTGGCCTGGTGCAAGCTGCTAAGTGCCAGAGAGGGCATCCACATGACAATACTGGAAGTTTTAAATCAAACGCTTTCAAATATTTTCTCAAACTGTCTGATGAGTGTAGGTATGTGCAAGAAATTTATTCTGGCTACTTCTCAAATCAGCTGGGAAAAACTTTATAGAGCTCTGTCAACACCAGAATTATTTGCAGTGACTGAAAGTCATGGGAAATCCTCTTCAGTTAATGCTAATGATGATTCAGATATTTTTAATCATGCCCTAACATTTCCTGCTTTTCAAAGTCATTATCCATGTAAGTATAGTCCCAACAGGAGATATCTCAATCTGGATCTCAATGTATGGAAAACATATGATTTGTATGTGGAGAAATGTGAACAGTAAAACAAGACTTCCTGTAAAAGAGAAGCTTTATTATATGTCCAGTACAAAACTTAATTGGCACTTCAAGTCATCTTACACTGATACTTGCCGAACATGTGATGAATTACAGCTGAAGATCTCAAATGAAAGGGACAAAACAAAGAAAGCAGCAATTAAACTAGAAAAATACCTGCACTTAGCCATAGCTCAGAAATGTAGAGATGGTATGAAGTCTGATAAAGAAAATGCATCTAGTGAATTGTATGTTGGCTACATTCAATTTACAGAAGCCTTTGCCATTCCTTAAACTGACAATATCCACAGCATATTATAAAAGAAATATATATATTTACAATCTTGGATTCATTCCTTCAACCAATCATCAGCTTGTATATATTTATGGGATGAGACTGTATGCAGAGGATCTCAAAAAATAGCAAGTTGTGTTACTACTCACTTAAAGAAATATGCTGCAAACCACAACCGCATTGTACTTTATTCCGATGCATGCACAGGACAGAATAGAAGCATTAAAATGGCATTGACTCTATTAAGGCTTGTAGAAGATCCAGAACTGAAGGTAAAAGTTATAGACCAAAAATGTATGGTATCTGGTCATTCATTTCTGCTTAATCATACTAACTTTGCTTTAATAGAAAAAGCTGCAAAGAAAACAAAACATATTTATGGGCCAGATGACTGGGCCAATATGATACAATCTGAAAAATGGAAGGCTCTAAAATTTGAAATGGTGTAAATGAAATGGGAAAATTTTGTATCCACTTATAAAATGGAGCAGGCCATTACAAACAAAAAAAAACTACTGATGGACAAGAAGTAAATTGCCCCAAAATCCGTTGGATGAGATTTCAAAGGGGTAATCCCTTGACCATGAAATTTAGAGATACTGAATGAACTGATAGATTTCAGTGAGGTAAATTTCATGAAGAAGAGAAAGGAGAATCCGACACATTCATTGGCTAATATCCCATTGGACCTAATCTAAAAGACTAGAAGAACAGCAGACAAAAAGAGTGATATGCTTGATCCACTGAAATTTATTCCACAATTACACCATGCTTACTACTGGAACCTTCAAAGTACTGAAAGACCCAGAAGATCGAATGCCAGTAATTAGGATGTGGAGGAAGAAGAAGATGGTTCAATAAGCAAGGATGACGTCATATTTGTGTAAAACAAAGATAGTGAAACATACAAACCAAGGTTAAGTTAACTTAAAAAAATAAATTAATAAGATATTAATATAATAATAGTAGTAATAATATACATGATTTGCTGAAAAAATTTAATGCACAAAACGTTCAGTGCACTAGTGGACCAGGTCCAAAAATTTGAATGTAAAATTTAAAAAGGATACTTAGATAAATTATAATTTAAGTTCTTAATGCATATTAGGTTAAGTTTGAATTCCTCCTCTGAGATGTAACATAAATAAATATTGTATATTTTAAGAGGAATTAAATATATAGCTTTAACTTTGAATAATTTTTTCTCAAAAGATTAAAAAGTGGACTTGGTTCACTTTTGCTTTGAACCCCTCATATATATATATATATATATATATATATATATATATATATATATATAATTTTTTTAATTCTGAGAGTATGTCCTCCCCTGCAGTACGTCCTTTAAGAAGAATGACAATTCTTTTTTGATGAAATCATCAAAGCTCATTTTCACAAAAAACAGCTAATTGAGCAGTACCGATTTCGTCTATGGATTCGCCCATTTAAAGTGAGAATGAACTGTATCTCTCTAATCCCTCTTCATAACCTCAACTCATCGAATCACTGTGTTTTTATAAAGCTGAACTGATTGTTTAGCAAAAATATTTTACTTCTGTTTTTAAAATTATCAAATAATGCATCACGAACTACTAAAAGTGCTTCTTTAATCAACTTGCAGGGTTGTTTTTTTGGAGGGGGGCTTTGACCATTATTATGCGGTATAGGGCCTCCGTTGCCGCTTTATTCTTGTCTACTGTGTTGATAAAAGTCGTTTCTTGACCAACAAATTGGGTTTTCAACAGCCTCCCTTTTTCTTTCCTCGGACTGGAGTGTACAAAATGCACGGACGTGGAATGAACAGCCTGTAGTGTCGTATAACGTTTCCTCTCTCCCCCCTCCCCAACGGATATACCACTTTCTTTCGTTTGTTTTAATGTTCCCCTGTTTTACCCGGTTTCCTATCACCGTTTTTCCTCACTTGGCGGAGCGTCAAAGCCAAGAGCTCTCCAGCGACCACGGCTACGAGGGCCGGCCTCTGAATTACACAACAGATATATACTTTTACCTCTGATCTCAGTAAAGAAAAATCCCTTCTCCTACTCAACATGAAAATGATATGTCTTTTGTTTTTTTCTTGTAGGCGTAGGTACTCGCCATTGTAGAAAATATCACATGAGTAGAATATTAAAGGGGAAGCTGGCGCAGTTTTTGCGTTTATATGGGAAAACATAGAGAAAACGATGAGAGATGCCAGGTGGGAAGAGCGTTCAAGGAGCAAAATGCGTTTATATGGGAGAGATAGGGAAAACGAGGAGAAGTCCGAGGTAGAGCAGCGACTGAAGGAGGGGGAATACGCTTTATATGATAGAGGTAGGGAATACGAGGAGAGCTACTAGTCTAGACAGAGGTTGAGTAGTAGAGTATACGTTTATATGGGAAATATAGGGAAAACGGGGAGAGATGCTAGGCTAGACAGAGGTTGAAAGAGGGGGAGAAATACACTTTTTATGCGAGAGGTAGGGAATACGAGGGGAGGTGCTAGGCTATACAGGACTTGAAGAATAGAATATAGGTTTTATATGGGAGATATAGGAAACCGAGAAGAGGTGCTAGGCTAGCGGGGTAGGAGACTAGAAAAGGCACATGTATGTATGTCTGAGATAGGGAATACGAGGAGAGATGCTAGCTGGAACAGGGGACTGAAGGAGAGGAATGCGCTTTTAATGAGATAGGCAGGGATTACGAGGAGAGATGCTAGGCTAGACGGAGGTTGAGTAGAGTTGCGTTTATATGAGGGGTATAGGAAAACGAGGAGAGATACTAGGCTAGACAGAGTTGAAGGGTAGAATATGTCTTTTATACGGTAGAGATAGGGAAAACGTGGAGAGATGCTAAGCTAGAGAGGGTTAAAGGGTGGAATATGTATTTTATATGGGAGAGGCAGCAAACCGAGAAGACGTATTAAGCTAGGAAGGGGATGAATGGTAGAGTATGCGTTTATATGGGAGAGACGGGGAAAACGGAGAGATCCTGTGCTAGGAGAGAGTTTAAGGAGGGGGGAATGCGTTCATATGGGAGAATATGTCTTTTATACGGGAGAGATAGGGTAACCGATGATGGGTTTTAGGGAGGCTAGTGTTACTGCATGTACAATGTGCAGTCTTCTCCAGGATAGCACCATCAAGCATTTAGCAGGCGATCATATCCCATGGGTTGGATGCAGCATGGTTGGGATGATTTCACAGGTAATTCAGGTAGTAGCGTAGGTATTTAGGCTAATTCAGCTAGTGTCACAGGAGGATAGATTCCATGGTTTGGATGTGTATAGTTCCGCATGATTTCACAGCTAGTTCAGATATTATCGTATGTATTTAGGGTAATTCTGGTAGTATCACAGACAGACAGATCTCAGGATTTGGGTGTAGCATAGTTAAATTTAATTTCACAGGTAATTAAGGTAGTATCGTTGGTATTTAGGGTAATTCAAACGATATCACAAGTGTTCGTGATAATTTCGAATAGGGATTTGTATCACAGATATTTAAGGTAACTGCAGGTTGTTCAGGTAGTATCAAAGGTATTTGAGTCATTTTAACAGGTAATTAAACTAGTATCGTTGATATTTAGGGTAATTGTGTAGTATCAGAGGGGTTCGTCGTAATTTCGAGCAGCGATTCGTACCAGAGATATTTAAGGAAATTTAATGTGATTCAGCTAGTATCACAGGTGTTTAGGTCATTTTAACGGGTAATTCAGATAGTATCACAGGCATTTATGGTAATACAAAGAGTAATTCAATTCTTTATAAACATTTCTTATCCAATGTTACAACACTTTTTATACGTTTTTTCTAAATCTTATAAACTTTAATATGTTAAACAGTTAGCGTGTGAGACGAAGAGAGCTAAACTGCGTATAGGGTTACAGTGAGGGTATATACAAGTAGTATAAACTAATCCATCCGCATGGTTGAAGAGATATTATAACGTTTTAGTCAGCTTTATTGTTTTATATGGTTACTTGTTTTGTCCAAGTGTAGCAGCTTTATCAGTTAATCATTGTTTCATTAGATAAGCATTGTAAGGGTTGACGTCTCTCCCCTTTTATCTAGGCTTGAGACTAGCACTAGGATTTGCTCCTAATGTCACGTTTAACGCCTCCTCTTCCATCTTCTTCTTTCTTCACCAGGTGTTTGCTAGGTGTATACACAGCACATGAGTAAACTTCCATATTTTTTTAAGTTGTAGACTCGCGGAAAAAATCTTCATCTTGAGATCCAGGTTACAATATTTTAAGCGCTGTTTGTAATACTGTAATGCCCATATGCATATGTTGTTATTCCATCCTCGGTAATAACTCTTGTAACGTCAAAAGGAATCAAAGTGATTTTATTCACTTGCACTGTGGTAACAGCATTCTCTCGTGACAGGATCAGATTCATAGGCGTTCTTGTTATTTCTCGGGTTTTAAGACAGCCTGTATAGCTGTCAAATGTAATGTACTGCTTAATAGCACTGCGTTTTATACCTTTAATCTTTTTTATCGTTGAACCTTGGATACCTAGTGCATACATCCTAAATCGTAGTCTGAAAAAGCGTAGGATGATTTTGCCTATAGCTTCATCTTTAAATTTCCCCATCACATGTTTGTTCTGAGTGGAGTGAATTTAAATTGAGTTTTATTTATGGACGCTCTTTAACTACTATGGTTCTTAACGTCCCATTCTATTTTGGGCGTGAAAGATCGGCAATTTTGCTCAGAGGCCTCTTTATCAGGCTTGAGGTTCTTTTACGTGCCGTAAATCTACGACACGGGACCACCGGCTTTACTTCCCTTCCGAAGGAAGCCATGCTAAGGATTTTTACGCCCGAAAAAATCCATCGCCCTCCGCCGGGTTTGAACCCGCGACCTTGGGGACTAGAGGCTAGCACGGTACCACTAGTCCACGGAGGATGACAGGGCATATATAGTTGACAGGGTAATCGGATGTATCTAGATGCTCAAGAAAACGTAGCTTGTCGTGGTACACATCTTTAGTTGTAACCCGTAGGGTCACAGGTATTTATAATATTAATTTAACATGTTAAGCACGTTTATATACACTTAACAACATCAATCTAAAGTATATATGCTAGACTATAGATGAAAATTAAGGAAGTCATTGAAAGATCAAGATTCGAACTTAGGAGCACTGATTGAGAATTATATACGGCCTTAATTGTACATCACAGGTTCTATCAATTATGCCTTGGTCCATTTCTCTATCTATCTTAGTTTTTGAGATAATTGAAGTTTAAAAATTAATGCTCGAACCCAGGATGACAGGTGCCCAAATATACATTCAGAAGAAAGTACGTAATAACATAAATGTAATAAGGTTTATTTGGTGTCTTTATCTAAATTAGCTCAGAAGTTATTGGGAGATGAAGTTGAATTCATGCTCCGGATTCGAAACACAGAATCCCGGTCAACTTGGAACGTCAATGGTGCGCCGCATTTCAAGAATGTAATTGATTTTTATCGTATTGTTCTGTCTCTTTTCATTCATGATATATAAGCGTTTAAAGATAATAACATGGCTACTAAAAATAAAATAAAATTTGCAATACACCATTCTGTTATCTTGCTTTATACACCAGGACGTGCATTCCAAATTTGTGTTTTATTTAACATCTCCTTCATTTTAAACATTACTATTATACAGGTGTTTATTTATAATTAATTAAATAAAAAAAATAAAATGAATGAAAAGTAGACAAAGAGAAAAGATCAAAAGGAATAAAATAAAAAACAAAAATAATAAAGTAAAATTCCAAAATGTAACAATTGAAATTTAAATTAAAAAACATGTTCAATTACTGTTACTGGAAGCCAGCAACATAAATAACTGGTATCTAGCAACTTCTAATTCGTAGTAAATTAAATAAGATAAATGCAACAAAACATTCAGTACTAGTCTAAACTGCATTCTAATCACTGGTTTCCAGTAGCCAAATTACACAATGTATATGCATATTCACAGAGAATTTTGTAATAAAATATTTTTATAATTTCAAATCGAAATTCAAATTCTAACTGCTATATTCATTTTATTTACCCTTTCTATATTATTTTAATTGCCTTTCCTCAAAATATACACTTCAACCGTTCACTCTTCCTAAAATACTCTAAGTAAACCGTAGTACTTAGTAATTTTATTAAACTTATCACTTACTCTTGATTAAACCAATCTTTCCTTATTCTTTTTATCGATCATTTCGCTTATCACTCACATAATTTCCTTATAACCTATCATTTGAATTAACACAGTAATAAGCACATTTTTCAGTCATTTATGAAAATATTACTGCACTTTATCTTTAAAATAAAAATATTTCACTCCACTTACCACCATATTACACTCTACTTTCTCTCGATGCCATCTTCCTCTCGCTCACAACCATAACTCTACCGCTCTTGTTCCCCAACTCCCCCATTCACCACCACCCGCTCCAGGATCCCATTCCTATCACCTATCTACTCGTCCCTTGGTCCTCCTCCTCCTCCTCGCTCGTTGTCCTCCTCACCCGGTATCCTACTCTCTGCTATTGACTCCATCTTTTCCTGCATCCTCCTCTTCTTTCTTCTTCCTCCAGTCCACTTCTTTTTCAATCATTACCTTATTTTCGCTTCCCATTTTGCTTGTCTGGAATTGTCCAAATCTATTTCCTTCAATTGATTCAAATTATTATTTTCTTCGCCATCACTTTACACCCCTATTTCTAAAATATGATTATAGGTATCAGAAGCTTGTGTAAGAGTCTCGGCTGCACGTAGGATTTGCATTCTCTCCATCTTCTTATTTGTTCATTAATTACAGGTACTAATGCTACAATTTCTTCTTGTTCAATATCTTTTTCCCAAGCTACTTTGCTAACGTTTTAGCAAATATGTCGAGTTGTACGTATAAATTTCTATTTCTTAAATTACATGCTATCTGGTATTTACTTAAAATTTTCCTTTCTTGCATTGTGTCATAATACTGTATACATTCTAAC
Organism: Deroplatys truncata; assembly: GCA_030765065.1. NCBI lineage: Eukaryota > Metazoa > Arthropoda > Insecta > Mantodea > Mantidae > Deroplatys > Deroplatys truncata. Next base: position 497,349,443 of record CM060990.1, on the reverse strand, counting down.
AGCATGCTCCGGGGTTCCTTACTGACTAAAATAGTCACAAATATCGTTCTGTGTTTTATTAATTTTCTTCCAATATAATTTATAGGGGCCATGCCAAGTCAAATATGTATTAGTCCCTTTGTGGGTTGGATATGTTTTAATTTTAAATGTTGCTATATAAATAAAAACTTTTCCTTCCTGTATCATTGCTTTCCCATTCTTGTTGCCAACTTGACTTTAAATTATGTTTCATTTCCCTTATCGTTTTACATATTCTCCCATTTATATCCGCGACCTTACTAATTCACCTTTCTTCAACCAAACAATTGTACCCATCAATTTTATGGCTAAATCTATTGACCAGATTCTTGTAGAAAATAACAATGCCATTTTAGGTGCAGTGTTAACTGCCCCTGTAAATGTTAGTAACATTTTTCGTTGTGTTAATTGTCGCTTTTCAAAATATGCCCAAACTTTGTATGTCAAACACTAAATGAGATTCCTATCCTTCCATTCTATATTACTCGATACCTACTACTTAATAACTATTATCAGGCACAAGAAAATGCAAACGTATGTGCAAGCTAGTCTTTAAAGAACGTGCGGCATTACTGTATCAGCAGGAAACGTCATCTTTACGATTAACTGTCATACGTACGACGAAATTCCATGGCAATATTACTGAAATAACATTTCCTGCTAATGATTTGCCCACGAGTCTCTAGAAAATGACATGAAAAGTTATTCCCGGTCAAATTCGGAAGTTTCCGGAAACTGTAGGGATTTCGATTGCAGGGTGAACTGTTCCTAGTGCCTTCGAGATGATAGTAGGGAATACCCTCTATTGCTTTTTGTATTCTGTGGCGTTTATAGCCGGCCAGGCACGTTTTCAGCTGTATACTAAGTTTGGCATATGCACGACAGTTAAGTCTTCTGAAGCAGTCGTAGTATAAAAGTACTGAACAGACTGCGAAATAGTTCCTTTAATTAATGATAGTGTATAAGCTAAGCTTCCCCAGACCTATCGTATTGGCTGATATTCTCACAGTTCATTCCGTTATGATGAATAAGAAATGAAAAGAACGCGAAAATGTAAGATGAAGCTGTAATACCAAACAATAGTGCTTACCACTTATGAGTCTAACTCACACAAATGGAATATCTGGATACTAAAAGAAGATTATGATTGTTCAGAGACATCATTAAAAGGATGTAGTGATCCGATGTAGAGATCGATCCACGGACGGAAAGTTGCATCAGATTAATTTAGGTTCAAAAACTGGTGTAATGAAGGAATCGCTGGCATCAGGTTGCTGACTTATTTCTTAGAAACGTATTTATTGACCACGGAAGGGGTTCAATCCTCTCAATTCTCTTCACATCTCGCTGCGACGCAGACGCCATGTCGTTTAGAGCTCCGGGCCCCACCCTACCTTTAAGAGTTTGTTTCAAGGACCACCGGAGTCCTACAGATAAGCCATATGTGGGCATAATTGAGCTTTTGCACGACCAATTCCTCTTCTGAGAGGCCCCAAAATCACTTTAAGTTATTCAAAAATAAAGGTAATGTGTTTTATAGAATCCCCAGGTACTTATTTAACACCCCTTCCCAAACATCCTTATGGCGCCTATCACTCCGGTCCCGACCGACTCTACGATTTGATGCTACTCCCCTCATTATGAGCAACCCCCCAGGGCTAACTGCCCTAAGAGTCGCTACAATTATGGTAGAGAGGCCGGGTATTGCGCCCTCACAATTGTGGTGTTCAGTCGCCGGGTAAATTATCCCCCAAAATTTGGCGGACGCGCTGATAAAATGGAGAGCAGAGCTGGAAAAACACCACAAATAGGCGGCAGTGCCGAGTGACAGCTTGGCACTAGCAAGCGCATGTTACAGCTACCTCATGGTGAGGCCGCGAAAACCGACTCCCAGAACTTCCTTCTCCTCCTCTGTAACACCATGTGCAAATACTATGGATTTGTTCTCTTTCTCACCCTCCACTGCAGATTATAAGAAAAATGGCACGTCAGATTTAAAGCATTACTTTTAATATTTCAGATGCCGTTGTTAGTAGATCCTGTCATGATGCCCTATTCAGTAGAACCCACCCGCCCTCCCCTTGCATCATGACATGTTTTTTTTAGGTGTATGTAGCATGAGAATTTAGTAATAAATTGTTGTGTATGGCCTTAGTATATAAGTTTTGTTTTTCAGATGCACTATATGTAAATATTATTTAGGGTAGCCTAAGTTCAAGAATTAAAGACGTCACGAGTAATGAAATACGCAGTGACCAGAATAGTTATTCCGCGTAGAATACGAATGTCACAAGAAATGTCTAATTACCAAGTGTGCAGAGTGCACAGAGGTAACAGCTACAGTTTCAGAAAAATCAGAAATAAATGTAGACGTATAGCAGAGCTTGGCAAAGAGAAGGCTGCAATATTAAAAGTGACCGAATTTCAGGTTAGATTTGTATAAGATAACACGAGGCGTATTCGAAAACTAAGGCCCGGTGAACAATATTTAGCAGATGGTAGGCCTTAATGACGTTTAACGCCTGCAGCGCTGTCTACCGACTCCTGAGGAACCTACCGCAGTGTTGGTGTGACGCAGTAGGCGTTTGCCAGCCCGTGAGAGGAGATCGCAATGGCCGCGACAATCGTAGGTCCCGCCAGTTGTGAAGTGCGCGGTGTGATTAGATTTTTGCTGGCAAAAGGATCGTCAGCTGCGGACATCCATCTGAGTTATGCCTCATGTATGGACCGCACATAATGAGTGACAAACAGGTTCGACACTGGTGTCGAGAATTTCGAAATGGCCGCTCAAATGTGCACGATGAACAGCGGAGTGGTAGGCCCAGTATTCGGGCCGACGACATCGTTGAGCAAGTGAACCAAAAACTTCGAAGTGATCGGCGTTTGACGATTAGTGGTCTGGCTGATGAATTCCCAAATGTTGCTCGAACCTCACTTTACAGTATTGTCACTAACAGCCTGGGTATCCAAAACTTTGTGTGAGGTGGGTGCCAAAACTGCTCACGACCAGCACAAAAAGCAACGAATGCGTAGTGCACGAACGTTTTGGAGCGCTATAGACAAGATGGAGATGGTTGGTTTTCCCACATTGTTACTGGCGACGAGACATTGATAGCGTACACCAACGCAGAATCGAAACAACAATCAATGCAGTTACGCCGTTCCGGTTCACCCAAACCAAAAAAGTGTAAGCAATCGCTGTACACGAATCGCAAAGAGATGGCTACCGTGTTTTGGGACGAAAAGGGCGTCCTTTTGATTGATTTCATGGACCGTGGGTCGATGACATGTATTGACCACACTCCGTACAGTCCCGACCAGGCACCAAGCGACTATTTCCTCTTCTTGTATTTGAAATGGTGGCTGGGTGGACAACGACGAACTCAAGACGAGCGTTACCAACTGGTTCAACTCAGGCGGCAGACTTCTATGCCGAGGGGTTAAAGAAGCTGGTGCAGCGTTACAGCAAGTGTATAGATGTGAGCGCGATTATGTGAAAAAGTAAAGTATATATGTAGGCACATATTAGTGCAAGAAAACCATTGTCTCATGGGCGATGTTGTTATTATGACTAAACGGACCTTAGTTTTGGAATACGCCATCCAGGAAGTGAGTCCAATGTCTACTTCAAGTTAGGTACAATGATTCTTGCTGCAATATTTATTTTACTTACCTTAAAGCCATTTGTTTTATTGAATAATGGTTTCGTAAATATGATTACGAGAATCGTAGCTAACGCATATTTCGCATACATAGCGAGCGCTGAGTATTCAGAATCACCAAAACGCGATTGCCCGCACAATAGCAGTGGAAAATGCTGACGCAACATGTCTCATAAGGCACTAACGAAATGCTTTACGCACGATATCTTGAAATACATTGTCCTTCGCCCCCACGTAATAATAAATAATGATAATGAAAGTAAAAAAAGCGGAAGAGAATGAAAAAAGGTAAGAAAAAGAAGAAAGGTTTTAAGTTTTAAATTTCTATGACAGTTCTCAAATGTTTGAAAATCGTTTGAGTGACTTGTTTCAATATAATGCAGTATTGTTTTCATACCCCAACCGTGGTCCCGTGTCGTAGATTTACTGCAGTAAAAGAACCTCAAGCCTGATAAAGAGACCTCTGAGCAAAATTACCTGTCTTTCACGCCCAATACAGAATGGGACGCTAAGGACCATAGTAGTTCAAGAGCGTCCATAAATAAAAAAACTCACTTCAATTTAAAGTATGAAGAAGTTTCTGCCCCGCGTATGGAAGCCAATTTGAAGAAGGTTGATTTTAGGAGTAGTTGTATTGTATTTCGACTGTTGGGGAGCCGAACTTGAAGTAGTTGCAACCGCACGTATGGTAAAATGTTTCCGGTAGCCTTCGCCCCCAAATGTACTTTCTGGTAGCCTTTGCTCCAAGTTTAAAAATATTAACTTTGTAATTTGACTGTTTCTTAAAATATTATATATTTATGTTTGCCTCGGCTGCGTCAGTATTTATATTTTTTAGAGACAGGAATGTCTTAGCAGGGAGTGGTGCGACTGAGGAATGTAGGCTTACACAGAGTATAATTTTACTTCACTCCTTTTATTAATGCTTGACACGATTTGAATAACACTTCACTGATATAGAGAGCTGTGAGATTTTTTTTATTAATTACTTGCACTTTTTAACACGTAAACTATTTTTGTCTCACACAAAATATGTATTAAATTTCTCGAGGACGCATCTCGCGTCCAGTTAGTAATGCTGTCTGCAAGCAACTGACTTCTGAATTTGTAAATTTTGCTCCATTTTAGTTTCTGATTGGCTAATCCTAGTCCAATAGAATACCATCATTTAACTAAGGCTTTTTCTGGTTGTTGATTGGCTATTTTATAAACTGTCTTACAAATTACATTATTGTTGCTCCAAGAATTACCAGTAGCATTTAAACTTTCTAATTCATTATTTCCTCAAGGTTACCGAATTGTTACCTCATTGTTAGCAACTTTAAACCAGTTATTCTCACAGCTCCTACGTTACTAAATTAGTAATACATTCACATAACATTATTAAACATGTACATATTAATATAAGCATTAATACAATGACTGTTACATAATTTTTATATATTGTTACATACACATATTGCTTTAAGGTGGGTTGTTATTGAATTTATATATTATATAATTAGACTGAAATCATTTTAGTGTTAAAAATACTGCCTCAAATTGCCCCCTTTTAAAAAATATTAAAAAAATTATGTTCTTTTTGTTTTGTCTTTTTTTTAAATTTTTTTTTAAAATATTTTCTGGAAGTCTCCTGAAAGAAAGAAACATAACCTCTTTTTATTATTTTAACACTTGCTATTTCTCATTGTCACTTTTATTTAACACTCACTGGTTTTTCACTACACTCGTGTATAGCAGAATGCTTGATATTTATTTTGTTCTGCTACATGTTTGACACTTTTTAAGGTCAATGACCTGGTGTAAGCTCAATGACCTGAGTGAAGTTTGTTTATTCACTAACACAGCAACTATTAAGCATTTTATCTGCTATACATTTAACATTTAATTAGGCATATTAACATTGTTAACTTTTCTTTACAGCTTATTTCTTAAGCATTTTTATTGTTTTCTTACAATTTCTAACAATTTATTTCCCCTTTTATGTTCTAGATACTTTATTTTCTTTTTCTTCTTGTGCCACAGAGTATTTACATTTATACGGCTTTAACATTTGTTTGTGGAATCTTCCAATTATTTGATTTGTTTTATTGTTCCTAAGTTCATATGTATCTGTTCCAAATATATTTATTATTTCATAAGGACCATGATAGCTCAGAAACAACCTCCAATATTCTTTACCAAGTTTATTTGAGAACCTCTTGTTCTTCATTAACACTTGATCTCCTATCTTTACTTTCCAAACTCTTCTTTTTCTTTCTTCATGTCTTTGTTTTCTCTTCAGGGCTTTTGCTTATAATTTTAAAAATGCTAATTTAAAAATGTCCTCTTTTTCTGGCAATTTAACTGATTGGTCTTCAATAACTTCTGGTACATTATGGCTCAAAGTATTGTATAATTTTCCATGATGAAGTTCTATTGGTTTAAATCCTGTTACTGTATTTATGGATTGATTAAGTAGATTTTGTATAATATTGATGTATGAGTACCAACTGCTCTGCTTGTTATGACACACTACACGTAGAGAATTTGAAATTTCTTTTATCTCTCTTTCTACTGGATTGGCATTAGGTCTATATCTTGATGAAAAATACTGTTTGACTCCCAAATCTTTAATTCCATTCATAAATTTAGAACTGGTAAACACTGATGCATTATCACAAAGTATGGCCTGAACTATTCCTTCCTCTGGGAAATATGATTTTGTTAATTTGTTTAAACATGCTGTGCTGGTTGCATTCCTTAGTGCATATATTCGTACATATTTGCTAAATACGTCATAGCATACAAATAAAAATTTGTACTCAAATGTACTTACAGGCATTGGACCATGCAAATCTAAACTTAATAAACAGCTTGGTTTATCTCTAAGTACTGAGTTTGTTCTATACTCATAAGCTACATTAATTTGTTTTGCTTTCTGACAAAGATCGCAACATGACATATATTTTCTTACTTTATGTCCTAGTTTAGAGATATATAAATTTTCCAAAATAGTTAGGGTTGTCCTCTCTGTACCTGCATGTATTAATCCTAAATGAAATTGTTCTACTATTTCTAACTCCATACTTGTTGGAATATATGTTTTCCACCTCTTTATCTTCTTTCCATGTTTGTTGTATAATATACCATTTTTAACAGCAATTGTACTATTCTTTGGCTCTTCTATCTTTGGACTTTTTCTTTCAAACTTGCTAATTTAATGTCTTTGTCTTGCTCTTCTTTAATATTTTTAAAGTGGTTCTTCAATTCTTTCTTCATTGGTATGTCTATCATAAGCACTTTCATTTGATATTGTTGTCTAGAACAGCTTTCAGGAAATTGTTTGTTGAGACTGATTCTTGATATTAAATCACTGAATGTATTTTGTTTGCCTGGAATATGTATAATTTCTACATCAAATTCCATTATAGTGAAAATCATTCTAGCTAACTTGCCACTATATAACTTACATTTCTGAATGAAAGTCAAGCTAATATGATCTGTATATATTTTCACTTTCTTCTGAAATCTATGTCTTAAATTTAAGAAATGAAAAATAAAGTGCTCCAATTTCTAACATTGTTACTGATGCATTTCTTTCAATATTGGTTAAGCCACGTGAAGCAGTACTTATTACATGAAATGTGTTGTCAATTTCTCTTTGCCCTAGTATTCCTGCATATCCCTGACAAGATGCATCCACATACAATTCATAATCTAGATCATCTCTTGGACGTTCCAGCAATATTGCATTTGCAAATAACTTTCTTACATTTTCAAAGCATTTTTGTAGCTCGGCTGTCTACCTCCATTTATTTGTTTTCTTTAGAAGTTGTCTTAAAGGTTCTACTTCTACAGCATATCTTGGTAAAAATTTACTTTCATAATTCCAAATTCCAAAATAGCGTCATAGCTGTTGAATATTTTTAGGTGGTGGTATTTTTAATATGGCTTCTACTCTTTCTTCATCTGGTCGAATGCCTACTTCATTTATTACATATCCCAAGAATTTGATTTCAGGTACACAGAATTTTGACTTTTTTATATTTACGGCCATGCCATGTTTTTGTAATTTATTTAATACATAATTTACGTTCTGTAAATGTTCCTCAAAGGTTTGGCTTATTAGAAAATCATCAGTGTATCTGATTAAGAAATCATCTGCTGTGTCACCAAAGATACTATGTATGCTCTCAGGAATCCACTAGCACTATTCTTTAATCCATATGGGTTTACACAATACCTATATTGTAATCCAAAAACTTGAAATGCTGTATAATCACGTACTTTAGGATCTAGCTCGACTTGCCAAAATGAAGCTGTAAGATCTATAGAAGAGATATATTTGCCACGTGATAACTTTGCAATTGTTTGTTTTATACTTTCATTTTGAAAGTGGTATGGTAGCATGAATTTATTTAAATGTTTTCCATCAGTAGTGATTCTTAAACTATTATCCTTCTTAACTGTCCAACAAACTCTATTTATATATTGTGAATTGCTAAGCTCAATGATTTTATTTTCTAGCATATTGGCTGTTAATATTTTAGCTTCGTTTCCTAGGTTTACTGGTAGGTTATTATATTTTCTTCTAAATGCTGGTACATTTTCTACTGTGAAAGTGTGAATATATGATGTACACCATCCTGGAATTTCATTGAATACATGCTTATTGTCTTCTAATACCTTTTTCATTACTATCTTTTCACGGTCAGTCAGTATTGTATTTGTCATCAGTGTATCTGTGTGTATTTTCCTGTCTTCTATCTTTGTTCCATAACTATTTTCTACCTGCTCTAGTATATTTTCTTCTGCCATTGGTTTCTTTGTATAAGGGTTCCCTTTGGTAAGGTCAGTTTTCTGTTCTTCGAAGTTAAGGGTCAATAACCTTTCATTGTTTTCCCTGCTTGCTTGGACATTTACTATTTGTATGAAGCTTTCTTCTTCATATACTGCATTTTCTTGTTCCATTCTTTGCACTCTACATACTTTATCTTTTATAAAAGGCACGTATATATTCTTTTCTTCTTTATTTAAGTCAAGTCTGTCCTTCTTAAAATCAACTATCGCAGAGAACTCTATTAATACATCACACCCAATTATAACTTTGCATATTAAGTTTGGAACTATTAAAAACATGACCTCCAATGTAATATCTGCTATTTGTATAGGTATCAATGCTTGAGATTTAATAGTTTGGGTCATCGTACCTATGGCTACCCGCATATAATATTACTAATTGGGGCTGACATGAGTTTTATCCCTTCATTTAGCAGTTGTTCATAAAATTTCTTTGAGCAGATAGAGCTTGATGATCCTGAACCTATTGCAACATTTACTTCCCTTCCTGCTATAATAGTTTGTATATATGGTGATTCATATTTGTTTTCACAATTCCCTGTGTTTGTATTTAGATGGTAACAATAAAAATGTGTAGATATTTTATACTTGCCACTTAGAGCAGAAGGTACTGTATTACAAGAATCTACGTCAGGCAATACATAATTTAGTTTTCCTGGTGAGTATTTTCAGTATTTACAGGATTGCCACTTTATACCGCAGTTACTATTATTTCATCATCATTTACATTTGTGTATGAGCCACACCCCCTAGCTCTTGTTCTCCCACTATAATTGCTATGTCCTCCATGAGTATATATTTCTGCATTTGTATTGTCTGTGTGGTTATAGTTGTGGAAGTTTCCCCTGTTTTGCATACTTCCTCTATGCTGAAATTGATTATTACCCCTAGGTGAAGTAGAATTCTGCTGATTCATCCTTTCCATTCTTACATAATTTATGTGTTCTTGTCTCCCTTGTTGTCTTGAATCTCTGATATTTTGTGTATTGTAATTGAATCTGTTTTGGCCCTGAAATTCATTATTTCGCCTATTTTCATGGTGATAGCGTGTATTGTAAGGCATATCATTACACCTATCACGCCTAATTTGTCTGTCACATCTGTGTGGACTCCAAATTTCATTACTGTTACTATTTCCTTGCTGTTTTAATGATGATATTAGCTCTGTCATCTCATAAATAGTTTTAGATCTTGCAATTAATATGTAGTTTTGTATGTGTAGAGGGTAGTGTCTGGTAATTAAACTAATAAAATCTTCCTCATGCATGGCTGGAGTTAAATATCTAACATATCCTGCATATTGTATAAGATAATCTGTCATTGATAAGTCGTCATCTCTACCGTAGTGTGAATAGCTTAGGCTTGCCCTAATCTTATGTTACACAGTGGTATTCCAAAACTTATTCATGAATAAAACTGTAAATGTTTCAAAATTCATTTCACTGTCTTCTAGCATATGTAACCATTCTAAGGTTTTGTTATGCAAGCATTTTCTAACAAATATCATTTTTAAAGCATCAGGCACATTCTTCAATTTAAAATATTCTACTAAATCATGTATAAATTGTACTGGACCTGAGGAAGCATTAAAATTAGGTAATGGTAACTCATTAAGCACAGAATAATAGTTTGACATCTGATTTGGTACATGCACATGTGTGTCATCATTATTGTTTTTTATGTTTGAGAGGCTGATGCTATGGAAAAAGCAGTAGCGTCTCTTGTATTATTAGTTAACAAAGGTCATACACTTCTTTCTGCACTTAAATTATTGTCATGCATTTGTTTAGCATTTACAGAATTAGTTACATTTGTATTTACCTTTGGTACACTTGTACTTAAATTTTCAAAACTATTTCTGAGTTTATCTATTTCTTTACTACTTTCTTGTACTTTATCTTTAATTTCATTTATCATTGGCTTGTGTACTTCTTTAATTGCATCTGCATTTGTTTTTTCCATTTGATGCATTTTATTTATTTCCCCTGTTAAATCTATTTGTACTTGTACTAGATCTGCATTTGTATTTTCTACCATTGTTTTTAATTCTTCACCCTGTTTATCTAACTTATTACAAATACCCTGTTTAGTATTAGTAAGTTTCAACTCCATTTCAGTTATATTTTTATCAACATGACTTGACAATTTCTGTTCTAGCTGATTGCAACCTTTATTTACTTTTAAATCTATATCTTTTTGAAGTGCTATAGAGGATTGTTATATTTTGATTTCTAACCTCTTGCTTTCAGCTTTGCTTTCTTTCATACAATTTTCTATTTCTTAAGCTAGATCATTTTTGATACTAGATAGCTCTGTATTAGTTTCAGTTAACTTATTACTTAACTCTGTGCTAGTTTCAGTTAACTTATTATTAGTTTCAGTTAACTTATTACTTAACTCTATATTACTTTCAGTTATCTTATTACTTAACTCTACTCTCAGCTTTGTACTAGTTTCTTTTAACTCTCCTCTCATTTCAGTTATTGCTTTTAGAAGGCACATAATTTGTTGTGATAAGTTTTCTTGCTCTTGTTTCCTAGATTTTTGAGGGATAGTATCTCTTTCTAAACCTAACTGTGAATTTACAGATAACTGTTCTTCTACATCTAACCTATTTGTTTCCTCTAGCTCCAATTGTAAATTTACATTGTAATCTGTAATGGCTGATCTATCCTCTCCTACTTCCATATTTTCATTGTTTTCTGTTTCCATTTTGTTTTGCATATTTTCTTTTGCTATATTTGGTTTAGAATTGCTCAATTTTAATTTACCACTTCTTAACAGCATGAAATTATCTTAATAACATTATATTTTCTTAAATATTTTGTCAATTATTACATATAAAGTATTGGAATTTTCTGATCTTCTGTTCTGGCTGTTAGTAAACCTTTTTATTCTGATGTTCCCCCATAGATTGTTGTTGAATTGTTGACTGCGTGCCCCGTACTCCTGAAAGAATTGTTGCTGTCCTTGGATGATGTTGATTCTGAAGTTCTCTGAAGTTCTCTGAACCTCTCTGATGTTCTCTGGAGTTTTCTGAAGTTCTCTGTACTAGTTTCGTCGATTCTGGTAGTTCTATGATGTTCGGTGATCTCTTCTTTTTAGTTATACTTGCCAATTCTTGTTTGTTCGAGCCCCATGCAGCTGGGCACCAATTTGAAGAATTTTCTGCCCCACATATGGAAGCCAATTTGAAGAAGGTTGATTTTAGGAGGAGTTGTTTTGTATTTCGACTGTTGGGGAGCCGAACTTGAAGTAGTTGCAACCGCACGTATGGTAAAAAGTTTACGGTAGCCTTCGCTCCAAACGTACTTTCCGGTGGCCTTTGCCCCAAGTTTAAAAATAATAACTTTGTAATTTGACTGTTTCTTTAAATATTATATATTTATGTTTGCCTCGGCTGCGTCAGTATTTATAATTTTAGAGACATGAATGCCTTAGCAGGGAGTGGTGCGACTGAGGAATGTAGGCTTACACAGAGTATAATTTTACTTCACTCCTTTTATTAATGCTTGACACGATTTAAATAACACTTCACTGATATAGAGAGAGCTGTGAGATTTTTTATTAATTACTTGCACTTTTTAACACGTAAACTATTTTTGTCTCACACAAAATATGTATTAAATTTCTCGAGGACGCATCTAGCGCCCGGTTAGTAACGCTGTCTGCAAGCAACTGACTTCTGAATTTGTAAATTTTGCTCCATTTTAGTTTCTGATTGGCTAATCCTAGTCCATTAAAATACCTTCATTTAACTAAAGCTTTTTCTGATTGTTGATTAGCTATTTTATAAACTGTCTCAAAAATTACATTATTGTTGCTCCAAGAATTACCAGTAGCATTTAAACTTTCTAATTCATTATTGCCTCAAGGTTACCTCATTGTTACCTCATTGTTAGCAACTTTAAACCAATTATTCTCACAGCTCGTACGTTATTAAATTAGTAATACATTCACATAACATTATTAAACATGTACATATTAATATAAACATTAATACAAAGACTGTTACATACATTTTTATATATTGTTACATACACATATTGCTTTAGGGCGGGCTGTTATTGAATTTATATATTATATAATTAGACTGAAATCATTCAAGTGTTAAAAATACTGCCTCAAGTACCTCAAAGATAATTGAAGTATTTTTGTGGAGTACACAGTAATCCACGCCACCCAAATGTTGTTTTGTAGAGGTATCAAAGAGAAACAGTTTCTTAAGTGATGATGCAAGAGGTAATTAAAAAATGTGACCCTGTTGTTTCCGCATATCGTTAAGATTTTAAATGTTCAGATATGATATTCTGAACTGAGTATATTGTGTTCCCAGAAGCTGAGTTCTGGACGAAGTTGATGTTGAGCAGAGGTTTAAAGTGCACCCCAGATGCACATTCCCGGAGGCGTACATGAATTACGGGAGTTCTGTGTTTCCCACGTTCCTTTATTGTAGTATAAAGACTAAAACTACAGCTTGAGTGTCTTATAGATGTTCTTAGATTACACGTGAAAAGTCAAATAAATTTTAATTTTAGAATGGTTTACTAATTTATGTCGACATAATTTACGATAGATTTTGGGTGAGATGGAACTGAGTTCTACGAGCTAAATGTTACAGGCGAGAACTATAGAATAAGGAATTTTCAAGAAAAGAGAAACAACGCAATTTTACAAGTAATTTCTAGTATACGGTGTGATATCTTCGATAGTAATAAATTTTCAACAGCATAATGTTAGACGCAGCGTGGCATACATCTTAAAACAGTAAACTAAGGTCATAGTATTCTCTTAAACGAACAGAAAATAGAAAACAGCAACCTGGCAAAGATACGCTTTTTGCAGGAAGAAGCCAGCGAAACAACCTGAAAGTAAGGAAACAGCCCTTAGCAAGACGGATAGAGGAAGCTCAGCTGAAAGGGTAAGCATATAAAATAGTATCAGGGCAGGTAAAATTACATAATCTTTTATAAGGTAATCAGGTTTTCCAAGGGAAAATGTAGCGTTTCTCTCAAAACTCGAAGTTAGAAGTAACCGCGGGGCTCTCAGCATCTTTTTTGAAGTTGTTTTGTTTCTCTCAACAACTTATAAGATTATGGATACTATCAAAGCAGAATACAGGATACTCCGAATATGTGAAAAATGAGTTTTATTTATGGTTGCTCTTTAACTGCTATGGTTCTTAGCGTCCCATTCTATATTGAGCGTGAATCGAATATGTGAATCCAGTAGACAGCTGTGCATATAGAAATTCTTGAAGCCTCTTTAAAGAAATCGCATGGTATAAGCACCGGGGGAAAGGAGAGGAATTGTGGTTCAAAGGAAATGGCAAGCGGAATTGCACCCCTTCCCCGAGCCAAAGGCCAAAAGCAAGCATGAAAAACCTGATATTGTGGAAAAATATGTTTTGTTCTCAGAGACGGCGGAATTCTCAGGTTAACCTATATACACCACCGTGGAATGAAATTCCAGTAAGTAGATAAAGGAACACGAGCACTTTAGATAGGGAGTCTTAGAGAAAAAGGTACCCAGTTTCAGGATTGATCCCCCGGAGATGTCTACCCGCAGATGTTATAAGTAGAGTTAAAAAAGTTCCTAGTCGGTAGAGCTGAACGTTTAGAAGAGAGGAGGTATAGCAGGACAAAGTTGAAGAACAATAAAAAAAGCGTAGTAGGGTACAACCTATCACAGAGAACAGAGCGCCCCCAAAAGGAAGAAAGAGAAACGAAATTCACAAATGAAACGATGAGCAGGAAGAAGAAACTTATTGATTACTTTAAACATACAACTAATATAATTGGCAAATTGTTTCAGATCCCCGAGAGAGGAAGGGGCAGGATGACAGACCAGAGTAAAGATGGTGTGCCCGCAGAACAACAAAGAGGCCAGGATGGAACAACAAGCACTTGGTGAGTCAATGGAGAACCAGGCAGAAAAATGGGGTAAACAAACAAAATAACACACTCCCTCCCTTTACACAACTAATGTAACCCTATCGGGTTTTTTTTGAAACAAAACATGTACAAAGCTGTTGGAGCAGGCAAAATGAAAGGTGTACAAAACGAATATTGTAAAAATAAGGATGTACAGTCAAGCTAATATGTGCAAGAGCTTAACAGGCACCATGATATACCTAAGGAGTAGGTTAAACTTTTTTCTCACCCGTTTTTTCAAACTTCAGGAGATATTAAAATAATCGACAGGGGTGCCCACTTTCAAAATTTAACTCCCACACCTGTCACTAGATTCATCCCAGAACGACAATTAAACGATCCGCCATCCCCTTAAAACAAATCAGTCTCAAAGCCATCCCTCAGCACTCCGGTCAACAGTAGAGGAGCAGCTGTAGGCGAACGACATGCAGGGGAACGACTATAGAAAGATAGTAGGAAATAGAACAAGCCAGTTCTAGGAACGCAGTGACAAGACACTTACACTGCTGGAAGCTATCGCTTTCAGTAAAAGCAGCGGCAATATAATTCTACAAGCTGCCGCTGATGGGAGGTGTTCAGCATTACACTGGGGTGACATGTGGAATATGCAACTATAGCAGGAAGAAACAACAAGAAAATGAAAGGAGGCTGTACATTGCCGAGAACATGAAATTGTCGGAGCAAGGTCAGCAATCTTACCAGGAAATCGCACCACGTATCCCACAACCCTTACAACGCTCCAACCCCTAAAACTTCTCTCTCCTGATTCCCGAGCCTTACACTGGTTCGGGAGGTGACAAAAGTGCGAGCCAGCCAAGCTCGCTAGCTATGTTGCAACGGTTTATCTTTCTTGGGTCCACAATCAGGACATGACATATACCCTCTAGGACGTAGCACTTCCTCGGTTTCGGCGTTTTCTAAATTATCCCGGGGTCGGAATTTTTCAACCCTGAGGGTGATGTAGCGATCCGATGGGAAGTTCGATCCACGGACCGGGAGTTACATCAGATTGCGTTAAGTTTCAAAAAGTGGTGTAATAAAGGAAACGTTGGCATTGAGGTTATCAGGTTGCTGGGTTGTCTCTTGGGAACGTATTTATTGACCACGGAATTGAGTCAATCCTCTCAATTCTCTCCACGTCTCGCTTCGACGCAGAGGTCGGGTCAGTTTAGGACTCCGAACCTCACCCTAACTACTAAACCTTTCAGATTGTGTTTCGTAGCCTACCAGGGTCCTATAGATAAGCCATGTGTGGGCATAATTAAGTTCTTGCAATTTCATCTTCTCTTCCGAGGGCCCAAACCCAACTCTAAATTTTTCAAGACTATAGCTAACGTTGTATAGAATTCCCAGGTACTTATTTAATACTCCCCTCCCCGAACATCCCTAAAGCGCCTAACACCCCGATCCCGACCGTCTCTACCATCTAATCCTACTCTCCCCTGTTGTGCGTACCTTCCCGAGGCTAACTGCCTCAAGAGTTTAGAAGAATTCCAAGAGTTCCAAACGTTCAAAGGGTCGCTACAATATACATAAAATGAAGCCAGCGTTTTCTATTAAATGGTACCCGCTGGATGTAAATTTGACTCTTTTTCTTAATTAACCTCCCACATTGTAAAGCTAACGTAAACAGCCTCACCTTGCACCAAACTAATAACAGCATACTTGTTTGGTTATAACCTAAAGCAGAGAATTGAAGTCCTGTTTAGTCAAAGTATAAATAACGACGTATGTTTACCCGCATTTTGCCTCTTCTTTTCAACGTGTACTATTTAATCTAGAAGGGTCGCGGTTTCGAAGCTTCGTTATTACATGTCAAATGGAGATATCTGGGTATTAAACGCTAGAGATTCTCTATGAAAAATCGCTGTAGAGGAAGGCATTTACAGCATTTCAATACCATTTCTTAGCAACAATGGAATGCCCACGTTTTTATTAATTCACGTAGATATTGCGATATTATTATTAGTGGATGTAATGTATAAGCTGATATTTCACTTTTTGCAAATTTACAGGAGAGTAATTTTAAATTCCACTGGATTATTAATAATCAAGAATGAAATGAATGCTGACATTATTTATCAATTTATTCACCAAATAGTGTACTGTGCAGTGCCATAACAGTTCAAATTAGTAATACTGAAAATATGAGTCTTAACTGAAACGAATCTCAAGATGTTAACTTTTGGCATCACACAATGACTAATTAATCTGTTCATTCTGGCAATAAGCAAATCTCTCTTCACACTTCTCCTCATCGATATCAATCATCTATCTCATTTGAAGTGTCATTTGTAATCTTATTTCTGTAGAATTCATGACAGCATGGAAGGGATGTAAAAGACTCAGAATATCAGCGTTCTTTAACGGATTGACAGTCAAGCGCCCGTTTTAGGTAAACTTCATATATGTTCGGTCCTTCAGGTCTTCCTTTCTTATTTCGCCTTAAATCCACTATTCTGAATGGTTCGTCATCTTTAATGAATACTTTAAATACATAATTCCAAACTGTTTTTCATACTGTAGTCACTTTAACTGTAGCCAGTAAATTTTATTTCCATCCTCATCAATCTTCCTCTTTATAAGATGTGAACATAAAATTCGGAAAATGAATAAACATTTTGTCGAGTCCTTTCAAACACATTAAATGGCGTTTCCCCTTTACCATTCGAAAAAACTGTTACCAGTCTCTTGGCATCATGATAAGTACATCTGACTTCTTTTTGATTTCTCAATTTTAGCCTGTTCAGAATCACACTCCAAGTGTATAAGAAATTTATGATCTACCGTCTGTATGTTATCACTGTTGCAGGTGGCATAGCTGAACATTATAGTTATGATCAGATTATGATTTTTGTCCCCACAAGTGTTGGATTATGTCACAAATGTGATATTTTAGAAGACAGAGTGGTCGCCTTTCTGTATAGGCAAGACGCTATCTGATCTGCACCTCTGCCCCCCACAATTTAATTGTACATAAAACATTCAGTATAGGTATTACTGCAGCATTTGACTGCTAAATTGTATGTTAATAGAAGCCCTTTGTAAAATGCCATATTAGACACTAGAGTAGGTATGTGTAGTACGTGCAAGTGAAAACCAGTACAGCCTCCTCAGGACAGCCCTTGATACGTTCTTTATATTCTTTGATTTTTAAATAGCCGTAATCTGCCATTTCTTTACCTTTAGCACACTTATTTTTCAGATCCAAAGGTGTATTTTCATCTTTGCACTGCTTTATGTTTATTTCAAAGGTGTTGCAATCTTTACAGGTGTCTTGTTTTGGTTGTTTGAACTTGTATTCTGTTTCTCTGTAGAGTATTTTGTATAAATCAATTAAACCGCAATTCTCGGCATTTTATGCTCTTTCTTATATTTATTATACATTTTCTTTATATCCAAATGTTAGGTGGATACTACTTATCTGAATAACAACCTGTGTAATGCCATATTTTGGGTTATTTGTCAATTTGTCTTTCTTCTAACATTTTGTCGATTCATGTCTTCCACGATTGTCACAATCGGGAAATTCCGTGCCTGTAACCCTTAACTTCTGAGTTGGCATGCCCACTTTGGTCTTGAGATACCATAAACTCTTTGAAACATTTTTGTTTTTGCATAGTTCAGTTTTGCATTGTCCATTTTTACCGAATAAGTGGCAGTAATAAACCCATAGTGTTATTCTAGGCATCTGTCCTTTCTTTCTCTCTTCCTTCCTTTCTTCCCTTTTATCGCTAATCAGAATTCCACTAAATACATTTATTCTGTGTTTCTTTGCTACATTTGTAAAATTAAATGAACATTTCTGTTTGCTTCTCTGGTGTACAAAGCGAATCACAGTTTTTATGACAACAGTTGATCGTTGGTACACATTTTTAGTAGGTATTTTGTTTCTTTTGCAATCGAAATATGCTAATCCATGGTCTTTTATTCCTTCTGAACTTTGCAACTGTGTTCCTCTTTTAACGATCCTAAAAACTATATATAGTATTTTTTCATATATTTACAGCGAATGAAGTTGAAATCAGTATAAAACTGCCTTTAACAGCTGTTATTCACATTATGAGGCAGGTAAGTGTGGCATCAAAGGACTCGGAAACAGAAAAATCTCAGCTTGCACACCGGTTTATACATGTTTACCTCGTCAGTAATATTACACCGCATTGGGTTTAATTACACAAACTTCACTAAAACTTAAACGTTTAACTTGCGTAATTAGAAACATGTTTTCGGGTGATTAGCCTATCCGCAGTTAAGTATGCTAACACTAAATGGAATTTTACGACGCCTACAGATTCCTATCTTAAGTCCTATTACCTCCAAAAGCGAGTAGTTGTTGGCTATGTTTCGTGAGGAATATTTTAACTACTACAGTTTATTTCAGATAATGTGCAGAAGATTTGTTTCATATATAATTAATTAACAGCTAATGCACTTTAATGCACGGTGATTCTGTTATTTTATACATATTTCATAAAGCTATTGTAAGCTTGGTTTTCAGCTTGGTTGCCTGGATAGCATAATATTTCTGAGGCGTGTACGATATTTTACTGTGATGGGCTGAATGCGTAATTATTTATTTGTCTATGCTGCTAATCTATTTTGTTTATCGGGTTAGAGAATGTTAGTGTGACTGCTCTCAGGGAATTAGCTGTTTTAACCAAGTATAGAAAGTAAGTGGCTCCTCCCCAAACAGGTGTTGCAAAAATTAAAATACATGCAATTCAATTGCCTACCATAGTTAATGTTATTGGTCGGCTCTTCTTCAGTTTCTTGTTGGATCGTGGTAGGTGTACTAGCTATTTCCTTGTTGATTCCTTCCGTTCCTATTTCTGAGCCGTTTTCTGTTAAAAAAAATGCAGGGTTTAGTTTTAGGAAATACAATGCGTTTCTTACATTTCCGGCCGCGGATCGCGCGTGTGCATGCTCCGCGCAGTCTCTACTACACGGGGGTTTCCTTTTAAAACTCTCGCGTTACTTACTCGTGAATGATAGTAACATGCACTATGACTACTATACACTTCGCAAAAGTTAATGGCATACTGATCACTCCAGCGAATCCTATGCTTGCCCCTCCTACCAGCGCTGCCGAGTGTCGTACACGCCATCTTACGCACCTGAACTGAAAACATTATCTTGATTAATTATGCTCGGATAAATATTTGAAAATTATATATATACTAGCATTATCATTAGAGGGGATTTTATTTTCTGATCATAGCTGTACAAAAACCCTGTCTCTACGATACTTAGAATGGAATTTATACACCTTTTATCTTCACATGGTTATCGTCACTCAACATAGATAAGCCTGAAAAACCACACCATTCCTTCCTCAAGACACGTATCTCAAATATAAACATACAGTGCACTATGAAAATACAAACCGCGCAGTTTGAAACAGAATGAGTTAATGTTCAGTTTGTTTTCAGATTATTGGGGGGTTGTTTTTTCTGTGAACGGGCATTGTTAAGTGGTGTTTCACGCTCGAGCTCAAATATTGTTAACATATAAATAATGTTATTATATATCTCTTTTCCCCAGTGTTTATGATATGAGTGTGTGAACATGTTCATCGAAGCTGGGACAAGTGATTTATCGTTTAATAAACGTAAAGTGATGCATTCTCAGGGCAGAAAATTTGTATTTAATGTATACCACTTTTTAAAATGCTTTCCAATCCAGAATATAAGGCAGCTGTAGATCTTTCAAAAGCCAATTAAGTGCGGAAGCTTGTGGTGTAGTTAGCGTACCACTATGTCATGAATTTGTAATGAAGCAGCTTCATCCGAACAAAAAGGTGGCGTAGCTGTATTTAAATCTCCGGAAGAAACCCACAAAGCTGGAAAGCGAGTTACTGGATTGCACGATTTTGAAAAATACGTTTTATTACTATTATTAGTCTATTATTTTACGTCGCTTTAACTACATGGTCATATCGCGACGGATCGGTTAGTAGATAACTCGGGAATCGACGTGTGGCGGACAGTTAGCCTTCTGGGTCTCATCCTTGTAACTATACCATCTTGTTTCGTCACGTGTCCACAGAGACTTTAGTATATGGCAACTATATCTTCTGACTCGTGTCGTGCAGATGGCATTGGGTGCCGTCCAGTCTACCTGCTTTAATTTCTGTGGGTAGAAAGGCGGGTGGATAGCCTTCTAGGTCTCATCCCTGCAACCATACCATTTTGCTTCGTCACTTTTCTACAGATACCTTAGTGCATAGCAACTGTATCTACTGGTTCGTGCCATGCAGATGGCATTAGGGTGCCGTTCAGTCTACCTGCTTTCATTGTCTGTGGATAGATGGCACAGCATTCGCTGTTACCACCTATTTTTCATTTTTACTATTGTTTTAGGCTTAAGGTGGAACTTTGAATTGCGGTATTAAATATCCAATCCGGCATTTACTTTGGCGGCTGATGAAAACCACGAAAAAACTTCGGTCGGATTGGTCGACCCACGGGATTTGAACCCGAGACTTCCCGAATGCGGACTACAGACGTTACTGCCTTAGCCATCCCGCTCGGTAAAAGATATTTTGTGTAGAAGAATTCTCGGTTTCTATGATCAAGGACAACATCCAAATGCTAAAAGTAATACTATCAACGAGGGAAAAATAAATTACAAATGCTCAGTACCTTCTCTATATAGTATAATGAAGAATATTAATTTTAATCTGAAAAAATGCATAACCTTAAAGTTTCAGGAGACTCTCGTCCTCGAGTATATCTAGACGAAACATGGGTGAACCAGAATCACTCCAAAATATATATTTGGCAATACTCTAAGGACAATGGTGGTATGAAAGTTCCTCAGAGAAAGGGAAGTAGGCTGATAGTGTGTCATGCGGGGTCAGAAAATACCGGTTTTATACCAAACTGTAAACTGATATTTCGTTCACACCGCCATAATTACAATACAGATTAATTACCATTCTGAAATGAACGCAGACACACTCAAAGACTGGTTCATTAATTAATTACTTTATTATTTATAGGAGAGTTCCATAATCTTTATGGATAATGCCAGTTATCATTCCGTAACAGAAAATAAAATTCCAAAGAGAAGTACTAGGAAGTAGGATATAATGGCTGGAAGGAATGTAGGAGGCCATGTCTGCAGCAAAAAGGAAGTAATTTTGCTCGCATATTATTTACCAGTGGAAGCCTTAAAGAAGTTATTTGAACGGCAAGTTTTATTACATAATTGTTATAGATCATGCTGCTGTGTTCAGTTATTAAATTTTGGTTTTTGTGATTAATTTAACGAATCTGTGTATCAGTGCGACTGCCAAAGGAAATATAACTTTAATCATGGACAGCAACAGCAATAACGTTCTAGTTAACAGTTACAACAATACACAGGGCCAAATGATCGACATTTTATCTTCTAATCACATGAAATAGTAAGTACACGATATAAGTTTAGATTCACAAGCTTCAGCTTCTATTTGAAGTACATTAGCTGATATAAGTCACAGCCAAAGACAAACCGTTGTCCTCCGTGGTGTAGTGGTTACCATGCTAGCCTCTAGTTCCCGAAGTCGCGGGTTCAAACCCGGAGGAGGGTGATGGATTTTTTCGGGCGTAAAAGTCCTTAGTATGGCTTCCTTCGGAAGGGAAGTAAAGTCGGTGGTCCCACGCCGTAGATTTACGGAATGTAAAAGGACCTAGTTCCCGAAGTCGCGGGTTCAAACCCGGAGGAGGGTGATGGATTTTTTCGGGCGTAAAAGTCCTTAGTATGGCTTCCTTCGGAAGGGAAGTAAAGTCGGTGGTCCCACGCCGTAGATTTACGGAATGTAAAAGGACCTCAAGCCTGATAAAGAGGCAAAATTATCGCTCTTTCCCGCCCAATATAGAATGGGACGCTAAGGACCATAGCAGTTAAACAGCATCTATAAATAAAACTCAGTTTAATTTTCACAGCCAAAACAAACAATTGAAGTTGCGTAAATCAACAAACGAGAAGAGAAGTCAAATAAGAAATCTATTAAGCAGGCTGCTAAACTTTCAAAATTATCCATTTCCCAAGGACTCAAAGACCTATAAACACCTTGAACGTCTAATAACGTGACTGCAATTGTACTAAATAGAAAGGGATTGTGTTCTGATACATATTTTATCCCTGCGGTTTCTAGCGCAGAATCGTTTTCAAATCCTGGAAACCCAAAACAACATGGAGGAACACTGAGAATGTTCGGAAGAGCCGAAACAAAAAATTCCCCAAATATGTCTGCGTGGCATCGAAAACCGCCAGCTTTTGGTTAAAGCTATAGGCACACATACAAAATATAGTTTTACACTGAACTGAAAGGTTCTACTACTAAGGTACATACATACACTGCAAAAGAGTTAAGTCGATTACAGCTTATTTGGACTCAGTAAAGCAACAATATTTCACTACAGAAATCCGAAAGACAAAAAGTACTCTGGAATCATACGTAACCTTTGAGCCAAATATAGCTATTCTCCTAAGGAGTAGCTGTTCTAGCAGATATGGCCGCAGTTACTTAACGACTTTATAATGATGGACTATAATTTTCGGCCCCTGCTTATAACCAGATCGGCAGCCCGGGTAACAAGGCAGTAACCGGCTGCACCACATACCAACAGCACTCGTAAGGTTGCGCCAGGACCCTCTAGAAACAACGGACCTGACACTGGGTTCGAGATTGAGAAAAATGGCGGCGGTAGTTGGTGATGATCCCTGAGGTGTTTACACTCGCTAACTGCTGTGCTGTGTTTCCGATGCCTGTGATTTATAGTATTTTAGTAACTGCGGCAGTTTGTAATCACATTAGCGAAGCAATAGTATTTGAAAACCTTTATTTGAGCAATTTGGGAAACGGGAATAATCCCAGTCATGCGTTTTCAGTGTCGTGTGCTTTCCAAGTGTTACTTATGTTTACTAATATATTACATGTAGATTATGGCTACATTAAATGTAAAGTATAATTATACATGTTTTAATTTATCTACTTGAGAATATACTTTGTGTCACGGTTACTTTGGTGAAATAAAGAAATTGTTACAGTTTGGACGTTATAGTTGTAAATATACTTAACCTAAAACATTACAACGCCATTATGTTTCCGGATGTAAATCGAACCTTGATTATAATGAATAGAGGTGCAAATAATTGTGATAAATATTTTAAAAAATGCTATATATACAGTGTTAATTTGAGTTATAAAATTATGTATATTTGTGAGATACAATAAAATGTATTTGAGTGTGTATGTGTATAGTGAGTCCCAGTTATTCTCATATACCGGAGTATTGCCATTCATATTTCCAAAATATAAAGCTTTAAAAGAAAACTGATAATATACATAAATCGTAAACACTTTATGCCTTCGAAGGTGCGCCTGTATGCATACATCGTTGTTTCCGACTTAGTTATAAGAAAGGATAAATTCCGTTACGGTGGTTCTTTTATAACGGTTCCAAGAAAGTGGTTAAACTGCAGAATGGTGCATTCCTGACAGTTTGTTTTAATCCAGCCATCGTATTTATGCTGTTATGTTGTTGCATGCAATACTGTAAACTGCATGAATGTTGTTTTGCAATGCTGTTTAAGGTTATGTATTTCATATATTTCACTTGTAGTGCTGGTTTAAGACTACTTATTTGTTATATTTCAGTCTGTCGGTGTGGACACTCTGCAAAAACTAGTAAAGGATTCTATAAGTCGCTAAGTGGTATAGTTTTGAATAATTATTGCAAACTTATAAATGAAAAGCGTTCAGTGAAAGCAAAAGTAACCCTAAAGCTTCTAAATTTAATATCTAATTACTGTAAACAACGCCATTTCGTGCCATCCAGTGTATATTTTGTGCATATAATATTGTGTATAGTGTGATTAACAGTGTAAATAGTGAAACGTAATTTTGAGTGAACTCAATCAGTGTCAACCTCAATATCAATCATGCAAGCATTACAGTGTTTGCAGTTTATAAAACTATGTCCTTTGTAATTTAAATAAGTAGCGGTAGTTTAGAAATGCTGTTAAGTTCTAGCATATAAAACTGTAGACTGCAGGAATGTTGTTTGAGGTTACATATTTCATTTAATGTTAAAATGCATTTTGTGTACTTAAAATACAGCGTTTTTGTGCACAGCAACATATATCTACACAAAAGACATGCCACTGCACCACATTAATTGTATTTTACTGTGGAGAAGTCATAACTTGTAGACAAGAACTGATTAAAGCATTTCCCAAATTCCCACCACACGGCCAACATTTTGAATGTCAGTGTCAGGCCCGTTATCCAGAGGGTCCTGGTTGCGCCCTCTCCACCAGCATAGATAGCGCTCAAGCAGTGTTGACGTCATCGTCAGGTGATCTTCCCGGTGCCCCTCGAGCGAGATGCTCCGACCAAGAAGAGAGAGTGTGGCTTACTTAGGTCTCAGCGACGAGTGGAGAAAAACTTCTTGAGCTGTATGTCTGGAAGCGGCCATTTGCATAATTTTCGGCCTTGTCTAAATTGTTATATATATATATATATATATATATATTCTTTCGAGGTAAGTAAAGTTCAAAATTCTTTTTTTTATGTGCGGAGCGGTAGTTAAAATTTTCGAAGCGAGTTCATACTGAAATATCACCACGTGCTAAATTGTATTAAAATGGCAGATATTTTGTGAGAAGGACAAAGTAAAATACTTAATGTATTTAATTGTAATTTGTTAATGTTTCTTAGATTTGTATGTAAATATATCCAGTGCTTTCTGGGCTGCAAGAATTCTAGTTTTATTTAGAGGCGTATTAAATCCTTACTTCATTTCCTTTTACTTTATTTGTAGCACAAATAATTCATTACTTTGGGAGAATGCTTTGTTTCAGCGCATTCTAGAATGAGCCCTGCATTTAACTCTTTTAACAATTATCTGCTGCACGTTTGTTCTGACTGCTGCTTATAATATTAGTTGTATTTCAAGGAACTTTTATAATTAATAACTTGTGGCGTTCTACGCATTGATTATACTTAAATAAATTGGTTTGAATTGAAACGGCTTTTCTTGAATGTTACACCTTCCTTGTTCCTTTGGTGACCTGGAAGTCACAGAAGCGCTACGGTAACTAAACTATCCGGTACACAAAAGTCAGACGTCTATTTGGGAAGCAGAAGCAACCCATTCCTTTGTGCGCAGTAGAGCTAGACAACAAATACGAGGGCAATATATATCCTCAATATAACACGCCTCATTTACAATGTGGTTAAAGAAGAACCTCGGAGGCAGTTCAAGGATATATCCCAGTGCACACGCGTTCAAAATTACGGACACACTAAAACTTATTGTCAGCTTCACAACTAAGATGTTTAAGATGCCTCAATGGACATCGGTAGCATATATAGGGGGCAGCGAGCGCAGCTTTTGCGTTTATATGGGAAAAGATAGGGAAAACGAGGGTAGATGCGACGGTTCAAGAAGGAAAATGCGTTTATATGGGAGAGATAGGGACTACGAGGTTCGATGCTAGGCTAGACAGGGGTTGAAGGAGTGGGGATGTGCTTTATATGTGAAGGCAGCGAATACGAGGTGAATGGCTAGGCAAGACAGAGTTTGAGGTGTTGAGTATGCGTTTATATGGGAAAGATAAGGAAAACGTGAACAGATAATAGACTAGACAGATGCTGAAGGAGGGAGGGATATGCTTTATACGGGAGAGATAGGGAATACGAGGAGAGATGCTAGACTAGACAGGGCTTGCGGATAGAATGACTTTTATATGGGAGAGGTATTAGGCTAGGAGGGTTTGAATGACAGAGTATGCGTTTATATGGAGAGACGGGGAAACGATTGGAGTAGCTAGGTTGGAGGAGCGTTCAAGGAGGAAAATGCGTTTTTATGGGAGAGATAGGGAAACCGAGGAGAGATTCGAGGTAGAGCAGGGCTGAAGGAGGGGAACGCCCTTTACATGATAGAGATAGGGAATACGAAGAGAGGTAGTGGGTTATACAGAGGTTGAGGAGTAGGGTATACGTTTATGTGAGGAAGATATGGAAAACGATGGGAGAAGCTAGTTTGGGGGTGCGTTCAAGGAGCAAAATGCACTTTATATGAGAGAGGTGCGGAATACGAGGAGAAGTGCTAGGTTAGACAGAGTTTGAGGTGTGGAGTATGCGTTTATATGGGGAATATATGGGAAACGGGGAGAGATAATAGGCTAGACAGATACTGAAAGAGGGGAATGTAGGTTTATACAGGTGAGGTAGGAAACCAACGAGAGATGCTAGGCTAGACAGATGCTGAAGGAGGGAGGGATACGCCCTATACGGAAGAGATAGGGGAAATGTGGGGAGATGCTAGGATAGACAGAGTTAAAGGTAGACTGTGTTTTATGTGAGAGAGAAAGATAGCAAAACGAGGAAATGTATTAGATTAGGAGGGTTTCAATAGTAGAGTATGCATTTATATGAAGAGACGGGAAAACGAAGAGAGATCCTATGCTAGGAGAGAGAAAGTGAGGGAAATGAGTTTATATTGGAGAGATAGGGAATACATGGGTCGATGCTGGGCTACACAGAGGTCAGTAGTAGAGTGTGCATTTATATGAGAATAGATAGGGAAAACGCGGAGAGAGGATAGACAAGACAGATGCTGAAGGATGGGGAATACGCTTTATATTTAGAGGTGGAGAATACGGGGAGACATGCTAGGCTAGACAGAGGTTGAGGAGTAGAAAATGTGTTTATATAGTAAAATATAGGGACAACTAGGAGAGAGGCTAGGGAGGCTAGTGTTAATGTATATGTAATCTTCTTCCATGCATAACATCATTTAGGCTCACTGACTTCAAGATTTAAACGCTAACAAAGGGTATATTGCGTTCTAACGTCCCGGTATCACCATCCTAAAGGGCTGGACGCGTGCAGTTGATTGAAGTACCCAAGTCCCATGTATTTTGATTGATTAATATAAAGAGTAATTCGGATAATATCGTATATATGTAAGGTAAACCGGTTAGTATCACAAGTGTTCAGGGCGATTCAGATCTGCCTCTGAAACCTATGGATCAACAGCAGGGGGATTTCAGCTCCTCTGTAGTATGCTACTTGTGTGGAAAAACCTTTACTGAAGAGAACTACGAAGTATGTGACCATGATCACATCAGTAGTGAATATCGTGGAAATCTACATAATGAATCTAATTTAGCCTGTAAAACATCTAAATATATTCAGTCTTCATGCACAACCTCAGTGGGTATGACTCACACTTCATTGTTAAGGAGCTGGGATGCACAAGTGAACGGGTAGAAGTAATTCCTAGCTCTGAAGAAAGCTATATATCATTCTCCAAGTATGTAGGAGATATAAAGCTTCGGTTTGTGGATAGCTTTCGCTTCCTCAGTACAACCTTGGATAAGCTGGTGAAAAATCTAACACCGTATCCTGAAACACTTCGGAGAAGACAAGTTGAAGTTGATGACTCGTAAGGGAGTATTTCCCTATGATTACGCCACTTCGTGGGATGTTTTGAACGAAACCTGCTTGCCACCCAAGGACTTCTACAATAGTTTAAATGAAGAAAAAATTAGTGATGCTGACTACAATCATGCTAGAAATGCTGTTTAATGTGAGAAACATGGACGAATACAGCAACCTCTATTTAATCTCACATGTACTTCCTCTAGCTGATGTCTTTGAGACATTTAGAGATAAAACCCTCAAAACACACAAAGTTGACCCTGCTCATTATTTTACCTCTCCCGGACTTCCATGGGACGCCACGTTGCTATATACTGGAATTCAGTTGGAATTGCTGCAGGATTATGACCAATTACTCATGATAGAATCTGGTATAAGAGGAGGTTTATGTCAAGTTTTCCACAGGTCTGCCGAAGCAAACAACACCTACATGCAGAAGTATGATCCGTCGAGACCAACCAAATTTATTACATATGAGGACGGCAATAAACAATATGGTTGGGCAATGTGCCACGCCCTCCCTTATGGTGGAATTGAGTGGGTGTCATCTGAAAAAATCGACTTAGAAAGAGTACAAGAAGATGATCCTCATGGATATATATTAGAAGTTGACATCGAGTATCCTGCGGAACTTCATGAACTACACAACGATCTACCTTTCCTGCCTGAGGTATGAAGCCTAAGGACTCGACTACAAAGAAACTGATACCGCATCTTGGACATCGAAAGAAGTATGTAGCACATTACATGACTTTGAAGCAGGCTCTTAATCATGGACTACGGCTAACAAAAATCCATCGTGTGCTACAATTCCGACAGCCGCAGTGGTTAAACCTTATGTGGAATTTAACAATACGCTACGACAACAGGCTGCAAATGACTTTGAGAAGGACCTCTACAAACTCTTTAACAACGCCATGTTTGGAAAAACTATGGAGAACCTGCGTAATCGTATGGATATACGACTGGTGACAAATGAGAAAACCCTGGAAACGTTGATTGCTAAGCCCACGTTTATCGATAGCACGATATATGCTGCTAATCTAGCTGCTGTACATATGGCCTCGCGACGGATCGTGTTCAACAAGGCTATGCACATCGGTATGAGTGTGTTGGACATCTCCAACACATTAGTGTATCACTATCACTACGATGTGTTGTTGCCATATTATGGGGCTGAAAACCTGAAGCTTATGTATATGGACACTGATTAATTCATTCATCGTGTGACAACTGAAGATGTGTACCAGCACAAGCTACGTTTTCTCGAACACCTGGATACAGCTGATTACCCTGTCAACCATATATGTCACTCCACTCAGAACAAAAAGGTGTTGGGAAAATTTAAAGATGAGGCTAATAGCAAAATCATTCTAAGCTTTGTTGGACTACGACCTAAGATGTACGCCTTAGATATTCAAGGTTCGATGATAAAAAATATTAACGTCATAAAGCGTAGTGCTATTAAGCAGTACATTACATTTGACAGCTACACTGTTTTAAAGCCAGAGAAATCATCAGAACGCCCATGAATCTGATCCTGTCCCGGGAGTATGCTGTTAGCACAGTGCAAGTGAATAAAATCGCATTGACTCCGTTTGATGACAAAAGAGTTATTGCCGAGGATGGAATAATAACATATGTATATGGGCATTACAACATTACAAACAGCGCATAAGAAAATGTAAGTCGAGGATAAAGATTTTCTCCGTGAGTCTACAATTTAAAAAATGGAAGTTTGTCTATGTGATGTGTATACACCTAGCAGACACCTGATAAATAAAGAAGAATAAGAAGATGAAAGGGGAGGCGTTAACTCGGGCATTAGGAGTAATCCTAGTCTAATCTCAAACCTACTTAAAGGGGAGAGGCGTCTACAACGAACTAAAATTAAGGTATGTTGACGTAGAACCTTTCAATTAAGACTCTCAAATAATAAAACCAGAATAAAGCTCCGCAATATCACTAAAAGAAACTGGAGGTTATCTCTGGTTAGGCAGATTAGGTTAGACGATGACTGAGTAGAACAGATGATCAGAGGATGGCCTGGGATTGGTTAGGTTAGGGTAGGCTAGCCTAGGCTAGGCTAAGCTAGCGTGCTGATTGTTATGAGTTCGGTTATGAAGGTTGGGTTAGCTTAGATTGTCTTAGCAATGGGTTGGTTACGTGTTGTTCGTACGTTTTGTTACGTGGTTACGTTTATGGTTACGTCATGTTATGTCTTGATACGTAGTGTTACTGGTTAGATTACGTGGTGTTACGTCTTGTTACGTTTCTAGTTACGTCATGTCACAGGGTGTTACGTCATGTTATGTGGTTATGATACGTTGTTACATCTCGCACACTAACTGTTTAACATATAAAAAGTTTGTAAGATTTAGAAAAAAAGTGTACAAAGTGTTGTAACCTTAGATAAGAAATGCGTATAATCTAAGTACTCTCTATATTACCATGAACACCAGTGACACTATATGAATTACCTGTTAAAATGACTTAAATACCTGACATGCTACCCGAATCATGCAAAATTACCTTAAATAGCTCTGGTACGAATCGTTGCTCTGAATTGCCAAGAACACTTGTGATACTAACCGGTTTACCTTACATATATACGATACTATCCGAATTACTCTTTATATTAATCAATCAAAATACATGGGACTTGGGTACTTCAATCAACTGCACGCGTCCAGCCCTTTAGGATGGTGATACCGGGACGTTAGAACGCAATATACCCTTTGTTAGCGTTTAAATCTTGAAGTCAGTGAGCCTAAATGATGTTATGCATGGAAGAAGATTACATATACATTAACACTAGCCTCCCTAGCCTCTCTCCTAGTTGTCCCTATATTTTACTATATAAACACATTTTCTACTCCTCAACCTCTGTCTAGCCTAGCATGTCTCCCCGTATTCTCCACCTCTAAATATAAAGCGTATTCCCCATCCTTCAGCATCTGTCTTGTCTATCCTCTCTCCGCGTTTTCCCTATCTATTCTCATATAAATGCACACTCTACTACTGACCTCTGTGTAGCCCAGCATCGACCCATGTATTCCCTATCTCTCCAATATAAACTCATTTCCCTCACTTTCTCTCTCCTAGCATAGGATCTCTCTTCGTTTTCCCGTCTCTTCATATAAATGCATACTCTACTATTGAAACCCTCCTAATCTAATACATTTCCTCGTTTTGCTATCTTTCTCTCTCACATAAAACACAGTCTACCTTTAACTCTGTCTATCCTAGCATCTCCCCACATTTCCCCTATCTCTTCCGTATAGGGCGTATCCCTCCCTCCTTCAGCATCTGTCTAGCCTAGCATCTCTCGTTGGTTTCCTACCTCACCTGTATAAACCTACATTCCCCTCTTTCAGTATCTGTCTAGCCTATTATCTCTCCCCGTTTCCCATATATTCCCCATATAAACGCATACTCCACACCTCAAACTCTGTCTAACCTAGCACTTCTCCTCGTATTCCCCACCTCTCTCATATAAAGTGCATTTTGCTCCTTGAACGCACCCCCAAACTAGCTTCTCCCATCGTTTTCCATATCTTCCTCACATAAACGTATACCCTATTCCTCAACCTCTGTATAACCCACTACCTCTCCTTGTATTCCCTACCTCTATCATATAAAGGACGTTCCCCTCCTTCGGCCCTGCTCTATCTCGGATCTCTCCTCGTTTCCCCTATCTCTCCCATAAAACGCATTTTCCTCCTTGAACGCTTCTCTAACCTAGCTACTCCAATCGTTTTCCCCGTCTCTCCATATAAACGCATACTCTGTCATTCAAACCCTCCTAGCCTAATACCTCTCCCATATAAAAGTCATTCTATCCGCAAGCCCTGTCTAGTCTAGCATCTCTCCTCGTATTCCCTATCTCTCCCGTATAAAGCATATCCCTCCCTCCTTCAGCATATGTCTAGCCTATTATCTGTTCACGTTTTCCTTATCTTTCCCATATAAACGCATACTCAACACCTCAAACTCTGTCTTGCCTAGCCATTCACCTCGTATTCGCTACCTTCACATATAAAGCACATCCCCACTCCTTCAACCCCTGTCTAGCCTAGTATCGAACCTCGTAGTCCCTATCTCTCCCATATAAACGCATTTTCCTCCTTGAACCGTCGTATCTACCCTCTTTTTCCCTATTTTTCCCATATAAACGCAAAAGCTGCGCTCGCTGCCCCTATACATGCTACTCACATCACTACTCTGTATTTCCAAATCGTAAAACAATGACACCCAAATGCATGAACTGTGTTGAAGATTACTCGGTTTATTACAAAAGATGCCAATATCATCTGCATATTAAGGAACGTTTTTCCCTGTCTTCTAATTCCCAAAGTAAGCAGAGAGAACTGCACCTGAATCATGTAATAATTCTGCATCTGACTATCCTCATCTACCGCAGCAATCCGCAAATCGAAGTACTTACAAGCAAACCAACAGAAACAACCAGGAACTTGCAATTTTACTTCACCTTCATCTACTTTGACACAACAAAGTACATATGCAGCCAAAACAGCGGCAAGCAATGTCCGCACACAAAATCAACAGAAAATTGAATCAATCACACAGTCAACAGAATTCCTTTTCAGAATGTTGCTTAACCACGCCATACCACATATTATTGCATTTGTTAATTCACACTTACCAACAATTACAGACTTTCTTATCCCTCTTCTGTCATCTGCTTTCAAAAATGGCAGTACCTAATGACGTTTTCTTTCGTCACTTAAGGGTTATAAATTGGAATGCTAATGGTCTTCGTTCTAAACGAGGTCCGTTAGTCTCCTTCTTATACAGCCATGACATATATAGCATGTATCACGAAAACCCACTTTATACCCAATGAAACATTTAATATTCCAGGCTATAAAATCCATCGAAAGGATAGAATTGCCAATACAGCTTCCGGTGGAGTAGCTGTATGAATCAAACGCAGCATTGCACATGATGGTATACTGCTTCCCAGCATTAAAGAATTAGAAGTCATTAGCAGCAAGATTCAATCCAGCAACAATTGCAATGACATTGTTCTTCTTTGCGCTTACAAACCTCCATCATATTTACTAAGTGCTTATTATCTGTCCTTACTCTTTCCTGATATTGGCTCAATACTCTTATAAGGTGATCCAAACTGTAAACATACAGCATGAGCTGTTGAACAATCAATCCTAATGGACGTCTTCTGTATGAGTTTATATATATATATATATATATATATATATATATATATATACAAATAACGTGCACATTCTAGCACCAACCGAACCAGCGTATTACTCTTATAATCCAACGATTTCTATAGACATCCTCGACATAGCATTACACAAAAACAGGCATTTTCGAATGTTCTCCACAATGTTGGCCGCACTTGACTCAGACCATTGCCCAGTTCTGGTTACTTTTTAATTACAACCTGTCCAAGCAGTTCACAAACCACGCTTAATAAATGGGTTTGTTAACTAGGAAATATTTCAATCAAATTTGAACTCCGTATTAAATTCCGCATACCAATTAGTAGCACCGGAGGAAGTTGATAATGCCGTCGAACATTTTACAGACAGCATCTGCAGAAGCATTAGAAAGTCAACAGTACCCCTACATCGTCGAGGAGAACGTTTTTTTCTGCCCTCTCATATTATCAAACTAATACAAGAAAAACACAAGGCTAGTTGAGAATGGCAACGTGACAGGCTTAATGGACTCATACGCATAGATAGAATTAAAATCGAACAGAGTCGTCTTAATTCGTATCAAACCTATTATCTTTTCTTTCCTCATCAGTTAACTCCCTCTGCCAAACAACAAAACAGATCATATGAGAACCAATTATCATTCCTGTCATCCACGTGTATAAACTGTATGCACCGATACTCAATCTAAGTGCAACGTTTTTACTACTACTACAAAGAAGCATTTGCTCTCAACAATGTTGGTAAGGACAAGAAAATAACATACCGACAATGAACTCTACGAAAATATCAATAAACCAACTGTTTCGAGCAAAATAACAAACACTTCTCCACAAGAATTGGCATTCTTTATTCAAAAACTTCAAACAAAGAGACCCCAGGGCATGATCTAATTCCGATATCGCTCTAAAAACCGTACTAAGAAGGTACTAGTACGATTAACTGAAATTTCCAATGCTTCATTAAAAATTGGTTACATCGCTCGATCGTGGAAGCTAGCTGAAGTTATTGTGTTTCATAAACAAAAGAAACCCAAACACTTGCCAGCAAGCTATCAACCAATTAGTCTGTTATTAATGCTATAAAAATTATTTGAAAAAGTTATACCTAAACGGTTATTATCCTTCATCTACAGAAATAATATAATTCCAGCATTTCAGTTTGGTTTTCGTCCACAACACTCAACTGTTCATCAGTTGTTAAGATTCAATGAATGCATCAGAAAAGGTTTTGAAAAAAACCTATACACTGCCGCAGTTTTTCTTGGTGTAGCACAAGCCTTCGAAACAATTTGGCTGTCAGCTTAATGTCAAAACTGTACAAAATTGGAACTCCTAATTATTTAATTAAGATGATTCAAACTTTCCTAACACACCGCCAATTTCTAATGCGCATTGAAGGTTATATATCAACTATTCGATTAATCATAGCTGGGGTTCAACAAGGCTCAATTTTAGCACTAATTCTTTTTAATATATTCAACCACGATCTCCCGAGTATGTCGTACATTTCTACAGCCATATATACAGATGATACAATCATATTTTGTTCTCATAGCAATCTAAACTAAGCCTCAGTCATCTGCAGTCATCCTTGTCTCTTCTAACTGAACGGTTCATTACCTGGCGTATCGCATTAAACGCCAATAAAATCAAAGCAAACATATCCTCTTTAAAACACTTCCGCGATCCACCTTCATTACCTGCTTTAAATAACAATTTCTTTGGCTCCCTTATGAAATCGCAGTAAAGTATCTTGGTTTATTACTTGATATAAAACTAACTTGGGATGCTCACATATCTAAACAAAAAACGATACTTTCCAACATCAGGCTGAAAAAATTGCGTCCTCTAACTAATAGGCATTCAAAGCTGGGACTTGATTGTCTAATTCTACTATATATATAAAATTGAAGTTAAATTGAGTTTTATTTATGGACGCTCTTTAACTGCTGTGGTCCTTAGCGTCCCATTCTATATTAGGCGAGAAAGACCGGTAATTTTGCTCACAGGCCTATTTATCAGGCTTGAGGTTCGTTTACGTGCCGTAAATATACGACACGGGACCACCGGTTTTACTTCCCTTCCGAATGAAGCCATGCTAAGCATTTTTATACACGAAAAAATCCATCGCTCTCCACCGGATTTGAACCCATGACCTCGGGAACTAGAGGCTAGCATGGTAACTACTATACCACGGAGGACGACACTATGTGTGTGTGTGTATCATTAATACATCCACTTCCTTCATGCGCTGCTCCCGTATGGAGCACAACTAGCAAGACTCACATTCATCGGTTGCAAGTCATCGAGAACAAATTCGTACGAAAAGGCACAGACCTCCTTGGTTCGTTAGAAATAGTCAACTTCATCAGGAACTTGGAATTCTCCCTCTACAGGAATACATTACAGCCCTCTTACAATCCTTCTTCAATAAACTACCTACAGTACCTGGTGCTCGTATTTATAGCTTTGGAAACAGAAGACATGAAATAAATAGACTGAAAAGAAAATGTCCTCAAGATCTGCTCAGCGATTCCTAAGACAGTGAGCTCACGTAACCTTTAAAACCATATTTTAACCATGCAACTGTTCACTCACTGCTTGAGTACACCAATTACTATCATTGTACATAAGTGTATATTGTTATGTTATTGCATATAATTGTATATTTTTGTTATATATGTCATAGTAGCTTATGTTAGAGGAGCCAACAGCCAACCCCAGAAAGTTCTTATTACGTTAAACCAATATTTCATCAAAAGCCTGTAAAGCAACATTTGTATGCTGATGGGTTAAAAATAAATTATAAAAAAGTGTATAATGGAATGGTTAGGTAGATAAGCACAAGAATCAATTCAATCCCACAACTCACTATTCCTAGCTACTTGAACTGGTTACAGCATTTAGTACATAAGTAAAAAATATGAATTAGTTAGGATAGCTAACGAAATGGGCCATGAAGTTATTACGCTAACCCCATACCATTGTCAATGCAATTTGACAGAGTTGATTTGGGCCAAATTTAAGGATGAAGTCGCTGATCGAAATTCTAGTTTCAAATTAGCGGGTGTAGAACAACTTATGCACAAGGCAATAGACATGAAGCTCAATACGACTGGATTTCACGAATTAAGAATACAGAACATCGTCAGGAGGAAGATTTCAACAAAGAAATTGCCAGAGATGACGCTATGTAGTCGATTATCATTTACTTAAGGAATGAAAGTGACGACGTCGAATTAAGTGCTTTCGAAGAAGAAGAAGAAGAAGAAAAGGACACTGTCCTTGCTATACGATTGATGTAACGTGTGTCAAGGTAAGATTCTAATGTTTTAACGATATTGAATGTGTTGTTTAATTACGGAAACATTTGCTCGAGTGTATAACATGCTCTAGTGCACAGATTTACTGCAACACGCTTGGCAACAGCACTCCGCACAAGCATTGGCCAGCGTTCATATGCCTTTAGATTTTGCGACTGCTATAACCTTGTTATAAGTTGTGTTGAAAGTGGTGTCCATCTGCATACATTCCGGGCAATTTCGGATGAAATTTCCGTTCCCATGCATAAGATCTTATTTCGGAATTTTCATAATTTCTATTCTTATATCGTCTTTAAGTACGTTTACGGTGTAGGGATTGCTCCTACAAACCTTTGTATACACGATTCGGCTTTTGGATGTGTATCGAACATAAAACCTCTTTGTTCAAGGGTGAATTTTCGGTAAGCATTGCAGTGGATTAACAAGAATAATCTAATGTAGTTCATACACAACACAGATATTTTGAATGAACTTTCACTTTGGAGATGCACAACGAGCTAACTCTAGTCCTTACAGCATAAAAACGTTCAGTGAACAACTTTATTCTTTACAATACAGAAACAAGGCGGCAACTGACAGTTAACATTTACCGACGATCACCCCAGCCATGTTGAGTGAATCGTTCGCGGTAGTGAGTTACCTGAGACATAACAAGGTCAGTGCAGAGCAGGCGAATTGCGCATATACGCGATCTCTGGCCCGACAGTGAAAGAAACGTATGGTATTAGTCTAATGAACATCTGGTTTGCCCCAGATAATATAAATAAAGAATGTCAGTGTGCCTCGGTTTATGGGATTGAAATTATAATTAGCAAGGTAAGCACGTAAGAATTTTAAGTTATTAGCATATGGTGCAATTACGATATTTCTTATTCATATTAATGATATTAATCTGTGATTTAATTATTATTAACTCACCACAATTGGCTGACACTATTTTCTGGCAAACCAGTGGCAGATGCTTTATCTTGTGTTGCTTCATTTGCATCATTTTTGCATACATTGTACTGCCTGAGGTATTTCTCGTTTTCTTTCTTTTTACTTTCTAGTCTAAAAGGATATAAATCAACTACTAATTTGTTACCAAATAATTTCACTCACCAAGAAGTTAAAAACGAATACAAAATAATAATTTATAGAAAAAACGGCATTCGCAAGTAAATTGCGCTTTTCTACTTCACTTCACTTTCTTCTTGAGGGCCGGTGTTCTTCAGAAGCCACATCATTTTAATCTGGCACGAAATCTTTACCACCATCTGAATTGTTAGACAGTGTTGTAAATATTTTAAAAATGGGAACCCCTTATGTCCGGATGTCAGTATTTGCACTGTAATTATATATCTACAGTACATGTTTAACATCATCATATTTCACAAGGAAAACCACCATAACTAAACCTATGAGAAAATAGAAAATAATTTCGTACTATGCAGTTATGTTATAAACAAATAATGCAACGTATATGCCAGAATATGCTGTGTATCATTCATTGATGCTTAAAATCCTAACTTCGTCTTCAGTAATACTCTCCTTGTATTTCTCTTTAGCAAGCTCCAACAAATTCATACTCCTGCTTTTAAACATAATTATTACTCTATCACTGCACATGAATTTAGTGCAACATGCCAACACAAAAGCTAGAAGTAGAATGAAAGATTTTAATGAACTTAACAAGTTCATATTCTCCAGTTAACAATTAAGAATAAACGGCTGAGCCCAACCATTTTAGCTCTGTTGTTACCGCATCCAACAATTGTATTACTAAGGTTAGTATAGGTTTTGCTTACATTTATTAAGTCTACTTAGCTTTTAGGACATGGTTTACCACTGCGTAATAATAATAATAATAACAATAATAATGAGTCAAGCTATCTTTTACACGTGTATTGGTAATCAAAAGAACTAAACCTCAATGAATAAAGCAAATAGTGCAATTTCTAGGATGGCAAAACTTAATAGGTGACATATCAGTTTCTGGCACCTCATTGGCAGACATATTCAACTAGTTATTATTAGATGTCATAACATGACAGGTGAAATACAATCTTCTTTTGCTTTCATGCATTATTTCTGAAAAAGATATCATGTTGTAGCTCCTAACAGGGGTTAAGACACCAAGTTTTTCCAGCACTTGTCTGACACCTTTTCTGATAACAATGAAATATCTCAAAAACAAACAGCGGCATTTTAGCGTATGCTCTATCATCACATATTATTATGTACGTTATATTGTGAAATGGTGGTCTGTAATAGTGTAATTGTGAATGTTTTAAGGGAAAATTAACGTGTGGCAGTAACATTTTTTCATCGTGTTTGGTGTTGCAAATAGAAAATCGATGTATACTAGGTGCTAGTCGTCTGCTGTGTACGGCTGGACCAGCTACGGAAGAGCCACTTATCATCTCTTATCATACGCAGATTTTCGATCCGCTGAGTTGGAAACAGCCGCTTAAACGGCCTTCCGTAGCTCTAGCGGTCTACAGAAGACGACTATCCGATATCATACCGCATTAATTTTATTTTCGTTGTTACTGCAAGTAAATAAACCCCCGCGTAAAGATACTTCAGATTCAAAATACACATTATCTGCTTCAGATAATGTTTAGAAAAGCAATGCCACCAGTACTATCTAAAAGTACACCTTCATAGAATGAGGAGC
Organism: Deroplatys truncata; assembly: GCA_030765065.1. Lineage (NCBI taxonomy): Eukaryota > Metazoa > Arthropoda > Insecta > Mantodea > Mantidae > Deroplatys > Deroplatys truncata. The sequence continues at coordinate 497,310,353 of CM060990.1, read as the reverse complement.
TGCTAATTTATACTAAAATTAGAATTCCATCATAAACACTTGGTCGAAGACAATTACAACCAAACAAAAACCTAACGTAAGTGAATATTTCAGAACTTTTACATTTGTGAAGTGGTGTTTATGATGCCATATACACATTTCACGGTATCAGAATTAAGTCTTCTAGTACCTTCGTGCGAAGTAACGTGTTAGAGAAATAAAATAAATGCGGTGCTTGAACACACCTCTCGCATGCTATTGCATTTTTCCTAGTTATAGATTTTGCTGTGCAATTTTTATGCATGGCCACAATAGAAATTACATTACGGAATACCTCTGTCTATAGCTCTCTCTCTCTCTCACACACACACATACGCATGCACATAAACACAAACAAGAGTTAATATTATCCACTCTGTATAAAGATCCATTGACAAGATGTTTGTTTGCTTTTAACCTGGATTTAGAAAAGTTGCTTTTTCCAAATTTAAAGTACACAGTGTTAAGCTTTCATACGGCAAGAGGATTTGAGTAGCAATGGTAGTGGATATAGTCATTTACAGAACAAGGATATGGGCATTTCAGAGCAGAAAATTTAGGACATTAGGACTGTCAGGAAGGAAACAAGTAATAATGATCATTTTTATATTAACAATAATGACTGCATTGTTTGTTATTAGAGGCATTGAGGTGAATCCCGGTCCTGTTGATACTGATTCCGTATTACAAGACTAAACTAATAAAATGGAAAGAATGGAGTATCGGATGAGTAATGAAGTGAACGTAATCGCAAAGGTATAAAGGTAGAAATCAATTAAGAAATGCAGGGTATGAGCGCAAAATGCAAGATGTAAAGTCTAGAATAAGGGCACTAGAAGAAGGATTCTGGGAACTGAATCTGGTATTCCCTGGGATAGAAGAAAGGTGGGGAAGTGACAAATTCTAGAAGAAAAGTTAGACTGAAGCTAAATGGATGGGAAGTTGTGGATGCTTATGGAATTGGGATACAAGGAGAAATCAGTTTATTACTAGAAAGATTTATTTATGCACAATAATGTTTGAGGTAATAAGATAAACCAAGAGGTAAAAGGGTTCCAGAAGTAGCCATATACCTGCAAAGCCGCCCCAGGCGCTGACGTCACTGGTGCAATGGAGTGTCTTATGTAAGCGTTCGTTGTTTGTATTAGCAAGGTGTAAAGATTAATGGGAGTAAATGTAATGAAGTTAAAAGTGTATATAACTTGTTTAGGTAAATAAAGGTAACGTAATGATTACTTGCAGCATATGCCGGTGTTTTTATGTTAAAATATGCGTGCTTACATGTGTGTAGTGTGGCGGTCGTTGCGCATGAACTCGCGGGAAGGTACGAGGTTATTGATTTAAATTAGTTTTAGCTATGGGGCGTAATCTCGGAGCTGGTGAACTCTCGCTCGAATGGGCCGGGGGCTAGAGATTTCGCATAGTCGTTTGTGGTGGACACGGTAGCGGTTTCGGTAATGTTCGGAGGTGGGGGCTCACGGAGTGTTAGGAATATAAGGTTCGTCTGCCTTAGTGAGGCAGAGAATGCGGGCTTGTTTGAAGTTTTAGCTCTCGAGAAATTCGAGAGGTAGGAGGTTAATAAGACGAATGAGATGATGGGATACAGCGGGGAGGCAGACGGGGGTACATCCGGCGTTGTTGACCCTGCAGTCCGAGGTGGGCACGTTGTAAGCTCCGACAAATAAGGTGCACCTGCACTTGGGCCGTTATCGATCTTGGAGTTAACGTTGATGACATCTGCATTTGAGACGTATTCTTTAACGGTGACCGTTTTGAACCTGTCGGCATTGTGAGACGATATGAATAATTAGAATTTGAAATTTGAACTCGTCGACGTAGGTGCCGTCTCTGTTTGTAGACTAGAAGACGTCGAAGAGCAGTCTCATAGAGATGTTATTGCCGACGTCCGTGGGGGATCATGGTTGCAATAAGTTTCTGGATCGCGCAAGAGCCTGAGTCCGAAGGTAACGAATCCCGTTGAGTTCCTCTATTCTCCGAGGTACTCGAAGTAAACTTGCTCTTGGTTGAGTTTGTCAACGAGACACTGCGGGTAGTCGTATCTTGTGAGCAAAAAATAATCCGAACCTTCAATGCCGACGACGATTCTTGGTCCAGAATTGGTGCGAACGGTTCGAATAATATCGACCGTGTACGTCTCGTCTCTCGTCGAATATTGTTCCAGATTTGGTGCGAATGGTTCAAATGACATCTCGCAGTTCTCGCAGAAAGGCGGCAGCGAAGGTAGTGCCGGAGATGTCTCCCATCAGATTGAGCTCCTCGATGGGATCGAGATTTCCACCTGGCGAAGGGAATGTCTGGAGTCCGCCGCCTGGTCCGTGGATTCCAAAATGACGTGTAGCAAGCCCTGGAGGTTTCTTCGGCGTGGTACTGATGGTGGCATGGTTGACCATTTTTGGGAGTTACGTCAAAGCTGCACCGCGAGACATTTGCGATTCAATGCATTTCTTTCTTCTTTTCCTTTTATAGCTGCTGCTGTCAATGCTGCAGCTGAAGCGGCTTACAATGGTGGTGCCGGTTCTCCTTCACGTCTTAAGAAATGGTCAATCTGGGCGTTGAACTCCATGTCTATGTAGACTCCGATTTGACAGCAAGCAAAGAAGAGGGTTCGTCGGTGCCGAATGTTGCAAAACAGACACTGTGAAAGCACTACGAACAGTGGTAGTGGGGCATCGGGAGTTTCACAGAGCTGAAGATATATAGAAAGGACGTCATCCTCGAAAGTGGAGAGGGAAGAGCGATAATTGGTACTCGTGAAAGGCATCGGGGTTTTTATAGCGTCTAATCATGCGGGTGCCGCCCCCTCTATACAATAACTATAGTTTATCTTCAAGGAAAGCAATGATGAACCAGGCAGGTTATTGTAGCTTGTATTCTGTCAAGTGTACCTTTGCGATAAAGGAGGAAATGTCGACAGTACTAAACTGACGCCGAAGCGACGTCCACCTGCGCCTTCTCGATGGCTTCGCAAACGATCTTGGGACTAACGACCACCACCGAGCACGGGTCTTGTTCGACAAGATTCGTGTGCCGTTCTGACGCTGAAGCATCGCACGGTCGATGACCTCCTATATGAGTCAGGTTACCAAATGATGCTAAAGGTTTAGAAGTATCTGGTATTGGCAGCAAGGGAGAACTTGGTTAAATGCGAGTGGAAGAAGAATTCCTCTTCGGTAAGAGCCACCAATAGCTGGTGGTTATTCATTCTCGAACCCCGCTACCAGAGGTGTATCTGTAGTTCTGGCTTGTATTCACATGTTTGAATATGTCGCAAAGGAGTCCACTCAAGCGTCAGATCATTCCAGTCCCATTCGGTGAGGGATACGCTTGCATTTGGTAGTCTCAATGAGGCCTTCGGCATGCCGAATATCGACTTTAAGTGAACGTAGATGTCCGACATGAGCCGGTGCACCTGCGGAAACAGGTGACGATTGGGGGGACATTACATCAGATCCGATCACTCCTTGATGAAATGGAGCTCGACGACGCTGAAATGCCCGAACCTAAACAAGGCGATGACTCCTTTGAACGGCGGGCAGGCGGAGCATCCGACGCGCCGTAGTTTGTTCTGCGATCTGAAGATGTTGAAGAACGAGCCCATGATGTCACGTTCCAAATCAGCGACGACGGCGCTGGCCATCGGAACGTCTTTGGCGTTGGCTTCGGATGATAGCATCGGTCGAGGCGGGCTGGATATACCGTCGTCCTCCCCATCATTCTTTGCCTTGACACTCCTTTTCTTCGACACTGAATTTCGACGCATTTATAGGTTCTTGTCATCATTCTCGGGCGTTTCGCTGTGGAAAAAGTAAACAAAAAATCGGCGACGACAGAAAACATACTATGGAGATAAATGGACATACAGATAAATACATAGATAGACATACAGAGAGATAGATAGATAGATAGATAGATAGATAGATAGACAGATTATAATAAGATAATATAAAAATAAATCCGACAGACAGATACAGGGATTGACGGATGGACCCATGGGCGGAAGGATGAATGGGTAAATTTAAAACTGAGTTTTATTTATGGACGCCCTTTACCTGCTGTGGTTCTTAGCACCCCATTCTATATTGGGCGTGAAAGATAGGAAATGTTTCTTAGAGGCATCTTTATTAGGCTTGAAGTTCTTTTACGTGCTGTAAATCTATGACACGGGATCTCCGGCTTTACTTAGCTTCCGAGGGAAGCCATGCTAAGGACTTTTACGCCCGAAAAGATCCATCTCCCTCCGCCGGGTTTGAACCGGCGAACTCCGGAACTAGATGCTAGCATGGTAACCCCTACACCACGGAGAACGACGAGGGTGGGTGTGTGAGTGGGTAGGTAAGCAGGCCGCTAGATAGATGTGTGGGTGCGTGGATGGGTAGGTAGGTCGGCAGGTTGGAGGGTGGGTGTGTTGAAAGAGAGATTTGACAGCGACAAAATGGGAATAAGATGAGGAAATAAAGAACATATCCACGTGAAGCGGTTCATCACGCTGATATCTCGAGGAAGAGTCCATCGCAATGCAGTTTCCAAGGCGCATGTTCTTTAGAGCATTCAGTATGGGGCGATGGTTGTGCTCGTGGTTGGATATTTTGAACTTTGAAACAAACTCGTACTCTGGAAGATGACGACGGTGGTGCCGTAGACAAGAGATCACGCAGTGACCGCAGGAGCCAGAACGATGTAATTGTATAATTCCGTGGGTTTTGGCGAAGGTTGGTTCCGCAGAATCGATGCAGAAATGAGGAAATGGATTGTAAGGGTGAGCCAAGCTAATACTGTCAATACAGCTGCCGCATTCATCGTCGTGGATATATATATATATATATATATATATGAAGACCCAAGGCTTTCCTGGACGTGTGTTAGAAGCGGTGATTATTCTCAAGGGCGCAGGAAAGGGTGGGAGACTTCGCCAACGATATGTCGGAAGGAGGCTCCCCGGCAAAATGGGAATACTTGGATAGAATGCAGCTAATCTGCTGTGAATTCATAATATGAGCACGAATCTATTCTTATCATCGACTTACACGGTGCGATATAACTCAGATTGGACGAACAGGTTGACCGATTCTGGAAGCTGCATCTCTAAGCCGATGGTTACTGAGAGTGTGCATTAAGGGAAAACCAAGATGTAGCTCTTGTAACCGGAAAATTCGGGAGTGAGTTCGAACACAAACATGGTGCATCCTTGGGAGTAACCGTATCTGCAGATAGTGTAGACGTTTTTCTTGAGATACTTCCGAAGTCATCCTGCATGGTCTAAGAGAATCTTAAGAGCTTCAATTTGCATAATTTAGTATGCAAATGCGGTTTGGAAATAACACCCTTTGACCTACGGCTAAAAGTACTTCATGTTAATGCGTTGAAAGTTGTAGGCGTTCTTCTGGATGTTGTCCAAGTAGTCCATATCCTTCACGACGGTCAGGATCTTTCTCCTCGGGATTTGCTCGATAAGGATAGCGTTGAAGCTGACTCTTCATGTACCCTTGGAAATGTTTAGAGCTAGAAAGCCGACGTTCTTGAAAGGGTTCATCACGTTGCCCTTAAGGGTGACTTCTTACGCAAGCTTCACGGACAGACTCAGCTGGACGCTTCTGAGGTGTGGCAGCTCGAAAATAACCTCCATGAATCCTTGAAATTTGAGCCGTAGAAAACCGTTAATCTCTAGCGAAGAACGAGTGAGGGTGATGTCGAGGTTCTCTTGTTTAGGTGAAGGGTGTTCTGAGTGAGGGACACGTTGGAGAGGGGAGCCAGCATATGAACGATCGCGCTGCTTTTCATTTAGTCGTATTAGCACTTCTAAACTTCCTTGCGCTCAAAATCGTTCATCAGTCGAGACGCGTCCTTCTACCAGAAAATACGCTGAACTTTGGCGTTTAGCACGACGAAGATGTAGTTGAGAATCTATTGCAGTAGGTGCTAACGGCTATCTGCCTTGGGAAATGATACAAATGTGAAGCAACGATACTAGGAGGGCACGGAGGACGCTAAAGAGCCCACTGTCACTCTGAAAGTGACTGCTGCTGTAGGGAAGGAAATCGGATTGCTTCTTCCGCCGCACACCAAGTTGAAGCAATATTGATAAATGACCTGCGCATCAAGACTGAAAGCCATGATAATGTGCCCTGAGCCTGAAAGATAGGAACAAGTTGGATGAAAATTTGTGGTCTAATGGCAAGAGTTTGCTCTGGCTATTCCCTTATATCTACATTGACGTATCCGAATTCTTCCTAAAAGAGAGAACCCCAGTCAAGAGTGAAGAAGGCTTTTCCCTCGTGAGTCCTTCTTTGCAAATCTCGAGCTCTTATGGCGTTCTTTCCCTATCTGACTGAAGGTGTCGCCTATCATAAGAGATGCCACAAGATTCCAGTAAATGATCATCTCGTGAGGACGTACCCCATACGGACCCACGCGTAGATCTTAGCATTATGTACTCACGTTGTCACCGACTTGGAATCCCATCATTTTGGCTATGGTGGGAGATGAAAAGAATCAGTGTATGAGAAAATTCAGGCGTTGAGGTGGGCCTGTGACAGTCCCTCGGTCTGCAGATTCCGAAGGCGGTCATGCCGCAGATGGAGACGGCTTAGGTTTCGCGGAAGACGTCGGTGAAGAAAAGAAAACTTGCACTAGTATTTTGGCTTTGAGGGTTTAGGTGTCATCGGGGACGGTTTCTGCACTCACAGCATTCGATTTTAGTTCTTCTTTTTGTTTTCGTCGTTTCTCCTTCTTCGTTTTCTTCGCGGAGGCTCAAGAACACTAAAAGGCAAAAGGTTCATTACCACGACCTCTTACATCTCGACGGTGACAAGTTTGGGATTCGAGGTGTCATCATCGACTCAAGTACTCCTCTAGACGACATTGGGGTTGCCGATGAAAATTCGGCCCTACGCATTAAAGATCATAATGTCGGGGACGTTGGCTATAGGAAGGAATTGTTGAACATGCCTACCGAGACTGACTCGTCCATAACAATGTCGTCCTGAAGCGGAGCGAGAAGACATTTCCTCTGTTGGTAAAGTCTGTCCGGCGGCACTGAATACATACAGCACTCCTCGAAATATGCAACCATTCGAGAGCTTTTAATTTATCATCGGGTACTTTACCTTTCTCAAAACTATTCCACACACTCCGTGTAGCAGTACTCTTTTGCGCAAGACTTTGCGAAAAATAGGGGTGGTTTCGAAAATACATCCCCGGAGTCGTTGCTGCCGAGGGTGATCGAGAAGGGCTTCTGCCTCATCTTGGAAACGTAAGGTTCGACAACGCGATCGACCAACTCAACTCTTCGCGATAACCTCACCAATTGCCCAGAAGCTCCTTACTACAGCTTCCAGTATGGCAGGATTTTATGTGTCTTTCGTACTCTCGGAAAATCCACCTTCTGCAGCTTCGTTTCGCAAAAGATACCTTTCAGAACTTCTGAAGCAAGATACTTTAGCAGCATGTCGCTGGAGACGTTTCGAATAAGTCATTGTCGATAGCGAAGGTCTTGTCAGTGCAGTTCCACTTGCATCCCTAGTATAAGGTTATCCTCTCATACCGAGATACATCTTCATGTGATCCTTGACTCTGAATTTCGACCATGTGACGCTTCTCAAACCGCGTCACGTTACAACTTGATGTGCAACTTGGAAACGTTAGGTTTCTCAAGTCCTTAGGGGCCATTTTAATCGAGTGATGGTAGGACTTGAGCAAAATTGTAAGGCCTCCAGGTAGCTGTGGGTGTTACTGTTTGTGAAGCACCGCCCTATTCTTGCCTTCAAAACGCCCGGAGCTCTCCACGATCATAGTCCACGTTGTATTTGGTCGTGTAATGGTGAATGGAACTACATCTCAGAAAGATTCGGTACGCTGCATTGACGAATTTGGCTTCGGTCCCCTTGTCGGCCGATAGGATTTTCGGACGTCGTCTGCAATTTTGTCATCTGATTTCGTCTTCAGGACAAAGTCCAGGCATACTTGCCAAACACCTCGATGGCGGCGAGGCGATGGACAAAGGTGGCGTTGTACGCCTTCAGATTGCTCTGTACCACAAAGTTCTGCTCCCGCAATTAGTTGATACAAGACATGTAATAGGGTTTTGTGGAGTATCGGTTTCTGGAAATGTTATGTATTGCATAGCTGTTTTGACCTCGGAAAAATGTCTCTTTCTTAGCTAGATAGATTTGAGTGGCTTGTCGAAGCTTGTCAAAATTCCCTAGGTCCACAAATGTATCGAGAGATTCGTAAAGCAGATCTCTTTTTTGTAGAGACATTTTCTTCGTCAACATGGCCCATGGTAGAACGCTTGGCGTTGGAGTTTCGTCAATACCGTCGTCGTATTTTACAGTCATTCATCTACACTTGCAGACTCTTGATCTCAATCCATAAAGACTGCTGATGTGATTGGCGACGCTTATCGTCCTGTCCTCACGACGTCCACCACAGACGACCTATATGATGACTGGTTTTGACATCGTGCTCTTCCTCCTTATGGTTTTTCGAAGTGGCGATGGCCGCAAAGCTCGTTGATACGCTCGTACCGAAGTCGCCACCACAGACGTGATCGTCCCGGCTGAGGACGATGGATTTTTTCGGGCGTAAAAATCCTTAGCAAGGTTTCCTTCGGAAGGTCAATAAAGCTGGTGATCTCAGGTCGTAGATATACGGCACGTAAAAGAATATAAACCTGATTAAGTGGCCTCTGAACAAAATTATGTCATCGGCTATCAGAGATATGGTTTTGTCAATGACGTAAAACTTCTTTCGCATTCAAACCACCAGGGCACTAGTACGAGCTGGTTTGCACTGTCGTACGTTTACTGTGAAGGCCAGGACGTTGGCCAACGATTTGAGATCCATAAGAAGAAAGTGAGGCAAGAAAATTCAGTTATACACGATTATTGTTCTCCTATGCTTTAAACAGACCGCTTGATGAATTACCTTCTCCAGTACATTTGTGTCTTTTTAGGAGTTTCGTGCACCTCGCCGATATGGAGTTCTTCCCACTGTCTCATTCATGGCGCAGTCGGACATTTTCCCACCAGCTCTCGTGATTTAAGCATTTCCTTGTACAGGCGAATATTTTCCTTCCTTAGCATGATGAAGCTTTCGCATTGATTCGCAATATAGCTACAGATATGAACTTGTGATTCTTTAAACGAACTTTGAATATCATTTGAAGGCCTCCACCAGAAATTCGGTGCTGGATGTTCCATTTGTATAGCTTCTCGATGAGCATCTCATACCTGCTCCTCTATAGGTGTCGATGTGTTCGCATTGACAGATATGCTTCAGAACATCCTACCCTTTGAAAAGACTTTAGCAGTATATATGTTATATCGAAGTTTCTGTGATTACAGTCGTTGGTGCAGAAGTTAGAGACGTCGATGTGGACCGTAGGTATATGAAATCGTCAACAATGACGTGCTCGCCTTTACTGAGAAACGTCTCCTCCTTCGGGAAAAACCTCGAGGGTTTGCGCCTCTTCGAGTGTCTCTGCGGGCGAAGAGCTTCTCTTTATTGTCTACTTATCAGACTTCGTAACCCTTTTCTCCCCTTTTTCCTCCGCGGCAGAACTGTTCTTCATGGGATAACCTCTTCTGGGCTCCTCCTTTTCTCAAGCTTCGCAACCGAACCCAACTTCATGGGAGAGACTCATCTGGATTAAACGATCCTATAGTCTTCGTCGTCATTCGATTTGTTGGTCTATTTCTTGGGCGAGTAGTTGTCGAAGTTTTATAACGTAGACAACGGCACGTTCGCCGGGATCCAAAAGTCGAACATTTTAGACATCTTGATACGGTGCAAGGGTTTTCCACGATGTTACCCTACCTCACCGCATTTCTTCTGGCCTTTTGAAGAGCAACCATGCGTCTTGAACGATGGCAGGACTCTTCGCGTCCTTGTTTCCTTTCGAACTTAACATCTTGGAATGCACACGAAATTCGTCACCGTCCTCGACATGTATGGAAACATCTTAGACCCGCTTCGGTACGCCGTCTTTGTCGACAGTAAAATCAACGCCTTGCGGTGAGAGAGTACGTCCCTTTATTCCGCATCCCTTCGCCTTCTTTCTGGCAAATAGTAGAATTGCAGGCATCCTTCAGGGAAAATGCTGCTTTTCTCTTTACCCACCGTTTCGCTCTCCTCTGCAAGACGGTGGCGATGTGAAGAGTCGTACCATTGCGTCGACTGCCGAACACACTGCGCCACCACCATAATTAACATTCCGGATGTACGGAATCGATTGTTAACCATCATGGATCACTCTCTCCCCCTCCAACGCGTCCCATCTGAATTTCTTCTTCGCGAAGGGACCGAGGCTGTCAGTCTCATCGTCGTCTCTTCGTGGCCAGTGTTCGAATGAGTACCTAATGAAACTGGCTGAAAGCGACACAGGCCGCTGTTAGGTATGCCCGTACATGGCAGTGAAAGGGCAGACGATTTGGCCAAACAGGAATCAGTTACTCCGCCAATTGGACGGAACCCATTTTCGAATTATTTTATGCATATGCATGAGTTTTCTGGTGTGTGTATTACTGGAAAACAAGGAGTATTGGGATACGATTGAAGGACACACGTAGTCAAAAATATCAATATATGATTTAAGCAATTAGCTCATGAAAGTTCTCTATGAACAGAGTCCAACTTCGTTGGGGGATGGAATGATAACAGGACACACTATTTCAAGGGACACATATACGAGGTTGGTAAAGAGGTCCACCCTACTTGTTTGAAATGCAAAATTCAGATGAAACGCAAGTCATCTATTGTGCGACTGCGAGCCACTTGCAGGTCAACTGCAACCCTAAGCAGCATGTGACGGTGACTCATGGTCATGCTGGTGGAAACTATTCCGATCACACCACTTAGGTTGTGTAAATTCGATAGCTTGGATTCCCGATTACGCTTATCGTTTCCGCTTTTCCAGTAAGTATAAATTCGCCTAAAGCCCATAAACCGCCAGAGCCCGTTCTTCTGTCGGCCGAAGTGCGGCTGACTGTCTGTCTTCACCACCGTCTGAAGTTGGTGTTAGTTTGGTTTTCGTCTCTTCGTGCGATTTCATTTCTGCGAACTCAAGAAATATGCTTATGTATTTTTGCATATTTTCTTTATGTTTCACTGGTCTGACGCACGAAGGATTTCTCTCTCTCTCCCTGTCTTACTCTTGTTTTCCTTACTTTTTCTCTCTAGCTTCGAGAATAATATCGCCAAAACACATGCTTTTCATTGCCATTAAGTATGGGCGAAATACGAGAGAAACATCTCTGACGTTCTATTTACTGATTCGCAACATTTGACCCATTTAGGCATACGTTTCACATTTCGACGAATGGCGCAGATGCAGTTAGGTGTGGCTCTGTACAGGAATTTCGAATTCGAACATTGAGGAAATGATTTTTCTCTCAAGATTCACGACATTTTCTCGAGAGCAAGGTCCCTTATCACACAGCCACTTAATGGATATCATGTGATACACTTTGTCGGTCCCTTTAAAAAGTTACCGCAATTGACTACGACAGCCGCGGAAATTTTGGAGTACATTTCATACGCGACAGCCTCGCCGTCAAAGTCGGATGTTTGCACGGATTATTTAGTTGGGGCCAACATCACCAAATACACCTTAGCACAAGGTTGCTTTGATCTGAGTTGCGCAACTGTAGCCACTGTCGACATAGTCCGCAATCACATTACAGCTCTCGCTAAGATTTTGGACCATACACATGTGCCATTTTTTATATTTCTGCTTATTTTCTCCAACTACGTATTAATGGTCATCGTGAACTTTTGTTTGTTTCTCGTCTTTCTTTTTCCTTTGACTCTTCGTTTCCGTCGTTAGATGTGCAAGGTCGACAATTCTACTGCCCTATGCTTTCTTGCGTCCGAGTTCTACTTCCCCTGACAGTTACGGATGCCTTTTGTGGATTTTTCAGAGTACCGTGTAGTCGACAATGCATGTCCTCCTTCCAGTATGCCGCGCATATGCAGGTGCAACCTTCTCCTGGAAGCTAAGGCCCTAGTACAAAAGTGGCAATGCCACCTACAACTGAAGATGAATCCTGCATAGAAAAATCAGTCCCATAAACCTTTACCTCATAATGACGGGCGATTTCGTGGACTCCCTTCTAGAATACATAGAGTACCAAGACAATGAGATTTACTCAGACATCTTCATTGTCGCTGGCACGACATTCAGCTTCGAATCCCCTACAGAATTCAAATGTGTTTGCAACGCCTTAAATGGAGTTCTGGTTAGAGATACTTCCACAGACTCTACGCCAGCGAGTCCGATTCCGGCCACAATATATGTATGCTAGGATTATGGCGTCAATTTTACTTCTTTTGGAAACTTCATCTCGTCGATTGTCGAAACTATCTTTGCAACTTTCTTCACCCAAAATGTGACGTCTTTCTCTTGGCGGTTTCTCTTGCATACCTCAACTCCGCGCAAGCGCCCTCTACGTTTACAGCGATAATATGAACAAGTGCACCATCACTCGGCAGTGCAGCTTAGTCACGAGCCTGAAAGCATCGTCGGCAACTTAACCTCCAGGTGTTCCATGAACAACGCGGAGGTGCATGCACAGCTTATGGCTTCCAGTTGCACATGTCTCCGCGTGATCAAACATACCCTTTCGGACATTTAGAATGAACATCAAGACTACATATCTCTGCAGGTCGATGATATGGTGATGACTATGATGAAGAAGTTAAAAGTGAAAGTGCGCACCGCCTCCAATGTCGACCTGAAAACTACCGATGAGACGCCGCATCTCCCCTGCTGCTGTCATCTGTGCAATGCTCTTATTTTTTGTACTCGTGTGCGCGATTCCAGAGTTCCGGAAACTGGCTCTGTGGAGGGTGACGTAAGCACGTATAACACAGAATGGTTTTAAAGAATAAACAAAAATAAAAATAAAGGACTTCCACATTCAACATGTAAAAACAAAATACTTTTTTTGCGTAATGTGCTCCTCGCTAACTATACTACTACATTTCTGACTTGTTTTCCTTTCACGAAACCACTGTTGTTTATTCATACTCAATGATTTCCTCATGGTTTACATAAAAAGCTTTGTGTGCATATGGGTGCGTTGCCTGTGTGTGTGCCTCAGAAGAAACTATTTATATCACATGAACACTCTCGTATATATAGCATGCAAGTATATGGCTTTTATGCCCTTCTTTTTTGCAGCTAACAAACTACACACACACAAACACACACACACATACTTGTATATGGTGCAACTTTTTTCTTTATCTTAACTTATCACCTATTGGTGCGGTATGCAAGTCTTCATCCTTCTCGATCTCCTCACCTTCTTTTCATTCCTCCTCCATTCCCGAAAAATCACTCTCGTACGCCGTTCGTTTTGGCGCCAAGTCGCTTCCTGCGCTCGCTTTACACAAACCTCCTACCATTTCCTGCAATCTCTACTGTTCATTCTATATCTTATGCATCACCGTCTTTATTCTCCACACCTTATCCCCTGTATCTTCAAATTCCCCTCCCTTTCTTCCATCGCCCAATGCATCATCTCAAACTAATCCTTCAACCTTTTAGCCTCCTCCAAATTCTCCCTATTATTCGCCGTCACCTCTAACGCCCTGTTCACCTTTGTCATCGCTCTTCGTATACCCTTTTTAGCTTCGTTTTACCTTTCCTAGCGCATTCTTAACCTCTCCATAGCCACCTGTTTCACGCTATTCATCAGCACCCTACCCACTTCTGGACTCCATCTCCCTCCAATATATTCCGAATTTATTCCCAAATTTCCTTCCGCCGACTAACGCGCGCCACATGTTACCCTATCCCTCACTCATCTGTCATCCAATCTACTCGTCTGTCCCAATCCACGTTACCGCATTCTTCATACACGCGCACGTATATTTTGGTCACGTAACTGTTCAACTCGTTCATTAACGAGTACGCTATCAGCTTTTCGCAGACAACTTCCAATTCATATTTAAACCTCTATCCGGCAAATTAACCACCTCCATTCTCGCGCTGCAATCCAACATCTCCACCCTAACCTTCTTTTCTCCTTCCACTTCGATCGTCAGCGCCCCACCAACAATGTCACACTCCCCATTTTCCTTTCCTCATTCCAAACCCTCTCTTTTCACACTCGCATCTCTCATTTAACGGGTATCCATCTTCGCATTCCATCCTAGCTATCTCCAAATCGAGGTAAATCACCGTAGTAGCAATCACACTTTTACACCTGTTGTACCTCATCATCGGTCTCAAACATTCGTACACGTGCCTCACTCTATCCATCTTCATTACCGCCATTCTAAAATCACACTTTACCTCTTCTTTATACTCGCAATTACAATTCATCATCAACTCTTCGTTATTATCGCATATTCTGATGTTTCTAAGATGGCCTGTCAACTCGTTCATCCTAAAGCCACAACGACTAAAACTTACGTAATCCTCTTCAACTTCCGATACCCCCAACACCACTACTGTCACCTCGTTTATCCTAAAATCATAACGACTAAAACTTACGTAATCTTCTTCAACTCCGAGACCCCCAACAACACCATACATACCAATACCCATTCCTATTAATTTCTCGTCTATATCTCTCTAATCCCACTTCTACTCCATACTCCGCATTCAGCATAGAAAATCCTCACCGTTTGTTTCTTATATCCTCCTCTGATAGACCCTACTTACCTCAACCTCCTTCACCAATCGCAACACCCTTACCTATGGGTTCATTGAATTCATAAAAAATACAAAACAAATTCAACACACAACGGACCTTACACCCTTTGCTCCCTAACAACCCACCATCGCGATGACTCAGGCGCGCCCATTGTACGCAAGCCACATCACACACACGTGCGCGCATTCCAACATAGAAATACCGGCACATTTTTCGGTCAACCTAAGGATACCTTCATTTAAGCAAAATATTTAAGCCTCACATTTAGCGTTTATTTTCTCACAGATACTGGAATAATTAAAAGTATCTCTGCAGTTTATTAATGTAATACTAAAGGGATTAAAATCTTAATTTTGTTGAAGAGAAAAAAATTGCATCGTGTGGAGCAATTCTTCAACATAGTAAAAGCAATAAAAAAGCAACCTCTGAAATGTATTTTAAAATGTGTATGAAATTTTGGTCCACATATTGTACGTTAAACGTAATTGCTGCATTAAAATTTCAAATGAAGTAACCTTAAGTTGTAAACGTTTTAAATTTCACAGGTGTGTATCCGTTGGTGACTTTAATGCAAGGGGTGGAGATATAACAGTCTAGGAGCAATACTAAGTGGAAAGATCTGCAAGAGGATGTTGAATGAATCTGTGTAAGAAACACTCAAGACCATTCAGTAAACGAAGGTGGTTTGAAATTAATTAAATTCTGTGAAAGCTTAAATTCCATTATACTAAATGGTTGCTGGGGAGGTGGTATGACAGGAGAGTTCACGCGTTTTAGTGGATTTAGTCGAAATGTAGTGAATTGAACCCTATGTAGTGAGGATTTACTGCATAAGATATCTAGTTTTAAGGTATCTAAGGGCTCAGGTGCTCATTTTCCATTTGTGATGTCCTTGAGAATTAAGGTGAATATTTGTGAAGGGCTACGTTCAGAGGAAAATAACTCCATTACGAAATTGGTGCATTGCGAGTGGAATAATGAGAAAAGTGAGAACTTCTATAAAGTGATTAACTCTGGAGAGCCAAATTATGTGTATGGGATCAAATAGATGGTAAATAATTTTAAACAAAGTATTGAGCTGGTTATACAGAGAGAGTCACATAAAACTTCCACAGCAGTTATATCTGAAGCAAAAGTAGGAATTGAAAAAGACCTTCATGGTAATGAAGATAGGAGAGGGTCTATAATTAAAGTAAATTATATATGCCATTAAAATGTAAACAAATATCATTTTCAACATAAAATAATGATTTTTATGAGGAAATCCCGATTTATTTCTGACGTGATTGATAACTTTGAAAATTATGTTAAGAATGACGTTTGCTTCTTCGCAATGGGTTAATTTCATCCCAAGTAGCCGTAACGTGAAGTTGACGTTTGAGATACAAGAAAGAGGTAAAACTTTATTTATTTATTTGTTTTGTGAATAGAAATCCTGTGTTATTTTCAGAACAACTTATAACAGCGAAAATAACATTAAGAACAGTGTTAGTCGCACTGTAGTGCGTAAATCACTTCACAATTAATACCAACGTGAAGTTCGCGAATGAGGCTCAACGACACGGTTGAACCTCATAATGTGCAACTGACGTGTGTTTTGTTGTATCTCAAACATCAACTTTACGTTGCAATTTTCGAGATGTAATTCACCTATTGCGATGCAACAAACGCCATTCTTAAATTCATTTTCCATGTTATTAATTGCTGCAAAATAACACAGGGTTTATATTTAAAAATAACTTAGGGTTATATTAAAATAATATTTTCATACATTTTTGAATGTTCTGCATCATTTACTTTAATGAGCCCTTCTTCTGTCTTAAGGCACGTGAAAATCGTTTTTTCAGTTCATATTTTTGTTTCATACATATGTGGGGTGCAGATTTTAGGTGACTCATCCCGTATATAGTTTTGTATTAAAGTGGGCAGGTACAATATAACCTAAAAAGCTCAAAGTAGGTCTAAGAGGTATGATAATTGGTTTGATTAAGAGCATGCGAAATGCAGTGAGAAAGACTGTAGTAGTATTATGGAGATACCGAAATGAAAACGAAGAGAGGAAAATATATTCATATTACTGGTTGTATTTATACAGTTAGTTGAAGAGAAAAGAGGGAGGAGAGTTAGAGCTAGTGAAATTGAAGCTAAATTCATTTCAGGGGATCATTTCAAACTTGTTAGTTATTAGAACATTAGAAAACTACACAAGGAAATGGACTGCAGAGTTTGCATTTAATCGTGCAGCATGGCTTAAGTATTTTGAGCACTGTTTAAAATGCAGAAAAGTGTTTATGCACACGGAATCTTGAACTGGCTTGTAATTATATAAGGGAATTGGATAGGATGTTCTAAGTGGAAGAGATTTTTAAATGTGTAAACATTTTAAAAAAGAACAAAGCAGTCGAAAATTAATAACCTTCCAGCTTAATGTTTTCAGGTTTGGTGTGAGAATGAGGATTGGATGTTTTGTTTGACTAGACTTTTAAACAGAATAAAGGTAAATATGTAGATTCCCAAGATATGGATATTGCAATAATTCTGCCCATTTGTATAGGAAAAGATTATAGGTATACCCAGACAATTATAGAGCGATTGCCTTATTATTAAATCCGGGAAACCTTTTCACCTGAATTTTGGCTGACAGAGTACAATGCTGGGCAAAGGAGAATGAACGATCGCCAATTCGAACAGGATTCAGGAAGGGAAGGAGAACAGTAGACATTGTAATGATTATAAAAAATTTAATTGATGAATACCTGCCAATTAAAATAGGTAGATTCTACACTCTATTTGTAGACTTTGAAAAAGCTTATTATAAAATAATAAGGCGTGTACTATGAAATAAGTTTTGACTAAAATGATTAAGCAAAGATATGGTAGGAATATTACACGAATTATATCAATGGAATACTTTTTGTATCAGATGTGGGAAAGAGGAAGTAACAGCTGAAACCTTACAGGGAGGACTTAAGCAAGAATATAAAATGAGCTCTATTTTGTTCAATTTATTTATAGGTGATAGTGTCTCCAGCTTAAATTTTGTTAACACACAAATGTGAATGTGAAAACATCAGGACTGCTAGGTGATGATGTTTTAATAGTGGGATTAGTATCAATAATTGGATTAAACCGTGCTATATTGGAAATTGAAACACATTGCAAAACATGCGATCTTAAAGTAAATCAAAGTAATCCTAAGGTAGTAGAGTTCAGAAAGGAAAGATACTGAAAAGTTAGAAAAATGGGTTTTGGTGGGGAAATAAATTAAAATTGTAGATGATTTCATTTATCTGGACAATAAACTGTGCAGGACAGGGTATTGGGAAAACAGAAGAGGTGTACATTAGCCAAAGCGAAAGTGGGCCTACCGAGTTGAAATTTGGGGAATAGATGATAAAGAAAAAGTAGGACTGATATTATGATCATTTTGTAAGCTTACGTTAAGTGTTCTTCAGCACACATATAATATAGGGCCATTATTGGAACTGATCAAAGTCAAGGTGAAAAGGATAATGATGGAAAGAATAATGAAATATAGCCATCTGAGCTCCGTCATTTGGCTGAGAAAAGTTAAGTATTGGCTAGAGAAGAATGGTTTATGTTATATTTGGTTACAAAGGTATAGGGTGGCGAGGGGAGTTTGGAAACTTGTCCCTTCCAGGTATGATTGTTGTGACTTTGTTCAATTTTCCTTTAACTATCACTATTGTCAGTTCTCACTGTCGTTGTTCTCGGTTTTTATGTACTTCAACTTTCACTGGGAATTCATTTCAGTAATATCACTTCACTAAGGTGAACCAGTTCAGTTCCCCGTCACTTCACTTCCTTCGTGACGTAGCCTCTTCACGCTGTACGGTTCACTACACTCCGGAGTCGAACACAAGACCTCCACAATCCGTCGCTCCGCAGTTACACCCGCTGCACGTCACCAAATCCCTCGGAGAATTCCTCTTGATTTTACACGGGAAACTCACCCGCTAACTCGCTCGCTCACTGACTGAGGGACGCAACTCCACTCGCACTGACTGACCTCGCAAGGACGCACGTTTATATAGACAGTGGCATAGTTCACAAGGTTCTGGAACGTTCTAGAACTCTTTCGACACTTCCTGGAAGAGGGAGAGAGAGAAGAAGCTTCCAGAAAGCCCTAGTTATTTTCCAATAACGCGCCCGGTGTTTACGCTGGCGAACGGTCGTTTTCATTGTTTACTCCAACCGTCCGGCACCGAACTCCCAATGACCTCGGGCCATAGCTCCCTCCTAAGAGCTTTTTGTCCCGAACAGTTCCACAATCTGTAGCAGGGTGATTACAACGAACTACCACCAGGGCCCTCGGGACCGACACCAAATGCGCGACGAGGGCCCACGACCTCTGGCACGGATGTCGCATGGCAGACATCGTCACCCCAAGTCGTTTCGAAGATGCAACCAATAGAATCGGCGACGTAACTTCGCCAAAATCTTGTTTGCAACCCATGCCCACCGGTAGTGCTGGCGTGGATTTCCTCGAGGATTTAGGACTTCCTTCACAGTTTTCTTCGGAAGCACTAATTGTTCCGCCTTAGTTCTTCTGGCTACGAACTCCCGTACTCTCTTCGATACATAATCCCTGATCGCTAGGGAGTCCCACAGCGTCCAACAGCACTCATAGCTCGGGCCTCTGAGAGAAACATCCACGCACACGGGTCGTACGCCAAATTCTTTATCCCTCAGCATCGATCCTATATCTCGATCCTCTAGCTGCTCCCTCCTCAAGATCTCCTCGTACCAATCAACTGCAGGTTGTTCCGTGACTGCGCGTAGGGCTGCAGCAGTATCATTCATCTGCTCGCCCAGACGCTCGTCCATTGTGGCGCATATCGTCCTCTTATTTTCTTTCGTCTGCTCATTTAGTCATTTTATTACCTATCTAGAAGCTCCTCCACTGCATTAATGTCATCCTCGAGATCAGAGTTAGTGTCTTTTAACTCCTTTGCAAAGTCGTCTTTCAGGGCTTTCACCGTTGCCTTTATCTCAGATTTAACAGGGGGATTTCACCACCAGATTGCTTCCTGGAAGAGGGGGGAGAAGAGGCTTACAAGAGGTCCTAGTTATCTGCCGACAACGCGTCCAGTGTTTACGCTGGCGAGCGGACGTTATCGTTGTTTACGACGATCGCCAGGCGCTGATCTCCCGATAACTTTAGGACATAGCCGCTGCGTCACGTTTTATACATAGATATTGTATTCTGCAATGAATGAGAAGAGTTCTTTGATTTTATATGGTTATTAGAACAGAATTAAATAGAGAAGATTATCTCTACGAATGTAAGAAAACGAGAGAGAGGGCATTGCACGGTTAAATTAGGAATATGGGAACTAAGAGTTGCTGGGAGTAATATTTCACAGAGCACTTGTCCAGTTTGTCGGGATAGTGAAGATGGGGTCCACATTTTAGTGACATCTAAAGGAGCTGAAAAATGGAGGAGAAAATTGATTAGAAAAAATGGCATAGGGGTAATAGAACTGTAGTGTCAAAAAGATGTTTCCGGATCAGTTTCAGTTAAGATGGTTAGGGGAATTGTTTTGAATCTTAAGATTTATGCAAATGATCATTCTATAAGGGTAGTTTGTTCTTTAAAGAACTTGAAGCGACATAATAATAATAATAATAATAATAAATTATTGTAAAAATAAGCTTTAAGTCCCTTGAATTTTAGTATAAAATGGTGCTCCTATATTGAGTAGATCTTCACTGCAGAACACTTAATTGCAAAATAAATTTGTATTGATATTTATTCTTTGTTGTCACAAGAAGAAGAATAGAGAGCCAAGCAAAAGCTCTTTTATCTGTAGCTGTTATTTTAAAGACGACAGAACAGTAAACGATCCTAAAATGTTCCCTTGGAATGAGAGTAGCTTGATTTGGTCATTTTTTCAACTGTACATATAACTACAGCAGTATTACTACCAAACAAATGGCCAAGTTAACCCCAACCAGATTTTATATTTTAATAAATACCCACGTGTGCGCATTAAAAAGTCAACTCGGAGTTAGAAGTAGGCAGATAGCCTTTAGGAAGTGGAGCACAGCACCGCAAGTAGGACCCTTTTTACATCCATTATGATCCCTGGTAGGAATAGATGAAGGAGGCACCAAACGGGTGACCAGATTCGGACGAAGAATGTGCACTAGAAAGGACGGGTAGTTAACGATTCCAACAGGGAGTCAATCCTGATGCCGGCTAGTACTGCCTAAGCCCCGCCAAGCGAGTGGCCCGTGGCAATTAAGACAGCTCCCAGGAAGCGGGCCCCAGCATTCCCACCAAACTCAGGGAGAAATATTTCCAGAGCGCATATTCTACCGTCCTGGCGCAACACATCAACCGCCGTCGTCTGATCATACAACCTTGAAGCAGAAAGGAAATATTAATAATAATAATCCTGTGACGCTACAGCTCGCGAAGGGCCGTGGCCTGCCGTCCCAACTGCCGGCCTCAAGCCCACGTGCGCAAGGCAGAGGTGAGCGATCATCCAACCAATGCGGGGAGGCGATGCGGCCAGCATTCCCCAGCCGGAAATTTGGCTCGCGAGGCCAGGACCGCTGCCTATCTCAGTTCCTCACTTTCCGCACGATGCTGAGTGGGTACTGATTCTATACTCGGGTTCTAAAATCCGCATCACCGTGGGTGGGAACGAACCCAGGCGCATTCCGTAGCCGGGAACCAGAGCGAAAGGAAATGTTCGGGATAGGAAATAAGGACAGGGAATTGATGGTAGAAGGAAAACCATCCAAAGATTCGCCTACCGATTTGGAGAAACGAAGAAAAATCCATGGCCGGTCCAACGGGAATCAAACGAGGCACCTCCAGAGTGCAAGCCTCATACATGCGGAGCCATTTCATTTGGCAGCAACCTCTATGTTAGACTTACTTCCAGCGAATATGTGTAAGTCTACGAAATTTATATACGTACTTTTCAGTAGTCGCTTCACTTGTATTTACTGTATGCATATAAAACTACCTTATATTTAATCAAGGAGATATCTGTCTTTTTGAATGATCAAAACAGCAGAAATTTATTTTATTTCTTAGGGTGAAGGAATACAGCTCTGAGGAAAAAATATAAATAGAATCATGTGAAAATGGATAATCATGAAGGAATTACCAGTAGCAACAGCCCAGAAAGAGAGCTCTTGAAGCAAGAGGTGGTAGCTATAAAAAGGGTTGGAAAATCTTAGCCGGTAATCCTTGAAGCTAGGAATGATATGATGGCAATGTATGGAGGACTTCCAAGCTAGGAAATATTTGACATTATTTTTAATCTGTGTGCTAAATTTAGATTGCTACCTAGGATGACCTATTCAATCTTTGAATAGGCGAAGTAAACTTTCTTTAACATTATTGAAGCTAAGACTGAACTTATACCACAAGGATTCGATTTACTGATTTGGCGTAATAAGTGCTATTATGACCAATGTGATGCTGGTTCGCATGTTCATGAAGTTCTTTTCAAATGCTTAGTGATCAGAACTTCCTTAAGGCTTAAAACACATTTTCCTTCCAGCTTGCTTTCACGACTTAAAATAATGTAGATTAGTGTTCTCGAATGGAATAAAACGTATCATATTATTCCTAAAATCCTGAGCCATAAGAGAGTAAAATATGGTACATTAAAATCATAATAATATGAAAGAGCTTATAGGGTGCCTGGTGGACAAAATAATGGGTTTAATACTGTACCATGCAATGTGTACACATTGTTACACATAGTTAGCTAATGACGAAGTATGAGTCCATTGCGGTGCTCTTTCCTATTACGTAACTTATTGATGACTCCGGTGTTAAAGCCCTTCGTCTTAGAAGCGATGCTCTTCTCTATGGACAACATTATCAGAGCAGTAAGGGTTCCCGAGGTTTCAAACCCGGTGGAGGGCGACGAATTTTTTCGGTCGTAAAAATCCTTAGCATGCCTTCCCTCGAAAAGGAAGTAAAGCCAGTTGAAGAGTGGTTTTAGATTTACGGCACGTAGAAGAACGTCAAGTCTGATAAAGAGGCTCCTGAGAAAAATTTCCGGTATTTCACGCCCAATATAGAATGGGACGCTAAGATCCACATTAGTTAGAGTCCGTCCATGAATAAAACTCAATTGAATTTAATTTAGAGCAGTAAGGCGACCGTAAGACATGGTGTTTCTCAAAAACATTTTCACCCGTTTTAAGCACAAAACATCTCTCTGGCTCAGCAGTGGTCATTGGCGTTGTGTTTAAAATGTTGAGCAAAGTTCTCACTTCAAAAAATGAAGCTTACAAGTTATTAGAGATTATATATTGTAACATACATAATTGTACTGTTATGTAATATTTCTAAAGTCATTGTGTACCACTTCTAATATTTCTAATGTCAGACCTTACATACAGAACGTTGAGCTGTGTCTTTAGTGTTTTCTTGCTCAGTGTTACATACGCGAGAGTACCCTAATATCGGATACTTTTGTAAATGTAATTTTATAGTACTTCTATTAATATTTTATGTGCACAAAGTACATTTCTTATAGCATAAAGTATTCTACTTAAGGTTTAAAATACAGCATTTTCAATACTTCCTATATTTGGAACAGAAGCATATCATTAATTAAAATATGCTGACGTCATAAGTTTTCTATGAGCGTTCCTAATTTCGGATAGAGAAGCAGACTTGACAGTCGCTATAAAAAGGAAATTATTACTTATTATTTTTAATAAAATGAAACAAATATGTAATTGAAAGTCAATCCAAGTATAAAGGAATAGTGGAACGTTTATGTCACAAATTAATTACAAACTTCACAAATAAAGCTGTTCTACACCCTTTTTTTATCAACACCAGCACAGAATTATGTGACCATCAAAGGTATTTAATGCAACGAATCCACTGCTTTCCACTTTTATCCAAATGGTGGGGACAGTTATAGTAAACGCATTCTTCGCCTTCACTATCCTCATCGGTAGAGAGGGGAATACAATCATCTTCATATGAGGAAGAAGAAGAAGGCACACGTCGCTGCCTCTTGGTTCTGTTTCTTCATCTGTTTACAGAGGAAACGTTTTTTCTTACAGCAGCATTTGAAGGCCTAGATGATGATGATGACGACTTTGATGACAGCGCTGACAATGCAAGGGCTGATTTTTTATCTGACAGTCCATTTGGACTTTTAGAGTTTTTTTAAGTCTTTCTTCTAAATCGTTTTTGATGGGCGAGCTGGTTATGGTAGCAGTTTTCCCTGTGAGTGGTCTGTTGTGCTGGAAGTTTTCCATTGTGCTGGAGGTGGACGCACTTCAAAAGGTGAAACTGACTGCTTCGTCTGAGTTTGCATTTGATGCTGGCCCCCATTATCAAAGTCTCCATGCTGATTTTCTAATGGGATAAATTCATGTTTTCTTGGAAGATGTTCCTGTTGAATGGAATGATGCCACATTTCTTTAATCCACTCATAGCAATCTGGAGATTAGCGCGTTTAGAATATTTTTCATAAATTTCCCTACTTCTTAGGTAGTAATAGCCTAAATGGATGATTCGACATCCAAGAATCTATCTCTTGATTGTAGAAGGTTTTGAATGGTCCCGTGAAGGCTACACCCAACGACTTTAGCCTATGAGTTGTATGTGATGGAGGACAAACAGTGATCACTCCATATTGCCTAGTCAGATCAATAATGGCAATATTCCGTGTATGGTAATAGCGGCCATATAAAATCAATATGATCGGACGCTCGGGAGATCTTCATATCCCTTCTAAGGTATGTAGTTAAAGGTGGAGTAACATTCCCGTCGCACTCATACAGGTCACAATTGTCTTAAGGGAACCTCTTTCTTATGATAATACACCGACTTGCCCCTCTCCTTGATACTAATAGCTGTTGACCGTCTGCTTTGAACGACGTTTATTCCCGTCTTGACCACATTCAATACTTTTGCCGCATAGACATTAACTTTACTTAGTTCAGTTCCAATAAATCGAAAAAGAAGTGACCTTTTCTCCTGATAAACCTTTCGATCTAGCTAGAGACACTGATTCGGGCGTTTTTAAGCTAAGAGAGGAATGTCCTTCAAATAATTTTTCAGCCATTTCTTTCCTGCCCTTTTTGAGAGTGCAAATGGATGTTCTATATTGTTTTATATCCAGTTAAATAGCAAATTGCTTATACTGGATGACCTTAATCTTGTAGCCTCAAGTATTTTGCAATATTATTCAAACTCCTGTACCATTGCGTCCCCTAAAATGCCTTTTCTACCCGGCCTAGTTTTTATTCATGTTTCAATAGGTGTACATTTTGTTTTTTACGTTATCTTTCAGATTTACTTTGGAACGTTGTAAATTTTCGATGCCTTCATGTACCCCATCTTTTTCTCCTTAACAACATTGACCGCCTCTCTCATTGATTCTGGATCCCATTGTTTTCGCTTTCTGGTATTCTTGCAAAAACACGTAATAGAGATTACTGAAACCTAATTTCGGATATCCGAAATGTCGAACCTACGGTTTATCCTATAAATGGGATTTACATTATAGGGAGAATAATAGCTAATAAAATCCAAATTACTTTACACCCGAGACAAAATGATATTATATTCGCAAGTTTGAAATTCATCCTTTAAAACATTGTAATAAAATGAAAACTTAAATAACTTACGTCTAGTCTATGTATTCAGATATATTCAGTCCTTTAAAATATTCTCAAGCTCCGTTCTAACACACACCTCTTCACTCCACGGCACAACTCAATCTGCGCGAAAACTCAATATGGCGTCGAAACATAACGGAACAATCCTGTCATTATATTCTCCGATAGAGTGCAGCAACTGCTGGAGTAAAACCTAAACTATTCGAAATATGGAAACCATCCGTAGTTCGGGCACTTTCCCCTATGCACCCACAGCATTTTAAATTCACTCTGGAGAAACTGATTGAAGACTAACAAATAATTTTCAGTATAACAGCTTTGCTGCATCGAGATGACTGAAAGACTGAAAACCACCTCTAGGTTTTTCAATAATACGATAGCACACAAACGGGAACATAAATATTCTACCGACTGCCTCTCGAATATTACACACGCCTGCACGCTGAATGAGACAAAACATAGCATTATATATTTTAACTTTTTCACTGCGCCGTGGCCGAATGTTTAGACCGTTCGCCTCTCACCGAGGCGGCCCGGGTTCAATCCCAGGGACCCGCATGTGGGATTTTTGGTGGACGGCGTCTGGGCGGGTTTTCTCCGGGTTCTCCGGTCTCCCCCGCCATTCATTCCACCAACTGCTCCATCATCACCTTTCCTTTCATCCATTTCACCTACATTTCGTTTCATCTACCTCCTTCCTCCCATACCAGGCATCGGGCTGATCACCCATCCTGGTTCATCTGTCTGCTCCATGAGTGTCTGCTCCTCGACGGGCCTCTGACCCCAGGCACCCGCCTGTAAGTCCTGGGGGTGTAAGTCCTACATAAAAGGTGAGGATAAACAGAGAATGAATGAATGAACTTTTTCAGTTGATTTCGACTGTAGCTGATTATAAAGTATATCAGTATGAGGCATTACTCTGTAAGAAATTTCCACCAAGGAAGAAATTTTCTGTCTTCTAAATAATGCCAAAGTACATTCGCTTCCGCACAAGAAAAAATGCAGCAATTCTTCCTGATTTCCTAAACTACGTTAACAATTCTGGATCTAAAATATCATCTAGTTACAGAACCACCATGGAGTACTATGGATATCGCCAATTCTAGAGGAACAGCGCTGTGGGGATCTTGAAAGTAATCAGGTAAAGCTGACGCGTGAAGAGAAGTTATCTGGCAGGTTTATTCTGTAAAGCTGCACCTGTCACTAAAGTCAATTGATGTGCATAAACGTATGAACATATACACATATACGCCCATGTATATGTACATATAAGCATATACATGGAAAACAATCAAGCATTCCTTTTTATGGTACCCACATATTCAAGCGTGTTCGTAGACCTTTGGTTAAATCGCCCGATGTAGGAATTATTTTATCTCTCCTTTTGCAGCGTACGTTATAGTTACAGTTGGAATTTGCCTTCATAACTGCTTCACTTGCACGTTTTTCCCTAGGGTTTCCTTAGAGAAAGGATAGTTTATCAAGCTGTTCATAGAGCCCATGTTAGAGCATACCGCAGAAATATCGTAATCTGAGATGTCGAGCTGAATTCCTGTATTTCGTAGCTATTTGTTGTTACCGAAAGCAAGTGCTAGCAACAGTTACATTTATACTCGCTCCACACGTGTATCTTTGGGGAGATCTGTTCTCCCTGAACTACGGTGCTGCTTTCCAAGATGCATTACCGCTGGTATCAAGCAAGGTTGCAGACGTTATAGTATCAACGCCATATATATATATATATATATATATATATATATATATATATATATATATATATATATATATGACAGCAGTTGTACTACAGCAAGCAGCAGAAAGCTCTTTTGTGCTCCAGTCGATTTATTACAAACCTACGTAAAAGCAGCCATTTTGAGATGAGATTTTAAATAGTACATAGATGTGTCACGTGCGTAAAGTTGTCTGTATCATCGCTAATCGAATGAAGAACTGTGCAATTCCTATACTGCAACACATTCACATATGCGAGGCACGCCTTACCTTTGTACATGATGAGCAACCAGTGTCACCGCACTGTATGTATGAGATTGCTTAAAAATAATGAACTTAAAACATAATATGCAATAATGATTGAGTGTATTCTTAATGCGTGATAGGCACTATTTCTGGAAAAATTGTCATTGTTCTGTAGCACACGTTGAAGATCCACACCTGAAGTAATTTCAAATAACCTATGCCAGTAAGCTATATCCTGGATCCACACCAGGTATGCAAATAGTCGTAAACTGTGGATATCTTAATGTGTAGACCTCATTTTAGCAGATAATGGTTTCCTTATAAGTGATGTGGTTCCTGTAGGAGTACATATACCACTGTTTCTCCTACAACATAATTTATACCTATGCAGTTGAAGGAAACAAAGGTTTCCAGGGCTAGGATTCATGTAAGAAGGACAACAAGGAGGATAAAAGCTTATCAAGTTACCAACATTTTTCCAACATTACCTTTAAGATATTCCAAAAAAATGCGGCAGTTCTGTGTTCCGCTGGAGCTAATGTAAGCAGAATAATTGAGGAACCAGCTCAGGATATCGAAAACCACCTAAAGACCGCGCTTTGCACTTTGTATTTATTCAATAGCTCTTGATGGGAGCAGCGATACTAATGATAGAGCTTACTTGGCCATTTATGTCAGAGGAATAGTCAGAAAATATATTATTACCGAAGAAACGGAAGCTTTGTTTCCAATGAAAGGTACTACAAAGGGTAGTAATGTATTCAATGTTTTGACTTCAACTTGAAATCGACTTGACCTTAAGCTGGACAATACGAGGACGACAGTAAACATTTTTAGAAAATCAAACAAGGATTAATTTTTAAAAGTATTCCCTTTTAACATTAATACATGTTTGCATTAATGAAACCAATCTTTAAAGCAATGAGCGAATGCTTCTGAAAAGCATTTCAGAAACCAGGATTTTATAATGTTGCACTGCTTCAGCTGATTACGTAAAAGTGATTCAATGCATTTTAACTTCAATTTTTGGGGAAAAAATCACAAGGTGCTAGATAAGCGCTGTATGGTGGAGGGTCCATGGTGCTGACCTTTAGGGATTCTAGATACCCAGTTGTTTGTTTTGCTGTATGCTACGATGCGTTGTCATGATGTAACATTATTTGTCCTTTTTGGACGTTTTTCAGGAGCTTTTTCAAAAATTTGCCATAAACAGACATTTGTATACCAACAAGCAGTAACACTACGTCTATCTTTTAATGCTATAGCAGCAGTATGGCCCATTTTAGAAAAACAACCCAGCAACCATCTTCTTACCAGCATTGCGAATTCGTTGGACTTCAGTAGACTTAGGTTCTGTTCGAAGGATCCATTGAGACGATTGACTTTTCTTTTCAGGATCATAACAACAAATCCAAGATTCATCACCAGTAATAATATTGTAAACCAAATTTCAAGTGCCGCATTTGGATTTTACCAGAGTTTTTCTGCACCAATCAATACACTGTTGTTTTTGATCGGGAGTCACTGTATGTGGAATCCATCGACAACAAAGTTTTCTCACGTCCAACTACTTATATAAAATGTTTAGGATTTGAGTCATACCAATGCCCAATGTCGCCCGTATAAGTTCATAAGGTGTTTGTCGATCTTCCTCAAGCACTGCTCGAACAGCGGCAATATTTTCATTAGTAACAGTGGCTCTTGGGCGTCCTTCACAGAATTCATCGCTAAGAAAAGGTCGATCTCTTTTGAATTCGCTGTACCAATTATAAGTTGTTGCCTTAGATGGCGCTTCTTCGTCAAATGCATTTCTAAGCCGATCTTCACATTGTTTAGGCGCTAATGACGATTTACAGTCATATATAATTATAGCCTGGAAATGTTCTCTAGTCAAATTCATTTTTGAGTGAACACAAAATCTTTAAATGATGATAATTAACAAACTGTTAAGAGAAAATCAAACAAAGTATACGGCAATTAACTTGCAAAACATTAGAAAATGGCTGTAAATTATATATAAATTCCATTTGTTTTTAGAAACATGGCATTCTAAACATTTTCAGTAGCCCCCTCATATCTCTGGCGCTGTCACTGATGATGCCCCTGCAATGGTAGTGACAAATGAAGGCCTTGCGGTGCTTGTTGAAAAAGAAAAAAAGTCTCACGTATGAAAATAAGCAATGCATATAATATCATTGCATTCTTCATCAAGGAAATGTGTCTGCAAGAGGTCTGGATTTCAAGGATTTAATGAAAGAATAAAAATCGTAAATATTATCAGGTCCCAGGGATTGAACCACCGGAAATTCCAAAACGACACTAACGAAATTGATGCAGAATATGGAGGGGTGGTGTATTACACATAGTTACGCTGGATAAACAGGGAAAATTTCCTAAAATCAGTATTTAATCTGAAAGAAGAGATTGATACATTCATGGAAAATAAAGGAAAGCTAGTTCATCAGCTCGTGGATCCTGATTGGATAGCATATTTGGATATATCATTGATATTTTAATACACATCAACGGTTTGAATTTGCAACTGTATGGTAAGAATATGCTACATAACCTTTCTGATCACGCAAAAGCGTTTGAAAATAAACTTCCTTTCTGGAAATTTCAGCTTCTGCGATGAGTTTTTTTTCACACTTTTCACCATTAACCCAATGTGGAGTTCAGAAGAATGAAAAATACAGTGAGGCACTCAATTCTACGATCTGACTTCAGAAACTGTTTCAGGATTTTAAATCCAATGAAAAACTGCTGAAGATATTTTCTGCCCCATTAGTGTGGACGCTGAGAGCACTCCTAGCAACATGCGGATGTAACTCATTGAATTGCATTGCAGTGATTTAAAGGATAAATTTAATTGATCACGCAATTAAGCAACATAATCAGTGCTTGTGTCTATTCTTAAAACTATCCTTTTGTGATACAAGATCTTTATAAACTGCGTAGAGTTGAACATTAAAACAAGAGTTGTAGTCTTCACGATTCTTCATAAATCCTGAAACACTTATTACATTTGTCAGAAATACGAAATACCTATTAAAGTTTTCCTTTGAATCTACGATTCACATGTTTTTCCTTTCTATGTTATAGAGTATTGTTCTACTACATTTTCAACGTTTAACACTTGGTTTGCTTCTATTTAATTTCACTAATTTTTCTTTATATGACAAAGTTAAAATTTCATAGCAAAGTGTGTGATGTTAACTTTGACTTCAGTAGTTTATAACATACTAATTAATACTTTGGGAAAAAAGGTGACTTTTCGAGCAAACAAATGCTATTATAAATCTTGAGGTTTAGAACCCTTTGCATCAGATATATGCACCTAGCCTGCTTAGTACTTGTTGGTATATTTCAGCGTGAAAATAATTATGTTTGGACAGTTAGTATCCATTTACAATGTAATACCTAGTGGTTTTCGTGATCCGATGTGCTTTTGTTTTCATTCACGACAAATATTAACAGTGTGCTTTTATCTCATGCAAGTGCATTATCAAAGTACTATTTAGTGGAGATACGTGACATAATGAACGCATTTACCCCAATAATACTAAATAATTTTTGGAGACGGTATATTGCTTTTGAAAGCTTAAGATCACATGTCATACTGTTCAAGAGCATGAAGACATTTAAACGAATGCAAAATGCAGTAAGCACAAATAATAGTCCTGAAGGTTTACATTACCACGGAAATGATCCTCTGTTTTCACAATTGCAAATAGAACTAGAAATTAATTCAGGGCTGAGAAGCCATAGTCGCCCGGAATATACATGTGCACAACTACGGTAAACAGTGTTAATATGTAGGTGGCACAGTCGGGATGACCTCAGTGATCAGCCGCAAATTATGAATCTAACTCCGGCTATGAAAGCATTAGCTTACTGATCACTTCAAATAAATAAGTCATACTGCACCTCATCGCTCAGTTTGTGTCAAGCATTTTACCGATTTCAGTTTTAAAGCTTTTATTTTTTGTCAGTGTGTGCGATTTTCTTCCCGTCCACAAGTTCAATTATGTCTGTAGTAGCAGAATGAATATTCAAGACGACGCGGCTTGGGCGTCGGAGTATGTAATTGGCGAATGAAGTCGCCAATAGTGAGTCGGCAGCACTGCAACGGAGGAAAGGAGAATTATACAGCTTGGCCTGGCTTGAGTGACTTGGCACGAGGATTACGTCTAGGAGACGCTGAGAGGCATCCCTACAGGTAGCATGCTAATACGGAATGGAGTCAATGTGCACTATTTTTTCGGTCTAGTCAAATTTTATATAACAACAGCTTTGGCGAGTAACTTTTTAACATTATTTAATTTGAAGTGCCAAGTAGACAAGGAGAGATGGCTATAACGTTTTTTGTACAATATAAAGAAATTTCCTTACGTGGGGGAAGGCAAGATTTAAACGCTGTCAGTACGTCATAATTTGTAATTTACATTACTTTTCAAGAATTGAAACAGGAGTCAATATACATTATATATCACTAATTATGTTGTAATTACCAAGTAATTGCTAGGTAACACAAGCATTTATATTATAACAAAAACCGTGGAGAAATAAAATAGCAAAACAGATATTTTCGTGTTTTAGTTACAGCTTATTTCTACCTATACCGAGTAGGGGAATTCCTTATTCAGAGCTCTCTTCACATTTTACGTATATATAGAACTGCGTTATGGGCTAGGTAGAAATAAAAAAAAATGTAATAGGTGCAAGGCGGAATTTTCCGTTGATTTCCTCTCCTTTTCTTGTTATGAGGTCATCAGCTCTATTTTTACAGGACTTCTAACGCGTACAGTGCTATTGCATATTCGTTCTTTGACAGACAGACTTAAGTAACGCAGTACATGTAACAGAAACACAACGAGCATGGTACAGCGAAATAAAATGGTATCATTCTAAGCACCTGCTTACGTTTATGTGGCTCAAGCCTGTCTTGTAATTGAGCAAGTAAAATATGAGATATTGTAAATCTGAATTTATTAACTAGCAAAAATATTGGATAAATGTTGATACTACGAGGGCAGTCCTAGAAGTACCCGACCTGTTGTATAAATAGTTGTTGTTTCAAATAAAGGAATGTGGTAGAAAGTTCCAACCTTATAAAGCTTAAGTCTGAAGTTTGATGATGCTACGTCGTTTAGTAATTGTTTGGCAGCTATCAATAGTGAACGCTCTCAGCAAATTTGTAAACATGGATGGAACTGGTCATCGTTATATGATACAATACTTTCATTTGAAATGTCTTAGTCCAACTAATATTAAAGCTGAGCTAGATTCTGCTCTGGGGGAGTAGGATCCTTCGTTTAAAACAGTAAAATATTGGGTGGCAGAATTTAAGCGAGGCCGTAGGAGCTGCCCAGACGAACATCGCAGTGGTCGACTAAATGAGGTGACCACGCCAGAAATTGTGAGGTAAACCCACAAAATGGTATTAGATGGCCGTCTACTGAAAGTGCGCGAGCTAGCAAACATCATAGGCATTTCAAAAAGTGCTGTACGTCGCATACTGACTAAAAATTTGGACATGAAAAAGCTATACGCAAGATGGGTGCCGCGTTTACTCACAATGGAACAAAAACAGCACCGTGAAAATGTTTCTGTCGATTGTTTGGCAATGTTTTGCTGCAATAAAGCCAAGTTTTGCGTCGATTGTAACCATGAATGAAACATGGGTACATCATTTCACACCTGAGACGAAGGAACAGTCAAAACAGTGGACGGAAGCGGGAGAGTCGGTTCCAAAGAAGATGAGACAGTTCTATTTGCAGGTAAGGTCATTGCGTCAGTTTTTTGAATGCGTGTGGAATAATTTTCATTGATTATGTTCAAAAAGAAAAAGCAATTAATAGCGAGTATTATGCAAACTTATTGCAGCATTTGAATGATTAAATCAATCAAAAACGGCCACATTTAGTCGAAAAGAAACTTTTGTTTCATCAAGACAATGCACCAGTTCACACATCCATTATCGTCATGGCCAAACTCAATGAGTCAAAGTTCGAATTGCTTCCTCGTGCACCCTATTCACCAGATTTAGCCCCCTCTTATTATTTTATATTTCCAAAGTTGAAGAAATAGATTGTTGCTAGAAGATTTTCCCACAGTGAAGAGGTGGAGTTTGCAGTTGATGGCTATTTTGCAGAACTCGACGGTTCTTGCTATAAACAGGGTATCGAAGCTATTGAACACCCCTGGAAAAAGTGTATCGAGCTGAAAGGAGACTATGTAGAGAAACAAAAATGTTTTTTTCCCAAAATGTTTGTGTTTTCTTTGTTAGATCGGGTACTTATGAGACAGCCCTCATATACGAGGTACGTCCAGAAAGTAAGTTCCGTTTGGTAATAAAATTAAATTGTATACAGATAGAGCAAACTTATTTATTGCACAAAATTCTACAACTCTTAAACTACTTTTCCACATAACTGCCGAAATTTTGCAGGCATTTGTCATAGCGTGGCACAAGTTTTTGTATACCTTCTTCATAGAAGTTTGCCGCCTGTGTCTTCAACCAGTTGGAAACATTTTCTTTCAGCTCTTCGTCATTGTTGAAGTGTTGACTGCCAAGGAAAGACTTGAGATGTAAGAACAGATGAAAGTCGCTAGGAGCGAGGTCAGGGCTGTACGGAGGATGGTCAAACACGTCCCAGCCAAAACCCTGTAGGAGGTTTTGCGTCACATTTGCAGTGTGTGGTCGTGCGTTGTCGTGAAGAAAAACAACACCTTTTGACAGCAATCCTCGGCGTTTATTCTGTATTGCGCGGCGCAATTTCCTAAGTGTCTCGCAATAAACATCTGCTGTGATTGTTTGACCACGCGGTAAGAAATCAAGGAGAAAGATGCCTTTCCAGTCCCAGAACACTGTGCACATCATTTTTCGAGGTGTCAAGATTTGTTTCGGCTTAACCTTTGCTGGGGATGAAGTGTGCCTCCATTCCATTGATTGCCGCTTACTTTCAGGGGTGTCGTAAGAAACCCAAGTTTCATCTCCTGTGACTATCTGTGTCAGAAATTCTTCGCCGCCTTCATCATAACGGGTCAAAAACTGAAGTGCACTACCCATCCGGCTTGTTTTGTGTTGCTCAGTAAGAATCTTTGGTACCCAACGAGAGCAAAGTTTACAAAATTTCAGTTTTTCGGTAACAATTTCATGAATTAGTGATCGTGGAATTTGGGGAAATTCCATAGCGAGAGCACTAATTGTAAACTTGCGGTTTTCCTAGATCTTGTCATCAATCGCGTGAACCAGTTCTTCTGTAACCAAAGATGGACGCCCACTTCGTTCTTCATCGTGCACTTCACTACGTTCTTCATTGAACTGTCGGACCCATCTTCTCACCATTGAATCACTCATCGCATTCTGTCCGTAAACTTCGCAAATTTGCCGATAAATTTCAATTGGTTTCACTTTCCTAGCATTCAGAAAACGAATCACAGATCTGATTTCACAAGCGGCGGGATTTTCAATCAACACCGACATTGTAAACAGGCACAACAAAGCGTACGTGGCTGACAGCGATCTCAAAATGGCGCACGTTTCTTCTCCTTGATACAGAGCGTCTACCGCGCATGTGCGGAACTGCGATCGCAGCGCTGCAGCGGAGAGAAATTGAAACGGAACTTACTTTCTGGACGTACCTCGTATATAACACTTGTGTTTCTGAGTTATGGTTAATACTATAAAACGCAGTCTATACGCATTATAAATGGATAAAAGTCTATTTTAAGAATAGAATGCGTATTTGATCATGATACTAACAGGAAATGTAAAAAGGTTGCTTTAAAGTAATACTGCTGGGAGT
Source organism: Deroplatys truncata (assembly GCA_030765065.1). Taxonomy (NCBI): domain Eukaryota; kingdom Metazoa; phylum Arthropoda; class Insecta; order Mantodea; family Mantidae; genus Deroplatys; species Deroplatys truncata. The sequence goes on along the minus strand of CM060990.1, from coordinate 497,275,225 downwards.
ATTTTCTTAACTTCTGGAGCTGCCAGTTTATGATTAAAATGGTAGATGATACCAGGTCTGTTTTCTCAAAATATTTGTAGATTCTCTCATCATTTTTGTAGTTTTATTCTGATACTTACAATTTTCAGAAGAAAGCTACCAAAGGTATAGAAACGTGCTATGTTCAAATTATTCATATAATTTTAGCTAGAGAAATTAAAGAAATGTCACTGATAACAAATTTATGTGCCGCTTATTTGTTGTTGATAAGGGCGATGATGACTTGGTCAACCCGAAAATTGAATTGACAGTTAAATGCTGTGTAATAGGCAAGCTGAAACTGGTGGTTTGCCATCGCCTTCCGCAATATGGGAATAAAGGGGCAGAGGACACACCTAATCTTGAATCTGGGACGGGTCACTTAGCATGCCAGCCAGGAGCACTAACCATCATGTTATAGGGATAGACTCTGATATGTTATCCAGCACAAATTTATTGTATCCATAAATTGTAATTATAAAACATTTTTATAAAAACCTTGGCAACATGTCCATGATGTTCAAGCTCTTGAAGTCAATGCCTATGCATGAACTGTAAAGTCATAATTTCCTGCACTAGGAAGAAATGTGACCAGCACCACGGAAATTGGTGGCTGTCATCTATGATGTTTAGCGGTTCCTAAGGACTGTGGAGGAAATGAAAATGATAAGGCTGTTGTAAAATTTATATGCCGTGTTAGACTTACGGCTACAGAAAGATGATAATCCCATTTTCATGGTGTGGAGTTTGCATGCGTATCTATTAATTAGGAGGACTACCGTTTGAATCGCGGTTAGAGCAACTTACGAAGATAAGATTCATTCGGGGGGTTTTACTTTATCCTGAGAAGATGTAGTCCTCAGTTTCATGGACCCCGAGGTCGTTTGGTATTCAGTTCATACTTAAATTCACTGTACAATGTAAACTGCCCGGTTAAAGTACATTAAGATTACAAATAAATAAAAGGCAACAGAATTTTAATACTTAGTTTCATAATTTGTAGCATGTATTATACTCCTTTGCTTAAAAAATAATACAACTGCTTTATACCCATCTACTTATTCCCGTTGTAATTCTTAATATCATATTAATGCTAGCCCCTATATTCTACTTTCAAGAGTTAATTTTGTTTAGTGTACAATATAAGATTAATAATCTTCTGCACTCCTATTTCACGGCTAAGTGGTATTAGGCGAATGAAGCCATAGCTGCATATAAACGTGTGTCAGCCCCACGTCAGTACGAGAGTAGCGCTTACCGTTTATCGTTTAAGTTGGCACTAATAAACGCTTAAAGTAGGGTTGCCAGATCTCCAGGTATGACCTGGAATGCCCGAATTTGCATTGCATTTTCCGGGTCTCCGTTTTAGTAAACGTATCTCAGGGTCTTTTTACAGTTTAGAGAATGGCCCCTATTATAGGTACATGGGTTCGATATTGTGATTTTATTACCCTTCACAAAAGAGCAGTTTTCAAGCGGTTCCGTTGTTGCTTTAATTATTTATCCCTGCTTTGTTCATTGAACTTTTCAGCCTGATTCTACCTTCCCAACCTTGTCATACACACATCTAGTGTGAAAGAACAATTAATTATCATTGAATGACCTAAGAGATGTTAAACTATGAAGACTGGGAGTTTAACTATTTATGATGTAAGTCGCCATTGGGGTACGTTATCTCAAAATCAATTTGTGATCTCCTTATGGTTTACCGGAAAACATGCGAGTCAGTTGGGGAATTTAATGTCGTGCCGGCATATTGCCATGGTAGCTTAATTTGTTACAGCAACCGTACAGAAATCGGAAGATCCGTGGCCCAAATTCCGGCTATGGTATTGAATTTTTCAGTCTGATTCTACCTTTCCAACTTTGTCCTACATACGTCTAGTGTGAAAGAACAACTAGTTACCATTCTTTGACCATGTTTGAGGCGCCGCGAGGCGATCTGTAATAATCTAGCGTTTGGTCAGTGCGGGTATGTAAATTAGTGAGTAATATTGTGACCAACACCAAGCATACATACAGTGGGTGAGAATGGTCCACCAAAGGAACGATATCTGTTTTCTTTCCGGGAAGAATGGCTAGAGAATGGATGGTATAAACGGTGGTAAAAGAAATGTGATGATATTACATGCATTCATTCACTGTTAAACATAACGGTATAAGGACAGTTAGTACATATTTAAATCAGTTAGACACAGCAAAATATCTACTTGGGGATGTGAAAATAAATCCTTACTTTAGTACTTTCCAAAAACTACCGCAGAACAGGACAAACCTACAACCAGGGTTGGGCCTTTAAACAGCCTTTAATCTTTGTTCAGTTCATATTTTACGTTCAAGAACCGGAGCCTATTGGTAAAAAATTCTAGCTACTATGTACTTGCTAGTAATAGTGATATTGAAATGCTGAATCAGCTAGCCTAGCAGCTTACGTAATACGTAGAGTTATGAACTGTGATATCAAAAAATAATAGAAGGTTACTATTGATACTGTATACAGAAATTTAGTTACGAATCAGTCATGTTACACTGACTGAGATGCGGATCTAAGCATTTACTCCTCTTTAGAAACAAGAAAGAGAAACCCAAGCTATTTTGGATACAATCCAGAGCCTTCTTTCTGAAAACTGAGATGTATAAATACAAATTGCGTTAACCTAATAGATTCAATGAGTTGGCAGATTTCAATGAGTATTAAATTAATATTTTTTCTTTTGTAACAAAGTTTTTCATTGTGAATCAAGGTGGCGGACGAATTCATAAAGTTATCATGTCAACGGTGAAAATAAAAACTGTGCCAAATTTTGCATCCATGAAGTGATTCTTAAAAACACAACGAGCGAATGTCTTAAAGCTCACAGAAGAAGCATCCAAGAGCCAATACTTCAGCATGTTCCTGTCCTTTACCTGGCATGTCATTCAAAGATATTGTAAACATAGACGAACCACTGGAACAGATTGTCCAAGAAACCAACTTAAACCAACCGTGCTGAGTTGGTTTCCATCGTTAGCCACCCCTCAAGACAATCCTTCAACTCTTCATCTGGATATACAATAAGCAGTACATTTCAAGATGAGCGCTTCAGAAAAAATGAAATGGACTTAAACCTGCTAACCTTTTATTTTGCAACATTCCATTTAGTGCTGTGGAAAGCAAGCATTCTAAGGCCAAACTACAGATATTGTGTCCACTCTAACATCCGCCTGGACGAAAACATCTTTCAAACACGCTGATTAATGAAGAAGAATTCTTTTTTACGAAGAACCTCAATATCTCAACATTCTATCTCAGGTTTACTCATTGATGGATAGAAAAATGAATCCATTAACACAAAGAATGTTGTAACAATGGTGCAAAATGTTATTGCAAATACTAAAAAACCAATAACTATGCTTTTGGAGGCCTACAACCTGTCAGGTGAGTCAGAGGCAGAAAATAAATTATGTGATATGGTCAAGGAAGCATCTGAAATAGCAAAAACACTGTAACACACAAGTATCTACTCTTTGGGCCCGATAGCGCCAGCAACAGGGTAAACATGAGCAAGGGAAATAAATTATGGCATTTTGCCTGTACCTCGCATACTATAAATCTACTGGCTAAACACTTACTAGTAGTAGACATCCCATGAAAAGTAAATCAAGTACGAAAAGCATTTAAAAATTCAAATTCCATCACCAACTCTTATCTAATAGTGGTTCTAGAGCTAGTGTTGCTGTGGACATCCGCTAGTGCTCTCAAGAAGATGCCGGTGTCTCGCTGAAAAATAATATCACAGCAATGTGTAAAGTGGCAGCTAATTATGGTTTCAGTATAATTTAAACCTCCACAAAATAGCTCTTATTTTATGAAAACCTTATTTCACAAGTAAATGAGGCAATTGCACCGGTATAGTGCCATTTAAACAAAATGGAACTGTTTACTTGAAGTGGAATTGTAGGAGAGCTGTGTTGCCACGTTGAATTAGAACACGCCTCTCCACCACGCGGGCTCCACCCATAGTTTTCGGCCTGAGGACACCTCTAATATTTCATCAATTTTAGTTTAATATTTCATCCCTTTACATTCTTTTTTCAACGTAGCCATTGCATATTAAAATATTTTCTGTAACAATTTAAAATTTTTCACTTTAATGCACTCGTTGCATACTATTATAACGAGTGAGATGGGTTTTCGTTCTAGGCCATGCCACAAGCGTAGCATTAACCATGATGCAATAAATGGGCCGTGCCAATTTCGTGGGGATATTTTTGTTTCTCACTTGTTAAGCGCAAGCCTGTTTACTCACCCACTTTGTTATTTGCGCGTGCAAAGCTATATAAGTGTACGAATCGACTTGTGCTTACAAGTAAAATATTCATATTTTAACAAGAGCAGAAGTTTAATGCTAAGTGGGAGTTGTATTATTTAATCACAAACAATAACGGTAAGCTGGAATGTGTTGTATGCATGCAAGTAATCGCATCTTGTAAAGGCTACAATGTTCAGAGACATAATACCACTTCACATAAACAATTGAAAAGGTACAAGGTAGCAGCAAGGGCGGCAATACTGCATGATTACAAGGGGAACCTTAAACAGCACATAAGCATTTTTACAAACATTTCCTCCACCGACAGCTGCATTAGCTGTGGTGTATGTATTAACTATGGTGTATCGTTGGAATTTGCAAAAAGTAAGAAAACCTTTATTGATGCTGAAATACTTTAAAAATGTGTGATTGTCACGACAAACGAATTTGGTGAAAATAGCTTATCCTCAACATTTGCATCTGTTCCATTTTATCACCAAACAATTTCAAGAAGAGTATAGAGTATGAGTGAACAAATAACAAAAATATTAAGAGAGGTGACAGGAAAATACACTTATTTTCCCTTATGCTTAGTCGTCAGTGTTGACCAAACTGACACCAGCCAACTTTTTATTTTATACGCAAGATATGCAGCGAGCATGACCTGTGTACCTTAAATGGAAGCACCAAGAAAGAAGACCTATTTAAAGCAGTTAATGAAGCAGTGCAGCAGTATGGTGGTTTTTAAAAGAGTTCCTTTATTGTTACTGGCGGTGCACCATCAATGAGAGGAGGAGACAAAGCCTAATAAGAAAAGGTAGAATATGTTGCCCATTGTTTTATCGCATAATTAATCAAGAGGCCTTATGCGGGAAATCAATGAAACAATGTGAAGCAATGAGTATTATGACGAAAGTTACCATATGATTTGAGCTGGGAATGAGGTCTAACTGTACTGCAGGTTCTCTGTGTTTTGGGGGCGAGCTACAAGCTCAATACAGAGATCTACCAGTTCATGCAAACGTACCGTAGTTAAGTGCAGGTAATTGTCTACAGATATTCGTTGCACTGAAAAATAAGATCCCTATAGTTTTAAGAGACAATTTCAAAGAAGCGAAAGTTTCATGCGACAAGAATACACAGACTTTCAGAGGCAGCTTGCTTTTATGACTAACCTGACCGATATTTGAACGAGTTGAATTAGAAACTTCAGGGCAAAGATAAAAGTGTATAGCAGTTATTGGTGACCCTGGATTTTGGAATAAGTAGAAAGCTTTGAAATTATCTTTATAAGTAGAAATGAGTTGACAATTTTCCGTTTGGTGAAGAGTGTCGAGATATTGAAGATGGAAACTTCTCAGAGTTTGTGAAAATATTCATGTTATAGTTCAAGAATTTAATCAAAGATTTTCTGGCTTTGACAGTATGAAGGGTGGTCTTTCCATCAACCCTATGAAAGGAAACATTGGGGATCAGCCATCTAAATATCAACTAGAATTGTGTGATCTCCAGGCGGATCCTTTTCTTCAAATTGGGAGGGAGAAAGGGCACAATTTTTTCAAACATCCTTCAAAGGACACATTTACCCGGCTTAGGGATTTGGCATTAAAAATTACCACTATGTTTAGAAGCAGATATCTAGTGAAAGTATTTTCTCTAACATGACATTTATAAGCAAATGAGCACAGGAACTCTCTCAGTGATGTTTCCTTGTTACACTTGTTAAGTTTGGAAACGGCTTCTTGCTTTAGCGAAGGAGTCGGGCTATTCTAGGTGTTCCCATTAAATTTCAGTAAGTACTTCATTCTAGCGAAAATGAACACAATTTCAATATAATTTTGTAAACAATGTGCTCTGAGTTTCATGTTCAAAGTTCCAATTAATTTCATAACTTCATTCTAGTGAAACTTGCTACTAGCGCAGATTGGTTTTGTAAACTCTGTGTTCTAAGCTTCATTATTGGAAGCACTTACCTAGATTAAGATAGTTTATCTCATATGCTATTAAAACCAAAGGAGCTCTTTCATTGACGAGCCTTTGTTACACATAAGACTAGTAACAACTAACACAGAAGTGGACATCCCTACTTTAGTAAAGGGTTCTTGCCATCCTCCGTGCTCCTTTTGTTTTCTGCAGTTCAGTCTAATAAAATTTAATGCTGTTTTAAACATCCTTTTGGAAAGTAATGTGTTCTATGGATTTTTTATTTTTTAAGTTTTATTTAACATGTAAGGTGAGGAAGGCAAAATATTTTGGTGCTGTATTACTCTATTGTTAAAAGCTAAATACTAGTTTGTATGTGTATTTAACCAGGTAACAGATTTTTGAAGTGCGGCCCTCAGATTGCACCGTCTAAGTAATTTTTGCCCCAGTGTCTAAAGTTGGACAGGCTTTTATATGAGCATCTCTTGGCTGTTGAGCAGCGCACCGAATATCAATCCATTTGCATAGCTTTAGCTTTTGGTAAGTCGGTAAGAGTTAGAGCTAAGGTCGTAAAATAAAATGCAGCTTTTTCAGCGCATAAGGCGCTACTTTTATTATTAACGTTCTCCAACATTTTGCATTTAAAGTGCGGATAATAATATTCGTAATAAATTTGACGTCTCTTCCATCCCTAATCTATGCATTATGTATGTATATATGCAGCGTAAAGAATTATTAATTTCATGATCTGCAGTAGGATTCGAAGTAAATCAAATACTTTCTCTTACAGTAAATTATAATGTATAGGTGGGTGTAAGATTTTGTGTAAATAAAATAATACTAAATTAGAAAGGTACTACTGCTACTACTACTACTACTACTACTACTACTACTACTACTACTACTACTACTACTACTACTACTACTACTACTACTGCTGCTGCTACTACTGCTACTACTACTACCACAACTACTGCTACTATACCTTGTGATAAAGGGCGTTATGACTACGGTGGAATTCGGTGGGATGTGTTAACTAAACAGTGGTGTAACCATCACTTGAAGGTAATATAAGGTATTATAGCCCCTGTTTTCCTTCGAACGAAACATAAAAAAAGAGTTGGGGGACTAACACACCGGAAGTCCCAGCAATCACGAACACTCCACAATAAATAGTAAATAAATAGAATAAAACAATTAACAAAATATAAATTAACACTAGTAAGCAATAGAAAACCACATGGTAAATGTGATGTAACACGGCAACGTCTTAGCGCTCAAAGTTCAGATTGTGGGCGAAGGAAAAGAAGCGAAGATCAGCAGCGAAGGGAAAATTGTCATGGAAACGTATTCCACCAGCAACCGTCACAAGTGGCATGTTTAAATGACACTGTAGATCCTATCAGTCAGCTCATCAATACTTGTCATAAAGTAGAATCACTGAGGTGGCAGAATTATGGATGGCCGTACAGTTACCTGATGGCCATGCTTACAAGTTACATCTTGTTGAGAAACACAGGAAACAGTCTCTAAATGCATACAGCCTGACAGAAAATGTGCTTCACTCACAACACCAGGGACAGAATCTCAATGAAGGATATCATGGCGAAGTGGAGGGATTTATATTGGAACCAATAGATGCAGAAGGTATTGTTAGCTGTCAACAGTATCGAGAAAAGACAGGACTATTTGATGAAGTTTCGGACAAAGATATTACATCACCAAAAACATTCTAATTCTTTGTTAAGGGGTGCCATTTGAAACTAACACATTTGGCTAATAAATTACTGAACATTTCTGCTTCGTCTGCACAACTGGAGAGGATATTTTACAACTGGCTTGTGGTCCATAATGCTAACGTCTTTCATTTGAAAAATGAAGAAGGTAGTACAGGTTTATTACTCGCTTAAAATGGAAAATCAAATATGTAATGATAATGGACTAGATAACGCGAATGTATAGTATCTTATTAAGTTTTTAAATTTACGCCCATAGAATGCCGGAGTTCAGGTAACATTTATAAAAAATTGTGTTTCGAAACACAGCGGGGACCAAATTCGTATGGAACATTTGTCTTAAGAGAAGCGTTCCTTACTATTAGAAACATATCAGAAAGCAACAGTGTTTTCCTACAAATAATAAATTAAGTAGATGCTTTCATTTCACACTATTAAGCGAAACAGACTTTAATATTTTGAAGGAAATATGATTTCTACATTCTTATTCGTAACTCATTTTATGTACTAATCTTTCAAATTTGGTGTGGTAAATGACTAATCATCAGAGTTGTGAAGCATAGCTGGAAAAGCCTTTTTGTACGTGAGAGTATTAATACGCTTAAAAGGGATGAAGCAATTGATTTTAGATTATCAAAACCATTAAATGTGAGTTAGATTTTTACTTCCCGTACAAAACAGTTTTTACATTACGTATTGTGACGGAAATCAACTTAGCCAAGCCGGCACCTATACCAGATGTGACGGAGCCCTGATGGCTTGATCAGAAGTGATGTCTGCATCCTCTAGTCTGGGCGATGGGAAAGAATGGGCGCGACGGGTAGTTCAGCGATTTCATTGAAAGGGTCATAGCTTGCTGAGAGTTGGAGGGTTGGTGAAGAATAACACCATTATAGTGTAATTATGGCTCCAGGAGAGTCTTTAATCTTTCTAATAAATAATCTAAACTACATTACACGAGGGATAGAACCAGACGTCTTTTAAGTTTGCCTGGTAGACGGAAGAAATCGGTCGCTCCATCTTTGTCATGCCTAGAGCCTTTGCCGAAGTTCAAAACTAGCACGAATTAAATTTAAAGAGCCGACCGTCACAGAGTCCTGCTAGGTAAGTGATAGGTAGAGCGAGGGGCCGTCCAAACTCTAAGTTTAAATACCGAAAAGTATGCTGACAGTGTGCTTCACCCAGCACTGTTTTAAGCGGTGTCAGCATGATTTGCATAATCTCTCCACGGGTCGCACTCCCTTGAACCTGAGGTGATCATAATCCTAAAACACCGATATAATTCCTACTTACATCAGCATCCGGGAAACGATTCGCAAGAATTATAAAGCCAATTTCATGGATTTACTTAAAGTTTATCCTGAATATCTCTAACTTTATAAAATTATATTTATCCCATTCTGGTAAAATAGGACTATAACCGTAACATGCTTCTCCGTGCCAGGTAAACTCAGCTGTCCACAACTGTGATAAAAACCAAAATTGAAAAAAGGAGTACAAAAATAAGAGGAAAGGAAACAATACATATACTACAATTACATTTAGTGTGTCGGGCAAAAGAGATAGCTGAGGACAGGCCAAGAACGGAGTTGTGAAGGTAGATGAAAATAGCTGGTAAACAGAGGGAGGAAAATTAAAAAGGAAGAACACAAAATTAACTTAAATTAAGTTTTATTTATGGACACATCTTTAACTGCTGTGGTCCTTAGCGTTGCATTCTATATTGGTAGTGAAAGACCGGTAATTTCACTCAAAGGCCTCTGTATCAGACTTGTTCTTTTACATTACTTCCCTTCCAAAGGAGGCCATGCTACGGATTTTTACGGCCGAAAACATCCATACCTCCGCCGAGTTTGAACTTGCGACCTCAGGAACTACAGGCTAGCATGGTAACCACTGCAGCACGTAGGACGACAGGAAGAACGCAAGAGGACACAATACTACCCATCATTACATAAAGTGAGAAGGAAAGTCTAGTCGCCGTTACATCAAGCCCATGAAGGTTCTTAGGAACACACCTAAGCAAAATGGCAACACCCTGATTGAGCAAGGGTGAGATAGAGTTTGTTATCCTCTTCTTCAGTCACTGTCTATCGACGGCTTTCACATAAAAGAATTAAGGTATTATGTATGTCGTTGATGAACTCTATACAATATAAAATAAATTCTGAAGGAAAGTTTCTGACGTACACCTCGTAATTAAGTGGTGAGCAGAAAAATAGGCGCTGGCCTGAAGCGTTCCTGCAGGGATGGAAACGTAGAGGCAAACCTGTTAAGTGTTGATCAAATGGTACAGGCATAAGCTCAAAACATAAAGCCCACTCTCCGTCATCGACTGCCATCGGGCGCACACACACGCGCACACACACACACACACACAATCGTGCCCAATAATATTCATGAGGGAAATCAGCTCCCTCAGCGAATGATACGAAGGCGAATACAGTGTCGGAGCGGCTTTCTGGGATGTGTCCTTAAATGAGATCTCTCTACGAGTCACCTGGGGCGGAAAGATCCAATGACAGGCAAGCATTCATGAGGCATAATTAGTTAATTGTTTATTTTACACGATTAGGAAACACAAGATTACAATAGGTTTATGTTTGTGGTTGCTAAAATTTGTTCTCTATAATTACTATGTAAAACAGTAAATTAGCTAAAACCTAAAGGGAAGAAGGAGCTAAAAGCCCAAATTCTTTTAAAATAAATCCGCAGGGTTCATGAGGGTCGCATCGATAAATGGCGCTCAACGCCCTTTTTGTAATAGAAATACATCCACAGTACCAGTGCTATTACCCCACATTTAAATTCCATAATTCAAATGGGATTGGAAGAATTCATAATAGGCATTTAGCAAAACATTCTAGGGAATTAGTGTCCTTATTCGTTTTAATAAGAATAACATGTAAGACAATTTTAAACAAAGGTAGTTAGTATGGTTTCCAAGAAAGTTTACTGTTAAGATTAATTCCATTAAATTAGCTGCTAAATCATTGGTAACATTATCAGATAGACTAAAAGCAAAAGTCTGAGACTTATTAAGATTTAGGTTTAAGCCTTTAGCATTAAACGATCAGATATATTTCTGATACTATCATCCATATCAATTATATCATTATCAAACGCCTACAAAGTAGTAGTATCGTCAGCATATGAAGTTATTCTATCATGTATAGCAACTGGTAGATAATTTGTAGAAGTTATAAAGAAAAATGGGTCCAAAATGGAACCCTGAGGGACACCAATATTGACTGTATTGGAAGAAGATAAGCTTCCAATTACTTCCACAAACTGTAGTCTATTTGAAAGATAAGATTTAATTAAGGTTATTTCCTTCCATTTTACTCCATAAAACATTAGTTTACGTAATCATGTGGTATACAGTCAGAACCATTGCTAATGTTGCACATGAAAAGCAGCAGTTTTCTTTTCATCCAAATACCGTAATAACCAGTTAAATATTTGCTCCATTGCTAAGGAGGTAGATTTTCCAGCTCTAAAAGCAAACTGTTCATCATACTGTAGATCATGTTCTTCAAAGTAAACAGTTGCTTTATCATGACACTTTCAAACAGCTGACAAAATGGCAATCAAAGATTGCTGTGTACAGGAAGAACCTTAGGTATGTTAAGTACGTCTGGAAACTGACCCTGTTCAAGACACTGGTTTATAATAAAAACTATTGTTTCCAACATAACATTTACAACGAATTTTATAAGAAAATCCTAGTAATCCTGACTTCTAGAATTACTCAAATTTATAAACCTCTCCAGGAGTTACGTTTCATTAAAATGGTATTATGTCATACAGTAGTATATAAATATTGCTCATCAGAAATAAAAGGCTTATCTGTATTATCTTTGATATTGTTAACAGACTGAATAAAAATTGTTGAAGTCCTCCAAAGAGAGAAAGCCAGAAAACTGCACGACCCATTAATAGCTCCGGAAAAAACAAAATAAAAACGACGTTAGTCAACTGTTGCGGAAATAAGGCAACACGACAACAAAAGGACAGGGGAGAAGAGGTAAACTTAGTGACACAGGAGGGTGTTGGTCCAGCAAAACAGAACCAATACAACATACCACATATAAGGAGCAATGAAACGACCGGGTATACATTGCCTAAGACCACTGGAAATTCTGAGGGGAGGGAGCACAGCCTGAATAGAAACCAGGATCAACAAGCAAAAATACCATCGTAACAGCAAGAGGGAAGCATGAATATGTGACACAAATTAAAAAAGAAGCATAAAGGCAAGGGTTGAACATGATCTCTGCTTAACCTAAAACAAGCATCGCACGTACATTATTGCTGAGTAATTAGTTGCATATCGAGATCCAGGATATGTGTGTTTACACTGCGTAGCACAAAGATATAGTCTGCTGCTGTGCAATCAATTTATGAGTCATCCAGTTGTAAAACTCATTATGTCCGTTGAAACAAATGTTTCAAGAATGCAAAAAGGTGTCGCTTCTAAGTTATTATAGATACAAGTTTGATGTTACGCCAAAGAATTGCAAGAAATTGTCCCAGTTTCAATACCAGAGAACACAAAAATATAACTTAAAATAACAAGGTTATTTTAAATAACAGTTTGGGCATAATGTGTTTTGCTGCGGGGAGCAGGGCATAATGCACTTTGCTGCAGTATATATATATATATATAGCTGATAACAAGGTATATAATTTTTTCTCTTTGCAAAGTTGAATATAGTAAATAATGTATTGAAAATTTGAACAAAAAGTTAAGTTATACTTACACAAACGGTTTCGAAGTTTCAAATTTCATTTGTGTTACAATTTAACATGTTATGGCAGTATCATTGCCTCAACTTTTAAATACAACGGATGTGCTCTTACATGCTGTTCATTTTGATACCATATTACAATATGAAAATTGATTATTCCGACACAATAAATTAATAAAAATACAACTACAACTTTATCCAAAACTTTACACCATCAACCCTTCCTTCTCTTCCATGAAATCTCTCACATCTGAACAATGATTAGGAATCTCAACTAGGGATGCTTGCTCTGCAAACAACATTGAGAAAAAGATAGCACGGTTTCTCTTTCAGCCCAGTCATTAACAAAAGTTTTATCAAGAGATTTTTCAAATTTGAAGGTTCTTATTTCCTTAATGGTATCCCTTTTGGTATTTCATTTGCCTAAATACATAATTACTTTCCGTGTTTCAACGCTCTTTTCGCTTCTTCTTTGTCATTGTTCTAATTGGTCTCTGCTCTTATGACACAATTACCTGATTTTCTTTTCCTGATTATTATCCTCTTGCATGGTTTAAGCTTGAAATGACCGTGGCAAGGTTCTTTAATGACTCAGAAGGCTGCTTCTTTACAGTCTAACATGAGACTCGCTTCTCCCAAGCGAGTCACTCTTGCGTGAAATTTAAAGATAGCTTCATAATATTAGGGAGTAAGGACGTTGTAATATTTCTTGATATCAGATTCGATTCGTCCAAGTATGTGGAGGAATAAAGCAGTCCCCTACCACGAGAAATATCAACGTTATTTGTGTTATAGATGCAGGGGTTTCTTCGGCCGTATACGACGCGTATTCCAAAACTAATGTCCGTTGGCCATAATAAGAACATCGCTCATGAGACAAGGTTTTTGACAGTAATATGTGCCTACATATATACTTTATTTTTCCACATAATCCCGTTCACATCTATACACTTTCTGTAACGCTGCACCAGCTTCTTTAACCCCTTGGCATAGATGACTGCCGCCTGGGACTTGAACCAGCTGCTAACACTCGTCTTGAATTCATCGTCGGTTTGAAATCGTTGTCCACCCAACCACGATTCAAATGCAAGAAGAGGAAATAGTCGCTTGGTGCCAGGTCGAGACTGTACGGAAGGTGGTCAAAGAGTTCCCAACAAAACCCTTGAATCTTCCCTTTGGTTTTGGCTGCGGTGTCGGGCGTGCGTTGTCGTGCAGGAGGATGATGCCAGACGACAGTTTTCCGCGACGTCGATTTTGGATCGCACGTCTCAGTTTGGTAAGCGCTGTACAGTACACCTCAGCTGTAATTGTTGACCCACGGTCCATGAAATCAATACGATGTATTCCCTTTTCATACCAAAACACGGTAACCATCATTTTGCGATTCCTGTACGGCGGTTGCCCACCCCTTTCGGTTTGGGTGAATCAGAACGGCTCCACTGCACTGTTTCGATTCTGCGTTGGTGTGCGCTATTCATGTCTCTTCGTCCATAACAATGCGGAAAAACAAACCATCTCCATCTTGTCTATAGCGCTCCAGAAACTGTCGTGCACTACGCATTCGTTGCTCTTTGTGCTGACCGGTGAGCAGTTTGGCACCCACTTCGCACAAAGTTTCCGATATCCAAGCTGTTCAATGACAATCCTGTAAAGTGAGGTTCAAGCAACATTTGGGAACTCATCAGCCAGACCACCAATCGTCAAACGCCGATCACTTTGAAGTTTTTGGTTCACTTGCTCAACAATTTCGTCGGTCCGAATCCTGGACCTACCACTCCGCTGTTCATCGTGCATATTTGTGCGGCCATTTCGAAATTCTTGATACCAGTGTCGAACCTGTTTGTCGCTCATTATGTCCGGTCCATACACGAGGCATAACTCACGATGGATGTCCGGAGCTGACGTTTCTTTTTCCAGCAAAAGTCCAATCACACCGCACACTTCAAAACTGGTGGGATCTACGATTGTCGCGGCCATTGTGATCTGCTCTCACCGACTGTCAAACGCCTATGGCGTCACACCAACATTCCGGTAGGTTCCTCAGGAGTCGGTAGACAGTACTGCAGGCTTTAAACGTTATTCAGGCCTACCATCCGTTAAATATTGTTCACCGGACCTTAGTTTTGGAATACGCCTCGTATTTGAAGAGCATATCAATTAGAATTTTATTCTTATTTTGGCCTCCACAGCCGTCTGCAAGCAACTTGATTGGCTGTTAGTTTATTAAGTCTGTTGACATTAATCGATAGTGGAGAGCATTAACAATTTGGTTTGAGCACTTCCGGTGTGCGTTCTCAAGTCATTGATAAGCAAATTGTTTATCCTTGCCTTGAGGTTCGTTTTAATTTCCTTGACAAATGCTAAAGTTATATACATATAGCTATCGCAAATAGTACGCTGATTGATCAGGAACTTTAGGGACGCGATGGTTCTTCTGGTAATCAAAACTAAAGGTTGTTTCTTGTTCACTGCTGTGGCGCAGAAGTTCATTAAATGTATTAGCGCTTTTTCCATGCATGTTTAGTTTTTTCGCAATTTCTGTTTCTGTTGTACATCAGAACAACCTCTTATGCGTTCTCGAAGTGAACAGCAGTGTGAACATTGGGAACAGAAGAATGCGGCTGGAGACCCAAAACCTATGTTGTAGTCATTGTCTAAGATTGAGCGAAAGCAATAATATTTCACATGCAAGTTTTGCTCTTGTGATTCTTGGTAGTGTGACCAAAGGGATATAATGCTTAATTCACTATGCAGATATTGTCAAGTTGTATTTTTACTGCGACAATTCTGTGACTCGAGCACAGTAATTGATTTAACAAGTTCCTTTGCTACTTGTCTTTTATCTGAATGATGGATGAATTTTTTATCACCTACATGTCAATTTACAGACACATCAGGCATCGGCAGAAAATTTCAGCATAGGTTTTGAACTCGGTCTCCAGATATACCTACACAAGCTCTCTGCAAATAAGTTTATGTAAACTTGTCTATTTTATTGCGATTTCCTTTTAAGCATGTTATATACATTCTGCTGTCACCTTTTTCCCGTGGAAATCATTCTTGACATTTATTGAGGTCTCCCGCTTTGGCGTGCATGGTACATCACGTAAATTAAAATTTTGCTAATTTTCTCTGTTATGGGGACTTAAATTTTTATAAATTTCCCTCACATCCCGGTAGCTCACTTCTTTACAGCGATATGCTTCAACTGCCCTGTATTCACATGATGGTAGTGATGGAAATGGAGAAGCAGAGTACCAAAAATTCACGAGAACAAAAGTTATTAGCTTAATAGCAGGATATTGTATAGCACTCAGTAATTCTAAGTATCTTGGTCACATTTCTGTAGTAAGTACACCATTTACTTAGATAACCTAAGTTACACTAATTGTATTAGACTAAACGAATGTACGGCGTAGTTATAAGCCATGCCTAATTCTGTTTTCTACATTTCTTTTCCAGCAATGCTTAATTGGTCTTTTCTTTCTTCCTTTTCTATACTGAGCTTCCTGCACTTGCAAAGGAGTTATTTTTAATAATCTACGCAGCTTTTAACAAGGAACAAACTGTTTGTAGTTGCTCTATAATGAATAGTAATGCTTACTGAAATTGGAGGGAAAGGAAATCAAGCAGAGAGAATATTTTGCAGAGTAACCAACCTCAGTACTTGAAATCAACCTGTTTAATTGTTTATCTTAGGTAAACGATTTAAATTGAATAGACATGTTTGAATCTGAACTCAGTACTACAAAATGCAAACAATGAATTTTCAGCTGTTCCTAATGATAAAACTGCGTTATAAGCGGACGTAACGACTTTTGCTGTGGTTTAGCGAGACGCACATAATGAATTTTGCTAAAGTACAATCCTTGGAAATAACCAGTTCTGTTGCAGTCCCAGATATTCATAGCGTTTTAGGTGGGATAACGTGGAGTATGAAACGCTACAATCCTGGTCCTTTTGTGTTTCCAGCAGTGGAAAAAGATGGTACCAAAAAGGTGGATTTGAAAAGAAAAACATGGATATAACGAGTTTTGCAACTGGACTACTTAAATACAAAACATAGAAGAAGTGGAGCTATTATACAGGGCGCCAAGTAGAATGCCAGAACATAAATGAATAGCAAGAGATGATATTCAAAATTAATACAAATCAATGTGTTGACTTTCATTAACAATAAAATATAATTGAGTGTGAACTCAATATACCATATACGTGTGTTATATTTCTAATAAAAATTATTTAGTAAAGAAAATAGTACTCACACACGGCTTTCAAATCATACCTAAGGGAAATTTATCGTAGACACCAAAATACACATTCTCTCACAGAAAAATGAAAAATACTCAAAAGTGAATAATAACCATAGCAGCTGTTCAGTCTTTCTCAGAACCAGATCGCAGACAGGACCCTGAGGTTTTGGCTTAAGTGAATCGAAATAAAAACTAGCAGCACTTCTTAGGACAGTACAACAGTAACATAAATTAACAACATTATCACAAAACTGAATACGACAGTAAATCACATCAGCAGAGACCCTGAGGTTTGACACTCTGGGACAAACGTCAGCAAAATAGCTTCTCAATAAAACACCATCCACGGGCCGTGAGGCTTTTCGCGTGCAAAACACACAAAAATCATTGTGGTCTCTGATAGGTCGTAACTTATAACTATAAAAATGTAAACACCTAGTCGAAAAAGAAAGATAATATCAGATATAGAATTAACACATACAATTCATAAACCTATAAAAGTGACAAGTGCGGAAGTACGCAAAGCCTACAAAATAGATGTAAAATTAATTAAAGCATAATCGTAGGAAATATTATCTGTACACTTTATTTAAAAAAACGTCTTATTGGATCTTCGAAGTTTTAGCAGGTGGTGTTCGAAGCGGTGGCTGTAGCTGACTCTGTCGCGGTTTAAAGTCAATGTGGTTGCTGAAGAGATGACCGAAACAGGATCAGGCGTTTCCGGGCGGGTTGAGGGAGTTTCATTGGAATATAAGGTTTACATATGGCTACAGAGCCAAAAGATCCTATAAGAAATCTTTTATACTTATATAAGTAACAAATTAGAAAACTATCACAAAAGGAATAAGTTTTAACCACAAGAAGCGAAGCTTTACTTATTGCATTAGAAACAGTGGAAAGTGTAGTCAAGGTTGTAATATGATACACGAAGTATACAGCATTTCCGATGCGGAAATGAAAATCGCAGGAGCATGAGAAACTATAGGTGGACGCACCTATGATGTTTTATATCCTGGTCTGTAAGCAGTAATGTGTGGTAAGTGTACCTGCTCTCTATAAAACTAAACAAAGGGAAATAGATACCTTATAGGCGAGGGCCTCCAGTAGCTTCTTTTCAACTGTTCCAAGTGTAAATAGTAACTCCGGCGGAGAATCCAAGTTAGGGTATGTGGAATCCGCGAGGATATAAGAATGAACAGCATCTATAGTACCTAGATTATACAACATAAAAAAGTTACACAATGTACCATAATATAGAACACATTAAAAGTGACACAGAAAGAGGCTGTTAGTGAGGTACAGGATGTATAGGGAGTATAAGAAATATTATAAAGGGCGCTATTATGAAGAGCTGTAAGAAACAACGAGGAAAAAGCATGGAAATGGCGGTTTTTGGAAAAGGTTAAAAGGCACTAGATAGCTGCCATTAGCTGTGGCAAGCCTGAATGTGCTGACGAAGAATGAGCTTCGTACCCTGCCTCAGACGGTTGGCCGAGAACCGGAAGCTGGCTTATACCATAACTTCAAAATGCATACTGTGAAGTGTGAGTTCCATGTTAACTGTGAGGCGCGACAGAAGCATTAATTACATGAGTACGGGAGGTAAGAAGGTGCTTGAAGTATTTCCTTCTGTGCAGAATCTACTAAAGAAATATCAATAGTGCATTTAAGTTGTACTTCAATGGAGAATGTCGGATTTCTGCACTACACCAAAGAAAATGTAAGTGCCTGTAGACTACATTTTATATACAAATCCCGGATGTTTCACATAGAAATTAGCGCAAACTACACAAAGTGCTTACAAAGCCCACATGCAGAGTGTTTTATTTCCCCCTCTGGGGTAGGGGCTCTAAGAGGAATAAACATCGTGCACAAAGCTAAAAAAGGATATGTTTTAAAAGTATGTATAAAAATACTGAAGACGTAGTATATTGCTGAACTGATTAGTAAAAGACGTAACTTAGCATAAGCAATTCCCGAAGCTAGGAAAACTACGTTCCTATCCCACTCCTGTAGGGAATGGCATGGTTGCCGCGAATGCGTCGTATACCAAACATGAAATCAAAATAAAATTCAAAAGCCTCTCTGACAGTTTTAAATCGTATCTTTAAAATACAGCTACCTTTCTCTTCTACCTTCACTCTGTATAAGGCATTACAGTGAAAAGGTGAAACAGAGAAACTCCTGTCGTGTAAGCGAAAAGAAACAAAATTGAAAATACTCCGCAAATGTGGCACAAAGAACTGGTGTGGGCATTTTGCACCATGAAAAGAAGGCGTCTTATGAAATTTTGAACATTGGGCCATACATCTCTGAAATACTCCACATATTAAGCGGATTATGAATTCTTCTGAGAAACAAAGTTATAGGATGATAATCCGGATATGTCTATAACAATTTTGAGATAAAGCATCATGATTCCTGTATTGTGTTAGCATTAAAATGCGGCTTTGTCTTATTTTGTTTTCATTCTCCAGCATGCTATACACAATGCTTCAGCTAAACTATAGCTTATTCTGCTTCCATATTGACAAAATAAATAAATGCTTGGGCTGCAAAAAATGCAAAATGTATCGAAATAAGTTAGCAGCAAAATTCTGTATAGTTAAAAATAGCAAAACATTAGATGACTCCTTTATTTAAAAACAATTCAGAGAAAAATTCAAATACAACTACTTTGCTTGGTATTACACTTGCATTAATTACTCAAAGGTGTTAACTCTGTAAACAGCCAAAGCTGTCAGTATGCTAACACTTTTAGAAACTGGAGATTTTCTTATATTTTGTTTTGGATAGCCAGTAAAATAAGTAAGCTTAAAATCTCTGTGTAGAATATAGGTACAGATTTATATAGTGCAGCTACTACGTAAAGAACAAATAGATTAACTGCATTTCTATATGAAAAATAGGATTTCTGTAAACACGAGCTATAGGTTTCTTACTCTCCCAAATCCCCGAACGTTATAACACTCTTTATAAAATTACAATCAAATCCACCTTAAAATTATATTTGAATAACCATTCGTAATAAATAATATGTACTGTAATTCTGTGAAGCCTTTTAAATTCTGTTGAAAAGGAATTAAACACTACGGATACACATATTTCTGAAGATTACTTAGGTGTATAAATTCTCTGTAAACAATTTGTTACTTTAGGACATTTAGCACTTATAAACAGGTACTCGTACATAACCTAGAATAGCCATGCATCCTATACTGCGATGCGCAATGTAAATTTCTCATTCTGTTATGCTAATGCTAGTTTCATTACTACCCAAAAATTAAATGATGGTGTCTATTCATAAAAATGATGGATTAAACCCCATCTAGATTAGCAGCATCAATGACCATGCAATACAAATAGACGAGGCAAATAACAAACAAGAAAATGAAGTAAACATTGCCACTGAGTTTTTCTAATACGTGTGTAAACAATTTTACCAGCTTATTCTTTAATTTGACACAACTGCAATAGCAGTTCGCCACTGAGATTGTCATCTCGAGTGAGAATACTTGGAGGTCTCTCTGGGAAACAACTTGAGTCGATTGGGGATTTCAGTGTCCCACCGGCACGTTGTCACAGTAGCTCAGTGGTTAGAGCAACTGCACGGAGAGCGGGATAACCGTGTTCAAATCCCGGCTTTGGCATTGGATTTTTCAGTTGACTATACTAAACCAGACCAGACTAAGGTCTTTAAACAGTATAATAAATTTCAATTAATTATATGTATAATAATAACAAAAGTAAAACATTAAGAAACCCATATACCTAGCACTGAAGTACGTACAATAGCAGTTCGCCACTGAGATTGCCATCTCGAGTGAGATGGCTTGGAGCTCTTTCTGGGAAACAACTTGAGTCAATTGGTGAATTCAGCGTCCCACCGGCACGTTATCACAGTAGCTCAATGTTAGAGCAACCGCACGGAGAGCGGGAGAACCGTGTTCAAATTCCGGCTGTGGCATTGAATTTTTCAGTTGCCTCTATATTTAAAACAACTTTTATAATCATTTCGTTTATTTTAATTTTTATCAGGATTACGATGAGGAGTAATTTTACTCATTGTTCCAGAAGTTTTTATTTTGGTGTAATTTGTCTGAACTTTTAATCATAGAAGTAACACAAAGATGTGGCAATAGCCTTAGAATCATAAGGAATAAATTCCGGTAAGAAATAAAATCCAAACTCAGGTCTGAGTACCACATATTGCAGCCAGAATTACAGATATATGGTCCCATTCAGGGAGGCATTATTCGCTTAAAAAGAATAGTCAGGACGTGCACAGTATACCAAAAATGTAGACACACACACTTACCATTGTGAAACCATAATGTAGGAAAAAACAAAGCCACTGCAGACTGGTGCGGGATCGAGAAACATCCTCAATGAAAGGAAGCGAGGGTGGGCACAGCTACAGAATGTGGAACCGGCGTCACACAACAGGTGTGACGGAGCGTCACTTTACCAAACCGGTGTCAATACCAGAAGCGACAGAGCCCCTATTTGACACGGCGACGCCACCTATGTGACGCAGCCCTGGCAGCTCGATCAGATATTACGTTTGCACCCCTAGCCGAGATGGCGAGAAGGAATGGGCGTGACGGGTAGCTCAGGGGTTTCTTTGAGAGGGTCATCTGTTGCGGGGAGTTGGAGGGGTGGTGAAGAATGACATCATTATAGTTGTAATTATGGTTCCAGGAGAGTATTTAATCTTTCTAATAAATAATATAAACTACATTACACGAGGGATACAACTTGGCAGCTTTTAAGTTTACCTGGTAGATGGAAGAAGTCCGGCGTTCCAACTTCGTCGTGCGTAGAATCTATATCGAAGTTGAAAACCAGCTCAAAATAAATTTAAAGAGCCGACCGTCACAGAGTCCTGCTAGGTAGTGATAGTTAGAACAAGAACCGTTCAAACTCTAAGTTTAAACACCTAAGGCGTGTGCTGACCATGTGCTTCACCCAGCACTGACGTAAGCGGTGTCAGCATGATTTGCATGATCTCTCCACGTTTCGAACTCCCTTGAACCTGAGGTGATCATACTCTTAAAAATCATACGATATAACTCCTGCTTACATGAGCATCCGTAAAACGACTCGCAATAATTATAAAGACAATTTCATTGATTTATTTAAACAAAGTTTATCCTGAATATCTCGAACCTTATAAAATTATATTTATCCCATTCTGGTAAAATAGAACTGTAAACGTAAAATTCTTCTCCTCGCCAGGAAAACTCAGCTGTCCACAGTTGCGATTTTCAGCCAAAATTGAAAAAGAGGATACAAAATATGGGTGCGTAACCTGGAAGAAAGCGTAACAACACATTTACTACAATGGCATTTGATGTGCTGGGAAAAGCAGATAGCTGAGGACAGGCCAAGAACGGGATCGTGAGGGTAGATGAAAATAGCTGGCAAGCAGAGAGAGGAACATTAAAAAGAAAGAACACCAGAGAATACATTAGTACTCGCCTTGACATAAAACGAGAAGAACAAATAGTCGCTGTTACACCAAACATATGAAAGTTCTGAGGAGCACACATAAGTACACTGGCAACAGCCTGTATGAGTAACAGTGAGACAGAGTGTTATTCTCTTCTTCAGTCACTGTCCATCGACGACTTTCTCACAAAAGCATTAACATATGTCCGTCGTTGATGTACCGTATATAACATAACATAAATCTTGAAGGAACGTTTCTGACGTACACCTCATACTTAACTGGTGAGCAGAAAAATAGACGCTGGCAATGAAGCGTCCCTGCAGGCATAAAAATGTACAGAAAGTGGACGTCCTATGTCTTTAATCACATGGTAAAGGCATAGCCCCAAAATACAAAGCCCGCCCTCCGTCATCGACGGCCATTGCGCGCACATATGCACAAGCAATTTTGCATGAATGCAAGAAGAGTCTTAAATATCACACAAGCATTTTTTTTACAAAAAATTCATCTACCCACATAGCTCCAATAACTGCTTCCTATGGTGTATCGTTGGAACATGCAAAAAGTGAGAAAGCTTTTTTATTTATGTGAAATAGTTAAAACGTGCTTCATTGTCATGGCAAACGCATTTGGTGAAAATAGTTTCACACAGCTTCATTAACTGCTTCCTATGGTGTATTGTTATAACATGGAAAAGTAAGAAAGCTTCTATTTATGGGGAAATAGCTAAAGCGTGCGTGATTGTCATGGCAAACACATTTGGTGAAAGTGGTTTAGCTTCAACATATGCATCGGTTCCACTTTATCACCAAACAATTTCAAGAAGAGTACAGCGTATGGCGAACAAATACTAAAAATATAAGGAGAGATGTCAGGAAATGCACCTATTTTTCCTTATGCTTAGACGATAATGTCGACCAAACTGACACCAACGAACTTTTATTTTCATACGCATGATACGGAGTGATTTTTCAACACAGGAGAAACTGCTTGAGTTGTGTTGCTTAAATGGAAGCACCAAGGAAGAAGATCTATTAAAGTAGTTAATAGAGCAGTATGGTGGTTTTGAATAGTGATCCCGTACTGTTACTGATGATGCACCATCGATGAGAGGAGGAGATAGAGAATAAGTGGCCCTAATTAGAAAAGCTGGACTAGGTGGTCCAATGCTTCATTGCATAATTAACCAAGAGGCCTTATGCGAGAAATTAGTGAAACAGTGTGAAGCAATCAATATTGTTATGAAAGTTATCAACGGGTTTCGAGGTGGG
This sequence comes from Deroplatys truncata, assembly GCA_030765065.1. Lineage (NCBI taxonomy): Eukaryota > Metazoa > Arthropoda > Insecta > Mantodea > Mantidae > Deroplatys > Deroplatys truncata. The sequence goes on along the minus strand of CM060990.1, from coordinate 497,251,529 downwards.
AGTGAGACACAGCTACATGTAGATTCCCTGTGTTTTTGGACGAGGTACAAATTCAATACAGAGATCTATCGCTTCGTGCAAAAGTTAAGTGCTGGTTAAGTACAGATAGATATCATTTTTATAAGAAATGGGTACAGTAACTCTCTCAGGGATGTTTCTTTGTTACACGTATCAAGTCTGGGAACGACTACCTGTGATTTAGCGAATGAGTCGGAACATGCTCAGTGTTCCCATTAAATTTCAGTAGTTGCTTCATTCTAGCAAAAATGAATACTTTCAGCATAGTTTTGTAAATAATAAGTTCTGAGCTTCATTGCTCAGTGTTTCCATTAGTTTCAAAACTTAATTATAGTGAAATTTGGTGCTATTGCAGATTGTTTTAGTAAACTGCGTATTCTGGGCTTCGTGATTTGAAGCACTTGCCTAGGTGGAAGTAAATTATCGGATGTGCTATTAAACCCAAAGGGACTCTTTCAGTGAGGATTCTTTGTTACGCTTAAGACTAGCAACAAGCCTTAAGCGTAACAAAGAAAGTGTCAGAAGTGAACATCTCTACTTTAGTGAAGAGTTCTTGCCATCTTCGTTACTTTGTTTGCTTTCTGCAGCTAAGTCTAATAAACGGAATGCTGTTTCAAAAATAATTTTGGTACGTAATGTACTTTATGCATTCTTTTTTCTTTTTAAATTTAATTTAATATGTAAGCAAAATATTTTGGTGCTGTATTGCTCTACTGTTAAAAGTTAAATACTAGTCTGTAAGTATATGTAATATGTAACCCAGTAACATATTTTTGGAGTGCGGCTCTCAGAATTCACTCTAAGCAATGTTGGCCCCCACTGTCTTTAAAGGGTTAGAGCATCTCTTGGTTATTTAGCAGCGCGCAAAATATGAAACCACTAGGTTCGTAAACTAAAATGCAGCTTCTTTGGCGGATAAAGAAGCTACCTTTGTTTTTAACTTTTTCTAACATTTTGCATTTAAAATACGGAGAATAATGTTTATAACAAATTTAGCGTCTCTTCTATCTCTAATCTATGCACTATGCATGTAAATATGCAGGATACAGAATATGGACATAATAATAAACTTTCATAATCTGCAATAGGGATCGATGTAGCCCAAATTACTTTCTAATTACAGTGAATTATATTGCAGAGGTGACCATAAGCTTCTTGTGTAAATAAAACAATCTTAAATTAGGATGCCGCTGTCGCCACCACCACCACTAATAAATCTGTACATTATGATAAGTGGCGTTATTTATAACTACGGTGGAATTCGGAGGGATGGGTGAACTAAACAGTGGTAGAACCATCACTTGAAAGTTGTATTGTTGATTTGCTCCTTATGCTCTCGTTTTTCTTCGAACGAAACATAAGAAAAGGTTGAGAAATAGGCCACGGAGAGTACCGGCATGAAGAGCAACGACTCTAATCATGAGTAAATAGCTAGAATAACACAATAAATAGAATATACGTTAACGCTAGTATGGAATAGGAAACCACATGGTACAATGTAGTGTAACATGGCAACGTGCTATCTCTCAAAGTTCAACTTGTCCGCGAAGGAAAAGAAGGGTGATGGTACTTTACTGGCTAGATGAACAGCGGAGGGGAGATTGCCATGGAAACGCATTCCTCCAACAACGTTTCTAAATCGCATGTTGTTTAAATGGCACTGTAGATCCTAGCAGTCACCATCAATACTTGTTAGAAGGTAGTATCACAGATGCAACAGAATTATGGATGGCCCTACAGTTACCTGATGGTCAAGCTGACAAGCTACATCTTATTGTAAAACTCAAAAAACGACTCTCTAAATATATAGTGTGGCAGTAAATATACTTCACTCACAATACCAGGGGCAGAATCGCAATGAACACATTATGACTAAGTGAGGGATTTATATTGGAAGCATTGTATGCAGAAGGTATTGTCAGACTTCAAAGTATCGAGAAAATGTAGGACTATTTGGTGAAATTTTGGGCAAGGGTGTTACATCCCTTCTTACATGCCGGTTTTCTCTATGAGGTATCAATTGAAACTAACAGATTTGTCTAATAAATTTCCGAGCATTTCAGCTTTGATCAAATTATTTAAATCAAAGCAATGATCAAATGATATGAATAGATCGGAATTGAAAATACATCCAGTTGAATTTAAAGCTGCCATGTCAAGACATCTACAATATAATACTGAAGGATAAGTCGCTTCTGGAATGTGCGAGGAGCTCAAAGAAATAACAATAAGCTAGGTTTATTTATTTTTTATTTATAATGAATTCTTTCATTCATAATTTTTATTTTGTCTTCCTTGATTGTTCCAGCAAATACCTGTTATTGTTAACCAAGTCTCTGGGGTTAGATCCAATTCAATCTAAAAGTTACTTAAAAAAGTAGGAGTAATTTACTCAGCCATTTCAAGAATCTTGAGTCTCGTAACAAAAGGTTCATTTATATTCCAAATGCATACAAATAAATGGTGCCCTTTCAAGCTTTTCTGTGTCTCGTAAAAAATTAACAGGTTCTTATATTGAAAATAAATAAATACAATAAATAATGTGAGTGGACAAATCAATTAATTAAGCGATCAGTCAGCCTTTCAAGCTTTCCCGCGTTTCGTAAAAGCATATAGGTTCACGAGTATTGCTATTTACCCTCACATACTTCAGACGAAAAATTGGCTGCCAGAGGTACCTTCTAAGTTTACCACGAAGAGTAGTTATCAGGGGCGCCTTCGTTTTCCTTCGGGTGGTATCAGGTACCTTCATCTTCAATGAGTTGTAGGACTCCTTTAGGGCGGTGTGGATTCTGGCAGCAGATACTTGTCTTCATCTTCTAATTCATTCCCCGCTTATTTTGGTGACACTCACACCCACTTTCGGTTTACGGCATTAGCTCTCTAGCTATTATATTCTGTGAGGTTTAAGTTGTCATCTTTTGTACTGTCTGTTTCTTACAATGTATAATTGTCTATTCTGTCATTTACCTAGGAGAAGTATCTTCAAGTACCCTCCCACTCCTACCCATTATGCCTGACTGCTATCAGTGGTGGTAGAATTAAGTTTAGCCTTTGTAGTTTGAGATTGTGAGTGATATTTGTCATGATTGTGATAGTTAACAGGCCCTTAGTAATGAATATAAATAATTGAGATTAGGAAAACCAACTATCTCAGTAGCCATATATTTGAAATAACTGCTATAAGGTATAGGTTCGTCTTCGCATACTGTTCTATAGGTATTAAAAGAGAAACACAAGTTTGAAGCAACAGCAAGCGGTTTGCGAACTCAGCTATGAAGCGCCCGAACAGTAAGCTCAGAACCGAAACAGATTCATTCTGCTACAAGGAGAAGTATCCATTCCCCTTATTGAAGGGATTTTCTGCCTAGTTTGCAGGATATTTACATATGGTGCACTAAAGACTAAGGAATTATTGAAAAGCAATATATGGTTCTTAACACAATTTTTAAAATAAATTCAGACTTAGTTATCTTAAAAAACTTAAAGACAGGAAGTATTTAGTGGAAGGATGGAATAATGTTTCAAAAAGATTCAGCTTTTTTTAGAAAAATGAACTTCAAGCTACGATCGTCCCATTGTGTACATACTAGGTCTCGTTATAAGCTTTATCCTATAATTAAGATATGATATATCTTAAAACAAAATCACAAAATCCTATAATATATATTATTTAATTCGGAGACTAATTTACGTTCTTAACTTCATAGGTCACTCAATATAATCACATCTTACCTTTACACAGGACCTTAATATGTTAGACCAGTCTTCATTTGTAGCACGGATCACATCTAGAGGTATTTTCTGTATTGTCTTTATGAGATATCGCTTCAGATGATCCAAATTGGAGTGAAGTTTATTACAGGCCTTACTCTCCAAGACATTCAAAAACCCATAGTACAGTGAATTCATGTCTGTGCTACCAGAGGGTCAATCATCTACTGCAATGAATTCTGGAAAATTGTCTTGTATTGTTTTGGCTGCAAGCTGGAGCTGAGTGTTGTTGAAAGACCCTGTGCATGCCATTGAAGAGTGAGATGTTCGGGCCTCACAAATGTCTCTAAGATGTCCTATGGGTACTGCTTGGTTCCTGCTTTAATTCATTGTTTGCAGAAATGGAGACATGTTATTTCCTGATGTGACGCAACCCACCAAACCATTCCCGATATTTGGTTGTTCCCTCTGTGAAGCCGGGGGACTAAAATTTTAGCTCCCTTTGAATTCCGTACATACATTTTATCATGTCACTTATTGTATTTCTCCTCCACTGTGAACATTTCCTCATCCGTGAAAAGGATATTTTCATGACCATTCTGAGCATGTCACTTTAACAGACTGTTTGATCTTTAGTACCCGATTCTCCTTAGCTTCGAAGTTAACAAATGCGCCACTAAACGTAGATAAGCTCTCACATGAAGGTCCTCTCTGATAACACTGTACAAAAATGTGAGCTGTTTTTCGCTCTCAGAAATGAATATAGGTGATTTTAGTGAATTGGAATGCACTAACTTCGAATCTAAAGTGGGTTTTTCTCAATTACCGAATGCTTTCTTGAGAGCACGTTTTGAATTTTTCACACATTTATGTATTGCAGTTTATTTGTACTGAGCTTTAGGATAATGTTTGTGCAATAATATCACTGGAATCAATCCATCCAGTTTAACCAAATCATAAATAAGTATTATAATAGTTTTTAATCTAAAATACGCCAGCAAATATTTCTAAAATGATAAAGTTGTGTTTTATGTTGCAACACAATTTCGAAATGTTGTAAAAAATCTCATTTTTTAAAATACTTCTTTACGGTTGATTTTCGGCTATAAGATGACTTAGAAACGTCTCTGATTAGCTGCCAGTAGTAAAATAAAGTGCAGTGAAGAAAGTGAATCTTAAGCAACATACATCATCTCAACTTTTTTATAATTTTTCAGCCAATCTTCCACCAAATCTTTGTAATTGTCTACTCTGCAGCTCTCCAGGAAATTCACACATACCGATTTAAATGCAAACCAAGCTGTTCTTTCAATGATGTCATTGTGTTCTTGAATAGAGCATCATTATACAGATCCCATATGTGAGGCCCTACAATGATGCTTTCCCTTAGTTTAGCTTCGCTGACACGTTGAAATTTCCCCTTCAAACACTGGAATTATCTTCCTGACTTGTCTATTGCCTTAAAAATGTTCTTCATCAGACCCAGTATTATATGCAGTGGCGGTTAAATGATTTTAGCTTCATCAACAGGTGGTTCTATTTCACACTTTCTTGTCCTACTACCACATTTTCTCTTAATAACCACTCCTTAATTTCATAATGATTATACCTATCCTTACTATCCCACTTACAGAGGAAACAGCAAAATTCTGTGAATCCTGGTTGCATTCCTCTCAGCATTAATATAACATTTATATCACTACAAATCTGCCAACCGTGCTCTGGATAGTTCAAAGACTTAATTGTTGTGCCCACACTGCCATATGGTTCCTTTGTATTAACAGAGTGGGCTAATGGAACTGATGAATATATGTTCCCAATATACAAAACCACGGCTTTTACGCTCAATTTCGAACAGCCTATGGAGAGACGCCATTCTTGGGGATCATGATCTCTCAATGCATTCATTAGCCCATTAATATAATTACAGTAAATTAATTGTTCATTTTGTGTAAAAATGGTCTCACGTGTATTCCCGTTTTCTGCAATATGTTATTTTTGTATCAGGCTCTGAAAGGTTTCATTTGTGAAGTCGAGATGATAGAATCCCAGCTTGTGTTTCAGTTAATCCCCAATCTCGTATAAGATCATTTAATTCAGGTTGTGATACTAAATGAGGTTTTTTAGGTACAGTGAAATCAGGATTAGAGGTGGATGATGTACGATCCAAAGAGGAACCAGACAGAATACGTAGCTACTTCACCCGAAATCTATTTTCCAGCTGATTTTGTAATTGATAAAGAATCTCTATATTTAATAGGTCGTGTGGCTGATCGCAAATATGGATACTCAAATGCATGCTTACTTTTGAGGTGAAATCAGATATATTGACCATAAAAATAACAATCACTGGTATGGTGCAAAGGTTCCCTCCACAGCATCGGAATGCCAATTGACATCCATAAGTGCGTACCTTTTAACCAGCCTGTTATAACGTTCTTTGACAATTTGTATGGTATAAGTTTGACGCCCAATGTTTATGTTTGTCTCTAGAATTACCATAATTCCCCAAATATAAATTGTAAGCCTCCACGAGTGTTTTGTACTATACTATCCAAATATATAACAGAATGAATTAGGGCAATTCTTACAGCGACGACACATTACAAAAATTATAAAAATATTGAACCTTGTGTAAAATAGGTAGCAAATGTCGGATTGTTTCAACCTAATTTCTTAATTTAGTACACAATGATGTACTAAAACGACACATCATCAACATAATGATTCACGCAGTATAACACAAACTTCACAGATCGGAGTATTCCGTATATATACCTAGAAGTGCCAGATATTCTTAAGAGGGGCGATTTCCCGACAAAGGAAGCAAGAAAGAGAGATAATTCTTTGGGATGGGAGACGACAGTAGTTATAGTCCCGGATGAGCCAATTGGATTAACGATAATCCTGCGGCTAGGGGCGCTAGTGTCGCTAGTGTCGCCGCGAGCGACGGCGGTAAGTTTGAAAAGCGCCATGAGCGGAAGGATTATCGTTATTGCAATTGGCTCATCCGGGACGAGATAAAAGAATTGAGGATTAGGGAAAGATGAACGAAAAACAGGAAGTGACGTGGAGTGTTTTGATTGGTAAAAATAAGACGAAATGTGATTGTTTCGTTAATTCGGGTGGAAGATGAAGGAAGGAAGATGAAAGAGTATGAAGGACACGTGATGGAGAGGAGCGGAGTGGCGAGGTGTTGTCTGTGCGGAGGTAGGGACTGAAAGAGGGAAAAGATGGCGAACGAGGGATAAAAAGTATAACAGAAAGTGACGTGTGAAGTTGTGATTGGTGGAAATAAGAAGTGATGTTATTGGTGGAAAGGAACAAATGAAAGTTGTTGATTGGTAAGAATGAGAGAGATTATGATTGGTGGAAAGAAAAAGGTGTGAGAGTGGGGTATGTTGGAGGTGATGGGAAAGGTAAGTTTTCCTACCAACAAGATTTGCAAAAGCCTTTCCAGAACTCATCAGCAATTTTTGAACGTTGGATGGTAGTTTTCTTGAGTGGATAGAGAGATGGGGCGATATGAGATGCGGTGGCGAAAATGGGAACTAAACAAGATGGCGGAGACAAGAGGTCTAAGGACGAGGAAATTTCGAGGTTAGTGGTCAACATGGCGGACGCAAGAGGTGGGGGCAAGGAGACGCGGTGGTGAGAATGGGAACTAAAAGAAGATGGTGGAAGCAAGAGCTTAGAAGAGCAGATTTTGAGGTTAAAATAGTGGAAACTAAAAATGGCGGCTGGTCGGCGACAAGGAGATGCGGTGGCCAACGTGAGAACTAAACAAGATGGCGGACGCAAGAGGAGGGTAAGGCGATTTGAGGTTAAGATTTTTAGGTTAAAACAGGACGTAAGCATGGGAACGAAATCCAAGATGGCGAAGGCAATGGTGTGGACGAGGAGATGTGAGGCGCGGTGACGAAAATGGGAACTAAACAAGATGACGAAGACAAAAAGTCTAAGGACGAGGAGATTTCGAGGTTAGTGGCCAACATGGCGGTTGCAAGAGGTGGGGGGCAAGGAGATTTGAGGTTAAGATTTTTAGGTTAAAACAGGACGTAAGAAGGGGAACTAAATTCAAGATGGCGGAGGCAAGGGTGGGACGAGGAGATGTGAGGCGCGGTGGTAAAAATGTGAACTAAACAAGATGGCGGAGGCAGGAAGTTCAGGTTAAAAATATGAGGTAAACGTGGAGAACTTAAACCAAGATGGCGGTGGCGTAGTGGTGAAAATGGGAACTAAACAACATGGCGGAGGCAAGAAGTCGAGGGACGAAGAGATTTGAGGTTAGGGTCAACATGCGAAAGATGTCGAACGCAACAGACGGTGACGAGGAGATAGAATTGAGGATTAGGGAAAGATGAACGAAAAACAGGAAGTGACGTGGAGGGTTTTGATTGGTAAAAATAAGACGAAATGTGATTGGTTCGTTAATTCGGGTGGAAGATGAAGGAAGGAAGATAAAAGAGTATGGAGGACACGTGATGGAGAGAAGCGGAGTGGCGAGGTGTTGTCTGTGCGGAGGTTGGGACTGAAAGAGGGAAAAGATGGCGAACGAGGGATAAAAAGTATAACAGAAAGTGACGTGTGAAGTTGTGATTCGTGTGAATAAGGAGTGATGTTATTGGTGGAAAGGAACAAATGAAAGTTGTTGATTGGTAAGAATGAGAGAGATTATGATTGGTGGAAAGAAAAAGGTGTGGGAGTGGGGTATGTTGGAGGTGATGGGAAAGGTAAGTTTTCCTACCAACAAGATTTGCAAAAGCCTCTCCAGAACTCATCAGCAATTTTTGAACGTTGGATGGTAGTTTTCTTGAGTAGATAGAGAGATGGGGCGATATGAGACGCGGTGGTGAAAATGGGAACTAAACAAGATGGCGGAGACAAGAGGTCTAAGGACGAGGAAATTTCGAGGTTAGTGGTCAACATGTCGGACGCAAGAGGTGGGGGCAAGGCCCATCGCCCCATCTCTCTATCCACTCAAGAAAACTACCATCCAACGTTCAAAAATTACTGATGAGTTCTGGAGAGGCTTTTGCAAATCTTGTTGGTAGGAAAACTTACCTTTCCCATCACCTCCAACATACCCCACTCTCACACCTTTTTCTTTCCACCAATCATAATCTCTCTCATTCTTACCAATCAACAACTTTCATTTGTTCCTTTCCACCAATAACATCACTTCTTATTCCCACCAATCACAACTTCACACGTCACTTTCTGTTATACTTTTTATCCCTCGTTCGCCATCTTTTCCCTCTTTCAGTCCCGACCTCCGCACAGACAACACCTCGCCGCTCCGCTCCTCTCCATCACGTGTCCTCCATACTCTTTCATCTTCCTTCCTTCATCTTCCACCCGAATTAACGAAACAATCACATTTCGTCTTATTTTTACCAATCAAAACACTCCGCGTCACTTCCTGTTTTTCGTTCATTTTTCCCTAATCCTCAATTCTTTTATCTCGTCCCGGATGAGCCAATTGCAATAACGATAATCCTTCCGCTCATGGCGCTTTTCAAACTTACCGCCGTCGCTCGCGGCGACACTAGCGACACTAGCGCCCCTAGCGGCAGGATTATCGTTAATCCAATTGGCTCATCCGGGACTATAACTACTGACGACTTCTGTCCGTATGCCGTGCAAATGAGCACTTTTATTATATAGTACCATAGCAATACCAAGACGTATCAGGTGATACGAAAAAAATATAAGCATTTTCGTGTTCTGTGGGTCTGAAAACATGGTAATTGATTTTTATAGCCGTACGTACAAATTATGTTTGAGAAGCGAGCGCCCTCCGTATTCCGAGCGAATGAGCTCTTTTATGATATGGTACCATAGCAATATCAAAGAAATGGTACATGATATGAAAATCTTATTTAATTTTGCGCATTCTGTGAGTCCAAAAACATGACAATTCATATATTTTGTGTCTAAGAGGAATTCACCGTTGTATAGTGCAATCCGAGAAATGGATTTGGTAGACACATTTAGCTCCCGAGTCATCTTATTTTGCTTCCAGGGTGGATTCCGGCGTATTCGTTCTCTTACTGCTTTGACCACTCTTGAAGTCCTGATGGTAAATCTTGATAAAGATTTAGTTGAGGAACATTCACTGAAATTCACACCTCGGTAAAAATGTTAATGACATATATAATTGTTTTAATAACTTTAAAATGCCATAAGGTTTATTACCACACTTAGTAAGAGCAATCACTGCAATTCAGTTTTCATTTACACACTATTTAATGTGTGTAGTTAATACAGGAAATTACATAAATTACGTATGTTTGGAGAAATAAATCAGCTGTCATGGTAACGTATAACAATAACAGACCACTATTTCTGTAATAGTTTTAGTGCCACCAGTACAAACGATAGGATTTATGGCAGACCAAGGTAGACGAAACGTGGGTGAATGTAAATCACACCAAAATAAAGTATGGTAATGCGAATTCAATGAAACCGTCTTTCGTCTAAATACTCCAATAGAAAAGGCTGAGTGATTTATAGCTTCATTCGCGGATATCACTGGATTATTTCCCAATTCTTCGCTCACATTTAAATAAAAATCTACAAGCTACTATCATGGAGAAATGGATAGTGGAGTATTTGAGGACTGGTTCGTTAATAAGTTGTCAAACATTGCCTCCTATAGTAAAACTGTTATGGACGATGACTCCTGTCGCCCGGTAGAAATTAATAAGGTACCAATTTCATCATAAGCGAAATCCGATACACAGTAGTGGCTCCAAAATAAGAATAGATTTCGATCCATTATTGATAAAAGCAGTGGTGTATGAACCAATAGAATTTAAAAAGATAATTGTAAAATGTATGAAGTAAGAAACCTTCGTAAAAATGCATGAACATACAATAGTGCAGCTACCAACTTATCTCTGCGATTTTAATGCTATGGAATTAACATGGGCGCGGTAAAGAACGAAGTTTTCAAGCGTATCCTTATTTAATAGTGGTGATATAAAGGTGTTATTTGATGAAGTAATTAAAAGGTGATTGTAAAAAACTGTAGAATGCATGCAAACATGTGAAAGAAATTAAGAAGTTTTTCTGGAGAAAAGTCAGACTTGTTGGTAAAATTATTGACAAGCTGATAATTGGAATCATCGGAAGATGAACAAGAGGATCGAGATTCATTTCAAACGCTTTGGATGAACATTCAGAATATGAGTAATCCGCCACTGATGTCACACTGGTTCTAAACGGGGTTATGGTCTGCTTGCATCGCCGTAGAGAGAGATAGTGATTATTCGTTTCTCTGTCTAAAAGACACATTGCAACTTTAAACTCATGAACCATTTAATACTCAAAGAAAAATGCATAATTACTTGCTTTCTAATACAGTCTTTAGGTTTTTATAAGCTTATGCTATTTCTTATTAGAAGTTTTAAGGTTTATGATTTTGGACATATCAAAGCCCCATGGTTTAATAAGTAAAACGCCATTTTTAATCAAGCATATACCTGCGTGAAATGTCTCGTCGGCTGCAAACGATGCCTTTCATATATTATTTACGATATAGCAAGGGTTATTTGTTCAATACGTGTTACATATTATAAGAAGGTAGAATATAGTTTGAGACCTATCCGAAAAGTTCCACATTTAATTACAAAAGGCGCCACTGAAGTGCTTGGTTTGAACTACGGACGGTTTTAAAATTACTTTACTTTTTTTACAATACCTTTCCTTTTCAGTTCACTGAGCATAAGACACTCGGATGTTTAAGCGGTAATGTAGTATAACAATGTAAATGTGTTCTACTAAGTGAACCCTTTCAGTTTAATTATCTTTTTGCGATTGCCCTATGACTGTTAATTCGTTTATTTTAGCAAGCAGCTTTTTCACTCAATAACGCTCTTAAACGCTTTGAAATCTATTTATTAAAGAAATTGCGATCAAATTATTATCTAGGCCAGGTGTAGCGTTAATGTGTTCCAATATCGAGTCCCAGGAATAACTGCATGGCCGTACTAGCACGTAATAAACAAATGGAAATCACGGTGACTGCTATTCTTAGGGGAAGCGGAGAATAGAGTACCAATGACTTGCGCGTCCCATTTTCACAGCCTCTAACCTGGCCTTTTAGCATTGCTTACTAAATACTACAAGCTGGCGCAATCGAAATCAAAAAGCCAATAAAACAGGTACCTGCACAACTCCAATTTTCGCCAATATAGGCTCTCAATTACTCCATAAATTTCCAGCAGTTATTGAGATGATGGAGTCTTGTCGACTTCTTTCAAATATTGTTTACATACTTCATGTTCATGATGTTTTATAGCAATTAGATGGAATCTAAGTGATTCGGGATTGAAATTATACAAAAATAAAGGGTTAGCATTTCTCATGCTATGAAATACTGCGTAAAGATGAATTATGTATAGGGGGACCCAACCAAAGAATTTTTTATTTTTGTATTACTATACATTGAATTGGCGGAAAACGAGTATATTGCTTGGGTTTTTCAATGAGCACATATAGCATTACATGAGTAGGGAGAAAATAAGAGAGGACAAAGGAGAAAACCGACAAATAAGGATGCGTATAACCCGATTAACTTAATTGGCCGTATAATTATATTACACATGTTTCGCCTCCTTACGAGGGATTTGCCGCCAAAGATGCCGGCGTTTCTAAGTGGTCGTCGCTTGTCAAACTTAATTGACAAGGGTTGAAAGGCGATGTATGACATATCAATCAATCAGATAACAATTTGACATGTGTATAATTATTGTGCATCACTGACTTCAAAGTTTCAAGCCGCCGCTTAAATTCTATGCCGTCCCTAGCGGCTTGGATTTCCAGTACCCCCTCCTAAGTCGCTGATCGTGTGTCATAGAGCGACTAATATAACTAAATGCATATTAATTGACTTCGCACCTTCAAAGGAATAATACCGTATATGCGTGTTACCATGTATATTAAAGAATGTCGACACACTGTTGAGGATCATATACATGTATGATTATCACACCTCACTGACTTTAAAGTGCTGAAGTCGCTGGTAAGGAGTTGGGTACCCCCGTCGCACGTACGAGTAGTTGGTTGATTATTATAGTTAAATAAATAATAATCGATTTTCGTTACTTTCTATAGAGAATACGTTACGATGTATTAGGCAGCTGGTACCAGTCTGTCGGCAATGACAAAAACATGCTAGAACCTGTCCCACAATCCTCCCTCTTAAGGGACACTGGGAGTGAATTTTCACATTTCCATATTTCTGTATGGATTTTTGTGAAACTTTTACTATAATTGCATTGCTGTTAAGTTAATATGAATACCAAATATAATTTAAATTGGACAAATACTTTGCGAGCTATTAATTATTTAATACATTTTAATATGCAAATCTATTGCATAATCAAAAAGAATCACGCGCCTCAAAAGTTGAGAAAATCAGTTGTCATTTTTGGAATTGGAGCTTTGAATTACATAAAAAATAGTACGTTTTGAAAGTTCAGTATATTTTGCTGAGTGAATTATCATGATTTTTAACACCTTAGAAATTTTAATCACTATAATCAATCATTTTTGATAAATTGGTTTTGGAAAATAATTATTGGTGTTGGCATATTTTAGTAACACAGAATATTAGGATGCTTCTGCAGATGCTGCGCCGTGGCCGAGTGGTTACACCGCTCGCCTCCCATCTAGGCGGCCCGGGTTCAATCCCAGGGACCTGCATGTGGGATTTGTGGTGGACGAAGCGGCGTCTGGGCGGGTTTTCTCCGGGTTCTCCGGTTTCCCCCGCCATTCATTCTACCAACTGCTCCATCATCACCTTTCCTTTCATCCATTTCACCAACATTTCGTTTCATCTACTTCCTTCATCCCATACCAGGCATCGGGCTGATCACCCATCCTGGATGCTCGGTCTGATCCATGAGTATCTGCTTCTCGACGGGCCTCTGACCCCAGGCACCCGCTTGTAACTCCTGGGGGGTGTAAGTCCTACATAAGAGGAGGGTAAACAGATAATGAATGAAAAAATTCTGCAGATGCTGAGAAATTTTAACTGTATTTAAAGAAAAATTGAGGTGCGTGTTCAATTTTGAATGAGTGAAAATGAAGTTTTGAGAAAAACATTGATTTATAAACTACTGTGCTGGGAAATAGTGAGTTGTATGCTTTGAATATCTTTATTTATAATCCTGTGTGTTTTTAGTCCCTTTGTATCCTTTTCCTCTAGTTTTGTGCACTTTTTGCCACCTGCAGATCTTTTTCTGTTTGTACTAGCAAACCTCCTCCTCTCGTAATTGAGTTGTATCAAGGTTTGGCTGATCTTTAAGGGACACTGGGACTGAATTTTGTAACTTTTTGAAAGCTATATAATAGAAAATTGCTACATTTAATTAATAAGTAAATATAGAAGTGACTGGAAAAGTTCAAGGCCCTAGCTCAAATAGTTTCTGATATAATACAATTAAATATTTTTCATTAGCAAGAACAAATTCAAACTACCATGCCCACTCACATTTATCAGGTAAGTATGATAGTGTCATTTCTTATAGTTTAGTACAATGAAAAGAAATCTAAACATTTGATTGAAGCTGATGTTATTATTTTATAGAAATAAAGTTTTGTTTTTATGAAGTTGATGGTAACATTTTCCTTGATTTTTAGTATACATTTTTTGTGAGACAATGAGTAAAGCAAACATAAAATGCATTCTTAAATTTTTATATAATACATCTCTGAAGATGTGTGCAAATTTACATACAAATCAGAGAAAAGCGAAATGCAAGGAATCAATTTCATGAGCATAAATGAAAAACTCAGAAAAAATACATCTTTTTGAAGCATGCATATTCTTTTTAGATTTACAGCTTACCAGGTACTTAGAACTGCCCTGAAGCATGTGTTTTCTCGTCCTTTTTCTATTTGGCTCCCTCCTTTTTAATTTTTTATAACTTACTCTTCCTCTAAGCTGTTTTCTTCTTCTCAGTTGATGATCGAGCACCCTCACATTTTCTTATGTTGTCGCATCTCTTCATAATCACATCTGATACATCGCAAATTGTAGGATTCTTTATAGTAGATTTCTTTTCTTCTGTAGCTAAGCACCGCGTATAAAATTCTGCCCAGCATTTGTTACAGCAATTGTGATGCTCTTCCTTGATATAAAATGTTCTTTTGGAAATTCCTTCATGACATGGCGTGCAGCAATTCATGTTGATTTTGTGTAAGATCTCTTGCACAATTATGCAGCCGCTCATCACAGGCTGGTCTTAGGTTGACATGCATTATCTGGGAAACGGTTGATTCAGAAAGCTGTATGGAAATTTTATCATTGGTATCAGGTTGCGTACCATTAACTATACATTTATTGTAAAAGCACCAGAAGTCAGTGCCAGTGGAACATTTGCCATTGGGTTTGATGCCTGTTGACATGCAGTGAATGACGATGACATAAATAGCCTTTTTCATACCAAATTTATCAGGAATATTTTGTACTATAACATTTTTATTGAAAGAAGTTAATTTGCTAAAAATGCCATTATACATTTTCTGTTTATTTCAAATGAAAACCTGTAAAGCTTTTGTCTTTATTGACACGAGGACTGGAATATTTTTGGGTAGGGATAAAACCACAGTTGTACTTCACACATAACGTTTGAACGAAGTCATGTCTTTCTCTAATTTGTAAAGTCACACTTGAACACTCGCATTCATTACAATTGGCATTTTCAAACAACTCATTGAAAGTTTGCTTTCAATACTGAAAGAATGTGGTACATAAACAACAAAGTGTATCAAAAGATGCATAAGATATATATATATATAAACAAAGACTTAAATGACCAATAATTTATTAAAATAACTGCATGATTCTGTAAAATAAGATAATATGTGTAAATGGAAAGACTTTTAACGAAATGAACGCTTACAGTACCAAAATATAATTTTTCTTTTCAAAGTTCCAAACTTGTGTTCATTAGGTAGTAAATAGTTATGCATTTAGGTGCTAGCTGGAAGCACAAAGCAGGAAATTACATGTGATCCCAAAACGTGGCCAAATAAATCGAAACATATGCAAGAATTTGCAAATAACGATGCTTTACATATGGAAATAGGAAGTCGGCGGGTTCAGCGGATTTTAAAAGGAGCGCACGGATGATTTAAACACGTTGCTGAGTTTTTAAAAATGGTGGACAGTGAATACTTTTTGGCCAAAATGATTCACAAGTGTCTATAAAATATTTATATTATATAATTCAAGAATTGAACATTTTGTCATTTTCACCTAAAAATTCACTCCCAGTTTCCCTTAAATGACTTTACCGTCTACGACGTCACTAACAAATCTCAACAAGCAAACGAAAATAAAATGAATAAATTTGGAATTAATATCAGAGGATAGAGTGTTTAGATATGTGTAGTAATAAACAAACGTGAAATTTCAATCAAATTTAACTTTATTTGGTACTTTTAACTTTAACCGCTGTGGTCCTTAGCGTTCCATTGTATATTTGGCATGAAAGAACGGTAATTTTGCTCAGAGACCTCTTTATCATGCTTGAGGTTTTTTTACGTGCCGTAAATCTACGACGCGGGACCACCTTTACTTACCTTCCGAAAGAAGCCATGCTAAGGATTTTTACGCTCGAAAAAATTCGTCGCCCTCCACCAGGTTTGAACCCGCGACCTCGGGAACTAGACGCTAGCATGGTAACCACTACACCACGAAGGACGGCTAAATTTCATCGATTTGAGTGTAGAAGTGTTTTATAATTATTCCAGTTAAGTAATTATTGTCCTTAAAGGAGTGTTAGCGACAACGACGACATTCACACACACAGATATACACTAATATGTTTCTTAACTCTCTCTTTCTCTCTGTCTCTCTCTTTTACGCCATTTCACCTTAAAATTAAACGCAGGTACGACTTTTAAAAGATTGTCAATGCAATTAGTAATTATATAAATAATTCCACCCTTTAAACACCTTTCTATATGACTGGACGAAAGTACTCAAATAAAAAATTTAATAACACATTGAACAGCTTTTAAAAATATAAAGAAGCTGAAAATACGCTTGCTCAAATATCGCGACTTTTCTAAGTATTATTCCTCCTCTTCGATGCAATTTATCAGGCTTATGAATACAGACAAAGACGACAGGAGCGCAGAGAATAATACCAAAAGTGTAAATCTTCGGTAGAAGTGATGTCGGCAGACCGCGAATAATGATGGACAGATTAGTTTTCTTGAAGAGCAAATAAGTCACAAATCTAAGCTGTTTAACCTAGGGTGCAGGAGATAATTAAGGAAGACTTTGAAGCATCGGGATTCAAAAAGGGACAATTGAACTCTATTTATTTGCAATATTGGTTGTAGGTAATAATAGCTACAGACGATGAGGCTAAGAGCACGAGAATTGAGGTAAGTATATGCTATCTGTAGCGAAATTCGAATCGTAACATTACAAAATACTTGTGTAGAGCGTTATTAGCTTTTGTGAGTGTATTTAATCCCGAAAGCATTATAAGCTCACACGGATATATGCTAGAGAAACCTCTTTACTTACATGAAATCTTAAGGCAGCAAAAATTCATGTCTTAGAGAGGCTTTCTTTCTGTAAACAAGTTAAATCCTTCGCGCTCTAATGACTGATCCTGTAGGCCGCGTACATTGTATACAAGTCCAGAGACCTCCCACGAAGTGGTCTTAGCGTTTTCACCTTAAAATCGAATACATGTTCGACTTCCAGAAAAGCAAGACTCTGTCTTTCTTGCTCTCTCTCTTTCACCGGATTTCGTCTTAAAATTAAACGCATGTGCAGCTTTCAAATATAATAAAAATCATTCTTTAAACTTGACTCAATAATTTTGAAAAACTTGCCTATCCTTCTTGCGAGACTCTGACAACAAATGATAGGATTTTTCCACCCTTCTTTGTACCTGACAGGGTAATTTTTGGAAAATATGCTTCGATACACTCCGTGGCTCCGAAATTCTTAGAAAACTATTATTCACAATAAGTCATCCTTGAGAAAAGTAATTTCGGAGATGAGAAAACCGTGTATTTTATGGTTTACTGAATATTTGTTGAAAATATGCTTACAACTGATGGAATTTTCTCTTCCGGGATTCCCGAGAAGAAATATATACTTAAGAATAGACCAGTCTTCAGACAAGAAAAAGACAGGATTACCATTTCCTCGAAAACGTATGTCAAAATTTTATTTATAAGGATTGTTCACGCTAATATTTTTAATACACTCATCCTTCCAGCGCATTACCTCGGCTGGGAAAACATTAGGAGAAGCCCCTGTTTCACTTTCTAAAAATGAAATAAGACCTTAGCTTTATAATAAAGTATTTTTGTAACAGGTGGAAATTCCATGTCACTTCACACGTGACTTGATAAACTGTTTGAAAATTCATTCAAAGAGGGATACTTGTTGTCCTAGAATATTCGAGTGCAAACATGTGTATACTAGGTTGAACAGGATCATTTCAGAACTTCAGGAGATATCCCCCTCCAAATATTTATAAACCAATGAGAAGCCCACATTTCATTGTGTTGTTCTTATAAATCTCTAAAACAAACTACCAAATATATTGAGCTATTTCCATATGAATACGCATGCGCGGGTATTAATTTGGATGCTACCCATTCCGGCATATGATTTTTATACAAACAGGACGCTTGAAGAATGTATTTGTTCTTCAATTTTTTTACGTAAATATTATTACGTATATTTGAAAAAGTGTGCTGTTATGTAATTATTTAGCTCCACGTTGAGGACGCCAATTTGAAGAATGAAATTAAGCCTCATTGTATTTGTTGCCAACTTGGAAAAAGTTATTTAGCTGAATGCTGGATATGAGATGTGAGAATTCCCGTGTATGTGCGTCACTTACGAAGAAGTATTTAACTTACGTAATGAAGATACACTTTGATGTTGTTTAGTGCTTGGGACGCCAAAGCTTTATAGTGAAGATGATGCTTGTTTTACGTAATATTATTAAAGTCATTTGCCTCGGCTGCTTTCAGTCGCACTATAGAAACACAAGTTCTTTTAAGGTTGTGATAAGACAAGAATTAAAATACGTCACAGAATTTACTTTTTTAATGTCACTTCTTTTTATTTCTCTTTATACTTGCACATATATAAACACAACACTTTATAAAAGAAAAAAACTGTGAACACTTTATATATATTCTAGCAGAGAACACAGTTTTTACCATCCGCACTTTACAACATCTTGCCCGCGACTTTCACGTCTGCTCTTTACACCATCTAGTCCAATAGAATTTAGGTATTCAAACTAAAATCTTTCTTTACTTTTGATTGGCTAATTCCAAACTGTAAGCGAAATTACGTTATTGCCGATCTTTTCATAACCAGTATTTTTTTTTAAAACTCCAGACACATTATTGTCACCAAAATTACATTATTACCATCCTAAAACATACTATTCTCACAGTGTTTGCACTACTAGAGTATATAAATGTTTACATATCACTAATAAATACGTTTACAATAAAAATAAGTATTTACAATGACTTTACATACAGTAGAAATAATAATTATATACATACTGTTTTTAAGGTGGGCTGTTATTGAATTTAATAATAATAAAAATACAGTAAATATCATTTAGGCATTAAAATACTGCCTCACGCTTTAAAAGATGGTGTTCATTCAAACATTTCACTGTGTTTCACAAGAAACCGACCTGAGTGTTAGACATTGTTGCGCTCTTCAAAAGGTGACTACATTGTTCTCCTTCGGTGTAAGCCAATACTGCATTTCAGCGAAAATGTATGGAGAGTTTTAAAGAGATTTCCATTTTCTGTTTAAAAATATATTTGTGTCGCATGCATTGGAATGTGTTTTATAAATGCTTCAAAATATACAACATTTTCGCGAGTATTGGCTCATCTTAACGCGTAAATTATGTGTGTTTAAGAATCTTATACTCTTTCCTAGAATGTTTAATTGAAAATAAACCATAAGATAACTGAAATATTTTTGTATACTACAGCGTCACGTTTTAGAAAAAATTGCTTTGAATAATATGTTTTTATCCACGTTCGATTATCGTCATTAATATTGTGCGTGCTTTGCTAAACCATATGATAGCGAACTTAACTTTTCTAATGAGATCAGATTCGTATACTGAGGAGCGGGCAGGCAAGCGCGCGTTTCAGCGTGTTACAACTATCCTATCAGTGATTTCAAACGGTCGAAAATATTTTGAAAAACATGTCCTTTTCTTTAACAGGCATTACTGTTTTCATCTTAAAATTAAATGGATATACACATGTCGACTTTTAATAATACACACAGAGTGCTTTTTATTTGTTTGCTGTTCTTTATTTAGCTTGCACTCGAATGAAAATTATTTCGAGTTAAATGCTCGACCATAACAGTGCCCGTCTCATGAATATGGTGTTGCATCTATACGAGTGCAAGAAAAATATGTTTAATTGTCAGAAAGTAACAATTCTTTAATACACGCATTCTCATCTTTAAAAAAGAAAGTACGGGCTGTGATAACTATCGCTTTAAGATATATTCCCCTAATAACGGAAAATTGTGTATAGTTAAGAATCTCATTCACTGAAAACGTTTTCTTTGAACAACCTGTGTTTATTCAATACTTTATAATATACACAGAGTGCTTCTTATTTATTTGCTGTTCGTTACTTAGCTTATACTCGAATGACAATTAATTTAAGTTAAATGCTCGTTCATAACAATGGCCATCTTATGAATATGCTATTGTGTCCATAAGAATGCAAGAAAATATATATTATTGTCAGAACCTAAACCTATTTAATAAGCGCATACTCATCCTTAAACAGAGAAGCATGTCTTGTAATATAATGCTTTAAGCTATCCCTCTACAAAAACAAATTATCTTCTTTTCAAAACATTTTATCTATTCCTAATATAAAACACATCCAATGCATAAACAACTTCTACTTTCAGAATTCTGGTCTGGCGATCTGAAAAAGGCTTACAAGAGGCTACAACAGCCTACATTTGTTACAACGTTTAGAACATTACAGCAGGATCCGAGCCTGCCATTAAGCGAGCTTAATAGAAATATTCCGGGACCTTTCCAGCCGATAACGTATATCTGCATTCCAGCCATGGCGGAAGCACTCCATTCCTCGGTTCTTTTTAGAGGTCGGGTTTGAATGATAAGAGATCTTCATACTGTATTTCCGGCGTATTCCATTATACAAAAAATTAATTCATTGTTATTATTACTGTTACTATTATCATCATTAGCCCAGTCATATCATCGTTTGCCGGCGAGCCGTTCGGCCTTCACGGATCTAGCTATGCAGGTGCAGCCCTCTACATTCTTCCGCCAACCGGAGTGGATGCAGTGGTCCCACACGCTGATGGTAAGAAAGCTTTGTACATTATTTGCCGCGTATTTTATTGTGGAAAAATTAATTTTTCCTCCTTCCATTATGCTGATTATTATTGTTATTATTACTGTTTTATCATCAATCCAGCATTATCATCGTGTGCCGGTGAGTAGTCCTGCCTTCACGCTCTAGCGATGCAGCTGCATCCTTTTACATTCTTCCCCCTGCCAAGGTGGATGCAGCGGTCTCACACACAAATTAAATTCTTCTTCCTTCTCCTCTTCTTCTTCTTATGCTTATTTCAGGTGGAGCTTCGTCGGCTACGTACCGTCCAACAATGCTCCATTTCGGCCGTGATCTGTGGCCGGAGACTCGCAACATGCCCACTGCAGCATCATTCTCTCCTTCCAGCAGCACTCCGCAACATATCAGCTGTAGCATCATACTCCTCTTCCATCAACATACCGTAAACATCCAGTGGGATAACGGACCAGCTGAGGGGGGAAATAAAGCAACCCTATTACGAACCTCTCATCATCAGAAGTCTACGTTTAGTGCTAAGGATTGTCAGGGTTTAGAATATAAGGTTGTTAAATCTCCATTCAAGGAACGCATTTTTAATAGTAAGATTGATAATACGCTATAAATACTTGATCCCAAGGAGTTTTTGAATGAGTGAAAGGGTCTTGGATTAAATATATGAAAGACCTCTCAAACAAAAGCAGGACTGG
The DNA here is from genome assembly GCA_030765065.1 of Deroplatys truncata. NCBI lineage: Eukaryota > Metazoa > Arthropoda > Insecta > Mantodea > Mantidae > Deroplatys > Deroplatys truncata. The sequence goes on along the minus strand of CM060990.1, from coordinate 497,229,702 downwards.
ATTAAAAATAAACTGATCTCTTGAGATTTCATTTTTAATCCATAAACTTGTGGGAAACATTATAATTCCATCATTCTTTAATTCCCAGACCAATCGGATTCTTGCATCAAGCTATCTTGATCAGATCTTTCCTTGTACAACCGGGGACATTTTGGACAACATTTCTAAATTTGAGGAGGGAGCTTAATCGAATTTCTTGCTTATTGTACATACTCTGATATTAAGCTCTTCATTTTATGACCTTCTACATGCTGCATCATACATATTTAGCAAAGAAAATCAGGAACAAACATACAGTAGTCAATATAAAGAATAAGGAAAATGTCTGCTTCGAATGGTGTTTGCTAGCAGCTAAATATCCCTTTTACTATCGTGGGGAGAGAATAAGGTCATACTCCAAAGAATTGGTTTTCAAAGCATTCAATTATGAGGGCATTGAATTCCCGGTGTGCATCAAATTGAATGTTTTGAAAAACAGCATAATGGAGTATGAATTTCCGTGTTTGGTATAGAGGTAAATAAAAACATTACCCCTCTCTACCAAAGAGCGAAAAAAAGAGTAGAATATCAATCTGTTATGTGTCGAAGAAAATGAAAGGCCCACTACTCACTCATTACGGATTTGTCCTGGTTGATAAGGGCACAGGTCAGGAGATACAATGCTAGAATTGCTTAAGATGCCGAAACCGGATGAGAGCATTGAATTTAAATCATTTTTCAAAAGCGCTTCTGTACCTTTTGTTGTTTACCCAGACATTGAATCTTTCTGGCAAAGGTCAACGCTTGCGAGCACTCTAGCAGTTCGATTTGGACCCGAGCTATTCAAGGGTACAAAGCATGTCCATAGCTTTAAAGGTAGAGTGTAGAAATGATGAATGATTATCGAAATTCTTCTTATTCAGCGGTCTTAATGTCATCGATGACCTCTTCAAGCAATTAAAATCAATTGCCAATGAACTCATCGATGTGTTTTCGAATCCCAAACCAATGGGCCTGACTTCTGAAGAGCAATGGTATTTCGGCAATGCCTCAGAGTATCACATATGCTTTAAGTGTTTTGCTATTGGTGATATCCGGGTGAGGGTCCATGATCACGTGATCGGTCAATACCTCAGTACTGTTCATAACAAGTGAATTTAAATAGAAAGGTCCCTGGTTTCATACCTGTCTTTTTCTATTGCCTGCTGAATTATGACAGCCACATCCTGATAAGCCACCTGGAATATGCGAAGCCCATTTCATGCACAGCACAAACAGCTGAAAGGTATTTGACATCACCAAAAAGTACAGGAACATTCAGTTCAGGTTTCTGGATAGCTTTAAATTCCTAGAAGATAAGCTATCCAGCCTAGCTTACATGCTGAGGAGGATATTTTAAAATAACAAGAGCCGAATGTCCTGTTGTAGAGCATTTCAAGCTGGCAACGAGTAAGGGCGTATTCCCTTATGATTATGTGACATCCATAGAAAAGTTTAGTGAAACACGGCTACCACCAAGCGAAGGTTTCTACAGTACACTACAAGGACAAACCATAAACCAAGAGTAGTACAGGTATGTTGAAAAGACTGGGATACCTTCAATATCCAGAATTTTGGCGAATACAACGATCTGTATCGCAAGACCGAAATACTGCTCTGGTCAGATATTTTAGAGAAGATCCAAAATCGCTAACTGGAAATGTATAACCTCAAACCAGCGTGGATTTATACATTGCCTTGACTTGCTTTGGCCGCCATGTTGAATTCAACAAAGGCAAGGCTATCTTTAATACATGGCAAGAGCTTGCGCGAATTCTTTGAACCTGGAATTAGAGATGGCTGTGCACTGTGGTGAAGTGATACTCTAAGACCAATAACAGGCACGTGCCAAACTTTGACGAATATGCACCTATCAAGTTCCTATCGTACCTGAACATTAACATATTATATGAATAGTTCAATGACATCAGCAAGGCCTTATGGGAACTTTTGATTGCTCACCAATCTATAAATTAAGGACATTGACTTCATGAAAGTTCCTGAAAATTCTAAAACAGGCGATGTACTGGAAATGGATATCGAATATCTCCCATATCCATGACGCTTATTACGAGCTGCCCTTCCCCCTCAAAATTGCGATAATACCAAATGGGCGATACAAGAAACTGCTAACAGAATTAGAACACAAGACCAAATGTACCTTATACTACAGAGTCATGCAATCGGGTTTAGAGCAGAGCCTAACTGTGGGACATATTCACAGGGTGGTGTCGTACAATCAGTCAAACTGGCTAAAGACTTATATCGGCCTGGATGCGGAGAAAGGACGGCATGAGAAGCCAAAATTCGGCCGAAACTTGTGGAAAAAATTAAGAACGCTGTCTGTAGAAAATTCATAGAGAACGTACGCAAGTACGCAGACTGCAAAATCGTCTCCAAATGGGAACCAGCCAGGAAACTAACAGCAGGCAGCACGTATCTCAAGTCTATAATCTTTGAGGAGAATCCTATAGGTGTTGAGCTGGCTGGAGAAAAAGTATACATACACAAACCAATCTATATCGGGCATGCAATTTTGCACATTTCTTATTTTATAATGATAATGTCATGAAGTAAAGCAATTGGAATTTCACGGGACGATGATAAGTGGATCATTATATTATTACTTTTCCCTCAAAGCGTGCATTACCTTTACATATATATCATCAATGAGGGTTATTTAAGCTATTGCATTACTTTGTTAGTTTCCATCAAGTATGTTTAATATTACACGTCTCATTTTGAGGGGTTTTAGAATTTATTGTATTTTTGTTCTTTTTCCCTCAAGTATGTTTTAATATTGTATATTTACCTGATTGTGGAGGATTTTTTCAAACTTGTATTCTCCTTTTGGTCAAAGTAATGAAAGGGTTTTATAAATAATAAAACTCTAATGGTTTATACGCATAAACGTTTCTTTTTTATTAACCTTTTCTCCATACATTACTCCAAATCCTCGTTGTTTGGTATACGCAAAACCATACCACTCTGTTGAACAACCTCCCTGTTGCTATGTCTACGTAGTACTTTTTCTATTAAATAAGAGTTAAGACAATTAGTCTTTTCAAGTTCATGTCCATTGAAGGCACAGTTTTATCACATCACCTTGTCCTATGATATGTATGTAGCCTCACAGGAGTAGCTTAAAAAATTTCAACACTTCAGTTACGTTGAAAACCTTTTCCAAGTTGTCTTTTTTGTTTAGATACCCTTACATAATCACCACCACTAAACGTCTTAGCGCACTTTTTCCCTCTTCGATCTTGATTATAGTTATACAGTCAAAAGATCATCGTTTTACACTTCATAAGGTTTCATGCGGATAGTAGAATGAAAAGTATCATTGTGTTATGTAATGATCCTGGGTATAAAGCCTATTCAATTGTATGCTCCTTGGACTAAAAGCTCTCGAACCATCATATTCTGCAAGGTCGTATTAAACGTTCAACAGCTGCAGCCTTCACATTGCTGTAGTGGTTATTAATATACTTTAACATTAAACTTTTAAAGAACTTGTTATAAAATTATACTCCGTTTTCGCTTTGAATGTTCCTGGGCGGCGCTTCCAATTCTTGAAGTATATCTTCCATAGCCCTTACAACATTAACTCCGACTATGTCCTTTAAAGGACTTGCATATGCAATTTTAAAGTATAAGTTCAATGCGATCAAGATGTATTTGAAATTTGTGTTTATTCTTGCAAATAGTATAATTTCAATCAAGTCAGTTTTAGTAAATCATTGAGGCCTTTGCTGATAATTTTGCGTTGTAAAATGCTCCCTCTCGCTGGACCATGAAGCTCTCTGGCGAAATCTTCTTTGGCCGTCATGCTATAATTTTAGATGCTTTCAACTCTAGGATAATTTCCTCAATCTCTTGTGTGTGACTATTATTACCGGCGTCTCTCAATGCAATGAGTAGCCTCAGTCTATTCACTAATGTGTTAGGGTTCTCCAGAAACCGTAGCCAACCTTCTTATCGGACTTTTACTCCTTCCATACCAGTCCTAGACTTGAATGTGTATTGACCAGAGGACGTATTATATTCTTGTATTTACATGGTCTACCAGCACTCAAGGGACCATGCCTGGTATAACCATTGATATGACAAAAATTTTCATAGTCTTAGCGTACGTATCGAACTCTTCACTGGTGTATGCAGACATCTGTAGTATTCGTTTAAAGAGAGCTCCTTCAAACTGCGTGTAGACTCATAAGTTTCATCGCCTATAGATATTTCATTATTTATAAAATGAATATTTTTATTCCAAGTGTACGACTACCATCCTGATAACGCACGCCGTATAATATGTTAATACAATCCTCTTTTGAGCGAACGTGTTGTAGGTAAATAGAAATAATTGTAGATTATTCATCATCATCATCATCATCAAGATCATTCTTGTCAGTCTCCGCAGTCGATTTCCGTTTAGTTTCCAAAATATCCCTTAAAGCGGCGGTTACGGACTTGAAAGCTTTGGACGTCACCTTTTAGAGATCTCAGTTTTCTTTTACAGCCTTGATATACCCAGATAAAGATTCTCTAAGTCTTATGCTTATACTATTCATCTTATAGGTGGTGTGAAATGTTATTACTTTCATTTTATATTTTGCGTTCAACTTGAGTTCTCAATGTATCGATAGCCTTAGCTATCATACCGATCGAAGTTCTCAGTTGTTCAGTTTCTTTCTTGTGTGCATGTGTCGTCCTGCGTGGTGTAGTGGTTACCATGCCAGCCTCTCGTTGGCGAGGTCGCGGTTTCAAACCCGGGGGTGGGCGATGAATTTTTTGGGCGTAAAAATCCCTATCATGGCTTCTTTCGGAAGGAAAGTTAAACCGGTGGTCTCGTGTCATAGATTTACGGCACGTAGAAAACCTCAAACCTGATACAAGGCCTCTGAGCATAATTACCGGTTTTTCACACCCAATATAGAATGGAACGCTAAGGATCACAAGAATTGAAGAGCGTCCATAAATATAATCGAATGTAATTTTTGTGTACATGTGTTTTGAAGGCCTCAGCAAAGATTGCCGTAGTGGCGTACTGGCTTCTGATCAATTCTTCTGGACATGTCCCTTGCTGGATATGCTTGTTACGGGCATCCATCATCATCATGTTTACATTTTCCTCTAATGTCTTGAGTTTATCATTGGGGAAATCAGTTTTGAGCATATTCAACATCTCCGTCTTTAACTGCCTGACTGTATCCTCTACACCTGAAACTCGCCTCATTGTTAACCTTTCCAAATTATTAATTTTCTGGTTAGACACATTCTGAAGAATTGTTTTCTGTCTATCAAGATCCTCGGCAAGTTGTCTAATAGAATCCATCAGCGAATACGCCGTTTCTTTTGTGGATGTTGTTATAGTATCCACTGTTCACATAGTTTTATTTAAATTTGCTGTGATGTCTTGCAATGTCTTGCCTATTTGCGTTTCGAAATCATTTTGTAGGTATTCGTTTAACTGCTATGTATCCCTTGGAGAGTATTCAAAGCCTCGGTCTTTAACTGATGGATTACTTGAAACTTGTTTCATCGCTAATTTTTCCAAATTTTATATTTTCTCATTACACATTTTCTGGAGGGCTGTTTTCTCTCTATTAAACATCCCCTCCAGTTGTTAAATAGAAGCCATAGGTAATCTGTCGTTTCTATTGTTTAACTTTTGATGCACCAACTTTACCCATAGATTTGTTCAAATTTGCTGTGAGGCCTTGCAGTTTCTTGTCTATTTATATTCCGATATCCTTAGGCAAATATCTGTTTAATTTGTGTCGCGTCTTGTTGGATTTCCTAATGATCATACATCTAGCATGTTTTTATTTGCAGTATCCATATTTCAAGAGGATTAACTATATCAATGATTCTCTTATTGCCAAATATAATCTTACAATTATCATCTATCGGCTGCATACGCAATTGTTACATTCGGCGATGAACTATCTATTCGGGACATTACTATCTTAAACTGGATCTAGCATTTTTTTCAATTTAGCTTTGTCAATCACAATGTTACTTCACTTATCTCTCTTGAGAATGTATCTTGAAATCAATTCAGCAATAATGGTCATAACCATAACCACAACTTTGCTAGCATTTTGCTGAGAAGAATCCCACATCCTATTTTTTAGAACATCCACATAATTCTTATTGGTTACATTCATTATTATCTTCAGCATCGTAAAATTGCACAGTCTTCTGTTCTTAAATTTCTAGTTCTTCCCTTTGATAACTCCAATTTGGTAAAACGATCAAGCACTCTTCTAACTGGAGCGGGTCTCTGGGAGCCGAACGTGCAGATACTCACGATTAACTAAAAATAATCATTTTCTTTTTAATCGAGATTAATATATACATAAAATCCATTTCCACAACGTCCACCATTCATGTGAAATTCAGGAACTATTACTAGAAAGGGTCTTCTTTCTTATTCACTCTCCAAAACACCTTTACATAGATCTTTAAATTCATTATAGGTCATGCCACTGTTTATATAATCTTCATAAATATTGTTCAAGTTTAAATTATGTTGCGTGAAGTGTATAACATACCTGTATTATTCCGAATTAAATATTTTGGTATTTTAGCATAAGATTGCGCTGGCTATACAGAGTCGAAATTTCGATGTCTACCCATGCTGTAAAAGGATGTGATATTTCCCTGTTTTTCAGTAATGATGTCATCAAATACAAAGAGTGAATTTTGTTTCACTTCAGAGGGATACAAAGCATCTTCCTCATTGTCGAAAGTCTTCACTTATACACCATCGAAATTTCGAATCACTATAATGAGGTATTAACACTTTGGCTGATAGGCAGACTTTGAAAAAATACACAAGTTTTCAAAACGTAGTCCATTGTCGTGGAGCAGCATATTGAGTAATACAGTCGTTTTCCCTGCACTTGAATCTCCTAAAATATGCGCTGTGAATTATAAAGAAATGGCGTGCCATTACGATCGCATCTTAAGTCACCTTCAAAGTCCAATAGATGGATAGGTATAGGTCACTGTTGCTTTACAAGCTCAATGTTATCAACTAACATAAAAAGTATAGGCGCTGTTTATGTTCGTTTTGAAGAGTGAAGGCAAGCTAAGTGATATGATTAATTGGTTACGTGTGGTTACGTTAGGTTACATTTTCTTCCGTTTTGCGTTTACGTTTTTATAGTTTCGGTTAGGCTTTGGTTAGGTTAGGGCAGGTAGGTAAGGTTAGACGTCAAAGGAAATATATCAAAGGGACAATTTATGCATGTACTCGATTAGTATATCATGAGAGCTAAGAGAGGTAAGTCTTTGCAGCATTATAAACGCGGTTCTGGAATTGTTAATTCAGTAATTAATTCACTCCCTTTGAAGCTCAGTTGTCGGAATACAGATATTGTGGTCCCGGCACGAAATTGTAAAACTACCTGCAAAGAGTAGACCCGGAAATTAACCAATTAGACGAAGCTTGCAAACAGCACCATATTCTGTATACACTGAGCAAAGGATAGCATTTTAATACACTTGGCACATAAGATTCTTTCGGTAAAGGCCTGAAACCGTGTACAGTCATCAGACTCAACTTTGAGTGAAAGGATAGCGGCGACGATAGCAAATACAATCATGAAGGCTAAGGTTGCAGTGGGAGCCGGAAAGAAGAGAGGCGATTTTTTTACCTATGCTTCCTTTCATTGCTGCTTTAGGTGCCGAAACTGGAGGCGTTGCTCAAATAGCATCTGTAATTAATAAAAGGTGCTGCTCATAGACACTTAGCTGCAATGGCGAGGCATAACAAGGCGAAGGAGTTAGAGGAAAGGGACTACGAAAGAGAAGGGGTAAGAAGAGGAATGAATGAAGTATTTTACCAAGGATACGGATGATGTCTTTAGCCGCTGCATCTAGAATCGCCAGGAGCATAAAAATAAAGGATATAAAGGCAAGGGTTTAAAGAAGAAGTCAAAAAACTCTGAAAGAAGATTGTGCATATACTGGAGGAAGCCCAGAGTAACATAGATATCGAATTGTGTGCTAGACGTTTAAAATTCCTTCTTTTAGAGGAGTATATATGATTGACAAGCTACCCTTAAAGTCTTATTTCAAAGAGAGGTTTATTGTTGATCTCGATACCTCTAATAATGAAGGAATGCACTGGGTTGCTGTAAGGAAAGAACACCATGTGGCATGCTACTTTGATAGTTCTGAGAGCTTGAAACAGCCTCCTGAGATTGAGAAATATCTACGAGGTGTTGAAATCTTCTACAATATACAGAGATATCAGAATTGCTTTTCAGTCATCTGTGAACATTGTGCTTGGAATTTCTATTACTCTAACAGCTGTTGCATTGTCAAGATGTGTTATACAGTTACAGTGACCGGATCAGACGCTGTTATTTCAATATATCTAAAGCCTCCTCTACAGCTGGATCATCCAGGTCATTATAAGGTTGCTCTCTTGAATTTTTAAACATTATACTCAAAACCAAATATAGATGAAAGTAATATTTGATTTAATTATATCCATAATGGTAAACCTGAGGACATTGTCATTCCTCATGGAACCTACGTGATTACAGATGTCAATGCATTTCTTAAAGTTAAACTAGAATTGAATGATGAAGTCTTTTTCATGATACCTAATAATAATAATAATAATAATAATAATAATAATAATAATAATAATGATGATGATGATGATGATGATGATGCAATGAAGCCTGAAATTAAATGTCCTTTTACAATAGATTCGTCTAGGGATATATCTATAGGGACGCTTCTAGGATTCACCGATACTAAAATAATTCCTGCTGTAGTAGCGGCTGAATCTCATGATCTTGTGAATATATTTAAGGTGAGTATCATACGCGTGGAGTGCAGTATTGCAACAGGCTCTTTCATTGACGATACAAGTGGACATTTCCTCTACCGGTTTATACCCTCTGTTCCACCAGGGTGTCATATCTCTCAAGAGACTTCGAGCCCGATATATCTACCAGTCATAGATACAACTGTATAGATCAGATCACTATTCGAGGGGTAGATCACCTCGGCAATCAACTTCAGGAACGCGGTTATAACTACAAGACTCCACATAAGACGCAATGGCATAAATTTTAAAACGCAGTACAAATACTGTAATAGACAACGTATAGCATGTTTGAGGCCTACTATCTCCCCGACTGCCGAAGAGTTAACATATACTAACCACAAGTTCCTCAAGAGGATAGGTTACAAGGTAATGTAATGGACATTTAAACATAACACAGGTTCCGGCCTTTGATGACAAGATCACTAACGAGGAGGAGCATGTTGGTCTTCCATACAACACCTCTGTACTGGATGTAAATGATAAATTAGAATACCGTGACAAGCTGAATATTTGGATATTCTACCTAACAAGAGTTATATTTACATCGAGGGTACTCTCACCAAAGTAAATGGATCTCCTACCACGGTGAAGCTCACTAATGATGCCTTATACTTCATGATGAAGTTTGATCAAATTCGTCTAGATATGATTGCTACAACTGTAGACAGAACAAGCAATCCTAGAATTACTACAACTATACGAAACTATGCAAATCTCATCCCTATGGAGGAGAATCATCTGCTGAATGCTGAATGGACTTATCCTGGTGAAGAAGTTGATATAGCACTTGCTGCAAATAGAGCTATCAATCCTACAGTCCCGATATCGATGATCCTAAGACTTACCGATGATCATAAGGAGTTCATACTCGGATGCAAGCTTTGAATTGATTCTCGTAGGTTCCAAAGATTTTAAAAATTGTGTGCAGATTTCAGATGGAGGGAGAGCCAATATAAAGTAAACAAAATCAAATGGGGGTGTCTAATTTGTCTTTCTGTTGCTGAAAGGGTTCGCATTATAAAAATTCACTTCCAGCTATCGCCTTTCGTTACATGGATCTTCACACCCAGCCTGTTGTACCCCAGACAAGATCCTTCACATGGAATGTAGGAACAACATCTAAGATTGAGAAACCTCGCTACGTCATAGCGGAGCACAGACTGCAAGATTGGGTGACTATAGCAAGAACATTTCCGAGTTTGATCACTGCAACATTGCTAATTTGAGGTTATTTCTCAAAAGTGAATGCTACCTCTAACATGATTTGAACTTGGACTTTAAAAATCCAAGTTTGCTTCACTATATGATATGTACTGTAAATTTCAAGGTTCCTAATATGATAGAGATAATTGTCGTCTCTTGAAGAGAAAATACCTTATTCATCGTGCAGCATTTTCGTGATAGACTGCTCTCATCAACCTGAGGATGCTATAAATGGAGCTGTGATCAGACACGAGAGTAAAGTATCTGCAAACATCCCAGTCCAGACGCCACTGTATTGCCTGATTCTATATGACAAATCATGTACCTATAAACCCCTTTATTAAATATTACGCAGTCGTCCTCCGTGGACTAGCGGTACCGTGTTAGCCTCTAGTTCCCGAGGTCGCGGGTTCAAACCAGGCGGAGGGCGATTGATTTTTTCGGGCGTAAAAATCCTTAGCATGGCTTCCTTCGGAAGGGAGGTAAAGCCGGAGGTCCCGTGTCGTAGATTTACGGCACGTAAAAGATCCTCAAGCCTGATAGGAAGCCTCTGAGCAAACTTTCCGGTTTTTCACGCCCATATAGAATGGAACGCTAAGGACCATACTGGTTAAAGAGCGTCCATAAATAAAACTCAATTTAATTTAACATATTACGCAAACAAGTAGTATATAATTATATGTGTAGGATGTCTAGTCTGTCATCACTATGTGGTTGGAAATGGAAGTATGGTTTTTGTGAAGGATTGTAATAGGATAAGTTTTTAAATAATGAATTGAATTCATATACTATAAAACTCTTTTATTGTGTTTATTATACATTTCAAGCATTCTCCTCCTCTCCTTCCTACTACCTGAAAAACTAGATGCTCCTGACTTGTAAAATTCATTTACATTGTTCAAGTGTCTTCCAATATATGGCAATAGGAGTTTTAGATTCTCTACAGCATCAATGTGTGTGGATATTACATGATCCTTTAAAGAGGTCTTTATGAAATGAACTGTATTGAACAAGAAATACAATAACCTTCTATGCATAAATTACATTATCACAATATTCTACACACGCAGACTGTTTTTCCTGTTGCAGGTGTTGTTCAACCATTGGAAAGTTTTTGGATAATATGTCCTAGTCTGATTTTGTAATATAAACAAATGAATTATCACTTTCACACGTTATATAGAGGCAGAGGCTGTCATAGTCCAATGTTCACGGAATGGTAGTGGGATATGATGACGTCATCAAACATGAGTAATCGATTCTTCATTCTACGTTGGCGAATGCTGTGTATTTTCCATGAATATGAAGACCGTGGTACCTTCGTTCAGTATCCTCCTCTTACATCGACGCTCCTACTTTTTCCGGTCAGTCTCGTTCTTCCTCTTCCTCCACTCCCTCCCAGTAACTTATATTCAAGATAACCGTAGAGTTAGGGTTGAAATGATTTCATGCACCTGAAAGAGAAATACATGTATTAGAAAATTCCCTACACATGTAACAAACATATTATTAAAGAGTGCCATACTCAGTTCAAGGGCTTGCGAGTTTCTTGTTGTATCTGCGGCGAGCAATCTGGAGTCGTATGATTTACCCACTCCTCAACTCTCATAGCCCTATCAGGAGCAATAATACCGGGGAATGAAGCGACATCCTCATTCATAGACTGGGTATGCCGTCTGCGATTGGATATTCTACTATATCGACATCACGTCTCTCAGGATCCACCTCCTCTATGGACACGGGTACCTTACGCACGGTCATTCGCAATCTGTAATAAATTATTTTAGGTTAGGCAGAGGAGAATAACATTAGAAGAAATAAATGAATATGTTATTATCTTTAGTGTTTCTTCTAGCTACTCAAGTTTTCTCTTTTTACATTGGTATGCTTCACAGTTGTTATTACATAGGAAGAAAGATGACATGCGTTCGCGCTGCGTGGGATTAGTATAAGATACTGAATGCATGTAGGAATTGTATGAGTCTGCATCATATTCAGACAAGTACTTTGATACAAAGACGCCAGCTTAGTCGATATCGCTAAGTTGCTCGTCTTCCGCATGATTTTCTCTGAAAGAATAGAGAGGGTTCCAGATAAGATTTCATTTAACATGCATGCAACATCTTACTGTATTATAGAAAAATATTACAGGTTCCCTCTTCGATAGACCAAACAGTGCTGTGTACACATATCCAATCTAGACATCTGATCATGATACGACGGTGAGTACACAGTAATATATGCATTAAGCCAATGCAGGTTTTGGTATGAAAGTATACATAATGATGATAATCATCACCACACTCGCTTCAATAATCGTACATATGTGATGATAAGGTGCATTATCACTAGCCATTTTGAATACCACTGAATGAAGACGCCTTAGACAATAAATGCCCGCGAGACGGGGATTGCTGCTTATATACATATCTGACTGTTTACATTCATGAATCTGTTAATGGCGTCAGGCGACGGGTGTGGAGGGGTTGAATGCAGGTCGAAACTTCTTATTGACTTCATCGCCAGAGAGGAGCCCGCTGGCGGTTCTCGATTACAAGCGGAAGGGTTGTTGGATAGGTTCTAACAGTCTTATCGTTGCCAACAGACTGGAGCAAGCTTAGTTTGCAGGTCGAGACTTGCTGAGGACGTTACAGACAGGGTGAAGTCATTTAAGAGGGGTGTTGTTGGACAGGTGCTAACATGTTTTAGTCGTTTCCACCAGAGTGCCAGCGCCCTGATATATCGTAACATAATCGTCTTAGAAAGTACTGAGAATTGATTATTAATAATTTAATTGTATTAATCAATCAAATGCATGTGGGAGGATACCCAACTCCTTTCCAGCGGCTTCAGACCTTTAAAGTCAAGGATGTGTGATAAGTATACATGTTCATGATTAAACTATCGGTATTCTTTAATATACATGGTAACACATCTACTGTGTCACCCCTTGGAAGATGCGGCAGTCGATTGATATACATTTAATCATACTAATCGATCAACAGCACACGACCAGAGCTTTAGGAGGGATACTGGAAATCCAAGCCGCTAGGGACGGCATAGAGTTTAGCGGCGGCTTCATCCTTTGAAGTCAATGATGCGTGGCAATTATGCACATGTTAAATGGGTATCTCGTTGATTGATTGACATGTCATATATCACCTGTCAACTCTTATCACACCCTGTCAACCCTTGTCAATCACGTTTGATAGGTGACAAGCAGTTAGATATCCCAGATTTTTGGCGGCAAGCACCCTCAAAGGGGGCGTAATGTCAAAAACCTGTATAACCTAATTATACGGTCAATTAGGTTAATCAGATTACACGCTTCATTAATTGTTTGCTTTTTCTTTCTCTCTTATTTTCTCCCTACTTACATGCAAAATCTTTCAGTTGGTAATTTTTATTGTGTGAGTTCGTGTGTCTGTGAATATTATACCATCTAAATTGGAATGTGCAATACATGCATATGAGTCTATAATTAAATAAAAACAATTTATTACTTTGTACCTTGCTGAACTCAAAGCAAGAGAAATAATGTGACTACCCATCTCATTGATAAAAAAAATGAATTAAAACACAAATTGTGCATAGTAATTTGTGAACACCAACAGGTCCTATTTTCTTCTAATAGAAAAAGGATTAATAGTTCAATCCTTCAGTCAGTAATACCTACGACTTTCAATGCACGCATATTTTTATTGCTCTATATCGTGTTAAAATTAGGAGTTGTGAGAAAATCTTTGTTTACATCTAAATGTTGATTAATATTAGGTCCATTGTACATCGGTACCGTCGAAATTTTCGAATAGGTTAATAATCCTAAAATAATTGGTATATAGCCTGATTTCCTCACGATTTTCATATTATACACATACCTAATGCGTTATTAATACTGAAATGTTTACAAGCTACCTTAACCTATAAATATGTTAAAGTTGGGCTCGTACATTATAATACAAACAACTGTCAAAGGTATTTTGTCCCAACACGATTAATAATCCTGAACCAACAAAAACATACTCGTGATTTATTCAAGTTGAATAATGTAGCTACAACTCGTAATTAATAATTCCCGTTGTAAATCACGCAATATACAATAACAGCAATGCGTTGATCAGGACCAGCGTTGCCAAATGGCTTTCAGTAAATCCCGCAAGATTCCGCTTAAAAATAAGGTATTTTTGAGTTGAAAAAGCTAGATTTTTATAAACGACTTTAAAATAAAGCCGTGCTCCCAGGGTAAAAGTACAGTTTAAATGTACTTTCTAAGGAGAAGCTTTTAAACATTCAAATGCTTCTAATAAATCATAGGATTACACTGGGACGACCCTGTATACAAAAATCGAAACAATAATGAATATAATTTAATACTATATGACTGGAAACAACCTTTTAAGATTAATTTATCTAAAATACAAGACCTATGTAGTTTTGGTCAAAAACATTAGAACAGCTAGAAGCTTCTTACCTCTCTTTAATAGCTTTGTAAAGCACATGAGTGCAAACAGTATATTGAACCTGATAATGTGGCCTTTCATAGTACCAAAAATGCAACAAATATAAATAGATTTACAATGCTCAATAAAAATCAACACAACAGTATATGATGCTTAAGATATTTAAATAGTAAACAATGTCTTACGACTAAATTTATGAAAGGCAAATACTGCTTCTACAGACAAATAAACACTGAATTGATATTCAGCTAGTTAGTTGTATTTTTTCACTAACAATACCATTAATGCTTTCATTCAGGATCAAACTCATCTGTATAGTGGCCAAATGAAGTTTCATTTGCAGTTAAGCCTGGTAAAAGGTATGGAACATGGAATCTATTAAGGGATGTAACGACAAAAGGTCTTTCTTTTTTCTTTACTCACTGGTTGTGGAGCAAGGTAACAGTTCTTTAATTTCAGTCTCTTGCTTGGCCTCCTTTTCTGCTGAAGTTAACACTTTTGAATGGTTCTTCATATCATAGCTATTTTTGTAGAACACAGCACCAACGTATTTGGTGTGCCTTAGACGTTGAACATTTTACCACATGAATGGCTGTAGGCTGGATTTAGCAGTCAAGCAAAATCGAAAAATCTTTCTGCGACATGGCAAATACCTCCAATGTCTTCCTTTTCCCCGTACTTTCGAACCCGCTGATAACGACGATAAGGACTGGTATATTCATCCCACTATTGTTTTATTTCTTTTCTCTACTGAAACATGATCACTATCACTTTCCATGTGTGAACGACCTCCAATGAGAAACTTATGGTGAACACATTTTACTGTGGGATGCTTTGACACCAAGCTCTTGGAACATTGCACAAATATGGATGTTCCGATTTTTTCCTCCACGTTTTAACTATAAAGTATAACTTCTGAGACAGTTTCAGAACCTTTGTTTTGAGGAAATGTTACAAACAAGATGCAACGTGACTGGCTCTACGACCTGCTACGGCTTCGTGTCACATGTATGAGTAATAATAAGGTTGACCCGCAACACAGTCGTATATTGTTAAGTTGTAAGTCTGCAATTGTGTTTTATAAAACGCCATTGAAGTATTTAAGTATGCTGTGGGCTAGAATTGTTGGAGATCGAAAACTTCATTTAGTTTTTCAGATTATTTACCTTCTGAGTTTGCCCCATAGGCTGTGTCTGCATTCTTATTGTGTTGATCCAGTTCTAAACACTATCTCTTTCAATTTCACTTTTCTTTATCTGGGCTTTCATTTTAAGGGCATTGCATTTTTTGCAATTATCAGGCTGTGACTGCTTAAACTTCAGTTCGAACTCTTTGAAAATTATAAAGTTTACTTACAACCGGCTTGGTTTTTCTACTTCATTGCAATTGAGCTTACACATCAAGTGCAAATACAGTTCAGGGGATAAAAAATTCTTAATTGTATATTTTCGCGTATAATGTGATTCATACGCAAGAAATGATATGTGTCTTCCTATTTCATGCATTTTTCTTGAAAAGTCTTGTTAGGGGGTTATTTTCTTGCTCTTTGGTCAGTATGAGTGATTCCAGAAGTGAACTCCAATGCGTTCTTCATCGTCATTCTAACAAAGCCATCATTTTCACCATACACACTTAAAACATATTTTTGCAAATTACACACCTCTCACCGTTAATTTACACCTGGTACTTATATGTCATTTCTCGCTTCTTCTGTTTGGAGGAACTATACACTTTGGTCTTGGCACATCTCTTTGGTTTAGCTGTTATGAAACTTGCACTGTACTGCACACGTAGATCATGAGAAACTTCTTCCCAATAGTCGTTAAAAGCTTTATCGTATTTTCATCACTTAGTTTATATTTACATTTCAACTGTAAGCACTCAAGATTTTTGTTTTTATTTCTGGAACAATTTCTCCAGAGGATGCGTAGCTTTTACCATAATTTATACACCTACCTTTTATAATTCTACTTGAATGAGTTTTAAATGCTTGTTGGACATATGTCTCTTCCTCACTCTTTTCATTTTCTACAGTTTCATATGTAGGAACAGTCGCTTACTGTATACTAACTGATGTTTATGTATTTGAAGGCTTTATATGGCTTTTCTTTATGCTTCTTCGAAGGGGTTGTTCAGTAATTACTGAATCAAAAGATTCTAGTGTCCAACTGGGATCAATAAAGCTATCATCATTAAAAATGAAACTGCATTTTCATTTTCATGTCATTCACCATCGAGATGTAAAAAATTACATCCTAATTCTAGAAGTTCATATTCTGTGGTTGTATCCTTTGATGTGGAAGCCTGGAGAAGTAATGAACTCCTCGACGAAGGTGAGTTTATGGAAGCAATATCATCTGAAAAGTAAATAAAGCTATATATTTTATTATTTCCTGAAAAAGGTATTATTAAAAGTTCTGTAAAGAAAATAAACCCTTATTGGAATTGTCTGTAAACATACCCATAGATAAAAGACTACACAAATACAACATTATCCGAGGGTTCAAACCCGGTGGATGGCGATGGATTTTTTCGGTCGTAAAAATACTTAGCATGGGTTCTTTTGGAATGGAAGTAAAGCCGGTGGTCCATTGTCGTAGATTTACGGCACGTAAAATAACCACAAGCCTGATAAAGAGGCGTTTGAGGAAAATTGCCGGCCTTTCACGCCCAATACAGAATGGAACGCTAACGACCAAAGCAGTTGAAGAGCGTCCTTAAATAAATAAAAGAAGCCATCACCGACCCTTTGAAGCCATGTATGAGACGTATATAACAAAATATTGAAATCTAGACTTGAAACAATGAACTGAAATGACAAAATTACCACAACAAAATAAAGAATGGTACTAAAAATAATACTCACGTTACAATCGACACATTGTGGTCATTGTTTAGAACTTTTTTGCACTGCAACAAAGAATGCCTTGATATTTAAAGAAAATATATAAACATGGAAACTTAAAAGTAATTGCCGGTAAATTTGTGTTAATCGATAAATTTTACGAAATCATAGACCACAACTTATGATTTATTAGGATGTAATATTGTCGTGACCTCTATACAAATGCTCAATGGGAGGTAGGCGACTCGCTAAATAAGGTACCAGGAAGTTAAACAATTTAAACAAGGCGAGGCCACGACAAGGGACGCAGCTAAATGAAAATAAAAAATATTATAGAATATCTGATAAAAGGATTCCTACATGATTCAAAGGGAAGGAAGGGTCTTTATACTATGGTAAATTAAACAGGGAAGACTTGGATGGTATTATGTAATATTGCTAAAAGTGGTTACATTACCTCCTTGACTTCATGTCCACTCGTCGAGGACGCCATACATCTTCGTGTATGGAGAGTGCGTAACAACACAACCTGCCTGGTGCGACTCTACTCACTGACTGCCAAGCCACGCTAATTCAGCGTGGGACGCTATCAAAGCTTGTTACCCCCACCACTCTTACGTAATCCCCGATCCAGGCGGCCAAGGTCACATACACACTTAACAGTGCTTGCATATGTCACATCTCCCCCTGGCCACCCAGATCGACGCCCTCGTCGACACAAGGAGGATTTTGTTTGTGAGAAGAAAAAAAATTACAATACAGAAGAAACTATGAGATACAAGAGGTTAGATAATTGAACAACAAGCAGTATCTGTGAATATATATGGAGCATACATGTCTGTGAAAGAAATTAAATGCTGATTTGAATATTTGGGAGTCTCGGGTGCCATCGACGAATTATTTTGACAGCTCACTTAAGTACAAGTACCCTGCACACGCACACTACACCATGCTGCCACTGTTACATGCACACTACACTGCACCTGGATGTTCCGACGTAACTGTTTGTGGGTGGGATTTCCACATCACCCACAACGACGAATTTTCAGCTGCAGTCTTTCAGGTGCTGCAGGTCGCTGAAGATGTGGGGGGAGCAATCGCTAGCTTGGACTGCCCCCAAAATAGTGGCTCCTTATGCCACTGCAGTGTAGTGGTTGAACAACAGCTCTCCTGTGGTGTCTCTGGAACCTCTGGCGTGACTATCCAGCGGGGGTACTCCTCTTGACACTCGAGCTCCCGAATCGGCAAAGTTACTATAACAGAAATCACAGAAAGGTAAAATTGTGCTCCAGAAGATCATCATACATAAAAAACAAGTAGTATGTCATTTACAGTAAAAAGATTTAAAATGCCAAAAATATTTACAGTCAATCAATTCTTTTAGTATGGGGCAAAGAGAGAAAAAAATGACTACATGTTGACATAAAAACTGAATTTTACAAGGGGTTACCATCCAAAATTTAACACAAACTGCTTTAGAATTCAAATACAGAGACACAAAAGGACCAGAATACATAAATATTACATCACTGGCATTCATTGTTTACATACAATAACACAACACAAATATAGAAACTTATTTGTGATCCCAATATTATTTAACTAGCTGGTATTACTAATGAAAAGAAATAAGTGCACTTACAATACATTCATACATGAAAATGAAATGAAATCATTCATACTGACCATGACCCAAATTATACACAACACTCACTTAAATAACTACTCGAAACTACTGTGTGCATTACTACAGACTTCAAAAATAAATCCACAGTACATACGTCAAACTACACCTCATTACATATTTTCAACTACAATACTCATGCTTTACTGTCAAATATATAGTCTCCTCTACATTACTATCTTATCCATCTTATTATGATCATCATCATTATCATTATTTCAATCATTATCATTATTTCAATCATCATCATCAGTATTTCATTCATCATCATCGTCTTAGCTTTCAACTTTCTCATATACAGTAACTACTGAGAAAATAAAATATCTTCACTGACGTGTCTCATTCAACATGCTGCAAAGTCAAAAATACCTCACATGGGCATAAACTTAAAGAAATCACATTAACATTTCAGGAATGACACAAATAACATGACATTATACTGTTGCATCCACATCCACCGAATCAAAATTAAGCTGGAAAATAGATGGATTAAAACTCGCTAAGTAAGATGGTACTAAACTTGTTGCATAAACACACAAAAATTATTTTCATTGCATTTACTTCATTACATTTACTCTCTCGTGTGAATACATCACACACGCTATACTGGGCACATTTCAGCAACACCAATAAGCAAAATATTTCTCAACTCATCACATCAAATCGAATTTCCAGGTACATGTAGCCCTCCTGAAAATCAAACATTTACACTTCAACTATCGGGGTTACTCTTTGGCACTTTCACAGAAGCTGACATCGATTCACCTCTTCTCTCACATTACCACCGTCGGGGTTACTCTTAGGCACTGTCACCGAGGCAAATATTAACTCATATCTCACACTACACCGTCGGGGTTACTCTTAGGCATTTCCACTGAGGCAAATATCACATATACTACTCACATAACCTCACAAACATATACACACACTATTCATGCAACAATTTTCTGCAAAGAAAAGATCACAGCATCATAATGAAACCCAAACCAAACCAAATCGAATGCAACAGAACAAATCACATTATTACCCAAAACAATACTGTCACATAACATTCCTGAAAATCAAAGCTTAATTAAGCACACACACAGGTTATTTTTCTTATGCTTTTTACCACAAAATTCCAGTGCAACTTTCCAAAATCTGGTAACACACATATAGCTGATCCATCAACATCCACGTCCTACTGGTCCATATTGGAGTCACGTTAAACCTAATTAGGTGAAGATACTGGCAAGGTTGGTAGTAGCTGAAACTCCTGAAACTTTTACTTAAATTAGTCATTTTGAAATATTTTCCCCCCAAAATATTCATTGCGTAACTGGATAAACCAAACATGGCAACGGTGAAGCAAAAATTATCATCATTATGATTACCACTATTCGTACCGCGAGCGTACAATGCACAAATATGAATTTTCAATATATATATATACTCTTGACTTCTTTCGTTTTATTATTTTAAATATTTCAAACAGATGCACCTCACTTTTTATACACACGCAATTTTAAACACGCAACACGCGAACTTTGAAATATCTGCTTCGCTTTCGAGTCGTTAAGAAATCACAAGAGGACGCAACCAATAGCACAAATGCAATACAGAATTACAAGCTTCCAAAAGTACTACCAATGATCACAGAAAACAGCATCTCCAAACACACCGCTAACACGTGACGACCACATTATCAAAGTTGCAAATATCGCGCAATTTTTCACAATTCACAAAAATATGTACTTAAAAATGACCAGTACGAATAATTTATCACAGTAACAGAATTTAGCAGAAGTGAAGCCAAGGTAAGGGGAAAAAATGGAGCCAAAAGTTTTAGCGTCACGCCACCGACAGACAATGGAAAAAAATTAAAAATGAACTTAAAATTAAAATATAGACACAGGACTTTCAGAAAACAATACAACAGGAATTTAGAATAAAGAAACCACAAATGATACAACCAAAATCCTTACCCTTAAGCCAAGAAAAAGATTTACATTTTTAACGAACACGTGGAGGACCAAAAACGTTACATTTTAGTGGAAAACAATTTTGCAGTTAAAAATCTCAAAAATATCCGGCCCTCCACCAAGATACTCGGCGCCCCACACCAAGATGTCGTGACCTCTATACAAATGCTCAATGGGAGGTAGGCGACTCGCTAAATAAGGTACCAGGAAGTTAAACAATTTAAACAAGGCGAGGCCACGACAAGGGACGCAGCTAAATGAAAATAAAAAATATTATAGAATATCTGATAAAAGGATTCCTACATGATTCAAAGGGAAGGAAGGGTCTTTATACTATGGTAAATTAAACAGGGAAGACTTGGATGGTATTATGTTATATTGCTAAAAGTGGTTACATTACCTCCTTGACTTCATGTCCACTCGTCGAGGACGCCATACATCTTCGTGTATGGAGAGTGCGTAACAACACAACCTGCCTGGTGCGACTCTACTCACTGACTGCCAAACCACGCTAATTCAGCGTGGGACGCTATCAAAGCTTGCTACCCCCACCACTGTTACGCAATCCCCGATCCAGGCGGCCAAGGTCACATACACACTTAACAATGCTTGCATATGTCACAATATATTGCATTTGTTACAAGCGGAAAGAGCAGCATTTGTGAACAATATGTAGACGTTCTCAATTAATCATACAACAGGAATACATATTTGCATTGGGGAAGAATTGCACATGTACATTTAGTGACATTTATCAAGTGAGATGCCTGAAGAATTTTGCATTCTAGCACTGGCTAAAACTACATAGGTCCACTTACTCACTTTTACCCAAGCAGACTGATGTGGATAATCATTGCATCAAATAATATGAAGATAATTTTTCTTTTTTGTTTAATCATAATATTGAATTTTGACTCCTGTTCGATTAACTTCATGTGGCAGCTAAACAAAGTTGCGCACCAAATGTTAAGTCCGTTATCTATCCCGAGAGGAGTGGGGGCCAGTTACGCATGTGAAGCCGTTGACAGTGCACGTGCGCTATCTAACTTTCTGTAATTTTTTAAGGCTCGCCCGTGCGCGTTATATGTTCGTCCATAACAGCATATATATGAAAAAGGTTTGCTTTGTTCTGAGTTGTCTTCTCTATACGCGTGTGTATGCGTGCGTGTCTGCGTTGAGTATTTTCTTGGATTTACGTTTTCTTACTTTTAATACAGGGACAGTAAACTTAAAGGCAAAGTTCTGCACTCCCAAACCAGGGATGTTATTAGCAATGTGCATAAACATATGAAAAGACATGTAGAGGCTGGCGTGGTAAACATCAGTTTGAAAGGCATTGGAAAGAGTGTTGCTGAGTCAACAGGCGCTTCCGTAAGAAGTGCAAGAAGAATTATTAAGGAAACCAAAGAGGTGGATAATGGCATTTCCCCTTCATTCACCACACGGCATAAAAAGAGTCCTAAATGGTCTTACCGTGCGAACTTCAATACCTTTAATGGTGCAGTGGTACGCCGAACTGTGAATGAATGCTATATTCTTCACAAACAAAGACCGACACTGAAGAAGGTGTATGCAAAGTTAAAGGCCCAATCAACGTTGAAGGGTGTATCTACATTAAGAAAGATACTACTAAAGTTGGGTTTTACCTGGAAAAGGACAAAAAAATTAGAAAAGTTCTAATGGAGCGGCACGTCATCAGAACTAAGTGACTCCATTATCTTAGGATGGTAAAACGTATAGAAGTGAGAACCGTACCATAATACACTGACGTTTGTGAAAATTGCAACACCAAGAAACAATTTTCCGAATAACTCCAAACTTGGTGGAAGTGTAGAAGAGTGTGAAGCAATAAGTGATTAAGTTTGCAGGGAGATGGGGTACACGTAGGCCGAGCGGAGTCCTCTCGTGTCGGTCCGACAAGGCCAGTGTTGCGCCCAGTATAGTCAGTGCAGAGCTGTCAAACAAGGTGGAAACTATAAAGTGAGTGCAAGTATGCCTCGTGGACGTCAAAGAGAGCCATATCGGCATGTGAGTGAGTTCGAACATGGCAGAATTATCGGTCTCCGAGAAGCGGGTTTTTATACCGTGACATTTCGACTCGTACAGGGCATGCTGCTACGGCAGTGATGCGTGTGCGGAAGCAGAGGATAGATGAAGGTCATACGCAGGGAAGTGCGGGTACTGGACCACTGAACATGACCACAGCACGAGATTACCGCATGGCCATAACACACCGTACAGCTTCATCCAGTGTTGGCTCGACGCTGCAGCACTGCAACATGTGTGAGCTTGTCTGCATCAACGGTTCGTCACCGTCTACTGCAGGTTGGACTGGTTGCATGCATGCCATTACGCCGGCTTCCATTGTCCAGATACCACAAGCTCCTTCGACTGCAATGGGCACGTGAACACCGTCACTGGGCTGCTGAGTGGCAAAATGTAATATTTTCGGACGGATCCCATTTCAACGTGCCGTACAGCGATGGTCGCATACGTGTCCGGCGGTTCCGTGGTCAGCGTAACCTGAAGGGCTGCATTGTTGAGCGGCATAGCGGGCAAACACCAGGTGCGATGGTTTGGGGCGCCATTGGATACAACAACTGATCTCGCCTCCTACGAATTGAGGGCACTTTGAACAGCAACCGGTACCTAATGGTGATTGTAGAGCCTGAGGTACTCCCCCTGTTTCAGGCATCTCCACAGGCCACATTTCAACAGGACAATGCCCAGCTACATATTGTGAGGAATGTACAAGCCTTCTTCGAAATGCGACGGATACCATTGTTTCCCTGGCCTGCACGTTCGCCTGACATGTCGCCCATCGAACATGTCTGGGATATGATTGGTCGGCATCTGGGGCGTCATGGTCCTCCAGTAACCAGTGTCACGGATTTGTGGACTCGAATACAAACTGCGTGGAGGGAAATCCCTCAGGAACTTATTCAGAACCGTTTTGATTCAATGCCACTGCGTATGCAGCTCTAATTGCAGCGCATGGAGGCCATGCCAAATACTGAATATTAGGGCTCAAAAGTCATGTATAGATTTGAAAAGCTTATCATTTGTTACTTGTCATGTACGTAACCTGTGGTATTAAATTCATTGAATTCATACGTTTCCTTCTTAGTGCTGTAATTTTCACAAACGGCAGTGTATATATGGATGAGATATATATGCATTCATCGCACACTATCCATATGATTGGAGCGATGACGGCTTCCATAGGCTCTTAGTACCGGTTTCCAAAGGTCAGCGCCTTGTCGTACATGCGGGAGGTGAGCAAGAGTTTATCCCTAACGCATATGCTCGGTTCAAGTCACAGCAGACAACCGGAGACTACCACAATGGCATGAACTATGTCAATTATGAGAAGTGGATAAAAGAAAGACTGGTCCTTAATCTTCCTGCAAATTCTATTCTGGTGATTGACAATGTACATTACCACAATGTGGTACTTAATAAGGCACCTACTGCAAGTCCCAAAGAGACACAATGATTTGCTGGCTGAGAGAAAACCTCCCTAGGGAGCATTTCAGTGCCATTGATTTCTCCTCCTTTCACAAACCTGACATCTGTAATATAATTATCCCTCTCAAACTCGAAGTCCCCAAGTACAAGATAGACAGTTTCCTTCAGGCACATACCCATACTGTTTTACGCCTATCCCTTATCATCCTGAGCTGAACCCAATCGAAGTCATGTGGGCTACAGTGAAAAACTGGGTTGCAGACAGAAGCGTCACTTTCAAAATTGATGACGTAATTAAGTTAGCTGATGAGAAGTTTGCTGATATTTCTTCAGAAGGCTGGCAGAAAATATGTAGGCACGTCATCAATGTTCAGCTAAACTTCAAGCGCAGTGAAAGCTTGCTGGATGACGGACAGGAAATCACCATTCATCTAGAGCTTGACACCGACGAAGACAGTGCTTTCTCCGAACTTTCTAGTGAAGAGGAAGGTGAGGACTGTCAAGAGCAAGGAAGAATTCCAGGTTCGATTGGAGCTTCTACTAGTGTTGCGACTGTTGTCTGAAACCAGCCTCAAGGTAAGATGCACGTGATTTCCTTTCACTCTTGGGCGCATATGGCTGCAGTTGGTCTCTCACCACTCTTAGTTTCTGCTCTTGTGCTGCGCAGCAGTGAGGCCATTTTGCGACATGGCATTTCTCAAGAACTTCTTTATGCGTTTAAGCACCAAAAGCAACTTTCTAGCTCAGCAGTGGTCATTGATGTTGTGATCAAAACGTTTAGCAAAGTTGTCACTTCAATTTAATCGGGCATAACTTATGAAGGCCAGACCCAGCAGTAACTTCTACAGGATTATCTTAGGAGTTATGTAGCTTTTCTCAATTATAGAGCAACAAAAACGCTGCCCCTTAATGTGCATATCTAAACTCAGGAAAAACTCGACTACTGCACTTTTACTCTGTGACCACAGAAATAAACCTGATTAAAATTTCATTTACAGATAGGTCTTAGACCCTACACTCAATATATATTAAGCATCTTATACTTTAATATTTTAATGAGTGAAAACTGAAACTATGGTTACGATACCTGATTGAAATGGTGTTCTTCACTGGATCATCTGGGTCATTGTCTGGATCCTTAATGTTAAGAAGAGAAGTCGTCTCGGAAGAAGTACTTGGAATGACAGCATTACCTCTACTACCAGATGCACGTGAAGCACTCAGTGAGTCGTCACGGGATCCCTTCTTGTATGCAGCAAGAGTACGTACTTTACGCATATCTTCAATTCGCAGTTCGTAATCTTTATAAAATTTCCCCAACTGAGGAAGACCTGATTGAATTGACATTGAACTCAACAGTTCAAGTAACATTCTTTTGCGTTATTATTTTTGCAGGGTTCATTGTGCTAAAAGTTCTCTCCAACTCAGCATTAGACCAGGAAAAAATAATAAAGACTTTGCAACGTCAGATAAACCTTAAAATGGATTTACACCTGAAACACATTTATAGGTTTCCATTTCGTGCCAGAAGTACCGTGTGTCCGATGTTTCCTTCTACTTGGCGGATGTTAAATTTTGCCACTGAAACTCAATGTTTGTGATTTTTTGAATAGGGATTTGAAGAAGTTTCATTACTGGAATAAAAGAGTTACTCACAACACGTAAAGAGTTTGAAACCGATAATCGTGATACCAGTGGTGGCTGGTGAACAAAATAATGTGTGTGCTACAATACTGTATCACGTGTATACATTTTTACACATAGTCTTACCTAGTGGCGAAATATGAAGTCCATACGGCGCTCCTTATCACTGCGGAACTTATCGATGACTCTGGTGTTAAATTAGTCTATCTTAGATGCGATACTCTTTACCATGGACAACATTGCTAGAGCAGTAAGGCCATTTTGCGACATGGTATTTCTCAAAAATGTCTTTATGCGTTTTACGCACCAAAATCAACCTTCATGCTCAGCAGTGGTCATTGATGTTGTGATCAAAATGTTTAGCAAAATTGTCAGTTCAGACAATGTATGTATTGCAATAATTGCACAGTTCCATCTATATTTCTAAAGTCAGATCTTGCATACAGAATGCTGAGCTCTGTCTCTGGCATTTTCTTGTTCAGTATTGTATATTTGCCCACAGCAGTTTGTAGTTCATTCTCGGGAAACTGATTTTAAAAGCTGCCAGAGAATTTACAGTTTAACAGCTTTGCTGCATCGAGATAACTCAAGGACTGAAAACGATGTGTAGCTTCCTCTATATTGCGATTGCGTACTTCTTTGGCTTCTACATTCAAAGACTCCATCTTTTGTCGAGTGCTCATTGATTTAGATGGAAATATAAATATACTGTCGGCTG
Organism: Deroplatys truncata; assembly: GCA_030765065.1. NCBI lineage: Eukaryota > Metazoa > Arthropoda > Insecta > Mantodea > Mantidae > Deroplatys > Deroplatys truncata. Next base: position 497,202,850 of record CM060990.1, on the reverse strand, counting down.
CCTATCAAATATCACACATACACACTGAATGAAGACAGGGCATTTCTATGTAACTGCCTCAGTTGATATCCGTTGCAGCTGATTATAAAGGAACTCAACATGAAGCATTAATGTGTGAAATAATTTCAATCAAGAAAGGTATTTTCTATCTCCTAAACAACGCGAAGTTCATTTGCTTCCGGACAAGTCTTAGAGGCAGAATTTTCCAACGCTAAAAAGCACTGTGGCGATTTTTCTATATTTTAATAAATGACATTAACAGTTGTGGACCTAGAATTCCAGCTAGTTGAAAAACCACCAAGAACTCTTCTGACCACCACATATTCTAGGGCGACTAAAGACTGTGGGGATCTGGAGTAAAAGGCAGCAAAACCCTACAGGCTAAGAAAAATATTCTGGCAGACGTATTCTGTTAAGCTGCACGTTCCATCACTAAATACAACTGATGTGCATAACAGTGGATGTACTGTACATTTAGAAATTGAGATTGAACTTTGGCGTGTGCTCCACCAAATGCAACTCATTACCGAGGCTCCGTCTTAAGTTTGGGCAATGAGTTTATGAAGCTTGTCTCTGAATAATTCATTAATCACCTTAAATATGCTTTCAGAAATTATATCTGGTTTCGGAAACCCCAAATCTCTCATACGGAAAACAATTTTCTCGTATATAGATACTAGTACAACCTATGACAGATGAGAAATATCTGTGGTTTCATCTGCCACAACAGCCACAGAATGACCTTCTTTCATTTCCACCGTAATCACCTCACATTAAACTTCTAACATACAATACAGGAGTACGACCTGGATAGCTTTTGAGGTCCCTTTGAAGATATGGTTTGAGTCCATGTGTTCCTTTACAACACTGTCCATATTACTTACCTATTCAATCAATGAATACTAAGAAAACGACAGGATTTTCAGAGGATTCAGTATCATTGTTTCCTCTTAAACGAAGTTCAAACACACCACAAAACCTTATAGAGTCAATTATGCGTGACAACGCATACCGTTTTCTTCAACTTGCTGATATGCTTCAGCTTCGCTTCTTGATAAGCACGGCTTAACTGTATTACAATATTTATACTGCCTAACGCATTAAATCTATAACATGAAGTGCTTTACTTTTTGTTTGTGTTTGTTAATAAGAACATTATATGACCTAGATCTATCACACCCGTCGCACTCCAAGAACCACTGTTTCCAAAGAGCAAGCATGTAAAACAGAAAAGGGAATTTTTTTGGCATCCACGTATCCATGCATGTTCGTAGATTTTGGGGTTAAAACGCCTTATGTAGGAATTACTTCTCACTCCGTTTGCAGATTGCGTTGTGTTAAGAGTTGGATCTTGCCTCCCTTACTAGTTTACTTGGACTTTTTCCTATAGGGTCTCACCAGAGAAAGGATAAATTATCAAGCTGCTCACAGAATTCATGTTAGCGGACACAACGGAGCTATTGCTGTCGTAACGTGAGTTTTTGAGCTTCTTCTTCTTCTTCTTCTGTCGATATAATTTTTCGAGCTACTGCCAATTACCAGGTTGTGCTACTGCGTACGGAACAGTGTGTGTGTACAAAAAAGAAGAAAAACGTGAAAATTTGTAGTAGATGGCTGGTATAGGAAACAATGGATCTTCATTTTCGTTTTGGTAATGAATCGAAATAAGGCATTACAAATGTCTAAAGCGAAAGGTAGCAATAATGAAGATAAAATTAGCCACCACAAGGAATGAAAACATGTAGTTTGTTAACGACGCCGTCAACTGCGAGGATCATATCAGCGCCGCCGGTGTAGCGGAATTTCCTCCCGGAGGAGTTCTTTCACATGCTAGTAAATTTACTGACATGGGGTTGTCCTTTTAAGTATACTTAAAACCCATCGGTGTAGGCCAGGTTTGAACCTTCGACCTTAGCATCAGAAGCACAGTGCCTAAACAACTGAGCCATACATACCGATCCTTCCACAACGAAGAACAATATAGAGGGAGTCAAGCAAATCATTAGTAAGAATTGTGTGATGGGCACGCAAACAGCAGGCGGTGTAGCAGTCACTCGCAATCCGCAATCACAAAGATCGGTGTCACGTTGTCGAATACGAAATAAATAATCTGGCTTTCGAACGATATTGCACAGAAGCCGAAAGTAAGTGAGTGCTTTTCTTCAGCGACCTTGCAGGAGGAGTCACGAAGTTATATAAATTAAAAGTTTCCATAAACGTTTTTTCACAGTATGTCGGCAGTCATGTTGCAAACTTATGAAATGTAACACGTCAAGCGGAGGTGTCAAAAATTCCATGGCGATATCAGCAGATGCATTCGTCTGCTTAACCGCGACAGATGTTGCTACCAAGTATACCAACATGGTTGGGTATCCAAATCAAAAAACAACACAGCCGAGGATAATAAAGCGTGAGCTGCGTTTTCGAAAAGGATCTTATGTATTTGTTGCTTAGTATCCTTATACGGACTTCATAGTACCTGTAAGGCATTCATACTGTCCGTAAAAATGACGAGAGATTGAATGCGCAGCCGAATTACGTATCCAACAGCCTGGTAAATCGCTATCGTTTCCACTGTACATATCGTTGTCTGAGGATACATTGTCCATGTCTGTGTGTCTTGTGTGATCCAGTTATAAAGTACATCTCTAACCCCTCGCTGGGTTTTACATCCATCCTAAAGATAAAATGTAGATTAGGTAGTCCCAAAAGTGATATTAAACCGCTTACATTCGACAATTAAAATGTTTGTCGGTTCGAGACTTCCTCACGGTAAGTGTCCACGTCTATCGTCAAATTGTGATCTAAAAACCAATAGTCGCCGTCCATTAAATATATCGGTCGAACCAGCCTACAAGTCATTAAGTCCACAAAGTCCTCTCTTGAAGCCGAGCTTCGTTAAAAGCACATTACTGAATAGGACAACAAATCAACAATGAATGTGCCACCTCTATAAAGTCACGAAAACAGGGTAGGATGGCCATTAACATGAAATATAAATTTAAATGGCTGATAAAAATAGAATCCAATTTATCGGCTATGGTAACCGGTAACGCCCGTCATCAGCATCGCATGAGCAAATGGGGGAAAAACTAAAAGTTTAAGTAGTCGGAGTAAAATTGTCGGATCGGCCTCCCAATTTCACGGGAAATACTTTATACAAACATGTCGCTGATCACAGAGATCAAAGAAGGCGGTGATAATGCGCCATTAAACCTATGTATTTTGCAAGGTGACCCCGAGAAAACATACAGAAATGGACCCGGATCATGCTGTTGGATCGTAAGTGTAAGAGTTGGTCGTCGCATACTGCGCTGAAATCGAATAAAGGTAGTTTACGAAAAAAATTACGAAATGTAATCTATAAGCCAAGTTAATCCAGATTCTGTAGCACGATATGACAACCCTATTTAAAGTGGTGTAGAAATGCAGGTCCCCGAAACGGAATGGGGATATAAAAACGCATCATCCGCATATTGTAATATACGTAATGGCGAATTTCTGACCCTATGAAAGCTCCTTACATAAAGAGTATAAAGCAACGGACTAAAAGACGAATTTTGGGGTAGTCTACGAGAAGCAACACAAGGCAACGGATTATTAAGCCTGTCTGATCATGTCAATCGTCTGGCCACCAAAATCAAATGTAAAATCATAATTACTACCGCAGAGAGTCTCAGGTCCTGTTATAATGTCGGTGGATGTACTGCATCTTACCCGTTCGAAACAACCAAAAACAATGCAAATATGTGTTTGTTAGTTTGAAAGGCTATTGAAACTTTCGCGTGACAACAGTATGTATTTAAAGCTGGCATCAAAGCCCTTAAGAAACCCATATTGGGTGGCCAGCTATACGCCGAATCGCTGCAAATAAAAGGTGATACGACTCAGCAAAATTATTTCGAAAATCTTGTGTAATAACGTCGTGAGTGACGAAATCGGTCGATATTCAAAATGGTGTTTCCTAATAGAACTGATTTTAAAATCGAGTATATCATACCAATTTACACGAATCTTGAACCATTCCCGTTCGAAAGATTTGTGAATGTGCTCGTACCAAAAATCGTATCCAGCGTTCTGGGAGAAGGCGTAAAATCTGGTATGTCAAACCGTCATGAAACGGTAGCGGATCTTTGGATTATCAACTGTATAATAGTCTGAACCTCATTCGTATTGGTGCAGTAGTCATATCCGATGGCAAGTCATTAATAACTGCGGCCGAGGCGCCGTCTGAGTCTCATATGGCGTTAAGTGTTGTAGATAGTCGTCCTGCAGTTCTTTATCGCTATAAAAATTGAGTATAGCGCTGTGTAGCTTAGAATGCTTATACAATGCCAGTTTCTTCCATAATTCTCTTGCTGGAGTTTCCGTGGCGATGATGGCACAGTAATACGGTCACTAAAGGCCTTGTTGTTGCGGTAGTTTGCGTTTCGTTCGTGTTACCGCTCTATTGGCGATCTGGTACGCTTCAAAGTTCTGAATATGACGAAACCGGGAATACGCAAGCCATCGTTCTAGCACTGCCTTTGCACAGGCGGCATTCCACCAAGGCAACTTACGAACCCTGGCGACCGTGGTCTAACCACAGGATGACAAGCGTTTTGATAGTCCTGAACGATATTCACCAGAATTTCCTAAGTCACACTGTCGTCTGGGTAGTAATCTAAACGAGTATTTATCAAGTCAGTCAGAACCTCACGTCTCATACCTCCACACCATCGTCGTTGTAGAAAATCACCATCACGCAAAGCGGTGCGATTGAGAGAAACGTAAAAAGGAAAATTGTCGCTGCCCATTGTATCCGTGTGTCGTTGAAGTATCGTATTGGGGCTAAATCAGAAGTCACAAAGGTGAGGTCCGGCGAAGTATATTGTTGATGAGGTGCGTCCAAGCGAGTACGACATAAATGAGGCAGAAGATGCCACGAATGGCGCGCATCGTAACGTAACACCAGGAGTCGTATGTGTTGTCAATGAGAGGTATAATTCAAAATATTAAAGTCGCCACAAACAAGATAACTGTCGTCAGCAGGGCGTATGTGATTACTCCAATCACCGTCAGAAATAGTAAAGCCAGTGGTATACACACCCACAATAGTTAAGCTGCCTGTACAAATACGAATCGCTTCTAAAAATAAAGGAATACGCAAGTTGGTATCCCAGTCATGAACAGTAATACTGTGATGTACGTTGATGAGTACATCCCTTCCCAGCGTCGTACCATAATTGCGAAGGATGTTGTAAGAGATACCGAGAAGCGAGAATGCAGATCCAACCAGGTGGATCTAGCCTGAACAAGTTAATTTAGTAGCTCGGTCCGTTTAGCAAAAACGCTGCGAGCATTCCAGTAAAAAATTTAAGTTTTTAATTTCCAATCACAGCCCCTTACAATCGACGCAGTTGCAGTTTTAGTTCCTTTTAGGGTTGACGCAGGTATTCCGGCGCCATAGTATAATGTTGGTTAAACTGTCAAAGTCCCCGACTCTCAGCCGACAGAACCGTCATTGGAGACGCCAATGCCGCCTTCAAAAGATTAGCTTGAGTATTAATTCTGTTTAGTTGTGCCGGAACACCAAGGGATAATCTCATACTGGTACCTGTCGACACCACCTTTAACTCCCTTCCCGTATGTGGTTGCCCTCTGAAGTGGAGCCCCGCCTAATTTCTATACCCTGACCTAGGCATCTCCCCGAAGTAGAAATATTCATTGAGGGCGGTATCCTCACATTTACAACCTCTCGTTGCGGCATCTTTCGCTTGTTAGCCGAGGATGAATCCCCCTTACGCTGAAATCCCGAGCCCCTTTATTACCAAATATTACATCTGGCATTCCACGGCTGCACAGTATGACTACCATTAACAATATCAGCACAAGCCTGTCTTTCCGTAAACAATTGCCGGGCCTGACAACGAGACACCGGCTAATCCTGAATTTTCTCATTAATGTGCGTTTCTAAAGCATAAGCTGGTCAGTCTTTAACATTGAGTGTCAAGTTTGCCTGCTTGCAATTCACACATTTTAACGTGTCCATAGATATTCCGCTTGGTAATCCGGGTGATGTTACCTACATTTCAAACATTTCTTGGCGTTCCTACAGAAATTTGCACAATTATTATGCTTCGCATAGTTGCAGCAAATAATAATCCTGTATATATATATATATTCACAGACAACCGCTGATAATACAAATAGACATACAAGGCAATTATGGTCCTCGGAATGTAAGTTTAATGGTTCCAATGGGCAAATATTCCGTCTTTCCCTGCTCCACTACCTTTCTAAAACCGATGCACACAATTTACCTCTGTATACCCGTTTTAGCCAATTGCTCCACGAAGGTTTCCTCTGAAATATCCAGGCCAACACCCCGAATTACTCCCGACAGGGGGTAAAGTAGATTTAAAATAAATAGTAATGAGAATTAATGATTGTGAACTAAGCATCTTATCCAAATCCGAATCAAGAAATTGATTCGCCTGATGTGGCTTCTGAAAATGCGACACAACCTGATTAAACCACTTTAATGCATGTGCTTAACCTCGTATTTGCTGTTAAATGAACGTCGGCGTATCTTCAATGGATGAAGTTTAGTCACATCACTAGAAGGAAACCTTACTGTAAAAAAGATATGGCCGAACATTACGATCTACATATCGCAAAGGGGATTTTTACTGCACTATCTGCTGCCCTCTTGCTTGCCACACTTACCCATTTGACTGGTTATTGTCATCACTGGGTAACCCAGAACCTTCCGGACGCATTTTCTCCTGTAATTCAGCTACATTAGGTGGCAAATTAGATTCCGTTTCAATCGAAGTATCAATTCAGGAAAAGCTATCCCTACCAACGCTATATTAATATTCTTTTCCATCTTCGTGTCACATCCCCTTCCCTACGGGCTGTTATCGCAACAAAAATAATAGAAATTCACTCTTACCTCCTTAACTTCACCAAGAAAGAAAAGGAACTAAACGAACAAAGAAGTAAAGGATATGAGAACCAACACCACCTCCCGTCGCTGTACCTTATAAGCAGAAACTGCTCGTCTACATGTGTGCACTAAACCACGGCGAGAACCAAATATGTTTTTGAGTTGAATCAGTATTTGTTGTTGCCGAAAGCATGTGGTGCCAACGGATAAAATTATATCGGTTCCACATGTGCATCTCCGAAGAGCTTCATTCTATCTGAGCTACCTTGCTGCAGTAGAAGATCTATTGTCGCTGGTATCCTGCACGGCAGTAAGGCATCAACACCAAATAGATGGCAGTAGTAGCAGGAACGTTTTTGTGATCCAGCTCATGTTAGCACAATTCGAGATAAATGCAGCCAATGAGAAGAGATTTCAACTAGCACATCAATGTGTCAAGTGTGTAGATTGGTCTGCATACCCCCAACGGACTGAAGAACAGTTATAGGTAAATGCAGCCAATGAGAAGAGATTTCAAGTAGCACATAAATGTGTCACGTGTGTAGATTGGTCTGCATTCCCCAACAGAATGAAGATCTGGGTAGCATTTAACGTAGCACCTTTTACGTATAAATGAGGCATGCATCAACTTTACACATGGTGAGCAACCAAGGGTAGCATACGGTATATATTAAATCGGTTAAAATTATGAAAGTGAAAGAAAATCTGCAACAGTAATTGAATATATGGTTAACACGTGACGAGGCTTATTTTAAGCACAGTAACCATTCTTCTGTAGCGTTGTAGCAAATATTGACGAGGCCTGGTTGATACATAGGACTGTAATGTTATCAGGAAGTCTTGCTTGAAGTTAACGATGTAGTTGTAAAACAAAAGTGATGCAACGTTTCCTAAATTCATTTTCTTCCTCGTGTGACAAGTTTAACTCTTGAAATTTCACCTCCACCTCATATCCTAAATATGCACGCCAATTTACCTACTTTTACAAAAGTAAATGGTCAACTCCAATGCAACCTGCGCGAAGGATCACCTAATTCTCAGGTGTTCTTGCATATATGGTATGAGAATGAAGTTTATCATATGCTTCCCTTTCTGTACAAGGCGGCAGCATCAGCTTACCTCGCAGCTTTGAAAACCAATATTTCAGCAATCATTGTAAACTAACTGGCAAGTATTCGAAGTTCAACTTTAGTACACCTATAGAAAATTTGTAGTTATTATGTTTCAATTAATTAGTGGACCAGAAGTAAAAACGATTCCAGTATCGGATGCTTTCCGTACAAACGTAGGTATGCAATCTCCAACACTTTGCTTCTCTGCTTAGAATATCTGAACACATTAAAGGGTGTTACTGCTGTTAAAAAATGGAGGGAAAAGGTTAATCCAGTGTCATGTTGCGTATACTTTTTGTTGTTTTTATAGGGAACATCATTATTTATATAACCTGTGCCAATTAATATAAAATGATAGAAATTAATGGAACCTCTTTCTGATGAAGTTGTTCCTTGAGAGCGGCAAATTACATGGTTGCTTTTATTTCACACAACGTTGTAACTTTTCCCGCTACATTACAAACATTGCAATAAGATTGACATTTTATAATAATGCTTTATAAAAGATGAATTACATTGCTGCAAACAAAACAAAGAATACACTTAACTCAACTGTCAATCATTTCTCCCGAAATGAGTAAGATTTTGCTTTACATACCCACATTCAACGGCAACTTTCTATGAATCTCGATGATCATTACCATGTTAAAGAGTTTACTTCATTCATGCTCTGTTAATGTTTACATTCGCTTACAATGAATTTAAGGAAGCATTATATCTTCATGTTAGAAGGTCTCGACAAACATGGAAATTAAAATGTTTCAAGCACAAGAAACGAAAATATATATTTTAGAAGGTTTGAGTGAACTCGGCATGATTACATTCCTTTATGGCTAATTGTGACGTACTACGACACAAATGCTATGTGAGAATCGAAAGCAAATTAATTTCATACATTACATATCATGGAAAAGAATTTAAAAACAAAAGACGGTATTAATGGTCACAAAAATGTATTGTTGGATGCCAGTGAATAAAGTAGTTAATCGTGTTTTAAACAGAACGTAATGTAGTTGTAGACTACTTGGACTTGAAGTAACCGTTTTCATTTAGCAGTGTTGCCATTTTGTTTATTTCCAAGTATTTACGATGTTGTCATGTCCCCATTAACTCAATATCTAGAAATGTGTCTTTATCCTGATTCTCCATTCCTGTTAAAAGAATCTGGATGAATTAAAGGATTTTGCTAATTTTACAGTTCAGAAAGTAGGCTTACTGTACTCGAGAATGGAACCACCGACAGCTGACACTTTTGTTTTCTACGGATAACGCTACAACAATCTCGGTATTCCTCAGGTGGACAATTTGCGCTCTATTCATATGATATTAAGTTTTATGCTGTCAGTAAATTAGCAATACGTTTCATTGCAAGCCGTAAAGCTCGTAGCATGGTAACATCATATAGTGCTTGGAAATAAAGTGGCAACGTTGGTAGGCGCAAACGGTTGTTTCACGTCCAAGTAATCTACAACTGCATTGTGTTCTGTTTAATATATAATTAGTTACTTTATTCACTAGCATCTAACAATGCATATTTGTGGCCATCAATACCACCATTTTACTATTAAATGTTTTCGCATGATATGTAATGTATTAAATTAACTTGCTTTCGATTCTTCCATAGCATGGTATTTGTGTCGTATTACTGCACTATTAGCTATAAAGGAATGTAATCATGCCGAGTTCACTCCAAATTTCTAAAATACATATTTTTTATTCTTATGCCTGACACATTTTAATTTCCATGTTTGTCGAGACCTTCTAACATGAAGATATAATGCTTCCTTACATTCATTATAAGTGAATGTAAACATTAACAGAACATGAATGGAGTAAATTCTTTAACATGGTAATGGTCTTCGAGATTTATAGAGTTGATTTTGAATGTGGGCTTTTAAAGCATAATGCTGTTAACTTCGGGAGGAATTATGAACAGTTGATGTAGGCGTGTTCCCTGTTTTGTTTGCAGCAGTTATAATTAATATTTTATAAATCGTTCAGTTATATATTTGAATTGTACTGCAGCATTTATAAGACGGCACGCAAAATTACAACGCTATGCGAAATAAAAATAACCAGTAATTTACCGATTTCAAGCAGGAGCTTTATTAGAAAGAGGTTCCATTACTTTGTGTAATTTTATATTAATTGGCACAGGTATTATAACTAATGATGTTCCCTATAAAAATAAAGAAGCTATACATTGCAACGGATTCGATCCACGTTTCGCCAACACTGTTGATCAGCACTTACACGCTTTAACGAGTTGAGATATTAAATTGTGTAGATCGATTTGCCCCCGAAGTCTGTTGATTTGAACCCAATTGAACACACGTGGGCGTTCATGCCTCAAGAGTGGGAGACCCGCCAAGAAGATAGAGTGCGGGAGGTTCTAGAAGCCCATGTGTTGGAAATGTGGCAACATTACGTGCGCAACCCTCGTCAGTGTTTAAGGCTTGTATCCAACATGAAAGAAAGGCTTCAAGGCGTAATTGACAATGGCATGATAACACTAGGTTAACCTGTCTTGCATTCCTGTGCGTTATGGATCTTAATTTAAGTTCATATTTGGTTTTCTGTTTCTTCTTCAAATGCGGAAGAATATTGTAAGCAGCCCTTGCGTTTTAATAGCTATTCTTTTCAGTTATACTTATATGGTTTCAATTCCAGCCTAAAATGTTTACTTGCGTTTTAAATCTTGCAGGTGTCTCCATTTTTTTCACTCGAAATAAGGAGTATCAATAGCTAAGCTATGCCTATTACCTACGCAGAATATACACTGTCTTCAGGAAGGTTTTTAAAATGCGTAAAGTTTTAAACATTTTATTTTAATTAACATTTTTAGCACTTAAGATGATTTAATGTAAATGTCTTATTTGTTTTGGTATTAGCAAACAAAGTGGTTATCACAAAGCTCTGTTGCGAGTATTAACATCTTGTAAACCGGGAGCACGATAATGTTTTGGTTCCATTTACATACCCAAAATATAGACTTCAATTAAGTTTTTTAAAACCCTTACACTCTGAAAGTTATTCTCATTAAAATTCCTGAGAGCTAAAGGAAGTTGTGTTAACAGAAGTGCTCTACTATTTTTCAGATTATCCTTAAATCTTAGTCCAGTCTAAAATAATGTTAACCGGTACAAAAATGACTTCTGTTGCCTTGTTGGTATAATGGTCATGATTTATCACTCTCATTTACACTATACGCGTTCAATACTATCATATAACAATATTTGCTTCAACTATCCTGTTGGATATAATAATACCAATGATTCTCTGTTTTGAAAATTAAGTATACTTAGCAACAACTCAGGTCTAACAATCTGAATGACTCATTATGAGTGTTATCCTCCGTGGTGTAATGGTTACCACGCCAGCCTTTAGTTCCCGAGGTCGCGGGTTCAAACACGGCGGAGGGCGATGGAGTTTTTTTTGGGCGTAAAAATCCTTAGCATAGCTTCCTTCGGAAGGGAAGTAAAGCTGGTGGCCATATATTTACGGCACGTAAAAGAACCTCAAGCCTGATAAAGAGGCCTCTGAGCAAAATTTCCGTTATTTCACGCCCAATATAGAATGGGACGTTAAGGATAACAGCAGTTAAAGAGCGTTCATAAATAAAACTCAGTTTAATTTACTGATTATGAGTGCTCGAAATAAATAAATTGAGCCATGATGGAAACCGTGAAAAAAGACAAAGTTACCGATTCATTGGAAAAAAGATTCCATACCACTTATTAGGTATATCATATTTTAAGTTTCTAACACAAATGGTGCTTGTAAATCACCACATACTCAGTATTCAATCCTCCGTCATGTATGAACATGAATCTGAAGAACACTATTTTCAAATGCCTATCAACGGGAACGTGCAAAAACCATTGCATCGTTTTAATCATTTCATCTTCATTTGTCTGTCGTTAATAAAAACGACTAAAGAGCTTATACTTCACCTCGAATACTGCGATACTCGTGTTTGTTCTAGATAATGTTATATTTTTATCGTTTATAAATGTAAACGAATATGTAGAGACAAAAGCAACATATTAAAACCATTTCTCGGGGTGCTACGAACTTCGCGCCTTGCAATGTTATTTGTTGCTGAGTTAGCAGCAGAATAACACTAATATCATATGAATAGTGCGCAAATGGTCCAGTTGAGGAATAGCCGAGCCCGTTGCAAGGAATGTAATCATGCTGAGTTCACTAAAAAGTTTTGAAATATATATTTTGGTTTCTTGTGCTTAAAACATTTTAATTTGCTTGTTTGTCCAGGCCTTCTAGCATGAAGAGGATATAATGCTTGCCTACATCCACTGTAAGCTAATGTAAACATTAACAGTGAATGAATGAAGTAAACCATTTAACATGATAATGGTCTTCGAGATTTATACAGACATGCCTTTGAATATCGGTACTTAAAGTAAAATGTTATTAATTTCGGGAGAAATGATTGTGAGTTAAGGTAGGTGTATTCCCTGTTTTGTTTGCGGCAATTGTAATTTATGGTTCATAAGGTATTGTTATAAAGTTTCAATCTTATTGCAACGTTTGTAAGACATCGGGCAAAATTAAAACGCTATGCGAAATAAAAATAACCATGTAGTTTGCCGCTCTCAAGGAGGAGCTTTATCAGAAAGTGGTTCCATTGATTTATGTAATTTTATATTAATTGGCATAGGATATATAAATATTTATTCTCCTTATAAAACACAAAAAATATATTACATAGGAGTAGCTCGACGTTTCGCCACCGCTTTTGATTAGGAGTAACACGCTTTAACGAGTTCAGCTATTCTAAGCACGGAAGCAAAATGTTGGTGATTAAGCATACGTTTATAAGCAAAACATCCAACACTGGAATCGTTTTTACTTCTGGTCCACTACTTAATTGAAACACAATAACCATATACTTTCTACAGGTGTACTGAAGTTGAATTTGCAATATTTGTCCGTTAGTTTACAATGATTGCCGAAATATTGCTTTTCAAAACTGTGAGGTGAGCGGGTGGCTGCTGCCTTACACAGCAAAGGAATCATAGGACAAATTTCATTCTCATAGCATATATGCAAGAACGTATGAGAATCAGGAGACCTTCGCGCAGGTCACATTGGAGTTGACCATTTACTTTTGTGAAAGGTAGTACATAGCTTTCATGGTCATCTGTAAGGAGATGTTTTCTGCATGTTGGAAGAACAACTTTCCTAGTAATACTTTCAGTCAGAATTGTTAGATCTTCCAACAACCTACAAGTGTCCGCTATTTAGCTTCAAATAATTTATTTACTCTTCGAACTTACCCCAGAAATGATTGAAGAAATAATAGTAATGCAACATTTTTCTTATCAAGTAACATTCTATACAACTGTGGTGCAGTATGGTTCCTCTCTCTAAACTTGGAAATAACAAACATAGTCGTAAGTTGAAGTCATTACACAATTATTCTAACTACGGCACTTTCAAGCTTGAGCAAATTTTTTGGGTTCATGACTGTCATGAACGGCCGCAAACAGAGCTTTGTAAGTTTCCTGGCGTACTGCAGAATGGGCAAACCAACTGTATGTTTCCCGAATTAGGAAATCTAAATTTGTCGGATGACATTCTGATGCTGACGAAATTGCTAACTGGAGCGAGTAGCACACACAGCGAATCATGATAAGCCTAAGGCATTCCTTACGCTATCTTGCGCAAACGCCATTGTTAATTCCGGTCTTGACACTGCCGTTAACAACACCAACCCCCTTTGGTTGTTGTATATTTAGTCCCTTTTCCTTCAGGGTATTTAAGACACAAGCAGTGAGGTATTATGAATCATAGTTTTGTAGTTCAGAAGAAACTGAAATACACCTTATTCAAAGTGAAATAGACTACTGCAATTCCTAAAATGTTAGTAATACTGATATCCTTTGAGTCATCAATAAGGATGCTGAAAGGTCCGTCATATATATGCAGGTAATAGGTTTTTAAAATAAGTGACCAGAACATACTTTATTATTCCACTACACTTTGTTCTGTGAAGTTGATATTTTTCTGCTGTCGGACTATTCATTATATCTGTCCTTACACAGTTCACCAGGGTCAACAATACTCGATATTGATTAATGATCTACTGCAGAAAGGGCTAGAGAGGCTTCCGTGTTTCCTACCGGCTTAGAATCTCTGCTGGATGGTGATGTTGATTGGTCCAACTTCTTTGACGAACAAAATGCACTGAATGATGAAATATGTTTTTGTTACATATTGCACAAGACCACTAACTTTGGATTACAGGCTCTGCATTTAGCTTCATCACTATCACCAGGGATTTCTGGCCATGCGGTCTAAGGCACGGTAGGAATAGCTAACCTATCAAAACCAAGGATCGTAGGATCGAAACCCGGTAAAATGCATGTTCTGCATTAAATTAAAACTGTGGAAAAGGATGGGGAGGGCCCAACTAAAGCAAGCGGTGTGACGGCATGGTTGGATGCTGGCGGGTTTCGATTGAATGCACGTATACGCATTTTACTCTTTTTTGTTTAAAAAAATTCACACACAATATTACGCAGTTAATGAGATCAAACAATGCTGCAAATGTGATGCGTTCAGATGGCCAAGCGGCTTAAGGCATTGTGGCATGAGATGGTTATGTTACATAGTCAGAGGTTCACGCCCCAAAGTAACAATTTTTTTATTCTTACTCCAAGAGGAATACACCTCACCTCACCTCATTGGGTTGCACCTCACCTTGTTGCACTTTTGAGCAAGACCATGTCTTTCTCTAATTTGTAGTCGCATTTGAACACTCACATTTGCTTTCAATACTGCATATGGTACATAAACATATGGTGCAGTGGAGTTTTAAGGGAGCGCACGGGTGATTTAAACATGTCGCTGGGCTTTTAAAAATGGCAGATAGTGCAAAACGTTTGGCCAAAATGATTCACAAGTGTCTATAGATTATTTATATTATATAATTCCAAAATTGAAAATTTTGTCATTTTCACCTAAAAATTCACTTCCAGTGTCCCTTAAACACACGTGGAACACACACACAAACACGCGCTTGTTGAAATGACAATGATATTTTGAAATATGCATTTCGAATAAGAGAAGAGCCTAGATAACCAATGGATGTCACGGGCAATGAAGACAGGCGTAAAATAACTAATTCGTGTTTTCTGTAGAGGGGAAGCAAACAGTGAAATGTGCATGAATATGGGTATAACGCATATAAATATACGCGGATTGTTTGCGAAAACACAAAAATGAAAAGCAATGACCGTAAAACAAAACACATAGATGAAGCCAAACATAAGTAATGTTTAAAACAAAGCATACGTAAACTACACAATAAATATGCATGAAATTTTGGAAAAGTCTGCAATATATGAAGTTTAGTAATAGCGAATATTTAAACTGATGCGCCATATTGACCGCGCCCCTCAACCTGTCATTTCACACATAAATACGTTTTTATTCTACACTCTATGGTAATAGGTATATTTCTGTTTGTACTTGTGGCTGCTCTGAATGACAGAGGAACGTATTCTACCGCAAAATGCAGCATTGGCAATGGTAAGCAGCCTTGCTACAATCAAAACAAAGTTTGACTTGTGTTAACACGTGGAGTTTGCGATTTTTAGAGGATTTTGTTCAACTGTGAAGCTAAAATTCAATGAAATGGGAGGAATTAAGGAATTCAAACCCAGGTAATTCTGTGCGACTACTCTATTTACTATGGCGACCGCGCGCAGAGCCTTATTGAAGTGCCAGCATCAGAGCCGCTACCAACGTAATATTTAACATCGCTAGACGTTAAGGGACACAGGGAGTGAAGTTTCAAATTTCCATATTATTGTATGGATATTTCTGAAACTTTTACTGTGTGTCTATTGCTGTTAGATTAATGTGAACCCAAAACTTCATTCAAGTTGTATAAATACTTCGGTAGTTATTAATTATTTCATAAATTTTATTATGTAAATGTATCGCATAATCAAAATTAACCATGCGCATTGAAAGCTCAGAAAACTGTTTGACATTTTTGGAATTGAAGCTTTGAATCAGTTACAAAAAATGTATAATTTGAAAGTTCAATAAATTTGATGAGTGAATTATGATAATATTTTAATACTTTAGAAATTTGAATCTCTAAAACTCTCAGTTTTTTCATAAAAAATATATTTGTAACAAAATATTATTAGTGTTAGGCATATTTTTGTCACATAGAATCTTACAATGGATACTGCTGCAGATTCTGAGAAATTTTAGCTGTGTTTAAACAAAACCTCATGCGCGAAGTTCATTTTAAATATGTGAAAATGAAGTTTTGAGAAAAACACTCATTTATAAAATATTATGCTGGGAAACGGTGAATTGTGTGCTTTGCAAATCAGATCTCTCCTGATTTATAATCATGTGTGTTTGTAATTCCTTTTTTGTCCTTTTTCTGTACTTTTTTGCCCTTTTTGCCACCTGCAGATTCTTTCCTGTCTGTAGCAGCAAACCTCCTCCTCTCGTAGAGTCGAGTTGTATCAAGGTGTGAATTAATTTTGTAACTTGTTTGAAAGCTATTTACTGAAGAATTGGAACTTTGAATTAATGGGTAAATAGAGAAATGACTGTGCAAAAGATCGAAGCTCTAGCTCAAATAGCTTCTCAAATAATACAATTGAATATTTTTCATTAGCAAACGAAAACTTTTCAAACTACCATGCACATTCACATTTGTCAGAGAAGTATGAGTGACATTTTCCTACACTTTAGTACAATGAAAAGAAATCTAAGCATTTGATTGAAGTTGATATTATTAGTATAGAAATAAAATTTTCTTTTTATGACGTTGCTGTCAAAATTTTCCTTGATTTTTAGAATAAATTATTTTTTTGTGAGCCAATGAGTAAAGAAATCATAAAAATGCATACTTAAATCTTTATATACTGCATTTGAGAAGATTTGTGCAAATGTACATACAAATCGGAGCAAAACTGAAATGTAAGGAATCAATTTCATTTGCAAAAATGAAAAACTGAGAAAAAACACATATTTCTAAAGAATGCACATTCTTTTTAAATTTACAGCTTATTAGGTACTTATAACTGCCCTTAAGCATATGTTTTGACATCGTTTTTCTTTTTGGCTTCCTCTTTTTTCCTCTTTTGGTAATTTACTCTTTCTGCGAGCTGTTTTCTTCTTCTCAGTTGAAGATCTAGCACACTCATATTTTCTTCTGTTGTCGCATCTCTTCATAATACACTGATACACTGTAAATTATAGAATTCTTTATAGTGGATTTAATTTATTCTGTAACTGAGTACCCCATATAAAATTCTGACCAGCATTTGTTACAGCAATTGTGATACTCTTCTTTGATACAAAAATGTCTTTTCGACATTCCTCCATAACATGGCACGCAGCGATTCATGTTGATTTTTTTGTAATATCTCGTAAACATTTATGCAGCAGCTCATCATAGGTTAGTCTTTGGTAGATAGGCATTATCTTGGAAACAGCTGATTCAGAAAGCTGTATGGACCCAGATAACCAATGGATGTCACGCGCAATGAAGACACGCGTAAAATAACTAATTCGCGTTTTCTGTACAGGGGAAGTAAAAAGCGACATGTGCATGAGTATGGGAATAACGCACATAAATATGCGCGGATTGTGTGGGAAAATACAAAAGTGAAAAGCAATGACCGTAAAACAAAACACGTAGATGAAGCCAAACATAAGTAATGTTTAAAACAAAGCATACGTAAATTACACAATAAATATGCATGAAATTTTGGGAAAGTCTGCAATATATGAAGTTTAGAATTGTCTATTTTTTAAAATTCATTTTTGCTTATTCTTTTTCTCATTCATTATTCCTCCACGTACATAGTAGGTAGAGGAGGTACTGCATTCCATCCAAAAATTCGGTACCGAGATTTCACCGTAAATACATGTTTTGAGACCCCTGTATGAAAATAAAAGGAACGTTTACTTATTATACCTAGTAGGTAGAGGAGGTATTACATTCGACACAAAAATTCTATACCGAGATTTCACCGGAAATACATGTTTTGTAGCCCCTTGAATGAAAACAAAAACAACTTTTACTCATTCTGCCACGTAATTAGTATGTAGAGGCGATATTTCATTACATACAAAAAATTCGATACCGAGATTTCACTGGAAATACATGTTTTGAGACCCCTGAAAGGAAATAAATGGAACGTTTACTTATCCTACTACGTACCCTAGTAGGTAGAGGATATATTGCATTCCACACAAAAATTCTAAACCGAGATTTCAGTGGAAATACAGGTTTTGAGACCCCTTGAATGAAAAGAAAAATAACTTTTACTTATTCCACCACGTACCTAGTAGGTATAGGAGATATTTCATTCCACACAAAATATTTGATACCCAGATTTCACTGGAAATACATGTTTTGAGGCCCTATGAATCCAAGAAATGCATTTTTAGAAAGCAAAACGGACGGATGCCTTCTCTACCTACAGGTACGTGGTAGAAAAGGTAAAAACTCTTTTTTGGCTCAGGGTGCCTCAAAACATGTATTTCCGGTGAAATCTCGGTATCGAATTTTTGTGTGGTATACAATACCTCCTCTACCTTTTTAGGTGCGTGATAGAACAAGTAAAAGTTATATTTATTCAGGGGCATCAAAACAGGTATTTCCGGTGTAATTTCGGTATCGACTTTTGTGTGGTATACAATACCTCCTCTACATTTTTAGGTGCGTGATAGAACAAGTAAAGGTGATTTTTATTCAGGGGCCTCAAAAAATGTAATTCCGGTGAAATCTCGGTATCGCATTTTTGTGTGGAATGCAACATCTCCTCTATCTACTAGATACGTGGTAAAATAAGTAAAAATTATTTTTCTTTTCATTCAGGGCGCCTCAGAAACATGTGTTTACGGTGAAATCTCGGTATCAAATTTTTGCGGGGAATGCAATACCACCTCTGCCTTTTTAGGCAGAATAAGTAAAAGTGCTTTTTATTTAGGGGCATCAAAACATGTATTTCCGGTGAAATCTTTGTGTGAAATGCAATACTTCTACCTAAGGCGTACGCGGTAGAATAAGTAAAAATTAATGGAAAAACATCGAAAATTGTCGATTTTTCTTGCCACAGTTTACGTGTGCTTTGCTTTAAACATTATATATGTTTGGCTTCATCTACGTGCTTTCTTTTACGGGTTATTGCGTTTCATTTTTGTTTTCGCACACAATCCCCTAATATTTCTGTGCGTTATACCCATGTTTATGCATATTTCACTTTTTATTTACCCTTATAGAAAACATGCATTACTTGTTTTACGCGTGTATAAAACATCAAATACATCATACGCACATTCCAACATCATCTGTGTGTTCCTTGCTATTTAACGACTAGCGATGTTGTTACATATTACGTTGGTAGCGGCTGGTATCCAGCGAAAACACAGTTGTGATATTGGCACTTCAATAAGCGCTGCGCACGGCCGCCATAGTAAGTAGAGTCGTCGCACAGAATTACCCAATTCCAAACATACGTTTAGAGGCAATCGTTATGTAAAAGTGTCTCGGAATTTCACACCTGTTTCTTCCTCTTCTGAAGCAGGACCTTCTAACCTCACCACCACTCCCACAAGTGCCTATAGAAGAAAATTAACCTACTTGATGAAAATAACAATGTTCCTCAGAGAACGCAGGTTAGAGAGCCAAGGAAATATTATTATAGATCTCTCTACCCTTTCTTCATTTGTAAATAAACATCTTGCTTGTTCCAAGTGTTTTTCTGTAAATAGTGTACATATAGGTGAGGATAAGCAAAGTAGGAGAGAACTAGCCACCAAGATAAAATTTCACTGTGATTATTGTCAATTTGACAAATGTACTATGACATCAACTGTAAATTGCAGAAAGGTATCTAATGTAAATCTGAGATTTACATATGCCATGAGATGCATTGGAAAAGGTCAACAGTCTGCACGCACATTTTGTGTTATTATGAATCTGCTTCCACCAGCAAGTAAATTTGGCAGATGCAATGAGATAATATTAGAAGGTTTGGAGAATGTATCATTAGGATCTATACTGAATGTTGCTGAAGAAACTAAAGAACTTGAAGGAGTTGCAAATATTACAGCAGTATTTGACGGAACATGACAAAAAAGAGGTCACAATTCACATAATGCAGTAATAGCTGCTACTTCATTTCTTTCAGGCAAAGTGCTAGATGTTATTACTGCGACAAAATACTAGAGTGGTCGTGTAAGAGATAAAGAACTTAAATGCTTAAAAAACGTTGGGCGTTACAGTGGAGGAATGACAGTGGAAGGTGTGTTGCAATTATATGCTAGAGCTGTACAATTACATGGTTTAAAATATGTTCGATACCTGGGAGATGGAGATTCCAAAGCCTTCAAAAGTGCTGTGGCAGCAAGGCCTTATGTAAACTCTGTAACATTAGAAAAACGTGAGTGTGTGAGACATGCACAGAAGAGAATTGGCTCACATTTGAAAAAGTATAAAGACTTGAAAGGTGTAAAACTTTCTGATGGTAAAACTATCAAAGGAGGAGGTCGACTCACTGCAGCAGAAATTGATAAGCTACAAATTATTATGGAATGGCAATTCGCAGCATTGTAGGAAATCTTGAAGCAATGAGGAAAGAAGTTTAAGCTAGTTTCTTCCACAAGTACTCAACAGAGAAAACTCAAATCATGCTGTCTATCCTGCAGGACTCGAGTCATGGTGTGGCTATCAGCGTTCACTAACAACAGGCTCTCAATATGAGCACAAGCATACTCTGCCATCTGCTGTACTTGAGGAAATTAGGCCAGTATATAAAGCTCTTTCTGATCCAAAACTACTCCAGCAATGTCTCTATGGAAGAATGAAGCATTCAATTGTTGTATATGGCAACAACTTCTAAAACAGTATTTATTGGAGCAACAGTACTAAAAATTGGTGTTTTTGATGCATTGATTTGCTTCAATGATGGTTCATACAACAGGGTGCTAGTGATGAAGAGAATGGACATAAAACCAGACGAAAACATGAAGCAAGCACTGTGAGCTATGGATCGTGACCGTGTTACCAAGTCTGAAAAAGCAGCATACATGATGACCAAGGAGGTAAGAATAAAGAAAAGAGCCCAAAAAAGAAAAAGAGAGGACAGGGAAGCCCTAACACAGGATTCCTATCACCCAGGAGATTTATAACAATGGTTGGTGTAATATTTCCTATTTGTTTAACTTTATATTCAATTTTCTCAAAATCACATTTTGCAAGATGTTTGTGCACTTTTTACAAAAACTATTTTAGACACACTTATGAAATTTTCAGGTTATGTTACCAGAACCATGGTAAGGCTTCTCTATTAGAATAATTGCACTGTGTTGGATAGTTTCAGATTTTCGGTACTTTATATTCAATTTTTTGTTTTGTTTCCATAGCAATTTTTATTTCTCTCTGGTACCATAATATTGAAGGTCCTTCATTTATGCTAGCAAGGGAACCTTTCACAGCTTATAGGTAGATGTGAATAAATTTCAATATATTCTGACAAGTAGGAGTGGAGAAAAGTGCACACAAGCATACACATCTGATGCAATTTCTATGAACAGAATATTTTGTTAAAATATTTTTAAAAAATAGTCATGTGATTTAGAACAACCTTCTGTACATATTTAAGTAGAAAGAGCAGTGAACTGCCACCCAAAAATCATGTCTCTGTGACTAACAGTATTCATAGTATGTGGAAGTGAATATGATCTTAATATTTGCCAATTTCTTATGGCTTAAGTACCGACTTACCTTAATACCACTTCAACTCGGCAACTCCAACCCATATTGATTCCACTTCAACTTGGCGCTCCAACATGAAACTACACGAAACGGGAAGGGGCGACGTCGGTGACGGACCTGAGTAAGAGTCCCAGGAAAAAAAGTCGAGTGCGAAGAGGGCCAGCAGCATCCTCTCCAGGACTACGAGACGTCGAAAGGAAGGTGGTACAACTATACTTACAAATGTATGCTTTTACGTAGTGGAAAAACAATAAAAAGTCGTCACAACAAGCAGACGCAAAGAAAAGGTGAGGGAAATGGACCAGAAAATAGGGAAGTTGCACCAAATGTAGAGGAAAGGTTAGATTCAAACCAGCAATTTCAGGAAGCAACAGTAAATATGCCATCTGAATTAAAACTGCAGGCCAATGCAGTAAATAATAAAGCGAGTGAAATTAGCACAGAATTGGCAAACACAAAAGATGAACTCAGTATAAAATTCAGTGTAGTAAACATAGAATTAAGTGAGAAAGTCAGTGCACTTAGCACAGAACTAGATAGTGACGTCAATGAAATTAGCACAGAATTAGGTGATAAAGTCTATACTATAAGCACAGAATTAGCAAATACAAGGATAGAATTAGGAAATAAGATTACGAATCAGATATTAACACTCATCGTAAAATACATTTTCAAACACAGGAGTTCAAAATCACAGTCACGGTACTGAAAGAAGAGTAAGCTAGGTTAGCCAATGTTAGCACAAAAGATAGAAAATCTAAAATATGAACACCAAAAGCCAACATCAGATGTAAATCAAAAGTTAGAACTGCAATCAGCAGAGATAAATAAAATGTGATCAGAATACACTTAAACAATTATAAACAACACAGCTAGCACTACTGAATTCAAAGACTGGGCAAACATTGAAGTAGTTAACTTAAATAAAATAGTAGCATAAATAAACAGCAATGTATAAAAATAAATTAGTTCCATAAAGACTGAAAACAATAGCAGCTTACAGAACATAACGTCTGAAACGCTAGCACAAAAAGGTTTAATTGTAACCATAAATACAACATAAATAACAACCAGGAAGAATCTAACAATGAAATCAAATAGCTATAAGAAAGTGTAAATAAGGATAAAGAAATTATAAGCAACCTTAACCGATTTATGATAGCATTTCAGGCCACAGAAAAAGTAAATAAAAGTAACAGTGTAAATGAGGATGCCAATGATGTTGAAATGAACATGTAAATAATTATGTCTAATAGCAATGAAAATGTATTCAAACGGTGTACATAAAGAACAGCTATACAGATTGTAGAGGCACACACAACATGGCTGTATTCCACACTGCTTTACAATCACACACGAAAATTGTAATTACATTTACCAGATTCTTAGAAAAATAAATCCACCTACCTTTGATGAAAAATTAAGATATTAACCAAAAACTTTCCTCATAGAAATGGACACCTATTTCAAAATTAAGACGATTCCCAGCGAACTCAGAATAATGGTTGTCAATAAATGTTTGGGAAGAAAAGTCAACATTGGCTGAAGTCTACATTTGCAGGAAATGGGAACTCCACATCTTTTAGGAATTTATTTTCAGCCAGATATTGGGGTCCAGCTAGACAGAACAAGATAGGGGTAGAACTAGCTACAGAGAAATTTAACCCATTTGAAAATATATTCCGACAGACTATTTTCTAAAAACAGCTAACAAATTTCAAAAAATTGAATCTCCCCTAATAGATTAAGAAATAATCACAGCAGCATTTAGGCATTTCCCTAACACTATTAAGTTAAACTTAATAACTGCAAAACTTATGAACTTCGTAGGTGTAATAGAATTACTAACAGCCTTTGAATATCAATCGGTACCACAGACAACCACACAGCACATATATCCTGAAAGCAGCAACAATGGTACTTCAAACCATTACACACAGACATAAAACAGCAGAGCATGCATGAACACACAAGTGGTAAATACTAAAAATGTAAGTAATCAAAATGGGCACGAAAATCAAAACTCTCGTGGGGAAAGGGCACCAAAGAGCCAGTTGTCCTCCGTAGTGTAGTGGTTACCATGCTAGCTTCTAGTTCTGAGGTCACGGGTTCAAACCTGGCGGAGGACGATGAATTTTTTTCGTGAGTGAAAATCCTTAGCATGGCTTCGTTCGGAAGGGAAGTAAAGCCGGTGTTCCCTTGTCATAAGCTTACGGCACGTAAAAGAACCACAAGCCTGATAAAGAGACCTCTGAGCAAAATTACCGGTCCTTCATGCCCAATATAAAATGGGACGCTAAAGACCACAGCAGTTAACGAGCGCTCATAAATAAAACTCAATTTAATTTAATTTTAATACAACAGCCAAATTTATCAAACGCACAACAACAATTGCACCAACCACCAAAACACCAGGAAAGCTACTGGAACACAATAGGTTATCTTAATAGGAATGGGATAAATGCAAGAAACCAAATGGGAAGAAACACTGGCGTAAACTATATTTGCACTAGCAGGAGAAACAATGTTCCTAGGCGTGGCTATCAACCTGACCACTACCACAACGGGAATCCAAGACAGCCTCATGGAGATTACCTAGACGTTCTGTACCAGCATTCTACCGAACGTCACCACACCTACAGGAAGTCCAACAGACACACACAATCTACAAGCTTAACAGACTCTTAACCTCAGATGATGGACAAGAATACCCAGAGAGATCATATCGTCGGAAAACGAATAAAGGTTTATTATATGACTCCACTTAATGGTCCTGTGGCACAGAATATCTCGTATCTGGAACAAATATCAGCCCAGAAATGATTGGCATCAACGCCAACGTTCCTCAACACCAGGAACACACAAAAAGTAGGCCCTTAAACACAATTTACAGAATAAAGCCATGCTGAGCAAAAATCATGCGAACAACAAATCGGAGTTAATGTAGTTGCTGTTTAGAAATTGATCTACAATGCAGAAGTGTAAATCAATTGTGGATACTGGAGAACAACTGTGTGCAGCGAAAATTTATTCCAAGATCTAATTAAGAACAGCGTAATAAACTACTTGCCAGTTTGCGGAGTTTATTGTAGCGTGGCAATAGGTTAAAGGAAGGAAAGAATTAGGCATCAGGTGATGTTAGAAATCCAAGTTGGAACCTGGAAGAGTGAATTGATAGCATTAGTTGTGCCTAAGCTACCAACAAATTCCATATTGGGGAGTGATATTTTATAACACTGGTTAAGTGTTTTAGCTTCTCAGCAGCGCACATTGTTGATTAAAGAAGATGATAACCAGGCTATAATTCCTTGTTAGGAGAAAAAAAATAGTAGAGATGAAAATGGAAGCTTCGAAGAAATATAATCAGAAGAGGAAGATTTTTTACTGAAAATATTATTGTCGACGAAGAAATAACAGTGACAAGAATAAGTATATTGAGAGAAGATGAAACAAAGAAGAACTTTAAAGTGATAAGCGCTTGCGACAACATTCTCTGCCTCAGTTGTGAAAATGAGAATATATCCAATCCTGCCAGAAAACATGAAAGACAACAATTTGACGAGGAGAGAAGAGCAGAGTAGAACCAGCAAAGAAATGTTTGGGAGGAAAATAGTTTAATGCTATAATATCACTGAAGATCAGAAGAATAACCCAATTAATAAATTGTTAAAATAAAAAACGCATGCTCAGAAAAACCTGGAAAACACGTTATTTTCATGTAGCGGGGATAAAACCCTGCTCACACAAATGTAAAGCTATCCCAAACCCCATTAGAAAGCAAGCAGACAAGTGACACAAAACATGCTAGAGAATGATATAATAGAATCATCGGATACATCTTGCATTGATGCCCTATATTTGGTACATAAAAAGTAGATAGGGTTCGTATGACTCTTGATGCATTAACAGTAAATGCTTATATCTCATCAGATCATTTCAGGTCACAGGGAGTGGACCAGATCTTAAATAGACTAAGCAAGGAAAATATTTTACAATAGATTTAAATTAATCTTTTCGGCAAATACTCTTAACGAAATAAGTAATAAAGTATACAGAATTCGTCATGAAGGAAAAGCGTTTTGTGTTACAAGATGTGCCTTTGGTATATTAACAAGCGGTGGAGCATTCCTAAGAGATCTACACAGTATCTTTGGAGAAAGTATAAAAAATTTTGTAGTCACTATATAGGTGATTTTTTTAATATACAATGAAAACTTAGAACCACACCTACGTTCATTGAATTTGTGTGTGGAATGACAATAAATCCAGAAAAATAAAAAACTTTGACAAATGAATCTGAATTCTTAGGTTACGTCATTTCAACAGATGGAATAAAACCAAATCCAAGCAGAGTAGCAACTATAGAGAAGCTCCCTGCACCCAGAAACATGAAGCAACTACGCAGATATCTAGGCATACTACAATACCAGAGCAAATTCTTCTACAATTATGCATTAGACATTTCACCATTAGGAAAAGTACTCAAGAAAGATGTAAAATAGACATGAGAAGACAAACACCAGAAAGCATTTGAGAAATTTGAGGAACTCTTCAAGAATTCGATTCTACTCGAAGACCCGTATCAGTGTTCCCCTAATACATTTTAACAGACGCTTCTTCGACAAAATGTACTGCAATGTTGCTACAAATCTGAAGATAAACGTGTGACCTCCACAGCATCCAGAACACTAACTAGAACTGAATCCAACGCACGTATCGCAGAGCAAGAAATAGCCGCAGTTTATTTTGCACTAATAAAGTTCAGACAATTCATTTACAATTGCAAGATAATACCACATACAGACCACAAAGGTTTATCATTTATACAGAAATGCAACTTACAAACTCAAGAAATCCATATATTTACATGAAATCACACATTATGATATAGAAATCAGATATATCTGTGGGTAGGACAATATTCTCAGTGATACATTATTTAGACTAAACCTAACCTAAATCATCATGAAACAATACACAACCCGCATCATGATATAAAAATTTTAATTTGAACTTGAAAACAAGCAACGGCTTTGTAAACAGCATTAAGAACTTACAGAAAGCAGATCCACAATTATCCAAATTATACTTACTATAGCTCCAGAAATAAACAAAAGTACAGGAAAATTTGGAGATGTTTTATATAAATTACGTAGAAAAAACACTAGAAAATAGAAAGCAATTATTCCACCTAAAATTGAAAAAGGAGCAATATTAACTTTTCACTAACTTTTAAGACATTCTGGAACAGAGAAAACAGTATTAACCATCAATGAAAGTTTATACGTCAAATATCTAGAAAGAAAAACCAGAAAATACATATCAGTGTGTGAGCTATGTCAGAAAGTCAAATCTTTGAATGTGAGGTATGACATAGAACCAGGAACTATTATCAGAAATAAGAAAATCTGTGTTGTTCAAAATTGATGTCCATGGCGAACTACCTGCTGGAAAATACAATTTCAAATATGTTTTTGTTATATATGATGTATTTACGAAATTTATAAAATTGTATCCGTAAGAATTATCACTAGCAAAACTTCCTTGAAGAAATTCGCAGATGATTATACACCTAAATATGGAAACATTGAGGCAATTTTATCTGACAATGTCACTGCGGTTACCAGTAAATTATTTACAAGTAGTTTAAGAAAAAAATTAAATTGTTCTACTCCTCAACATACTTTCCTCAAGGAAACCCGTGTGAGATATGCCTAAGGGACATATTAGTTTACTTTATATTACTATGTCATAGAAACCATTCAAGCTGAGTAGGCCTTTGCAAAACTATAGAACATTTACTAAATTGTACAATAAGTGCTACAACTCATTTTACTCCTGCAGAACTAATGCTAGAAACAGGGGCAAACCAATTTTCTATATTTTACCATCCACAATACCACTGCATAGGGAACCACCAGAGGAAGAAAAATGCAAAATAGATTTTGAAAGAATTCAGACGAAATATGAAGTAAGAAAGAAGAAAGTAAGGAAAAGGAAATGGAAACCTTTAATAAATGACAAAGTTTTGTTGCGAAAGGGACACTTATCAGATGCAAAAAAATAAGAGAACGTATAAAATGGATTGTTATATATAAGAACATACATAATAGTACCAAAAATGGGAATCATACTTATGGATTGGAAGCCAAAAGTGATAAATATATAGGGAAACATCATAAACAAAACCTGAGACCTTTCAAACAAATTCCAGGAGGAGGAGGAGGAGGAGGAGGAGGAGAAGAAGAAGAAGAAGAATGAAGAAAGAAAGAAAGAATGAATGAAAGAAAGAAAGAAAATAACAACACATAAAAACACTTACCTAAATACACCGAGATTTTATGTATTGAATTATGTGAATATGTTATGTAAAATATATATTTCGTGGGGGAAAATTTTCTTTCCTCACACTTTACTAACATTTAAAGTTAATTTTGTGCCAAAGATGATTATTCTTATTGAATTAAGAAAGGAAATTAATTAAAATGCCATGAAGTGATAGCAAAGAAAAGGCATTTAAAGCAGATATTAATAAAAGGATCGAAAATAAATTCTTAAACAGAAATCCAATGAAGTGGATAAGGAGTTTCATGTATTACACATTTATGCACTGTTCGACCATCAGAAGAAGGCAAGAGGAGCCTGAGGTGCTTGAACTTTTATCTACTCACTTAGTCGAGTTGTTTACTACGAAATATGTGCATGTGTATGTGAATCACCCATGCTACATTTCTACCCATGGGTGAGTTATCCACATGCTTATTTTATATAGTACTAACATGCATAAACATTATGGGGACTGTAGAAAATGTTTACTAGCACATTCTTCTCGCTCGCCTTCTTTTTGTGGTCCATATGTATGCATTGTACATCAAAATTATAATTATATTATGGTTTTGAAAGACCATTTGTGTCATAACATTTGCCTTGAACATTTATATATTTTAAATTATTAATTAAAATTGTATTCATTTATTTACTGAGAGATATAACATTTGTAATAACGTTGAAAATACGTTAAACGAAGAACGAAAAAATTTGATTTCGAAAAAAAAATATTGTAAAAATACAAAACATGTGACAAAAAATAGGAAACTTGAAGTAGCAATATGCTTTATATGTAATAGGACTTTAAATTTGTTATTCTTATAATATTCGAGACAACTGCTCCTACAACGACGAGGGCGACAATAAATAATAATAATCATAATAATAATAATAATAATAATAATAATAATAATAATAATAATAATCTGCATACCTTGTCTAAAGAAACGATGTTGTTTATGTTTGTTTTGTGCATAATTAGGGGAAAATTTACAACGTAGTTGGGATTATGGATGATATGGAGAAACCGGGAGATGTTTTCATGCTTGTGCAAGTTACCTACTTCCGTTATAGTGACTCTAACTTATGTGCTACTACCTGGTGGCATTGACGTAAAATTATAGTGATAATACGGAAATAGAGTGCGGGAAATGCTTTGCGCGCTGGTTCGCTTGTTTATGTGTACACGACCCGTATGTATTTAGCCCCATAAGGCATTCATGTTATACCAGTTGCACATGCGCAGAAGCTCCTCAAAACGTCCAGAAGCCAAGATGTCCTAGAGACTGTGTTGCAATATCTCACCGAGGAGTAATACGGCAGATTTATATGCCGTAGATTTTAAGTTACCGCATATACGTTAGGTACGTTTAATGGCATTCAAAGAAAAAACTAACCAATAAATCCGCAAGGTTCCAAACGTTAGGGTGTTCACGTACTCTTGTGTTCTTATATAGCAGCCGCTACTGATTACGCACATTGTAAAGGTTTTAGGTTAAGTATATTACGGAGAATAACCTCCCCTATTGTAACAATTTCTTCTTTAATTATCACAGTAACCGTGACACAAGTTATATTCTCAAACAGATAAATGAGCAAATATAGAAGGTATAGTTGCCTCATATTTAATGTAGGCATAGACTACATAAAATAATAGTAAACATGAGTAACCCGTGGAAAGTACGTGCACAGCAATCACATGATTGGTGTTATTGCCGTCTCCTACACTGCACAAATAAAGGTTTCCAAACACTATTGCTTCGCTAATGTGATTACAAACCTATGCCAGAATTGCCAAAAAAAAAAAAAATAAATCACAGCCTTTGAAAACACAATTTAACAGTCCGCATGTATAACACTTCGGATTTCCGCCAACTATCGGCGCCATTTTTCTTAATCTCTTATCCCAATATCTGGTCCGTTGGTTCTATAGCTTGTCTCAAACCTTAGAAGACAATATGGCGGTAAATGGGATATCTCTGTCTCTATCTAACGCAAACGTGTTGCCATTAACTTCGTCCTTTTCTATTCTCGCGTTGTCGCTCAGTTGCTAAGAACATGGTGTAAATATTCAGTTGTTATAAATGTCAGCATTGCACACAATCCTATGCACAATATTTTTTTCTATTAGATAGTATAATTTTTAGAGCCGTTGTAGATTTCTGTGGGCACAATTTTCCAAAAAAACTTGTTTTTCCGTAAAAGTCCTATATTTGCTGCTTCTATGCTCATCATGCAGTAACTAATATACTAAAAGGTGGTACGCAACAATGTTTTTTGTTGACTAGAGTAAAATAGAGTGCTGATACCTGCCTAGTTTGCATTTTCTATCTTTAATAACATGAGCGTCATACTTAAAAAAAGTATTTTCGGAAAACTCCATATCTTGCAGTATAAAAGACAGCCAGCGGGAAACGTTTTTGTTATTGGGTTTACAATGGGGATCAAGCGAGAGAAAATGTTGAGGAAGGTTGTAGACAGTTTTAAAAAAGCCTAAATGCTGTCATTTCTTGCATACATTGTGTATGATGAACAAAAGTCACTCATCTACTCAGCCAATAGGTGCGGGGCTTAAGACAGAAGGCAGTAACCGTTAGCTGCAGTTGTAAGGAAGTGTGTGCGATTATACAGAATGTTTCAGGACCTTTGCTACAAACTCTGCAGAACGCTAGATCTCGCACAGGGGAACATTTTTCGTTAACGAACCGCTATCCTCCGACGCATCGTTACCGAGTTATTCACCCCTGATTTAAGCGTATCCGGTAGGATCGGTTTGAGAAACACAGCCAGTACACTTTGCCCCTCTGTTTGTTTACAATCGCTGAATCAAGTGACATTGCCTCTTTCTTGTCCCGTACGTCTCGTTAGGTTTGATAGGTCTGAGATGCATAGCCCAATTAAACTCAAACCGGGTCGAAAAACGAAAGGTCCCAGCAGTTGATCACCAACGATTCCAGCCCAGATGTTTAAAGAAAACTTTTGTTGGTGATGTCTAACGAACACTCCATGAGGGTTCTCAGTATCCAAGATGTGGCTGTTCTTGCTGTTGAAGTATCCGTCTCGTGTGAAGCAGGTTTCATCGGTAAACAAGACGTGCGCGGGAAATGTAGGATCCGAGATGCTTCGTTGCAGAAACCACTAGATAAACTGAACACGAGGTATGAAGTCTTGCGGCCCCAGTCCCTATACCTCTCGGAGGTGATAGGCATTGAGCTGTTGTTCACAAACACGGAGTTCAATTGGACTGTGCGTCTCAGACCTGCCAAACCTAACCAGACGTAAGGGACAAGAAAGAGGCGATGTCTCTTGATTCAGCGGCTGTAAACAAACAGAGAGTCAAAGTGTACTGGCTGTGCCTCTCAAACCTATTCTACCGGATACGTTTCAAGTAGGGGTAAATAACTCCGTAACGACGCGTTGGAGAATGGTGGATGCTTGATAAAGAATTTTCCCCTCTTCGAGATCTATCGCTCCTCAGAGTTTGTCACAGAGGTCCTGAAACACCTGCAATATGAAGAACACTGTAAGGTGTTAGTAGCTTATTTATTTAACACTTTACGTAAATATTTTTAGTATGTAGGGATAAGCTAGGAAGAGACGAAATGATGGTAAACTAAGAAGAAACGCAAATTAACAAGTAATTAGTTAGACTATTTTTCAAGTAAAATGAGAGTTAGTACGTCAGTAAAAGAAAATCTAAGACTCCCAAGTGTTCAGAAACAGTAGTGTATAGGATAAAAAAGGAACCAAT
This sequence comes from Deroplatys truncata, assembly GCA_030765065.1. Lineage (NCBI taxonomy): Eukaryota > Metazoa > Arthropoda > Insecta > Mantodea > Mantidae > Deroplatys > Deroplatys truncata. The sequence goes on along the minus strand of CM060990.1, from coordinate 497,170,943 downwards.
GAAAGTACTTCTATGGATCCATAAAAAAGAAAGCAAAAAAAGATGGTTGAAACACAAACACGCTAGGTTAACGCAATATGACGGAATAGCTCAAAGCGGAGTATGGCATATCGTTCATTCTTTGCTATTTGAAAACATTCCACCTACGTAGAATGTGACTTTGTCAAGGGTAAACAGTGATGAAACCCATCAATCATTTATATCTCCATATTTGTTTGATAATATATATTTTAGGCATGTAAAGTCATATTTCAAAGTACTAAAACATAAAGAGCAGAGATAAAGTGCAATTGAAAATGAAATGTCTTACAAGAACCTTAAATAGCACTGCAAATATTTCACTTTTTGGTGATGCATCACACAAAATATAACATTAAATTGGTAGACCGATCCAGGGACGGCTCCAGTTGTTTTGCAGCCACCCTCGCGATTTCGCACAACTAAGTTTTATCCGCAATGTCATTGCTTCATGACTACTCATTCTCACATGGAGAAAAAAGTATGCAAGGGTAATCAATAAATAAAACTCCAGAATATATACATACATACATACATACATACATACATACATACATACATACATACATACATACATACATACAGAATGAAACAAAAATGTACGGCACAAATTGCAGGACACATTCCTCACAAGTAGACGAAGATATTATGTTATATGAACATGCGTCTGGAAACGACTTGTTACCATGTTACAACTCGTTTTCTCCAACTCATTAATCTTGGGAACCGCACACGAACAGAACGCTAGAATCATGGGGTACATGCACTCTTGGTTATGTCTGGTTACGTTGTCATTATCGTAGGTGCACCACCAGTGTTTCGGTTGACATGTCCCTGTTGCCATGCGACTTACGTCATTGCTTGTTTACAGGTAACATCAGCTGTTCCAGTGAGTAGTACGACCTTGGCAAGCACACGGGTTACTAGGTACTAGTAGAGTTGATCACAGACTTGGTTCGTGCAATGGCAGTGTACACAAATACAGAGATGGCGGATGCCCATTTGATGTATAGATTACCAGACGCAATGACGCTTACACTCAAGGTTTGTACCGGGAGAGATTTTCAGGACGAAGGTGCCCCGACAGGAAAACGTTTGAAGCCATTGATCGTCGTCTTAGGGAACATGGGGGATTTCAGCCTGATACTTGTGACCGGGGGAGGCCTAGAAGGACGAGGACACCGCAACGGGAGGCGGCAATTATTAGGCAGTTGACGACGACCCTAGGGTCAGTATAAGACAGGTAGCTGCAACAACGAATGTTAACCATATGATTATCTGGCGAGTGTTACACGAGGATCGGCTGTATCCATACCATTTACAGCGAGTGCAGGCACTATCAGCAACTGATTTTCCGCACGGGCACGTTTCTGCGAATAGTTTATGCAACAAACTGTCAACCCTAATATTAGTGCAACGGTGCTGTTCACAGATAAGGCGTCGTTTCAAGGAGATCAGATTTAAATTATCACAATCGGCTTGTATGGGCTGACGTCTATCCTCACGCAACTGTTGAAGCAAGTCATCAACAAAGATTTTCTGTCAATGTTTGGGCCGGCATTGTTGGTAACAGTTTCGTAAGGCCTCGCGTTCTTCCACCCAGGCTCAACGGACAAAGCTACCATAATTTCGTAGAGAATGTTCTACCTGGTTACCAGATGTTAGCAGATGTGCATTTAGCTCTGTGAAAAAAACATGTACTTCATGCACGATGGAGCACCTCCTCAGTTTAGTGTTAATGTCCGTCGGCTTCTAAATAACAGATTCGGTGACAGATTGATAAGTATAGGTGGACCAATTGTCTGACCTCCACGCTCCCCGGACCTAAACCCACTGGATTTTTATTTCTGGGGGCATTTGAAAGCTCTTGTCTATCGAACCCTAGTACCAGATGTTCAGAGTCTCCGTGCCCGTATTATGGAAGGCTGCAAAACCAGGGATTCATCAGCGCATCCGGGATTCGCTACGACAGCGGGATAATGCATGTATCAGTGCTTACGGAGGGCGTATTGAACATTTCCTGTGAGAAAGAGTTGCATGTGGTATGCTGTTACGTTCTATTCTTGTGTGTTTCCCGTGATTAATCGTTGTAACATGGTAACAAAGCGTTTCCAGACACATGTTCATATAACATAATTTCTTCGTCTACGTGTGAGGAATGTGTCCTGCAATTTGTGCCCTACATTTTTGTTACACCTGTGTGTGTGTGTATATATATATATATATACGCACACACATAAGGATGAGTTTGCTCTGAGTTAAAGATAAAATAAGAAGAGTCACACAATAAAAATGCACAATATTTCGGGTTTACCCTTCATTGGCAGACTAAAAGACTAAAAACACACAGAAAGTGAAAATATATTTGGCGGTCGACTGGACTGGTTAATAATCTAAAACATATTTGTACCTGGGCTTGTGTTCATTTAATATGAGTAACAGAGGTTAATAAGCTTCCCTTGTTTATTTTTTGTTGTAATGCTAAATGCCACTTTATGATAGTTGCTACTATACCATTTGTACTTTAGTGTTATTGTTAGTGCACGCTTGTCTATTTAGGCCGTAAGGTATGGGCATAACAGTAACACGGGAAAATAAGGAGTAACTGATCCTTAAACCATCTGTAGAAATGCTGATGGTTAATGTCTTCATGGTAATCCCCAGATCTCGAATTGAAGAGCCGTAGGTGGCCATGAAAAATAAGATGATCCAGGAAGGGCAATAATAAAATCCTGCGGGTGATTTCATAGAGCTTTCAATTCTCTCATCAGTCCAGCACTTTGATAGGCTTAACCATGTTTCAGCCAATCATACTATTGTTCTCAAATTTTTATATTGTATTTAACTTAAAATAATGCTCTTAGGGCTTCAATATCGAATCTTCCGAGTATACTTTTTCCCTTCCCTTTCTTGAACTCAGATCCGAGATCATGGAGGACGTTGTTTAAAGAGCTAAAGATTTTTTGAATCTTAAGCAAAGAAATAGGTTTGGTTTAGTGGGATACTCCATTCGGGTGTAGTAGCCGTAGATTACCTTCTTATTGCATTTAGTTTCAAGCTGGCCAATTGGGTTTCTCTGGAGTTAAAAAGCAATAGTTACTAACAAAGTAGGATACAAACACAAGTAACTGAACGCATAAACAGGGATTTTCAGGTGCCACTAAGGCGATAACTGAATTGAGAGGCTCATGAAGCACTCCTATTTATGAACGTGATGTTTATTGTTGGTGCGCACGTATGTTTTGGCACTCGTTACAGGCAGACGAGGTCTCCATTACGATGCCTACGGAGAGAGGTAAATTGTGTTTGCTGAAGTTATTTGTGCAAGATGTACTCGTCGCATAAGTTTTACGCATTGTTTCAAAACACAATGACAACACGCTATGATGTAAAAATGATGCCACATTACGTCGGCCGCCCTATTATAATGGTTAATTATTGGCGTTCTTCATGCCATATTTATATTTATAGTTTGCTGTCATTAAAGCACACGATTTATTTCAATTAGCTTTCTTGTGGCTTCAGTCATTTCCGAGATAACCATTAATATTGGTATGAATTGATCAATACTTTGTACTGTTTTTAAAGTGCTGTCGCGATTCATTTGTTTCCCAGGATGTCATGGAAAGAGTATGGAATTTAAGTCCAGCACATAGTGATCCGCTTTTAAACAGCTGACTATAGATTCAATTTCTTCTATTCCGTGTGTACCTACAACCACAATTTCTTTTGCTTTCTCTACCACATACATAGTAGGCAGAGAATGTATTGAATTCTACCAAAAAATTCGATACCGAGATTTCACCAAAAATGCATGTTTTGAGGTCCCTCGAATAAAAAAGGGTGTTTTCACTTTCCCTACCACAAACATGGGACTACAATTGATAATTAGTCATGATGCTAACTCCCATAACATTATGTGGAGGAGTACGCATGCCAATGAAAGAGAGAGTCTCTTTAAGATTTTATTATATCGAATAATCTTGAGATACTGAATGTGGGTAACAGACCTACCTTGGTTACTACAAGAAGGCAGGAAGATATCGACATAACTTTAGGAACCAATTATGTGGGAAACTTTGTTAAAAGTTGGTATATGTCTAAGGATGAAAGTTTTTCAGACCACAGGTACATCAAATTAGAAGTAAGCTCTATTTCTAAACAAATCAGAACTTATCAGAATCCCAAAAAACTGACTGGGATTCCTAAAAGAAAGACCTAGTTAGTAATCTGAGTAGGGTGAACGATAAAATTCATGACTTTGAAGATTTAGAAACTGCTGGAGAGCATTTGCAGGATGCAGTAACCCTAGCATTTAATGGTAGCTGTCCTCTGAAAACACGGCAAGGCAATAGGAATGTCCTTGGTTGAATCAGGATCTTGCAAGTAGAAGGAATAAAATTCGCAGATTGTTCAACTTTTCGAAAAGAACCAAACAATGGACTGCTTATAACAGATAATTGACAGAATATAGTGAAGCCTTGAGGAAAGTTAAGAATTACTCCCGAAGGAAGCACTGTGAGGAGATAGAAACGACTCCATAATGTGCTACGCTTCAGAAGGCTCTTAGAAAATATCTACAAAGGTTTATTAGCAATCACCAATTGCAAATTGGAGAATACGCTAAACAGAGGGAACAAAGAATCTCTTCGAGTTCACTTCCCTGAATCGGTTATACTTGATGAACCTGAGGGAGGATGGGACAGTCTGGGACTGAAGCTCTCTGGGAAGAAAGCTCTCAGGGCAGACTAGGAAATCCAAGGAAGTCATCAAATATGAAAAATTAAAATGGGCAGTGTTCTCATTTCAACCCTATACATCTCCTGGAAGCCATGGAATATTGTCCATTGTGCTTCATCGAGGTTTTGATGAATTGTAAAAAAAATGTTATACAAATCCTAAGAGCAGGTTTGGCCTTAGGATACATACCAATGAACTAGAGGCATCTTAGGGTAGTATTCATACCATCACGTGTGCTATTGGGAGGTACACTAAACCCTCCGCCAGGTGCGCGCTTTGGTAGAAAACTTTCGGTCGCGCGCGCTATATTTTTGTTTTTATTATTTGTATTTATGTTTTCCTTCGTTTATTTTTTCCTATGTTTACCTTTATTTAGATTAAGAATAGGTGGCTTTTATTAGCAGGTATTATCTTACAACATAAAAATCAAGCTAAAATATGAGTGCATATACATTATAAATTGTATTACAATAAGCATAAAGAAATGCATTGCCATTTCCAGGTATACATACAACTTGTAATTTAAAATGTTCAGTTACTCAGAATCACCTATTACCTCTCCCATGTTTTCCCCGACTAAGCAACTATCGAAAATAATTTTAGCATGTTTGCTCAAACAGAGGGGAATGTTGCATTTCCCGCACGCATATTTAGCTTTGCAGTTCTTTTTGTCTTTGTTGCAGGGTTCACATCGTCTCCTTTTTAATATGGATAGCGGTGTATTTGGCAATTCATCTATGCGGATTCTTCAGGTTTATATTTTGTCAAAAGGCTGGTGAATGAATGGCGCAAAAGACGAATTCCTTTCTTCGGTACAGTATGAAAGAACAAAAAAGAATTACCGACTAATTTCACTTCTCCAAAAGATCGCAGTCAGTACGAAAGCATATGTTGCTTCACAAAAAATCAAACACTTGTTTCATATGTTCCAAAAAAGGGTAAAAAGGTAGATTTACTCTCAAGTCTACATGTTTCATCCAAACAGTTCTCATAAGTTGCCGAGAAAAAGCCTGAAATAATCCTGCATTACAACGACACTAAATCTGGATTTGATGCAGTAGACACATTGTGTGCTACATACAATGTAGCCACAACAACGAGAATGTGGCTCATGGTAATTTTTTACCATATCTTGAACATTGCAGGTATTAATTCTAGGGATATCTTCGTTGGAAACCAAAATAAATATTCCACAAGGCTGGAGAGTTTGAAACCACTGTCTTTAGCTTTACTGTTGCAACAGCTACAAAGAAGAGCAACATTATCAAGTCTACTCGGTGGTTTGAAAGGTCTTTTGACAAAATACAAACCTGAAGAATCCGCATAGATGAATTGTCAAATACACCGCTATCCAGATGAAAAGGAAACGATGTGAACCCTGCAACAAAGACAAAAAGAAATGCAAAACTAAATATGCATGTGGGAAATGCAACATTCCCCTCTGTTTGAGCAAACATGCTAAAATTATTTGCGATAGTTGCTTAATCGGGGAAAACACGGGAGAGGTAATAGATGATTCTGAGTAACTGAGCATTTGAAATTACAAGTTGTATGTATACCGAAAATGGCAATGCATGTCTTTATACTTATTGTAATACAATTTATAAACTATACGCACACATATTTTTAGATTGTATTTTTATGTTGTAAGATAATACCTACTAATAAAAGCCATGTATTCTTAATCTAAATAAAGGTAACACAGCGAAAAAATAAACGAAAGAAAACAAATACAAACAATAGCAACAAAAATATAACGCGGGTCACGCGCGACCAAAAGTGTTCTACCAAAGCGCGCGCCTGGTGGAGGCTTAAACTGGCTCTAAAAATATACTAAATGAAGTTCAAATAACAGCATGTATGACTGTTACAGGAGTTATGCAAATAGCTGCTACTGCAGCAATGGAGGCACTCTTGAACCTGACTCCATTGCATTTAGTAGTAATGAAGACAAGGATGATACTCTAATGACTACAATACGCTAACCAACTAAGAATTCCTGAAATAGCCTCAGCTTGCTAAGAATTAGGAAATACATATGGGATGCATCTTTAGAAATGCCGTCAGACTATATAATTCCGATCACACACTTCATAAAGATCTTCAGGGTCATTATTGATCCCGAACGTTGGACGAAGTAAACTCTGGAAGCTCCTGAGAAAACCCTGATGTGGTTTGCAGACGGCTCAAAGGATGGCTAAGGAACAGGATCCGGAGTATATGGCATAAGACCAAGATGCAAAACTTTTTTGCCTTGGGTGAATATGCTACTGTTTTTGAAACAGAAGTTTAAGCTTTTATTTAATGCATACATTAAAACATGAGGAGAGCTCACACCGGTAAACAGATCCTTATTTTCTCAGATAGCGAGGCTGCACTAAGACCCTAAGTATTCATAAGGTAACGTCAGGACTGGTTTTAAACTGCCTAAACATGCTCACAAGCTTGGCAGAACAGGATGATTTTCTTTAATAAAGAAATATATACAGTTAACAACAGTATAATTACGATGGAGGAAATCTTAAACCTATTCAGTCATTTTTTCTTGTATTTAAACATTAACCTCTCCTTAAAATTAAGAAATTACAGGCGTATATATTACAATATTTTACCGTGTGCAATTTCTGTTCACTGACAATGCCAGTGCAAGAGCGTAGCAAAGACTGCGATAATCTTACAGCAGAAATTAACTATACTCTTAACATTTTACAGGAAAAGGAACTGGATTATGCCCTTAACATTTTACCGGTAGAAGGATTAACACTGTTAACACATAATTTGCAAAACCTCAAGTCACATGTAATTCATTAATACTGTTTTATCAAACCTGTCTTTAGATGCGAATAATTATATGCCTCAGACCTTAGGGGGCATTGTTTGATGTAGCTTTAGTAAACAATTCCCTGTTCCTTTCTCGTCAAAACTATATCAGTAGTAAAAGTAATAAGCTTTAGTTTTGATTGTGCATAAGTGTTTTAAAACTAAAAGTTCCTAAAAAATCTGTGTCCTGGCGATTATGTTTAAAAATAAAATAACTACTTTTCATAATTTATGTTCTATATTTACAAAAATGTCTTTCACCTCATGTTTGAAAGTTAAATCAACCTTGCATTACAGCGATAAATTAAAAGTGAGTAAATGCAACTTGGGATTAGCACAGTATTGGTATGTGCTATTAACATGGCGCTTATTCAATAATTTACCACAGTATTTATCTCCCTCTACGTAAATGCCATACTACCCTTACTGCTGCAAATTATAGCTGGTGGCCGAATGAGTATTCTTCGTTTAACTGTGTTTTTTTAACAGGTGGAAAGCTGAATATAGAAGAGACTTCGCTTTTGCTTCAGAACTATTTTTTCTTCCTCGTGCCTCAGCTGCAACAGTCGTCTATAAAATGACTAGTACAAAGGCTGCTGTAACTTAATGGTCCCCAGTTTTCCCTTCGAACAGCTCTAACCCAATTATATAAGACATCTGGCTCTGAATGCAGAAATCTGTTTAAATGTTAAAATGACATACAAACTACTAAGTACGCATGCATCATTTTTCATAGTGTGACCACGTGCCAGTAAGGGAGTATGCCGGCTCCTTTATGTAGTCGCCTGGATTGTTAGCGCCTTCGGCAACTTCGTGATGGTCTCGCTATTTTAACCCTGCAGTAGTCGCGCAGTTTTTATACTGTTAGTAGTCGCTACGGACTGTGAGTCCGCATGAGGAAAAATATGGATTTATAACTAAATAACAACAAAGTAACACAGATTATACACTTTACTATGTTTGAATCTTAATTTATTAAGTACATGCGCTTTATAAAGTAAACCATTGTATGATTAGAACAGTTCACCGTTACTATTTCTGCTAACAATAACAATGAAAATAATCTCTAACGTCGTTGCTCGCGCGGGACTGTCAGTCCGCAATTACTGACCATTTCATAACCACTGCACAAGTCCAAGTGAAACAAAGGAATAACATAATACTGATGATTATAGGAAGGTACTCGGGTCATGAGATTCCCAAGTTCAAAGAGCTTAAGGGGGGATGTAAGTCAGAAATCATTCATGTATTTTAAAAATTGCCATTAGCTCATTATAAAAGGTATGTTTTTGAAATGTTGCACACGTGTTATCTATAAAATGTAGTATATAAAAACATTAATGGTACATTTTCCTTACACAGGTTGGGCTAAATACTAAAACCAGAAATGAAAGAATGGTTAGAAATGATGTTCCTTTATCTTTTTTACTGAATTACTGTTACCTGTTAGTAACTTTTGACCTCTAAAGCTTTTTGTGTGAGCTAAATACTTACTAAAATAAAAACTATAATTATATTATTTTTTACATTTTTGGCATAATCTCAGTGTAAAGAGCTAGCATAAACCTGATTCTAATACTCCAAGTTACTTCTCTTTAGAGCTTCAATGTTAAGTTATATAAACTTCATAAAGGCTTCATAGCCCTGTTGCAGAAGGTTGCTGAGAAAAAGGAGCATATATCATGAAAAATGTAAGTTGCTGAAATCAGCAATTAAAGCTCTTTTTTCAAGTATATAAACAAAAACTCCTTACTCTCAGAAGTTAGTAATGCTCAGTGACGACGTATGAATATTCTTCATCATCTTCTTAATTCTTTCTTTTGGCCCTCTTCTTCTAGGTTGCTTCCTGGTGCACTTTCAGGAGATTTGACTCTGCTTTCGCTATGCGCTTCCGATCCATGTAGTTAAATATGTTTATTGCGTACATTCCAGGTTTCAGTCCAACTTTGCTTAAAACCTTAATTCGGCCATTATTTCCTTCATTATAATATAACACAGCATCATACACAGCAATATTCAGGACTTTTAGACCATAACACGCTTTTAGGGCACCTAATCCACACTAAATTGTTAAAACTGTCATTCTTATTCTGGTTTTTATTATGCACACATTTTTGCAAAAATTCAGGATGTGGCAGAGCTCTAAATATTGGCTGTATTTCATTTAACACTACCTCTGGGAGTGAATGCTTGTGAGTACAGCTGCTGCTGATGGTGCTACTTGCACCGTCCTTCTTTGGGGCACAACTGGTACATAGGTTTCTGGTCGGTTGACAGTTTGTGAAAGTAAATGAATCAAATTGCTTTCCTCATATTATCTACACTGGAATTATTTTCTCTTATAGCTTTTCCATAGTAAACCTGCAAAGAATCTATTTCCTTTGTAGTCAAGTCTTCCTGTACCTCCTAAACTTTTTCCATTCTCCAAGAGAGCACCCTTTTTCTCCTTGAGCAGTCGACGAAGTCTTCCACCAACCTTTTTCTGAATGTGTCCAATACATTCCTGCTTTTAAACTTGATAGTTATAAGGATTTGCATCCAAGACATGCTAGTTGGTTGAAGAGTGACCATCCCGGGATATTTTGTATACCTTACTCCATATTGACTTTGGGATCTGCAAAACATGTTGGCAATAGCTCCTGATTCCATGCCACCACTTGAACCATCATAGCTTTCTGCTGCAAATTAATTTATGTTTTCAGCCCATTCCTTCTCTGCTGCGGGATCTGCTAAGAGTTTTCTCACTGCACATTCATGGCAATGCTTGGACTAAACAGTGGGCGTGTCAGTATCAGCGCACTAATGTATATTTTATTTTTTTAATGCATTAAGATTTGGAATATCATGTTAAAATTTACGGAGAGTGAGGAAAACACCATGAATGTTAAAGAAATAACAAATTCAAACAATCTAAAATTTTGCCCTTACCAGTTACATCCCCCTTTAAAGGGAACGAAAAAAATAATTTCGTGAGGACTGTGAGTCCACGTGCTACTACTGCAGGGTTAAATTGATTACTTATAAGTTGCATTGACACATGTGAAGTCTATGGTAATAATTTAAAAGATGCACAATTTTTGGTGCTTACGTACCTGTGAAAACCTAAATTTCTGTCCTGAGATCTTTGGATGTTATTAAAAGCATACACAACACGGTGTAATTCCATGATTTGACCTCAAATTCCATTAAAATACAGTACAGTCATAATATACCTCACAATAGAATCTACACGTTCAATATGGCGTCTTCTGTAAAGACGGCGGCTCTATTTCATTCGTAAGAAGTCCGTTTAGCACTTCCTTCAATAAATACTCTAGCAGGGTCACCAAGTTGGCGAAATTTCCGCTAAATTTGACGGATTTTACACATCATCAATGGGTGAAATTTTGCATTTAACGGTCAACGAATTTTGTAACGGATTTATGGACTGTTGTCTACAATAATACTTTTCTGTTTAATTCAATGTTTCAGTGATATAATTAGAAACTAGATTTTGTTAGAAAGAATCCTGGATGTAACTGCAAGTTAATCTCCCCTCTTCCCACACACCCATTTCAATCTAAGTGATAAAACGTGCACATTGCACAATACCGTATGAAACATGGCATCTGCATATACCTACTTGCCCTGCGAGAAAAGTGTTTATATATAATGAGATAAACATATACAGGTGATTATAACAATATGAGTCAGCAAAAATTATAACGCTATTGAAAAAGAACCTATATCTGAGTAGATGTTATTGCTATACGGTGTTATCGCTTTATGTCCAACCTTGCTATATATATATATATATATATATATATATATATATATATATATTATATTGTATCTTATAATATATATATATATATTATAAGATACAATTACCTATACTTTCCTCTCCCCACTTCCTCAAACCACGAGAATCAGTAAGTCCAGAATATAACAAATGAATCAGTGTTGCTTTGGTTTCATTCTCCGATTACCTCTTACGAGTGAGTTATGAGAATGCAATTCAGCATCCCCCTGCTTCCATATCATTGTGTATTTATGGCACATGGGTGATGTTTAATAATCAGATTTTGATATAGTGTGCCCCTACATCAATAGAACAATCTATGCTAATTCTTTGCTTTTAGTATTACATTTACAAGTTACCTTTGAACGGAGTTTAGCTCTCGCATCGGTACAGTGCATAGTGTTAAACCGTTGATCTCTAATATGTGGTTGGCCGTGGTGTAATCAGTGGTTTTCTTTATTTTGTTATTAGTTATGTTAAAATCTCAAAACAAAAGCACAAAAATTACACCCAAAAGTTTTGATAAGAGTGGTTTAGCAACAAGCAATTGAAAGGCTGGCTTGTTGAGATTCCCGCCGAACCTACTAGTGCGCGTTGTCGATTTTGTCAGTGCAATTTAAATTCGCGTCTGTTGGATTTATTGTATCACTCAAAAAGTAAAAAGCATGTAAAAGCTGAAGCACTGTTTTCTTCACAGGGACAGTTAAAATTGGTTTCATACGTAGTTAGACATGCCAATGAAGTTTCTGTTGCAGAAGCGGCATTAAGTGTATTTGTGGCTAACCATTGCGCAATACGATCTGTGGATCACCTCTGCAGTCCCTCAAAAAGATGTTTCAAGGGTGCTGACCATGCCTCTCAGATGCATTTGCATAGAAGTAAGTGTAGTGGTGTGATTAAAAGCATTCTTATCCACACTTCAGGGCCAGTCTGAAAAAAGGCATATGAGAAGGATATTTCAGTGTACTTTTAGACGAATCTATGGACATTAGTGTTAGCAAATTGTTAGCTGCGTGTGTGGTATACTTTTCTGAAGGCCAAGGTCACATTGTTTCTACATTCTTGGGAATGGTAGAGTTAGAAGAAGACAACGCAGTGGTAATAAACAATGGTTTGAAATATTTGCTTAATGAGTATGGCTTGAACATTCTTTTAATGCGCGGTTTGGATACTGACAATGCAGCAGTTATGATAGGCATCAATAATGGTGTGTATTAGAATTTGAAAAGAAAAGTTCATCTTGTCTTAATTCCTTGTGTCTGCCATTCCGTGCAGCTGACGGTATCTTCTGCGGCAGCTGAAACTTTGCCCCGAAATTTGGAGTTCTTTTTGTCGGAAACGTATTCTTGGTTTTCCAAGTCTTCGTCTCGTCAAATTGCTTACAGAAAGCTATTCAATACAACAAATGACGGAGCTAATCCGCTGAAAATAATTCAGAAGTGCAATACACGTTGGATATCTATTTTAGAGGCTGGCTCTCGTGCTCTGTCTTAGTAGTTTGAGCTAAAATCGCACTCCAAAATAGCAGCACTTGATGAGGAGCGTTATCTATACTGCTTAACTTCTTTATAATATGTACAGTGATAACATAAACAAGATTTACCTTACTTTTCTGAAACCTTATTTGGAAGAATGTCAGCTGGCAAATAAGGCATTTCAGTCAAATTCTGCATACCAATCACGGCTTCTAAACGATGTTGTTTTACTAATGAGCGGGCTCGTTAGGAGAATTATTGTACCAGGGTACAGAGGTAATCCTTTAGCAGCTTATGTTCGTAAGTATAAGACTCCGAGAATATATTGAGGTCATGAAGTCGAAGTCTTACCGCAAGATATGAACAGCACCAACAAAATTTCATCTTTTTTTAATTCAGTCAACTTTATTATACAAAATTAGTATTTACGTTAAGCTAATAATATACAAAATAATTCCAAAATTACATCACTTTTATTGAGGATACAATCCAGTGATTGCCCTCAGGATATAAATAAATAAATAAAAAGATATAGTTTGTAAAAGGGAAAATAATACACATGTTTATAAGCGGAGAAGATCAATGTGATGTTTGCTCTTCAGTCTGCGTGATGGTCGTTCTTCGTCATGTTCTGAGGAATTTCATTCAATACAGGCTTCTGATGGTCAATGAAGGATGTGAATAATTGAGTATATGAAGGGTGAAGAATAGTTTCAACTGTAGGAGTACGAAGATCTTTGTAAAGTGAAGATTTGCGGATGTACCAAGGAGCATCCGCTATGATCCGGAGAGCCTGCTTCTGAAAGGTCTGAATTCTGTTTACTTGTGATTTGGAAGCTGAGCCCCAAATTGAGCACCCGTACATCCAGATAGATCTGATTGGACTGAAATATAAGAGCCTCTTGAGATGCAGTGGCAGATGTGAACAGCCTTTGATGATATATTTGAGTTGATTAAGTCTGTGGCTCAGTCTTACTACCAAAGAGGAAATGTGTGCGTTCCAGATTAGCGTTGTGTCTAATGTTAATACTAAATATTTGACATACTCAGCTTGCGGGATGATTTTATTATTTAATTTGATTATGTTTTTGCTAGTTTTTGTTCTGTAAGTAAATGTAACTAAACTGGACTTTTGTGGATTCATTTTAACTCTTCACTTTTTGCACCATTCATCTATTTTGAACACATATTCTTGGAGAGTATCGATTGTTGTGTGACTGTCACCTTATCTGAGAATATCTACGACGTCTGCGTACTGCAATATAATTAAACTAAAATTTCATCTGAGGTTGAAAATGCCATAGGGAAAATATGTGAACATTTTCTTATTTCCCTTGATTCTCAGCTGCAACGCCGCTTGCCCCAAAATGTGAAGGTGTTGCAAAGCGTGTCATTAATTGCTCCAAGAGAGTGCTTGCGCGGATAAAAGAACCGATAGTATCGTTGGCCAAAAAATGGGCATGTCCACCAGTACAATAACCAACATTGACTTTCAATGGTCGAAGCTCACTACCGTGCAGTGGAAAGAAATACACAATACTGCGGTGTTCTGGGATGAAGTTAGGTCATATAGGGATGCTAGCGGCTTAAATCCTTTCCAAGAACTTTCGTATCTTGCTATAACGCTTCTGGTTTTACCATCGTCTAATGCAGATGTGGAAACGGAATTTAGCCAGTTGACCTTAATAAAAACATCATTGCGTAACAGACTAACTACTGTTATGGCGAACGTCATAATTACAATAAGAGCTGGTCTTAATCGTCTGGGTAAGTGCTGCCATGATTACGAGCTGCTAGAGGATGTTCTCCGAGAAATCGGCACCATGAGAGTATAATATGCCACAACAATTCTCCACGTGGCCCCAATAGTTCAGCAATGGACACAGAAGACACCCTATTGCAGGATGAGGAGGAAAATGTAATGCTATAGTTTGAACTACATTAATATGGTGAATGGAATGTAAACGTTTTAATAATAATAATAATAATAATAATAATAATCCATGATTATGACGAAAAAGTTCTTTATAAGTTATCAGCACATTAAAATTTCATTTTCAAGAGGCAAACAACAATAATAAGCATTTAGAGAATTTTAACTTCAGTTCAACGGAATAAATGTTTCTGAGTTGGCAACACTCTACTCTACCTTCATGGCAGCAGTGTTGCCTACTTAGCTATTTTATGGCTAAATCTAGCATTTTCACAGTAGCGTTTGGCCATATAATATCGTAAAATGCTTATAGCCTGAAATCTAGACTATTTAACAAACCCCTTAGCCAAAATCTAGCCAAATAACAAAATTTTATCTGCACTTTAGGTATGCAAAGGAATAATGGTTAGAATGAATCGCCGCTACTTGTACTATTCATAAGATAAATATGCATTAGTATCTAGATAATATGCCGTAGTAACATGAACTTAACTTGCGATTATTCACCGCGGTTATTCCCCCCCCCCCCCAAGCAATTTAAAGCTGAACTGTGTTGCACTAATTCGATGGTTCCAGTGGATGTTTATATTTTCGTTTCCTCTGCGAGGAAAAGGAGAGGGGAAAAGACGTAAACTTGTAGATACGTATGTCAGGCTGAACCAGTGTAGCCAACTTGGCCATTTTATGGCTAAATCTAACATTTTCACAGTGGGTTTAGCCACATAAAATCGTAAAATGCTTATAGCCTGGAATCTAGGCTACTTAACAAACTCCTTTAGCCAAAATGTAGCCCAAACGGTATAATTTCATCTGCGCTTTAGCAATGCAAAAGGACTAAATGTTACGGTGAATCCCCACTACCGTGTAGTTGTATGTATTATGTTCCTATCATGAGTCATGACATGTCATTAAAATGTGTACCAATCATAAGGTCGACTTTCTAGAGTATGCACCCAAAATTTATGAGTTTTGACACATAGAGTTGGTCAGTTTTTGTATATTTTACCTAAAGAAAATCAGTAATCATATTTCAATATCAGTTATATTTAACGTACGGTGTTGGTGCTTAGCAAAAATGTACCTTATTCCATTTCTATTTTACATTAAACAAATTATTCTTTTACAATATTTAAATATTATGGAATTATCTAATCAATTATAATATTCAGAATGTCTTTATGCGAATTAACTTCTGCAAATCAAATATGGGTAGTTTTAGATGCCAGTAATATCTAGCCATTTTTTTGTTAATTAATGCCTTTTTAAAGATACCATCTAGCCATTATTTCCGAGGAAGTGTTGGCAACACTGCATGGCAGTAGATGCTCTGAGTTTAGCGAGTTTGATTATAGTAAATGGCTCCCTAGTCCCTAGCTCAGTTGGCAGAGCACCTTATTGCTGTGCGAGGGATCCCAGTTTCGATTCCGGCTGGGGGGATGGGAATTTTTCTCTAGTCAAAATTTTTCCCTATTTTCTCCAAAGTCTGAAAGTAGGATGAAAGTGTGAATGTTTGTGTGTGTGACTGTGTGACCCAATGAAAAAAATCCAAAGTTTACCAGTAACCTAATGACAAGCGACTGCGAGTTAATGCCATTGCCAGGGCAATGATAATTTCTAAAGGAAATGCCGCCGATAAGACCACTGCAGTTAAAGGCGGGGTATAAATGTAACTTAAAAAGTCACAGTTAGCATCCAGAGTAGTAGGGTTTGTTTTATACTGTTTGTTCACTTGACCACGCCAATGAGACAAGCGCTTGCAGATAGCTCACCCCATAGGGGTGATGGTGGTATTGGCTAAGTGGAAACAGAGGGCACTAACTCCCCACATGAGCACGGTGTGTCACTAGTTGTACTTTTGCGGGAATGGCGAATTTTCTGATGGCTGTTTCAAGTTTCGAGGTTCGTAACGAACTAAATGGCAGGCACGAAGAAAGGGACCATGTTGGATTTTTATAGCTGGAAGTTTTCGTCCGAAGTTTTTTCACCAGGAACAAAGCCGAGACGGTAATCATACATTTACGCTATTTCTGATTGAATTTATATTTGTTGTAATATTGGTATTTTCTATTAACTTCAGTGATATTCGTAGAATGAGGTAGAAAACTGATATTGTGTGTTGCAACATTTTTATATAACGAATTAATTTTCAGATACATTGAGCCGTCCAGACAGAGGGGATACGCCTACGATTTACATTCCTTCCAGTGTTGTGGTTCGAGTCCCGAATGGTGACATAGAATCTGAAGGTATGTTATTAAGTTTCCAGCATGAGAGTGCTGGATGAAAGGTTAAGTTTTTAAAAGCTTCTTAGTGTTGCTGAATTTTATATTGTCCTGATTTACTTTTCAGATATTGTGAGTCATCCAGACAGCGGAATATACGATTAATTTTCGTGTTTGCACTTCATAATTGATGGGTGGAGATCACAGCCAAAAGTAGGTAAGGTAAAATCAACCTTTAATGCAAATTAATTAGCATGTTACTGTGCCAATATTCAAACACATAGATGCAGATCATGCGAGTGATACCCTTGTATAATTAAAAAATGTAGGATTATTGGTGGACTGACACACTAACTGTCAAGGATAGCATGCCAATGATACTATAATTCTTTTAAGACAGTGCCCAAATAAAATTTTCTAATACAGAAGGAAGAAAGATATTTGGTATCATTCACATATATTTCAGTTATTCGCCCACTTTTGGGCATTTTTATCTAACTGCCACTATGTCCTTTTTTGAACTGGGCATGGTATATGAAAATAGAAATTCTGGTAGCTTTTTTGACAACTAATGTCCTTGTAATCTGTTATTACAGATGCTCAAAAGCATTTATTTCCAAGAATAACTGAAGTGTTTGTTTTGAGTGAAATTAGCAGCTTCAGTATGTGTTCTGAGGCTTTGAAATTCCAAAGTGGTTTCAATCTTTCGTGTCTGTTTTCTACCATTTAAACTTTGTAGCAATTTTGATGATACAAAATCCTTCCCTTAAAGATACATTGTGCAGTAGTAATTAAGTTGCAGGATATTATAAGAAACGTATAGGCATTTAAATAATCGTGTTGTTTTTGTGCAAAAATCAAAGGTTTTAAAGTAATGGGCATTTAATATTTTTTTAATGTATTGAAGCCTTTTAAGTTAACACATATGATAAACATGAAGTTGATCACGATATATGATGAATCATTTGTAGAATACTTATGAAAATAGCTTACTGTGAGTAGAGAAAGTCTTAGATGGCAGAGCAGTGGTATGGCAAGTTAAAGATTGCTGGTTTGAATCCCAGGCATGGCATTGAATTTTTTGTCTGATTGTATATACTCATCCACTATTGTGTATATGCAAACAACCCATGGCTCTTTTCAGTGAAGGTTCCATGAATCTTTTTAATGAATTGGATCTTCTGAATGATCCTTTGATCTGTTATTTATAGTGAACATTTTAACACACTGAGTATTTTAAACGCTTTTCATTTACAGCACATTGCATCCGAGGTACTATGGGAGGTTAGGTTTTTTTTATATAAGCTTAGGTTTCTGAATTTATGGAAGGTTAGCATTAGGTTTGTTTATTTATTTATATATAAGCTTAGTTTTCTGAATTCACAGAAGATTAGTAATTTTTTTAATGAAAAGTGTTTAAAATTTCACTATAAATAACAGTTCGAAGGATCCTTCAGAAGATCTGATTCATTGAATCTTCAATGAAAAGATCCATGGATCCTTTGCATATACTAAATTTTATTTTGTTCAAGTAACACAAAGTGGTGATGGTTTTACAATAAAAAGTGTTATTTCCTTCTCATTTAGCACTTTATCAACCAAACTTTTTTGCCACTTTTTAACGGTTTCCCAGTTTTGTGTTAAAACAGCTTATTCATACTATGCACTTCTTCCTTTGTCATGGCAACTCATACACTAACTGATAAAGTCGAAGATTTGACCTGAGCTGAGCATATGAGTGCTAACGTATTATGAATGACTGTTTGCTTATCATATTTCCTGTGTTATGCAAAGAGTTTATTTGATACTCAGATAGCACCGCTGCGAATTCATTGCTGCATTTCTCATATAGGCAAGAGAATAGTAGTCATCCATACAGTTGGTAATTAACAAAAAGATACTCTTTGATTGTTAATGCAATAGCAGGTAGAGTTAAGAAAATCATATTTTGTAATCTCTTAACAGTTACTATATATTCATAACCTTTAACAATGAGTTCTTACGATAATCACAATAAAATGTGTAGTTCTATACCTTTCCTACTCCAATGTTTCATGACACAATACATTTAAGGAACTATTTACATTGGCATAAGCGTAGTGCTTAGTTTCAAGACAAGAGGAAGCATATGCTTTGTTTACATCAGAGAGAACTCTGGTTTACAGTGGATAGTGTGTAATATAATCACAAGGTGTTTGTAACCACAAATTTTTCCTTAATGTAAGCAATTTCTCTTTTCAGAAACCTACTTTTAAGGGTAGTTTAAACATGTGTGTTCTATTTAATTCTAGGATATACACAATGGAAAGTTGGAGTTAAGTTGTGGCTATTTGTGTCCAGTGATGGTGCTTCAAGTCCGAGCACAGAGAGTGACAATGACATTAATAGTGTTAAATGGTGTGGTGAAACTGGCTAATGACATTTATTGCACTGCTAATAGCAATTTAGTGAATGACAAACAATAGCTACACTATTGCATATAATGTGTGCAGAAGTTTCTTTGTAGGAAATGGATTTAAGTTATGTCAAATTGTATTGCGCTATCTAGAGTAGAATAAAATAACAAGTGTCAAACATGTGTTATTCTTTCAATTGTCCTGTCAAATTCCACATCTTACTGTTGGTTGGAAGTTCAAACAAACCATGGAGGCAGTTTAAGTGCAAAAGATTTCACTATGAAGCATGCAGAAGAAATTATTGCAAGGTGCTGGATCTCATTCACTCTCAAAAATTTAAATGTGACCATTATGTATTATGACATAGAAACATTCAGAAACCACTATTAACCCCAATAATATTATATAAAAAGCAATGTATGTGCCGACTATTGGATAATTTAATAAGTTACACAGGAATAAACAGTTGTGTTTTTCATACCAGCCTAGCTGTGAGGTGTTCAACTGATCATAATTGTGTTCTAATATTGTATTGCTACAGATGACAGTGACAAGTTATTTTATGTGAGCTTTAATCGACTCCTTTAAAAAGAAATATGAATAACTCAAAGTGCAATCACGATTATTGAAGTTCACGTAATTAACTTTGTACGTCGTCAGTAGCGCTAGCGTTCCACGTTACGTATTTGACTACAGCCAATGGGAGCAAAATGTGCCGGAATGGACTACCTTCCCCCTTGAACTGGAAGATCGTTCCCTTTCGTTTATTTTCGGCATTCGCTCGAACTTCGTCGGGCAACTTCGGCTAGCTTTCTGCAAGACTAGCGCGCGCGCATTTCGACTGGCAATTGAAAGTGAATACATAAAGCCATGCGTTTCAAAGCATGAATTTGTACATACATAGTACAAATCAGTTTTTAGTTCAGTACCTTCCAAAGATGCAACACAAAGATTTTCAAGAAAATTCCCCACCCAAAATAACCATTATACTCCTCCCCATTCCTGACATGTCTTTTGTGATATTGTCTCTTGCTACAGTGCCAGTCTCTACAGACATAGCAGGTTTGATATTGGACTTTAAATATTTAAGCTACCATGTAAATACTATTGCTGGATAGAAAGTAGTAGGAATACCGGTAGCACACAGTGATTGTATAATTGTTAGTCAATGGGATAGACAGATCTGTTGCATCCCAGTTTTATATGTTATGATGTGTTATGTATATGCAAACTCCACCATCTTCTAAATGTTTTCTTATACAGGGTGAAAGGTATTGCTTGAACTGTAATAAAATGGCTAATCGACACAGGCACAAGGAACATCACTATGTTTCATTTTTGTAGGTTTAATGACAAAAATTGTATTGGACATATTTGCACTACTCATATAGATTCCATGATTAACGTACAGTTCAAGCAGTACCTTCCAACCTGTATACTGTCTTCCCAAATAATACCCATGCAGTAATAATGAGAATTTCTCGTTTCAAGAGATGTCTTTCTCAAACATATCTTCAAGGTAATAGAAATTACAGGGGAAATTGAAATTTAAGCATAACATAAGTATAAAGTTATAATTTCGAGCTTATTCAAAGTGAATTAATCATCATAATAGTATCAACCTCATGTAAGCAATTTATTGTAGGGCAGATTGAATGTGATGGTGATTAACACTTATTTGCTATTGTTGTCCTACTGTAATGAGTGTCGAGAAGTTTACTGTTGAATTGGTGATGGTTTACAAATTTCTCTCTCTTAGATAATGCATGATGGGGAGGGGAGCATCCCCCCCATAGGCTGTTCTTGGCGTTGGGTATATTCTTACTTACTCTGCATACTTCATAATTGTATGAGGTGTTCAATTTCCCTGAGCATTGCTCACAGTGGAGCCAAATGAACAAACACAAACAAACAAACATCACTGTATGGGCTCAATTTGTTTTTTTCCCATATCACCTGTCAATAAATTTAAGGTTCCATGTGCTGTAGGACCTCCACTGTGTTATACCAAATGTTATATATAGAACCTTTCCCAGGAAAAGGAATCAAAGTGTATTTTCTATTCAATAACTGTAAGTTTTATTAACTAGAACTGGCTTTGTGTATGCATAAATGACTAAGTGCAATTACCTATAAGATCATTCCAATAGATTGTCATAACAGACATTCAAGAGGTTAGAATTTAATGGACATTTTAATTGGGTAGGCCATTCAAATGTATATTAATGTAGGCACATGTTCCTTAAAATACCATACAAATGTATTATACAGTATTATTAAATCTGAATGTGAATGCAATGTCTCTAAATAATAACAATGTCTCTTTGTGTTTAGCCATATCACACCCACCCTTCATAATTGTCAATCACTTTAACATGTAGTTTAGTGTGCCAGTATTAATTGTTTTTTCATATGTTGACTGCAGAAAGAATGTAACAGCACATGCTGATTTATAAATTTGGGTGGCTTGATGAGACACTCGTTCATTAGTATTGCTCTCTGTCCTTCATAGTATTTTTTATTTTAATGTCCCTTTTAACTTCACAGGTTTACAGAGATTGGAGACTGGTGGGAGGGGGGATGACAATGATGAAGATGGTGCAATTGATGGAATTATGGTGGGGAAAACCAGAGAACATTCATTCTAAGTGCCCTTTTATCTACCACAAAATCCCACCTCTGATCCCTAGGATTGAATCCAGGCTTTTTTTGTGAGAGGCCATAGTGCTGCTCAATTAGAAGTATGAATGAGACAACATTTAAAACAGAGATAGCATTACTCAATACTATCAAGTAATGAAGATAGCATTACTCAATACTATCAAGTAATGAAACCAAGAAGTTGTTTTACAAGGCAGCTCTCGCTATGACTTCACAAATGAGGTGTATGTAAATAAAGTAGATACATAAGAAAGAACAACTATTTCTGCAGATATTTTGCCATGCAATACATATTATACATTTATATAATTTAAGTTGGGTGTTTTGTAATAAATATGGTAGCTGACATTTCGATATGTAGAAATCATTCAGCAATAATGTGGTAATACACAAGTTTTATGTAACTATTTGTGCTTCCAAGGCCAGCGCTTAACCGAGTTACCCAGATTGACAAAAAATTCCCAAAGATATACAGTACATATGGAGAATTTTCTGTTTATGAAATGCTTTAAGTTATTTTGCAATGAAAAGAGCATTATGTCCTAATTTATTTATTTGGTATAACAGCAGGAAATAGTGTTTGAGCACAACACTAATACACATCCAAAATCAAACAATGGATCCCAAACTATTATCATTACATCACATTCAAAATTGAAATAGGTATCAGACATAACCTTTGAGCACGAGTTCTCTTGTTCGTTTTACGATATTAGTGTGCAATCCATAAAAATAAACTTTTCGAAATACAGTCCCTAATTCGAACACATTTTAACATCTTAACATACTAAGTTATAGCTTACATTTAAAGTTAGCTTGTTTTCGCTATATATATTTCAATTCTTCATTAAAACCAACTAAACTTTCGATTCATAACCTGTGTTCTACCTTACTAAGTTTTCAGGTCATGTTCCAGTTTTAAACATCGAATGCGCGTTATTTGGTACTCAATATTAAATAAGGTATCACTATAAACTCCTACATTTACACAATTGCTCGTTGATACGAAAATTCTGCTTTATTTTTATAATTTCGGCATTGCTATTTTATCGGCTGACTTCCATCTTAGTTTAGTTTCAAGCCTCAGCAATCAGCATGGCAGAGGTCGCGACATTCGCTTTGGAAGCGTGGTGTTCGTACACCTTCGGGGTAGCTTTCTGCAAGCGCTTGTCATTAACGTGACAGCACAACTGCCAACTTTCGCATGCAAAACCCATGCATTAAACTCAATGGCACAAGCGCTTGGAGATAGCTCATCGAAGTTGACCGACGAAGTTCAAGCGAATGCCGAAAATGAACGAAAGTGAACGATCTTACGGGTCCATTCCGGCACATTTTGCTCCCATTGGCTGTGGTCAAATACGTAACGTGGAACTTGGCGCGCGCATTTCGACTGGCAAATTAAGTGATTACATAAAGCCATGCGTTTCAAGGCAGGGATTTGTACATACATAGTACAAATCGGTTTTAGTTCAGTACCTTCCAAAGATGCGACACAATGATTTTCAAGAAAATTCCCCACCCAATATAACACTTTACACGGAAGAATTCTCGAAATTTTTTTCTGAAAAATGAGTCGATTTTGATTAAAATGGCATTGTATTGAAGATATTTACATGAAAAATAAAATCTTTATTTTTAATTTTCTGGGAATAGCCTGTGAAGTCCTCTTCATTCGGAAGGAATTTTGTATAATCTTGTGTAACTGGTAAATTTAAGCAACAGAGGAAAATGGGCTACATAAAGATGTCAATGGGATAGATGGATCTGTTGCATCCCAGTTTTATATGTTATAATGTTTTATGTACATGCAAACTCCCCCATCTTCTAAATGTTTTCTTATACAGGGTGAAAGGTATTGCTTGAACTGTAATAAAATGGCTAATAGACACAGGCACAAGGAACATCACTATGTTTCATTTTTATAGGTTTAATGACAAAAATTGTATTGGACATATTGGCACTACTCATTAAATAGAATCCATGATTAACGTACGGTTCAAGCAGTACCTTCCACCTGTATACTGTCCTCCCAAATAATATCCATGCAGTAATAATGAGAATTTCTCGTTTCAAGTGATGTCTTTCTCAAACATGTCTTCAAGGTAATAGAAATTACATGGGAAATTGAAATTTAAGCATAACATAAGTATAAAGTTATAATTTCGAGCTTATTCAAAGTGAATTAATCATCATAATAGTATCAACCTCATGTAAGCACTTTATGTAGGGCAGATTGAATGTGATGGTGATTAACACTTATTTGCTATTGTTGTCCTACTGTAATGCGTGTCGAGAAGTTTACTGTTGAATGGTGATGGTTTACAAATTTTTCTGTCTTACATAATGCATGATGGGGAGGGGAGCATCCCCCCCCATAGGCTGTTCTTGGCGTTGGGTATATTCTTACTTACTCTGCATACTTCATAATTGTATGATGTGTTCAATTTCCCTGAGCACTGCTCACAGTGGAGCCAAATGAACAAACACAAACAAACAAACATCACTGTATGGGCTCAATTTGTTTTTTTCCCATATGACCTGTCAATAAATTTAAGGTTCCATGTGCTGTAGGACCTCCACTATGTTATATCAAATGTTATATATAGAACCTTTCCCAGGAAAAGGAATCAAAGTGTATTTTCTATTCAGTAACTGTAAGTTTTATTAACTAGAACTGGCTTTGTGTATGCATAAGTGCAATTACAATTACCTATATCATTCCAATAGATTGTAATACAGACATTCAAGAGATTAGAATTTAATGGACATTTTAACTGGGTAAGCCATTCAAATGTATATTAATGTAGGCACATGTTCCTTAAAATACCATACAAATATATTATACAGTATTATTACACATGAATGTGAATGCAATGTCTCTAAATAATAACAATGTCTCTTTGTGTTTAACCATATCACACCCACCCTTCATAATTGTCAATCACTTTAACATGTAGTTTAGTGTGCCTGTATTAATTGTTTTTTCATATGTTGTCTGCAGAAAGAATGTAACAGGATTTTGTATGACTTTCATACTATTGTTTTTTAAGCAATTACAGAATTTAAATTTGCTTAAAATGCAATATTTCATTATTACCTACTTACCTCCTTAACCAATTTTATTATCACTTAAGTATAGTTATATTGTTGTTTCTGCACGTTAATGGTCCACATGCTGGTTTATAAATTTGGGTGGCTGGATGAGACACTCGTTCATTAGTATTGCTCTCTGTCCTCCATAGTATTTTTAAATTTAATGTCCCTTTTAACTTCACAGGTTTACAGAGATTGGAGACTGGTGGGAGGGGGGATGACATTGATGAAGATGGTGCAATTGGTGGAATTATGGCAGGAAAAACCAGAGAACACTCATTCTAAGTGCCATTTTATCTACCACAAAATCACACCTTTGATCCCTAGGATTGAATCCAGGCTTTTTTTTTGTGAGAGGCCATAGTGCTGCCCAATTAGAGGCGTGAATATGAGACAACTTTTAAAACCGAGATAGTGTTACTTGATACTATCAAGTAATGAATCCAAGAAGTTGTTTTACAAGGCAGCTCACACTATGACTTCACAAATGAGGTGTATGTAAATAAAGTATCTATAGATACTTAAAAAAGAATAACTATTTCAGCAGATATTTTGCCATGCAATACATATTATACATTTATATAATTTAAGTTGGGTGTTTTGTCATAAATATGGTAGCTGACATTTCGATATGTAGAAATCATTCAGTAATAATGTGGTAATACACAAGTTTTATGTAACTGTTTGTGCTTCCAAGGCCAGCGCTTAACCGAGTTACCCAGATTGACAAAAAATTCCCAAAGATACACAGTACAAATGGAGAATTTTCTGTTTATGAAATGCTTTAAGTTATTTTGCAATGAAAAGAGCATTATGTCCTAATTTATTTATTTAGTACAACAGCAGGAAATAGTGCTTGACACAACACTAATACACATCCAAAATCAAACTATGGATCCCAACCTATTATCATTACATCACATTCAAAATTGAAATAGGTATCAGACATAACCTTTGAGCATGACTTCTCATGTTCGTTTTACGATATTAGTGTGCAATCCACAAAAACAAACAGTCGAAATACAGTCCCTAATTCGAACACATTTTGACACCTTAACATACTAAGTGTAGTTTATATTTAAGGTTAGCTTGTTTTCGCTATATATATTTCAATTCTTCATTAAAACCAATTAACGTTGTGACTTTCGATTCATAACCTGTCTTCTACCTAACTAGGTTTTCAGGTCATGTTCCAGTTTTAAACATCGAATGCGCGTTATTTGGTACTCAATATTAAATAAGGTATCACTATAAACTCCTACATTTACACAATTGCTCGTTGATACGAAAATTCTGCTTTATTTTTATATTTTCGGCATTGCTATTTCATCAGCTGAATTCCATCTTAGTTAAAGCACAGAACACCAAAGCACTGATAGTTTCAAGCCTCAGCAATCTAAATGGCAGAGGTCGCGCTATACGCTCTGGAAGCCTGCTGTTCGTTTACCTTCGGGTGAGCCACAGATCAGCAAAATATTAGAAGTGCAACTCTCGTGTTAAACGTTGGAAAGACGAGGGCGATCGCAGCGTGAGTAGTGATCTAGGATGGAACTAAACTATGAAAAATCGTGCTCTCGGATGAAGACGTCACTCGTAGTTACTACAGCTGTGTTTTTCATACCTGCCTAGCTGTCTGCTCAGCTGATCATATGTTCCAATACTGTACTGTTCCAGCGTGGTGTTCGTACACCTTCGGGGTAGCTTTCTGCAAGCGCTTGTCTTCGTTATGATAATGCTGCTGCCATCCTACAGCACATTAACAGACTACTCCAATCTAATACGCGCCACACACATTTCACATTGATGCTTTTGTTTAGTGTTGGGCAATCGGAATGAAAACTTAAATATTCGATAATGTTGTTGTTATTGTTGTTGATCTAATGTGCAGGATTTTTATCCATTAATTTTTCCCTGGCTAGCCAATATAAATTGTGTATCTTCCCATCTGATACAGCTTTCCTCAATTCTGGGCATTCTAATAGGTGTTCTCCATTTAAAATCTAGTCAGCATTGCAAATCTTACATGCTTTATCATTCATAAAACCAAACCTTGTAGCTGTTCCTCCAGACAGTCATGTCTAGCGGCTAATCTGAAGTGAACAACGGCTTCTTTCCCCGGGGACATTTTTATTTTTTGTACTATTTCTTTTATGTTGGAGTAATTTCCTTTTGAATATTATATTAGTATTTTTGTTGTATATTAATTTTGAAATTGTTTAGTTCCATATCTAATCCACAAGACTTTATATATTTTGAATATAACAGTGCACCCTTTTTGGCAGAAAATCTGCTGTCTCATTACCATTCACTCCCACATGTGGTGGTATCCACAGTAATATTATCTGTTGAAATTTTGTTTGGAGTAATCTATAATAAGATATAACAAGAGTGTGAGACCAAATACTTTATTTTCTTTTATGTCAGTCCTGTAGTATATTTGTTCTAATGCTCGTATTGCAACAACTCCATCATCAAAATTTGTGGATTGTCTAGGCAATGTAAAATAATGTGAGAAGTATTTACAATATATACCACCTCCAACATTATTTCTCAATTTATCTGCAGAACCATCTGTATAAATTCTAAGTCACTCTGTTTCCGGGAGTTGATTATGTAGATGTTCAAGTGTAGCAATTCTGCATAATTCTGGTGAGTCTTCTTGTTTATTTAGTTGTTCTATCAGCTCTTTATTTGTTACTATCTTGGTAAAATCCATTGGCTTAGTTCTAGGAGGATGAGGAATGCATTTTTCTGATAAATTTGGGTAATTATAATTCTTCTCTGAAAAGGATTTATTTGTAATCTGTGTTTTTAGCTTGCATTCTCTAGGTAGTTGTGAAACTATTGATGTATGCTTGGGTTTGTTTTTAATTTTACGTATAATTGTGCAGCTTGTATTTCAATGTTGGCTTTCATTGGGTTATTATTTGTTCCAGCCAGAAGTGCACTAATTGGCGATGTTTTCACTGCTCCTGTTATCAATCTTAAACACTGATTTTGACATTTCTCAATCATATTAATTTTATCGTCGATTGCAGTTAATAGTAATTCACATCCATGTTTTAATACTGGTTTTATGTAGCTGTTGTATGTTTTATTTAAAGTTGCTATTGAACTGCCCCATTTAGATCCAGCTAATCTCTTCAATATGTTACTTGTTTTAGTAGCCTTTTGCGCAGCATTTTGTACATGGTCTTTCATTTTTATGTTCTATCTAGTACAATTCCTAGATACTTAATTTCTTCCAGCATATTCTATTTGTTTCCCATTGATTTCAAGTTTTAAGTTTTTTTCCGTCATCAAAATGTTTCATGGTGTAAACTTGATATTTAGTTTTTGCTACATTAATGGACATATTGTTTAGTTTTGCCCAATTAGTTAATTTGACTAACACATTTTTTTTCTTCTAATCTGGTATATACATTCTTGTCAATTTTTTTCAGTCGTCTATAGAACTACATCACTGCACACATTGCAATGTTTATTCCGTTTTATTTTATAAACTTTCGCATGTCATTAATATATATTAAATAATATAGGACTGGATTCTGCACCCTGTGCTACTCCAGTTTTAAGTTGGGTGTATTTGGATAATGTGTTCTTCCATTTCACTCCAATCCATCTTTTTTGTAAAAAAATGTTTATACCATCTAATTATATTTTTGGGCAGCTCATTTGTATTGGTTTTTTATTTAGCATCTTTCCATACAAGATCAAAAGCTGTTTGAAAATCTATAAATACTGCTGCTACTGACATATTGTTGGCTAGTTTACTTTTCACGTCTTCTATTAATCTAGATGCTTGATGAACAGTTGAGTATTGTTTTCTAAACCCAGCCTATTCATCTGCTAATAGGTTATTTGTTTCTGGATAGTATATTAATCTATTGGTAACCATTTTATCAGCTATTTTTGCCGGGATTGAGTACATTGATCCAATGATATGGATCTATAACTTTTTGTTTCATTTGTGGGTTTTCCTGGTTTCAAAATTGGGATTACTAGTGCTTTGCACCAGTTTAATGGCATATTCTCTTGTTCGTACCGTATTTTATTAATAATTTCTAATATCTTTTTAGCTCTTATTCCAAGAGTTTTAATAAACCCTGGATATATAAGATCTGGTCCTGGTTGTTTTTTTGTTTTTAATGTCTTCATTGCCTGTTCTAATTCTTCCAATTGGAACTTTGAAAAAAGAGGTACTGTTTGTATTTTTTTTATTTCTGTCATATTTGATTTTTTACTATTCTGCTGTCTTTTACCAAATGTTTTTTAGTATATTAACTTTCTTATAATGTTGGCTAAATTCATTGGTTATATCTTTGTTGTTGTATATATTTTTGTTGCTTTTTAATATATGTACTTTTGTTACTATTGGCATACTTTCCATTCATATTGTTAATATGCTTATATACTTTGGTGCTATTAGTTCTGTAATCCATCCCACATTAGAATTTATCGTAACATTGACGTTTGGATACTACCAAGTCTCTTCTAGAAGTAGTGTCTTTTTTCCTCCGTTCTATTACATCGTCCTTATTTTTAGTGTTTTGTACTAAATCTCTAGCACTATTTCTTTAACTTTTACTGTTTCCAATTTCTTGCTCCAAAAGGATTTATATTTTTTAGGTTTGCCTCGAGGGATATTTTTCTTTGCTGATTTTAATATTATATCGTTAAAATTCTTAACCATTTGACTAGCATTCTTTGATAAGCCTAAGCCTTGTACTTCATTGTCTGTACTCTTTTATATTTAGACCAATTAGCTTTTTTAAAATTCTAAGTATATCGTTCTTCAATATATTTTGGCCATTCTTTCTTAGTGTCAGTAATTGTAATTATGGCTCTATGTCCACTTCCTCCATCTTCAGAAACTAATCTTCTTGTATTGTTAATTTGGTCATCTGACACTATTGTAAGATCTGGGTTAGTGTAGTTTCCTGTATAGTGTATGTTTGTGTTAGGGTCTGCATCTAGACATATCAACTGTGCCTGTTTAGTATTTATAAAGTATTGTAATATCCTCCCTGCTGAATCTACGTCTTTATATCCCCATTGTCTTGAGTATGCATTAAAATCTCCTAAGATAAACGTTTTCTTCTGTGGTTCTATTATATCCATATTTAAATTCTGATTACCAGGTAGGCTGTAAACTGAATAAACAGTGTATTTGATGTCATCGTCATATATTTAGGGGTGCAGAGTAGCTTGCCTCCTCCTGGTGTCCCCTGGATAACGCTAAATACGCTACAACACCGTGCAGAAGTCAGCCAATATAATGCACAAATATAGGAAGAGAGAACAGAAAACAGTACTTTTTAGTACTTTAACCTGGAACGCCGTGTATTTACCAAAATGTAGCAAAAAGCCAGTATGTGGATGAAATGATCAGAAAATATGACATAGATGTTTTTAGCATCTTAGAATTTCTACTTTTTAACTTTACTCGCTTCGGCGGTACATATACTATATTCGATAGTTTCCGTCAGCATTAGGTGTTTCATTCGGTTTACCGATTAAACTTGCAATGCCTTGCTTCAAACCGATACTAGAGGTTTGTTCCAACCAGCGTATGTCAACTGGGATAGGAACTTCCAGTGCAGGATCGATGTTCACGTATCGACCTCCCGAAAGGTACATTTCGAGTGCTGCATATGCCGATTGCCTCAAATACAGACGCTGGATGACACTGTGAAGCCCGTACATATAAAATTCAGCGCTACCAACACAATTATTCTAACCTGCTGTGTTGAGTATTAAATTGTTTTAAAAATAACACATATTTAGTCCAAAATGTTATATATATTATTAAACGTTTACCATGTATAAAGTTATTTTCGCAATATTAGTGGACTGGTTTGTACAGTATTTGAGCTCAATGCACTATGTGAAAAAAGCCTAAGGTTGGCTAAGTGTATCCGATTTGAGAGAAAATTTAAAGCTGCGGATCGTATTATAACGGATGTAAGAACTTTGGTGTTCCGTGGTGAGAGTGAATCTGAGAAGAAAATTCGACAATCTGCTCTTAGTTCTCTTCCTGAGGAAAATGATGTGTTATATGACCAACAGATGTCACTCTATGTCATACACTAGCTCAACAGATGTCACTCTAAATCATATGTTAGCTCTAAGGCAATGCCGACAACATATAAATAACTAATGCCGCCAAAGCCTGTAAGATACTCAGCCTCAAGGCGTAGCCGAGAGATTGAGGGCCCTCAGCCTCAAAGCGTAGCCAAGGGATATTGTTTAGAAGGAGAGGAGTGTAGCAGTTGCGTTCCTAACCATATATATATATATATAAGCTTATGTTTCTGATTTAATTTTATATATAACCTTGTTTTAATTACTTTCCAGTGGTTCCATCAAAGCACGCTCGCTTCGCTCGCGTGCGTTCCTAAACTTAGGTTTCTGATTCACAGGAGGTTAGGTTTAGTTTTTTTATATAAGCTTACGTTTCTGAATTCACGGAAAGTTAGCCTTAGGCAGCGTATATCAAGTGGGATAGTAACTTGCGGTGCAGCATCGATGTTCCCACATCGGCCAACCCGAACCAAACATTTTGAGCGCTGCACATCAATATGACCTCAGATTGCTGTCAACAGATCACAACGGATCTATAGTAAGTATCAGCGATACCAATATCCATTAATTTAGTAGCATCGCAATTTCATCAGTATAGTATGAAATACTAAGTAAAAACAATAAAACCAATGACTGAATTATAATTAAATTCTGCACATTCATACATTACGGCAATGAATTGTGAGATAATACCTTTTACAGGTAGTCTTTTCTCTAGCATAATGGAGTACATGTTGGTCACCTTGATGTGTACTACCGCCATATGAAACAAGGGATAACAGCACAGATAAATACTGGACAACAGTTTGCTATTTGGGTACGAAATGTACATATATCTAGTTTACGAGAAATGTGCTGTTCTCGGTTGCCCTATTGCAGGGAGAAATAAAGAATTTAAACTGTTTCGTTTCCCGAAAAATCCTGAAAGGCAAGAAACATTTCAGAATACGAGAATAAGTGCAGAAACAGTAATTAAACTTGCACCTTGATTTTGCCGTGTGTTATTGTAACGTGTGTGAAAAGGATATTTAAATACGGTTGCAGATGTATTCATGCAGATAAATCATCTAGATAATGCAAAAATTAGCTAACAGATACACACAATATATAATTTTAAATGAAACCTAAGGTATAATTTTTTATGCTGGATTTATATCCCCATACCATAGACCATATGCCACCAGTTGTACTGTTTTGCTTTGTTAGGTCCCATAATGAGCAAAGCTCGAAAAAATAGAACACACCATACATGTGGCATATGCCGACACTAACACATGAAATGAAAACATAACCTCCAACCCATAGCCATTAGTGCACTTGTTTTACTTTATTTATCCACCACCCTGTTGTGCATATTGAAACACACGTTTTTAGATATTACCATTTACAACGTTTAAGATAAACACCTATCTATAATGTGACCTTTTAAAGTATTCCTCCAAGCTGTTGGAAAGTATGTATTAAGAATAATTTTAATTTCTGTAAGGGATTTTAGTAGTGCCTATTATGCCAAAATTTGGAGTGTTACCTTTATAAAGCTAGGTTACACTGGAATTTCTATTACCTAATTAAGTGTTTACAAAAATTAGCAGCTCTTACACTTATCAGGATTCCTTATGCAGAATCTAGCTTTTGTGGAATAAATTTTATCAGCATGGTGACAATATGCAATATGCAGGTAAACGATAATAACAATTTTGGAGACTATTATGCTGATTTACAACCCTTTCCTCAAATTGTACATATCGATACTCTTTGTCTTAAGCCACTAGTCACACTCTTAAATTTCAAATAAGCATCAGTTTAAAACTTGAGTTGCTATTGAGATGACCACAGATATCTGTGTTGAATGGAACAAAATTATGTACTCTTCGTTTATATAAAAATTTGTATATTGTGCTAAATTGCATGTTACAGATTCGTTGAAAGCATTCATGGTGAAACATCTGTAGATATTCTTGTATGAAACGTAATGCTGAGCTAACTATTCCAACATTTTATATACATTATTTTAAATTAATATATTCATTAAGTTTTGCATCAACTTTATTACCTAAGCAGAATATTACAAGGTTAAAACTGATTCTTTGCCTCGTTTGTGTTTGAATTTGCTATTAGTAATTGCAAATCCTTACAAAACACATTGAATTTACTTTCATCCCCTCACCATTATTACCTTAATCACTTTACTGGAACATATGATGGTCCAATTTTCATTTAGATTCAAGTGTCAAGGAATGTGGCATTGCCTCACCTATCAAATCTGCAGCCAAAAACAGGCAAAAAACAAAAATTCCACATGTAAGAGATAACACTTACGGTTATTTGAATTTGCATGTAATGCATGGGTTTAATATAACCCTGCTTTTGCATTCTCTGCTATAAGAAAGTATTCGGTGGGTGCTTAGCTTCCTGAAAGTGTTGATAATAATAGTCATATGTTTACAAATTAAAGCTTGCAGAAGCAATGCTATAACCAGTAGTTAATATTTTGTAGCACTTGGCCCATTTTTCATGCAGTATCTATTTTGTAATTCCCTGCTTTACTTACACTACATACTGCATTGCAGACTCTTATCACTAATTTATTTATGTGTATACAGTTTACTTGTTTACTCCAGTAACCTTCAGTCCCCAAAGTTAGCATATCCATATATGTGTGTTGGCATACAGGCAACAGAGCAGCATATCTTTACAAAATTATACAAATTTTCATATAATCCTCAGCATTTTTGGCTGTGATTATCATATTTACAATTGTTGCACAAAAAGGGTTTGCTAAATTATTAATAATGTGTGAGACAATCTCAAATTTTGGGTCCTTCTCTGAAGACCTCCTTTTGTAATATTGTTTCAGCAAATAATGTGTGCATGTATTTATTGAAATGCAATTAATGTATATAGATTGCTGTTGTTCAAAACCTTAATAAATATAAGCATTAACATAGCATTTTTGTTTTAGTTTGAAACAGATAGTGCTATTTTTTGTACATAGTTGTTGGTATTTCTTCATTTTGAACATATATTTGCTGTTGTTATCATTACAGTTTTCTTCAATGGAGTTTTAAATGTTATTACTAACTTATGTACAAAAATATTGGATTACACAAAACCCTGTGGTATCCCTTCCTGTTTTCCTCTACCCATAATATGTAATAATTCAGTGTGAAGTTATAATTAGTGTAGTCATTAATGTAATAAGGTGTTGAATTCTAACTTGAAGAGGGAAAGGGAAGAAGATGTATTTGCATAATCTTAGCCACATTTTTGAGTGCTCTGCCTCGTTTAATCTATTTATTAAAGTTGTAATGATTAATTGAAACCATAATCATATTTCTGCAGCAGAAAATAGTTCAAGTTTAAAAGCCTCTTGACGGTTTTCTTTCAGGAATTAGTTGCTGAACTTATTTTGAGGTCACATCTCGCGCACTCATGAATAATTTACGGCACATTTAAATTTTTCACGTATTACCATAATACTCATTCCATAGCTACGTGGAAATGTGCCTATTGGCCTATACCATTCATGACGTGTGCTCGTGATGGGCCTTCGTAAGCTCAGCAACTAATTCCCGAATGGAAAGCAAGCGCTCAGGGAGCGGGGAGCGGTGGTACCGTAAAATGCGCTCAGTCGAAATAGAAGTTGACTGCATTACCGACTCAGTCGCTAGTTCCGATTAGTGCTACTCCGAAAGGTCAGGGAAAAAGCGCGCTATTCGACACCTTGCCCTCACCATTGAGTTGAAAATCTGGTTAATCTGTGGCCTTAGGTTAGGTTTTTTTATGTAAGCTTGCGTTAACTATCTACCACTGTTACAGTAAAGGAACTTCTTTATTTAATGGAAATAACATGTTAATATAACAAACTTTCACAGAAAGGATACAAAAATTACAATTTTGGTGCATAGTCTTTCTTACTATGAATTATGAATGCGTTGCGTTTTTTGTCAGCGGCAACACTAAACGAAGAAGAAGAAATTCCAGTAACAGCACATCGCATATTTAGCGGATTTCACCTTTTCATTTAGGTTGGCAATTCCCATTTTGCATGTGATTTAGGGAAAAATGGCTACGTTTGTTGTATTCATAATGCGAATTGCCTATAAAAGTAAAACACCTGAGAGGGACGGGCAGATGGACACCAGCTATTGAAGAGATCACATCCACTTCTAAACTCACTCTTAAGGTAATTCATTCACATTCCTATTGCTTTTATAACCATTTTCCAGGAAGAGAACTAAGAACAGATTTGCCGAAAATTTTTCGATTTAGTAAAACTGGCAAGATTTGAAAGGCATACAAGAGCGTATAAATACCATGAAAGAAACGATCTATTTTTTTTCAAAGGCCTGTTGGTAAGTAGTATGTATGAATGTAATAAATAATGTAGAATAATCAAAATTAAATCCATAACCCAAGCAGAATTGCATTACATATACATTTATTTTCAAAATAAAGTTGTATTGACTACTCATGAGTAATATTACATTTTGTATGTCAGCTGTAGTTCGAATCTAATCAATTCATGTATGATAACACTAATATTAATGGTCATTTTATAAGTGAAATACTAGTGAAAAATAAAAAAGTGTATTTAGTATCCTAGTTGGGCTTTACAGTTGTCAGAAAGCTAGAATTGAAATTGAATATTAAAATTTAAATATTAAATTCATTTTTGCATTCTTTGAATTTCAGAACTGAATTTCTTATATATGGGCTACTGCAGTACATTCTCCGGTTCAACACCTTCAGAAGTAGTATCCTCAGGATTATGGCACAGATTTCCTTCGTTCATCATTTGAAGTGAGTTATATTTAACAGAATTTTGATTTTGCTCTCATAAGCTAATGGCAGAGTTTTTGCCACATCTTTCTAAATTATCTTTTTGTCTTTCCTTTTTCACAGTGAGATTACATTATACACAACCATGAACATTTCTGGGACATCATTATGCCATGGCCTAGTACTATGTGCTAAGAATAAGAATAAACACTTGTGCAAACTGCACAAAGTAATAGTGCTCCTTTATCAAAGAAATCATTTAAATTTCCAAACTTTAGTAAAGAAAGATGTAAAACATCTGGTATTGGATACTTCATAAGGTGTTTCAATGTTTCAGTTTGCACAATCTTACCATTGGTTTACTTGATATTTAGTTTAACTTATACACAATTTGTGGTATCTTAACACAGAAAATATTTCTTTGTAAAACCACTGAGTTTTCAGATTAAGTAAAAGAAAACTTTACATAAAAAAGCAAGTTTTTATAGTAAATAAGTGAAAATACTGTCCATACTTACAAAATTAAAGAATGTTTTGCTCTATGTTGCTGAATAATGAGCAAATAATTGCTGCAAATGAACAGAGGATATGTTAAAAATAACAGGGTATTTTATAGTTTGAACTCTTGATTAATGCAACAATTAGTGATGAAATGTCAGTCACAGATGTTGTAGATGCAAAGTCCATCACCTTCAAAGCACTTTTATTAACCTTATTATTTAATTATTGAAGCATCAATGAGGTTTCTTCTCCTTTCTTTTGTTTAGCGCAGCCACGATCTCAAGCTACCAGAGATATGCTGGCAGATATCCAAATCATGGAGTCAAGGAAATTTGGGTATATTGAGTTGCAGGTTCACCCCCAGGAACATCATTAATGTAGTATGAAGCTTTCTCTCAACTATACAACAATTTATTGCCATGTATCATCAAACATTCCCTACAATTTGGAGTTTCATTTCAACATCAGTTGAAAAATTAACTAAAACAATGAGGACTATTGCTGGAAACGTGTTCTGAATTTTTAGAAAAAATTGAAGTTGGTATTAGGCAGTTATTTCAGTATATTGGTGGGTTTTAGTGATTCTATGTTAATAGCTTTAAAGTTACAATTTCTGAGTTAATGTCCTTAATAACTACAGGCAGCTTTTTCTGGAAAGTTTGTTGTCCACTAAATAAACAAAATAGTAGCAAGGATTTCAGTTAACTTTGTGATTCTTTTAACACTAAGAAGTAGCACCCTCATGTTGCAGAGACTATAAAGTGTCACCATTAACAGTCCATTTAATGAAAGTAGTTTTGAGCTTAAAGACAATCGCTTTCCTAAATTACAGCTATCCTGCCATTGTCATTTGCAACCTAGATTTGCTTTCACTGTCTTCATATACAATGACATTAAAGCAACATAAAAAATGTATATATTGTTTGTTAGGTTTCCTAATATAGCATTACTGGCAAATTCCAACTAGGCAGCCTGATTAGAATTTGTGAATTTATCTGAATTTGTGTTTGAAATATTTAACTTAATTGCATATGTCGTAGGGTTTACAACCTGTTAATAGCAATATTACAGCAGGCATCATAAACTGCTTAATAATTCGGGTTAACCCATTTTCCTCTTTATGAAGTCATGCAAGTGGTTCTCTTAACTGCCATGCAAAGCTATGTTGGTATGGAAAGTATGACGAATGATGGTGCACCTCAAGGGATTGTGAAAAAACTCCTTTGATTTAAAAATTGTGAGTCACAAATAATGCTAAGGAAAATGTGTATAATTTATTAAGTTATTATTTATTATTAAGTCATAATTAACATCAATATGATTTTTTAAATAAAAAGTCATAATTAGTGCAACTTCATAGGAGGTCCAAACAGTTTCATAGTAATTAAACATATCAGTTTGCTGAGGAATTTGCTGAGGAAACAAGAGTCATATGTATTACAGTTTATTTTTTTCCCCTTTCCTCATGGTTTAGTAATGTATTTGCATTAATAAAATATCTTAATCTGCTGCTTTAGAAGGAAAGAATAATTAGTATTTTAAGTATTAAGAAATTAACATTACAAAAAAAAAACAAGGAGAGATTATGTCTAACATAGTGTTCATAAGATTGTGTTTATGTTCACAGCCGTACTAAAGACAGCTGTTTGGTTGAAACCTGTATTAAGCACGAAGTTGTTGAGTATTATGATTCCATAGTCAAACTGAAACATACTGATTACTTCCTTTACCTCTGATTTTTCATCTTCACTTCTACCTATCTTGGACACAGGTTTGAGTAAATGAGCACTTCTCAGTGCACCATGGAGCAGCGATTGATGGCATACATATTACAAATGTTTATATTTAAACTGGGGTGGCCGAGTGGTTAGACCGCTCGCCTCCCACCGAGGCGGCCCGGGTTCAATCCCAGGGACCTGCATGTGGGATTTGTGGTGGAAGAAGCGGCGCCTGGGCGGGTTTTGTCCGGGTTCTCCGGTTTCCCCCGCCATTCGTTCCACCAACTGCTCCATCATCACCTTTCCTTTCATCCATTTCACCAATATTTCGTTTCATCTACTTCCTTCATCCCATACCAGGCATCGGGCTGAACACCCATCCTGGATGCTCTGTCTGATCCATGAGTGACTGCTCCTCGACGGGCCTCTGACCCCAGGCACCCGCTTGTAAGTTCTGGGGGGTGTAAGTCCTACATAAGAGGATGGTAAACAGATAATGAATGAATATATTTAAACTGGACTAATAGAAAATGGCTGTAAAACATTTTTAACCTACTTTCACTTCAAAAAGATGATAGAATCCATGGTGTTAGTGCTTCTTTAAGTTCCTTGGCAATAGATACTAGATTACATTGCAACAGATATTCCAAATAAAAACCCAACAAAGAGCAATAACTAATGACAAGTTATTTGTTAAGAAATTTATGATTTGGATAATGTACAAGTAGCTATTAAAAATGTAATGCTTGTTAAGTCTGCATCACGGGACGTTAGGGTAAGAAATTCTGCTCAAATTTGTGTTGCATAAGATGCTGCTTTATTAACATTACTTTTGTGTATCTGAATAGTTGCTTTTTGTTTTTCTGATGTATTTCACTTATTTTTCAATACATGTGTTAATATATTATGTGGTGTTTTATGTATAACTAAATTCTGACATTCTTTGTACATGGTAGGATATCATTTATGTTATAACTTGTATATTATTACAGAATGCAAATCAATGACATTTGTATCATGTAGGTTAACAGCTTTTAAGTTGATGAATGGTAAACTGCTGTATACAAAGAGTAGTATTACATAATACCATACCACAAACATTCCTATTTTCCCACTTTATTGAAAATGAGTATAAAGACATTGTCAGTTTAAGAAAATTAAAACTGATCTCAATATTCTAGCAGATGAGTAAGAACTAAAAGGAGTGCAAGTTCTAAGTAAAGTCATCTGCGTGTTAAATGGTTTTATCTCCAGATTGAGAAAACCACTAAAAACGCAGATGATTTTATTTGAGACTTGCACTCCCTTCAGTTGGCTTGCGCACGTTTTGAAAGCGGGGGGAGGGGCTATCAGTAGGCGTGATCAGTTGATAATGAAGTAAGGTGAATTACGGACCGCAGCGTTAGTTCCGCTAACGACCACCCGAAAGGTCCGTAAAAAGCGCCCTATGCGGCATTTTACCCCCGCCATCGAATTGAAAACCTGGTATTAATCTGTGTTCCGAACTAATTCCAACACATGCTAATGTACATTCACCAGTCCGGTACGTTCTCAGAATTAATTCGGAATTTTGTGTGGTTGGAATACTACTTGAACCGTTCTATCATGGCCTTCTACGTTCCACGGTCAATTACGAAACGAAAGAAGACCAACCTAGCCTTGCTGAGTACAACATGGAGAATTAGTTTGGTATGGCTTTTTTATGTAGACTTAGCGTTCCTTTAAAATGTCTACGTTTACAGAGTTGATGAATGAAATCAAACTCCGCCGACGTATACATACACTACGTGATCAAAAGTATCCGAACACCTGGCTGAAAATGACGTACAAGTTCGTGGCGCCCTCCATCGGTAATGCTGGAAGTCAATATGGTGTTGGCCCACCCTTAGACTTGATGACAGCGTTCACTCTCGCAGGAATACTTTCAATCAGGTACTGGAAGGTTTCTTGGGGAATGGCAGCCCATTCTTCACGGAGTGCAGAACTGAAGAGAGGTAGGTCGGTGAGGCCTGGCACGAAGTCGGCGTTCCAAAATATCTCAAAGGTGTTCTATAGGATTCAAGTAGGACTCTGTGCAGGCCAGTCCATTACAGGGATGTTATTGTCATGTAACCACTCCGCCATAGCCCGTATAGTATGAACAGGTGCTCGATCGTGTTGAAAGATGCAATCGCCATCCCCGAATTGGTCTTCAACAGTGGGAAGCAAGAAGGTGCTTAAAATATCAAGGTAGGTCTGCGCTGTGATCGCGCCACGCAAAACAACAAGGGGTGCAAGCCCCCTCCAGGAAAAACACGACCACACCATAACACCACCACCTCCGAATTTCACCGTTGGCACTGCACACGCTGGCAGATGATGTTCACCGGGGATTCGCTATATCCACACCCTGCCATCGGATAGCCATATTGTGTACCGTGATTCGCCACTCCACACAACGTTTTGCCACTGTTCAATCGTGTAATGTTGACGCTCCTTACACCAAGCGAGGCGTCTTTGGCATTTTCCTGCGTGATGTGTGGCTTATGAGTAGCCGCTCGACCATGGAATCCAAGGTTTCTCACCTCACGCCTAACTGCCATAGTACTTGGAGTGGATCCTGATGCAGTTTGAAATTGCTGCGTGAGGTCTGGATAGATGTCTGCCTATTACTCTTTACGACCCTCTTCAAATGTCGGCGGTCTCTGTCAGCCAACAGACGAGGTAGGCCTGTACGCTTTTGTGCTGTACATGTCCCTTCACGTTTCCACTTCATTATCACATCAGAAGCAGTGGGCCTAGAGATGTTTAGGAGTGTGGAAATCTCGCGTACAGACTTCTGACACAAGTGACATCCAATCACCTGACCACGTTCGAAGTCCGCGAGTTCCATGGAGCGTCCCATTCTGCTGCTTCACGATGTCTAATGACTACTGAGGCCGCGGATAATGAGTACCAAACAGTAGGTGGCAGCAGCACAATGCACCTAAGGTGAAAAACGTATGTTTGTGGGGTGTCCCCGGATACTTTTGATCACATAGTGTATGTGTGTAATATTATATATATATATATATATATATAATATTCAATTCACAGCAAAATGATTCCAACCTGGTCCTTTCACATGTCAGACACCTTAACCCGACCTTACATTCTAACGAAAACAGGGTATAGGTGCAAAGGACTTTATTATTTAGAGCACTCCTACTCATGTATTACAAGCTTATGAAACCTATCGATTCTCGTATTTTATGTTCATTATAAATACTATGCGAAAGGATAAACAATACGCTTCGCATGAGCCAAATTTTAAGGCATGTATATCGTCAATAAAATGCGCTTCTCGTTATTACTGTATCGTTAAGGCACAACTGAAACGTGTTAAAATCGCGAGAAAATGGACTTTAGGATGATTTCACCTCCACAAATAATATTTAAATGGTATAACCTAAGCATTTATTTTTCATTTAATATTGTGGATGTTTCCTTTTATAATAAAATGGAATTATGCAATTAAAATTATTTACATTTCAAACTTGCTTTTAGCATTGCTTTTCTCCGAAGTTTTCGTCGCTCAATATATCCTACACGATGAGGTTTTTATCCAATACTTATGGAATTCTTCATGCACATTGCGAAAGTTCAAACAATTAGGACTGTCATGTGAACTTTTTGTGTTGCAAAGGGTTTGTGAAAGATTAATTTTTAAAACCAACAGGATATGGAGAAATGCAAATTTATAATGAAGGTTTCTTAAACAATTTATTTTCTTGTGAACTGAAACCATACAAATGAAGCAAATAACAAATTTGTGCCATATGATCAGATAAATGACTCGAACACTTAAATGAAAGCTTGTTTTCAAAATTGTATCCTGTGTAAGATTTGGTACAGGACATTAAATTCATTTTGAAACACAATAACTTGAAAACAATAAAAAAATTCAAAACTAAGTTAAAAACTTTCAATGTTTACGCAAGACAAAATTAATATCATCATTTAGCCAAATTAATTGAAAACCTTAGGAAATAGTATTTTCAGCAGTGCATTCCTTTAACACTACACAGCTCACTACACGTAAGCGTTTCTTTCATACTGATTCCAGTGCTAATATTCTAGCAAAAATAAACCTCGTTCGTTTATCGGCTTAAAGCTATTGATACTGAGTTACTTCGAATATATATATATATATATATATATATATATAATATTTAAACTAGAACCCGAATAAACTAATTTAACACAATTCCAACTTAACATTACAGTAAATTAGGTTTCTGCTACAGAAGCTCCTAAACACAATGTTTAATTTAAAACTCCAATACTCTGAGACAATGACATCCCACACAAATTCTATTCCTAACGTCATGCAAATAATACAAAACTGCATTGTAACCAATGTATGGTATGAT
Organism: Deroplatys truncata; assembly: GCA_030765065.1. Lineage (NCBI taxonomy): Eukaryota > Metazoa > Arthropoda > Insecta > Mantodea > Mantidae > Deroplatys > Deroplatys truncata. Next base: position 497,128,325 of record CM060990.1, on the reverse strand, counting down.
GCATTCGTAATACGAAGTCCTCTGTGAAACCGACGGTTAGCAATAACCACATGATAGCAAATCGACACTGTAAACCTAGATCTTAATACATTCCCCTAAGATACTGAACATTGCCTCATAAGGTAACAAAAACGTTGTATTTAAGGTTTTAAGTTCTGTTTATAAATGCTTTATTCCAGAACAAGAATTCACTGAGTTGCCAAGCACATCTTCAGCTGTTGCTGCACCTATTGCTGTTGAGCAGGACAGGAAGGAAATGAAGTGGGTGAGGAGCAACACAATGATGTTAGTAGACTCCTACGCAAAACATCATGGAAAAGCGGGCACATGAGTAATAAAAAAAAATGTGGTAAGTTATAGCGGAGGAGCTGGCTGTGCTGTTAAGAACACAAGTGATGCCGCATAATTGCGAAAATAGATGGAAAGTATTAGAAAGGAACTGTAAAAAGTATACAGACAACAAAAATTTTACAGGAAGAGGAAGAATCTTCTTCGAATTTGCAGAAGAAATTGACAACATACTTGGAGCCAAAAGATCCATTACTCCGGAGCTGGTGCTAACCACAGACACGAACCAATTGTGGAAAGCGGTGAGGAAGCAGAGGGCCAAGAACCACGATGCAGCGAAACGGTGTTAGCATATTGGCAGTGAAACGAAAACAGAAAGTTAGTACACTACAAGCCATAAGAAAATGTAGGAAGGCCTACCAAGAAAAAAGGCTCAAGATGGAAATGGAGAAATTGGAGGTCTTAAAAGCCCAAAACGAACTAATAAAAGAGAGAAATGAGATTCTCAGTGGAAAAATGTTTGTGTTGCTGCAAATACACCAGTGACTAAAAGTTTTGTTAATTTTCAATACAAAGTAACTGTTTATTTTCATGTATATATGTAAATTAACTACAATAACATCTGAACTTTTGTTGATTTTTGCATAACTACTTTTTATTTCGTTATTATTTATTTCATAAGAATAGGTACATCCAGTCATTATTTGTTGGTTCAAGATTAAACTTTTTTATTTATTAGACACAAATAGTTTGATTATATTTAGTATATTTTAACAGTTTATTCATATATAAATAATGTGTTATATAAACTGATTATTTGATAAACATCCAGAATTGTTTTGATATAAACTATGGCTTGTGTTTGGTTTATTTGTTCCATATGAATAGATTAGGGGTTACTAATAAACAAAGTTAATTCCTCCTAACGCTAAACTCTCAGTGTTATGACAATGCGGTCTCTAATCCCCCTGGCATCCCTATCATCGTCGTCGCCATCATCATCTTCCTCATCATCGGCTATTTCATTCTGAGGTAGAATTTGTACTCTGACATCAATATTTTGTAACAAGGTATTACCATTTAGAGATATATTGTGTAGAACACACGCAGCTGTTATCAAATGGACCATAATTGGGATACTTATTAATTTTACATGATACGCGATCCTAAACTTTTGCTTTAAAATTCCAAAACAATATTCTATAACATGCCGATTTTTCGACAGTTTAATGTTATAATTCAGCTGTCTTCTTGTTAGTCGTCCTCTATCTTTGAACGGGATCAACAGTGTTTTCCGCAGTGGATATCCACTATCGCCTAGAAGAAAATACGTCCACATTTATTTTCCAAAGCACTGGCAAGGGGAGAGTTACTAAATACCCTACTGTCATGTACAGAACCCGGATAACCTATAACTATGTCCAGAATTCTGCATGTGTGATCTCATACAGCTTGCATGTGCATAGAGTAAAATCCCTTCCTATTTAAGTAAGAACGTGGATCACTTTCTGGTTTATCTATTTTAATGTGCGTGCCGTCAATGATCCCGATAACACCCGGAAAACCATTTTCATTGAAGTGCTGTTTTATATTACGTCTCTCAGCATCTGTAGACCAAGTAATTATTTGGGAAGACAGATTACTTAAAAAATTACTACTCTCTTGAGTACTCTGTGTAAGCAGCTGATGCCTATATTAAATCGATCTGCAACATCCCTAAAGCTTGCTGTTTGATGGCCAATGAACCACAAAACAATGAGCATTTGGCTAAGAGATAATAACTTCCCGTAGTTTCCATACTGTTGTTTATATTGCCGACTTTGTTCAAATTCCTGAGCCATATTCTGTACAGTTCTTCTTGCAATTCGGAAATGTTCTAGGAAAGCTCCTCTTCATACTAAGGTACCGTTTCGTTTGAAAGGATGGATAGAAGCATCACCATCAACATATAATTAATAGATCAGAAAACAACACTGAAACCACATACAGTATTATAAACAGCGAAGTCGGTTTCAATACGAGAACACTGCAGCAAACACCAACATGAAAGGTGAATTTTAAACAAATGTATGCAGTCTGGAATTAGCCGCTAATGCATTTAACAATATTGTTTGTCACTGCCATATAATCTAACATCTATTTGAGAGAGTACTTTAAAACAACTTTTACCAACACTTGAAAGGTATAACCTACTTGTAAAGGAACAGTTTGGCTTTAGATAACAAGTTTCTACAGAAAATGTCACTTATAGGTGAAATATTACTGACTATTAATTCCAGGGTGCATGTAAACGGGACCATTTTGCGATTTGGTGAAAGTATTTGTTGTGTAAAACGTGGCTTCCTTGCTGAAACATTAAAATTCTCTTGCTAAAATCTAACCATTCTAACGTATATCTGGTTGCATACCTAAGTAACAGATAATAAATGGTTGAAATAGAGAGTAAATGTCGTACACATGAATACTTCTCGGACTGGGACAATGAGTCCTAGGGATCCTGAATATGTGATACTTAACACCCTGTTGTTTCTAAATTATATTTAACGGTTTACCTATACCAATTAACGAACGAACTAGTGTAGTCTTGTTTGCAGAAAGTACTGGTCTTGTAGTACGTACTATACCTTTAGACGAATTCAACAAGTGGATTAGTTTACTGATAAAACGTGTAAATGGCACGAATCAAACTAATTAGCTTTTAATTTGGATGAAACTAACGATGAAGTTTATTACCCACAGCTTACAATATCCAAATATGTGTATAGAGCATAACAACTGATGCATTAAAAAAGCGCATGTCTCTAAGTATGTAGGTCTGCACATATCTAGCTACTTAAACTAGAAATCGCACATAGCATAAGTATACTCTACATCGAGCTCCACATGCCGTGCTGTTAGATCTCGCATAAGTTTGAATTCAACAGCAATTTTGAAGACGTCTTACTTTGCGAATCATCAATATATTCTGCAATATATCATATAGGGTAGCTCTATACATAGCAAATACGCGTTTCGTATGCAGAAAAGGCAGTTAGAATTAATCTCTCGAGCTGATAATAAAGCGTATTGCTAAGATTTGTTTTGTAAGCTGCAAATATTCACTTTAGTATACGAATACATTTCTCACACATAGCATTTTATATACAGATCCAAAATATATTCGTTAGACAGTTACAAATACACTAAGTTAGCACTAGATGACGACAACATCCACATATACCAATAAAGTTTTACCTGTTATTAAAGCGTAGCTTGTTACGAGTGTAAAGCTATTAAATGAACTATAGAACACTAAAATGATCCGATAAAATGTTTATATCTACTTTTAAAATCTCTACGTTAAAACTCTCGCCCAAAGAACTATTACTCTGTATAAGAATTCTTTGTTATCTGGCAATGTTGAAATTTTCAATTGTTTATTTGTATACTTTTGTTATTTGGAATGCTTTGTTTATGGCAACCTTCAATTGGGAAAGCGGAATTAGTTTCTAAATTTTATATATACTTACATGTAAACTCAGCGTAAGTCCTACTTCCTTGTACCCCTATGTATTCCTGATATTATTTTAAAGATTGAAAAGAGAGATACAGCGATGCAGTGATTGTCTCTTGTTTCATCGCTCGTAAACAACCCATAACTCACTATATTATTCACGTATAATATAATGTTAATTCAGCTTCTACAAACATGCATTATGCGTACACTATGGTGCGGGGTAGGAAGTGTAATTATAGGTATTCCTGAAATGCGATTTGGTGATGGTATTCCTACACAGTTGTGTGTCATATTCGTCTCAGAATGGAACTTGCCTACATTGTGATGGGCACGGGAAATGGTTATGTTATTTCGTACCCTCTAGTCTGTTTTATATTCATATAATTAGTGAAGGTGTTGTTTGCTGTATTGATGTGTTTTGCATCCGAAGGCATTGCTCACTATAGGATCGCAAGAACAGCATACAAAGAAACGAACAAAAATGTTTATACCTAGAATCAACTACACGATCTAGAACAATCAATACTCAGATTTCAGTTTACCTAGATAGTTTTTGTTTATTCTTCTTACCGCGTTTAAATGAAAATAATCGTCATCTTCGGAAGTCCATTCATCATTAAAACTATCACTGTCGCCTAAATCACTCATTATTGTTATCTCTAACATGCACCTTTGAACGCTGCTTTGCTCCCTGGCTTTGTTAGACGTTTGTTTTTCTTTTTCTCAAGTCAATGTCGCCATAGCAGTCAACAGCGAGCAACTACATAGCAAACACCTTTGCTATTCCGTATTGAGAAATAAACACGCATGGAGGAATAAATTACATATTCAAATTTATTTCTCGTAATGAGGGATTTTCTATTGAACACAGAGAGTATGTCACATTCTCTATACTCTCTGGCAGGTTTGTTCCAAGCGATTAGAATCGATTATGAATTAACTGAGTATGCGCTGTAGGCCACACAATTTGCGCAAGTCCGGAATTTTCAGTTCCTACTCTTCATCAAGAACCGATTTCACTCGTTCCGAACTAGTCCCAAAATACGTTGGAACAGAAAATTGGAAGTTCCGAATTAGTTCTGAACTGATTCTCTGTCGTGTTAGAACGCCACTTAGCTACTGCGCACACTCAGATAATTCAGAATCGATTCTGAATCGTTTGGGAACAATCCTTAGTTTTCATTTGGTTTAACCAACCAATAAGATTGGAGTAATATTTGGCCCTGTACCCCATCGTAATTCTCTTCGATCATGTATACAGAGAGAGAGCAAATAGCCCGACCTTTCCATGCTGTGACTTGAAACCACCTTGAAACCAACATCAAAGTCACATGACGAAGGTAGGAAAGTGCAGTATCTCCCATAAGCCGTAATGGAAAAGTGGAATGAAAATGTTAAAATAAAGCTGAATTTTCGTATTGACAAGCAAATTGTGTAAAAAGAGACTCTCGTGATACCTCATTAATACAAGGCATTAAATAACGTGCATTCCATGTTTAAAACTTGAACATGACCTGAAAACCTAGTAAGACAGAAGATAGATTATGTAGTGAAAGGCACAACGTTAGGTGTTACAGTGATGAACAAGTTGTTGGTGTTTAGCCATACAAAGGAAATATACCTTAGCATGTTAACGTGCTAAAATGTGGGTTTGTGTTATTTGGTATTGAAGTATTAACGAGTGTATTTTGAAAAGTTCATAGTGATAACTTAAAATGAACTTCAGAAGTTATTATGAAACGTTATTAATGATAAGTGTCCATCCCTTCAGTGGGATTGACCCTGTTATATGTGACGAATGAAAGGGCAACGTAAGAATTAACCTACAAAGCTCTTCAAATGCCAACCCATGTAAATAAATAAACTTATTTCTTTACATTTTTCTACGTGGGGTATTATTTATCCCTCCTCCTTGTATCCAGAAAAGCCACCCTGATTTCATTTGTATTTATGACATTTTTAATTACAAAATTATTTAGGAAGCTTCAGATAAGCAGTTAAAGTTATAAACGAAATTTAACACCCAAAACAGCACATATGACACGAAGAACACAGAGTGAGTTTCTAGGTCCCATGGTGTTTCATTTGACATCCCCATTAATTCCAGAGAGAAAATTGACAGCTAAATATCTGCATCTTCTTGAGAACAATTTTTGTTAACCCAAATACTGCCTCGTATTCTGTAAAACTGACCTAAACAAAAGAGCTTGTTGACGTTTTTTCCTTTCAAGAGTCATCTGTTTATGTTGACATCGTTAATTTCCTAAATAAGATTAGGGTAGTGGTGGATGTAAGCTTCTAGGGCAACAGATTTTTTTCTTGTTTTTCCAGATTTTTCGTGTTACCGTATTTACACTGAGCTATGGGTTCAAGCTGCCATAACCTGAACGTCAACAACACAAAGCAATCTAACCAAGCATATTTTTCTAAACTCTTAAATCTTTTTAATTTCAGCTTGTCTTTCTTTTCGAGTATAGTTGTCTTAAATATTAATGTAAAGTTGTATATCCGCGTCTTCTTTGTTAAAGTAATAGACTCAACAAATTGGATACTTTAATTCTGTCAAAAATGGATCATTACATTTCTACTGTGTTCTTTAAAAAATGTGTACGTAACAGTGAAAAGAAATGCTAGATCCTTTACGGAATTCTTCCTTGCAACTATAAGCTGCACAATAAGGGACCCTAGTTTTGTTGACGTGTGTAAATCTTGAATTTAATCGAACTACACGAAAAAAAATCCCGCGCTAAGTTCATCCTGCAGGCACTGTTTATACCTTCGCCAGCTGATCGAGATGTTGGTTACAAAAGCGCGACAACATGCACTCTCTATCCGTATACATGCTCGAAGGTAATTCTGTGTGATCACTCTATTTACTATGGCGCGCAATTTTTTAAATGTCAGTCATTCAATAAAAATGTTTTAATACAACTAACGGAAACACAATGTTCGGTTTACACGGTTTGTTCAAAGGAAATAATCTAGAAACTACTTTATCTAAAGCAACCTATCTTGTTGAAGTAGAGATATTCTTTCGCCCGCTGCTGTTGTACCTGCTGGCCTGGGTGTTTGCTTACAGGAAGTGAACCAGCCCTGGGATTATAAGCCTACTGTGCCGGAATTCCAATCCTTGCATGAGCTAGCCCCCAGGAAAACAGATTGCTCGGTACTAAACTCAAGACTTTCTATGTTTTGGGCCTAACAAAACAATATCTCGCGTAACATGTACTTCAGACATATATTTCAGTAACGTGCTTAGAATGAGATTATCAAGGAGCTGTAAGTAAAATTATACATTTTTAAAACATGAGGTGGTATTTGTTGTTATTTTTGTGATTGTTGATGCGGAAAAAATGTGATGGAGCTAAGCCCCTTAAAAGGAATCGCCCCTGGTTGTAGGTACAAGGGGGATGCAGAAAGAAGAATCGATAGTCATACGTCTCCATATGCTGTCCTTGAAATTCCATATTCTTTACATGACATCGCGAGAAATAACACAATAACGGCAGCACTTGAAAAAGAGGATTAAAAATTTCAAACCAATAACAACGGATATCTAGCATATGATGGCACATAAAAGCTTATTTGAAATCAAGTCCTAGAGATCTGTTTTTTTTTTTGTGTAGTAAGTTTTCGTATACATTTTATGGTAGACCCGTTATACGAAATTACATACAATCTTACCGAGCGGAGGGCTTCATAAGCTATTCCCAGAAAATTTAAGATACACATTTTATTTGTCATGTAAATTATTTTAATAAAAATCGTTAGAGCATTTTCTGAGAAAATTAAAAATATCGACAATTATTTCCATGTAAAGGATAGTTTGGGATGGGAGATATTCCTGAAAATATATTCAGGGAAACTCGAAACATACAATTTCCGGCGAAATCTCAACATGGAATTTTTGGGTGGAATGTAGTACTTCTACTTACTGTAAGTACGTAATAGAGAAAATATAAAACTAGTATAGTAAGAATACTGGAAACAAAACAAACATTAAAGACACAATAAATACGCACAGAATATGTATATGCCAAACCATGAATGTGAAAGGCATGAATATTTAAAGCCAAACAAGCGTACAATAGAAATAAATATCCGCAAATTATATGAGAAAAAAAACTGAAAATCTTTCTTAGACACAGTTTTTGTTCATGATTTCGTGCAGGTAATGATGAAATAACACCATTACAATCGCCTTTTTTGGACAATTAATAAGTCATATGGTATATTCTGCATGTCGAAACTTGTGGGTGGACGCAAATAACACTGGTGAAATTCTACTAGGTGGAGCTCAATAAATTACACAGCCTCAGTATGTACAAATTACACAGTCTAGTGTAATTTCGTAGCGTTGACTGTTTTCCAAGTATTTAATGTTGCAAGTTTAGACCTAACATGCGTGGTTAAAGTTTGCGGTTTTTGCTTCTGTTCCTCAATTATTTTCTTTTTAACCAAGAGCTTGTCATCACGAATTAGCATTGGAATGTTGTTTCCACTTATTGACACCTTCTTGCTTAATTTGAAACAATTGCTAGGTAAAAATATAAAGGGAATAACGTAACGTAGATAGAAGAATCATTTTATATGAATAGTCTTACTTTCTCTGCTACGTATTTCAGTAAGTAGAAGTATTGTATTCCACTAAAAGTTGGAAGTCGAAATCCCACCCGAAATACATTTCTTGATGCTCCCTGAATAAACAAAAAGTATTTTAGGAAATGGCCCGTGTGTTTGTGAAGAGCACAACTTAAAATGAAAAGTCCGATATATACTAAACTTGGCATTTCAGTTCAGTATCTTCCAGAGATGGTATACAAAGATTTTCAAGAACATTTCCCATCTCAAACTATTATTTGCATTTTTAAACCTTCTCAAATATGCCATTAACGAGTTTGAAACATATTTATGTGACAAATAAAGTGTAGGTATATCTTAAATGTTCTGGGAATGAGGTCGTGTTAATTTCTAAGGAATTTCGTATAATTTTGTATAACGGGCAAACCATGAGAGAGAGAGAGGGAGAGAGAGAGAGAGAAAGAAAGAAAAAACGCACTACAAAAAAAAGTTTAGATCGTTTTAAAACATACAGTTGATCTTAACTTTCTTTATTACTTATTTTTTTGTGGCATCGGCCATTTCCGAGATATCTGTTATTACTGATTTGCATTTTTCAATGCTTTTCTCATTTTTGGAAAATACCGTCGTTATTCAGCCGTTTCTCGCGATGTCATCGAAAGAATATGGAATTTCAAGGCCAGCATATAGGGACTCGTTTTTAAACTTATGTTTGTCGATCCAGTTTCCTCTATCACTCTTGTATCTACAACGAAATGTGCAATGAAAGTATTTCTGCAAAGGTTTGTCTCGATTAACATAACAGCTAAACATAAGCTTTCGTATGAATAATTTGTAGCAGCTATAAAAAGTAAATGGTAGTAAGTAGAGAAACTCATAATGGAACAGATTTTTGTAGTAGTGCTTAACGCCCGTCCTCATGGCATACGACACTGGTGATATTTGAAATTAAATAATTAGGAAAGAAAAATTGGGAAGGAAACGTACAAGGCCTAAGTTTAGTGGCCTCCCCGGGATTAGCCAGTTTTGAGGACTGAGGAAAACCTGAAAGAAAACCCCAGTTAGGGAGGACGATCCTGGCTGGATATGAATTGCAGACCCGTTTACAAGCCCGTGCATTTACGCCCTCGGCTACCCCTGTCAGTTTATGAAAATACTACAAATGAATGAATTTTTGTGAATTTGTATTTGGTAGAGAAAGTCATGTGAATACGTCCATATATTTTGATTATATACACAGATTGTAAGTATTTGTGAACATTAACAATTATGTGTATGTAAACATGTGTGTAAAGTTATGCTTTGAAAAAATAAAATCGCAATGGCTGGATAGCTACAATGATAATGAATCGTATATGAATTCCTGCGAGCTATGCGAGGAAGATATTAAGATAATGCAATTACTTTTAGATACTCCACCAGCAATATTTTCCTTGTTTGACTAATTTACTACTTCTAAGAAACACCATTATTATAGTTATTACTTGGCAAAATTTGCCCCATTTAAGGTGGCAATAGTTCTGTATGCAATGATTCACAACCAGGAGAAACTCGCGGGAGGAAGGAATGCGCTACATAAACTGTTCTGCTGGAGAATATGCTACACAGTTGATCAGGTTGAATACTACGCCAAGCAGAAAAGGTACGCTCACATCAACACTAACTTTTGAATGGTAAATAAAGAGTATATTTTGAAATTTCTGGGAGTGATCATTTTAGAGCCTTTAAACCGCAAAAGATAGACAAAATCTTACTACTCAAAGCATTTAGGTCTCGTCAGAGCATGCAATTTGTATACTGCTGGACATGGTGGGAATTTTTATATTTAACCGGAAATGATAACATTAAAAGCATTAACTAACTGAACGAGAGATAACACAGGAGAGACACAACGCTATATTTTACCCCACGTGGAGTTACTTTCTATATGATTTCTTTGCATTCATTGGTTGAAGTGACACGCTCATTGGTGCAATGTGAAACACCAGCTACGTCTGAGAATAAACAATGTGTATGGTGTGCCCTATTCTAGAGGTTTCTGGTAAACAAAGGCAAACCGAATGTTAACCACAATAGTACAATAATACCCTCCCCTTCCCACAGCCCCGGAGGGTTTCTTGATCGTTGCAATACATTGCAATTCTGCAATTTCAGTTCTTGTCTCATTTCTGCTTTGGGCTACCTTTGCAACAGTCAATGGTGCATCGTTTGAGAATGGGTGGAGAACCGAAGTCTACAATGTGGATTGTTCAACCTAACGAAGTTATAGAGGGTGCAGTGATTAGAAAAGAGAACTTCCTCTACGAATATTTGTTTCATGCGCTGGAAACACCACGGAAGGCCATGCAGCTGCCAGCAAGATGCCGTCTTTTCAAAAACACTGTAGAGTGTCAACGGTACAATGGGAAGTGTACTATAACCGCTCATAATAGCACCGCAGATGGCAAACGATGGTTCTGCACAAGATGCAAAGCTTTTAAATCCGTGAGGAAAGATAATTCTTTGCTGGCAGCAAGCTCTAATTTAACCAGATAATTATATTTGTTTATGCTTGGGCGAAGGATTGATTTTCTACGAGATGCATCCGCTGTGAAGTTCGCATCAGCAAGTTTCACGCGGCCACAGGCTGGGCAAAGTTTTGTCGAAAGGAATGCCAAACTCATTTGGAGCGTCACGCTGTTCCCATACGAGGTTTAGATGACAATGCCAATCCTTAATCATCGAGATAGACGAATGGAAATTCTCCACCAGAAGTATCACCGGGGAGAATGGCGAGAGGGCCACTGGGTCTTCGGAGGCGTGCAAAGGCGAAGTGAAAGGTGTTTCCTGGTGGACCCGACAGAAGGGCTGCTACGCTGGAGCAGCTGATCCTGCAGTACATTCTATCAGGATCGCACAAAGTTTCCGATCGCTGGGCTGCTTATGGCAACATCGAGCAACTCAACGGTGGTCGCGACGGGAGGTGTTTGAGACCTACGTCGACGAATTTGTATACAGAAACCGTGCGCCAAGAAAGCCGGGTTTTCCCCACATTTTGGCCATATTGTCTGCAAATTACGGCATTTAAACTGTAAGGGTGGAAAACAGGCCGTTTTAGAGCCACCATGTCCTTCACTTAAGAGCGGATGGCCACGCATTCAAATATATTGTGCTTATTTCATTTTACTGATTTATTTTGCATGCGTACTGCATTTTGCGGTTATTTGTTATGTGCTTATTTGGTTTCAAGTACATTTACTTTCCACTTTCATATTTGTTCAGATACCGTTCACGGTATTTTATGTTTGCTTTCTTTTTCAGTTTTCTTGCATTTTATATTTATGTTTTCAGAATGGTGTAGGGCTATTGTTTGTTTCCAGTTCGTTTCGTGTTGTTTGTTTTGTGACATTTCGTTTCAATATTCTTACTTTACACAAATGTCCCAATATAAAACGCACCGTATTTATTTATGTATTTATTTATTAGCGATATTCTTATTGCTTTCTCTACTACGTACTTACAATAAGCAGAGAAAGTATTATATTCCACCCAAAATTGGATTAGAGAATTCATCAGAAAATGCATGTTTTTAAGCCCCATGATTTCAGGAAATGCATTTTTAGGAAAAAACGCACGAATACCTTTTCTACCTACTAGATACGTGGCAGAAAACGTAAAGATGCTTTTCTTTTGGTACGGGAGCCTCAAAACATGTATACCCGGTGAAATCAAGGTATCGAATTTTTGGCTGGAATACAATACCTTCTGTTCATACTAGGTACGTGGTAGAATAAGTAAAATTGCTTTTTTTATTTATTCAGGGGGCCGCATAGCATGTATTTTCGATGAAATCTCGGTATAGAATTTTTGGGTGGAATGCATTACTTTCTCTACCTACTAGGTACGTAGTAGAATAAGTAAAACTACTTTTAATTCAGGTGCCTCAAAACATTTATTTCTGGTGAAATCAAGGTATCGAATTTTTAAGTGGAATTCAGTACATACGTGGTAGAATAAGCAAAATAGCTTTTTTTATTCGGGGGCCCCAAAACATGTCTTTCCGGTGAAATCTCGGTATCCAGTTTTTGAGTGGAATGCAATACCTTCTCTACATATTAAATATGCGACAGAATAAGTAAAATGTTTTTTATTCAGGGGCCTCAAAACATGTAGTTCCGGTGAAATCTCAGTATTTAATTTTTGGGCGGAAAGTAATACCTTCTCTGCCTACTAGGTACGTGGTAGAATAAGTGAAGTTGCTGTTTTTATTCAGAGCCTCAAAGCATGTATTTCCGATGAAATCTCGGTATTGAATTCTTGTATGGAATGCAAACCTCCTTTTCCCACTAGGTACGTGGTAGAATAAGTAAAAGTGCTTTTTTATTCAGGGGTCCTCAAAACACGTATTTCCGGTGAAATCTCGGTATCGAGTTTTGTGTGGAAATGCAATACCTCCTCTACGGTTATTGCGTGGTAGAGGAAAGAAAAATGTTCTTGCCAAACATAACACACTTTATGCTTCCTAATAGCTTCGTGCACATTGTGTAGTTTATGTATGCTTTGATCATTATTTATGTTTGGCTTCATGTTTTGTTTTACAGTGTTACTGCTTTTCATTGTCGTGTTTTCGCACACAATCCATGCATATTTATTTGCCTTATACGTTATACAGATGTTTATGCACATTTCACTTTTATTTCTCCTTATATAGAACATGCATTACTTATTTTACGCGTGTACATAATACGCACATTTCAACATGTGTTCCCTGTTTCTTTAACGTTTAGCGATGTTGTAACATCTTACGTTGCCAGTGGCTGGCATCCATCGAAACGGATGATGCTGCCATTTGCTGAGAGATTTTCAAACCATTAACCCCGCCACTCTGAATCTTATTAATCACAATTCACAACCTGTTTGCGTACTACTTGGGACAGATAACTTTGCGTTTGTTTATCCATGGGCAAAGGAGGACTACGCGTGTTGTGAGTGATGGCTTACCAGCCGCTACACGTAAACACGATAACAGCGACACCAAACCGAGCGCAAAGTCATACGTCCTATGTAATATGGTGGAATATATTCACCGATAACCATGCAGTTATAACTATGAAGGAATAAGAAAATAAAGCGTTATATTAACTTACATTGTAGGGAGAGGGAGAAAATTAACAATAGGAAATAGCTTCATTCATCTTAAGGCTGCCATCGACTTCGCTGCGAATTACAGTAATAACAAATTTGTTCATAAACTTTCGCTTTCCCCCTGTTAATTCCATTTCAAAACAAATGTCAATAAAATTAATATCACTGCATAAGTTAGGTAACAAAAGAAAAATAAATTAATTAAGCAAACTAAAAATGGTGAATCAATTTAGTTTATAACAGTACATGGTGAATTTTGGCACAGAGTTGGATTTGCGCCAGCAACAATAAATTCAATTACTTAATCTTAAGTCAAAGTAAAGTTATGTAAGTGTTTAGGATAAATGCCACAAAGAACGTGGTGTGTGGTGCAATACTGAATATAAGTACAGAATTTCTGTTTTGATAATTTTGTGTGTATTGGCGCTGTTTAAGTTCTAATGTTCTACAAAATGCATGAATGATATCTGAGCTTTACTTCAAATGTCATTCATTTGACTACTCTAGGGTTCCATTAAAAAATAAAATAAAAACGTTCCTCTAGGATTGCATCATTTAGTAATGAATTTTTCTTATTGGCACTAGAATGTGAATTTTGCAAATAATTGGTATTAAATCTTGTAAACTATTTGTTATAATTTTAGTTAAAGAGCAACAATAGAAAAATGCTGCGACAAATCGGGGTAGTAAAAAGGGGTTACAAAAACTGAATGTTTGTATTTTATATGTATTTATTTATTCATACTCAACTAAGCAATTACCTAAAGTCAAATTGCTATTATGCTTCAGTACGCCAATTCAATTTCGAAAATTATAATTGAGGGGTATAAAGCTCAAGGACTATAAGTGCAATTCTTAAAAAATCCCCGTTGAGCATAGGAGAGTGAAGCTAAAATTCAATTTTGTTCATAGTACAAAGGGTATATGTGTTACTCAAGTAGGCGCTGCATCTACTGGTGTAAAGAACAACTACTTCACCAGCCAGCCAGCTATTTGGTTTGGAGCACAACAGATATATTGCAGTTATATTCATTCTGCTCCAGTGTTTATGAGGTTGTTGTTGGATGGTTGCAAGAAGTTGTGTTCAGTACTGGGGTATAAATACTGTGTTTTAGAGTATCATAATATTATTCTTTTAATTGGAGCTCATTGGCTTCATATTTCATTTTTTGAAACCATTATTGCTAAAATATGAGTGAATCAGATGAAACCAACAGTGATGACACTTCAATCTTAGCTGGTACGTGCATTGTATACCTTTTTGTAAGTAATCTTTTTTTGAATAATTATAGTATTCTAAAGCTTTAATTGACTTGTTACATGAATATTATAACTGAAAATAATGTCAACTAATTTCACCGTTTAATGTAGTACAAGCACATCTTAACCCAAAAAATATTTTTTCATAGGCCAGGGATCAGTGTTGCATATTATCGCAAAGTCATTCAAATAATGTTAAGCACATAATTCAACAATGATTTGTCCTCTCTTTTTCAGATGACAATGATCCCACTTTTAATCCAGCAGCTGATAGGCCTAATGAATCAAGTGACGAACTTTAAGTTCAACAACGTGGGAGAAAGAGGGTGAAGGAAGTTGAAAAATGGAAAAGGAATCAACGCCAGAGAGTTCGTAATGATGGCAAGGAGTATGTTGACAGAAGAGAAAAAAAAGCATCGAGAGGAAAGGTTGGGGTGTACAATCGAAACTGTCGTTTTAAATGTAATGATAGCGCAAGTGGGATAAAGCGTCAAGACATTTCTGATGTCCATTGGGGCCTTGGTGATCATAATTTACAGTCTTCTTTTATAAATTCTGCAATAACACTCAATAATCCAGTGAGCAAAACGGAGCAGCCAGTTGGAAAAAAATCGGTCAGTTGCACTTATGAACTTGCAGGTCACAGAGTTTGCAAGGAGCTTTTCTAAAAACACTTGATGAAACGAATTCAAAACATTATCAATAAGAAGAGTATGTCAGGAAGTGGAATATCTCCCAAGGATAAAAGGGGACACAAAGCACCAGGAAATAAAGTTCCGGAAATGTCTGTACAATTGGTGAAAGAACACATTCAGTCCTTCCACGTTACACAAGCCACTATTCACGTAAAAAAGCACCAAATAGAAAATATTTAAACCCTGGTCTAAATTTGAGGAAGCTTTATGTCCTTTATAAAGAATTTTGCCAGCAGAGGAATGTGGAACCTGTAAAAGAAAGCTTTTACATACAGATTTTTAATACTTTATTTAACCTAAGTTTCCATAAACCACTCACGGATACCTGCATTACCTGTGACAAATTACAGGTTATTATTGAACACGGTAACTTGGAAGCTAAGAAACAATCTGAAGTTGAAAAGGAACTGCATCTTCGAAAATCAGAAACATCACAGACAGCCAAACGTCTTGCTGGTGAGATTGCTAAAGAAGATTCCAGTCATATTGCAGTGTATTCTGACCTATAAAAGATGTTACCGACCGCAGCTTTGAACTGTTATAGAGCTTATTGTGCTCGACAGTTATGGACTTATAATTTCTGTGTTCATAATCTTAAAGATGGAAACGCTACTATGTTTGTGTGGAACGAGAGTCAAGCAACAAGAGGGTGCAAAGTAATTGCATCCTACCTCCTCAATTTGATTTTGTCCTTGCCAAGGGATGTCACTCATTTGACGACATTTAGTGACAATGCAGGGGGACAAAACAAAAGCCATTTCATTGTCAAATTCTGGTTGTATGTTATCCGTTACACAAATATTCAAACTGTAATAGCAAATTCCTAGTTTCTGATCACTCGTTT
Source organism: Deroplatys truncata (assembly GCA_030765065.1). Lineage (NCBI taxonomy): Eukaryota > Metazoa > Arthropoda > Insecta > Mantodea > Mantidae > Deroplatys > Deroplatys truncata. Next base: position 497,112,037 of record CM060990.1, on the reverse strand, counting down.
ATGGAATGCGACCAGAATTTTGGTTTAATAGAGAATGCTAAGAAGAACAGTGACCGGGAGGTGTTTGTTCCAGAAAATTGGGAAACTATTATAGCCAAGGCTGATAAAAAGTTCATGGTGGTGAGGATGACTCAGGAAGACTTCATCACTCTAGATTCTCTTAAACGCTTTCTCAAAGACACAGTGCCTGGTGTACGTAAGATGCAATGGCGTCATTTAAAATAGAATGAACCGTGGACGCTTTACTACAAAAAAAATACTTAGGTGACATAACAGAGTTTTCTAGAATGAACTTAAAGACACGCCAAGCTGGAAGAAATGTACTGAGATTTCCTGAACTGAGGGTCAATGTAGAACAACCAAAGATCAAGTACATGAAGTTCAAAAACCTGCAGGACCTTCTACTATTTGTGCCACCAGTGTACCATGACTTCTACAATTCTCTTCAGTACCAAATTCCAACGGGCCAGCGTAGACAAACTTGTGCAGAAGAGCATGTGCCAGAGCAAAATAATGTGCATAACTTAGAACTGAATGACCCTGACCGTGTGTTTGAATCTGATTCAGATTAAAATTCTTGATGTGACATTCCAATCTGTTTTTCAAAGAATTTCTTAACTGTTTCATAACTTGTTTTTCATGTATTGCACACTTTAATTAATTAATCTGCCAAATAGTTGAGGACACAAGGGATATAAAGGCATCATCTCATTATCAAATGGTTATTTTTATTACCATAAACTATGTATTTTTTAAAAAAAAAAGTCGTAAGATACTTTATATGACCATAACTCAATCTGTAAGCACAAATCAAACATTGCAGAGCCTACTAACAATTTTCTATTGCCAATTAACTTTAAACTCCTTTATCACAGTTTGCAGTTCATGTCACTTATATCCTTTGTGCTTTATACCCCTCAATTACATTTCAGCAAACATAATCTAACAGCACACCGTGGTAGACATTATGAATAAACCGAGCAATTAATAGCTGTGTAATGTACATATTTAACTTCATTGATTACTTTACAATTACAACTTTACAGCCAAAATTACTTTTCCCGACCACATTAACAGCGTATTTACGTCTGTGCTGCGAATGTTATTTAAAAGCAACGCAGAACCGAATACTACCGTGCAATCCACTGTGCGCCTATCGAAAGCAAACAGTTTTTACCGCTATGACTACAATTCAACACGTTTATAGGAATGCTAAACCGAATGAAAACTATCGAACATTCAGTTGTTACACGAAACTACCATTTAAAAACAGATTGTGTAAAACATTCGGTTGGCCCATTACTGCTTTTGTTGTTGGTTTCTTTAACGGTGCTCGCGGCTCGATCCGAGACCTTGTTGGTCGAGTGGATATTGTTGACCTTAAAAACAAATTTATAAATTTATCCTTACTTTCTTGTATCGGTATTGGCCGGAATTTCGATAAACTTTAATTAAAGTGATGAGACATCATATGGAAGTTAAGAGCTAATACTAACTAAACATATAATTAAGGTACAACACAAGGAGGCACTTAACTTGAGGTATGAGTCTGTGACTAGACGTAACGGAAATGACTTTTGATTGGTAGTTGTTTTCATTACTTCATGCTATTGCTTCACACCGATTGGTTATTACCATGCAACATCAAACTTAACCTAACATTAGTTTGGTTTTCTGTATATGACAGGAAGAAAAAGTTTGAAATGCCAAAGTTCATCGTAATACCGGCTGAAGTCGTTCGTATTGTTAGAGAAATTCTCACAATCGGAGCGTAGATACGGGTATTTCCTTGGTACATTTCATAAATTACTTTTATAAATAATACAACTGATCACAGAATGGCGCGAAAGCTCGTTCTAAGAACACAAACATGGGTTAAAGCTACGCCCATGCGTTATCCCATGTTTTAACGACCGGGCCTAATTATTCTCTACATACACAACAAATCGACTCTTTATTTACTGGATTACATTCCCTTTATGATTATAGTCTCTGACATCTTCTATCACTCATAACCGGTAAGGAATTACAAATTTCCCACATCTAACTACGGCATCTCTGCAACTGTAAAATTAAAATCTGATCTGTCCTTTTTTCCGCAATTCATAAACGAGACTTTGGATGAAAGTAGGGATTCGAAAGTACGGAATTTTCAATTTGTTATTCAAGAACGAGATCAAGAACGAGACTTTCCAGAAAGATAGCCTCGATCGAAATGTTACTTGAAAGTCGCGATATGCTAGACTTTATGCTGACTTCACGGATAAAACAGTGAAAATTACCGGACATATTGGTAAAAATAGGCATCGCTGTAAATATGTAATATGTCCAGCACGTTATTGACAGTGCTTGTATTCCTCAGTGCATTGTAAGGAATGCAGAAAATCCAGTGGAATTCTCCTGGGAAAATGAAGTCAGATACAGATTTAATAAACAGAACGTAGTTATACTGGCGATATTTGCACACATTATCTTGATAAAAGAAATAAGAGTATTTTCTGTTCCAATCATCATATAGTTATTAATTTCGCTTAGGTACTACGCCACAGTTATTAATTCGTTTATCTTCTATCGGAACAGTTCGTAATATCAGTAGAGTATCTCACATTACTAAAAAGAAGTTAGGTTGTGGCGTGTATTCGTAATTTGAGGCACTTTACAGCAGCACAATGAATTATGCAACAAAGATTATTGAACCGCTAAGAGCGGCTGAAAATCTTAATTCGAGACTTCAGTGAAGTTTCTCTTTAAAAATGCACAAAACTAAGCCATTTTGAGTATAAATAAATAGCTACCTACCGTTTATGAATACAGTGTTAGAAGGGTAGTATCCAAACACGAAATTTTGTACGAAAGTAGGGATTCGAAAGTACGAAACCGTCGTCCTCTGTGGTCTAGGGGTATCATGTTAGCCTCTAGTTCCGAGGTGGTGGGTTCAAACCCGGTTGAGAGCGATGGCTTTTTTCGGGCGTAAAAATCCTTAGCATGGCTTCCTTCGGAAGGGAAGTAAAACTGGTGGTCCTATTCCGTGGATTTACGGCACGGGCACGTAAAAGAACCTTAAGCCTGTTAGAGGCCTCTGAGTAAAATTTCCGGTCTTTCACGCCCCATATACAATGGGGCGCTAAGCACCATATTAGTTGAAGAGCGTCCATAAATGGAACTCGATTTTAGTTTATTTGCTACATAAAAACGGGACTTTCCAGAACCATAGCATCGATCGCGACTTTACTTCAAAGTTGCCAATATTCTAGACTTTCATCCTTACCTTATGGAGAAAACAGTGAAAATAACGGACATTTAGTAGTAGATGGCCAAAGTATACAACAAATCCAGGAGGTAATTAACATACGAGTATTTCATATTCATATTTGCTTTATTGCCAAAGAGCAGCAAAATATTTGGCATCTTCATGAATAAAATGTACAGGTATGTGTGTGTGTGTGCGTGAATGCGCGCGCATGTGTCTATGTAAGTACATTTAACACAGTTCATCACTGCAGACTGTTAACTAAAACATACACGTTACATAAAACAGATATTAATCACTTCATAATAAACTAAATAATTGAAGCATAAATAAGCAAATGATTAATTTAAATGAATAGAATAAGGGTAATGCTTACAGCTCATCAGATATGATCATACATACATACATACATACATACATACATACATACATACATACATACATACATACATACTGTAGTGGTACCCCGCCATAGATAAATAAGTTCACCACATGCAGCAAATAGCTTTTGACGCACGCTATAATGCAGCAAGTAATTGTAATATACGGCATTAGTAACAGAAGTCCAACCGCGCGTCATAGCGGCGCTAATGTACCAATAGTTTAAGCTCAATAAACTAGATGGCGCCACCGGTTCTTTGTGCTGGCGACGTTATGCAGCGACCACAGGTATAAATAGGATCAACGGGTGCCATATTCTTAGATATCGAGCGCGCTTTTGGTACAGTATGGCATGCGCGCCTCGTTCATAACTCAAGTCATACAACTTTGCCGACTCTATGATTACCCTTATCAGAGACTACCTTAGCGAACGTCAGTTCTGAGCAGCTGTGGAGGATTCCTGCACCTCCCTTAGGCCTATCGGGGCGGAAGTTCCACAAGGAAGTTTGCTCGGACCTATACTATACATTAATGGCATGCCTGAACTCACGCGTACAGAAAAACACATATACGCCGAAGATACGGAGCTAGTAACGCAGTCCACGCAGCCCAGGGTATTACACCTACGGCTACAGAATGCCCTAAATGAGCTGTAGCCATTGTATACAAAATGGCAAATTAAAATAAACACCAACAAATGCCAGTCAATAATGTTTACCAAATGAGTACAATACAGACTACCAAGACATGCGTAACCGCCCTTGACATACAATGGCGAGAGAACAGTATGGAAGAACCAGGTAACCTATTTATGAGTCACTATGGACCAAGGTCTCACCTGGAAACAGCACATAAATAGCGTAAGGATAAAGGCCAGTGGCCAGTCAAACAAGCTCTACCCTATCATAAATATCAACATCCACCTTCAACTAAATATGGGCCTCACAATATATAAGACGCTAATAAGTTCCATAATAACGTATTCAGCACCAGTTTGGGGATATACTGCAAAGTCACAGCTACATAGGCTACAAACCTTCCAAAACAGGTTAATTAGGATTATAGTGAGACTCCCGCCAATCGCTCCGGCTTATCTGATACACGGGGAGCTAAAGCTTCATTCCATAGAAGAATTCATTAAGCTACAAAACTGTAACGTATACAACAGAAAGGACAAAATTTTCAACCCCCTAATTCGCGATTTAGGTAATTACAACAAGAGAGATAAACACAAAAGACCTCTATCACTATTTGATAGAAATGTTGGCCTGGGGGAACCAGAGATCAATATACAAGACTAGCTAGACGCTCTAATACGAACGTAACTAGACATAAAACTCGCAAACTAGCTACGGCATGGTTACTATTTAACATGACGATGGTGGCCCTTGAAGCCCTTGCTCTTAGAGTCAAGTCGGCCCCGGGGGAAGGGGCACTCCCACCAGGGTGACGTCTGAGTACAGCCGCGCCACGACTGGGTAGGGTGCAATGTAGGTGGGCACTCAAAATTCGACCAAGGCAACACAAATGGATACGAACTGAAAAACACTAAGTTAGTCCCAAAATACAATTACATAAATTTAACGACACGGCTCACAGCCAAGATAACACTAAGGATTAAAATACTAGCATAATTAGTACCAACCACTATCAATGACGAGGCTTACAGCCAAATAATAGTAAGTATATTAAAGCCTAAACAATTCATTGTTTCAGGATGACGCCAGACCTCAAGACCCTAACGCCTAGGGTAGAACGACGACTCCCCCAAGGGGGGACAGTTTCGCATGTCTCAACACTGCCTGAGGTCTAAGCAGCAAACCAGCTCAACTTATTTAACAATACTAATGATTATGTCCATTTATGCTTCAGGACAGCAAAACATAGCAAATAAATTACGACCAGTAGGACGGGGTCTCCATCCGGAGACGCATTACCTCAATTCTTTTAATTCCTCACTCCGAATTCCCAAGGGCGTAAGTAGGGCCTAGGCCATGCTTGTATCCTGTCTCTCATCTCACCCGGCTTAGGTTCATTGAAACAGCAATTATATCTGCTTTCTGAATGCGCAGGTGCAATTCCTCACACGAATTACTTCTTTTCCATTCTTTATTTTGCTTCCGGTGGAAGAGTTTTTTAGTGGGTATGGCCACTTACTGGCGAGCGCCACACTCTCAGCCTCCGACTTCCATCGGGGCTGAGGTTAGCACGTAACATGTGTTTTTCTCCTCCACTCGAAAAAACACCAGTAAAGCAGTCAAAATTGACTCCTCGCCTCGTAAGTTCACTAGCACAAGCCGTCGGAGCGCGAAGACACATGAAATGATAAAGACTCATCTTTTGAGACCAAAGCATTCAACCCTCTCTATCCTATTCCTGCTCTCTTGTACTCATCGTGACCTGGCTTCGCTGACTGGGCGATCCCGGGCGGAGTTCGAGCCTAGTAAACTTGCCTACCAGCGTGTCTCGCATCGTCAAACGGAACCTAGCAGATCACCGACACCCTTTTCGACCGGTATTACGAATCCTACTCCATCCCTCGGAACTCCCTCACTCAGGGAAGAGCAAGTGGTGCCATAACCGGCCGATGGAGCCTTCTCCATGTATCAGACCTCTGTAGTAACAACACGCCACCCTGTATAACGCAAGGTCCACAACACATACATGTATATCAATTTAACACAGTTCATCAATGTAGACTATTAACTAAAACATATACATAGCATAAAAATATATTTAGTTTATATGAAGCACAAATAAGCAAATGATTAAATGTAAATCAGCCAGCAAGGATATATTTTGCCCTTTATACTCTTCATACTCCTTAGTATTATAAAAAGCCATATTTTGTAGTGCTTTTTCCAAAGCCTTTTTAAATAGCTTTAATGGAAGGGTTTGAATATTATTGGGTAATTTATTATGGAATTTACATATGAGTTTACATTATAGAGTTTATATAAGGATTTTGAGATTTACTAAGTCTGAAGTATGGCATTTCTATGTCATTATTGTTTTTGGTACTGCACCCATGTATTATGTTTCTTTTAGAAAAATTATGATAATTTTTCTTTACATATAATAAACACGCAAGGATGTATAAACTTGGAAGGGTTAATACTCCTAGCTCTTTGAAATACTTTGTACGTGAATGTGTGTAATTCAAATGCTTAATGCAGCGAATGCCCTTTTTAGGGGGTGGGGCCACTTGAATGCTTTATGGGCTCCACTTGAATTTCCCCATTTTCATAAGAAAGATGGCTGTGAAATAATGCATAATATAGTTTAACAATGTTTACTGTGTTAATTTCAAATTATTTAGAACATACATAACCCTAGCCAATTTGGAAAGTTTATTTATGTGCTCATCCCAACTTTTTATTCCTCGGTGCATTCTAAGGCATGCACAATATCCAGTAGAGTTCCATAGGAATAATGAATTCAGATCCACATACAAACTTTATAAACAGACCGTGGATATAGTGACGTTCTTTTCCCACACATCTTGCTGAAAGAAACATCAAGAGAATTGCCTAATCCACCCATTATATAATTACTAATTTCGCTGAGGTTTTACGCCACTGATATGAATTCGTTTATCTTATATTAGTTTACAATAAATAGTAATATCAGTTTATCTTTAGTAAAAAAGGGGTTAGGTTGCGGTATGCATTCGAAACTCAAGGCGCTTTTCTGCCGCACGATGAATTATGAAACAACGATTACTATTGAGGATTACTGCTAGGAGCGACGGGAAATATTTGAGACTTAAGTGATGTTTCTCTTGAAAAAACATTCAGGTTAAAACTACGAAACTCTAAGTATAAAAAACAGCTATCTAAAGCTCGTTATACCCATTGAAATCCATTGCTGCTTTATCACATATATGTGTATAGGCTGATTTTTTCGCCCTGAACCCACTTACCTGTGTACGCAGTAGCTGGACAAGTGCATTATGTCCTGGAAGGTATGTTGGGTCAGTAGTAACAGAGTAGCAGGCGCGTATACACAAGTGATATCACCACGCATTCCGGTTGATTGCACAACAGTCACGTGCATAATTATTGTGTTATTATGTCTGTAGCTAAAAGTAAATCCGGTGGAAGTAAAATTCTGCATTCTCAGACACGGGAAGTTATATACAATATGTATAATTACTTTAAGAAGAATCTAGATCAAGTGTAGTTACTTTACAAAGCAGTTAAGAATCTACCGGTGTATCTGTGAGCAGTGCAATTTTTGACAGTACTGTACATGTTTACATTTGTGCTTCCGATGCAAACCTTACGCTTTCCTGTTGTTTTACGCAAGAGGAATACTGCCAGACGTTATCTCCCCACTGTTGTAGAATTCTTCTCGTCCTCTGTGTTTCTGCAAAACCAGATCGAAAAAATCGACCCATACTCAATAATAAAGGCATCGTTTAATTACTATTCGGGTTTTACATTCTGAATGCAGAATGACAGTAATTTCTGCCTAGTGGTAGGTTCTTTCATGCACAATTCAAAACCGGTGAGATATTTATAATAAAACGAAGGCATATATGCGATATATACGGTTTAAAATCGTTGGATTATTTGTTACGGTTGCTGTAAGGAAAATAAAAGTATTGTAACTCATTCACAGAAAGTAATATCGATGGTATAAAATGCATTATCTCAAGGAATGGTTTAGAAAGAAGTTGTTTGATTTGCAGAAGAATCTTATTATTCAACAAACATGCTGTGTTAATACTTTGTGAAGGATCCAAGGAAAGGAACGTCCTAACCCCTATATCTTTGACATACACCCTCTCAAGAAAGTATTCGTCTGCACTTTAAAAATTCTAGCAGTCAAATTAATGCAGGGAAAAATCTATTTCTTTTCCGTGTAGCTCAAATGGTAATACAGTTATACGTGTTTTGGCAGTTTTTCAGATCGATCATTTCATCAGTTTTATAAACTTTTAAAAATATCCCAACATTGCAACTTTGATTTACGTGGTGTTTTCAAAATTATCTTTCATGCATTGGGTAGAGAATTTTTTGTGCATAAATCCACACATTTTCATCGACATGTGACTTAAACTGCTGGAGAAATAAAGTCGTAAAAAGTGAGCCGAAAATGAGGAATTGAGACAAAGACGTTGAAAATTCCCAACTTTGACATTTTATTCCTGCGTCAAATAAAATCCCATTTTCACCGCAAAATCAAATCATACGGATATAAAAAATGCTCTACTCAACGCATATACGAAAATTTTGAAAACGCCACGCACAAAAGAGTTGCAATTTTGGCATATTTTTCAAAACTTTATAAACCTGATAAAATGAAGGATCTGAAAAACCGCCAAAGCAAGTAAACGGTATTACCATTTGATCTTTATGTAACAAAATTAGATGTTTCCCTGCATTAATTTAACTGCAGAAGCTTTTAAAGTGCAGACGAATACGTTCTTAAGAGGATGTATATAAAACTCTTTTTTAAAAACTTCTTTTTCGTTATCTGACATTTCCAAGGTACTTCTTAATTGTTCTACTTTGTGCGTTTATATCGTAAGAATCACAACCACTTACTTATCCTTCTAAACCAAAAGAAAACAAAACAGCAAATACAGCAGCACATTATAGTATCTAACCCACAGATCTAACCTCAACACATTCAATCTTTCCTTATAAACACATATTGATGAAGGCCGTGAGGTTGGAGGGGAGGGGCAAAATCCAGACGCATCGACCAGCGCTTTCTCTATTGCATCGTGAGTTGATTGTTGTTGGATTGTTTTTAGACTCTACTGCCCCACCACATGAGTTGATTTGGTATGGTATGGTATAGGATTATTTATAGATGCTACTGCCCCACCAGTAAGGTTAGCTACGGCGTCTGAATAAAACTGTAGTATACGAATATAACTGTAGTAATCTACTGCATAGTAGCAAAGAACGCCACATGCAGAATATAACGATAGAACACGAAAAACTATGGTATCAGTATAATTCAAAGTTCACATAGACATATATATCACTATAGTAATTCACAAACACGAGTAAAAATATCAGTATAATTCGAAGATGGCATTGATAATAGTCGATACATCACGCAATGAAACTAGACATATAACAAACACATCAAAGGTTAGTAATTACAAAAAGACATGACGAACTAAAACAACGTGCTCCTCCGACGAAAGCGGAAGAGCGAATGTTGTGAGTTGATTTTAGACATACGTATACTGATTTTATTGCTATGTGTTTGGAAATCGGGTTAGCCAACATTGAAACTTGCTCACGAAATCTTAACCAAATACCATCCAGTACCAATACAAGAAGCTCGGCTGAAAAAACAGAAACATGGAACACTAGCACTCCTAGTGGAGCAGTCTGGAGGATTTGCATCAGCCGGTATGGAATATGGAGAATTAGGTGTTAAGGTTTGCTTTAACGAGTTTTAAGCAATGACAACCTTCAAGGGCGGGAAAGTGTCTGGAGTATTTTACTGGCAGAGCTATATTTGGCAAAAAAATACCGATTATTTCTTTCGATTTCCTAGAGATAAAGGCAGTTAAGTACTGTTTTAAAGCATATGACCAGTGCCTCTCCACGAGGTTACGTTTCGTTAAAGTTACAAATATAAAGGCATATTATAAAACTCCGAAGGAGTAAAAAAATATTTACACATGCCCTTATTAACTGAAAAATTAACATATTTTAGTAAGGAGGTAAAAATAGTTATGTTCACAAGTTTCTATTTCTTTTCTCAACCTACATACAATAATATCAAGCGAAACTTTACATTAACCATTATGATGTTTTATGTTAATTTTTTGTGTTCAAACAATTTATATTTTTCTTTCCCGATGGAGAACTGCCTTTATTCTATCTTATAAGGTGCCACAGGCATTTGAGGATCAATATCTTTTATTTTTGGTACTCAGAAATTTATTTCAGTGGTTGCTGGAGTTAAAGTTACGTATGTATATACCATAAAGAATTCTGAACAGTAAAAGTAAATTATTACTGTCCAAAGTTGCCGACAGTCATACGGAAATGAATTGTTTACCACCAACTCAATCTTTGAGATAATCTATAATACTCTTTCCAATTAAAACCAATGAAGTGCAATATGGAAAACTGCAGCTGTTTGTTCGCATAAATATTTGTATATTATTATAGTCAAATTATGCCCTAGTGTAGAGGGAATTGCAAAATTCAAGTTCCAAATGTTCTTTGTCTGTCCATTCTGTCACATTCTAAAACGAATATGCATATAATGAAAGTCTAAGAGCATTTCATTCAGAAACCTTTGCAAACTGCTGAGGAGGGGAGTGAAGTAAAAGCTCAAAGTCTCGTGTTTTAAGCCTGAATTGAACGGTACACACGTTTGATTTCAGTTTTTCTAAGCGTTGAGAGATTCTCTGGATTAAAATTGGAATTTCTCCGAAATAGGCCTTGGCAGCTCCTGATATTCGTATTTTCGGCACAAAACAATTGTGTTAAAGTTATAGTTTATTCGGCAGCACCACAAAACACGTGAAAGATCTACCAGTGAGCTTGAAAGCATATCTTATAAATTGGAGTCGATACCCTTCCCACTAAAGTTTTATTAATTTATTAGCCTAAATGGAGGCTAATATAAAAAGTTATATTGTGTGGACAGCAAAGGTTAACTCAATTCACACTTGAAATATAAAGACTACCATTCTTGTTTGTGACCTGTAATGAAAAAAAAATAAATTTGCGTATTTATTCCGCTTTCAATAGAAACCGCGACGTGTTTTTCTGTTAAATTAAATCGTTTCCAATGAGATAAATCAGCTGATGTGTGTAGTCCAGACCGTTGCGCTCGATGACACCGTCGCGTGACGCCGCCATTCCCATGTTAAATCGTCCGAGTTTCCTGTATTGGCACTAAATGGTATTTGGTTGTTGGTACTTTCTAGACTTTACTTTAGGTAATGGTGGCATAATTGCAACTTGTTCACAAATGTAGCTTTTCCGTTTTAACAGTTTATCTGAAAATAAAGTTAACCTCTTAAAGTGTATACGGTTGCCTAACAACTCTGACGTTACTTGTAAAATGTTTAGGTATGAGCAAAGCGTATGTGGAAAGCTCGTGCATTCAGCATTATTTCACTTGGCTTAACCTAATCTGTGGCACTGACACTTCGCCTTGCATCCTAATCTTGCATTAATGGATAATTGCACAAACATTGTTCTCCTACAGTAGTATGTTTAAAACATCCATAAACAACCAACAAGACGTGCGCAAAATATGCTCATTCTGTAGAATACACCAATGTAAGTATATCAGACACTTCATACATTTCTAGCCGTTTAATATATGCACCTTCTTTGGGTTTGCCGTAGTATGCTGATATATTCATTTGATTTCCTCGGCACCACAGACTAAGTATGATTTTACACATATTTATCCAGTAAATTATCATCTGAATAATAACTTACCAATTGACATATACTAATGCTGACAAAGCTGAATTAAATTTTAAAGTTTCACCACGTGCTTCCGCGAACTGATGTTCCGTTATTTCTTCGTTTGCTTCTGCTGTGTTACCAAACCTAAAATAGCGGCCATTACCTGCACGCTCGGCTACAATGCAGATTCAGTCTCCCATCATGTCCTGAAGCGCATGAGTTTAAACCATGTCATGCGCCAACTTTTAACAGTCGACCCTTGAAGAAAATGTGGTGTAAGTCAACACGTAGGCCACATTCACAGAGTGGCGAATCACATGCCGAATTTGGAAAAGATGTACTGGGGTTTCGGCTAGCCCAGGTTTAATTTTATATATTGATGAGGTCGCTGCCCTGGTGGTTTTAGAGCGTAGGAACAAAGGGCGTGGGAAGCCTGGGATAAAGTATAAGTCCAAAGGGTAAGTAGAGACACGTTTTTGTACCAGATGGGTGGCGTCCCCCAACGGCAGGGCTGGAGAGCATGCTGGTAGAGGAAGACGACCAGCCTCCTGCGCAGAGCGGTTAACTTTATCGTTACCAAGTATGTGGGAATGCCCGATACCTACAAAAGATTTCCGCGGTTGTGATTGCTGGTTAATTTTGAAATTTCCAAGCAACATTAAGACTTCCCACCCCTCCATCCCGGAATGGAGGCTTGGGGAGCGCATGATGCATAAGGCGGTAAGAGGATCACAGCAAAGTAAAATAGTGGAGTGGTGATAGGATAACAACGAACGTAAAGCTTGGCAAAGAGTGTATATTTCTGCCGAATGGTTTGAACAAGCCAGCGTCAGCGACTATAATCCTTGAGTCTGAGTAATGAGATAAGCGTAGGCGGCTATTGTGGCTGAAAGAGCACGAAATCCATCAATAAAATGCAAGATGAGACAGTGATCCCCCTCTTCGTGATAGGTAAACAGAATTCGAGCAAATTTGTTTTTAGTGCTGTGGAATTCGCACGGTACATACCCGAAGCGACCAGGGTTGCTTTAGGTTGGGGAACCGCATAGTCCACGATATATAGAGGAGGTCGGGGAAAGTTAGGAATACGCGCCATGTGGAAAAAATTGTTTAAAAACTAAACAATATAGTGGTAAGCCTTGAGTGGTTCCAAGAGTGATTTGTAACCGTAGACGGCAGTGGAGGAGAGGTTTCAGGAATAGAAAAAAGTTTAGGAACAAACGTCAGCTCCAATAGGAGTTGGCGCTGCAGAATGGAAGGAAACGCGAGCTTCCGTAAAACACCCGCCGTCTTAGGTTTGCCGCCCACCCCGAGTATACATTTAGCGATTTGATACAGGAGTGAGGTAAGTTTCGGATGCTATACTGATAGAAAGTGAGAAATAATAATCAGGCCATAATCGTACTTTGCACGTCAAATTGAAAGATATACTAAGTAAAGGCTGCGAGGAGGCGTCCAACTCCTCCCACTCAAGTAACGGAACAAAATACCTACGGCTCATAAGAACATGTGTAGATAGTGTGTATGCGATGTACAGCATAAGTTATATTCTAGGTGTAATTCAAGATATTTAACAGATCGAACCATAGGTAGACGGATTTTCCCAGGCGCATCGTCACCTGGAGAACGGAAACTCAAGATTTAAATCATGTCAAGGCGTGTTTTCCGATATCAGCTGAAAATAACAACACGCATAATCGTCTAATATGTCGAGATCTACCTGAAAATCTGCTGCGTGTTGCGAACAAAGTCATGGGAAATGCGAGAGTACAGGACACTGTCGTCCGCGCACAGAAGAAGCTGGCTGTTTCCGAAGGGGAGGTAAAAATGTAAGAGTAGAGGACTAAAGGATGTTCTTTGGCGTAGCCCTTGGGAACTCAGACGAGACTGCTGAAGATTAAAAGAGGTGAAGCTGAAGGTGGCGATCGGTCAGAAGGTGGACAATAGCAGAGAGGAGAGGAACAGGAAAGGAAGTAGTGCGTAATCCAGCAAATAGGGTAGTAAAATAGACCTAATATTAAGTCTAGGAGAGGTGCATAAAATGGACCAGTACTCCCTGTTGGTAATGCCAGGCTAAATGCATGTCGAAGTAAGTTGAAGTAAGTTTTGTATGGTCGAGAAGAACTTACGGTGTCCACACTGTCCTTTAGGTCTTAGTTCATACGGTTCTAAACGGAAAGATACACGCATAGTCAGTATGTGTATAAAGAGCTTTCTGATGACCGCGATGAGGACTGTGGGTCGGTAATAAGAGGCTTCCGTGCCGGCTTTTCCAAATTTGAGTAACGATATAATATAAAAATTTGTTGCATCCAGTGGAAAAAGTACCCGTGGGGAGAAGCTTGGAGAACCCTTTAGTGAGGAGCGAAAGTAAGATAGTTGGAAAGTAACGTATAATATCGTACAAAATGCGGTTTGGACTCGGAGCTGTAGACTTAGTAAGACTGTGCAAAGTAATTTGTAATTCGGACAGCATAACAGGCTCCGTAAGCACTTGATCTTCATCTGGTAGTGATGGATCGAAAGAGTCGGAGTCGTTTCAAAGGAACGCTTCCTCCTTTGGAAGTATGAAGTAACCATTCCGCTATTCGGAACTGGCCTTCCTTACTTTCAACTCCGTAGGGAGTGCTTCCATAACGGTTTTACCTCCATTCCGCCGTAGTACTTCCAAGGAATTTACTTCCAACTTTGTCGGAATACTTCCAAGACATTCATTTCAACTCCGTCGGAGTTACTTCCACTTGCACACTTCCAATTACATCATTCCATCAATTTCATTGGCATTCCAACATTTAATCAGTACTGCGTTATGCGTATTATTTAGAAGTCACCATAATATTGGATATTATTTCCTTTACGGCAAATAAGATGACCTCAGGTAGCCTGCGCCACGTTGTAATTTGACCCAAAAATGTTTAAATAAACCAAGTCAATAATCCTGGCTCAAGTACCGATGCATTCAGGTTTGTGTCATTTATGGAAAATTGAGGTTAAATGTTGCATTTAATAATAAGATGAATGCAATGAACACATCGGTTAAACGTTACCTATAGAATTAAAACAAATACACATAAGTTTCTTTTTCTCTGATGTAATGGTTTAATGTCAATTATGCTTCTATGAGAAAAGCCAAACTTTTACTTTCTCTACCATGTAGTAGATCCAGAAGGTATTGCATTCTACCCAGAAATTCAATACCGATTTTTCACCGGAAATACATGTTTTGACACCCTCCGAATCTAAAAAAGCACTTTAGAAAAAGTCCGTGTGTGTCTGTGAACATAACTTAAAGACGAAAAGTCGGATAAACTTAGTATTTAGGTCCAATTCCTTCTAAATATGCGACACGAAAATTTTCAGGAAAGTCCCTGCACCCCAAAATACCCTTTACATGGAATATTTTTCGAAAGTTGTTGTTTTCTAAAATGGCTCTAACGATTTTTATTAAAATACCAAATATTATGATATTTATATGATAATTAAAATATAGGTACATCTTGAATATTCTGGGAATAGTATTTAAGGTCCTCTTGATTCGGAAGAAATGTTGTAGAATCTTGTATAACTAATAAACGTTTACTGATAGACGAAAATGTCTACACACGAAATTTAGATCTCTTTAAAGCAAACAATGTATTTCAAATTACTTCTGTGGCATAAGCCATTTCTGAGATATCTGTTATTAATGGTTCGAATTGTTCATTATTTAAAGTCGTTTCAACATTCAGCTGTTTCTCGCGATTGCATGAAAACAGTATGTAATTTTAAGGCAGAGTCCAGTTCTAAAACATTTGACTATCGCTGTTCCTTTTGTGTCTGTAACAAAATGTGTAATGGAGCTACTTCTGCAAAGCTTTATTTGGATTGAAATGGAGTGAATAGAAAAATAAGCTTTAGTAAGAATAGTTTATATACTCATTAATAAACGATAGAGGTTAGAAAAGGTCATGTGAATGTGAAATATGAGATTTTTAATTCTGCTTCATCTATACGTACTTCCCACGTCATGTAGCAGTGACATTAATTAGGGAATAGTGTAGTAAATTGAATGTTATGTACAGGATTCCAAAAGTACGTAGAACCTTGGTTTTTGTGATGCAATCGTTTAATGCCCATTATACTTGCATGAGAAAACCCCAATTTCTAATTACATTTCCATCTGCTACTTCCCACGTCATGTAGCAGTGATATTAATAAGGAAATTTGCAGTATGTCTGTACAGCAGACTGTATTACCTGCTGTATTTTAACTCCCTAAAGCAGCATTTTATGTTAGCCTTAGGCTTACTAGGCTATTCCTTTACGTGAACAGCACAATTGCATAATTACCCATTCAGAAATATACTTCTCCTTTGTTAAATTGCCGCTGTACGCAAGATAACTTTGTGAGCCCAGGAAACTCTTAAAGCACCATGATGAGCGGTACTAAGCTACAGTAGCATTTATTCATAATTCACCATACATCACATAACCTCATTTTAAATTAGCTGAAGCTGATAAATCCTACCGTTAGTTTCGCCAACCTCTTTTTTGTTAAAACGTTGGTACTTTACATTCCGCATTTTCCTTATTCGCTTCGCTGTTGGCTATCTGCCATGAGGTAGATTGGTAGTCGTCAATAGCAAAATAGCTGTTAATTCTGCATATGCAGATGTAGTTAAACGAACTATTTGTAATCTGCATTATTCTGTTATATACTGACCCATTGTTTCCCCATAAAGTTTGAGTAATACCTTAAGAATTTCCTACTAAACTACCTAAATGCAATACATTTTATCCCGTAGACTTGTGGAACAGAAGGGTAAATAAATTAAAAGTAAATCAGAACATGCCATTTTTATTAACTTCTCAAAATGTTCACTTTCACAATAATAAAAAATCAGTTCCTACGGATTATTAGTATATTATATTAATTTCCCAAAAGGAAAATTTGCTGCAACCACATTCAATGTAAATCAATTTACCTCCAGAATTAATAACCTAAACGTTTAACACGCAATATAACAATATTTTATTAAGTATCTAGGTATAAGCGTCAGTCTTAAATACGTAGTGTTGCGTTTGCTTGTTATGTTTGCTTTACAACATATGGAATTACAATGTATTCATATACGTAGGATATAGATTACTACATATGATATTACCAATATTACTTTGTAGTTTATGATACAACGGGATAAGAGCACAACATACTAGCATAGAAATGCAAGCTATTAAATTTAAAAAACACTTGTTTATACGACTGAAGGTATTAATTGATAACACATTGTTTGGTATCCCGCTGGATACCATTTGTTTTAAAATAACAGTGCCTTATGTCATTGCAATTTGCAATACCTCCTGTTTATGGAGTAGAGGACGTCTTTCCGGCAGCAACCCGGAGTAAACCGCTAGAAGCACGTTTATCAATATTCCGGAGTGGAAAAGCGGAAGTACTTCCAATGGTACTAGTTCCACCAAAGTTTGAAAGTACTTCCAATGGAAATTTAGTTCCACCAATGGTCAGAACTACTTCCTGGTGCAAGTAGTTTCTGGTAAAGTAACGCGCTCGATCCATTACTTCCCAAAATCCTTAGCATGGCTTCCTTCGGAAGGGAAGTAAAGCCGGTGGTCCCGTCTCGTAGATTTACGGCACGTAAAAGAACCTCAAGCCTGAGAAGGAGGCCTCTGAGCAAAATTACCGGTCTTTCGCACCCAATATAGAATGGGACGCTAAGGACCACAGCAGTTAAAGAGTGTCCATAAACAAAACTCAATTCAATTTCCTTTCTACCCCTTGGAGGTCAGAGGAGGCCGGGTAAAGGTTGTTTTACAAGGGGTTGCCGAACAGAGACGGGAGCAACCGAGCAGAAGAATTTGTGTTATAGATCGCTGTTGTATTCCATTCCCGAGAAAGGATAATTATTCCGGGAAGTAAACCATGGAAGTTTACGCCACACATCCCGTAGAGTACTGCGCGGGGAGATTTGGAATAGAATGTCATCCATTTCTTATGTTTGGTGGTATGCAACACTGGGCGCAAATTATTCTATCTCAGTTCACAGTAGCAGTATAGATGAACAATCCAGGTTAAGGGTACTGCATATCGCAAGAAAGCTGGAGAAAAAGACAAGAGGGATAGTAAACATTTACAGAAAATACCTCGATTGGACTCGTATTTTAGTGGTAAAAGTAAAAGTGAACCGTGCAGCTCTGAGCATTTAGTTGAAGTTGCGGTTCAAAACAGTAAAAATGAACAGTGTAGTTCTTAAAGTGCACGCAAAATTAGAGCTCTAAACTGTAAAATAATGAGGAAGTTCCAACTCTCGGAGTTCCGGAAGGAGGCCATGAATCTACACTCTCTAAAGAAGTGGATTTTTCTCTTCCAAGTAATGAGCCATTTTATTGGATAACACTGATTACACGCTGGATTAGTTGGTTAAAAATGGTATGAAGCAAAACAAAAATGCTGATTTTTCTTTGTCCTCACGGCGATCCGCCGACGGATCTCAACTATTTTGAAGCAAAAACTGCTTCAGAGAGTTTTGGTGAATGAGGAAATTATCTACCATGAGTATCTTGTATATTCTCCTAGCCAAGGATCATGGTTCTGTGCATGTTGTAAATTATTTGGTGGTGCATCTCAATTTGCAACGTCTAGATTCATTGATTGGAGCCATGCTGGAATACGAATAGCTGAACATGAAAATTTTATCTCTCACAGAAACTGCTTCTTAAAATTGAAAAAAACAACATCCTATAAGATCAATAGAATTGACAAGCGGTTGCCCACCAAGCATGAACATGAAGTGACGTATTGGAGAAATGCGCTACAAGTTTTTTCTGTAGTTAAGAAGCTAGCTTCTAGGGGTCTAGCATTTCGTGGGGACAATGTTATGTGAAAAATCTGATGTGTTACACTCACATGACTTTCTCTACTCTTGTACAAACTATTTTTACAAACTCTTATTCTCCATCCATTTCATATTAATCGAGATAAACATTTGCAGAAACGATCTTTTGGCACGCAAATAGAATTACATTTTACACATAGCGACCAGTTCTAAAAATATTTGACTTTCGCTTAAGGCGTACTATGTTCCCCTTGTTTTGTATTTGCAAGGGCAATATAGAAATACAGTAGCCTTTAAGCATAGACATATCTCTTAATAGCTGGTTGCTAGGTGCAGCACCATTCTCTTTGCCACAGATTAATGCTCTTTGTATATCCAAGACAAACAAATGAATAACGTATTCCCATTTGAGAAAATAAGTATTGAAAATTTAAGGGAATAACAAGCAATATCTCGAAAATCGTTCACTCAACAAAAACAATGTATATGACATAAATTGTGTATTTTAACGCGATCTACATTTTTTGTGTAGTAACATTTTGTCTATCTCTTATGGTTTACCAGTTATGCAAAAGTCGTTCACAATGAAGAATACTTTTGGAGACATTCCAAGAAAATTCAAGATATACACTTTATTTGCCATGAAAATATCTTAAACATATGACATTTAAATCAAAATCGTTAGAGCCATTTTTGAGAAAATTAAAATTTTCGAAAAATGTTCCATGTAAAGGGTAATCTGGGGTGGGGGGATTTTCTCGAAAACCTTCGTGTCGCATCTCTGGGAGATACTGAACCTAAATACCAAGTTTGGTGTTTATCCGACTGTTCGTTTCTGAGTTATGCTGTTCACAGACACACACACGGACATGTTTCCAAAAATGCTTTTTTTGGCTTCAGAGAGTCTCAAAACATATATTTCCGGTGAAATCTCGGTATCGAATTTTTGGGTGGAATACAATACTTCCCCTACTTACTATACGTAGTAGAGAAAGTAAAAATGAAAATTTCATGATGTGTCTGGAATTTATTCCAGAGTATCATTCTTTTTTTGGCTGACCATATAGCAAAGTTTGGTAACCCCGGAAAACGATTTACTTCATACTTATGAAGGTTTAATACGTGTTATGGTGAGGTCAGTGACCAAAAAATAGGCAATGAAGTTATTTCTTCTAAATATTTTTCAGTCATGGTAAATTCTACACCAGATATATCCCATAATGACCAGTTAAGTATACTCATTATATACGTAACTGAAGATTGGTTTCAGTTTAAAGATTCCTGTGTTTTATAAAAGAAATGCAGATGACACTGGAGAGAAGCAATCTGTAGCAGTTTTTAATTCTTTAGAACTACGTGAACTGAAACTTGACAACTGTAGAGGTCAGTTATAAGATAACGCAGTCAACATGTATGGTGTATATTCAGGCTTGCAGGCAAGACTCAAGGACCAAAACTCTCGAATTTTCTTCACTCCATGTTCGGCTCACTTGCTTAAACCAGTTGGTTCACGGGTAGCACAGCTGCAATACGGTTTTTTTTAGTTAATTCAAGGTTTACACAACTTCTTTGTAGATTCTGCAGGTAGATGGAACATTATGGAATTACTTTTATGATTCAGTGAATATGACATCAATGTCACCGTCAACAACTCATTGGTGTGCACTTGAGAATGCTTGTAGGAACTTGAATACAAATTGGAAAGCAGTATTCTCTGCATTAAGAACAATTTCAGAAAATGAGAGTGGTAAAGTTAGATGTGAAGCTGAAGGTCTTCTCAGAAAGTTAAGTGGTACTGAGATAGCCTTCATGACATTAGTGTGGGGCTGTATTCTGCAACAGTTTGGCAAAGCAATAAAAGAACTGCATGTCGAAGATGTAGACATTTCTACTTCTGTTGAAGCATTCAGCTGAAAATAAACTTACAGAGATCGGGGATTCCGAATGAGTTCCGTCTCCTTCAGCTGCAGAGAATAAAAAATATACGCATGAAATTAAACAGAAGAGATTTTTGGATGAATCATCTGACTCAGAAGAGGAACCCAAATGTCCTGAAGAAGAAACTGGATCAGATTGTGTTGAGATCTGGAGAAGAATGAAAATGTCGTACTCCAATATTATACAAACCCTTCATAATGAGTTACAGAAAAGAGATAATATCTACAAGGAATATAACTTCAGATTTTCATTTCTCACAAATATCATAAAACTAGAAGCTGTTTAAATGTATGATGCTGGAGAGAAAAATGGAGCCATATATAATTCGATCATAGAGAACAACTTTGGTGAAGAATGTATACATTTTAAAAGCTATCTGTTGTCTATGAAGAAAGAAGATGGCCACAAGTTGTCATCTCTTCCATTTCTCTGTAGAATGCTGGTTTAAAAAAATGACGATTATTCAAATGTGTACACAGCACTCAAGATTTACAAGTGTACTCCAGTAACAAAATGTTGTGCTGAAAGGTCCTGATCTACTTTAAAACGAATTAAGGACTACCTACGGACAGCGAAGAATCAAGAACGACTGATCAATCTTGCAGTATTAGCCATAGAATCAGACATGAATGTCAGTCTGCATTTTCAGGAAGTGATAAATGAACTCGCAAATACAAAGGTGAGAAGGCAGTAATTTCTCCAAGTTCACTAAGTTTTAGAAAAGGTCAATTGTATAATGTATTTCGCTCTGACTAAATTTCACATTTAAGTGAAGTAGTTTTCGTACAGGGTAAAATTGTAGTGCTTTTATTGATATTCTTACCATATATTGTGTCCAAGTTTGATGTTCCTGTGGCAGTTTTCAGTAAAAGGGGCTATTGAACTATAGTAGTTATTTTATAATTTTTTAATGTTTAACTTGCACTCGTACTTTGTGTTAAGTGTTATTTAAATACTTCAATAAAGTTTAACGTTGAAGTTGACGATTCCACAGTTTTATTGTTCGTGGTATCTAAAGGAATAACAAACCTGAAGTTTAGGAAGGGGGCATAAAATAAATTACTGCACAGGGGCGTCACACACCTTAAATACGGTCTTGCTTCCATTGAAGGAAACCGCATATTTAGGTACAGCTAACGACATGTTGATTATTATCTCTGTGTTTTCATTCATACACAGGGAGGAGCCATACACATAATGTATATATAACCTTAATAAGAAACATTTTGAGGCATTTCTTTATATACAGGATGAATCACCTAAAACTTGCACCGCAAATATTTCGGAAATGGAAAATGCTATTGATGTGCAGTTTTCACAGCATTGATTGATAGCCAGGGGCTCGTACATTTAGCCTATAAACGGATTTTAATAATACAGAAAGTGTGTTTTTTGAGCAACATACAATTTTTAATGGAACAATGCCTAGTTACATCAACAGAATAAAGGTAGGGTAAATTAGAATGTCAGTGGCGTTTGTTGCAAGATTCTGGTACAAGTGGTTTACGAGAAATCTTATTTTGAAACTTTTACGCACCGACACTTGTACAACCTGTGGTAGCACAAACTAAAGAAAAGCAAAATGAAATTACAATACTTTTGTGGATTCTTACAAGTAAAGAGAACATAGCCCTTCAAAGGTTGTGTTCAAAATTACCACCGGCAGCTTCAGCACACGCTTCCAGACTGCTATGGAAAGACTGCTGCACACGTTCTAGCATTTCAGAGCAGGCAGCAGTAATACATCGTTTCATATCGTCTGGTGTAATCGGTACATCCTTGTAGACAGTGTCTTTCAGCCTTCCCCTCAGAAAAACGGCTAAAGAGGTCAGATCCGGTGAACGAGCCGGCCAAGGTACAGGTCCTCTTCGTCCAATCTAACGATTTGGAAACAATCCGTTAAGACAAGCTGTAGTGCTTCGTGCACTATGGGCTGGACAGCCATCATGTTGGTACAACGGGTTCCTCCTAGTCTGCAAAGGAACGTCTTCTAGTATCTGTGGCAGATGGTCTGTCAGGAGGCTGCGATACTTGTGCGAGTTCATTGTTCCTTCTATGGACAAAGGGCCTATGAGTTGATGGTTCACTATTCCATACCACACATTTAAACTCTATGGACGCTGACGTTCCACCTGACGACGGGGAATGTCAACCGGCCAATAGTGCATGTTTCTGCGGTTTACCTGGCCATGATTAGTAGATGTTGCCTCATCACTAAACAAGATACATGATGAATCTGGAGTATCATGTCTTAATGCCCATGTACAAACTTAACACGGTTCTCAAAATCGTTTCCATGCAGCTCTTGATGGAGAAAGCTGTGATAGGGATAGAACCTATGTCGATGGAGAATGCGTAATACACTTGCCTAACTTATGCCACTTCCACGTGCGATTATGCGAGAATTTGCGGATTTACTGCAACAGCATCCTAAACATTAATTCCTGCCTCTCCTCCAGTCACTTGTTTGTTTCTGTTACATTTTCTAGGTGTTACAGTACCACTTTCACATAATTGGTTGAAAAATAATTGTCGAGATGGTTGACGTCTATTGGAATACGTTTCCGCATACACCGTACAGGAACGAACTGCACTCTTCTTACACTCTCCATACACCATGAGCATGTCGGCTTTTTCTGCATGTAAACTCCATCTTCCGCTCATGACTTACTGCTTGAACTGTCACAAACTAACTGGCCAGAAAGTCACAATGCAATCAACAAACAGACAGCACAATGCAAACAAACATAACAACATCGTACCTAGCAACTAAGCAGGTTGAATGGGACAAACAATTGTTGGGGTGGATACTTTTCAAAATACGATTTCTCCTAAACCACTTGCACTAGAATCTTGCAACAAAGACCATTGACATTCTAATTTACCCTACGTTTATTCTGTTGATGTAACGAGGCATTGTTCCATTTAAAAAATTGTATGTTTGCTCAAAAACTTTCTCAGTATTATTAAAATCTGTTTATAGGCTAAATGTACGAGCCCCTGACTACCAATCAATGTTGTGAAAACTGCACATTAATAGCACTTTCCATTTGTGGTGCAAGGTTTAGATGGTTCACCCTGTGTGTATATATACAGACGAGCACGCCCATATTCAATATGCACCTTCAATATAGAAAACGCCTTATCCTGTTTAACATAGTCTCGAGGGGAAGGGACATGAACGCTTAAATTTGTAACATTATTTATAACAACCACCGCTGGAGAGTGACAACGTAATTTACTATATCACAAACACATCTAAATGATAAGTCACATGTGATGCATGTTCAAGCATGTATACGGCTAAAATTCTTGATGAGGTCTGAAAAACATTTGCAAACAAAAATTAAAAAAAGAAGGTTTATAATGATGTACAGCTTTCATAAATTGAAATCAAGGGCATTTTATGATAGTTTGAAGTCAGAAACTGTTGCTACTTTCAAGTCCTCGTTTGACTGCCAGAAAAACCTAGTGCTGCTAAAGATTCCCGACCAAGCAGATTATTGTGCTCGTCAACTACACTAATACAACAAGGCAATTTGTGAGGGGCACTATTAAAACAAACAAAATAAATAAACTGTTAATACCTTCAATTGGTCAGAAAATGCAAGATTACAGGTTTCAAATGTGATAACGTCCATTGTACATCATTATTGCTGTAAAAAATATTCGATTGATTACAATACTGTGCAGATGTATATGTGTGGTGGTGGTTACCATGCCAGCCTCTAATTCCCAAGGTCGCGGGATCAAACCTGGCGGAGGACGATGGATTTTTTCGGGCGTAAAAATCCTTAACATGGCTTCCTTCAGAAGGGAAGTAAAGCGGTAGTCCCGTGTCGTAGATTTACGGCACGTAAAAGAACTCCAAACCTGATAAGGAGGCCTCTGAGCAAAATTACCGGTCTTTCAGGCCCAATATAGAATGGCATGCTAAGGACATCAGCAGCTAAAGAGCGTCCATAAATAAAAACTCAATTTATGCAGCTGTATTGTGATGGATGTATAGGTCAAAATAAACACGTTATCATGGTTGAATGCAGGCCAAATGGCTCCATACTGGTACTCCGATATATGTGAAAACCGTACAGATAATTTTTCCTGTTATTGGACATTCATATCTACCTCCAGACAGGATGATTAGGTGCATAGAGGGTTTTAAAGAAAAAGGCCACAATTGCTACGCCACAGGAATATTTTGCGGTCTTTGGCCAACATGGAACTGTTTAAATGGTTGATACCTATGTTCCTGTTTACGAAAGGAAGCTTCCATCTCTGCAATTGTTAAACCACCTGGACAACTCCATTTTCACCATCAAAGAGATTAATACACAAGGAAACGAAACACAATACTATTGTGCTAAAAGGAGAGGTTAACTACATATTTATGACCTTTGATGTTTAGCGCCCTTAACCCCATATCATCATCATCAACTACATAGTTAATTGTGAACAGTTTAAGCAGTTTAAAAAGAAAGGGAACTCTTTGAATATGATCTATCCAGAGGTTTTGACAAGTGAGGTTCCCGTAAAATAAGATAAGCTGCAGGATTCAAGTAACACTATAAAAAGTACTTTGGGGGGTACTTGGGAAATAATCGATTAGTTGGAATTTTATGGGAACATTTTTGCTCGTCCTATAACGGTGGGTAATAAGGATATTGACGACCCGATTTTTGAAACAGTAGATGAACCACATTACCTGCTAGTTTATGAATATTTTAGAGCTTCAAAGAAGAATTTTCAAACATATTTGAAAATAAACGCCTTATAAATGTTATGTAATAAGAATTGTTTATGTTTTGTGGTTATTAAACTTTCTTTACCGTTATGTAATAAAATTGTCCATGCTTATTAAAGTTTCCTTTAGAAAGAATGTCACTTCTTCTTTTTGCTTTCATAATTGGTTTTATTCTATGCTTTGGTTCTAAACAGCGGCGTTATTTCGGGGTACAGGGGGGTTAATTTCCCGCCCCCCACGTCATGAGAAATAATTAGGCTACTGGTTATTGTTGCTTTACCAAAAGAACAATTACAATAACTGTAATTTTAATACAAATATTTAACATTTAAGAAATAAAAGATGATTTTCTTTTAGGCTAAATGTGTCGTTAAAATTCACATGAAATTTCGGACAGCTGCTTCAGGTAATCTTGCTCTCCACAAGCAGAAACTGAAATGACGCTCCTGGTTCTAAAGCTTGTTTCAAGCCAAAATTTTTAACAAATTAGCCTTATTGCATTTTATTTCTCTAATTACCACATCATGACATAAGCATTCTAATGTTTTTATCAGAGAACTCTATTATTTACACAGTAAAAAGCATTTAACATTCAAAGTTCTACAGAATTAACCAAGGACATGCTTGTATTATTTTAGGTCATTTTCCAAAGTTTGAAACTTTAAAGAGGGAAGTTTTGGAACTCACATCCTCAGGTGTATTACGAATCTCAGGAGCAAGTATAGCATACTTGGTTATGAGAAATGAATCCAAAATGAAAATTTTGTTGAAAATTATAACTGCGCCATTGAAAAAGGTTTTCAAAATTTGTTATATCTTATTATAAATCACTTACATGTGTATTATCTTGACCTACAAATATTATAAATGACCTGCTCATTTACTGCCAGAGCTCTGTATTCTAGTATCCGCACAGAGTATCAAAACTAGCCTCATTATTACCCTAGCGTTCGTCCGTTTCCAAGGCTAGTGTTAGTTACAATTAGTTTACGAACTGCAAAGGATATATATAATATACACAGTTGCTATAAGCTGTGGTGACAGTGGTTCATTCATTTATAACGAAAACATTGATTGTATCTTAAAGTTTCCATCGAATATACAAAGTGCATTTTAATACAATTCAATCTCTGAAAATCGTATAAAATGTTAATTTTCTATTTCTATACAATAATGGTGCAAAACAATAGTTTATAATTAATATACGAGGGCGAGTCAGAAAGTCGTTTCCCCTCTTATTTTAGCCAAATTAAAGCTGTAAATGCGAAGTCAGCATATCCGTTCCCAGCGATGGACCTTTCTTGGACCGGCCCGGTCTTATCTGCCGGTGGCTCCACGAAACGGCGCTGCTGTCAGTTGTGCTTCACACGTCCACGGCGTGCGAGCAACGAAGTGTGATTCGTTTTCCATGAAGCAAGGTACGAATTCCCATCGGGATTCTCAGGGAGTACAGCTCACATATGGGGAAAACTTTCTCGCTTTGAGAAGTGAGGTGATGCGAGTTCGCCAAAGACCGTGAAGTCTTGCACGACAATGAGCGTTCGTCGCAGACTGACATTTCCCGCTTGGATTCAATGTTGAAAGCGGATCGGCGTGTGCACTTGAGGATAACTTCGCGGGAGCTTGGCATTTCGTACGGAAGTGTTTACGACATTGTTCACGGGTCTTTGGGGTACCGGAAGGTTTCATGCAGGTGGATGACATGATGAAAGACAAGTGAATGATTGCTTCACTGAATCACCTGCAATGGTACGCCGAGGAGGGTGAAGGTTTCCTGGACCGCATTCTTACTGGCGATAAAACGTGGATACTGCATTCCACTCCGGAATCGAAGCAGCAGAGCATGGTGTGGAAACATCCAGGCTCGCCTTTGACAAAAAAAATCCCAACATCTGTTGAGAAAGTGATATTAACGACCTTCTGCCATCGCTTTGAATCGCCCCTACTGGAGTTAATGCCACAAGATGCATCCATCAATGACGACAGTTATTGTTCCACACTGTCGCGTCTGCGGGCTGCCATTGAGCGAAAACACCGAAGAATTCTGGATGGGGACAACGTGATTCTCCTCCACGATAATGCAAGACTACATGTGGCAATCAGAACCGCCGACAAGTTCCGTACATTTCACTAGGACGATCTGGACCACCCACCATACAGTCCAGACATCGCCCCTAGTGATTTCAACGTTTTCGGACCGCTGAAGAAGTTTCTGGCAGGACAGCGATTCACATGCAACGATGAAGCCAAGACAGCAGTCCGACGGTGGTTCCACAGTCAGTCCGACTAGTTCTACCACAAGGGCATCTCAAATTTAGTGCTGCGATAGGACACATGTGTGAACCGGTGTGGGGAATGTGTGAAAAAATGGTGTAAGATACGTATAATAGTACGTGTATTTGTGATTACCTGTATGTACCTTATTTTGTCTAATAAAAATAGGTGCAACGACCTTCTGATTCGACCTCGTTATTGGAACTCTGGTGACTAGACAAAGGCGTAGTTGGATGCAACACATATTCTGATGTCCTTTGTAAGGTTACTTTATCACAGGGATACATAATTTAAATGCATTTAGGCCAATTATCTTCTATTACTGTTGTGTAACTTGTAGCTATTAAATAAAACTTAACACTTCTAAGTTTTATTTAATATATGTAGGCATGCATATATCCACTTTTAATAGTGTTATGTAATTAATTTGGTCTATTTTTGTCACTTTTATTTAACCTGTAGGTATTAAACAGCAGTTAAAAACACATAGTTTTTGGACTTTACCTATCCTTTGTGCATTTTCCTTTTTAATGATTTCGAGCAGAGAACTTTTCTCCTGATTTTCGGAGGCTTCTGGCTTTTTGGCAGTAATTACTGGTATAAGGTCTTAGGGATTTGTTTAGAAGAAGAGTCGACAATATTTCATAGGATAATCGTCATTGTTAGTATTATTTCAAATCAGTCGTGGTTTCTGACATAAACTTGGCTGAAAGCATTCCACCAATTTGTAAATATGTTTGTCGCTATTATACACATAAGCTGTAGCTTTCTCAGTGGCGGAATCAATTGCTACCACAATTTTCACAAATTCCATTGTAAGTAATAAATACTACTGTTAATACTTTTCAAGAGTGACAGTATAGAAGTGCTAATTCTATCTGATACAATAGATTTACAGTTTTTACATTCTAAATTATCATTAATTGTTTGGATTAGACTATCAATAACTGATAAAATGGCCAACTTTAATGTTTTGCCTAGATGGCCGATAACAGTTTGAAGTAACCTTAGATGAGATTCAAGCAAGATGTGAATGTTGTTATTACCATCATGGCTTCAGAAGTTATAATGTTTTGCCATCGTGGTACCGAACATGTCATTATTTTGTTAAATAGTTTTTAGGAACAACAGAATTTGCACTGGGAGACACAAAAATTATTCCAATAGTCAATATTTTATGTATAGCCTGGACTGTCACAGCTGCATTAGTTTGGTCATTGCTCCCTCCTAGACTCCTAACTGGGCTGTACAATATTTCCATGCGATAACTTGAAAATTTCCTTGTAGGAACATAGTGGAATACAGACGTCAAGAGATACCTTATGCATTTGGTAAATAACACCAAAGCTTCACAAGTCTCCTTACTAAGAAGCTGCTTCCTGATATGTTAGCAAAATTCTTCCAAGCATTTAAGTAGTTCAGGAAATCATCCTCCAGTCACTGCAACCTAGAATCGTCAATTTGAAGGAAAAAATGTTTTGTCTCGTCACGAGAACGAATGTGATAATATGTGTTCTTCACACTGTGAATTCCAACCATTTTCTCATTACTTACAATAATTAAACTGTAGCATCTCAATTTTGGAACCACTTTAGTCCAAAAACACTCCCTTGTGGTGAAGTAGAGAAGCTATTACTCCTGAAAAATTTTAAACTGCCCATTTAACATTACCTTTCTTCAAAACTGCTAGGAATGAGATGGTTTTCAGTTAGAAACTGGACTGCTTTCTACACTTCACCTTTCTAAATTTCAAGAAGCATCCTTAGGTATTTAGGACTATTCATATTATTAGTAAGTGATCTTTTAGAATCGAGGAAAATATTTCTTATATTCGTTATTATATGGCAGTAGCCATAAGGTAGAAAGAGTGGCCGCTCAATGTCACAAGTTTTACATATTCCTGATCGAGAGGTTTCTATCACATAATGCAGAAAGCATTTTTACATTTGTGGAGTGGTTATCTGTTATAATTCTTATCGCCTTGAATCCGGAATCTTCTAATTTCCTGATAACATCAAGAGTTAACTGTTTCAATTCTTTACCTATAACATTATTTGTAAAGAAATACTGTACACCTATTACAAAATGTGTCGCGAGACCTTAGAAAACAATACATGTTAATCTAGTTGGGATTTCATTTTTTTGCCTGCTATTTTTTTCAAGTCCATCCATGTCTGCATTTCCTATTACATCACCCAATCTGACATATTGCACTTCTGGTCGAATAGCCATATCATCGATTATAAGCGAATCAAATGTCTCCTCTTCTCCTAACGAGCTACACAATTTTAATATGGTTGCATTATGGCATGACCTTCATGGTATTTTACTTTGCACATATGGCTTTATACCTTCGGAATGTCAATCTGTTAGGAAGATACGCAAGGACGTATTTTGAATGAATTCATATGCGGATTACGTTTTGCTCTGCCATAATATGCCATATCTAATAATCAGTTAAAGCGATGCTTTTTTGTCTGAATGACTGCAACTGTTCTTTAAGAAATAAAGCTTTGATATCCTCATTCCTTATTGCAGCTTCTAATGTTCGTATATTAAAGTTATTGATTTTTTCTTTACCCTGATTATAAGTTGTTTTTAATTCCTTTATGCCCTTCAGCACCTTCAGTTTGCATTTTAATCTACGATTACTTCGCTTTAGAAAGGATTTGTCTCATTGTATAGATAACAGTGGCTGATCGAACTTTCTTGGGGTCAGTAATGTCATTTTCTTTTACATATTCAGTTTTACACTCCTCGCTTGTGTGTGGGAGACCTGTTTCAGTGTTGACATAGCTTGTGTCGTCAAAATATACCCATCTGATTAGAGGATTTTTATATTTTTGTAACTACTGTGACGGAAGGTCTGTTGTATTTTGTTTCAATAATCCACTTGGTGGCTCAGACGTACTATTTGAATATTTCGGATAATTGCAAAATATTGATGGGATGGAACCGACTTTCAACACCCATCTTTTATAGTCATCTCTGAGATTTGTATTGTACAATGTTCACTGCAGACTACACTATGTTCCTCAGACTGCCAATGTCTACCATATTATTCTAAATTAAAACATTTATTACGTTCTTGTTACAATTTCAGTCCGTTTGACTCTTAATATAGATTTAAAGCAAGAACAAAAGATACAGATCAACATAAAGTACTGCTTTGATTAAAAAAAGTATCCAATACATCCTTGGCGGGAATAACCTTAACCATTTCCCTCCCAAATCGCTATCACAGGGGAATTCAGAAAAGGATATATTTTCCACCTTGCCCTTTTCATTTTTATACAACAGAAAACAGAAGTAAACCATTATAAACAGCGTCCTTCACTAACAAAATCACAAAAATGCATAAAACACAATCCAAGAACTATTATGTGTAAAATCCTGATAAAATGCACGCTTCTCTCACTTAGGTTAAGCAAACAGCTACCTACAAGAACAGCCGAACAGTGCAACATCTAGCAGGATTCTCATTAACCATTGCGGGAACAACACGCTAGCGAACTAACAGCCTACTTATAATACTTGTAGGTCAATGTATTATTAAATACAGCACCTGCTTTTATTTACGTTTAAGGTTATGGGAGAGCAATCCAACATGCAGTGATCAATAACACAGTATGAAAATTTTCGGCGATATAGAGAACTCTTTTAGAACAGATATCAGTACAATGTGTAGCGACCATGAAATATGGACTATTAACTGGAGAGAGCGATAAACCAACTTTTTATGATTAAATCGAGTCGTTGTGTACACGGAAGACGTCTTCTTGGACGTATTATCTCCGACGAGTTACGTTAGATGCAGAGCGCGGTGCATTGATCATTGTCCCAAAAAGCGAGCAATTATATTTAGGGGTCGCGATATTGATGGATGGTAAAGAATGAAGATGTGATTAGTGCACAACATGGAATGAGTTAGCATATTCTAAAATAAACTAAATTTATGTGTTCATTGCATCACATATAATGCACTAATACAAATACTAGTTCATTAGCTTTTCAATAAGACAAAGTAGAGATTTTATGCAAAATAACACATAAATTATTACACTTTCTATTAGCACCTGCGTTTCCGCTTTCTTAATGTAGCTAATGAATGCATGGGGGTAAAAACGCGACGAATGTTTTATTGCTGATTTAAATGCAACTTCGATATGAAAATGTGTTAAGGGAATGCATCTGTGAAATTTAGAATTCTACACAGTGTTATCTGGCTGAAATTTATACCAGTTATTACACGCAATAAGGGTAATATTCCTGATAGACTTCAAACTTCTAGCTGTATGGTTATTGAAAATTAATTTTATATTGTGTAAATTCACTGACTGAGTAAAATGGGGCACACGATGCCTTTTTAATTTTTTCTCCCAATCTACCACTTTTATAGTTTAAACCTATAAAATGGTCTGTCCTATTAGACTTTTTGTTTACCTCAATTTTCCAAGAAAAAAGCAAATTGTGTATGCAAAATTCATAAAATAAACACAATTTTCAGTTTTCCCATTTACTTTTTTTGCTGAAAATTAAACCAGACTTTCAAAAACGTAATCTGACTACCCCATTTTATGGGGCTGTAATATATTATAATAAAAATGTGAAACAAATATGTAAAACATTGCATCGTATGTTATGTTTTCTGCATATCTAAATGCTGAAAAAGGTTTGCGAGAAAACAGAATTTGAAGTTTAAGCATGCAAAAGTTCGGTGTTTCTAACCTTCAAATCTCCTAAACCTCACAAGCTCCATAAGTTGGACCCTCAACCTTCTCCTGTTCCTCCTCCTCTGCAGCAATTTTAGAAAGGCCTCTCTTCCTTAGGCTTTGAGGAATGTCTGGCACATTTCAGACTTCTCTGCAGTCGAGTCTCCTACTTACCTAATTTTCTTTGCAACTGGACTGAATTGAAGACCACGGGTTTCTTTGCTGTGTTTTTCACTAGCCATGCATTCGATATTAAACTGGCACAATGGTCATTTCCCCCAACAAGCTTCTCTATTTGAAGTAAAAGTATCCTTTGGACATTTAGACCATATTATTCTATTACAAGCCTCATTGGCATTCTGAGTTTTACCTGCAGCACATCTCGTTAACGGTTCCTCATTTGCTGGTCTCTGATAGAATTAAGCTTTTGATTTACTTGGCTTGTTAGCGGTATTCTTAATGTGGATCTATTATGCGGTGGAATCGCCTCGCCTTTTGCAATGCCTCTATCGTAGAACCACCAAGAAAAGTGCTCTAGACGTTCTCGGGCTTCAAGCCAGGTGAAGTGATGTGGAGACATCGAGGTTTCGGGAGCGTACATCTCTCCCATCTACAGGATGCTGAATGATTGGATCAGTATTTTGGGCCCTTTTTTCCGTGGGGGGAAAATGCATTATTGCGTTCGACTCCCAACCGGTGTGCAATGGCTGGGGGGATGTGTGGGGCTCGCCGCTCAGAAGCGGAATACCCACTAAAAACCCTACCACGTGTTAATTGTATATTGCTGTGTCGGATCGTGCATTCATGCTTGCATGCTTTTAGTCGGGTCCCGCATAGCACCCCGGTTAATATGTGACTGGCTACTTAGCTGGCATGCATTGCATGCGAGCGCGTCAAATGTTACTTGCTGGTATTGCCCATGGAACCTGAACAATACCAGTGGGTTATGAGCGTATTTTCTTATGTTGTTAATATGTGATTAATAATGCCTAAGATTTAAAATGTGTGTTTTTTGCAGGGAGTGCCTGCATGCCACATGACTTAGCATTAACTTACTACTACGTTGGATAATTATTATGGTATATTAGTCTTTGATTAATTGAAAAATTTTAAATTGTGTCCTGTGCAGTTCTTCCCAGAGTTTCCTGATCGTCAAGTGGTCACAGGCGTCTGTCGTGTGATCCGGCCTTCTAGGTCCTTCGTTGTGCTCGTTGTCCTGATGGTCGCCATTGTCGTCTGTGTGAACGACTCCATAATGCAGCGGCCCGTCTTACGCTGCCCACGTCGTTCACGGTGGGAGGCCCCTTCTCCCGGTCCGCCTCAGCGGTTGCTGAGAACTTGAGGGCTCTGCGACGGACTGGGCTGAAACAAGGGTAGAAAGTAAGAGAAAGATGAGTGATGGGATATAGAGATAAGACGTCCTGTGTCAATGTCCTTGTCACGTTTGGAGTAGATTGTTTAGAAACTGTTGGATTTGTTCTTCCGTGTTGTCTTGGGATAGCGTTCTATCGAATTGCGAGAGTGGTCTATTATGTTTGTAGTTTACGGAATCGTAGTTGCCTAATGCTTTGAGTAAATCATTAAGATGTACGCTTAAGCTTTTATACATGTCGTAAGTTAGCTTTTTAATGCATTCTTCTACTGTGTGCATTTTAAGTTCCTCGTGTAGTAAATCAGATGGCGCTACGTACGGTACCTTAGCTACCATGCGCAATGTTTTGTTTTGAAATCGTTGTAGTCTTTTAATGTATGTTTTGGAGGCGTATCCCCAGACAGGTGCAGCATAAGTAAATATTGGTCGTATTAGTGTTTTATATAACGTGAGACCTATGTTTAGATTCAGCTGGGTGTCCATGTTGATGAGCGGGTAGAGTTTGCCTAATTGGGCGTTTGCTTTTCCCCGTATTTGTGTGATGTGTTTCTTCCACGTTAGGCCTTGATCCATTTTGAGGCCAAGCCAGGTTACCGTGTCCTTCTACTTGATGTTTTCACCAAATATGGTAAGCGGCGGTGGCTGGTGCTTCGGGAATCTGTGGTTGTTGCGTTTTGTGAATATTATCGCTCTTGTTTTCGGAGCATTTACTTTAATGCGCCATTTTGAAAACCACTCCTCCAATCCATTGAAGGTGTTTTGGAGCCTTCTGTGAATAAACTCGGTTTTGCCTGATTGTGTCATGATTGCTGTATCGTCCGTGTAAATGTATAAGTTTGTGTTAGCGGTTTTTGGAATGTCGTTGATGTATAAATTGAATAGTGTCGGCCCGAGCAAACTCCCTTGTGGGACTCCTGCTCTGATTGGTCGCTTTGTAGAAAGCTGGCTGTTAACTTTCGATTGAAATTTTCTGTTGTTTAAATAATTCGTTATAAGTTTGATTAGGGCGTCATGAATCTTAAGCATTTTATGTTCCTTTAATATTCCGGCGTGCCATACTCTGTCGAAAGCACGTTCAATGTCAAGAAACAGTGCGCCTATGGATTTTCTTGTATTGCATCTATACGTGATATTTTCCGTTGCCCTGAGTAATTGTAGGGTAGTTGAATGTTTGGCGCGGAATCCAAACTGTTCTGGGATTAATGTATTTTGTTTAATTAACTGATCGATGAGGCGTTTAAGTGTTACTTGTTCTAGCAGTTTGCCTATTGTGCTGAGTGGACTAATTGCTCTGTAGTTGTGCGGGTTGGACAGGTCTTTCCCTTTCTTGGGGAAGTAGGCCACAGTGGCCAGCTTCCATCTATCTGGAAAGTGCCCGTTGTTAGCACGAAGTTGAAGATTTTCGGAAGTAGTTGTATTGCATCCTCAGGCAAATTCCTGAGCACTGAGGTAGGAATGCTGTCTGGCCCAGGAGCTTTTCTCTTCTTGAGAAGCCTGATTAGCCACTTAATTTCGCTTGGGTATGTCTTACGTACCATGTTGTGTGTTTCTTGTTCTTTGTAGTTTTCTGTTTCCGCCTCCGTGATTGCCGTGAAGTGTGGGTAAGATGGAGTGGGATTGGGAGTTAATGTTTCTTGTAACGCATCCCTAGCGTGTTCGCTTTTTGTTGGTCTGTTGACGCGATTTTTTGGTTGTGATGTAATGGTGGGATGTGGACTTTATCTTGAGTTAGATAGCGGGCTATTCGCCACATCGAGTCTCTCTCATAGTTGAGATTGTCGAGTGTGTTTTGCCATTGCTGGAATATGAACTGTGTAGTCCGTTCCCTGACCAGTGCGTTGAGCTGTCTGAAGTATTCTTGGTCCACCAAATGCATCGATTTCTGCCATTTGCGCCTGGCTCGATTTCTTTCTTGCGCTAACATGTGAATGTCTTGCGGAAGTTGTGAGTTATTTATTTTCGGTTTGGTTAACG
Organism: Deroplatys truncata; assembly: GCA_030765065.1. NCBI lineage: Eukaryota > Metazoa > Arthropoda > Insecta > Mantodea > Mantidae > Deroplatys > Deroplatys truncata. The sequence continues at coordinate 497,076,155 of CM060990.1, read as the reverse complement.
GTACCGCTTCTGTGGTTGCGCTTTGGATACTTTTTTCTAGTTGTTCGACTGCTATGTTCAAATTTTCAATAGTGTTAGGTTCTGCTGTAGGGAGGTGTTCGCTCACAGTCATTGCGAACTTGTCCCAGTCCGCTTTGTTGGGACTTTATTTTCGAGTGGAGGGGAAAATGATTTAATCACTGACCTCAGCCCCGATGGGAGTCGGGACTGAGAGCGTGGGACTCACCGAGCGTCGGCATACCCACTAAAAACTCCTCCACCGGTTAGGTTGTGGGTTTCGAAAGAAAGTTCGTAGGAAATGTAGCACGGTCCCGCATAGCACCCGTGTTAGTCAAACGAAAAATTCTGTGCTGCCGCTCAATGAGCGGGAGCGGCGTAAAGTGCGGTCCTAGGCTACAGACATGACAAATTGCCCTGATTGCAGTCTAGAGGTTAGGAAGTGGTAATAGAAAACGGGGTTCAAAGGAGATATTAGAAAGGGATGGTTATGAAGATGGACTTACTCTGGCTCTGGATGCCGGTGTCGTTTGGTCTTGTCTTGCACAAGCGCACGGCATTGTGCAAGAATTCGCTGCTGGCTCTCGGAGATGACCAGCGGTGACTTCTCTGGTGGTTGTGGAATGTGTGATAATGCTGATGGTCTTCCTTCCTCGAAGCTGGCCTCCAGGTTCTGCAGCCGTGCAGTGATGACGTGCAGTTTGGACATCAGCTCAGCGGCGGTGGTCTGTTGCTGAGTAGTACCAGCAGTGATGGCGGTCTGCAATTCCTGGAGCTTCTCGGTGGTGGTGGTGATGAAGTCGTCCATAGCTGAGATACGCACACCAATGTCCAGGACCTCCGCGTGGAGATCCTGAACGGCGTCACGCAGACCCTGGATTTCCTTGATGATCGGCGTTGAAGATGCTGGTGTCGGCGCTGTTGATGTTTCTGGTGTCGGTGTCTGTGGAGGTGGTGATGACTGCGATGTTGGTGCTGGTGACTTCGGCGGTGCCTTCCTGCAGGGATGCAGGGGGCAGAGCACTTGGCCGGTGAAATGTGTTGACCCTCCACAAGTGGCACAGTAGCGGCAGAGGCGGCGAAGATCGTGCTGCTTAAACGTTGCAGTTGTGCTGGGGACACCACAGAGTGGCACCTCGGTTGTGCTGTGCAGGACGTCTCGATGTGCCCGTAGGCACAGCAGCGCCTGCAGGGAGCCTGACGTTCCACTCGGCTGGCTTCGGTGCATAAGCACCGCCCTAACAAGGGCAGGCCCGCCCACAAGGCCGCTTCGTAGTCGCCAGGATCTGCAAACTCCATCCTGACGAGCGACGTGGGTCCCCGTGCTCCGATGATGCTAGTGGCCTTCTTAGCTGAAGGCCACTGCTGGTGACCCGCGGTGATGAGGAACTTGGCTGGCAGGGCCCTCGGGACCCCTCTGACGACGGCACTGTGCCTCTCTTGAGGCACAGGCCGGCTCTGCGGTGGCTGGGTAGAACCCAGTGTCGGCTGTGTTGTCGCCGGTGAAGCTGGCGGCAACTGCGGAGGCAATCGCGGCGAAGCTGCGCTGGCTGGCGGAGAAGCGGCGGTTGCGGCAAAGGTTAACCTAGGCTGAGGCGGCTGCGGCGAAATCTCTACGACGGGTATCGGAAGAGATGAAGAGGTTCCCGCCTTAGCAGGAGCGGCGACAGAGCGACCCTTCTTCCTCGCCATCTCGGAGCTGAGTTTTTTTTTCCGTGGGGGGAAAAATGCATTGTTGCATTCGACCCCCAGCCGGTGTGCAATGGCTGGGGGATATGTGGGGCTCGCCGCTCAAAGCGCGGAATACCCACTAAAAACCCACTACGTGTTAATACGTGAAAGCTACTAGTAATATCGTGCATTTTAGTCGGGTCCCGCATAGCACCCCGGTTAGTCAATGAAAGGTGTGTAGCTGGCATGCAATGCATGCGAGCGCTCAATAGTTAGTTACCCGGAATTACACATGACATATGCCCTGAGTAACCCCGGGTGATTGATCGTGCATTACACTAGGTAATTGTGATATTATACTTATTTGGTTACATTCTATGGTATTGCTAGGTTTTTACTGTCATGCAGATTAGTGCAATCGTTATTCTTGATGTCTAATCTATGTTAGAGCAAAAGTTATATGGAAATACTCTTAGGCTATAAGCATAGCCAATCGTCATGAGTGCTTCTGAGTTCCTTCCCTTGGGAAGGGCGTCAAGTATTTCAGCCAGGAGGATATCCTGGGACGTCCGATTTGCAAGGCTGACTTGCTCGTCTTCTCTTGGTCCTTGGATGAAGCCGTTCGTCGTTGTGCCCACACAGATAAGCAGCCAACCCATCTCGGCGCAGCTGCACGAGTGTGTCACGCGGGGAGGCCTTCTTCTCCCGGAGCCGCCTTGGCTGGGTAGCGCAAGGACTTGAAGGCTCCTGCATGGACTGGAATCTGTAACAGTGAGAAGGTCATGAAGTGAGATTAGGTTTTGTTCGTTTTCTTGGTAATTTGGTGTTTTAGGGGTGTCTTAGGAGGTTGTCTAGGAATTCTTGGATGTTAGGCTCTGTCGCCTAGTGGAACAGTGTTCGGTCGAAAATTGAAAGAGGACGCTTATGTTTATTAGCTTCTGTCGTGTATGTCCTAAGTTGTGAATATGAGTGTTGTGATGTATAGGAAGCTTTTTGTATGTGTCAAACGTGAGATTCTTAATAAATTCGTCGATGGTGTGCATTTTTAGTTCATTGTGTGGTATGTTAGCGGGAGCTATTTTTGGCACTTATGATACTAAGTGTAAGATTTTATTTTGACAGGTTTGTAGTCTTTTGATGTGTGTTTTAGCGGCGTATCTTCACACAGGCACCGCATAGGATAGAATGGGGCGAATTAGTGTTTTGTAGAGGGTTAGGCCTAATTTAAGGTTTAGTTGATTATTTAGGTTTATTATAGGGTATAATTTGCCCAATTGGGCATTTGCTTTTCCCCTGACTTGGTTTATGTGGGGTTTCCAAGTCAATCCTTGGTCCATTTTAAGCCCTAGCCATGTTACATTCGCTGTCCAGTTTATGTTCTCACCGAAGAGTGTGAGTGGTTGCAGACTGTGTCTTGGTAATCTGTGATTTGTTCGTTTTGTGAAGATTATTGCCTGGGTTTTTGGGGCATTTACTTTGATTCGCCAGTTCGTGAGCCAACTCTCCAGCTCTTGGAGAGCATTTTGGAGACGGGTGTGTATGACTTGTGGTTGGAACGATTGCGCCATTATTGTTGTATCGTCCGCGTATATGTAGAGGGTGGTGTTAGCAGTTTTGGGGATGTCGTTTATGTATAAGTTGAACAGTGTAGGCCCGAGTATGCTTCCTTGAGGGACGCCCCTTTGCTGGGTCTAATGGAGGACCGACTGTTGTTCACTGAGGATTGGAACTTTCTGTCCTTCAGGTAGTTGGACATTAGTTTGACTAGCGAGTCCTGAATGCCTAATGAGGCTAGCTTTTTCAGAATTCCCGCACGCCATACTTTGTCGAAAGCCCGTTCCACGTCGAGAAGTAAAGCTCCTGTGGACTTTCGTATGTTGAAATCGTAGGTGATGTACTCAGTTGCCCTTAAAAGTTGTAAGGACGTTGAGTGTTTTGCTCGGAAACCGAACTGTTCCGGGATGAGGATGTCGCGCTTAATGATTGCTGCGTTGAGTCGCTGTAGTACTACTTTTTCTAGCAGCTTGCCTAATGTGTTCAGCAAGCTAATAGGGCGAAAGTTATTCGAATTGGAAAGATTCTTTTGCTTTTTCGGGAAGTGAAGTACGTCGGCAATTTTCCATCTTTCGGGGAAGAGCCCTTGAGTTAATACGAAGTTGAAAATTTGTGCTAATAGATGTACCGCATTATCAGGTAGGTGTTTAAGAGCTATGTTAGGTATTTTGTCTGGTCCCGGGGCTTTTCGTTGGGATAGATGTTTGATTAGCCATTTAATTTCGGATGGCAAGTTTTACGAACTAAGTCGTGCGATTGTTGTTGGTGGAATTCGCAGGTTTCCATCCCTGTGTCTGCTGTGAGTTGTGGACAAGATGGAGTGTCATTCGGAGTAAGAGTGTCTTGAAGCGCATCTGCCAGTGTGTCGGCTTTTTCTTGGTCTGTGGTAGCTATTTTTCGATTGTGGTGTAGTGGGGTTATGCGTACTTTATCTCGGGTCAAGCATCTCGCAATGCGCCATACTGAGTTGGTTTCGTGATCCAGACTGTCTAGCGTGTTCTGCCATTGTTGGGCTGTGTAGTTTGAGTTTCTTTGCCTAACCAAGTTATTGGGGTAATTGAAGGCTTTGAGATCGACTATGTGTCGAGTTTTCTGCCATTTGCGTCTTGTTCGATTTCGTTCCGCAGCCAGCTCTTTAAGGTCTGCTGGAAGCTTGGTGTCGAATGTCTTTGGTAGGTGCACTGGGACTCCCGTAATTGTTGCCAGCTTGATGGCAAATTTGAACTGCATTACGGCCGCGTCGAGCTCCGCTTGGGAGTTGAGTTGTTCCTCGGGGAGCTTTTCGCTAATTGTGCGTTCAAAAATTTCCCAGTTTCCTTTTGTGTAATTGTACCTCGGTTATGGCTGTGACATCAGAATCGGACCTTCTAAAGAGATTATTACTGGGAGGTGGTCGGATGATAGTTCGTTTCTAACTTCTACGGTTATTCTTTGGTTAATATGCCTGGCGATTGCTATGTCCAGGATGACAAGAGCTTTGATTTCTTGCGAATGGGATGTAAGTGGGCTCGTTGGGTGCATGAATTATGTAGTCAGAGTTGTTCTCGTGCTGAAGTAATGCATTTCCGGCTGCAATAGAGTGCCTCCAGTTCCAAATTTGGTGCTTGGCATTGAGATCTCCTCAATTAGTACTCTGTTGTTTATTTGTAGAATTTGGTCAATTCTCCCGTGTCTAATGGTCCTGGTGGGTTCTACGCCGCTACTACTAGTGTTCGGGAATTCTCAATAGTGATGAATATACCTATTGCTTCTAGGTTCGCAAATTGTGGGAGTAAAGCTACGCCATGTGCTATGTTTTGTTTTATGATAATGGCTGTGCTTCCACCGCGATTGTTCCTATCCTTGCTGTGTGAAATGTAACCCGGTGTATTAAATCTAATGTTGTTGTCTAAATGTGTTTCGGAGATAAGCGCTATTAGTAGATTGTTTGTATTTAGGAAGTCTGAAAGTTTTGTTTTTCGTCTTCGTAAGCCTCTAACATCCCAAGTAAGTACTTTGAGGATGGGTTTAAGGGCTATTAAGGAATCCAGGAGTGGTGAGGAGTTGGAAGAAGTCGGCGTAGGTAGAGAGGATAGAACGGGTCTCCGACGGCCTCTCGATGAGATGACGGAGCACGTGGGTGCAAGTCTCCATCAGGTCTTCATCGCTCATTCCGCGTTACAGTACCTCCTGGTACATCTCCCTCTGGTAGCTTCGTCTGGGGTCTTCGGTCGTCTGCGTCTGGGGTTGAGGAGGGTCCCTCCTTCCGTCCCTGGGTGGTTGCGGCTGCTCCTTCCTGGTCCTGGGCCGGCTCCTGCTCTCCCGATCAGGCACCGGACCACCTACAGTCCGCATACGGCTAGCTTGTGGAGCCGTAGCTCTGGGTCGAGGCACCTTGACGGCCGTCGGTGCCGGGCGCACATTCGCCGATCCCCCACTTCGTGTCTTGCCCTCCTAAATGTCGCGAACCAGGGCAACCTGCCGCTGGTACTCTGGACATGCCCGGTAGTGGGCCCCATGGCCCCGTTTGCGGCATAGAGCACACTTCCTTTCAGGAGGGGGGACATCGCAGGAGGTCGACTCATGCATCCCAGTGCACTTCGAACACACAGGGGCTGACTCCGTTCACCTTGCTGCCGTGTGCCGCAGCTGCTGGCACCGGTTGCACTGGACCGGGATGATAGGGCAGCGGTAGGACTCAATCTTCACCTGGAAGTGAAGGACGTACTCAAGCCTCCGTAGTCTGTCTAAGTCATCAGCGGTCGCCACGTCGACGAGGTACATCGGAAGAGGTGTCCTGTCCCTGTTGAATCTTCGGAGCCGGACCACTTGGAGGTCCGACAGGTGCGCTATCGTAGGCTCCTTCTTCAGGGCTTCCTCTGCTCCGTCGAAGAGGACGTTCTTCACGACCTCCCTGTGCGTCTGGCTCTGCGTCGTTCTAGTCATCTGAAAGGCAACCCGCCTTTCCCGAAGGAACGCAACCAAGTGCCCGTAATCTGCGACAGTCCTGGTTCGCACCAAGAAGTCGCGAGATATCGGGGTTCTCGAGATAACGTAACCCTCGTTTGGGCAGGCAGCATCAAATTCCTCCATTAACCTGCACAGAGGAGAAAGATTACGGGAGACATAGATCGGAGGCTGAAGGACGACGTTGAGGGCATCAGCGTAAGAGCGGGAGGGGTAGGAGGCAGAGGATAGGGGTTTGCGGGAATGGAGATGGGGTCGGGTCTGGATGAGGGTCCGGGTTGGGGAGAAAAGGAAGCGGAGTTGGGTCCAGGGCGAGTGACGGGTTGGGAGAGGAAGGAAACTAGGAGGAGGGGAGATGGGATGGGCAAGAAGGGCAGGAATTGGAGAGGACGGGCCGGGTATAGGGGAGACAGGACGAGGGGGTCGTGTAGCCTGAGGGAAAAGGAGCGGACGGAAGAGGACGAGGAAAAAGGGAAGCAGGGAGTGGGGAGTCAAGGGCAGCCGGCGTGACGGACAGGTATGGAATCACAGTCGGGCTGCTATCGATACCAGCGGGGTTAGGGGTAGAGCGAGGAGTGGGTGCAGAGGTGCGAGGAGTGGGTTCAGAGGAGCGAGGGGTGGGTGCAGAGGAGCGAGAAGTAGGTGCAGAGGATCGAGGAGTGGGTGCGGAGGAGCGAGGAGTGGGTGCAGAGGAGCGAGGGGTAGGTGCAGAGGATCGAGAAGTAGGAGCAGAAGGAACAGCAGGAGAACCAAACTGAAGCTGGGTCTTGACAACCGCTTTCCTGTTGAACCACATCCCCGACGGTGAGCCCTTCATGGTCTTGCGATGCTTGGTCATGGTGAGAAGAGGTTAGACGAGAACAAGTATATAAATGAAAATAGGAAGTAGGAAGAGTAGAGAAAGCTTACGCTACCTAACAAGGGGGCTAAAACTATGTAAAGAGGAAAAGATAGATGAGTCAAAGAGAAAGAACAGCTAAAGGGTGCTAAAAAGCCCGAAGAGCAGATGTCCTACCCGTGAGGGCGCATTATGGTTCCAGTCAGAGACTGTTATCTTCGGACGTGCTCCTCTACCCTATTAGACAGTTGAGTCACAGGCAAGCCTGTATGTCTTTGGCGCTAGGCCTCGGCTATGACGGGCCGATCCAACGGCGGCAGCTTCTTTGCTGCGAAGAGCTTCCTCGCCGCAGGCTCGGTGTCGCTTCGCTGGTCTCCGCTGGGCTCGTTGCTGGTACATCCTTCCTCGTCGGTTCCCAGGTTAGTGTGTGTGAGCTGAGTGTTGTTGGGACCTTTTTTTCCGGGGGAAAATGCATTGCTGCATTCGACCCCCAGCCAGTGTTGGCACCTTTTTTCGAGTGGAGGAGAAAATGATTTAATCACTAACCTCAGCCCCGACGGGTGTCGGGATTGAGAGTGAGGGACTCACCGAGCGTCGGCATACCCACTACATACTCCTCCACCGGTTGGTCGTAGATTTGAAAGGAAGTTCATAGGAAAGGTAGCATGATCCCGCATAGCACCCGTGTTAGTCGAACGAAAGATTCTGTGCTGCCGTCCGATGGGCGGGAGCGGTGTAAAGTGCGGTCCTAGGCTACAGACATGACAAATTGCCCTGACTGCATCCTAGAGGTTAGGAAGTGGTAATAGAAAAGGGGGTTCAAAGGAAATGTTAGAAAGGGATGGTTATGAAGATGGACTTACTCTGGCTCTGGATGCCGTCGTCGTTTAGTCTTGTCTTGCACAAGCGTACGGCATTGTGCAAGAATTCGCTGCTGGCTCTCGGAGATGATCAGCGGTGACCTCTCTGGTGGTTGTGGAATGTGTGATGATGCCGATGGTCTTCCTTCCTCGAAGCTGGCCTCCAGGTTCTGAAGCCGTGCAGTGATAACGTGCAGTTTAGACATCAGGTCAGCGGCGGTGGTCTGTTGCTGAGTAGTACCAGCAGTGATGGCGGTCTGCAATTCCTGGAGCTTCTCGGTGGTGGTGGTGATGAAGTCGTCCAGAGCCGCGATACGCACACCAATGTCCAGGACCTACGCGTGGAGATCCTGAACGGCGTCGCGCAAACCCTAGATTTTCTCGTGGATCGGCGTTAAAGATGTTGATGACGTTTCTGGTGTCGTCATCTGTGGAGGTGCTGATGACTGCGTTGTTGGTGCTGGTGGCTTCGGCGGTGCCTACCTGCGAGGATTCAGGGGGCAGAGCGCTTGGCCGGTGAAACATGTTGACCCTCCACAGGTCACACAGTAGCGGCGTCAGCGGCGAAGGTCTTGCTACTTGCACGTTGCAGTTGTGCTGTGGGCACCACAGTAGTGGCACATCGGTTGTGCTGTGCAGGACGTCTCGATGTGCCCGTAGGCACAGCAGCGCCTGCAGGGAGCCTGGCGTTCCACTCGGCTGGCCTCGATGCGTAAGCACCGCCCTAACAAGGGCAGGCCCGCCCTCAAAGCCGCTTCGTAGTCGTCAGGGTCTGCAAACTCCATCCTGACTAGTGACGTGCGTCCCCGTACTCCGATGATCCTAGTGGCATTCAGAGCTGAAGGCCACTGCTGGTGGGCTGCTGCGATGAGAAACCTGGCTGGTAGGTCCCTCGAGACCCCTCTGATGACGGCACTGTACCTCCCTTGAGGCACAGGCTGGCTCTGCGGTGGCTGGGATGTACCCAGAATCGTCAGCGTGGATGCCGGTGAGTGACGCGGTGACTGCGGAGGCAGTCGCGGCGAAGCTGCGCTCGGTGGCGGCGAAGCGTTGGTTGCGGCATTGGTTGCACTAGGCTGCGGCGGCTGCGGCGAGATCTCCTCGGCGGGTACCGTAGGAGACGAAGAGGTTCCTGCCTTAGCAGGAGCGGCGACAGAGCGGACCTTCTTCCTCGCCATCTCGGAGCTGAGTGTGTTGGGACTTTTTTCCGTGGGGGGAAAAGTGCATTATTGCATTCGACCCCCAGCCTGTGTGCAATGGCTGAGGGGATATGTGGGGCTCGCCGCTCACAAGCGGAATATCCACTAAAAACCCTACCACGTGTTAATTGTATATTGCTGAGTAGGGTCGTGCATTCATGCTTGCATGCTTTTAGTCGGGTCCCACATAGCACACCGGTTAGTATGTTAATGGGTACTTAGCTGGCATGCATTGCTCGCGAGCGCGTCAAATGTTACTTGCTGGCATTGCCCATGGAACCTGAACAATACCAGTGGGTTATGTGCGTATTTTCTTATGTTGTTAATATATGATTAATAATGCCTAAGATCTAAAATGTGTGTTGTTTGCAGGAGAGCCTGCGTGTCACATGACTTAGCATTAACTTACTGCTAGGTTGGATAATTATTGTGGTATATTAGTCTTTAAATAATTGGAAAATTTTTTAATTGTGTCCTGTGCAGTTCTTCCCAGGGTTTCCTGATCGTCAAATGGGCACAGGCGTCTGTTGTGTGATCCGGCCTTCTAGGTACTTCGTTGTGCTCGTTGTCCTGATGGTCGCCATTGTCGTCTATGTGAACGACTCCATAATGCAGTCGCTTACGCTGCCACGTCGTTCACGGTAGGAGCCCCCTTCTCCCGGACCGCCTCAGCGGTTGCTGAGGACTTGAGGGCTCTGCGACGGGCGTGAGCTGAAACATGGGTAGAAGTAAGAGAAAGATTAGTGATGGGGTGTAGAGATAGGAAGTCCTGGGTCAATATCCTTGTCACGTGGAACCGTGTGTTGGGAACTTTTTTCGAGTGGGGGAGAAAATGATTTAATCACTAACTTCAGCCCGATGGGAGTCGGGACTGAGAGTGTAGGACTCACCGAGCGTCGGCATACCCACTAAAAACTCCTCCACCGGTTAGGTCGTGGGTATGAAAGGAAGTTCATTGGAGGGTCCAGGTTGGGGAGAAAAGGAAGGGGAGTTAGGGCCAGGGCGAGGAGGATTGACGGGGTGATGGACGGGTTGTGGGGAGAAGTGGATCGAGAGAGGAAGGAAACCAGGAGGAGCGGGGATGTGTTGGGCAAGAAGGGCTGGAATAGGAGAGGACGGGCCGGGGATAGGGGAGACAGAACGAGGGTTGGGGTTGGCTGTGGGGCACAGGAGCGGACGGACGAGGATGAACAGGAAGCAGAGAGTGGGGAGCCAAGGGCAGCCGGGGTTACGGACAGGCATGGAATCACAGCCGGGCTGCTGTCCATACCAGCGGGGTTAGGGGTAGAGCGAGGAGTGGGTGCAGAGATGCGAGGAGTCGGTGCACATGAACGAGGAGAGGGTGCAGAGGAACGAGGAGTAGGAGCAGAGGATCGAGGAGTAGGAGCAGAGAAACGAGTAGGAGCAGAGGAACGAGGAGTGGGTGCAGAGGATCGAGGAGTGGGTGCAGAGGATCGAGGAGTGGGTGCAGAGGATCGAGGAGTAGGAGCAGAAGGAACAGCAGAATAACCAAACTGAAGCTGGGTTTTGACAACCGCTTGCCTGGTGACCTGCATCCCCGACGGGGAGCCCTTCATGGTCTTGCGCTGCTTGGTCATGGTGAGAAGAGGTTAAAGGAAAGCAAGCATATAAATGAACAGTATGAAGTAGGTAGAGTAGAGAAAGCTTAAGCTACCTAACAGGGAGCTTAAAACTATAAAAAGGGGAAAAGATAGAAGATTCGAAGAGAAAGATCAGCTAAAGAGCACTAAAAAGCCCGAAGAACAGAGGTCCTACCCGTGAGGGCGCTTTATGGTTGCAGTCAGAGACTGTTAGCTGCGGACGTGCTCCTCAATCCTATTAGTCAGTTGAGTCTTTGGTCTAAGCCTCGGCAATGACGAGCCGGTCGAAGGGGCCTCCGCCGATGGCCCCAAGTGCAGGAGATACAAGCAGCAAGCGCTGTGCTCTTCCCGACCGCTGCGCTGGCTCTGATCCCTTCTTCGCGCCTTTAAGGCTAGCCGGGCTCTTCAGGTGCTCTCCTGTTTTCTAGTTGTCGCTCTCGAAGTTCTCCGCCGATTCTGTGTGTTTTGAGTCCTTTTTTCCGTGGGGGAGAAATGCAATATTGCATTCGATCCCCAGTCGGTGTTCAATGGCTGGGAGGATATGTGGGGCTCACCGCTCAGAAGCGGAATACCCACTAAAAAACCCTACCACATGTTAATTGCGTAATGCTGTGTATGATCGTGCACTCATGCTTGCATGCTTTAGTCGGGTCCCGCATAGCACCCCGGTTAGTAAGTGAATGGCTATTTAGCTGACATGTATTGCATGCGAGCGCGTTAAACGTTACTTACTGGTATTGCCCCTGAAAGGTTTGAGCCCTTTTTTCCGTGGGGGGAAAATGCATTATTGCATTCGACCCCCAGCCGATGTGCAATGGCTGGGGGGATATGTGGGGCTCGCCGCTCAGAAGCGGAATACCCACTAAAAAACCCTACCACGAGTTAATTGTATATTGCTGAGTGTTAACGTGCATTTGTTTGCATGCTTTTAGTCGGGTCCCGCATAACACCCCGGTTAGTATGTGAATAACTACTTAGCTGGCATGCATTGCATGCCATCGCGTCAAATGTTACTTGCTGGTATTGCCCATGGAACCTGAACAATACCAGTGGGTTATTTGCGTATGTTCCTTATATTGCTAGTATTTGTTAAATAATGCCTAAGATCTAAAATGTGTGTTGTTTGCAGGGAGTGCCTGCGTGTCACATGACTTAGCATTAACTTACTGCAAGGTTGTACTATTATTGTGTTATATTAGATTTAGATAAATTGAAAGATTTTGTATTGTGTCCTGTGCAGTCAATTGGGCACAGGCGTCTGTCTTGAGATCCGGCCTTCTCGGTCCTTCGTTGAGCTCGTTGTCCTGATGGTAGCCATTGTCGTCTGTGTGAACGACTCCATAATGCAGCGGCCCGTCTTACGCTGCGCACGTCGTTCACGTTGGGAGGCCCCTTCTCCCGGGCCGCCTCAGCTGTTGCTGAGGACTTGAGGGCTCTGCGACGGGGTGGGCTGAAACAAGGGTAGAAAGCAAGAGAAAGATTAGTGCTAGGATACAGAAATAGGAAGTCCTGCGTCAATGTCCTTGTCATGTTTGGAGTAGATTGTTTAAGAACTGTTGGTTTTGTTCTTGCGTGTCGTCTTGGGAAAGCGTTCTATCGAATAGCGAGAGTGGTCTGTTGTGCTTGTAATTTATGGAATCGTACTTGCCTAAAGCTTTGACCAGATCATTGTGGTGTACGCGTAAGCTTTTGTACATGTCGTAAGCTAGCTTTTTAACGAATTCTTCTACTGTATGCATTTTAAGTTCCTCGGGGAGTAAATCAGATGGCGCTACGTACGGTACCTTAGCTACCATGCGCAATGTTTTGTTTTGAAATTGTTGTAGTTTTTTTATGTATGTTTTGGCGGCATACCCCCAGACAGGTGCAGCATAAGTAAATATTGGTCGTATTAGTGCTTTATATAACGTGAGACCCATGTTGAGATTCAGCTGGGTGTCCATGTTTATGAGCGGGTAGAGCTTGCCTAATTGGGCGTTTGCTTTTCCCCGTAATTGCGTGATGTGTTTCTTCCACGTTAGGCCTTGATCCATTTTGAGGCCAAGCCAGGTTACCGTGTCCTTCCACATTATGTTTTCACCGAATATGGTGAGCGGTGGAAGCTGGTGTTTCGGGAATCTGTGGTTGTTTCGTTTTGTGAATAATATCGCTTGCGTTATGGGGGCGTTTACTTTAATGCGCCAGTTTGTGAACCAGTCCTCCAAACCATTGAGGCTGTTTTGGAGTCTTCTGTGAATAAGTGCGGTTTTGCCCGATTGTGTCATAATTGCTGTGTCGTCCGCGTAAATGTATAAGTTTGTGTTAGCTGTTTTTGGAATGTCGTTGATATATATATTGAACAGTGTCGGCCCGAGCAAACTCCCTTGTGGGACTCTTGCTCTGATTGGTCGCTTTGTAGAAAGAGGGTTGTTAACTTCGATTGAAATTTTCTGTTGTTTAGATAATTCGCTATAAGTTTGATCAGCGAGTCATGAATGTTAAGCGTTTTAAGTTTCTTTAATATCCCGGCGTGCCATACTCTGTCGAACGCACCTTCAACGTCAAGAAACAGTGCGCCTGTGGATTTTCTTGTATTGAATCCATACGTGATATTTTCCGTTGCCCTGAGTAATTCTAGGGTAGTTGAATGTTTGGCGCGGAATCCAAACTGTTCTGGGATTAATGTATTTTGTTTAATTAAGTGAATGTTGAGGCGTTTGAGTATCACTTTTTCTAGTAGTTTGCCTATTGTGCTGAGTAGACTAATTGGTCTGTAGTTGTGCGGGTTTGACAGATCTTTCCCTTTCTTGGGGAAGTGGGCCACTGTGGCCAGCTTCCATCTGTCTGGAAAGTGCCCGCTTGTTAGCACGAAGTTAAAGATTTTCGAGAGTAGTTTTATTGCATCCTCAGGCAAATTCATGAGCACTGAGGTGGGAATGCTGTCTGGGCCAGGGGCTTTTCTCTTCTTGAGATGCCTGATTAGCCATTTTATTTCGCTTGGGCATGTTTTACGTATCATGTTATGTGTTTCTTGTTCTTTGTAGTTTTCTGTTTCCGCCTCCGTGACTGCCGTGAAAAGTGGGCAAGATGGAGTGGGATTGGGAGTTAGTGTTTCTTGTAGCGCATCCGCTAGCGTGTTCGCTTTTTGTTGGTCAGTTGATGCGATTTTTTGGTTGTGATGTAAAGGGGGAATGCGGACCTTATCTTGAGTTAGGTAACGGGCTATTCGCCACACCGAGTCTCTCTCATAGTTGAGGTTGTCGAGTGTGTTTTGTCATTGCTGGGATATGAACTGTGTAGTTCGTTCCCTGACGAGTGCGTTGAGGTGTCTGAAGTATTCTTGGTCCACCAGATGCCTCGATTTCTGCCATTTGCGCCTGGCACGGTTTCTTTCTTGCGCTAACATGTGTATGTCTTGCGGAAGTTGCGAGTTATTTGATTTCGGTTTGGTTACCGGTACCGCTTCTGTGGTTGCGGTTTGGATAGCTTTTTCTAGTTGTTCGACAGCTATGTTCAAATTTTCAATGGTGTTAGGTTCTGCTGTAGGGAGGTTTTCGCTCACAATCATTGCGAACTTGTCCCAGTCCGCTTTGTTGTAGTTGCGGCGCTGGGCAGGGGGTTCTTGAGTTATAGAACCCTCCAGAGTTATCATGACCGGTAAGTGGTCAGAGGATAGCTCATTTTTGACCTGTAGGTTTATTCTGCGCGTTAAGTTGCGTGTTATTGCTATGTCCAGGATTTCTGGGCGCTGGTTTCTGCTGAAAGGAATGTATGTTTGTTCGGCTGGTGTGTGAATTATATAGTCCGAGTTGTTTTCTAGGTTTAGGAGGGCGGACCCTTCGCGGTTGGTCTCGTTGCAATCCCAAATTTGGTGTTTTGCGTTGAGGTCGCCTGCAATTATTGCCCTGTTGTTTAGCTGCATGAGCGCATCTATGTCTGCTGTGTCCAGTGTGCCTGGTGGAGCATATGCCGCCGTTACTAATACACGATTTTGATCTATGGTGGTGTATATACTTGTGGCTTCAAGTGTTCTTAGCTGAGGTAGCGGTGCTAAATCGTGAGCAATGTTTTGTTTTATTATTATTGCGGTTCCTCCTCCGCGCCTGTTCCTGTCATTACGGTGTATTGTATATCCTTTTAGGTTGTATCTGTCGCGATCACAGAGATGGGTTTCGGTAATTAGCGCTATGTGTGTATTGTGTTGCGAGAGAAAGTCTTTTAGTTCGGTCTTTCGTCTGCGCACTCCTCGGGCATTCCAGTTAGTGATATTTAGGATGGGTGTGTGATTCATAGGAAGCCTGGAGAGGTAAGGAGCTGGAAGAAGTCGCGGTACGAGGCAAGGATGGAGCGGGTCTCCGACAGTCCCGACGTTGCCAGAAGTTCTAGGATCTGCATGCTGGACTCTCGAAGGTCATCAGAATCCCAGCCTGTGCGGAGGATGTGGTGGTAGGTGTTCCTCTGGTGCTGGAGTCTCGGATCTGCGAGGGTCTCTTCTCTCGTCGGCGCCTCCCTCGCAGATTGACGTGGCTTACATGGTGGTTGGTTCGGTTTCTGAACCCTAGGCCTTTCCACCCGGGCGGTCGCTTCAACCGGCACTATCGTTACACTGGAGGAGGGAGGCACCCGCGCCGGAGCCGCCCCTCGCGCACGGCCCACCACTTTCCGCTCACCCGAGCGACCACCATTCCCCGAAAGGTTGCGCGCCGCTGCCACCTGTCTCTGATACTCGGGACAAGCCCGGTACCTGGCCCCGTGGCCCGAAGTGAGACACAGTGCGCACTTCCTCTCGGGGATGGGGACGTCGCAGGTCCGCGAATCGTGGGGAGCCGTGCACTTAGAGCAGACCACCGTGCTCGCCGTGCACTTCTCCTCCGTGTGCCGAAGCTGCTGGCATCGGCTACACTGCACCGGGATAACCGGTCTACGGTACTGCTCCACCTTCACTCGTAAGTGAAGCACGTACTCGCGATGCCGCAAACGGTCAAGGTCTTCCGCCGTCGCCAGGTCCACCAGGTAGAACGGAAGAGGCGTTCGGGCCCGGTCGAACCGTCGTAGTTGCACGACCCGAAGCACTGAAAAGTGCTCGGCACGCAACTCTGCCTTAATGACCTCAGTAGTAATAGTCCCGGATGAGCCAATTGGTTTAACGATAATCCTGCCGCTAGGGGCGCTAGTGTCGCTAGTGTCGCTGCGTGCGACGGCGGCGGCGGTAAGTTTGAAAAGCGCCCTGAGCGGGAGGATTATCGTTATTGCAATTGGTTCATCCGGGACGAGTTAAAAGAATTGAGGATTAGGGAAAGGTGAAGGAGAAACAGGAAGTGGCGTGGAGTGTTTTGATTGGTTCGTTAATTTGGGTGGAAGATGAAGGAAGGAAGATAAAAGAGTATGGAGGTCACGTGATGGAGAGGAGCGGGGTGGCGAGGTGTTGCCTGTGCGGAGGTCGGGACTGAAAGAGGGAAAAGATGGGGAGCGAGGGATAAAAAGTATAACAGAAAGTGACGTGTGAAGTTGTGATTGGTGGGAATAAGAAGTGATGTTATTGGTGGAAAGGAACAAATGAAAGTTGTTGATTGGTAAGAATAAGAGAGATTATGATTGGTGGAAAGAAAAAGGTGTGGGAGTGGGGTATGTTGGAGGTGATGGGAAAGGTAAGTTTTGCTAGCAACAAGATTTGCAAATGCCTGTCGTGAACTGATCAGCAATTTTTTGAACGTTGGATGGTAGTTTTCTTGAGTGGATAGAGAGATGGGGCGATATGAGATGCGGTGGCGAAAATGGGAACTAAACAAGATGGTTGAGACAAGAGGTTTAAGGACGAGGAAATTTGGAGGTTAGTGGTGAACATGGCGGTCGCAAGAGGTGGTGGGGCAAGGAGACGCGGTGGTGAGAATGGGAACTAAAAGAAGATGGCGGTAGCAAGAGCTTAGAAGAGCAGATTTTGAGGTTAAAATAGTGGGAACTAAAAATGGTGGAGGGTCTGCGACAAGGAGATGCGGTGAGAACTAAACAAGATGGCGGACGCAAGAGGAGGGTAAGGAGATTTCAGGTTACAGTACCAAAACACGAAAGGATATATTCCTACGCCAAGCAGGTCCGAAAAATATTTATGCGTGTGGTACTTACCTGTTACTGGTGTGGATGCGTCACCAAAAGAGCGGCAGCTTCACGCGACGCGAAAAAATAAAAGCAAACTGTTTTTGAAAATGCTTAACCAGCTTTAAGATCAACCAACATCACTACGCACTGATATATCTAGGTTTTTAAAGCGGTACAGACACCCTTTGCAGAGGCGTAATTTAACTATACCAAAAACCTGGTACTGGACCATCGTGATGGTCGCTAGCGTACGTAGGAGCAGGGTTCTCATAGCCGGTCGAAAGCGGTCAAAAAAGTGTACGACGTAAGTGTTCACAGTAGCTGCTGTCGAGTCAACCGTCGAGGTGTGAATGAACGAGATCTGTTCTTGCCGGCAATCTGGTTGGGAGATGAGAGGCGCGGTGGTAAAAATGGGAACTAAATAAGATGGCGGAGGCATGAAGTTGAGGTTAAGGAGCGGTGAGGTGTTGTCTGTGCGGAGGTTGGGGCTGAAAGAGGGGAAAGATGGCGAACGAGGGATAAAAAGTATAACAGAAAGTGACGTGTGAAGTTGTGATTGGTGGGAATCAGAAGTGATGTTATTGGTGGAAAGGAACAAATGAAAGTTGTTGATTGGTAAGAATAAGAGAGATTATGATTGGTGGAAAGAAAAAAGGTGTGGGAGTGGGGTATGTTGGAGGTGATGGTAAAGGTAAGTTTTGCTACCAACAACATTTGCAAAAGCCTATCCAGAATTCATCAGCAATTTTAAATAACTAGTGTTTCGGGGTTTTCTCTGGCTGGTAGACGAATGCAAGCTGTTTCTGCTTTTTTCATAGGTTTTCCCAAAATTGAAAATGCATATATTGTAACACAAATGTGTGCAGTGCAAAAGAAAATAAAAATTAAATAGGCACACACACATGTTGCAGTTGCCATACTTATATTATTCGTCTTTTCCTTTTTTTCTATTTTTTAAAAAAAATAACTAGTTTTTGGGGGTTTTCTGCGGTTGGTAAACGAATGCAAGCTCTTTCTGCTTTTCATAGGTTTTCCCTGGTTGGTAGGCGTTTTCTGTAGTGGTTGACGAAGCCGTTTCTAATTTTCGAGGTTTTCTCAGTTTTTTTAGTGGTTGTCCCTGCCCGGTAGGCAAATGATGAAGTTTTACCTTGTCGGCGCACGGATACTAGGCACATACTCGCACACACACACACACACGTTGCAGTTGCCATACTTATGTTATTCGTCTTTTCCTTTTTTTCTTTTTGTTTTTTTCGTTTTTTTAAAAAATAACTAGTTTTTTGGGGGTTTTCTGCGGTTGGTAAACGAATGCAAGCTCTTTCTGCTTTTTCATAGGTTTTCCCTGGTTGGTAGGCGTTTTCTGTAGTGGCTGACGAAGCCGTTTCTAATTTTCGAGGTTTTCTCAGGTTTTTTAGTGGTTGTCCCTGCCCGGTAGGCAAATGATGAAGTTTTACCTTGTCGGCGCACGGATACTAGGCACATACTCGCACACACACACACACACATTTAATAGTAGCGTGTAGCAAACTGTTTTTGAAAAATGCTTAACCAGCTTTAAGATCAACCAACATCACTATGCACTGATATACCTAGGTCTTTTAAAGCGGTACAGACGCCCTTTGCACAGACGTAATTTAACTATACCAAAAACCTGGTCGCTAGCGTACGTAGGAGCAGGGTTCTCATTGCCGGTCGAAAGCGGCAAAAAAGTGTACTATCTTGTTTTCATGGGTTTTCCAGATCGGTAAGCGTTAGAATACTCTTAGAGCTTTTTTCAGGTTTTTCGCGGTTGTCCCTGTCCGGTAGGCAAATGATAAAGTTTTTCTATAATGTCGTCGTTTTGGCTTGTGGTGCACGGATACTAGGCACATACTCGCACACACACACACTAAAATAGTAGCGTATAAAAAGATTTAACAAACCGTAGATTTTCAAGAAAATTCCCACACCGCAAACTACCCGTTTAGCGGAAGAAAGTTCGTTATTTTTATTGTCTTAACAATGGCTCTAACCCTTTTGATTACGGTACGGTATGTTTAAGATATCTGCATGACAAATAAAATGTATAACTTCAATTTTCTGGGAATAGCTGTGAAGTAGTCTCATTGTGAATGTCTTTTGTACAACTGTTAAACCGTAGGAAACGAAGCCTTACTGTACAAGAACTGTACAAGAACGTTAAAGCACACAATTTATGTGTATTATTATTATTATTATTATTATTATTACTTTGTGGCGTTGTCTATTTACAAAGTTTCCATGTTGATTTTAATGTTTAAAAGCTTTAGACCTTTCTCACTAAAACTCGTCATTCTTTTATCTTTTCTTTTTTCATTTTCATACAAAGAGAACGGAATTTCACAAGTGTAACAGTACTGTGATAACGATACCAACAAACTAATTATTATTCACCCACTGAAACACATAAAAACAATAAGTAATAATCACAGACCGAGTTTGTGGGTATTTAAATGAAACATCATGCACAATATAAGCCAATTATGTAATAAGTTGAAATGTGCAAATCTATAGATGTATTTCTGGTGAAATCCCGGTATGGAATTTTTGAGTGCAATGCAATTTCTGCTGTATCTGCTATGTACGTGGTAGAGAAAGTAAAAATAGTTACAGTGACTATACAAATGTAACAATAGAGAAACCCACTTGAAGAAAAAAAGGAATAAAAATAACAAGGCGTCAGACTCAACTTTCGCGCCATTCTCCGAATATCTGAGAATATTCTTAATATGAGACAAGCATTTTACCTTAAGCAAGTAGTTTTAATCTTACTTTTATGAAAATCAGAGTTTTCTCTGTATCGTTTATTTGTGACAACAACGCTAAGTTTCGAGCTAGCTATACTCACTTTTCTTGCAACTATATACGTTTAAACTAATATTAACAAATTTCTCGTAATCCCAGAATTTATTAATCATAGCTGTAATATTTTTCACAACTGCATGTAATAATATTGATTTAGGGGCTTTCTCTACCACGTAAAATAGTAGGTAGAGGAGGTATGCATTGCATCCGTATATTCAATATTGAGATTTCACTGGAAAACTAAATACTTGTTTTGAGGTCCCCTGAATAAAAAACATTTTTAGAAAATTCTGTGTGTATGTGTCAGAGCAGCATAACTCAAAAATGAAAAGTCGGATAAATACTAAACTTGGTATTTAGGTTGAGTACCTTCCAAAGATACGACACAGAGATTTTCAAGAAAGTCCCTCCACCCAAAACTACCCTTTACATGAACTATTTTCCGAAATGTTTTATTTTCTAAAACTCTCTCTGACGATTTTAATTACAACACCATATATTAAAGACATTTATATGAAAAATAAAATGTATATCTTGAATTTTGTGGAAATAGCCTGTGAAGTCCTCTTGATTCGGAAGAAATTTTCTATGATCTTGTATAACTGCTAAGGTTTGAGAAAAACATACAATACAAAAAATTTAGATCTCTTTAAAAACCCACACAATTTATTTGAAATAACTTTTTTGTGACGTCAGCCATTTCCGAGATATCTGTTATAAATGGTTCGAATTGTACAATGCTTAGCCATTCTTTTTTAAAGGCATGTCGCTTTTCAGTTCTTGCTCGCCATGTTGATGGAAAGAATTTAGAATTTTAAGGCCAGTGTATAGCGTCCCTTTGGATGTATAACGGATGTGCAATGCAACCATTTCCCGAAAAGTTTATCTGGATTAAAATTAAGTGGATATGAAAATAAACTTTCGTACTCACCTATAAGAGATAGAGGGTAGAGGTCATACAAACGTAACACTTGAGAATTTTTATTCAACAGTTGGTGTTACTCCTTAGAAAGGAAGTATCTGCTGTTTCTATTTAATTCTTACATTTTACATAACACATATGCATGGCACAACACAAAAACACTACATACGACACTCATAGTTTTAAATATTGCACTATTGCGGGTGTGCAAACGATTACAACGCTGCTCGCTCCAGTCATTCCCACGTCTGGCACTACGCGCAAAGAACGTGTGCTGATGTAAGTGATAATCGAGCGTGAGAAAGGATGTTCGTCAGCGTTAAAATGCAGCCTTATTGCCGATGGTAGCGATCGCGCAGTGGCGGATCGTGACAGGATGACTGCGTTTTTACAACTTGACAATTTTGTGGCGAAATGAGGCATTTAACTCGACGCGCATGTTGTAATTGCGGTTGCGATAAGCGAGCTTATAAAAACCCGGTGCCAAGAGCAAACGGCCGTAGTAAGAAACGGGAGCGATAGTGGGTTTTTCTACAAAATCGTTCTATTTGACGAAAAATAGTTTAAAATAAAAACAAAATAGCAGCAGCACTTTGCAGGGAAAGAGCGATCGGTGCATTCGGACGATAAGATGGAGCCGCAACCCGGGGGAAGTCGCGATGGCACCTTGCAGCCTACGTTCGAAATTATAGGACACAAGCAGAGAAGGCTGCCAAAGCTTTTTTCCGGCTTTACAGAGTCGCAAATTACCGTAAACCCGGTCCCCAGAGATGTTAACCCGGAGCAATGGGTATCGCATTTGTTTAACGATATTCTAAACTTTGCGAAAGAGAACCTGTTAGAAAACGAACCCGGATATTTAGGCATATCCATAACAGACGAAAAGGAGACGTCCAAAGCCTTCAACATGAGCGTGAGGCGCGTAGACCAATTGAATGCGGATGTCATTGTTGGAAGCATCGAAAAAGTAATGCAAAGTAACCAACAATTCTTGCTAAGCGGGCCTCTTCATGTGACGTTTGTGTGGACCAAGGAGGTCTCGGGTTCGTGCCACCAACCTTGCGATGCCTGTAGGGACAATAAAGACATTGTCGAAATAGCCAACAAAGACAACTTGTGTTTAGCAAGAGCCATTGTTGTAGTTAAAGCCAAAGTGGATCGCGACGTCAACTATAGAACGATGACGCGCTCCGACTATCTGCAAAAATCGAAGGCCGTAGCCTTGTGCGCGAGCATCGGTCAAGGCCACGACAGCTGCACGATAGATGACGTCACACGCTTTGACGGTGCGTTAAAGGGCTACGCTGTGACGGTGTTTGGCGATCATACGGGGAAGCACGTGCTGTACGCGTCGGATAAGAAATGCGATAAATACATCGACTCCATGCTCCACGCCGGGCACTTTAATGCTATCGCGAACCTTCACAAGTGCTTTAAATGCAAATGGTATTGCCGCCGGTGTCATCATCCCTCGGCACACAAAAAAGAATTTCACAGGTGCGACGCCATGTGTGCTAAATGCCATCAGCAGTGCGATGCGCGATTTGACGCCTACATACGCTGCGCCGAGTGCAACAGAGATTTTAAGGGACCGACATGCTTTGCAAACCACGCAAAGAAAGGCGTTTTTTACCCAAAGGCGCTGTCGGTGTGCGATGTAGAAAAGGTGTGCAAGTCTTGCAATAAGCTCGTGAATGCGAGGTACAGAAAAACCGCGCACGAGTGCGGGGAAAAGTACTGCTATCATTGCAAGACACACGTGAATTCTAGCCACATGTGCTATATGCAGCCGTATGCCGCAAAGAACAAAAGAAACCGGTACGTGTTTATGTTTATCGACTTTGAATGCACGCAAAACATTCCATATACCGACAAAAAGGACACATACGAGCATGTACCTAACTTGTGCGTGTTGTACCAAGCCTGCCCGCACTGCATCGACGAACGCCGCAAGACGGCATACTGCACCGAATGCGGTTGCAAAGAATGGGTGTTCATGGACGAACCCGTGAAGCAGCTTTTCGAGCACATCGCGCAGGCGAGGTTCGAAGCCTGGGACGTCTACGTCGTGGCGCATAACCTCAGAGCTTACGACGGGCAGTTTCTATTAAAGTACATGGTGGCGCACTTAGACTGGGTGCCGGAGCTCATCATGAACGGGAGCAAGATCTAGAGGATGAGGTACGGTGACGTCACATTTCTAGACTCGCTCAACTTCATACCCATGCCACTCTCCCGCTTTTCCAAGACCTTCGGATTGAAGGAATGCAAAGGTTATTTCCCGTACCTGTTTAACACGAAGGAAAACGAGCAGTACGTGGGTTCGATTCCCGATAAAAGGCATTACTGTCCGGAGGGCATGTCGGCGGAGGGTCGGAAAGCCTTCGAGCAGTGGCACGAAGAAAAGGCGTCCTCCGGGTACGTCTTCGACATGAGGGCGGAAACGGTGGCGTATTGCAAGATGGACGTATTTCTACTCAGTCAGGGAGTTTCCAAATTCAGAAGGGAATTCTTGGACGAGAAAGGAATAGACCCGTTCAGAGAATGCGTCACCATCGCGCAGGGGTGCATGTGCGTGTATAGAAAGCGCTTCATGCCGCTTAAAAAAATTGCCCTCTTGCCAGCGGGCGGGTATCGACTAGCGGACCGTCAGTCTCGCGCCGCATGCATATGGCTAACTTGGCTAGAGATGCAAAACCGCATCGTCATCCAGCACGCCATGCGAGGACGCGAGGTCAAAATCGCGGGGCACAAGGTGGACGGGTACAGAGAGGCTGAAAAAACCGCGTACTTTTTCCACGGCTGCTTTTACCACGACTGCAGGCGGTGCTTTCACAATCGCCATGCGGCGATATACAACTCGGGACACGAAACCATGGCCTCCAGGTTAGAGAACACGAGAAGGTCACGGCCAAGATCAAGGCCGCCGGCTACGCCGTGGTGGAAATGTGGGAGTGCGAGTTCAACGCCGCGATGAAGGCCAACCAGGACCTTGCGCGCCACGCAAGGGAATTTCCGGTACCCGAACCCCTGAACCCCAGAGACGCCTTCTACGGAGGTCGCACCAACTGCACCAAGACGTACTGCGAGGCGAAGGGGGATAGCAAGATCTACTACTACGACGTATGCAGCCTGTACCCGTACGTGAGCAAGACGAAACCCTACCCCGCGGGCCACCCCAAGATCCACGTGGATCGATTCCCGCGCTTGGAAGACGTGGGGGGCGGGTTGGTGAAGTGCGAGGTTCTACCGCCGCAACACCTGTACCACCCGGTGCTACCGGCGCGCATCGGCGGCAAGCTCATGTTCCCGCTATGCCGCGCTTGTGCGGAGGCGCAGAACCAAGACGAGTGCCACCACGGAGAGCGCGAGAGGGCGTTGTCGGGTACCTGGGTGATCGACGAGATGAAGGTCGCCCTGGAGGAGGGGCACCGCCTCCTCCGGGTCCACGAGATGTGGGAGTACGACGTGGTGCGGCACGAACCGACCACCGGAGCCAAGGGTCTCTTTGAGGACTACGTGAATCAGTTCTTGAAGATCAAGACCGAAGCCTCCGGCTGGCCCTCGGATTGCGACGAACCTGCCGCGAAGCAGCAGTACGTGGAGCAATTCTTCGAACACGAAGGCGTCGCCTTGGATCCCCAGGCCGTCGCCACCAACCCCGGCAGGCGGGAGCTGGCCAAGCTGATGCTCAAATGCTTCTGGGGCAAACTGGGGCAGAAGGACAACCTCCCCACGTGCGAGCTGGTGGACCGGTACGACCGCCTCCTGGAGCTGCTCAACGACCCGGGCGTGGAAGTGCAGACCTACGTGCCCGTCACCGACCGGATCGTGTACGCGGTGTGGAGGTACTGCGAGCAGTGCCGCAAGGTCAACCCCGCCGCCAACGCCGTCCTGGCGGCCTACACCACGGCTCACGCGCGCCTGGTGCTCTACTCCTACCTCAAGAGGCTGGGAGAACGGGTCTGCTACTTCGACACCGATTCCGTCGTCGTCGCCGCCGCTCCGGGCGACTGGACGCCGTCCGTCGGACGCCTCCTGGGGGACATGACGGACGAGCTGGAGAAGTACGGGAGGGGCTCTTACATCGCCCGGTTCGCCTCCACGGGGCCCAAGAGCTACTGCATGGAGATCGTTTGCCCCGAGACGGGCAAGACCTTCTCGGTGTGCAAGGTGAAGGGGATCACGCTCAATTCGGGCAACCTGGAGCTGGTGAACGCGGAGGTGATTCGCGACGTGGTGCTCAGGGACAACGACCGCGCGGTGAAGCTGGCGGGCACGAGGACATCGCGGAAACCGTTTTGGACGGTCGTCAACGAACCCAGCTCGAAGACGTTTAGGATGGTGGTCAACAAGCGCGTGCTCGCCGGCGATCACGATTCCTATCCCTACGGGTTCAAGAGGAACGCATAAATGAGACGTCTACAGCCGCGCCAAAGTCATTTCGAACCGGGCGCCCTGAGGAGACGATGCCCGGTCCCCGAGACCTGGGGCGATTCGAGTTTCCCAGCACGATGCTCGTGGCGGGGCCGTCGCGCTGCGGCAAGTCGACCTTCGTGAAAAACCTGTTACGCCACGCGCACCGGATGTTCGACGTGCGCCCCAGGAGGGTGCTGTGGTGCCACCCTCCGGAGTATTCGCCGAGACTCGAACCCTCGGCTCTGCGTTGCGAGACCCACGCGGGCATACCCGAACTTGCTTCGGTGGGCGAGAACGACCTCGTCGTCCTCGACGATCTGATGCTGGAGGGTGGCGGGAAGGACGTGTCCAATTTTTTCACCAGAGACTCCCATCACAAGCGCTTCGGCATCGTCTACATCCTGCAGAACGTGTTTCCGCAGGGTCAGAAATATCGCAACATCTCTCTGAATGCAAACTACGTCGTGGTCTTCAAGAACAACCGGGACAAGATGCAGATCGAGAGACTGTGCCAGCAGATCGAACCCAGGAACTCTAGGTTTCTCTTGGAGGCCTTCGAGAAGGCCACCGAACGCCCTCACGGGTATCTCGTGTTGGACTGCACTCAGTACACGCCCGCCCGATACAGGTATCGAACCGGCGTGCTGCCGGGGGAAAACCTCTCTTATTTCGTACCCAACTGAGACCGCCGAGAGGACTCGGGTTCGTTTCGTTCTATATTATCCCGGCAGGGTCTTAGGTTAAGGCTTGCGACGCTGACCAGTCCTCGCATAGCGAGACAGCACGGTAATTAGGCGGCTCTGGCCAAGGCGAAGGCCCCTCTGCGCAAAACGTTGTTAAAAAATGCCGATGGCGATCTGATCAAGGCCATTAGCGAATGCATGCTCAACGTGTGCAGAGGTCACGTGCAACTTCCCGCAAAGTGCTTGGGTCGCCTAAAGAAGCACAAGGCTTCTTGGAGGAAGTTGACGGATAAACGGGTTCCTCTGAAGAAGAAGAGCATCTTGGTTCAAAAAGGAGGTTTTTTGCCGGCATTTCTCCTACCCGTCTTGGCTTCGCTCGGCGGCGCGCTAGTGTCGAATCTAACAGGATGAAGTACGGCAAGCAGATCCTCGTTGCACCGCAACCGAAGACCGTCGATAAGCTTCACGCTGTAGACCGCACCATATCCAGATTGGCTAAAGAAATTCAGAACCTGCAGAGCGCAAAGCTCTCTGACGACGAAAAGTGGCGGCTCGTAAAACATAAATTGGACAACTACCTCGATCTCGTAGCACAAGTCAGAAAGCCCTTCCTCGGCGACGACGACGACGACGACGATTACGAAGACGTGCACGAACGCTTGCCGGTGAAGCAGAAGGTCGAACCCCGAACCATAAAGGTCAACCTCCTCTCGCCTCGCAAAAAGAAGAGGGCAAACCCTGCCACTCCGAAAAAGAAATCGAAATCGCCTTCCGCGTCGTACCATTTTCGCAAGCGCGTCTGGCAACCCCTGTACAAGTAAAGCATGAAGGAATGGAAGGCGCTAAGGCGATACTATGACAAACCGGAACGCTATGCCGGTTTGGGTACGGTCAAGCCCCTTCGAAAGGCCACGGGTGCGTCTAAGGCGAACATCGAGTCCTTCCTTCAAACCCAGGACAGTTACACTCTGCACAAACAGGTCAGAAAGCGGTTCCTCACCAGATGTTATCACGTGACGAATATGGACGATCTTTGGGAGGCCGATCTAAACGTCATGAACAGCGTGAGGGAACATAACAAACCTTACGTGTACATTCTGACCGTTATCGACGTATTTTCCAAATATGCTTGGGCCGTACCCCTGAAATCGAAGCTGGGTACCGAGGTTGCGCAAGCGTTTCGCTCCATATTCTCCCAACGCGTCCCCAGGGTCCTCCAAACGGACAAGGGAACCGAGTTTACCAACAAGACTTTTCGCGACTTTCTGAAGAAACACGACGTGAAACATTACACAACCAAAAATAACGTTAAAGCCAGCGTCGTGGAGCGCTTCAACCGCACCTTAAAAACCAAGATGTGGAGGTATTTCACGCACAAAAACAGTTACAGATACCTGGAAGTCCTTCCGGCCTTACTCGAGTCGTACAATAGCTCGCATCACAGGTCCATAAAAATGGCTCCGAAGGACGTGAACGAATCTAACATTTTACGAGTGTACCGCAATCTCTACGGAAATAGGACCCTACCTCGCGCAGGGAAACCCACATTTTCCGTCGGCGATCACGTGCGCATCTCTAAAGAAAAAATGAATTTCGACAAGGGCTACGAGCAGAATTGGACGGACGAAATATTTCGGACAGCCGAGGTGGTGCGCGGTCGGCCGGTGGTATATAAGTTGAAGGATCTGGCCGGAGAAGCCATAGACGGCACATTTTACACCGAGGAGCTACAAAAGGTCGCGCTACCTCGGACGTTTAAGAACGAACGCGTTTTACAGACCAAGGGCCGAGGGCGCCACAAGCAGGTCTTGGTAAAGTGGAAGGGGTATCCGGCAAAGTTTAACTCGTGGGTTCTGGCTTCGACCATCGATTCGACATGATTAAGACCGAGCCCTTCTCCATCACTCTCGTGAGCAACGCTTCCATGGAACACTTTACCGACAACACCACGGCCAGATTTTCTAACATTTTGCCCGAGAGAATCGTTCTGCAGGGAGAATGGGAGGTCGCCCTGCAAAAGGTCAGGTATCCGGTGAAATTTTATAACCTTCCGCCAGACGATGCCCGTCTGGCGGGCACCAAGTACACCATGACGCTCCTCCCCACGCATTCCAAATTCAGTTTGCAAATGCCGCAAGGCATCGTGCACAATCCCAAAGACTTGGTGAACCTCGTCAACGCCGTTCTACTCGAACACTTGCACGTGGAAAACTTCTTCCTCTTCGACGAGCGCAAGCAGACGGTGGGCGTGAATGCCGCCGTCGCCCATCCCGAACCACTACCCGACATTCCGTTCGACGGGTTTGTGGAAAATGTCGCGCGCACGGTCGTACCGTACGCGGTCGGCGAATACGAAGCTCTCGACGATGCGCCCCACCAGAGACCCAAGCCGAAACTGAAACCGAAGCCCCGGGCTTCGGGGCAGCAGAAACCCGCGGCGGCTCGTTCCGTCAGACCCAAACGAGACGTTTCAAAATCGGAAGACCCTCCGGGACCTCTACACCGCATCCACTGTTTGCTCTTAACGCCCGCTATGGCAAAAATGTTGGGTTTCGAGCCCTACGTCAACGTCATTCTCGAAAAAGCTGCTAAACACCCCGTAGATCCTTATATGGGGTTTCCTTACGAAATGTTCATCTATTGTAATCTAGTGTCCCCGCAAGTCGTGGGCGACACCTTCGCCCAAGTCATAGAGAGCGCGGCCGTGGAATACGAAAGAAGCAACAACACTTACATGAGCGACGAAAAGACGTTTTTTCCCCACAATTGGGTACCCTTGATTCAGCAAGACTTCAAGACGGTCAACATAGATTTAAGGAACGGTTACGGCGATCTCTTGCCATTCGCCGACGGATTTTCCTCTACTATAGTTCTCGCTTTTCGTCCGAAACAGGCGTAATGGACGTGCACGCCGTAACGCGGTACTACCTCAATCAGACCGGCGACGCGTTCCACCATCGCGATTTCACTCTCTACAGGGGCAAGCGCTACCAAAGAGGCAGCGGTCTCTTTTCAGCCCTCGGAGGACTCTTCAGAAGGTTGCTACCGTTTTTAAAGAGCGGAGCAAAAGCAGTCGGAAAGGAGGCCTTAAAGGCGGGCGCTCACGTTCTGTCCGATGTGACTGTGGCGGGAGCAGCGCCGAAGCAAGCGCTCCAACGGAGGCTCAAGGAGTCCGGATACAATTTAAAGCGAAAAGCCGACGAAAAGCTCGATGCCATGCTCGGTTCCGGCGCCAGGCGCCTCAAGAGAATAAAACCGAGCAAATCCAAAAAGAGCAAGCAGTCCAAGCTGAAACGCGGTAGGCGTAAGGTGCAAGACGTATTTTCGTAATGGCAGACGCGACCGTCCACATGAGTTCCGAACTGGACCTCTTTACAGAGGTGCCGGTTCAGATGAGCATCGAGGAGTCACGGTTCCTATACCTAAACCCTCAAAACACTTTAATGAAAAATGCCCCCATCACGTTTCATTATTCCGGAAATGCGGACGATTACCTAGACTTGACCTACGTCGTACTCGAACTCATGGTGCGCATTGTAGATGACAAAGGAGAGGCCTTAAACGCTGACGCTAACGCCACTCTGGTCAACAACGCCTTAAATTCTCTGTTTCAACAGATGGAGGTAACCCTCAATAACGTCATCGTCTCCATGCCGCAAGCCGGTTACCCCTATAGAACCTACCTCGAGACGCTTCTCAATTACTCCGAAGATGCCATGAACACCAAACTAGAATCTACCCTCTGGAGAAAGGACACGGCAGGCATCATGGACACTTTTATCGCCAATGCGGGTTTTCAGTGGCGTCAGGGGTTTACCAAAGGGAGCAACGTCGTACAGCTCTTCGGTCCTCTGTCAAACGCTCTTTTTAGACAGGAGAAGCTGCTTTTGAACAACGTTAGCATGACCGTCAAGCTCACTCCCGCCTCTCCCCAGTTTTATCTGTTTTCCGACGTAGATACCTTTAAGGGGTACGCCGACATCGTGTCTGCCACGCTGCGCTTAAAATCGGTGCGGCCCTCGCCGACCATAAAGCTCGCGCACCAGGCCGTGCTCGCAAAGGCAACGCAAAGTACCATCTCAAAGACGTCAGCTTTCACGCTCTCAGCATCCCCAAGGAGTCCAGGGCAATGACGTTTAGCGACGTGTGCGTAGGGCAAGTTCCAAGGAGAGTGGTAGTAGCCATGGTCACCGACAAGGCCTATTCCGGCCATTTTAACTCAAATCCGTACAACTTGAAACATTTTAAAATGAACTTCTTTCAGCTCTACGTGAACGGGCAACCCGTTCCCTCCCAACCTCTGCAACCCGACTTTACAAAGGGACACTATTTGCAATGCTTTCAAACCCTGCAGGACGGCCTAGGCATTCATTTCAAGGACGAGGGACACTCCATCTCCAGAGAAATCTACCCGCAAGGGTATACGATAATGGTTTTCGATCTCACTGCAGA
Source organism: Deroplatys truncata (assembly GCA_030765065.1). Lineage (NCBI taxonomy): Eukaryota > Metazoa > Arthropoda > Insecta > Mantodea > Mantidae > Deroplatys > Deroplatys truncata. The sequence continues at coordinate 497,046,115 of CM060990.1, read as the reverse complement.
CATGAGCGCTAACGAGTCTCACATCTCGGGTCAGCGCCACGGAACCGTCTCTATAAGCATCGGTTTTGCCGATAAATTGACAGAACCGGTCATGCTTCTGCTGCTAGCGGAAATACATCGCACGGTCGAAATCGACGCCAACCGATCCATTTTGGTATCATGAACACCTTTCAAATTCAACGGTTTCTATCGACATGCCCCTCTACGCGCTCTCACTTTTTAGGCGTCTACCCCTGCGATAAACTACCCGTACTTCACGGCATTCGAACGCCTCCCTTGGCGCTAGTGGCTAACACCGACCCCAGCACCAAATCCGGGCAACACTGGGTTTGCATCTTTGTGGACAAAAACTTGCATGCAGAATATTTTGACAGTTACGGCATAGGACCGCTTTCGCCCCATTTTCTCCGGTTCTTAAATTCGGTCTGCGGGACGCGTTGGTCCACCAACGCCAGAAGGCTGCAAGGTTTCGACAGCACCACTTGCGGTCATTACGTCATCGCCTACCTCACCCACCGCTGCTCCGGCTTACCCAAGCATACATTCTTCTCAAAATTTCACGTCAGCAATCACGCGCATAATGATGTCGTCATTCGCAAAACGTTCAAAAACGCATGCCGCGCAAAGTGCTCTGACGCTCAGCAAACTTGTCAACCCTTGAAGGTGAGTACGTGTGTGTGTGTGTGTGTGTCACTATTCAGCACATCTAAGCTAATCCATCGTCTTGCACGTGCTTTCAGAAGACGCTCCTGCTCATATAAAAAGCAACGTCACGGTGCCGCTCGCCTCATTCAGAGTGTACCATGCAGCACGCGGATACAGTCATGCTGCCATGCAGCACGCCGACCAGGTAGGTCCGCACCCATGTATTAGCTTGCTTTTTTCTATCCCGTTTATCTCTCTATCCCTCACATTATTATTATTGTTTTGTGTGTTCCAGTATAACCGGATGTCAAACCCCGACCACCTCAAAACCCGGGGAAAAAAGGAAACTACCCATCTTCGACCTCCAACAGCATCCCGACAGCCCTGCTCCGCCAGCACAGTTCCAACACAGTGCAGTTGTGTGTCCTCTGGCGGATATCTACTTCCTCAACCCGCAACAAACTAAATTCGTCAGTGTGGGATTCTCCCTCCAGCCGCCGCACCATCTCGTCGTCACCATTGCCAAATGTGGACAGCACAACGCAGTCGTCATGAGTTCCTCGCAGTGGCACAAACTCGTCGAAGCCATCCCCATCATTCACAAACGCTTGAATGACCCACAGGGACGTCTACAGCAATTTCAGTTCAGCGACAGCGTCACCATCGTGTTTAAGTTTGTGTTCGGAAAGCTAAAGCTCGTTTTCAAAGAACCGCAAGGCGCATCCGTTACGCTCAACCAACAAGAATGGCACGTGTTGCATACCCTGCAGCGCATCATTACCGACATCATGTATCACAAAAAGAAGGAAGAGACGGACGTGCAAAATCAAATCATGGCATACCACAAGTACATGCTTCACAACCATGCCTCCAACGTTCCCTTACATGACATGAATTTCACGCAGTTCACCAAGTACATACGGTGCGCCAATTTTAGAACATTCCTCGAGGTTCATCATTTCCTCAACACCCATTTCGCACTGCGCATCTCACAAAATAGTCCTTAGTGCGCATGTATTTCTACCAGCGTTCCAACCGCACCTCACCCAAACATCTCGCGTCCTTCGCTCCCGCATCATGGGTTACAGAAATTACCTGTCGGTGTACTACCATGACAGTAAGATGTTTAAAAACTACGAGGTGGACGGCCACCCCTATAAAAATACACCTTATGCACTTCGCTTCGTCGACAGCACCTACGACGGAAAATCCGTCTCCGCCAGAGTTCACAGCTGCGAAACAAAAATTCATTTTGTGCTATCTAACATGTGCTTCAACGATATCCAGTTCAAAGCAGATAAAGAAGACGTACAACATCAGTGGTTCCAATTTGTGCCCACAAGAGGTTTATACATCGTTTTCTACGAACAGCAATACATTTCCACAGACAAAATGCAGCAAATGTTAAACGAAAACCCCATGTGCTACGGCACGTGCTTAGCGGCGCATTTGGGTCGCGAAGCATCCTATATCATACCCGATCGCATTCACGGCGTTTGCATATTCAGCACCGTTCAAAACAGAGTTCTCCTCCAAGTCGAAAACCGTTAAATCAACGGACACAGTGTTTTTCCTGCGGATGTTGTGCAATAATCGCTAAGCGCTTCCGGCGGATGTAGTGAACCTCCAACGAACGTTTCCCCAACAGTGCTTCCCCTGATGTGGTAATTCTCCAACCAATTTTTCCCACACTAGTGCTTCCCCCTGATGTGGTCGTTTGCATGTTCAGCACCGTTCAAAACAGAGTTCTCCTCCATGACGAAAACCGTTAAATCAACGGACACAGTGTTTTTCCTGCGGATGTTGTGCAATAATCGCTAAGCGCTTCCGGCGTATGTAGTCAACCTCCAACGAACGTTTCCCCCACCACTGCTTCCCCCTGATGTGGTGTTTCTCCAACGAACTTTTCCCCCACCAGTGCTTCCCCTGATGTGGTAAATCTCCAACGAACTTTTCCCCCACCAGTGATTTCCTGCTTCCGGCAGTTGGGTTATATTTATGCACGCGCATTCTTTTCCCCTTCATTCGGTGCTAGCCAGCCGTGGGGAATGCCAGGACCGTCGTGTAAAGACTTCCAGTGCTCGTTTTGCTTTCACCAAACGTGCAGCTGCGAACTTAAGCACCGTCTCACCCGCCTGTGCACGCAGTGTCAACTCGGTTTCTACGAAGACCTCGATCATCTCAACAAGCAAATTCAACAATTCCTTCGAAGGTACTCCGCTAGAAACACCACATGAACTGCTTCATCGTGCTCTTTCGGTATCTCGATAACGGACGAAGAATCCACCTGCTACTGCCCAGGGAACGCCAAGTGCTGCTGCAGAACAGCATATACATCTTCGAACGTTATCCCCCAAGCGACGTCGACCTTGTGTGGAACCAACTTCCCACAGACGCACAGGTAGTTTGCGCACCTTATCGCAGGTGTAAACAACACTACAACCTTCCTCATCAAACCACTCATATAGACGGTCCTCCCCCGTTTATCAAAAACTGCCATCTGTGCCGTCATAATGTCACAGGTCGTCCTTAAAGAGCTAGAAGAACTTTCCAGCAGCGCCCACACTCTCAGCGTATCTACGCTTCAACAGCACGTACCATATCGTGTCGTCGGCGTCAAAACAATCGACACCGTTCACGGTACAAAGCTCGTTGCCAAACTCGACAACGACACAGAAGTTTTCCTACCAACAAGATTTGCAAAAGCCTCTCCAGAACTCATCAACAAACTCAACTCTACCTCATTCTGCATCATATACGCAGGCGAGGAAAAACTACGCAGCGGTTTCAAACGTCACATCGCCACGTTCTCCCCATATAACCCTAAATAATGTCCGACGAAACCTATCCCGTCCCCGTGGGGAACAATCTTAACCTACAACTCATTCTCATCGCAGCTTCACCTATCCGTATCCTCTGCATCTCAAACTCCTATTTCCGCAACAGCAGAGTTGTCACCATCACACTCGACGTCCAAGGGGCTCACGCCGTCCACGTCAAATGCGTACCTACCAAAGTGCACCAGGATCAACAAGACGCACTATGCATCATATACCTCGGCAACAGCAACATTCCTGCTCTAACCAACAAAGTCACATCCACAGGATGCTTCTCAACCAGCCATTACAACGAATTTACCATCCCCATCTATATACCAACCTTCACCGAGTTCGTCAACGAAAGTTTCTCTCACCTGCTCGTCACCTGCATCACCAAACCTATCCACCAATTTACCGCCGATAGCAGCAGCAGCGATGACGAGGACTCAAAGTGCACCACGTACTTTAAAATCATTGTTGTGCGCGAAATCTGTGTGTCCTAGTGCCTCAACAAACTATGAATTTTAATGTGCTTTTTTTTCTCCAAATATTTCTTATATTGTCCATTTATTGTATTCATATGTTAATCTCCTGTAATCAAATAATCCATTATGTTATTCTCAAACTATGTATTCATATGTTAAGCAAATAATACATCATGTTAATCAAAACTATGTATACATATCTTTATCCAATGTACTGTATTCAAATTATAAATAAAGAAAACAGTCCCGGATGAGCCAATTGCAATAACGATAATCCTCCCGCTCAGGGCGCTTTTCAAACTTACCGCCGCCGCCGTCGCACGCAGCGACACTACCGACACTAGCGCCCCTAGCGGCAGGATTATCGTTAAACCAATTGGCTCATCCGGGACTATTACTACTGGCCTCCTCCGCGCCGTCAAAGTAGACGTGCTTCACCACAGCACGGAAGGTCTGGCGGTCGTTCCTCGTCGTCATCGTGAAGGTTACCCTGCGCTCCCGCAGAAAGGCAGTCAACAGCGCGTAGTCCCCGGCGGACCTGGTGCGCACGAGGAAGTCCCGAGAAATCGGGGCCCTCGAAATGACATACCCTTCGTTGGGGTGCAGGGCGTCGAACTCTTGCAGCGTCTGAAACAGTCACGTGGGTCTTGGACACATAGATGGGAGGTTGGAGACGAGAGGAGAGGGCTTGGGCGTAAGAGGAAGGAAGGCGCCTGGGGACTGGGTTGGGGGTTGGAGCGGGTTGAGAAGGGGAAGGAATAGGAAGGAAACCAGGAGGAGGGTTGACGGGATGGGCAAGAAGGGCAGGGATGGGGGAGGACGGGCCGGGGATGGGGGAGACAGGACGAGGGGGTGGGGTGGGCTGAGGGACACAGGAGCGGACGGAAGAGGACGAGGATGAACGGGAGGCAGGGAGTGGAGAGTCGAGGGCAGCCGGGGTGACGGACAGGCATGGAATCGCAGCCGGGCTGCTATCCATACCAGCAGGGTTAGGGGTACAGCGAGGAGAGGGACCAGAAGAGCGAGGAGTGGATGCAGAAGATTGAGGAGTAGGAGCAGAGGAGCGAGGAGTAGGAGCACAGGAACGGGTAGTGGGTGCGGAGGATCGAGGAGTGGGAGCAGAGGAGCGGGGAGAGGGTCCAGCGGAGCGACGAGTGGGTGCAGCGGATCGCGGAGTGGGTGCAGAGGATCGAGGAGTAGGGGCAGAAGGAACAGCAGAAGCACCAAACTGAAGCTGGGTCTTGGCAACCGCTTGCCTAGTGACCCGCAACTCCGACGGGGAGCCCTTCATGGTCTTGCGCCGCTTGGTCATGGAGAAAAATGGGAGGATAAACAAGAAAGCAAGTATATAAATGAAAAAGTAGTAAGAAGGAAGAGTAGAAAAAGCTTACGCTACCTAACAGGGGGCTTAAAAAACTATAAAAAGAGGAAAAGATAGGACAGTGGAAGAGAAAGAACAGCTAGTGGGCGCTAAAAAGCCCGAAAAGCAGAGGTCCTACCCGAAGGCGCCGAGATTCCAGTCAAAAGACTGTTAGCAGCGGACGTGCTTTTCTACCCAGTTAGACTGTTGGGTGCTTTTTTTTTCCGTGGGGGGAAAAATGCATTATTGCATTCGACCCCCAGCCGGTGTGCAATGGCTGGGGGGATATGTGGGGCTCGCCGCTCAGAAGCGGAATACCCACTAAAAAACCCTACCACGAGTTAATTGTATATTGCTGTGTTAACGTGCATTTGTTTGCATGCTTTTAGTCGGGTCCCGCATAGCACCCCGGTTAGTATGTGAATAGCTACTTAGCTGGCATGCACTGCATGCGAGCGCGTCAAATGTTACTTGCTGGTATTGCCCATGGAACCTGAGCAATACCAGTGGGTTATTTGCGTATGTTTCTTATATTGCTAGTATGTGTTAAATAATGCCTAAGATCTAAAATGTGTGTTGTTTGCAGGGAGTGCCTGCGTGTCACATGACTTAGCATTAACTTACTGCTAGGTTGTACTATTATAGTTATATTAGATTTAGATAAATTGAACAATTTTGTATTGTGTCCTGTGCAGTCAATCGGGCACAGGCGTCTGTCTTGAGATCCGGGCTTCTCGGTCCTTCGTTGAGCTCGTTGTCCTGATGGTAGCCATTGTCGTCTGTGTGAACGACTCCATAATGCAGCGTCCCGTCTTACGCTGCGCACGTCGTTCACGGTGGGAGGCCCCTTCTCCCGGGCCGCCTCAGCTGTTGCTGAGGACTTGAGGGCTCTGCGACGGGCGTGGGCTGAAACAAGGGTAGAAAGCAAGAAAAAGATTAGTGCTGGGATATAGAAATAGGAAGTCTTGGGTCAGTGTCCTTGTCATGTTTGGAGTAGATTGTTTAAGAACTGTTGGATTTGTTCTTGCGTGTCGTCTCGGGAAAGCGTTCTATCGAATAGCGAGAGTGGTCTGTTATGCTTGTAATTTACGGAATCGTAGTTGCCTAATGCTTTGACTAGATCATTGTGGTGTACGCGTAAGCTTTTGTAGATGTCGTAAGCTAGCTTTTTAACGAATTCTTCTACTGTATGCATTTTAAGTTCCTCGTGGAGTAAATCAGATGGCGCTACGTACGGTACCTTAGCTACCATGCGCAATGTTTTGTTTTGAAATTGTTGTAGTTTTTTTACGTATGTTTTGGCGGCATACCCCCAGAGAGGTGCAGCATAAGTAAATATTGGTCGTATTAGTGTTTTATATAACGTGAGACCCATGTTGAGATTCAGCTGGGTGTCCATGTTTATGAGCGGGTAGAGCTTGCCTAATTGGGCGTTTGCTTTTCCCCGTAATTGCGTGATGTGTTTCTTCCACGTTAGGCCTTGATCCATTTTGAGGCCAAGCCAGGTTACCGTGTCCTTCCACTTTATGTTTTCTCCGAATATGGTAAGCGGTGGAAGCTGGTGTTTCGGGAATCTGTGGTTGATTCGTTTTGTGAATATTATCGCTTGCGTTTTGGGGGCGTTTACTTTAATGCGCCAGTTTGTGAACCAGTCCTCCAAACCATTGAGGCTGTTTTGGAGTCTTCTGTGAATAAGTTCGGTTGTGCCCGATTGTGTCATAATTGCTGTGTCGTCCGCGTAAATGTATAAGTTTGTGTTAGCTGTTTTTGGAATGTCGTTGATATATATATTGAACAGTGTCGGCCCGAGCAAACTCCCTTGTGGGACTCCTGCTCTGATTGGTCGCTTTGTGGAAAGATGGTTGTTAACTTTCGATTGAAATTTTCTGTTGTTTAGATAATTCGCTATAAGTTTGATCAGCGAGTCATGAATGTTAAGCGTTTTAAGTTTCTTTAATATCCCGGCGTGCCATACTCTGTCGAACGCACGTTCAACGTCAAGAAACAGTGCGCCTGTGGATTTTCTTGTATTGAATCCATACGTGATATTTTCCGTTGCCCTGAGTAATTGTAGGGTAGTTGAATGTTTGGCGCGGAATCCAAACTGTTCTGGGATTAATGTATTTTGTTTAATTAAGTGAATGTTGAGGCGTTTGAGTATCACTTTTTCTAGTAGTTTGCCTATTGTGCTGAGTAGACTAATTGGTCTGTAGTTGTGCGGGTTGGACAGATCTTTCCCTTTCTTGGGGAAGTGGGCCACTGTGGCCAGTTTCCATCTGTCTGGAAAGTGCCCGCATGTTAGCACGAAGTTAAAGATTTTCGAGAGTAGTTTTATTGCATCCTCAGGCAAATTCATGAGCACTGAGGTGGGAATGCTGTCTGGGCCAGGGGCTTTTCTCTTCTTGAGATGCCTGATTAGCCATTTGATTTCGCTTGGGCATGTTTTACGTATCATGTTGTGTTTCTTGTTCTTTGTAGTTTTCTGTTTCTGCCTCCGTGACTGCCGTGAAAAGTGGGCAAGATGGAGTGGGATTGGGAGTTAGTGTTTCTTGTAGCGCATCCGCTAGCGTGTTCGCTTTTTGTTGGTCAGTTGATGCGATCTTTTGGTTGTGATGTAATGGGGGAATGTGGACCTTATCTTGAGTTAGATAACGGGCTATTCGCCACACCGAGTCTCTCTCATAGTTGAGGTTGTCGAGTGTGTTTTGCCATTGCTGGGATATGAACTGTGTAGTTCGTTCCCTGACGAGTGCGTTGAGGTGTCTGAAGTATTCTTGGTCCACCAGATGCCTCGATTTCTGCCATTTGCGCCTGGCACGGTTTCTTTCTTGCGCTAACATGTGTATGTCTTGCGGAAGTTGCGAGTTATTTGATTTCGGTTTGGTTACCGGTACCGCTTCTGTTGTTGCGGTTTGGATAGCTTTTTCTAGTTGTTCAACAGCTATGTTCAAATTTTCAATGGTGTTAGGTTCTGCTGTAGGGAGGTTTTCGCTCACAATCACTGCGAACTTGTCCCAGTCCGCTTTGTTGTAGTTGCGGCGCTGGTCAGGGGGTTCTTGAGTTATAGAACCCTCCAGAGTTATCATGACCGGTAAGTGGTCAGAGGATAGCTCATTTTTGACCTGGAGGTTTATTCTGCGCGTTAAGTTGCGTGTGATTGCTATGTCCAGGATTTCTGGGCGCTGGTTTCTGCTGAAAGGAATGTACGTTTGTTCGGTTGGTGTGTGAATTATATAGTCCGAGTTGTTTTCTAGGTTTAGGAGGGCGGACCCTTCGCGGTTGGTCTCGTTGCAATCCCAAATTTGGTGTTTTGCGTTGAGGTCGCCTGCAATTATTGCCCTGTTGTTTAGCTGCATGAGCGCATCTATGTCTGCTGTGTCCAGTGTGCCTGGTGGAGCATATGCCGCCGTTACTAATACGCGATTTTGATCTATGGTGGTGTATATACTTGTGGCTTCAAGTGTTCTTAGCTGAGGTAGTGGTGCTAAATCGTGAGAAATGTTTTGTTTTATTATTATTGCGGTTCCTCCTCCGCGCCTGTTCCTGTCATTACGGTGTATTGTATATCCTTTTAGGTTGAATCTGTCGCGATCACAGAGATGGGTTTCGGTAATTAGCGCTATGTGTGTATTGTGTTGCGAGAGAAAGTCTTTTAGTTCGGTCTTTCGTCTGCGCACTCCTCGGGCATTCCAGTTAGTGATATTTAGGATGGGTGTGTGATTCATAGGAAGCCTAGAGAGGTAAGGAGCTGGAAGAAGTCACGATACGAGGCAAGGATGGAGCGGGTCTCCGACGGTCCCGACGTTGCCAGAAGTTCCAGGATCTGCATGCTGGAGTCTCGTAGGTCAGCAGAATCCCAGCCTGTGGGGAGGATGTGGTGGTAGGTGTTCCTCTGGTGCTGGAGTCTCGGATCTGCGAGGGTCTCTTCTCTCGTCGGCGCCTCCCTCGCAGATTGACGTGGCTTACCTGGTGGTTGGTTCGGTTTCTGAACCCTAGGCCTTTCCACCCGGGCGGTTGCTTCAACCGGCACTACCGTCACACTGGAGGAGGGAGGCACCCGCGCCGGAGCCGCCCCTCGCGCACGGCCCACCACTTTCCGCTCACCCGAGCGACCACCATTCCCCGAAAGGTTGCGCGCCGCTGCCACCTGTCTCTGATACTCGGGACAAGCCCGGTACCTGGCCCCGTGGCCCGAAGTGAGACACAGTGCGCACTTCCTCTCGGGGATGGGGACGTCGCAGGTCCGCGAATCGTGGGGAGCCGTGCACTTAGAGCAGACCACCGCGCTCGCCGTGCACTTCTCATACGTGTGTCGAAGCTGCTGGCATCGGCTACACTGCACCGGGATAACCGGTCTACGGTACTGCTACACCTTCACTCGAAAGTGAAGCACGTACTCGCGATGCCGCAAACGGTCTAGGTCGTCCGCCGTCGCCAGGTCCACCAGGTAGAACGTAAGAGGCGTTCGGGCCCGGTCGAACCGTCGTAGTTGCACGACCTGAAGCACTGAAAAGTGCTCGGCACGCAACTCTGCCGTAATGGCCTCCTCCGCGCCGTCAAAGTAGACGTGCTTCACCACAGCACGGAAGGTCTGGCGGTCGTTCCTCGTCGTCATGGTGAAGGTTACCCTGCGCTCCCGCAGAAAGGCAGTCAACAGCGCGTAGTCCCCGGCGGACCTGGTGCGCACGAGGAAGTCCCGAGAAATCGGGGCCCTCGAAATGACATACCCATCGTTGGGGTGCAGGGCGTCGAAATCTTGCAGCGTCTGAAACAGCGTGACGCGGGTCTTGGACACATAGATGGGAGGTTGGAGACGGGAGGAGAGGGCTTGGGCGTAAGAGGAAGGAGGGTGCCTGGGGACTGGGTTGGGGGTTGGAGCGGGTTGAGAAGGGGAAGGAATAGGAAGGAAACCAGGAGGAGGGTTGACGGGATGGGCAAGAAGGGCAGGGATGGGAGAGGACGGGCCGGGGATGGGGGAGACAGGACGAGGGGGAGGGGTGGGCTGAGGGACACAGGAGCGGACGGAAGAGGACGAGGATGAACGGGAGGCAGGGAGTGGAGAGTCGAGGGCAGCCGGGGTGATGGACAGGCATGGAATCGCAGCCGGGCTGCTATCCATACCAGCAGGGTTAGGGGTGGAGCGAGGAGAGGGACCAGAAGAACGAGGAGTGGATGCAGAGGATCGAGGAGTAGGAGCAGAGGAGCGAGGAGCAGGAGCAGAGAAACGGGTGGTGGGTGCAGAGGATCGAGGAGTGGGAGCAGAGGAGCGGGGAGAGGGTCCAGAGGAGCGAGGAGTGGGTGCAGCGGATCGAGGAGTTGGTGCAGAGGATCGAGGAGTAGGAGCAGAAGGAACAGCAGAAGCACCAAACTGAAGCTGGGTCTTGGCAACCGCTTGCCTAGTGACCCGCAACTCCGACGGGGAGCCCTTCTTGGTCTTACGCTGCTTGGTCATGGAGAAAAATGGAGGATAATACAAGAAGGCAAGTATGTAAAATGAAAAAGTAGAAAGAAGGAAGAGTAGAAAAAGCTTACGCTACCTAACAGGGGGCTTAAAAACTATAAAAAGAGGAAAAGATAGGACAGTGGAAGAGAAAGAACAGCTAGTGGGCGCTAAAAAGCCCGAAAAGCAGAGGTCCTACCCGAACGTGCCGAGATTCCAGTCAAGAGACTGTTAGCAGCGGACGTGCTTTTCTACCCAGTTAGACTGTTGGGTGCTTTTTTTTTTTTTTTTTCCGTGGGGGGAAAAATGCATTATTGCATTCGACCCCCAGCCGGTGTGCAATGGCTGGGGGGATATGTGGGGCTCGCCGCACGGGAGCGGAATACCCACTAAAAACCCTACCACGAGTTAATTGTATGTTGCTGTGTAAACGTGCATTTGTTTGCATGCTTTTAGTCGGGTCCCGCATAGCACCCCGGTTAGTATGTGAATAGCTACTTAGCTGGCATGCGTTGCATGCGAGCGCGTCAAATGTTACTTGCTGGTATTGCCCATGGAACCTGAGCAATACCAGTGGGTTATTTGCGTATGTTTCTTATATTGCTAGTATGTGTTAAATAATGCCTAAGATCTAAAATGTGTGTTGTTTGCAGGGAGTGCCTGCGTGTCACATGACTTAGCATTAACTTACTGCTAGGTTGTACTATTATTGTTATATTAGATTTAGATAAATTGAACAATTTTGTATTGCGTCCTGTGCAGTCAATCGGGCACAGGCGTCTGTCTTGAGATCCGGCCTTCTCGGTCCTTCGTTGAGCTCGTTGTCCTGATGGTAGCCATTGTCGTCTGTGTGAACGACTCCATAATGCAGCGGCCCGTCTTACGCTGCGCACGTCGTTCACGTTGGGAGGCCCCTTCTCCCGGGCCGCCTCAGCTGTTGCTGAGGACTTGAGGGCTCTGCGACGGGCGTGGGCTGAAACAAGGGTAGAAAGCAAGAGAAAGATTAGTGCTGGGATATAGAAATAGGAAGTCTTGGGTCAGTGTCCTTGTCATGTTTGGAGTAGATTGTTTAAGAACTGTTGGATTTGTTCTTGCGTGTCGTCTCGGGATTGGGTGCTTTTGCTAGCCCAGGTGGACCAGCAAAAAGTGGCGGTCCGTGTGGAGAACGGCCGCCGCTGCGTAGGTTCATGTTGCCGGCGGTTGCTGGCTGGCTCGCCGAGGGGGTCGCTTGGAGGCTTGCGCTGGCTGTCTGCTCTGCGTCAGCCAAAAAAGGCTGGAAGAGCGGAAGCTGGCTGCTCTGCTTCAGGCCAAAAGGCTGGAAGAGCGCCTCTCGTAGATCTCTAGTAGTCCTTCTCACTCGGAGAACTCTCGAAGTGTCTGGAAGTGTGGGTGCTTTTTTTTTCCGTGGGGGGAAAAATGCATTATTGCATTCGACCCCCAGCCGGTGTGCAATGGCTGGGGGGATATGTGGGGCTCGCCGCTCAGAAGCGGAATACCCACTAAAAAACCCTACCACGAGTTAATTGTATATTGCTGAGTGTTAACGTGCATTTGTTTACATGCTTTTTGTCGGGTCCCGTATAGCACCCCGGTTAGTATGTGAATAGCTACTTAGCTGGCATGCATTGCATGCGAGCGCGTCAAATGTTACTTGCTGGTATTGCCCATGGAACCTGAGCAATACCAGTGGGTTTTTTGCGTATGTTTCTTATATTGCTAGTATGTGTTAAATAATGCCTAAGATCTAAAATGTGTGTTGTTTGCAGGGAGTGCCTGCGTGTCACATGACTTAGCATTAACTTACTGCTAGGTTGTACTATTATTGTTATATTAGATTTATATAAATTGAACAATTTTGTATTGTGTCCTGTGCAGTCAATCGGGCACAGGCGTCTGTCTTGAGATCCGGCCTTCTCGGTCCTTCGTTGAGCTCGTTGTCCTGATGGTAGCCATTGTCGTCTGTGTGAACGACTCCATAATGCAGCGTCCCGTCTTACGCTGCGCACGTCGTTCACGTTGGGAGGCCCCTTCTCCCGGGCCGCCTCAGCTGTTGCTGAGGACTTGAGGGCTCTGCGACGGGCGTGGGCTGAAACAAGGGTAGAAAGCAAGAAAAAGATTAGTGCTGGGATATAGAAATAGGAAGTCTTGGGTCAGTGTCCTTGTCATGTTTGGAGTAGATTGTTTAAGAACTGTTGGATTTGTTCTTGCGTGTCGTCTCGGGAAAGCGTTCTATCGAATAGCGAGAGTGGTCTGTTATGCTTGTAATTTACGGAATCGTAGTTGCCTAATGCTTTGACTAGATCATTGTGGTGTACGCGTAAGCTTTTGTAGATGTCGTAAGCTAGCTTTTTAACGAATTCTTCTACTGTATGCATTTTAAGTTCCTCGTGGAGTAAATCAGATGGCGCTACGTACGGTACCTTAGCTACCATGCGCAATGTTTTGTTTTGAAATTGTTGTAGTTTTTTGATGTATGTTTTGGCGGCATACCCCCAGAGAGGTGCAGCATATGTAAATATTGGTCGTGTTAGTGTTTTATATAACGTGAGACCCATGTTGAGATTCAGCTGGGTGTCCATGTTTATGAGCGGGTAGAGCTTGCCTAATTGGGCGTTTGCTTTTCCCCGTAATTGCGTGATGTGTTTCTTCCACGTTAGGCCTTGATCCATTTTGAGGCCAAGCCAGGTTACCGTGTCCTTCCACTTTATGTTTTCACCGAATATGGTAAGCGGTGGAGGCTGGTGTTTCGGGAATATGTGGTTGATTCGTTTTGTGAATATTATCGCTTTGTATGACTTTGAGCCCATTTTTTTTCTTTGGGGGGAAAAATGCATTATTGCATTCGACCCCCAGCCGGTGTGCAATGGCTGGGGGGATATGTGGGGCTCGCCGCTCAGAAGCGGAATACCCACTAAAAAACCCTACCACGAGTTAATTGTATAATGCTGAGTGTTAACGTGCATTTGTTTACATGCTTTTAGTCGGGTCCCGTATAGCACCCCGGTTAGTATTTGAATAGCTACTTAGCTGGCATGCATTGCATGCGAGCGCGTCAAATGTTACTTGCTGGTATTGCCCATGGAACCTGAGCAATACCAGTGGATTATTTGCGTATGTTTCTTATATTGCTAGTATGTGTTAAATAATGCGTAAGATCTAAAATGTGTGTTGTTTGCAGGGAGTGCCTGCGTGTCACATGACTTAGCATTAACTTACTGCTAGGTTCTACTATTATTGTTATATTAGATTTAGGTAAATTGAACAATTTTGTATTGTGTCCTGTGCAGTCAATCGGGCACAGGCGTCTGTCTTGAGATCCGGCCTTCTCGGTCCTTCGTTGAGCTCCTTGTCCTGATGGTAGCCATTGTCGTCTGTGTGAACGACTCCATAATGCAGCGGCCCGTCTTACGCTGCGTACGTCGTTCACGTTGGGAGGCCCCTTCTCCCGGGCCGCCTCAGCTGTTGCTGAGGACTTGAGGGCTCTGCGACGGGCGTGGGCTGAAACAAGGGTAGAAAGCAAGAGAAAGATTAGTGCTGGGATGTAGAAATAGGAAGTCTTGGGTCAATGTCCTTGTCATGTTTGGAGTAGATTGTTTAAGAACTGTTGGATTTGTTCTTGCGTGTCGTCTCGGGAAAGCGTTCTATCGAATAGCGAGAGTGGTCTGTTATGCTTGTAATTTACGGAATCGTAGTTGCCTAATGCTTTGACTAGATCATTGTGGTGTACGCGTAAGCTTTTGTACATGTCGTAAGCTAGCTTTTTAACGAATTCTTCTACTGTATGCATTTTAAGTTCCTCGTGGAGTAAATCAGATGGCGCTACGTACGGTACCTTAGCTACCATGCGCAATGTTTTGTTTTGAAATTGTTGTAGTTTTTTGATGTATGTTTTGGCGGCATACCCCCAGACGGGTGCAGCATAAGTAAATATTGCTCGTATTAGTGTTTTATATAACGTGAGACCCATGTTGAGATTCAACTGGGTGTCCATGTTGATGAGCGGGTAGAGCTTGCCTAATTGGGCGTTTGCTTTTCCCCGTAATTGTGTGATGTGTTTCTTCCACGTTAGGCCTTGATCCATTTTGAGGCCAAGCCAGGTTACCGTGTCCTTCCACTTTATGTTTTCACCGAATATGGTAAGCGGTGGAAGCTGGTGTTTCGGGAATCTGTGGTTGATTCGTTTTGTGAATATTATCGCTTGCGTTTTGGGGGCGTTTACTTTAATGCGCCAGTTTGTGAACCAGTCCTCCAAACCATTGAGGCTGTTTTGGAGTCTTCTGTGAATAAGTTCGGTTTTGCCCGATTGTGTCATAATTGCTGTGTCGTCCGCGTAAATGTTTAAGTTTGTGTTAGCTGTTTTTGGAATGTCGTTGATATATATATTGAACAGTGTCGGCCCGAGCAAACTCCCTTGTGGGACTCCTGCTCTGATTGGTCGCTTTGTAGAAAGATGGTTGTTAACTTTCGATTGAAATTTTCTGTTGTTTAGATAATTCGCTATAAGTTTGATCAGCGAGTCATGAATGTTAAGCGTTTTAAGTTTCTTTAATATCCCGGCGTGCCATACTCTGTCGAACGCTCGTTCAACGTCAAGAAACAGTGCGCCTGTGGATTTTCTTGTATTGAATACATACGTGATATTTTCCGTTGCCCTGAGTAATTGTAGGGTAGTTGAATGTTTGGCGCGGAATCCAAACTGTTCTGGGATTAATGTATTTTGTTTAATTAAGTGAATGTTGAGGCGTTTGAGTATCACTTTTTCTAGTAGTTTGCCTATTGTGCTGAGTAGACTAATTGGTCTGTAGTTGTGCGAGTTGGACAATTCTTTCCCTTTCTTGGGGAAGTGGGCCACTGTGGCCAGTTTCCATCTGTCTGGAAAGTGCCCGCTTGTTAGCACGAAGTTAAAGATTTTCGAGAGTAGTTTTATTGCATCCTCAGGCAAATTCATGAGCACTGAGGTGGGAATGCTGTCTGGGCCAGGGGCTTTTCTCTTCTTGAGATGCCTGATTAGCCATTTAATTTCGCTTGGGCATGTTTTACGTATCATGTTATGTGTTTCTTGTTCCTTGTAGTTTTCTGTTTCTGCCTCCGTGACTGCCGTGAAAAGTGGGCAAGATGGAGTGGGATTGGGAGTTAGTGTTTCTTGTAGCGCATCCGCTAGCGTGTTCGCTTTTTGTTGGTCAGTTGATGCGATCTTTTGGTTCTGATGTAATGGGGGAATGTGGACCTTATCTTGAGTTAGATAACGGGCTATTCGCCACACCGAGTCTCTCTCATAGTTGAGGTTGTCGAGTGTGTTTTGCCATTGCTGGGATATGAACTGTGTAGTTCGTTCCCTGACGAGTGCGTTGAGGTGTCTGAAGTATTCTTGGTCCACCAGATGCCTCGATTTCTGCCATTTGCGCCTGGCACGGTTTCTTTCTTGCGCTAACATGTGTATGTCTTGCGGAAGTTGCGAGTTATTTTATTTCGGTTTGGTTACCGGTACCGCTTCTGTGGTTGCGGTTTGGATAGCTTTTTCTAGTTGTTCAACAGCTATGTTCAAATTTTCAATGGTGTTAGGTTCTGCTGTAGGGAGGTTTTCGCTCACAATCACTGCGAACTTGTCCCAGTCCGCTTTGTTGTAGTTGCGGCGCTGGGCAGGGGGTTCTTGAGTTATAGAACCCTCCAGAGTTATCATGACCGGTAAGTGGTCAGAGGATAGCTCATTTTTGACCTGGAGGTTTATTCTGCGCGTTAAGTTGCGTGTGATTGCTATGTCCAGGATATCGGGGCGCTGGTTTCTGCTGAAAGGAATGTACGTATGTTCGGTTGGTGTGTGAATTATATAGTCCGAGTTGTTTTCTAGGTTTAGGAGGGCGGACCCTTCGCGGTTGGTCTCGTTGCAATCCCAAATTTGGTGTTTTGCGTTGAGGTCGCCTGCAATTATTGCCCTGTTGTTTAGCTGCATGAGCGCATCTATGTCTGCTGTGTCTAGTGTGCCTGGTGGAGCATATGCCGCCGTTACTAATACGCGATTTTGATCTATGGTGGTGTATATACTTGTGGCTTCAAGTGTTCTTAGCTGAGGTAGCGGTGCTAAATCGCGAGCAATGTCTTGTCTTATTATTATTGCGGTTCCTCCTCCGCGCCTGTTCCTGTCATTACGGTGTATTGTATATCCTTTTAGGTTGAATCTGTCACGATCACAGAGATGGGTTTCGGTAATTAGCGCTATGTGTGTATTGTGTTGCGAGAGAAAGTCTTTTAGTTCGGTCTTTCGTCTGCGCACTCCTCGGGCATTCCAGTTAGTGATAATTAGGATGGGTGTGTGATTCATAGGAAGCCTGGAGAGGTAAGGAGCTGGAAGAAATCGCGATACGAGGCAAGTATGGAGCGGGTCTCCGACGGTCCCGACGTTGCCAGAAGTTCCAGGATCTGCATGCTGGAGTCTAGTAGATCAGCAGAATCCCAACCTGTGCGGAGGATGTGGTGGTAGGTGTTCCTCTGGTGCTGGAGTCTCGGATCTGCGAGGGTCTCTTCTCTCGTCGGCGCCTCCCTCGCAGATTGACGTGGCTTACCTGGTGGTTGGTTCGGTTTCTGAGCCCTAGGCCTTTCCACCCGGGCGGTTGCTTCAACCGGCACTACCGCCACACTGGAGGAGGGAGGCACCCGCGCCGGAGCGGCCCCTCGCGCACGGCCCACCACTTTCCGCTCGCCCGAGCGACCACCATTTCCCGAAAGGTTGCGCGCCGCTGCCACCTGTCTCTGATACTCGGGACAAGCCCGGTACCTGGCCCCGTGGCCCGAAGTGAGACACAGTGCGCACTTCCTCTCGGGGATGGGGACGTCGCAGGTCCGCGAATCGTGGGGAGCCGTGCACTTAGAGCAGACCACCGCGCTCGCCGTGCACTTCTCCTCCGTGTGTCGAAGCTGCTGGCATCGGCTACACTGCACCGGGATAACCGGTCTACGGTACTGCTCCACCTTCACTCGAAAGTGAAGCACGTACTCGCGATGCCGCAAACGGTCTAGGTCGTCCGCCGTCGCCAGGTCCACCAGGTAGAACGGAAGAGGCGTTCGGGCCCGGTCGAACCGCCGTAGTTGCACGACTCGAAGCACTGAAAAGTGCTCGGCACGCAACTCTGCCTTAATGGCCTCCTCCGCGCCGTAAAAGTAAACGTGCTTCACCACAGTACGGAAGGTCTGGCGGTCGTTCCTCGTCGTCATGGTGAAGGTTACCCTGCGCTCCCGCAGAAAGGCAGTCAACAGCGCGTAGTCCCCGGCGGACCTGGTGCGCACGAGGAAGTCCCGAGAAATCGGGGCCCTCGAAATGACATACCCGTCGTTGGGGTGCAGGGCGTCGAAATCTTGCAGCGTCTGAAACAGAGTGACGTGGGTCTTGGACACATAGATGGGAGGTTGGAGACGGGAGGAGAGGGCTTGGGCGTAAGAGGAAGGAGGGTGCATGGGGACTGGGTTGGGGGTTGGAGCGGCTTGAGAAGGGGAAGGAATAGGAAGGAAACCAGGAGAAGGGTTGACGGGATGGGCAAGAAGGGCAGGGATGGGAGAGGACGGGCCGGGGATGGGGGATACAGGACGAGGGGGAGGGGTGGGCTGAGGGACACAGGAGCGGGCGGAAGAGGACGAGGATGAACGGGAGGCAGGGAGTGGAGAGTCGAGGGCAGCCGGGGTGATGGACAGGCATGGAATCGCAGCCGGGCTGCTATCCATACCAGCAGGGTTAGGGGTGGAGCGAGGAGAGGGACCAGAAGAACGAGGAGTGGATGCAGAGGATCGAGGAGTAGGAGCAGAGGAGCGAGGAGCAGGAGCAGAGGAACGAGTGGTGGGTGCGGAGGATCGAGGTGTGGGAGCAGAGGAGCGGGGAGAGGGTCCAGAGGAGCGAGGAGTGGGTGCAGCGGATCGAGGAGTGGGTGCAGCGGATCGAGGAGTTGGTGCAGAGGATCCAGGAGTAGGAGCAGAAGGAACAGCAGAAGCACCAAACTGAAGCTGGGTCTTGGCAACCGCTTGCCTAGTGACCCGCAACTCCGACGGGGAGCCCTTCTTGGTCTTACGCTGCTTGGTAATGGAGAAAAATGGAGGATAATACAAGAAGGCAAGTATGTAAAATGAAAAAGTAGAAAGAAGGAAGAGTAGAAAAAGCTTACGCTACCTAACAGGGGGCTTAAAAACTATAAAAAGAGGAAAAGATAGGACAGTGAAAAAAAAAACAGTGAAAGAGAAAGAACAGCTAGTGGGCGCTAAAAAGCCCGAAAAGCAGAGGTCCTACCCGAAGGTGCCGAGATTCCAGTCAAGAGACTGTTAGCAGCGGACGTGCTTTTCTACCCATTTAGATTGTTGGTGCTTTTTTTTTCCGTGGGGGGAAAAATGCATTGCTGCATTCGACCCCCAGCCGGTGTGCAATGGCTGAGGGGATATGTGGGGCTCGCCGCTCAAAGCGCGGAATACACACTAAAAAAACCCCACCACGTGTTAATCTATGAATGCTAGAAATAATTTCGTGCAATTTTAGTCGGGTCCCGCATAGCACCCCGGTTAGTCAATGAAAGGTGTGTAGCTGGCATGCAATGCATGCGAGCGCGTCAATAGTTAGTTACCCGGAATTACACATGACAAATGCCCTGAGTAACCCCGGGTGATTAATCGTGCATTATACTAGGTAATTGTGATATTATACTAATTGGATACATTCTATGGTATTACTAGGGTTTACTTTCTTGCAGATTAGTGCAATCGTTATTATTGTATGTCTAATCGATGTTAGAGCAAAAAGTTGTATGGAAATAACTCTTAGGCTATGGGCATAGCCTGTCGTCATGAGTGCTTCTGAGTTCCTTCCCTTGGGAAGGTCGTCTAGTATTTCAGCCAGGAGGATGTCCTGGGTCGTCCGATTTGCAAGGCTGTCTTGCTCGTCTTCTCTTGGTCCTTGGATGAAGCCGTTCGTCGTTGTGCCCACACAGATAAGTAGCCAACCCATCTCGGCGCAGCTGCACGAGTGTGTCACGTGGGGAGGCCTTCTTCTCCCTGAGCCGCCTTGGCTGGGTAGCGCAAGGACTTGAAGGCTTCTGCATGGACTGGAACTCTGTAACAGTGAGAAGGTCATGAAGTGATATTAGTTTTAGTCCGTTTTGTGGTATTTAGGGGAGTCTTAGGAGGTTCTCTAGGAATTCTTGGATGTTAGGCTCTATCGTAGTGGAACAATGTTCGATCGAAAATTGAAAGAGGACGGCTATGTTTATTCGCTTCTGTCGTGTAGTTGCCTAAGTTGTGAACATGAGCGTTGTGATGTGTAGGAAGCTTTTTGTATGTGTCAAACGTGAGTTTCTTAATAAATTCCTCGATTGTGTGCATTTTTAATTCATTGTGTAGTATGTCAGCTGGAGCTATCCTTGGTACTTTTGATACTAGACGTAAGATTTTGTTTTGGCAATTTTGTATTCGTTTGATGTGTGTTTTAGCGGCGTATCCCCACACAGGCGCCGCATAGGTTAGAATGGGGCGAATTAATGTTTTGTAGAGGGTTAGGCCTAATTTAAGGTTTAGTTGATTATTTAGGTTTATTAGAGGGTATAATTTGCCCAATTGGGCATTTGCTTTTCCCCTGACTTGATTTATGTGTGGTTTCCAGGTTAATCCTTGGTCCATTTTAAGCCCTAGCCATGTTACATTCGATGTCCAGTTTATGTTCTCACCAAAGAGTGTGAGTGGTTGTAAACTGTGTCTTGGTAATCTGTGATTTGTTCGTTTCGTGAAGATTATTGCTTGGGTTTTTGGGGCATTTACTTTGATTCGCCAGTTCGTGAGCCAACTCTCCAGCTCTCGGAGAGCATTTTGGAGACGGGTGTGTATGGCTTGTGGTTGAAACGATTGCGCCATTATTGTTGTATCGTCCGCGTATATGTAGAGGGTGGTGTTTGCAGTTTTCGGGATGTCGTTAATGTATAAGTTGAACAGTGTGGGCCCGAGTATGCTTCCTTGAGGGACGCCCGCTTTGATAGGTCTAATGGAGGACCGGCTGTTGTTCACAGAAGATTGGAACTTTCTGTCCTTAAGGTAGTTGGACATTAGTTTTACTAGCGAGTCCTGAATGCCTAATGAGGCTAGCTTTTTCAGAATTCCCGCGTGCCATACTTTATCAAAAGCTCGTTCCACGTCGAGGAGTAAAGCTCCTGTGGACTTTCTTATGTTGAAACCGTAAGTGATGTACTCAGTTGCTCTTAAAAGTTGTAGAGACGTCGAGTGTTTCGCTCGGAAACCGAACTGTTCCGGGATGAGGATGTCGCGCTTAATGATTGCTGCGTTGAGTCTTTTTAGTATTACTTTTTCTAGCAGCTTGCCTAATGTGTTCAGTAGGCTAATAGGGCGATAGTTATTGGGATTGGAAAGATTCTTTCGCTTTTTCGGGAAGTGAAGTACGTGGGCAATTTTCCACCTTTCGGGGAAGAGCCCTTGTGTTAGTACGAAGTTGAATATCTTTGCTAATAGTTGTACCGCATCATCGGGTAGGTGTTTAAGAGCTATGTTAGGTATTTTGTCTGGTCCCGGGGCTTTTCGATGGGATAGATGTTTGATTAGCCATTTAATTTCGGATGGGCAGGTTTTACGAACTAAGTTGTGCAATTGTTGTTGGTGGAAGTCGCGGGTTTCCATCTCTGTGTCTGCTGTGAATTGTGGACAAGATGGAGTGTCATTCGGGGTAAGAGTATCTTGAAGGGCATCTGCCAGTGTGTCGGCTTTTTCTTGGTCGGTGGTAGCTATTTTTCCGTTGTGGTGAAGTGGGGGTATGCGTACTTTATCTCGGGTCAAACATCTCGCAATGCGCCATACTGAGTTGGTTTCGTGATCAAGATTTTCTAGCGTGTTCTGCCATTGTTGGGCAGTGTAATTTGAGTTTCGTTGCCTAACCAAGTTGTTGAGGTAGTGGAAGGCTTCGAGATCGACTATGTGGCGAGTTTTCTGCCATCTACGTCTTGCTCGATTTCGTTCCGCAGCCAGCTCTTTAAGGTTTGCTGGAAGTTTGGTGTCGGGTGCCTTTGGTACGTGCACTGGGACTGCCGTAATTGTTGCCAGCTTGATGGCATGTTCGAACTGCGTTACGGCCTCGTCGAGCTCCGCTTGGGAGTTGAGGTGTCCCTCGGGGAGGTTTTCGCTAATTGTGCGTTCAAAAATTTCCCAGTTTGCTTTTGTGTAATTGTACCTTGGTGATGGCTGTGACATCAGAATCGGGCCTTCTAAAGAGATTATTGCTGGGAGGTGGTCAGATGAGAGTTCGTTTCTGACTTGTAGGGTTATTCTTTGGTTAATATGCCTGGCGATTGCTATGTCCAGGATGTCTGAGCTTTGATTTCTTGCGAATGGGATGTAGGTGGGTTCGTTGGGAGCATGAATTATGTAGTCGGAGTAGTTCTCGTGCTGGAGTAATGCATTTCCGGCTGCATTGGTGTGCCTGCAGTTCCAAATTTGGTGCTTGGCATTGAGATCTCCTGCAATTAGTAATCTGTTGTTTATTTGTAGAATTTGGTCAATTTCCCCCGTGTCTAATGGTCCTGGTGGGTTGTACGCCGCTACTAGTAGTGTTCGAGAATTTTCAATAGTGATGAATATGCCTATTGCTTCTAGGGTCGCAAATTGTGGAAGTAAAGCTACATCATGTGCTACGTTTTGTTTTATGATTATGGCTGTGCCTCCACCGCGATTGTTCCTATCCTTCCTGTGTGAGATGTAACCCGGTATATTGAATCTAATGTTGTTGTCTAAATGTGTTTCGGTGATAAGCGCTATTTGTATATTATTTGTGTTTAGGAATTCTGAAAGTTCTGTTTTTCGTCTTCGTAAGCCTCTAGCATTCCAAGTAAGTACTTTGAGGATGGGTTTAAGGGCCATTAAGGAAGCCAGGAGTGGTAAGGAGTTGGAAAAAGTCGGCGTAGGTAGAGAGGATAGAACGGGTCTCCGACGGCTTCTCGATGAGATGACGGAGCACGTGGGTGCAAGTCTCCATCAGGTCCTCATCAGTCATCCCGCGTTGTAGTACCTCCTGGTACATCTCCCTCTGGTAGCTTCGTCTTGGGTCTTCTGTAGTCTTCGTCTGTGGTTGAGGAGGTGGTCTCCTTCCGTCCCTGGGTGGTTGCGGCTGTTCCTTCCTGGTCCTGGGCCGGCTCCTGTTCTCCCGATCAGGCACCGGGCCACCTACAGCCCGCACACGGCTAGCTTGTGGAGCCGTAGCTCTGGGTCGAGCCACCTTGACGGCCGTCGGTGCTGGGCGCGCATTTGCCGATCCCCCACTACGTGTTTTGCCCTCCTGAATTTCGCGAACCAGGGCAACCTGCCGCTGGTACTCTGGACATGCCCGGTAGCGGGCCCCGTGGCCCCGTCCGCGGCATAGAGCACACTTTCTTTCAGGAGGGGGAACATCGCAGGAGGCCGACTCATGCGACCCAGTGCACTTCGAGCACACAGGGGCTGACACCGTGCACCTCGCTTCCGTGTGCCGCAGCTGCTGGCACAGGGTGCACTGGACCGGGATGATAGGGCGGCGGTAGGGCTCCAAGTTTCCAAGTTTCCAAGTTTTTATTCAACAGAAATCACCCTGTGGCTGGTACAGAGAGGCAGCCTCACAGGTTAAAATAACATCAGGTGATACAAAACAGATACAGTGACACAAAATAATGAAAAGGAACCCATACCTGGGCGGCCAAGCGCCCCCAGGAGAACAGCCCCACTTGAACCAAAAAAATAATGCACAAGAGAACAGAAACAGGGCGGTACCCCGCCTAGAACGTCAAGTAGGTAGTTAAGTGTACACAAAATGTTATGCTACACCAAACAGAACATTTCATAGCACTGATACACACGACGCAATAGAGCAGCCGCCGCAGCGGGAGCGCGCACAAGAGGAGTATAAAAGGTTAAAACTGACGCACACGGCGGTGCTTTCTGTGTCGAGGCTCGGCCGTGCCGATGTTCCTGACCAACGGGTTGGAGTGGCGACGAATGGCAGCCCACAAACGACGGCCACGAACATGCGTGACTTCCTCAAGGGTGGGCATCTGCAGCTCAGCCCGAATAGACTGATTGGTGGTGATAAGGGGCACACGAAGCATCCGGCGGAAACTAAGATTCTGGATCCTCTGAAGCGCCTGCCAGCTACCTTGCGGGATGCCAGCCCAGGCCACACAGGCATAAAGGAGAAAGGAGGGGATAAAGGCTGCGTAAAGAAGGAGCTTGGACCGAAGAGCAAGGGAGCGGCTGCGGAAAATCTGTTGACAGAGGTGAAGTCGCGCCTTCCCCTGGGCACGAACACGGGCAAGATGGGGGCGCCAAGTGAGAGTGCTATCGAGAGTAGCTCCCAAATATCGAGTTTGCCGACGATACGGTAAGGCCTGCCCAGCGACCTGAAGAGAGAGCTCGGGAATCTTAAGTTTCTTAGAGAACAATAAAAAATGGCACTTGGCGGCATTAATGGCTATCCGCCAACGCGCAAGCCAATCCAGGAAGCTGGAGACATAGCGTTGGAGGGCCAGTTGGCCATAACGCAAATTACGGCAATGGTGGTAAAGAGCTGTGTCGTCGGCGTACATCAGGACGTGACATTGCGGCGAGGAGGGTGGATCCCGGGTGAATAAAGCAAAAAGGTAAGGGGCCAAAATTGCACCCTGTGGGACACCAGCAAGCATACACCGAGGGGCGGAACGAGCCGTGCCAACGCGCACAGAAAAGGTGCGATCACGGAGAAAACTGTAGAAAAGACGCAAGAATGGACGGAGTTCCGGAACCTGATGGAAGACCTTAAATAGAATACCACGATGCCAACAACGATCAAAAGCAGCCTCAACATCGAGAAACAACGCAAGAGTACTGCAGTCGTCATTGAAGGCGGTACTGACATCGTCAACAAACTTAAGCAATTGGAGATCAGTAGAGTGACGAGGGCGAAAACCGAACTGAAAATCAGGAAGAGCAATATGAAAAGGAACAACCGAATGGATGTGGAGAAGAAGAAGCCGTTCAAAGAGTTTGCCGAGATGGGACAACAGGCTAATGGGGCGATAATTAGATGCATCACGGAGAGCGCGGCCCGGTTTAGGCAACATAATAACGTCGGCCGTCTTCCAGGCAGGAGAAAAATAATCCAGAGAAAGACAAGCATTGAAGACACGTGTAAGGAAGATCAAAGCGCAACGGGGAAGGTGCCTAAGAGCAATGGGAGAAACGAAGTCAGGTCCAGCAGCTTTGCTGGGGTGAAGACGGCGAATCGCCTGAGAAACCTGCAATGGAGAGAAGCGGAGATCCGAGGGAACCGAAGGAAGCTGAAGCCAGGAATGGAACCAGAGGTCAACCTGATGAGCGTGACCTGGGTCAACAACAGGATTGTCCGTGAAGCGTTGCTCCAAAGAGGAGGCAAAAAGCTCGGCTTTGCCTGCAGCAGAGTCGACAGGCCCCGTCGGAGAGAGAAGAGCTTCGGCATGAGCAGAACCACGAGAAGAGGAGCGAAAACCGCGGAGAAGTCGCCAGAGGGAGCCGTCTTGGTGTGTGGTGCGAAGCATCCGGTCCTCCCAGGCACACTCCTGACTAAGCATCAGAGTGTCCTGGATGTCAACCCGAAGGCGATTGACAAGACGACGATAGAGAGGCAGGTGGGTCTGACGCCAAAGACGCATCAGACGACGCCGACAAGCAATGAGATATGCAACGTCCGGAAAGTGCGGATGACGAAAGTGCTGGGGAATTGAAGTTGTAGACCGGAAAACAGCCGTACGCAAGGAGGCGGTAAAGGCAGCAACGGCAGACTCAATGTCCGCAGGCGAAGAGCAAGGGAGAGATGAATCAACAAGGTGATGAAAAGTCGAGCGAAACAAAGACCAATCAGTGGAACGAAGAAAACGAACGCTGTCGGGTAAGGAGGAGAGGCAACAGGGAAGAAGAAAGTGAACCGGGGAGTGGTCGGAATCCAAACCCTGAGAAACCGTAAGGGCGGGGGAGATGGGAAGAGAACGAGAGAGAAAGATATCAAGCACATCAGGATGACGTCCGGCCATCGAGGGCCAGTAAGTACAGTCCCGAGGAGCGGTAACACGCAAATCGGGACGGGAAAGAAGGAAGTCCAGGAGCCGAGCTCCGGCGAAGTTGGTGGACCGAGAGTTCCAGGACGTGTTCTTGGCATTAAAGTCTCCCGCCAAAAGGACCGGGCCAGAGCATACATCGAAAAGGCGGCGAAGATCGCGCACCATCGCATACGGATGAGATCCTGGAGGGCGATAAACAGCAGCGACGGAGACGAACTGGCGGCTGATCGAGAACCGAACTAACGTGCACTCCAGGCACTCAAGAGCAGGGAGAGAAGGGAGGGAGAAGGAAAGATGCCGGCGAAGAAAGACAGCAGTCCCACCACCGGGACGGCGACCCGGGCGATCCGAGCGGAAAATATGGTAGCCAGGAAGAGAAAAACGAACAGTAGGCTTAAGCTTAGTTTCCGTCACGCAGGCAACAGCAATACTGTGGCGCTGTAAGTAATGGAGAAATTCGTAACGGTGCGAGCGGAGGCCATTGGCGTTCCAGAGCAAACCGCAAATACCAGTTGGGACGGGCGGGGTCCGCTGCGCCATAGCCTAGAAGAGGGACTCAAGACATTCAAGAATAGCTTGAAACTTCTCAAAAACTGTGGAGCAAGACCGTAAACGAGCGACACAAGCACGAAGTCGGGCAAACATAGTACGAAAATCAAAAGCGGCAAAAAAGGATAAAATTTCTTTCAAGTCGGAACCCAAAGCAGAATCCGACCCGGACGGAGGAGTACAGGAAACTTGAGGGACGGCGGTAACAGGGCCACGACCACCAAGAGCCTGAGAAAAGGAGAGACCTGGCCGAACCACAGAAGACGAAGCAGGAGAAGGGCTAGAAGAACCACGTCTGGCAGAAGCGAGCTGTTTGCTGAGATCGGCGAGTTGCCGGCGATCACGCTCGAGCTGGAAGGTTTGGCAACCGCGGTAGCTGGCTGTATGGGCAGAGCCACAATTGGTGCAAAGGGGCGTAAACGACTCAAGCCCCTTATGGGGGCAGTCCTTGAGCATATGAAGGCCGCTGCATAACACACACCGCGTAGGAAGGGTGCACATTCGAAAGGTATGGCCAATCTTCTGGCAGTTGAAGCACTGCGTAATGTGGTTCTGAGTGCGATAGGCTTCGATGCGAAGAATAACCTGGGCTAAAGTGCGTTCATTAGGAAAACGCTTACTGGACTCACACCGCTCCAACGTGACCAGAAACATGGGCAGCAACCGACCTAGAGAGTCCAGCTGCCTGCATTGGAGAGCCGCATATCCTTGTTGCTTGATAGCCTCCAGAATGTCGGCAGGGTCCATCGCGGAAGGAAGGCCCTTCACCACATAACGAAGCGGCTGCTCGCTCTTGGGCAGGAACGTGAAGTACATCAAGCTGGCCTCCCTGAAGGCGTCCAAAACGGGATGGAAATGCGCCAGCGAACGAAGCATAATCTTCAACCCATCCGGAGTATCTTGAAGAGTGAAGCCATCAGTGCCACAGAGACCGCGAAGAAGTCGGAGAACGTCTTTCAGGCGGCCGACCTCCGGCAGGATGATGCGGGGAGGGCGAGGCTCGACCACCCCAGGCGCGGGGGGAGGAGCAGCAGAAGTAGAAGGAGGTAGTGCTCAATCTTCACCCGGAAGTGAAGGACGTACTCGAGCCTCCGTAGTCGGTCAAGGTCATCGGCGGTCGCCACGTCGACGAGGTACATTGGGAGAGGAGTCCGGTCCCTATTGAATCTTCGGAGCTGGACCACTCGGAGGACTGACAGGTGCGCCATCGTCAGCTCCTTCTTCAGGGCTTCCTCTGCTCCGTCGAAGAGGACGTTCTTCACGACCGCCCTGTGCGTCTGGTTCTTAGTCGCTGTGGTAATCTGAAAGGCTACCCGCCTTTCCCGAAGGAACGCAACCAAGTGCCCGTAATCTGCGACTGTCCTGGTTCGCACCAGGAAGTCGCGAGATATCGGGGCCCTCGAGATCACATAACCCTCGTTGGGGCAGGCAGCATCAAACTCCTCCATTAACCTGCACAGAGAAGCAGAAAGATTACGGGAGACATAGATTGGAGGCTGAAGGACGACGTTGAGGGCATCAGCATAGGAGCGGGAGGGTTCGGGGGGCAGTGGGTAGGGGTTGGCAGGAATGGGGATAGGGTCGGGTCTGGATGAGGGTCCGGGCTGGGGAGAAAAGGAAGCGGAGTTAGGGCCAGGGCGACGGGAGACGGGATGAGGGACGGGTTGTGGGGAGAGGTGGGTTGAGAGAGGAAGGAAACCAGGAGGAGGAGGGACAGGGTGGGCGAGAAGGGCAGGAATAGGAGAAGACGGGCCAGGGATAGGGGAGACAGGCCGAGGGGGTGGGGTGGGTTGGGGCGCACAGGAGCGGATGGATGAGGACGAGGATGAACGGGAAGCAAGGAGTGGGGAGTTGAGGGCAGCCGGGGTGATGGACAGGCATGGAGTCACAGCCGGGCTGCTAACCATACCAACGGGGTTAGGGGTAGAGCGAGGAGTGGGTGCGGAGGTGCGAGGGCTCGGTGCAGAGGAGCGGGGAGAGGGACCAGAGGAGCGAGGAGTGGGTGCGGAGGATCGAGGCGTGGGAGCAGAGGAGCAAAGAGAGGGTCCAGAGGAGCGAGGAGTGGGTGCAGTGGATCGAGAAGTGGGTGCAGATGATCGAGGAGTGGGTGCAGAGGATTGAGGAGTAGGAGCAGAAGGAACAGCAGAAGCACCAAACTGAAGCAGGGTCTTGGCAACCGCTTGCCTAGTGACCCGCAACTCCGACGGGGAGCCCTTCATGGTCTTTCGCTGCTTGGTCATGGAGAAAAATGGGAGGATAATACAAGTAAGCAAGTATGTAAATGAAAAAGTAGTAAGAAGGAAGAGTAGAAAAAGCTTACGCTACCTAACAGGGGGCTTAAAAACTATAAAAAGAGTAAAAGATAGGACAGTGGAAGAGAAAGAACAGCTAGTGGGCGCTAAAAAGCCCGAAAAGCAGAGGTCCTACCCGAAGGTGCCGAGATTCCAGTCAGAAGACTGTTAGCAGCGGACGTGCTTTTCTACCCAGTTAGACTGTTGGGTGCTTTTTTTTCCGTGGGGGGAAAAATGCATTGCTGCATTCGACCCCCAGCCGGTGTGCAATGGCTGAGGGGATATGTGGGGCTCGCCGCTCAAAGCGCGGAATACCCACTAAAAACCCCACCACGTGTTAATCTATGAAAGCTAGAAATAATTTCGTGCAATTTTAGTCGGGTCCCGCATAGCACCCCGGTTAGTCAATGAAAGGTGTGTAGCTGGCATGCAATGCATGCGAGCGCGTCAATAGTTAGTTACCCGGAATTACACATGACAAATGCCCTGAGTAACCCCGGGTGATTAATCGTGCATTATACTAGGTAATTGTGATATTATACTAATTGGATGCATTCTATGGTATTACTAGGGTTTACTTTCTTGCAGATTAGTGCAATCGTTATTATTGTATGTCTAATCGATGTTAGAGCAAAAAGTTGTATGGAAATACGCTTAGGCTATGGGCATAGCCTGTCGTCATGAGTGCTTCTGAGTTCCTTCCCTTGGGAAGGTCGTCAAGTATTTCAGCCAGGAGGATGTCCTGGGTCGTCCGATTTGCAAGGCTGTCTTGCTCGTCTTCTCTTGGTCCTTGGATGAAGCCGTTCGTCGTTGTGCCCACACAGATAAGCAGCCAACCCATCTCGGCGCAGCTGCACGAGTGTGTTACGTGGGGAGGCCTTCTTCTCCCGGAGCCGCCTTGGCTGGGTAGTGCAAGGACTTGAAGGCTTCTGCATGGACTGGAACTCTGTAACAGTGAGAAGGTCATGAAGTGATATTAGTTTTAGTCCGTTTTGTGGTATTTAGGGGAGTCTTAGGAGGTTCTCTAGGAATTCTTGGATGTTAGGCTCTATCTCGTAGTGGAACAATGTTCGATCGAAAATTGAAAGAGGACGCCTATGTTTATTCGCTTCTGTCGTGTAGTTGCCTAAGTTGTGAACATGAGCGTTGTGATGTGTAGGAAGCTTTTTGTATGTGTCAAACGTGAGTTTCTTAATAAATTCCTCGATTGTGTGCATTTTTAATTCATTGTGTAGTATGTCAGCTGGAACTATCCTTGGTACTTTTGATACTAGACGTAAGATTTTGTTTTGGCAATTTTGTATTCGTTTGATGTGTGTTTTAGCGGCGTATCCCCACACAGGCGCCGCATAGGTTAGAATGGGGCGAATTAATGTTTTGTAGAGGGTTAGGCCTAATTTAAGGTTTAGTTGATTATTTAGGTTTATTAGAGGGTATAATTTGCCCAATTGGGCATTTGCTTTTCCCCTGACTTGATTTATGTGGGGTTTCCAGGTTAATCCTTGGTCCATTTTAAGCCCTAGCCATGTTACATTCGATGTCCAGTTTATGTTCTCACCAAAGAGTGTGAGTGGTTGTAAACTGTGTCTTGGTAATCTGTGATTTGTTCGTTTCGTGAAGATTATTGCTTGGGTTTTTGGGGCATTTACTCTGATTCGCCAGTTCGTGAGCCAACTCTCCAGCTCTCGGAGAGCATTTTGGAGACGGGTGTGTATGGCTTGTGGTTGAAACGATTGCGCCATTATTGTTGTATCGTCCGCGTATATGTAGAGGGTGGTGTTTGCAGTTTTCGGGATGTCGTTAATGTATAAGCTGAACAGTGTGGGCCCGAGTATGCTTCCTTGAGGGACGCCCGCTTTGATAGGTCTAATGGAGGACCGGCTGTTGTTCACAGAAGATTGGAACTTTCTGTCCTTAAGGTAGTTGGACATTAGTTTTACTAGCGAGTCCTGAATGCCTAATGAGGCTAGCGGCGAAATCTCCTCGGCGGGTACCGCAGGAGATTGAAGAGGTTCCTGCCTTAGCAGAAGCGGCGACAGAGCGACCCTTCTTCCTCGCTTTTTTTTTCGAGTGGAGGAGAAAATGATTTAATCACTAACCCCAGCCCCGATGGGAGTCGGGACTGAGAGTGTGGGAATCTCCAATAGTCGGCATACCCACTAAAAACTCCTCCACCGGTGGAAAAAGGAAGAAGGTAAAAGTGGAATGACGTGGCTTTCTGCGGTCCCGCATAGCACCCGCGTTAGTAAGTGATAGATGGATGTCTCCGCCCTATGGGCTGGAGCGGGATAGGTGGGTACTAGGTTGCAGCTATGAAACCTGACTGCAACCCTAGTGAAGAATGGCGAGGGTTTAGGTAAGGGTTGGAGAGGTGATTGTATGGAAGGTGTAGGTTGGCGTGGAACTTACTTCCTGTGAGGTTGCATCCTGCTGATGTACTCTTGGGAAAATGCTGCGCTGGCCGGAGGCTTTCGGCG
The DNA here is from genome assembly GCA_030765065.1 of Deroplatys truncata. Classification (NCBI taxonomy): domain Eukaryota; kingdom Metazoa; phylum Arthropoda; class Insecta; order Mantodea; family Mantidae; genus Deroplatys; species Deroplatys truncata. Next base: position 497,014,987 of record CM060990.1, on the reverse strand, counting down.
GTTGCTTGGGGCCTCCGGTATGGTTGTCTGCTGGAAGTAGGTCCGAAGTTGGTGCTGCTGCTCTTCCAGGGATCTGATGGCGATGTCGATGGAGTCTAGGTGTTCTGTGATGGTGTCTGTTGCTGATGATGAGTTCTGGCTGGAGGTTTCTATGGTGCTGAGTCTTGAAGTGAAGGTCTCAAACTGCCCAGCTAGAAAAACTTGCTGAGCAGCTGAGGTGTCTTGAAGGTCCCTTATGAGTTCCTCCAGGGCTGTAAGCTTCGTCGTCATGTTCAGGAACTCCGCGTGGAGATCCTGAACGGCGTCGCGTAGGCCCTGGACTTCCTCGATGATCGCTGCTGAAGATGGAGTCGGCGCTGGTGATGGAGCTGGTATCGGCGTCTGTGGAGGTGATGCTGTCTGCGATGAAGGTGCTGGCGGCTTCTGCGTTGCCTTCCTGCGAGGATGCAGGGGGCAGAGCGCTTGGCCGGTGAAATGTGTTGACCCTCCACAGGTCGCACAGTAGCGGCGTCGACGGCGAAGATCTTCCTCGCCATCTCGGAGCCCTTTTTTTTTCCGTGGGGGGAAAAATGCATTATTGCATTCGACACCCAGCCGGTGTGCAATAGCTGGGGGGATATGTGGGGCTCGCCGCTTAGAAGCGGAATACCCACTAAAAAACCCTACCACGAGTTAATTGTATATTGCTGTGTTAACGTGCATTTGTTTGCATGCTTTTAGTCGGGTCCCGCATAGCACCCCGGTTAGTATGTGAATAGCTACTTAGCTGGCATGCATTGCATGCGAGCGCGTCAAATGTTACTTGCTGGTATTTCCCATGGAACCTGAGCAATACCAGTGGGTTATTTGCGTATGTTTCTTATATTGCTAGTATGTGTTAAATAATGCCTAAGATCTAAAATGTGTGTTGTTTGCAGGGAGTGCCTGCGTGTCACATGACTTAGCATTAACTTACTGCTAGGTTGTACTATTATTGTTATATTAGATTTATATAAATTGAACAATTTTGTATTGTGTCCTGTGCAGTCAATCGGGCACAGGCGTCTGTCTTGAGATCCGGCCTTCTCGGTCCTTCGTTGAGCTCGTTGTCCTGATGGTAGCCATTGTCGTCTGTGTGAACGACTCCATAATGCAGCGGCCCGTCTTACGCTGCGCACGTCGTTCACGTTGGGAGGCCCCTTCTCCCGGGCCGCCTCAGCTGTTGCCCGTTCGGAGCCCCTTTTTTTTCCGTGGGGGGAAAAATGCATTGCTGCATTCGACCCCCAGCCGGTGTGCAATGGCTGAGGGGATATGTGGGGCTCGCCGCTCAAAGCGCGGAATACCCACTAAAAACCCCACCACGTGTTAATCTATGAAAGCTAGAAATAATTTCGTGCAATTTTAGTCGGGTCCCGCATAGCACCCCGGCTAGTCAATGAAAGGTGTGTAGCTGGCATGCAATGCATGCGAGCGCGTCAATAGTTAGTTACCCGGAATTACACATGACAAATGCCCTGAGTAACCCCGGGTGATTAATCGTGCATTATACTAGGTAATTGTGATATTATACTAATTGGATACATTCTATGGTATTACTAGGGTTTACTTTCTTGCAGATTAGTGCAATCGTTATTATTGTATGTCTAATCGATGTTAGAGCATATAGTTTTATGGAAATGCTCTTAGGCTATGGGCATAGCCTGTCGTCATGAGTGCTTCTGAGTTCCTTCCCTTGGGAAGGTCGTCAAATATTTCAGCCAGGAGGATGTCCTGGGTCGTCCGATTTGCAAGGCTGTCTTGCTCGTCCTCTCTTGGTCCTTGGATGAAGCCGTTCGTCGTTGTGCCCACACAGATAAGCAGCCAACCCATCTCGGCGCAGCTGCACGAGTGTGTCACGTGGGGAGGCCTTCTTCTCCCGGAGCCGCCTTGGCTGGGTAGCGCAAGGACTTGAAGGCTTCTGCATGGACTGGAACTCTGTAACAGTGAGAAGGTCATGAAGTGATATTAGTTTTAGTCCGTTTTGTGGTATTTAGGGGAGTCTTAGGAGGTTCTCTAGGAATTCTTGGATGTTAGGCTCTATCTCGTAGTGGAACAATGTTCGATCGAAAATTGAAAGAGGACGCCTATGTTTATTCGCTTCTGTCGTGTAGTTGCCTAAGTTGTGAACATGAGCGTTGTGATGTGTAGGAAGCTTTTTGTAAGTGTCAAACGTGAGTTTCTTAATAAATTCCTCGATTGTGTGCATTTTTAATTCATTGTGTAGTATGTCAGCTGGAGCTATCCTTGGTACTTTTGATACTAGACGTAAGATTTTGTTTTGGCAATTTTGTATTCGTTTGATGTGTGTTTTAGCGGCGTATCCCCACACAGGCGCCGCATAGGTTAGAATGGGGCGAATTAATGTTTTGTAGAGGGTTAGGCCTAATTTAAGGTTTAGTTGATTATTTAGGTTTATTAGAGGGTATAATTTGCCCAATTGGGCATTTGCTTTTCCCCTGACTTGATTTATGTGTGGTTACCAGGTTAATCCTTGGTCCATTTTAAGCCCTAGCCATGTTACATTCGATGTCCAGTTTATGTTCTCACCAAAGAGTGTGAGTGGTTGTAAACTGTGTCTTGGTAATCTGTGATTTGTTCGTTTCGTGAAGATTATTGCTTGGGTTTTTGGGGCATTTACTTTGATTCGCCAGTTCGTGAGCCAACTTTCCAGCTCTCGGAGAGCATTTTGGAGACGGGTGTGTATGGCTTGTGGTTGAAACGATTGCGCCATTATTGTTGTATCGTCCGCGTATATGTAGAGGGTGGTGTTTGCAGTTTTCGGGATGTCGTTAATGTATAAGTTGAACAGTGTGGGCCCGAGTATGCTTCCTTGAGGGACGCCCGCTTTGATAGGTCTAATGGAGGACCGGCTGTTGTTCACAGAAGATTGGAACTTTCTGTCCTTAAGGTAGTTGGACATTAGTTTTACTAGCGAGTCCTGAATGCCTAATGAGGCTAGCTTTTTCAGAATTCCCGCGTGCCATACTTTATCAAAAGCTCGTTCCACGTCGAGGAGTAAAGCTCCTGTGGACTTTCTTATGTTGAAACCGTAAGTGATGTACTCAGTTGCTCTTAAAAGTTGTAGAGACGTTGAGTGTTTCGCTCGGAAACCGAACTGTTCCGGGATGAGGATGTCGCGCTTAATGATTGCTGCGTTGAGTCTTTTTAGTATTACTTTTTCTAGCAGCTTGCCTAATGTGTTCAGTAGGCTAATAGGGCGATAGTTATTGGGATTGGAAAGATTCTTTCGCTTTTTCGGGAAGTGAAGTACGTGGGCAATTTTCCATCTTTCGGGGAAGAGCCCTCGTGTTAGTACGAAGTTGAATATCTTTGCTAATAGTTGTACCGCATCATCGGGTAGGTGTTTAAGAGCAACGTTAGGTATTTTGTCTGGGCCCGGGGCTTTTCGTTGGGATAGATGTTTGATTAACCATTTAATTTCGGATGGGCAGGTTTTACGAACTAAGTTGTGCGATTGTTGTTGGTGGAAGCCGCGGGTTTCCATCTCTGTGTCTGCTGTGAATTGTGGACAAGATGGAGTTTCATTCGGGGTAAGAGTATCTTGAAGGGCATCTGCCAGTGTGTCGGCTTTTTCTTGGTCGGTGGTAGCTATTTTTCCGTTGTGGTGAAGTGGGGGTATTCGTACTTTCTCTCGGGTCAAGCATCTCGCAATGCGCCATACTGAGTTGGTTTCGTGATCGAGACTTTCTAACGTGTTTTGCCATTGTTGGGCAGTGTAATTTGAGTTTCGTTGCCTAACCAAGTTGTTGAGGTAGTGGAAGGCTTCGAGATCGACTATGTGGCGAGTTTTCTGCCATCTACGTCTTGCTCGATTTCGTTCCGCAGCCAGCTCTTTAAGGTCTGCTGGAAGTTTGGTGTCGGGTGCCTTTGGTACGTGTACTGGGACTGCCGTAATTGTTGCCAGCTTGATGGCATGTTCGAACTGCGTTACGGCCTCGTCGAGCTCCGCTTGGGAGTTGAGTTGTTCCTCGGGGAGGTTTTCGCTAATTGTGCGTTCAAAAATTTCCCAGTTTGCTTTTGTGTAATTGTACCTTGGTGATGGCTGTGACATCAGAATCGGGCCTTCTAAAGAGTTTATTACTGGGAGGTGGTCCGATGAAAGTTCGTTTCTGACTTGTAGGGTTATTCTTTGGTTAATATGCCTGGCGATTGCTATGTCCAGGATGTCTGAGCTTTGATTTCTTGCGAATGGGATGTAGGTGGGTTCGTTGGGAGCATGAATTATGTAGTCGGAGTTATTCTCGTGCTGGAGTAATGCATTTCCGGCTGCATTGGTGTGCCTGCAGTTCCAAATTTGGTGTTTGGCATTGAGATCTCCTGCAATTAGTACTCTGTTGTTTATTTGTAGAATTTGGTCAATTTCCCCCGTGTCTAATGGTCCTGGTGGGTTGTACGCCGCTACTAGTAGTGTTCGAGAATTTTCAATAGTGATGAATATGCCTATTGCTTCTAGGGTCGCAAATTGTGGGAGTAAAGCTACATCATGTGCTACGTTTTGTTTTATGATTATGACTGTGCCTCCACCGCGATTGTTCCTATCCTTCCTGTGTGAGATGTAACCCGGTATATTGAATCTAATGTTGTTGTCTAAATGTGTTTCGGTGATAAGCGCTATTTGTATATTATTTGTGTTTAGGAATTCTGAAAGTTCTGTTTTTCGTCTTCGTAAGCCTCTAGCATTCCAAGTAAGTACTTTGAGGATGGGTTTAAGGGCCATTAAGGAAGCCAGGAGTGGTAAGGAGTTGGAAAAAGTCGGCGTAGGTAGAGAGGCTAGAACGGGTCTCCGACGGCTTCTCGATGAGATGACGGAGCACGTGGGTGCAAGTCTCCATCAGGTCCTCATCAGTCATCCCGCGTTGTAGTACCTCCTGGTACATCTCCCTCTGGTAGCTTCGTCTTGGGTCTTCTGTAGTCTTCGTCTGTGGTTGAGGAGGTGGTCTCCTTCCGTCCCTGGGTGGTTGCGGCTGTTCCTTCCTGGTCCTGGGCCTGCTCCTGTTCTCCCGATCAGGCTCCGGGCCACCTACAGCCCGCACACGGCTAGCTTGTGGAGCCGTAGCTCTGGGTCGAGCCACCTTGACGGCCGTCGGTGCTGGGCGCGCATTTGCCGATCCCCCACTACGTGTTTTGCCCTCCTGAATTTCGCGAAACAGGGCAACCTGCCGCTGGTACTCTGGACATGCCCGGTAGCGGGCCCCGTGGCCCCGTCAGCGGCATAGAGCACACTTTCTTTCAGGAGGGGGAACATCGCAGGAAGCCGACTCATGCGACCCAGTGCACTTCGAGCACACAGGGGCTGACACCGTGCACCTCGCTGCCGTGTGCCGCAGCTGCTGGCACCGGTTGCACTGGACCGGGATGATAGGGCGGCGGTAGGGCTCAATCTTCACCCGGAAGTGAAGGACGTACTCGAGCCTCCGTAGTCGGTCAAGGTCATCGGCGGTCGCCACGTCTACGAGGTACATTGGGAGAGGAGTCCGGTCCCTATTGAATCTCCGGAGCTGGACCACTCGGAGGACTGACAGGTGCGCCATCGTCAGCTCCTTCTTCAGGGCTTCCTCTGCTCCGTCGAAGAGGACGTTTTTCACGACCGCCCTGTGCGTCTGGTTCTTAGTCGCTGTGGTAATCTGAAAGGCTACCCGCCTTTCCCGAAGGAACGCAACCAAGTGCCCGTAATCCGCGACTGTCCTGGTTCGCACCAGGAAGTCGCGAGATATCGGCGCCCTCGAAATCACATAACCCTCGTTGGGGCAGGCAGCATCAAACTCCTCCATTAACCTGCAAAGAGAAGCAAAAAGATTACGGGAGACATAGATTGGAGGCTGAAGGACGACGTTGAGGGCATCAGCATAGGAGCGGGAGGGTTCGGGGGGCAGTGGGTAGGGGTTGGCAGGAATGGGGATAGGGTCGGGTCTGGATGAGGGTCCGGGTTGGGGAGAAAAGGAAGCGGAGTTAGGGCCAGGGCGACGGGAGACGGGATGAGGGACGGGTTGTGGGGAGAGGTGGGTTGAGAGAGGAAGGAAACCAGGAGGAGGGGGACGGGGTGGGCGAGAAGGGCAGGAATAGGAGAAGACGGGCCTGGGATAGGGGAGACAGGACGAGGGGGTGGGGTGGGTTGGGGCGCACAGGAGCGGATGGATGAGGACGAGGATGAACGGGAAGCAGGGAGTGGGGAGTTGAGGGCAGCCGGGGTGATGGACAGGCATGGAGCCCTTTTTTTTTTTTTTTTCGAGTGGAGGAGAAAATGATTTAATCACTTACCCCAGCCCCGATGGGAGTCGGGACTGAGAGTGTGGGAATCTCCAATAGTCGGCATACCCACTAAAAACTCCTCCACCGGTGGAAAAAGGAAGAAGGTAAAAGTGGAATGACGTGGCTTTGTGCGGTCCCGCATAGCACCCGCGTTAGTATGTGAAGGATGGATGTCTCCGCCCTATGGGCTGGAGCGGGATAGGTGGGTACTAGGTTGCAGCCATGAAACCTGACTGCAACCCTAGTGAAAAATGGCGTGGGTTTAAAAAAGAGTTGGTAAGGTGATTGTGTGGATGGTGTAGGTTTGCGTAGAACTTACTTCCTGGGAAGCTGCATCCTGCTCATGAATTCTGCTGCGTATACTGCGGTGGGCGAAGGCCTTCGGCGGTGGCTTCGGGCCTCCGGTTTGGTTGGCTGCTGGAAGTGGGCACGGAGCTCGTGTTGCTGTGCTTCCAGAGATCGGATGGTCATGTCGATGGAGTCTAAGTGTTGAGCGATGGTGTCCGATGCTGTAGATGAAGTCTGGATGGAGCTGTCGATGGAGTTGACTCTGGTAGTGATGTTCTCCAACTGCCCAGATAGGAAAACCTGCTGAGCAGCTGAGGTGTCTTGATGGTCCCTGATGAGTTCCTCCAGGGCTGTAAGCTTCGTCGTCATGTTCAGGAACTCGGCGTGGAGATCCTGAACGGCGTCGCGTAGGCCCTGGACTTCCTCGATGATCTCTGCTGTAGATGATGTCGCTGGTGATGGTGTCGGTGTTGATGACTGCGCTGGAGGTGCTGATGGCTTCGGCGGTGCCTTCCTGCGGGGATGCAGGGGGCAGAGCGCCTGGCCGGTAAAGTGAGATGACCCACCACAGGTCGCGCAGTAGCGGCGTCGGCGGCGCAGGTCGTGCTGGGTACACGAAGACGTGGTGCTGGCAGCGCCACAGTAGTGGCACCTGGGTTTCGACGAGCAGGAGCTCTCGCTGTGCCCGTAGACACAGCAGCGTCGGCAGGGGACCTGGCGTTCCATTCGGCTGGCCTCGATGCGTAAGCACCGCCCTAACAAGAGCAGGCCCGCCCTCAAAGCCGCTTCCTGGTCACCAGGGTCTGCGAACTCGATCCTGACGAGAGTGGTGGGTCCCTGTGGTCCCTGGATCCGAGCGGCCTTCAAGGTTGAAGACCACTGGTGGCGTGCTGCGCTGATGAGGAACCTGACTGGCAGGTCCCTCGGGACCCCTCGGATTACAGCACTGTACCTCCCATGAGGCACAGGCTGTGACGGCGATGGCTGCGGTGAAGCTGGCGGGAACTGCGGAGGCAGTCCCGGCGAAGCTGCGCTGGCACGTGGCGAGGCGGCGGCCGATGCGTAGGTTGCCCTAGGCTGCGGTGGCTGCGGCGAAATCTCCTCGGCGGGTGCCGGAGGAGAAGAAGAGGTTCCTGCCTGAGCAGGAGCGGCGGCAGAGCGACCCTTCTTCCTCGCCATCTCGGAGCTGAGTGTAGTGTCGAAAAAAGTCGTATATGATGGAGCCCGTTTATATACTCGTTGTCATGGCGGCGGGCACGGACTGCGTAGAAAACTTTTTATCGAGTTAAGGAGAACATTATTTAATCACTGACATCAGCCCCGATGGGAGTCGGGACTGAGAGTGTGGGACTCACCGAGTCGTCCGCATACCCACTAAAAACTCCTCCACCGGAGTGGAAAGAAAGGTTTGCTGCGGTACCGCCTGAAGCAACCGCGCATTCCATGGAGAAAAATATAAACTGACTCGTAGTGCGTTAACCAGTGAAGTTAGTTATTGGGAGCTGGGAGACAGGCTTGACCGAAGCCCAACATACCCCCTAGAGGATTCCAAGAGAGGATTGTTATGAATAGTGTGTGTTGTGTGAGGATATTCCAGGGGTAGTGTTCTTGTTGTAGTTATAGGTGTTCTTCACGCCGTAGCGCTGCGTCCTCTGAGTAAGTCTCCGTCGTACATCACAAGTTGATCTTGTATGCGAGTCAGTGGTTGGCTGAGCCGGAGGCTGCGTCTCCATGTTAAGCTAGAACATGAATACATACTTATACATATATATACACATTACTTTGTGTAGGTGCATTACAAAGTGGCGCTATATAGAGAGGAGTATGTGTATATGTACAATTTATTTAATGCCCTGTAGGGGCATTATCGTTTGGGTTGTTTTCCACCATTTGGCGTCGTCCTGTAGTGTGTTGAAGTTATCAATTGGTGTTTCGCCCCAAGGCTGGGGTTGTCATTATACATTTATGGATCATGTCCTTTTGGTAAGCTGGGTCACATAGGGTGCGCAACCGGCGGGCTGCCTGCCTGAAAATGCAGTTGCGAGCCAGTGCCATCTGGCGGGGTGGCCCTCATCCCCCGGATCCGCCTTGGCTTGTCAGTAAGCGCAAGGACTTGAGGGCAGCTGTAGGTGGTGGAATGTGTTAGTGTAATTGTGTGTGTGTGTGCTACTCAAAGTTCAGTTATGGATAACATCGGGGCAATTAACTAAATTGTCTAGATATTGCTGCATATCTATTGCCGGCTCCCCGAGACCTATTGTTCTTTCAAATAGAGACAGTGGCCTTGTGTGTTTGTCATGATTTATGTCGTAGTTACCTAGTGCCTGTATTAATTCATTGTTATTTTTATTCTTTTTCTCATGAAAGTTAAAGCTGAGTTTTTTAATGAATTCCTAGATGGAGTGTATTTTCAGTTCGTCGTGTAGTTGGAGTGCTGGTGCCACTTCTGGCAGCCTGGCAACAATGCGGAGTATTCTGTTTTGCAATGTTTGGAGCCTTTTTATAGGTATTTTGTCTGCATGTCCCCATGCGGGTGCATCGTATGTTAGAATGGGTCTGATTAGTGTCTTGTACAGTGTAGTGCCCATTTCTAGTTTTAAAGTGCTGTTAGTGTTAATTATTGGGTAAAGTCTGTTTAGTTGAGCATTCGCTTTTGCTCTGTGTTGACGTGCTGTTTCCATGTGAGGCCCTGGTCCATCGTTACTCCAAGGTATGTGATTGTGTTTTTCCAGTCTATTGGCTCTCGCCGAAATGTTTGTGGCTGAAGGCCATGTTTATTGTGGCGGTGCTTAATTCGCTTTCTGATTATGGCTTGGCTCTTTCTGGTGGTTACTTTCATTCGCCACTTCGTGAGCCATGGTTCTAGTGCGTTTAGGGTGATTTTCAGCCTATTATGGATGATTCTAGGCATGGTCGATTGTGTGGCTAAAGCTGTGTCATCGGCATATAGGTACCTGTCTACTCTTGTGGTCTTTGGTATGTCATTTATGTAAATATTGAAGAGAATAGGTCCTAGTAGACTCCCTTGTGGGACCCCTGCCCTGATTGGTCGTATTGTCGATACTTCATTGTCGACTGTTGTGAGGAACGACCTGTTCGTTAGGTAGTCTTTTATAATTGCTAATAGTGTGTCCGCGAAACCTAACGACATGAGTTTTCTGAGTAGACCCGCATGCCACACCCGATCGAACGCTCGTTCTATGTCTAACAATTTGGCGCCTGTAGATCGATTTGTGTTGAACCCTTTGGTTATAGATTCGGCCATTCTGAGGAGTTGTAGTGTTGAAGAGTGTTGTGCTCTAAAATCCAATTGTTCATCGATGAGAATGTTGTTACGTATTATGTGCGTGGTGATGCGTTTTAGTATGCCTTTTCGAGTACCTTGCTCATAGTGTTTAGTAGGCTAATTTGCCTGTAATTCTCTGGTTGTGATGGGCTTTTTCGCGGTTTAGGGAGGAGAAGTATTCTGGCTTCTTTCCATTGTGGAGGGAAGCGCCCATTTTCAAGTGTAAAATTGAATATGGTTGCTAGTAATTTTAGTGCTGTGGGCGGCAAATGCTTGAGTACTATGTTGGGTATGTCATCCGGCCCTGGGGCTTTTCTTGTGAGTAGATGATTAACAATCCACTTAATCTCGCACGCGTTAGTTCTGCGCGTTTTATTATGCGTCTGCACCCTACCTATGTTTTCTGATATTGCATCAGGACCGTACAAAAACCTCCTCCGAAGATAAATAAAACCTAATCAGGCCAGTGAAAGACCAGCTAGGCCTCCAAGTACCGGGAATCTATCGCATTCCTTGTGAATGTGGTGGCCCGTACATAGGACAAACAGGCAGGACCATAACTACCAAGGTCAAGCAGCATAAGAGGTATATCCAGCTAATGCAGCCAGAAAAATCTGGGTTGACTGAATACTGCTTTGATATGGACCACAGGGCCAACTTCCGCGAGACCACCATCGTTGCCCGGTGCAACGGCTACTGGGAGTGCAGTGTCAAGGAGGCGCTGGCCATCGTCTCAGAGAAGGGCACGCTCAACCGGGATGCTGGTCTACAGCTCAGTTCCTCCTGGAAACCGGCTACCAATATCGAAATTGACAGGCTGAAACGACACAGAAAACACAAAATACCGACACATTAGCTACCCTCCGAAGAAACGTGTTTCCTTCGAAGTCTGCCACTTTAAACACAACGAAGGTCACCACAGAGGAAGTTGGAGCTATCCAAACCGCAACAACAGAAGCGGTACCGGTAACCAAACCGAAATCAAATAACTCGCAACTTCCGCAAGACATACACATGTTAGCGCAAGAAAGAAACCGTGCCAGGCGCAAATGGCAGAAATCGAGGCATCTGGTGGACCAAGAATACTTCAGACACCTCAACGCACTCGTCAGGGAACGAACTACACAGTTCATATCCCAGCAATGGCAAAACACACTCGACAACCTCAACTATGAGAGAGACTCGGTGTGGCGAATAGCCCGTTATCTAACTCAAGATAAGGTCCACATTCCCCCATTACATCACAACCAAAAGATCGCATCAACTGACCAACAAAAAGCGAACACGCTAGCGGATGTGCTACAAGAAACACTAACTCCCAATCCCACTCCATCTTGCCCACTTTTCACGGCAGTCACGGAGGCAGAAACAGAAAACTACAAAGAACAAGAAACACATAACATGATACGTAAGACATGCCCAAGCGAAATTAAATGGCTAATCAGGCATCTCAAGAAGAGAAAAGCCCCTGGCCCAGACAGCATTCCCACCTCAGTGCTCATGAATTTGCCTGAGGATGCAATAAAACTACTCTCGAAAATCTTTAACTTCGTGCTAACAAGCGGGCACTTTCCAGACAGATGGAAACTGGCCACAGTGGCCCACTTCCCCAAGAAAGGGAAAGATCTGTCCAACCCGCATAACTACAGACCAATCAGTCTACTAAGCACAATAGGCAAACTACTAGAAAAAGTGATACTCAAACGCCTCAACATTCACTTAATTAAACAAAATACATTAATCCCAGAACAGTTTGGATTCCGCGCCAAACATTCAACTACCCTACAATTACTCAGGGCAACGGAAAATATCACGTATGGATTCAATACAAGAAAATCCACAGGCGCACTGTTTCTTGACGTTGAACGTGCGTTCGACAGAGTATGGCACGCCGGGATATTAAAGAAACTTAAAACGCTTAACATTCATGACTCGCTGATCAAACTTATAGCGAATTATCTAAACAACAGAAAATTTCAATCGAAAGTTAACAACCATCTTTCCACAAAGCGACCAATCAGAGCAGGAGTCCCACAAGGGAGTTTGCTCGGGCCGACACTGTTCAATATATATATATCAACGACATTCCAAAAACAGCTAACACAAACTTATACATTTACGCGGACGACACAGCAATTATGACACAATCGGGCAAAACCGAACTTATTCACAGAAGACTCCAAAACAGCCTCAATGGTTTGGAGGACTGGTTCACAAACTGGCGCATTAAAGTAAACGCCCCCAAAACGCAAGCGATAATATTCACAAAACGAATCAACCACAGATTCCCGAAACACCAGCTTCCACCGCTTACCATATTCGGAGAAAACATAAAGTGGAAGGACACGGTAACCTGGCTTGGCCTCAAAATGGATCAAGGCCTAACGTGGAAGAAACACATCACACAATTACGGGGAAAAGCAAACGCCCAATTAGGCAAGCTCTACCCGCTCATAAACATGGACACCCAGCTGAATCTCAACATGGGTCTCACGTTATATAAAACACTAATACGACCAATATTTACCTATGCTGCACCTGTCTGGGGGTATGCCGCCAAAACATACATCAAAAAACTACAACAATTTCAAAACAAAACATTGCGCATGGTAGCTAAGGTACCGTACGTAGCGCCATCCGATTTACTCCACGAGGAACTTAAAATGCATACAGTAGAAGAATTCGTTAAAAAGCTAGCTTACGACATCTACAAAAGCTTACGCGTACACCACAATGATCTAGTCAAAGCATTAGGCAACTACGATTCCGTAAATTACAAGCATAACAGACCACTCTCGCTATTCGACAGAACGCTTTCCCGAGACGACACACAAGAACAAATCCAACAGTTCTTAAACAATCTACTCCAAACTTGACAAGGACACTGACCCAAGACTTCGTATTTCTATATCCCAGCACTAATCTTTCTCTTGCTTTCTACCCTTGTTTCAGCCCACGCCCGTCGCAGAGCCCTCAAGTCCTCAGCAACAGCTGAGGCGGCCCGGGAGAAGGGGCCTCCCAACGTGAACGACGTGCGCAGCGTAAGACGGGCCGCTGCATTATGGAGTCGTTCACACAGACGACAATGGCTACCATCAGGACAACGAGCTCAACGAAGGACCGAGAAGGCCGGATCTCAAGACAGACGCCTGTGCCCGATTGACTGCACAGGACACAATAGAAAATTGTTCAATTTATATAAATCTAATATAACAATAATAGTACAACCTAGCTGTAAGTTAATGCTAAGTCATGTGACACGCAGGCACTCCCTGCAAACAACACACATTTTAGATCTTAGGCATTATTTAACACATACTAGCAATATAAGAAACATACGCAAATAACCCACTGGTATTGCTCAGGTTCCATGGGCAATACCAGCAAGTAACATTTGACGCGCTTGCATGCAATGCATGCCAGCTAAGTAGCTACTCACATACTAACCGGGGTGCTATGCGGGACCCGACTAAAAGCATGCAAACAAATGCACGTTAACACAGCAATATACAATTAACTCGTGGTAGGGTTTTTAGTGGGTATTCCGCTTCTGAGCGGCGAGCCCCACATATCCCCCCAGCCATTGCACACCGGCTGGGGGTCGAATGCAATAATGCATTTTTCCCCCCACGGAAAAAAAAAAAAAAAAGAAGTTGGACTTCGGCAGAGGCAGCGAGAGGGAGAGGTCACTGCAGCGGCGAGAAGAGAAGCGGCGAGAGCAACAGCGAGCGGCGAGCGCCCCCGAGGCCAGCCGAGCGCTCCCGAGTCCGGCGAGCGGCCAGCCAGCAGTACCAGCGCCACTCCAGTGCCAGCGGTCTAGCAGCTTAGCAGGGTAGAAAGACACGATCGCAGCCAACAGTCTCTCGACTGGTACCAAGGCGCCTTCGGGCAGATCCTCTGTCTTTCGGGCTTTTTAGCGCCCTCTATCTGTTCTATCTCTTCAACTATCTCTATTTTCCTCTTTTCTATCTAGAATTTAAGGTCCCGGCTAGGTTCCCTATATTTAAGATAGGCGCTGCTTGCTGCTGACACCATAAATTGAGAGCAGAGGTCCACTTACATTGAGTGTCACAGCAGCAGACTCACTAGGCTTTACTCTTCTTCTTTTTCTTCTTCTTGTTAGCTAATCTGGACCTAAGCAAACTTTTCACATACCTAAGAACACACACTCTCTTTTACACACATTCCAATTTTCATCATTACACACCTAAGCCTTGAAAGATGGGTAAAGTTGGAAACCACAAACCAAAAACCCTATCCCCTTCATCCCTCTCCACACCAAACAGGTTCGTCAGAGCAACTACACTAAACTGCACCTCACCAAACACACAGGAAGCACCGAACACCACGCACAACCAGCCAAGCACCTCAGCTCCAAACTCACCCAAGAGGCCACACACCAGGTCACACACACAGGCAAAACACAAAACCACACAAATCACGTTGAGCCAAGCACAATAAACACCCAAGGAGCTCGCAAACACAGAAAACAAACAAACAACACCCTCAAAAACACCTACACCACAGCAAACATAGCAGGGCGCTGCACCCTCACAAACAGGCAGCTTGCTTGCAACTGTCACACCACCAAGTACCACACCTCAAAGCCAGCACACTATTGATATATCACAAACACCCACACAGAACATACCAGATACAGACATTCAATATCCCACTCCTCCACCACCAGCTCACTCACCCATCCCAAACACGTACGCCGATGCAGTTAGGACATCCCCTAACACAAACAGATACACTGAGTACAGGCCAGATGTGGCACCCGTGTACGTTAACAAAAGCCAGGCAACACGACTACACACCATCACACAAAGCTTTGATAGGAAATACAAACCAAAACACAGATACACCATACAGACCGCTCAACGCTCCGGTGACTACGCGCTCAAAATGTTCAGTTTGAGTGACTATCATAGTATGATAGAACACCTCAAAGCAGAGGGCGCACAACTTTACTTATGCACCAACCCAGAACGCAGGACCACTAGATTTGTAATCAAAGGACTGTGCGCCCCGTTCACCGGAGAACACATAAAACAGGAACTGGCTTACCAGAAATTTGAGGCCATTAGAGCAGTGCAAATGCACTCTAGGAATAGGAGTAGGCACCCCCTCCCTATGTTCCTAGTGGAACTGGAGGACACCACTGAGAATAGGAAGATCCTCGGCCTCAAATACCTCGCCCACTTCAGAGTTAGGGTTGAAGAATATAGGACCGCTCCAGAGCCAAAGCAATGCAAGCGTTGCCAACAGCTGTGGCATACGCAACAGAAATGTGAGGCCCCAACAGAAGTATGCGCCAAATGTACAGGTTCCCACCCCTCCTACAGCTGCAAAGTGCCCATAGGGGAACGCAAGTGCGCCCTCTGTGGTGAGAAAGGTCATGGAGCAACATGGCGCGGTTGCACCAAGCACCTATCAGCACTTAAGAAGGTAAGGCCAAGGGTACAGCCTGGAACCCCTCATCCTAGAGTCACTGAACACCATAGCTCCTCCCAGGCTGGCCCATCAAATGCAGAAGGGCAATGGTATATACAGGACCGCCGCGGTAGAAAACAACCAGCACCCGGCCCTTCTGCTGCCGTGAATGAGCGGGTCGCGCCCGCCCAAGCAACGGCACACCGAAAGCGACCACACCATAAAGAACAGGCACAACAACATAAACAGAAACAGACACAATCAAAACCACAAACACGAACACAGCAGATCCCCCCTCACTTTGAGGAATCGAGCATATTGATTCCAGAGTCGCTATCCAATCGCGAAGCTTTTGAAAATGGTCTTGCCATGGCAGAGTTCCTCACAAAGTTAGGACTGCCAGACATCGACATAGGCTGGGACTGTTTCCAGACCCACGCCAGATGGCTCTTGGAGAAACTAGCTGCACCCAACTGCGACCCTGTCTACATCTTTAACTATCTGTCAAGGTTCATAGGAATGCTCTCACAGTTCAATTATGGCTAACGCCCCTACAGTAAACACAGTATACTGGAATTGCAACAACCTCCGACGCAAGCGCAAGGAATTAACAGAATTACTACAAGCTAACTCAATACAAATAGAGCTACTCAATGAAACACATTTAGGACCGATAGACCGTTTCACAATCCCGGGATACGCGGTATACAGAAACGACAGAAACAGAAGAGGCGGCGGCACCGCCATCGCCATTCAAAGGTCAATACAACACCACCAAGCCTTTGTACCACCATTAACACGAATAGAAGCAACCGCGGTTAGAGTAAACCTACACAATACGGAGGTAACGTTCATTGCTGCATATAACCCACCTGGGGACATCGACACTAACGATATTGATTTACTAATGCAAATAGCAGAAAAAGTGGTAGTGGCAGGGGATCTTAACGCGAAACACTTTCTTTGGAATTGCCAGACGGCGAACACGGCCGGTAATAAACTCCTCACTTACATTAACGCCACAAACATTCTTCTAACAGGGCCGGAAGAACCAACGTTTATACCGAGAATAGCGAATCACAGACCGGACATATTAGACATCGCCTTATTCAAAAACATGCCATTCAACACTAACACACACACAATCAACGATCTAACTTCGGACCACCTCCCTGTACTATTGGAAATTGAAGCGCCAATCACCTTTCAAAGTGAGCCCGCACGACCCAATTACGGACAAGCAGACTGGGCAGCATTTGAAACCACACTAGAAACCACAATTAGAGATCACGCAATCGAAACACATGATACACACGATGAGGCTATTAATACCTTAGTAGAAGCGATCAAACAAGCAACAGAGCAGCACGTCCCCATTAGATACCCGACTTCAACTGGCACACGATTCCCTCGCGACACAAGACTAACAATTCAAGAAAGAAATCGCGCCAGACGTAAATGGCAAAGATCGAGAAATTTAATACACCGCAATGAATACACGGAGCTAAACAGCCAAGCTAGCGAACGCATCCGGGAATTTACTAGAAATCAATGGAACGAGACACTAAATAATATCGACCCACACAGCCGTACTATCTGGAAAATCGCCAAAAATCTTACACGAACACACACACAAGTCCCTCCCCTTCACACCACCAACGGCATTGCCGAAACTCCCCGAGACAAGGCCGAAGCTTTCGCAGATGCCCTCGAGGAAACATTCAAACCGAATGCCACTCAGACAGATCACGAATTTGTGACTGAAACTGAAGCAATAGCAGAAAACATAGGCAGGGCCCAGACGCATAATAAAACACGCAAAACTAACGCGGGCGAAATTAAGTGGATTATTAACCACCTACCCACAAGAAAAGCCCCAGGGCCGGATGAAATACCCAACATAGTACTCAAGCATTTGCCGCCCAAAGCCCTAAAGGCACTTGCAACCATATTTAATTACACACTTGAAAATGGGCGCTTCCCTCCACAATGGAAAGAAGCCAGAATACTCCTCTTTCTTAAACCACGAAAAAGCCCATCACAACCAGAGAACTACAGGCCAATTAGCCTACTAAACACCATGAGCAAGGTACTCGAAAAAGTTATACTAAAACGTATCACCACGCACATAATACGTAACAACATCCTCATTGATGAACAATTCGGATTTAGAGCACAACACTCAACAACACTACAACTCCTACGAATGACCGAATCTATAACCAAAGGGTTCAACACAAAACGATCTACAGGGGCCGTATTCTTAGACATAGAACGAGCGTTCGATCGGGTGTGGCACGCGGGTCTACTCAGAAAACTCATGTCGTTAGGTTTCGCGGACACACTATTAGTAATTATAAAAGACTACCTAACGAACAAGTCTTTCCGCACAACAGTCGACAACGAAGTATCGACAATCCGGCCAATCAGGGCAGGGGTCCCACAAGGGAGTCTATTGGGACCTATTATTTTCAACATTTATATAAATGACATACCAAAGACCACAAGAGTAGACATGTACCTATATGCTGATGACACAGCTTTAGCCACACAATCAACCATGCCCAGAATCATCCATAATAGGCTGCAAATCGCCCTAAACGAACTAGAACCCTGGCTCACGAAGTGGCGAATGAAAGTGAACACCAGAAAGAGCCAAGCCATAATATTCACAAAGCGAAATAAGCACCGCCACAATAAACACGGCCTTCAGCCACTAACGTTTCGGCAAGAGCCAATAGACTGGAAAAACACAGTCACATACCTTGGAGTAACGATGGACCAGGGTCTCACATGGAAACAACACGTCAACACAGTCAGAGCAAAAGCGAATGCTCAACTAAACAGACTTTACCCAATAATCAACACTAACAGCACATTAAAACTAGAAATGGGCACTACACTCTACAAGACACTAATCAGACCCATTCTAACATACGCTGCACCCGCATGGGGACATGCAGCAAAAATACATATAAAAAGGCTTCAAACAATGCAAAACAGAGTACTCCGCATTGCTGCCAGACTGCCAGAAGTGGCACCAGTACTCCAACTACACGAGGAACTGAAAATACACTCCATTGAGCAGTACATTAAACGACTCAGCTTTAACTTACATGAGAAAAAGAATAAGAATCACAATGAATTAATACAAGCACTAGGTAACTACGACATAATTCACGACAAACACGCAAGGCCACTGTTTCTACTTGAAAGAACAATAGGTCTCGGGGAGCCGGCAATAGATATCCATCAATATCTAGACAATTTAGTTAATTACCCCGAAGCTATCCATAACTGAACTGTGAATAGCACACACACACACAATCACACTAACATTCCACCACCACAGCTGCCCTCAAGTCCTTGCGCTTACTGACAAGCCAAGGCGGATCAGGGGGACGAGGGCCCCCCCGCAAGGTGGCACTGGCTCGCACCTGCATTTTCAGGCAGGCAGCCCGCCGGTTGCGCACCCTATGTGACCCAGCTTACCAAAAGGTTATGAATTGATAAATGCATAATGACAACCCCAGCCTTGGGGTGAAACACCAATTAATAACTTATAACACACCAAAGGACGACGCCAAATGGTGTAAAGCAACTCAAAAGACAATGCCCATAATGGGCATTAAATAAATTGTACATATACACACACTCCTCTGTATATAGCGCCACCTTGTAATACACTAACATAGAGTAATGTATATATATGTATTCCTCTAACAGTATGTTTTAGCTTAAGATGGAGACGCAGCCACCGGCCCAGCTAACCACTGACTCGCATACAAGATCATCTTGTAATGTACGACTGAAACTAACCCAGAGGACGCAGCGCCACGGCGTGAATAAGGACACCGAAAACTTCATCAAGAACAATAACCCTGGAATATCCTTACACAACTCACACTACTCCTAACAATTCTCTCCTGGAATCCGCTAGGGGGCAGGCTGGGCTTCGGTCAAGCCTGTCTCCCAGCTCCCAATAACTTACTCCACTGGTTAACGCACTGCGAGCCAGTTTACATTTTTCTCCATGGACTGCGCGGGTGCTTCAGGCGGTACCGCAGCAAACCTTTCTTTCCACTCCGGTGGAGGAGTTTTTAGTGGGTATGCCGACGATTCGGTGAGTCCCACACTCTCAGTCCCGACTCCCATCGGGGCTGGGGTAAGTGATTAAATCATTTTCTCATCCCCTCGAAAAAAAAGGAAGTTTCACTCAGCATCATTGAGCACCGAGATGGCGAGGAAGAAGGGTCGCTCTGTCGCCGCTCCTGCTAAAGCAGGAACCTCTTCATCTCCTCCGGCATCCGCCGAGGAGATTTCGCCGCAGCCGCCGCAGCCTAGGGCAACCTATGCCGCAACCGCCGCTTCGCCGCCAGCCAGCGCAGCTTCGCCGCGACTGCCTCCGCAGTCGCCGCGTCACTCACCGGCATCCACGCTGCCGATTCTGGGCACTTCCCAGCCACCGCAGAGCCAGCCTGTGCCTCATGGGAGGTACAGCGCCGTCGTCCGTGGGGTCCCGAGGGACGTGCCAGCCTCCTCGTCACCGCAGCCCACCAGCAGTGGTCTTCAGCCTTGAAGGCCACCAGGATTCACGGAGCTCAGGGACCCACATCGCTCGTCAGGTTGGAGTTTGCAGATCCTGGCGACTACGAAGCTGCTTTGAGGGCGGGCCTGCCCTTGTTAGGGCGGTGCTTACGCATCGAGGCCAGCCGAGCTGAACGCCAGGCTCCCTGCAGACGCTGCTGTGCCTACGGGCAAAATGAGACGACCTGCGCAGCTCAACCCAGGTGCCACTACTGTGGAGCAGCCTGCACCACCGCATCGTGCACCCAGCACGACCTTCGCCCCCGACGCCACTACTGTGCGACCTGTGGAGGGTCATCCCACTACACCGGCCAGGCGCTCTGCCCCCTGCATCCCCGCAGGAAGGCACCGCCGAAGCCACCTGCACCAACATCGCAGTCATCAGCACCTCCACAGACACCTGAACCATCACCAGCGCCGACACCATTATCTACTACGCCGATCCACGAGGAAATCCAGGGTTTGCGCGACGCCGTTCAGGATCTCCACGCGGAGGTCCTGGACATAGGTGTGCGTATCGCGGCTCTGGACGACTTCATCACCACCACCACCGAGAAGCTTCAGGATTTGCAGACCGCCATCACTGCTGGCACTTCCCAGCAACAAACCACCGCCGCTGACCTGTTGGCAAAACTGCACCTCATCTCTACACGGCTACAAAACCTGGAGACCAGCTTCGAGGAAAGAAGACCTTCACCACCATCACAACCACCAGAGAGGACACCGCTGGTCATCTCCGAGAGCCAGCAGCGGATTCTTGCACAATGCCGTGCGCTTGTGCAAGACCAGTCCAAACGACGACGGCCTCCAGCGCCAGAGTAGGTCCACCTTCATCACCATCCCTTTGTATTATCTCCTTTGGAACCCCCTTTTCTATTACCACTTCCTAACCACCTAGGCTGCAGTCAGGGCAATTTGTCATGGCTGTAGGCTAGGACCGCACTTCACGCCGCTCCCGCCCATTGGGCGGCAGCATAGAATCTTTCGTTTGACTAACACGGGTGCTATGCGGGACCGTGCTACCTTTCCCTTGAACTTCCTTTCAAATCCACGACCGATCGGTGGAGGAGTTTTTAGTGTGTATGCCGACGCTCGGAGATTCCCACACTCTCAGTCCCGACTCCCATCGGGGCTGGGGTAAGTGATTAAATCAGTTTCTCCTCCACTCGAAAAAAAGGAAGTTTCCTCAACGCACTCGTCAGGGAACGAACTACACAGTTCATATCCCAGAAATGGCAAAACACACTCGACAACCTCAACTTTGAGAGAGACTCGGTGTGGCGAATAGCCCGTTACCTAACTCAAGATAAGGTCCACATTCCCCCATTACATCACAACCAAAAAATCGCATCAACTGACCAACAAAAAGCGAACACGCTAGCGGATGCGCTACAAGAAACACTAACTCCCAATCCCACTCCATCTTGCCCACTTTTCACGGCAGTCACGGAGGCGGAAACAGAAAACTACAAAGAACAAGAAACACATAATAAAATGGCTAATCAGGCATCTCAAGAAGAGAAAAGCCCCTGGCCCAGACAGCATTCCCACCTCAGCGCTCATGAATTTGCCTGAGGATGCAATAAAACTACTCTCGAAAATCTTTAACTTCGTGCTAACAAGCGGGCACTTTCCAGACAGATGGAAACTGGCCACAGTGGCCCACTTCCCCAAGAAAGGGAAAGATCTGTCCAACCCGCACAACTACAGAACAATTAGTCTACTCAGCACAATAGGCAAACTACTAGAAAAAGTGATACTCAAACGCCTCAACATTCACTTAATTAAACAAAATACATTAATCCCAGAACAGTTTGGATTCCGCGCCAAACATTCAACTACCCTACAATTACTCAGGGCAACGGAAAATATCACGTATGGATTCAATACAAGAAAATCCACAAGCGCACTGTTTCTTGACGTTGAACGTGCGTTCGACAGAGTATGGCACGCCGGGATGTTAAAGAAACTTAAAACGCTTAACATTCATGACTCGCTGATCAAACTTATAGCGAATTATCTAAACAACAGAAAATTTCAATCGAAAGTTAACAACCATTTTCTACAAAGCGATCAATCAGAGCAGGAGTCCCACAAGGGAGTTTGCTCGGGACGACATTGTTCAATATATATATCAACGACATTCCAAAAACAGCTAACACAAACTTATACATTTACGCGGACGACACAGCAATTATGCACAATCGGGCAAAACCGAACTTATTCACAGAAGACTCCAAAACAGCCTCAATGGTTTGGAGGACTGGTTCACAAACTGGCGCATTAAAGCAAATGCCCCCAAAACGCAAGCGATAATATTCACAAAACGAATCAACCACAGATTCCCGAAACACCAGCTTCCACCGCTTACCATATTCGGTGAAAACATAAAGTGGAAGGACACGGTAACCTGGCTTGGCCTCAAAATGGATCAAGGCCTAACGTGGAAGAAACACATCACGGAATTACGGGGAAAAGCAAACGCCCAATTAGGCAAGCTCTACCCGCTCATAAACATGGACACCCAGCTGAATCTCAACATGGGTCTCACGTTATATAAAACACTAATACGTCCAATATTTACTTATGCTGCACCTGTCTGGGGGTATGCCGCCAAAACATACATAAAAAAACTACAACAATTTCAAAACAAAACATTGCGCATGGTAGCTAAGGTACCGTACGTAGCGCCATCTGATTTACTCCACGAGGAACTTAAAATGCATACAGTAGAAGAATTCGTTAAAAAGCTAGCTTACGACATGTACAAAAGCTTACGCGTACACCACAATGATCTAGTCAAAGCATTAGGCAACTACGATTCCGTAAATTACAAGCATAACAGACCACTCTCGCTATTCGATAGAAAGCTTTCCCGAGACGACACGCAAGAACAAATCCAACAGTTCTTAAACAATCTACTCCAAACATGACAAGGACATTGACCCAAGACTTCCTATTTCTATATCCCAGCACTAATCTTTCTCTTGCTTTCTACCCTTGTTTCAGCCCACGCCCGTCGCAGAGCCCTCAAGTCCTCAGCAACAGCTGAGGCGGCCCGGGAGAAGGGGCCTCCCAACGTGAACGACGTGCGCAGCGTAAGACGGGCCGCTGCATTATGGAGTCGTTCACACAGACGACAATGGCTACCATCAGGACAACGAGCTCAACGAAGGACCAAGAAGGCCGGATCTCAAGACAGACGCCTGTGCCCAATTGACTGCACAGCACACAATACAAAATCGTTCAATTTATCTAAATCTAATATAACACAATAATAGTACAACATAGCAGTAAGTTAATGCTAAGTCATGTGACACGCAGGCACTCCCTGCAAACAACACACATTTTAGATCTTAGGCATTATTAACCAAATACTACCAATATAAGAAACATAAGCAAATAAACGACTGGTATTGTTCAGGTTCCATGGGCAATACCAGCAAGTAACATTTGACGCGCTCGCATGCAATGCATGCCATACTAACCGGGGTGCTATGCGGAACCCGACTAAAAGCATGCAAACAAATGCACGTTAACACTCAGCAATATACAATTAACTCGTGGTAGGGTTTTTTAGTGGGTATTCCGCTTCTGAGCGGCGAGCCCCACATATCCCCCCAGCCATTGCACACCGGCTGGGGGTCGAATGCAGTAATGCATTTTTCCCCCCACGGAAAAAAGGAAGTTTGCCGCACAAAGCCCTAAAGGCACTAGCAACCATATTTAATTACACACTTGAAAATGGGCGCTTCCCTCCGCAATGGAAAGAAGCCAGAATACTCCTCTTCCTTAAACCACGAAAAAGCCCATCACAACCAGAGAACTACAGGCCAATTAGCCTACTAAAAACCATGAGCAAGGTACTCGAAAAAGTTATACTAAAACGCATCACCACGCACATAATACGTAACAACATCCTCATCGATGAACAATTCGGTTTTAGAGCACAACACTCAACAACACTACAACTCCTACGAATGACCGAATCTATAACCAAAGGGTTCAACACAAAACGATCTACAGGCGCCATATTCTTAGACATAGAACGAGCGTTCGATCGGGTGTGGCACGCGGGTCCACTCAGAAAGCTCATGTCGCTAGGTTTCGCGGACGCACTATTAGTAATTATCAAAGACTACCTAACGAACAGGTCGTTCCGCACAACAGTCGACAACGAAGTATCGACAATACGACCAATCAGGGCAGGGGTCCCACAAGGGAGCCTATTGGGACCAATTCTTTTCAACATTTATATAAATGACATACCAAAGACCACAAGAGTAGACAGGTACCTATATGCTGATGACACAGCTTTAGCCACACAATCGACCATGCCTAGAATCATCCATAATAGGCTGAAAATCGCCCTAAACGAACTAGAACCCTGGCTCACGAAGTGGCGAATAAAAGTGAACACCAGAAAGAGCCAAGCCATAATATTCACAAAGCGAAATAAGCACCGTTACAATAAACACGGCCTTTAGCCACTAACATTTCGGCAAGAGCCAATAGACTGGAAAAACACAGTCACATACCTTGGAGTAACGATGGACCAGGGTCTTACATGGAAACAACACGTCAACACAGTCAGAGCAAAAGCGAATGCTCAACTAAACAGACTTTACCCAATAATTAACACTAACAGCACTTTAAAGCTAGAAATGGGCACTACACTGTACAAGACACTAATCAGACCCATCCTAACATACGCTGCACCCGCATGGGGACATGCAGCCAAAATACATATAAAAAGGCTACAAACAATGCAAAACGGAGTACTCCGCATTGTTGCCAGACTGCCAGAAGTGGCACCAGTACTCCAACTACACGAGGAACTGAAAATACACTCCATTGAGGAGTTCATTAAACGACTCAGCTTTAACTTACACGAGAAAAAGAATAAGAATCACAATGAATTATTACAAGCACTAGGTAACTACGACATAATTCACGACAAACACGCAAGGCCACTGTCTCTATTTGAAAGAACAATAGGTCTCGGTAGAGCCGGCAATAGATATCCAGCAAAATCTAGACAATTTAGTTAATTACCCCGACGTTATCCATAACTGAACTGTGAATAGCACACACACACACAATCACACTAAAGCATTCCGCCACCATAGCTGCCCTCAAGTCCTTGCGCTCACTGACAAGCCAAGGCGGATCCGGGGGACGAGGGCCCCCCGCAAGGTGGCACTGGCTCGCACCTGCATTTTCAGGCAGGCAGCCCGCCGGTTGCGCACCCTATGTGACCCAGCTTACCAAAAGGTTATGATTGATAAATGCATAATGACAACCCCAGCCTTGGGGAGAAACACCAATTAATAACTTATAACACACCACAGGACGACGCCAAATGACGTAAAGCAACTCAAACGACAATGCCCGTAATGGGCATTAAATAAATTGTACATATACACACACTCCTCTGTATATAGCGCCACCTTGTAATACACTAACATAGAGTAATGTATATATATACAAATATGTATTCCTCTACCAGTATGTTCTAGCTTAAGATGGAGACGCAGCCACCGGCTCAGCCAACCACTGACTCGCATACAAGATCATCTTGTGATGTACGACTGAGACTAACCCAGAGGACACAGCGCCACGGCGTGAATAAGGACACCCAAAACTATTTCAAAAACAATACCCCTGGAATATCCTTACACAACTCACACTACTCGTAACAATTCTCTGCTGGAATCCGCTAGGGGGCAGGCTGGGCCTCGGTCAAGCCTGTCTCCCAGCTCCCAATAACTAACTCCACTGGTTAACACACTGCGAGCCAGTTTACATTTTTCTCCATGGACTGCGCGGGTGCTTCAGGGGGTACCGCAGCAAACCTCCCTTTCCACTCCGGTGGAGGAATTTTTAGTGGGTATGCCGACGATTCGGTGAGTCCCACACTCCCAGTCCCGACTCCCATCGGGGCTGGGGTAAGTGGTTAAATCATTTTCTCCTCCACTCGAAAAAAAGGAAGTGTGCCCTTTGCCTCTGTGTCGGCCACGGGGCCAGGTACCGGGCTTGTCCCGAGTACAAGAGGCAAGTTGCGGCGGCGCGCAACCTCATGGGGACGGGTGGACGTGCGGACGAGCGGCCGAGTGAGCGCCGTGTCCGAGGAGATGCACCGGCGCGCGTGCAACCTGCCTCTGGTGTGGCTGAGAAGCGGGCGGAGGCTCCTGTACGGGAGAGTCAGGTCCAGGTTCAGAGGCCTAGTCAACCACCAGGTAGGCCACGTCAACCAGCGAGGGAGCAACCTAAAAGACACTCACGACCTACAGGACCGGACCCCATCGACGACCCTCGACTGGAACACCAGCGACAGATGTACAACAGGTCCATGGCTAAAAGATTGTCCGACGCGCACGTCAGGGACACCTGCGCACACATCGTAGAGCTGCTCGCCTATTCGGAGGAGTCGGAGACCCGAAGTATCCTGGCCACTTACCGCGACTTTTTCCAACTCCTTACCACTCCAGGCTTCCTATGAATATTACACCATCAATCCTAAACCTCATAACCTGGAGCGCGCGTGGACTGCGAAGACGCAAGAGTGAACTTAAAGACTTTCTTGTACGAAATAACACTCACATTGACCTAATAACCGAAACACATTTAAGCGACAAAGATAGATTCAACATTCAAGGTTACACCACGCACCGTAACGATAGAAATAGACGCGGATGAGGAACTGCTTTAATAATAAAACAAGGCATAACTCATGACCTAGCGTCACAACCTCAACTTCGAACATTAGAAGCAACTAGTATCTACATCACATTAGATAACAATCGCGTATTAGTGACGGCGGCATATGCCCCCCCAGTTTTACTAAATACAGCGGACCTAAACGCACTCATGTAATTAAACCAGAGAGCAATAATAGCTGGCGATCTAAATGCAAAACACCAAATTTGGGACTGCAATGAAACCAATCCCGAAGGTAGGGCTCTCCTTAATCTTGAAAACAACACTGATTACATAATTCATACTCCCACAGAACACACATACATCCCCTTCAGCAGAAATCAACGACCAGAAATACTGGACATAGCAATAACACGCAACCTGACTCGCAGGATTAACTTACAGGTTAAAAATGAGTTGTCCTCTGATCATGTGCCAGTATTAATAACTCTCGAAGGCTCAGCAGCTCAAGATCCACCAGTTCAGTGCCGCAACTACAACAAAGCGGACTGGGAAACATTTGCGACGATCGTAAGCCAGAACCTACCCACAACCCAACTAAACACTACCGAAAAAGTAAATGCGGCCGTAATCAAATTCGAACAAGCCATCAAAACTGCAACCACCGCGGCGGTACCGTTATGTAAACCGCGATCAACCCAACCACCACTGCCACAAGACATACACATGCTAGCAGAAGAAAGAAACAGAGCTAGGCGAAAATGGCAGAAATCTCGACACATTGCGGACCAAGAATACTTTAGACGACTAAACGCCCTAGTAAGAGAAAGAACAACAAATTTCATATCCCAAAAATTGCAACACACACTAGAGAACCTCAACTACGAACGGGACTCTGTGTGGAGAATAGCCCGTTGCTTAACACGCGACAAAACTCAAATTCCACCCCTACACTACAATCAATCTCCTCAACCGACCAGCAAAAAGCGAACACACTAGCCGATGCGCTACAGCAAACGCTAACACCGAACCCCACCCCATCGTGCCCACACTTCACGGTAGAAACGGAAACTGAAACCGTCAGCTACAAGAAACAGGTTACTCACAACCAACTGCGAAAAACCTGCCCAAGCGAAATCAAATGGCTAATTAGTCACCTCCCAAGACGAAAGGGCCCAGGGCCGGACAGCATCCCAACAGCAGTCCTCATGCATCTGCCGGAAGATGCCATAAAATTACTCTCAAAAATATTCAATCAAGTGCTAACAAGCGGACACTTTCCGGACAGGTGAAAGCTGGCCACAGTGGCCCACTTTCCCAAAAAGGGGAAAAATCTGTCCAACCCGCACAACTACAGACCAATTAGTCTACTGAGCACATTAGGCAAACTACTCGAAAAAGTAATTCTCAAACGACTCAACACACAGCTAATCAAGCAAAACATCCTAATTCCGGAACAGTTTGGGTACAGAGCCAAACATTCGACAACACTACAATTAAGTAGAGCAATCGAAAACATCACCTATGGTTTCAACATAAACAAATCTACAGGTGCACTAATGCCTGACGTCGAACGAGCATTCGATGGAGTATGGCACGCGGGCCTACTAAAGAAGCTCAAAACTATAAACATACACGACTCGTTAATCAAACTCATAGCGAACTACTTAAACAACAGAAAATTCCAATCTAGAGTGAACAATCACCTCTCAACGGAGCGGCCAATCAAAGCAGGAGTCCCACAAGGAAGTCTGCTCGGGCCGACGCTATTTAATATATACATAAACGACATACCGAAAACCGCGAACACAAACTTATACATTTATGCTGACGACACAGCAATAATGACGCAATCCGGCAAAACTGAATTTATACACCGAAGACTACAAAGCGACAACAATAATCTTGAGGACTGGCTTACAAAATGGCGCTTTAAGGTAAATGCACCAAAATCACAAGCCATCATATTCACAAAGCGTATTAACCACAGATTTCCCAAACACCAGCTACCGTCGCTCACCATATTTGGAGACAACATTGAGTAGAAAGACACGGCAACCTGGTTAGGGCTAAAAATGGACCAAGGTCTAACGTGGAAAAAGCACATACAGCAGATACGGGGAAAAGCCAATGCCCAACTGGGCAGGCTCTACCCACTCATCAACATTGATTCCCAATTAAATCTAAACATGGGACTCACGCTATATAAAACTTTAATAAGACCAATATTCACCTATGCTGCACCAGTTTGGGGATATGTCGCCTTAACCTACATCAAAAGATTACAAAGATTTCAAAACAAGATCCTGCGTATGATAGCCAAAGTACCGTACACAGCACCATCCGATCTACTTCATGAAGAGCTTAAAATGCACACAGTTGAAGAGTTCATTAAGAAACTAACATGGGATATGTACGACAAATTACACCGCCATCACAACCCACTAATATCAACATTAGGAACCTACGATACAGAAAATAACAAACACAACAGACCCCTATCACTATTCGATAGAACATTATCCATTGATTACACGGCAGAAATACAACACTTCCTCGACAATCTTATTCAAACATGACAAAGACACAAACAAAGGACTACTCCCCACTAAACACCCAACATTAATCTTTTATTCTTCTTCTTCCTTGTTTCAGACAAGCTCGTTGCAGTGTCCCCAAGCTCTCAGCAATCACTGAGGCGGCCCGGGAGGAGGGGCCTCCCACCATGAACGACGTGGGCAGTGAAAGACGGGCCACTGCAATATGGAGTCGTTCACACAGACGACATTGGCGACCATCAGGACAACGAGTACAACGAAGGACCTAGAAGGCCGGATGCAAAGACAGACGCCTGTGCGCCCCCACGACGAACAGGAACTCCCTGGAAAGGACAGCACAGGACGCAACATCTCAATCATTCAATAATGCATAGAATTAGCTCTATATACAACTAACTTAGCAGTAAGTTAAAGTTAAATCGCATGACACGCAGGTACTCCCTGCAAAAAATACACAAATTAGACCTTAAGCATCAATTAAGCACATATAACCACATAAGAGACTACGCATATAACCCACTGGTATTGTTCAGGTTTCATGAGCAAAACCAGCAAGTAACATCTAACGCGCTCGAATGCAATGCATGCCAGCTAAGTAGCTATTCACTTACTAACCGGGGTGCTATGCGGGACCCGACTAAAGCATGCAAGCATGAATGCACGATCATACACAGCATTACACGATTAACACGTGGTAGGGTTTTTAGTGGGTATTCCGCTTCCGAGCGGCGAGCCCCACATATCCCCCTAGCCATTGCACACCGGCTGGGGGTCGAATGCAATAATGCATTTTCCCCCCACGGAAAAAAATACGGTAGCTTTCACTTCCGGGTGAAGATTGAGCCCTACCGCCGCCCTATCATCCCGGTCCAGTGCAACCGGTGCCCGCAGCTGCGGCATGCGGCAGCAAGGTGCACGGTGTCAGCCCCTGTGTGCCCGAAGTGCACTGGGTCGCTTGAATCGGCCTCCTGCGATGTTCCCCCTCCTGAAAGGAAGTGTGCTCTATGCCGCGGACGGGGCCACGGGGCCCGTTACCGGGCATGTCCAGAGTACCGGCGGCAGGTTTCCCTGGTTCGCAAAATTCAGGAGGGCAAGACACGTAGTGGGGGATCGACAAATGCGCGCCCAGCACCGACGGCCGTCAAGCCGGCTCGACCCAGAGCTGCGGCTCCACAAGCTAGCCATACGCGGGATGTAGGTGGTCCGGTGCCTGATCGGGAGAGCAGGAGCCGGCCCAGGACCAGGAAGGAGCAGCCGCAACCAGCCAGGGACGGAAGGAGAGCACCTCCTCAACCACAGACGAAGACGACCGAAGACCCTAGACGAAGCTACCAGAGGGAGATGTACCAGGAGGTACTACAACGCGTGATGACCGATGAGGACCTGATGGAGACTTGCACCCACGTGCTCCGTCATCTCATCGAGAGGCCGTCGGAGACCCCTTCTATCCTCTCCACCTACGCCGACTTCTTCCAACTCCTCGCCACTCCTGGCTTCCTTAGTGGCCCTTAAACCCATCCTCAATGTACTCACTTGGAATGCTAGAGGCTTACGAAGACGAAAAACAGAACTTTCAGACTTCCTAAACACAAATAATATACAAATAGCGCTTATCACCGAAACACATTTAGACAACAACATTATTTTTAATATACTGCGTTACATCTCACACTGGAAGGATAGGAACAATCGCGGTGGAGGCACAGCCATCGTCATAAAACAAAACATAGCAAATGATGTAGCTTTACTCCCACAATTTGCGACCCTAGAAGCAATAGGTATATTCATCACTATTGAGAATTCCCGAACACTAGTAGTAGCGGCATACAACCCACCAGGACCAGTAGACACGGGGGAAATTGACCAAATTCTACAAATAAACAACAGAGTACTAATTGCAGGAGATCTCAATGCCAAGCTCCAAATTTGGAACTGCAGGCACACCAATGCAGCCGGAAATGCATTACACCAGCACTAAAACAACTCCGACTACATAATTCATGCTCCCAACGAACCCACCTACATCCCATTCGCAAGAAATCAAAGCTCAGACATCCTGGACATAGCAATCGCCAGGCATATTGACCAAAGAATAACCCTACAAGTCAGAAACGAACTTTCATCTGACCACCTCCCAGTAATAATCTCTTTAGAAGGTCCGATTCTGATGTCACAGCCATCACCAAGGTACAATTACACAAAAGCAAACTGGGAAATTTTTGAACGCACAATTAGCGAAAACCTCCCCGAGGAACAACTCAACTCCCAAGCGGAGCTCGACGAAGCCGTAATGCAGTTCGAACATGCGATCAAGCTGGCAAAAATTACGGCAGTCCCAGTACACATACCAAAGACACACGACACCAAGCTTCCAGCAGACCTTAAAGAGCTGGCTGCGGAACGAAATCGAGCAATACGAAAATTGCAGAAAACTCGCCACATAGTCGATCTCGAAGCCTTCCATTACCTCAACAACTTGGTTAGGCAAAGAAACTCAAATTACACCGCCCAACAATGGTAAAACACGCTAGACAGTCTGGATCACGAAACCAACTCAGTATGGCGCATTTCGAGATGCTTGACCCGAGATAAAGTACGCATACCCCCACTACACCACAACGGAAAGATAGCTACCACCGACCAAGAAAATGCCGACACACTGGCAGATGCGCTTCAAGACACTCTTACCCCAAATGACACTCCATCTTGTCCACAATTCACAGCCGACACAGAGATGAAACCCGCGACTTCCACCAACAACAATCGCAAAACTTAGTTTGTAAAACCTGCCCATCCGAAATTAAATGGCTAATCAAACATCTATCCCAACGAAAAGCTCCGGGACCAGACAAAATACCTAACATAGCTCTTAAACACCTACCCGATGATGCGGTACATCTATTAGCAAAAATTTTCAACTTCGTACTAACACAAGGGCTCTTCCCCGAAAGATGGAAAATTGCCCACGTACTTTACTTCCCGAAAAAGCGAAAGAATATTTCCAATCCCAATAACTATCGCCCTATTAGTCTACTGAACACATTAGGCAAGCTGCTAGAAAAAGTAATACTAAAAAGACTCAACGCAGCATTAATTAAGCGCGACATCCTCATCCCGGAACAGTGCGGTTTCCGAGCGAAACACTCAATGTCCTTACAACTTTTAAGAGCAACTGAGTACATCACTTACGGTTTCAACATAATAAAGTCAACATGAGCTTTACTCCTCGACGTGGAACGAGCTTTCGATAAAGTATGGCATGCGGGAATTCTGATAAAGCTAGCCTCATTAGGCATTCAGGACTCGCTAGTAAAACTAATGTCCAACTACCTGAAGGACAGAAAGTTCCAATCCTCAGTGAAGGACAGTCGGTCCTCCATTAGACCCATCAAAGGGGCGTCCCTACAGGAAGCATACTCGGGCCTACACTGTTCAACTTATACATAAACGACATCCCCAAAACTGCTAACACCACCCTCTACATATACGCGGACGATACAACAATAATGGCGCAATCGTTGCAACCACAAGTCATACACACCCGTCTCCAAAATGCTCTCCGAGAGCTGGAAAGCTGGCTTACGAACTGGCGAATGAAAGTAAATGCCCCAAAAACCCAAGCAATGATCTTCACAAAACGAACAAATCACAGATTACCAAGACACAGTCCGCAACCACTCACACTCTTCGGTGAGAACATAAACTGGACAGCGAATGTAACATGGCTAGGGCTTAAAATGAACCAAGGCTTAACTTGGAAACCCCACATAAACCAAGTCAGAGGAAAAGCAAATGCCCAATTGGGCAAATTATACCCTCTAATAAGCCTAAATAATTAATTAAACCTTAAATTAGGCCTAACCCTCTACAAAACACTAATTCGCCCCATTCTAACCTATGCGGCGACTGTGTGGGGATACGCCGCTAAAACACACATCAAAAGACTACAAACTTGTCAAAATAAAATCTTACACTTAGTATCAAAAGTGTCAAAAATAGCTCCCGCTAACATACTACATAATTAACTAAAAATGCACACCATCGAGGAATTTATTAAGAAACTCACGTTTGACACATATAGAAATCTTCCTACACATCTCAACGCTCATACTCACAACTTAGGACATACACGACAGAAGCGAATAAACATAAGGGTCCTCTTTCAATTTTCGAGCGAACACTTTTCCACTACGCGAAAGAGCCTAACATCCAAGAATTCCTAGACAACCTCCTAAGACACCCCTAAAACACCAAATTACCAAGAAAACGAACAAAAACTAATCTCGCTTCATGACCTTCTCACTGTTACAGATTCCAGTCCATGCAGGAGCCTTCAAGTCCTTGCGCTACCCAGCCAAGGCGGCTCCGGGAGAAGAAGGCCTCCCCGCGTGACACACTCGTGCAGCTGCGCGAGATGGGTTGCCTGCTTATCTGTGTGGGCACAACGATGAACGGCTTCATCCAAGGACCAAGAGAAGACGAGCAAGTCAGCCTTGCAAATCAGACGTCCCAGGATACCCTCCTGGCTGAAATACTTGACGCCCTTCCCAAGGGAAGGAACTCAGAAGCACTCATGACGACTGGCTATGCTTATAGCCTAAGAGTATTTCCATATAACTGTTGCTCTAACATAGATTAGACATACAAGAATAACGATTGCACTAATCTGCATGAAAGTAAAAACCTAGCAATACCATAGAATGTAACCAATTAGTATAATATCACAATTACCTAGTGTAATGCACGATCAATTACCCGGGGTTACTCAGGGCATATGTCATGTGTAATTCCGGGTAACTAACTGTTGACGCGCTCGCATGCATTGAATGCCAGCTACACACCTTTCATTGACTAACCGGGGTGCTATGCGGGACCCGACTAAAATGCACGATATTACTGATAGCTTTCACGTATTAACACGTAGTGGGTTTTTTAGTGGGCATTCCGCGCTTTGAGCGGCGAGTCCCACATATCCCCCAGCCATTGCATACCGGCTGGGGGTCGAATGCAGCATGCATTTTTCCCCCCACGGAAAAAAATACGATAGCTAAGGTACCGTACGTAGCGCCATCTGATTTACTCCACGAGGAACTTAAAATGCACACAGTAGAAGAATTCATTAAAAACCTAGCATACGACATGTGCAAAAGCTTACGCGTACACCACAATCATCTAGTCAAAGCATTAGGCAACTACGATTCCGTAAACTACAAGCATAACAGACCACTCTCGCTATTCGATAGGACGATATCCCAAGACAACACGCAAGAACAAATCCAACAGTTCTTAAACAATCTACTCCAAACGTGACAAGGACATTGACACAGAATATATCTTATATCCCATCACTAATCTTTCTCTTGCTTTCTACCCTTGTTTCAGTCCACGCCCGTCGCAGAGCCCTCAAACCCTCAGCAACCGCTGAGGCGGCCCGGGAGAAGGGGCCTCCCAACGCGAACGACGTGGGCACCGTAAGCTGCATTATATAGTCGTTCACACAGACGACAATGGCGACCATCAGGACGAGCTCAACGAAGGACCTAGAAGGCCGGATCTCACGACAGACGACTGTGCCCAATTGACGATCAGGAAAACCTGGGAAGAACTACACAAGACACAATTCAAAAGCTTTCAATTAATCAAATAACTAATATAACACAATAATTGTACACCTAGCGGTAAGTTAATGCTAAGTCATGTGACACGCAGGCACTCCCTGCAAACAACACACATTTTAGATCTTAAGCATTATTAATCAAATACTAACAATATAAGAAACATACGCACATAACCCACTGGTATTGTGTAGGTTCCATGGGCAATACCAGCAAGTAACATTTGACGCGCTCGCATGCAATGCATGCCAGCTAAGTAGCCATTCACATACTAACTGGGGTGCTATGCGGGACCCGACTAACAGTATGCAAACATAAATGCACGATACTACTCAGCAATATACAATTAACACGTCGTAGTGTTTTTAGTGGGTATTCCGCTTCTGAGCGGCGAGCCGCACATATCCCCCGAGCCATTGCCCACCGGCTGGGGGTCGAATGCAATAATGCATTTTCCCCCCACGGAAAAAAAATTCTTGATCACACTTAGCTCCGAGATGGCGAGGAAGAAGGGTCGCTCCGTCGCCGCTCCTGCTAAGGCAGGAGCCTCTTCATCCCCTCCGGCATCCGCCGAGGAGATTTCGCCGCAGCCGCCGCAGCCTAGGGCAACCTACGCATCGACCGCCGCTTCGCCGCGTGCCAGCGCAGCTTCGCCGGGACTGCCTCCGCAGTTGCCGCCAGCTTCGCGCAACAAACGTCGCCGAACCTGGATACTGTCCAGCCAGCGCAGTTAAAGCCTGTGCCTCATGGGACCTGCCAGTCAGGTTCCTCATCAGCGCAGCACACCAACAGTTGATACGGTAATTTGTATCACAAATTACTCAAATGTAAATAATTATTTTAATATGAATATGTATTTTTATGTAACATTGATTTCAGAGGTTTAATAATTGTAATTATTATTGGTAAATAATAATATACGGCTTTACTGAAACTGTTAACAATAACGCAAGAATGCAGCGGTGGAGTGAGTTGTTTATCGTTACCAGGAACCAGGAAGTTACGTAATGTTTCGCGCCTTTTCGGTAAAAAAAGCTTCCAGAATGTTCTCTAAAAGAAATATGTATTAGTGGTTTTCATTGGATAGTAAAATAGACGCTAATGTTGGCGCGTTTTATTAGCCAATAGCAGTTCATTTATAATCTTTAGGCGTATCTTAAGGTAAGCCTATAAATAGTGTAAATTCAAGAGAGCGTTCCCCAGTGCAACAAGATTCTCAACACACTACACATCGTCCCCAGTTCAACAAGACTCTCAACACATTACACATCGTCAGCTCCCAGTGTGCAACAAGATTCTCAACACACTACACATCGTCCCCAGTTCAACAAGACTCTCAACACATTACACATCGTCAGCTCCCAGTGTGCAACAAGATTCTCAACACATAACACGTCAGCCCCCAGTTCAACGGAATTCTCAGTACAGTACATATCGTCAGTCAGTCCTTCATTTCGTCAAGTTACGCGTAGCAGAATTACAAGAAATCTTATAAAGTATTATACAGTTGAATATATAAAGTTGAAGTACGTGAGTTAAAAGTGATAAGCAGTTATTACAAACAGTTTCAGTATGGCGAGTATCCAGATAAATCTGTGAAAGTGTTCGTGAACGTGTTCTGCAATAAAGATTATAAAACTAATTTCTTCGTCAATATCATTTCTAGACAAAAGATTCCTTTCCGATTCACACCCTGCATGAGAAACATGTTCGACCCAAAATAGCTAGCCGGAGGACATTTAAAATAACTTATTTCAAAATTGATACAAATTGCTACGCCAGAGGGATCCACGGACCAGACCAACGAATGACGTCACAAGGAGGCTTCAACACACGTGATGTAAACAACATTACGTAAAGCAACGACCGTTGCATATTGGCTTCCAAACGCGGAGCTACAATTAATGATCTACAACATTAATACCGCATCATATTGGTTCCACAACGTGGTGCTCAAAACACATAACATTAAAACCGCTCCATATAGACTCCACAACGTGGTGCTCTAAACACATAACATTAATACCGCTCCATATTGGCACCCATAACGTGGGGCGAAGATGACTAGGAAAGGAACAAGAATAACCAGGAAGTAGCAGAATTAACTAGGAATGAAGCAGAGTAACCAGGAATACAGCGGTGAAATGATCTACAAGACGCAGATTCCAGAAACAAAAGGGACGACAGACTTCGATCGTAATTCCGAGATTACGATGCAACAGGGAATTCAACGCAAAAACATCGAAACGACGTAGATTCATCACAACACAACGCAGAAGCGACATCAAATCTAAGAGAATGGGGCAGACAGCTGGACATCTAAGCAACATCAGCAGATAACATCAGAAAGGTTAGAAAAGTGTGATTTTAATTCTAAAAAAAAAAAAAAGTATAAAACAAGAAACAATGATGGAAGGGGATAGTGTAATAGTTAGCTGTAATTCAATACAGGATACAGAAAATAGCTTAAACAATGTAGTATCTGATGGAGGAAATGTTAGTGCAAAAAGTAAGAATAGAATAGCAGGAAATATTAATTCTGATACTAGAATGATGATGGAAATGCTGAGAAATATGAGTAGGGAATTAAGGGAAGATATGCAAAAGAATAATGAGAAAATGAGGGAAGATATGCAAAAGAATAATGAGAAAATGAGGGAAGATATGGAAAAGACTAGTGAGAAATTAGAACAAAAATTAACTCAGAGTATAAGGGAAGAAATTTGTAAGAATAATGAGAAATTAGAAAAGAAAATAGATCAAAATAGGGAAGATATTGATAGGAGTTTAGAACAAAAACTAACTCAGAATAATGAGAAATTGAGGGAAGATATTCGTAGGAGCTTTGAACAAAACAGAAAAGATACTGGTAGGAGTAATGAGGTATTAGAGCAAAAAGTAGATCAAAGCAGTGAAGAAATTGAAAAGAAAGTTATAAAACTAGATAGTAGTATGCCAGAAATGAGAGATAAAAATGAGGAAGTAATAGTAAGTAAGATAGGAGAAATTTAAAAGAAAATGCTAGACATGAGCAGGGAAATATGTAACAAAGAAAGTGAGGTTAATGTAGAATGTACAGAGTTAGGAAGTCAAATGAGTAGTATTTCAAGTGAACTAAGAGAGATAAATGAGGTTAGGAATGTAGATGTAAATGAGGCGCAGGTTAATTTCAGAGGGGAAATATCAGAAATACAGAATGAGACAGTAATGCAAAGAAATAAATTGTACCAAGATGTTCAAAATGAAAACTCCAGTCCAGTACAGTTTAGTACAGATTTGTCAGAGTATTCTCAGATTAAAATGATAGAAGAATTGAAAATGAAAGTTGTTAAAAGATGTATTGTTCAGGAAGCTTTAGATTGTTTTCAAATGTTATCATGTGACGAAATATCAGATGAATACAAGAGGTTATTCATGAACAAAAATTTGAAGGTTAGGTTACGGCTACGAGTAATGTTTAGCCACACACAATTTGATCCAGGAGGGTAAATAGCAATGAGATGTAAACTAAATGCTAGATAGTTAAATATGACCTGCAGAGAAATGTATTGGAACGTAAGAGGGTTAACTATTTATATATATATATATCATTTGAAAAGAGAAATAAATTATAAAAAAAAGAGAAATGTTTAAAAAAAAAAATAAATAAATAAATAAATAAATTTTTTAGTAACTGTAACAACATTTGAAAATTAAGAATGCAAAGATTGAAACTTAAGGTGATATTAAATTAAAAGTACGTAAATACAATTCCAAGATTTAAAAATTAAGAATACAAAGATTGAAACTTAATCTGATATTAAAGTAAAGATACGTAAATGCAATTCCAAGAGTATTGTTTAAAATAAAATTCAAAATAACAAAAATGGTAAAAATAATTCAAAACAAATACTTATGTAGCAAACAGAAAAGGTGAAACATTGTCAAGATTTAAGAGATGTAAATATATTTGCAAAGTACAAAATAAAAAAAAAAATTGGTAAATATAATTAAAAATAATTGAAACAAATACTTATGTAGCAAACAGAAAATGTGACACAGTGCTTAGATTTAAGAGATGTAAATATATGTAAAGGGTGAATATTTTGGTAAATATGTATAGTAATTACAAAAAAATTCTTGAATTGATAAATTTTTGGTAACAATATAAGAAAGTAAACCATTTTTTGTAACACTAATTAAATAACTTAGGGTAAAGTATTTGCTATAAAAAACAAAAAAAAAATTTGTTGTAACGTCAGATTAATGTCAAAACAAATTGAACCAAAGCCAGTAAGTAGTGGCGAGATAAAACATATGTAGTGTGCTCAATGCGTGTGAAGTGTTAAGTGAAAGTGATAACGTGTGTTCCAAGATTTAGGAGACTAAAAACAAAATTATAAAATTTCCAAACAGGTTATAAATATTTATAATTATGTTTCTAGTGGGGCATATGATACGGTAATTTGTATCACAAATTACTCAAATGTAAATAATTATTTTAATATGAATATGTATTTTTATGTAACATTGATTTCAGAGGTTTAATAATTGTAATTATTATTGGTAAATAATAATATACGGCTTTACTGAAACTGTTAACAATAACGCAAGAATGCAGCGGTGGAGTGAGTTGTTTATCGTTACCGGGAACCAGGAAGTTACGTAATGTTTCGCGCCTTTTCGGTAAAAAAAGCTTCCAGAATGTTCTCTAAAAGAAATATGTATTAGTGGTTTTCATTGGATAGTAAAATAGACGCTAATGTTGGCGCGTTTTATTAGCCAATAGCAGTTCATTTATAATCTTTAGGCGTATCTTAAGGTAAGCCTATAAATAGTGTAAATTCAAGAGAGCGTTCCCCAGTGCAACAAGATTCTCAACACACTACACATCGTCCCCAGTTCAACAAGACTCTCAACACATTACACATCGTCAGCTCCCAGTGTGCAACAAGATTCTCAACACACTACACATCGTCCCCAGTTCAACAAGACTCTCAACACATTACACATCGTCAGCTCCCAGTGTGCAACAAGATTCTCAACACATAACACGTCAGCCCCCAGTTCAACGGAATTCTCAGTACAGTACATATCGTCAGTCAGTCCTTCATTTCGTCAAGTTACGCGTAGCAGAATTACAAGAAATCTTATAAAGTATTATACAGTTGAATATATAAAGTTGAAGTACGTGAGTTAAAAGTGATAAGCAGTTATTACAAACAGTTTCAGTATGGCGAGTATCCAGATAAATCTGTGAAAGTGTTCGTGAACGTGTTCTGCAATAAAGATTATAAAACTAATTTCTTCGTCAATATCATTTCTAGACAAAAGATTCCTTTCCGCATCACACCCTGCAAGAGATACAAGTTCTACCAAGAAAAGATGATAGCTAGCCGGAGGACAATATACATAACCTTAAATTATTTCAGAAACTAATTGATACAAATTGCTACGCCAGATGGAGTTAAACGAACCAACAAGGAGTGACGTCACACAAGATGGCATCGCGTAAAGAAAAACACGTAAATTTGCTATTGCACAGTGGCCTTCAGAGCTGAATGCCACTAGGATCATCGGAGCAAGGGATCCACGTCACTAGTTAGGATGGAGTTTGCAGACCCTGGCGACTACGAAGCTGCCTTGAGGGCGGGCCTGCCCTTGTTAGGGCGGTGCTTACGCATCGAGGCCAGCCGAGTGGAACGCCAGGCTCCCTGCAGGCGCTGCTGTGTCTACGGGCATATCGAGACATCCTGCACGGCACAACCAAGGTGCCACTACTGTAGTGCCGCCAGGTCAACTGCAACGTGCAAGCAGCACGACATTCGCCACCGACGCTGCTACTGTGCGACCTGTGGAGGGACAACACACTACACCGGCCAAGCGCTCTGTACCCTGCATCCTCGCAGGAAGGCACCGCCGAAGCCACCAGCAGCAACATCGCAGTCATCAGCACCTCCACAGACACCGAAACCAGAACCATCACCAGCGCCGACTCCATCAACTTCAACGCCGAACCATGAGGAAATCCAGGGTTTGCGCGACACGTTCAGGATCTCCACGCGGAGGTCCTGGACATTGGTGTGCGCATCTCGGCTCTGGACGACTTCATCACCACCACCACCGAGAAGCTCCAGGAATTGCAGACCGCCATCACTGCTGGTACTACTCAGCAACAAACCACCGCCGCTGACCTGTTGTCTAGACTGCACCTCATCTCTTTACGGCTGCAAACCCTGGAGACCAGCTTCGAGGAAGGAGGACCATCAGCATCATATTACATTCCACAACCACCAGAGATGTCACCGCTGGTCATCTCCGAGAGCCAGCAGCGAATTCTTGCACAATGCCGTACGCTTGTGCAAGCCAAGGGCAAACGACGACGGCATCCAGAGCCAGAGTAAGTCCATCTTCACACCATCCCTTTCTAATATTCCCTTGAACCCCCTTTTTCTATTACCACCTCCTAACCTCTAGGCTGCAGTCAGGGCAATTTGTCATGTCTGTAGGCTAGGACCGCACTTCACACCGCTCCCGCCCATTGGGCGGCAGCACAGAATCTTTCGTTCGACTAACACGGGTGCTATGCGGGACCGTGCTACCTTTCCTTTGAACTTCCTTTTAAACCCACGACCTAACCGGTGGAGGAGTTTTTAGTGGGTATGCCGACGCTCTCAGTCCCGACTCCCATCGGGGCTGAGGTTAGTGACTAAATCATTTTCTCCTCCACTCGAAAAAAAGCCCCACTGTTTCTCATGGGAGGTACAGTGCTGTGATCCGAGGGGTCCCGAGGGACCTGCCAGTCAGGTTCCTCATCAGCGCAGCACACCAACAGTGGCCTTCAGGCATGAAGGCCGCTCGGATCCACGGAGCACAGGGACCCACATCGCTCGTCAGGATCGAGTTTGCAGACCAAGGTGACCAGGAAGCGGCCTTGAGAGCGGGCCTGCCCTTATTAGAGCGGTGCTTACGCATTGAGGCCAGCCGAGTGGAACGCCAGACTCCCTGCCGACGCTGCTGTACCTACGGGCACAACGAGAGCTCCTGCACGGCGAAACCAAGGTACCACTACTGTGGCGCTTCCAGCACCACGACTTCGTGCACGCAGCACGACCTTCGCCGCCGACGTCGCTACTGTGCGACCTGTGGAGGGTCAACACACTACACCGGCCAAGCGCTCTGCCCCCTGCATCCTCGCAGGAAGGCAACGCCGAAGCCGCCAGCATCTTCATCGCAGCCAGCATCATCTCCACAGACGCCGACACCAGCACCATCACCAACATCTTCAGCATCGATCATCGAGGAAGTTTAGGGCTTACGCGACGCCGTTCAGGATCTCCACGCGGATTTCCTGAACATGACGACGAAGCTGACAGCCCTGGAGGAACTCATCAGGGACCTTCAAGACACCTCAGCTGCTCAGCAAGTTTTTCTAGCTGGGCAGTTCGAGACCATCACTTCTAGACTCAGCACCATCGACAACTCCATCCAGACCTCGTCTTCAGCAACGGACACCATCACACAACATCTAGATTCCATCGACATCACCGTCAGATCTCTGGAAGCACAGCAGCACGAACTTCGGGCCTACTTCCAGCAGACAGCCAAACCGGAGGCCCCAAGCAACCGCCGAAGGCCTCCGTCCAGCGCAACATACGCAGAAGAATACATGAACAGGATACATCTTCACAAGAAGTAAGTTCTGCACCAACCCATCTCCACAATCACCATTCAAATTCCTTCCTAAACCCACGCCATTTTCACTAGTGTTGCAGTCAGGTTTCATGGCTGCAACCTAGTAACCACCTAATCCGCTCCAGCCCATAGGGCGGAGGCATCCGTCTCTCACATACTAACGCGGGTGCTATGCGGGACCGCAAAAAGCCACGCCATTCCACTTTATCTTCTTCCTTTTTCCACCGGTGGAGGAGTTTTTAGTGGGTATGCCGACTATTGGTGAGTCCCACACTCTTAGTCCCGACTCCCATCGGGGCTGGGGTCAGTGATTATATCATTTTCTCCTCCACTCGAAAAAAGCCCCATAGGTGGCAGAAGCAACGAGAGGGAGAGGTCACTGCAGCGGCGAGAGCAGCAGCGAGCGGCGAGCGCACCCGAGGCCAGCCGAGCGCTCCCGAGTCCGGCGAGCGGCCAGCCAGCAGTACCACCGTCACTCCAGTGCCTGCGGTCTAACAGCTTAGAAGGGTAGAAAGACACGATCGTAGCCAACAGTCTCTCGACTGGTACCAAGGCACCTTCGGGCAGATCCTCTGTCTTTCGGGCTTTTTAGCGCCCTCTATCTGTTCTATCTCATCAACTATCTCTATTTTCCTCTTTTCTATCTAGAATTTAAGGTCCCGGCTAGGCTCCATATATTTAGGATAGGCGCTGCTTGCTGCTGACACCACAAATTGAGAGCAGAGGTCCACTCATATCGAGTGTCATAGCAGCAGACTCACTAGGCTTTACTCTTCTTCTTTCTCTTCTTCTTATTAGCTAAGCTAGATCTAAGCAAACTTCCAAATACTTAAGAACACACACTCTCTCTCTTACACACATTCCAAACTTATCATTACACACCTACACCTTGAAAGATGGGCAAAGTTGGAAACCACCCCAAAACTCTATCTCCTTCATCCCTCTCCACACCAAACAGGCTCGTCAGAGCAACTACACTACAGTGCATCTCACCAAACACACATGAAGCACCAAACACCACGCACAAACAGCCAAGTACCTCAGCTCCAAGCTCACACAAGAGGTCATACACCAGGTCACACACACAGGCAAAACACAAAATCACACAAATCAAGTTGAGCCAAACACAAGAAACACTCAAGGAGCTCGCAAACCAGAAAACAAACAAACAACACCCTCAAAAACACCTACACCACAGAAAACACAGCAGGGCGCTGCACCCTCACAAACAGACAGCTTGCTTGCAACTGTCACACCACCAAATACCACACCTCAAAGCCAGCACACCATTGAGATATCACAAACAGCCACACAGAACATACCAGATACAGACATTCAGTATCCCACTCCTCCACCATCAGCTCACTCACCCATCCCAAACACGTATGCTGATGCAGTTAGGACAGCCCCTAACACAAACACATACACTGAGTACATGCCAGATGTGGCACCCGTGTACGTAAATAAAAGCCAGGCAACACGACTACACACCATCACACAAAGCTTTGATAGGAAGTACAAACCAAAACAAACATACACCATACAGACCGCACAACGCTCCGGTGACTACGCGCTCAAAATGTTCAGTTTAAGTGACTATCATAGTATGATAGATCACCTCAAAGCAGAGGGCGCACAATTTTACTTATGCACCAAACCCAGAACGCAGGACCACCAGATTTGTCATCAAAGGACTGTGCGCCCCGTTCACCGGAGAACACATAAAGCAGGAACTGGCTTACCAGAAATTTGAAGCCATTAGAGCAGTGCAAATGCACTCTAGGAACAGCAGTAGGCACCCCCTTCCTATGTTCCTAGTGGAACTGGAGGACACCAATGAGAATAGAAAGATCCTCGGCCTCAAATACCTCGCCCACTTTAGAGTTAGGCTTGAAGAATATAGGACCAATCCAGAGCCAAAACAATGCAAGTGTTGCCAACAGCTGTGGCATACGCAACAGAAATGTGAGGCCCCAACAGAAGTATGCGCCAAATGTACAGGTCCCCACCCCTCCTACAGCTGGAAAGTGCCCATAGGGGAACGCAAATGCGCCCTCTGTGGTGGAAAAGGTCATGGAGCAACATGGCGCGGTTACACCAAGCACCTAACAACACTAAAGAAGGCAAGGCCAAGGGTACAGCCTGGAACCCCCCAACCTAGAGTCACTGAACACCAAAGCCCCTCCCAGGCTGGCCCGCCAAACGCAGAAGGGCAAT
This sequence comes from Deroplatys truncata, assembly GCA_030765065.1. Taxonomy (NCBI): domain Eukaryota; kingdom Metazoa; phylum Arthropoda; class Insecta; order Mantodea; family Mantidae; genus Deroplatys; species Deroplatys truncata. The sequence continues at coordinate 496,970,378 of CM060990.1, read as the reverse complement.
GGTATATACAGGACCGCCGCGGTAGAAAACAAGCAGCACCCGGCCCTTCTGCTGCCGCGAATGAGCGGGTCGCGCCCGCCCAAGCAGCGGATCAACGAAAGCGACCACACTATAAAGCACAGGCACAACATAAACAGAAACAGACACCACCAAAACCACAAACACAAATACAGCAGAACCCCCCTCACCTTGAGGAATCGAGCATATTGATTCCAGAGTCGCTGTCCAACCGCGAAGCTTTTAAAAATGGCCGTGCTATGGCAGAGTTCCTCACACAATTAGGACTGCCAGACATCGACATAGGCTGGGACTGTTTCCAGACCCACGCCAGATGCCTCTTGGAGAAACTAGCTGCACCCAACTGCAACCCAGTCTACATCTTTAACTATCTATCAAGGTTCATAGGAATGCTTTCACAGTTCATTTATGGCTAACGCCCCTACAGTAAACACAGTATACTGGAATTGCAACAACCTCCGACGCAAGCGTAAGGAATTAACAGAATTCCTACAAGTTAATGCAGTACAAATAGCGCTACTCAATGAAACACATTTAGGACCGACAGACCGTTTCACAATCCCGGGATACGCGGTATACAGAAACGACAGAAACAGAAGAGGCGGCGGCACCGCCATCGCCATTCAAAAATCCATAAAACACCACCAAGCTTTTGTACCACCATTAACACGAATAGAAGCAACCGGGGTCAGAGTAAAACTACACAATACGGAGGTAACGTTCATCGCTGCATATAACCCTCCTGGGGACATCCACATTAATGATGATAATTTACTAATGCAAACAGCAGAAATAGTGGTAGTGGCAGGGGACCTTAACGCGAAACACTTTCTTTGGAATTGCGAGACGGCGAACTCGGCCGGTAATAAACTCCTCACTTACATTAACGACACAAACATTCTTCTAGCAGGTCCGGAAGAACCAACGTTTATACCGAGAATAGCGAACCACAGGCGGGACATATTAGACATCGCCTTATTCAAAAACATGCCATACAACACCAACACGCACACAATCAACGATCTAACTTCAGATCACCTCCCAGTACTATTGGCAATTGAAGCGCCAATCACATTTCAACGTGAGCCCGCACGACACAACTACGGACAAGCAGACTGGGCAGCATTTGAAACCACACTAGAAACCACAATTAGAGATCATGCAATCGAATCACATGATACACACGACGAGGCCATCAATAACTTAGTAGTAGCGATTAAACAAGCAACCGAACAGCACGTCCCCATTAGATACCCGACCTCAACTGTCACACGATTCCCTCGCAACACAAGACTAATAATTCAAGAAAGAAATCGCGCCAGACGAAAATGGCAAAAATCTAGAAATTTAATACATCGCAATGAATGCACAGGGCTAAACAGCCAAGCTAGCGAACGCATACGGGAATTTACTCGAAATCAATGGAACGAGACACTAAACATTATCGAACCACACAGCCGTACTATCTGGAAGATCGCCAAAAATCTTGCGCGAAAACACACACAAGTCCCTCCCCTCCACAGCACCAACGGCACTGCCGAAACTCTCCGAGACAAGGCCGAAGCTTTCGCAGATGCCCTCGAGCAAACCTTCAAACCGAATGCAACTCAGACAGATCGCGAATTTGTGTTTGAAACGGAAGCAATAGCAGAAAACATAGGCGGGGTGCAGACGCATAATAAAACACGCAGAACTAACGCGGGCGAAATTAAGTGGATTATTAACCATCTACCCACAAGAAAAGCTCCAGGGTCGTATGAAATACCCAACATAGTAATCAAGCATTTGCCGCCCAAAACCCTAAAACTACTAGCAACCATATTTAATTACACACTTGAAAATGGGCGCTTCCCTCCACAATGGAAAGAAGCCAGAATACTCCTCTTCCTTAAACCACGAAAAAGCCCATCACAACCAGAGAATTACAGGCCAAATAGCCTACTAAACACCATGAGCAAGGTACTCGAAAAAGTTATACTAAAACGCATCACCACGCACATAATACGTAACAACATCTTCATCGATGAACAATTCAGTTTTAGAGCACAACACTCAAGAACACTACAACTCCTCCGAATGACTGAATCTATAACCAAAGGGTTCAACACAAAACGATCTACAGGCGCCATATTCTTAGATATAGAACGAGCGTTCGATCGGGTGTGGCATGCGGGTCTACTCAGAAAACTCATGTAGTTAGTTTTCGCGGACACACTATTAGCAATTATAAAAGACTACCTAACGAACAGGCCGTTCCGCACAACAGTCGACAACGAAGCATCAACAATACGACCAATTAGGGCAGGGGACCCACAAGGGAGCCTACTGGGGCCTGTTCTTTTCAATATTTACATAAATGACATACCAAAGACCACAAGAGTAAACAGGTACCTATATGCCGATGACACAGCTTTAGCCACACAATCGATCATGCCTAGAATCATCCATAATAGGCTGCAAATCGCCCTAAACGAACTAGAACCATGGCTCACGAAGTGGCGAATTAAATTAAACACCAGAAAGAGCCAAGTCATAATATTCACAAAGTGAATTAAGCACCGCCACAATAAACACGGCCTTTAGCCACTAACATTTCTGCAAGAGCCAATAGACTGGAAAAACACAATCACATACCTTGGAGTAACGATGGACCAGGGCCTCACATGAAAACAGCACGTCAACACAGTCAGAGCGAAAGCGAATGCTCAACCCAATAATTAACACTAACAGCACTTTAAAACTAGAAATGAGCACTACACTGTACAAGACACTAATCAGACCGATTCTAACATACGCTGCATCCGTATGGGGACATGCAGCCAAAATACATATAACAAGGCTCCAAACAATCAAAACAGAGTACTCCGCTTTGTTGCCAGGCTGCCAGAAGTGACACCAGCACTCCAACTATACGAGGAACTGAAAATACACTCAATCGAGGAATTCATTAAAAGACTCAGCTTTAGCTTGTATGAGAAAAAGAACAAAAATCACAATGAATTAATACAGACACTAGGTAACTACGACATAATTCACGACAAACATGCAAGGCCACCGTCTCTATTTGAAAGAACAATAGGTCTCGGGGAGCCGGCAATAGATATGCAGCAATATCTAGACAATTTAGTTAATTACCCCGACGTTATCCATAACTGAACTTGAATAGCACACACACACACAATTACACTAACACATTCCACCACCTACAACTGCCCTCAAGTCCTTGCGCTTACTGACAAGCCAAGGCGGATCCGGGGGATGAGGGCCTCCCCGCAAGGTGGCACTGCCTCTCACCTGCATTTTCAGGGAGGCAGCCCGCCGGTTGCGCACCCTATGTGACCCCGCTTACCAAAAGGACATGATTGATAAATGCATAATGACAACCCCAGCCTTGGGGAGAAACACCAATTAATAACTTTCAACACACCACAGGACGACGCCAAATGGTGTAAAACTATCCAAACGACAATGCCGCTACAGGGCATTAAATACATTGTACATATACAATTACTCCTCTCTATATAGCGCCACCTTGTACACTAATACAAAGTAATGCATATATATACGAATATGTATTCATGTGCAACATGTTCTAGCTTAACATGGAGACGCAGCCTCCGGCTCAACCAACCACTGACACGCATACAAGATCATCTTGTGATGTACGACGGAGACCCACTCAGAGGACGCAGCGCTACGGCGTGAATAAGGACACCTAAAACTACATCAAGATCACTACCCCTGGAATATCCTCACACAACGCACACTACTCATAACAATCCTCTCCTGGAATCCGCTAGGGGGCAGGCTGGGCTTCGGCCAAGCCTGTCTCCCAGCTCCCAATAACTAACTCCACTGGTGAACGCACTGCGAGCTAGTTTATATTTTTCTCCATGGAATGCGCGGATGCTTCAGGCGGTACCGCAGCAAACCTTTCTTTCCACTCCGGTGGAGGAGTTTTTAGTGGGTATGCGGTGAGTCCCACACTCAGTCCCGACTCCCATCGGGGCTGAGGTCAGTGATTAAATCATTTTCTCCTCCACTCGAAAAAAGCTCCACATATCCCCCAGCCATTGCACACCGGCTGGGGGTCGAATGCAATAATGCATTTCTCCCCCCCACGGAAAAAAAGCCTTTTGGCTAAGATCAAAGTGTAGTTTAGACACTACATTTGAGTTTTTTTAGTGCCGTGATTGGCATTTTTAAGTTATTTAAGTGCTCTCCTTATGAGAGGAGCACATGGAGGTTCGTTAGCGGACGACATGGCTCGAATGCCCCGAGTTAAGTGGGGACTATGGGCTCAGCTATGTGCATAGCTATATTTTAAGTCTTATCCATTTTTATACTCTTTACTAATATGTCGTCTCCTGCCAACGTTGTGGCGCTGGCGCCTTTGAGGCGGCAGGGGACTGTGTTGGTTGTTCGTTTCCCTGTTGCAGATGTGTTCGACTGCACAGAGGAAGGCTGCCGTTCCAAAGGTCTACTCCCCACTAAACACCCAACATTAATCTTCTTCTTCCTTGTTGCAGACCAGCCCGTTGCAGTGCCCCCAAGTCCTCAGCAATCGCTGAGGCGGCCCGGGAGGAGGGGCCTCCCACCGTGAACGAAGTGGGCAGTAAAAGACGGGCCACTGCATTATGGAGTCGTTCACACAGACGACATTGGCGACCATCAGGACAACGAGTACAACGAAGGACCTAGAAGGCCGGATGCTAAGACAGACGCCTGTGGCCCCCCTTGACAAACAAGAACCCCGGAAAAGACAGCACAGGATGCAACATATCAATCCTTCAATTATGCATAGAATTAGCTCTATATACAACTAACTTCGCAGTAAGTTAAAGCTAAATCGCATGACACGCAGGTACTCCCTGCAAACAACACACAAATTACACCTTAAGCATAAATTAAGCATATATAACAGCATAAGAGAATACGCATATAACCCACTGGAATTGTTCAGGTTTCATGGGCAACACCAGCAAGTAACATTTAACGCGCTCGCTTGCAATGCCTGTCAGCTAAGTAGCCATTCACTTACTAACCGGGGTGCTATGCGGGACCCGACTAAAGCATGCAAGCATGAATGCACGATCATACACAGCATTACACAATTAACACGTGGTAGGGTCTTTTAGTGGGTATTCCGCTTCTGAGCGGCGAGCCCCAATTATCCCCCTAGCCATTTCACCCCGTCTGTGGGTCGAATGCAATAATGCATTTTTTCCCCCACGGAAAAAAAACACCTAGATGAGGGGACATCAAGATGTCAGCTCCGCCGGTACAGAGCTCTTTGTACCAGACACCACGTTGGAAGCATCGCAATGCCGACATGAACAGCCGACACAACTGCGTAGCACGATGGGCCACGCGGAACACCGCAGACCCACCGGCAACCGCCGAACCTCCGCCGCCACTGCAATCCAGCAATCGAGAACAGGTCGTCCAGGTTCACCTGGGCGGAATGTCATCGCCACAGTATCTAGCCGCGTACTCGGTTTTACCTGTGCGATAAAGAAGGTTTAAAAGAATATTCACAAGCTTTGGACATTTGTCAGTCTGTCAAGGGCGGGTTTAGCTTTCTGCGCTACCATTGGCTGGGTCTTGGTGTTCCCTAATGGGTGGACTAGCGACCATGTGGTGACCAAGCCCAATGTTGCATAACTTGGGCGACCGTTTATGTGGTCGTCAAGTTAAGCAGGCCGGCATGGCAGCAAAGCTAGATGGGAATGCTAGGTAATGGGATGGGGTATTCAAGTTGGCAGCAGGGCGGGTCGCTGCTAGACGGTCACTCATCCAGCCAGCGACCGGGCCCATTGCTGCTTAACTTGGGGAAGTCTTTGGAATGAAGGATTGGCAGACCTCAGCCTCGGGGGCCAAGCCGTCCTTCGGCAACCGGTAGCTCTTTCTCTGCCTTGGTGCCTTGTGGTCGTAGCGGCCCAAAGAGTTCACCAGCTGGTTGGTATGGTAGGTGACCTTCGAGTACATGGTACGGGTTCTCTCCCGCACCACGTCCACGATGTATGGGAGACCGGAATGGCTGTGTAGGATGTGTGACGGGAATCTACGCCCGGTATCATAGATCATCCGAAGCGCCCTGTTCTGGTCGGTTTGTAGCCTGTGGATGGTGGTCGCTGCCGCCGATCCCCTGACCTCGCAACCGTACAGAATCAGGGGCGGGATAATCAACTGATATAGGCGTAGTTTTAGGCCTATAAGCATTGTGGAACTGAATACGGGATACAGCTGCCTAAGCGCGGAGTGGCCGAGGCCGACCTTTGCCCTGACATGTGGCGCGAAAGTGAGGCCGCGGTCGATTTGGCAAAGGTAACCCAGGGGATTTTCCTCTGCCGCAACCTCAGAGGCCGCTCGGGCCGCCACCGACGGACCTTCGCCAGGAGAAGCGCAGAGCTCTTCCCCGGGCTAATGGCCATCCTCCACTTTTTGCTCCACGTGCCAATGGCTCGGAGCTGTCGCAGAAAAAGAATCGGGCATTCTTGTTCTGTTGCATTGTGAGGACATCGTCGGCATATTGGCACGTAACAGTCCTGGGTTCCGTGGGGAAGTCCGACATGTAGGCCGCGAAGAGAAGCGGGGACAGAACTCTGCCTTCCGGGACTCCAGCGGCTATGGGACGGACTGAGGAAACCTTCCCCTCCACTCTCACCCTGAATGTGCGATCCCGGAGGAAACTGTTTATCAGGGCGAGATAGGCGGCAGGGATGTTTGACTCCTTGAGTTTGTACAAAAGACCTTGATGCCACGTTGTGGCAAAGGCTTTCTCTACGTCCAGCAGCACTGCTCTGGTCTTGAAGTTCTCCTGGAATCCCAGGGAGGCCTTCTCGGCCAATCGCAGTAGCTCCAGAGTTGTGGAGTGCCCATGGCAAAAACCAAACTGATGGTCCGGTAGGAGCTGCCTTTCCTCAAAGAGAGGTGTAAGGTGGGCTAGGAGCAACCGCTCAAAGACTTTTGAGGCGGTTGGGAGTAAGCTGATGGAGCGGTAACTGCATGGAAAGACCGGATGCTTGCCGGGCTTTAAAGTGCATACCACCCGCGCCTCCTTCCAACTAGTTGGAAAGTGACGGAGGTGAAGGCATGCATTGAAAATCCGCGACAAATGGATGACTGCCTTCTTGGGAAGGTGCTGGAGCATGGGCACCGTGACGCTGCCATGTCCAGGGGATTTATTCGGGTTGACTTTTCGGATCTCGGAAGCCACCAGTTTAGGGGTGACTATGGGAATATGGACCTTCTCGTGGCGCGGTTGTGGTTCCTCGTAGAGGTAATCCACAGTCGCTTCCACTAGTTCAGTAACGTCTTCGTCCTGGGGGTCCTCCCGCGGTTCGAATTGAAGTTCTAGATGGTCTGCAAACACCGTGGCTTTTTCGCGGGGCTCGAAAGCGAGTCTCCCGCGAGTGCCGTGCTGAGGATGCTGGTACTGGGTCTTATCCTTCCTCAAGGATTTGATTATCCGCCATGGTTTCTTTTCCTGCAGGTTTACGGTCTCCATTGTTCTTTCCCAGGCCATCTTCCTGTGCACACGGAGCAGTCGCCTTGCCAGGGTTTTGAACCGCTGGTATACTGCGTCTATCCTGGGATGGCGGAAACGCTGCCATAGCTTCCGTACAGTTGCCTTGGCTTTTAGCAGCTGCCGGAGTTCGTTAGGAATGGTTCTCGTGTTGGGAATGTCAGATGGGATGCGGTGGGTGTATGCACGTACCGCAGTCAGGATTTGTAGGGAGAAGTCTGCCGCCGCTTCCAGCGAATCGATGGAATCGATACGTGGCCGCGGGTCGACAGACCGGTTTAGTTCTTGGACGGCTGCATCCCAGTCGACCTCGTTTACCCAGTCTGGGCTGACCAGTGCTGGCATTGCAACGTTGGACACCACCAGGACTGGGTCATGGTCGGAATCCAGCTCGTTTATCGCCGAGAGCTCTAGATGGAATGGAATGTTTTTGGTGATCATGATGTCGAGAATATCCGGCCTGCCGCGGGCCGGATGAAACGTAGGCCATCTCGGTCCGTGCGCGATTAGGCTTGGGCACCGCTGATGAGACGGTAGAGTCCGCGGCCTTTCTGTTTTTTTTTGTTTTTTTTCGAGTGGAGGAGAAAATGATTTAATCACTTACCCCAGTCCTAATGGGAGTTAGGGCTGAGAGTGTGGGAATCTCCAATATGGCATAACCACTAAAAACTCCTCCACCGGTGTGGATTCAGGTATTGTGTAGCAGTACCGCTATTGCACCTGCGGATTCAAGGAGCGGGATGTGTTGGCCGGCCACTAGGGCGTAGACCAGGTGATGGTAAGGAGTCAGGACGTTATCATGGCCGAGACCCTGATAACGCCCTGGCGGATTGAGGGTGTTAATTTGGGACATTCTGGGAGTTTCTTTTCTTGACCACGCCTGGGCGTTGAGTCTTCAAGTCGTTTGTGGGTCGTGCGTTACAGGTGGCACCTGTACGCGAGTCGGTCAGCTTGAGCCGGAGGCTGCGTCTCTGGAACAAACTAAACTAGACATGCATAACCTTAGAAATACATAAATATACATATAAGTTAAAAGTGTGTTTACTTTATACATAATACAGTTTAATAAGAGTCGTAAAATATTTGATAGTACTTCGTTTCAGCCTTGCGGCTTCGTCTTTGCAAGAAGTGATTTATTAATTTTAGGAATTTACGTGCTCCGCCGTATGGCGTCGTCTATTGTACATGATAATTTTCTTTGAATATAATGGAAATAAGTTAGTTAATTATTTATAATTTCCTGCCATCTTGGCATCGTTACTTTGTGTTTTCCAAATTGCGTGTCCTTTGATCAAGCCTGGTCACATAGAGTGCACACACAGCGGGCTGCCTGCCTACAGATGCAGGTGCGAGCCGGTGCCACTTGCGTGGGGGCCCTCGTCCCCCAGGGCCGCCTTGGCTCAGAGAGCAAGGACTTCGAGGGCTACTACTGGTCACGTTGTGTAGCCTAGTCATGGGTAGTTTTATGGTAGTATTAGAAGGTTTTATAGGTATTCTTGTATGTCAATTTGGGGTTCCCCCAGGCCGAAGGTTCTGTCAAATAGTGACAGCGGTCTTTTGTGTTTGTTTTGGTTGGTTTCGTATGCACCTAAATATTGTATTAGAAGGTTTTTGTTGTTTTCTTTGCGTTTGTATCGGTTGAAACTTTGGGTTTTGATGAATTCTTCAATTGTGTGGAGTCTTAACTCTTGATGTAAGAGATAGGCCGGTGCAAACATCGGTTGTTTCGTTATTATTCGGATTATCCGATTCTGGAGCATTTGTAGCTTATTTATGTGCGTTTTTGCAGCGTATCCCCAAACTGGAGCTGCATAAACAAGGATGGGCCTAATTAACGTTTTGTATAGGGTTAGTCCCATGTTCAATTTGAGTTGGCTGTTTGTGTTAAGTATAGGAAAAAGTCTATTTAGCTGACCATTGGCCTTCGATCTGATTTTAGTAATATGCTTATTCCATGTTAAGCCCTGGTCCATAGTTAGACCTAAGTAGGTCACTTGGTCAGTCCATTCGATTCTATCGCCTCGGTAGTTTAGCGGCTGAAGATGGCCTTTCTGGTTAACCGTGCGGCTAGAAGGAGCAGCCGGCCGCAGAAGGCTCCGCCCTCTTTCTCGAGCCGGCCCAATCAACATCGCCTCGGCCTTCTAAGCCGAAACTGACATCCTCTGCGACTCAAACCTCTCGGCCTTATAGGCCGAAGATGGCTTGTACTGCAACGCAGACCGCCACCGCCTCGGCTCCTCGGTAGTCGAGCACACAGACGCCACCAGTAGCTGACCCGGCCACTCGGCCTTCTACGCCGAAGGTGGTCACCTCCACAACGCAGACGCCACCAGTTAGTGACCGAGCTTCTCCCATGAAAGCGGACCAGCGGCCAATCACCGCTACCTCTGCCTCTTCAACAAGGAAGAGCCTACCGACGCTGCCAGCCGCCCGCCCAGCACCTGATCTGGGACGACAACCGACGCCAGCGCACACACAGATAGATGGGCGCTATAGCGTCGTGATCTGTAGTGTGCCCAGAGATTTACCACCTCACTTCGTGCTGGAAGCGGCACGACAGCTCTGGCGCTCGGCAAAACGGGCCTCACGCATCACTTCTGTCAGAGGTCCAACGCTGCTGTTCCGCCTGCACCTGGGAGCTGCATCGGACGTGGAAGCGGCCAAAGCCGCGGGACTTCCTCTGCTTGGGAGGAACCTGAGAGCAGAGGCCACGAGAGGTGAACGTCCGATGCCCTGCCGAAGCTGCTGTGCCTTCGGGCACTCAGCGGAAGCTTACACCGCTGCGCCCAGATGTCACTACTGTGCGTCAGGCACCCTTACGACAACTTGTACCTAACATGACCTTCGACGACGCCGACGCTTCTGCGCCACCTGCTCCGGGAACACACATTTTACAGGGCAGACGCAATGCCCCCTGTATCTCCGGAGCAGGCAACAGGAACAACCGCGACCGAGGACTGCACCTACTACATCCACCAGAGACACGACACAGCCCTTAGAAAGGGTCAAGCAGACGACCAATGGCAACACAGAAAACAGGCACCAGGAACTTCAAGACACCCTGTCATCAATTCAGGCAGGGATCAAGGACCTCTCCACATAGCTGGCTGAGCTACGTCGTGTAAACTTCACACGACTTTCGGCTGTGGAGGCCATGCAGCGGACTTCAGCCAGGGTGATCACTGCACTCACCAACAGGATATACAAGCTCCATGACGAACATGGGGCTCTCGCGTCTGCCCAGCGTAAGCTGGAAAGAATTGAGTGTCACCTCGTTGAAACCTACACCGACGGCAGCGACGACCCGTCCACGCGACTGGGCGCCCTCGACGCTTCAGTTGCGGGGACTGGAGAGCTACACACCAACACCAACAACTTAATCACCGAGAACTTCAAGACACTCAACGTCCACTACGATCACCTAAAAGATGGCTACATCCTAATCCGGAACTTCCTCGAATCCCATGTGATGCCACACCCTTCCCAATCCTCTTCCCATCCAAATCATCACAGAACGTTTAAACGCCATTAACCCACATTATCACCTGGAATCCCAAACGCTTTCTCCTTTACTTCGCTGAGGGGGCAGGCTGGGCCTTGGTCAAGCCTGTCTCCTAGCAAACATACCTTACTCCACTGGCGACCACACTGCGACCCAGTCTTAAACCATCACCTCGGAATGCGCGAGTACTTTAGGCGGTACCGCAGCAAACCTTTCCTTTCAATCCGATGCAGGAGTTTTTAGTGGGTATGCCGACGACTCGGCGAGTCCCACACTCTCAGTCCCGACTCCCATCGGGCTCGGGTCAGTGATTAAATCATTTTCTCCTCCACTCAAAAAGCACCTCACAACTGCTCCGAGATGGCGAGGAAGAAGGGTCGCTCTGTGGCCGCTCCTGCTAAGGCAGGAACCTCCTCGTCTCCTCCGGTACCCGCCGAGGAGATCTCAACGCAGCTGCCGCAGCATAGGGCAACAGACGCATCGACTGCCGCTTCGCCCCCTGCCAGCGCAGCTTCGCCGGGACTGCCTCCGCAGTTTCCGCCAGCTTCACCGAGGCCAAGGCCGCCGATCCTGGAAACCATCCAGTCAGCGCAGATAATACAGCCTGTGCCTCATGGGAGTTACAGCGCTGTTATCCGAGGGGTCCCGAGGGACGTTCCATTGAGGTTTCTCATCAGCGCTGCACACCAGCAGTGGCCTTCAGCCTTGAAGGCCGTTCGGATCCACGGAACATAGGGACCGACATCGCTCGTCAGGATCGAGTTTGCAGACCCTGGTGACCAGGAAGCGGCCTTGAGGGAGGACCTGCCCTTATTAGGGCGGTGCTTACGCATCGAGGCCAGCCGAATGGATCGCCACGTTCCCTGCCGATGTTGCTGCGCCTACGGGCACAAAGAGAGTTCCTGCACGGCGAAACCAAAGTGCCATTACTGTGGCTCTTCCAGCACCACGTCGACGTGCACACAGCACAGCTGCTCAGCAGGTTTTTCTAGCTGGGCAGTTCGAGATCATCACTACAAGACTCAGCACAATCGACAACTCAATCCAGACCACATCTTCAGCATCGGACACCATTGCTCAACACATCGACACCATTGACATGACCGTCAGATCTCTGGAAGCGCAGCAACACGAACTTCGGGCCCACTTCCAGCAGCCAGCCAAACCGGAGGTCCCAAGCAACCGCCGAAGGCCTCCGACCAGCCCAAAGTTCTCCGAAGAATATATAAGCCGGATGCATCTTCACAAGAAGTGAGTTCTACGCCAACCTATACCTTCCATACAATCACCATTCCAATTCTTTCCTAAATCCTCGCTATTTTCACTAGTGTTGCAGTCAGGTTAAATGGCTGCAACCTAGTAGCTACCTTTACCCGCTCCCGCCCATAGGGTGGCAGCTTCCATCTTCCACGTACTAACGCGGGTGCTATGCGGGAACGCACAAAGCCACGCCATTCCACTTTATCCTTCTTCCATTTTTCCATCCGGTGGAGGAGTTTTTAGTGGGTATGCCGACTATTGGTGAGTCCCACACTCTCAGTCACGACTCCCATCGGGGCTGGGGTCAGTGATTAAATCATTTTCTCCTCCACTCGAAAAAAGCACCTGTCTTCTTGGCCAGGCAGACCAGGAAGACCATAGCCATCTTTCCTCGGAAAGGTTAACGGCGCACATCAGTGTCGAGTCCTCTGCTGCTCGCTTCTTTCGGCACCTGCAAGAGACTCTTTCTCTCTACACTTCTTGCTTACTCTAGTCTATCTCTCTTACGCACCCATTCATTCCTTCTTGACTTCTGACATGGGTAAGGGCCGGACTAGGACAAACCACACGACGCGACGCTCTCCGACGGCCTTACGGTCGACGCGACAGACGATCGTGAAAACCACCTATGACTTCACATCATTCCAAATACCTGCGCCTCAACCTTCTTATCCTCAACCCAACTCCCAATCTATCTTATCCACCCCCGTCCTACCGTCACCCAATCCTAACCAGCATGCGCCTTGTTCCCAAATCCTGAACACCCCTCTTCCTCCTTCCCGCTCTAGCTTCAGTTACTCTTCATCCTCGCGCTTCTCCCTCTCCAGCATCCACGATCCTCCTCCTGCTCTCTCTCTTCCTCGCACTCCTCCACCCCAGAACCTTACTCCTGTCAACTCCCGCACATTTCCTGACCCATCGGCCCCTTCCTTCGTTCCTCAACCCTATGGCCCCAACCGCCTGACCAACTTGCATAAAACCCATCCTAATCCCAAAACCTCTGCCCTGCCTAGACCCAATTCCCCATCCAATCCTCAACCGGGTCCTTCCTCTAGACCTGGCACTCAAACTCTACCTTCTTCCGTCCAAGCCTTCAACCCGGACCCTCTTCCAGACCTGACCCTCTACCTTCTTCCTGCCCAAGCCCTCAACCTGGACCCTCCTCCAGACCTGACCCTCAACCTCTAACTTCGACCCGTCCAAGCCCTCAACCCGGACCCTCTTCCAGCACCCCTCCTTAATCCTATGCTTATGTCGCCTCTCTCCAACCTCCCATCTACGTCAATCAAGGATGCAGCACTGACCTTAGCAAACTCCTAACTGACTTCACGAGACGGACCGGAATTGCAAACTTCGAGGTACACCGGCCGCACTGACGCATGACTATGAACTCAGGACCACGGAAGACTACAAACGTATGTGCGACTACCTGCGCCAGGCCAATGTGGGTTTCCATGTGGTGGCACCGGCTCATTCAAAGAGCTGTAGTGCGGTAATAAAGCGCCTCTACATGAATGGTGCTGAGCCTGAGATCAGAGAGGAACTAGCGGCCTCTCGAATCTCAGTGGTGCGAGTTGCTCAACTACGGCGGTTCAACAAAGACAGGACACCCCTACCTCACCACCTAGTTGAACTGGAAACTCAAGACGACCTGTTGCGGCTATTGACTAAAACCACTGTACTCTACTCACGGTTGACAATACAGGATTACCGCCCGCCCCGGTTTCCGAAGCAGTACGGCAACTGCCAGTGGTTGCGCCATTTCGCTTTCAACTGCAGCGCAGTGGCAGCCTGCTCGAATTCCGGGGGCGGACACGGGTCCCAGACATGCGACGTGCCGTTGCAGCAGCGAAGGTGCCTCCTTTGTGGCTCGCAGGGGCACGGGGCACGCTTTCGTGGCTGCCCTGTGTACCAGCGACACCTAGCTGCATTTCGGACCCCCGACACAAGGACTAACCCCAACGCTGGGAGGAAGCCGGGACCACCAGTCTCAAGAGACAATCCCACTGGCAATGCGGCAAGTGCCGGAGCCAGTGCGCCTCCTCCCAAGACAGCTGAAAGATCTGCTGCCAGCTCACAGCGCGACGCTCCCCCAAAACGTGACAGATAGGACCACGTGACTCAAAAGCCCAAGCAGGCAAGACTCACCATTGACAGCCGAGAATGGCTATACAACCTCCGCATGTGTCTGCTTGGTATTGACGAACCGACCTACGGACCTGAGGAGAAACTAGACATCCTTTAGCATTACGCCAATACTTCGAACTGCTTCTTGACTCTGACAACTTCAATGCACGTTAGCTCTACAGCAGGAAAATTAATGACTTGGAATGCACACGGACTGAGACAACGAAAACATGAATTTTTAGACTACTTGGCCAAACACAATGTTCAAATAGCTCTCCTAACGGAAACACACCTCATCCCGCGAGACAGGTTAAATCTTCCGGGTTACCTACTATACCGCAACGACCGAGACAGACACGGCGGCGGCACTGCTATCGCCGTCCGTCGGGACATCGCACATCATCAGATTCAACTTCCGCCTCTCCAAAGGCTCGAAGCAAGCGCGATAAACGCCTCGTTAATCCAAACAAATCTGACAATAATTTCGGCTTACAATCTTCCGGGTGATTTAAACACAGCGGATTTAGATTTACTCCTTCAACTAAACCAACGCATAATAATAGCAGGTGATTTCAACGCAAAGCACTCACTCTGGAATTCTACGCACGCGAACACTGCCGGACAAACACTACTACGTCACGAAAATAGGTCCGACTATATAATTCACGCTCCCACTGAACCAACTTACATTCCATTTCAGGCAAATCAGACCCCGGATGTTCTCGACATCGTAATAGAAAGACAGACCGGCGCGCGCATCTCGATAAAGGTACACAATGATTTATCATCGGACCATTTACCAGTATTGATAAACCTAGAAGGCTCCCTTCAAACGGCACCAACCAGACCTAGACGTAGCTACAACAAAGACAACTGGGACCTTTTTGCCGAAACAGTGGAGGCACAAATCTCGAACATATGGACAGACTCTATTGAGGACATTAACAATGCCACAGAAACGATCGAAAAAGCAATACAATACGCCACAATGGTGGCAGTCCCCTTACAGCGGCAAAGAAAGACCAACACGCGACTTCCAATGGACATACAACACTTAACCAAACAACGTAACAGAACACGACGACAATGGCAACACACTCGAAGTGCCGCTACACAACATCACCTCCGAACACTAAATCAGCAACTTCGCGAGAGCACTGCTGCCGTTATTTCAGAGCAGTGGCACAACACACTGCAGACGCTAGAACCGCATAATAACACAGTATGGCGCATAGCCAAATGTCTCACCCGGGACAGGATCTCCGTTCCCCCTCTCCACGTGGGACAACACATTGCTACTACAGACGAAGAAAAAGCAGAAGCGCTAGCAGACGCACTGCAAAGCACACTTGTTCCAAACCTAACACCAGCGCTACCCACATTTACGAACGAAACCGAAAGACTCACCGAAAATATACACAAAATGCAAACGCACAACCAAAATCGTAAAACGCATCCTTCCGAAATCCAATGGCTTATAAAACACCTTCCGAAAAGAAAGACTCCCGGTCCAGACCAAGTGCCAAATATCGTATTAAAAAACCTACCTCTCAACGCCTTAAAAACACTAGCATGTCTTTTCAATCTTTGCCTTTATCACGGTTGCTTCTCCAAGAGGTGTTTAACAGCAAACGTGCTTCACTTCCCGAAGAAGGGCAAAACCGAGCGAATCCGCCAACTACAGGCCAATTAGCCTGCTTAACACAATGAGCAAACGTTTTGAAAGTATCATATTAAAACGTGTCAACGCATGCGTGATCAAGCACAACATACTCATACCTGAACAACTCGGTTTCAGGGCGAAACACTCGACTACGCTACAACTCCTTTGCGCTACTGAACACATTACGAAAGGCTTCAACATCCGGAAGTCAACGGGCGCCGTTCTCCTTGACATTGAACGCGCCTTCGATCGCGTGTGGCATGTGGGACTACTACGGAAAATGCTTACGTACAAATTCTCGGACACCATGACTAAGCTGATAGCAAACTACTTACGCGACCGAACCTTCTCCTCGGTACTTAACGAAGTAAAGTCAACACGTCGCCCAATACTGGCGGGCGTCCCACAAGGTAGTATCTTGGGACCTCTGCTCTTCAACCTTGACATTAACGACATTCCCAAGAGCTCAACCTGCCTGCATCTCCTGTACGCCGATGACACAACCATCATGGCACAATCAGGTAAAATTACAATTATACATAGAAACCTTTAAACATCGCTCACACACCTAGAACCATGGCTCACAAAATGGAGAATCAAGGTAAACGCGAACAACAGCAAAGCGATAATCTTGACTAAACGCATAAAGCACTACTACCCAAGACATAACTTACTTCCACTAAAACTCTTTACTGACAACATTAACTGGACCAGCAAGGGCTAGTTGGGCTAGTGATGGACAACGGCCTAACAAGGCGACTACACACCAACTAAGTACGCAGAAAAGCCGACGCGCAATTACGCAAATTATACCCATTAATAAACTACAACAATGCACTCAAACTAAACATGGACTTAACGCTCTACAAATCTCTGATTCGCCCAATATTAAATTATGCAGCGCCGGTCTGGGGCTACGCAGCAAAAACCCACATCCACCGCACAAAAACTTTCAAAACAAGATACTCAGAATAGTAGCCAAAGTCCCGTTGATAGCACCATCGAAAGAACTACATGACGACTTAAAATGCACACGATAGAAGAATTTATTAAGAAATTAGCCTTCGATTTGTATAACAAACTCCCTGCGCACCATAACATAAAAATTTCTTCACTTGGCCAATATGACACGATAGATATTCACAAACGACCTCAATCTCTGTTTGACAGAAATCTTTCCAACACAGACTACGACGAAATAACAGAATTTCTAGACAACCTTTCACAATAATCCATTCTACAATAATACACGTTCTCTCTGCTTCCAATATTTCTTTACAGACTTCACACCATCCACTTCACAGCTGCCCTTGAAGTCCTTCTGCTACCCAGCGAAGGCGGACCCGGGAGATGACGGCCTCCCTGCGAGTGGCACTGGTCCGCACCCGCACCATCAGGCAGGTAGCCATCCAAATGTGCACTCTAGACGACCCAGCACGAACACCGGACCCAGGTTTGGAAATCACTGACGAGGTCCTCAGGCCGTACACGGAAGTACCGACACAGCTCCGATTAAGGAGACCACGCAGAATCACAACTCACTACCGCTCCCACCATCCCATTACGCAACTGCATGCTAACTTCACGTAATTAATAAAAATGCACGTACAAAGCACCACTAACCAAATCACCACACATCACTAGCAAGTCACCAAATCTTCCCTCACTTACACCATCAACCCCTCAGGCTGTACTCAGGACTTGCTCATGGCTGCAGCCTGGGAATACATCCTTTGACGCGCTCGCATGCAAAGCATGCCAGCAACACACATCACCTAACTAACCGGGGTGCTTATGCGGGAGCCGACTAACCCACTCACTAACTCATAACCAACTCCCTGCATGTTAGACACTAACTGCACGAGGGAGGCGATGTAGTTTGCACGGCAACGCATTCCGGACGATCGCCACCGGGACGGGCGGGTGTGGGGCCCGTCCGTGTTTTTTAAACAAAAATTCTTGAGATACTTCGCCTGAAGGCAGCGAGAGGGAGAAGTCACTGCAGCGGCGAGAAGAGAAGCGGTGAGAGCAGCAGCGAGCGGCGAGCGCCTCCGAGGCCAGCCGAGCGCTCCCGAGTCCGGCGAGCGGCCAGCCAGCAGTACCACCGCCACTCCAGTGCCTGCGGTCCAACAACTTAGCGGGGTGGAAAGACACGATCGTAGCCAACAGCCTCTCGACTGGTACCAAGGCACCTTCGGTCAGATCCTCTGTCTTTCGGGCTTTTTAGCGCCCTCTATCTGTTCTATCTCTTCATCTATCTCTATTTTCCTTTTTTATATCTAGAATTTAAGGTCCCGGCTAGGTTCCCTATATTTAAGATAGGCGCTGCTTGCTGCTGACACCATAAATTGAGAGCAGAGGTCCACTTATGTCGAGTGTCACAGCTGCAGACTCACTAGGCTTTACTCTTCTTTTTCTTCTTCTTATTAGCTAAGCTAGATCTAAGCAAGCTTTCACATATACTTAAGAACACAGTCTCTCTCTCTTACACACATTCCAATCTTCATCAAAACACACCTATACCTTGAAAGATGGGCAAAGTTGGAAACCACCCCAAAAACCCTATCTCCTTCATCCCTCTCCACACTAAACACCAAACACCACGCATAAACAGCCAAGCACCTCAGCTCCAAGCTCACCCAAGAGGCCGCACAGCAGGTCACACACAGGCAAAACACAAAAACACACAAATCACGTTGAGCCAAACACAAGAAAAACTCAAGGAGCTCGCAACACAGAAAACAAAGAAAAAAGACCGTCAGAAACACCTACACCACAGCAAACACAGCAGGGCGCTGCACCCTCACAAACAGACAGCTTGCTTGCAACTGTCACACCACCAAATTCCACACCTCAAAGCCAGCACACCATTGAGATATCGCAAACACCCACACAGAACATACCAGATACAGACATTCAGTATCCCACTCCTCCACCACCAGCTCACTTACCCATCCCAAACACGTACGCTGATGCAGTTAGGACAGCCCCTAACACAAACAGACACACTGAGTACAGGTCAGATTTGGCACCCGTGTACGTAAACAAAAGCCAGGCAACACGACTTCACATCATCACACAGAGCTTTGATAGGAAGTACAAACCAAAACAAACATACACCATACAGACCGCACAACGCTCCGGTGACTACGCACTCAAAATGTTAAGTAAGAGTGACTATCATAGTATGATAGATCACCTCAAATCAGAGGGCGCACAATTTTAACTATGCACCAACCCAGAACGCAGAACCACAAGATTTGTCATTAAAGGACTGTGCGCCATGTTCACCGGAGAACACATAAAGCAGGAACTGGCTTACCAGAAATTTGAGCCCATTAGAGCAGTGCAAGTGCACTCTAGGAATAGGAGTAGGCACCCCCTCCCTATGTTTCTAGTGGAACTGGAGGACACCACTGAGAATAGAAAGATCCTCGGCCTCAAACACCTCGCCCACTTTAGAGTTAGGGTTGAAGAATACAGGACCGCTCCAGAGCCAAAGCAATGCAAGCGTTGCCAACAGCTGTGGCATACGCAACAGAAATGTGAGGCCCCAATAGAAGTATGCGCCAAATGCACAGGTCCCCACCCCTCCTACAGCTGCAAAGTGCTCATAGGGGAACGCAAATGCGCCCTCTGTGGTGAGAAAGGTCATGGAGCAACATGGCGCGGTTACACCAAGCACCTAACAGCACTGAAGAAGGCAAGGTCAAAGGAACTGCCTGGGAACCCCAACACACTAGAGTCACTGAACACCAAAGCTTCTCCCAGACTGGCCCGCCAAACGCAGAAGGGCAATGGTATATAATGGACCGCCGCGGTAGAAAACAACCAGCACCCGGCCCTTCTGCTGCCGCGAATGAGCGGGTAGCGCCCGCCTAAGCAACGGCACACAGAAAGCGACCACACCATAAAGCACAACATAAACAGAAGCAAACACCACCAAAACCACAAACACAGCAGATTCCCCCTCACCTTGAGGAATCGAGCATATTGATTCCAGAGTCGCTATCCAATCGCGCAGGATTCGAAAATGGCCTTGCGATGGCAGAGTTCCTCCCAGAATTAGGACTGCCAGACATCGACATAGGCTGGGACTGTTTCCGGACCCACGCCAGATGGCTTCTGGAGAAGCTAGCTGTACCCAAATGCAACCCAGTCTACATCTTTAACTATCTTACAGGGTTTATAGGAATGCTTTCACAGTTCATTTATGGCTAACGCCCCTACAGTAAACACAGTATACTGGAATTGCAACAACCTCCGACGCAAGCGTAAAGAATTAACAGAATTCCTACAAGTTAATTCAGTACAAATAGCGCTCCTTAATGAAACGCATTTAGGACCGACAGACCGTTTCACAATCCCGGGATACGCGGTATACAGAAATGACAGAAACAGAAGAGGCGGCGGCACCGCCATCGCCATTCAAAAATCAATACAACACCATCATGCCTTTGTACCACCATTAACACAATAGAAGCAACCGCGGCCAGAGTAAACCTACACAATGCGGAGGTAAGGTTCAGCGCTGCATATAACCCTCCTGGGGACATCGACATTAATGATATTAATTTACTAATGCAAACAGCAGAAAAAGTGGTAGTGGCAGGGGACCTTAACGCGAAACACTTTCTTTGGAATTGCGAGACGGCGAACACGGCCGGTAATAAACTCCTCACTTACATTAACGCCACAAACATTCTTCTAGCAGGACCAGAAGAACCAACGTTTATACCGAGAATAGCGAACCACAAGCCGGACATATTAGACATCGCCTTATTCAAAAACATGCCATACAACACTAACACGCACACAGTCAACGATCTTACTTCGGATCACCTCCCAGTACTATTGGAAATTGAAGCGCCAATCACATTTCAACGTGAGCCCGCACGACCCAATTACAGACAAACAGGCTGGGCAGCCTTTGAAACTGCGCTAAAAACCACAATTAGAGATCACGCGATCGAAACACATGACACACATGACGAGGCTATTAATAACGTAGTAGTATAACTGGCGCAACAGTTCTAGACACGTGAAAATCTTAATGAGAGCTATGATGCGAGTTGCTTACCAGATCAGGTGGTGACCGCTGGACTACATACTGCAGGAGCGCGTGGGACAGTCATCGTCAAATATGCACACCGGTTATGCACTGCTTTGCGCTGATAAACTTAGTTATATACAGTATATTAAAATCCACGCTGTAAAAAGCGCTTAATATAAAAAACGCTGTTAGTCATTGCCTCCAATTCTTCCACACCTAATAACCCTTCCTCTTCTGCGGAATCACTCACATTATTGCCGTCATCGCTGCTGTCACTACTTTCTGTACCATTATCTTGGATGAGAATTCTTTCTATTTGATTTTCTGCAATTCCGTATTTTTCGAAATAATGATTCTTAATTTATTCAACATGTCGACATACATTTTCCCATTCTGGCCTTCCAATTTCAGCAAATTGCTGGCGTTATAACTGCTCCACATATTTTAATTTAAAAGTCATATTTCCGCATGCCACCCATCTTTGATATCAGCCCAGATTAATTCGATTGGGTTTAGATCTTGGTGATGCGATGGGAGTCTAAATACATTATGGCGATGTTGTATTACTATCTGGTCAAGTATGTATGACGTCTGAAGCTGTTTGTTGGTTTTAATTAAGTTATATAGCTTTGTTTTACTCATGCTTTCATCTAAAGCTATATTATGTCTAAGTAACCAAGCTCTCATTTCTTCTTTCAATGAATTTGAGGTAGGTGGTTTGTCAATTGAGTGTTGACGCATTGTGAAGCATTGTCGATGACCAGAACAGACCCAGCAGGCATATTAGGTCTCAACATGGCGTTGATTCACTTCATGTACTTTTCTGTATTCATTTCTTGATGAAAATCTCCTGTTGTTATTGCAACTTGTAAAAGAAGGGCATTTGGAACGAAGCCGATCTCTCCAACAGCATGAACGATAATAAGTATTTGCCCTTTAGCAACAGGAACCTGCAACCTAATTCGCTATCGTCACTCCAACTTTTAGATGCTGTACGACTGCTGTGTATGTATGACACATCTTCATACACTATAGTATTTTTCTGAAATTTGTAGCACCACCTTAAAATTAATGCTGATATAAGTACACACTGATATAAGTATATATAAAATTATACTCATTTGGAAAGGTAGAATCAGACTGAAAAATTCAATGCCATAGCCGGGATTTGAACCACGGATCTTAGGCTTTCCGTGCCGTTGGTCTAACCGACTAAGCTATCATGGCAACATTTACTTTTTATTTTTTTATTTTATTATTTTTTATTTTATTTATTTATTTCTTTCTTTATTTATTTTGCTTTTCTGTTAGAGTTCTATTTGATTTCGGTGTCTTCCACTTGAACCCTAAATCTTTAATAATTTTTCTGAGATTTGTAGCACCACCTTGTAAGTTTCTGCTGTGTTTCATCTGGATGAGCAATCTGCTTATTGTTAGCACAGTTTTTTCTTCCACATAGGAATTGTGAATCGTGCGCCGAATGACGCATTCGAAATCGTCTATTTCTGTAATACGTTTAGGGACCTTATGTTTCTTCCCAGGTGTGTCAAATGGTACTCTTTCATCCATATGTTTTTTTTCTCTTATCTTTGAGAACTCTGGAATCGGAACTCGGTGAAACACCAGTTGCTTTGACTACTCTTTCTTTCATTCTCTTAAGGCTTTTGTGGAAATCGGATGAACATATATTTTCTTCCTTCATCTCTGCTTCTTGCTTCATGAAGTCGAGGACATTTGCGATTATTTCCCTACTTTGACTATGTAACACCTTACCACTTAACTTTGAAAACATAGGAGCCATGGTTATAAATATAACAAATATGAAATAAGTACTATTTAGATACTGCAGCTCTCTTTAAAATTACAACCAGATGCAGATACTTTCTATTCAGACTGTATGTGTTACGCACTGTGAGTAAGCAAAGGTATTATATCGCTTTCGTTGATAAAGCTAAACATAAACCATTCCTAGGCTCGGCAGCTGGTTGGCAATCAAGGTCACGAGTCCAGAAGTTTTGCGCGAGTAATAACGATCAAACAAGCAACCGAACAGCATGTACCCATTAGATATCCGACTGCAACTGCCACACGTTTCCCTCGCGACACAAGACTAATAATTCAAGAAAGAAATCGCGCCAGGCGAAAATGGCAAACATCTCGAAATTTAATACATCGCAATGAATACACGGAGCTAAGCAACCAAGCTAGCGAACGCATCCGGGAATTTACTCGACATCAGTGGAATGAGACACTAAATAATATCGACCCACACAGTCGTACTATCTGGAAAATCGGCAAAAATCTTACACGAACACACACACACAAGCCCCTCCCCTCCACACCACCAACGGCATTGCCGAAACCCTCCGAGACAAGGCCGAAGCATTCGCAGACGCCCTCGAGGAAACCTTCAAACCGAATGCCTCCCAGACAGATCGCGAATTTGTGACTGAAACGGAAGCAACAACAGAAAACATAGGTAGGGTGCAGACGCATAATAAAACGCGCAGAACTAACGCGGGCGAAATTAAGTGGATTATTAATCATCTACCCACAGGAAAAGCCCCAGGGCCGGATGAAATACCCAACATAGTGCTCAAGCATTTGCCGCCCAAAGCGCTACAATTACTAGCAATCATATTTAATTATACTATTAAAAATGGGCGCTTCCCTCCACAACGGAAAGAAGCCAGAATACTCCTCTTCCTTAAACCGAAAAAAGCCGATCACAACCAGAGAATTACAGGCCAATTAGCCTACTAAACACCATGAGCAAGGTACTCGAAAAAGTCATACTAAAACGCATCACCACGCACATAATACGTAACAACATTCTCATCGAGGAACAATTCGGTTTTAGAGCATAACACTCGACAACACTACAACTCCTCCAAATGACCGAATCTATAACCAAAGGGTTCAACACAAATCGATCTACAGGCGCCATATTCTTAGACATAGAACGAGCGTTCGATCGGGTCTGGCATGCGGGTCTACTCAGAAAACCCAGGTCGTTAGGTTTCGCGGACATACTATTAGCAATTATAAAAGACTACCGAACGAACAGGTCGTTCCGCACAACAGTCGACAATGAAGTATCGACAATACGACCAATCAGGGCAGGGGTCCCACAAGGGAGTTTACTGGGACCTATTCTTTTCAACATTTACATAAATGACATACCAAAGACCACAAGAGTGTAGACAGGTACCTATATGCCGATGACACAGCTTTAGCCACACAATCGACCATGCCTAGAATCATCCATAATAGGCTGCAAATCGCCCTAAACGAACTAGAACCATGGCTCACGAAGTGGCGAATGAAACTAAACACCAGAAAGAGCCAAGCCATAATATTCACAAAGTGAATTAAGCACCGCCACAATAAACATGGCCTTCAGCCACCAACATTTCGGCAAGAGCCAATAGACTGGAAAAACACAATCACATATCTTGGAGTAACGATGGACCAGTGCCTCACATGGAAACAGCACGTCAAAACAGTCAGAGCAAAAAACGAATGCTCAATTAAACAGACTTTACCCAATAATTAACACTAATAGCACTTTAAAGCTAGAAATGGGCACTACATTGTACAAGACACTAATCAGACACATTCTAACATACGCTGTACCCGCATGGGGACATGCAGCCAAAATACATATAAAAAGGCTCCAAACAATGCAAAACAGAATACTCCACATTGTTGCCAGGCTGCCAGAAGTGGCACCAGCACTCCAACTACATGAGGAACTGAAAATACACTCTATCTAGGAATTCATTAAAAGACTCAGCTTTAATTTGCATGAGAAAAAGAACAAAAATCACAATGAATTAACACAGGCACTAGGTGACTACGAAATAATTCATGACAAATATGCAAAGCCACTGTCTCTATTTGAAAGAACAATAGGTCTCGGGGAGCCGGCAATACATATGCAGCAATATCTAGACAATTTAGTTAATTACCCCGACGTTATCCATAACTGAACTTTGAATAGCACACACACATACACTAACGCATTCCACTACCTACAGCTGCCCTCAAGTCCTTGCGCTTACTGACAAGCCAAGGTGGATCCGGGGGATGAGGGCCCCCCCTCAAGGTGGCACTGGCTCGCACCTGCATTTTCAGGCAGGCAGCCCGCCGGTTGCGCACCCTAAGTTACCCAGCTTACCAAAAGGACATGATCAATAAATGCATAATGACAATCCCAGCCTTGGGGAGAAACACCAATTAATAACTTTTCAACACACCACAGAACGACGCCACACGGTGTAAAACAACCCAAACGACAATGCACCTACAGGGCATTAAATAAGTTGTACATATACACATACTCCTCTGTATATAGCGCCACCTTGTAATACACTAACACAACATAATGTATATATAAGTATGTATTCATGTGCAATATGTTCTAGCGTAACATGGAGACGCAGCCTCCGGCTCAGCCAACCACTGACTCGCATACAAGATCAACTTGTGATGTACGACGGAGACTCACTCAGAGGACGCAGCGCTATGGCGTGAATAAGGACACCTATAACTACAACAAGAACACTACCCCTGGAATATCCTCACACAACACACACTATTCATAACAATCCTCTCATGGAATCCGTTAGGGTGCAGGCTGGGCTTCGGTCAAGCCTGTCTCCCAGCTCGCAATAACTAACTCCACTGGTTAACGCACTACGAGCCAATTTATATTTTTCTCCATGGAATGCGCGGGTGCTTCAGGCGGTAACGCACCAAACCCTTCTTTTGACTTCGGTAGAGGAGTTTTCAGTGGGTAGGCCGACGACTCGGTGAGTCCTACACTCTCAGTTCCGTCTCCCATCGGGGCTGAGGTTACTGATTAAATCATTTTCTCCTGCACTCGAAAAAAAAAGTTTTCTACCGAGCAGCTTCAGCACACGGAGGAGAAGTGCACGGCGAGCGTAATTGTGTGCTCTAAGTGCATGGCGCCTCATGATTCGCGGACCTGCGGGTCCCCATCCCCGAGAGGAAGTGCGCCCTGTGTCTCAGTTCGGGCCACGGGGCCAGGTACCGGGCTTGTCCCGAGTACCAGAGACAGGCTGCAGCGGCGCGCAACCTTTCGGCGAATGGTGGTCATTCTGGCGAGCGGAAAAGGGAAAGCCGTGCGCGAGGGGCAGCTCCGGCGCGAGTGCCACCCTCCTCCGGCGTGTCGGTGTTGCCGGCTGAAGCGACCGCACGGGTTGAAAGGCCTAGAGCTCAGATACCCAACCAACCACCAAGTAAGCCACGTCAATCTGCGAGGGAGGTGCCGACCAGAGAAGAGACCCTCGCAGATCCGAGAATTCATCATCAGAGGAACACCTACCACCACATCCTCCGCAAGGGATGGGAATCTGCTGACCTTCGAGAGTCAAGCATGCAAATCCTGGAACTTCTGGCAACGTCAAGACTCTCGGAGACCCGCTCCATCCTTGCCTCTTACCGCGACTTTTTTCAGCTCCTTACGTCTCCCGGCTTCCTATGAATTACACACCCATCCTAAATATCACTAACTGGAATGCCCGAGGAGTGCGCAGAGGAAAGAGCGAAATTAAAGACTTTCTCTCGCAACACAATACCCACATAGCGCTAATTACCGAAACCCATCTCTGTGATCGCGACAGATTCAACATAAAAGGACATAAAATACACCGTAATGACAGGAACAGGCGCGGAGGAGGAACCGCAATAATAATAAAACAAAACATTGCTCACGATTTAGCACCTCAACCTCAGCTCAGAACACTTGAAGCCACAGGTATATACACCACTATAGATCAAAATCGCGTATTAGTAACGGCGGCGTATGCTCCACCAGGCACACTAGTCACAGCAGACAGACACAATCATGCAGCTAAACAACAGGGCAATAATTGCAGGCGATCTAAACGCAAAACACCAAATTTGGGATTGCAACGAGACCAACCGCGAAGGGTCCGCCCTCCTAAACCTAGAAAACAACTCGGACTATATAATTCATACACCAGCCGAAAAACATATATTCCTTACAGCAGAAACCAGCGCTCAGAATTCCTGGACATAGCAATCACACGCTACTTAACGCGCAGAATAAACCTCCAGGTCAAAAACGAGCTATCCTCTGACCACTTACCGGTCATGATAACTCTGGAGGGTTCCATAACTCAAGAACCCCCAGCCTAACGCCGCAACTACAACAAAGCGGACTGGGACAAGCTCGCAATGACCTTGAGCGAACACCTCCCTACAGCAGAACCTAACACTATTGAAAATTTGAACATAGCAGTCGAACAACTAGAAAAAGCTATCCAAACCGCAACCACAGAAGCGGTACCGTTAACCAAACCGAAAACAAATAATTCACAACTTCCGCAGGACATACACATGTTAGCGCAAGAAAGAAATCGAGCCAGGCGCAAATGGCAGAAATCAAGGCATCTGGTGGACCAAGAATACTTCAGACACCTGAACGCACTGGTCAGGGAACGGACTACAGAGTTCATATCCCAGCAATGGCAAAACACACTCGGCAATCTCAACTATGAGAGACTCGGTGTGGCGAATAGCCCGCTATCTAACTCAAGATAAGGTCCACATCCCACCATTACATCACAACCAAACAATCGCGTCAACAGACCAACAAAAAGCAAACACGCTAGTGGATGCGTTACAAGAAGCATTAACACCCCATCTTGCCCCCCTTTAACGGCAGTCACGGAGGCGGAAATAGAAAACTACAAAGAACAAGAAACACATAACATGGTACGCAAAACATTCCCAAGCGAAATTAAATGGCTAATCAGGCATCTCAAGAAGAGAAAAGCCCCTGGGCCAGACAGCATTCCTAACTCAGTGCTCAGGAACTTGCCTAAGGATGCAATAAAGCTACTTTCGAAAATCTTCAACTTCGTGCTAACAAGCGGGCACTTTCCAGACATATGGAAGCTGGCCACTGTGGCCCACTTCCCCAAGAAATGGAAACACCTGCCCAACCCGCACAACTACAGACCAATTAGTCTACTCCGCATAATAGGCAAACTGCTAGAAAAAGTAATACTTAAACGCCTCAACGTTCAGTTAATTAAACGAAACACATTAATTCCAGAACAGTTTGAATTCCGCGCCAAACATTCAACTACCCTACAATTACTCAGGGCAACGGAAAATATCACATACGGATTCAATACAAGAAAATCCACAGGCGCACTGTTTCTTGAAGTTGAACGTGCGTTCGATAGAGTATGGCACGCCGGAATATTAAAGAATCTTAAAACGCTTAAATTCATGACTCGCTGGGCAAACTTATAGCGAATTATTTAAACAACAGAAAATTTCAATCGAAAGTTAACAACCATCTTTCTACAAAGCGACCAATCAGAGCAGGAGTCCCACAAGGGAGTTTGCTCGGGACGACACTATTCAATATATACATCAACGATATTCCAAAAACCCCCAACACAAACTTATACATTTACGCGGAAGACACAACAATCATGACACAATCAGGCAAAACCGAGTTTATTCACAGAAGGCTCCAAAACACCTTCAATGGATTGGAGGAGTGGTTTGCGAAATGCCGCATTAAAGTAAACGCCCCAAAAACTCAAGCGATAATATTCACAAAACCCAACAACCACAGATTCCCGTAACACCAGCTACCGCCGCTTACCATATTCTGTGAAAACATAAAGTGGAAGGACACGGTAACCTGGCTTGGCCTGAAAATGGATCAGGGCCTAACGTGGAAGAAACACATCACACAAATACGGGGAAAAGCAAACGCCCAATTAGGCAAGCTCTACCTGCTCATCAACATGGACACCAAGCTAAATCTCAACATGGGTCTCACGTTATATAAAACACTAATACGACCAATATTTACTTATGCTGCACCTGTCTGGGGGTATGCCGCCAAAACATACATCAAAAGACTACAACGATTCCAAAACAAAGCATTGCGCATGGTTGCTAAGGTACCGTACGTAGCGCCATCTGATTTACTCCACGAGGAACTTAAAATGCACACAGTAGAAGAATTCATTAAAAAGCTAACTTACGACATGTATAAAAGCTTACGCGTACATCACAATGGTTTAGTCAAAGCATTAGGCAACTACGATTCCGTAAACTACGAGCATAACAGACCACTCTCGCTATTCGATAGAACGCTATCCCAAGACAACACGGAAGAACAAATCCAACAGTTTCTAAACAATCTACTACAAACGTGACAAGGACATGGACACAGGACGTCTTATCTCTATATCCCATCACTAATTTTTCTCTTACTTTCTACCCTTGTTTCAGCCCAGTTCGTCGCAGAGCCCTCAAGTCATCAGCAAGCGCTGAGGCGGACCGGAAGAAGGGGCTTCCCACCGTGAACGACGTGGGCAGCCAGAGACGTGCCGCTGCAATATGGAGTGGTTCACACAGACGACGTTGGCGACCATCGGCACAACGAGCACAACAAAGGACCTAGAAGGCCGGATCACACGACTGAAGCTTGTGCGCACTTGACGAACAGGAACCCCTGGGAAGAACAGCACAGGACGCAATTCCACTAATTTTTTCAGTTAATCAAAGACTAATATACCACAATAATTATCCAACCTAGCAGTAAGTTAATGCTAATTCATGTGACACGAAGGCACTCCCTGCAAACAACACACATTTTAGATCTTAGGCATTATTAAGGATATATTAACAAAATAAGGAAATACGCATATAACCCACTGGTATTGTTAAGGTTCCATGGGCAATACCAGCAAGTAACATTTGACGCGCTCGCATGCAATGCATGCCTCCTAAGTAGCCATTCACATACTAACCGGGGTGCTATGCGGGACCCGACTAATAAGCATGCAAGCATGAATGCACGATCCTACACAGCAATATACAATTAACACGTGGTAGGGTTTTTAGTGGGTATTCCGCGCTTTGGGCGGCGAGCCCCACATATCCCCCCAGCCATTGCGCACCGGCTGGGGGTCGAATGCAATAATGCATTTTTCTCCCCAAGGAAACAATTTCTACGGCAAAACTCATCTCCGAGATGGCGAGGAACAAGGGTCGCTCTGTCGCCGCTCCTGCTAAGGTAGGAAGTTCTTCATCTCCTCCGGTACCCGCCGAGGAGATTTCGCTGCAGTCGCCGCAGCCTAGGTTAACCTTTGCCGCAACCGCCGCCACTCCTCCAGCCAGCGCAGCTTCGCCGCGACTGCCTCCGCAGTTGCCGCCAGCTTCACCGGTGACAACACAACCGCCACTGGGTTCTACTCAGCCACCGCAGAGCCGGCCTGTGCCTCAACGGAAGTACAGTGCCGTCGTCAGAGGGGTCCTGTGGTACCTGCCAGCCAGGTTCCTGATCACCGCAGCTCACCAGCAGTGTCCTGCCTTGAAGGCCACCAGGATCATTGGAGCACAGGGACCCACATCGCTCGTCAGGATGGAGTTTGCAGACCCTGGCTTCTACGAAGCTGCCGTGAGGGCGAGCCTGCCTTTTTAGGGCGGTGCTTACGCATCGAGTCTAGCCAATTAGAACGCCAGGCTCCCTGCAGGCGCTGCTGTGCCTACGGGCACACGGAGACGTCCTGCACAGCGCATCCGACATGTATAAAAGCTTACGCGTACATCACAATGGTTTAGTCAAAGCATTAGGCAACTACGATTCCGTAAACTACAAACATAATAGACCACTCTCGCAATTCGATAGAACGCTATCCCAAGACAACACGGAAGAACAACTCCAACAGTTTCTAAATAATCTACTCCAAACGTGACAAGGACATTGAGACAGGACTTCTTATCTCTATACCCCATCACTAATCTTTTTCTTACTTTCTACCCTTGTTTCAGTCCACGCCCGTCGCCGAGCCCTCAAGCCCTCAGCAACGCTGAGGCGGACCGGGAGAAGGGCCCTCCCATCGTGAAGGACGTGGGCAGCGTAAGACGGCTGCATTATGGAGTCGTTCACACAGACGACAATGGTGACCATCAGGACAACGAGCACAACGAAGGGCCTAGTAGGCCGGATCACACGACCGACGCCTGTGCCCACTTGACGATCAGGAAACCCTGGGAAGAACTGCACAAGACGCAATTCCACTAATTTGTTCAGTTAATCAAAGACTAATATACCACAATAATTATCCAACCTAGCAGTAAGTTAATGCTAAGTCATGTGACACGCAGGCACTCCCGGCAAACAACACATATTTTAGATCTTAGGATTTATTAAGCATATATTACATCAGAAAATACGCATATAACCCACTGGTATTCTTCAGGTTCCATGGGCAATACCAGCAAGTAAAATTTGACGCGCTCGCATGCCAGCTAAGTAGCCATTCACATACTAACCGGGGTGCTATGCGGGACCCGACTAATAAGCATGCAACTGAATGCACGATCCTACACAGCAATATTGAATTAACACGTGGTAGGGTTTTTCAGTGGGTATTCCGCGCTTTCAGCGGCGAGCCCTACATATCCCCCCAGCCATTGCACACCGGCTGGGGTCGAATGCATAATGCATTCTACGCAGTCCGTGCCCGCCGCCATGACAACGAGTATATAAACGGGCCCAAAATACCCATCCAAACACACATCATCACGCAGCTCCTAGACGGCGAGGAAGAAGGGTCACTCTGTCGCCGCTCCTGCTAAGGCAGTATACTCTTCGTCTCCTCCGGTACCCGCCGAGGAGATCTCACCGCAGCCGCCGCAGCATAGGGCAACCTCCGCATCCACCGCCGCTTCGCCACCTGCCAGCGCAGCTTCGCCGGGACTGCCTCCGCAGTTGCCGCCAGCTTCACCGAAGCCAATGCCGCAGTTCCTGGAAACCATCCAGCCAGAGCAGATACAGCCTGTGCCTCATGGGAGGTACAGCGCTGTTATCCGAGGGGTCCCGAGGGACCTTCCAGTCAGGTTCCTCATCAGCGCTGCTCACCAGCAGTGGCCTTCAGCCTTGAAGGCCGCTCGGATCCACGGAACACAGGGACCGAAATCGCACGTAAGGATAGTGTTTGCAGACCCTGGTGACCCAGGCGCTTCCAGCACCACGTCGACGTGCACACAGCACGATCTCCGCCGCCGACGCCGCTACTGTGCAACTTGTGGAGGCTCGACTCATTACACCGGTCAAGCGCTCTGCCCCCTGCATCCTCGCAGGAAGGCAACGCCGAAGCCACCAGCACCTTCATCGCAGCCAGCAGCACCTCCATAGTCGCCGACACCAGCACCACAACCAGCGCCGACACCAACATCTTCAACAGTACCGATCATTGAGGAAGTCCAGGGCCTACGCGACGCCGTTCAGGATCTCCACGCGCAGTTCCTGAACATGACGACGAAGCTGACAGCACCAGAGGAACTCATCAGGGACCTTCAAGACACCTCAGCTGCTCAGCAGGTTTTTCTAGCTGGGCAGTTAGAGATCATCACTACCAGATTCAGCACCATCGACAACTCTATCCAGACCTCATCTACAGCATCAGACACCATTGCACAACACATCGACACCATCGACATGACCATCAGATCTCTGGAAGCGCAGCAACACGAACTTTGGGCCCACTTCCAGCAGCCAGCCAAACCGGAGGTCCCAAGCAACCGCCGAAGGTCTCCGACCAGCGCAACGTTCTCAGAAGAATATATAAGCCGGATGCATCTTCTCAAGAAGTAAGTTGTACGGCAAACTATACAATCACCATTCCAATTCTTTCCTAAATCCTCGCTATTTTCACTAGGGTTGCAGTCAGGTTTCATGGCTGCAACCTAGTAGCTACCTTTACCCGCTCCCGCCCATAGGACGGCAGCTTCCATCTTTCACGTACTAACTCGGTTGCTATGCGGGACCGCGCAAAGCCACGCTATTCCCCTTTTTCTTTCTTCCATTTTTCCATCCCGTGGAGGAGTTTTTAGTGGGTATGCCGACTATTGGTTAGTCCCACACTCTCAGTCCCGACTCCCATCGGGGCTGGGGTCAGTGATTAAATCATTTTCTCCTCCACTCGAAAAAAACCCAATCCAATCATTCAGCATCCTGAAGATGGGAGAGATGTACGCTCCCGAAACGTCGATGTCTCCACATCACTTTACCTGGCTTCAAGCCCGAGAACGTCTAGAGCATATTCGTTTTCAGGAAAGCTTCAACTCTTATTTCAGTAAGAAAAGTATTTGAACTACCAGGGCATATAGTGTTGTGGGTTGCTGTCTGGTGAGCTGCAGTGATATAAAGTTGCATATTTTGCAGTTTTCATATGCTCTACATTGGAACAATTTTCTTTGATTGCATTACTATAATAATTTGTTAATTTTATCTCAATATCTTCTTTCGCTTCCAACTTTTGCCCACGCAAAGTTACACTCTTTCTTTTCCATTCCTTTACCAAATTGTTATATCTGTTACCAACCTCTTAGTCACATAGTTGAAGAATTCTTATTTTTTATTTCAATATCACCATACACTGCCAAGTCCTCTAGGTGCTTATATGTGTTGGGATCTCCATCTGACAAATTAGTTGTGTATCGCACAACTATTTTGATATAGTTGCAGCTATCTCCATAGTACTTGAAGAACCAGTATAATTAGCTTCAGAGTTTCCGATTTGCTTGTGCTCTGTTATCCATTTTTGTTAAGCATCACTTTTGAAGTTCAACGATTTTTGTTTCTATGCATAAAATCTGCATTATTTGGAAATTATCTGAAAATCAATAACAAGACCGGTGAGCACATCTATAACGATTCCTATGTCATATAAAGAAATCCCTCGTTTTTTTCCAGGTGCTATCGTATGCTATGGTAATGCCTATGATGTTGTCTATATGCAAGCTAGGATTTACATCAATATAGGCATGGCATACTGCAGTCTGGGCATCTTTCAAAGCACTCGTGCAAATTTCTTGATTTGTGTCCACAATGTTTAACAAATGGGCATTGTAAGATGAAGTGCTAATACACAGCCCCATGCAGAATTGTTCTAGGCCAGTACATCCCTTACCCAGGGACATACTGGTGTTCATCATGCTTCGGTTTACCACGTATGGTGGTAATTGGTGCAATTTGTGCTTCTGTAAACATGTTCCCAAAAACTTGAATTAAGCAAAGTACAATCTGGAACTAGATTTTTAGAATCTGTGTTTACAGATTTCTCTGGCTAGCAGCTGGGATACATAGTTGAGATGGTGCCAAAAATTATGTACTTGCTTGAGGTTCTTGTGGAGTAGGATTTTTAGCTTCCTGTATATACCTAGACCATTTTCCCATCTTTTTGCAACTAGAAATGTAACTTCTTTGAGCTTTCTTTGTACACTGACGTTTGTGAAAATTGCAATACCAAGAAGGAAACGCATGCATTCAATGAATTTAATACCACAGGTTAGATACATTACAAGTGACAAATGATAAACTTTTAAAATCTATACATGACCTTTGATCCCTAATATTCAGTAGTTGGTGTGGCCTCCATGCGCTGCAATTAGAGCTGCTATACGCTGTGGCATCGAATCGAAAAGGTTCTGAATAAGTTCCTGAGGTATTTCCCTCCATGCAGTTTGTATTGGAGTCCACAAATCCGTGACACTGGTTACTGGAGGACCGTGACGCATCAGGTGCCGATCAACCATATCCCAGACTTCGATGGGCGACATATCAGGCGAACGTGCAGGCCAGGGAAGCAATGGTAACCGTCGCGCTTCGAAGAAGGCTTGTACATTCCTCGCAATATGTGACCGGGCATTGTCCTGTTGAAATGTGGCCCGTGGAGATGCCTAAAGCAGGGGGGTATCCCAGGCTATACAACCACCGTTAGGTATCAGTTGCTGTTCAAAGTACCCTCAATTCATAGGAGGCGAGATCCGTTGCTGTAACTAATGGCGCCCCAAATCATCATACCTGGTGTTTGTGCGCTATGCCGCTCAACAATGAAGCCCTCCAGATTGCGCTCACCACGGTATCGCCGGACACGTATGCAGCCATCACTGTAGGACACGTTGAAGCGAGACTCGTCCGAAAAGACTACATTTTGCCACTCAGCACTCCAGTGACAGTGTTCACGTACCTATTGCATTCGGTGGAGCTTGTGGTTTCTGGACAATGGAAGCCGACGTGATGGCATGCATGCAACCAGTCCAACTTGCAGCAGACGGCTACGAACCGTTGATGCAGACAAATTCACACCTGTTACAGTGCTCCGGGTTCGAGCCAACATTGTGGATTAAATTGTATGGTCCGTTATGGCCATGCGGACAATATGGCGATCATCCCGTGCTGTGGTCATGTTCCATGGTCCAGTACCCGCTCTTCGCTTCGTACAACCTTCATCTATCCACTGCTTTCACACACGCATCACTGTCGTAGCAGCATGCCCTGTACGAGCCGAAATGTCACGGTATGACAAACCCGCTTCCCAGAGACCGATCATTCTGCCCCGTTAGAACTCACTCATATGCCGATATGGCTTCCTTTGACGTCGACGAGGCATACTGGCATACACTTTATTGTTTCGACCTCGTTTGACAGCTCTGCACTGACTACACCGGGCGCAACACTGACCTTGTCGGACCGACACGAGAGGACTCTGTTCGGCCTACGTGTACCCCATCTCTCTGCAAACCTAATCACTTATTGCTTGTACACTCTTCTACACTTCCATCAAGTTTGGAGTTATTCGGGAAATTCTTTCTTTGTGTTGCAATTTTCGCAAACGGCAGCGTATTTTTCTTTTCCGTAACTTTCTTGTCCGCCGGTCTATTCCTGGTTAAGTTGCTCAGTTATATGAGTTAAAGGTGAAAAATCCAGATTTGAATGCTACTGTCTAGTCTAGAGACACATTGCACAACACTATACAGTTCTAATTTTAGCACTACAAGGCTATTAAAGCCTCTTATTTGTAATGTACCACAATAAATGCAGGTACCTATAACCTAAAAGAAGCACAAACAACTAATAAAACTCAGTAACAGCAAAAGAAAGCTAGATTTCATACCATCAACATAATCACGTGTATGTTAGCGGAAAACACAAAACAGCCATTAAACTGCATTCATTTGTGCTACAAATTCCTTATTGAGCAGTTTTGCCAACACAGGGCATGCAAAACAAAATTCCCGTCGCTAAACAGCGCTGAATTCAAACCTAGAAGGCTATATGGATATAGCAATTTCGGAAGCACAAGATCCTGTGGGCGTGGCATGGGTATTTAAAAGGTCACGTATACAGGATTTAAATGCCGCAAATCCAAAATGTGACGAACTTGATAAAGTTTAAAATCCACGCTAATTTATCACGCAAAAATATAATTTTGCAATTTTTGGTCAAATTTCACAGATGCATCACCTTAAAATTACTTCCAGGTAAAAAACTAGGGAGATGGGTTTTTCGTTGCCTCCCTTAAAATGAGTAGGAATTTCAAGAAAGTACTAAACTCAGTACCTTTCACGGAATATGATAAATTGTATGTTCTTAGAAAAGAATCGCATCTCTGGACTTTTGTGTTTAGCGAGCGGGTTTAGCTATCGCGTTGAAAAATGCTGTTTCTTGCTATCTACACAAGACATAGATCGAGATGTGTAAGTATGTTATGTATGTCCAATCTATAAGGCTGCTCCAAACACACGTGTGCAAAAATCATCAACGGTAGCAACCTCATCATGGTACGCCTTGCTCTTCAAGTGTCCCCAGAAATAAAAATCCAAAGGATTAAGATCTGGAGACCTTGCAGGCCAAGGTACTGGTCCAAATCGTCCTATCCAGAGATCAGGAAACGTGAGATTTAAATGGCGTGGAATCATTGTCCTGGTGTGAGGGGGAGCCCAGTCATGCATAAACCAGATATTTTGTCTTGTTTGTAGAGGGACATCCTCCAAATGAGTGGGCTGTGTGTTTTTAAGAAACTGCTTATAAGTTGCTTCAGTCAATCTTGTGGTAATGTAACAGCACCTATCAAATTAATTCCAATTATTCCAGTTCAGATATTCAGTGAAAACTGGTGCTGGAAATTATCTTGTCACACTGTATGGGCATTTTCAAAAGCCCGCGTATGATTGTTGTGAAAATTCAAAACACCATTACGTGTGAACACGCTTCATCAGCCACTAGCACCTACGACGAAAAGTTAGCATTACACAGCCATCGCTCTTTTAGCCAATGGCTCAATGCTTCTAGGGGATAATCATTTACATATAGATGTTGCATCCTTTGGATGTGATATTGGCGAAGTGGCTGTTCCCTTAATGTTCTGTGAACTGTCTAATTTGATACACCAACATTACTTGCAATACCGCGGGTACTAGCATCCGTATCCTCGCCTATCAAATGCAAAATAGCTTGCCCCGCCTCCAGTACCGCATTTGAGCGTTGTAGAACTCGGTTTCAGGGTGCGGAATCACACTTCCCAACTCTCGTACTCGCTGAGCTACTGCAGTAAATGATCTGAGATTTGGAATTCTCCTGTTAGGAAACTTACCCTATACAAGCGCTGGGCTTCACACTCAGCTTTGTCATACCTAAGCAGCATATGCAGATACTCTTGATTTGAAAACACTGCGATAGCTCTGAATGATGTTTCGAATCGCGCAGGCATTCAACGTATCTGAAACACTGACAGACCTGGCACTTGGTACAGATAGCGAGGCAGGTAATTAGTTTTGTCAACATGCCTGGCCTTAGTCTCTAAATATACGCCACTGTCGCGCAGTTGCCAAGCGTAACCCGCGATTTCAGCAGACACACGGAAAAACAATTATGTAACAAATTTGTAGCTAAACGACTCGTTTGAGCAGTAAATGGTAAATATATTTATCATTCACATTTTGATGCCCTCTTTAACTATAATAATTTCAGGAGTAAAGGATAAGGGGTGTTGAATTACTAGCAGTCAAGCAGTTGACACACATTTTTTATTTATGAGACAATCTTATATATGAATCCATTGAAAATATCCATAGAGTACGGCAAGATAATTTCCAGCACCAGTTTTCACTGTATGTCTGGGCTGGAATAATTGCAGATAAGTTGATAGATCCATTATCCACATTACCCACAAGATTGACTGGAGCAACTTATAAGCAGTTTCTCAAACACTTACTCCTCACCCATTTAGAGGATGTCCCTCTTCAAGCATGACAAAATATGTGGTTTATGCATACCGGTGCGCCCCTTCACATCATTACAATGGTTCGACGACAATTAGACCTCACGTTTCCTGATCTCTGGATCGGACAATTTGGACCAGCACCTTCGCCTGCAAGATCCCCAAATCTTAATCCTTAGGATTTTTATTTCTGGAAATATAAAGATGTGATGCTTCCGTAGACCCTAACGCGCACATTTTAAGCAGCTTCTCTAAATAAAAATACAATAGCGTTTATGTTGCCAAAAGGTCCTTCATAATAAATTTATTGAATATTAAGAATGCTGACTTTGTTTTAATATTCACGTTACACCCGTATAGTTAATTACCTTGCATTTGAGTTTTCTTTATTTCTGATCTTCAAACTAACTGCTGTTCTTGTTCGTAGATCGTTTCACCCAACCCGCTCGCACACACATTACGTCAACTTTCGGGAAGATTGCACGGATAGTATGAAAGAAAGCCACCTCTACCGTTCTTACCCGCAGTAGCTGAAAAGATAACATACACGTGGCGAAATCTGTTTTTGAGTGCACACCTACTAGCCTTACTAGTAAACAGCCGTAGGTGTGAACGCATGTATTGTAGCAGAAGCAACATTAGTAAACAAAACATACTCTTTCTAGTTCACTGTGTTGCCATGTTGTGCAGATTATGTATTCCATAATGTTCAATTATCTCCTTTACCTTTCATGGTAGCTGAATTTTTCATATGGACGACTTTAATCATCATATTTGAATATATAAGCACGCCAAATTAGTGTACTCATACCTCTAACACCTTGTATGTAGCGCCATTGCCCATTTTTCACAGTCACTTCAGTAATGTGATATAGTTCGACTTCTATCACTCTCGCTTGTCTTGTCTTATGCGATATAGATTTCCGTCATTGTTCTGGATGCACTTCAGCCTTGGGGTTATTATGAGACCTGTATACTTTTAAAGTCAATTCATTATGCCTGCACCCTTCACCAAGAAATACAGTCTCATAACAGACGTGTCAAATTCTTCTGGTTCCAAAAGCATTTTCCCAAAAGAAATATATCTCCTGTGAGCCAAAGCCTCACAGGAGCATTAGATGTGCTGGGCTGTTTCAGTTTCTTTCTTGCACAGTCTGTCATCTAAGTTACCTGAAATACTCTCATCGTGTTAATATGCTCTTTCACAGAAACATGTCCTGTGAGAAATGCAATAGCTGTTCTCAATTGAAGTGTATTGTATTAAGTAAGCTTTCATCTCTTTTCTTACATGGTTTTCTAATAAACAGTTTACCATGCTTGTTTCCTGGAGTTTTAATCCAGGTTCTATGATGTTCTAACTTGGACCAGTTCTTAATAGCCTCTCTTACTAAGCTCCGAGATGTTCCTAGAGCCGACTCTGGCACAATAAATTGTGAAGCTTTTCCTTCTCTTGGAAGTTCATCAGTTTTTCATCTCCCTGTGTGCCATTATGCTCTGGCATCCAGATGAGTTGAACTGCATTCTGTTCTACCAAGCTTGCGAGCATGTTTAGGCAATTTAAGATCAGTCTTGTCGTTAACCTATGACTACTTGGAGAATTAAGTGAAGCCTGACTATCTGAGAAGAAAAGGATCTGTTTGTTAGTGTAAGCTCTCCTTATGTTTTCAGTGTGCATTGGATAACAGCACAAACGTCTGTGTCAAAAATAGTAGCATATTCACCCAGGGGAAAAATCTTTTGCAGCCTGGTCTTTTGCCTTATCCACCGGATCCTGTTCCTGGACCATCCTTTGAGCCGTCTGTATACCATATCAAACTTTTCTCAGGAGTTTCTGGAATGTTATTCGTTCAACATTCAGGATCAATAATGACCTCGAGGTTCTTTATAAAGTGTTTAATTGGGATTATATAGTCCTGCGGCATTTCCTAATTTTTAGAAAATCTGAGACTATTTCAGGAATTCCCATTTACTTAGCGCGTTGCAGTCTATAGTGTCATTCTTGCCTACTTCATCGCAACTAAATATAATGTAGTTAGGTTCAACATTATCTCCATCGCTGCAGTAGGAGTATTTTCATAACTGCTGTAACAGTCATATTTGCTGGGTTTTTTAAATTTATTTAGTTGATTTTTCACTCTCACTTAGTTCTGTCACTTCACTCTTTGTGACGGAGTTCAATTTTTAAGTTCACTTTACATCGTGAGGCAGCGTCGTAATGAAATACACACGACGTAACCTCTTTGTATGGTTCACTCGCTGGGAAGTCCAACACAAGAAATTTCTAATCCCTCGCAGCAGCAGCGCTCAGTAGACGTCACCTCAGTCGTCACAAACTCGCATGATGTACAGCACTTTATGTTGCACCATAAATGTGCGCACTAATTTACTCACTAATTAACTCGACCACGAGAGAACGCTCGCTTCTATAGCCGCTGAAAACTTCCACAGTTCGCGAACATTCAAAAAGCGGACTTAAGGGAAACTTCTACAATATTTTGGTTATCTGTTCATAGTGCTTCTGGTGTTGGGTGAGAGCACTGCTGCTGGTTTTTTGCTGTTTATCTCTCCAACTGATCGGCCGGACGGTACCAAAATCCCAGTAAGCTTGGGCCATAGCCGCTGCGTCACACAACTCCTTCTTCAGAGCTGTTTGTCGTCCCGAACAGCTCTGCAATATGCAACGAGGCTACCAAGATGAACTACAATGAGTTTCCCCGAGGTTGCGCCAAATGTGCTATACAACATCGTTAATACGGGTGATTACCTTATACGGGCCGTCCCAGGGACGTTGTAGCATGGGTGACTTTCCTTTGGTTCTGGTGGAACGATAGCGCCATTGGACGTCACCCTCCTGCAGTAGGCATTTTTCGCTAGACGGTCATAGCGTGCCTTCATCCGGTCACCTGCCATGACGTCTCCCAGCCTGGCCGCTGGCGCCCGGACACCATACCGTTGCAGTCGGCCCTCATTGCGTGACGGGGGCTCTAGACTTCCCGCGCATATATTGCATTGCTGGCAGCACCTTTCCACGTCGGTTCGCAGATACAACCAATAGAGTTGGCGATGTATTTCCTTCATGATCTGAATTACACTCAAGTGTCCTCCGGTAGTACCAGCATGTGTTTCCTGGAGGACTTCCTTCGTCTTACTCTTCGAGAGCACCAGCTGTTCTACCTTGGTTTTCGCGTCTTGTGACTCCCAAACTCTCAACAAACCGTTCCTGATACTAGGGAGTCCTACTGGGCCCCAAAACTGTTATAGGTCGGGAATGTGGGAGCAAGATCCGCCCACGCTGTTCGCAGGCCGTATTTCCTATCATTCAGGATCGGCTCTAGGTTTCGTTCCTCGAACTGCTCCCTTCAAATTCTACTCATCCCAACTGACTGCAGGTTGCACCAAGACCAGGCGTAAAGCTGCAATAGTATCCTTGACCTCGATCTTCAGGCACAGTTTGCCGTTTACTTGGCACCGTTTTTGGGATTGGGAATCTGAGATAGAACGGTGTCTTACCGCCCGGTGCTCAAGGCTGAAGCGAGGGGAAGGCGATGATTGTGCCAATCTGGTCCTCTTAAGTAGGTCTTTGCAGTTTTCCTAATCCCTTGCAGTTTGCCTTTAGGTGTCCAGGCTTTCCTCAACTCCAGCAAATTGGTCTCCGCGCTCACTTCTACGTCGGTGTAGCTGCTGCCGTTTGCACCAATTTCTGTCATTCGGATCCGTACCGGGATGACTTCCCCGGTGGTCATTTTTGCTACCTCAATACGGAGGGCAGCCGCCAGGATTACGTCGACGTTCTGGTGTTCCGCTATGAGAAGCTGCTGTTTCACGTCCCGGTCTGTCACCCTACTGGTGAATAGGTGGACTGCCTCTAAACAAAGTCTGCTGGTAAATCTGCAAGAACCCGGTGCACTAACCACTCCATCTCCATGGCGAATTCTTGTAAGATCACGCCCGTTTATTACACTCTTGGCTTCAGTTGGTCCCGGTAAGGGGGCAGTCAGACGATGTTCACCTTAACACCCCTCCAACAGTTTGATTAAGTCTTCGACCAAGTCTTCGACCAACGCAATAATTTCGTCTGTTTGTCCCTGCAGGGCAACCAAGAGTTGTATCGTCTTCTTCGTCGGTGTCCATCCCTTGGGTGTATCAATGGCCACAAACTGCCGCTTGAACACCGCCCACGACGAAGTGCCGTCGAATTTCGGAAGCCTTACCATTTTAGCATTGGTCATCCTCATGATCGCGGAACCATCACTAATGTTGGCACATATTTTGGCTTCTAAGTACCGGCGATTCTCCTCCAGTGCGGTGTCCACTATTCTCTTGTTTTTCTTCTCAGCTGGTCTAGACGCTCTTCTAGTGCGACCACTATCATCCTCTTGTTCT
Source organism: Deroplatys truncata (assembly GCA_030765065.1). Taxonomy (NCBI): domain Eukaryota; kingdom Metazoa; phylum Arthropoda; class Insecta; order Mantodea; family Mantidae; genus Deroplatys; species Deroplatys truncata. The sequence goes on along the minus strand of CM060990.1, from coordinate 496,927,751 downwards.
TCTTCGTCAGCTGCGCTAACAGTTTTTCATGCTCATCTAGACGCTCTTCCGCCGCATTAGTTTTATTTTCCATGTCAGATTTAATGTCCGCTAAAAATAGAACATCTTCCACTGGTAAAGAGGTAACGCTCGAGAAGAAACAAAACTTCCAAATAATGTAAATGTAAAATGTAATATGGATGGCATACGTAATATGATATGAACAAAACACTCGCGAAGTAAACAGATGAAATGAGCATGAGGAAAAGTGACTGCAAGCATCGATGAATACATATTCGAGTTCAGCTACATAAAAGAGGGGGAAATAAGGAAATGAGAATGTTATGAAACTCTCGAAATGAAGAAAGAATGTGGGTAAACTGACCGGGAAAAACAAGCATTGTGAAGACCTGCACGGAGGCGATATCGGTCTGGCATATAAGCAAAGGAGAAACTTGGTGTACGTGGCTAACTGTGGGAAGCAACGAGGGAAATATAAGAAACGCAAGTTTTTGATGACTGACAGGCAATAAAAGTAAACCATAGCACAGCCCTTCGGCCGGAGAGGTGGTCACTTGTGTCAGCTCTCGTGGATAGGAAATTTGAGGGTATCACGGCTAAGCTTGAGTGAAATATCATTGTCCGATATGCTAAGAGAGCATCTTATATTACGCATTCGGTGATCGCACAGAAAGCAACATTAATTCACCGCAGCGCGATAGCCCACGAACACGCGAGTGTTAAAACGACGCCTAAAGCGAAAAAGAAACTAATTTGCGATGTGTGTTTTGGTCTTGCGCGGAAGGGAAAGAGCAACATACGGCTCAGTGAAATCAAATACTGCATCTGAAATAGCTGGAGATTATGGACCCTGAGATCCCACTGACTTTATCATCTCTCCTACAGACGGCAGCCTCACTCTGTTCTCCTTCACCGCCTTACCTGCGTCTACCCGCCAGCGAGGTGCACAGCTGCAGATGATAATTACAGCACACCTCACCATAAACACCACTGCAAACTCCTTTGCAATGTTGTCTTTAATGTCCTTCACCATAACTTTTGTCTGATTTTACACAGTCGATGTTAAAGCCAAATTCGGATTTCATTTTCTCCATTTCGTTCAGTGTCGTAGCCAAGTTCGGATATTATTTTCTCAGTTTCGTTCTTGGTTTCTTCCTTTACACTCTTCACTTCCATTGGCATCTTATCTATTGCGGAGTTCGCTGTGATTATTTCACTACCTATCTTATCCATTCCGGAATTTACATTCTCCATTTTCTTCATCCCGGATTTAATTTTCGCCTTCATCTTCTCCATTCCGATAGCAGTCTTGATTTCATCTAATAATACTTTAGTCACTTCCTGCATCGTGCCGTTCTATCCCACTCGCGGTACCAGCGTGATTTTGCCCACTTTTCGTTCTCGCTTCACTAATGTGATTTAGTTCAACTTTCACTCTTACTTAGTTCTCTGATTTCACTTTTATGACATAGGTTGATTTTCCGTCAGTTCTATTTTTCGTGACATAGTAGCATAATGAAATACGCACGGCGTAGCCTCCTCTTCAGTGGTTCGTTCGCTGGGGAGTAAAGCGCAAAACAACTCTAAATTCTCGCAGTAGCAGCACTCATTAAACGTCACCACAATCGTCACAAATTAGTTCGGATAACTGCAACTTTTTCGCTCCAGAAACGCGCTCACTAATTAACTCGATCACGCGAGAACGCTCGCTTATATAACAGCTGAAATCTTCAATAGTGTCCTAGAACGTTCTAGAAGTGGAGATAAGGAAAACTTCCAGAAGATTATGGTTATCTATCGATAGCGCCTCTGGTTTTTCCGTTGGACGAGAACGCTGCTGCTCCTATTTATCTCTGTTTATCTCTTCAATTGCCCGATCGGTCGGCACCAAGCTCCCGATAAGCTTGGGACATAGCCGATACGTTACAGTGTGTGTGTGTGTGTGTGTGTGTTTAACTTCATGGATTGGTGTGCTTGAGATACAATATTACGGAACTAATTTGTCAGCATGTTACAAAGTTTTATTAAAAAGTGTGCTACATGCCGGAAAGCGAACCTACGATGTTACCACGGCATTACTGTGCACTGTGTCACAGAGCTAACCAAACACACTAGGAGCGTCTTTGGTTCATTCCATAAAACAAAACTGCTTTAGTGGCTATGTAGTTGGCAGTTGCTCAGGTCGGAATTGTCAGATGTTCGGTCCGTCTGTAAGTATGTCATCGTCATTGTTATTGTTATGCGGCACACGTGGCAAAGCTGTCAGCAGTAGACAGTATTTTGTTAACTGCAGGGATCATGTGGCTTAAAATATAACGGCATGTGCGTAAATTTGGGAAAGGAGGAATGAGTATTACTTCATCAGACAGAATCGAATAAATGTGGTTACTATGTAAGTCAAGCTAAGATATCTCATGGAGATGAAACTTCAATAAAAGGTAGTGATGCTACTAGCACTCACATAATCTCTCAATTCAAAACAGTTCTAGATCTTCCTGAATTGTGGGATCCCTTGAAAATTAATATTCAACTGGAGACATTGCGACTGAACTCCGACAACACGCATTAAATAGTACAGAAGCTGTTTACAATGATTAAGGTGTTGACTTCGGAAGTATTAAAGTTGAGAGAAGAGAATAAGGTTATTTTATCAATCATTTCCTCAGGGATGAAGAAAACAATACCGATGGTGAAGATGAGTCCGACAAATCAGAATAAGGGATCGACGGCTGGACATCCCAATACTCTGCAGCAGATTTCGTCACCTAGTTTCGAGAATGCTGCGTCAGGAACTTCCAGCTATGCAGATAAGCTGGTCACTACAACAGCAACCGAACGAGTCAATAAAAATTATGATGATGGCGACTTTGAGCTAGTTAAAAGCAAAAATGTTAAGGTTAGTGCAAGCGCCTCCAGGTCTGCTACACAAACAAGTAATAAATAAAAAAACCTTGTTTGGAGTACTTAATGAACATACCCTTAACGTTGTTGGCGCAGCCCAAGGAGAAATGTTATGTGTACGTCCAGGTTCCATACGGAGGTGCGATGTGAAGATATTATTGAGTCAGTTAAATATCAGGCAATTATCGAAGGGTTAATTTGCACCATCTTAAAACTAAGTTCCAAATATCACTGGTCAACATTGATTCTGCGCTATAAAGGAAAATGTGTGACTTGAATGCAAATCAGTGCCCTGATTTCAAAAATGAAGTCCGTTTTTTGTCTATCACAGCTAATTTCTATGATATGTGCATATATGTCTATGGTGTTAAATTCACTCAGCTTATACAGCTACGTTTCATACTGCTATTCTAAATCTGTTGTCGATTTTCTTCCTAATCGGCTCACTTCCTTTCTCCCTTATCATCCAGATGTTTATGTTTATATTCTCAGCAATTATCAGTTTTATTCTATGGGTCAGTTCTGTCTTCTTGTGAGGTATTTCTGTTTACATTTACAGCTATCATACATCTCAACTTCAGTTGAGCTGAAAGCTGGTTAATAGCTTGAATATACCCACGTTCGTCTTCTATATGTGTAGTGCTATAATTAAGGCTCGAGTATAACTTCTACATCAGGATTACGTAGCAGAAAGTATCTACAAACTCCTCAGAAGCTTTGTTACATCTGTGGGTGTTACGTGTTTCACGGGAAGGTACGTAACATACTCACAAACAAAGAAACTATATTACTCATATTTGAAAGGGAAAGTTGGTGAAAGGTAAAGCGTTCGTGCCTCATGTTGCATGTAACAGTTGTGTTGAGGGATTAGGTTATTGGTATGAAGAAAAAGGGAAGGCAATACCGTTTGCCAAACCAATGAAATGGAGAGAGCAGCAGAATCACCATGACGAATGTTACTTTTACATGTGCAAAGCTGCTGCCTACAACAACAAAAAAGTTAAGGCAGGAATTAAATATCCAAATCTGAACTTAGCTAAACGGCCTATTCCTCATGGACTCGAACCACCCATTCCTAGACCACCAGCAGACCTCAACTTTAGTGAATTTGAAACCAACTTCGTGACTTCCGATGAGTTGGTTTCTGATCCAGAGGAACTTACAATTCGCCAGAATAGTTTTATAAATTTGAGTTAAAAGATTTAATGAGGGATTTGGGTCCCACAAAACAAAAAAGTGAAATACTGGGCTCAAGACTACAGGAGAAGAATTTGTTATCGCCTGGCGTTACATTTTCGTAGTATAGGAATCGCGAAATACAGTTCCACAAGTACTACGCAGAAGATCAAGTTGTGTTTTGTGTGAATGTGTGTATTCTTATTCAACATTTGGGCAGGGAAGTATATGAGCCAAGTAGCTGGCGTCTTTTTATTGATTCTTCCAAACGAAGTCTTAAGGCAGTGTTACTTCATAATGGCAACAAGTTATCTTCAATACTGTTTTGACATTCTACGAACCTAAGAGAGTCTTATGCAGCTCTGAAGTGTGTTCTTGAGAAAATTAAGTACCGAGACCATGAGTGGCAAATATGTGGTGACTTGAAGGTTATTGATCTGTTACTAGGACAACAGGGAGGATACACAAAATTCCCTTGTTTTCTTTGCGAATGGGATATCACGGCGAGGGACAAACATTGGGAAACTGACCAATGGCCTGAGAGGCCACAATTGGAACCTGGATCAAAACATGTTACTAATGTGCCTCTTGTTGATCGTCAAAACATACTCCTCAATTACACACAGAACTTGGCATGATGAAACAATTCGTGAAAGCATTTGACAAAAGTTGCTCTTGCTTCCAGTACTTATGCACAAATTTTCCATTATTGTCACAAGCTAAAATCAGAGACAGAGTATTTGATGGACCACAGATAAGGAAACCGATGAAAGATGCTCATTTTACCAGTTCTATGAATGAAATTTAAAAAGATGCGTGGAATGGATTCAGAGAAGTTATGAAATTTCTGGGCAACGTGAAAGACCCTCAATACAAAGAAATTGTCAGAAATAGGCTAGAAAGCTTCAGAGTTTGGAGCTTCAATTCCTCAAGTAACATCCTGACTACTTCCCGTCGAATTTAAGAGCTCTCAGTGAAGAGCAAGGTGAAAGGTATCACCAGGAATTGAAAGATGCTGAACAACGTTATCAGGGGCGTTGGAACATGCATATGATGGCCTAATATACATTCTAAAATTCAGGTACGCTTTCATGTTACTATTCTTCTTTATTTTCCTTAAAAGTTGTATATGAGTGTAAAATATGTTTGCAAGTTTTAGAATTATATTATAATTGGACATTGTCATATTACCAAAACGAGATGTGCTACGAAAAAACGGAATGCATCTTTTAATTCTGCGCACCAAAATTAGTAAAGTTACCTATTTTTTAATCTACAAAAGAAAAAATGTTTTCATTTGTAACCTAGTATTTTTCATCATTCTATGTTTCCATTCCTGAAAATAAATAATATTGAAATTTGGCTCCAATGGATCTTAATAACCGGCTGGCTTAATGAGAGCCAAATAATTAAAGAAAATGAGGGCACTAAGGGGGGCAGTGAAGACCTACAAGGAAATTAATAAGAATCTACCTAGTTTACATATGTATTATCAGGATGTAATGGGATTAAATAAAACAACTAATATAGTTCATAGAAGTATGCCAATATTTTGACGCTATTATTCTCAGAGACTTGGTTGCATGATGCTGATATGAAATCGGAACTATTTAGTGAACAACATAATGTATATAGACATGACAGAGAAGGAAAACGATATGGTGTAGTATTGATTGCAGTAAAAACCATTTAGGTTCACTTGAAGTTAATTTTGTCTGTCCTGGAATTGAATGTTTGTATATTAAGTTAATTGTTCAAGATAAGATATTATATTATGTGGCAACAGCCGACTTTCCACCTCATTCAATTGATTATTACGAATGTTTCTATGAAGCTGTTGTAATTCACAAAATACTTCGTGTTAATATTATTACTGCAGGCGACTTCAACCTTCCACTGATAACTGATACAAGCTGTATATCAACATTACCTGCTGTATGTTACAGTGAACTCATGAATTTTATGGTATTCCACAATCCATCTTCTTTAAACAAAGCTAATAATGAACATAGCAGAACTCTTGATTTAATCCTGACAAATGGTTTAGATCTTCAATTAGAAAAGGAGACTAGTCCAATCACAGTTGAAAACAGCCACCACCCACCACTATTACTCAGCTTTGTTATTAATAGGAAAAGAGTAACTAACTCGAATGCAAGTACACATTAAGTTAATAGTTTTCAGAAAGATGATTTTCTATCTATAGAGAATTTATTACGCAAAGCTAACTGGGAAACCTTGAAAATACTTACAATGTAAATAAGGCAGTGGATATATTTTATGAAACAGTGTACAACATATTTGATTCCACTGTCGTAAAGAAATTATCAAATCTAAGTACCCTTGTTGGTTTGACAAAGAAATTATAACAAATGTTAAAAAGAAAGAACACCACAGGAAGCGTATGAAATGTTATACTGAGAGCGCTCAAACGTTTAAAGACCTAAGGAGAAAAATCAAATTTATGATTAACGTCGCATATAAAGCATACATGAAGAACCCAGAGTTAAGTATAATTTCGTAACCTAAGAGCTTCTTTAAAAACAAAGGATCTAATAACAGTAATTCTATAGAGACTATGTCCTTGGGTACTAGTACATTAACGGTAAAGAATTAATTGATAATGGTTTTGCCAAATATTTTGAATCAGTATATAAACATGATGAAGCTGCATATAACTTGCCTAAAACAGAATTGGCCTTAATACCGTACACATTATCTCTAACATAACATCTCTACCTTATCCAACATGGTTTCTATTCAGCTCGTAGACAATTAAATTAACAAGCAAATGCGCGTAGATACAACTTACACTGATTTTTCTAAGTTTTTTGATAGCGTTGATTATAATTTCCGATTATCTAAATTAGCTAATCTTTGATTTTGTATTCCAATGTTAGGACTAACTTCCTCCTACTTAATGAACAGGAAGCAGTATGTTGTTTATGATAATTGTTTTTCTACTGTGTTTAACGTACTTTGAGGTATGTTTCAAGGCTCGAACTTGGGACCGTTATTTTTTGTTTCGTTTTTTATTAATAATATAACTAAGTGTGATAAATACTCAGAACATTTATTTGTAGGCGATTTTAAACTATTTAAATCCGTTACAACCTGCGCACATGTAACCGAATTACAAGACAATATTAACAGTATATATGAGTGGGCTGTAAAAACGTTTGCTCTTCGATATTAGTAGGATAGGACTAGAAGGTAGGAGGCTTAGCACCCCGACCTGCGCAGATCTTTTGTGCCTATGCCCCTTACGGTGCGCCCCTGGAGGGAGTGATGATTTGAGAGCAGACAGAGCGCGGCCGGACCAGTTTTGTCTCAATATATTCATCTCTTTGACAGAAGAACCATAAAGAAAAGCTCCCTGAGGTAGCATCTGGGCTCCGAAATTTAATAATACTGACAGGGTGGGAATCTATGTAATTGCCGATTTCACAACCAGCATCTGTTCTAGACATTCCTTGAACTACTACTTCAGGAAGATCGGTGTCCATTCCTATTATAATTCCTTTTGTTATGATGTTATACAATGGGATGAAAGACCTGGCATTAAAGGTTTCATAAAAGTCAGAGGAAAGACAATTATTTGCGTGAGAGAAGGAATCAAAGATATCTCAAGTTTGTTTCTACCAGCAGATTTTATTGATTGAACCTTGAAGTTGTTCCAAAACAAAATGTTACCGTATTTCATGGGAGGCATGCTACTTAAATTGCTATTATTGTTCACTATATTCACAAAGAAATGGCCAGAATCTCTGTAGTTGTTCATATATTTGTAATTTCATTTAGATTGATTCGTAATTTCATTTTGATTATCAAGATCCATATCATTACTACATAATAAACAACGGCTCCCTGGTCCCATACTGAATTCCATTTAAGCCAGCAACGGAAATATCAGGTTAAAAACTACCAATTACACTAAATTAATTAATAAACTTATATCCTAAAAAGAAACAATAAGAAATACGCAAACGAAATATTTAAATAGGGTACTTAGTTATGGTATCCAGAGAAATAAGCAAGCCAGTCAGATTACGCGTCGAAACTTCAGCTAGACCTCCTCCAAACTGCGCGGTTCAAATGTTTTGTACACTAGTTCTACGAGGTGCATTCAAGTTATAACACCTACAATTTTTTTCTCAGAACTGGAAACAGATAGAAGCATGCGGTTTGTTTTAAAGTAAGCGGGCACTCTTTGCTAATGCGTGACAGAGATGGAAGCACTGTATGTCACGCAGAACCTCTCGTGGCAACGGCGAGAGTGAGGATTGTTTTGTATATTTCAAATGGCGACGTTTTCATTACATGGTCAGCGTGTAATCATTCGTTATCTCCATTTGCGTGGTGTGACACCGATTGAAATTCATCACAAGTTAAATGAGACATGTGGTGATGGTGTCATGTATGTGTCTAATATATGTTTGTGGGTGCGACAGTTCAAAGAAGGCAGAACGTCGTGACAACCAAGAGAATCTCGGCCTCGGACAAGCCGGTCTGATGACATGATCAAGCGAGTGGAGTAACGTGTTTTGGAGGATCGCCGAATGACTGTGGAAAGATCGCCTACACAGTTGGCATTTCCGTGGGATCTGTGCACACAATTCTGCATGACGACCTGAAAATGCGAAAAGTGTCCTCCAGGTGGGTGCCACGAATGCTGACGGATGATCACAAGGCTGCGCGCGTGGCATGTTGCCAGGCAATGTTGACGGGAGATGAAGGCCTGAATGGCATTTTCTTTTCGTCAATTGTGACAATGGATGAGACGTAGATGCCGTTTTCAATCCAGAAACGAAGCGCCAGTCTCAATGGAAGCATACAGATTCACCGCCACCAAAACAATTTCGAGTAAGTGCCAATGCTGAAAAAATGATGGTGGCCATGTTCTGCGACAGCGATCGCGTAATCCTTACTCATTGCGTTCCAAAGGGAACCGCGGTAACAGGTGCATCCTACGAAGATGTTTTGGAGAAGAAACTCCTTCCGACATTGCGCGAAAAGCGGCCGGAAAAGGCTGCACGTATGCTCTTTCACCAAGACAACGCACCAGCCGATCGGGCGAACGTTACACAGCAGTTTCTTCGTGCAAACAACTTTGAAGTCATTCCTCATGCTCCCTACTTACCCGACCTGGCTCCTAGCGACTTTTGGCCGTTTCCGAATATGAAAGACACTCTACGTGGCCGCACATTCACCAGCCGTGCCGCTATTGCATCAGCGATTTTCCATTGGTCAAAACAGACTCCTAAAGAAGCGTCCGCAGCGGCCATGGAATCATGGCGTCCTCGTTGCGAAAAATGTGTACGGCTGCAGGGAGACTGCGTCAAGAAGTGACACAAGTTTCATAATTTTCGTGTGATTAGTTAGTGAGAAAAAAAATCGGAGGTGTTATAACTTGAAAGCACCTCGTATATTCCAGATAATATTCTCGTTGTACGATCCGATTCGGCCATTCACCACTTAAAACCAAGTTACATCTACAACTTGACTTCATCTTGAAAATAATAAACACAAACCTGTCTTTTTACAGCTAAATACCCAACTGGCACCGATTCCATTTCCTCTTGAAATATTCGCTAAAAAGCTGATAATATATTAAAGTTTGATTTTAGGTATGACTTACATCATATTTGTTATTCAAAGAAATAGGGAGTTAGAAAGCAGAGACTTGCCATATTAAAGTTATTCAGAAGTTCTAAGTTGCAAACTTTAAAGCAATTTTTCTTAGCTGATGTTGTTGCTTGACTTTAAATATAATATGTTAAAAAGTACAAAGCACATATTACTCGACGAATTTTAACAAAAATAAAATATATTCAATGTTCTATGCTGCCGGGTCGTGAAGTTTGATTTAAAATTAAATTTTGCTTGTTTATGTATTGTCAAAAGCACAGCTTAATGGAAGAAACTGTATGTTGATCTTGTTATTTCGCAATATGATTTGAAACAGCATTTTTAAAAATAATGACAGCTGAAAATAAAACATGCATGTTTTCCCCAGACTGGTTTTTTTCCGTTTCTAGAGAAAACATGAATAATCGACTTGTGCATATGAAACTTTGCACACATGCTGAAAAACAGTTATCTGCACAGCAAGTCGCAAGAATATCTTTCAATTTTCAAATAAACTAAGTTCCAGGCAGAATAGTGCACATTTTGTATGTGTTCAAAATTAGGATATTTTGGCTTCATGATTTACGCTGAAAATGTGCTTTTATAAACCTATGTTTTAGAATTGTTTCTAGTATAAAGCTGTTTTAATTTTTTAATTAATGAATAACAAATTCATTGTATATAATTCCCTTTTGATTACTTATACTTGAAAGAGTAAGAACAAGGATGCATCTAGCCTTCATATTTTGGCATATATTAACCTGAGAGCAACCCTTCTTCTACGCGTTAGTATACATTTGCAACCAATACACTTAAAAAGCACACAGGTTTAATGTTTTCACTCGCGGGAAAGTAATTATTGTTAAAAGGTGTATTAGTCAATGGCGTAGATAATGAGTGGGTAGGCAGAAAGTCTTACTCTAAATTTTCTTGGAGAATAGTTCCAAACGTCCAGCTTTCTTAGAGGCAAAATTGTCAATCACACGGTCCTTGAGCAACTGGTCACTCATTAGTTCCTTCACAAGTTCTTTTTCAATAGCAATGGTGCGAAGAGTTCAGCCATTCATTGGCCATTGTGTTACGCAAGTACGTCTTCATAGTATTCGTGCTTCTTTCAGACGAAATCGTTGTCAGAGGAAACGCTAAAATCAGACGAATCAGTCTGCAAACTTCGGTGTACACTGGTTCTAAGTGATTAATTAGGATAAATACTAGAAGTCTTTGAGAGGACAACTGCTTATCCACGTCAGAGAAAAATTTTCTCTATTCGTTTTCTAATGCTTCTTTATTAAAGAAGGAGTACTTGTTTAGAAGGCTGTTCAACTTAGTGTATGGGAAACTTTGTTTGTAAGCAACGAATTGATTTTTATCCAAACGCTCGACAAATTGAATACTTTCAAAATCACCAAAATGTTCTTCCATCTGCATAATCAGAGTGTCAAGAACTTCATACGCTAATTGTTTCAGACTTTGGAGCGTCCTATCATCTACATTTGGCTCACTGATTATTAGGCGACATTTTTCAATGCAAGAGGAAACAATTTTAGCTGATGTCCTCATTACCTTTAGAGTAGCATGTTTTTCTTAATTTCATTATTGCAGTGAACTACATCAGAGACAGTTTTGTGTTGTAATAATGCAAAGAGCTGGTCAGTATAAACGAATATCTCTTTATACGAACTAAGCAAAAAAGTGAAATGGGTCTTTTAGAGAACATTGAGCAACCCAACAGTAGAATTGTACGACCCACTATCCCAACCTTCATCGTGTTTTATAATGCCCTCAAACCCCTGTCTTAAGAGCATTGTAGCGGAAAAATACAGTGTGAACTGCTCTGGAATGGAAATTCCAACTTGTTGCGTATGCTTGTGGATGTCTGAGTCCTTCATTCACCAAAAGCTGAGCTATTTTCGAGGATATACTAAAAATGAATGAAAGGCTGTCAAATTATGAATGAAATGTCTGACTAACTTTATTGCTCTGGAGCAGTGAAGAGGAACAAGGTTTAGATTGTGAGCATAACAATGCAAGAATAATGCCCTTGGACAAGTTTGTTTAACATAGCGCTGAACACCTCTATGCTTCTCTGCCATTAAAGAGCAACCATCATATATCTTACTACTTTGTCAGTTTCTCCGTATTTTTGCAAAACATTGAGAATTAATTCTGATAAACTTAATGCAGTCGTATCTACTGAAAAGTCATAAAATCCTATGAATCTTTCTATGGGGCCTTCTTTCGAACAGAATCTGGACATTATGCTGACCTGAGATTTATTTGAAACATCTAAAGTTCCATCTGCCTGGATACCAATGAATTGACAAGACGTCGACTCTTCCATAATCTTGTCTTTAATTATATTAGTTATCGATTGAATTAATTCGTTTTGGATTAGGCTTGAAGTACCTTTGAAGCCTGAGATGGACTGGAGATGATCGCGTAGGTCTTGTTCCTGCTTAGAAAGAAGATCTAACAATTCTAGATAATTGCCCCTATTTACCGAATCTTCCCTTTCAAAATGGTCTCGAAATGCAAATTCCTGTTTCCCAAGAAAGCATACAATGCCAATAAGTCTTTCAAAAACTAGCTGGTATTGTTTTACGACTTCATTATGCTTAATAGCCTGAATTCTTGCACTTTGAGAGAGAACGTGCTCTATTCTCCCGCGTCCCAGTAAACGGAAGCTCTCTTGTTTCTGGATATGTTTATTTGAATTATTATGTTTATCTGCTTTTCTGAGAAAGTTTTTTGTAACCGTAATTCCATGTAATGCCTATTCCTTTTCGCCACCAAATAAAAGAAACGTGTAACAAAAAAGTTTTTTAGTGGCTGTACGTCAACCACGAGTATCGCGTGCAAAAAAACAAAAAAATAGAAAACTTCTATTTCCGTTACCATCAACAGATTTGACGTCCAAATAAGGGGTAAGTCCATTGTTTTTAACGCTACATTTTTCTTCGTAAGTCCAAGAAGAAAATAGTTTGGTTTCCAATAAATTCAAAATACTCAACATGTTCGTGAAAAAAACCGGTTTTATTCATGCTAACGATACGCTCTCACAGACGCTTCGAATTGTCACAGGCACAGAACTGAGAATAGGAATGCCTCCTTAACTACGGAGAGGGACGGTCATTCCATTATCCCCCTCCTTTCCGCTTCACACCACTGAAGCCCAAGCATTGTATTGGAAAGTAACCTTTCTGAGTCAGAAACGTTCTTGCCTCGACACACCTTATCCTCCCTGCCGAATCCATCTAGCTGTTTATGTAAGCACTACTTGCTCGCTGACGAACAATAAACATGAACGATATTAGAATATTTCGGTCTCGATATAAAGTAAAATTATTAAATATTATTTTTGTTGAGAATTTTCGGGTAGACAATACCTGAATTACCTACAAGTAGCTTCGCCACTGGTATTAGTGTAGCGCAATAGCGTTCATTGAAACACAATGTTGCACTGGCTTTTTTTTAAAACGAAGTAGGTTTAAGGAATTTGCCAGTTGCAATTAGGTATTCATTAGTATTTATGCAAGGAAAATGCAATAACTTGCTAGTATCTTAGTTTTCGTTATTTTGAATAAAACATGGACAGATTTCACGCCAGATCGGCCGGAGAGTTTTACAAAACATCAATATTTTGTGAACAAATACAGGGGAGATGGATGTAAATACATGAGAGGAAATAACGTCAGAGCGGTGGCTTATAAGCAGGACCCGGATGTTGATGTCTAAAAATGTTTGAAAGACTATATTTTTTAAAATGACAGTTATTACAAAAAAGATCTAAAATGATATTTGATTTATTAAAATTAATAAATTAATTATCAATCGGATATAACCCTTATACAAGTAGAAATAATGCGTATAAAATAGTTATATAAGATAGAAAATTCATTCAAAATATGTTTGTTTTGTGTTCTTGCTTGAAGAAATTTAAAAGAAAGGTAAGAAAATAATTTTCTTACTTTTCTCTTCAGATTCTTCAAGCAAGTAAGAAAACTATTTTCTTACTTTCCTTTTCAGACTCTTCAAACAATTAAGAACATGCTTTTTCTATTTCGTTTCAGATTAAAACAAGAACACACAACAAATATACTTTGAATTCATTTTCTAACTTATTATTTTTTAAGCAGGTCTTATAAAACTGTAGCATTAACTCTTTCGAGTTCTCAGATTATACAAAATGCATTGCGAATGAAGACGGCTTCAAAGCCTATGCCATACATAAGGATAAGAACAATAGCAACTAACTGTATGCACTTATTCACGCAAAAAGGGAAAACCGACCTTCTCATCCGTAATTTTGGACATGAATTCATAAAAGTATTATACCTGCTTCCCTGACAATAGCCATCCGTCCACCCACAAGTAACACTTTCCAGACCAACCACTAAATAGGATTTGATTTTTTCCAAGAGTGCAAATAAAGGATGTCCAAAGTAACTCTTATTTCTATGTTGAATAGAAAAATTTGTGATGCCTGAAAAGTTGTCCTTATGTAAAATATCAGAAATATAAACATGTTTATGCACTCAATATTTATACATGGAAATTAAGAGGCAAAAGGCAAGAAAACGACAAAATAGTGATATGAAATTAAAAAAATGCCCAAAAATAGAAAATGGCATAATACTACAGAAACGGCCTAGTAACTATTTATTTTCTTAATCTGGGACCCATGATAAAGATTAATGTACACTTACGCAATATCTATGAATCAGAATTAAAAGATGACATGTCATCAGAATCCGGCCGTGCTTATTTGGTACTTGGTCTTCAAATAGTTTCTGCCCACTATTATACTGTTCAATAGGTATTCTAGACGAATATAAAGAACTTCCCTTTTGACAGGTAAACCGACTCTTCAAGTCTGCACTCGAAAGTACTTCAAGAAATGCGGGTCAGGTATATAATCCTTTAGAGAACTAAAGTGATGGAAAAGGGTTGCTAAAGTTTTGCTATAAGAGCTACAGCACTCCTTTGAAATAATTATGCCACTGAACCACCTAAAAGGCAACAGACCTCAATCTGAGTTTCCCTTGGTTTTAAAAGTCGCGTAGGTGCAATAAATTATTATAAATTCATATGTCGGAAGGGAACGTATGTTTGTGCTTTTATTTTTAAGGCATAATATATATTTGGCTGCTTTGGTAAATTATCCTACTTTACCACGGCATGTTGGCGGAAACTTCACAAACTAACAGATGTATGGAAGTGCACTGTTCCGTATTACTCGGTCATATACCCCAACTCCAAGAAATAAGCTGCACACATACACATTTTTAAAACCAGAGTTTTCAACATAGATTCAGCTTTCTCTGCTTGGTGAAGTGTTTCAGTCGGTGTACAATGAGTGAGGACGTTTAGAATAGAATGTATTGTTGTAGCATAATGCTGTAATGATGGTTTTAAAATGGTTGGCATGAGTTATCACTAGGGTCTAGAAGTCCATGCCCTAAAAGGCTGTAAAATATGCAGCCAAATATGCTCTAACAACCTGAAAATATTCTAACAAATATCCACTTAAAATACACCTTATGCAAATATGTTCTTAAAAACTTGAAAACATGCCAATAAATATACACTTAAAATATAGTTTATATCTGTAATTTTCTTCACTATAAACAAAAGGAACAAAATTGGACTTACGTTCATTGTTGAGAAGTAGAAGCTTCTGATTACTGCCCAAAAGAAGCGACGAATTGCAGTTCACAACAGCCACGTGACAAAGATTTCCAAACTTGAAAGAACGCCTGTTATCTCTGAAGATGGATTTATATCTTGAGAAATTCCTCTCTACATCACAGGATGATTACTGACGCATACTTAAACCATGTTAAGCGGTTCTCAGTAAAAGGCAATTCCATGTAAGTTAATTGTAGTGTTTCCATTTACAATTTCTCCAATGTTACATATCTGTTCATATCCAGGATTTTTTGATATTACACTCCTCACTTTGTTCCTTAGAATTTCGCCTACACTACCGTAAACAGAATTTAAGTGGGATGTTGTTTCTTGAAATACTTTGTGTGCTTCATTTGAGATCAGGCCTACTTTTCTGAGGAGGTAATGCTTTAGGTAGCCCTGAAAAGTGCGCAGACAGAAAAACATTAGCTTCCATTTCGCTATTAGATAAATTTTGGGCTATAAAAATGGATGCAGCATCACTAGGGTCTAAGGAGTTAACAACCTCTTTTACTGAGTGTAGCTACTCTGCATAGTAGAGGGCAGCATCAACCCAGGTTCCCCAACTCGTTAATATTGGTTCAGGAGGAAAGGAACTAACGATGCCAAGGACCCAAATAACTGAACTCTCAATGGGTCTTTCAAAAACGCTTTTACTGTAGCCGCTAAAGTAAATTCCCTACATACCTGTTCACAAATGCGGTGGAGTGCATGTGCGAGGCACGTTATATGCACTAAATTAGGAAGAATACCATTCAGTGTGCGTCCTGATTTAATCACTCAGCTGGCTCCGCTTGTGACGAATAAAAGCACCTTATCATATTTAATTCCATTTGGCGATAGTAATTTTAAAAAATCAATTAGATTGAGTTATTGTTACATTGTTTGTTACCTCCAAATTTATCACATTAAGAAGATATTACACCGTTGGTTCCTGCTTGTTAAGGGCACCAACTATTACATTTGCAATAAATCTACCCTCAGAATTAGTTGTTTCATCTATCGAGACCCAAATAAATGCATTTTCCAGCTTATCTAGCATTCTTGGTATAACATTGTCGTACAAACAGCTGACATAAGTTTTTCGTAAGGTGCTTTCGTCAGGTACATGACGTGGGATATATTTACCAAGAAAGTTTCTCAAATTAGGATTAGGAAATTTCCAAAGAGGTATATCAGATGCTAAAAGTGCTTCACATAAATCGGAAGAAAATTGATCTAGTTTGTTCCCTAAACATTCCACCAATTTCTTTTGCTTAAGCTCACTTTTTCGCGTTTGTTTGCGAATAACTGCTTATGTTTTGTTCAGTTTACGTGTTGGGTAACTTGAGAGCGGTTTCCACTTCCCACGTTTTTTTTCTCGTGTTCCACAAAATAATATTGTGCCGTCTGTACAAATTAAATCACTCGCAAATTCATTTTGAAGATTATTAAGTCTGGATGACTCACGAGCTTTTATTCTCGGCATAGGGCTATTTAAATATATTCAATGACAAATACAAACCACTGACAAGCACTTTTTTTCTAAACTAATGAAAGTAATACATACAGAGGAATGCAATACTACAACCACACACACGCAACAGATTATACTGAGCTGATTGTGAAGAGACGCTGACGCGGGCTATGCAATAAATTACGCAGCTACATACTATCTCAACATAACAGCCCGGGACTTCCCCGACGTGTTCACAAGCGGCTCAGATCGGAATTGCAGCATTTCTAATCTTGCATGGGAAAAAAAGACGGTTTTATGCAACTAAAACCTAATTGTTTCACTAAAATTATAGATTTGCCAGTAAAAAGTTTGCTCCCAGATGCAATTTCGTTGCCATTTATTCCCAACTAGCCTGGAGATGCACTTAGTGAAGGTCCAAGTACAAGTGGAATGTCAGGTATGACTTTTTCAGTTTTATATCCTCTTAAAGAGAATAACATATTTTGGAATTGTTATGTTAATACTGCAGAGAATATAACTAAACGTTTCAGTTGATTTTACAGTTCTCCACTGGTCGAGATGTGTGAACTTTTAGGAAGCGAGCCTTGTCCACTATTGCTTCGGTATCTCAGAAGAAAAGAAAAAGCTTGATTAGGCCACTATTAATAACAAGTGAAGTCTGCACAAGTGTGCAGAATGAGCATAACTTTAGCTTTCAGCACTAAGTCGTGTCACTGTTTTGGACATTTGAGGCAGTTCAGCAAGTGGTATTTATCACATTTTAGTTCAAGGATTTGCAAACACACCTACTCGTCACTGCATTAAAATTATTTTTGTAGCATATTTTATGGTAGAAATCATGCACAGCCAGCCTCGTTGCAACGTTCCTCGTGTTTTGATTCGGTCCTGTCCAACACCTGTCTGTCATGGCACTTCTTGCATAGAAGCCCTCCTCGACTTTGCTTCTTTTCCTCAGGTGTTTTGCTTTCTGTAGGCATCTGTTGCTGGGAGTAGTAGTTCATAGTAAAGATCTTCCATTAGAAAGTGCTCTCTCGTCAGATATCTTGATGGGGTGTATTTCGACACCACAATTACTCACTTGAAGAAAGTAGCCTTCACTTTCTCCCATTTTTAGGTCCTTGTTTTTCTAGGTTCTCTCCTATTTGATGTATGCAACATGTCAGAACTCAGACAATCCTTGCTCTGAAGAGTTTCATTGCCACCTCCAGGGAAAATTAAAATTGAGTTTCTTTATAAACGCTCTTTAACTGCCACAGTTAGCGTCTCATTCGATATTGATCGTAAAAGACAGTAAATTTTGCTCAGTGGCAACAAAACAAAGTCATGCTAGGAGTTTTACACCCGAAAAAATCAACCGCCCTCCGCCAGATTTGAACACGCGACCTCGGGAACTACAGGCAAGCATGCTACCACTATATCACTGAGGACGACCCCACCTCTTGGGAGATTTGCTGTATATGATCTACGTCGTTTATGGCCCTTCTGACAATTATGGCCTTCTCTTTTGCATGTACCCCGAAGGTGATGCCAGTTGTTTGCAGGGCTACTCCTAAGTATTTGTAAGTGTTCTTCACTGTTAGATCTTCTCCTCCAAGTGTGACTGTTTCTGCGTTTTTCCTCTTTCCTCCTTTCCGGAAGGTCATTTGAACGGTCTTCTTCCTCTTTATTTTTAAATCATTTTCATCTGGTTTGTTGGTTGAAAACACTGCTGCAGGTCCTCGATCTTCTTTGACGGCATGACCAATGTTATCAGCAGGGTTAGGATTTTTAGGTGTGCACCTTTTTCCTTAGGGTAAGTTAAAACTGTGCGGAAAGATACCACAGTGTAAATTTTTTTTCTAGTTGCGTAAAGAGGCATTTTTATCTCGCAACTTTTTCCTTTTTTGGGACCTTTACCCCTTTTTGGCACCTTTATCCCATTTTCCCCTAACCATATCCCCCTTTTGTCTTTTAAGTTTCATTCCAATTTATTCTTTAACTTTCAATTAACGTCTCCTCAGCTTCCTGTGTACGTGCGAATAGTAAGCCTACCTCTTTCAGTAAATGCCGCGCGGGAATTGAAAGCACACCCGCAACAATCGAAAATAATTGTGTTCGACGAAAACCGCTTTCTCTCGCTTTACCGCTATAAAGTAGTCCGCAATAATGCAATTGACAATGGGTGATTCTATCCCACCAGAATCAGTAGCCTGCTGTTCGTGAATGCCAGTTTGGTACTGTGAGAGACGTCATCTGTTTGCGTGGAGGCGAAGGCTGGGCACGCAGAGACGGCAGTAACCTCACCCGCGCGGTTCCGAGAATTATTAAGAATGGGTTCTGCTCGAAACTACTAGAAATCGCTGAGACTGAAGTTCCAGCATGGATGAGAACATTCTGGTAATTGTCGCGGTGTTATAAGAGAATGTGGACAGCGAATGCGCGCAAGAGTGAGTTGTATGACAGTCGCATTGTGTTAGCAAGTGAACTAGTGTTAGCTCTATCTTACACTACCGAACGAGTGTACTAGTACTGGATATCACCATGCCAAAGGTGTCCAGTGCTCGATTTATTGTTCTGGCTGACGAATTCAAACAAGATTTGATAGACACTGATGGAACTGTTATGCGATGTACTATTTGTGATTCAGGAATTTTGTTAGATGAAAAACACCAGCGAGATCGCATCAAACAACACATTTCCAGCTCTAAGCATCAAATGAACAAGACTCTTCAAGCAAACAAATCACGGCAACCTCTATTACGAAATGTTTTTCAACAGAGTTCTTCAAAAAGCCAAAATTTGAAGGAATTAAACATTGATTTGTATGCAGCTCTTACACAAGCAGGAATTTCACTCAATAATGTGAACCATCCAGCCTTCAAGGGATTTCTTGAAAAATACACAAAGATGTCAATGCCCGATGAGAGTACTTAAAACTACATGGAACCTGTTTACCAAGAATTCATAGAAAGAATCAAGGAGAAAGTGTCTGATTGCGATGTGGGAATCATTGTGGATGAAACCATAGACTCAATGGAACGATATGTTTTGAACATTTTAGTTTTCCCCTTAGCAGGGGAGAAAGTTAAGCCCATGTTGTTAAAAATGTACGCGCTGCAGAAAGCCAATGCCAGTACAGTAATGCAATCCATTATGGACTTCTGCCAAAAACTCTGGCCTACTGGTATCGAGTTTGAAAAACTTCTTCTTGTGGTTACGGACCAGGCTCCATACATGGTTTCAGCTGTTAACCAATTGAAACCTTTATTTCCTAACTTGAAGCATGTGACATGCTTGGCTCATGCCCTTCACAGGGTTTGTGAATCCATAAGGAACGAATGCGACATCGCAAATCAATTCATCTCTGCCCTGAAGAAGATTCTACTGAAAGCTCCGAGCCGTGTTGTTTACTACAGGGAAATCACTGGTCTGCTCATTGCAAATTTCCCGGTCATTACTCGCTGGGGATCTTGGTGCTGCTATATTGTGTGAGAATTTTGACAAAATTAAAGAGTTTGTGCTTTCTTTGGGTCCATCCGATGCAGGTGCAATTTCCAAGGCACAGCAACTTCTGTTAGCGAAGAAAATACATAATTTGCAGACAGAACTATATTGTGTCCATAGTTACAAGTACCTGCCTGCAGCTATTAAACGATTGGAAGAAAAAGGTATGGAAAATGAAAAACAATGGGATATTTTTACTTCCGTGAGGGAGCAGTTAGATGGCTTTGCCAAAGACAAACTTGAATCTAGTCTTCAGAGGAATCCAGACATTGAGGAATTCGCCACATCTTTAGAGTTGCCATTCCGAGTGAATACAAGGTTTGCCTCACTGGTTTCTGTGGATGTTGAAAGAAGCTTTAGCATCTACAAAGACATTCTATCTCCTAATAGAAACAGACTTACTTTTAAAAATGTGGAGATGCTTAATGTCTTGAAGTACAACAGCGTCATCTTTTCTCCTTCTTTTGACGAGTGATAATTTGATGTACTGGTTTGTAGTTCAATAAATTAGAATAGAGGAAAGAGAAATCGTTGAATTAGTTAAGGGAATGCACAACTGAAATAAACCCAAAATCTAAAAAAAAAGATTATATCCCCAAAAATTCTGCATTGCTTGTAGTTTTAGAATCTACTTTTATTTTTGACCTAGCGAAGCTTCAGGATCGTTACGAGACTTTTTAAATACCCTTGCGTATTTGGTTGCTAGCTGTTTATATTTTTAAAACTTCATTTTAAGGCGTTTCTTATTTTCAGCATTTCTACATATTCAAAATGTTCCACACGATGTAGTTTTCATCATTCATATTGACATTTTTATGGTTATTTCAAAAACCCAAATAAATAAAACTTTCATTTTTTCTGTGTAATGAATAGTTTTTGTGTACTAATGTTTTAAGATAACAATGTATACAAAAAACGAAAAAATGCAAATACAAAACTGCAAAACTTTTTTTCTCTCAAACTAAGAATGGTAGGAAAAAATTATATGACAGATTTGTATTTCTTTGACATAGAAGCAACATAAGATTATTTTTAAAAAAATGCATCCTGTGTTGCATTTTGCATATACCCATAATTTTACATTTTAAAAATTAATAACTTGAAAACTAATTAAGATTTTGGATTGAACTTCACAAAACAATTATATCTAAAGAAAACTGACATGTGGTTAAAATTTCAGCCCAATTGAATGGATAGTTTAGAAAATAGCAATTTCAGTTGTGCATCACCTTAAATAAACCAGCACCTTATTGTCCCTTTTTTCACCTTATTTGAGCACCTTTTCCCTTCCTTTTTGCATCTGAAATTTGCACCTAAAAATCCTAATCCTGGTCATCAGCATAAATGTATATACTTGCATGGGTGTTGTTCACCGCCGTCGGTACATAAGGCCACTATTACCGATGCAGTTATTGAAAATAGTGGTAACGAAATAGAAGACCTCAAGAAAGAGATTGAGTATAAGAAAGGAAAAACGCATGCTTTGGCGGCACTGAAAAAAAGAACGCGGGTCTAAAACGAATTCGAGGTTCGAAGCTAGTCGAACGACATCCGCTAAGGTCACACGAGTTGCTGTAGAAATTTAGGTAAAAAAGGGCTATCAACATGTTTCACTCTAAATAAGCTGTCTTTTAAATGGGAATAAGAGAGTGAAATGCTCCTCCGTGGATATAACAAATGCCGTAGCACTAAGAGCGCCTTCTCAAAAGGCGTATGAATATTTGAGAAAAGGAAATATCCCTCTGCCTGCTCGTTCGACTTCACAAAAATGGGTAGGTAAAATCAAATGCAGATAAGGGATTATGAACGAGGTCAAATATCTCTTAAGTCACAGACAATGAATTTTCAAGGCTTAGAAACGCTAGCTGTTATAGGTTAGATGAACATGGCTAGACGAGATGAACATAGATACTCCCATTTGCTACGATATGTCAGACGATGTCATACAGGGACCATATAGCAATGTTCAGGTGGTGATGGTTCCAAGTGGAAGCAGCCTTTATACTACGACTTTGATGTCACTATGACATCAGGGTTGCTTCGCAATATCATCGTTGAAATTGAAGTCTGCCAATTAGAAATACAGTAGAGCATTGATTATCGGAAGCAATTGGGAACGGCAGGGGATATTCGGTAACTGATTTTTCGGATAACCGATCGTTTATGAAAACAAGTTGTACCATATCTGGTAGAAGCATTATGAAACAAGGAAATACTGATATTAAACACAACCGTGCATGTATATTTTGTATCGTACGTCTTACATATAACAGAACTGACTAGCCTAGTTTGGTAAGTTCAAAATGGCAATTAAAATAGCTCATATTTGTTTCTTTTTAAGGGGGCTTCAGAGCTGAGATTTTTTTGGGGGGGGGAAAACGTTTCAAAGAGAGCAATTGGACAGCGTCATATTCTTCTTGTTCTATACACTTCATATCCGTCTTAAGGCAGTGAAAAGCTTCCTCACTGGATATTTTTCAATATGGTTGTCGTCGCTGGGCTCTTCCTCGTCATCGTAAGTCTCTTGGTCGTAAATGACACTGGCAATGATTTCGTCGTCCGTCAGTATTTGATAGGGAGTCATCAACATCACATTCGAGCCAGGTTTTAATGTTTTTCTGGCCGCATTTTTCAATCCTGAAGATTCTTAATTAGCCCAGCCAGTTCTAATACAAATTGGCTGTTTGCTGGCTCTTGAGGTCCAGCGATAGACTCGTCTGACGGAAGGAGCTTATTCCAAGTTTTTGCTAGTGTAGTGCCCTTGATAGAAGCCCAAAGTTTCGCTGCCATGTACACAGCATCCTTCAAATCAATTTCTTTATACAGTTACTACGTCATTTTTTTCTGGATCAGAAGTACATGGCGCGCACGCAAATTTGAAATTTCCAATTGGAACGCATTCGGTTAATCGATGTTTCGGTTATTCGGATAATCGATGCTGTACTGTACACGCCATGACATAGGAGGAAAAAAATCGAAAGTGAACAAATTTAATGTCAGTGTATCCAGCATTCTTTTACAACCCCAGTGATGATTCCGGAAAAATCTTGGTGTATTATGATATGCCACATCTCCTGAAGCTCCTATGCAACTATTTTCTACATGAAGGATTTGTTCTACCAGAGCACTGTGTTTAAAAAAGATGCTTTTCAAGATATGTTATCACAGCGCAGCGCAGAACTGATAGTAGTTCACATCACTGATGCACATATGAACGTTACAGGAAGGGATGTGAGATTAGCAGTGCAACTATTTTCTAGGCCAACTGCTCTGGTGCTTAGATACACTACCAACAGAAAAAGCGACAGTAGCTTCATCGAATTAGTAAATGACGCATTTGATGTGCTTAATTCTAGGATACCGAGGGACAACAAAGCACTTCTTACAAGAATTTATGGGTTAAAACTGCAAAGCCAGGAGAGCACGGAAAACGTTTCTAGAAGTTATTAACGATGTACCAGTGGAAAAAAGATAATATTTACTCCCCTTTCAAAAGGGTATTATAATTTTCATAAACTCGATGTTCAGTCTCTTTGCCATAGTGAAAGACAAAGAAATCTCATCCTCGCCTCTAGACTAAACCAGGATTACCTGGAAGGTTTCTTTTTTAGAGTTCGAGGTTTTATAACAGGTATGCAATGCATTACATTTTTAATTCTCAAGGTTAAATGTAGTCATCGCACGTTCCTGCTACAAATGTTTAAATTTGTTAAATTCCCCTAAACCACTACTTCGATTATGTGCAAATTAACAGAGTTCAAGTCACAACAAGCAATAAGCATTAACTAGTATGCGCTGGGTCCATTCTAGAACACATAAACGTATTAAGTGTTTCCCAGAGAAATAATTGATTTACTGCTAATGACGTTAGGAAGGAACGCCAGGTCATGGCACACTTCTTTACAATATAGTCACTAGTCTTCTTGCTGTCAAACAACAACAAATAAATTATTGCAAAACTTTCGCTCTAGGGAAAGTTAATTTAACCACTTCACACACCAGAAATTGAATTTAAAAAGTTACTTACGACCGGGAACACTATGTAAATACTTTTGGAAAAGCTGAAAGTGTGGAGCCGGTCGCTTCCAGGAGACAGAGTGCGATGATATTTTTCCCAGTCAGTGGCCGAAAACGAATTTTTCTACTTCTCTTGGTCGTTGGTTCACCCTCGAGGCACACACGGAGGTAAATCACGTGGGATGACTTTGCCACGACGATAGCGCCTTCTATCCTGGCTGACAGCGCGTATCCTGATAAGAGCTGACAAAATGTCCTCCAGCCGGTAACGAGACTTACTACGCTGGCTGCTGCCCTGGGTTTAACAGCGGAGAACTTATTCTTAATGAACTCCAAGTTCTTTTGTTAACTATGGGTTGTGCCTGCTAATACAGCTACTCAATTTGAGCGGAAGAGCCATAAACGGCTTAACACCTCCCCCGACTGGAATAGGCGCTGTTAGGAACGTCTGCAGCAAACTTTGCTCTGATGCCGCGAGCGATGGGCATGAAAAGCAAAACAAACAGGATAGGCTCATGCCATAGGAAGCGACACAAAAAATTAAAGAGCGAGCGCATAGAACATTATTATGATCCAAATACCTAAAGCTTTAAAAGGGTTAAGCATATAAATGAATTTGCAAAGGAAGAAGCAGAAAAAATAAAGGCCAACACAATTATATACAATGCTGAATAGCAAAATATTAATGGCTGCCAAAGTGACATTTTAAAATAGAGTACCAGTATATAAGATAAATAAAAAACAGCATACACTATATAAAGAATTAACAGGAACTATTTATATATACATACCGCGTGAGCCTAATCATCCTGCGGATTGGTAACTAGGCAACCCTGCAGTTTACAAACGATGCGAAATGAAAGTACTGACACCGCATTCACCAGTGCGCTGATTAGGCCTACGGTGGTGCTCGTCGTTAATGTGCTATAGTAGCACAATGGTTAACATGCTTGAAAGTCATGGCGAAGTTTGGAAGTTCAAAACACGCATGCTAATAAATGAGTTTTTAATTGATTTCTTGCATGCATTTATATTCATTAGAGCATATTCTGACAAGTAACAATTTGCGTTTTAATGAAATTCACACAATTAAACAATAAAGTGAAACCACACTTCCATGCCAAACTATTAGTTCTCGTTAAATTTACTAAACATAAACGTACCTTCAAGTGGCAGTATTTGAAACTGGGGCCTTCGCCACTGAAGGCCAACGCGCACACTGTTGTGCTATGATGCAAACCACTGCATGCACAGCGGTGCAAAGCAGCCATTTCGGCCGAAATTGATACGGCGCTCTGCAGTGGTCTTTACGGCATAGCCTGGACAACCCCGGGACTGCTTAACTTCTCAATCTGCAGGCTGAGAAGACTCACCCGGTATACACAGTGAAAATATTATAAGCAAGCTACAACAAATTAAAAAACTACGGAACTAGCTAGTTCTACCACTACTACTTATGCCTCTAGTACAACCTGTTCACTGGAATTCACAAACACATAAATACAAATGAGAAGGAAGAAAACAGGAAAGCATATAAGAAATACATAAATAAAGATATGTCGACATGAGTAACAAGCAAATAAACAAACAAGGGAAGTACTAAACAAATAGATACATACAAAGAGAAGAAAAGGAAACAGATCTCGGCCACAAGGAAGAGGAGAAAGAAAAGAAGATTTCAAAGTGTACTTTGGCATGGTTAGTAAAGGAAAAAGGAAGCCCTTGCAGGAACTGGGGCCGACAAGAAGACTACCCCATAGAAACTGCAGGAGAAAAGAAAACGTGCCATGCCAAAGGCGAGTATAGAGTTGGAAGGGCTTGGAAATAAGATGAAAGCGATTGTGAAGCGGCGAAACACAATTGAGAAGCATGAGCCGTAGTGTATTTGCCAGAAATACAATGACGAAGGCGTTAAGAAACATTATTAACTATCTGGACAGGTACAGCGATATAAATTTCATATACGCATCAATAAGGACACATAAATAAGCGTTTCCCTGAAGCGAACATGATAATAGTTCAATAAAGTCCAAAAACAATCTCTCCATAGGATAGGAAGCTAAACGAGAATTCAAAAGGCCGAACCAAGTAGAATGTGGAGGTTCAGACTGACAACAAAGGGACAACTACGAAAAAAACGTAAAGTATCCCGATACATGTGCCTCCAGACAAAATAACGGCGAATTTTGGGTTTAGCCATATAAAATCCCAAATTGCGAGGTATAAAATACTTCAAAACTATCGGGACAAGAACCTGTGGTAAGAGAATACACAACGCGTTCGATCTTGGCAAGCGCGTCAATATTAAATCCCGAAAAATACACTCTGATATAGGTTGCCCTTGTTTACTCGCCAACCAAAGGGTACTCAAAAACACGATCTCAACGTTGATGCTCTTACAAGGAAGTAAAAATTGCTGCAAAAAACTGTACCAAGAATGGCAGGACAGAGTAACTGGGAATGAGAAGGCTGAGAATTCTCTCGGAATAAAGGGGAAATCGCATCAGCAACGCAATTTTTGTTACCGCGATTATGTCTAACCTTGAAGCGGAAAGCACTCAGACGTACAATTCGCAATAGCATGATCTATAGCTACGCCGCTGTATCTCCGGCCCTGACGTTTTATGAGGGTAAAGAAAGAGACAGGTATATATTAGAATGGACACCTTTAGCAATGCTAGCGCTGTGAATTTCCATGCTAGAGGAAGCTATTCTGATTCGCTTCAACAGATAAATGGGGAATGTAATTTGATTTCTTTTAAGTCTGTAATAAATATAGTCATCTGTTGTTGCTTAGAGCTTTGCTGAACGTAAACCACAACACGAAAGAAAAGAATAAAAGATCTGGCAAGGCTTGCAGTGCTGAGTTGACTCGCACAGCAAAGGGTAGAAGTTGTCTGCTAGGACCAATTACAGGCTCCCTCTCTGTGCGCGTACACTGCAGTTTGGGCTGTGTTGCCGATTTTCTTGCAAGTGAAGCCCGTGTCGTTAGTAGCTGTTTGCTTTAGTCCAGGTGAAGTCTGTTTTCTGTGCGCATGCGATTTACTGCGTTACCCTTGTTTAAGTTTCCTGTAAATGCTATCTCCATACTTTAAATACTCTAACATAGGCAACCATTTCATCGTTTGCATTTTACAAAGAGATGGCACAGGTATACGCACATGTTCACGGTAGGGATAAGAACTGGCAACACTACCTCTCTCGGTCGCGCTAAATGTCAGAGCCGGAGATAAAACGGCGGTACTATAATTTCTGACAAAAGATATAACGTAAAGATAGAGCTCACCGAGAGTGATACGAAATCTTACCAGAAGTAGTAGGAACTGTCGAACACGAAGATGGTGAATCCGTATCATTCAGCGGCGTAAATTTAACGAACATATTAGCAGAATTTGTTGTGCCCTCAACTTATATACGGCAAATCAAGTTGGTTGAATAACGAAGGCGCATTTAATCCGCGTAACATGGTCTGAACTCGAAATAATGAGTTCACAAATTTGCCCTTCAGAATCTGGAACTCGAAATATGCGAGCACACTTACGAATTCGATCAACGAATGTACTAATATTTTCCTGTGGCGATTGTATTGTGTAATAATAAGCCAGAGACGAAGACTATCCTAGGTGGAAAGAAAAAATGCAGAACCGAATCATGAAAGACTACAATACTGAAATCCGACTGCAATGTCGCTTGTACTAACTGTACAATTTTGCCCTCCAGAATAGTCAATAACAGTATATAAAAATCGACCGAAGAAAATATGTCTGCCGAAGAATCGTAAAGACGCAGAAAAAGTCCAAAAATTCCATTGCCTGAAGCGCATAATTTACCAAAATTGGCTTAGCAGGAAGTAATTTTTGCACCGGTTGGTCGATTTTCAATGACAGAAAGGTAAATGAGGCCGAACCTAATAGCGTAAATCTATGAGGTAAAGTCGGTTCATTGGACTACGTGACCGAAATTCTGTTTGTAATTCGACTGATTCCTTCTTAGAAGTAGCCAGCGTGGTACAATTTTGTAATAAATTCGTGCATTCACGCTTAAGCATTGCTAACGTATCTAATTCCGACGACAGCACGGATGAAGTTCCCAAAAATTGTAAATGTTCAACATAGTGCATAATACGTGCACGTAATCGTTGCCCAACTGTAGAATAAAATGGAGTCGTTTATTTCGACCAAATATTTATGAATTATTGTAACTGAAAGTAGTATCTCGAATAAGGTCTACCAGTTTGGTTTTAGAAAAATTTGAAATGTTCGGAGATATATGTAAATTGTCTTTAATTTAACAAGGTGCGGCACTGCTTGTACCGCTTCGGTGGACAATACACGCAATTTCAAGGCAAAAACCAATTCTTTTATACGCAGTAAGACAAGGTTAGTTTTCGCCATTTTGACTGTGTGTCTGACCGTAAAATGCAGCCCGGAAAACAAAGGCAAACGTAGCAAATGCCCACACACGCAATTGCAGGAACAACCAATTTAAAGAAAACTCACAGCTGTAAGTGGTAAATAAAACAGACCAGTATTAGAAAATTTAGAAACAAAGCAAGAAGGAACATACGCCATAAATCCTTGTAATAAGTAGAAATCACTAAAATATGTGCCCAAAGCACAGTATTTGCTATCAAATGATCCTCACGTCTCTGCTACCATTTTTATAACAGGTATGCAATGCAATATATTTTTAATTCCCAAAGTTAAATGTAGCCATCGCACGTTCCTGCTACAAATTTTTAAATTTGTTTAATTCCCCAAAACCACTACTTCGATTATGTGCAAACTAACAGAGTTCAAGTTGCAATAAGCATTAACTAGTATGTGCTGAGTCCATTCTAGAACACATTCACGTATGAAGTGTTTCCCAGAGAAATAATTTATGTACAGAAAATGAAGTTAGGAGGGAATTAACACAAGGATTTACTAAACTTTTTAGAATAAAACCACTAGTCTTCTTACAGCCGAATAACAACAAATGCACAGGGCCATTCGTAAGTCAAGGTCATATTTCGGAAGTTTGTTATGACATAAGTACTTGACACATCAGTATGAATGATATACCAAATGAAAGGCAATCTCTCAAAGTTTGTTTGGTATCCTTACAAGTGTTCAATGTGCGCGCCTCTGGTTACACGGGAGACTCCAGGCGATAGCACAACCAGTGCGCTCGAACGTTTCATACCACCTCTTGATGGTCCTGCAATCTGGCGCATCCTTGTGAAAACCAGTACGAAATCGCCGCTAAACAGTCACAGTAACCCTGTTTTCGCAAATTGTATCACACAAAACGCTCTCTCGTTACCTGCGAACGCCATTTTGTACACTTCTGCCCCTAGAGGTCAACCGCATCACAACATGCGCACTTCATGTGACACAAACTTGGAGTTTGTTTCCATACGTACATGATTCGGACTCGCACGTCTCGTACATCACGCAGAGATTTTTCCAAACGCGACACTGACTTATGAATAACCCTGTATTAATGCAAAACTTTAACAGCGTTAATAAAGAAAATTACACTTCCTATATTCTCAATATAGATTTTAAATTCTGTCCTTGCATCATGTTTGCGAATTTATTATAATTTCAAAGTACTAAAACACGTACGCACTCGCTCTAGTGAAAGCTAATTTAACCGCTTCACACATAAGAAATTGAATTTAGAAGGTTACTTACGACCAGAGTATTTTGTAAATAATTCTGGCGAAGCCGAAAAATGGGAGTCGATCTCTTCCAAGAGTGCGAAGAAGTCTTTCCCAGACAGTGGCCGAAAACGAAGTCTTTCTGCTTCTCTTGGTCGTTGGCTCACCCTCGAGGCACACACGGAGGTAGGTCACGTGGGATGACTTTGCCACGACGATAGCGCCTTCTATCCTGGCTGACAGCGCGCATCTTGATGAGAGATGAAAAAATGTCCTCCAGCCGGTAACGAGGCTTGCCCTGGGTGTAGCAGCGGCCGAAAACTTATTATTGCTGAACTCCAGTTGTTCTTGCGTTAACTATGGGCTGTGCCTGCTAATACAGCTACTCAGCAATTTTTTTGGGGGGGAACCATTAATGGCTCAGTTTGAGGGTGTTCTATAAAATCCGAATACCAATGAAGTGAGAAATCGAATTAGATTGTTACTTAGGTTGGGAAAATCAAGTTTAATTTCTCTCTATAATACGAAGAGAATTTACAAACATTTCATATGAAATGAATTGTGCATCGACATTTTGGGCAAAAATGGAGTTTTTTATATATGGACGCTCTTTTACTACTACGGTCCTTAGCGTCCCATTCTATATTGGGCGTGAAAGACAGTAAATTTTGCTCAAAAGCGTCTTACCAGGCTTGAGGTTCTTTTACGTGCCGTAAATCTACATGGGACCACCGGCTTTACTTCCCTTCCGAAGGAGGCCATGCTAAGGATTTTTACGCCCGAAAAAATATATCGCCCTCCGCCGGGTTTGAACCCGCGACCTTGGGAACTAGAGGCTAGCACGGTACCACTAGTCCACGGAGGACGACCATTTTGGGTAAGGATTCTGAATCAGAAGCTCTCATCGGAGGATGATCGGAGGGAGAAGGAATATCAGAACTTCTAAGGGATGGCAACCCAGCTACAGAAGCTATGAACATCACCAAAGATGCCCTGCAATATATAGCATGTTACATAGCATTCAAATACAAAACAATAGACAAAATTGTGTTTGCTGCACATGAAATTTATTCAGTGCCGCGCGAAGGAATCAAGGACTTGTTATCGATTATTTCCAAGGGAGGCGTTACACGGCCAAATGAGCCGTTTGAGATAGCATTTCACGGACAAATCATTAAAAAAAACAGAACAAATGTGTTAAACACAACAGTAGCCTTGCTAAAAGCAAACTTTCTAGATACAGGAAAAAGTTATTTCGCTGTATGTTCGGAAAAGAACGTTTTATTAGAAAAATATTTTTAAATAAATTGGCAGCAGGCACTAAGAAGATACGCAAGTAAGAATAAGCAGCGAGCTTCTTCATCGTCCAAAACAGCACAAGCCAACACTTGTAAGACGCAAGTTTTAATTTCTTACATAAGAAATGTACCAGCATATCCATTTAATGAATTCTTAAAGTAGTTGTAAATAATCGTGTATCGCACCAAAGTGGTGAATGTTTTATCCTTTTGTAGCACCTACAGTTTGCGCTCAAGTACTGCATGTGTTCCACAGTTTTATTTATACGTAAATATATTACTAATGTAAAGCCGTTTCCACTCGTTTTGCTTTGCGGTGTATACCCACAATGTTTGTGGAAAGCTCTAAAAAATATGCCTTTTAAACAAAACTGGGAGAACGTGTTTAATAATAAACAATTGGGAGTTGATCGGGAGGAATTAGTGTTCACTGCATTGTGTATGTATTCCTCGCGCTCGTCATCACTTTCACGTCACAGGTAGGCAGCAAATGGCAGCTCCACACCCCGGAGTTGCTCACCTTTAGTTATCTAGCCACCTTGGCAGTCTTCCGCAGACCTAGGTCCACGACAGTTTTCACAAGTCACTATTAGCACTGTTAAAGCGAACGACACTACCTGTCTGCTTGTGAATGCAGATTGAATGTCGGCAATCGATGTCGTGCCTAAACCCATTCACAAACGTATCATTCTACTCACGCCTGAATGAGATTTTGCCGGTCTCCAGCAGACACCGTGTTCTCTAATGCCGTGACGCCACACAGTCACAATTTCCTGTTTCCTACAGTGGGTATACGAAGACACTTCGTTGAAGCAGCTAAATACTTGGGAAAAATTAAGAAAAAACTTTACTGAACTCATTGACACGCATCTTTTTATAGCGAAGGAAGAGATCGTACTTCAACAGCTGCAGGGATCTGCAATGCAAGACAACGCAATATACGGCATCCACATCCAACTACTTTCGAGGCTGTAGATCGGCGTTTGCCAGAACGTTAATCTTTGATACGGAATAAAGCAGACTGCGGTACAAGACGTACCCATTCACAACCCGGAGTTTGAAGAAAATGACCTGTGAGTAGTGGAATAGCAACCATTAACAACCTCCCTTGTTATTGCATGTGTAATAGGCACACACTAAACCAGTGTGTAGAAAGTCCTGCACGAGGAGCAACTCCCCCCCCCCCATCACCATTAGGTGCAAGCTTTAACTCCGGAGGATTTTAATTTATGCATGTAGTTTTGAGAATGGGCCTTAAGACAATCGTCAGGATTAGTTTGTTCATATTCACGGACGAGGCCACATTTACTAAGAATAGGCTGATTTTGAACCCAAAGCGAAGCCACATATAGGCATGCGCGAATCCCTACGTCGCGGTACAGAACCACCTACAACAAAGTATGGTTTAGAAAACAGGTGAAAATGCCGTATGTCCCCCGAAGAGGTGCATGCCTTAAGATTAAATACTTAATGTTACTCACCCTACTTTATGTAGATTAAGTCAATCCTCCTGTCCTTTAAGGAAGCAAAATTGTCAATTATATCACTGTAAAAGGGTTGATTCATAAGTGCACACAGTAATTCCTTCTGCAAGGAAATGTGGGCTAAGGATGACAGGCTTGCTTGACACATTGAGTTTCTGGAGTATGTCTTCAACATTTTAAGATAGGAGAAACTTCTTTCGACAGAAACACTAGTAGGTGACAATCACTAAGCGCAATAATGTGTTTCCTGGAAAATGTCCTCCTTTTGAGATCCTCTACAATTTTGTCTGTAGCTACGTTTCGGAAGGATCCATCACTATATAACAAAGTAAGTTTGTTCCTCGAACGATTGATATTGTCAAATATTTGTGGATAGCACTTACGTAAGCTTTGAAGAGAAATGGCTGGAAAATATGAAAATTTTGTGGAATCAGCAAGATCAAGGAAACGTACATGGAATTCCACTAAAGAGTATCTAAAATTTCGAAATATAAAGCTCTTTAAGTAAGCTAAAGTTCATTCTCTGATAGCACAGTATGTTCCCATCTCACACTTATGGGAGTCAGTGTTTTAGATTGTTGAATCAGTGAGTTACAATATTTTTAATTTCTTCTACTCTTTATTGTCAGAAGTAGTTAAAATCTCATTCAAGCAAGTCAATACCTAATGACCTTCTAAAGGGTATCATAATATAATATACTCCAGTTAAACTAAATATGTCATTAAAACAATGGAATAGAAGTATGAAATCAAAATTATCCTTCGCTGATCCTAACAGATTTTTCGCCTGAAGTTTCATCCTCCATTATAGACTGGAAGACATTTTTCAGATTTTCCCATTCTTGAATTAATATGCCAATAAGCTTGGGGTTAGAAGACCAACGAGTATCGGCAACCGTCGGTATATGCCTAACACACGCGGAACTGAGTGCGAGTTCGCTTTGCCGAATGGTGGAAAAAGGATGGAATTTCACTTACCTTAGAAAAAATTATCCGACACATATTTTCTTGGCACTTTGTTGCAAAACCAAATTTAAGCGATGTGCAATACAATGAACAAAAATAGCTTGAGGCGCTTTATCTTGTACTTTCTGTTTTAGTCCCTTCAA
Organism: Deroplatys truncata; assembly: GCA_030765065.1. Lineage (NCBI taxonomy): Eukaryota > Metazoa > Arthropoda > Insecta > Mantodea > Mantidae > Deroplatys > Deroplatys truncata. The sequence continues at coordinate 496,893,864 of CM060990.1, read as the reverse complement.
ATGGCCTGACATGACACTAGCACCATCATAGCACCGGCCAGTTAGTTTAATTTCGTAGCCAAATTCTTTTAAAATTCTGTCTACCAATGCAAACAGATTTTCAACGATCCTATCATCGCTCACATCATGGAATCCCAAGAAATAATACACCATTTGAATCAACATATCTTACTATAATTGAACATTGGGATACTCACGTAATGTCTATAGTGTCATCGACTTGATCGGTAAAGAACAATACACGACTTACTTCTGTTTTTACATAGTCATTCATGTAATTTGAAATGCAGCCTATTAGTTCATTTTAATGTTATTTGAGTCGCTAGTAATTATATATTTAATTTTACTGTAATGCCTTTGTATTTCTAAGTTACATATTTTGATAAATGCAGTTAGGTCTTTAAAATACCCGCGATTTAATTATTCATTGCGTACATCGTAGCCCCAGAACACATGTTCTGGTTTACTCAAATATTAAACCACTTTAATAACTAATCCCAGGAAAAGTGTTCAACTGGATATTTTGATTATATTCTTGGAAATGTAACCTGTGCTTTTCTCTTAAAGCATAAGCGATTGCATTTGAGTTTTGTTTCGATGTTTCTCAATTTCAGTTGGCATTTCACATGCTCTGCAGAACCCCCATATTTACTCAATAAGCGTGTTGTATTTTGAAAGTCTAAGAACCCCTCTTTATTCCATACGTTATTCTTACAGCTGAATAGTACGCACGGTCTACAAAATTTTTGAAGATATACACTGCTGCACAACCACAAAATTCAGGAAACCAAATATCTTTAAATATTAAAATAATTTTCCAGAGCTTTTAATTTCTTTCTTTCGCAAATTTTCAATGGCTCAATTGGCTGCCCAGAAACTAAAAAGCCTTCTTTGTCCTCATCATTCCACCTATTAAAAGGAGTTTCTAACAAAGTACACCCATCATTTGTTGGAAACATGATAAAAACACAGCACAAATTTACATGTTTTCAGCATTTACACGCACACACTAATCGCTGGCTACTCGTAAGCACACAATTTCAATATTTTATTGGAAACGTAAAAAAAAGGAAGGAAACGAGAAACAAATTGATCTGTAATCAGTGTTCACATGCTCACACCTACTCATCGACTACTACTCTTAAAACGTTACAACCTACAAGCTTCTATATACCTGGGGGTGCAAAAAAAAAAAAAACTTCAGTGTTGGGGAAACAAATTGATCTGTACTCAGTGTTCACATTCTCACACCTACTCATCGACTACTACTCTTAAAACGTTACAACCTACAAGCTTATATATACCTGGGGGTGCAAAAGAAAAACTTCAGTGTTGGGGCAGTTCATCACCTCCATAGCTAGACAAGAAATAATGACGTCACGTTACCATGGCAACCTTCCCAAACAAGAGAAATACTGAACCCGAAGTAACAAAATATTTCTCTTGCCGGAGGGTTGGGCTGGTGTGGCCTCCCCTCCCTTCGGAACAGAGGTCCCGGGCTTGCCGTCGAAGTCAGTATACAAAAGAAGAGAAATTTGGGAACTTCAACGTTCTACACTATCTGAACTAAATATTTACAACTATCGACAAGTTTGAATGTTGTATTTAATGCTCCATTTAAAGCAAGTTAAATGATTTAAGCAAGAAATATTGGGCGAGAGCGTCGTTAACAAACAAAATATTTGGAAGAGGTAGTCCTACCCTGCCTTGGCCATCTCGTTCTCGGAATCTTAATCCCATATTTCTTTCTTTCTTTAGGGTCAGCTTCAGAACATGATGTATTCATCAACGATAGATTCTGAAAAGGAGTTGTTTGCCTTTCTATTGCAGCCAGCGCTGAGTTTCGCAAGCACTATAAATGCTCATCAGGATTCGGGAATTAATTCTGCGCCGATGTTGGCTGTGCATTGCTGTTAGAAGTCGCCATTTTGAGCAACTCCTTTGAAACCAATGACGTTTCTTCATTTGTTTGCTTACCTTTATTCTTTGTGTAGTGTGTTAATAATTTATTTACATTTAGATTTTTTATTTCTATGAATTTAAACTTTCGATAACAGTTTTCTATGTACACCCAAACAGGTTCATTGAATGTTATATTTCAGTGTATGCTGTGCTATTGAGGTCATGATAGTAGAACTGACAATTAGAAGAATTCGAAATTTGAGCTCTGTTTATGTTGAAAACTAAACACGACAATAATAAGTGTTTCCTACAAATCAAAATAAATTGAGGAAAGAAGCGAATTAAAATGAGGCGGAAGTGACTGCAATCCCCTAACAACAGAGGATATAAGTGGGTAATTTGACTTCGTAGGCCATTGGTTTACTAGCTAATTGTCTATGAGCCATCCATTTTCAGTAAAATTCGTGCGGTGTATTATTGCTCTGGTATAATTCTCTTGGCGTATGTAACGAAGGGATAGATATCCCCCTCATCAAAATTATTCAGCCAAAGGGCTCCCCTATTTTTAATATTAAATAATGAGCCAGTATTTTATAATCGGAATCGTTCTGGACTAAAAATCGCGGCCAAACGTGGGCCATTTTCTACGATAAACCCCACACTAACGCTGTACCCGGTTAGCTAACCGAGGTATCGTTTAGTTCACCGACTGAAACATACCTCTTTTCTTAATCGAAGGACTAACGTAGAGATATGGACATTTATGCCTAACTCGCTGTTGTAGATCGTGCACTTAACTGGAGATCCTAACACACATACGCACGCACCAGACAGTCCATCTCCGTAGCTCAGGACGTTTACCTGCCATCCGAAGGGCCCGGGATAGAATTCTGTGATGAACCTGGATGTTTCCTTTCCGGAGTTAAACCCCATTCATTATCTATGTACACCTTAAGGATTATAAAATGATGTTACATTAAACAACTTGAAATAACTATCATATCATACAAGTCTTCTATGATGTATTGTAAAATAATTCGTTTGATCACAGTCTACAGTTGTAATTAGTGAGGGGGAATATAGAAGGCTGTGATATAAATATTCAAGTATTCCAAATACAGAAAATTCCGAGCTAGTTCTGATAAAGAGTACTCCACTGGCGCATGTACATAAAAGTATGTTCTTATTCGGAACGCGTTCACAGCTACATGTTGGAGTAAACATATTACACAGTGTGATCTTTAAGACTCTCTACAGTAATGAAATAAGAGGGGTAAGGTAGTCGCGGGCATCCTTTCCCCAACCGGCTACAAAGCGAACGGAAAGCTTTGAAGCCTGACCATAAACCCATCAGTAAACGATTAGTAGGGTCTTCCCATCCCTTAAATACAACACGTGGTCCTTTCTCGAGCTCCACCAAAGCAAAGCGTTGTTGCAATGTAATTTCTGCTGTTTCTTCGGTTTTAGCAGCTGTGACTGTTCGCTCGTGCTTTTCTTCCATGTTCAGCTAAGCTTCTATATTACTTCTTCGGAGAAGTTATATAGTGTTTTACTTAGTGCAGTTTTGTAAGTTTAGCAGTGCTTAATAGTTATTAGCGTTTAATAGTTTAATTAAGATGTGGAGACCTTGGGAAACGAACCAAGTTGCTGCCCCTCCGGCCGCACCAGCAAGTGACCCTCTGCCGAATATCAGTAATGCCAAGACCACGAAGAAAAGGGCTACAAAAACTTAATAAGCAAAGCGAGATTTTTGTGTGTAATGTTCAAGATGTAGAAAAGAACCCCTTATGTGGAAAAATGTTTGTTATTGTTTTGAATTTCTCAAAAACAGCTTAACGATTTTTAGTAAAATACCGCAAGTTTAAGATATTTGCAGGAAAAATAAAATTTGTATCATGAATTTTATATTCTGGGAATAACTTGTAAATTCTTCCTCGTTCTCAACTTGTATTACTGGTAAATTCTAAGAGAGAGACAAAATCTTACTTTGCGTAAAATGCAATCTCGGTAAAGGACACATTTTAGGTCCTTTAGGTTAACCATTTCCGAGAATTTTTGTTGTTGTTGGTTTGAATTTTGAAATACAAGTTGGAAGTCCCTGTTTGTATTTTCCTCGTGGTCATGCTAAGAGCATGGAATTTCAAAGTCATCATATAGTCATCTGTATTTTAAAAATCTGACTATCGCTTTAGCCTATGTATCCTTATATTTACAACGATATGTGCAATGAAATTTTATCTTATTATTTAAGAAGTAGATAGCAGAATAAGCTTTTGTGAAAGTAGTTTGTAGAAGAGTGAGTAGAGATAATCTTGTGAATATAACATGATTTTTTTTATTTTCTTTCTTTTGCCTTCGTATTTTTACTTATCCTGCATTTTATAATAAAGCTATGCATTTAAGTAAACAGAAGATGTCATGCTTATAAATCTTACACCTTAAACAATACACAACTTCTTGTATTAGCTTTATATTAATAAAACATTGTTGTGATACAAGTGATAAAAGACTTTTTACCATAGCTCCGCGCACAGCATAATAAAAAATGATGCTTTGATTTGGGAGTAAGAGTTCCTTTCAAAATAAATTAATATTTATGTATTTTAATTATTTAATGATAGTCCAACAATGTATAGTTTATTCGGGACATGTTTCTAAGTTTCTCTCGGATATGTTAACATGCATTTCCATTCTTGTAGCGCAGTATATTAGTTCAGATCATTCATTAGTTGTTATATTTTAAAGCGTTTGCAACTTAAATGTAATTACTATGCGATTCATAGTTATTTTGTGTGTAAAGCTTGCAGACAAACTGCATGATTGTATTCTGTACATGTGGAAATCACCTGCAAAGTTTTGCTTTTAAATACTATTTTTAATTTTGGCAACAACGCGCATATGCACATGGATGTCACTAAGATTTTATGGTGCTTGCGGTTAGGGAGGGTACTGCACAAAGGCCGCCGCTTGGGGATCCTAAGGCTGCGATGACTTTATGGGAATGTGCTGTTAACCCTGGCTCATTGCGTTTGTGATGCTACAATGATGAATCGGTTGGAATGAATTTGAAGAAAGCAGTAGAAAGAGAAAATAAACAGATAGAATCATAATTAGCCTACCCATTCACAGAAAATGTGCCCCATTTTGTCGAAAGCACAGTTACACATGCTTAATTTGATTGTTTAACAGTTTGATTAAAGTTTCTTTTGCCACCGAGTTTGTGTAATTTATATTTGATAATTTCAGTTCATCTATTGTTTTCGAACTATCTTTATACACTCTTGACTTTGTAGCACCCCAAAATAAATAATCGGGGTATATCACTTCTGTCATCAACAGAACTGATCTAAGGAATTTATCAATTAAATCGTAAACACTGTCCCGAAAAGGTAATCCGGAAACTGATTTGTTCTTTATATATTTTATTTGTTCTCACCTCCAAAAACATTCTTCACTGAAACACACGCTATTCGGTCCAAAAATATTTAAGCTTAACTTAAAACACACTTGTACACTGGCGGAGACAGTCTGATACTGATAGATAATATGCTGGAAAAGCAATGAATACATCATAAAATAAGTAATGCGTGTTCTCTATAAGGAGAAATAAAATTAAAATGGGTATAACACAAAAATGAAAAGCAATAACACTGTAAAACAAAACACGTAGATTGAGCAATACATAATTAATGTTTAAAACAAAACAAACGTAAACTACACAATAAATATACAGTAAATGATTGGCAAAGCATGAAGTGTATGCATATATTTACATGTTAATTTGGCAAGACATATTTTTTTCTTTTGTCATTTTTACTTTATCTAGCATGTACATAGTAGGTAGAGAACGTATTGTATTCCACACAAGAATTTGATATCGAGATTTCACCAGAAACACATGTTTTGATGCTCCCTGAATCAATAAGTATTTTTAGGAAAAGGTCTGTGTCTGTATGTTAGCGGCATAACTCAAAACGAAAAGTAGGATTAATGACAAACTAGGTATTTTTTATTTTGGGGCATGTTTTCGATTTACATCACTATTTTGTTATTTTCTTGCCGTTTGCCTCTTTAGTAATTTCCTTGTATAAATGTTGAGTATATAAAGATTTTTATATTTCTGACATTTTACATAAGGATAACTCTTTAAGCATCACAAAGAAATAAGTACCTCCCGGTTAATCTACCTGCCGCGGACTTATATAAGGGTCTGCTCTCGCCCAGAAGCAGAGCTCAGTTCAGTCCAGTTGAGTTGACTTCTGTTAGAAGTGAAAAGTGGACAGTGCAGTTTGGTTGAGAGTTGTAACTCGGTAGTCAGTAGTGAGTCGTGTAGTTCAATTGTGATATGATTTGACGGATTAGTTGTGCTTATTCGGAGTGTATGCCCAAGTGTAACGTTTGTTCTATGTTGAGTGCCTAGTGACACATACAGTGTGTTTTCGCCGTAACTGGTGTTCTCAATTGTTAAGTTGGTGTCAGGAGTGGGATCCAAACGCCGCAGTGGAACAACTACTTAAAAAATTAAGTGAAGTGTAGACCATGAAATCCAGAATGGAGAAGATGGAGACGGAAATGAAATCTGGAATGGAGAAGATGGTGACGAAAATGTAATCCAGAATGGACAAGATGGGAAGCGAAATAATGACTGGATTTCTCAATGAAGATGGAGGAAAAAGTGAATTCCGGAATGGAGAACATGCAGACAAAATGTCCAAGATGAAGATGGAGCTATTGACCAAAATTGACGAACTGGCCGGCGTGAAGAAAGACGTGGAAGAGCTCGACAGAAAGATAAAATACCTTGGCCAACGCGCTAACGCCCTGCAGTACGTCGGTGAACGACTTAGCGTCCTGGAAGGAGAGTCGACGGCAGCACCGAGGAACTGAACGCCATAGTGGAAGAATTGCTCAGCGGAAGACTAAAGGACGCGACACGACATCCACGGGCGTCAATACACCGAAATACGATGGAATGTCGACTTTCGAAGTCTTTCGCCGCCCACAACTGATGGTCAGCAAAGGAAGCCACGCAGTCAATAGCCAGCCTCCAGGTACGGGCAGCAGCAATTCTGAATGCGACTCCAACGTCGGCGAAGTTCGGAGACATCTGGGAGGCCCTCGAAAACAGGTTCCGGAACCATCGCTTGGCCTCAGCCTATCGTAGTCAACTCAAGTCAAGTCAAAATTGCAAAAGCCAGGTGAGACGCAGTAGGAGTTCGTCCTGGCAGTTAAATAGCTAATGAATAAAGCTTTGGTGGATCTCCCGCCGTTACGTATCCCAGGGAGCTGCCTACTTTGTCGACGGGTGCGTAACACCCAGATACTAGAGCGTTTGATGCTCGGCGATTACAAGACCATTCACGAGGTGCTAACGGCGGCCAAGGTAATAGAGGTACCTACCTCGAAGATCTTCAAAAAGTGTTTGTTGTGGGCGTGACCAGCTAGGACACCTCGTGAAGGACTGCCCACAGACAAGCCAACGAGCATCAAGAGGCATGTGTTGGGTATGAGGCCAGCCAGGTCACCTAATGAAGGATTGTCCACAGGGAAGTCCACGAGCGTCAAGCGGTGTGTGGTCAGCCAGGACATCTGAAGGGCGGTCTACGACCAAGCCGACGAGCAGGCGGGAAACGATTAAAGATCGGCGTAGCGGGTGGCCACGTCGGAGCCGCCATCGCTACCCCCTCGAGTGACGTTGAAGAGAAAAATGGATGGCAGCCTTGTCGCGGACGGCTGGATCCAAGGAAAATTGCGCCGGATACTAGTGGACATGGGTGCAGCCGTGACCGCAATCAGATCTGTCGTGACGTAGGGCTTGGCGTCAAGGAAACCTGATCAACCCTACCAGATAGTGACGGCATCGGGCGACACCTTGCCTGTGGAGGAGGCCGTTGGAGTTGACCCTGGGGCGGAGCGCCTTAAGTCTGTGGATGTTCATTGCGGGGGTGGCTGAGGATGTTATACTGGGCTTAGATGCCCTCAGGATTCACAACGCTAGGGTAGACGTCAGCAAGAGGGTCCTGTGACTCGGTCGAGATCACTCCGGAGCGCAAACGGACATCCTAGGATCTGCAGGGTAACCTTGATCGGAGATGCGGTCGTGCCCACGCGACGTGGGCTAACTGTGGGGAGGCCAACAGACAAGGAACCCTGTGGACCGCCATTGCGATGTGCACATGGCCCGTCAACACATACATGAAACAAGCGATCGGATATATTCAGTACGACCACCAAGCCAGCAGCCAAGGTTTCCAGCAGGGTGATCTGGTATGGCTGTATCGCCCTACCCAAACCAAGGGGTGTTGCGCCACGCTTCAACAACCATGGCAAGGACCACACCAAACATTAAATTGAGTTTTATTTATGTATGCGCTGTAACTGCTGTGGTCCTTAGAATCCCATTCTATTGGGTGTGAAAGACCGGAAATTTTGCTCAGAGGCCTCTTTATCAGGCTTGAGGTTCTTTAAAGTGCCGTAAATCTACGTCACGGGACCACAGACTTTACTTTCCTTGCGAAGGAAGCCATGCTAAGGATCTTTACGCCCGAAAAAAAATCTATCACCCTCCGCCGGTTTGAACCAATCTGCAAATCGTTCTATTTTGTGGGGAGACGTGTCTGAAGGAGCCTAAAATACTCTGAAATGTGCTCTTGCGAATTCATTGACAGCTTTCTTTTCTTTATCAGACAATATTACAAGGTGCTAAGGGAAGGCCATAAAACATTTTGCTTAGTGGTGAATTGGATATATCCAAAGTTTGTCTTCAAGAAAATCCTTAGCTCATCATTTAACACATTTTATTAAATTTTCTTTGGCATCTGTATCCTAGAAGCAGAACTTCACGAGTTCATACTTCCAAAGCAACACCAATTGTATTGTTGGAACCTTTTCACCCTCCAGCGTCTCTGATGCAAAGACAGCAAACTTGTCTAGTTTCCAGGTATTTCACTATTGCACATTACCATCCAATGATCAGTACTTGTCTGTGACAGCAACTGTCTTACGTCTCACATCCTCATATTGGCCAAACAGTGATTTAAGATTGACGAGATGAGCATTTCACCAACTCGTGTGTTATGTTACAGGAGCTTGTGTAATAATCTGGACCATTTCATGACAGTTATCTCTTCATACAATAACATCAGCTGATATTGTCTAAGTAAAGAGTCTCCTGAGCAAAATTACTGGTCTTTCACTTCCAATATAGAATGGGATGCTAAGGACCACAGCAGTTAAAGAGCGTCCATAAATAAAACTAAATTTCAGTTTCATATTGGAAAGGACAATTGATGCCATGAAATAGATTACAGCTCATTGGGAGAAATACAGATGGTGGAAAAAACACTCAGGTAGATAACTTGAACTTTTGCTACCTCTGCAGCCTTGGCTATGAATGCGAGTTTGTGATATAATGGATATGAAAAGGTTATGTAGGATTGTTTTTTCACAGCTAAATAAGAGCATACCATATTTAACTGTTTCTGGGTGTGCTTTACAACATTACAATTATCCTCACATGATAGCTAAAACCACAGTAGGAATGAGGAACCCTGCCTTATGATAAATAGGAATTTTCCAAACAGAGTAAAATTATTCTGTTAATTACTGCAGTTATTAATAAAGTAATAAGTAAAGAAAGTAATAATTTGAATAATAAATATTCTATAAATTGTAATCCATGAAGAAGTGAACTTATTCTGAATACAATGTTGAATTAAATAAAAATAACTTTAAATGTAATGCCTTCAGCACATTTAACACATTAAAAGGTTCACAAAGGTAAATCGAACATATGCAGGCATAATACTTCAACTTCCTTACTGAGCACATGCAATTACAAGTTTAGTTGGCACAGCTCAGTCACCAATAATACTTAAGCCGGCAAGGAAAAGCTCAGTACCTATTAAATTATGAAAGCTTGCAATGTTTAACTTCTGACTTGCTTTTAAAACATTCTATGAAAACAAATAAATATTACTGCTTTAGAAGGTTCTCTTCTCCTGACTAAGATTCTCTGGTGGTGTCTCTTGCTGGATCATGCAAGAAGGCTTGGTCAAGGGCTCACTGTGTGGTTCCCTCACTGGTCGACTGATGTTGGATGACTGACCTAGTGCATTACTGATGCCTAGCATATGACTGACTCTAGGCGCCTCCGTTATACACACCAGTCTGGCAAGCAAAAGACAGAGTGGAGAGGGAGAGTAGGTGCTTTCCTTTAGCATGCACGCCCAAGTCGCATTCACAAACTTCAGCTGCCTCTTGCAACTTCTTCCTACACCAGGAATGGCAGGCAGCCAGCCAGCATTCCTCCCTTGCTGATCGAGCGAACTTGGTGCATGCTTAAGAGCTGCTAATATGGCTGTGGCAAACCACATAATGCCACACTTTCCTCACTGATAAAGGTGTTGTGTGTTTCTCTCACAAATGCTTCAAGTAAGCAGGATTTCAGTTCAACCAGCAGGCCTCATTATTAATGAAAGAATTAGTAATCTGAAATGTAACTAAATTTTTTTCTCTAGAGTACCAATTTGTTATTCAACTGAGAATCCCCCCCACCAGTTTGGAGAGTTTTCAATTTATTTATATCACAAAGATGAAAAGGAAACTGCAATTCATTCAGGACATTTTATTTTCAATGGATTTTATAATTATGAGGGAAGGTTTACTTTGTATTATATTTCTGAACACCTTAAAATTAATTTCTGTATAACTACTATTAATGAGAATGTATCATGCAACGTATCTATACCAGTTGCAAATATCCATACTATTTGACTTTAATTTCTTCTTGTCTTTCACCCTTTTTGACATGTTCAAAGGGTTTCTATTATGTCAAGTAAGGAAAACAATATAAATTAACATTCACATTATTTGTGAATATCTATAGTCCAATAAACTATACACAACCGTTTCCTTTATCAAGACAATAACTTATTTTATTTAAACATCTAAATAGCCAAAAAACACAACTTTCGAACTATTCAATTTATTAAAAAACACAAACTTAAACACAGTGCAATACAATACTTGTAGTATTTCATTTTCAGATTGTACATTAGTATTTAGATTTCCAATACTTGGAGCCCACTAATCTGCGCTAAACTAAAATAATTAATAAATCACATAAAGGTGAAGTTATATTGAACTTTCTGTTGAAACTTAACAGCTTTTGTTTTTCATTATTGTTATATTCTGGCTCTAATTGGAGCAATACACTCGCAAAATACAGTAAATCTTGATTATTTGAACTACTAAGCAGAATACTTCTGCTGAAAAAAACTGCTCACAATGGTATGTTGCACCAACACAATAACAGTGCAACTGCCAAAGACATGGATTTGAATAATTCACTTTGGTGAGTGCACAAAATAATTCTAGTCCCAAAAATCCTGAAGTATGTAGAGATATGTTAGGGAGAAGAAGGGGAGAGAGATGTACTAAATGTAATGGATTACATGACAATTGGCAATATATTCTGGAATGCGAGGACATAGATAAAGAGAGAATTTAATACTAAAGAAATGGAAAAATTTACCAATAGAGCTAAAAGTTAGGAAGATTTTTAATACAAGATCAAATGAATATATGGAGAAAGCAGGAAAATATTTAAGAAAAATTAGGTTAAAGTGGTTAAAGAGATGTGAAGCAAATTTGAGAAAATGGTAACAAGGCAAAAATGAGAGTGGAAAATTATACTTCATTATATATACAACAGAATGTTAAATATAAGGGGAAGAGAAGTAATAAACAACTCCATTGTATTGTAAACATTGCATAAATTGCATGTAAGTACAAAGTAGAGGCATGTTGTTCTGGAGGTTAGTTAATTTTATTCCATCTGCAATGTGTAAAAAATTAAATTGAGTTTTACTTATGGATGCTCTATAACTGCTGTGTTGCTTAGTGACCCATTCCATATTGGGCGTGAAAGACTGAAAATTTTGCTCAGAGGCCTCTTAATCAGGCTTGAGGTTCTTTTACGTGCCATAAATTTACAACAAGGGACCACCGGGATTACTTCCCTTCCAAAAGAAGCCATGCTAAGGATTTTTATGCCCGAAAAAATCCATCGCCTTCCGCTGGTTTTGAACCTGCGATCTTGGGAACTAGAGGCTAGCATGGCAATCACTACACCATGGAGGACGACTGCAATGTGTATGGTGCTTCTCTAACACTGAATGAAAATGAATTAAACAGCCTACTTTCTGTACCCATTGTTTTTAGATCACAGAATTTGCTTTTTAATTCTGCCAATACATCTTCCAAACTTTGCTTGTACTTCTGTAACACACCAGCAATCCTTTAATAAATACAGATTTTGAAGTTGAAAAATATTATAACTCAGTGTACTACATTTGATAGATCTAAATTCGTAATTTATCCATTAAAGCTTTTAGGTCAGCAACTGCTGTAATTATTAAATTATCTTTTCACTGTAGCTTGGTATTCAAATGATTTAAGTGCAATGTTAGATTATTAAAATGTCCCAAATCACAAACTCAGGCTTTAGTACTTAATTCCATAAATTCTATTTTCTAATAATTTAAAAATATATCTAATTCACATTTTAGCAAAAAACATGCTAAAGCACTTTATCCTTACTTACTTTGCATAACTTGAGAATAATAGGGCAGATCTAAATAAACAGAATCAATATCTTCTAAAAATTCCTGAAACGATCTATGATGAAGTGAATGTGATCTAATGGTATTCAAATTCACACTATAACTGAAATTTATGTATCCAAAGTTGCTGATTTAGCACACATTTCCTTGCGATGAATAAAGCAGTGTACATGTAATATGCTGTCTGGGTTTATCCTATTTTCTGCAAGAAGGTTTCAAAGCCTTCCTATAAAACCTGATGTGTGACCCATCATGGACGGTGCTCCATCCATGGCAACACAAACTGTTATTTTACTTTTTTCAAGGGAAGACCAAAATTTTCAGTTATCTTCATAACAATGTTAAACACATTCCCACACATGGTACAGTTCTTTGATGATGCAATATCTATAAGTTCTTCACTGATGATGAAATCATGGTAAATTCCTCTAGAAATAACACATGAGTGTATTTCCTATTATTACACTCATCTAATGCAAATGAGTAGTATACCAGCTTTTAGACTTTTGTTTTCAGGTGTTCCCCTAAACTCGAGGATATTTCTGAAATTTGCTTGGTGGTCATTTGAAGGCATAAACAGAGTTGTGAAGGAAATTAATCACATCAGGACAAATTTATTGAGCTGATATATTAAACATTTCTTTGCAAACTCTCCTTCTGTGGGAGGTTTAAAGATCTGACAATTCAGTTTGAAATTTCGAAACTGGCGCAGACTATTTTTTATTGTCAAACGCTTGAATGTCACATTGTTAGTCTCACCTTTGGCTTGTACCTTTTCCTTTAGGTGATCCAGCACCTTTTCACGAACGACTTCAATCAGTTTGTTTGCACCATATTCCTCTGCAAAATGCCTCCTAACATTATAGGCGAAGGATCTGATGTAATATACACAAACCAAACAACGTGATTTTCCACTGAAGATGGCAAATACTTTGATTAAAAGTAGGGGAAGCACATCCTGGAGTCATTAGGAAAGTAGTTACAACTGGTCTGCTGTTTGTATTCCTCCCATCCTCTAGGGGGGGGGAGCAACCACACACACTCACTCTCTCATCAGTGTAAGGCATAAGTGAACCATACTTTGTGAGCACTAATTCCCCGACCTGTCATATAGTGCTGGAACATGCTCAGCTGCTGTCTCCCTCTCATCTCCTGCATGGCCTACATGCTTAGCTTAAAATGTAAGTGAACATGAAAGATAAGTTTTGTTGTAGATTGCAATACATACCATAACATGTTATTGTCAGGTTACTTTGATTGCAAAAGCAAGTACTGTTTTAAGTTCCTGTCAATTGGTTCATTAGAGAACAGAAGCATAAATGTGTAATTCTCTGAGTCTCTCAGATGTGTAGTAGGTACTTTTCTATGATATAGCCTGTCTACTAGTGCTATCTATGTTGCAGACGATGTAAGAGAGACATGGATGTACATAACTGGATCGTTTACCATGCACTAAGAATTTGAACTGTCAGGATTTAGAGGCTGATGTTTGATAAATATGCTTTCCATGGCTCTCATTATCTTCTTCCTCTCTTCAACCTCCCCATTTGGAGGACTTACAATGCATGGGGGCAGACAAGACTATCCAGATCAGATAAAAGAACCAGGGTGATCAGCCTGGAATGAGAGTGAGGGGGGAGATGATATGAAATGATGGTGAAATGGATGAAACGAAAGGTGATATGGAGCAGTAGGTGGAAGGAATGGCGGGGGAAACCAGAACCCGGAAAAAACCCACCCAGATGCTGCTTCGTCCACCACAAATCCCACATACAGTTCCCTGGGATCGAATCAGGGCTGCCTTGACGAGAGGCAAGCAGTCTAACCACTTGGCCATGGCAATGCCCTAGCTCCCATTATCAAGAGGAAAAATTATGATTTAAACAAAAAGAGCAGGTTTCTTTGCCATTCAATTTCGCATGGAATGCCCTATAAGCAATGCTTAAAAATGACAAATGAACTTGCTATAAGAAACTTTTATTAGGGAGGTTTAGTGTAAGAAAATGAAGTAAAGTTTTAAACCAACTTACATAGATACCACCAATCAACCGTGTATGCAGTTTCTCAATTAAAAATGATAACTTTGGAAGTGAATGGCAGAATTACATAGTATCACTAACTTCACGGATTTAGAGGATGTAAGCACAATGTGCTTATATTACTGGTCCACAGATCACATGTATGTGTGCTCTGCACACTGTCTATTACACAGGGGGGGGGTTTCTCTTCTGAAACTCCCATGTTACTTACTCATGAGTGATAGCAACAAGCACTATAATGACTACTAACCTTGTTATAAGTTGTGTTGAAAGTGGTGTCCATATGCATTGAGACATTTCTGGCTTCTTTAGATGTAATTTCCATTCACACACCTAAGTTCTTCTTGCATAATTTTCATAATACTGTTCTTATATTACCCTTATGTTCATCTATGGTGTGGGAATTGTTCCTATAAAGTTTAGTTTACATTTTTATATATCTATCCTGCATAAAAACTCTATGTCCAAGCATGAATTTTTCAGAAGGAATTTCAGTGGATTAGTAAGAATAACCTAATGTGATTCACACACAACACAGATGTCTTGAATAAACTTTCACCTTTGAGATGCACAATGAACAAACTCTTAGTCTTTTCAGCATGAAAAGATGCTCAATGAACAACTTCAGTCTTTACAGTACAAAAAGGTAACAACTGACAGCATTCACAGATGATCACCCCAGTGGTGTTGACTGAATCGTTCGTGGTAGTGAGTTACCCGAGATATACCAGGGTCACTGCAGTGCAAGCAAACTACATATATATGTGATCCATGGTCCACCTATAAATGAAATGCTAAGGATACACACATTTTTAGTCCACATTCTCAATTTAGCTGCCTCCTGCGGCTTCTTAAGATATCCTTATAGTGGTAAAAACTTCTCTCCATCTCACAGAAACTTAGCGATGCATGTACAAAGCTGCAGTTTGATCTGCTTTTAGTGCTATTTTGCTAGGTAATTCAGAACACTTCCCTGCTAAGATTTCTTCAATTTCTCATATTTGATAATATTCTGGGTTTTTGGAAAGACTACTATGTACCTTTTCCTAATACTGTGGTTACTAAAGAAGTAAAGGCAGAAGAAAGATGAGAGAAATGTGCAGATATGTAAGAACATTTTAGTTTCTACTTCTGTGTTCTTTAGTACCATATGCTGAGCAACTTGAATGATGCATTGCATGGGAGCTATATTGCCAAGTTTCAAGACTGGCTCATTGGCACATATTATTTAGAAATACAATATTTGTAAATCAAATATAAAGATATAATAAGTGAAATAGAAATATATTTATAAAATATACATGTAAAACAAGCAAATATGCAGCATAATTTGCAAACTGGTGAAGTATTATATTTATTAACAAAACAGGCAAAATATGCCCTAATGCAACATAAAATATTGTTTAAATTGTTGGAAATTTAGTAATTAACTCTCATACTAAATGTGCATACTGTCACAGTGCATTTCACGTTAATGTTATTTTTATATTAATGTATAACTTTTGGCCATATAATCCTAAATTGTTAAACCTGAAACTTAAAGCTACTATATGGTATCCAAGTGGCAAGACCTGGAAGATGCTGTGTCAGATGGCATTCAACCTCGAGCCATTGCCCGGCAAATAACTGAGTTGCAGCGAGGACGTTCAACAGAATAATGATGTAGTGGTGCGTCTAGCCAGGTTTTGTATATAAACCCCGGGTTCTATGCCTCATAGTTAATTTTGGGTGTCTTGTAGCTGGAGCCCACGCCGCTCTGATCCCTGAATGACCACGTGTTGCGAAGTATAATTTTAAGATGTGATAACAACAAACAGCTAAGCATCCGGCACCATCACCTTTCACTGCAGGTAAGGTAATCTTTTAATGATGTATGTGTAACCCCTTCTTCCGGCCTAGTGCCATGCTCATAATAAATTATATTTTTCTAGAAGAGTTGGGTATTATGTGATAGTTTAGAACCCCCTTGGTCATACCTGTGTCCTTCCCACGTCATGTCACATTAAGTATAGGAACTCTTAAAGACCTCCCCATCCCAGGTTTCCTCCCTGGGTCAACGAGTGCTCTGGGTTCGTAGGTTTGAGCATGAACCCCTAAGTTAGAAGTAGCATGTGTCGGAGACACACGGGTCTCTGGCCACATGTCGGGACTCTCATACCCCTTGCCTCCTCTGAGCTACCCCTCCAGTTACCTGTGGCATTTAATGAGCGCCTCTCCTTCGAAATCCCTAATTCCAATCCCTATTTTAACTGTGACATAATTGGTGGAGTCACACGGGTCAAGATCGTGGTGGGGTAGATACTCTTGTGACCCACTGTGGCATCTCTCTTTCGACCGTGACACAGTGGCATGGGCTCCTGCTACAAGACATCAAAAATAGACTACGAGGCATAAAACCCGGGTTTTATATACAAAACCTGGTTACATGCACCACTACGTCATTATTCGGTTGAACGTCCTTGCTGCAACTCAGCTATTTGCCGGGCAATGGCTTGAGGTTGAATGCCATCTTACACAGTGTCTTCCGGGTCTCGCCATTTGGCTACCTTATGGTAGCTTTAAGTTTCAGGTTTAAGCATTTAGGGTTATATAGCCAAAAGTTAAAATTCATATAAAAGTAATGTTAATGCCAAATGTACTGTGACAATACTTTCTGATGGCAGAGAAGAAATATGCATTTGCATTAATATCCTGTCCCTAATCATTACTAAAACTACAGTTAAGTATGATAGGAAGATAAAAATAATATAGAAACAGTCCTATATTTCTATGCAAATTTTGTTTATTTTCTGAAACTATATACAATGCACAGAGCACATATAGAGCAATTCCACAGAAATGTCATATCAAGGGGTAAAATTTTAATTCAATATTTCAATATCTTAAGTAAGGGTATATCATTTCTTATACTCTGAGGTGCATTATTCAATAATAAACTGCTCACAAATTGCAAAGAATAAGGTAATTTAATACTAAAGAGCTTGGTGAATACACAACACAATGAAAAACGCATCAAAACTTGTATTTCATACCCACAAATTGTAAAAGGTAAATGTTGGAATTTACATCAGGTCTTTTTTTATATCAAATATTACGGGTTTCTTGATTCACAGTGATAAGCACTTCCATATATAAACATTTTTAAACAGCTGGCTTATTTTATAAATACCGCAAATTGACGTCAGTCTGCTATGCTGTACATGGATAAAGTATCACTGACAGCAAAGTAAATTAGGGATTAAAATTTCCTTCCAGATCTTGCGTTAGCATCAGTTTAACAACAAAAAAAGGTATTTAAGAATTTTTTTTCTAACATCAGTGGATTTTTGTTAATAGTGCTGTAACAGACTGATATTCCATGCTCTTGCAACTTCATATTGCAGGCCTTGGCGATTGCAGAAGCAAGCATCGTAAGAAGATGGCTAAAACACCAGCAGAAAGCCAACATGAATTTACACAGCATCTAAGAGAACAAGGTCTCTATGGTGAACGTAAAAGTGAAGAAAATGCTGCTAAGAGAGATAAAAGGTTTACTCAGAGGTACCTGCTAATGAATTTTGTGGGTTTATATCTCAAATGGTTTGTGAGCAAAATGAAAAGGAATGCATGCAATCACACTGTGAAAAATTTCCACTTCTGAGTAAAAGAGACATTACAGATGACCAGGCCAATTCAATGGAATCAATGGACAATGCAGAATGGAAGAGCTCAGATTAAAGAAGATGTGGCACCATTTCACCTTTGTTTATTTACCCAGAGAATGCAAACTGTCGGTCACCTGCTGAAGATGCACTGCTCATCACCAGCTCAGATTAAAGAAGATGTGGCACCATTTCACCTTTGTTTATTTACCCAGAGAATGCAAACTGTCGGTCACCTGCTGAAGATGCACTGCTCATCACCTTGGCTACTTACTGAAGATTATGTTGTGCCTGGATTCAAATACCTACTGTAATTGTTTTTGTGGTAGAAGCATGTTTTCGTTGATCTCCAGGGCATGATACATAAAAGGCTCAACTGACTAAAAATAACTAGACTACACTACATATTAAATTCAACACACATTTTTCTTTTTATTGTTGTGTGTTGTAACAAGAAACGAACAATAAACTTTTTATGTTGTGCGTTAAACAAGTGCACTACTTCACTTTGACTTCCACCACACTTTTCTAACAATGTATAAAAATATTTCTACATGTTTATTCACTCTCTGCAAATTTCTTGTCACAATTAACACATATTACTTCTGCAGTTATGTTCAAAACTGCATTCAATTCTTGAAGTAATTTCGACATGAAAATCTTGTTGCAAGGAGCATAGGTTCCTCATGCCTTTGAAGTCCAAATTGTGTGAGTTTCTCACAAGCACCTCATATATATATACACAGTTCTGAGAGGCAGGAATGTGATGCTTACAAATTAATTCTATTAGTCTTTGAGCTGGCGCGAACTTAATGTTTAAACACTTACAAATTTCTGTCAACCTGTTTGGCCAACTCACGGTCACATGGTAGAATACAGTGAAAATATCCCATATGTGGAACATTTCGAACTTTCCCCTAGCGTCTGCTGTTTATGCCTTATTTGCATGCAAACTAACGAAGACTTCTACGAACATGTAACACACAGTGCAATAACCTTTAATTTTTTTTTTTCAATGCTTATTACATTTCTGCTGGTGTGGAAGTCTAAAGTTACTTGAAACTAAAATAAAGGTGCAGACATATTTCCTTACTTTACACATGTTAATGAACCCAGTTATCTAATAAAATTACATAAATACAAACATGATTAAATCGTAGGAGAGGTGTAAATACTCTCTCAATCAAGAGGTATCTGTTATTGACTGCATTGAAGAACTGAGCAAGAAGTTGGTGAACTTTCTAAACCAAGTTTATGTGAAAAGACAGCAAGCGGAGGTCTTCATGGTGCTGAAGAAGCTATCCAAATTAATAACGCAGCATTACAAATAAACTTCTCTGAAAACTACACATGCAAGCAACAAAATGAGATTCAGGTTGCCCATTGGAACACAGAGACTTCCATCTTCACCACTGTTACTTGGTTTAGAAAAAAGTGTGGTGGAGAGATTCAGAAAATGTCTTTTGCTTTGGTGTCCAATTACCTTGCACATGATAAGAACGCCGCTGGCATTTGCCTAAGAATGTATTTTCTTTGGAGATTTTGCCCTACCTTGAAGTCATCACAATTTTTTGTGATGGAGCTGCAGGCCAGTTTAAACATAAGTACACTTCAAGCAATGTACCACTGCTTTCCAGCATATTTGGAATCCAGATTGAGTGGAACTTCTTTGAATCTTATCATGGGAAAGGAACTGTGAATGTAACTGGAGAGCAAGTTAAAAGGATGGTGTGGATCGTTGTTAAATCTGGAAATAGAGTACAAAATGCAGGAGAGTTCATTCATGCTGTGTGTAATAAAACCAAACATATTGGTGTTCAGGAGGTATCCTGAAGTGACGTTGAAGAAATGAAAAGATATCTTGAGAAAAGGTTTCAATATCTTTTGCTTATTTCAGCCACTCATGGGGTTCATTGTGTGAAAGTGATGCATTAAAATTAAATGAAATTGAGCCTTATTTATGGATGCTCTTTAACTACTATGGTGCTTAGCGTCCCATTCTATACTGGGCACGAAAGACTGGAAATTTTGCTCAGAGGCCTCTTATTCAGGTTGGAGGTTCTTTTACGTGCCATATCTATGACACGGGACCACCAGCTTTACTTCCCTTCTGAAGGAAGCCATGCTGAGGATTTTATGCCCAAAAAAATCCATCGCCCTCCGCTGGGTTTGAACTTGCAACCTCAGAAACTAGAGGCTAGAAAAAAGATGGATGAATAAATGTCTTTGAGTATGCTCAACTGTCATGTGAACAGTCAGACTGATCTACAATTCAGTATCAAAGCAATAGCAGAACTTAATGTACAGGGTCTGCTGCACTTAGCGATCCTGCAGTATAAGCTAGTTCTGGATCCTGCAACACCATAAACCACGCAATGTGTTTATCTGCAGTTATCTGAAGCACCTGATTCAGAGAACCGTGTACGTGCATGTTTCTAAGACTTATTTTTAGTGAGAGAGGGAGATGAAGTGAAGTTTTCTTTTATATTTGCTAAACGAATTTAATAGTATGTAATCAAAACATTGTATGTTTGTTAAAAAGAAAAAATTAGCATTTCATATTCACCTTATCTGTCTCTCTCTGCTGAATGTGGAAGTGTTATATAAAGAAGTGATAATCAATACTCCTTATTACAATTAAATCTAGCGCAAACTACTATTGTTTGAAAGCCCGAAGTGATGGAATTAATATTAATGGCAAGCAGGCCTACAGAAACTTGTATAACAGTGAAAAAAATATATATGTAATAATATATTTTATTTCCTTTATGCATCGTGTCAGCTCCTTTTAGCAATCGCTCATTGTCTTTACTCTGGTGCAATGCAATACGCATAATTTCACAGATGTCAGTCTGTTATAGAGCAAATTTTGAATCGTAGCTTCTTCAATAGTTGGAATATTTTTATTTTTAAAGCCTTTTAATAAAGCTTAAATCCTCCCCTACAAATAGAATTTTTAAAAGCTATTCTTGGATTAAACTTTCAGAGAAATTTAGAATTGCCCTTCTTGACCTGTAAAGTAAATATTTCATATAAATTTCGTCTTAAACTGTATTTTTTGTGCTCATTTTAATCCTCTTGTGTTTCCTCTATTGAATGATGTGATCAAAACTCGTACTCCAAACCCCTCGTCTGTGTGTGACTTCCGTTTATCTGGAAAAGTGTATTGTGAATGTCAGTCTGTCAAGCGTCTGGCTAAGAACTAGAATTAAACCTTCTCTTTTAACTGTACCATAACATTATAATTAAGCACCTTCAAAATAACAAAACCCACTAAACTTTATAAAAATTAATGCTATCTCTACATTATCTCAAGAACAATCATCCACATCTTGTATCTGCTAGTCTCACCTTAGGATGGTAGTTGACTTTTAGTTTACTTATTTCATTTTTCAAATGCCTTATTTATGGGAAATTGTTTCAGTACTAATACTGTGTGCATTAGCTATGGTCAAGTCAAGGTTGTCCATTGTTGGCATTCACTAATGATATATCCTTCACCTTCCTTTTAAAACATGTACTGGAATTTCCTCTTGGGCAATACATACTTTGATTATAATGGACATTTTGGATTTGTCCATCACTTGTGAATCTTATCTCAAAGTATGCAAGGAAACCATTTAGTTCACAGACAAGAGTATTTTCATGCTTTACTGTGACTCGCTCAAACCCATACAGAAGCCTCATATAATGCAATATCTCTTAATTGTTATGCACTTGCTTCTTCTGCCTGCAATATAAAATTACCAGTAGGACCCTTCACAACAAACTGTTACGAAGTGCTAGCTGAAATGAACACGCTCATTATAGTGATTTCCTAACAAAATCAAACAATAATTAAGCTCATACATAACAAAAGTTGAAAGGCTTCGGGCATGAAACATTTACACATCTAGCAGGAGTCAATCATTATGTCTGCAAGAGCTTAAGTGTTTTACTTTTCCGTCCCATTATCCAGTAATACTAAATGCAGTGAACATGGATTCTCTATTGACGCAATTGTGGAAAAATACTATTTTCAGAAGTGTGTGTGTTCCTGATGTATTTGCTATGAGATGTTTTATTTCTAAAAAGATGCTTTGTCTCAAAAATACTGTGTAATGTCAACTAAATTAGTCAAAACATTAAAAATAGTGCTGGGCCTGTTGAATGTATTCTCTGAGTACTTCTCTGAGCGAGAGTTAAAAGAATTTTAGTCTCATCTAACAAGGGACCATCAATCAATGTTAAGAAAACTTGAAATCGATTTATACACCATCCGTAAGAGCACACTGAAATATGAAAAAAAAAAAAAAAAAAAAAAAAAAAAAAAAAAAAAAAAAAAAATAAATAAATAAATAAATAAACCATGCGCACGCACACACAGAGTTACAGGATGGTAAAGATGTGTGGGTGGGGCTTGTCAGTGTCCAATCGGAGTGAATTTCTTTTGAACTGCTGGCGTAATGTAATGGAAAGTGAGGGAGGGAGGGGAAGAGAGAGAGAGCATTGAACTGAGTGCAGTGAACCTGGCAACGTGAGTTGTGTACATGTTGTTTGAAGAAGCTTCTGCCTATAAAAATGAAGCCTCTTAACATAGTGAATGCATTTTACATGGTGGATCATTTAAGTTGAGACTGTACATCTCCAAAACTAAGCATTGTAGAAAGAAATACCTTGAATAAAAGTTGCTTGATATTATGGGGGAAAGCAAATGCCATTAGTTGTGTTTTATTTGGATGACGTTGTAATGGTCATTTTAGGGTCAATTTAATTTGGCCCTAATTGTAGGCTCCCATTAAAATAAAAATAAACAAGTTGACCCTAAAATGACTATCATAACGTCCTCCTCGAAACAAAACACAACTAATGGCATTTACTTACCCCCATAATATAAAGTAACTTTTATTAAAGACACTTCTTTCTACAATGCTTAGTTTTGGAGATATTGTAGTCTCAACTTTAATGGTCCACCCTGTATAATCACTTTTAAAGAAAAAATTTCCAGCTGTTTTAATCAAAGAAGATGAGACAATGTGTCGGTATTTAGTAGATATATTAGAGCCTGTTACAGATATAGTATATGTGCAGACTTTAGATATTAACGAATAAGAACCAGTATCTGAAGCAGTGTTAGTGCCCGACGACTACAAATATCCATCAAAAGAATCTACTCACCTTCATCACAACAGGAATAAATATTGGAAGGTCCACAGAAACTGGAAAAACATTGAGTAAATGGTCATTGGAAGAAAAAAGACAGGTTACAAACACAATGTTCAGTGCAAAGAAGCAGAAGTCAAAGCAAACATTTCCTTACTTATGGAACTCTATGAAAAACAGATATCCTTGATTGCAGCATGAGATGCAGTTGTACAGTTTTAAGGAAGTTATTGCTAAAGTGGGTTCTATTGGCAAGTCATCTAGTTTAATAGTCACAGATAAATATAAGCAGTTGTACAAGTTGGTGTTTACAAATTACAACTTGATAGTCCACAATATGAATAAAAATGGGCCAAATCACTTCATTTAGCCTTTCAGCAAGCGCAACATGGGTATGGAATTTCAAGCAACATTTTCACATAGGATCATGAAATATTTCAGTTTGTCACAAGAAAAGAACAAGATGAAACTACTAACAACATACTGCATTCCTGGAGAGAAGAGACAATGTTGCTTATAGAGCAGTATGATGCTGACAATGTGTATATGCAGATCAATCTGGCATCACTAAAGAAACACATTCCGGGAGAACACTTGATTACTGTAAGAAGACATGTGGTGTTATGCAATCACAAAGCACACAGACACATTTATTCACAATTATGCCAATTGAATCATGCATGGGACGTCTCCTTTCCTGTCTGTTTAGCGTGCTGCTGGAATCGCCATCAAGTCAAACTGTCCAGCAGGGTAAGTTTAAAGCTCCTAATTTAATTGCGCAGTGGTCGAAATCTGGAAAAATGACAAAAGCCCTTTTCTGTATATTTCTGAAGTTGACATTTTTACCTTACACTGGTCCATTGAACTGTTTGCTGTTGGATTCCTGGGTGCCTTACAAAGATAATAATTTAATTCATGAAGTACTTTCATTAAATAACTACGAACCTGAAAAGTTAAAAGTGCAAATAATTCCAGCAAAAACAACTTCTGAATTACCACCATTAGAACAGGCACTTTTTCGGAATGTTCAAAACAATGGACCGACATCTGTGATTTCGTAGTGTTAAATAATATTGATATGAACTTGCAACAGTGAAACAGTATTCTCAAGCGCATGTCATTGATCTACAATCAAGAATGTTCCCCACGCTTCCATTTGTCGCATAGACATGGGTGGAAATTAGTGGGTCCAATTAACATGAATGAAACTTTTGAAAACAGCACAGACTATTTTATTATGAAAGGAACTAGTACCTGCAAATTCCTTATACAAGACAATGATAATTGTTACTCAAATGTAGCTGGTGCAAGAAGCTATTGCATTTTGAACGTTTTTTTAAACTTTTGAAAACAGTACAGAATATTGTATTAGGAAAGGAACTAGTACTTGTAAATTCCTTATGGAAGGCAATAATAATTGTGAATCAGCTTTCTTTACTCAAATGTAGCTGGTGCAAGAAGCTATTGTGTTTCAAACATTTTTTTCTTAACCTCCATTATCATTCACAAGAGATTGAATATGTTGAAGGGGATTAAGCAGATTTGCCTTAATATTGGTGAGTACATAATTATTTAATCAGTACATACTCATGCATATAGTGTTTAAATGTTTACCTTGAATATTTTATCCCTCGTGTGATTACAATACAACCACAGTTTAGTATCTAATTGTGTCTTTAAAACATGCATAAATTACAAGTTCTGTGATTAATGCGTTTTGATTTAAAAGAAATTAATAAGTAGTAAACAGGCATACAATGTTCACTGCACTCAGTAAGTGCTCCTCTCTCTTGCTCACTTCTGATTACACCGCGCCACAGTTCAAGGGAACTTCACTCCAATTGGACCCAGATGACCCCCGCCTGCACATCTTTACTACCCTGTAACTCATGACAGGATGTAGTATTCTAGGATGTTACATATTTCAGTGTGCTCTTTCGAATGGTGTATAAATCGGTTTCAGGTTTTCTTAACATTGATGTTCCCTTATAAGGAGTTATGTTTAAGGATACTAATGTTAGGCAGCAACTTCAATGGTTCACTATCAGTAAATTGTAGTACAAAAGGAGGATGTTTAATTTTGGGGGGGGAGGGAGGGGGGAAAGACACACATACACACACACACACACACACACAGGATTCATACTGCAAGATTTGAGATTTTACTGTATATTGAATCACATACATAATCCATTCCACAACACACATGTAAAAACAGACCAAAAAATAACAAAGGATTGTCAAATTTTATGAACTGCTTGTCCACTCTAAGGATACTAATAGGTGAATACTTTTTTATTATAGGCTATGGGTTCCAATATATTTTTTTGCTTTTTAAAGGGGGAGAAAAAGAGAGAAGAAAGGCACTGCATGTGTATGCTACATTAGTCTAAATGGCAATCAAACACATACTATACATATACATTATCTCCAATTGTACTGATACAAAACTGTTGTAGTGATTAGCAACCCTTAATGGTACTATTAAAATGTAACAAAATCTGAAATAAAGTAATAAGAACAATGCTCAATAAATTTGATAACATATGTGAGTTGGTTTATTGACACTACATCACTTACATTTTTGTAAAATGGGAGCAACTGAGCTCTTGAAACATGTCCCATTTCACAAAAATATAAGTGACGTAGTGTCAATAAACCGACTCACATATGTCATCAAATTGTTTATACATCACTCTATATAAACTTACATTAAAAAGAGTGGAGTATTCATTAAATTCTCAAAAATAAAATGGTACTTCTCTACACACAGTTTAATAACCATACAGTTTTTGGGAAAATATCACAGATTTCACATTTGACATTGCATGGCACATTCAGTCTCGTAAAATACTTAAACACATTATATTAACACAATAGGACTAAGGTGATAGTAATACTATGAAATGAATTTTTTTTTACCAAATACATATTTTGATGTATTGGAATCTGAAACTTTCAGTAATTTTTAGGGATTAGTTGTCTGAGGAATGTAATGCCTTGAAGCAGAAGATAAAGAAACTTTACGGCATCCAAAGCTACACATACAAAATTTACTTGAATTTCTTTTCTTTAAACTATGTCAAAAACTGTAACTAGTGCTTTTTTTCTGTAAACAGCAAAATTTACTGAACATTCTCTGATTAATCTAGAGTATTTGTACTATTAAAAAGTACTTATTGCAGCAAAATATCCACTCAAAATATGTAACAGTGCATTTGGAACAAAAAAAAGAGATGTTAATAAGAAAATTCAATAAAATGTAACAAAACTATCAAAGAATAGTATTACATATTTTAATAATACATTGTCAATACAATTACTGATTACTTGAGTTATATGTGCATTTGTTTGCTCAAATCACAATGTTTTTAGAATTAAGTATCTTACAAGCTCAACCTCTCTTCAAGGACGTATATCTGGTGAATGAAATGCAACAACAAAAGTGTATGAATAAAACCTAATGCATGGTAATAGAGCAGGTTTTAAATCACTCTACCAATTCAGTTGTAGAAAGATCAAAATAAACTTCATGGTAACATGCTATTGCAAATATGAAACTCAGTAACCCTACCCCCACCTTTAAACAGAAAACTTCAAGTACAAAATCTGTTTTTAAAACTGGCACATGTGGCATACTGCTTCATCACAGTAGATCCATGTGACATGTGCAGAATTATACTGTATAATTTTAACATCATAAAACCTACTGTTATAGGCATTTACAACCTTCTTAACATATAAGTAGCTAGATTGGGCTTTTAACACCTAGAACTTCATGCTTTTATGAGTATTTTATGATTATACTACAATTTAAAAGGGCTGAGTTGCTCTGAAGTGATTCACTGCAATGTAAAAATATTATTATGTTCTCCTAAGATGGAGGTACAAGTACTCATAGAAAATCAGACTGAATGTCCATAAAGTATATTATCCAGAGAGAGTCTGCTACAAAATACAAATAACGACTTATACTGAGATAAAGCATATATTTTTTATATTACTGGTTCTTTCCAGTTTGTCAGTCTTTTAGTCCTCCTCATCCTCAACCTTCTTCAAGTATTCCTTCACAGATTTGTATCCCTTTTCTTTCACATATGGAACCAATATACCAGTAGGAGCTTGTCCAAGTCTTGCACGGCAAATTGAACAGTTGCAAATGTGACGACAAGGAGGACAAACCCATTCCTGAAAAAGATTCCTTTATGTATTATCACTGATGCTAATTTTATTGAAAATCACACAAACAAAATGGTTCCTGCATTAAGTAACTTGGGTACTGGTGAAGTGCTTTATAAATCTGCACTTTAGTGAAATATAGTTGTTAATGAGTATAAAAATCTTACTCTCACCTACTATTCAAGACCATTTATTGGTTTAATAGACAAAATTTATGATTTACTCAACGAATTTCTTCATGCTTTAAACACAATTCATGTTAAACAAACAATGTATGTATTGAATACTAAATGTCAAATGAAAAAGCATTAAAAATAATTTGTATACTACCTGCATTTACCTAGGTAAAATTTTGAAGCTTACATTTCGCTTATGTATGTGCAGTGATGAATGATTTAGTAATGGTGAACATTCAATCAGGAGACCATCATGTCTTTCTTGGTGGGCTAAAGTTTGGGTAGGTGGAACAAACAAGCACATGTCTTCAGGTATGGATGTATGGAAGCAGTATAAATGATGCTTATAACATAAAAAAGGTGATAGACAATTTGTCAGTGAGGAACTTGTGCATTTCATGAAGCTTGTTATATTTTAAGTTCTTCAGCACATACCTAAAACATTTTTGTGCTTGCTATAAACAAGCAGACATAGTCAAAACATGCATTTCATGCTTTATGTTAACTAAATGTTCATTTCAATTGGCGTAACATGTGGGAGAGGAAGTGTGATATCTTAAGCTAGGTCCCATGTCAATATCAAGCCTGCTATTGTCAATGCAGTAACTGAAGCATCACACTGAAATGAAATGGCAGTCATTTTAGACCTTAGTTTTCCTCTTCAGAGATGCAGTGAACATGGTGTTCTTGCTGAACATTTATTTTGTACAAACTAATTCCATGCAAGAGAGATGCCTAAGTGTTCAGTCTTCAGAAAGAAGGGCACATCCCCTGAAATTTTTGGAATAGGTCATGCCCTAAAATCATCTCTAACCACAATAACCATTCCTTCAGAATGTATGCCAAACCACCTTTTCAATTGTTTAGTGCAAGCATGCATCTAATATGACCATAAATTTCTTTGCTCTGAAAGAAGCCTTGCATGTCTACAGTACCTGTTCAGAGCATTCTATAACATATTACTTAATACCACATATAAAATTTATATTTAATAATATTCTAACAGAAGAAATTAATCATGACTTTAGGAGTGGTACTATAGAATAATTAATAGGCTTGTAATCCTGTGAAGTTCCTCCATCTGCCATACACTTTCTGTACCTTCAAATGCTTTCGTCTATGTTCCAATTAAATGCTGCAAACTGTGACTCATTGAAGAACCTCATATCATGTCATTCATGAATCAAGTGCACACACTTGCCAAAGCCAGAATAGTCTGAATAAGGAATGAAAGAGCAGATTATTAATGCTAATTTGGTGGTTGACTAAAACTCTGTTGTATTAAATTGGGAAAATTATCTACCTCTGATAAGAATGACATTGATTGGAAGGGTTATACATGCCGTCCTTAAAACCAAGGTCTTAACAATTAATTAGTTCCCAAGGTCGCGGGTTCAAACCCGGCAGAGGGTGTAAAAAGCATCGCTCCCTTCGGAATGGAAGTAAAGCTGGTGGTCCCGTGTCGTAGATTTATGGCATGTAAAAGAACCTCAAGTCTGGTAAAGAGGCCTCTGAGCAAAATTACTGGTCCTTCATGCCCAATATAGAATGGGACACTAAAGATCATAGCAGTTAAAGAGTGTCCATAAATAAATAAAAATGAATAAATACAAAAACTCAACAATTAATTTAAAATAGAGAGTTGAGGGTTGTTACACTACATCACTATGATATTCTTACTTGAACGCGTTTCAGGAGACGGCTTGTTCCCATCGTCAGCATTTTCTCTCAACTGATTTTTGCCGGTCATCGTCTGGGGGATGTGTGTGGTTTGTGGTGTTCTCTGGTGCTGGGCTGATGAACCTCCAAAGGCTGTTGGGTGGCGGCAGTTCAAAATTCATTAGGTGATTCCTGTGTTTGACAATATGTATTTTTTCCCAGAAGTCCAATTCATTGCTGCTGTTGATCGGTTTTAAGAGTTTTATGTTTGGAGTGATATCATGGTTTGAAGACCAGAAATGATGTGCTACTGCTGATTTATCTTGCTGCTTTTGGTAAATGCATCTCATATGTTCTTTAAGTCTTATTTCAAGATTTCTTTTTGTTCTTCCTATATATACCAGGTTACATTCATTACAATAAATTTGATATATACCAGCTGATTTATCATTGGGGATAGGATCTTTTGTTCTGTTGCATAGTAGTTTCTGTATGTTGTGGTTATTCTGTGGAGACAGGGTGATGTTGTATTTTTTGAAAATCCTTTGAAATTTATGATGTGTCCAAGGGTGATAAGTGAATTTTCTATATTCTTGTGGTTTTTGTTGTCTGAGTAACGTAGTCATTTGTTGGATGTATTTCTGTCTTTCAAACCTTTTTATCTTCTTATCTATTGTTTTTTTCTGGTATCCATTCATAGTGGCTATGTTGATAATGTGTTGGTATTCTTTCTGGTATTCCTCTTTCTCCATTGGTATATGTACTAACCTGTTTGTAATAAATACTATTTAAAATTGCATGTTTGTGGCTTGTAGGATTATGACACATCACTGTTACAAGCTTCTAAATCTTCAAAAATTGAGCTCAACAATTAAGTTGAAAAAGCTCATTAGCACATTTCTTCTTTCATAGGTTTGTAGAAAAATACTTTGAAAAGAGGAGCTGATTGGCAACTTTTTATGTTCCCTTAGACATGGGTGAGACAATTTACACTTGAAGGGTATGATGATTGCTTCAAAGTAAAATGTGCTGCAAGTTTCAGAAGGCAGCCATGATTGCATTAGGGAACGATATAAACTTTTTGCAAGTGGTATTTATTAATTACCAAGGCAGTTCTTTCTTGCATTTGCAGCAACATTTTAATGTTTAAGGAAAGTAACTAGAGCTAAAACACTCAAATAAAAGAATGAAATAAAAATGTTAATCCCCCATGTATGCACGTGCGTGCACACGTATGCACACACATTCTCTCTCTCTCTCTCTCTCTCTCTCTCTCTCTCTCTCTCTCTCTCTCTCTCTCTCTCTCTCAACAATAAGGCACAAAGCAAAATGGCTATTTTTATTCAGGTATAAATTGCTTCACTTAAAAACTGTTCACCCATTATAAACACCACCAAAATACCAGTATTACTTTTTGCAGATGATTTCATGGTGGAAGCATTTATAGTAAAAGGACTGAATCTATCAATACAGCATGTGAATATTGTAGCATGGGGCTTGTGAGTAAATTGAGATAAAAAAGTATTATGGTTTTTAAGAAAGGAAAACTTAGCACCTACCTTTTGATCAACTACTCATTACTAGATATCCAAGCAACACACAGTCAGTTTACACCTGATGGTACTGGTATGCAATTAGTATTCTGCATGTACAGATGGCATCTATGGGAAGCCATGCAAGTGTTATTGTTACAAGTTATGAATCTGAAAGCAATAATTGTTATAGAGACTACTGATGAAGCCGCCACAAATATGACTTCTTACATAAATTGTTTTATTGTTGCCTAAATAGGTTTGACAATGAGTGAAATGGAGAGGAGCAATCCAAATGATTAGAATATGTACAAAATTTGATAGACATAGCAGTTGATGATGAAACTGATTGGAATATGATGCTGAAGATGTTGTCTAGACAAACAGTGAGTCTACGTACACTGAACAAGAAGCAATGATATAGAGTGCACTGAATGTGATAAATGTTTCCTAGGGCAAGATAAGGTTTCTAAATGGAATAAAGCTAATCTGCAAAAAGTGTTGGCACTCAGCAACAAAATATTGTCACACATTTAACTGGTGTGAAAGCATGTGTAAAATGAATGAAATTTCCAAAAGAACGTGGGGAGATTTTTTTTTGATGAAAATATGATAAATGATATAGCGAGATGTGAAAATAAAAACAATTGAAGAGGTCCAACCTATAGCAGAGTGAGATATGCTTGACCTATAGTTATGCTTAAAATTAAGGCTTTATTTGGAATATAATATACTCTAAAAGGATAACAATATACTCAAAGGACGTATGGGTAAAAGATAAGATAGGCATAGAATTTGGTTGATTGATAATCTCTAAAACAAGGTTTAGATTTCTTCTTTACTGCCCGAGGTTTCATGATAAGAGATACAAAGGGGAGAGGATGAAACTTATTTAACTCCAATTTGAGACATTTCAATTAATTTGTGCAAAACTGTCAGAAGTCATATCCTGTTGGAAATTACTGCAACTGGATGAGAAATTATATGGTTTTAATACAAATTGTAAATTCAGACTATATTGTGACAGTGTGCACTAGGTTCCTATGGACCAGTGGTGCTAGCGCCTCCTGGCCCAGCTACCTGCCACAGGTTAGGCTAATGGCTGGTCCCTGTCTAGAACAATTGGGCGCTTGTAACAATAGCCATTGTGTGCCATTTCCACGATCCAAAGGATTCCTTTTAGCCCCTTCTAGAAGGTTCTTGTTCTTGAAAGTTCACTTTGTATGCGAGGGGTATATAAGGGACTGCTGACAGCAGGACTAGTCAGTGGAGTTGAGTTCTGTTAGAAGTGACAGTGCAAGTGGATGATGCAGTTTAATTGTGAGTCATAACTCAGCAGTCGGTTGTGAGTCGTGCAGTTCAGCAGTTCAGTTGTGATTTAATTCGACAGAACAATTGTGATGTATTCCAAGTGTGTGCCAAAGTGACTCAAGTGTAACGTTCGTGTTACATTGAGTGCCTAGTGATAAATAAAATGTGTTTTTGGAGTAACTAGTGTTCTCATTTGTTACAATATATTCTAAGCAAGCCTAGTAAATATGGCATAAAAATATACCCTCTGGTTGATGCCTGAAGGTATTACATAGTAAATCTGGAAGTCTCTGCACCTGGGACCTCTAGAGTGGCAGAACTGCCTGCAAGCCCCTTAAGCAGATATTGGATGCGTCGGCGGGAGGTGGATTGCCAGGACTTGCATGGTGATTTCAGTTGATCACCAAACCACTGTGTAGGTTTGTCTCTGAATAATGAACTGGAGACCGTGAACCAACTCCCCACCCCAAGGTATTACATGTTTCCATGCCAAAGGGGTGCATGGCACATGGGAGAAGTGTCACTAATGGAGCCTCTGGGATACCAGGTGTCCTCCCAGAGTATTCAGCTTTGCACCGGTATAGGGGGCTCTGCCAGGGTTGACTGCCCTTCCTTCATACTCGTGGGATTTAACTGGACATGGTAAAACAAAACCCTTAAACTGTTCAAGGATCTCTAGAAGAAGACTTAGCAGTACAAAACATCTCTGAACCATTTGTAGAGGAATGGCTTCATGCATTGCAAAAATGGGACTGCAGCCCAAGAGACACTCAAGGGCTTAAAGGAGTGATGAAGATACTGCAGGTGAATCTTCAACACAGTAGAGTGGCATCTGCCTGCCCTCTGTGTGAAGATGGAGGCCTGTGATGTTGCATTTATCCACAAACCCTAGTGTTACAAAGGGGAAATTAAAGGTCTTAAGGAAGCTGGCTGGAAATTAATTTATAACAGAACCAACAAGACTCCAAGAACCTGCATCTTAGTTAAAAATGACTTAAATATACTGCCATTAATGAATCTCTGTTCCAGGGTTGTCTTCTGTGGTCTAGTGGTACCATGCTAGCCTCTGGTTCCTGAGGTCGTGGGTTCAAACCTGGAGGAGGGCAATGGAGCTTTTTGGGCATAAAAATCCCTAGCATGGCTTCCTTTGGAAGAGAAGTAAAGCCAGTGGTCCTGTGTCATAGATTTACAGCACATAAAAGAATCTCAGGCCTGATAGAGGCCTCTGAGCAAAATTTCCAGTCTCTCATGCCCAATATAGAATGGGATGCTAAGGATCATAGTAGTTAAAGAGTGTCAAAAAATAAAAACTCAATTTTATTTTCTGTTCCATGGCAGTCAGAGTAAAATCAATTGGGAAGGTGAAGCGAGGGAGTTTATACTCAGTTTAGTGTACCTCCTATATGATGTCATTTTACCTCCTACAAGGGAATTAAAACAGCTGGTAGCCACCTGTTGTTCCGAGGGACTACAATTAGTAATTGGCTATGATGCTTCACATTACATGGGGGAATACCATACAAATGAAAGAGGTGAATCTCTCTATAATTTTATTATATCGAGTAATCTTGAGATGCTGAATGTGGGTAAAAGATCTACCTTTGTTATTACAAGAAGGCAGGAAATTATCTCTCATTACTTTAGCAACAAATTATGTGGGAAACTATTAAAAATTGGCATGTGTCTGAGGGTGAAAGTTGTTCAGACCACAGATACATCCAATTTGAAGATGTATTTCTAAACAAATCAGAATTTATCAGGATCCAAAAATAACTGACTGAGATTCCTACAGGAAAGACCTAATTAGTAATCTGAGTAAGATGGATGATAAGAATCGTGATTGTGAAGATCTAGAAACTGTTGTAGAGCACTTGCAGGATGCAATAATCTCAGAATTTAATGATAACTGTCCTCAAAAGACAAGCCAACAGGAATGTGCCCTGGTGGAATCAAGACCTTGCAAGTACAAGGAAGAAAATTCACAGATCGTTTAACTTTGCAAAATGAACCAAAGGACTGCTTGTAGCAGATAATTGACAGAATACTATGAACCCTTGAGGAGGGCTAAGAAGAACTCCTGGAGGAAGCACTGTGAGGAGATAGAAACAGCCCCAGAATGTGCTAGACTTCATAAGGCTCTTGGAAAATATCCACAAAGCTTTATTAACAATCTCCAATTTGAAAATGGAGACTATACTAAAACAAAGGAGACAATGGAAGAACCTCTTTGAGTTCACTTCCCTGGATTGATGATACCTGATGAAGGATGGGACAGTCTGGGACTGAGGCTCTCTCGGAAGAGAGCCTCCAAGGCAGACTGAGAAAGCACCAAGAAAGTCATCAAATATGAAAAATTAAAATGGGCAGTGTTCTCATTTCAATCCTATAAATCTCTAGGAAGCGATGGAATAATGCCCATTATGCTTCAGCAAGGGTTTGATGAATTATAAAAAATTGTGATACAAATCCTAAGAGCAAGTTTGGCTTAGGATACATACCAATGAACTGGAGGCATCTTAGGGTGGTATTTATACCAAAGCCAGAATAACCCTTGACCCTGGCTAAGTCCTTAAGACCCATCAGCTTAATGTCCATAATTCTCACAGCTCTTGAGAAATTAATAGATAGACATATAAGAGGAGGTGCTTTGGAGGTATATCCTCTGCACCAGAATCAGAATGCCTCAACTGAAACTACTCTTTTTCAGGTTGCCAATAAACTGGAAAAGAAAATTCAGGAAAAGGTGGTTGCACTTGGTGTCTTTATTGATGTTGAGGGTGCCTCTGATAAACCTCCTTTAATGCAATAACTACTGCTGCAAGGAAACATGGAGTTGATGAAGCCTGTTGTTGGTGAATTCAATCCATGCTGAGAGGCAGAAAAGTTCATAGAAGTCTCATGGATAATAGCCTAGCTGCAAAGGTCATGAGTGGTTGTCCATAGGGTTGGATGTTATCACCCCTGCTATGGAACCTGGTGATTGATGGGCTACTTGTTCAAGCAGTAACCTAGGCCTTGAGATCACAGGCTATACTGATGATATCATCATCATAGTTAGAGGTAAATACACAGGAAGAGTCAGGGAACTACTGCAGTCAGCCCTGAATACTGTGACAAAATGGGCTGTGAACAAGGGCTTAACTATTAGACCTCATAAAACAGCCATACCATTAACCAGAATAAGAGGCATAAAGGGATTAGGACCTCTATATCTTCAAGGTAAAGAACTTAAAATATCTGAGAAAGTCTAATACTTGGGAATCGCTTTTGACTACAAGATGGACTGGAATCAGCATTTCAAGAAAACAATAAAATGTGCGAAAACAACTTTTGAAGTAGGGATGCACGCATGGTAAAAGATGGGGACTAAGAACTGCTATGATCCATTGGATATATACCAGAATAATCATACCATCGATAACCTATGGTGAAGTGATTTGGTGGCCTAAGGTCCTTCAAACAAGCTCTAAAAATCAACTAAATAAAGTTTAAAGAACAGTATGTATGGTTGTTACAGGAGTTATGAAAAGAATCCTACTGCAGCAATGGAGACAGTCTTGAACCTGACTCCATTGCATTTAGTTGTAATGTAGGGGGCAAGAATGGCACTCTATAGACTGCAACACCCTAAGCAACTGAGAATTCCTGAAATAGACTCAGGTTTCCTAACAATTAGCAAATACATAGGAGATGCATCTTTAGAAATGCCGTGAGACTAGACCAGGTGAGTCAGCTGCCCCTAGGTATTTGTATCTATGCAGCCCACAGTTTATAGTCTAATGTGAAAACATTGACCCTTTTAGCAAACGAACTGTTATTGCAGCTTTGCCCTTCTATTCGGTACTACACACAAACACCATTAATGATTAAAGGCCTGAATGAGCCAAGGAGCTGCAAAAAGCTTAAAAAAGACAGCTCTTTATGGATATAATGCTGGTAAGGTGGTAGAGGAATGCTCTTCCAAAGAGCGGGACAGAATACGTGGGTTATGACCGAGTCGGTTAGCTGACGGAATGTGAAGCAAAGGTTAGCTTTGGAGGTTTGAATATAATACTTACAACAAATGTTTTGGTTCGTTTTTTTCCCTCCTTGTTCTTATTTTCTGTATTTTAGTATACTAATTTATTTATTTTTGTTATTGGCTCTCCTGTGAGCCAAAGACACAAGAATTACAATCAGATAATACTAGTGGATTATGTTTACCCTAATAATCTGTACCATATCTGGTGTTGTAAATCGTGTTATGTAGTTAGCTTTCATTCTTTTGGGTGCATGTCGATGCTATTAAATGTAACAGTTGTTTCATGTTTAAACTTTATGTTTTACTACTTCTACTGACAAAGGAGTAGTAAATGTGCTAAGTTCACGGGTAAACAGAATAATAAATTGTTAAAGAGTGTGGATTTCATCGAGGTAAATGTTCAAAATGAAGACCCCCTTCATCAATGTGCATTTGGGTACGTTGCCGGAGACACTTTCTTGCATGCTGTAACATGCGCGGTGTAATCTACCTCCATTCTTCAGGTACGAGTGCCTGTAGACGATTTGGGCTTTGCAGTTCCTGAGCGTAGATCCGTTTCCTTAAATGACCCCACAGAGGAAATCCAATGGGGTGAAATCAGGTGATCTAGGGGGCCATGCAATTGGGCCCCCTTGGCCAATCCATTTTTGCGGATATGTTCTATGTAAGTGATTCGTTACAATCAGTGATCAGTGTGTCATCCTCCATGGTGTAGTGGTTACCATGCTAGCCTCTAGTTCCCAAGGTCGCAGGTTCAAACCCAGCGGAGGGCGATGGATTTTTTTTTGGGTGTAAAAATCCTTAGCATGGCTTCCTTCGGAAGGGAAGTAAAGCCGGTGGTACCGTGTTGTAGATTTACGGCATGTAAAAGAATCTCAAGCCTGATAAAGAGGCCTCTGAGCAAAATTTTCTGGTCTTTCACGTCCAATATAGAATGAGACGCTAAGGACCACAGCAGTTAAAGAGCGTCCATAAATAAAACTCAAATTTAATTTCAGTGACCAGTGTGGTGGAGCTCCATCCTGTTGGATCCACATTCCTGTCCTTTTCACTGGTGGCACATCTTCTAGTAGCAATGGCAATTCTTCTTGTAGAAATGCAAGGTACTGTGGACCTGTGAGCTGCCTTAAAAAGGTGTGGTCCAATTAGCTGGTCGCCTAATATTCTGCACCAGACATTAATGCTCCACTCTGGAATACAGCTTTTCACATCCAGTGAGGATTGCCTATACTCCAGTAGTGCATATTATGGTGGTTAACAGTTCCGTTATTGTGGAATGTGGCTTCATCACTGAAGAGAACGTTTCCTAAAAACTCTGCATCCATTTGTGCTTGCTACTGCAGCCACTGTGCATATATCACTCGCACTTGTAAGTTGTGTCCATGGAGAGCCTGGTGTAGTTGTAGATGGTACAGATGATATTTATTATGGTGCAATATGCACATCACTGAGGACTGACTTAGACTTATGTACAGATCTTGTGCTATGGCCCTTGAACTGGTATGTGGATTATTTTCTATTGCTTTTCTCACAGCTTCTTTATTACCTCCAGAGGTTACTGGAGCATCGTGAGCAGGTGGTGCTCTTTCAAATCAGCCTGTTTCACAAAGGCATCTTTCAACCTTTCGAAAATTGTCTGCAGTAAGTGCCCTCCTTCCTAGAAACTATTCTTCATACAGGTGCTTTGCTGACATGCATTACAGCTTGTTTCTCCATAGATTAACAGCATGTCAACACATTCATAGTTTGTGTACATTATGACAGCAGTCATGTCTTGTAGGTGCAAATAGCTAAAGCCACTTTGCATGTGTGGTGTGAAGTGTTTAAAACTTGGTTGAATGGATCAAGCATAATACCGAATACAATGAAGTACCTACTATGAAGTATAAATTATCTACCTGTCAGTGGAAAACATGGCGATTA
The DNA here is from genome assembly GCA_030765065.1 of Deroplatys truncata. Lineage (NCBI taxonomy): Eukaryota > Metazoa > Arthropoda > Insecta > Mantodea > Mantidae > Deroplatys > Deroplatys truncata. The sequence continues at coordinate 496,855,714 of CM060990.1, read as the reverse complement.
TTCTGTTTTGTACACACTTATGTTATCAAACATGTTCTTTGTATAATAGTATCAAACTATAGGCCCAAAAAAGGTAATAAAAAGTTAACTTATCACAAAGGATTTGAACTCGAACTGAAGTGGCACAGTGATAAAGCAACCATGATAATACCATTCGGCCAATGCTACCTTGCAAACTGGGTTCCTATACGAATAAATAATTGCAGAGCTCAGACCCCACCTTGAAACTTTACACGCTTTTTGCAGCTTCATGCAATGTTTGGAGCTCATTTTAGTAGTTTTAACTCAAATAAACAAACTGCATCAGCCATTTCAATTACTGTATGAACTGAAATATGTCATAGTTTGTGACAGAAGCGAAATTATCTACATAATACCTAGCATTTTTTGAACAAGGCGGTACAACGAACCTTTGTAGGCTGACGGCTTAAATTCAATTGGTCGCACTCTGTAGATCTGCCATTTTGTTTACAAATAGTTTTGTCAACTGATGCATGTGATAAGTTGCTCCTTCAGGGGAGTTTTCAAAGGCGTGTGTGAATGTATGCTAAAGAATAAAAGTTTGTAAAATCTGCTAAAAGTGCCTCTGCAGCTCCCAGTGTCAGGGAGGGATGTTTTTGGTATCGACATACATGGCGATTGCATTCTGTCCTGTAAACACTTATGCACTGAGTTATCTATCCCTCCTCTATAAAGTGTTATGCAAATCAGCCATTAGAAGGTATTCAAGAAAGGCCTAAGTCACATATTCGCTTAACACGTTGCATAAATTAAAAAATAAATAGGGGCAGCTGACTCATCTGGTATAATTCCAATTGAACATTTTATAAAGAACTACAGGGTGATTATTGATCCTGAATGTTGGACGAATAAAACTGGAAATTCTGCAGAAAAACTTTTATGTGATTTACAGATGGCTCAGGAACAGGATCTGGAATGTATGGCATAAGACCAAGGTGCAATAAGTTTTTTCCCTTGGGTGAATATTCTACTGCTTTTGAAACAGAAATTTATGCTATTATTCAATGCATACATAAAAAAATAAGGAGGGCTTACATTGGTGAACATACCCTTATCTTTTTAGATAGTCGCGCTGCACTTAAGGATCTAAGTATTCATAAGGTGATGTCAGGACTGGTTTTAAACTATGCTCACAAGCTTGGTAGAACTGAATGAAGTTCAACTCATCTTCATGCTGGGTCACAGTGGCTAGAGGGAAACGAAAAAGCTGATAAACTTGCAAGTCAAGGAACAGTTTCACAGTTTATTGGGCCAGAGTCGGCTCTAGGAACATCTCGATGTTTAGTAAGAGAGGTTATTAAGAACTGGTCCAAGGTAGATCATAAAACCTGCTTAAAACTCCAAGAAACAAACACGTTAAACTATTTATTAAAAAACCATGTAAGAAAAGAGATGGAAGCTTACTTAAATGTAACAGACTTCAGCTGAAAGCAATTATTGCATTTCTCACAGGACATGCTCCTGTGAAAAAGTATAACGCGATGGGTGTGTTTAGGGTAACTTAGATTGCAGACTGTGCAAGAAAGAAACTGAAACAGCCTGGCACATTATATGCTCCTGTGAGGCTTTGGCTCACAGAAGTTATATTGCTTTTGGGAAAATGTTTTTAGAACCTGAAGAGTTTGAACCTATATCTGTTATGAGACTGTATTCCTTGGTAAGGGGTGCAGGCTATAATGACTTCACCTTAAACAATACAGGTATCACAATAAGACCAAGGCTGAAGTGCATCCAGAGCAATGACGGAAATCTATATTGTATAAGAGAAGACAAGAAATTTGATAGTCTATTCAGGAAAGCAACCAGAAGAACCATTTGAAACCGCAATAATGCTAGTGATATAAAGAAGTATCCAACCATTATTATTTCTGGTAGAGGAAGAAGCACCATTATAGGTAGGGTTGCAAACTCATACCACAATTATGGCGGCATACGATAATTACAACTTTGTATGATGTACAATACTGGCTAAACATATCATAACATCCCTGTCGTGTTTGTCACAACAGCGAAATGAAATGAATCTGACAACACTACCTTCTTCATGTTGATGTTGCATTACTGAATGACACAACCAAACCTGACTCTTATATGAATTTTTGCCCCCATGGTCTGTCCCCATTCCTATAAAGTATCCACCGCATATCCCTCAAAACCTCCTTCCCTTTTTTCTCTCAATGCCAGTGTGCCCAGAATTGTTAATTCCAGTGAACACAGTACTGTCCAGAAAATTGATGATCAGTGGAGAAAACCCAGAATAAGTGATATTCCCTGCGAAATAATGACATGTCTGAATCTGATAGCTTCTGGAGTGCTATTAAACACACGTGCAACCTTGGTGGAAGTAATGATTTCAAAGAACCAGAGGAATTTGCACTGACACGTACTTCATTGCCCTATAGCACAGCTTCTTGTGAATGGGTTTTTTCTAAAGTGGATTTAATAAAATCTAAAATTTGGAATAGAATGGTACTAGATACAGTAAGTAGCTCATTCTATCATTCCAGTTTGTTAAAGAATGTGGTGGGTTTGAAAACTTTTAAGTCACTGAGAAGGTGTTAAACCCTTGGCAACAACAGATTTTAATGCTGCTGCATCAGCTCAGAGTGAAGATGGACTTTCTGACAAGTATATCGAGAAACATGTGTGCTAATTCTGGCTGTTATCATCATTACTAAATTTATTTAGACATACCATAATCTTGAGCGTAATCTATAATTCTATATAATGTATTGAATCTAAATTCTGTATTTCTGAGTGGCTGGTAAAATGTACAGTCAAATACCATTTTGACAAATCCCACTTGTAGTTGACCATACAAGGTTTTGCCCTCAGCTTTTGCCTAATCGTATTCCATAGTTGGACGTCTATTTAAGAGGTACCGTTAAATGGTAAAGTTTTGTTTCGTCTGCTTATAGCTGTCTCACGAGGTTGGTTTAACCTACATATGATAGGAATTTCAGTGTGCTCAGAGCAAGTCTGGTTTAAGCAATGTCAACCGACAGAGTAGAGAAAAGTAAAAACAAACCAGTTTTCTGTAAAAGAAAAGTTAAAATCTTAGAAGTTAAAAATGTGACAAAAAGTGCAAGTTGCATTGTAAACTACTTGCAAGAATAATTTGTAAAGTGTTCTGTCCAGAAAAAAATTACAAACTTTTTCTAAAAATGAAAAAATTTATAAGGTATGTTAGTAGTATATAAACTTGCTACATATTAATTATGTAATGTTGCCAAGTTTTAATGTTTTAAACGTGAAATTACTTTAGCTGTGAACTTCAAACTGCATTGTTTCTTTCCATAACCATTCCTAATACATACATATTACATTTTAAAAAATAGACACAGTTTCATGTTAAATTTAAAAGCTGCAATTTTGGCCCATTTAAGATAAAAATATTAAATAACCGATTTAACGAAATTTCAGTGCAACAAAATGAATTCCAAAGTCCCCAGAAATTCGTTATAACGACATTTGACTGTTTTTACATTTAAAAGCTGGCAACCTGGGCTATAGGCAATTGGTTCATCAATATCAAGATCAATATCCTAAGAATACAACATTATAGTTGTTGGGAGAGAGAGAGACCAAGTGAACGAGATGCCTGAAATGATAACTTTTTACAATGAAGTTACACCATGATGAATGTTGCAGGTATGAACTGTCCAATTGCTTTTCAGAGTAACAAAAAAGTGATGTGAAGAAATTCAGTCATTTTCTAAAAAGCTTGGTTTGTGATTTTTTTACGATTACTTGCATCTATACATACAGTGCTCTTCCCTACCAGTAACCTTCAAATGGGACATTTCTAGCCTGTATCCAAACGATTAACTACAAGTGACAAATGAGGCTGCTTAGAGTATAGAAGAGAAAAGGGTGCTACAAATGCCATCATTTGAAAAGAAGAACCACTAAATACACATGCAGTTTTGTGCTTGAGAATAATTCTGAAGCTTTAGACGAGTCTAGTAATTAGAAGTAGACGTTATAATACCTAATAAAAAAAGGTTTTGTGAGTTATTAAAAATGTTTATATAGGTACTTAGTAACTTCCTTTAATTGTTAATGTTGTTTTCACTACACTAATTTGTTGATTTTGTTCTGAATTCCAACATGATAGTTGTCCATTTATAATAAAAAGCTTTAATACACATCTTATTAAAAATGTATACATTTTAAATAAATTGTAGCTATTCTCAACAGCAAAAGCAAAAACTCAAAATAGCAGAAAACTACCTAAAAGAATTCAATGGCATCTCTCTGATGCTGTGCAAACTTCTATGACACAGAAACGCATGCAAGCTATGCAGTGTTAAATACTGGTACAAAATCCTGAAATTAGAAGAGGAAGAGGTGTTAAAAAAGTGTTTAAAATATCAAAAGAAATCCTTAGAATTAGGGGACGATTAAAAGCATTACGGAATAATTTAGGAATAAGTGATTTAGGATTGGTACAGATAAGGGCAGGTGTATGGAAATTGAAATGATTAAGAAATGATTTTGAACACGGGGTATGTCCATTACATAAGAGAAATAAGGTATAGAGCACAAGTATTTTATTGAAATGAAATGAAAGACTGGAGGGATAACTTGAAATAAAATAGAGGAATATAGACAAAAGAGCTCCAATAAAGTGGGTGCTCTTAAAATATTCAACTTGGTCAATTCCTTTACAAAATTAAAAGCAGATATGTGCAGTTAATACAAAAAGGGAAGAAGTGAGCATATGGCCTGGAACCGCTGCTCAAAGTAGTGGCTGAACTGATTGGTGTTATAAATTATGTAGCAGCTTATATATGAGTCATTCCATGGCAAATCACACAAATTCAGGAAAATTTGACTTTCATGTCTCTGATTTCATTCATAATAATTTTACATATTCTGAGGCAAAAAATGTTTTTTTATTTATTTGTTAGGCCATTTTCATTATTTTGGTAAATATAAAGCATTAAATTTTCTGATATTTTGTGTGCACTGTTCTGCATAAGTATGAATATTTCTGGTATTATTGGTCAGAAAAATATTATATTTGGCTCATTTTGAATGTTGAAATATATACTTCATTTACACATGAAACATAAAATAATTTTGTTTAATATTTACCATTTTCACAAAGCCATTAAGGTTACAAACATCATTATCAATCCTAACATTCTACTTTAAAATTGCGAAAAACATTTTCAAAGGTAGCTAGAAGATCTTCATATAGTCCTAGAAAAAAATTAGATTGGAATTCCAAATAATCACAGAGAAATTAAATAACTTAATAAGTTATGCAGTCATCCAGCAGTAGCATTGTGGTACTGGTGTAGCATACAAGGTCAAGAGGTGTGTTAGCTAATTGCATGTCAGGAGTTGCATTCAACACATGACACAAAGTCAACATTCCATGGTTTAAAATTCCAATCACAGATTTAAACAAAAGCAGCCACTGCATTTCGTGTTACACTGATTTTTAATTAATAACAGATCAGTCAAATGGTTTTAAATATCCACACTGTCTCCTCACTTTCAAATGAGAGATTGCAGATGATTTGTGACAAGCAATCCTTATAATTCATTAGAAGAGGATTTGAATTTGCATTGAGACAACAAATATTGATGCCATCAATTTAACATTTTTGTGATGAACACAAATGCAAACCAAATGGGTGCCAATGGTTCCAGAGAGTACAGATTCCTTTGGCCTTAATTTGGAAAATTTTGAAAATCCTATTTTGACATTCAGATATATATCTTTAAAGTTTTGGTAAGTTTCTTTAAGTTGCCATGTGTCAGTCTTTTCTTCTTCTGAATTCTCTAGCCACTGTCTTTAACAGAAACTATTTTCTTTTTACCAGGCATAACCCTGCTCACATCATCAGAATTATAAAATTAAGAAACCTTATATAATTAGGTAAATCAAGACTTTTTCAGATTTGTGGTCCAGAGTTGCTAAAATGCCCTTTTCTTTGGCCACCTGTTTAGATATTTGTATCATGTGAGTTGAGACATCAAAATGTATTTTATTGTGAGACCCACTGTCAAAAATGGTTAATATTGGTATTTTAAGAGTTCTGTCATCTGTTTTACGGAAAGAATGTTAGTTTTTGTATCATTTCAGAATTACTCGAATTTTGATTTGAAGTAGAGTCTACAATATGGTTAAATTATCATTCATTGTCTGTGACATTTTCTACAACTTTTCGAGGATAACATTTTTACAACAATTTTCTCTTCTTTATTGGTGATTCTTCTATTGCTGCTAAACTCTCCTTCAATTTCCCTATGTCTATTGTGCCCATACTTACTGCATTACTGGAGGATGAAGAGGGGCTACATATCATTATCTAGAATTTTGTGTTCTTCTATTGAACTTACACTAGCACTAGGAACACGTAACTCCCTTGTACTTTGTTCCTTTGGAAGTTTTGATATTTTCATGCAGTAATTATTACACACTTTCAAATCATGAGACAAGTTTACACCTTTTAAAATAAAGAGATTTGAGGGTTGTTACACTACATCACTATAATATTCTTACTTGAATGCGTTTCAGGAGACGGTTTGTTCCCATCGTCAGCATGTCCTCATCTCTCTTAACCCTCAACTCTCTTTATTTTAAATTATGACACATCACTGTTACTAGCTTCTAAATCTTCAAAATTAGTCAAGTTTACATCTTCCAATTTTAGTTTTATAGGCATTGTAGAAGAGGTCACTGGTCATAACTTTTTATTTTTAAAACTTATGGTTAACCAATTTGAATGGATTAAAACAGTAATTATAACCTCGTACTAAATCTGCCATGATTAAACATAACCACACACAAGTCAGAACTCATACTGAACTTCTGAAGGTCAATGGGTGTCATATTTACGAGGGTAATCCAGAAAGTCCCAGACGTTTTGAAATAAACAATTAACAAAATGCAAATATCAACGTTTATTATCTACATTTGAAAGGTACACTCTAGGCTATTTTTCTACATAATCGCCACTCAAATTGAGGCATTTATCATACCGTGGCACAAGTTTTTCAATACCCTCTCTGTAGAAATCTGCTGCCTGTGACTTCAACCACTGGTTTACACTGGCATGCAGTTCAGCATCAGTATAAAAGCATCAATTTGATGCACCAAACTCTGTGAAATTTGGGGAAAATGTTCCGAAAGTTCTGTAATCATGAAACGACAATTTTCACAAATTTTGTCATTGATTTGCATTGACAGTTCATCAGTCATAAGGCTAGGCCTACCACTGTGATCCTCGTTGTGAACATTGGTACGGCCATTTTTAAAATCAATGCACCATTGCGTGACTTGGCTTTCACTCATTATTCCCTGCCCGTAAACATCACAAAGTTTACAATAAATTTCAATTGGTTTGTTCTTTTTAGACAACCGCACTTCACAAGTGGCGGGATTTTCTATTGCAGTGCACATTTTAACAACTCAAAGAGAGCACAGTCCTCACGCTACCACAACTGGATGCGTAACTGAATGTAGGAACGTTCTGACACCAAGATGGCGGCTCTAGCCCTACTCATCGCTACGATAGGCCAAAACGTCTGGGACTTTCTGGACTGCCCTCGTACAATAGTCTTATTATACATCTGAACGGTAAACACCGGATGTGAAGTGATACCTCGCACAGATGTTCATAACAGTTTCCTCACTCAATCCAAGCGATTCACCTCCACAAGCCATCATTAAAGTATTTATAAAATCACTTCTTATTTGAGTTCCATTCTGAAACCAATGTAGTTCAATGAACAATATTTCAAAGAGTATGATGTTTTTCTGGTTTTTTAAAGTAAGCTTTTGCTAATTAAAAACAAGTCTTAAAAAGGACTATCTCCTAAAAGGGGCCCAATGTTTGTAGATCAAAATGTCACAAACATGAAAATTCTACTATTCATATAATTTTTGGTACAACAATTTTCATATAATATAGCATGTAAATACACAGTAAAAATAATATTTAATAACTGGCTAAATAATCATTTCAGACCATAAATAGAAAAGGGGGTTATTTAATCTCATCTACAGGTAACAAAAACTTTTTGGAGAAAATACTAAAATATCAAGTTTAAGAAGTGTTGGGTTTTAAATGGAATGACTCCTGTGTAGTATTTCAAATGTATAAAATATTGGAAATAAACACTGCATTACATTTAAACAAAAATTAACCTATATTATGTAGCACTCATGTATTACATCATGCTCTGATGGGCAGGGGAAGTGTCTGTCTTATTGTGATGGAGTGCAACATTAGGGAAAAGGGGTGATCAGCACCAATGTAATAAAAAAAAATCTCTCTCTCTCTCTCTTTTTCACAGTAATGATAAACCTTATGTATGTATTGCAGCTTTTTTTTTTATTTTTAAGCTCATTTACAATTTTATGCAAATTTAGCTTGGGCTGACTGAAGTTGGAACGCTGTTGCATGTTTGATACATATTAGAAAAGCATATTCATTGTTTATCACACTGCAGGAAACATCATGACTATTACTATACTGATGTGCGAGTCATGGAAAACTTCACGACTATCACATCAGTAATATGAAAAAAAGAACAATCTTAGCTTTCAAGCCAACAAGAATTTGTGGGTTGTCGATAGCTTGATGGTAATTGTCAAAAAGCAATCCATCTGGATACTGAGATCATGGGATGCCTAATATGTGGTTTTGTGCAGAAATGTGCAGTATTCTGTCAACATTTATGCAAGCAATTTTCAATAGAATCGTTTTATTTAATTAACAAATGAAGAAATTAAATACAACAAAAGCAACCAAATGTACATCAGTACAAAGTGCAAGGTTTGTTTTTGGTTAGTGTTTTTCTTTAATTATAAGTTATTTGATCCAATGATAATCATGTTATGGAGGCATTTGCATATGCCTTCCCTGTCTTAAACTCTAAATTACAATTTTTACTGAAACTTTAAATTGTTAAATTAAAATATTAAGTTTGCATTTTCCTTACATCACATAGAGCAATAAAGAACACTTTACTAGAAAGCTATGCTAATAATCGTGTTGCTCCTAAAGCATTAAACCTAACAGGCTATAGCAAAAAACGAGACAGAAAAACAAAATAGTGCTGCAAGCATGATGCTTGACACAAGGTAAGGGAGGGGGGATTTTGGTAGAATGTAACAGCGTAAATTGGGGAGAAGGGTTAAAAAGTAGGGGGACAAAATATTAACATGACCCATTTATTTAAATACAGAAGATATTGAATCCATAACAACATGGTGTACATTAGTACCATATACCCAAAGGGAGATATCACAGTTGTCTGGACTATGTACTGGGACATGACAGAACTTGTCTTTGATGCCTAATTGCAACCTTATAACTCTAGTGAAATATTATTTATACTAAACAATGGTAAACTGTGGCAAAACTAGGCACTTAAGGAAGTGATGGTAAAACATGTACATTGCCAGTTGTTGTATCATACTGTTCAATATGAATTGCCTACATAATTGTACTCATATATTATGAGAATGTCATGAGAAGTGGACTAAACCTATTACTGATTCAAACAAGACAAAGACTTAATGTAATGTCATCACTTTTCATTCAACTCTGTGCACAGAATCACATAAGTGGGTAACATCTTTACCCCTTCCACTTCATACAGCTAAAGAATGCCTTGAATATTCTTTAGTAGGTTATATTGCAAAAAAGCCATCAAAATGTATGATTGCAAGTCCTACTTTAAAGAGAATATTGCAGCTTTCATTATCAAATATTTTCCAAGTAGCTTCAAGCAGAAGAGATGGAAAAACTATCCTGCAACATTTCAAAAGTTACAAACAACTGGCTTCTGCTATATTATAGGTAGGACTGCATTTATTTTTATCATCATCAATAACGTAATTGTTATTTTTAACAACTGAATTGTTAACAATTCTTTTGTTGAAAGCAGTAAATCACTTTCCTTCTCTATCTGTTATTCCATCAGTGCTTAACATACATGACTATTGAACTTTAAGCCATATCGATCCAATTCAGGCTGTGAAAATGAAAATGGGGAGATTATAGTCTCTGATTTTCCTAAAATTATAATATAGCCAACTCTTGATAATTCGTGGGACCGTCAATATTTTATTTAACTTATGTTATGCTCCCTCAAACCTCATGTACACATCACACAGTCAAAGCTAAGCTATCTGTCTACACCTATAGGAAGTAATTTACAGTCACGGCTGAAGACACTTGCTAGCCTTCTTGTTTACAGCAGCTGTTGAAAACATGAATTGAGAGTGTTGATCTATGTTATTTTCTCTTGATATTTGCATAGCTTATTAGTGTATATAGTTCGACTTTCGAAATGTGATAGTGTATTTTCAAAATGAGTGGTCGCAAGATGAAATATAAAAGACTGTTGGAGAAAAATTAAAGATCATTGAAAGATTGGAGAAAGTGTGATCCTTTATCATCCATAAAATCTGTAAAAACCTCTAACTACGAAAACCTGGATGAAGCCATGATATGGTGGTTTAACCAGAAGCCAGCTGAAGATATTCCTGTATCTGACCCAATGTGTGCTGGAAATTGGACCAGAATGCAGAATGTTTTCACACTGCACTTGGTTTGGAAGGGGATTTCCAAGCATCATTTGGCTGGTTACACAATTTAAAAATTGGTATGGAATAAGGAAAACTGGAATTCATGCAAATGGCTTAATGCCAATACAGAAGCTGCCAAAACTTTCACTCAAGATTTTAACTATTTGTTGAAAGCGAAAATATGGATTATAGGCCAGCTTATAATGCAGATGAAACCAGATTGTACTAAAAGTGCTTACCATCTCATACACTTGTGATGGAGAAAGAAAAGCAAGCTCCAAGCTGTAAAACATTGAAAGAAGGAATAACTATTATGGTGTATGCTAATGCAGCAGGTGATCACAAATTAAAATTGCTGGCGATAGGAAAATCCAAAACCCCATATGGTTTTAAGAACAAGAATGTCCCATTACACTATTATCAAAAAAAAAATCAAGCTGAAGGACAGTGAGATAGTGGGGACATTTATGTTAAATTCCCTTCTCCAAACATAACATCTGTCCTCCAACCTATGGACCAAGGCATGATAGCTGCATTAAAAAAGAAGTACATATCGTCACTTCCCCATTAACTTGTTGAAGATGCTGAAATTGAAACTTTTTGGAAGAATTCAGCCTGCTAGGTGAGCAGTATAATATCGAAAAATCGTGCAATTGTTTAACATCAGTTACGCTTGCGCGATCATGAAAGCCACTTTTACCTGATGTCCAAGACAATGTTGGATTCCAAGAAGAAGAAATTTCAGATGCTCAGTCTTCAGTTGCCACAATGAATTCCTTATTACAGAAAATAAGATGCAAAGGTGTGGAAGAAAGTGAGATTATTGAAGGGCTAAAGGTTGATGATAATAAGCAAGGCTACAGGCAAGGAAGTGAGGATGACATCACTCGAAATTTGACAGCTGATGGTGAATGGAATGACACAGATAGTGAAGTGCATGAAGACAAAGCCAGGGACATTCCAAAAGTTACGCACAGCCAAGGCAGTATCACTGTAGATATGCTTGTGTGTAACACAGAAAATTATGCTAATTTTTCATTTTCAGTTTTTTTTTAACAACAAGAAGTGCATTAAAAATAACAATAAATGAATGATCCTCCAAGTAACAAATAAAGGTGATGGATTTCTTTTCTTAAATTAATGGTATTTATTTTGTAGAAAATGTTTGTTAGCTTGTTAAATAAAAATTGTATTGTATTCAAACTTATTTACATAGTGTATTCATTATCAGAGTGAACTTTACTGTGGTTTAAATGTAAGGAGAAGGTTAAGTGGATAATTTGCAGATTCAATAATTCAGGAAAATTGATGCATTAATCACCAAAAATTATTGGGAATGAATTGGGAGAGAATCTGATAAAAGCATATTATATGGCTTTTTCTTTCCACCGGAGATATAGCTGTTCAAAGTTTTTTGTTCATGCAGAATCCATTTTCGAATGTCATGTTTTGTAACTTTCTTAACTTCTGAACACACACAAATAGATGATCTTTATTTTACCATGGAAATATTTTTATTATTTTAGAAAAAAAAAATGAATTCTCTTAATGTAGAACCTTCCAAATTATTACACATCTTCTGGAACCTTCCGGATAATTATAGAATGTAATGGAACCTTCTTGAAACTTTTTAGATAATTCCAAAATGTAAAACAGCCTTTCCAGAGAAAGAGAATCCAAACCCTTACTTGTGCTCAAATGCTACAGTAGATTGTTTAGTGAGTATGAGCCATTTCTCCTGTTTCAAATGATTATGGCAGTGACAACGCCCTTTGTCTCTGAAAATAAGTTGCAGCTGTTGAATGCTGCTGCAGCAGAAGAAGTTGGAATTTCACCTGTTAAAAGGACTGGTTACCTGAAAGGCAATTCCTAATCATATCTAACAAGAAAACAAAAAGAAATTGTAATGGCAACCAGAAGTAGGCTGAGCAGAATTTTTCAAGCTGAATCAATCTCCCCTTTGGCAGAAGAATATGTTATTCCACAATATAAATATTATGACCTATAGTTAAAATAAACAAACACAGCTATCAAGTTCTGTATATATTACAAACAAAAGATTCAACTTATGCCTATTGTTCCTAGATCCATTACAAAACAGAAAATACTGAAATACATTTCAAACTCTACCTAAGACATGACTAACATATTGTGAAGACTAATTGTGGAGAAAGGAATTTTTGGCATATTAGATCCCTCTTGTGAACATCCCATTATGGATAAGGATTACAAATAGCAGTAGCATTTTACACAGGTGTTAAATAGTGCTGTACAAGGCCGAGTGTTGAAAAACGGATACTGAATACAACAATGATGGAATCACAGTGAAGCGGATCTCATAAGCTATGGTGAAATAATTCTTATATGTGCAGTTGAGGTTACTTCTGGTTTGGTTGCAAGCGATGAGCTTCTCTCAGAGTGATGCTCAGGAAAGGAAAAGTTTGGTACAGTAATTGTTATAAGTCATCGGATGTTGATTTAATAAATATGTTTACTCAAAAAGATTAACTGTATCATAATAATTTGGTTAGGGTGAGTTACCTGGATAAGGTTTCTTCCAGCGTTTTCCCTTACCAGAGAAGACAAATGTGTGGTAACTCTAAGCTCTAAGGACCTGGGCCCATTTGAGCATCATTTCAACCACTTTTGTTCATTCACTATCTGATATGACCTACCAGGCAAAAAACGTTTTAATAATCACCTGTAGCAAAAGCAAACCTTAGATAGAATCTAGAAATTCATGTATTTAATGCTGCACAGCGATAATTATTTTGTTTCTCTCAATGAAACAGAATTTCAATAATCTATCTTCATTCAATTTACGTGGAAGTTACAAATCCAATAAATACTATTTCATTTTACTTAATTTACTAAATTAATAATCCTCCTTCAAATACAACATATAATTTTACAATTTCTAATCTTTCAATATTCGAGTCATTCCGAACACAAATAAAACATCACTTTCTCTGAATTTTAGTTTACGTGTTCCACACACAAAAAAAATCGACATATATTTTATATTTTGTGGAAAATCAAATTATTTTAGGATTTACAGCTTACTTAACATTTTTGTTATACGAGCACTACATTGCCTAAAAGTAGTTTATTCTTGGAATGCAGAATGGTCAGGGATAAGAATATGTGGTTTTGTAGATTAAAACATTGTGGGTTTTCTTATATAAAATACTATTTTATCAGAATAAAAAATAACAATCACTTTTTTAAGTATGAATATTTTAAACCACAATATCATATTTAACTCCCTAGTATTAAAATCTGGACAAAATACAGGAGGAATCTGCGATATTATTTTGTTTTAAATCTGTTAATATCAGGATGGAATCTTCCTTAGATGTACACTTTTAAACAGTTTATTTGTGTTAGCGCGTAAGGGTTTTAGAACATAGACTGCTGACTGAGAGCTTTGCAATGCAGCAGCACGCCACGCTGGCTGATGCGTTATGCAGCACAAACGTGATATGTTATCATTTCCGGTGTTCGATGTAACTTAGCAACTGGAATCTGATATTCTATAAAGCCTCTCTCCACTGTTTCATAAAAATGTTACTTTGTATTCAGTTTTTTGCATTGGAAGTTCATTCTTAGTTCTGTGATTTATGAAACTGCACAATGAGTGAACTGAAGAAACGTAGCTATGACTATTGCTTCAGTCCATTTAATGTTTCCAAGCACAACACAAGGCAGAAATCATTAAGTTTAGTTAACCACAATATGCTTGCAAACTTAAAAATGGAGAGCTTAACTTTGTCACAGACCTAAAACTATGTGATGTGTGTCAAAGAAAGAAATAAAGTACCACCCAAGTGCTACAAAGTGCCAATGACGTGAATAATCCAGAAGTGATTTTGAACATAGTAACCATTTTAAGGCAAAATACAGCAAGCGAAAGGGATCCCTGGTACCTTAGAGCTAAATTCATTTATTCCAACCAATAATGCAACAATAACCAAATAGTATTCACTTGAGCCTGAAGGGGAAAAAGTGCACATTTAAATTGTAGCTAACTTGCCTCCCAGGATAAGACAAAGTTTGAACATTATTCAACTGTATGCCAAATTTAAGTTACATGGGAACAAACTAGTGCAACTGAAGTGCTGTGAACAGTTGATAAGGCATACAATGACAGACTGCTGCTGCTGCTCTTTCCACCTGCGCTGCGCTGGAATTCTGCTATGCACCACTTTCTAAGTTATTTTATTTAAATTAACTATACAGGATCCCATCTTTTTTTATGTAAATAGTTACAAAAAACTACAAGGAATTTATTTATAATTTTTATAGAAATTTAAACTTGGGGGTTAATAGGGATATATAGTTTTTAAATGTTTGAATTTTAAAAATTGATATACGTAGTTAATTATATCAATTATAATAAATATCAAGTAAATGATTACATATTAAGCTTTGCATTACATTTTATAACATAATTTTATCACTTATCACCTGTGAGATATTCTAATTTAAAGGTAGAGAGGTGTGCTGCTTTTCATAAGTTGGATTGTGCAATATTTTAAAACGCATTGCGATTTAAAAAAAAAAATTAGAATTTAAAACATAATTCACTTTTTTTTGTAATCTATGGACAAAATTTGAAGTGAGTCGAAGACATGATGGTCAGATTTTTTAAAAATTTGTGTGACTTGACGTGGAATGACTCATACTCGAGATATAATAAATTCCTTTTGGAATGAAGACTAATATAATCTATAAATAATTTACTTTTTAATGTGATATTAGCGAACAAGGTAAAGATGTTAGTTCTCTTTAAACTTATGTGATCATAACTGATATAGAGTTAGTGACTGTGATCTGAGAGACATGTATTCTCTCTGCAGTCTAACAATGGAGTGATGTACATATTTGCTTTTGCTATTACATATATTCTAATAATTTTGGTCACTATATAAAAACATACACCAGAAAGATAAACAAGTGTATAAAATTTGTATCTTAGCTTTAAAAGCACTTCACATTTTTATGTATAGTAGCACCTTGATAATCTGGTATGCTCAGGGATCAGTCAATACCGGATTATCAAGGTCATTTTTAAAAACCTGGTTTAAACAACGGGATATAAAGAACTACAATTTTAATGCACAAAAACAAATTGTTTTTATTAAACACAACAGAAGATATTACAGTACAAAAAATTAACACTATGTAGTACTGTATACTGTAAAAACAAATTGAATTAAAAATAAAATACTATACCACACAGTTAAATCAGTTTAAGGAAAATAAATAACTTTTGTAGTCCTATTATGAAGTGAAAAAGCACCAAGTCTTTGAGAAATCGAAGAACATGGTAATTTCAATCAAATAAAATTTTTACATACCAAGAATTGGTACAGTTCAATCTGAATCCCTGTCTATTGGCCTAGCACAGGTGTCTGATGATATCAAGGGAATGGAACATGTTAGACTGATATCTATCATTGATGGGATAGCTTGAATTTTCTTCTGAGCCTTCTGAAACATTGTAGGGATGTAAACCTGTTTCTTGAATTAAGTGCTTTTTTGACAAAAATTATTTTGTATGTGGAGATTCATAACTTGATGTCTTAGGCTTTCGAAGCCTCAGCCCATAGATGTGTTTGTAAGCATTTCTTCTTCTTCACTCTCAGTTTCTCATGCCTCCTGTAGGCTGAAAACATAGTATTATCACATTGTCAGTCAGCTCTTCTTCAATAGGAACATTTTTGTCACTATCGTTTTATCATCTATTTCTTCTACTGAAAGGGCACTCAGTTCATGGTGACTGGCTGATCCAAGCAAGAGCATACTTTCACAGTGGGGCAGACAATAGTTGCTGATGAAACACGTATCTCCCAAATGCGTCCGACTGCACTGCCCAGCGTGCCAAGCACTAATTTCCTCAAAAAATGGAAAAAACTTGATTTCTGATGCTTGCAGGACTATCAAGTGTGGATTATCACAGTCTTACTGTATTTGTTTTCTGTCATCAAGGCCGACTATAATGTCCTTGATGTCATACTTCTTTTATACTCAAAATTAAACAAGTCTCTGCTCAAAATAGTTTGGAACATTTAATATGGGCTGGCATTGCTGTCTACATATTACTTAAACTCATATATCCTACTTTCTTTATATATCATATTTCCAAATAAAAGCTTCTAAAAATGTTTTCAAGTATACTTTTGGGCAAATGGTTGGTAATTACACATAATATTCTATTAATAGATTCCTGCTTCAACCATGATGTACATAAAAGCAGTCAGCTTTTAACACATATGGTGGGAAAAATCTCAACTGTTTCAAGTCAGTTAGCATGCGAAAACTGGCACACGGACATTTGATATACTGAAAGTAGAGACATATATGAAATACGTTTACATTGCATACATTTTAATGCACAAAAATTTGGAATATGACAAATTTGATATACTTCAAAAAACAGACATACAATGAATTTAATATGCTGTGAAATACAGGTACAGTAGTAATGTATTACTCACAGAGTGTAGTTATGAGCACAAGCACTAAAATAATCTAGAATTCTGTTAGTCTGCTTGTATTGTTGGTAATTCAGTGAAATATTCTGTAGCCGCCTGTTTACTCTGGAGTAATGCTTTCTCCATGGATCCTTTATCCTTCTCCCTGCATCCAGTTCTAGGAACATCTAGCGAACATATTCCTGTTCCTTTTTAATTTTCCTTTAAGAGTAGATATAAAGATGGGTGATGCTTTCCCACCATTATAGCAAAGTGATTATGCCAGCCTTCCATAAGGTTATTAGTTCTCAGTTCATTGTTAACTGCAGCAAAGTACTGGTTTCAGAGTTGTGGAGGGTATCAAGGTTCAATGACCCTCCTTCTGGCTTTTAAGTTGAAACGGCAACTCTAGGCCGAGCCCGAGCTAAGGAATTATTAATAATTTGGGTAATTAGTATTTTAGTGAAATTAAATTATACTATGTACAACTATTTTTCTTGTTTTTACTACTTGTTTAGCTTAAGAAGTAAGAAGGGTGATTTAATGATATATTTTTCTTTGTGTTACTAATATTAGAGTGACAAATTGTTTAATGGAAATATTTTAAGCGCTATGTTTAAATACTGTCCACGACGAGAGGTTTTAGATGTAGGAAAAGTGTCTCTGAAGCCACCAAGTGAGCTTTATGATGTCTCTCTGGTAGCAAAAGTATTGTTCATACAGTGAGGGTATAGAGCCATTGTCCTTTTGTACGGTAATTCGCCGTGACCGAAGTGAGTTAAACAACAAGCTTAAATGGTAAAATTAGCAAGAGGGGGAGGAATAGGACCAATAAGATTCAAGTAAATCAATATGAAATAGTGAGATGCGTTGAGTGGCGTGAAAAATGCAGCAATAGGAAATTAAGGAGCCCAAGAAGCCTGCAACAATAGATCCGCTAAGACCAAAAATCGAGTTGCTTTGAAACTACAGGCGGAAGATGATGCTGCCGGATAATTAAGAGATGTCATGCCAAAAGTTCATGGATTAAGACAGGGTTAGCTACACACATAAGAATCACTAGGAGTAAAGAGGTTTATTAAATATATAAACTTCGTGTAATATCAGCGCTGTGTTTCAACAACAGTGGACAGTGTTTTAATGGCGACAATATCAGTGTTGTGAATTACTAGAAGTGACAAATAAAGAAAACAGCGGTGTTGTCCTCTTGTAACTGAAGCATGTCTATTTTCTCTCCGTTACCACGCCTGGGATCTACGTTTCCTTTACTGAGGAAAAGTCCCTGCTCTCACATATCTTCCAGTATTACTACAGCTAGCCGAGGATAGAGATGCAGAGAGGCAGCCCACGATGAACATCCGGAGTCTACGTGGAGGCTGCAGAAAGGTAAGCCGCGAGCTATAGGCATTACAAACCAGAACAACTTCTGACAGGAGGCAGTACTGCTGCAAAGTGATACGGAAATATTCCATGATGTTAACTAGTAGTTCTGGAGCAGCATCATAAAGTTCATCAAAAGCAGCACTGACATCTTCAGTTGGTAAAATGCAGGACTGAAAAGCTGATGTACACCATTCCTTAAAGTCCTGTCTTCAGTATTGTCATACTCTGCCTGAAGCCCTCTAGCTTGCTGTGTGGTACATAGTCTGCCCAAGGTGATACACACAGTTTGGTTGTTGCGGCAGGGAAAATTGTTTGATGGGCTTTAACTATTCGTAACTCAAAATTGCTTACTATGATTTGGGGATGAAGGTTAATATTGATGCTTGTACAATAATTAATCATGTACTTCTGATAAAACGTTAGTATATATGTTGATTCTTATTTAGATGATGAAAGCCCATACACAACTGGTAAAGCATTCTCCCTGTAGAAAAAAATGTATTGTGAAAAGTTGAACAAAAATATTGGGTGATACTTTAAGGTGCCGTCTATAAACCAGACATCACATTCACCTAATTGACATAGATCTTCAGTAGTAGCACACCTAGGATTTTGTTTTCAGTATCTCCTTGTAAGTTGTTGCATAAATCTTACGCCTCTATTGGTTATTGTAAACTCTTGTGCCAATTCTATCAAATCTACCAGAATTTTTGGGTTTGGTGGAAGAGCAGACTGTCTATGTCCATTCATTGTACGGGTCAATGCTTTCCATTCTGATAAATGTGGTAATATACCTGGACCTACCTCTGACAAGTTTCTCCTTAAAATTCTAGCTGCTGGTTCTTCTGGACCCTCTATAGCTTGTTGAGAGATGTCATTCACTCCTTTTTTTTTTGCTTGTATTGCCTCAGAATTCGACATATGATTATGTTCAGTGTGTTTAACAACTCTTGATGGGTGACTTTTGGTAATAACCCTGCCTCTGCACATCCCATTTTTAATATATACCAGTACATTTGTCCCTTGTTAATATTGGTTCCTTTGTTTATACAAATTACCTGTATAAGATATCTGAAAACCAGATCTAGAAGTACGTATTGATTCACAGACATTTACTGAAGAAATCATTTAGTAGAAAGCAACAAATATACTGGAAAATTTAACAAACTAAGGTAACCGTGGCTTCATTGCAATACAATTCATATTATGTTATACAAACTGCAGTAGGCTAAATTGAGTATACAAAATTCTGTGTAACAAATTTAGGTAGGCTAAACATGAGTAGGTAAAAATAACGTATGCTAAAATTGAGTACATCAAATGTCCATACGCCAACCCCCATATACCAAGTGACATGGAATCGTTTCCAACAGTCCATTGCGAACCTGGTAACACAATTTGAGAATTACTTTGCTGCTAACAACTTACTATGAACAAAGCCAATACAAAAATACTTCTCTTTGATCTGACTAACAATCTCAAACAAAAAGGGACTAACAATCCAGTCCTGTTCCAAAACTTCTCTTATCCACTTTTTAAACAAAAATGAAATTAACAGCGCCATCTCATTCTTTGTTTGACAAGCAACAGTTGAAGTATAAGAAACTGTAGCAAAACTTGCCATTTACTGTAGAAATATGTCCTTAGGTCAGTGTTATCCTAAAAATTACCTTATCAGAGATGCATGCCATTCCAGAACTTGCCTTCTACAATCCGCCAATAAAAGAGAGCAGGTTTCAGCACATGACATTACGTCACATGTTTACCCATGTTTGATGTTTGTTGTCACTGTACTATATGGATTGTTTTCACATTGTTTGTTTGCTCCAATCAAAATCAGAAAATTGCAGATTTCTACAAGAGGATTCTTTAGAAGAACTGTTAGTGGTTTAAAAAAATGGGCTGAGGGAAGTTTGGGAAGTCTACAATGAAAATAGGAGTGCACTTATTGGACACGAAGATAACCAATGAAATAATAACTGGGGTAAGCTTAAACCTCACTGAAGTAGGGATATAAAAGCTCTGCTAAAAGCATTTTGGGCTGGATTGGAAAAGGAATGAGGTGCTTGAATTTTACAAACATCTCTTCCCTGGTGCAACAGTAGAAGAGAATATTATGGAAGAAACAGACATATTTTGTGGTGTATAATGAGGATGGGTCAGATTTAAGTGTAATTCGTCCAACACTTTATAGAAACTTTTGAAATGTTAACCATTTAATGTAGCATAAACAAAGAATGGTTATCCTCTTAAAGCGAACCAGGGGCCTGTTTCATAAAGTGACAGGCTGGCAGTTAAGAGAGCAACCAACAACAGGTAGGTGCAGTTTCCATTTCACAAAGATTTTTGTACCTCTTGTCCACTGGTCAACAACTGAGCGACAGGTATCCACATACTTGCCTAAAATGCATTTTATATCAAAGACACATTATCACCTAGTTGTGTCCGAGTGACAGTTTCTTCAGAATTTGTTTTCTTATTTTTTATGATCATTCGTTTTACAGAAGTTTTATATATATATATATATATATAAAAATTTTTTCCACATGAATTATGATGTGTGCGCTCAATTCTAGCTAGACTATGAAATTTCATTGAAAAAATCTGATGTGATGCACTTAACATGATTTGCTTTACTTACTCTTTTACAAACTATTCTTACAAAAGCTTCTTCCTCTATCTACTTCTTGTTAATCAAGATAAACTTACATTACACATTTTGTTATAGGTTTAAAAAGCATACAATAGGCTAAAGTGATAAGAATTTTAAAAAGTGGATTGCAATGTGCTGGTTTTTAAATTCCATGCTCTTTGATGACCACGAGAAAAACAAATAGCGACTTTCTACTTGAAAAAAAAGCATTAAGAATTTGAAAACTCAAACCAATAAAAAGGAATGTTTGGGAAATGTTTAATGCCACAAAAAATTAACTTGACAGATTGTGTACTTTAACAACATCTAAATTTTTTGTGGAGTAGATTTTGTCTATTTTTTACGGTTTACCAATTATACGAGTCATTCAGAATGAAAAGGACTTCACAAGCTATTCACAGAAAATTCAAGATATACACTTTGTGTTGCAAATACCTTTAATATACAGTATTTTAATCAAAATCGTTAATGGCATTTTTGAGAAAATAACAAAAGGTTCTCCATGTAAAGGGTAGTTTGGGGTGGGTGGACTTTCTTGAAAATCTTCATGTTGCATCTTTGGAGAACACTGAACTTAAATAATAAGTTTGATATTTAACAGGCTTTTCGTTTTTGAGTTTGTTCACAGAGAGACACAAACACGTTTCCTTTATCTAAAAATGTTTTTTTTTAATTCAGGGAGCCTCAAAACATGTATTTCCGGTGAAATCTCAGTATTGAATATTTGGGTGGAATGTAAAATTTGCTCTATTTACTATAGGCAAGTACATAATAGAGAAAGTAAAAATAGAAATTGAAATAAAACCTATAGATACAAAATATCTTCATGAGGGAATGCATACATTTTACTTTCCAGTTTTCTTAGAAATGAGGTATGAATAAATATAAGCCGTCAAAAGTGTACATCATTAAAATCCACTTATATGTGGAAACAAATGAAAATATCATCCAGATTGGAAAACGGTTATCACTAATCAACGAGATGGGTGTCCATTAATAATGGAATAATTAAGTGAAAAATAAGTTGGAAGAGCTTTTCAAGTAGGTTCATGCACAAACATTTAAGTAGTTGTATTATTGCAACTTGTTACTGATATTTTATGAGTTTGGAAAAAGTTGCATTTTAATTTGTATATTAAATGTTCAATTCTTCCATATCACAAAAAAGGGAGTTAACTTCCAAATTTTTAAAACACAGGAAAGGTATTTTTAAAAGTCAAATTACAGGGCATTTCAATAGTGAAAGGATTTTCATTTCCTTTTTTCTCAGTCTGTTGTTTCCCTTTTGCTCCTTATAAAAGGTGCCAAATTAAGTAAAACTTTTCAGGGAGTGTGATAGAAAGTGCAATAATTAAAAGCTATAATCTTATTCAGAGGATATGAATACCCACAAAGTTTGCATACATCTGAGAAACATTGCTGCACACTTTCTGGCAAATCAGATTGAAACTTAACACTTTAATGGAGTTACCGGTCCCTGAGTCTGGACAATATTTTTGTTCCCTATTTGGTGAACTTTCTTGAATAAGAACATTCCTGCACCTAATAGCTGCTTCCCTGCTTCTTCCATCCATGCTACACAAGTTATTGTTGAGTTTGGCATTGCCGTTCACAAGTGCTGTAATGATTCTCAGAAAACAAGGGGTCTCGCATACCGGATAGCTGCATTAGTGTATATATCGCACCAGGTCTGTCATACCGTATAGCTCCAATAGCAGTATATAGTGAAACCAAAGTATAATGGAGGCCTTCGAGTCACTGCATGGGTGCTATGTGAGTTGTCCCTTACATGGTGATGATCCAGACTTTGAGAGACGACTTGAACTTATGTTACAAGCAGTTTCAAGTGATGGTGGTTTTTCGGATTAAGAAGAAATCAATGACTATGACGATGATCCAGATTTCGTAGTTTCAGACAAAGGTGAATATTGTGATTCTACTGACTCCAGTGCTGCAAGTGAAGAACTTCTGGAGAGAATCCCGATGAAGGTGAGCAACAGTGTGTTGTGGAACCTGAATTCTATTAGACAAACCTAAAAAGAACGAACCTGGGCTGAAGTGGAGTAGTTTGGAGCCTAGGTAGAATGTGAGGATTCATGCACACTATATTGTTAGGGGAGGATTGCCTGGACTTAAGAGTTCAAGCCAGAGCTCTGGAAAATTGCAATATGGAAGACGCTTTTTGATGATGGCATGCTAAACAAAATTGTAGTAAACATTAACTTGAAACTAGTTACAGTTAGGGACTCATTAGGGCCTAACACAAACAAAAGTTCTTACAGAAACACTGATGTGTTAAGAGATAAATGCACTTATAGGATTACTGTTAATGTCATCTATACTGAAATCAAACGATGAAGACATATACTCCACGTTTTCTTCTGATGCTACTGCCCGACCTATCTACTATGCCACCATGACAAAGAAAAGGTACCTGACTTTTATGTCCTGTTTGTGATTTGATGAATCGGCAACATGCCGTAATTGAAGAATGCATGAAAAGCAACTCCAATTTTGGAAAAATTCATGAAATTTGTTGAAAACTCCAAAAGACAATACTGTCTCTAGCTATCTGTTGAGAAGCTTATCCCATTCTGAGGAAGGTGCTCATTCAAGGTATACATGCTAAAAATGCATAAGGAGTGTGTCTCACTGATGTAAAAATGTCATACCTACATAATGCATATATTTATACAGGGAGAAATAATAATGGAGAGAGACTGTTACCTGAAGAACGAAAACTGCTTATATCCACTCAGGCTGTGTTGCATTTGTGCCAACCTATCCAAGGCTCCAACAAAAACGTGACTGGTGATAATTGGTTTACCAGCATTGAAGTCACTGAACAAGCGCAGCAAAGAGGTCCAACATATGTAGGCACAATGAAAAGAAATACGAAAGGAATTCCTACAGAGTTCCTCCAGAATCCAGAAAAACCAGTAGGATCAGCTATGTGTGGTTTTCATAAGGATAAAACACTAGTGTCTTTTGTCCCTAAGTGAAACAGGGCTGTGATCTTTATTTCCTCAATGTACCACAATGAGACAAATCAAGAAAAGGAAAAGCCTGAAATCATCTGCCTCTACAACCAGACTAAATGTAGTGTGGACATTTTAGACATGAAATGTGCCATGTACTCATCTAACCGAAGAAAAGGAGTTGGCCGCTTGCTGTGTTCTATTGGCTTCTAAACACTGCAAGTAACAATAATTTTATCCTGTACACAAGTTATTTACAATCTCCAGTAATCACTCAGTTAGAGTTTGTGAAGGATCTTGCAAACTCTTTAGTATTGTCACATTTACGAAGGAGGCTGCAGATTTCCAATCAATGCCGGGAAATGTAATCTCCAACCATACAGGCCCTGGGACTCGGTAATGATACTCCAATCAATCCAGGGCACTAATAACCTTAGATGTTGAGCGCCCTTAAACCCCATCTCATCATCCAATCAATCCACAGGGAACACCATGTGACTGGGTGCATGAACTAAAAACATGCAAGTGCCCATCTGTCTGGAATGCAGCGGAAGGTCTGTATCGGTTGCTTTACTGAAGGTGTGCAACTTTTTTACAAAAGAAAAGGAAAAACTGTAAGTACTTCTTTCCATTAGCTACCTAATTTAAATTGTTCTCGTTTAGAACATGTGAGATATGTGAAATCCAAGTACTTGTATTTATAATTTGCTAAAACTTTAACACGGCGGCGCCGTGGCCGAGCGGTTAGACCGCTCGCCTCCCATCTAGGCGGCCCGGGTTCAATCCCAGGGACCTGCATGTGGGATTTGTGGTGGACGAAGCGGCGTCTGGGCGGGTTTTCTCCGGGTTCTCCGGTTTCCCCCGCCATTCATTCCACCAACTGCTCCATCATCACCTTTCCTTTCATCCATTTCACCAACATTTCGTTTCATCTACTTCCTTCATCCCATACCAGGCATCGGGCTGATCACCCATCCTGGATGCTCTGTCTGATCCATGAGTGTCTGCTCCTCGACGGGCCTCTGACCCCAGGCACCCGCTTGTAAGTCCTACATAAGAGGAGGGTAAACAGATAATGAATGAATGAAAATAAAACTTTAACATATGAAAGGTTTTGATGTATTCTGTTTTCTTTTTTCTGTGTTTTCTAGACACATTCAAAGTTATTATAAGTTGGTAATAAAATATTGTTGAATCAAATGTGTTTAATGATGACATACTATCTAAATTACTTCTAAATTAAGCGACATATTATATAAACAAATATTCAGCTAACCAGTCTCAGAGAATGGATAGCTCCAATAGTGCCCATTGAAACCATGGCTTCATTAAGGTGTTAAATAAGGGACATTTTAAACCAAGTGATAACTAAAGTTAATTAAATATTATCTGGACCAATAGGTATACTGTGTTCAAATTTAATGGTTTCATTCTCGTTAAGCACATTAATATGTATTTCCATTTTCATAATATCTTTAAAACTACAGAAGCTGAAACTTTCAGGCATAAATGCATGTTAGCATGGCGATTGTGTAAAATCTCCCAGTTTCCAAAAACAGTTCACTTTAATTGACAACATTCTTGAAAATTCCTGAATTTTCTTTTAAAAACTACTCTGTTGATCACTTACCTAGATTTCTCATGAAGTATGCATGCCCTTTTGCCTGAAGTTTAAAAATGTTTACCACCACCACCCCTTACTGAAATGAAACACTTGTTGAACGGCTAAAATTCACCCGTCACCCTACCTATGTCTACCTGATGCTCATCTCTTATCGCATTGTGAAACACACTCCAGTCATTCCTCTCATTCCAACAGGCACTTTCACTTGTAATACTGGCACTTGTTGCTTCATGAAACAGGCCCCTGATATTTCCACATAGTGGTTGTTAGTATGGTGGATAATTATGTTTTGTTTGCTAAATATTCCAATTTTGTAACTATAACACTGCAGTCATAATTAAGACAAATTTTCATTTCTTTAAATAGTTATTTAGGATAAAAATATCTCATAAATATTAATGCTATGCCAAAACTTATCTTATCCTAATTTAAATATTAAATTACTCCTTTTCTGCTACTTGGACTTATTTTTTTACTCTGTTGCCATCCCTTTTGTTTTCTGATTTAATTTTTGGTAAAATTCTTTTTGGACCATTCTTTTCTTGGTATACCTACAGCTTGACAGTTGACTCTGTTCAGATAAACATGCTAATGTTGTTTGCAATAAGTTACACAATACACACATAAATAGAATATTTGTCTTGTGAAAGAAAATTATCAGAATAATGTATAAATTGAAACTTAACGACTCCTGTAGGTTTATCTTTCACTCTCAGAATACACTCATCTATTCACTTTTTATACAAAGTTATACAGACACAAGAACAGTGACAATTATAACTCTCTACAATAAATAGAAATAATTTTCATGGAACTTCAACAAACAAGCATAAAATAGATAATGAACATTATCATCTCAATCACATACAGCAAACCTCCTGCACATATTACACTAAATATAGGTAATTTCTTCAGGAAACAACTCTCAGAATGGAAAGGTAGAATTAGACAACTGAAAAATTCAATACCATAGCTGGGATTTGAACCACGGATCTCCCGATCTCCATCCAGTTGCTCTAAACACTGAGCTACCATGGCAACATGCTGGCACGACATTATATTTGCCAACTGATTCGCATTTTTCCTGATAAACCACAAGGAGATCTCAAATTGTATTTATAGAGGGTTATTAGTGAGTTAAAAATGCATAAAGTGTCCATTTAATTTACATTAATATAACTTAAAGCAATACACAGAAAAACAGAACAAGTTGATATAGGCTAAAGCAAAGCACAAAAAAGATAAATCCATGCTGATGTAAAACTAGTATAATAAAAAGAAAATACACAAAATTAACCTAAGCTATAACTTTATGATTCAGTAACGCTGTTGAATGAAATCACTGTACATATTTCAACATTTTGTTCTCTCATTCAACTTCTCCTGTCACTCACAATTAAATTGTATTTACTGAAACATCTTTCAGCATCTACGCTGTTGATAGGACCCCAAATACATTGCAGAGCTGCTCGGGCAAACTATGGGTATTTGAGTTTAACAGCCAGCATGTTTGCAGGCAATCTACATCTTTATTATTCTGCATAGTTGTGAATGAAAATATTCATACCCCTCAACAAAGCCATCCATTTTAACATCCCGAAAAAAATGGGATCTTACTTTTACCTTCACTAAAGTCTGTGTAATTTATTGAAGTTACTCAGCCAGCAGTGACAGGATGAAAAAGGTTACCAACCTCTTGGAAAAAAACATGTCACATTATCTGCCACATGACTGCTCAACTTGTTATTGCACTTAAGCACACACTCCATAAACATGTTTTTCATTTTTCTTTTTACATTTTCATCTGAAAAAGTGTCCATGAATTGCATTATATCTGTGGGTAACCATCCTCCAGCAAACCTTTTCAGCAACGAGCATAAAGCTAACAACTCAACCCACAACTTATGTGCAAAGGGGCAGGAAGAGTCCTCCAATAGGGTAATTAATTTACTAATTGTGACTGACACCTGAGCCACAAATTTAGCCTGACAATGTACTTCAAAATTATTGCATTCATCAGTGAAAATATTTAGGAGGTATGAAGAGCTGCTGTTTAGCAAAATTTCATTCAAAGATTGAAAAACATCTTTTAAAGCACCTAAATACTTTTTGACATATTCTACAGATTCAAACCATGAATTCCAACATGTGAGCACAGGGAAAGGAAATACTACAGCCGGAAGATTTGGATAACTTTCCTCAAGATATTTCACATAAGCACTTTTCATTTTTCTTAAATGCAAGAACGTCATTTTCAACGTCACAAAATGGTTTAGTTGTGACATTTCTTTTGTGATCATCTCTTCAACTAAGTTTACCCTGTGTGAAAAACATTGAAAATGCATGAGATGGCCACCAATTATAGTTGCAATGATCCAAAGCATGTCCCCATGTATCGAGCTGAATCTGATACCAACCCCAGTACATTTTCGTATGAGATGTCATATTCTTTCAAGCGTCAGTGATTGCCCTGCTACAAGTAGTACCATTTGCTTTGTCAAGAAATCTACAACTACCCAGAAATACGTCCTGGTTTGCCTGGTCACACACTGTTCAGAATAAAACCGCAAAAACACAACTTCCCTGCCTGTCTGAAGTCTTGTCTGCAACTACAACAATGGGCTTTCCTTGTAGACATTCTTTTATCTCAGCCTTCATTGCTTTTCCACAGCAAGGTACATACTCACGTCACAATATATTTTGCCTTGGGCAGATCTCCTGAGCCTGGCACATACCTGAATGAAGAATTAATTTAAATTAGCTAAAACGATTTAAGTTCGAGTCCTTTAGGCCCTAGTATGCTACAGCAATTAATATTACTACCCTTATGTTTTTGTATTATTTTGCACCCCCTAAATTGAATTGAATTCATTAGTTTTTTAGTTATATAACTTTTTTTGCCTTTAGTGAAATGAAAATATGGAAATGATCTTGTTAATTTCATGGCTCTATCTTCGTTTTTAAGAATCAGATTAAATTACATATGTGGCATATGACCGTGAAGTAATGTACTTACTTTGACAAGTACTCCCGAAATGCTAGATGGTCCACTTTGTGAAGAGGGATGTTCGTCTCCAAAAGCATCTTCACTGTGTCTTGAACAAAGGCATTTTTTTTTCCTCCAGATTTTGCATTCTTCAGTTTTTCATGCATCATTTGAATTGTGGCTTGCTGTTTTACTCCTTTGTTCTTCCTCTTCTGATTTATTATTGAAACATTCTTTGGCAATGACATGTCCCTGACTTTGAATGTGCTTGTCTAAAACATCCTTCTTTTGCCAATCTAGGCGCTGATTGCAGAACTTGCGCATTAAAATTTTGCTGTCACTAATATAAAAACTTTCGTGTTTATAATCCTCTGCCCGCTGTTTTATTGATATTTTCGCTCTCACCATCTTAGCACTTGTTGACCTGACCTATGCATAGGGAATAATAAATGAAAGTCACACATAAAACAGAACAGAACAACTGGAATTTGGAACTTTGGCAACTGAGACTCCAAATGGAATTAACATGTGTTTGTCACTTCCTTAAAATCAGGGTTGCTATTGGTTCCAGAGACAGGGATCAAAATTTTCCCTTTTCTGGGCTGTGAAGATAGATTTATGGCAGTCATTAGGCATGGGTAAGGGGGTTTTCCTTTGTGAAACAACTGCACTTGCCTTTAAGTACCAAACAGACCTAAAATGAGCAATGGTCAATAATAGGCTAATAGCATTGTTTGCAGGAAGGGTTGCTTTCCACATTCCAGAAGGGCTATTATGGCTTTTTAAACATGCAAAGGTTGTACAAGTTATAGTTTCTAGAAGAAAGAAAAAAAGAAAAAACAGAGAAAAAATAATTATTTTGGAAAATCTCCAATTTTGCATTTATATAGCATTTTGGAGGAATTTTCGCG
Source organism: Deroplatys truncata (assembly GCA_030765065.1). Classification (NCBI taxonomy): domain Eukaryota; kingdom Metazoa; phylum Arthropoda; class Insecta; order Mantodea; family Mantidae; genus Deroplatys; species Deroplatys truncata. Next base: position 496,826,124 of record CM060990.1, on the reverse strand, counting down.
TTTTGAGTCAATTTGGCATTTTATCACATTAAAATTGGGTTACAAGTCGTGAAAGATGGAAATACAAGAGCGCAAGTCTCTATGAGCATTTCGTGCTATATTGCATTTGCAAAAACTCACCACCCATAGTTATAGCCAATGGATGTGCAGAGACAGATAACTGGGTGCTCCTCTCCCACCTTTCATCCAACCTTACTGTGAGTTATTAATGTAATGTTTACAACAATATATATATGCATTACATCTAAATACTTATTAATTTTCTCTCCTTCAATGGTTACTGTTTGCAGTGCAAAATACAGAAAACTGTGGGAATATTTTACAGTGGTATTAAATTCTACAGCAAATCACTATGGATTTAATTTTTATTCCAGTTCCAGTTTCATTAATTGGAGAATTATTTTCAAGCTTACACACATAATTTTTTAAGGTTACTTTTAGCTTTCTTAATATTCAGCTCATGAATGGCCACAACATCAAATTTATTTGCAAGCTAGCATCTTTCAGTTTGAGATAATGCATTGAAGTACAATGATCCTCTTGAGTGAAATTTGTTCTCTTTGTACCTGTAATCACATCCTATCCTGTTTATCTCTCAATGTATTGTTGAATAGCTTGATACTGTGTAGGAAAGCTTGTTGAGGATGCCTTACAGCTGTTTTAAAAGACCAAGCTATCAACTTCACTGTGGAGACAGAAAGAGGATACCTACCTTTACTGGAAATAAAAAGAATGAGAAGTGAAAACAGACTTTCCTTTGGGATATACAGAAAATCTACCCACACTGATAACTACATCAAATGCAATAGTTTTAATGGAAAGTCACATCAGCAGGCAATTTTCAATAGCCTAGTACACAGGCTAATTGACTTTCCTTTAAGTTAAGATGAATACAACAAAGAATACCAGCAACTCACCAAAACAGTACTTGTTAATAGGTTTAACTCAACAATGATAGACAGGAAAATACAAAATTCTGAAGAAACAAGGAAATCAGCAATACCATTACCCTAACATTCTTGGGAGACAAGAAGATTAAGAAATTCACATTCCACTCACTTTTACATAACAGGTTTCAAAAGGTCTTTTCAAAACATAACAATCCTAGCCCCTCAAAATAAATTTAACTTGAAAAAACTGTTGAGAGCACCGCCTGAAGATAAGGTACCAACAACTTCCAAATTTGGTATTTACAAGATGAACTGCCAAGAATGCAATAAAGTATACATCTGAAAGACCAAGTGCAACATAAACATCTGCACCAAAGAACATATCCAGAACATAAAATATAACAGACAGACAAATCAGCTGTTGCAGCACATTTTTGGGAAACCAACCACGAAAGAGAGACAAACTCTGAACTACTAAAAGAAGTAAACCATCCTCTAGAACTCGCGGTATGGGAGAATATTTTTATCAAAAAACACAAACACAGAGTTATGAACTTTGAAACCCCGCCTAAGCAGCTTCTATACCAAATTCATCATGCCATCTACCAGAGACCAGAATGAAGATGACACCAGTGGTGCCAGTCGATCTACAGCTGATGATGATGGAAGCGAAAGCTTCTGAAACATGTCCTGTATAAATTACAGAAGTGAAGCAAACGTGTCCCAAATTTGACTCCTAAAGCCTAAATACTGTATAGGAATTTACATAATTTACCTGTTTACTACATCACTTTCATACTACATGACTTTCTGAACTATGCAGCTTTAATACCAATTATATTCTGACAATATGAAACATAACATCACTTTTGGGGAAAAATAAAACAAGACTTCTACAAATCCCAAGTTAAGGGTACTGGTATCAAATGTGAATTATGAAAGGTTATTTCTCAAAATATTCTTTTGCACTTTCACTGATTGAAGATCACATCTTACTATGATAAGCTTGGAACTGCTCTCAGCTTAAGTTATGAGTGTAACCTTGAGAGTTTTTGGGGAACAGGCTAAGGTTGTAAATATTTCTACTGTATTATTTGAAATATCAGAATGCTGAATAGGTTAAATATATACTCGCTTCCATTGGTTAGTTGTAATACCATTGTTTTCCAATTACAGAATACTATGAATAACTGATGGGAAAGCACAGTGAAATTAATTCATAATGACTGAATAAGAAACTCTAATTTCACTTACTTAATCTTTCCAAAGTTAGTGAAATTAGAAGTGTTTCTTGTTACAGCATAAACATTTGCAAATTCTTTCTGTTGTTTTATTTCTACACAACCTATAGAATTAAAGAGTTGTTCTTCTTCAGCCAAAAATTATAACTTTGCACCTTTATTACCTATCAATTCATGGCCATTTTAGTCCAGAAATTTGAGTGTAACAAGCATCTGCAATAATGCCTGTATATCACAAACTAGACATTGCAGTTTTGATACCAATAGTGATATTACAGAAAATGCAACTGCATACAAGGCTTGTCCAATATGTATTGGGACTGAAGTGATAAAAATAAATTCACTGAAAATGGTATGTACAGTGAATTAATATTGTTCAAAATATGAACCTCTTGCATCAATACACTACTGCAAGCACTTTTTACAGTCTTTGTACACACCCTGGAAGTCAGCGACAGCAAGGCTATTCAGGGACTCTGTCAAAGCCACTTGGACCACCTGAGTCATCTTGAAATGATTCTTTTATGTTCCTTTTGATCTGGGGGAGGAAAAGGAGTCGAGGCATATCTGGATTGTAGGGTGGTTAGGGCAGCATTACCATTCCTCTTTGGCCAGTGTCTCACTTACAATTAGCAATGTGTGACCGGGCTCATTGTCATGATGAAGGATCCAGGAATCGGCTATCTGCCTTCGAAAGGGATGCAGCTGTCAGTTTTCATTGGTTTGCATAGATGTAGGATGTTCACCACATTGTTTGTCTTCATCTTCGGTGTCTTTCTGCCATTTTTAAAATGTTTTATGCGTTCTGGACATGGCTTTGCCCTTGTAACCCTGATGATTCATATCACAAGTCTTCACAGCAGATTTGTTCAATTTAACACAAAATTTGAAGGCACAGTGCTGCTCGATGGTTTGCTGCATCTTGAATCTTAACGCACACACTAAACACACTTTCACTTCAGGTGCAATCTACACACACCAAAGGCTTGGAGGCAACTGAGCCGGGTAGCCCAGCTTATGTGGCACCCCAACCATAGACCTCTCTCCACCTCTTCGCATTGGCCAGAAAAGATCAGTAGTGATACTTATTGGGCAAACCCTGTATATACAATATAAAATTAAAAATGATGAAGCATTTAAAACAGTGGAGCATGATGATCGAATTTGCTAAAAACTTTATATATATACACACACACACGGAGTTGCTGACGGGAAGCGGGAGGAGGAAGACGCCGAACGCACGCTTGGCAGAACAGCGAAATGGGAGTGCAACTAGAAGTATATAGAGCCAGAATAGGTCTATTTAATTCAGCAAGAGAAAATCTTTTGGGAGCAGAGCAACAAACAAAGCAAATTGTACGGATAGTGGCAAATTGTGACTATATTGAGAAATTAGACAGTAGGATAGAAATAGGGGAAGTAATAGATCAAATTATAAGACTAAAAAGTAACAAAGCAAGCAGTATTAATGGTATACCAGGTGACTTCTGGAAAGCATGGTGTCTAGATGAGAATAGATTGGAGATGCTAGTTAGGGTACTAAATTCAATTTTTGAAGAGGGTATTGTACCCAGGAGTTGGAAAACTGCAATTGTGGTGCCAATTTTCAAGAAGAGATGTGAATAACCCAGCAAACTATAGGGGGATTAGTTTGTTAGCAGTGTTAGGAAAAATTTACACTGGGGTTCTGGCAGAAAGGGTGCAATTTTGGGCAAAGGAGCAGGGTAAGTTATCAGATTTCCAAGCAGGCTTTAGAAGAAATAAGCGAGTAATAGACAACACCTTTGTGATATCCACAATGGTCAGTAAATATTTAGCTAACAAAAGAGGAAGGTTGAATATGTTATTTGTGGACTTTGAAAAAGCATTTGATACAATTAATAGGGAAGCCTTATGGGCTAAATTGAGCAAGATAGGAATGAGTATCAGGTTGATACAAACATTACAAAGAATATATGCAGAGAATGACTTTTGTATAAGGGTCTCAAATAATATAATGACAAATGTTATTTCAAATAATACAGGGTTAAGGCAAGGATGTAAGTTAAGTCCTATTTTATTTAACTTATTCATTGACGATATTTTAGAGGCAATTAAGATAGAAAATGGGCATCTGCCAGTAATTAGAAATAAAGAAATACTGGGTTTGTTATTTGCGGATGATTTAGTTGTAGGAGCAATAACCAATATTGGGTTAACTAAAGCAATTGGAGCAATAGAAAAGTTTTGTAATAAGTGGAATCTCAGAATAAACACAAGGAAAACAAAAATAATGGTGTTTAAAACGGGGAATAAGTTAAGGAAGAATGAAATATGGTGGTGGCAAGGAAATGAAATCGAGGTGGTTAGGAAATTTGACTATCTAGGAGTACGACTAAATAGTAATGGGAGTTGGAATGAGCAAAAGAAAATGATACTAACAAAAGGAAAACTGGCAATGAAAGCTATTAGAGCTTGCCTAGATAAAATACCAGAGATACAAAAAAAATGGTTGGAGAGAATATACGGAGCAGTAGTAGAGGAAAATGCTTTATGGAACTGAGATTTGGGGTTTAGAGAGAGGGTGGGAAAATGTAAACAATGTGCACAGAAATTTCTGTAAAATAATTTTAGGTCTACCAAGGGCTTCACCCAATGGTGTTGCCCAAATAGAGCTAGGGAGGTTTGGTAGCAAAGCAAAAATTGTGGAAAGGATATTAAAATATTGGTATAGAATTAAGGAACTGGAAAATAATATGTTAAAGCAATGCCTAGAAGTGCAGTTAAAACTCAACAAAGAGGATACTTGGTGTAAGTATATAGAAAGAACCCTGAATGAAATAGGTTATGGAGATATTTGGAGAGAGGGGCAGGTACTGGAGAAAGGATTCTGGAGAAGGGTAAAATTGAGAATTGAAGATATTGAAAGACAAGAAACTTTAGGTAGTTTTAATTTTAAATCTTCTTTATATGCAGATTTAAAAATGGTGTGGGAAAGAGGAAAATATGTCGATATATGTGACAGATCAGCACGAGAAGGTTTTGCATGGGCGAGGACAGGAGTGATGATGTTAAAAGGTTTAGGGGAAAGAGAGAACCAAGGAAAGTGTCCGCTATGTAATAGAAAGTATAATAACTATTGACATTTAATTCTAGAATGTGAAGGAACTAAGGAATCGAGGGAAAGATGGCAGAAAAAGAAATGGGACAATTTACCAATTGAGATTATAGGTAGAAAGATGATGGGGTTAAATGCAAGGGGAACATATTAGAAGTAGGAAAATATTTAGGTTTAATTACAAAGAGATGGCTGAAGAAATATAGGAATAAAGAGTAAGAAGAAAAGTAGTACTGAAAAGTAGATTAGTAAAAAGGTCTCAATAGCTCGATAACCACTGTATTTGAGCTATGAGCCCTTGGAAGCATGGCAATTTAGGGAAGAACAGAAAAGGTTATGATAGGAGTAGACGTAGGTTACGTATTCAAGCAACTATTGAATTGTAATAAATCTACAAAGATTAATAAATATTTATTTATTCAGTCAAATAAGGCCCATTGACTCGGTAACCACAGTGTTGCAGGATAGGGGTCCTAGGAAACCAGCAACTCGGTGAAGTCTGTAAAATGAAATATGTATGTACTATGTATTTAAAGTAAGTAAATATCCGTCCGTCCATCCATCCATCTACTGTCCATTCCAAACCAGAGCTCCCTCTGATGTAAACAGAAGCACGTGCTTTGTCTTGTCACGAACCCAAGAATATACTCTTACGCCAACGTAAATAGTTCCTTAATACATGTATTGTATTATGAAATATTAGAGCAGGAAAGGTATAGAACTGCACATTTTATTGCGGTTATCATAAGAACTCATCGTTAAAGGTAATAGATATATACTAGCTGTTAAGAGATTACAAAATATGATTTTTGCCTGCTATTGTGCTAACGCCAAGGGCATCTTGCTAGTTAATATCAACCGTATGTTGACTGTCACTCTCTTACATATACAAGAAATGCAGCAATGAATTCCCAGAGGTGCTATCTGAGTACCGAATAAACACTTTGCGTAACACAGGATATATGATAAGCAAACAGTCATTCATAATACACTAACACACATATGCTCAGCTCAGGTCAAATCTTGTGCTTTAGTCAGTTGGTATTTGAGCTCACATGGCAGAGGAAGGTACGTGTAGTGCAAATAAACTGTTCAAACACACAAGCGGGAAACAGTTAAAAAGTGGCTAAAAACAAACAATACTTAATATATTCAACTCACTATTACAAAAATACCCAACACTTGCATTATTGCATATTAAGAAACTAATATCGGATTTTACAGGTGTTTCAGTGAGAAGTGTAACGAAAGCAGGGAATATAAACAGACATAATACAACATAGAAGATGATAAAATGTGGGAACTTGTTTTAAGTGCGGCAGTGCTGTGGAATTGTGGATAAGCTTGTCATTATTTTGGAGAGTAGTTCCGATTCTGATATGGCAGCCGAGTCATTTTCGGAGGATTCAGATTTGGGTGTTGCACTTTTGCCCGAGGATTGTGATTAACGTAAGTAAAATGTTCATTGCCGCATACTTATAAAATCGATTGTTACCTCAGGTTGCATTTTGAACTATGATTCTCAAGCAGGGCGCCTTTTTATAGATTAAATAGTGTTCAACAAGCATGTGGGAGGGGAACAAGCAGCCATTATGGGCGGGGATTGAGAACTACTTTCGTGCGGATCGCGGGGGAAAAAAAAAAAACAAAACAAAACACAAACACAAACACACACACACACACACACAACTTTAATTTAGCATTAGCTTTATCTGTCTTCTGCAGTGGTTTATGATGGGTGTACACATATTTCATTCTGCAAGCCCAAATCCGGTAAGCAGGAAGAAACTTTACCTGCATTATGTTTTTCTGCATACATTGGAAGAGATAAAACAAGCTGGAAATGGATGTAATTAATGCTTAGGTTACAAATTACGCAGCAGTTCTGAATGGCAGTTTATAACATTTTAGAAAAATGGATGTCATTTAATGCAGATAATCACACAGAATCATGTACCTTGTCTTTCAGAGCAACTTCAACATTTTCTCCATATCGGTTTTTAAGGCATGGACCACAAAACATGCCTCGAACTCCAACACATCTGTCAGATCTGCAAACTGTCTTTGTATCCATGGTTTTCTGCCTGAAAATGAAAGGAAATAATATACTTCATCTTCTGAATTTCATGTACAAAACTACTTTCATTACTAGTAAAACAAAAATATAGTTTTTGACAATATGAAATTACAAAATGAAAATAATGTATAAGGGAAAATAAAAAATTAGCCACACTTTCATTTTTCCAGTTGATTTACACAAAAGCAGGGGTTAAACAAGTAAGTTATTTTTCAACATAGTCTCCTTCCTTTTTGATGGATTTGATCCAGCAGGCCACAAGCTTGCATACTTGCCTTCCAAGGAATTTGGTTAATTGCATGGGTATTTATAGAATTCTACTTGTACTTTTTCATGCACAGAAAGTCAATGATTTCATAATGCATTTCTAAGCATTCCAGGGAGATGTTAGAAGAGGAATAACAGGGCTTTACAGCACCTTGAAATCCAAATAATGGATTCCACAGTGTGGCTGGCTGTTTCTGAGCATGGACTGTTATGCACTAAACAATACTTTTGACAGTACACCTTGGCATTAGGAGTGAATTTCTGCTTTGATCACTCTCTCTTGCACTGTTGATTGTGTACCCTTTTTACAGGTAGTCTTCCAGTACAGGCTCTTGGGTCCCAAAAACATTTAGCATCAACCTTCCGATAGAAGCCATGAATTTCATTTTCATTGGTGATACTAGAGGCTTCCTCTCCAATTCTTCATATTTCGGCAGCTGGATTCTAGGTTAGAGTGATGAACTCACGTGTCATTTCCTTTAATTACTCTGCTAAAAAATTCTGTGCATTGCTGGCAGATATCAATATATTTGCAGTTGTGCTCAGTGTTAAAATCTCTTGGCACCCATCTCAAAGACTTGGTGGAAGCTGAGCTCATCAGTTTGCCAATATCTCTTGAGCTTGCTGAATCTTCTCATCAGTGGTGGAGGTTGATGGACATCCTCCTCCCCTTTGTGTACCCCACTTGTCCAGTTTTTTTTTAAAATTACTTTATTCATACAAACTTCTACATAGTACAGGATTGTCCCCATATTTTGTTGAGAGCCTCCAATGAATTTCAGCCCTTGACACATCTTCCAAAAGAAATTAGACCACTGTTGTTTTTTTCCTCCCTGGTGCTAACTGCTAACAGAATAGCCATGTTCACATTGTCACAGCAGCATGGAAAATGATGTGTTTAAGCTCAAATTTTGATCAAGTGACTACAGAATTACCAACTCTAAGCATGCATGTGCAGAAAACAGAGTAACAAACCTACAGATGTGTTATGTTGAAAATGTAGATGATTTTTTTACTTAACCTTTTATTTGTGTGTCCAAGAAAGAGATCTGTACTTTATTCCTATTAAAAATACACATATAATTTTTTTTAATTAGTTATCGCAATAATAAAAGAAAATAACCAATTTTTAGGGGTCGTGACTTTTAGTATTTTGGAATCAGAAATTTTGTATTTGGGTTTGTACATTTAGCATTTTTAAGAAAAAACATGTAATTTGAATTAATTGTGTTAAATACCTTATGTTTTTTGAAATATGTAACATTAATCTGAAATAAAATCACATTGTTAAGGGGTTGGTAGTAGGATAAAAATTTATAAATTAAATTTTGAATTTATTTTGAACTAGAATGGGTTAAAGAAACACAGAAAAAAGTAGGACAAATTGATACAGTCTAAAGCATAATGCAGAAAAAAGAGAAATTTATACTAATGCGAAACCAGAATAATAAAAGAAAATGCACAAAATTAACTTAATCACGCAAGTTCATGAATCAGTAGCACTGCTGAATGAAATCACGGAACATACACCACCATTTTGCTCTGTCATTTGTGTTTGCCTGTCACTCATAATTAAATTGTGGTTACTGAAATATAATTTTAGCATCCTTAAAGAATGTCTGGGCAAAATCTGGAGTCTGCATAATCTTTAACAGCTAGGAATGAAAATATTCATATCCCTCATCAAAACTACCCATTTCAACAACCCAAAGAATGCCATCTTTCTTTTACTTACACTTAATCTTTCAAATTTGTTGACTATACCCAGCCAGCAATGAGAGGATTAAAACGCTTAGCAACCACTCCTTGAATTTTCCGCCAAGTGACTGCACAACTTTTTTTACACTTAACCATAAACTCCAGTAAACACTTTTTTTTTTCTTTCTTTCTTTCTTTTTTTTCTTCCATTTTCATTTGAAAGGGTCCATCAATTGCAACATATATATGGGTAACCATCCTCCAGCACACCCTTTAGCACTGTGCCTAAAGCAGCAACTCATCCCACAACTTATGTGCAAAAGGGTAGAAACAGCCCTCTTGACTAGGTAATTAATTACCGTGATTGAGACCTGATCACAAATTTAGTTTACTTAAAAACAAGTACACTGTCAGGATCACAGCTGTGATTGTTTTCCCTACACTCAAAAGATCATACTTTAATTGGACTTAATTCATTTTAAATGTCATAATGGAATAAGTAAAATGTATTAACTATGCTAATTCTACCAAATAAAGAAAACTGCTGCCTTTTTCACATTACTATTCTGCCTTCCAGAATGATGGCCAAGCGAGTCAAAACATTCCAAGAGTGTTCAAACTCTGCAGTTGAAATTTCCAGAATAAAGGAAGAAAAAGTTTTTTATTTAAAAATATCATGGACTTTACTTTTATATAGCATTTTAGTATAATTTTCACATTTTATTGCATTTTCAAAACATATTAAGAAGTGGTTTACAGGTGATGAAAAAGGAAAATACTTGAGTACAAACCTTTATTAGCATTTTGCGCTATATCACATTTGTGAAAAATCATCATCCTTACCAATTCTGTATTACTGAAACTAAATTGATAAGCTGTGGCTTAATTTGCTGGCTAATGCCAACCTCTTGAGCTGGTTTAGGATTTGGATTTGTTCTTTCTCATGTGTGCTTGAATCTACTTGTCTGCCTGATGTATGTTTACTACAGTCAAGATTTTTTTTCTGTAAATTTCCAGGTTTAGTGAGGTAGACTTGTAGTTAATCAGCTATTAGGGTTGTGAAAAACTATTATTTTCATGTAACATTAAAACAGTTATGGTTATTACACTGCACAAAAGTTACAGCCATGGTTACAATTAATGCTAATGTTATTTGTAGCATATGCTATGACTCTTGTCATTGATATCACTTACACAATTATATTGCATTAATGGTCAGGTGTAACCATGTATCGATATAAAGGGTATTAATACTGGCAGCAATCTCTGCTAATGTGTGTCTATCACAAACTAGTTTCTCTTACCCTGTTAACATCTCGATTATAAAAGTGGATCACAAGATAAATTTATGCTAAAACCTGGTTCTTCTAAGCTTAGTTGGCATGTACACATACCAGGATGTGTTCATTTTTGCTGCCTTCTCCCTGACTGGCTTAAACTGTTCGCACCATAACTGCACCTTTTCTTGCACATGAAGAATGGGACCAATGGACATGAGATGCAACATACATACACTCATGTAAAAGTAATGTGAGAAGCATGTAGTTGTACAATACTGCAAATAAATATACAACTCACTGTTACAGTGTTCTGTAATGGAACAATACCTTCCATGTCTGAGTTTGATTCTATGATGTATGGTTCACAGATTTAACCCTGTCGTATTCCTGCTGGTCCCTTATTTTTATTGTATCAATAATGTTAAAGGTGTAAACACTCATAATGATAAAGCCTTAGGAGCAGTAAACCTATGCCACACAGTTTTACACAAGCTTTACCAGTATGAATGTTTGAAACTGCACATTAGTTCAAATTAAGACACACACTTGTGAACGGGAGGTCTGTGGTTCAAATTCTGCCAGGAACATTCTCCATGGCCGAGGTTTCTTCCAGGTTTTCCTCAGTCCCCATAACCGGCAAATGCTGGGGAGGTACTCTAAAATTAGGCCTGGAATATTTCCTTCCCCAAACTCCTTTTGCAAATATAATTTCATTGCATGCATCATCAGTAGGCTTGTAATGTTCTGGACCAATAGAGTGGAATGTAGTGGTCTCAGGTTAATTATCCATTTGAAGGAGTGCATGTCTGTAACCAGCAAGCAGGAGTGAACCAGTTTTTATATGCTGCAAGTCAACTTTTGTTATCAGTTCTGAAGTTTACAAAACTAATCATCGCTGTCCACCACCTGTGGTGCCATATGTAGTAAGAATGGGCACTCAACATTACTTAAAATAAAAATTTAGTTCAACAAACTTGCAAGTTATGCCTAGTACATTTTTATCTTCTGTAGCAAGGCTTTTCCTCATTGCTACAGCTGTGAAGTTTAAAACTAACTGGTATCCATTGTTTCTGCCATTAAGTAGCACATACACATGTGTGAAAGCTCTTGTGCTTTTAACCATCTGAGAGTAACAATCTTAATGCAATGACAGCTTTACATGTAACTGAGTTCCAAGTAATAATGCCTAATCAAGTATAGTCCATTTTACAATTAGACTGATATTGCACCTAAGGTGTTCACAGCAGTAAAGTGGAACCAACTGCTACCACATGATTTAATCCACGTGGGGAAGATATTTTGATGGCTTTGATTGGCTAAAGTTAGATATGAATAGATTCCTGCTGGATGGAGTAGGGGTAGCAGCGAGCTCTGCTCCGGACAATGAAGGATGTCACATTGGCTGGAGCAGAGTTTGTTGCTACTCTGACTGCATCCAGTAGGAATCCATTCGTATTTAACTTTAGCCAATCAAAGCCATCAGAATATTTTTCCCACATGGAGTAAATCACGTGGTAGCAGTTGGTTCTGCTTACCTGCTGTGAACACCTTAGGTGCGGTATCAGTCTAATTACAAAATGGACTATACATGTGCACTAGGTGTGACTAATCGAATACATGTGCACTAGGTGTGATGTGATGACTCAAGTTTAAACAAGAAAAGGCAATCCCCACCTATTTTTCAATACTGCAGTATTACTACACAAAATTTGGCAATATGCTAAAACCCTGCTTAATCAAACTAAACTTAACTAAATCCCAATTTAACCAAAACGGCAGGAGAGGAGAAATATATACATAAAGAAAGAAAGGGTAACAAAGAATCATGCTGGCAATGTTGCTACAACAATTGGCAATATTCTTTTGTCCCAATCCCAAATTCCAATACCGATACTTGGTATTGTATAAAGTTAATCCTCACCCCCTACCCCACATTCCAAGAAATGTCGCGCTGTTATAACAAGTGTTAACTGCTTGCACAAACATTCAACGAGGAGGCTCACTGTTATTTTTGTTGGTGTTGGTCAGTGTGGCTTATTTGTGTTTAAGATGTCAGTGAAAAGAAACCATGCTGTAATAAGCATTAAACAGAAACTCAAGGCCATTAGTGACAGAATGAAGTGGATGAGGGATTCAAAGCATTAGAGGTAAAGCCATGTCTACACTGATTAACATTTAACAAAACTTATCAAGTGCAACATGTTAACATTTTGCATGTTGTCTAAATTTTGATTGTAGGATTGACTTGACATGTTAACTGAAAGTGTTGTGCTTGGCACTTTTAATATGTTGGGTGTTTTCTGCTTTCAATGGAAAACTTGTTAAAGCAATTTGATCTTCATATGTGATCAGGTGAGTTTCAGAAATTCTGGACTGTAACTTGCAATGGTGTACTTCCAATTCCTGCGCACTATTCATCACATGCTCTGTGCTCAGTAGTTCCATTATTTACTCAAATTTTCCTGTGCTCATATCCTTCATTTGGTTTGTTCCGCATAAAGTTATGGAATAGATAAAAGAAAACACTCTTTCATTAATCAATGATATTATGTTGAGGCTGTTATTGTGGTACATTTTGTGCTAAGAAAACAGGAACAAGATAAAAAAAGATGGACAATTATGCCAAAGATGTAGAATTTATTGTTGCTCCAGAGGCAATATCAAAAACAGGTAGCCTCACTCCACTCAAAATTTAGTAGAGAACTGCAAAAAAAAGCCTCAAGCCTGGTAGCTGGAATGGCTGATCTCAAACATGTGTTCTTTTGGTGAATTATAGGTTCTACCTTGCTCAAAACAAAGTTGAAGCCACTTTCACTAATTCTTAAGAAATAGCTGAAGCCAAACCTGTCCACAATTTGAAGCTCATTCAAAATATTTTCACTCCTGTGCCAATTAACTGGATAGGATTTCATCTACATTCTTCTTCTTTTCTTCACTTTCTCTACATACAAACACAGACACAAATAGGAACAGCCAAATCCTCATCACGGGGTGCATTTTGCTTTTAGTTAGAGATTTTGTTGTCCCAACAAGTCAACTGATGTGGATGGAATGTTAAAAGCTCACAGTTACAACATGAAGACATTTAACACATTCAACACTGTGAACTTGCCTTAGGAAAGACTACAAATTTGTTTTCAAATCTCCACTCAACTAAACTAAAGGTAGCAGAGTTATTTCGAATAATTCATTTTTTGGATAATCAATGGTATTGATTTTAAACACTGAAAGGAAGAAAGTAATTGTATTCAAAATCCATGAAATAATGTTCAATAAAAACTAACAGCTACTAGCCGTTCCTATTTGTGCCTCCTTTAGTTCAGTTGAGCGGTGTCCTGCTGTATTACTCTCTCTTGTGGGCCAGTATGTAACTGGAAAGTAGTTAACTAGTTCTCAAAAGGTAATACCTATGCAATCAAAGCAACTTAGAATAAGTAAGTAGTTACTTTCTGTCCCTGTTAGTTTTGAAACCATTATGTTACTTTCTGGATCACATAATGTTATTGCAAGATAAAGTGCACCTAGTTGATATTTTTGCTGCAAGATGTTATAACAGCATATCTATATGTACACTATGAATATAAGGACAGTTGAACTCCAAATTATCCAAACTCCAAATATTCAGGGCGCTTTGAAGGAAAAAAAAGTCTACAAATTCCTAAAATTACTTTATTAAACCAATGAGTTAGTTTAGTTCGACAGTTATTAAGTAGTTGTAAAGTACTGCATGTTTCTCTATCGTTCTAAACTCAATCCTTAGCAAATGCATTAAAAGACAAAATCTTCCGGCAAGCAATGAATATTTAAGTGCTTTGTTGGGCCCTTCCTGCTGCGAATAGTGTAGTGGCTACGTATACAGAGGTGATGAATCCATTGCTGTGTTTGGCAGTGCCAGTCCATTAGTGCAGCCTGTATCAGCCTGTTTCATGACCTTAACCTAGAGCTGTGCCTGTGTTTTAAGTTACTGTGCGGCAGTATGTCTTCTAAAAGGAAACGTGTTGTCTTACCATTGGCAGACAAAATAAAACTATTTGTGTTTTCTGTCCTTGAGAATGAAGATGGGAGCTCATCGAGAAAACCTATGGAAACAGCAGAAAATAAAGAGCTTGAAGAGACAATATTCAAGTGGTTTTTGCAGCAGCAAGCATTAGGAAACCCTCTTTCAGGGCCGATTATTTGCAAAAAAGCAAAACTTTTTGATAAGAAAATCTGACAGTTTGTCTTCATTTACAATGAGCAATGGCTAGCTATGGAATTTCGAGGCAAGGCACAGTATTTGTGAGTTGGATTTAAGTGGAGAAAAACTATCAGCAGACGCAAAACCAGCATAAAATTTTATTGAAAAATTCAAAATTGAAGCAGAATCTTATGACCCTGAATTTGTATACAACAGATGAGACAGACCTTATTTGGAAAGCTTTACCTAAAACAACTTTAGCTTCTAAAAGGAAAAGAAGTGCTCCTGGCCATAAGGTGAGTAAAGCCCATTTTACCAAACTGAACTCAACTATACGGGAAACCACAAAATACCCCATCTGTTGATAGGCAAATCAAAAAAAAACATGGGTTTCAAAAAAATTGAAAAAGCTGCACCTCTTTTACAAGAATCAATAAAAGGTCTGGATGACTGCTGCTTTATTTAGTGAATGGTATGATATAATTTTCATACCTGAAGTAAAAAAAAAAAAATACCAAAAGGCCATAGGGTAAGAAGGTAGTAAGGCTATGTTAATTCTGGATAATGCACCCACCCACCCCACAGAAGGCCTTCTTGAAAGAGAAGATGGACAGTTCAAAACACACTCTTCCTGCCACCAAACATAACGAGTTTGCTGCAGCCAATGGACCAATTGGTTATCGAAACTATGAAGCAACATTACAGACGACAGCTGTTGAGGATGCTTTCGATAGAAGGTTAAAATGAAGAAGGTATTGTGACTCATCAAAAATTGAATTTAAAAGACTGCTCTTACATGGTGGTTGAAGCATGGAATTTGGTGAAGAAAACCACATTAAAAAGAGCTTGGAACATGTTGAAAGCCATTCAACCAAGGAGAAGGTACAAAAAG
Source organism: Deroplatys truncata (assembly GCA_030765065.1). Taxonomy (NCBI): domain Eukaryota; kingdom Metazoa; phylum Arthropoda; class Insecta; order Mantodea; family Mantidae; genus Deroplatys; species Deroplatys truncata. The sequence continues at coordinate 496,810,505 of CM060990.1, read as the reverse complement.
AGAAGCAAGAAAACAAGGTGTGAAAAGGAAGAGGAAGAAAGAGAAGTGGAAGAGAACAAGGACGAAATGTCACTTGTGGACATAAGATAGATCCATATGAAAATTCTTGAATGTTCTAAGTGCAGGCAGAGGACATAGGTGAGTGGTTTGCTTGTGATTCTTCGGACCCTGGATTCCAAATTCTCAGTGACGATGAATTCATTCAAAGTGTGAGAGAAGAAACTGAAGACCAGGAAGATGACATTGCTACTGAACCAGATGCAGGACCGTCAGCTGGTGAAGCGTTTGTCTATCTTGACACTGCTCTAACATGGATGGAGCAACAACCCAAGTGTGATCATATACTCACCGTCGAGCGGATGCAAGACTTTGCTGCATGAAAACGATTTAAGACAGCAAAACAATTGACTTTGACTGATATGTTCAAAACCACACTTTATGCAAATATAGTACTGATAAAATGTAAAAAGAAACAAACAAAAAAACACAAAAAAAACCTTATTTTGTAGTCATTAAATTAACATTACAGCATACATAAATTTTGCTTCCTTAAACAAATGTCCTGTTTTCATGACTTATTCAATTATCCAGATATTTGATTATCTGGAATGGGTCCGGTCCCAATTAATCCGGATAAATGGGAGTTCTATTGTAGTTATTACTGAGACTGAGTAGCTAGCTACTTTCTGCCTCTGATACTGAGTAAACTGTTATTTTCTGTCTGCATTTCTGTTTTAACTGTTATAATAAGTAACCATTGCAAAGAAACCATTTCATTACCTTTTGCCTGTCTCTATCAGATATACGTTAATAAACTACACCAAAATATTTTAAGAGAACGTGGAGGTGAGTGAAACAAGTAATTTGAGATAGGAGAAGTCTGTTCAAATTTTGAAGTTACAGCTATAAGTTTCTAAAGTGGCAATACACTAGCTAATGATGATGCCGTTTGAGAGCACAACACACAAAAATGAAGGGATGTTTCAGAGCATACCTCTCTGGCACCAATGGTTATGACCTAAGTTTTTGGGTAAAATGTAGTCATTGTTTTCGAATTTGAGTCTCATTCATTATTTTTTTTTTTTTTTTTTTTTTGGAGTAGTACATATTAATGCCGTTTTAGCTTAAGTTTTAAATTCATGTTTTAATTTCAACATATCAATACAATTAGTTACAATCCTTGTTAACAAAAGGTTGAATCATGCTTAATACATTCACATGCTGTACTTCAAAATGGGAAGTGGTTCAAAGGGTGAAAGAAAGAATAAACACATCAAAGTGTTTACATCAGTTTTATAGGAACTGCTCGAAATGGCAATCTGCGTTTTCAAGACAAAGTTGACAGCGGCAAAGGAACGGCTGTTGTATTTTATCCAAGATTTCATATGTGTCGAATAACAACACATGCTGCTATTATTCAGGCAAACTTTTAAAGTCAGCAGCGAGAGGGGAAGGTTGTGTGGTGGAATGAGTTCGAGAGAACGCGATAAAATGGGAGTGGCGGTACTGATGCAGAATTGCAAGTTTTGGCAGAATAAAAATATGAAAAGACGTAAAGGAAAAATGGAAGTGCAGATATGGAGTCATTATGACTAATTGCGATATTGCTGATAATAGGAGCAGAATCGGGGCCAACGGAAATGAACAAATTAATGGAAAAAATAAGGGAGATGGGAAAGGAACTAGGAAAAAGAATGGACAACAATACAGGAGAGTTGAAAGATGCAATGAAAATATAGAGAGAAGAAATGTAAAAACAGATCTCAGAATGCAGAGAAAGAATAGATGTAATGGAAAAAAGACATGATAAAGCTGTGTAATATTTGGGGACAGAGAGGGCAGAAGTAGTTTGGAAGACACAGTGTATGAAATCATAGAAGATGGAATGGGAATATGGATGTATGGCTGGGAAAATGAAGATATGTTCAGGATAGGTATGAGGGCTGTTCAATAAAGAATGATCATAATTTTTTTTATGGTCATAATTTCTCGTGCTAGAATTTAATCTTATGATATTCTGTTAGCTCAATATGTACAAACACACCATACTAGTTTCATTGTTGGCACTCCTGGTTCCCGCCTGTGAGAGGCGGGCAAGCTGAGACATGTTCAGTATCGCCTACTGCAAAAATGGAGGTGACACAATATGCGGCTTTGATGTTAGAAGAAGATCCAGGGTTTCTTTCAAAGGTAATCACTGCCGATGAAACCTGGCTACATCATTTTGATCCTGAGAGCACACAGCAAAGCTCAATGTGGAAACCTTCTTCATCACCAACCCCCAAAAAAGTAAAAGTGGTTGCTTCTACTGGGAAAGTTATGGTCATCTCATTTTATGATATTCGTGGAATGGTTTATCAGCATGCTGTACCTGCACACATATCAATAACTGGACAATACTACAGGGATGTCCTGAAAACTTTGCAAATCTATATCAGGTGCAAAGGACCACATATCCTTGAAACAGGCTGGATGCTACACCATGATAATGCACGGTGGCATATTGCAAATGTTGCTACTGAATATCTTGCAAAAATCAATGCGAAGTGCATCTCTCACCCCTCCTATAGTCCGGATTTAGCCCCGTGTGACTCTTTTCTATTCCCTAACCTGAAGAAAGACCTTTGTGGGAGGCATTTTCCATCATCAGAAGCAGTAGTGAAGGCTGCGGAGGCGATTCTGAAGAACCTTTCAAAAATGGTTTCCAGCAATTCTTTGCAGATCAGCAGAATCGATGGGACAAGTGCATCACATCCAAAGGAGACTATTTTGAGAAGGACCAAAATTATGAGGACGAGTAAAGGTATATTGTCAAAAAAAATTTATGATCATTCTTTATTGAACAGCCCTTGTAAAAAAGGAAGACGACCAAGACCTATTATTTTGAAACTGATAACAATGGGGAAAAAATGGGAGATTTTAAGACCAACAAGAAGACTAAGGGGGACAAAAGTATTTATAGAACAGGACTACACAAAAGAGGAACAAGATCTAAGGAGTTATTTCAAAGAATGAAGGAAGCAAGAGTGGAGGGGAAAAAAAGCATTTTTGAGAGGTCTACAGTTAATAGTAGAAGGTGAAAAGTATGAATATGAAAAGAAATGAAGCTAGAGGAATGCATGGACTGCAGCAAATTATAGAACAGGACAAAGACCCGAGCGGAGAATAGGAACGTCAGCGGGATTTCAGCAAAGTCAAACATGGTCAAGAGAAGGGCATCAGAAGTGGGAGAAGCAGCTTTGGAGGGGTCATGAGAAGACAAGGGAGATATATCAACAAGAGACAACATGGGGAAGGCAAGAAGAAGAGCTGGCAGCGGAAGGGGAAGGCGAAGAAGCAACATTGGTGAGTGAGATGATCAAGGGAAAGGGGCCAGAAGAAAGAAGAGAGGCAGCAGGAGTTGTAAGGAGTAATGGAATAGAGTCAGTGAAAAGTGAAAGTGAGGGGAGGGGTAAAGTGCAGAGTGGGGAAGTGATGCGAGTAGGAAGCATGAGAGATGAAGAAATAATAAAACAAAGAAGGGCAGATACAGGAAATGGAGAAATTCAAGTTTCCAGAACAACCAAAGAACAAATAGGGAAAGGGGGTTGAAATTAATGCTTTGGAATGTGGAAGGGCTAGGAAATAAGATAAGCAATGGTGAAATGAAAAACATGATGTGCTGTATGGATATTGTAGGAGTGGCAGAGACATGGTTGAAAAAGGAAGAGGTAGCAGAGATAGCAGGTTTTAAGTTTCTAGAGAAAAAGGCAAGTAAAAGATGTGATAGGGGAAGACATCAGGAGGAGTAGGCCTATTTGTAAAGAATGATATGGAAACAACCATTGATATAGAAAAAATGCAAAATAGAGGTAGAAATGTGTTATGGTTAATAATCAAACAGATAAATGGAGTAAGAATAGGAATAGGGATAAGGGTGACATATAACCCACCAAAAACGTCATATTTTTATGACAGCAATTTTTATGGTAAGTTAGAAGAAGACATAGAATAATTACAGGGAAAGAGCAGGTAAAAGGGGAAGAGAGGGATGTGATAAGGTCAAGGAAAAGCAGGGACAGAGTGAGTAACAGGGAAGGAAGAGAATTGCTAGAATTCTGTGAGGTAAACAATTTGTTAATATGTAATGGAACAAATGGAGAAGATGAGGAAGGGGAGTTTACATTTGTAAATGCAAATGGGCAAAGTGTAGTACACTATATGTTATGTAGTGACGAACTGGAGGAGAGAATCACTGCATTTAAAATAATAAATGAAGTAGTAAGTAGTAGCCATTTTTCACTAATGATGGAAATGTTTTGGAGCAAAAGGTAAAAGAAAAAGACAAATCTCAAATAAAGAAAATAAAAGTTTACAAATAGAGGGAGGGAAATAAAAATATGATTTTTTAAAAGAATTAAATTCAAAGGTAAGCCACATTTTGGAATATGGAATAAAACTGGTTATGAATGAGGGAAAATCAGAGAAGTATTACAGCTATTGAAATTATTAGTGACAAGAGCAGGGGAGGGATGGAAAGAGGACAGGGTAAGGGTCAGGAAAATAAGGGATGGTTCGATGAAGAGTGTAGAGCAAGAAAAAGGGAGGTATTTAAAGAGTTTATAGGTGGAGGTCGGAGAAGGAATGGGATAGACAAAATCTGATGAAACTTAAGGGGGGATATAAATGTCTGCTAGAGGCTAAGAAAAAAGAATGGCAGGAAATAAAGAATGGAAACTAAAGGCAGCGATACATGGAAAGGATAGTAAAAAAATATGGGAAATAGTGAAAATGAACAAGAAAGGAGGAGAGTAAAATTAAATTACACCGAGCGAATGGTTAGGATATTTTAGAAGACTAATTGGAGAAGGGAAGAGAGTAACACTAGATACTAGAATGGTAGGACAAGGAGAAATATTCAATGAAACTTAGATGGTAAAATCATGGAGCTGGAAATTTACCAGCAAATATGGAATATAAACAAGACAAGGCAGTAGGAACAGATGCAATACTAGAGGAATTTTGGAAAATGTATGGGGAAATGAAAAATGTTTAAAAATGATGACAAAATTACTAAATAAAATTAAGGAAAGGAATGATCTGCCAGAATGTTGGAAAATAAGTATGGGGTACCAATTTACAAAGGGAAGGGAGCAGCAAATAGAAAGGAGAATTATAGGGGATTAAGTTTATTATCTATATTAGGGAAAACATACACAGGTATATTGGTCAATAGATTAAGAAAGTGGGTGGAAGAGGAAGGAAAATGGTGAGAATATCAAGCAGGACTTAGGAAAGGAGAACAAACAATAGATAATGTATTTATAATAAAGACTATAGTAGATAAGTATCTGAGCAGGAAAAGAGGAAGGATATACATGTTTTTTGCAGGTTTGAAAAAGCATTTGATACAATAAGTAGAGAAGCCCTAGTTTATAAATTAAGAAGGAACGGGGTAAGTTAAAATTTTATAAAAGAAATTGGGAAGATTTATAAAGATATAAAATTTTGTATAAGATGCGGAAGTAATGGAATTACGGAAATTACTAAATAAAAAATACAATTAAGATAAGGGTGCAAACTGAGCCCCATATTATTTAATTTATTCATAGATGACAGATTAGAAAGAGTGAAAGAAAAAATCTGCACTTTCCTATAATAGCAAATAGAGAGATACCAGGTTTACTATACACAGATGATTTTATGGTTGGAGCTATAACAGTAATTGGGCTAAAGAAAGCAATTATTGGAATACAGATTTTGTGAAGAATGGGGAATTAAAGTAAATATAAACAAATTAAAAGCTATGGTTTTCAAAAGAGGAATTAAGTTAAAAAAAAGAAGAGAAATGGCAGGTGGGGGATTTAAAGTTAGAGATTGTCAAAGAGTTTGATTATTTAGGGATGAGGATGAGCAGTAATGAGGAAGGCAATACCTAAAGGAAAGGCGGCTATGACAGGAGTAAGGATATGCAAATATAAATTAGAAATTCCGACTAAATGGATAGAAAGAATATACGAGGCATTGGTAGAATCAAGAATGTTATATGCAGTTAAAATTTGGGGGGGGGGGGTCTAAATTAAGCAAAAAATAGACCAGAGCTACAGAATGTTTTGTAAAGAATTATTGGGGTTACCAAGATCAGCACTAGGGGACATAGCATTAGTGGTTTTAGGAAGAACAAGAAGAAAGGGAGTGATATTAGAAAGGATACTGACATTTTGGTTTAGATGCTTGAAAAAAGATGAAGGTAAAATTTTAAAGATATGTATGGACCAACAAAAGAGTATGATAAATAAAAATAGTGTGTGGACAGGGGTAGTAACAATTATGGAGAAGATAAGAATTGGAGATATTTGGAGAGCAGGAGAAAGAAACAGTAAGAACTTCTGGCTAACAGTAAGAAACAGAGTGGAAGACAAAGAAAGACAAGACATCTGGGGAGGCTTAGAAAATAAAAAAGTCACTAGGGTTTTATAGGTTAGTAAAAAGGAAGTGGGGAACAGAAGGGTACATGGATTACTGTAATACAGTGGAAAAAGAAGCATTGGCATGGATGAGGACAGGATCATCTCCTCCGCCTAATAAGCTCTTTAAATACCTCTGTTTTTCTTGCTCGACACTCTTCATTGAGTTATCCCTTATTTTCCTGGCCCTTTCCCTGCCCCTGCTCTTGTTACTAATAATTTCAATAGCTCTAACACTTTCATATTGAGTATCTGAGGGCCAAAGTATTCTGGGCTTAGTGCTTGCACCTCTTGATGGTGAAATGGGTGAAGCTGCTTTTCCTGTATGGCATGCCATACGCTTACATGGTTAGTGCCTAGTGCACATGTAATAGCATGTGTGCTGGTAGATGGCTCTTCTGCAATTCTTTGAGGAACATTCTCTTCAAATTGCACTGTGTGTTGAGATTGTGTAATACCCTTATCGCCCCTGATTACCTTGAAGGTTCCACACTTACAAATACCTATCGATGGACAAAGTGGAGTGATGTGGTTGGCGCTTATTGGAATTTCGTTCCCTGTAGAGTGCTGCAGCAGCTAAGTCACTATTTCCTGATTCACCATAAATAAGGTGCATAGCTACATGTTCAGATAAGGTGTACATGTTCTCCATGTTCTCTCACAGACAATCATAGCATACTAACCTCAGTGAGCCAAATCAAGGAAATATAGTAGTGTTATTGCACTGGTCAATCAGAATCACATCTTGAATATACGTATCACAGCACTTCTTCGTATGGAATTAAAAAAAGAAAAATGAGCTGCATGATAGGAAATAAACCTTCTGGACATCAGCTTTTGATGTTACACATTAAGTTACACAGCCAGTTAAAGAAATGCCTCTAGAGTAGGCTGCATAATGCAAGAAGGCAATTAACTGATGTTCAGTGTCGCAGTGTCATATGATTAGTTTGCGATTTGAGAGATTTTTGTGGCATTAAATCTTGAGAGCGTTAATAACAAGCTGCTGAAAATCAATATTTCTATATTCATGCAGCAATTTTAAAGACATTCTAAGCCAATTTTCCCCCTGGCTTTGCTTTAACACGATATAGCGTTTAGCCATGGGCCATGCATTGCCTATCTTAAATTGCTTATACCAGACATGTCTACAATCTCTAAATTATTTCAGTGTAGTTCATTAACACCCCACATATGTTCTGAATGACCACAATGCCAATATTTGCATTCAGATAACATTGTGATAACAGTTTCAGCTTTCTGCCTGTTTTAGACAGGTGCTTCATAAATTAAAATGTAATGAACTTAATGGGATGCTAAAATTGTTTACTGCCATGTCTCAAGTACAATGCACTGGCTTATCACGTGGCTAACCTTGTTTCATTTCAAGACAAACTACTCGTACTGAATGTATTGGTTTGAACTTCCACAGATTACTTTACCTATAATGTTGAAAATTACTTCTTAACACTGTTTGCTCTCTGCCAGATTTATACTGCTTATATGCATGGGTACAAGTGGTGGGAGATAGTGTCTCCTTTATGCTGTTAGCAAACTTTAGTGTTTCAAGAGAGAAAAATCACTTCATATACCATTTAGCTGTCTTTCTTTGTCTTTACTGTTATTTTCTTTAAACCTTCTGTAAGTTCATGGACAAATCTGTAGAAGACATATCCCTGTTTAACTGTAATTGCTACTTTGTTCAAAGGCATAAGAAGAATTATTCTCTATACCCGTATAGAGATGGATTTTCTGAAGTTCTCAAAAAATACATGTGACAAACAGTTACAGATGAAACGAAATATGCCATTTGTTTCTCCAGTCAACAATTCAATCATTATATATGAAAAAACTGATAAACAGAGCTGACTTTATCCTAAAATGGTTGTTCTATACTTCTCTTACTATCCACGTAAGGCAAAGGTTTGAAGGGAGTTGGAATTTAAATCATAGCTTATTACTAAGGCTTGGAAATTGAGGAAAAATCCTTTTCAAGTATCTGAAGATGAGCCTCAACATAGCATATTTCATTTTGGGTCACTGTAGGCCAGAAAATGTTTTATTTTGCTTTTTGCCTTTTTGGCATTTTTTTGCTTATTGGTCTTTTTTAGCATTTTTATTAGGTTCTAACAGCTTTTTTGCAACTTCACCTTCTTTCGACTACATTTTTACTGCACTTTCTCAATTCGAACAGACAATGATTTATACCGATTAACAAAACAATCTAAAAAAATATGACTGAAAAAAGAAGCATTTCATTTATAAAGCTTTTCACACTGTGTTTCATTTCATCATGGTTTTATATTTTTTAAGCAAAAATGTTAAACTCTATTTCAAAGGATAGCATTTGCGTGTTACATGACGAAAAATCTCTCACTGCAATATGTATGTATTAATGTACATCAGGAGCTCATAATTAACAGAATTTGGGGAGAATAACACACATTCCGTTTTAATAATGGCTGATGTAATGAATTGATGCCTATGTCAAGCATATTCGTGACTTCAATATGTAATTACAACTAGAATTATTAAAAATATTAATTAATTTGCATCACATTTTTGCATTCTTTTTTTCCAATTATTAGGTCCTTCTTAAGATGCTTTTAGGTCTTTTTAAAGTCATTTATAGGTCAACTTCCAAGCCCTAATTAATACTAACCCATTCCTGTCAGGCATTATAATGCTGTGCCATTGCAGCATGTCAGCCAATATTGTTTGAAACTGCATTGGGTGATTTAAGTTTTCAAAAATTAAAGGAAACACAAATTATACTATTTTTTTCAAGATATTTGGAATTAAAACCATACAATAGCTGAAAATATGGTCTGTAAGGAAATGCATATGCTACATAACAATATGCCATTATTGCATTTTTAATTCTACATTGTTTTAGAGTTTACTTCTTTATGGAATGTTAGTGTTTAACAGAGTGTATAATATGAATAAAGCACAGGAATGGTTAGTTTACTTCTCTGTGGACTGTATATAATAGAATTTGCATGCTTAATTTGCATCTTCCACACTGTAATGATGTGAGATTGAATAGGTATTTATGCCCAGAATTATTTGTCCTTTGTTTCTAAATCAGATGTGCTAATATAAACCAGTGGAAATGTTTTCTGACAGCAGTATAAAGAAAGATAGGAGTTTTGCATATTCTGTTCTCCTCAAGCTCAGTAGGAAAGCTTGTTTTTGTTCTAAGGTCCAAGCAAGTATTATCCCTAAGCTGCAGTTGATATTATGGGCTATAAACATCCATATTTAAATAACTTAAAAGCAAAATCAGCAAACAGGATTTCCAGTGAATCCCTATAAGTGGACCAATATTACAAGAGAAATATTTGATTTATAAATAAATTGTAGAACTAAATAATGCATTAAACCTGCAAGAGATGAACTTATGGCTGGCCAACTGCACTTATTCCATTAAATACAAGTGTAACCTAAATACAGTACAGTATAACTCTTCACAACTTCCAGCCATCATTGGGAGTTTGGTAGAAGAGTAGTTCTATCTCTAAGAATAAATATGTTAATCTTGCCCTTTATCCACAGAATCTTGTAATATTATTATTATTATTATTATTATTATTTACTCACATGATTCCCCCCCCCTCGCATAATTTCCCACCCTATGATATTAGAAGGTTTTCAAACAAAAGTAATTTGCATTGCAATTTTTGCGAAAAGTTTTGGACATCCCTTGACCTTCAAAAGTTTTGTTTGTTAAAATTTCTAGAATACCCAACCTCCCGTATAGGTACCTGACCTTTAAGCGGTCATTAGAGCACACACATTTCACACAGTAATTGCTATTCTGGACAATAGTATTGTAGTTAGTTATTGTTAGTCTCCTTATGTACATAGGCAACTATCATATTTCAAAGTTGTTTTAAACTTCTAGCAGCAGTTCAGTCTTTTCCTGTCCTGAAAGCATTTAGTGGTTATATGTAGTGTGCAATGGGAAAAAGAGCAATAGTTACACGGCGAAATTTAAACGTGAAGCAGTTAATCTTGTGGAGAAAAACGGAGTGAAGCATGTGGGAAGAGAGTTTGGCAGAGAACCCAAATTAATTTGTTACTGGAGGGAACAGACAGAAAAATTGAAAAGTACCAAATTGACCTGTCAATTGTTTCGTGGCCCAAAACATGGCAAATATCCCAACATCAAGCAAGAAGTGTTAGATTATGTTGAACTAAGAAATGATGGCATTTTGGTAACATACAAAATGTTACAATCGAAAGCAAGGGATGCAGCAAAAAACCAGGTATTTCACATGTGAAATACAAAGCTAGCCAGGGATGGGTTACCCAATTTATGCGGAGGAAGAGAGTTTGAGAAGACAAACCATACCAGCCCAGCATATGCCATGTGATTACATGAATAAAGGATCCAATTTCACCATTTCGTAATCCAGCTGAAGTGCGAAAATAAATTTCTGCTTTTACAAATATGGAATGCGGACCAGACACTAGTATTTTTGACATGCCATGAAATACGGCAGTGGATATAACGGGTGCTTCTAGTGTTTTAATTAAAACAACAGGTGTGGAAAAACTTTGCTGCATGGTGATGCTATAAGATGGAAAAAAGCTGCCAGCCTTTGTTCTTTTTAAGGAAAAAGCTGTGCCAAAGTGTGGTAATCTGCCTGGTATAATTGTGAGGGCACATGAAAAAGGATGGATGTTGGCTGACCTCATGAAGGAATGGCTGAAATTGTGTGGAATTGATGCCCTGGAGCTCTGCTAAGGAAGTGGGCCATGCTTGCTTTGGACAGTTTTTGGGGGCATTTAGCAGAACCGATAAAAGAACAAAAGCTGCAACTGAACACAGTTCCGGCGATAATTTCTGGAGGGCTTATGTCAGTGCTACAATCTGGATCCATCAATTAACAAACCATTTAAAGGCCACCTGTGCCGATTGTATAGGGATTGGATGTTATCTGGTTCACTGCCTCTTATGAAAGGTGGCAACATTAAGCAGCCCTCCATTGAACAACTGTCAGTGGATAAAAGATGCATGGAATGTCATCAAACAAGAAAGCATCACATAGAGCTTCAAGAAGACTGGTATTCCAAATGCAATGGATGACTCTTGAGGATCATATGACATGGATGCCAATTTTGATGATGCCGATGATTTAGATGTCATCAGATGAAAGTAGTGCAGAATAAACAGGTGTGTTTATTTTTATTTAGGCATGTTATATATGACTAAGCTTAATGCACATTTCATTTGTCATATTCATCACTGCTCCATGTTTCAGTGCTGCAGGGGTGAGCCCAGGGTCATGCTACCAACATGGCTGCATAATAAACAGCAGGATGGCACCCATAGAAATAACACGAAATCATATCAACTGTTGTATTTCTGTGTATAATTCTTTTTAAAATAAACTTCCATTTCATTTTAGGGTACCTGGCTATTTGATTTATTCATCACAATTTACTTCCTTCTTCTTCTTGTTTAAATTATCGCATAATTTCTTGATTTTTTGCCTTAAAATTTTGAAAAAAAAAGGGAGGAAATTATGCAAGTAAATATGGTATTACTATAAATTAGAAACTGCTTTCCATCTAAATGACAGATTGGAGGAACTGAACAAAACTGGAAAAATTAATATGATACATTTCTCTGTAGACTTAGGTTTATAATGTATATTATTCTAACTAGAGACCCCAAGCTTTTGTCTATAAAATTGTAAGTCACTGAAATTTTTTATGCACATACCTTGAGCAATGTAATACAGAACTGATCAAAACCCATATTGACAACAGTCTCCTTCCACATCAAAGCACACTTGTACATGTCTCTGCAAATTCCCAAATACTTTCTGTATAATGTTCACGGTAATGGCTTCAATCTCTTCTTTCAAGGCTGTGATGATGTGTAATTTTCCCTTCAATAACCTCCATAGAAAGAAAGTAGGTATTGTTAGGTCAGGAGATCTTGTTGGCCAAAGCTTTTTTGGAGATAACACGTGAAGTATGACTTGTTACACAGTCTTGTTGGAAATATTCATCACCTATTAACGAATTGACAAATTCAGTGAATATGTTCAGGTAGACCTCAGTGTTAATCATTTGTTTGAAGAAAATAGGGCCTATAATTTACCTACAAGACACTCCATGCCACACTGATTTTTTAAGAATGAAAAGGCTCTTCATGTTTTGCACATAAGGTTTTCTTGTACCCATATACACATATTTTGATTATTTGTGCTTCATCTGTAAACCAAGTGATGTGTGAAATCCCGGGATTTTGATTAATTAAATTCTAAAACCATAAACAAAAATAAACATTTCTCACTGTCCATGGGTTTTCAATTCCTGAAAATATGACATATGGCAAGTGTGCAGTTTTGATTTTTTTCGCATCTTTTTGACATGTGAAATATGGGAGATCAATTTCCCAGGAAAGTCTTTGCAATGATTTTGATGCTGATACCAATAACTGCTCCTTTACATCCTATATTGTTTCTTTGAACAGTTTCCAACCACCTGAATACTGTGCGAGTAGGCTTTCTTGTCTCCAATCGTTTTGCAATTTTCTGGTAACAGCACTTAATAGAAAATGATTACAGCATTTTATAGATACATGCTGCACACCAAATTTACCTTGGAATGCCCTTTGACATACCTTAAAGCAACCCATTGCCAGTATTTAAGAACAAGGAACATATGTTTTTGACTGTGTGCATGTTAATGCCTAGATGTTCCAGCTAATACTAATGTAAAAGAAGTGTCGTGCAATAGCACAAAATGTATCCAATCACTGGAACAGTCCAAACCTATTTATGAGGAGATAGGTTCTGTTGTACACTGTTGAAGGTAGCTGCACAAAAATTTTCAAGTGAACATTGAAGTACCTAACTTACAATGTTATAGGCAAAAGCAGAGGTGTCCAACCTGTGCTCATATGAGCTAATGACGTCAAACTGGTCGTGTTACCCTGCCCCCTTCTGTTGTGCATGGCCATAGCAGGAAGCATTTCCCCTTCATCAATTCTGTGGCGGTTCGACTGTCGACACAATGGCAGCTTGCAAGCAACCCAAACATATCGTATTCCAGAAAGAATGGGATGAAGAATATTTTGTTGTTAAAGAGGACAGCATGGTGAAATGTCTTATTTGCAAGCATCACTTATCGTGGGGTACCCAATATAATATTAAACGACACTTTGAAAACTACCATCATACTGATTATGTCAAACACATTTTATCAAGTAAGCAATCAGTAACAGCACTTGCTGTTATAATTTAAATGTGAATATATCAGCTAACTTGTAAATTAATTTGCAATTAAATCATTTCACTTGCAGGTGAAGCAACAATACAGAAATTAAAATATATTAAAGCACCAACTTCGAACGGCTTTCGTCCTGACAATGTTGTTAAATCGTATAGAATTGCTGAACACATTGCAAAGAACATGAAGTCTTTTCAGGAAGGGGAGTTCATTACAGATTGTTTAAATATAGCCACTGAGGAAGTGTGTCCCAATGTAATAGATACTTTCAAATCAGTGAGCCTATTTTGAAATACCGCGACAAGACGTGTGGAAAATTGAGATGTGATATAGAGTGACAGCTACAGGTGAAAATAAAATCCTTAATTTATTTTTCTCTGGCATTGGATGACAGCATGGACATAACTGATGAAGCTCAACTGGCTGTATTTTTGAGGGGGGTTGATACTGAATTCAATGTTATTGAAGAACTTCAAAACATAGTTTCTCTTAAAACACATACTTGTGGTGAAGATATTTTCAATACTGTTCTTGCTGTTTGTTGCAGATTAGAACTTCCTTGGGCTAAACTAGTTAGTGTTGCGACCGATGGGGGCCCATCAATGAGCGGGGGTGAAAAGAGTTTGGGAGACTAAGGACATATTTAAGGAATATGGATATGCCCTCTGATGTTTTGTCTATACACTGCATCATTCATAGGGAGGCTTTATATGCAAAATCAATTACCTTAAGTACTGTTATGTCCATTGTTGTGAACTGCGTGAAGTTTATTAAAAAAGTCCCTTCGTCATAAGCAATTTAAAGAGTTGCTAGAAGAGCTGGGATCACATTAGACATTCTGCCATATTATTGCCATGTCAGGTGGCTCAAATGGGGTGCCCTGTCGAGGCATTTGAGCTATGGTGCGAGATAAATAGCTTTATCAACAAAGTAAGCATTCAAATGTAAATTACTCTCATACCCTGCAAACTCACAAAGAAAGCATGGAAATTTGATAAAACCAGATTGTTGACCCAGCAGCATAGTAACATCAAACTTACCACAAACTTGCAGTGGTGTTCATTGTAGTTCAGTTGCAATAATAGTAGTTCCAAATTTCCATATGATTCTTTGAGGATCAATGAATAGGCAATGAGCACTGAACCAAAAAGCCTTTCTGTTATGAAGGAGGGCACCCCGTAAACATTACTTGGAAGCATCAGTGAACAGTCTCCATTCACTTGGGTCATAGTTTGGAAGTCCAAGCTTAAGCAAATTCTTTCACATTACTGCAATATACAAGATGGACATCTCTGGAAAAAAGGAATTTAAAATCTATTTCACATTGTTGATAGCAACAGTCTGATGTTTCTGGGCATAGCAAATTTTTTTCTTGGAAACTAGAACCTCATAATTCGAGCTAACTCCTTAGGGAGGGCAAGATCCCTCACAAACTCATTTAATTCCCTTTGGTTACAACACCCATGTCCTGCAACAGACGATTTTGTTAGACAGTTACTGTCACTCCTTATAGTTTCCCTCACTTCTTCATCAGACTCAGATGGAAACTGTTCAAGATTTTCTGGTCTCACAGATTGGTACACAGCAGGCCCATGGCACATACGTAAAATGGCTGACCAAACAACTGGATACACGATTTGCTTTTTATTCTTAGAATTGTACCCCTTCACATCACAAGAAGAGAAGTAGCAGTCATTACTATGGTTCGACTGCTCTCTTCAAATCGTAGATATTCCAAAAGATAGTAGCAGTCTTTTGTTGTTGATAGAATGACAAAGTTCTTAAATGCATGCTCTACATACTTTGTGTGGTGCCAAAGCTTTACTTTGGTTCCAAAATAGGCAAGATACAACTTTATCACAAAATCTGCAATATTATGCCTCTATTTAGACAGTGTGCATTTCCCACATATATAATAAAAGTGGTCAGGATTATCTATACATTTTCAATGCAACATGGTAAATACTTTCTTACTGAAATGAAAACTCACAACATTCTATACCAAAATAAAGCTTCAAACTTATTTCATTTCCAGATAAAACTCAGATTAATGAAGTATGAGAGGAACCAGATGGGGTTTGTTCTTGCTTACAAAGATAAGATGTGTTTCTCACCAAATAGGGCCGACATACCTATCTCCCACAAATAAACATAATGGCAAGGGTACATGTAATCTCATTCTAGCTTCCTTATGTAGTTTCACCCCAGATAAGAAATATCCAGTGTGCTCAGTTTTTACTATAAGCAACTTAAAATATTTTGAATAAATTTAGTTTTCATATCTTAGGTACTAAAACTACAGAATGCGTTAAAGTATTATAGTATAAATAATTGCAAAAAGGTGATATTATAAGAAAATTAAGGAAAATGGTACATAGTGGGAACTTTCTAGTCACGAATTTGATATTAGCATGTTAAAAATACACCAAAAATGTTCAAACTTTAAAGACAGGATTTTCATCGCAGACTGTATAAATAGACTGAAATTTCAACTGATAGGAATGATATCTGCCAAGTGCAATTGTTCTGCTACAGTTACATGTCCATTAGCTTCCCCATTAACAAGCAGCATGTCTGCAAACTTGGCATAGGAATAACTATTGTTTATATTTTTGAACAGTAAAAAAGCTGCTTCAGTGAAATGAATAATACCAAGTTTGTATGGCCTATTGCTCAATACACAACTGCATGGAGGTTTGTTGCCCTTTTTTACCTCACCACTCAGCTTTCAGGTAGAAACATTACACATGTGCCTGTTTTAACATCCATGGAATACCCCTTCTTAATGATGATCTTCTACTACTATTTTAAATTATTGCCAGAAAAAGCTTAAATCCTAAAAAGGCATATTTTTACTAGTAATGTTCTCAGATTGAAGGACAGGTCTGTAGCAATTAGTGGTAATACTAGTTTTCATTATTTGGTCATTGTGTGCAACATAATCTATAGTATTCATGACAACTGGTAATAAATAAATATTTCTAAACCTTAAAGTTATGCAAAATACAATAAAACTGCATATGTGCTAAGTCAATGCCTACTAAGAATAAGGCCGCAACACTGGGCATATGACACCACAGTAGGAGGCCATCATCAAACTCAACCCAGGTACACGAATCCCAGTGCATTATTTTCCTCACAGCTCAAATTGTATAGTTAAAGAATGGAGTTTTATTTATGAATGCTCTTTAACTGCTGTGGTCCTTAGCGTCCCATTCTATATCGGGCATGAAAGACTGGTAACTTTGCTTAGAGGCCTCTATCAGGCTTGAGGTTCTTTTATGTGCCATAAATCTATGGCATGGGACCACCAGCTTTCCCTTCTGAAGGAAGCCATGCTAAGGAGTTTTAGGCCTGAAAAAAATCCATTGCCCTCCACCGGGTTTGAACCCGGGACCTCGGTAACCACTACACCATGAAGGACGACAACTGTATAGTTAGTTTTAGGAATGGCAGAGAGGTCAAGTTCAAACAAAAAGAGAAGTTGCCATGCCATTTAATTTGAACTACATTATAATTCGCAGTGCAATGCATACAATGTTATTAAATGCTAGCTTGTTTCTGGGGCATTAATAACATTAAAACACACATTCCTGTGCTTATTTTGTGATCAAAACCTTTAAAAACTTTCGCTTTATTACACCCCCCAAAAAATACAATAAAATTGGCTGATGTACACAAATAAATAGTAGTAAGGAAAACCTCATGTAATTTCTAAGCATTATCCTAAAGAAAGTTTTAAATAGCAATACATGGCAGAGTTCCGATTTCACTATGTAAATTTTTTTTTTAAAAAATAAATGATATGTTGTTTGTTTTTAGTGTGCCCTTTATAGCCTCACTTTGGGGAAATTGCTTAAATGCCACATAGATTTTTCTTTACGTGGGGGAAAAAGTATGTTAATATATGAAGCTTCATAGCAACTCATACAGGAAGCATTTTAAAAAAGCAATTTTTGGCTTCATGTAAAATCTGTTATTTATCCAAAATTAATCAGACAAGTTTATGTTATAGTTTTACTACATGTCATAATCACCCTCATAGCAAATGCATGTATTGGTTAGAAAAAGCACAACTTAGGCAACTATTGCATCCAGAGATGAATTCCCCCATGTTAAGAAAATATAAAAGTTTATAAGAGGAAAGGAATTGTTATTAAAGGTGTAATTATAAAATTAGCCATATTTCAATTACAGTGCTAATAATACTTTATTTATTTGAAAACAATTCAGCAACTATCTACATTTGTGGACTGCCATAGTGGACAAAATATGATACTCCATAGAGATTAATTTTTTTCTAAACAAACTAAGAAATGTTGTTAACATATTAAAATCATAAGAGGAAGAAACCTCTGCACAGTATGAAAATTTAAATTTAAGAGAATTTCCTTTAAATATTTAAAAGAAAAAAGGGGTAAATTGCATATCGCTTTTGTAGACTTAGAGAAAGCGTATGACCGAATTGAGTTACAACTTCTGTGGCATAAATTAGTGTGTAAGGGAGTAAGTCAGCAATGGTGAAAATTCTTAAAGCATTGTATTTTGAGAACACCATCTGTGTAAGGGTGGAGACAGGCTGTGTAACAAGAGAAATTCAACAAAAGAAAGGCCTCAGGCAAGGATGTAAGTTAAGCCCAGTTTTATTTAATTTATACATAGATAATGTCTTACTAGAAATTGGAAGGAATAATAACTGTGCACCAGTGATTAACAACATCCAAATCCCAGGACTTCTTTTTGCAGATGATCTAGTGGTAGGATCTATTACAGTAAGTGGTTTAAAACAATCATTACAAGCAATTGATGTATATTGTAAAGAATGGAGGTTAAAAGTAAATCAAGAGAAAACACAGATTGTGGTATTCAAAAAGGGGGGAAAATTAAGCAAATATCAAAAGCGGAAGGGAGAGAATAAAGATTACAAGGTGGTGCTTGACTATTTAATTAGGAGTAAAAATAGATGGCAGTAATAAATGGGAGAAACAAAAGAAGTTTGCATTGGCAAAAGGTAAAGGGGCAATGGCAGCAATCAGAAGCTGCAAATATAGAGTACCTAATATAAATGTTAAATGGCTGGAAAAAGTTTATGAGATGGTTGTGGAGGCAAAAATGATGTATGGTATAGAAATATGGGCATTAGATAGAGGATCGGAAAGTATAGATGAGGTGCACAGGATGTTTTGTAGAGAAGTACTAGGGTTACTGAAGGCAAAAATGGGTTAGCAGGCATGTGGAGGAGAGAAAACGATATGAACAATTTTTGGAAAAAGGAAAGGAAAAGACTGGAAGATATAGAAATACAAAACATATTCAGTGAGATTGCCGAAAAGAGCTCGTTGGTTTGTTATAGGCCAATGAAAAATACATGGGGTAGGGAAAAATATATAGACATAGTAAATAAAGAAGAGAGAGAATCTATTGCATGGGTAAGAACCGGAGCATGGAGGCTAAGAGGGTTAAGACAGGGTATTCCTCACAATCAATGTCCGATATGTGGTGGTAATGAAGACATTGAATACATAGTATTTAAGTGCCAAGGAACAGAAAATTGGAGAAGAGGATTTATTAAACAGAAGTGGTTGAAGGGGGATAGAAATGCACTTATAATCGAAATGATGTGCAAGGACGCTAGGAGCATTGGACAGTTTTTGTGTAAAGTCAAAAAATAAATGGCTTTGGACAGTGGGTAGAGAAAAGTAAGAGGTAGTGTATCTTACCTTGAATGGAAAACTATGGTGAATGTGTGATGGTAAAGCAATCAACAAGTGACAAGTGAAAAACAAGTGGAAATGGGACATGAAAAACTGAAGCAAGATAATTTATTGGTGGGAAATTGTAAAATGTAGTGTTTGTCTACAGAATGAGTGGCCAGGGTCAAAGTTCAGTAGACAATCAAATTGTAAATCTCTTAGTAAAATAAAACAATTAGGATAACTAAACAGTTGCAAGTTGCCATTATTTATTTATTTTTTTTTTCTGGTTCATGAATGAGCCTGCCTAGTGACAATAAACATAAATTCCTCGGGATCGAAAAAAATAGACCTAATACTGTTAATTTCTGAGGTTGGTAATTTTTTTGTTACTTCAGAAACTTGGTTTACTTATAAGAAATACAAAGAAGAAAAATACCCCACTATTCTTAAGGCTTTTCAGTTAGTTACTGAATATAAAGAAACCGCATACCGATTTTCAATCTATCTTTGTTTCTCATATTCTTATGAGACACTAATACATGAAGTAGATGTGGACACTTCACTCATCCAGCACAATATGTGTAATACTGATATAAAAAAGAAATTATTAGATGCACTTCATGTTAACATGATGTGCAACTTGACCACAGTAATACATACTGATGATTCAAAATGCTTGGAAGATAACACACTAGGTGCTACCTTCTATATTGAAAATCTCATTTCAAAAACACTCAAGCCACCGTCTTCTACATCTGTATTTAATGCTACAATATTTGCTATTAAACAGGCTAGCTATTCTTTGTGCAACTCAGAATTTTCTAAAGAATTTAGCGATTTTTAACACATTGTCTTTCGCCTTTAGAATCACTAAAATCAGTTAATTACCATTCTAATGGGACTGCCACTTATTGAATTTAAAGTACTTAATATTTAAAAACAAACATAACATATCTACAAAATTCTTTTGGATTCCTGGAAATAAGAACATTAAAGGCAATGAAATGGCAGATAAATTAGCAAAACGCAATGAAAAAGGAGAATACTTTGACTAGTTTGCCATATACTTATATTTTAAACATTGAAAAAAACTGTATGATAAATGGCAAGAAAATGGGACAAACTAAATGCTACAATATTAAAAAAATTGTAACAAATGTTCCTGGTTCTGTCACGTTAATCTTCCTTGAAAGGTAACAGTTATTGTTCTTAGAATCAGATCACGGCAAATATCCTCATCTTACACAGAATTAAAATTAAAGATGATTATGATGATGATGATATGGGGTTTAAGGGCGCTAAACATCTATGCTCATCAGCGCCCTTACAATGTATAAAATTTAAAATCCAAAAATTAAAATACGGGACACAAAGCTGCTGAGTCTAAAACAACAAAAAACAACATATCAAAGTCTAAAAACCACCAAACTAAAACATAGTAAATAAAACAATAAAAGAGTAAACAACGTGTCAGGAACTATAGAAGTCAAGCAACAAGAGCTGGAGAGAAGAGCCCCCATTAAAACAGACAAAAGAAAACCACAACACTAAAAGACGCACAATGCATCAACTACGCCGACTAAAACCACTGTCACTGATAAAACGTAAAGGACATTCTACAGCATACGCGTCTTCTGCCAAAACGTTGGCCGTGCTAACAGGCAGAGACAAACCAATTGGCAAATGAGCTAAAACCTGACGCGCTGTTAAGGGCGCATCACACTGCTCACAGAGTGGTGCGTGGTCGCCAGTGAGCAGGTGCTTATGACTAAAAAGGCAATGACCGATACGTAAACGAGCTAAAATTACCTCATCCCGACGAGAAGAACGGGAAAAGGTACCCCAGGCTAATGGGAGAGGTTTAACCTCCCGCAACTTGTTCCCCCGGAGGGCCGTCCACTCATAGCGCCAAAGCGAGAGGATACGGCGACGTAAAAGAACACACAAATCTGTGGAGGAAACAAAAGAGGAAAGACATCTGGGTGATAAAATTGGCGATTTGGCAGCGGCGTCGGCAGACTCGTTCCCTGAGATGCCCACATGACCTGGAATCCACACAAAGGAGACGCTGATGCCAGAAGCACCAAGCGAGTGGAGGAGATCATGTATGCGCTGTACGTGGGGGTGGTAATTGTACAGCGCGTTTATACTCTGAAGGGCACTCAGAGTCCGTACAAACAACACAGTGCCATAAGTCGTGCCGCTGAAAATATAAAACGGATTGATAAATACTAAAACGTTCGGCGGTAAAAATTGAGCATTGCCACGGTAAACGGAAGGTATAATCGTTCTAGACACGTGAAAATCTTAATGAGAGCTATGATGCGAGTTGCTTACCAGATCAGGTGGTGACCGGTCGACTGATACTGCAGGAGTGCGTTGGACAGTCATCGTCAAATATCCTCACAGGTTATGCACTGCTTTGCGCTGATAAACTTAGTTATATACAGTATATTAAAATCCACGCTGTAAAAAGCGCTTAATATAAAAAACGCTGTCAATCATTGCCTCCAACTCTTCCACACCTAACAACCCTTCCTCTTCTGCGGAATCACTCACATTATTGCCGTCATCGCTGCTGTCACTACTTTCTGCACCATTATCTTGGATGAGAATTCTTTCTATTTGATTTTCTGCAATTCCGTATTTTTCGAAATAATGATTCTTAATTTATTCAACATGTCGACATACATTTTCCCATTCTGGCCTTCCAATTTCAGCAAATTGCTGGCGTTATAACTGCTCCACATATTTTAATTTAAAAGTCATATTTCTGCATGCCATCCATTTTTTGATATCAGCCCAGATTAATTCGATTGGGTTTAGATCTGGGTGATGCGATGGCAGTCTAAGTACATTATGGCGATGTTGTATTACTATCTGGTCAAGTATGTATGACTTCTGAAGCTGTTTGTTGGCTTTAATTAAGTTATATAGCTTTGTTTTACTCATGCTTTCATCTAAAGCTATATTATGTCTAAGTAACCAAGCTCTCATTTCTTCTTTCAATGAATTTGAGGTAGGTGGTTTGTCAATTGAGTGTTGACGCATTGTGAAGCATTGTCGATGACCAGAACAGACCCAGCAGGCATATTAGGTCTCAACATGGCGTTGATTCACTTCATGTACTTTTCTGTATTCATTTCTTGATGAAAATCTCCTGTTGTTTTTGCAGCTTGTAAAAGAAGGGCATTTGGAACGAAGCCGATCTCTCCAACAGCATGAACGATAATAAGTATTTGCCCTTTAGCAACAGGGACCTGCAACCTAATTCGCTATCGTCACTCCAACTTTTAGATGCTGTACGACTGCTGTGTATGTATGACTCATCTTCATACACTATAGTATTTTTCTGAAATTTGTAGCACCACCTTAAAATTTGATGCTGATATAAGTACATATAAAATTATACTCATTTGGAAAGGTAGAATCAGACTGAAAAATTCAATGCCATAGCCGGATCTTAGGCTTTCTGTGCCGTTGCTCTAACTGACTAAGCTATCATGGTAACATTTACTTTTTATTTTTTTATTTTATTTATTTATTTATTTTGCTTTTCTGTTAGAACTCTTCTATTTGATTTCGGTTTCTTCCATTTGAACCCTAAATCTTTAATAATTTTTCTGAGATTTGTAGCACCACCTTGAAAGTTTCTGCTGTCTTTCAGCTGGATGAGCAATCTGCTTATTATTAGCACAGTTTTTTCTTCCACATAGGAATTGTGAATCGTCTATTTCTGTAATACGTTTAGGGACCTTATGTTTCTTCCCAGGTGTGTCAAATGGCACTCTTTCATCCATATGTTTTTTTCTCTTATCCTTGAGAACTCTGGAATCGGAACTCGGTGAAACACCAGTTGCTTTGACTACTCTTTCTTTCATTCTCTTAAGGCTTTTGTGGAACTCGGATGAACATATATTTTCTTCCTTCATCTCTGCTTCTTGCTTCATGAAGTCTAGGACATTTGCAATTATTTCCCTACTTTGACTACGTAACACCTTACCACTTAACTTTGAAAACATAGGAGCCATGGTTATAAATATAACAAATATAAAATAAGTACTATTTAGATACTGCAGCTCTCTTTAAAATTACAACCAGATGCAGACACTTTCTATGCAGACTGTATGTGTTACGCACTGTGAGTAAGCAAAGGTATTATATCGCTTTCGTTGATAAAGCTAAACATAAACCATTCCTAGGCTCGGCAGCTGGGTTGGCAATCAAGGTCACGATTCCAGAAGTTTTGCGCGAGTAATAAAACTATGTCGACCGAAAATAAAGGCACACCCTACTCCAACATCAGTCTTAGACACATCAGTATATATAAAATGACATTCCCCGAATTGCGCCTGAAGTTCTAAAAAGGCGGATCTAAGAACTGAAGAAGGGGTCTCAGTCTTCGGCATCGACGTTAACCCAAGGTGACAGCGGGCCTCAGAGGGCAACCAAGGAGGAAACCGCCATTTCCCCCTGGGAAGGGGCGGCGCTGGCGTAACGTCCAAAAGCCGAAGAAGCTGGCGAAATCGAACCCCTGGAGGGAGCAATGCAGAGGAGCTAACTAAATATTGCAGATCATGTGAATCCCAGAAAAATAACTCGAAGGACGGGTGGTCAGCCAAGCTTGAGAGTCGACATGCATAGCTGCACAAAAGCATCTCACTCCTGAAGGGCAGCGGAGGCTCTGCAGCTTCAGCATACAGACTGGGTACAGGGCTGGTTGAAAAAGCCCCTGTAGCGACTCTTATGCCACGATGGTGAATGGCATTCAAGAGACGTAACACAGATGGACGCGCCGATGAACAGACAATGCACCCGTAAACAAGCTTGGATCGGACCAAAGAGCGATAAAGACGCAGAAGGACGGTCCGATCAGCCACTTAAAACACGTAAAAGATAAAGAGAACGGTCACACTTTGCTCTTAAAAAAGAAATGTGCGAAGTCCAGCTCAGCTTTGGATAAAAAATCAAACCCAAAAATATCGCCTCGTCTGCAAATGGAAGACTATCCGGCCCAAGATGGAGAGATGGCGAAGGGAAAGCCTTCCGGCGCCAGAAATTCACACAGACGGACTTCTCGGCGGAGAAAGTAAAGGTGTTGGCGTTGCTCCAGACGTAGAGACGGTTGATACAGCTCTGCAGACGGCGTTCGAGCAGACAGGTCCGCCGAGAACTGCAATAAATGGCAAATTCGTTAACGAAAAGGGACGAAGAAATAACAGGTGGAATACAATCAACAATGGGGTTGATAGCAATCGCAAAAAGTGTGACACTGAGCACAGAGCCCTGCGGTACACCGTTCTCTTTAATAAAACGACTAGATAAAACCGAGCCCACACGTACACGAAAGACGCGATCCGTCATAAACTCCCGAAGAAATATGGGAAGACAACCGCGTAAATTCCATGCGTGGAGTGTATGTAAAATGCAGCCCCTCCAACGAGTGTCATAAGCTTTCTCCACTGTTTGACACTTTCTCAAAAATCCATTCATAATATGCGTCGACAGAGACACCAGATGGTCGACGGTAGAGCGATGGCGACGAAATCCACACTGAGCGTTCGCTAGAAGTTTCTGAGACTCAAACCACCATGTCAACCGCCCGTTGATCTTGCGCTCCATCATCTTGCAAATGCAACTGGTGAGGGAGATAGGGCGGTAGCTGGAAGGCAGTTGGCGATCCTTCCCAGGCTTAAGTATAGGGACGATGGTGGCTTCGCGCCAAACTGAAGGAAAAACGCCGTCTTGCCAAATACGGTTACAGACCTGTAAGAGAAAGAGCTTACTGTCGGCTGAAAGGTGGCGAAAAACCCTAAGCGCAGCTCTACGGGCACGAACGGCGTCCCGACAGTCCTCGGTCCACCACGGAACAGGAATATGCCGAGGGTGGGACGAACGGGGGATGTGCGTTCGGCGGCAGATAGGATCGGAGACGTAAGGTGCTGCACCATTTGGTTAACGTCAGTGAAGGGCTGGTCCACAAAAGACACGAGGCTGGAATAGTCTCCAGTCGGCTTTAAGGAATTGCCAGGTAGGTGCTCTGGAATGTTGGACGTAGTGAGACAGAAGAGACACAATGCAGGGGTAATGATCGCTGGAGTAGGAATCAGCGACAACGTTCCACTGCAGACGAAAAGCAAGCTGGAGTGAGCAAACGGCAAGGTCCAAGTGAGAGAATGTACCAGAAGAATCAGAAAGAAAAGTAGGCTCACCTGTATTGAGGATGAAGAGGTTGAACTGAGCAAAAATGTCGGAAAGAAGCGTTCCCCTTGCACAATCCCTAGGCGAACCCCACAGGGGGTGATGGGCATTAAAATCTACCAACAGAAGAAATGGTGTTGCGAGAGCGCACAGGAGATCTCGAATGTCCGCGTTAACGAGGAGAGACGATGTTGGTGAACAGACGGAGCAAACAGAAAAAAAAGCCGGGTAATTGAATCCTAACGGCAACAGCTTGCAAGTCGGACGAAAGTGTGAGAGTCTGAAAAGGAAGGTCGTTACGCACTAATAGCATGACACCTCCATGAGCAGGAGTACCCTCATTCGGTGCAAGATCGTAGCGAACCGGAGTATACCCTCGGAGATCCAAAGGATCGTGAGGGCGAAGCTTGTTCTCCTGCAAACACACGACCATAGGTGAATGGGAACGCAATAAAAGTTGCAGTTCCGCTCTATGCGATCGTACACCACGTAAATTCCAGGTCAGGATAGCCATGAATAAAAGGGATAAACTGTCTACTTAGAAAGGCGGCTCAAAATAACCTTCTGCTTAACTTTGGGTCTCGGGCTTTTGGTATGGGGTAGGTCAGGCTCCATAGGCTCCTCGAAGGGAGGGCCCACGCGCTCAGTGCCAGAAACCGATTCAAGCGCCGAGAATCGGTTCTGGGTGGCAATTGGTAAAGGGTGCCGCTGAGAGCGGTTTATTCCAGGAGCATCCTGGGACTGCGACCTCCGAGGAGGTGAACTTTTTATTACCACGCGCACGCGGAGGGTCTTTAAGAAACTCTTCCTTACGAAGTTTCTGTTTGGATTTCTTCTTGGTGCCTTGTGACCTCAGTACCTTTGGACCAACTTTAGATGGCTTGATAACTATGCCAGAGATGGACGGCCGGATGGTAGTTGCGGTCAAGGCAGTCATGGTCTAGGTCTGTGTTTCGGCATCCTTCCGGGGTATTGGCGAGGCAACAACATAGCTGAATGTACCCGATCGCAGGAGTGCAAGTTGGCGCGTATGCTAACGCCTCCGGGCTTCTGCGAAGGATAGTTTCTTCTTTACCCGGATCTCCTGAATCGCCTTCTCGTCCAAGTACCGCGGACAGTCGGCAAATGACGCAGAATGAGACCCTTTGCAATTAACGCAGACGGGGCTGATGAACAGGTACCATCAAGTCAGGGCTGACCACAAGAGGCACAGATGGAAACGGTACTCTTACAAGAGACTTGCGTTGGCATTTAAAACAACGCAGAGGTCTAGGAATATAGGGCCTCACAGCAATACGTTTGACCCTGCTGAAATATACGCGGGCAGATCAACAGGGTACGAGTAGGTACCAACACACCGTCGCGTTTAGCCTGCACTCGATGAACCGCTGTCACCTTTTGTTCTGAAAGATATTCGACCAGGTCATCGTCCGATATACCATAGAGGCTATGTGTGGTGACGACGCCTCGACAGGTATTCAAGGTTCGGTGCTTCTCAACGCGGATGGGATAACCGTGGAGAAGCGTAGCGCGCAACAAGGTCTTACTTTGTTGATCGGACTTGCTTTGTACTAATAATGAACCGTTTCGAAGTCGAGTGCAGGACTGAACCGAACCATCAATAGAGTCAATGCCCTTCTGTATTATAAAAGGGTTCACTTTCTCGAAAGATTGTCCTTCCTCTGTTTGCGTAATGACTAAGCAACAACCAGGTGTCGGTGGTGCTACTTCTGTTACCAAACCTTTTCGGCGTTTGTTAGCAATAATGGAGAAAGATGGCTCCATAGCGAAAGAAATCCTCCACCATTGCAACCGTCTACGACCTCAGGCTCTGACTTCCTGGGCGTTACCCCAGCTTGGGTGAGTGGCCTATCTATACCAGTCTCACACCTCCCAGAACATAGACGGAGGGACCCAATGGCCATGGGGAGTCAGCAGCTCATGCAATGGCCCCCCCACGGGACTCCACTTGAACAGCGGATACGAACACATACCCTACATGACGACCCCGGGTGGTGGGGATGACGCCATTACCCACTCACCCAGCTGCGCACCCAGTGCGCGGGTATCCGTCAGGCTGTGTCCACGGAGGATTAAAAGAAAGAAAAGGGTAAAATAAACCAAAAGTGTGTGCGCGTTTCGCACTGAAGGTAGGCCGGTGAGGAAGGAAAAGAGATGTGTGAATGGTTGTGGTGCGAAATGTTCGGAAAGAGACCAGACAAGAAAGAAACGATGGCGAGGGGTGGCATGGAACGAAATGCAAAGAACGCACGAGAGCCTACCTTGTGTCCCCCGGTCACGAGGACCCAACCATCTCGACCAGACGAGGATGGAGGGATGATGATGGAGATCGGTGGCTCGGGATCCCGGGTGTGCCAAACCCGTACTCACATAAAGTGAACCCCTGGGGGGATTTAAAGATGATGATTCCTGCTGTAATTGTGGAGAACAGGGTTCAGTAAATCATTTGTTTTTTGACTGTCCTTATGTGAAAATTTAGCTCTACTCTGAGTTAATTACAAACAATTTTGAAACCCCATAAGTACGCAATCTTTGTCAAGCAAACCATCTCCAAAAGTTTGTAATTGATTGTTTTGATTCTTTCAAAATGTAAAATGAAAATGAATGGAATATAATTTATTTATTGCTAAGAAATTTACGATATAGAGGGTTGCCCACAGAAAATTTGGCTCTGGCCACCCATTCAGTAGACATCCACTTCACATACAAAAATTATTATACTATTACATACCTATCAATTTTCTTCTTCTCTCTTCACTCTCCATTTCCAACTCATTTTAACTCTAAATAAATACTATCCCACATTCCTGCTCCCCTTTATGAATATTTTGTTCAACATTGTTCCTTTGTCCCTTTTAAATTTAATGAATTCATTTCTCCAGTTTTCAGTTTCCTTACAATCCTTCCTTCCTGTATGTACCAAGCCTTCTTTCCCTCCACAAAATGGACGTTCACCTTGAGTAAAGCCTACTCTCTCACTTTTTAACTTCCACACACCTATTCTCGCTCATGCTCTCATTTCCCCTTATTAGCTTTGTCAATATAATTTTCCCTTTCCCATACCCATTTCATCCTAACAAAATTCCAGCAGTCTTCCCAGCTAAATTACTAAATATCTCTATATCTCTATATCTTCGAAACATCTTATTGTATCTTTCCAAAATCCTCTAACTTTTGTTTCTTTTTTACTCCATATATACCCTAATCCATTACTCTCTAAAATATTTCTTAGACTACTCAGACACCCTTTAGTTAGACATGATTCTTGATTTATTAATAATTAATTGTTTAGAAGCTTCGTAACAGTAAAGGCAAACTTCAGTATTTAAGCACTAGTCGAATTTGGGACATGTGTGCTTCATTTTTTCTGTAATTTATACAGAACATGTTTCAGAAGCTCTTGCTTCTGTGTACCAAATTTGAATCCTAATGTTTAAATAGTAAACATCGCTTAACTACTCTATCATCATTTAGATTTA
Organism: Deroplatys truncata; assembly: GCA_030765065.1. Taxonomy (NCBI): domain Eukaryota; kingdom Metazoa; phylum Arthropoda; class Insecta; order Mantodea; family Mantidae; genus Deroplatys; species Deroplatys truncata. The sequence continues at coordinate 496,781,411 of CM060990.1, read as the reverse complement.
ATACCCTGCACCAATATTTTAAAACTCACCCCATAATCAAACCTTTTCTTGTAATTTATTGAAAGTCAAAGAAACAGAACAGTGTAACAAACTCATCCACATAGCTGAATATGTAGCATTATCTGAGTGTGTGAATGAATTAAAGGTTGTAAAAGATATTTTGCTTGATTTTAATATGGAAATTCTTGATCCTATTAAAATTTATAAGATAATTTTGATGCGATAGCAAAGCTTGGTAACTTTACAAAGAAATTAAAGTATATAGAAACTCATTACCACTTTCTAAATGAAAGTTGTATTAATGGTGAAATTGATATTGTAAAAGTGAATTCTGAAGAAAACATTGCAGATAATTTTACTAAGTCTTTAGGACAAAACAAATTTGAAAAGTTAAAAAATATGTTAAATGTAAAGTAATTGACAATAGTAAATTTTGGAATGTAATATGAATTTAAGGAGGCATGTTGGAATATAAGTAAACTCACGTTACAGAGCTAGCGACATTTATACATAGAGAAGTGAAGGTATGCGGTAGTGTGTGATGCTTTGTGTGAGAGAGACAGTGCACCAAGAAACATGTTAGTTGCCGACCAAGCATGCACATACTTTATAAATGGTTATTATAATGTCACCAGTGATTGTGTAAATAAATGTGTTATGTTAATCCGTGGTTCTTCATTGATCTACAACCTCTAAGAGGATCCTCTAATTCTAACACTTCCATTTCCCATATTTACTCAACCTTCCTCCTTTCTTACATATTACACTTTGTATCTTGTCTTGGTTCACCTTTAGACCCCATTCTGAAGAATAATTATCAATTTCCTGCAAAGCTCATTTTAGGCCAATTACCATAATAGAACCAACTACCAGATCATCTGCAAGTAATAGACCGGGGATCCGCATACTGTTTATAACTGGCATAAAATTGTTTTCATTTATATTTTGCAATATATCATCAATAGATAAATTTAACAGACTGGACTTAACTTACTCCCTTGCCTTAGCATCTTTTCTTGTCTTAGTCCTCTGTTATCGACACTTCCTCAAATCTTATGCAAAAAGCATTTTCCTTATATAGAGCTTTTTAAACTTCTATTATGTGTCTACTGACTCCTTTTTCTGAAAGCTTATACAACAGTGGCTGCATTTCAATTCGATCAAAAACTTTTTCCAAATCCACAAAAGCCAAGTATAATTTCCCTCTTATTTTTTATCTATCTATTAAGGTTTTTAAAATGAATATGTTGTCAGTAGATAAACTTCCTTTTCAAAACCCCATTTTGTATTCAGATAGTATGTTGCATTGTAACTGTTCTTGTAATCTGCCTGCAAAAATACCAGTGAACATTTTTCCTACATTAGATAATAAAGCCACATCCCTGTAACTTTTAGGTTTAACTATACTACATTTGCCTTTTATATCAGGTGTATAATTGTTTTTCTCCCATTTTGTGATGTGTATCCTTTACTTTTCATTGCACTGAGTACATATGTAAGTAGTTCCACTCTATCCCCATTACTGCACCATTCCTTTAAAAATTCTGTTGGTATACCATCTATTCCAGCTGCTTTCTTTACTTTCAATACTTTAACCTGTTCTATTACTTCTTTTTTTTTTATTTCACTGTGCAAAATGTCTACAAAATCATTACCAGTTTCTGTAATATTCCTAGCTCTCATGCACTGATATTTCATAAAGTTTTTAAAATAATCTAACCATTTCCCTATGATATGGGTATATTGGTATGTTTGTTATATGTTGATACTCAAGATAACTCATGGACTTCGAACGTGGTCAGGTGATTGGGTGTCACTTGTGTCAGAAGTCTGTACGCGAGATTTCCACACTCCTAAACATCCCTAGGTCCACTGTTTCTGATGTGATAGTGAAGTGGAAACATGAAGGGACATGTACAGCACAAAAGCGTACAGCCAACCTCGTCTGTTGACTGACAGAGACCGCCGACATTTGAAGAGGGTCGTAAAGAGTAATAGGCGGACATCTATCCAGACCATCACACAGGAATTCCACACTATCAGGATTCACTCCAAGTACTATGGCAGTTAGGCGTGAGGTGAGAAACCTTGGATTTCATGGTCGAGCGGCTGCTCATAAGCCACACATCATGCAGGAAAATGCCAAACGACGCCTTGCTTGGTGTAAGGAGCATCAACATTACACGATTGAACAGTGGCAAAACGTTGTGTGGAGTGACAAATCACGGTACACAATGTGGCGATCCGATGGCAGGGAGTGGGTATGGCGAATGCCCAGTGAACGTCATCTGCCAGCGTATGTAGTGCCAACAGTGAAATTCGGAGGTGGTGGTGTTATGGTGTGGTCGTGTTTTTCCTGGAGGGGGCTTGCACCCCTTGTTTTTTTGCATGGCACGATCACAGACCTACATTGATATTTTAAGCACCTTCTTGCTTCCCACTGTTGAAGAGCAATTCGGGGATGGCGATTGCATCTTTCAACATGATCGAACACCTGTTCATACTCACGGGCTGTGGTGGAGTGGTTACACGACAATAACATCCCTGTAATGGACTGGCCTGCACAGAGTCCTGACTTGAATCCTAAAGAACACCTTTGGGATGTTTTGGAATGCCGACTTTGTGTGCCAGGCCTCACCGACCTACTTCGATACCTTGCCTCAGTTCCGCACTCTGTGAAGAATGGGCTGCCATTCCCCAAGAAACCTTCCAGCACCTGATTGAAAGTATGCCTGAGAGAGTGAATGCTGTCATCAAGGCTAAGGGTGGGCCAACACCATATTGACTTCCAGCATTACCGATGGAGGGTGCCATGAACTTGTATGTCATTTTCAGCCAGGTGTCCGAATACTTTTGATCACGTAGTGTATAACGCAAATGGCTTATTTTTGTTTAATAAATATTTCTGTAACTTCTGGCAAATTTCCCCAAAACATTATTCTATATTTCATTATTGAGTTGTATGTGCATAATATGCTATTAAAAGTACACAAAGGCTGACATGCCAATTCTTAAGGTGTATATATTCCTACTTAATTCGCTTAGAAGGTATTTAATATGAGATTTTCATTTCAAATTATTCTGTATTCAAAAGCCTAAAAAGTTTGTTTCATTTTTGTATGAGATTAATATTATTTAATTTTACTTCAGATATATTATTATTATTATTATTATTATTTTTTTATTATTATTATTATTATTATTATTTGCATTATCAGTAATATGAAATTTAAGACAAACTGCTTTATCAGTGTTTAAAACCAGGTTGTCTTTAGCTATCCATGTTACCAAATCTTTACTAGCCTGGCTTAATGAATTGTTTAACATTTCATTACTGTTTTCTGTTGTTAGTAAATCAGTATCATCTGCAAATAGTAAGATGTTATGAGCTTGAATGTTATTTGGTAGGTCATTTATATACAAAATAAATAGAAATGGGCCTAGAATAGACCCTTAAGGGCTTCCGTATGTTATATCAAGTTGGATCTAACTGCCAAAAGTGTTTTAGTGTTAGGGTTTGCATATGTAATATCCATTATTTTTTCCAGTTTGTGAGGTAAGATTCAACTCTTATGCCAAAGTCAAATAACTTCATTAGCAAAATTTGATTGTTAACAGTATCTAAAGCTTTACTTAAATCTAAGAATATGCCAATGGATTTATCTTTGTTATCTAAGGCAGTTATAACACTGTTTAATAAAGAGTATATTGCAGTCTCTGTTTATTTTTTGTGTTGAAATCCATGCTGTGAGTTAGTAATTATATAATTTTTTTCAATAAACAAAAGAAGTCTCCTATATATTATGTTTTCCAGTATCTTTGAGAATATGGCAGGAATGGAAATTGGACGGTAGTTTGATGCCTCAAGACTTATTCCCTTTTTTGTACAGATACAACCTTAGATGTTTTTAATATCAGGGAAAGTTCTGCTAGCAATGGATGCACTACACAGATGAACAAGTGGTCTAATTATGTACTCACTGAATTTTTTATAATTATTATACACTTCCGACCATAAGTTTCTGGACAACCAGTGTAGTAAGTGTAATAGTGGTAATTTAAAGAAACAAATAGGATAGTAAACATAAAGAAGCAAAACTCTTGACATGTTTTATTGTCTCATTAAAGTTTAATGTGATGATAATCATTACTTTCATTTCATTTTCATTTTGTTCCAATGATTTATTTATTCTAAGAAATAAATGACCAAGTTACGCCTTTCTTTCTGGCATGAGCCATTTCCGAGATAAGTGTTATTTGTTTGAATTTTGTAATACTTTGTAATTTGTTAAAGGTGCTGTCGCTATTTCGTATTTTTGTTCTGTAATTTTTGCACCCAAATTACAGAATTACGCATTTTGTTGAATTCTTCTTTTTTTTCTTTTCTGTAACTTTAGCACCTGATTTTCTCATCAAAATTTGTAATTATATTATTATATGCTAACACAGATGTTTGTTTCTCTTTGAAAGTAGCAGCAGATTTTTAGTTTGATTATAACTGATGACTCTCACAGATTGATTTTGCTCCTTCTCGGCCATATATATACTCGCTGAAAACTGCAAGTCCTTTGGTATAAGTCAAACTGCTCTCTGCCGTTAAGACAGCCCCTATTTCATGGCCGAAAATATGCTGTTTGTGGAGTGTGGCTAGACCCACTGGGTGCTCTACCTTGCTTGTGGATTAGGATAGGAGGGGTCCAGGTTAAATAACACTGGGGAACAAAAAAATTTTTTTTTCATGGTGCCTTGAATTTTCCACATGATTCTGGGTATTTTGATGCTGCTGATTCCAAAAATGTCTTCCATTTCATCCTAGCAACTCTAGTTTATGAGATACTGATATCTTTATAAATTGCTCTTATGACTACTTTGTTTTACAGCACTATTTGTAACTTGATTATATTATTTGCATTATACTAATTTATTTTATCCTAGGCCTATTCATGTTTGCAGATGTACTTTAACTATTCTGACATTTATGTCTCCTTTTCATAGGCACTGATGTGGCTTCATCACGAAGAAAATGTGTGAATAATCCTGATGTGTTTTGTTTTATCTGTGGGGAATACACATTCATCCAGCAAAGAAAACCCATAACCGATTTTGTAAAAAGAGCTTATTTGGCCTATTTCAAAGTAAAACTTGGGGACCAAGATAAGGCTTGGGCACCTTACATCATATGTAAAACATGCACAGAGCATCTGAGACACTGGAAAAATGGGAAGCGGAAGTGCTTGAAATTTGGGGAACTAATGATATGGCGAGAACCAATAAACCACATTTGTTCAGTAAATGTAAAGGGCATCAATAGCAAAAACTGGAATACGTGGAAATATCCCGATCTACGCTCTGCAAGAGGTCCTGTTCCACATTCAGAGGAGATACCTGTTCCAGCATTTATCAGTCTTCCAGAGTCATCAGAAGAAGTGGATTAATCAGCTGAAAGCTATGCTGAGCAAAATGACTGATTTCGCACGACCTTCATCAGTTGTGTCTGGTTTTAATCAAGCAGAACTGAATGGCCTCTTTAGAGATCTTAGTCTTCCAAAGCAGTTGTCAGAATTGTTGGCTTCTAGGCTGGCAGAGAAACACTGTCTGTTACCGGGAACAAAGGCGACAGTCTATCGCAAAAGAGAGCAGGATTTCCTACCGTTCTTCACAACAGAAAACCAATTTGTTTTTTGCAACAATGTTGAAAGACTGTTAATGAAACTGGGTATAAGAAAATACACACCAACAGAGTGGCAGTTACTTATCGATAGCTCCAAACGCAGCTTAAAATGTGTTCTTTTGCATAATAGGAACAAATACAGGTCAATACCAATTGGTCACTCAATTACTATGCATGAAAATCAAGCTACAATAGCTACAGTTCTACAGAAGATCTCATACCGTGATCACCAATGGGTTATCTGTGTCGACATAAAGATGATGAACTTTCTTCTAGGACAAGGTGGGTACACCAAATACCCATGCGTTATATGCCTATGGAATTCTAGAGCTAAAGATCAACATTAGGTGTGACAAGACAGTGGTCTCTTAGAGAAAGCATGACCGTTGGAGAAAAAAACATCACATAACCTTTGGTTGACAAAAACAAGGAGGAAATCATGTTAACGAGAATTCAGCGACCTGATAGAAGAAAATCAATGAACCTAATGCAACTAGTGTATAAATAAATTATGGTAGTTGATAGAAAGTTGCTTCATGAAAAAGAATGTGCTTGATCCAACTAAATGCATTCTTTATTTAATTGTGTGCAAGTAATATAGTTGTATATGCGGACCAGTAAGATTAAATTGGTGTATAATGTGAATAAGCTGTATCTCAAAAACTAGAGCTGATAGGGCAAAACTGAGAGCATTTTTGGAATCAGTGGCCCAAATATAGTCAGAAATAGGTCAGAATTGTAAGGCACCAAAATCACTGTTCCACAGTGTAATCGTTGGTACGGCATGTCTAGATTATGATGGAGGCAGGTAGAAGCATCCGGTTTGCGACCTGTTTTATAAATTTTCAAAACGTACTACTATACTCTCTTTTTAACTAATACTGCATTCTAAACAACAATTTTTGGATTGATTGTACTTACGTGGAATAAATAACAATTCAAGCTAAATGCTGAATTGCATTACTTTTACTGGGTGTCTGGAAACTTGATTGGCAGTGTATCTGGTATGTCTACTACACCTGCCGAATATATATTATTCAATCCATTTATTGTCTTAAGCATTCCCTCGGTTATAACTTCATAAAGGTATATAGAATTTACATTAGTTGAAGTACTAGTCTTTATTGGTGCGTTGAAATGTCCATTATTGTTTTTAACCAATTCTTTAATTATTTCTGTTAAAAATAAATTAAATTGAGTTTTCTTTATGGATGCTCTTTAACTGCTGTGGTCCTTAGCATCCCATTCTATATTGGGCGTGAAAGGCCAGTAATTTTGCTCAGAGGCCTCTTTATCAGGCTTGAAGTTCTTTTTACATGCCGTAAATCTACAACACGGGACCACTGGCTTTACTTCCCTTCTGAAGAAAGCCATGCCAAAGATTTTTACACCCGAAAAAATCCATCGCCCTCCGCTGGGTTGACCTTGGGAACTAGAGGCTAGCATGGTAAACACTACAACACGAAGGATGACAATTATTTCTGTGAAGTAAGTGTTAAAACACATAGCAACTTGAAATGCATCCGTAATTTTTCTATCATTATGTCAAGTTCTACGTTACCTTATGTATGACGCATTTTATTAATTGTTTGGTTTACTATTTGCCATATAGCTTTAGTCCTATTATTAGAGATTTTAATATAACTGTCATTATTATTGATTTTGGCTTTGTTTCTTTATTTAATATGCATTTATAATTCTTAAAATAATTATCAAATTCTGACATTTTAATAACTTTGCTTAAGTCATACAATAACTTTTTACATTCACATGACTTTCTTATACCTGGAGTTATTCAATTTTATTTTATTTTCCCATTGCATGTTCTTGATGTTTTGAGAGGGAAAGCAGTATTGAAGCAGAACATAAAAATATTTACAAACAACCTAAATTTCTCATTAGTATTAGCTGCATTATACATATCAAGCTAGTCTTCTTTACTTAAGAGGTAATTCATATACAAAATATTCTGTATTATATATTTGTTTCTGAACATCCTGGTTTTATTAGTTTCAATTTAAATTATTTGTGCCTCATGGTCACTAAATCATGTGTTTATTATCTGTGCTTTGTATTTACAATTTTCATTAATTATAATTTGATCTACAGCGGTTTTTAAATGGTTAGTTATTTTTGTAGGTGATGTTATGACATGTATTAAGTTATGACTTTTAAGAAGGTTTATAAGAGCTTGTTTCTCTTTACTGTGTTTAAGAAAGTTTTCTTTTATTGGTTTTCATAAGCATGTTCAATATTTTCTTTAGGTTTATTTAGAAAGATTCTAATATTACTATCTGGAAAATATCTGGAGATATAAACAGATCACAGTAATGCCTAGTTCTGTTAAATTTACAGCTGCCACTTCAAAGTCACCTACTCGACATAATGTCTGGCATGTACTTATATTTATGAAGTGAATATGTTTTTAATAAATATGCATACCCCACCTCCAATTTTATTAGCTCTGCAATAGTCAGCTGCTAATTTATAATTTGGTATGTGTATGTAATTAATTTCAGTGCTTTTTAACCAATATTCTGATATGCATGTTATACTAACCTCTTTCATATCTTTATCTAGTAAGATTTCAGTGTAGTTTAATTTATTTTAAATAGACTATACATTTTGATGACAGATTGTTAGATAGGGTCCTTCTTTAGGCTTTCTTGCAGGAGCAGTTACCTTCAACAGTTTTGCTTGTTCTGCTCCATCCGCACAGTGTGTGTGGTCATTGGATTAATCAAAGTAGGATCCATCACCTAATTTCTCTTTAGTAGTTGGTCCCCAGAAGCATTCACTCTTATAACACTGGTTTCTGTACTGCATACCTTGTTAAACGTTTGAACACTTCAATCACCATTTTCAGTCACTGATGTGTCATCCACCATCCACTTTATTAGTTTCCCTTTGGCACCGAACTAATTACATTGCAAGTAGCATCCTGAATTTGTAAGACCCTCTGTGGTTGAGGTGAACACCATCTCTTCCGAATTCATTATCTGCCAGCCAAAAGTTTCCATCTACAAATGTGCACTTTTTAGTGGAACCCAGCCAGTTTATTTCTTTACTGATCCTCATTACTCTTTTTCGCATTGTATCATGCCATCTTATCACACCACTGATAATTACCTTAATGTTAGATAACTTGGATTGTACATAGTTTACAATGTCCATGGTATCTCCCATGATTTCCTCTGCATGTACACCTGGTTTTATATTCTTGGAACCTGCATGCACGACCACGACATTGGGATTACTTTCCTTTAGCTTAAATGTTTCAATTCAGTGCCTCAGTTCATTTAGCTTAATTCCTGGAAGCACCTCACATCATGTCCTCGGTTTTTACACATCTGCCCTTCAAATTTTATCAAGGAGCCTCCTACTGCCAAGGCTTCCGGTGAGTTGTTTCCTTCGGCGTGATGTTTTGGATTAGTTGAGCTTTCTAGATTGTTGTCTATCAGCACAATAAATGTGTTTTTCACCTCTACCTCATTGCTGCTATATTTTATATGCTGTGCTCATTTATTTTAAGCTGGATCCGAATATCTTCTTTTGTGTGCACATAGCACTTTGGTATATCGATTATTATCCGTACTTGCAATCTTGGCTTGTAGGATTGCATTTCTCTCTTTTACTTTGTAATTTCTTCTTCCAGTATTTCAATTCCTTTTCTCAAGGTATCAATTTCAGCTTTGTCCTTGCTTATCACATCCATCTCTATCTGCAGAGCATTTTTCTCACTACGGAGTCTTGTTATTTCCTTCTGTGTGTCTCTCAAATCTTTAAGATGTCAATGATTGTATGAAGCGAGGATGCCATTTCCGTTTTGTGCACACTTCCAAATGCCAGTTCATCTTTGCACAATTTACTTGTTGGTTTCGCCGAGTTGGCTTGATCCCTCGTGCTCCCTACATTTGCACATATTCCTTTACTAATATGCCTCGATTTAGCACTATCTTCACATACTGTATTAATATATTTACCACTATTATTGCTATATTTAAGCTGCATACTCTTGGTCACTACTCCACTCAGCGCCATCTTGTCATCTTTCAATTATCATCTTTTGGTGTTTCTAAAGAATGGTTTATATAAAAGAATTATTCTTCTGTTTCAAGAAATACCTTTTCAACTGAAATGAATAAGTAGACATAGCCATTCACAGTCACAGAAGGTATCAATATGATACTTGCTGTGGAAATGATTTGGGTTATGTCCCAGGGATTTATTTAGAATTTAAAGAAGAAGGAAGAGTTGCCAAAAAAAAAAAAAGTGTTGCAAAAGAGAATGGCGGCTCTGAAAAACTGGTATTAACATATTTGCATCATATGACAAGCTGTACTTACATAGGTTAGTAACAGCATTTAAATTGCATGATGAGCACAACTCATAAGCACTGGCCAATAAAACTATATATATTTGCATTTTCAACTATCACGTGGCATTCAAATGATCTCCATCTCTCTTTAGAAGACTATAAAACAGATAAACTAATGCTGTAGGTACTGTGAGAACAAATAAGAAAGACATGTCATCTGATATATCTCATAATAAAGTGAAATGTGGCGAGTGTGAATCATGGTCTGCAATGAATGCACTATGTGTGAAGCGGAAGGATGTTCAATTCCCATCAATTAAACACAAAGCTGCTGACATTCCAGCAAAAGGCAAGCTGAGAAGGGAAGGTCAGAAATCTCAAAGAGGAGGTAAACAAACCAGTCAGTACCAGAAATGAATGGGAGATGTCAATTTTTAAGATCAGGTTTGTTTCCTATGATGCCACATACAGCTAAAGGTTACAGGAAAATATCCCTTTGACTGCTAGTCATGTGTGCATTCAATTTTTTCATTGTGCTTCACAAGATGACTGATAAAGCTACATTGAATTTACTACCAATGTCACTCATCAGCTGCTTCAAAGTATAACACTACTACAGTTCAATGTTAGAAGTCGGCCTTCACCCCACTAAGACTACTAGCTATAATATGTGGCTCTTTTCCAATTTATATTCCACCCACAGACAAGAAAAAAAGGGAGGGATGGAAGGAAAACCTAAGAGTTGTATGCTCCAATGGGGGCAAAACAGCAAAAAGTTCTTTGCAACGCAAAAAAGTGTTGTGTTATCCTTCATTTGGAGAAATGATTTAAGATCTACTATAACCAATAATCATATTAGGGCATCAAAATCAGCAAATCAATGCTTCCAGCATCATGCATGCAAAATTTCAGGAAAGAAATTACATTGGCTGATTTTACAAGATTGCAACACACCCACACAGCTGTACAGGGATTTAAATCAGATTTCTGAGGTAGTCATGAGGGCATTTAAATAAAAGTAATGGGTTAACAATGGGTCTATGAAATGTTGTGTTATGCCTCAAAATTGAGGCATTAGCTATGTACTACAAACAGAAGCTTCAGATCCATAATTTCACTATTAATGAGCTCAATGATGGCAACGTATATCTTTACATGTGGCATGAGGCAAATGGTAGTGTATCTAGCAATGATTTTACCTCTTGCTTAATTGACACCACTAATATACTAATATTCCTTATCTTAAAAACAAATTGTTTTGATTTCAGATGGTTGTAACCATCAAAATTGAAAAAAAAAGTACTGGCTAGTGCACTTAGTGATGTGACAAAAGTTAAAGCTATTACTGTTGAACTGCTCTTTTTGGAAAAAGGACACACCATAATGGAGGCAGATCCTGTGCAGGTAGGTAGGTAGATCTTTATTCACTATTACAAACATTTTACAATTTCATGGTTTCGTCAACATTTATACTGATAATTTACTTATTATAAAGGCATTAGCAGACAAATATTTAAAAGAAAAAAGGGGTAAATTGTATATGGCTTTTGTAGACTTAGAGAAAGTGTATGACCGAATTGAGTTACAACTTCTGTGGCATAAATTAGTGTGTGAGGGAGTAAGTCAGCAATTGGTGAATATTCTTAAAGCACTGTATTTTGAGAACACCTTCTGTGTAAGGGTGGAGACAGGCTGTGTAACAAGAGAAATTCAACAAAAGAAACGCCTAAGGTAAGGATGTAAGTTAAGCCCAGTTTTATTTAATTTATACATAGATGATGTCTTACTAGAAATTGGAAGGAATAATAACTGTGCACCAGTAATTAACAACATCCAAATCCCAGGACTTCTTTTTGCAGATGATCTAGTGGTAGGATCTATTACAGTAAGTGGTTTAAAACAATCATTACAAGCAATTGATGTATATTGTAAAGAATGGAGGTTAAAAGTAAATCAAGAGAAAACACAGATTGTGGTATTCAAAAAGGGGGGAAAATTAAGCAAATATGAAAAGCGGAAAGGAGAGAATAAAGATTACAAGGTGGTACTTGACTATTTAATTAGGAGTAAAAATAGATGGAGGTAATAAATGGGAGAAACAAAAGAAGTTTGCATTGGCAAAAGGTAAAGGGGCAATGGCAGCAATCAGAAGCTGCAAATATAGAGTACCTAATATAAATGTTAAATGGCTGGAAAAAGTTTACAGGATGGTTGTGGAGGCAAAAATGATGTATGGAATAGAAATATGGGGATTAGATAGAGGATGGGAAAGTATAGATGAGGTGCACAGGATGTTTTGTAGAGAAATACTAGGGTTACCGAAGGCAATTGTAAGACAGGTAGCACAATTACAAATGGGCAGGGTGGCGACTAAGGGGAAGATAATGGAAAGAGCTTTGAAATTTTGGTTCTGAACTTTAAATGTAGGAAAAAGTAATATGTTAAGACAATGTATATAATACCAAGAGAATAGTTTAATGAATAATGGATGGGTAAGTAATTTACGGAACATTTTGGAGAAAAATGGGTTAGCAGACATGTGGAGAAGGAGAGAAAATAACATGAACAATTTTTGGAAAAAGGAAAGGAAAAGACTGGAAGATATAGAAATACAAAACATGTTCTGTGAGATTGCTGAAAAGAGCTCATTGGTTTGTTATAGGCCAATGAAAAATACATGGGGTAGGGAAAAATACATAGACATAGTAAATAAAGAAGAGAGAGAATCTATTGCATGGGTAAGAACTGGAGCATGGAGGCCAATAGGGTTAAGACAGGGTATTCCTCACAACCAATGTCCGATATGTGGTGGTAATGAAGACATTGAATACATAGTATTTAAGTGCCAAGGAACAGAAAATTGGAGAAGAGGATTTATTAAAAAGAAGTGGTTGAAGGGGGATAGAAATGCACTTATAATCGAAATGATGTGCAAGGACGCTAGGAGCATTGGACAGTTTTTGTGTAAAGTCAAAAAATAAATGGCTTTGGACAGTGGATAGAGAAAAGTAAGAGGTAGTGTATCTTACCTTGAATGGAAAACTATGGTGAATGTGTGATGGTAATGCAATCAACAAGTGACAAGTGAAAAACAAGTGGAAATGGGACATGAAAAACTGAAGCAAGATAATTTATTGGCGGGAAATTGTAAAATGTAGTGTTTGTCTACAGAATGAGTGGCCAGGGCAAAGTTCAGTAGACAATCAAATTGTAAATCTCTTAGCACAATAAATATATAATAGGAAATATGGTAACATAGTCTTAAACAAATAAAGTACTAACATAGCAAAAATGAAGTTAAAACAGAATACAATAAGAATCTATATATCCTACACAATGTACTGGACAAAATAGACTGATTAATACAATAACACAAAAAATACTAACGTAAAAACCCAAAAAGAAAATTACAGGAAAAATACAATCATAATGGTTACTATAGTATATAATGAAGAGTTTTGGTACAAATACTATTAAAAAGTGAAATCTGTAGATATTGTTCATATAAATACATATATAATAACAAAGGGTTAAATACAAATCTGCAATCTTTCAGCTAACAATGATATTAGAAACATTGAAAAATTTCTTGAGTACTATAGAAACTATGATTTATTAGAAATCTTTTTACATTTCTTCTGAACTTCTGCTTATCATCTGCAATCTTACAGCTAACAATGATATTAGAAATATTGAAGAGTTTCTTGAGTACTATAGAAGCTATGATTTATTAGAAATCTTTTTACATTTCTTCTGAACTTCTGCTTATCCTTACATTTTATTTCCTCAGTGATTAAGTTGTACATCTGAATACCTTTATGTAAAATGGAGTTAATTCTTTTAGTAAATCTGGAACCTTGTAAATGTATTTTATTGCTGTTCTTTGTTTTATGATCATCTGGAAATTTTGGATGTTGTTATTTATGAAACAAACAGTTTCCAAAATATATAAGCAGGTAAGGTTAGTATGTTGTTTTCCTTAAAATAAGTTTTATAGTGAGTGATCCTATTTATACTAAACATCTTTCTTATTATTTTCTTTTGTGCTACAAAAAGAGTTTTATTTCTGTGGCAGAACCCCATATGAAAATTCCATAAGAGCAGATTCAACATAAGAAAAATATATCATTTTTAGTGTCTATATATTAGAAATATTTTTTAATACAGATATTATATAGTGTACTTTATTAATTTTTGAAGTAATGCTCTGAATATGAGGTTTATAGGTTAAGAATTTGTCAATTGTTACCCCCAAAAATTTGGTCTCGTGGACAAAGTATTTCATCATTATTATGTGTAATTTTAGGTGCTACACTTGTGTCACTTCTACCAGATAATGCTATTCGCATGCAGTGCGATTTTTTGGTATTAAGCATCAGTTTGTTGTTTGTTGGAGCATAGCCATTGCATCATATTTGTCATTACAGTATCCACTAGACATTGCAATTCTAAATAACTACCTCCTTGAATTATAATGCTATCCTTGAAGAATATTTTAAGGCTTCTAATATGCTCACCATCAGATTACATAGCAAAAATGACAATATCCAAGTGAAAGCATTCCTATATGTGAAAGTGTTAAGAGTTTTAAACAATTAAGAGCTTAAGATCAATCTTAATTCTCTATGACCTGAGGAAAATGTTGGTGATGCATTGTCAACATTCATAATCTGAAATATGCACCAAATATTGTACATACTAGGGTTTTCAGATATATGTTAATTGCCTCCCCAGAGGAGAAAGGTTGTACAGAACACTCCAAGCTTTACAGTAGTCCTATTCCTTTACAAGTAGGAAAGAGATTGTTAGGTAAATAGACATTTTTCTCATACCTAATTGGGCTCAAAGTTTTGGGTGTCACTTCCAGAGCAGATGCACCAAATTTTATTTCACATAAAACATTTTCCATTTTTTTTAATGTAAATACACATTTCCAAATATTTTGTTACAACATATATTTGATTAATTTTTTAATGGTTCCTCCTAATTTTATTATTTCTCCAGAAAAAAATATAAATGCTAAATTCATTAAATATTGCTAACACATCTTTTACATTTTGAGTGCAATATGTTAGATTTTAAGTGTAATGCAATTTGTTTCTGTATGTATGTATGTAGAGGGGGAAGAACTTAATATGTGCCTGCTCTTAATTTATTATGTAACCTCTTCCTCAAAAAGGGATTTTCCATCCTCCTTCCAATTCAAAAGCAAGTATCTTTCTACACTGCTTTGTTGATTTAGTTCACCAGCTAGTTACATGTCAAGTGAATTATATTTTGGTTGTATCCATTTAAGGTGCTTGTCAGAATGCCGAGAGTAAAATCTATAGTAACAGGATGCAGCAGTATGTTAATAAATTTAAAACATATTCAGCAGATGGAAAAACTCGATATTGCCAGTATTGTCAAAAATCCATAAACGTAGATAAACTCTCACACATTCAGAACACTTATTCAGCAACAAACATTGTTGTGGCTTCACGTTCTACTTCAAAACAAGTGCTTCTCGGTAAAACAGGATACTCCATATCGCTTTCAGAACCCTTGAAATGTTGAAATTTTATTCACATTTATGCAGAACTTTTGTTTTGGGGAGACATTCCTCTTGTAAAAGTCTGCAATCCAATAGTTAAATAGTTTACTGTGAGATACAGCATGTTCCTTGTATTGCCGGGCCACAGATCATGCACATGTGTGCCCCACACACTATTACACTGGGGGAGTTTCCATTCTAAAATTCCCGCGTTACTTACTCATGAGTGAAGGTAACATGCACGGTTAACCTTGTTGTAAGTTGTGTCAAAAGTGGTGTCCATCTGCATTGAGACATCACTGGCATTCCTTGTCAGGAGGTTGTAATTCATGAACAAGTCATTCTGTAGGGTTTCAGTTTTAAAAGTTTAGCACTATATTAACAGATGTTTTTGAGATATCTACTTGCTGTGCAACATGTCTTAAGACATTTCTTTGGAGAGTGTTAGAATGACACACCAATTTTGTTCAATATTTTCCTCTGTTAGAATTTCTTTTTCATTTCTTAGTTTATTGTTTAGCAATCACAATGTCCCAAACTTATCAACCAGATATCTGACAGTTTCTCTACCTGGAACTGGAATACCAGGAAATGTCTTCTGAAATTGTTCACATACCTGTCTAATGATACAGCTTTTACTATGAATCTTACATAAAAATTCTTTGTTCAAGTGTTAATTTTTTGGTAGGCACTTCAATGGATCAATAAAATAATCTAATGCTATTCACACACAACACATGTGTCTTGAATAAACTTTCACTTTTGAGATGCACAATGAACAAACTCGGGCAACAACTGACACAGTATAACACAGCTGTTAAACATAGCTTTAAGAGGGTTATTCACAGCTAGTGCACTGTTGAAAAATACTGAGGTCACCACAGTGAAAGCGTACTACGCATATACATTGTCTATGGCCCAGCTATAAATGGAATGCATAGTATATGAGTTTTGTCCTCCAGATGAATCTACTTTTAAGGAAAAACTATTTACCCAAATGCTATGAAGAAGCATTTTGAAAATATTGGAGCTCCATTAGAAAAAATAGGAAATATGGGTGTGTGCATTGATCAAACTATGAGCTGAACAGGCAGAAAAGTAGAAAATGAAATTTAGGTGTGCATAAAAACTATGAAATACTTTCTAAAGGCTTGTAGTTGCCAGCTTGTAAAGAAATGTTGGCAGCAAATCATTTCACTGTTGCTAGGCTGTTCAAGCATAAACTGGGGCCAAATGGTGTTTAATATGATAATGTATTTATTTTGCTTAATGATTCAGCAGCATACAAGGAAAAAGCTGCAGAAATGCTTTATGAGTTACCTGAAAATTATGTGTTTGACTTGCATTGTGCACGCACTACAGAGGATGTGTGAAACTATCAGCATCTTATTTCCAGAAATGGCATAACTTGAAATGGAAAGATAGTGTTTAATAAAGAAAACCCTAATATTCCATTACCAAATGTCTCTTATTGTGAGACATGCCATTCTACAATGGGATACAATGGTAATAACTTTTATGCTTTCAAATCAATCACTGTTGAATTAGACAGAGGTTATAGTTTATCAAAACTGTTATTAATTAGTTGACAGATTTTTAAGAAATGAAGTGCATATATTTCTTGTAATATAAGAACTCCATTTTTTTTTGAATGAGAAAAAGAAATTATGAGCAATGTTATGCAAGTTCTGGAAGGTCAGCAAGCACACACTGAGAATTTCATGTGTTGGTGAAAACCCCTGTTTGAAGTATTTTAGACTGACTTTGTGTGACGTAATACTGCCATTTTCACAATATCTAACTGTATTCCATAATAGACAAAGAATAATATCAGACGATTTGGAGATGACATTTACTACGTACTGTAATACCAATGAATGGCAACAAAATGTCAAAAACCATTCATAATTGGCAAGTAGAATGCCTAATACAATTTTTTTCCTGTTATAGTGTTTTATTGTGTGAGCCTAAGAGAACACATTTTTTTTCTATATTAAATTATGGAAAATGAATCAACGTTAAGCACTCATATTGCTCCACTTACCAAATTACTGGCAGGACAATAGGTCCTCGAACATGTCCTAGCCAGTAATATGGTTTAATTATTTGCTTTACTTGTAAAATTTCCAATTATTTTAAATTTACATTTTTTTCCCCTTTTTAATACATAAAAAGTAAATATTCTTTCGTTTTTAGAACCTAAAAACCCATTCCCTATACATCAGAATCAAAATTTTTGCATCTGCAAGAACTGAAGCAAGCAATTGACAGACATCATGCATTCTATTATTCAATAGCAGGGAGCAGATTTTTATGTGCTAAAAGGTTTTCAACACCACAAGAAGTTAGTCCTGCTTATTTCATTAAAGGAATGTCACTGACCCACAAACGTTCAATTTCACAACCTCTACTTGCCTTCCAAAACTTTGTCAATCTTACACATAGTATGAAGACCATACTTTGTTTCAAACACACTTTTAAATTTGTGTTTCATAGCTTCTACTTAGGGACATTTGAGTGAATTAATTTCTTTCTTAATGTTGTACATCTCATTGTCTCAGTCAACATGTTGATGTTTCTAATTTTTTTATAGTGACACAAAAACTCAAACTTGCATATATGTAAAATAAAACCTTCCTTTAATGTACTGTACTTAAAGTCTAAAGAATTTCAATTGATGAAGCATCATCCTTATTTAATTCATCTATTCAGAGATTTAAAATTTCCAAAACTGTTTGCTTAATATGCTCTGATTCCATGTCCTCAAAAAGTAACTATGAGCCATATTCATAGATTTCATGTTGGTCTGGACTATCTGCACACTCATTTGATCCACACCAAAGGCGGTAAAAGTTTTTGACACTCACAGACAGTAAAAACCTTCTGACCAAGAAAGGCCGTGGATCAACATGAAAATGTTACATGACCAAGAAAGGTGTTCTAGGCATGTGCGACTTCCACAGAGCAGTAAACTAACTACTGTTACTCACAAGTTTATAACTTTCTATGCTAGCTTCACAGCTGTTTCTTCCCCATTCACAACCATTTCTCCAAAACAACCACCTTGAATGGCCATTATCCCAAATGAACTTCACCATGAACCCACTGCCCTGAATGACCATTATTACTAAATGATCATCATCATCTTTCACGGTTTAAGCCCTTTGGCTTGTTCTGGCCTCATCATTTAAACTGTTCCGTCCATCTTCTTTTAGGTTTGCCGATGCTTCTTTGGCCTTTTGGTGTGTATCTTAAAACCAACTTCGTATAACGGTTATCATCCATACTCTCCACATGTTGTTTCCAGTTGTTTTTACTTTCTTTAATGTTTTTATTGTTACTGAATGATAATTCACTCAAATGTACCACCACCACCGCCGCCGCCGCCGCCACCACCACCAGTATATTTTCTAGCCTGGAAGTTTGCATTTGTCTTCTTCTTTCTTATTGTCCATGAACACATTACAAACAGAAAGAGCTGATTTCCTGGTAAACATAGCAACACGTTTTTTTGTCAATGTTTACAGTTTTTAGCTAATACTGAACATTTTAAGTGAGGATTAAGATATGAATAATATACCAACCATAATAAATTCTGGCTCCAGATCTTTGAAATTGATTCCCGATGGGTATGTATATACAAAGAATAAAAGTGGACTTGGAAGCAAGATCTATTGGCATCGCTGAAGAGTATGCCAAAGAGAGCGTAAAGCATGTGTGATCACCGAAGTACAAGGAGATAATGTTATTGTAATAATGACATTACCCAGTCCTTGTATTCACATGCTCCAAACACAGAAGCAGTTAAATCTAATCTTAAGGAAGCAGCTTGTCAACACCCAGATCCAGATCAGGTCCTCTGGCAGATCTGACTATTATCCCTGAGCAATATACCATAACACTCCAATGTAATAAATTCATATTGTACCCGCAAATGGTGCAATAGATTAAGAGTGATAATATTTGGAACCAAACCAAATATGCAGTTATTAATGAAAAGCTCAATATGATTCCTTGACAGTACTTTCAAGGTTAGTCCCAACTTATGGAATAACAACCAAGCTACAGTACACAAATAATTGTAGTCTATTTCAAGCAATGCGAGAAACGCATCACCTGAAATTTGTTTCAATTTCGGAGTGCCTGAAGCACGACACCAACGTAATACATATTTTTCAGGCAGAATTGATAAAGCTTTTAAAAAAGAAATTTAACATTTGAAGAAGATTTATTACTTTTCTAATGGTATCAGTTCTCAGTATAAAAATAAACAATTTTCTAATTAATGCTACCATGAGGATGACTTTGGTATCCATGCTGAGTGGCATTTCTTTGCCATGTCACGCAGAAAAGGACCATGTGATAGTATAGGAGATGCCACTAAAAGACTAGCAATGAGAGACAGTCTACAGCCTTTTCAGGCTCCAATTATAACTCCTAAAAAATTATTTATTTGGGCAAAAGAACATATTACCAACATAAGGTTTACGTTTTACACAGAGCACCAACATCAGGAATGCAGTGACCATTCTAAGGCAAATGCAGTAATGCAGAAGTGATCCCGGGTAACTTAAACCTACATTCATTTATTCAATCACCAATAATGCAACGATAATCTGACAGTATTCATTTGAGCCTGAAGGGAAAAAAGTGTGTATTTAAATTGTAGTTCAATTACCTCCCATTGGATAGGATTTAAAGTTTGAATGTATATGCCAGATTTAACAGTTACATGTGAACAAACTAGTGCAACTAAAGTGCTGTGAATAATTGACAAGGCATCTAATGACAGACTGCCACTGCTGCTACTCTTCAACCACGCTGCGCTGGAACCCTGCTACACATTACTTTGTAGGTTTTTTTTTATTTAAAATTAACTATACAAATTCCATTTCTGTTTTATGCAAATATATGTATAAATATAAATAAAAACTTCAAGGAATTCATTTATATTTTTTATAGAAATTTAAACAAGAGGGTTAATAGGGTTATGTAATTTTTAAAAATTGATGTAAAATACTTATATGAATTATAATAAATATTAAATAAAATATTACACATTAAGCTTTGTATTGAATCTTATAACATAATTTTATCACTTATTGCCTGTGAGATATTCTAATTTAATGGTAGAGAGATGCAAAGCTTTACACAAGTACCTAGTCTAGCCATAAGTTCTGTTACAAAGTTTTTTTATAGTGGCAACAATGTATATACTGCTTTTTTTAGTTTATGTACATGGCATCTACATGTATTCTGTGCTAAATGTACATATTATTATTCAAAATGATCCCCTTTTGTACTGATACAGGATCTAAGTCTATGAACCATTCATCAATAGCAGCATGCACTATCTCCATGGGGAAATCTGACACTACTAACTTCAGGGAACACTTGAGAGACTCAATATTGGATTGTTTTTTCTTACAAGATATACCCTCAAGCACTGACCACAGCTTATAATCCAAGGGGTTGGGGTCAGAGGGCCAGTCTTGGGTAGCAATAAAATCTGGAACATTTCCCTCAAGTCAAGATTGAGTGAATCTTACCTTATGGGCTGGTGTAGAAACTTGCTGGAAGGTCCAGTGCCCATTCTTGAACTAAGTGGTGTTCAAGTCTTTCACCACAACCTCAAGGTGGTTTGTTTCACATACTCTGGTCATTGTCTAATCTCTTTTGGCAGAAATGCACCTTTGTGACACCAACATAGCTTACTCCCCACCAAACCATCACTGAGGCGAGATGGTGGTCCCTCTGGATCTTTGGGAGCCATTCGCAAGCTTCTTCTGAAGTCCTGGCATACACTCAGTCATTCTGCCGGTTGTAGCTTTCTTCAAGTTTGAAAGTTTTCATCAACAAAAAGCATTTTTCTGTGCCTGTTGTTAGTATAACACTCAAGTAGGCATTTGCATTTCAACTCTCTGCTGCTGCTTAAGTTTTGGAGTTAAGAAGTGTGCAGTACCCCAGCAATAAGCCTTCAGGCCTAGGACTTGTCTCAGCAATCTGGACATTGATCTCCTGGAGACGTTCGTCTCACAAGCCATCAATTTTTGTTTTCATACTGGATTTCTCCTAATACCCGCCACTGCTTTCACCACGGTCCTGATCCTCACAGACAATGGATGCCCAGATCTTGGTCAGTCAGCAGTTGTACCAGTTTTATTAAGTGCTCAATACTGCAGTACTTAAGGATCCTGCTGATTTTCAGCTTCTTAAGTGTCTGAAAAATCTGAGGTGGCAATTTTCCCATTCTATGGATGGCTATCATTGCAACACGATTTTCGTAATGTTCCCGATCCATGACTAAACCTTTAAAACTAGTGTGTTTACTCAGCTACAGTTGAAGTCAACAATGTATAAGGTAGAGTTTAGCAGCAGGCACTTTATCTGATCGCCCAGCACATGATACAGTGCCTATCAAAATTTTGTAACAGAACTTATGGCCAGACTGTGTAGTATTGTACAATATTTTTTAATATATTGCAATTTAAAAAAAATAATTCACTTTGCTTTTGTAATCCATGGACAAAATTTGAAGTGAATTGGAGACATGATGGTCAAATATTGTGGCAATTTGAGCGACTTTATGTGGAATGACTCATATGTGAACTTAAAATTACTTTACATGGTCTTTAAAGACAGACAGCAATGATGGCCACAGCAGAGTAGTTTCTTTATTGCCATTACACTACAGCAGGCTGTTCCAGCTGGGCTGCTTGCCAGTGAGTAGCAGTGTACTCGCTGCCTTGCGCGAGTAAGCCTGCAATATGCAATACAACTCTGTTCTGGGGTAAGCTGTCATCACGGCACGTTGGATACTGGTGGAGACCTGTAATGGGAACACTGTTGAATGGGGCTGCACACTGTGTAGTTGGAAATGTAAGAGATATTCATAAGACAAGTTCAAGATACAGAATACAATATGTTTATTGGCATCAGAGGGTACACGGTTTACTTCAGACACAAGTGCTGATATATCAGGAGTCAATGCATTTGCTGATGCACAGAGCATTCTTCGTTGTTGGATCTCTGAGCATTGATCTGTCTTTGCATTTCATTCAGTTCATGCCTGAGAAAAGTTGCTCGAAACAGTATGTGGACCGAAACATACATATAATCTATGCTACATTCTTGTGCAGCCTGGGAAAAGTTTCTTGGTGCAGTGAACGATACCATCATGACAGATCCAGAGTGTTGTAATATCTGTCTTTTAGTGGGGTAGAATTCTGGAAGTCTTATTATTTCCAACTGCATTGATGGCGGGTAGTCATCAGAGGTAACTGAGAAAGGAGTGCTGAATTATCGCATTTCTTTTTCCAAAAAACATTGAGCTCTTGGAACCTCATTTCAAAAGAGTGCAGAAGCTGAATGATCTTCTTTAGATACTTGTCCAAAGAGGTCTCAGGAGACATGTTTAAAGAGGCAAAACAAGTGAAAAACATTAAATCTCTATTTTGAATTCGCCGCTCAAACAAACGGAGCTTTTCTTGAACGCTCTGAGTTTATCGTGCATATCCACGATTAATAGATCTTTTCCCTGCAATGACTTATTCAGGGTTTAGGTGCATTGTTATATTTGCAAGAAATGCCAAATCTGCTAGCCATGTTGGATCAGACAGACATTGCTCTGCCTGTCCTTTCATTTCCAGGTAAAGAGCGATTTCTTCACAAAGGACAAAAAAATACATAAAGAACTTTTCCCCAAGTTGGCCAGCGAAAAGTGCTGTGGTAGGGTGTATCACTGTAAGCCGCTTTGAGATCTTTTAAAAACCCTTTGAACCGACGATGATTAACACTGTGATGCCAGACAAAATTTACACACAACACAACTTTCAAAATAGATTCCAGTTCTACTGTTGTAGTACAAAGTGCCTCTTGGCAAATAAAACAGTGAATAGTCACATGTCCTTCCCGAATTTACATTTAACTTTATTTTTTAACCGACAGACGAAACCTTGCTGTTGCCCAACCATTTGTGGCACGCCATCTGAAGCCATCGAATGGAGCTTTTCCTGTGGTAAGCTCATGTTGTCCATAGACTCGTAAACTGCTTCAAATATATCTTGACCTGTAGCAGTGTAATCCAGCAGTATCACATCTAAGAGTTCCTCCACAATTTGCAGTCCCATGTTGATACTGCACAAATATAGTTAGCTGACTGCAATCAACTACATCCGTACTTTCATCAAATGCGAGCGAAAAGGCCACCATCTCTTGAATTCTACATTTGAACTGTCTTTCCAAATCCCCTCCAATGACATGAATGTGACAAGACACTGTCTGTTTTGAGAGACGGACCGATTCAAATTTTTGCCTCTTCCCTGGAGTTACACATTCTGCAACAGTGAGCAAACACGATTTCATGATAGGCCCCCATGAGAATGGTTTCCCATTCATCACAATGATGTGAGTGACTTTGTAACTTGCTCGAATTGCTGCCTCATTGGTAGTTTCTTCAATATAATTCACCTAGAAAAGAAAATATGATTAAGTTTTCCTTTTAATCTGTAACGGTTTATATCAAACGAATTTACAGTGATATTTATTTTTAAAAACATCGTGTTTCTGTATGTCAGCTTTCAGTCTAGCTATGAGCTCTTGCCGTGCTTTGCCTTCCATCTGTGCATACAGAGCTGAACAAAGTGTTGTGGAATGATGCTGTACATTCCATTTCCTCATTGAATGTAGCACTTTTTGACACACAAGACACTGTGGGAGTCCATCCTTTTCGGTAAAGAGAAACTATTCTTCCCATGAACTAGTCAACAGGCCTCCCTGGCTTGACATAGTAACATAACATGTTATGCAGTTATGGGGAAGAACATAACTTCAAGACTGGCAAGAAGCGCATGGACTTGTGCTATGATCTTTGCCAAGTGATGTATTGGCTATCACCTTCTGCCTCCATTCCCCCATAAGCCATGCTCCGAGCAACGCTGCTGTGTACTCGTGCATATGCATACTCAAACTCATGGATTTGGAACAGCCTGCAGTACAGTATAGCAATGTCAATATAAGTAAATTAGAAGCTCATATTAAAATCAATATTATAAAATTTGTCTATATTATATATAGTATTTAACATCAATGTATTGCATACCGATCTCTTATACGAATTTAAAGACATACTTTGTAACCTAGATGGTAAATTATTGTAGAATTTATAAGCCATATATAAAAAACTATTTTTCGTCTTACTATATTTATATTTACTTATATAAATACTGTCTTTGTTTCTCATCTAAACTTTATGGTATGATAAGCACTTCATATTGTTCTTTAAATTAGCCCTAGCATATAACAGACAAGACAGTACGTACATTGATGGTAAAGTAAGAATGTTCAGATCTACAAAAAGTGGCTTGCAGTGTGTTCTCGGATGCACCTCACATATAATTCTAAGAGCTCTGTTCTGCAGAATAAGTAATTTATTGGCTGAATGATGGTTGCCCCACAATACTGTACTATAACTTAGGTGACTATTAGGGATGGGACCTCAATACTCTCGATACTCGGTGGTATTGAAGTATGTCTAATACTTTGAGATAAACCTATGATACTTTTTCAATAATTTTAAATTTTTAAGTTCTGCATTATTGAAAGCAGTTGCATTTAACTTTATGCCAGATAAGAAATGAAAGGTGTCGAGACTTCATGTTATTGCCTCGCATGTGTCTCCAGAGAGTTGCTGGACTATAGTTCTTGAGAGACATTGACTGTGATGAATGCAACATTCCATGGACTCTTAGTGTCTAAACGAAAACATGAAAAATAAGGAAAAGATGTACTCATGTAACATGCAGTGTTAACTAAGTTGTGAGAAACTGATTTAGCTGATGCACTAAATTACATTTCTGCAATAGCCTGGCTTGGTGATTCTCACTCTCAGCCATTGCTTTTACCTATTCCAGTGACCAAAACCTGTGAATCGAGCAGAAACAAATCAGAACTTAAATCGTGAGATAATAAAGCACATGGAAATCTGGCATTTGTTCTTTCATGAATGCTCGTGTTCTTAAACAAAAATATTTGATTCCTTAATATCTGTACATTTCATATAACACTTCCTTGATTTTTTTCTTCTAATTTAAAATTATATCTAATATGCCTTTGTATTAAACATGTAGGTATATGCTAATGTGTGAGGGTAGGTAGTAGAGAGGCTTAATCTACAAACTTACTATGTTTCCGAGTGCAATATGACTAATTACTTATTACCGGATGAAAAAAATACATATGTTATGTGGTAGTTGTGAGCAGTAGTACAATGATATAACACACATTATTTTTAGTCGAGTTTCATGTAAAATATATATTAGTTTACATTTTCAAGATTGGAGAATAAAAACGAATTGCTAGTATTTGTTTTTCTATGAATAGAAAACCCTTTAACAGAAAGTTTTCAGCATAAAATATAGTTACATAAAAAGGGAAGCAAAGAATTTTTATTATTATTGTTATTATTAGCCTTGACTAACAATATGGGATATATAATCTGTAGCATTATAAAGGTAAAAAATTGCTGCCAATTGGAGAAATAGAATACAACATTGGTTACATGCATTTATACACAGTAAACTACTAATAGGAACACAATTCTGGAACAAGCTATCGGCTTTACAGTTTTGTATAAAGTGAGTATCAAGTATACACCTTTAGTAATCTTGTTTGCAATATAGTGAATATTAGTACTCCAAACTAAGCCAGCTTAAAGAAACTTAGTAGAACAACAGTGGTCATAATTAGACGTACTGTAATCAAATCGTAGATACACAATTTTATTGATATTGATGCCAAGTTTATTGGCACTACATCATTCATTAATCTTAGATGATAACTCATTGACTTTGACATTTAAAGAAATGTCATTACAAGAAGTAACTGCAATTGCTAAGTCGTCTGCAAACAAATAATTAATCTAAGATTTATTGTGAATATTTATATAAATAATAAATAAAAGTGGTCCAAATACAGACCCAGATGGCACAAATGCAAGGCAGGCCTATATGTGAAAATTTACCATTGTAATAAACTGTCTGATACCTTCTATTTAGATAAGATTCTAAAAAACTTAATAGTATCATTGTTAAAACCATAAAAGTTTACCTTCTGAAGGAGAATGTAGTGAGATATAGGGTCAAATGCCTTAGTAAAATCATAGAAATGCCCATGAAGTTGCATTCCATTTTCCAATTCAACAAAAACATTTTGAATCAATTTTACAACAGTTTTGATGGTACTTTGTGCTGATCTAAAACCAAACTGATTCACAAATAAACAAATCTGCTTAAAGTAACCAGTCAAATACCTTGGATACCACAGGAATTATGCTTACAGATCTATAATTGGCATAATCAAGTTTGTTCCCCTTTTTATACAAGGGAATATCTTTACTGTGTTTGAAGATATTAGGAAAACTATAATTATCAATGCAGTAATTAAACGTATATGTCAAGGGTTCACAGACAAAGGTGGCAGCAAAATTTACAAATTTAGAGCTAATGCCATAAACATCAGTACATGCACTGTTTTTAAACTTCAATGTTAGTGAATAAACCTCCTCAACATTAAAAAGAGTAAAATAAAATATGGACATGGGTTTATTAATCTTATTTAATAATACTTCAAAAATCATTATTACCACAAAATTTCTTTGCAATCATATCAATTTGATCAGTAAATTATGATTAAAAACATCTGCAACCAGATGTGAAAGATGACAATTTGTTTCATACTACTGTTTACTAATTCGGATACAAGAGAAATCGTCTTGGATTTGTTGTAAGAATCCTTTGTTATGTTAGAATAATAATTGCTTGTCGCTAAGAAAAGAGCACACACATTCATTCCATGATACCTTATCAAATTCTAACAATCATACATTTTTTTTTTTTTTTTTTACTTTAAGAGCTCACTGAAAAACCACCTTTTGTGATTAGTTCAATCTCTAGGCAAATATTTAGAAAGTACAACAGGAAAAGCAGTATAAATTACACTAATTAATAGAGTAATAATTAATTAACGTTTTCATATATATCCTGCAAACTGTAAATTAATCTACATCCTGTAAACTGTACATTTGTAAGTAGAAATATGTAATAACAAATGCTAAAATCACCAATATGGCAAGATGGTATTTCGGCATAACAATTATTATTTGATATATTTAAGTAAACATTGCATACAATTGCATCATGGTCAGAAAATATTTAGGAACAACACATGCTACCATTCTGTCATCATGTATTGTAGTGATGACATTATCTATTCCAGTACCAGGCACATTTTTTTGTACTTGGGCATGTAGGTTCACAGACCACTGTTCAAAGCCCAAATTCGTTAAGAACATTTTAACATTTTTTAAGTAATTAAATTTGATGGATTGGAACAAAATCAATATTAAAGTCGCTAGGTAGGCCAACACTTATAGATGATTTTGACTTGAATGCTAAATCTAATAACACAATGAGTCTATCTAGGAATTGTTCAAAAGCAGCATTGCACATGTCAGGAAAATTGCAATTTGGTTTTATTTATGGATGCTCTTTAACTACTATGGTCCTTAGCATCCCATTCTATATTGGGCGTGAAAGATCAGTAATTTTGCTCAGAGGCCTCTTTATCAAGTTTGAGGTTCTTTTACGTGCTGTAAATCTACGACACGGGAACACCGGCTTTACTTCCCTTCCGAAGGAAGCCATGCTAAGGAATTTTACGCCCAAAAAAATCCATCACCCTCCACCGGGTTTGAACCTGCGACCTTGGGAACTAGAGGCTAGCATGGTACCACTAGTCCACGGAGGACTCGCGCATGTCAGGTGTACAATATAATATAATACATAACAATTCAGCTGTAGTTATGTATGTATGTACGACAAATTTCAAATTCACGTTTAGTTACTATGTTGTGTTGTCTACAGCAGCTAGTTGAATCAATGTGTCCAGGTGTCTTAGGTAAAGACAACTCATCGTTACAAAGCCAATATTTAGATATCAGAAGTATATCAACCTTTAGTCCAGCAAGAAGTGTATACGATAATTTATTTAGTATGCTCTGAGCATTCCAGTAAAAGATTCTAAATCCATATTTAGTGACTACAGAATTGATGTTTTTTCATTTGTTTCCTAGAAGCTTTTGACATTACTGAAAAAACTGATGCACACAGACATTTTCTGGCTAATTGTTAGGACCCAAGGCCAGTTCCATGTTCTTTACATGTATGCTTACAATTAAAATAAATTCATATATTGAAATAAATGTATAAACACAGAATGAAAGTGAATTTTTAAAACTTTTTTACCTTCTTCTAAAAAGATTTTTTTTTACATAGGAGATATTGCACTAACAATGATGATATGTATAACATTTTCAATACAAAAAAAAAATTCAATTTACACTGTGTTTGCTCTTTTGTTTAAGTATTAATAAGCTACTGCCAAGCTTCTCCTTTAACCCATTAATGCCCAGTGGTCTATTTAAAGACTCCTGCAAATATTTTTTTACTCAAGTCACATGAAATATCAAGAGCCAGTTTTATCATTTATACACAACTTATTAATTCACAAGGGTAAGGTAAAACTAACTGCAGCAAATGACAAAGAATATTATCAATCTTCCCTTTTAAGTTCCTGTATTGCAGTAAAATTGTTGATTAAGGTACTTATTACTGTATCACACAAAGAAATCACAGCTATAATCAATTGTAAGACTGATAATTTGAGCTGATGAGAGATGAGATGGGGGTTAAGGGCGCTAAACATCAAATGTCATCAGCGCCCTTACAATGTATAGAATTTAAAATCCAATAACTAAAACACAGGACACAAACCCGCTTTGTCTAAAACACTAAAAAACATGGTAGCAAATATTAAAAAAACACCACACTAAAACCATGGTAAATAAAACAATAAAAGATTAAACGACGTCGGGAACTGAAGAAGTCAAGGTACAAGAGCGCCATATGTCCGCCGGTGAGAAGAGCCCCCATTAACACAGACAAAAGAAAATTGCAAAACTAAAAGATGCTCAGCACATCAAATGCGCTGACTAAAGCCATTGTCACTGACAAAACATAAAAGACATTCTATAGCATGCGCGTCGTCTGCCAAAATGTTGGCTATGCTTGACACTCCGCTAAAATGTGATGCACCGTTAAGGGCACATCACACCGCTCACAAAGTGGTGAAGGGTCACCACTGAGCAGGTGTCTTATGACTAAAAAGGCAATGTCTGATACGTAAATGAGCTAAAGTTACCTCTTCCCCACGAGAAGAACGGAAAGAGGTGCCCCAAACTAATGGGAGAGGTTTAACCTCCCGCAACTTGTACCCCCGGAGGGCCATCCACTCATCGCGCCAAAGCGAGAGGATACGGCGATGTAAAAGAACACACAAATCTGTGGAGGAAACAACAGAGGAAAAACATCTGGGTGATAAAATTGGCGATTTGGCAGCGGCGTCGGCAGACTCGTTCCCTGAGATGCCCACATGACCTGGAATCCACACAAAGGAGACGCTGATGCCAGAAGCACCAAGCGAGTGGAGGAGATCATGTATGCGCTGTACGAGGGGGTGGTAATTGTACAGCGCGTTAATACTCTCAAGGGCACTCAGAGTCCGTACAAACAACACAGTGCCATAAGTCGTGCCGCTGAAAATATAAAACAGATTGATAAATACTAAAAAGTTCGGAGGTAAATATCGAACATTGCCACGGTAAACGAAAGGTAAAACTATGTTGATCAAAAATAAAGGCACACCCTACTCCAACACGAGTCTTAGACCCATCAGTATATATAAAATGAAAGTCCCCGAATTACGCCTGAAGTTCTAAAAAGACGGATCTAAGGACTGAAGAAGGGGTCTCATTCTTTGGCATTGACGTTAACCCAAGGTGACAGTGGGCCTCAGCACGCAACCAAGGAGGAAACCGCCATTCCCTCCTGGGAAGGGTCGGCGCTGGCATAACGTCCAAATGCCGAAGAAGCTGGCGAAATCGAATCCCTGGAGGGAGCAATGCAGAGGAGCGAACTAAATATTGCCTGGTCAAGCAAATCCTCAAAAAATAACTCGAAGGACGGGTGGACAGGCAAGCTTGAGAATCGACATGCATAGCCGCACAAAGAGGATCGCACGCCTGAAGGACAGCGGAGTCTCTGCAGCTTCAGTGTAGACTGGGTACAGGGCTAGTTGGGAAGGCCCCTGTAGCGACACTTATGCCACGATGGTGAATGGCATTCAAGTGACGTAACACAGATGGAGGCGCCAACGAATAGACAATGCACCCGTAATCAAGTTTGGATCACACCAAAGAGCGATAAAGATGCAGAAGGACGGTCCGATCAGCTCTCCAGGATGTGCAACTTAAAACACGCAAAAGATTAAATGAATCGTCACACTTTGCTTTTAAAAACGAAATGTGCGACAACCAGCTCAACTTTCGATCAAAGATCAACCCCCAAAATTTCACAGCGCCTGCAAATGGAAGACAATCCGGCCCAAGATGGAGAGAGGGCGAAGGGAAAGCCTTCCGGCGACAGAAATTGACAGAGGGATTTCTCGGAGAAATTAAAACTGTTTGCGTTACTCCATGCGTAGAGACGCTCCATACAGCTCTGGAGACGGCGTTCGAGCAGACAGGTCCGCGTGAACTGCAATTAATGGCAAAATCGTCAACGAAAAGGGACGATAAAATGCTAGGTGGAACACACTCAATGGGGTTGATAGCAATCGTAAAAAGTGAGACACTGAGTACAGAGCTCTGCGGTACACCGTTTTCTTGAACAAAACGACTAGATAAAACCGAGCCCACACGGACACCAAAGTCGCGATCCGTCATAAACTTCTGAAGAAATATGGGAAGATGACCGCGTATATTCCATGCGTGGAGTGTATGTTAAATGCCGCCCCTCCAACAAGTGTCATAAGTAGGGCTAGGATTTTTATGATAGGGCATATATTTTTTGGTAGGACTGACATGCTCCTTAAATACATATAAATGCTTCTTATGAAACAGCGAAATGAATTAACCTAATTTGTTAAGTAATATTTTTGCATATATGGCCATTTCTCTCTGATAGAGCATATTTTAGTAAGTAAATGGTCATATTCGTCATATTTTCACTCTTTCAAGAAGAAAAGAACTTTCTCATGCAATTTATTTATTCCGTGTTACATTTCCCAGAATTGCGCACCTCATTTTGTTTCCTGGAAAATGGGAAGTATCTACCTTCCATCCCTGTTTCCTTTGAATTCATAATACGGACTTCACCCTTACGCATCAGTGAGTTTGTGTAAGCTATTGTTACTCTATGAACAGGTAGCTGATCATTCTGGACCCTGGACTACAGACAAGTGTCTAATTCACTCATTGTGTTATTCAGTCTTATTGTAATCGAAGGGTGTGCAGTACAGTTCAGAAAAAATGCCTAAAGTGAAGCAAAATGTTCAAGTAAGACTAAAAAAGTTTGTGTCTCAATATGGTGAGAAAGTATTTTCAAGTGATGGTAAAATACTCTATTGTAAGCTGTGCGACGTAAGAGTAACTGCTGAGAAGTCATTTAATGTTCAGCAGCATGTGGCAACAGATAAACACAAATGTGGAGTACAACGGATTGAAAATGAAAAAACACTACAGCAAATGCTCCTAGGGGAATCCCGCCAGTCTTATTCACCATTCTCTGAAGAACTTTGTACAGTTTTCCTATGTGCTGATATTCCCTTAAGTAAATTAAACCATCCAAAATTTCGTGAATTCTTAGAAAAATACACAGGCAAACTTCTTCCTGATTCTTCCACATTAAGAAAGCACTTTGTCAGCCGAAGCTGCGAAAAAACAACACAACAAATCAGACAAGAGCTCGTAAATAAAAAAATTTGGGTATCAATTGATGAAACTACAGACTCTATGGGAAGATATATTGCAAATGTCATTGTGGGAACTTTGAAAGAAGATGGTCCAGGCAAAAAGTTTCTAATAAACTGTGAACATTTAGAAAAAGGAAATTTTTCCACCATTTTTAAGTTGTTCGACAGATCTATGGGTGCCATATGGCCCGAAGGTGTTAAGCATGACAATGTACTTCTCTTCGTAACGGATGCTGCACCTTATATGGTGAAAGCTGCCGATTCTCTAAAAGCATTGTACAGTAAAATGGTGCATGTGACTTGTTTAGCTCACGCCTTGCACCGAGTTGCAGAGGAGATTCGTAGTAAATTCAGTGACGTTGACAAATTTATAGGATGTGTCAAAAAGATATTTTTGAAAGCCCCTTCACATGTTGCAGCATTTAAGTTGTTAACTCCAGACATTCCCTTGCCACCATCTCCCATTTTGACAAGGTGGTGGTCCAGGGTTGATGCCTGCAACTATTACTGCCAGAACTTCAACGTTGTGAAAAGCATCATTGATTCATTCGATAGCAGTGAAGCTACTTCAATTAGACTAACTCAAGAATTAATGTCTAATGGTGGAGTTTCAGGCAAACTTTCATACATAAAATCAAATTTTGCATTTCTTCCAGCTGTCATAACTGCTTTGGAGGAATCAGAAGTGCCACTGGTGAAGCAGATAGAACAACTGAAAAAATTTGTGAATAAATTAGAGGGTGTTTGTGGTAAAGTGGGAAAAGAAGTGTCAAAGAAAATGGAAAAGGTGTTAGAAAAAAACGAAGGGTATCATACACAGTGTTCCATTTCAATGATTTTATTGAGTGAAAAGTTCTCCCTTAATCATTCATATATAGATTCAAATTGTATTGTTCATTTTAAATATGCTCCTCTTGTGTCAGCTGAA
Source organism: Deroplatys truncata (assembly GCA_030765065.1). Lineage (NCBI taxonomy): Eukaryota > Metazoa > Arthropoda > Insecta > Mantodea > Mantidae > Deroplatys > Deroplatys truncata. The sequence goes on along the minus strand of CM060990.1, from coordinate 496,748,095 downwards.
GTAGAAAGGAGCTTTTCGAAGTACAAGGTTTTGTTGGCTGACAATAGGAAATCTTTTTCATTTGAAAATTTGCACAAGGTCTTCATTGTGAATTGCAACTCAGAGCTTATATGAAACAGAATGAGGATGTAAAAAGCACATAGGTTAACTATGTTCCTATAATGTTAATAAAAATCATACTGGAATGTCAAATTGCATAGTTTAACTTGCTTCGCATGTGCATTTTATTCTCATATAAATAGTTCATTATCAAAACTGACTTACTAATTTATTTTACAATAGAAATTTTACCTCATTTTAATATTGTTAGGTCATATTTATTATGTTATTGTGCATATTTTGGTAAATGTTTGGTCATAACAGCATATTTTGGTGCATATTATGGTGATTTTTAGGTCATAAATATCCTAGCCCTAGTCACAAGCTTTCTCCAAGTCAAAAAAACACAGCCACTGTTTGACACTTTCTCAGAAATCCGTTCATAATATGCGTCGACACACACACCAGATGGTCGACGGTAGAGCGGTGCCAACGAAACGCGCACTGAGCTTTCGCCAGAAGGTTCTGAGACTCAAGCCACCATGTCAACCGCCCGTTGATCATGCACTCCATCACCTTGCAAATGCAATTGGTGAGGGAGATAGGGTGGTAGCTGGAGGTAGTTGGCAATCCTTCCCAGGCTTAAATATAGGGACGATGGTGGCTTCGTGTCAAACTGAAGGAAAAAATGCCGTCTGGCCAAATAGACCTGTAAGAGAAAGAGTTTACTGTTAGTTGAAAGGTTCTTTAACATCAGGACATGAATGCCATCCGGCCCAGGAGCGGAGTGCCTAGAGAAATGGAGGGCGTACTCCAGCTCTCTCATTGTGAAAAGTTCATTATAACACTCCTGATTAGGAGACTGAAAACTATAGCACTCAGAATCCAGGAGGTCTTTGAGAGTGCGAAAGCCGGCAGAATAATGGTCCGAACTGGAAACCGCCGCAAAGGCAGCACCCAGTGTGTTAGCAATGGCAGTCGGATCCACTATGGTGGCATTGGGAACATGAAGGCCAGACACAGTACAATGCGACACTTTACCAGAGAAGCAACAAAGATTATCACAAACAACGAGGTAGGCGCGAAGCGCTTAAAAGACTCGACAAAACTAATCCAGGACATCTTCTTGCTATCCGGAATGATGCAACAAGCCCTGGTGCACAATTGTTTAAAGCTAACCAAATTATCAAGAGTAGGGTGTCGCCGAAACACCCTAAGAGCAGCTCTACGGGCACGAACGGCGTCCCGACAGTCCTCGATCCACCACGGAACAGGAATACGCCGAGGGTGGGAGGACGAACGGGGGATTGTGCGCTCGGCGGCAGATAGGATCGTAGAGGTAAGGTGCTGCACCACTTGGTTAACATCAGTGAAGGGCTGGTCCACAAGACACGAGGCTGGAATAGTCTCCAGTCGGCTGGGCTGAATTGCCAGGTAGGTTTTGTGGAATGCTGGACGTGGTGAGACAGAAGAGAAACGATGCAGGAGTAATGATCGCTGGAGTAGTTGTCAGCGACGACGTTCTACTGAAGACGGCACAAGCTGGATGGAGCAAATGGCAAGGTCCAAGTGAGAGAATGTACCAGAAGAATCAGAAAGAAAAATAGGCTCACCTGTATTGAGGATGGAGAGGTTGAACTGAGCAAAAATGTCGGAAAGAAGCGTACCCCTCGCACAAGCCCTTGGCGAACTCCACAGGGGGTGATGGGCATTAAAATCTCCCAACAGAAGAAATGGCGTTGGGAGAGCGGACAGGAGAGCTCGAATGTCCGGGTTAGCGAGGGGAGACGATGGAGGTGAATAGACGGAGCGAAAAGAAAACGCCGGGTAATTGAAGCCTAACGGCAACAGCTTGTAAGTCAGACGTAAGTGTGAGTCTGAAAATGAACATTGTTACGAAAAAAGCATGACACCTCCATGAGCAGGAGTACTCTCATCCGGTGCAAGATCGTAGCGAACCGGAGTATACCCTCGGAGATCAAGAAGATCGTGAGGGCGAAGCTTGGTTTCCTGCAAACGCACGACCATAGGTGAATGGGGAACGCAACAAAAGTTGCAGTTCCGCCCTATGCGATCGTACACCACGTAAATTACAGGTCAGGATAGCCATGAATAAAAAGGATAAACTTCCTACTTAGAAAGGCGACTCAAAATAACTTTCTGGTTAACCTTGGGGCTCGGGATTTGGTTATGGAGTTGGTCAGACTCCATAGGCTCCTCGAAGGACCCACGCGCTCAGTGCCAGAAACCGATTCAAGCACCGAGAATCGGTTCTGGGTGGCAATAGGTGAAGGGCGCCGCTGAGCGCGTCTTGTCCCAGGAGCGTCCTGGGTCTGCGACCCCCGAGGAGATGAACTTTTGTTACTGCGCGCACGCAGGGGGGTCTTTAAGAAAATCTTCCTTTGCTTTTGCAAAATTTGTTGCACATATGTTAATTGTTTCTAAATTATGTATTTCAAGTAAAAATGTACAGTACTTAATAAAATATACCGAAGTTTCTACTTTGATTTCTTCTCAGTGCCTTGAGACTTCAGTACCTTAGGACCAGCTTTAGATTAACAAGTGTGCCACAGATGGACGGCAGGATGATAGTTGCGGTCATGGCAGTCATGGTCCTGATCTGAGTTTCGGCATCCTTCCGGGGTACTGGCGAGGCAACACCAGAGCTGAATGTACCCGATCGCAGGAGCGCAGGTTGGCGCGTATGGTAACGCCTTCGGGCTTCAGCGCTGGAGAGCTTTTCCTTTACCTGGATCTCCTGGGTCGCCTTCTCGTGCAAGTACTGCGGAGTCAGCAAATGACGCAGAATGAGACCCTTTGCAATTAAGGCAGACGAGGGGTGATGAGCAGGTACCATCGTGTGAGGGCTGACCACATGAGGCACAGATGGAAACGGCACTCTTACAAGAGACTTGCGTATGCCCAAAACGTTGGCATCTGAAACAACGCAGAGGTCTGGGAATATAGGGCCTCACCGCAATGCGTTCGTACCCTGCTGAAATACTCGTGGGCATCGACGCCATCGAAAGTTAGAAGCAGGTACGAGTGGGTACCAACATTTCGTCGCGTTTAGCCTGCACTCGGTGAACCGCTGTTACCTTTTGATCATAAAGATATTCGACCAGTTCATCGTCCGACATACCATCGAGGTATGGGTGGTGACGTCGCCTCGACAGGAATTCAAGGTGCGGGGCTTCTCAAACGGATGGGATAACCGTGGAGAAGCGTAGCGCGCAACAAGGTCTTAGTTGTTGGTCGGACTTGCTTTGTACCAATAATGAACCGTTTCTAAGTCGAGTGCAGGAATGAAGGGAACCAGCAATAAAATCAATGCCCTTCTGGATAATGAAAGGGTTCACCTCAAAAGATTGTCCTTCTTCTGTTCGGGTAATGACCAAGTAACAACCAGATGTCGATGGTGTTACTTCTGTTACAAATACTTTACGACACTTGTTTGAAGTAATGGAAAAATAGGGCTCCATAGCTAAAGAAATCATCCACCATTGCAACCGTCTCCGACCTCGGGCTCTGACTTCCCGGGCGTTACCCCAGCTTGGGTGAGTGACCTATCCATACCGGTCTCACCCCAGGGTCACACCTCCCAGAACTTTGACAGAGGGACCCAATGACCTTGGGAAGTCAGTAGCTCATGCAAGTCTTCCTGTGGGACTACAGTTGAACAGCGGATAGGAATACAGGCCCTACATGACGACCCCGGGTGGTGGGGATGACGCCATTACTCACTCACCCAGCCCTGCGGGTATCCGTCAGGCTGTGCCCACGGAGGATTAAAATAAATAAAATCGGAAAATAAACCAAAAGGGTGTGGGCGTTTCGCACGCAAGGTAGGCCGGCGAGGAAGAATAATGATCATATGGGGTTAAGGCGCTAAACATCAAAGGTCATCAACGCCCTTACAACGTGTAAAATATAAAATTCAAGAAGTGAAATACGGAAAAATCAGCTAAGTCAAAAACACTAAAAAACACGCACACAATTGCTAAAACCACCACCACTAAAACATGTCGAACAAAACAATAAAAGAATTTAACCACGTGTCAAGAACTGTAGAACGCATGGGACATGAGCGCCATATGTCCACTGGGGAGTAGTCCCCATTAAAACAGAGAATATAAAATTACAAAACTAAAGGACGCTCAACGCATCAAATGGGCAGATTAAAATCACTGTCGCTAATAAAACGTAAAACACATTCTACAGCACGCGCGTCGTCTGCCAAAACGTTGGCTAAGCCAACAGGCAGACCCAAACGAACGCGCAATGGAGCTAAAACTTGACACTCTGTTAAGATGTGACGCACCGTTGTCGAATCACACTGCTCACATACTGGTGCGGGGCCACCACTGAGCAGGTCTCTATGACTAAAAAGGCAATGTCCGATTCGTAGAGGGCTAAAAGTACCTCTTCCCGACGAGAAGAACGAGAAGAGGTACCCCAGACTAACGAAAGAGGTTTAACCTCCCGCAACTTGTTCCCCCGGAGGGCCGTCCACTCATCGCTCCAAAGCGAGAGGATGCGGCGACGTAAAATAATAAACAAATCTGACCAGGGAACAACACAGGTAAAACTTATGGGTGATAAAATCGCCGATTTGGCAGCGGCGTCGGCAGACTTGTTCCCTGGGATGCCCACATGAAGGAGACGCCGATCCCGGAAACACCAAGCGAGTGGAGCAGGTCATGAATGCGCTGTACGAGCGGGTGTTGACTGTACAGCGCGCTAATAGTTTGAAGAGCACTCAGGCAGTCTGAACAAATAAAACAGTGCCGTAAGTCGTGCCGCTGAATGTATAAAAGAGACTGATAAATGCTAAAAAGTTCGGCGGTGAAAATCGAACATTGCCCCGGTAAACGAAAGGTAAAACTATTTTCACCATAAACACCCTACTCCAGCATCAGTCTTAGATCCATCGGTAAAGATAAAATGAAAGTCCCCGAATTGCGCCTGAAGTTCTACAAACGCTGATCTAAAGACTGAAGAAGGGGTCTCATTCTTCGACATCGACGCTAACCCAAGGTGACAGTGGGCCTTAGCGCGCAACCATGGAGGAAAACGCGTTTCCCCCCTTGGAAGGGCCGGCGCTGGCGTAACGTCCAGATGTAGAAGAAGCTGTCGAAATCGAACCCCTGGAGGGAGCAATGCAGAGGAGCTAATTAAATATTGCCGATCAAGCGACTCCGCGTAAAATAACTCGAAGGACGGGTGGTCAGGCAAGCTTGAGTGTCGACAGGCATAGCTGCACAAAAGCATCTCACGCCTGGAGGACAGCGGAGGCTCTGCAGCTTCAGCAGACAGACTGGGTACAGGGCTAGTTGGAAAGGCCCCTGTAGCGACTGATACCACGATGATGAATGGCATTCAAGCGACGTAACACAGATGGACGTGCCGATGAATAGACAATGCATCCGTAATCAAGTTTGGATCGGACCAAAGAACGATAAAGACACAGAAGGACGGTCCGATCGCTCCCCAGGATGTGCCACTTAAAACACGTAAAATATTAAGAGAACGGTCACACTTTGCTTTTAAAAAGGAAACGTGAGAAGTACAGCTCAGGTTTCGATCAACGATCAACCCCCAAAATTTCGCCTCGCCTGCAAATGGAAGGACCTCCGGCCCAAGATGGAGAGAGGGCGGAGGGAAAGCCTCCCGGCGCCAGAAATTAATGCAGACGGATTTCTCGGCGGAGAAATTACAGCCGTTACGTTACTCCAGGCATAGAGACGGTCGATACAGCTCTGGAGACGGAGTTCGAGTAGACAGGTCCGCCGTGAACTACAATAAATGGCAAAATCGTCAACGAAAAGAGACGATGAAATACCAAGTGGAATACAATCAACAATGGGGTTGATAGCAATTGCAAAAAGTGTGACACTGAGTACAGAGCCCTGCGGTACACCGCTTTCTTGAATAAAACGACTAGATAAAACCGAGCCCACACGTACACGAAAGACGCGGTCCGTCATAAACTCCCGAAGAAATATGGGAAGACGACCGCGTAAAATCCATGCGTGAAGTTTACGTAAAATGCAGCCCCTCCAACAAGTGTCATAAGCTTTCTCTAGGTCAAAAACACAGCAACTGTTTGACACTTTCTCAGAAATCCGTTCAGAATATGCGTCGACAGACACCAGATGGTCGACGGTAGAGCGATAGCGACGAAATCCGCACTGAGCGTTCGCTAGAAGTTTCTGAGACTCAAACCACCATGTCAACTGCCCGTTGATCATGCGCTCCATCACCTTGCAAATGCAACTGGTGAGGGAGATAGGGCGGTAGCTGGAAGGTAGTTGGCGATCCTTCCCAGGCTTAAGTATAGGGACAATGGTGGCTTCGCGCCAAACAGAAGGAAAAATGCCGTGTTGCCAAATACGGTTATAGACCTTTAAGAGAAGGAGTTTACTGTCAGCTGAAAGGTTCTGTATCATCAGGACATGAATGCCGTCCGGCCCAGGAGCGGAGTGCCTAGAGCAACGAAGAGCATGCTCCAGCTCCCTCATTGTGAAAAGTTCATTATAACACTCCTTATTAGCACACCGAAAATTAAAGGTATCGGCATCCAGCCGGTCTTTGAGAGTGCGAAAGCCGGCGGAATAATGCTCTGAACTGGAAACCGCCTCAAAGGCAGCACCCAGATTTTAGCAATGGCGGCCGGATCCACTATAGTGGCATTGGAAACCTGAAGGCCAGACACAGTACAATGCGACACTTTACCGGAGAAGAGACGAAGTTTATCCTAAACATAGGAAGGTGTAAAGCGATTAAAAGACTCGACAAAACGAACCCAAGACACCTTCTTGTTATCCTGAATAATGCGACGAGCCCTGGCGCGCGATTGTTTAAAAGTAACCAAATTATCAAGTGTAGGGTGTCGCCGAAACACCCTAAGCGCAGTCCTACGAGCACGAACGGCGTCCCGACAATCCTCGTTCCACCACGGAACAGGAATATGCGGAGGGTGAGAGGATGATCGGGGAATTGTGCGTTCCGCGGCAGATCGTAGACATAAGGTGCTGCACCATTTGGTTAACGTCAGTGAAGGGCTGGTCCGCAAAAGACACGAGGCTGGAATACAATCTCCAGTCGGCTTTTCTGAATATCCAGGTAGGTACTCTGGAATGCTGTACGTGGTGAGACAAAAGAGAAACGATGCAGGGGTAATGGTCGCATGAGTAGGTGTCAGCGACGACGTTCCACTGCAGACGACTAGCAAGCGGGATGGAGCAAACGGCAAGGTCTAAGTGAGAGAACGAACCAAAAGAATCAGAAATAAAAGTAGGTTCACCTGTTTTGAGGATAGAGAGGTTGAACTGATCAAAAATGTCGGAAAGAAGAGTTTCCCTCGCACAAGCCCTTGGTGAACCCCACAGGGGGTGATGGGCATTAAAATCTCCCAACAGAAGAAATGGTGTTGGGAGAGCGGACAGGAGATCTCGAACGTCCGCTAAAGCGAGGGGAGACGGAGGTGAATACACAGAGCAAACAGAAAAGAAAAAGCCGGGTAATTGAAGCATAACGGCAACAGCTTGCAAGTCGGACGTAAGTGTGAGAGTTTGAAAATGAACGTCGTTACGTACTAAGAACATGACATCTCCATGAGCAGGAGCACCCTCATCCGGTTCAAGATCATAGCGAACCGGAGTGTACCCTCAGAGAGCAAAAGAGTTATGAGGGCGAAGCTTGGTCTCCTGCAAACACACGACCATAGGTGAATGGGAACGCAATAAAAGTTGCAGTTCCGCCCTATGCGATCGTACACCACGTACATTCCAGGTCAGGATAGCCATCAAGAAAAGGGATAAACTGTCTACTTAGAAGGGCGGCTTAAAATAACCTTATGCTTAACATTGGGACTCAGGCTTTTTGTATGCAGTTTTTAAGATTCCATTGGCTCCTCGAAGGGAGGGCCCACGCGCTCAGTATCAGAAACCGATTCAAGCGGCGAGAATCGGTTCTGGGTGGCAATGGGTGAAGGTGGCCGCTGAGCGCGGCTTGTCCCAGGAGCATCCTGGGACTGCGACCTTCAAGGAGGGGAAGGTGAACTCTTCTTACCGCGTGCACGCGGAGGGTCTTTCAAAAAATCTTCTCTACGAAATTTCTGCTTCGATTCTTTCTCATTGCCTTGTAACTTCATAACCTTTGGACCAGGTTTAGAGGGCTTGATAACTGTAGCTGAAATGGACCGAATGTTAGTGGCGGTCAATGCAGTCATCGTCCGGGTTTGAGTCTCTGCATCCTTCCGGTGCACTGGCGAGGCAACAACAGAACTGAATGTTCCCGATCGCAGGAGCGAAGGTTGGCGCGCATGGTAACGCCTCCGGGCTTCGGCGAAGGAGTTTCTCCTTTACCCGGATCTCCTGGATCGCCTTCTCGTCCAAGTACCGCGGACAGTCGGCAAATGAAGCAGAATGAGACCCTTTGCAGTTAACGCAGACGGGTCCGGATGAACAGGTATCATCGTGTGACGGCTGGCTACATGAGGCACAGATAGTAACGGCACTCTTACATGAGACTTGCGTATGCTCAAAACGTTGGCATTTGAAACAACGCAGAGGTCTAGGAGTATAGGGCCTCACCGCAATACGTTCGTACCGTGCTGTAATACTAGTTGGCAGATCGACGCCATCGAACGTGAAAAACAGGGTACGAGTTGGTACCAACACTCCGTCGCGTTTAGCCTACACTCGATGAACCGCTGTCACCTTTTGTTCGTAAGATATTCCACTACGTCATCGTCCAATATACCATCGAGGCTATGCGTGGTGACGACGCCTCGACAGGAATTCAGGGTGCGGTGCTTCTCAACACGGATGGGATAACCGTGGAGAAGCGTAGCGCGCAACAAGGTGTTAGTTGTTGGTCGGACTTGCTTTGTACCAATAATGAACCGTTTCTAAGTCGAGTGCAGGAATGAAGCGAACCAGCAATTGAGTCAATGCCCTTCTGAACTATAAAAGGGTTTACCTTCTCAAACGATTGGCCTTCCTCTGTTCGCGTAATGACTAAGTAACAACCAGATGTCGATGGTGCTACTTCCGTTACCAAAACTTTACGGCACTTGTTATTAATTATGGAGAAAGGGGGGCTCCATAGCGAAATAAATCCTCCACCATTGCAACCGTCTCCGACCTCGGGCTCTGACTTCCCGGTCGTTACGCCGGCTTGGGTGAGTGGCCTATCTCACTCCAGGGTCACACCTCCCATATTATAGACAGAGAGACCCAATCGCCGTCAGAAGTCAGCAGCTCATGCAATGGCACCCCCCGCGCGGGACTGCAGTTGAACAGCGGATACGAAAACACATACCCTACATGACGCCATTACCCACTCACCCAGCTGCGCACCCAGTGCGCGTGTATCCGTCAGGCTGTGTCAACGGAGGATTAAAATAATATGTAAAATAAATAAAACTGTGTGGGCGTTTCGCACGCAAGTTAGGCCGGCGAAGAAGAAAAATAGATGTGTGAATGAATGGACGTGGGGCGAAATGTGCATAAATAGAAGAGAGAAGAAAGAATCGATGGCGAGGGCGGTATGGAATGAAATGCACAGAACGCACGAGAGCCTACCCACGAGAACGAACCCACCTCGACCGGACGGGGATGAGTCTGAAAATGGGGATGAATGGCTCGGGCACCCCGGGTACGCCTAACCCGTACTCACATAAGGTGAGCCCCTGGGGGGAGGAAGGAAAAGAGACGTGTGAATGGTCGTGTGCGAAATGTTCGGAAAGAGAAATCAGAGAAGAAAGAAACAATGGCAAGGAGCAGCATGGAAATGAAATGCAAAGAACGCACGAGAGCCTACCTTGTGTCCCCCGGACACGAGGACGAACCCACCTCGACCGGACGAGGGTGGAGGGATGACGATGGCGATGAGTGGCTCAGGACCCCGGGTGAGCCAAACCCGTACTCATACGAAGCGAGCCCTGAGGGGGATTTGAGCTGAAAAACAAGTGATCTATTTATAGGCTGTTAGGCACTTCTGTTATCCTTGCTTGAGCACATGGAAAGCTGCATGTGGCACAATAGCCATTACTCTGTTGCTTCTGCAATAATAAGGAAGCATCTGCCACATGTATTATTTGCTATCTACAGGCTTTCTTGTTTGAAATAAAAGTGAACTGGGGTTCAACAAACAGTATTGTATGTATTATTTGAAGGGAGGCTAGCATGTAAGTACACTGATTTATAAATTATGTTGCATAATTATTGAATTTCATAATGTTTTAAGGGGATAGTTTTGCAATTTTAAACTAGTGGAAAATGAGGGTGATAATATGTGAGGTTTGTTAGTTATTTCTTTCCCTATTTTAAATTACATTCAGAGATATGACATGTATTAATTATAGTCTACTATTCAAAGGAATTACACAACAAGAAGCAGGCAATGATAACTTTGCCAATAAAATTGATGATGTTTGTGATGTAGTTGATGTAATGATATACCTCCTGATCTAGACAGTCTGACTGAAGATGAATCACCTGGTGATGCAAAAGGAATAGTAAATGTGAGCGATATTTGCGGACCTGTTGAAGTACATTTCACTGTTTCTGAAAGGAAAGACTTATTAGCAACTAGCTCTAGGCCTGAAAAATCAACTAAAAGAAAAGAAAGGGGAAAAAAGAAAATCTGCAACAAAACAGCAAGATACGTAAAAGTGCAATTAAGTACACAAAAACTCCAGCAAATAAACATGCTTTAAAGAAAAATGGGAACAAATGAAAAGATGTTTGAACGATTGCTTGCAATTTGAGATTGGAGAGAAAATTCTAAATTATACCTATATGTTTGAACTTATTGTTCAAGAAACTGTTTTGTATGCAGCCTCGTATGAAAACATACCCATTCAATCCTGATGTGCTCAGCTATCTCAGGATATTATTACTTTCAGGATACCATAGAATTCCTTCTTAGAGGAACTACTGGTCATAGAAGCAAGATTTGAGATTAGACATTGTAAAAACAATTACCATGTTTCTAAATCAGTACTTCAGCTTTACTTATTTTAACAAAAATGCTCTTGCTAATGATCAGAAGCATAACACAGGATTCAAGGTAAGGCCACTTATATCTATACTAAATGCTTTTTTCCGGCAATTTGGTATTTTTCAGAACACCTTACCACAGATGAGATGATCGTAAAATATTAGGGCCACAATATTATCAAACAATTCATTTGAGAGAAATCTATCTTATTTGGTTAGAAGCTGTGGGCCTATATGGCTAAATGTTCTTAACAGAGGCACTGTCAGGTGGAAGGCTGTAAAAGGCAGACAGTAACATTCTGCAAAAAGTGTGATGTAACACACTGCCAAAAATGTTCTAACCTTACCAAAGTTGATAAACTTTTGGCAACCCAAATGTGTTTCAATATTAATGTGTATTGACTTAATTGTTCTGTAATTGCTTTAAGGAATAAAATTTAAACATAAAATGCATTCAATAGGCATAAATGTATCTGTTCATTATTACAGTGTGTTTTGATAAGATCAATGCCCAGCAATCTGTTTATAGATCAGGTGATTTTGGGCTACTGTGCGCATGGTGAGAACAACAATATTATTGACATTCTGTAGACTGAACCAATATATTTTAAATGTTTTTTTTAATTTTTTGAAGAAAAAAATAAACTGGACCTTAATGGGTTAAGGATTGGGGAGTAGGGGGAATGGTTTTACATATATGTTTGATAATTGTCTTTCGTCCTCTTATACTTCACAGAGAAATCAAATTTTGACAATTCCATAACCATAATGCGTTCCTTCAAAGCAGTTCACACATCAGAAAAAAGTGAGTAGACTTAAATGCATTTAAACTTACCTGCACTGATGACATGTTGTTCCTTTTACACTATCATATTCCTTTCTGCCACTATGGTAACAAATGTTAGCCAGCATTGTTTCTGTTACATCTTCAGGGTTCAGGGTGGGAACTTCATAAGCCCTTTGTCTATCATGTTTTACAACATTTGGGATTTCCTCATCTCTGAAGCCCCTAAAATCCTCCTCTTCTTCCTGAAAATTTTCAGTTTTCATTTAACATGAATTGTCCTACCTTTTTTTTTTAAAAGAATAGAGTAGAGTAGAATCTTTATTCATCCACTGATTACATACAGCAATATGGAACATGTCAGTTATAACAAAATTCATGGAATATTCCACAATTACATGTCAAGTACACATCTGATCATATATTCACATTAAAGGTAAAATGTATAAGAAGTACAATAACAGCCATTGTTTACTCATGGTTAAGAAAAAATAAAATTAAGCAAATGTTTGTGAATAATAGAGGTTATAACTAATGCTTAATTTTAGCTTTACATTAAGACAGTATCTTTGTCTTATAGACTAAAAATATGGTCACTCTTGCTTATTGTGAAAAATTCTTCATTGGAGTAAAACGGTTTCTTAATGAAACATACTTTTAAATATATTTCCTGCACATCATTTAGCCTGAGGTGGAAGTTTGTTAAATAATTTTAGACCAAAATAGTTATATGAATTTATAGATTTACTTAAACGTACATATGGTTTATTGATATTGTTCCTTAACCTAGTTTCATACTTGAGTATTTCATTACGACATTGGTAATTGCCTAGCTTTTCCTTCACATGCAAAAGGTTAGCTGTGAGAGGAATAATTTACATGATTCCCTACTGTTTCTCCCATAATTATTCTAATGGCTCTCTTTTGCCTAAGAGATGCATCTTTTACATGGGAGCTACTCCCCCATAGTAGCAAACCATATTGTAGGTATGGGTGAAAAAGGCCAAAATATGTCATTACTACTTTGTCTATACTGATTCAGTGTTTAAGTTTCCTAAGCAAAAATATACCCTTGATAATTTTGAACACACACTATTAATATGGTGTTCCCAACTTAATTTGTTATGCAAGATTATTCCTTAAAGTTTAACAAATTTTTGTTCAGTATCATTAGGACTATATGAAGTGTAAAATTAATTTTTTTCAGTTTTTTGCTTGCTGAGTACTAAATTATTGGCAGTAAACCACTAAGCAGCCAAATTTAGTGCATTTTCCTGTAATTTACTGGTTACCTCTATGTCATTTCCAGCAGTAAGTTTAAAGCTTACAAAATTTCTCTATCATTATCATCATCCTTCTCCTCCTTTTGAGAGTAGCAAAATCCTGTGACAATTAATAGCTTTCAAACTGATGAAAATTAATGATTTTGAGGAATACATAGTATTCTTGTTGAATCCTGTGACTTCAACTATCACTCATCGAAGAGGCTGCATTTACATTCAAGATTTAAATTTTTGTATTCCTTATATGTGCTTAAATAATTACTAATTACTTGGGATTCCAGATCTTTACAAGTATTTATTTGCGAAATATGGTGAAAATCAACAGTGAAAACCTTTCATTAGCTCGCTTTAAATCACATAAATATATCGAAACCAGAGTACAAGATAATGAGAAAGTAAGTCTTTATCATGAAAATGCCAAATAGAAAACGATGATGAAATTATATGTAAAATAACATAACAATTTACGTTTTGTTCTTTTACCACTCAAAATTTTAGATATATATTGCTATTCAATCACTTACAAACAACATATATTGCTGCTTATTGAATTCGATTATGGTGCAAGCTGTTTCTTTGGTTTAGTGCTTCAGCAAATATCAACGCTGCTTTTTCGTGTCAATAGCCAGATGCCACATCTGTCACACTTTCTCAATCAGAAGTTGGTGGTACTCTGCACAGTTCAGCTTTGACAGCAGGCTCATCAGTGCATTTCAAATTTATTCTTACATTCTTCTTGTGTTGTTCATGAAGGATCTGTACATGAATTGCCCCAACTAAAGCAGTATATTTCCAGGTTGATTGCTCCAAAGGTATCATCAATTCTATGCAAATTATGGTCATAGTTATCTTAGTATGGAGGAAAAAGTGAAGTTAGGCCAGAAATAAGCACACATAGGGAGAGATAGGGAATACTAGGAGAGGAGGCTGAGAGAGGAAGGCTGAAGATGGTAATCCTGGGAAACAATTTAGCGTTCAATTTGAGGAGGATAGTCATATATAAGCAAGATGTATGACATAAGAGGTTTCTTTGATGAACGCATCTAATCTAACCTAACGTAGACTGTACTGTCATCATCTAACCTAACCTGATTCCAATGATGCAAACCTAGTCGGACTTTGAGCCGTGTAACCTAAGCTAATCTAACCTAGACTATCTTCTCACCAGCTAACCTGTCCTCGCATCATCTATTCTGTCCTGTAATAACCTAAACTAAGCTAACCTAGGCTAAGACCCTCTGCAATATGTCAGACCCTAATGCCAATATCGATATGTAACAAAATGGTTCCACAGTCAGTTGGTTGTTAACAAATGTGCATAGCATACAGCATTGCTTTTCCTAAAATTATGAAACATTTGTGCAAAGTGAAACAAAGTGTAAATGGTTTGTCTCTTTGTGAATATAGAGTAGGTATCATGCTGCTTGTGTTCCTGGATGTAAATCCAACTATGGTACTACCAACACTTCAGGATTTAGATTTCCTAATGACAAAGTTTTGAGACAAAAATGGACAAGATATACCTTTGTGACAATTTTATGGTGATAGATATTTCATTGGTATGCATCAAGCACTTTGAGGATAACTTTATAAGAGGATATATTTTCAGTATTAAATGGTGAGCCAGTTATTATTCCTGAAAAATAGTATAAACACCAAGACGGTGCCTATTCTAGCATATTTCCTAACCAACCATCCTATTACACTGTGAAAGTACCTAAGATAGAAGAGAATCACGCTCACATTCAGAACATGTGCTTAGCAGAGATGAATTTTTTTTTTAATGTATGAAAATGCTATCATTTCCAATTTTGAGAACTTCAAAAGTGAGGTTTTATAAATTGTTTCAGTAGTGAAAGATTATATACTATTCATGAAAGTGAAGGACAAAGCATTTAGTAATATACCTTCTCTCACAGTAAGTTTTAAAGTTACCAGAAGTCTGGATGTCACTTTCTTTTTTCTTTCTTTGTTTTTTTAAGAACTTACATATTACACAAAAATTGTTTAGATACATTCTGGAATTACTGGGCCAGGAGGGCTTAATTTGTAGTAGATGGACCAAATATAATAATTCACTAAGTTGAAGTTGATGAAGGAGCCATGATTGTAATAAATTTTTTGAAAGAGGCACTAGATTGTAATAGTTTTGATGCAGAAAGGGCCATTAAAATAAACTTTCTGGTGGAGCAATTGTACGTTATGAAACAAGTAAAAGATTCCACAGAAATATTGATTTGGGCTGTGATTATGTTTTATGAATTTCCTGGTGCACCTCAGGCACTGAGAGAAACAAATGTTTTGATTGTCACATTATGTGTACTTGAAACCATTCCTAGTTAAGGCTGGCCCCATTACACCATGAATAGGAGCTTCACATAAAGCATACTTGATAGAAAAAAGCAAATTGCTTCAAAGCCAAGATAAAATGATTTCCATTATGTTAGATGAAATTTATCTAAATTCAGGGGTAACATACAAAGGTGAAAGGATAATGGGAATGGCAAAAAACAGTGCAATCTCAGATGTAGCTAGTACTATGCAGGTTATTCCTAAGTATGTTTTTATCCATATCTTGACTTGATCCATAAAGCTACTGCATAAAATGTTCAAGAGTCAGCAAATAACACTAAACAATTTATACATCCTTTAATTCCCCTAGGTAACATACAATGGCTTGCAAAACCATGTAGCAACATGTTATTATATGTAGGTTATGTTAACACAGATTAATTATAAAGGGTTATTTCATTCAAATGTTTAAATATTTCTATTTTTCACAGTTTTCTTTATTGAAATGCCTTTGACTACTACATATGCAGTTTCTTTTTTGTGGGAGGGTAAAAGCAATTACAACAGTGATATATTGTGCTTTCAATGCATTACTGATCTGCTTCAAGTCAACCAATATGGTGGCCATCTTGGTTTTGTGTTAAGCTTGGAGTATTGGAACTGGTCTTGCCTAGACTGTTCTCTCACCAGTTAACCTGCTCTGTTATCATCAAACCTAACCTGATTCCAACCATGCTAACCTAGCGTAAGTTAATCTAGACTCTCACCAGCCAAATGGTTTGCAATCATCATCTAAACGATCCTTCTCATCACCTAGGCTAATCAGATATGCACACTGCCTCAAACTTATATATCAGTAACTTTTTGCACTTTTACAGTAATTTGTTGCATTTTTACACTATTTTTGTGCATTTTGCAGTAATTACTTTTATGGGCATTTTAAACGTTTTTAATACAATTTTACTATAATTTGTCACACTTTTACAGTAATTTATTGCATTTTTTTTCTGTATGTCCAGAATGTAACGCGAAGTGAGGAGGATAAGCTGAGTAAGCCTTACAGTCTTTCTGAGTAAGGCTTCAGTCATAGTCAGCTAATCTAACCTAAAGTTTCTTTTGAGGCATTTTATCATTCTATTCAGGTTATTGGTCATTTTTAACTACAAATTATGTTGAAGTAGCTCTAGTTTAGAGTTCATTTGGGATATTTTGAGCTGTTCATGCTATTTTCAGATTTTAGTTCGACTTATTAACAAATGGATCACCTGTCCCTTATTTATGGAAATATGCAGCACTACAATGCCTTGAAATCAAGAAGGTCAATGTTACTATGCTTCCTGGTTATTTGGTAGCCATCTAAATCCAGCCTGCTCTTCAAAGGAAAACAGACCTTAGCTGCAAAGCTATGTCCATTCCAAACACACGTGGTTGGTAGCTGCTGTTACAATGCATGCGACAGCAATACAAGGACTATCATAAGTTCTGTAATGTAAATTATACTGAGTGAAGGTTAAATGAACAGCTTGTTGCACAATGCTTATAAAAATATGAGAAGCAGACAGAGAGCGAGAGTGCAATGTGTACATGTTCTAATGGAAAAAAGCAAACACAGTGCTTGTAGCTCAGTTGATTAAACTGAAGTCCCCTTGTCCACTGAGAGTATGTCCGTGGTTGGAGTCCCAGAATGTGCATAACATCATTTACTTGTTCTCTCCATCCATGAAGGTACAAGTAGTGATTTCAGAGTATTCGCCTGTCACTTCAAAAATTGTAGCAGTAAAACAAATAGGTGTAAGAATGAAGAACAAATAACAGTTCATTTTGCAAATTCTGCAGTTTTCAATCCCTATGTCTCACTAATTATTTTGAAAAAGAAATTGCACCAAAACTTTTAACAATTAATGGAATTTTCAAAACATACTAAATTAATAAAATAAATGCAAAATACTAGAACACCTAACATGTTATTATTGATGGTTTCATGCAAGTATACCTACGTTAAAAATGAGAATTTTCTCTACACCAGTTTGACCACTAGAACCCTCGAAGTGGTTAGCAAATACTTTTGCAAGTCACTCCATGTCTAGATACGTCCAATCAGACGAAGATACACTTGTAGGTATACAGCTAAGCTTATCGTCTATGAACCTCACAGCCCATTAGCTAAGTAGAATCAGTCTGTCATGACGTATTCCAGTGATGAGTATATGACATGCTACTTATTTACAGAGAAGCTCAACAGAATGTATTATGGGCTAAACGCCTGTTTGAAAGTCAATTTCCAGAAAAAAGACAACCAACATCCAACACTTTTTGGAATGCTGAATGTTGTTTACGTTATAACAGGAGCACTTGAAAGAACAGCTCCTGTTAGAGAGGCACCAGTTACCTCTGGCCATGATGAAGAGATGATTTTAGATGCTTAACAGTGGGACGAATTGTGAATCCAGCTGGAAAAAAACTTCTCTCATACTGAAAAGATTTATATGAAGCTTTGCATATGAATTAGAAGTAGCATGCTGCTGTTATATACAAATCCTGAACACATTTGGATAATACAAACTATCCCTTTATAAGGAGTGAATAAACAAAATTATTTACTTCTTTGTTAACATATTTTCTTAAAACTTTGCATAGAAGCTACAAGTAGCATGCTGTAATTATGTAAAAATTATGAATACATTTGGATAATGCAAACTACTGCTTTACAGGGGGTGAATTCAGCAAAATTACTAACTTCTTTGTTGTTAAACATATTTTCATAAAATTTTGTATAAAAATAATAAGTAGAATTCCTTATTGTTTACAAATTCTGAATCCATTTGGATAATAGAAACTACCCCTTTATAGAGGATGAACTTAGACAAAATTAACACCTTTCTAATTCACCATATTTCATTAACTATTGTATAAAAGTTAAAAGTAGAATGTTCTTATTGTGTAAATATTCTGAATACATTTGGATAATAATATTGTGCGGGCATTTTAAGATGGATTCACTATATATGTTATAGGTTGTACTGCAGTGACCTTGGTATTTTACAGATGTACAACTGGTGGTGCATTTAAGGTTATCTTTATCAGATGTGCTTCAATCGCTGCTTTGTTTTTTGTGCTGTAAGGAGAGTTGTACTTGTGCATCTCAAAGATGAAGTTTATCCAAGACATCTGTGTTGTGTGTGATTTGCTTAAGAGTGTTAATGACTTGGTATTAGTCCACTGTAATACCTACCGACAAATTCATACTTGAACAATTAATTTTTATGTATGATACATAAAAACCAAATCATGAACAGGTGTGTAGACAATTTCAGGAGAAATTTTCTGGTAATCCAGTTCCAGGTAGAGATATTGTTAGATGTCTGGTTAATAAGTTTAGGAAAACAGGATTGCTAAATGCTAAACCAAGAAGCAAATACGAAATGTTCTGGTGGAGGAAAACATTGACAAAATTGTGGCATCTATTTGTGGGGAACCCTAAAAAAAGGATTATACGAACAATCCCCATACTATAGGCAAACTTAAGGACAATATAAAAACAGAAATTATGAACGATATGCATGAAGAACTTATGCATGTGAATGGAAATTTTATTCGGAGATACCAGGAATGTCATCATGCAGATGGAGACCACTTGTAACAAAGCTAGTGCTTATTATAGTGCATGCTACTATCACTTGTCAGTAAGTAATGCAGGAGTTATGGAAGGAAAAATTCCCAATGTAATAGACAGTGTGTGGAGCACGCATGTGCACAATCCGTGGCTTCACATTAAATGATTGCACTGCAAAAGGTACCCCTTTAAGAGGGTGAATTTAGACAAAATTAATAGTTTCTTTCTAATTCAACAGATTTTCATAAAACTTTTGCATAGGAGTTACAAGTAACAAGCTGCTATTATGTACAAATTCCAAATACATTTGGATAATAGAAACTACTCTTTTATAGGGGATTAATTTAGACAAAGTAACTAACTTCTTTCTTAGTTAACAGGTTTTCATAAAGCTTTGTATAGGGGTTACAGGTTCATTGGATGATGAATGAATGAATAAATAAATAAATAGATGAAATGATGCTAAAATGAGCCCAAGATCCATAGGGCTTAAAGTTACCCAACATTCATCTTCTCCGGATGAGAGAAAACCCCAGAGAAAACCTTATCAGGATAATTCACACTAACCGAGATTTGAACTCAGGACCTCTTGAATGGGAGGCAGACATGCTACCCCTACACACAGAGGCGGGCTGAGTAGTGTGGTGTTGTGTACAAATCCTGAATAATAATTGGATAATAGAAACTACCATTTATAGGGGGTGAATTTCCCTTCAAAGTGCTTCAGAACTAAAATCTAGCAAGAAAAATAATACTTTATTGAAATATATGATAGTATTTCATATACCATTCTCGTTTCACTAAAGCACATGAATTAATGTGATATGATGTCAACATGCACTATGTCAGCCTATATAATTACACTAAATCATGTATTTCAGTGAAATTACTGGTAAACAAGAATGTGTACAATACAATATCTCTAGAATAAGCCATTTGAGTTACCCGAATTGCTCTTGATGTCGATTATCCCAGTATCACTTGCTAATATTTTGAACATCATGCATCACTTTCATTGTCACTGTCACAATGATGGATGTTAGGTTCATCAAGTAAATTTAACACTTTGGTACTAAGATATCTTGAATTGTTCTTAGTGTGTAGTGCATTCTACCAAATATAGTAGATATGGTGGGGTCTGAAGACAGAATAAGGTAATTGAAGAGATATACATTATTGAAAAGACGTGACTTCTTTTTCGTATGTCACCTTACATGTTTGAAATCTTAGTTTCTCAATTCTTGGTCCTCTTCACTTAGTTGCCCAATTGGAAGAAGGGCATGTTTTATAACTGCTGAAGCATGAATAAGAACCTTATGGATGCTAGTTGGCATATAAACCATGGATTAGTTTTGAACAAACATCTCAGCAGTTTCCCTGGTATATGAGGTGCTACCCAAAAACTCTTGGAACGTCTGAGTAGCTCGTGAAGTCTAGCTAGTACGACAAAACACCGCCAGGTGGTACCTCATATATCCTTTATAAGTCAATGACTTTGTGTTATGTGGTCGCATTTAGTGTTTATGCAAAATTCCTCATTGTCATGTGTTGCATGGCTTGCAAAAATCGACAATGGCGGGTGTCCGAGAGCAATGTGTGTGCATAAATTTTAGTTTCAGACACGGAAAAGCCACTGCAGAAACACATAACATGTTGAAGCAAGCATTTGGAGAAGGCACTTTAGGTCACAGTCAAACTTATGACTGGTTTAAACATTTTCAAGATGGCAGGACATTGTTTGATGACGATCCCCATTCGGGACGGCTGTCAACTGGTATTACTCTTGAAAATGTTGCTGCTGTTCAGAATACAGTGCTGTAAGATTGTAGGTAGACCATTCCAGACATATGCAATACTGTGGGGCTGTCGTACGGGATGTGTCAGTGAATTTTGCCAAATGAACTGAACATGCGATGGATTGCCACAAAGTCTGTGCCACAAATTCTCAGCAACGAGCAGAAACAGCACTGTGTGCAAGTCTGCAGAGAACTTCAAGAAAGTGAACCAGACTTTTTTTGAAGGTTATTACTGGTGATGCAAGGTGGGTTAATGGGTAAGATCTCGAAACCAAGCAGCAGTCATCAAAATGGAAGAGTCCATCATCACCCTGTCCTAAGAAAGCCCAGCAAGTGAAGAGTAATGTGAAATCCATGCTTATCTGCTTCTTTAACATAGAAGGAATAGTCCATAAGGAGTTCGTCCCTCCTTGTCAATGTCAATGCAGTGTTCTACCATGATGTCCTGTTGTGGTTGAGGGAGAACGTAAGAAGTAAAGTCTGGAGAAGTGGCACACGAGCGATTGGTTCTTCCATCATGACAATACGAGGTCACACACTGCATTATCTTCCAGGAGTGTCTGGCGAAAAACAAAATGATAGTTGTTCCTCATCTGCCATATTCACCCAACCTAGCAGTAAGTGACACTTTTTATTCACCAGAGTGAAACTCAAGTTAAAGGGCTGAAGATTTCACACAGTTGAGGAGATTCAAATGGAATCATATGGTACTAAACAGGCTCACGAAAAATGCATTCCAGGGAGATTTCAGTTCTTGGAAAAACTGCTGGGAGCGGTGTATATACTCCCAAGGGGACTACTTTGAAAGTGACCATGATGAATAAGATCCAGGTAAGATGTCATTTTATTTATTGGTGTATTCTGGGAACATTTAGGTAGCACCTCATATGTTACAAATCTTTCCTCATTTAACGGCACATACCCAGTTGAAATTGTGCAAAGTATTATGCGGAATCACTCCATCAACTCTTCGCTTACTCCAGTGATATCTGATGTCTTTTTTGGGTCTTTGGAAAACCTCCTTGCTGTGTTGCTATCATTATTGGAACCAAAACTGGGCTTTGGTTAATCTGCCAATAATCCAAGTTCTTTTCTAAAACATTGTTTAATTTTCTTTTCCTCATCCCAATGTTGTTCTTGTTTTCACCTCTCACTTGCCAAGTCACAACATAGAAATAATAACTTTTATTAAAGAAAGAGCTCCTTTGGGTGAATATGGATGTTTGTTGAGTGTTGAGATGTCATATAAGCCCTTCTATATTTGAAAGCCCTCTTTGGTGAAGTCTAATAATGTCATGACGTACATAAGCAGCAGATTGTTTCCCAATGCTTCTCAATCCAATTTGTGTAGCAAATGCTAATTCTACTACACTTCTCTCTTCCAGGAGTCTTTACTTTCATTTGCATTACGCTGCATTCTACAAATTGTTTATGAGGTCGAATACATTTTTTTAAGTGCTAGGGCTGACTTCAGGTTCATTTACAGTAAAAAAGAATGTTTCTCAAACCACATATTTTGCTTTTGAAAGCGATCATCCATTCAGTTACATTTTTTCCAGCAAAGTTCTAAAGATTTTAACAAACCTTACCCCTTCTTTTGCCAGGATATTACTAATGTCTATTTTTGATGTCAAGTAATATGTTAAATGATTAAATACTTCTGTCTTACTCAGATTTTTCACATTTAACCATTCATGGTATATATCATATATTGTATTGACTGCACCTGAACCTGCAAATTTTTTTTATAAAAAATTAGGGGGAAAAGAAGGCCACTTAATATGTTATGTAATGTAACTTATACCCATGCTGTTCTATATAATTGCAACTCTGACTCCTGCAAATTTTATAAACTCTAATATGTAAACAGTAAAGTTAAAAGCAGTATAAAATTTGCTGATGGTTTCATTTTCTAATTATGCAAGAAACAAAGGAATATGAGATCACTCAACACAAACCTTGTAGAAACACATCCACAGTTTATTGCCACAGCAACCTCTAACATCATCACATCTGTAGAGAATGATAAGTCGAATGAAAGAGGATATACTGCTGACTTCAGGTTTGAGCAGGTTCCAGCTTCTTATTACACCTTGGTTGAGATAATGTAATGACATGGGTTACATACATTTTGTATTTTTTTGTTCGAGATACAATCGTCTCCAAATGCCGAAGATGAAACCTTGAAGTCTCGAAACGATTGTCCATATTTTACCATTATGATGTAAGTGAAGGCTTTTAATGTCATTTGACTCATTTATTTTATCAATTGACTCTTCACTGTTAACATTATCCTATTTCAACTTTGATAATGTAATCTGTTTCGGTATACTTTGAAGTGTTGAGTATTCGTTAGACCATAAAGCTTGGGTATATGAGAAATTGCTTTTTTTTTTTTTTTTTTTTTTTTTTTGCACTAGATTTCAATTCGAATCTTTGTGTGTTGTCTTAAATAATCCTCATATTAGTGCGCGGGCACTGGCACGGGACAAAAACATCAGTAAGTCTATCAGGTATGTGAAAACTGCAAAACAATAAATTTCACCCTTACCGCTTGCAGCTACACCTGGAACTCAAGGTCGCAACTTTGAAGCTCAAGTAACTTTTTGTGGGTGGGTATTACAGAGTGTGAACTGTCATAAAACGTTTATATCCAAAGTTTAGTTCTCAGGTGAATGCAGTTTCACAATGCAACTGAAAATCACATAACATGCACTACTGGAGTGTCCATAACTCTCATTTGGTAAGACAGACAGCCTTACAAGACCAATGGGGAATTAATGTATGGCGTGGCATTTTGGGTAACCACCTAATCGGGACACATTTTTTTAAGGTCACTTTACGGGAGCACACTACCTTCACTTCCTTCAAAACAATCTCCCTCCATTGCTGGAGCATGCACCATTAAATGAAAAACTATGGATGCGGTTTCAGCACAATGGTGCTCCACTGCACCGGTCCATGATCATCCAAAACGATCTTCACGGTGCACATCCTAGGAGATGGATAGGAAGGGGAGGACTTGTTTTGTGGCCTGCCAGATCTCCCGATCTTTCGCCACTTGACTACTTCCTATGGGTTGTTTAAAGCAAATGGTGTACAGACAATAGAGAACAATCATCTTCAACAACTAAATCACTGAGGCCTGCAGAACCATTACACCCTAGATGTTACTACATGCCAGGTTGTTATTGCAATATCGCACACAGATCTGTATCAACGAAAGAGGCCATCATTTCGAACAGTTACTTTGCTAAACGAAGACATTTCATCACTAAGCTCTTGCATACATGTCAGAAATGCGTTAACTGGTTGGTATTGATAAGAAGTGTGTTAAGTTATGAGGAATAAACCTAGTTTGCTTTCCATAAAAGGACTGCTGAATAGGTATTTGATAATAAGTCTTTGACTGTCAGTCTATTTTCTGCATTTTTCTTTTAAAAGCAATCCTGAGCATTTGGGTCTGTAGAATAATCTGAAACGGGCAAGTTTCCAATATTGTAGGAATACCTGCATACCTATATATTTAGTTGGACCTGAATCAATGTCCATCAGTCTGTTTTCTTTTCTTTTGCATTTCCTGTAATTAGACTGAAGTGAGACATAAAAAAATAAACGTTATACATTAAGAGAGTGACAGAAAAACACATAAGGAAGTCAAGAAATGTTCAGACTGCCCATCTTGCTGTGTGTCACATGAGGAAGAAGTAAAACAAAGAAACAAAAAATAAACGTTTTGGTAGGATTTGAACCTGAATCGAGCATCTCGAAATTCATACTTATTCCACCGTGCACTACTATTTATGTGGACAGACATAGTTTATAACATGTATACCAACTATCACATAACGTTTGCACACACACGTGTCTTTTTGGCATTTGGAGTCGTTTAAGGAGCTTAGGAGAGTCTAATATAAATTCACACACATGCTAAGCAATACTGATATATTCTATCACATCAATTAAGCCTAGTAGTGTTCTGTTAATCCTGGATGGGTTCCAGGAACGGTGTTTTCAGGTTAGACTGTAATCTGTGGGTTACATAACATGAAATAATAAGGGAGAGGTGAAACGCACAGTAGAGTTACACTGTTTTTA
This sequence comes from Deroplatys truncata, assembly GCA_030765065.1. Classification (NCBI taxonomy): domain Eukaryota; kingdom Metazoa; phylum Arthropoda; class Insecta; order Mantodea; family Mantidae; genus Deroplatys; species Deroplatys truncata. Next base: position 496,723,181 of record CM060990.1, on the reverse strand, counting down.
TTAGTGTTATTTTCAGTTTATTTTTAAATTTAGGTTGGTTGGTATCTCTCCACTTTCATCTACGCTTGTGGATTGTTTTTGTAATTATTTCCAGTTTAATTGAGGTCATTCGGTACTTCTGAGTTAGTTCAAAGTATTATCAATTTATTTTGATTGTACACAATTAATTACTGTTTATTAGCATTATTTAGGGTTATTCTTTGGTGTCTCACCTCTTATCTGCGCTTGAGAACAGTACTAGAAGCTACTCCTTGCGGTTGAGTTACCAGTTTCCTATTACCTTTCTCACCTTTCTTCATCATACATCTTGCGTGTATGTGTGAGAGGTAGCTGGGTAAAACACAAATTCCTGAACATAAGCTCACAGAGAAAACCTTTTCAAGATTTAACATTCTCTGTTATACACGGTTCGCAATGCTGTAATGTTCACAAGCATATGTAGATATTCCCTCACTCTTGTCATCATTAGGTGATTTTATTAACCTCCACTGACAAAACAATATGCTGCTGAGAATGGATCAATTTTACCAGAATTACTATTTCATTAGTCCGAAGACACTTCACATAGCTATTGAACGTAATATAGCAGTTAATAGCACTACGATTGATACATTTATCACACCTCATCACTATCGAGAGCATACATCCTTGGTCTGAGGCCTACAAAGCTATGATGATTTTATCATTTCCCTCGTCTTTAAACTATTCCAACATGTTTTGTTCTGTGTGAAATAGTAAATGAGGTTTGTAGGATAATCAGCTGTATCTAAATTTTCAAGAAAGCTTAGTTTATCTTGGTTACATCTCCCGAGTTCACTGGATGGATGAATGAATTTCTATCCATATACATAAACTTGAGGTTTCATCTTCGTAACATGGTATTAATATATCATGATAGCTGTAAATGAGGACTTTTGACATGTCTAACACACTCATGCCAATATATACAGTTTTACACACCAGATCCCCTTGCATGATACAGAAATTGGTGTGCAGTAAATAGAGTAATAGGACCTATATTTTCTCAACATTCAATAAAGGCGTAGAGGTAGAGGAATGACTTACACAATTTTTTAACAGCTGACCCACGCTGAATGCCAGTCCTGAGTTTTTCCAAGAACACTCTGCTAACACACATACAGCTGATGAGTCACTAAATTTAATTCCGGAAATTCTTGAAGATAAGGTAATTAGTAAGGAAAATATGACCCTCATGATCCGCTGATTTAACTGTATGCGCTTTTCATCTATAGGGGAACTTGAAAAATAAAATGTATGCAACAAACCCCCATACATGCAAACAACTAAAAGAAAACATCAGGTGAGAAATTCCTTCAATTTCAGACATTGAACTCTTGTGTGTGAATGAAAATTTTGCGAAAAGATGCCAGAAATTAGTGGATAGAGGGAAGAAATATCCAATATCCCTTATGGTATGTGCTTATCATTGTAATTTTAACTATGAGAACATGAGGTGGTTGCAGAATATAACTGCTTCGGTGGTCTAAGCTGCGGGGACCAGCACGCGAGTCGCCGTGCGTTGGTCAGTGTGAAAGGCACTGTATATATAATTTTATAGGTCTGTTGAAGATGAATTTGCACAAAGCTTTTAGGATCGTATGTGATTCTATCAATGAATGTAGTTTTAGCAATAAACTTCTAATCTTCTACTTTGTCACAAGTCGCATGTCTATACTACTGTGTACATTTTTTTATTGATTTTTCAAACATTGCATTATTTAATAGTTGATATGTTCTTCTCAAAATCATGTTTTGCATTTGTATTAAATTTGACACAAGGTTTTAATCAGCATAACTGACGAAACTGTAGTGCTCGATGAATTTTTATTAGCCCTAATCCATGACCAAGGGCTTGTTTCAAGGCCATATGAGCATATTTCTGCCGGGGTCCAAGGTGAGGGTTTTTTTTTTTTTTTTTTTTAAAGAAGCCTCCTTAGACTTCATGCACTCTGGTAGTAAATGTAAATCATTACGGTGGTCTTTGAGTTCTGTAGGATGCTCGATGTCAACTTTCTAGATATATCCCAGAGGATCACCTTCTTTTAGTGATCTTATATAGGTATCCTCCATAGAATCTCAATCCAATCTTCCTTAAATGACAACACATAGCCCAGCCACAATAGTTACTGGAATCTTCGTATGTAATACATAGAGAAGGCTCCTAAGGATCAAACTGTTCCATTTCGATATTGTTAGCTTCAACATAACAATAAGAAACATGGCACAAATCTCTTGTTATACCAGGTTCCACCATGAGAAGTTGGTCGCAATCCAGTATATAGAAGCATGGCAACCCATGTAAGTCTAAGAGATGTAAAACAAAACGAATATTTTGTTTGTTAACATGCTGTCAATTGCCAGGATCATAATCAGCGCCGTCGGTGTGCCGGAATTTCGTCACGCAATTCGTTAACATGCTAGTAAATCTGACATGGGGCTGTCGCTTTTAAGCACACTTAAAAACCATCGGTATGGGCCTGTTTTGAACCCGCGACCTTGGGATCGGAAGGCCAGCGCCTAACCAACTGAGCCACCCAGACCTACGAGATGTAAAACGGTGTGGTGGATCAACTTTATGAGTTTGCTGTGTTTTGTCTTCGAATGTTCCAAGCCTGTGCTGAGACAACAAAATGTGTCTACAAAGCTGAGCTTAATACCCCCAATGTAGTTTGGGAATGAGATGCACTTTTCTTCTAAATTCGGAATTGCATCCACTCGTTCGCCTGTGGTATAAAACTGATTAATTATAAAATGAGACATTTACACTCAGGCTAAAAATGAAGGCATGAATACAATCGAGAGGCTTGCATGCAAGATTACACTTATTTTGTGGACTCCCGCAATATTCTCCACTTATATTATCATGGTCTGTTACTTTCCACTTCTGCTCTGTGAATTCTTGCTTACACATGTACCATACTGTAGAAGATTCGAAACCTTTTATATGTATATACATACAGGATGTTTCAAAAATAGAGGGCATAATTTCAGATATGCATTCCTCGCATGTAGACAATAAAAAAAGTCCAGTACAACATGCGTCCCGAAATGCTTGGTTTCTGAATTATGGCCTTCTAAACGGTGATATTCACCGGAACGTACTACTTACCGCAAGTAGTTTTCTTTACAGAAGATGTTCCACCTCCTGCTTGAATACAGACCTGTAATCCACGTCTCATGGCCGTGCGAACAGGACCCCAAATTCCAGGAGTGATGAATATTTCCTCACAACCTGCCACAATTCGATTCTGAAGGGATTCCATGTCAAGGACCGGAGATGGATACACGAATGCTTTTAAATCGCCCCACAAGTAGAAATCGATAGAGTTCAAATCGGATGAGCGTGGTGGCCAAGCAATTAGGCCACCTCTACCTATCCATCGATCAGGAAACCTTCGATCCAAGTACCAGCGAACGGTACGCCTGAAGTGTGCAGGAACGCTATCATGCAAGAAGTGAGCTTATCGACGAATGCTCAGTGGAGTCTTCATCACATGAGGCATGGTGTTTTCCAGGAACTTTGTGTATGCCTGCCCCGTAAGTCTATTTAACAGTACATGGGTGCAATTAACCGATCACCAATGATACCGACCCACTTGTTGAGAGTGAACCGCACATGGTGATGAGATGGAACAATTGCATGTGGGTTTTCATATGCCCATACATCTAATTGAGGAAATTTGTAATTCTAACTCGTGTGAACTATGCTTCATCTGCAAATAACACTAAGGCAGGAACATTCGGATTTGTAGCACACTGCTGCACGAACCACTGGCAGAACATCAATCGAGCAAGGTAACTGCTGGTGATAGGGTACGTACACGTTGCAAATGATAGGGATGCAACTGTTGCTCTCCAAGTCTCCAGACAGTCGTATGAAGAACATTCACTTGCAATGCTAACCTTCGTGTACTGATAGGAGTCGTGTGCACAGTATCCAGAATCTCCTCTACATCTGGAATTGATCTTGGTCATCCGCTGTCTACACCGAGATGTAAACTTCCCATGAGCGCAGACGGCGATGGAGACGTTCAAATGTCTTCCGATCTGGATAACTTCGCTGTGGATACCTCTCTTGGTACTAACGCCGGGCCAGCGCAGCAGTGCGTGCCGTTCGCCTTACCGTACATGAGGTGCATTTCTGCCAGCTCCTAATTTGAGTACATGTCGCTCAGTCAAACGCCAAACACAACACTCAATGTACCCTTCGCCTCGGAATGAACTATCAGAGTGTCCTGTTAGTATCTTCTGTCACGGCAACTACCTGCGGAAAGAAAAAACGTTCCGGTGAATATTACTGTTTTGAAGGCCACAAGTCAGAAACCAAGCATTTTCGGACACATGTAGTGGACTTTTTTTACTGTCTGCATACTGTCATAACCTCTATATGCATAGGGTTGGATAGGGAGTCCTGTTTCCAAATGTTCAACACTGGATGACGGTTTGACGTAAGTGACAAAACTCAGTGGGGAATAGTTCTGGTACGGAGCTGTGTAACTCGTCTCAGGATTTGGAGTACACGTTTGGCATGGAGTAAGAATACTCTCAAAATCCAACACTGATGACGTAAGGCAGTTTCAATCCCTATCCAAAATTTTAAATTGTACAATGGAGATATCCTTACTAGGCAAAACTATACCAAAGGTGGCTTTATACCAATCCAACTTTTCCAGTCCACTTCGACCTTATCGACTGTCGAAACGCGTGAAGCAGCTTTTGTGTGTATATATTTGTTCCACATGTTGGTTTACTGATGTCAAATAAATGTATCAATTTTTTTATACACATAGTAATGTCATCCAGTGCCATCATCATCGTTCTCCGTGGTGTAGTGGTTACCATGCAAGCCTCTAGTTCCCAAGGTCGCGGGTTTAAACCCAGCGGAGGGCGATGGACTTTTTCGGGCGTAAAAATCCTTAGCTTAGCTTCCTTCGGAAGGGGAGTAAAGCCGGTGGTCCTGTGTCGTAGATTTACGGAGCGTAAAAGGACCTCAAGCCTGATAAAGAGGTCTCAGAGCAAAATTACCAGTATTTCACGCCCAATATAGAATGGGACGCAAAGGACCACAGCAGTTAAAGTGCGTCCATAAAGAAAACTCTATTTCATTTAATTTTAGTGCCATCACCCAATAACAGGTCATGATGAATAGGAAGCTCCCTACTAACAATCCTTAGAGGAAACACGTCATGCTTGTCATCTCATGCAAAACCATTGACAGACATGACTCATTTGCTACAACTCCGATGTATCAGTTTAGCGGTGTTGGAAAGGAGGTAATCGAAAAGTCATACTTTTCTTATACTTGCTGACGCTTTGAGATTTGTTGTGAACAAATTTTGCAATGATAGCATACATAAAACATTTCTCAAAATTGAAACTCCCAAGGATTTATGCAAGACTTCGTGGCTGCCACAGATGAAAGTAGAGGAATGTAGCTAAGTCCACGAAGTGGGTTATACTTACTAATTCCGAGTCTAACCCACTCCTTGGCAAGTAATGCATAGTTGCTTCCCTTTAGTTGACATCCCTCCACCTAGGAAGACAGCTTCCTGAATATGGTTTCCAATGAAACATTTAAATCACTCGGGGAATTGGTTGCCGAGGAGGGAGTGACACTTATAATTAATAAGTACAACCCACTTCGTGAAAGTAGCTACACTGCTCTATCTACATCTGTGGGAGCTAAGGAGGCATGCATAAATCATCAGAACTTGAATGAGGAAAAATGTTTTATGTATGCCATCCTTGCAAAGTTCGTTGACTCAATGTATCAACGTATAAGGAGCTAAAAGAACAGTATGACATTTCATGGATCTCCTTTCTAACACCGCTGATATATCAAGTTTGAAAACAGGAATGTTATGTCTGTCAATATTTTTCGATTGGATAACCACGAAGTGCTTCCTTTAAAGGTTGTTAATGAAGGGCTTCTTGACCATCATGATCTGTTACTGTTCAGTCATGACACTGCTTAACATCACAATGTGTAAACAATTTTGTGCAAAAAACTGTTGAAACTACCTTATGTCATGTATACCTATTTTTCTTACTTCATGTCAAAAGTGCGCCTCAAATCCCCAGACGATTTATACAGCTCCATACGAAAACCATAGCTCAAGGAGTTTTGCTGTTTATGTCAAACCGTTGCCCAGTGTTGAACAACTGGAAACAGGTCTCATTACATAACCCTATGTAAATAGAGATGATGCAGGTAAGAAGTTCAAGGACTAACTTCTTTTGTAAGGAAAATTAGTATATACAAATTCGTTAAGCCACTGAAATTGACGGATGAACCAAAGAATTTCGATTCTTCCACGTTATGCTACTTGTGTAGACAATAGTTCACAAAGCAGGAGTGAAAAGTAAGTGATCATGATCATTTAAGTCAAGAATATCGTGGGGACTACCTAATATGTGTAACCTAGCATGCAAAACTCCTGATTCTATTCCCGTCTTCATGCATAATCTGAGTGGATAATCTTACATTTTATAATTAATCAGTTAGGCAGTACAAGTGAAAGAGTGGAAGTAATTCTGATTTCAGAACAAAACTACACCTCATTCTCCAAGCATGCAGGGGATATTAAGTTTAAGTTCGTAGACACATTTCGTTTTCTCAGTACATTCCTGGATAGGCTAGAAAAATCTTATCAAATCCTGAAACGATGAAATACTTTTGAGAACACACGAGTCTGATGCACGAAAGGGAGTAGTATTCCCTTTCGATGTCACTTCGTGGGATACATTGAATGAGATACACCTGGGCCAATAATGTAAATAAGGATGAACTGAAACCGCGACAACCTTGGAATACGAAAATATTTTAGAATGTTACTTCCACATTGTCTCAATATATCAGATAGCATGAAAATAATATTGATGGCATGGAAATTATGGGCATACAATTTGTAGTTCTTTGGAAATCTGCATCCGTGTATAATTTTCTCAATACTGTCCAAGAGCTTCAATATAAATGATTCTTACGTTTATGAAAAGGGTAGATATCAAATGTTGTTATGCCCTAAATATTAAGTATTTACTTTATACTGAAAATAATGCGCATCCGTATCTTCAAATGTTACAACTCGAAAGAGAACCTTTTAATTTGGATGATATTCTAAAATTAAAGAGAAACGTCCTTTAAACTTTAAAACTTTCATCATGGAACCTCAAAAGGAGCCCAAGTTATACAATATAAATAACACACCGGAAACAAGGTACGAGGGTAATCCCAAAAGTAAGGTCTCCAATTTTTTTAAAATACAAAGAAACTTTTATTGACAACAAATGGTACATAGTTTTGAAGCTTTAACATTTGTCTATTTTTTCACATAATCGCCATTTCGGTCGACGCATTTTTGTAGATGCTGTGGCAGTTTTTGTATGACCATGTCATACCAGCTTGCCGCCATGCTCTTGAAAAAGTGATGGACCTCATTTTTCATTTCATCGTCGTCACCGAAGCGCCTTCCAGCCAAGTGTTCTTTCAACTTGGGAAACATGTGGTAGTCACTGGGTTCTAAGTCTGGATTATAGGGTGGATGGGTGATGGTTTCCCATCCAAACTGTTGCAGAAGATTCATGGTTTGACGGGCGGTGTGGGGGCGAGCATTGTCATGGAGAAGGCTTATGCCCTTGCTCAACATTCCTCTTCTACGGTTCTGAATTGCCCGTCTGAATTTTTTAATGTCTGACAATACCTGTCGGCATTTATTGTTGTCCCAGGATCCATAAAGTCGACCAACAATATCCCCTTTCAATCCCAAAACATAGTCGCCATGACTTTACCAGCAGACTGTGTTCTCTTGAATTTTCGCGGCTTGGGTGAACCGGAATGCCGCCACTCACGTGATTGCTGTTTGGTGTCAGGTGTGAAGTGGAAAGCCCAGGTTTCATCACCCGTGACTATTGAATCCAAAAGGTTGTCCTTTTCATCTGCATAGCGCTGTAGAAATTGGCGGGAAGTTTCAGCACGTTGCCTTTTGTGATCTTCTGTCAGCATTCTTGGGACCCATCTTGCGCACATCTTCCGAAATTTCAACTCTTCAATCAACGTCCGATGAATAGTGCTTCGAGAAATCTCAGCAACAATGCAGAGCTGATCGAGAGTGATCCGCTGATCTTGAAGCACGGTTTGTTCAACCTTTGCGATTGTTTCGTCAGAAATGGACAGTCTCCCGCTTCTTTCCTCGTCATGAATTTCCGTGCGACCATATGCAAATTCTGTACACCACTTGCGGACATTTTTGACATCCATACAAGACTCTCCATACAATTCCATCAACTGTCGATGAATTTCGACAGGTTTAACCCCTTTTGCACTCAAAAAGCGAATAACTGCGCGAACTTCGCACCTGGCGGTAGTGGCTAACGGGAGCTCCATTATAACTGGCTGCCAAGCCAAGACTGTGGGCGCAAAGGGATGTGCGGTGGAGGGAGGAAGGAAAAAAAAACAGTATGACCAACATCCACACAAACAGTTTCCCTGCGATCCCAGCGCTTTGGAGACCTTACTTTTGGGATTACCCTCGTACATAGTCCACAACCCGCCGCTGTTGAACTCGTCTGGCAAGCATGATTCTGTCCGCGCGACGAGATCTCGGCGAATTTGGTACAACTTTTCGAGGGGTTTCACACGAACCAGAACATGTTTTTACGATCGCCCCCTTCAGAAACTGGAATCACACTGTGGATGCTGCGCGTTGCTGACAGTTTTCAGTCCCACAAATCTTTGTGTATTTGATAGCCGGGCTCCTTTGTCATGTTCCTCTTTGGTTGTGAATGCAGCAGAAATTCCTGTGGTATTACCTTGTGAAAAATTCATACACCTCTCTGGGTGTTATGTGATATCCCTGAAGATTAGCATAGGCAGCAAGTCTCTTCATTGTGCCTCTTACGTCGTCACAGGCGTCTTTTCCATGCCTTGTGACGAGGACATGCCATTCAGCTAACACTTGGAAATATGTCCTATGACAGGCACGTTAACAAAATCCTTTGAATTCGCGTATTGACCTGTTGCACCACCAATGAAATAACCCTTATTTACAAGTGAAAATTGATATTGTAGACAGGTAAGCGCTTTTTTGAAAAAGACGAACTGAAGGACCGCCATGAATTAAGTATTCTGATAAAATTGAAAAAAAAAATATGTTCCATATCATTGTTAGCTTTCTTGTAGTAAATAACGAAAGGATGGATAGTCGCATGAGACCCTTTCTGGTGGCATTCTGTATAACAAAACAGTACTTTTCAGAGTATTCGCAAATAAAATGAATTACCTGCTGTATTGCAGTTTTCAGATGTTACAGGCACGATGACTGAGCTTTTGCTATGAAATTGTGTGCTTTCAAAATTTTCCGACGGATAAGGAAATTTTTAATAGAAATTTTAATATTAGCTTTTACCAGAATCATTTTCACTTTGCTGATTTCCACTTTTTATACGCTTCTATTAGATTTCTCCCCAGTAATGAATTTCAAAATTCTGAAATAATTATACTTCCTCCGCATTTTTCACATTTGTCTAGATTAGAATTTGAAGCGGGATTCTGACAAACCACTTTCTGTATTAAAAATGAGCTTCGTTCATTTCACTTTCATCATGGCTTATTTTCAGATACTCGCTGACATCAGTTTTGTTTTCACAACATTATGACTTCCAGCTGCCACTGTTAGCACAGCCCTTTGCTCTCAGGGATACAAAATGTGAAAAATCAATTTTAATGCCTGAATGTCTGTCATCCCGATTTATCCTGAAAGAAATTTTTAAAACCTTTTTCTGAAATGTACCAATTTCCACACATTTTGACCCCTAGAATCAGGAAAAAATTCTTATTGTAATAGTTTCTCAAAAAATCACTAGCATAATTGTGCTACTTCGGTTTTATCCCACTCCGAATAATGTACATAGCGCTGTTAAAGAAGTCATTCATTCCTGTGCATTTCTAGGTTTTTAAGACAATAATATGATAAAAGTGATATAAACTATTATACATGTTGTTATATATGCTCTCTTAAAACTTGCACAGACGCATTTATTAATTTTTAATAGAGAATAAATAAAATAAGTTTTTTACTTTTGAGATGCACAAGTATTGGTCACACTTGTTACAGCATGACTTGGTCATGCTTTTGCACAGTTAATATCTGCAAGATCTTGGTGAAGGAATGTCATACCAGTGGGACAATGGTCATATGCATCGTAACGCTTGTTAACAACTGGCTTTGCTGATGGGGTGTAAACTTTCAGTTTCTTCTTTCAAGGTTGTTGGTCAATTTCATAATAATTTCAATCCAGATTTCTTTCTCTCTGGTGTTATTAGTGCTTGTGCAATGGCCATCCCAAACTTGAACAAATAGATATTCTTCTTTTTGGGAATTTTATTTCTCTGCAATCTTCTCTGTATTGCAGCCAACTGTTGACAGTACTGAAGTCATGAAAGTGCAGCATTAATTTTAAAGTCAACTTCCTGATGTTGAACCATGTCTTGTAGCACCCCATCTGTTGATCACAGATATCAACCCCTCACATGTGTTGGTTATAATTTTTTACAACATATGTATGGTCAGTAAATTTCCACATATTCATGTTCCTTTTTGCACCACCTTTTTACTTTTGTAAGTAGTTGTATTCCAGCACAGGTTGAACTTAATACTACATTCTGATTGTCTTTCCATTCGAACACAACCATGGCATCATCAGATTTGACATTCATTGCACTTGTCCCTTTGTGCCTTTCCTTCTTTTAACTTTACATCTTTAATGCGATTCACCATAACGGTTCCAGTTGCCTCAATTCCTATTTTGTGAAAGCCTCAAGCAATGTTAAAGTACTAAAATATCTACCAAAATACAGAAACCTACCCTGGGGTAATGTTTCAATAAGTTTTATTACAAATGCAAGATCTGAACCCATACTTTGATCTCTGAATGGAGTGGTATCGCCTTGATAAATCTCAAAATTTATCATTCCTGTAGAAGAGCAAATGACAAAGTTTTTCAATCTAACAGTCCTGTGTTTGTTCCTTACATACTGTTTTAATGAACAGCGCCGTAGAAAAGGTATGATTTGTTCATCTATTAAATAAAAGTTCTGGTTTCTTGGTAATTTTTGGCATTGATTTCCAACTGCATCGATCACAGCTTCAACCATTCAAAGTTTATTTATTTGAACTCCAACTGGGGGTGCCTGTGTGTCAACAATATGAATGTTTTGTCTAATTGAGAGTAACATATCTCTAGACATGCAGTCATTGACAATTGATAGCGCCAAACCTTTCTCCCAATACATGGGCATTCTAGGATAAGGGATACAACCCGTTACTAAGGTCATACCAGAAACCTTTTTAGCTCCAATCTAGTAGTATGTAGAGACTTCCGTTTTCCCTACACAGTACATATTTGTGAGGAAAGCACCAACATCATAAAATTGATCACTGAATTAGTCAACCAAGTACTGCTGTGGTATTGGGACTGTTGGTGGATTCTGAATAGAAATCCTTTGGAGCTGGATGTAGTTTTGGTGCAAATTTCTATTTGCGGAACGGTAACCTTCTGCTTGAGGTTGGACCATGTAATATCTGTTGTACATCCTCTTCTTCCTCCTTCCTGTTATCATGGTCCTCAGCATCAGAATCACCATTGTTATTAGCCACATCGATATTATTGCGCGAGGAGGTACTAGAATTGGAATAATCACTGCAGAAATCACTTAGATCTGAATTCTCCAGTATAACCTGCACTATTTTCTCGTCTGTTTACCCTAAAAGATACCTGGTATTTTTTATTTGTATTAGAAAACCAGAGCGGTATCAATTGTTTGTGAATCGTACTGCAAAAACTGAATGCATGAATGCATTTAAATTTGAGATTAGAACCAGTGCTTGCCATCATTAAAACCAGATACACACGACAGTGCTACCCTTAATATAAACACTCATAAAGCGCAACTGCCACTTCATACATTTGTTAAGGACCGTTATACGCATTAACTGATGTGTTTCTAGCCTAAAACCATGTAATACCGAATAAAGTGAATGGAATGTATGAAAATACATCGCACTTAACTCTTGGACACATGGCTATGCTTCCTCGTGAAAGTTTCAAACGATCTGAAGCCCTCTGGTAGTCAGAATATGAGGCCAAAAAGTTGCAAACCGCAAGCCGGGAACACGCACAGTCGTTGAGATTCGGAGTGACGCAGAAAAGAGATTTGGTTGAGCCGCGGCAATTTTAAAACCAAACCCGCAGGATTATACGGGCCAGGTTGGAAACAGTTAATCAGTTCCTTGTAAATTTGTTTACGATTGGCTCAAATCAGCAGTTTTTGCTTTTCCCCCCCTCTTGCCATCCTCTTTGAACGACTTTAAGCCTTTCATACCACTCATAATTCGGTTTATGCTGCCTTCTTCATAAAAACTAAGAAGCTCTACAATATTATCACGGATGTATAAACATTTTCTATCAGGCACTGACATTACACTTTTGTTTTGAATAATTTTCGCTGTGTGAGCTGCATGAAGAGATATGCCAAAATCGTGCAGTATTTTGTGCTCAGTGAAGCTTCTAGGAAGGCGCGTAAGAAATGTGTATTTCTCATTAACAGTTCTACATTCGCAAATTCTTCCTTGAATTCTCCAAAGATTTCTTCCCTTCCATTACTGTCACTGCAGACATTCAATACTTCAGTAATAACTTCCTCACAATGGCCTTCTTACAAGCATATGATTTGGTCCGAGTTTTTGTTTGGAGGTAAATGCGTCGTCGAGAGGAGTTAGAATTTGATTTAAATATTACTGATTATTACTTCTGCTTCTGTTTCCAGCGGCACATATTCCTCTTCACTGATTTTTTGCTTCCTCATCACTTGATTTTCTTCCACTATAGTAACTTGATATACCTCCATACGACAACGATCACATATCTTATCACATACAACTAAATTAGGGAATTTGTATCGCGTTCCTTCCATCACATCTCTCTTTCCTATTTATTAAGACAGTGTACTTCTGAAGACCAAAAGGACTGCAACACCATAAAACTTCAAACTTTCTCACTATTTAATGCTGACATGTTGAAGCACTTTAATACAACATGACATTCATTGAAGCTCTAGTGTGTCGGTACAATCAGCCAATATCCACTGCAAAGGCATGTGATATTCAATACTGATCTCTAACTAGGAGAAACACCGTGAGAGTAACTCGCAGGCTTCATACTTTCATTATAGGCATCAAGTGATACAAACATGTGTAGTTAATCGCTATCCACGACTATTTCTTGCATCGCGTCGCATGCTATCTTTTAACCTTAAGAGTAAATCATTCTCGTTTTTATAACTTTACTTCCGCAGTTCGACTGGTTCAATCACGAAATCTGAATGGGTACCATCAACATGTACTTATCTTGAGGAAAATCAAATATCAAAAGGTAAACGAGGTTGGATTGAAAATATAAATAATTATTTGTCTCAACTTCAATTTTCACCCTTATCCCAAAATGTTATTTTTAATAATCCATAGTAGATTTTAAGTATGCATGTTTCTCTTTAGAATCATATAATTGTTTTTTTTTCTCAGAGGATCTATATGTTCATTATAGGCCTTTGTTCTGGAACATGCATGATAACGCCTCCCCCCACCAAATTTCCCCCTTCACCGCAGCTAAACCACTGATGTTACAATTTTAACTCTTCTCTATGATGCTGTTGACGTACTAAATTACACAATAAATCGGGTACTTTGCTGACATAAATTTGAAACTTTGAATGGAATGACCCATCTACCTTCAAAGCAGGCGTTCTATAGCACATTAAAAGAAGCTGAAAATACTGATGTCCACGAACATGCTAAAATATATGGGAACACTTCAATGCGAAGCAGTTTGGTGGATATAATGTTTACCTAACTTCAGACTGATTTCTCACCGAAGTACTTGGAGACAAAACATTCCTAATTCATAAAGTTGATCCAACACATCATTTTACATCTCCTGAACATACATGGGATGTCATTCTTCTATATACTGGAATTGCTGCTGAATTGCTATCAGCTTCTCAAGGTAGAATCTGCTATAACAGGTCACTTATACCAGGTTTCTCATCGTAATGCTGAAGCTAAGAACGTCTACACAAAAAAGTTTGATCCTCAGAAGCCCTCTATTAATTACATACGAAGATGCCAGTAACTATTATGGTTGGGCGTTGTGTCATGCCCTTCCTTGCGGGGGATTTGATTGGGTTGCTCCGGAAGATAACAACTTGTAATCTCTAAAAGATAATGGTCCTCTCGGATATATCTAAGAATTTGACGTTGAGTATCCTAAAGAACTCAAAGACTTACATAATTATTTATATTTCCTGCCAAGGTGCATGACGCCTAAGAAGTTGTATTCAAAAAAGCTAATTCCTCACCTTGGATCTCGGCAGAAGTAGGCTGATTATATGGCCTTGGAACAAACTTTTAGTCATGGACTACAGCTAACAAAAATTCATTGAGCATTACAATTTTGTCAGGCATGCTGGTCAAGACCTTACGTTGAATTTAATAACAATTTCCGAACGCATGCAAAATATGATTTTGAGAAGGATTTATATAAGCTATTTAATAAATCAATGATCGCAAAAACTATGGAAAACATATGTAATCATATACACATATGACTTGTGACAATGAGATTGTAAAAGTTTATTGCTAAAGCTACATTCACAGGCTCCTAACTTGCTGCAGTTCATATCACTTCACGCACTCATCTACAACAAACCCATGAGTAATTTAATGTGAAATCGGACAAATTTTGGCAAAAATTAACTGTCATGTGTTTGATTTCCTTTAAACTTCTCTATACGCTTTCTTATGACAAAAATCGTTTTTTTTTAGAATATTTACTATTTGGCTGTAGTTACTAAATAACGAATTTTCAGAAGTAGCACCCAACTCGACATGTTTAAAAACGGATAGCTCCGATCCCTTTTATTATATTCCAAAATTTGTAAATATTTCATTTGAAAGTTCAGACCATGTAATTTCTTCCTATATTATATAAATCATTTTAAACGAAACACATCTAGTTTTAAAAAGACGTTTAATTTTAGAATTTAAATTTAAGTATGATATTGATTACACAGTCTACGCAACTTTTGGTGCATGAAAACTGTTGATATTTTCTGATTCCTTACCAGATGGAAGCTCTCAAACCAGCCATAATTTTGTTTCATCAGGCTACAGTTCTTCAGAAATCACTTTCGCGATTTCTGTCCGACCTCAGTCTTAAACTGTCGGGTCCTTTCACTCTGTTCTCGGTAACTAAAGACAGGGATGGAATATTTTCCTTATAAAGTTTCGTCCATAACAAATATTTTAGTTTTGTAAATGGTCTGTCAACAGATGAGTTTTAAATTCAATTGAGTTTGGATGTGCACGTGAGAAACGTCTGATCGACGTCTATGCGTAAATAGTCCTAATCACTACTGCTATACGCGTGGTAATTATACTCCACAAAAACAGGAAGAAATATTACAAACTTTTATAAAAATGCATATGAAGCTTATTTTGGTATGCCCCTAGGTGATTTGGATAAAAATTGGGCTCCCCATTACGTATGTTATTTGTGTACCGAAAATATAAGACAGTGGGTTTATGGCAAACGAAAGTCGTTGGCGTTTGGTGTACTAATGGTGTGGCGTGAATCAGAAGTCCACATTACACATTGCTAGTTTTGTTTGTGCACTGTTACTGGTATAACGAGAAAGAATAAAATTGCTTTAAAATATCCCACTAATTTGGACTCTGCAATTCATCTCATTCCACACAGTGAGGAAGTGCCTGTTCCTTCGCGGCCTGCAAATCTTGGTGAAAGCAGTTCTAGTTCCAGCATTGAAAATGAGCCACGATCTACAGCAGGAGACATGGACTTTCAACCTACTGATGATCTTCAACACTCAAAGGAGATTTAACAGTTCACAAAGGATGAGTTAAATGATCTGGTAAGAGATCTGTACAGGCCAAAGAGCAGCTCGGAACTTATTGCTTCGAGATTAAAGGAAAAAAGTACGTTAGCACCTGGAACTTCTGTTACACTTTAGAGGCGGCGGGATAAAGATTTCTTACCCTTCTTTTCACACGCTGATAAACTGATGTTCTGTAACAACCTAGCTGGTCTTTTTAATGCTTCAATTCATCATATGAACCTCACGAAAGGAGATTATTATTGATAGTTCAAATAAAAGTTTAAAGGCAGTTCTGCTGCACCATGGAAATGTACTACCTTCTAATGCAGTAGGTCATTCAGTGCATTTAAAAGAATCACACGATACTGCTAGGGAAAGTGAACTATAGCAACATAAATGAAGTGTTTGTGGTAATCTAAAAGTGATCTATATTCTTCTAGGCCAGCAAGCGGTATTCACTAAATACCCTTGCTTTCTTTGCGAATGGGACAATAGGGCTAGATCGGAGCTCTGGACCAGAAAAAAATTGGCCACAAAGGAGCAATTTAGTTCCAGAAAAAATGTGAAGTACGAACCATTGGTTTCTTTCTAATGTCCTCCTTCCACCACTTCATTTCAAATTAGGTTTGATGAAACAATTTGTAACTGTTCTGAATAAGGACAGTAAATGTGTCAAATTCCTTGTTACAAAGTTCCAAGAAAACTGAAGCTAAGATAGCAGCTGGTATTTTCGAGAGCCCCCAGATTCGTGAACTTAGAAGGATGAGACCTTTTTTCAGTCAATGTCCGAGTTATTACTCGCGCAAAACTTCTGGAATCGTGACCTTGATTGCCAACCCAGCTGCCGAGCCTAGGAAGTTTATGTTTAGCTTAATCAACGAAAGCGATATGATACCTTTGCTTACTCACAGTGCGTAACACATACAGTCTGCATAGAAAGTGTCTGCATCTTGTTAGGTTTTCAGGCACCTGTTGCCAAAGGGCAAATACTTATTATCGTTCATGCTGTTCGTTCCAAATGCCCTTCTTTTACAAGTCGCAACAAAAAACAGGAGATTTTCATCAAGAAATGAATACAGAAAATTACATGAAGTGGATCACCACCATGTTGATACCTAATATGCCTGCTGGGTCTATTCTGGTTATCGACAATGCTTCACAATGTGGTAACACTCAAATTGACAAACAACGTACCTCAAATTCCTTGAAAGAAGAAATAAAAACCTGGTTGCTTAGGCATAATATAACTTTTGATGAAAGCATGAGTAAAACAAATATAACTTAGTTAAAGCCAAGAAATCCCTTCAGAAGTCATAACTCATAATACTTGGCCAGATATTAATACAACATCGCCATAATGTACTTAAACTGCCACCGTATCACCCAGATCTAAACCCAATCGAATTAATCTGGGCTGATGTCAAAAACTGGGTGGCCTGCAGAAATATCACTTTTAAACTAAAAGATTGGAGCAGTTATGTCGCCAGCGATTTGCAGAAATTGGAAGGCCAGAATGGGAAAATGTGTATCGACAAGTTGAATAAATTGAGAATCATTATTTCAAAAAATAGGAATTGCAGAAAATCAATTAGAAAAAATTCTCATCCAGGATAATGGTGCAGAAAGTAGCGACAGCAGTGATGGCGGCAATGACGTGAGTGATTCCGCAGAAGAGGAAGGGCTGTCAGGTGTGGAAGAACTGGAGGCAGATGGTTGACAGTGTTTTCATATTAAGGGCATTTTACAGCGGTGGATTTAAATATACTGTATATAACTATAAGTTTTATCGTGTAGTGCAGTGCATAACCGGTGTGCGGATATATTTGACAATGACTGTCCCACGCACTCCTGCAGCATGCAGACGACGGTCACCTCCTGATCTGGTATGAACTCGCTTCATAGCTGTCATTAAGATTTTCACGTGTCTAGAACTGTTGCGCCAGTTATACAGAAGTCAGCATGGTTGGTATACAGAAAAGTGACAGAAAATGTTCTTGGTAACAAGAAGTATGAAAACTATAAGCAAACTGTGGAGGAAATGTTACAATATTTCAGAAATCTAGAGCGTAGAATGGGTGTTAAGTGCATTTTCTCCGCAGCCATGTTTACTTCCAGAAAATCTTGGTCCAACGAGTGAAGAATCAGGTGGGTGCCTTCATAAAGACATTAAAACAATGGAAATCCGCTACCAAGGCCATTGGAATGTGTCAATGATGACTGACTATTGTTGCTGTTTGAAGAGACACAGTAATGTAGGATATGTCAGAGCTTCAAAAAAAAGTTTTCTCTCCCCAACAATGAAAAGCTGTGGAAACTCATAATTATTGACCCACAGTTCTCTTTTTTCCAATATACTTATTAATATTTATGTTCATAAAACCGAAAGAAACAATGTGTTTCATTTATTTATAAAACTGCATTGAACACTTAGGTACATTATTAAATTTGAATTCAGAGCATTCATTATATATACCGGGTGAGTCTTCTCAGCCTGCGGATTCAGAAGCTATGCAGTCCCGGCGTTGTAGAGACTATGCCGTAAACACGTTCCACTGCACCGCGTCGTATTACTTTCGGCCGAAATGACTCCTTTGCACCGCTGTGCGTGCAGTGACATGCACTCGTAGCGCAACAGTGTGCAAGTTGGCCTTCAGTGGTAAAGGTCTCAGGTTCAAATACGGCCACTTGAAGGTACTTTTTTTATGTTTTAATGAGAATTGATAGTTTGGCATGGAAGTGTCGTTTCACTTAATTAGTATTATTATGTGAATTTCATTAAAATACAACTTGTTACTTGTTAGAATATGATTTAATGAACATCGTAAATAAATGCACATAACATTGTAATCATAACTTACAAACATAAGGCATCATTAAATAATATTTTACTATTTAAAGCTATTCTTTCAAAAAAGCCAATAAATTGATCTGAGAGTTTACAAATATGCGGTACATACATACAAACTACCAAATAATGTTTACTAGCCCATATTATGATCGTTGTAAACCTAACTGGATCTCAAAGTAGTGTATTTAGCAGTGTATGACATCATGCAGGACCATCACACAGATAAATCTTTACAATTTACCCGTTTCCTCCATGTGGTTGTAATAGGTGTTCGAACTGGCCACTATGCCGGCGGATGCGAGATCTCAGTCTAACCATCATCATCCAGCCTAACCCGGCGCAACATGGCCGGTGTGATGTCACGGCAAGCTAAGATGATGAATTCCCTGAGCTGTTGAGGGGTCATTGGCCGCTCCTGGTACAAGATATCTTTAAGATAACCCCATATGAAGAAATCTAATGGGATAGATCTGGTGAGCGTACTGGCCGTTACACGTCGGGCCGAATGAGCTGGCACCACACGTTGGTACCACATAGCTAGTGGTTCTGCAACGGCACTTCACCAGTAGAGTAGGCAGCTGGTGTTGCAGGAAGTGGATATAGTGATTTCCAGTGAGTTGGCCATCATAAAAATACGGGCCTATTAGATGATCACCGAATATACCAGCCCAAACGTTGAAACCCCATCGGACTTGTAAGGTCGCCTCTCGCACCCAATATGGATTTACAGTGCTCCAGTAATGCACGTTATGGCGATTTACGTGGCCTGTGTTGTGGAACCCTGCTTCGTCTGTAAATAACACAGTTGCCAAAGATGTGGATCTTGTTCAGTTTGTTGTATGATCCACCTAGCGAACGCCACTCTCCGTCCATGGTCCGGCTGCAGTAGCTCCTGGTGTTGAAGATAAGGGTGAAACTTTGCATGATGTATTCTCCACGTGGAAGATTTGCTAATATTGAAATGTCTGTGAATGTCGCTCGTACTACAATGCGGATGCCAAATGACTAGTCAGTCACACGATACGTCATTGTTTGGTCACAGACACGGTGATCTCTTCGTGGATGTGGTCTCTTGTGCACTGTTCCTGATTCCAGAAGGCGGTTATCAACTCGCAAAAACGTGTGATCTGTAGGAAGTGTTCTCTGCGGAAACCTCTGTTGGTATAGACGACGTACCTCTGTTGCATTCTGCTGCGCTTCCCCGTATACTAACAGCATGTCCAGATACTCTATTCAATAACATTGTTCCACAATGAGCACGAACGGCCGGAACTTCGTATTTATATGCAAATCCACTTTCTATTTTTCGGAAAGAAATCATTTGTTAGAACGTTGTCGAAACTTGAATAGAAATGAATAAAAAAAACCAGCTTTATTCACAGGCGTGATTTGAACTTCCGACCTTCACCATGACTTTCCAGCACGTTAACGAGCACCATCGTAGCCCTAATCAGCGAGCTGGTGAATGCGGTGTCAGCACATGCATTTCGTATGGACTGTAAAATGCAGGTTGCCTAGCTACGAATCCGCAGGATGAGAAGACTCACGCGGTTATATATATCCAGGTGAAAAGATAAAAAAGCAAGAAAAAATTATGTAGACCTGTGTTATTTACAACTGAAAAAAATCTTGCTCGATGTCTGTATAATTCCATGCCCAATATCACGTGGATATATTTTCTGGTGCATTTAGAATTAAATTATTTATTTAGCCATATGGCGCAGTGGGGCTGGTGGACCACGCATCTGGAGCGCTACGCTGTGAAGTCGAGCTGCGATATACTGTAGCTGACAATGAATGAGAGAAACGATGCACAAAGCGTTCAAGTTCATTTCAAGGCACAATGCTCTCAGGAAAAAATCTATAGGCCTAAATCACACCTAGCATGCTTCGTTTAAACGGAAGTTTTTTCTTAAATTTGAAAGGAATACAGTTTCACTACAGCTTCAGACATTCATAATGATACAAAGAAAGCAATGTAGCTTTACTGGTTTTGGGTTTTCACATCTTGACTCTAAAATATCACTCTTGTCTGTGGCGATTAACAGTAAAAAATTAAATGTAATATTTGTAATTATAATTCTGCACCCAAGTAAATAATGTGTGGTGTTGTGGTGAGATCTTGTCTCTGCTGGAGACTGACTTTCACTGCTAGACGTTTAGTAGTGTCCCAATAACATTACAAGGACCCTTGCGTGAGAAATGGCGTAAAATGCCATTCGGTGCTAACTCCAAAATCTTCCTCATGAAAACGTGTTTACAAATCTTCTGTCCTTGTACAGAGCGCTAGCGCTAAAGGAAAAGTAAATTACTTTTTCTATATCTCTCATTTCCTTCTTTAGGAAGCTTGTTAACTGGTGTTGGAAGAGATGAACAGCATTTGTATCATGTTTTAAACTTTCTGATATGGCAATATAATTTGTTTTAACCTATTGTTTACTCTAAAGTAAATTACAAATAGATGGGTTTTTGTTCCAATGTGCCCCCTCAAAAGAATCTTATATTACAAAGGCATAGTTTTCCGAAAAATCACAAATACAATACATACTTTAGATTTCAAATTTTCTTTCAATTCAGACAAAAACGAAGACTGTTGTTGAGCTATAAAGGTGTGAGTTAAAAGACTTGATAATTTTTCCAGAAAGTCTTCAACAGGTGATTACTATTGCTGAACTTTTGCGATCTATCGTTTCCCACTGTTTATAAGTCATTTGCTCTATACTCTTTTTCTTTCGAGAATGTCCCGAATATTATTGACCAAGCGTTCAGTCCCTGGGCAGTTAACACATTTTCCTAAATAGCAATCTGTTAAGGGGGTTACAAATATTCGAGAGACAGTTCTTATAATTACAGAGACTGATACCTGAATCTGCAGTAAGATGGGAAAGGTATATTCCATCAAGCATAAGTTTCACATTCTCATGATGAGCGCAAACACAGCAGAATGCGTACCTTGGGTGCCTAGAAGTATACCTACAACGTTTATGTCACAGTTGAGCAAATTCTGAGAAACCTATTTTGAAATATGGATATATTTATCTATAAAACTGCGGAAGGTTTCATTTAGATTGCACGAAATCATGTCCATGAATTTTCTGCCCTCCTTTAATGTAAACGCTATACTTTTATCCCCGCCATAACGCTGAAATATAAAATTAATATTTTCTCCACCACAGAATATTCTAACGGTTTACGAGATTTGGCTTCAGGAGTCGACAATATGCCCCTCTCTGAAGCTAAAGTTTTGCTACCTTTCACAAGTGAGTCAAAACATTGTCAAACTTTTCCTTAATGTGGTTGTAAGACCAGCTTTCGAAAACAGTCAAAATCATCTTTACAATGAAATCTAACAGCTTTTGAATTATTTCTGAATCGTGTTCGTCTTCAGGGATCGATTCACCTTCAATATGAAATACGTTCTAAAGTGATGGTTATTTTTAGTAATTTCTGGGGTGGATATCTTTTTGAGAGTTTTCTTTTCTTTATGGATGATTTGCCTAATATTAATACTAAACTAGTATTATGTTTCATGGGTGTTTGACCTGACATAGAAATGGCATGTTAAGACAATGAAGTGAATTGGTAGATAACGTTATTGTCGGGGAATTTATGTGATTTTCCATTATTACTGCTTATTTCTACCCAATAACGTTCAATGGACGGCAATTTACATAACGTACAAAATATCTTAAGGTATTTTTGTATACTTCATATGAAACACAGATATTGCCGAGACAATGACGACAATGGCCAGTTGTAAATGGGCAATGCTAATAATATAGAAAATAAGCACATCATCGTCTCAGAATATACTATTTATTTCCTTTCCTCTTAAACAGAAGATTTTAATACTTGTTTTCAAACACCAACTTCCAAAAACATTTTCTTTCAAGAAAAAACAGGAATTTGTAACTCCCACAAAATGTTTTATACAGGTATTTGTTTTGGCCTGGTATGGTTTTGCTTTAATGTGCCTGGAGGAGTGCCTAAAACGATAAAAACACAGGAAATAAGTTACTCATAAAAGGGGCCTTTAATTGTAAAATAGTCAGTACAGGCTACGTAGGACCAGGAATAATTGTAATAGGCTTTGCTTTGTCAATTAAAATCGGACTAATACAATGTATTATGATGTGAAGATGTTATTTTATTGTTGGTAGTTGTTTGGAAGATGCTTTATTGATGCTGGTTACGTAATAAATACGTAACTTGAAGAGTTATGTATTAATAGTTGCTTTGAGCGTCCGTTTTGAATGTAATGCTTACGTAATATTGTTTGAATCTGCCTCGGCTGCGTCAGTTAATTTAGAGTCATTTATCTTGGGTATGGTGTGGTAATGACAATTATTCCAGACGTCACAGAATTAAACTTTTAAATTTTTCACTTTTTATTTTAACTTCGTGCACATATTTATAAACCACTACACTTTTAAACGAACTGTGAGAAACTTTTACATATTAATTTAGCGCATATATCTGTTTTTACTATTCACTCATAGAGAACATATTTTTCCATCTTTACTCTATCAAATCTAGCCAGCAACTGAATAATCTCAACGGTAAAAATCATAAGCTTCGGTAATGCAAGTCTCTGATTGGCTAATTCTAGTCCAATAGAATTTCTGCATTTAACTTAAAACTTTTCTTTGCTGTTGATTGGCTAATTTTAAAACGGTCACTGAAACTATGTCTTCGTCGCTTTAATCATGACCAGTAAATTTTCAAATTCCAAACACATTATTGCCACAATTGCCTCATTATCTCTCATTGTTAGCAACCTAAAAATTTACTATTCTCAGTTCTTGCATTATTAGAGTATGTAAGTATTCACATAACATTAATAAAATATGTTTACAATAAAAATAAGCATTTGAAATGACTGTTACATACAATTAAAATAATTATTACACGCATATTGTTTCAAGGCGGGTTGTTATTGAATTTACCTATTATAAATAACAATTGAAATTATTCAGGTATTAAAATACTGCCTCAGATGCAAGGTTTGAAAATCAGATTTACGGAAACGAGGAAAAGTTTTTAAAAATAAAGTAGATTCTGTAAACCTCAATTCCAAGAGTGTAATGTGCAATGTTTTCTTTCCACGGTCGTGTATTTTTAAATTAAACTAATATACTGAAATATTAAAAAAAATACCTGAATGTATGCAAACGATTACTTATAACAACAGCAATAGGTGGCTGAAGAAACTAAATGCCACAACTCCACATGGGTAAGTATTTTATACTTAGGAGGAATTGATTCATTACAGCCCATGTCAACTAATAGGTTATATTACTGCTATGTTATGTAGCTTAGCGATGCCAGAGAAACCAATAATTGTAAATTGAGCTATTGCGACTTGTTCTATGTAGGGCGAAATAGATGCATCAATTGAACTAACTTGGAGTATTTAAAGAGTCTGAAATATTCGAGAACTGAAATCATTACCAGGAAACTTGAACGTAATACAAACTAATATTACATCTTTTGGAATAGAATTAAAATGGCAAGCCATAAAACATTTCCTCGCCTAGTTCATTTAGGTCCGCTACATCACCGTTGTCTGACTGATTTTGCTCACTATCCTCTCCAGGATGAAACAAAATCTAAGTTACAATGGCCAATGGGGCTTGGAAAGTGATGAAACTACCTGGACAATACTGTTATTATAAAGACCGTCCAAACATCTAGGGCATTGTCGTTAATAACCGGTCTTTGACGTTACTTGTGTAACCAATGTACTCTACCAATGGTGCTAAACATAGGCCATTGACATTTCCCCAATTTACTTCATTGTCCGTAAAAAATAACATGTCTCGGCGATGTTTAGGGCTATAGTGCCCACCAGGTGTTGTCTTGTACACAATGGAAGGTTGACGGGCAGCCTCTCTAGAGAGTATGTGCAGGTTGAGTGAGGCAGCCGAGCTTTCTGAAGGCGACCTGGCGTTGTGCGCTAATGGTATGTGCCCGCTCTCCCCTCTATTTTCATTTCTACTGGTCTGGCCGCAGTATTAAGACAGGCGATTCCAGCCTTCTGGGGGGGGGGTTCGACTCCCAGCAGTTCTGGAGTCAACGTGGAAGGAAGAGCCGCCGCAGCAGTAAATCCTCAGCGGAGGAACCTGAGAAAGCCAGCACCGCCGCTATCAGCTCCGCCTACTCTCCTCACCTGAGCCGCACAGTGCGGCAACAGACCGACACCACGGCACTGGAACCAGAAGAATCACCAACTCAGCTATCATCGCCCCGCCGGAAGCCGACCTGGGAACGCTGCTGCGCTTCAACGCAATTGTTCGCAGAGTACACCGGCAGCTACCTCACGCACTAATCTACCGCGCCGCCCAGCACCGCTGGCCCTCGCTAACAAGGGCCACGCGCATCACACTGCCCGAGGACCGTCGCCGCTAGTCCGGCTTGACTTCTGGGAAGGCGCGGACTACCATGCAGCTTAACAGACGGGCTACCTGCACTGGACAGGTGCTCAAAATTGAGGCCAGTCCGGGCACCCGCCACTCCTGCCGGCGCTGCTGTCAGTACGGTCACAACGCCGATGCTGCATTGCCATTACTGTGGCGCTAGATGCCTCACTGCCACGACGTGACACATAGCCCCCTGCATTGTGCAACGTGCGATGGTATAGGAAACTTCACGGGGCAAGCGGTGTGTCCAAGCAGCCCACACCGACAACCGAACGCCGGTCTCACAAAGCCTATACACACGCACAGCAGCAACGCTGACCTACTTACAGTCACCAAAGAGCACAACGTCGCACTCCACAGCCTCCAAGCAGACATCACCACAACACTCCAAGAACTCCAGGAATCTAAACACGCCGCCACTCAGAACACACCGCAGCATCCTGACGATTCCACAGCAGTGCTAACTGCCGAAACTCAAGAACTCAAAAGCACACTACATAACGTCACCCGCCACCTCGACCTCTTTGAGGAAGCCCTCTCAGCGGCAGTGAGCACAATCACCAACATAGCCGACGCATTAGCACCTATGCCAGACACAATCAGCACAGTCACAAGCTCCAGAAGATAGTGAACTACATTAACAACACCAGACCTAAAATGTACGACACTTTCAGCCATCCTGTAGGAACACACCCACACTTCTGATCAAAATCAAACAGTTGGAGGACCAACTGATGACAAGAACGGTCGTTCCAAACATCACAACACGACGAAACGATGATTGCAGTCCGCCTGTAACTACTGACTCCCTGCTGGCCTTAGGTCCTATTCAACGAGGAAATAGCCCTCACCATCTAAAGATCACCTAATGCCGCCACGTCAACCGACGAAGCATAACCTACATCGTGTACGTAATTGTCAGGGCCTCTGGTCATGCCATCTTATCTCCACCCACACCTCGTTCGGCTTTACCGTTCACATAGAAGATATGCCCTGAATCTTCGGGTGCTATATGCGGTACAGGACACAACTTCCACCTTCATAACAAATAAATGGTACCACAACAGACCCTTCCCCAAACCAGCATCCCATTCCCTATCCAACACCCCTTATTTTTTCCTATACCCCTCTTCCGGTTTTCTTTAAAAAAACTTGTGCGTTTTCTCGCCCGAGATCTGCCGGAGGGATAACATTGAGGAAGGACACTGCGAGGAGCTCTAGGATCGGCGGGAAACGACCAATCGTCGATGTAGCTTCAGCGAGCCAACCACCGCGTTTCGTCCACAGCAGCGAGCATCCCAGCGGAGAAACTTCTTTAGCAGCTTAGACCAGCAGGACAACGCAGCCACAGCCAAAAGTCGAAAAACTGGTACTCATGGCACCCTTTAGTTCCGGCCTTCTGCTGCACCTCGCCTTTTAGTACTAGCTATCTGCAGTGTTTCTTATGCTGTCTCTATATTTCCCCAATCTATCCTATCTTATAAGTTCTCCCTACATCCGCTTAGGTAAGTCAGGCTTTCTCACTCTTCTTCCATTCTTCTTAGTATAGCTTAGTTTTTGGTAATAGCCCAGCATGTTATAAGCTACCTTATTAAAGACAGATATTAAAAGAGCAGACACGGACTGACACTCCCAAAACAGCAACCATATGTAAACTGACATCGCCTCCTAAAATAAACTAAAAAAGGAAAGGTAAAGAATGGTTAAATTTGGGTCCCTGAGAGAGGACAATCGGATGCGCATAGCGACCCCCTCTAGATCTAAGCAGCGACAGCGACGCGATGACCCATGGACACTGAAGCGGGCAGCCCCACTCGGAATGAGAATACGGATTAATTAACAGCACCAATGACCCAGATTAAGGAGTCACCTCAGCAAACCGAAATGGAACGACCTTCCGTTCCGTACCAAGCCACTGAAGAGTTCATCGCAGCGCAACCTAAGTGCCGCAATGGGCGAGCCACCTGTCAATAGCTCCCTGAAGGGTCCTGCCCTCTTCTCATGGCCAGGCTGCGAAAAATGCGGCTGGCGGCCCCGGTCCGCAGTAATTAAGAATCGAGCCAGCACCACAGCAGCCCTAGGACTGACAACTCCATCGGCAAAGCAGATGCACCGCTCACAGCTCTTCCAGAGGAGCAACAGCAAGAGGCCAACCCATCGGAAGCTTCCTACACGACGCAGCTAACACAGGACTTAGCCAGGACTTATGTGGCCAACTAGTGACGTAGATGCCTCAAGGCGCCGAACAAGTCCTTCGACACGGTTTACAGAACGCAGCACTACTCTTCGACCTACAGGATTGGCTACCACGGCTTCAAATTCCACACGCTAGAAGACAACCACTTCATACAGTACTGCGACGAGCAAACGTACCATTCCACATAACCTTCACCCGGAACAAAGAACCCATAAAATCGTAATAAAAGGCCTGTTTATGAACACCACCAACGAAGAATTAAAAGCAGAACTCACGCGGCTGGGCCTTGAGGTCAAAAAGACGAATAAACTATTCTCCAGAAAGCTTAAGACTCGTGTCCCAATTTACTTGTAGAGGTAGCCAACGAAACACGCTCAACGGCTGTTATGCAGCTGCGTGAAACTGCGCACTGTCGGACCCAATAGAGAATTACAGGTCTCACAGTGGTACCCCGCAGTATCCTAAATGTTTCAGGTTTAAGTACACTGCCAAAAACTATTTTGCAGCCCAGCAATGTTCCAAATGCGCAGGATATCATCAGCACAGCAACTGCACCTGCACCTCGACTACCAGGAAGTCCACTATCGGCGCCTTGAGGATCCCCCAGTCACCAGACAACTGCCGGCTTCAGTATGGGATCCCACCTCGGCAGCAAGAGGCACGTATGCAGCTGTACCCAGCAACTAGCAGAGCCAGCGGAGGCAAACCTCTCAGCAAAAGAAACGTGGACAGCAGATTCAGCGCAACCTGATCACAGCCAATGAACCCACACAAGCGCCAACTGCAACGCCGCCGGCAACGCCACATCCCCTAGCGCACAAACGCCAACCACACCGAGCGAGAGAACGCTAAGGCACGTTCCCCCCTCACCAAAGTGGGAGAAGACAATACCAAAAAAGCCGGGGACCTGTCAATCGAATACCTACTAAACAGCGTTGGAATGCTTCTCAGGCGCCTGGGGAATGGAAGCGCCTTGGCAGGATAAAAAAGTAGCTCCTGCCACATACAACAATGTAACACCTTCGCAACAAATCGAGGAGACTACTACACGAAATCCTAGTGTATCTTGAAGCACTAGCAACGGTTGCAATTCGCCGTGGATAGACACAACAAGCAAGGATAAACAAACAAGCAAGAAAGAAAGAAAGGGGGAGGGGAAAAACTGAAGTCAAACAGGCAACATTAACCTCAGAAAGCAATGCATTCTATATTAGAACTGCAGAGGGGCCCCACTCAAAGTTGCCTGACCTTAAATACCATCTCCAAAACCAAATTCCCATATTCCTCTTACGTGAAACGCTCTAAAACCCCAAAGCTACTCTCCATACCGGACTAATATACGTACAGAACAGACTGCCCAAAATAACGAGAAGTGGGAGGCACAGCCATACTCGTTCACCGCGCGGTCAATCATAGTGAAAAGCACATTCCCAAGTGCAACACGTGCAAGTCACTGCAGTAACGGTAGTACGAAATCTATAATTGCCAGGGGCAGCTGCACACATCCGACCTGGACGTACTTATTAGCCTCGACCACCGCGTAACAATGGGCGATTTTAATGCAATGCACGAAACCTGGGGATAGACCAACATTTGCGGCAACATACTACACACAGCCATACTCGTTCACCGCGTGGTCAATCATAGTGAAAAGCACATTCCCCAGTGCAACACGTGCAAGTCACTGCAGTAACGGTAGTACGAAATCTATAATTGCCAGGGGCAGCTGCACACATCCGACCTGGACGTACTTATTAGCCTCGACCACCGCGTAACAATGGGCGATTTTAATGCAATGCACGAAACCTGGGGATAGACCAACAACATTTGCGGCAACATACTACACAGACACATGATGAATAATTACATTATAGCCGCCACAGCAGAACCAACGCACATTCCCCCCCACACACTCGAACTTGCACTGCTCAAAAGTACCCTCTTTAATAAAACATACACGTGATTGACACCTTGCGTCTGACCATTACGTCATTCAATTAAACATAGAAAGGCGCCAGCCTTATTCCACCGCAAATACAACGGAACTTATTTCGGGCGAACTGGGAACTTTTCCAGTTAACACTCAAGTAATCTTCCACCGAACTATATGCTCAGACATGACGCAGACGTAGAGGCGGCAGTCCATACTCTCGAAAACGCTGCACAAGCAGCCACCGCCGCTGTACTGCCGTTAAAACTGTCACTCAGACATGAGGTTTGACGCTCCCCAGATATACTAGATCTAATACATGGGTGGGATTACGTTAGACATAAGTGGCAAAAAACCAGAAACTTAGTGTTCTAAGTAAATATGAAAGTCCTCAATAGTCAGATAAAAACCAAAACACACGAGCAAATGCAGCGGCAATGGCACCACACCCTAGCAAACCTGCAGTCAGGTACACGCCATTTGGCAGCTCACCAAAGGACTCGTACAACAAGCACTCACTGTACACCCACTGCACAACCCTGCCGACCCTCTCCATAAAGCGGAAGCCCCGGCAAAAGTACTAGCCGGTGCCCTGGAAACAGCATGTTCACCGAAGACCAATTGCCCACGCCTTATGTAACGAAATAAAGGAACAAAAACGCAACATCCTAATTTCCAGACCCCACAACAAAGAAAAACGCATCCCTCCGAGATTAAAAGCAAAATCTCACACCTGAACGACCACAAAGCGCCAGGGCAGATCACATAGAAAACTTGGTCCTCCAAAAGGTAACACCGACTGCAATCGTGCTGCTCCCGGAAATACGTAACTACTGTTTCCAACAAGGGTACTTTCCGAACAAGTGGACGCAAACATTATCATGCCTGCTAAGCCAGACAAAAACCAAGTAGACACGCAAGGCTACAGGCAAATTAACCTCCTCAACAGTATTAGCAAAGTAGTCGAAAAATTAATTCTAAAAAGATTAAACCAACACATATGAAGAATATCACATTCAATGAACAATATGGTTTCCGAGTCAAACGCTCTACAACGCAGCAACTCACTAGTTGCATAGAACAAACCAACGTTAAAGCACTGGGGTATTATCTCTTGATTCCGCGTACCACCCGGGACTCCTGTATAAACTGAAAGAACTTTACGTTAACGACATCACGCAAAAACTAATCTCCCACTACCTAAACAGCCGCACGTTCTACGTCACGATAAGGCAAAGGAAGGACCTCTGAAAAGCGGATCCTCAAAGCGACGTCCCACAAATACGCCTTGTCGGGCACCTTTTTAATCCTTACATGAACGACATTCGCAAGACACCGAATACCATCCTCTCGACCTAGGCCGATACAGCCATCGCGGCTTAGTCATGGAGACCGGGAGTAATACGAACCAGACTACAGACCGCACTAAATTAGCTAGAACCATGGCTGAAAAATGGCGCATTAAAATTAACGCCAGCAAATCAGAACTGCTACTATTTATCAAAAGAAGCAAACACAGAAAGCCTCTGCAGCCCACGCAACGTTTAGATGAAGATGTATAATGGACTAATACCGTAAAATACCTCAGTGTAACCTTGGACACGGCATTCACGCTTGCACTTCATGTCATAGCCGTGCGCCGCAAAGCTAACGTACAACTAGCTCGACTCTAGCCACTCCTAAACCGTAAATCAGCTCTAAACACATGCCAACGCCTGACATTTTCAAAGACGGTAATACGACCAATGACGTACACATCATCAACCTGGAGACAGTGCTCCCTCACACATAAACACGCTCCAGAAAAAAACACTTTGAATTATCGCGAATGTGCCCAAAATTGCTACTTCGGACCTTTTGCATGATGAATAAAAAATACACATAATTGAGGAGTTTATTACAAAACTAGCCTTTAATATGTAGCAAGAATCTGAAAAGTACAACACCTTAATAAAAAAACGTAGTAAAATACACAACAGAGCTTTGCAGAGACAGGTGGCCGCTTATGCTATTGACAGAACGATTACCTCTGACCAAGCAATAATCGCAGCAACTGGTCACGCAAACCTACTTACAGAACCTACTTCATCCTCAATAAACCCTCACCAACCATGGTAGTGGGGAGAGGAAGCAACTTAAGATACCCAGCTCCAGCTACACCTACCCCTAAGCTGCCACACGGACTACGACTGGAAATATATATATATATATATATATATATATCGCCACAACAGAACGTGACGCACTCCCATGAGGAATTAGTACCTTGTATATCTGTTATCTGTTTCAGAAATCCCCACTTCACACGGCACAGCAGCAGCACAGCAACAGAAGAACTCACATAGCGTGACGAAGTTGTTACATAGCGTGACGACGTTGCTACATGGCGTGACGACGTTGTTACATGGCGTGACGACGTGACAGTCAAAGGGTAGGGGGGCAGGGCCCCTACCTTTCACGGTTAAAAAATTCCCTGGCGGCAGTTGACGCAATCTATGGCTCCTCTCGAGGACTACAGACTTACACATCTCCTGAGAGGTCCAGGATTCGGGGCCACACTCATTCCATGGATGAATGTTACAGAGAGCATAAGCTCTGCTTATGCCGAGACTCCCTCTCCGCTAGTTTCAACCCCGAAACAACCAAGAAGATGAAAAAAGTAAAATGAGGATGGAGGTGAAACGATGAGGAAAAATTCAGAGGTGGAACGAGCCTTCACAGCATTCGTCTAGTGAGCGGAAAGCCCTGAAGAAAAAACCTCTGGGAATCAGGGGGGTGTGGGTTGCTGGGATTGAACCCTCGATCCGAATGCAAGTCACAGACTTACCACCTGAGCCATTCCACTCGATTAGTTAGTGTTACACACAAATGACCCTAGCTGTGTGTCGTCGTCCGTGGTGTAGTGGTTACCATGCTAGCCTCTAGTTCCCGAGGTCGCGGGTTCAAACCCGGCGGAGGGCGATGGATTTTTTTCGGGCGTAAAATCCTTAGCATGGCTTCCTTCGGAAGGGAAGTAAAGCCGGTGGTCCCGTATCGTAGATTTACGGCAAGTTAAAGAATCTCAAGCCTGATAGAGGCCTCTGAGCAAAATTATCAGTCTTTCACGCCCAATATAGATTTATCAAGCAAAACCGTGAACAAATTAGTTGATTGTCGGATACATGCATCTGAAGTCGCGAACTCGCTATTGTAAGCCTATGTAAGAAGCATTATCTGGTAAATGTTGCATGTCATGGGTTCCTTTAAGAGAATCCTCGATAAAATTATCTTAACTTTAAGAGCGCCCTAAATTGCTTACAAGTTTGGAACCTCTATTGAATCTAAACAAGCGAATAGCACACAGAGCGTGTCCTAAAGAGAAAGTTCCTGTCTAAGACAGTGTTTAGATGTGATGTGTTCTTGTTATGGTTGTAAATAAATATGTATATTAAAGCCTGTCATTCCTATCTGATTATAGGTTCTGATAAGCGCAAACCCGTATGTCTTCCTGCATGTTCGAGTAATTAGAGAGTCGGTCAGAGGTGTTTGTGTGTGATTGCATGTATTCATAGGTCTTCGTATAGCTTCGCGTGCTTAGAGTGAGCAAAGTATTGCAACGATAATGTATTGTTCGGCGGTGTTCGGACGTCTACCTACAGGTTCGGATGCTTAGAATAAGTGTAAAGTATTGTGAAGATGTATGTATTGTTCGGGTATAATCGCGCAGATTCGGGTGCTTAATTCGTGAGGTTATCAACCGAGGAAGGGACAAGTATCCTTTTGAGCAGGCATTCACCATGCGCAACGAAACCTAGAAGCAAAAACAGATGTGAATGAAATGAAAGATGCAAATTATATAGAATGAAAGGAAATCGTGGTAGCATACGTCACTCAGACATTCGCCTGCAGACCAGGGAAAACCACACAAAATCTCAGGTCTGAGCGAGTGGCCGACGGTAATCCAAACAGAGGGCCTTAGAAGCACGTGTTAAAGATGCGAATGAAATAAAAGGAGAACGTGGCAGCATACGCCACTCAGGCATTCACCTGCAGACAAGGGAAAACCACGAAAAAATATCCGGTCTGAGCGAGTGGTCGACGGTAATCCAAACAGCGGCCTTAGAAGCACGTGTTAAAGATGCGAATGAAATAAAATGAAAACGTGGTAGCATACACCACTCAGGCATTCGCCTACAGACCAGGGAAAACCACGAAAAATCTCAGGTCTGAGCGACTGGTCGACGGTAATCCTAACAGAGGGCCTTAGAAACACGTGTTAAAGATGCGAATGAAATAAAATGAAATCACCCTAGCATACACCACTCAGGCATTCGCATGCGGACCAGGGAAAACCACGAAAAAATGCGAGACCACAGTAAGCGGTCGATATGTTTAAGAATGTGGAATTACTAGCTTATATGCTGTCACATCAAAAAGAGAAGTAAAAACCATACACTCGAATGGCTTTCCCTTCCTCCTGCGTCTGTTTAAGGATAGCACTCTATATACAGGACCTTTACACTTAACTTCTCGGGATGCGTGTTTTGAGGTATTCCCTGTATTTTACCTCGAGGGTGCGAAAAATTTCGGTTTTAAACACTACGGCATCCCTGTCCTTTTAGCTACATACATATGCGTTTCTTTATTCATAAAGCATCTGTATCACATGAGTGCCGACGTTCAGTAGTAAATATTACCAGTCAGAGCCGGAGAGATGAAAGCCTGAGTAAAAGAAGAATATCGGTGAAACGGGGTGGAGGAAAAAATTCGCGGTTGTAATGAACCTTCACAGCATTCGCCTAGCAACCAGGGAAACCGAGAGATCCAGGGGTCAGGAGAGTCAGCTGCTGGGGATCGAATCCACGACCTCGAATGCAAGTCATAGACGTTACCGACTGAACCCTTGCTTATAAAGACCGTTAATGGGATGGCTTGCACTGTATCTATGTATTACCAAAATGTTCGCTACAATATTATATTTGAAGCGACCGTCTGCAATCAAAGTATTATTCTAACATGATATGAATGTGAATGGCAACGCTGAGGCTAGCACCAACCTCACAGGTATTATTTAATAATAATTTTAGAGTGAAAATAACGAAAAAGAAGGTATTGTTTCTGTTGATATAATTTTCCTTGTAAGGTTACACCCTCGCTTATAAAACGCTAACATTTAATGTTTTTTATCACCCAAAAAATAAATATTCGTGCTAGTATTATATTTGAAGTGTCCGTCTGACACGTATTATTCAATAATAATGTTAAGAGTGAAAATAACGAAAAAGAAGGTATTGTTTCTGTTGATATAATTTTCCTTGTAAGGTTACACCCTCGTTTATAAAAATCGTTAATGGGCGGGCTATGTATTCGTAGACCTTCATGCAGGTTCTAAAGTCAGACAGGGCGGTCACCTGGAATCGAACCGGCGAACTCTCCAATTCAAACCTCACACGTTACCACAACGTAATTTTTATCAAAACAGCCTTTAAACACCTTCTACCCAGGTTAAATAAGACTGTCATTCATCAAATATTTCATTCATCTATAAACGAGACCGTAAAACTAGCTAGCTTCAAAGACCCATTAAGAAAAACTATCAGATACATTCGATAGCTTAATTTGAATTTTCTCCCATTTTTATTCTAAAATGCCATACTCTTCATATCACCCTCTACAAATCATATTTATTTGTTTAGCATTCCATAAAAATTAGTTTAATTGTCGATATCGTGCAAACAATTTAGTTATGATATTTACACAGTCGTCTGTATGAGAGGGATTTTCCGATAAGTACGGGTTTTTCAGGGGAAGAGAAATCATTTTAAAGCACAATAGATTCCTTAATGAAGAAGGGTCCGACGTGGTCCTAAATGGGCTATATGACAGTAGCCGGTCGCCTCAGGAATTTCCGAGACCCGCAGCGAGGTAAACTCTATTCAAAGGGTATACAAAATATTTTAGCAAGGGGTGTGCAACCGAATAACTCGTCGAATTTTTAGAAGATCCCCGGTGAAGAAAAAGCTTTTAAACAAATATGAAATTTATAATTTAAAGTCTTCGTAATGGTTCGATCTCTCTGCTGGAATGTTCAAAATATCTTTCTAAGGGAGGGCTGTTTAAAAACGTTCTCGTCTTATGTTTACTAAGAGAATAATGCATGTTTTGAAAGTCCGTGTATTTATTGTTTGAGTTCAGAGTTCGATTTCCCTCTGGTATTCAATACCACTTTAGACGCTACATATCTAAACAATCAGTCTATTACACGAATCATTTTCGTTTTTTTTACGGGAATAATAATTGTACATGCAACGAATGTTTACGTACAGGACCTATACATCATACCCCGTTGGAAAATATTACACCAACACTTATAAAGCTCTTAATGGGAGGACTTGCTTTGCACAGTAAATCACCTAACCGGGATTCGAAGCCGCGACCTCTCGAATGTGAATAGACACGTTATCTCTCATAGAATTATGACATTTATACTTTCGAATGATGGGGATCAAATAATTTTTTACATATGGCGGCTGAAACACCAGTCTTTTTAAATGGAATAAACAAATAGGCTTTCTTGACGATAATATAATTTTTGCGGCAGTAATCAAAATAAATTATCCTTGTTTTCTCACGATGTACTTTCCAGTGTCTTGGGGAAAATCCATTTACACTCTTTAGATGCTATATTTCTGAGGCATCCCGGTCATTAAGTCAGCTAGTGCTTGGGTTTACCCTCTTCAACCTTGTACAATATATTTTTCAAGGGTGTGTAAACCGCTATATAAATCGTTGGCGTAATGTAGAGTGCGTGAGAGAGAGAGAGAGTGTTTACGTGAAGGAGTTTTTTTATCGGCAATGACTGTTTTAAAGTCCATGCCTACGAGGATGCTTGCGGTGACAGTGCGGTACTTTACCGACAATGTCTGTTTTAAAGTCCCTACCTATGCGCTTGCATGTGTGAACGGGCTATGGTACTTTATCGATAATGTCTGTTTTAAAGCCCATGCCTGCAAACGGGAGAGAGACAGAGGGAGTATGTGTGATGGATGCTTATTTTTACCGACAATGTGTGTTTTAAAGTCCATGCCTATGCTAGTGATTGCGCTGGCAATGCTATACTTTATCGAAAATGCCTGTTTTGAAGTCCATGTCTACGCGTATGCTTGCGCTGGCAGTGCGGTAGTTGATCGTCAACGTCTGTTTTAAAGTCCATGCCTACGCGCGTGCTTGCGCTGGCAGTGCGGTACTTTATCGTCAACGTCTGTTTTAAAGTCCATGCCTACGCGCGTGCTTGAGAGAGCGGCGGGGTACTATATCGTCAACGTCCGTTTTAAAGACCCTACCTATGCGCTTGTATGCGTGAGTGGGCGGGGTACTTTTTAAAAAATGACTGTTTTAAAGTCCATATCTATGTGTGTAGAGTGCTTTATCGTCTGTCTTGATATATTTGTGCTCCTTTTCAGCTGTTTGGTAGAGTAACAAGGAAGGTGTCTTGTTTAGGATACTCTACATATTTCATTATTTATTTAGTTCATTTTTTATTTAGTTCATTTTTTATTTATTAATAACATGTAATATCAGCTCTAATGTTGACCGTATTTATTTATTTTTAATAACATATGTAATATTCAGCTATAATGTTAACAGTATTTTTTTTTCAGAGCCACGCCTATGTGTAAACAAACCTTGGAAAAATATCTTGAAACGTGAAGTTCCTTATCGGACATTTCAAATGATTTATGCTAGCTTTCCTTGGAGTCAACATGGCCGCCGCCATGCATTCGTTAAACTTTTAAAATGTGTACTTCCGCCATCTTCGTCGTTGAGCGGAAGAGCGAGCTTTCCGTTCTCTCGGCTAGAGTGCGCGCGCGCTGAAGTCGCGAGCTTTACCACGAGGGAGGGAGGGGATGCCAGTTACCTTGCTCGCTGCCATGTGAGGACCGGCACTCGAGTGTGACACTGCATAGAGGAAGGGTTGCGCGCGGGCTTTCAGCGAAATTATCACGCGTTAACGCCTCGTTACGAGAACTCTGTCCTTTCAGCCATGGATTCATTTAAGTGTTGTAATATTCTTATAAACCAAAAATATATTTTCCCTCAAAAATAGAATTAAACAAATGTTATGCGTAATATTATACACATGTAATAATCACCTTAACACCCACGCACACATATACGATGGCGACCAGGTGCGCGAGTCAATTCATATACATTTAATTACATTAATCAATCAAAAATATTTAATTGTATTCACCGATCAGCGAGACCATTATTTATTTTTTAATAACGCATGTAATATTTAATTATAATGTTAACCGCCATCATTTATTTTTTAATAACATATGTAATATTCAGCTATAATGTTAACCGTATTTATTTTTTCAGAGCCATTCCTACGTGTAAACAAACCTTGGAAAAAATATCCTGAAACGTGAAGTTCCTTATCGGACATTTCAAATGATTTATGCTAGCTTTCCGTGGAGTCAACATGGCCGCCGCCGTGCATTCGTTAAACTTTTAAAATGTCTACTTCCGCCATCTTCGTCGTTGAACGGAAGAGCGAGCATTCCGCTCTCTTGGCTAGAGTGCGCGCGCGCTGCAGTCGCGAGCTGTACCACGAGGGAGGGAGGGGATGACAGCTACCTTGCTCACTGCTCTTGAGGGACCGGTCACTCGAGTGAGACGCTGCATAAAGGAAGGGTTGCGCGCGGTTTTTCAGCGAAATTATCACGCGTTAACGCCTGTTACGGCAACTCTGTCCTTTCAGCCATGGATTCATTTAAGTGTTGTAGTATTCTTATAAACGCAAAATATATTTTCCCTCAAAAGTAGAATTAAACAAATATTATTATTCGTGATAATTATACAATTTAATAATCACCTTAACACCCATATACGATGGCGACCAGGGCGCGAGTCAATTCATATACACTTAATTACATTAATCAATCAAAAAAATACTTAATCGTATTCATCGATCGAGGATCATCGTTTAATTAAATTAATCAAGATACATGCGACGGGGATACTTCGATCGAGTGTTCGCGTCCAGCCCTTCAGAGGCGCGAATCCAGGACGTTAGCAGTATAGGTCAGGCCGCAAGAGAGGGCTGGGAGTGGTCTGCGTGCAGGAACAATACCCTATTACACACACTCCTCTACAGCATAGGAGGGGGTGTGGCCAGCGTTCCTCCACTACTCTACAGGGAGCCATTCAGACCAGCACACTCAAAGAGGGGAGGGTGTAGACAGCGTATGGGGTTAGACCGCAAAGAGGAGGGGAGGGTGGGGTCAGCTGTGTAAGGCCACAAAGAGGGGGTGTGGCCAGCAGCACAGAGCCTGGCGACATTAGGTGAGGCCACAAAGGAGGGGTCGTCTTCGTCGGCTTTAAGGGTAAGGCCACAAAGCAAGGGGGTGGAGTCGGCGGCTTTTAAGGGTAAGGCCATAAAGGAAGGGGGTGGAGTAGGCGGTATTCCTTTCTGGCCCAGCTCTCTCATCTTTTTACTACTACCAGTTGCTTTGGCTACTCTTTCTTTCACTCTCTTAAGGCTTTTGTGAAACTCGGGTGAACATATACTTTCTTCCTTCATGAAGTCGAGGACATTTTCAATTATTTCCCTGCTTTGACTATGTAATGTCTTACCACTTAACTTTGAAAACGTAGGAACCATGGTTATAAACATCACAAATATAAAATAAGCACTATTTAGGCGCTGCTCTTTGAAATTACAACCAGATGCGGACACTTTCTATGCAGACTGTATGTGTTACACACTGTGAGTAAGAAAAGGTATTATATCGATTTCGTTGATTAAGCTAAACATAAACCATTCCTAGGCTCGGCAGCTGGGGTGGCAATCAGGGTCACAATTCCAGAAGTTTTGCGCCAGCTATAACAATTAAATATCTCACTGCGTTAGTTTTCACATTACTTACTCAGCGCAGCTCAGGAAGATGAAGATGATGCAACCACTGAAGAGACTTATTTGCGGCATATTTACTCATCATTTCTGCTTTCACTTTTCTGTTCATTGCTTTATTCTAATGAAGGTTTTTGTCCTCACGTATAGGGAGATCAGTTTTGGATGGATATCGCAGAATATCACTTCAAATTCCTTAATTTTGTTGAACCACCCAAGTGACCAAGGCCACCTTTAGAGATTACGGTAATCCAGTCATCAGTCGTACCCGTCGTGTCCGGAAGAAGATTGTCTGAAACTGATCCCAAGGATCAGTCAATGTTATTGTATTTAAAAGCTATGTAGCCTGCAGGATATTTCAATGCACTTTGGGATTCACAGTCATCGCAGGCTGCTGGTTCATAACTGGGAGTCTTCAAGAGGTCTATTTCATGTTCAGTGAAGATGGTCCAGTCTAAGTCAGCTGTCATGTTTCCTGTAAATACATAACTCACTAGTGATGAATTTTGTTGTCTTCACTTTCTTCTGTAGGGGAAGTATGAGAGAGCAATTCACTAGTTTCTTCCATAACAGATATATCTGCAGACAAGGGGATGTCTCATTTTAAATTGAGTTTTATTTATGGACGCTCTTTCATTGATGTGGTTCTTAGCGTCCCATTCTATATTGGGAGTGAAAGACCGTTAATTTTGCTCAGAGGCCTCTATCAGACTTGAAGTTCTTTTGCGTGCCGTAAATCTACGACACGGGACCAACGGCTTTACTTCCCTTCCACTTCCAGTTAGTGCTAGGAAGCACATTCTGTTTTTCACTTCTAAGGCTGTTGGATTAGTGTAAAACGCGCCCAGAGCACGAATTTTAGAAAAAAAGTTTTCCAACCAATTTTGGTTCAGTCTGGAAGTCAAGATGTAGGTAGCCCCCATATTCTTAATGTCACCGTAAAGTCCAAACAGAGAATTTATTGAAATAAATGAAGCTCTTTTGGAATGGCAGCAAGCCCTTTTCCCGAAGCGCATGATAGAAATACTTATAGGAAACGTCTTAGTGTGTTCTGCTGGCTGCGAAGGTTAAGGCCATAAGCGATTCGAAGAGGTGCCTTTTGATCCAATGGACTTCTTGAATTTAAAACATCAAACATGCCATTGAAAAGCTCTATTAGGTGTCCTCCTTATCCTTAATAGATATTTAACAGCCTGGGCAGTGCGACGTGAGAACAGCTGTGCTGCCATTCCTACATTCTGTCTAGCGCGTTCCTGTTACTCATATGAGCCTCTGAAATGTGATGTATTATGCTCAGATCTGTACTCTGGGTTGATATGTTTTCAAATAGCTCCTTGTTCAGCACAATGTTATTGGATAGTGTTACTCCATCGTTTAACATGTGGTTTCTAAGAAGCGTGAGGGACGTCACAAAACATCCATACCTTTCTCTCGCTGGATTCACAGGGTTGGAAAATTTGATTTTCGATGTGGTAACTCCAAGCTCCTTCCAGACTGTTGAGTTCTTGCCACCCATGTCACTGCTTTAATTCTGGTGCCTGCTGCTGCTTCCAACTACTTTATTCCGTCTAGTAATAATGCACTGGTCATGGTAACATCAGTCAAAATACACAGGCTATTTCCAGGGTGAAAACAAATCGCGCACCATGTCCATCATAACGTTTGTTTAGGCTCCAAAATCACATCGTCTTACGAGTCGTAGCACAAGCGACCATCTATGTTCATCTCGCCAAAATTTAGGACTGCTACAGCCTCTAAAAGGTTTGAATGCTTCTGGCTTGGACTAGATGCTGCATTCCTTTCATAATTCCAGGTCTGTACTTGAATTGTTTAGCCCATTTTTGGAGTGTGGACCGGCAAGGTAAAGGATAGTATTTTTTCCCGCAGGTAGTCATAAGCCTTGAGCGAAGAGCTCTTAAGGTGACAGCATTAGCAATATATTTGGGGTACCATTTCACTCTCTTTTTAATACTAAGCAAAGAACGAATTTGGCCCGGCGTGAAACATTGAGACAAGATGCTGTATACGATTTCTTGTTTTGTGGCTTTGTTAGTTACTTTCGCTACATACCTTAAACCCTTGGCTTTTTTTTAAGGGACATTATCGCTTCTTTTCAAATTTGAGTTTTTTTTCAGGATTTGTATCTCCATTTTTAGTTTCTCTATTTCGTCTTAACAGCACTGCCTGAATCAGTAACCACTTCTGTACTTGTTGACTGTTCAAGTTTAGTTTTCTTTGGAAATAAAGCAGATAAAGTGGACAGTGCTCTCTTTCGTACTGCCCTGTTTTCACATCGGCGACCTCGTGCTGATACAACTTATAAATTTAAAAAAAAAGTATAATAGAACCCTGTTAAAATCACATTATTATTATTATTATTATTATTATATCGTCATTATTGTTATTATACTAACACATCATCTCTAATCCTTATAAATAATGCAACGTATGAATAAACTTCAAATCAATTGCGTACAAAAACGATTTCCTAAGAATATTAATATTTATTAATTACCTGCACATTGTCCTTGCTGGAACTTGCCACAGCAGTCTCCAATGTATCTCCATGCCAATTTGGAATTTTTTGTTAAGGCACAGTGTCGCTTTTTAATTTTCTTCTTAATGTCAATCCCGGAAGCTCGTATTTTAACTCCCGCTTGCAATCTTCGGGAAGGATATGATCTGAGCAAATTCTTGCATTAACATTAACTGGATCAGCCCTTTTACACCGTGACACCCATTGGCGCTGTAATGTTACATCTTTATGATATACAAGCTATATCTGTAGTTTTATATCAAGCAGTTTTACGTTTAGCAATAGGGCATTGATTTCTACTTTTACCCATTGTGCAACAGAACGTACACCAACAAGAACAGTTAATAATAACTGCATTGTGTTTACTTCAACAGAGAGGTTTCAGGTTGAAATTTTACTTACATTAACAATGTGCATCATATTGCAAATGCATGAGCCTCTAGTTGCCGAGGTCGCGGGTTCAAGCCCGGCGGAGGGCGATGGATATTTTTCGGGCGTCAAAATCCTTAGCATGGCTTCCTTCGGAAGGGAGGTAAAGCCGGTGGTCCCGTGTCGTAGATTTACGGCACGTAAAACAACCTCAAACCTGATAGAGGCCTCTGAGCAAAATTACCGATCTTTCATGCCCAATATAGAATGGGACGCTAAGGACCATAGTAGTTAAAGAGCGTCCATAAATAAAACACAATTTAATTACATTTTGCAAAAGAATGCGTATTTCACGTAATTATGCAGTTCCTGCCACGACGCATACTCCTAATGACATCATGCTGCTCCGTTACTGTTTGCGCGGGAAGGCGAATGGGATACCGTGACCTAGTGTTCTGTGTTGGCTTATGTTACACAAAGGGGTTTCGCACTGTAAGTCTCTAGCGTTACGGTAGAATTTAAATAACATGAGACTTCTGACATTTCTTGGAGGAGTAGTTTCCATGGCAACGTCCCCTCCTGTGTTGCTCTAGCAAGCAAGGTGCCACACCCTCTTTTCCCATCGCCTGCAAGCTGAACTTTAAGGGGTAACACATTGCCATGTTGGCGTGGTTTACTACTGCTCACTAGCATTATTCCCAGCGAGCTGTTTGTTATTTGGCGCGCTGCTAAATAGCTGACACATGCTCCAACACAACGTGGCAAAGCAGCCCTCCCACTTCTCCGCTTAGAGTGAAATGTCAGGAGACTTAGGTTGTTTAAATGACACTGTATGTGTTGATTATAGCCATGACAACCTCTCAAAGTGTGGCTACTTCATCTAATCCTCGCCAATCATTCCCACATACTGTTCTCTGTTTGGGAAGGGTACCTGTTTATTGACAATGGGTGGTGCAGCGAAATGTTTAGTGCACCAAGGTTGTTCAAACGATTAAGCAGTGTAGCTCACGACACTACGTTACACATAGCAGCGAATACAACGGTTATAAATGAGTGGGGCATTATACGATAGAAAAGCTCAGAGACACCACGAGTAGTTAAAATGATCAGGACCACGAAATCAGTCAGTCAGCTGATGATCGGGGAATGAAGCCCTTTCTTCACAAAACAAGCCTAACAGATTCTACCTAAAATTTCTTCAGTCCAATTTGCCACGACTATACACACACTGCTCGCATATTAAGCATGTTTGGATCTACTTACCTGTATAGGCATTTTTTTTTCATTAATGAAACATGTAAACATGGTCACAGAAGCCAATTATCTGACAATCTGAAATGTAGTCTTCGGCTTTGTACAACAATTACTCCTAATATTGCACAGATAATTAGAGAAAAGGGTGCAAAAAGATTGATGTCGGAATCAGGAATGAATATAATTGTAAATATTAAATGTAGTACCGGTATATAAGTGGCAAAGTAGGTAAGAAATGAAATCTAAATTTGCTCTATTAGCACCCAGTTGAATGTAATACAAAATATTATTTCTATTGTGCGGTCGTTTATGGTGAGGCCACGGATTGTGCGTATGTGTGCTCTGCACACTATTATACTGGGGGCGGCGTGCACCAACGCACAGTAACTAACGAGGAAGCAGGACCAAATGACCGGGGAAAAACATCAATCTACAAGTGGAAGAAGCAAGAGGAAAATGATGTGAAAGTGCCAGGAGAAAAAGACGAAGTGATAGTGATGGGAGAAGCATTAGTTAAACACACAAACTTGTTGGGAACTTCGAAAGTGAAAGTGTTCCAGGGTAAAAAGACAAATCAACTAGAAAACCTGATAAACGAAGGGCAGGAATTCAAAACAATCCAAAAGTAATCTACCTTCATGTGGGTACAAACGATCTCTAACAAGCCACCTGTCCAGAAGAGGTTATGGGGGACATTTACAGTGCTACAGAGTGCATCAAACATATATATCCGAAAACTTTGATTGTTATTAATGGTGTAATAAAAAGAAGAGATATCAACCTCAACTTTATAAATTGTATAAACGAAAATATTTGTTGGATGTGTAATCAACTGAGGTCTTTTTGTGGACATAAATAAGCCAATTGGAAATGACTGTATTGGTAGAGACGGTCTTCATTTAAACAGAATAGGTGCTTTTAAATTACGACGAATAATGAAGAATGTAATTAATTTGTGTACAGCACAGGGAAACTAAAAATGACAGTTGCAAAAATGATGTCCAATACAAAGGAAGTAGGAGAAAAATACTTGTGACTAAAAAATGGGAGGGTAAGGTAAATGATTGACGTTCCAACAATATTGTATTTGCAAACAGCTTTCTGACATTTTCAAAACATTTTTGTAGCTCTGCTGTCCACTTCCATTTATTTGTTTTCTTCAGAAGTTGTCTTAAAGGTTCAACTTCTATAGCACATCTTGGTAAGAATTTACTTTCATAATTCCAAATAAACGTCGTAGCTGTCGAATATTCTTAGGTGGTGGTATTCTTAATATGGCTTCTATTCTTTCTTCATCTGGTCGAATGCCTACTTCATTTATTACATATCCTAAGAATTTAATTTCAGGTACACAGAATTTTGAC
This sequence comes from Deroplatys truncata, assembly GCA_030765065.1. Classification (NCBI taxonomy): domain Eukaryota; kingdom Metazoa; phylum Arthropoda; class Insecta; order Mantodea; family Mantidae; genus Deroplatys; species Deroplatys truncata. The sequence continues at coordinate 496,678,399 of CM060990.1, read as the reverse complement.
TTTTTGATATTTACAGTCATGCCATGTTCATGTAATTTATTTAACACATAAATTACATTTTCTAAATATTCCTCAAAGGTTTGACTTATTATTAGGAAATCATCAGTATATCTGATTAAGAAATCATCTGCTGTGTTACCAAAGATACTATGTACTGCTCTCAGGAATCCACTAGCACTATTCTTCAATCCATATGGATTTACACAATACCTATATTGTAATCCAAAAACTTGAAAGGCTGTGTAATCACGTACTTTAGGATCTAGTTCGACTTGCCAAAATGAAGCTGTAAGATCTATGGAAGAGATATATTTGCCAATTGATAACTTTGCAATTGTTTGTTCTATACTTTCATTTTGAAAGTGGTCTGGTAGCATGAATTTATTCAAATATCTTCCATCTATAGTGATTCTTAAACTATTGTCTTTCTTTACTGTCCAACAAACACTATTTATATACTGTGAATTGCTAAGCTCAATGATGTTATTTTCTAGCATACTAGCTATTAACTTTTTAGCTTTGTTTCTTAGATTCACAACAGCAGGAAACCCTTAAAACCAAAAACATTAACACCGCAAATAGGTTCCAGGTGTTAAATGAAGAAGAGATGCAAGCAGACGCAAATCCAGAGGAAAGAAACAACAAGTATAAGTGGACAAATGCGAAAATGAAGAAACCGAAGGAAGAAGAACAAAACAGTGAGGGAAGGAAGGCGAACGAAGAAGAAAAGTGTGTTGTGATATACAGGGATTCCATCTTAAAAAATATAAATCTAAACAGAAAAGACGCAAATGTGAAAGTTTTCAGAGGTGTAAAGGCTGAATATATGCCCAACATTATAAAAAGTGATAGTGATAGTGAAAAGGGTAAAGTTAAAGTCGTGTTATTGCATGTAGGTACGAACGATATAAAAAAAGGAATAAGTCCAAATGAGGTAATGTCCGAAGTGTATAACTCGATTGTTTGTACCAAACGGTGTTATATAGGTGCAAAAGTTGTAGTAAGTAGTATAGTCATAAGAAGAGATTACAGCAAAAACTACATAAAGGCTATAAATACTGAAATCAAATGGGCATGCAAAGCGACTAAAGCTATTTACATAGAGTCAAATAGCTTTATAGATGAAAGCTGTCTGGGAAGGGATGGATTGCATTTAAACAGAAAAGGTTCGTATGAGATGAGTAAAATTATAAATAAGGTAGTCAATTTGTGCATGGTGCAGGGAAACTAGATTTAAGTACAGACGGTGACAACAAAATTGATAAATGTAATCAAAAGTCTGATATAGTAAAAAGTAAATTAGGTGTAGGTTGTAAAAGTAAAAATGGCAAAACTATCTATCAATATATGCATGGAGCAAAGCAACTAAAAATAAACTCAGAGGGTGATAAAATGGAGCTACAAATAATAAGAAATAAATCTGAGTCAGCCCACGCAGGTGAAAAATTAGTGGAAAGGGGCAGGGCAGCAAGGGTATTAAGCTTCTTTCATCAAAATGTTCAGTCTATAAGTAATAAAAGGGCACTAATAGAATTAAATATAAAGGAACTAGAACCGAATATAATGATATTTACAGAACATGGTCTAAAAAAGGAAGAAATAGTAGCTAATAATTATCAGGGTTTTACGCTAGGAACACACTACTGCAGGCAGGAACATGCTAGTGGTGGGGTAGCTGTATATATAGAAAATCAACTGAGTTTTAGGGAAATAGATTGTAGTGAATTCACGGTAGAAATGGCATGCGAATTTGCAGCAGCGGAGATCAATTTAAAGACAAAAACTATTATACTTATTGGAGTGTATAGATCTCCATCTGGAGACTTAAAAATATTTTTTGAAAAGGTAGAAAAGCTGCTGTATTCAGTAGGGCAAAGCAAGATAAAAATTGTAATGGGAGATTTAAATATCAATTTATTAAGGGAAAATACAGCTAAACGCGCGTTAATGGAAATACTAGACAGGCATAACTTAAAAATAGGGGTAGAAGAGTCAACTAGAGTCACAAAGCAATCAAGAACTTGTATAGACAACATTTTTATAAACTTAGAGAAAACCAAATGGAAATCAACTGTGGTAAAAGCAGGAATAGGGGACCACTTTGGACAGGTTATAAACGTAAATATAAGTAAAGTTGTTATTCCAAACATATTTGAATACAAAAGGCAAATAAATTATGAAAATGTAAAAAAACTACAAGGCTTTCTGCAACAACAAAGCTGGAAGGAGGTATATATAGTAGAGACTGTAAACGAAAAGTATAATAGCTTTATCAAAATATTAGAAAAGGGAATGAATAGTTATATACCTGTAAAAAAAATCAAAATAAAAAATAATAAAGGGGACACATCTATGAAGTGGATGACAAAGGGGATAGAGATCTCGTGGAAAAGAGTCAAATTTCTGAACTCAATAAAGCACCCAAATATGAATGACCGATCTGTGGAGTATATAAAAAATTATAACAATATTTTTAAAAACGTAGTAGAAAATGCAAAAATGAAATATAACAGAGAACTCATACAGAAAGCCGACAATAAAACAAAAACAATATGGGGCATCGTAAATAAAATCCAAAAGGAAGGAAAAAATAAAAATGCAGAAAACATAGTGATACTAAGTAATGACAATGACATAAAAGATCCAAGAAAAATCGGGGAAATATTCAATGAGCACTATGTAAATGTAGCCGCACGATTAAATTTAAATAAAAGTGTGACAAATAAAAATAATTATTTATCTAAAAGAGCAGGTCAATTAAACACTATGGTAGTCTCGAAAGTGACAGAAGAAAGCGTACTAAGCGAGATAAAAAAGCTAAAATCTAAGAAATCAAGTGGACTGGATGGAGTCTCAAATGAATTACTAAAACAGATTAAAAACGAAATTGTTGACATTGCAACACACATTACAAATGCATCATTAATGCAAGGAGTCTTTCCTGATACACTAAAACAAGTAGTTGTTAAACCAATACTTAAACCAAAAGGGAATAAGAAAGAGGCAGAAAGCTATAGACCAATCACCTTGTGCTCAGCCTTCTCAAAATTAATGGAAGGATTATATTTAAAACAATTACAAAATTATATAAAGAAACTAAAAATTATATCAAAATGGCAATATGGTTTTCAAAAACATAAGTCTACAATAGACGCCATACAAAAGGCAAACAATATTATAATAAAAGCAATAAATAAACATGAATCTGTGATGGCTATTTTTATAGATTTATCGAAAGCCTTCGATTGTATGAATATAAAAACATTGATATACAAATTAGAAAAATGTGGAATTCGCGGCCTGGCTCTAGATTGGGTACTAACATATTTAGAAAACAGAACACAGTGTGTGGAAATAAGTAATTTAAATGCTAAAGGTGTGAGAGAAAAGATAAAATCAGACTTTAAAAAGGTTCAACAGGGAGTTCCGCAAGGCTCAAAATTAGGACCCTTTTTGTTCTTAATATACATTAATGAAATATATGAATTAATAGAATCTAAGGGAGAAATAGCAATTGGATATGCGGATGACATGACGGTTATAATTAGGGGACAGAAAATACAAGATGTAGAAAATAGGGCAAACTCAATTCTAAAATTCATAAAAGAATATTGTTCTAGTCTAGATATGGTAATAAATGTAAAAAAGACAGCATGCATACATTTCGAATTAACGAATCGAAACCTCAAAAATATAAATCTAACAATAGATGGTGTAAATATAGATCAAATAAATAGTACAAACTTCCTTGGAATGATAATTGACAAAAATTTAAACTGGAAAGCACATGTAGACCATATTACCAAAAAAATAAATAAAGGTATATATGTAATGAGACAGATTAGTAAGACAATGGATAGCAAAACGATGATACAGGTTTACTATGCATTAATATATTCGCATATTAGTTATGGTATTACGCTGTGGGGGAATATTACTTATAGAGAAATGGAAAAAGTGCTAAAATTGCAGAAAAAAAGCTATCAGAATAATTGGTAGGATGAAAAATAAAGAAACATGCAGAAGTTTGTTTAAGAGCCTAAAAATATTAACTGCTCCATGCATATATATTTATGAAAGCATAAAAGTTATTGTACATAAAAGACATGACAAAAATTGTAATATACATTCCTATGGATTAAGAAATAATATGGATTATTTCAGAACGACCCTAAGGGGGACCTTGAATAATTGTTCAACAGAAACCATAGGAAGTGAATTGTTCAATAAACTACCAAATGAAATAAAGAATATAAATCAAACAATAAAAACGTTGAAAGCCATAAAAACATATTTAATTGAAAATGCATTTTACAGTATAGAGGAGTTCAAATATGGAAAAATAATGTAACACTTTGTATATAATGTAAATAGATTATACTGACGTGTCCTTTAAACATATGTAAAAGGATGAAAATAAATGAATGAATGAATGAATGAATGAATGAATGAATGAATGAAACTATCTTCTACTTGCTCTATTATATTTTCTTCTGTCATAGATTTCTTTGTATAAGGGTGCCATTTGGTAAGGTCAGTGTTCTGTTCTTCAAAGTTAAGGGTCAATAACCTTTCATTGTTTTCCCTGCTTGTTTGGACATTATTTGTATGAAGCATTCTTCTTCATATACTGCATTTTCTTGTTCCATCCTTTGTACTTTACATACTTTATCTTTTATAAAAGGCACATATATCTTCTTTTCTTCCTTATTTAATACTAGTCTGTCCCTCTTAAAATCAACTATTGCAGAGAATTCTATTGAAACATCACACCCAATTATAACTTCGCATATCAAGTTTGGAACAATTAAAAACATGACCTCCAATTTACATTGGACATCTGCTATCTGTATAGGTATCAATGCTTGTGATTTGATAGTTTGGGTCATTGTACCTATGGCTACCCTACATATTACATTACTTATAGGGGTTATCATAAGTTGTATCCCTTCATTCAACAGTTCAAAAAATTTCTTCGAGCAGATAGAGCTTGATGATCCTGAATCTACTGTAACATTTACTTCCCTTCCTGCTATAATAGTTTGTATGTATGGTGAATCATATTTGTTTTCACAATTCTCTGTGTTTGTACTTAGACGGTAACAATCAAAGTGTGTAGATATTTTATTCTTGCCACTAAGAGCAGAAGGTACTGTATCACCAGAATCTACATCAGGCAATACATATTTTAGTTTTCCTGGTGATTATGTTCAGTATTTACAGGATTGCTATTTTGTACCGCAGTTACTATTATTTCATTGATATTTGTGTATGAGCCATGCCCCCTAGCTCTTGTTCTCCCTCTAAAATTGCTGTCCTCCATGTGTATATTCTTCTGGATGATTGTTGCTCGTTTCATTATAGTTGTGGAAGTTTCCCCTGTTTTGCATACTTCCTCTATGCTGGAATCTATTATTAGCCCTAGGTGAAGTAGAATTCTGCTGATTCATTCTTTCCATTCTCACATAATTTGTGTGTTCCTGTCTCCCTTGTTATCTTGAATCTCTGATTTGTGTGTTGTAATTGAATCTGTTCTGATCCTGAAATTCATTATTTCTCCTGTTTTCTTTGTGATAGCGTATATTGTAAGACATATCATTACGCCTTTCGCGCCTGATTTGACTGTTTTGCCTGTGTGGATTCCACATTTCATAACCATTGCTGTTTCTCAGCTGTTCTAACGATGATATTAGCTCTGTCATCTCAGAAATAGTTTTGGGTCTTGCAATTAAGATGTAGTTTTGTATGTGTAGAGGGTAGTGTCTAGTAATTAAACTAATGAAATCCTCCTCATGCATGGCTGGTGTTAAATATCTGACATATCCTGCGTATTTAATAAGATAATCTGTCATTGATAAGTTATCATCCCTATTGTACTGTGAGTAGCTTAGGCTTGCCCTAATCTTATGTTGCACAGTGGTATTCTAAAACTTATTCATGAATAAAATTCTGTATGTTTCAAAATTCATTTCATTGTCTGCTACCATATGTAACCATTCTTAAGTTTTGTTGTCTAAGCATTTTCTAACAAGGATCATTTTTAATGCTTCAGGCACATTTTTCAATTTAAAATATTCTATAAGATCATTTATAAACTGTACTGGACTTGAGGAAGCATTAAAATTAGGCAATGGTAACTCATTAAGCACAGAATAATAATTTGACATCTGGTTTGGTACATGCATATGTGTGTCATCATTATTATTATAATTGTTGTGTTTGACAGGCTGATGCTATAAAAAAAGCAGTAGCGTCTCTTGTGTTAGTTAACAATGGTGATATACTTCTTTCTGTACTTGTATTATTGACATGCATTTGGTTAGCATTTACAGAACTAATTACATTTACTCTTGGTAAACTTGTACTTAAATTCAAAACTATTTCTAAGTTTATCAATTTCTTTACTACTTTCTTGTACTTTATCTTTGATTTCATCTATCATTGATTTTACTTGTCCTTGCCCTGTATTTGCTTCTTTTACTGCATCTGCATTTGTTTTTACCATTTCATGCATTTTGATTTCCCCAGTTAAATCTATTTGTACCTGTACAAGATCTGCATTTGTATTTTCTACCATTGTTTTCAATTCTTCACCCCGTTTTTCTAAGTTATAACAAATACCCTGTTTAGTATCAGCGAGTTTTAACTCCATTTCAGTTACATTTTTGTCAATATGACTTGACAATTTTTGTTCTAGCTGCTTAAAACCTTTGCTTACTTTTAAATCTATGTCTTTTTGAAGTGCTTTGGAAGATTGTTCTAGCTTTATTTCTAACCTCTTGCTTTCAGCTTTGCTTTCTTTCATACAGTTTTCTATTTGTCTAGCTAGATCAATTTTAATACTAGATAGCTCTGTATTAGTTTCAGTTAACTTATTATTAAATTCTTTACTTAATTCTACTCTCAACTCTGAATTAGTTTCAGTTATCTGATTACTTAACTCTACTTTCAGCTCTGTATTATCTTCTTTTAACTCTTTTCTCAGTTCTGTACTAGTTTCTTTTAACCCCTTTCTCAGCTCTGTATTACTTTCAGTTAACTTATTACTCAAGTCATTTATTGCTTTTAGAAGGCACATAACATTTTGTTGTGATAAGTTTTCTTGCATTTGTTGGCTAGACATTTGAGAGATAGTATCTCTTTGTTTTGTTCCTTGCACTAACATGTGTAAAGGTGATTGACCTTGCATACTACTGCTATCTGATTGATCTTGCATACTACTGCTATCTCTTTCTACGTCTACCTCTGAATTTTCAGATAACTGCTCTTCTACATCTAACCTATCTGTTTTCTCTAGCTCTGATTGTAAATCTACATTACAATCTGTAATGGCTGACCTAACCTCAACTACTTCCATACTTTCATTGTTTACAGTTTCCATCTTACTTTGTATATTTGCCTTTGAATTGCTTAATTTTAGTTTTCCACTTCTTAATAACATGAATTTTGCTCAAAAATAACAATATATTTTCTAAACTTGACAATTATTATAATATACAATGGAATTTCCTGACCTTTTGTTCTGGCTGTTATTAAACTTTTATACTCAGTGTTCCCGCGTAGTTTGTTGTTGAGATGTTAACCATGTGCCCCTTACTCCTGAAGAATTGTTGCTGTCCTTGGATTTTGTTGACGATTTTGAAATTCTGAGATGTAGTCTCGTGGTTTCGTTGATTCTGGTCGTTCCGTCGATCTTTTCTTCTCTGATGTCACAAATTCCTGTTGATTCTCGCTGTCCATTCGTGCCCCGCAGTTGGACGCTAACTTGAAGATGAATGTGTTGTTTACATAACTTGATTTATATCTGCCCCACATATGGGAGCCAACTTGAAGTAGATTTGCTTACGTAATATGTTTACATAAATTATTAGAACTTGAAGATCGTTATTTAGCTCCATGCTTGGGAAGCCAACTTGAAGATGTGTTGTTGCATATTGTTTAAACTTGAAGAAGATGTATACTTACATAATTGTATTTTATGTAATATTTATTTAGTTGCATTTAGGGAGTTCCTGGAACACGCTTTGGGCATCGGTTTGAATTTTATTGATTACGTAATAGTTACTGTTATTATGTAATATGCTGCTACGTATGAGAAGCTGATTTTAAGATGTGTTTTTTGTTATTAAACTCCAAGTTTTACACTATAATATTTAATTTTGTTATTAACACTGCTTCTATATATTATTTAATTGGCCTCGGCTGCGTCAGTCTTGTTTGTAGAGTCACGTATATCTTAGGGTGCGGTGTGACAATGATTGTAGACATCACAGAATTTAACTTTTTAAATTCACTTCTTTTATTAATTCTTGCACATTTTTATAAAGCATTACACTTTTTAAGAACTGTGAGAATCTTCAATACTTTCACTTAGCGTGTATACATATTTTACGATTCATATGTAGAGAACACATCTTCCATCTGTTCACTACCAAGGCTTGCCAGCAACTGAGCAACTTTCAACGGTTAAAACCCGTAAGCTTCGGTATTTCAAGTCTCTGATTGGCTAATTCTAGTCCAATAGAATATCTGCATTTTACTTAAACTTTTTCCTTGCTATTGATTGGCTAATTTTAAACTGTTACTGAATTTACCTTATCTTTGATATAATCATGACTGGAACTTTTCAAACTCTTAAACTCATTACTCATTATTATCTCATTGTTAGCAACTTAAAACTTATTATTCTCACAGCTCTTGCATTATTAAAGTATATAATGTATTCACATAACATTATAAAAACATGTTTACAATAAAAATAAGCATTTTGCAATGACTGTTACATACAATTTAAATAATTATTACATACATATTGTTTCAAGGCGGGCTGTTATTGAATTTACTTATATAATACAATTGAAATTATTCAGGTATTAAAATACTGCCTCACTTGGTATCAGAAAATAAGTGTAAAGATAATGATTTAAGATCTTACATCAAAACATTCAAAGCATTGCAAACAAAAGGGCGCTGATTGAGCAAAACATCTTAACTATGCAGCCAGATGTTATAATATTCTCTGAACATGGGCTCGAGGCAGATGAAATAAAAGTAAATTGTTATGAAAACTACACCTTAGAGCCCAGCTATTGCAGGAAAAACCACAAAAGGGGGGGTAGTAATCTATGTTCGAAATGGGATAAAATATGAAGAAATAGAATGTAACAAATACTGTGAAGAAATGTGTGGTGAATTATCCGCAATTGAAGTCACCTTAGAAAAGAAAAAAAACTTATAACAGTGGGAGCGTATTGTCCACCAAAGGCGAACAAAAAAGTTTTCTTAAAATTATTAGAAGGGTGTATAAATAACATAACTAAAAACAAACATATTATTGTATTAGGGGACTTTAACATAGACGTACTTGTAGAGAGTAAAAAGAAAAATCTGCTACTAGAATTATTAGAAATAACCTAACTCTGACTAAAACAGAACCAACAAGGGTAACCAAACATTTATCGACCTGTGTTGATCACATGTACACTAACTTAAATAGGGATGATTTTAGTAGTACAATCATCAAAATGGGAATAAGTGACCATTATAGATCATTAATCGAAGCTAAAACCTTAGATAAACTTAAGTATAAAACCAATAAACTGATAGAAATTAAAAGAACAGTAAATGAAAATACACTAGAGGCACTGAGAAATAATCTCAAAGCAACACAATGGGTTGGGATATAAAAAAAGCCAAAATAAGTGATAAATTTAATTACTGATTCTACCTTTCCAACCCTGTCCAACACACGGCTTGTGTGAAAGAACAATTAATTCCATTAATTGACCTAATAGTGGTTGTAACTATAAAACCCAGGACTTAAAGTACTTACAAAGAATGTAAGTCGCTATTGGGGTATGACATCTCAATACAATTTGAGATTTCCTTGTGGTTTACCGGGAAAAATGCGAGTCAGCTGGAGAATTTAATGGCATGTCGGTATGTGGCCAAGGTAGCTCAGTGGTTAGAGCAACCGGACGGAGACTGGGAGATCCGTGGTTCAAATCCCGGCTATGGCATTGAATTTTTCAGTCATCTGATTCTACCTTTCCAACCCTGTCCAAAACACGGCTTATGTGAAAGAACAATTAATTCCATTAAAGTTTATTGCTATCCCAGGGCTCAGCTTGAACACATAAGAAAACAGCTAGTAATGAACACAGACGATCCAGATATTGTGGTGATACATGTCAGACTAACGGCGGGCACACCTGAGGACATCATGCGGGAACTGACCGAAGTTGTGACGGTCGGAAAGAAGCTGTTTCCAAGGGCGAAATTCTGCGTCAGCAGTACTATACGTCGTCGGGATGAGGATCTCCGTTACATCGACGGGATCAACTCTACTTTCGACTGGGTATGTAAAGAATACGATTGTTCCTTTGTAGATAGCAATGCATGGTTAGGGGACATTGATCTAGGCAGGGATGGCCTGCATTTGAACAGAGTAATAACCCACCTGGATTAAAAAAACTAGACAAATGTGATAGCGATGGGTCTGTTAGAACAAACTTAGTATCTAAGATTACTTTATCTAAATATGCTAGTCAAAATCACATAAAGTCAGAACACCCTAATGAAACAGAAATACAAAAAATGGATGAGTGTAAACTGCAAGCAAATAGGAAACATTTCTTTAAGTACTGACTCCTTCGATCATCATTTGGGGAAGGAAAACGAAAACAAAAAAAACTCAAAACTTGCATACTTTGCGCGTTCTTCACCAAACATTCAATGTATCCGAAATAAGTCTCTTGAACTCGAATTACTAATAGAGGGGGAGTTAAAACATGTAGACATAATGTGCATTACTGAGCACTGGCTAACCCAATGTGAATTAACTGAATTGAGAATAACAGGCTTTAAATTAATACAGGGTTACAGTAGGTCAATTAAAAGAAAAGGCGGGTCATTAATCTTAATAAAAAAGCATATAAAGGCTCAACCTATAAAAAAATTTCAAGCATTAAATGTAAAAGAACATTTTGAAGCCAGCACTATAGAAGTTGCAAATGAGCTGATAATAATATGCATCAATAGGAATCCTTCGAGTTACATAAACCTTCTAATTGAAAGTTTGGATATTATTCTTAATCACTTCCTTAAGCTAAAGAAAAGCGTAATTCTGCTGGGGGACTTTAACATAAATTTTTTAGAACACTGCAGTGAAAGATCAAAATTCCTTACTTTGCTAAATCTTTAGGGCTTTCAAACAACAATAAATGTGCCAACAAGGGTCACGAATACTTCTAAAACATCAATTGATCAGGTAGCTATAAGTAGTGATTTAACCAATTGTGTTAGAAACATTGAGGTTTTTGATACCTGTCTATCAGATCATTTTGCCCAATCTATAGTTATAAACTGGCCAAACAGGAAGAAACTAAGGGAGCCAAGCACTATGTTTAAAAAGGTCAGACTACAGAAGGCTGAAAACATAGATTACTTTAATTATTTGCTAGAAAACGAAACTTGGGAAGATGTTTACGAGGAAAATTCAGTTGATATCTCTTACTCTAAATTCCTAAACACTTTCAAACACTACTATGAGACAGCCTTTCCCCTGATTAATCTAAAAATCAAAGAACAGCATTTAACATGGGTAACTAAAGGTATAAGAACTTCTGGCAAGAAATTAAAACTTCTCAGTAATGCAATTAAAAATGGAAGCAGCTCTGAGGAGTTCAAAAATTACTACAAGAAATATAAATCAATCTACAAAATGGTAATTCAAGCAGCTAAAATATTAGAGAATTCTAGAAAAATAAATAAATCAGGAAACAGTCAGAAAGCTATATGGGACATTATAAAAAAAGAAACTAACTCAAATTCCCCAATGAAAGAAAACATCAAATTGAAATATGAAGACAAAATTATAACAAACCCTAAGGAACTTTCTAATATATTTAACAAATACTTTGTTGAAATTGCAATAAACCTGCAAAGTAAAAGCTGTCCAAAAAAATTGATAACTCAGCCCCAAGCTATTTCAATGACAAGTCGTTATTCCTAACTCCTGTATGTGAAACTGAACTGCTTCAGATAATACGTAAACTAAAAAATAAAAAATCTGAAGCTATGGATGGAATTTCGAGCTATTTAATTAAAAAATGCAGCAAGCATATTTTAAAACACTATACCACATCGTTAATAAATCACTTCATAGTGGCACTTTTCCACTTGAGCTAAAAACTGCTAAAATTAAACCAATATTCAAAAAAGGAGAACCTCAAGACCCCAACAACTATAGGCCAATAGCATTACTTTCAGTCTTCTCAAAAATATTACAAAAAATCATGTACAAGAGATTAATGGGATTCCTTACCAAACATAATATAATTAATAACTGCCAATATGGATTCCAAAGCAATAAATCCAGCCTGGCTGTAATAAACTTCGTTGATAATATTTATGACATTCTGGACAGAACCGAATTAGGGGTTGGATTATTCTTGGGTTTATCAAAAGCCTTCGACATGGTGGATTACAAAATTCTGCTAAATAAGTTGTATAAATACGGTGTATGGGGAGTGCCCTTCAACTGGTTTAAGTCATACATAGAAATGAGAGAAATTGATTTTATAGAAACAGGATATAATGAAATTAGAAAGGACCTGTCTGAAAAAAGAACTTTAACATCGGGGGTTCCACAGGGTTCTATTCTGGGTCCTTTGCTGTTCTTGTTGTACATAAATGACTTACTGTTATGTCTTGAAAACACAACACAAGCCAAAATAACTCCATTTGCAGAGGATACAAGCATTTTCATTACAGGGAAGGATAATAGCAGCCTACAGCAAATGCAAACAGTGGTCGTGAATAAAATAATTGATTGGTTTAAAGTCAATAAACTGCTTGTAAATGAAGAGAAAACTGTAGCTTTAAATTTTCAACATAAAACTTGTAGAAAATCAGGGAATCCCAGCATCAAAATTGGTTCTAAATTGGTCAGCTTTGCGGGTGAAACGAAATTTCTAGGGCTGTGGCTAGATAATAATTTAAGTTGGGACTTTCACATTGAAAAACTATTAGGCAAGCTTAGCAGCACCTGTTTTATTCTTCATCAACTAAAGCCCCGTGTATCAGCTAAAGTTCTCAAAATTTGTTACTTTGCCTACTTTCACTCGCGACTGCTCTATGGTCCACCCTTATGGGGAAATACTACAAATAGTATCAAAATATTTAAACTTCAAAAAAGAGCACTAAGAATACTAGCGGGAATCCCAAAAACGGAAAGCTGCAGAGAATATTTCCACAGCTTGAACATTTTGACCTTGCCCAGTTTGTATATGAAAGAATTGCTAATTTACACCAAGAAGAATATTTCAAATTATGTCACAAATGGTGAAATTCACTCACATGATACAAGGAATGAGGACAAATTACACTCGATCACTCACAAAACCAAATTGTTTGAAACATCCTTTAAGTATAATAGATTAAAATTATATAACTATTTATCCAGGTACTTTAAAAATATAACCTCGTCAAATAAATATAAGGTAGAATTACATAAGTTCTTTGGTAAAAATCAGTTTTACTCTTTAGATGAATATGTGGAGCAAAACCTAAATATTTACATATCTTGTGAACTCATTTGTTTCATGGGTCCTGTTTTCATCTTGAGGGAGCCACTTCGGCCAAGAGGATGTCTGCCTTCAAAACAATTGTATAATTGCTGTTCTCTTCAAGATTATCGTAAACGATGACATATATGGATTGACAAGAGCTTGTTTACCTGCATATTGTTTTTCTTAATATAACTTGTACATGTTTTCCTTGTATATACTTGTGGACGAAACCAATAACTCTGTATGATTTCTTATGGTGAATAAATATGTATCTATGTAAACTTTCCTTACAACATTAACTCAAAGCAGTGACTGAAGCACAACTGATAGATAACCTTGAACGTGTCATACACAACAGTTACACATCGGAAAAATACTGAGATCACTGCAATACAGCGTGCTACACATATAGCCGGTCTCTGGCCTCACCTTAAAACAACACTTTATTTCTCTTTGTATACATAGTCAATACTGTCAATAAAAGCTCAAACCCTCTGATACTGCAACTCTTACAGTTGTGCTTCCACTGCCTTCCCACCCATGTCGACCTCCCTTTCTGCCCACTTCCAGATGCATAGGCATCGGGGCTAAAAGGTGTGACGCCACAGTGCATTGGGTTGGGGCTGAATGGTTTACGCCAATATGTAATTGAATTTAAAGATGTATTCCCAACAGACATTAAGATTCCTTTCTGTAAAGCGTGGTCAAGTGTTTAAAATCAACCAACTAGGCAAAAGCTTCTTGGTGAATCATCTGCTTCTTCAACCACATTTTCAGAACCATCTGAATTTGTGAAATATTCAACAAATATATACAACGCATTTATTTTTGCAGACATTCCACTCCTAAAAATATGTAATCATGCATATAGGGATTTTGTTTATAAATATACACTGATGGATCCTCCAGACGAATCAACATTACGTGAGCACTGCCTGCCTAAGTGCTATGAGGAAATGCTAAATAAAATTAGAAAACTGTGTGAGAATGAAAAAATATGGGTGTCGTTTAATGAAACACGTGACAGTAGGGGAAAGAAAATTGAGAATGCTATAACTGGGATCTGAAAGATGATGATGTGCCCTCGTATAAATTTTTCTTTTAGCATGTGAAGAAATTTCTGCAGTGAATCACACCTGTAGCATGTGTTTTTAACGATGCTGTGCATATTCTCTGGTTAGGGGTGTGTGAAATATGACAATGTGTTGTTACTACCTACTGACACTGCCCCTTACATGATTAAAGCTGGAGAGGGATTTTCAGAGAGCTACCCTAATATGATCCACATTACATGTTTGGCACATGCTCTGCATAGTCTGTGAAACAATTCCTGTGCTTTATCCGAATATGGATAAATTGATTGCTAATGCAAAAACGTTTTCGTGAAATCACCAAGTAGAATGCAATTATTAAAAAAAAGGCACCAAATACTCCACTTCCCCCCACTCCCTTGTCACCCATCGTGGTACTTTGGTAGACGCTGTTATGTATTGCGCAACTAATTTTGAACATATTTATTCTACGATAAATGGCTTTGACAGAGCAGATGCATCTTCCATTGCAATACTGCAGGGCAGATTTCAGATGAGATAATCACACTTAAAGCTGATTTGGCCTTCATTAGTGCAAATTTCTGTTTTCTCTCACACTTCGTCACTATGCTGGAAAAATCAAAACAATTGTTGACAGAAACAATAAAAGAAATCAACAACATTAAAAAAAAAACTTAATGAGATCAGCGGCTTAGAGGCAAACAAAATTGAAGTAAAATTCCTCTCATGCCCAAATAAGAATAAAGGGTTACAGTGATGCACAAAATTTCAGACATTTTAACGGATAGCACTGCAGAGAACTTTGAGGAGATGGAACATCTGAGTGCCGGTAACATTGTGTGTTACAAATATGCAAGATTAACATCCTATGATGTTGAGCGTACATTTTCAAGACACAAGTCACTGTTCCGTGACAATCATCACAGCTTTATGATGCCCAACTTAAGTGGTTGACTGCAACGGCTCTTCTTTATGCTGACTAGTGTAGTAGATGAGTCCATTTTAATATCATTTAGATAACTTAAAGAAAATATTTTCGACCTTTTAAGCACATAAAGAATAAATGTTTTTCCATTTATAAGTACCTAGAAGTTCAAGCTCTAGTCATAACTTTTAAATTTAAACAGAGGCCATAAGTTTCCTCTCTCTTAATACTTGTATAATACCCTTCCAGACTCTGAAATTATTTTGGTGAGTGCATTGACATCCTGTATATATGATATGAAATAGTCTCAGCAACACTCTGCTATCTTCCATCATTTACACATATGCAGCATAGCTTCTAAATGTTCAACTCCCCATACTAATGCTCCATATTTCCTAAAATTCAAGTCACATTGATTACAAAAGTAGCCCTTAACAGGAAAACTGTGCTCTATTTGAATATTAAAGCACTTGCCCAACCATACTCAAAGAATTACAGTAGTAACATCCTTGTTCTTTCCACTGCATTAACCAGAAAAGGGCATTATTTTTTGACTGTTGCACCGATTCTGACATGTTCTAAGGTAACCATTTATAGAGATTCACTTAGTTTGGGTTCCGTCTACCTTCAGTCTTCAAAAACCAATAGAAAGAACTAGTACCACCATTATAGCAATGATCATTGAAATTGTAAAGGGTGATTTCTCACTAGAGGCCTCAATTTTGTCTATAAAACTGTAAGTTATTTAATTATTAACTTAAAATTGTGTATGCACCTTGAACAATGCAAAACAGAACCTGATTATTGCCAATACTGAAAATGTTCTCCATCCACATTCAAACAAACTTGTACTTATGTCTGCTAACGTCTGAATTATCTTAAAATGTCATTGGTAACGGCTTCAATTTCTTGATGTGTAGTTTCTTTCAGGACTGCGATTGTGCGTAGTTTATTTCTGCACACATTTCCCTTCAATAATCCCCAGAGAAAAAGGGCGGGTGGCGTTTGGTAGTCTTGGTGCCCAAAAACGTTTTTAGATAATTCGGTCTCCAAAAAGCTTTTAATTCTTCTCTTGCTGACATGTGAAGGTGACATGTTGCACTTGTCTTGTTGAAAATATCCATTCCCAAAATTCATCATCTGTTCAGTGATAGATAAATTCAATCAATATTCTCAGGTAGATTTCAGTGTTAACAGTATATTCAACAAAAAAAGAACCTATAATTCACCTGAGATATTCCACAACACACTCCGATTTTTTTAAAATGCAAAGGCTCTTCTTGTTTAGCACATGGATTTACTTGTGCCATATATGCATGTTTGGAGAGTTGACACAGCCACTCATGTGAGACCATGCTTAATCTGTAAACCAGGTGGTTTGAAAACCCAGGAATATGGTTTATTAAATTTTGGAACCATAAACAAAACTGCACACATTTTTCACTGTTCGTTGTTCAATACTATACAATACCACATTCCCTTAAAAGGAGAAATTCCACTTTTGAGTTTAACAGGTTTTATTGAAAATATTGGTCTCGTGAAATGAAAATCTAGTCTTATTTGACATGACATTTTAATACTTCATAATCATAAGCAACAGACACAACTTTCATACCATATTAAAGATTCCAAAATGTATAAGTTCAAAAACAGACCATTTCTGTGCCCTCTGCTTAGAGCTGAAGCTAGCAATTCAATAAACTAAAATTTGTTCAGCTGCATAAGAGCTTTCTTTGATATTGAGTGATGCTTTACTGTTGAACTAATAGGAACGGGCACCCACAATCTTTAAAACATTGTGAATTTGAAGTGAGCACTGGTGGTGGGTTGCTATCTTGTGGCTGGAAATCTATATCCAGCAGTTGGTCCATGTGGTAGCATTAAGCTCAGGACAATTTCATTTAACTCACTACTACTAATACACACAGGCCACTAACATCCTCCTTGTAGGTTGTGAATCTAATATTCTCCTGCCATATATGAGATCTTGGTTGGAGAAATAAAATTTTTCTTATTCTTTAAAGTTTGTGCAATATAGGTTTACCCATTACTGTGAATCCAGACATGTGTCTTCTGAAATCCTTTCACAGTGGTAGTTTGGTTGGACCATTCTTCTACAGAGCAGTCATTTTGTAACCAGGCAATGATCACATTTATGCATAATTCGCCAGTGCTGCAGTGAACTCGGTATTGTTTTGCTAGCTCACTAGCAGTGAATGGCCTACGTTTATTGGCTATGAATGTCAAATTTCAACTGTCAATTGCTACCTTCTGTTCATGCTATAAAGACTAGTTTGTTCATTGTGCATCTCAAAAGTGAAAGCTTATTCAAACATCTGTGTTGTGCGTGAATTACTTACGAGTAATCTTATTATTGCTGCTGTCTTATTAGTCCACTGAAATGCCTAATGAAAAATTCACGTTTGAACAAAAATTTTCATGTACAATACATATAAAAAAACCAAATCATGTAAACAATTTCAGGAGACATTTCCTGGTATTCCAGTTCCAAACAGAGATACTATCCGATGTCTGGTTAATAAGTTTAGGACAACATTGCTCCTGAACACCAAACCTAAGAAGTGAAAAAGGCATATTCTATTGGAGGAAGAAAATTGACGAAAATGGTGCATCAGTCAAACACTGTCCAAAGTAGTCTACAGGACGTGCTGCACAGCAAGTGGGTGTTTCAAAAACCTCTGTTCATATGACTGCTTCACTGTTAACACCGAAACCCTACAGAGTGGCTATTGTTTGTGAACTACAGCCTCGTGAGGAGGAATGCCAGGAATGTCCCAATGCAGATGGATACCACTTATAACAAGGTTAGTACTCATTGTAGTGCATATGACTATTACTCATGAGTATATGCAATGCAATGCAAAAGTTTTAGAATGGAAAACCCCCAGTATAGTAGACAGCATGCAGAGCATGTATACAAACAATACAGCTTGTGCTAACCAATCTGTACTTTCTGCTGGCGGAATTCAACTCATCTTTGGAAAACAGGATGAAGACTGTTATGTGTATGACTTCATCACTCTTGTAAAATCCTCTGTATTCTGAATTGCAGCTGTACTTTGGCTGAAAAGATTAAGTTTTAGTGTGGTGCTTCAGTAGGCCGCCTACACCATTGCAAGGCCCCTTCCCAAGACCAACAGCATTGTATAACCACTCCATTGGCACAATCAACTTAGTCACTTTAAACAGCCTGTAAGAATTTAAGTGACTAGGGGCACTATCAGAAATAATTATCTTTTCTGCCGGTGATTGTTGCAGCTGTTGTTGAATTTTGTGTATTGCCAACAATGCATGTGCTGAGTCACATTCTCTGTCATTCTGAGGTCTTCTTTTGAACATATTGACTCCCATAAAAATTGAAACTTGGTCATTACTTCAGTGATACCCTTATAGTTCATGTGCAGAATCACAGACCAGTTTAACAAAAAGCACAGAGAAGCACTAACGTAGTCATTCATCCACTACATCTCCCTTCACTTCTGCAATGTGTTGTTGCAATTTCTTCAGATAATGTGTTACTGCTTTCACAAGCTTGTCAATGAAGGTATCAATGGCAACAGTTTTCTTAACAAGTTTATTTTGCTCCCATTTGCATATACAACTTCAGAATAGTCGACTAATTTTGAAGATTTAGAAGCTAGTAACAGTGATGTGTCATAATTTAAAATAAAGAGAGTTGAAGGTTGTTACACTACATCACTAAAATATTCTCACTTGAACGCGTTTCGGGAGACGGTTTGTTCCCATCGTCAGCATGTCCTCAATCCCGTCTCCCGAAACACATTCAAGTAAGAATATTTTAGTGATGTAGTGTAACAACCTTCAACTCTCTTTATTTTAAACTTCAGAATAGTCATCTGCTATGTTTTCCAGACCAAGTATCTGTAAGGCGAATCTTCCCTTTCCAGGGCAGGCACCACATTTCTGAAACAAACAGGACTCTAGCTCTATATCACAGACTAGTAATACTAATGACTTCACACGTCCAACCAAGGTGTTCTATGTTATGCTTCAAGTACATTCTTCAGTTACCATGCAAAGTTCAAAATTAGTACAATACACATAAACAGACATCTCTATGTGGATGTGGAACCACCACTTAGATCATAGTGCATAAAGTTTTGATCTTCCAATTTGTGATACTGAATGTTCCTTCTTGTATATAGCAAAAGTTTCTTTAATACTCTGGGTCATCTATCTTTTCACTATTGCCACTTTTTCTCCTACCACTGTTATAGTGATACTGCCATTTTTGTTGGCAATCTGGTGAGAAGAGTCCCATTTATCTTCCAGATAAAATGACTGTGCAATCTGAATACGTGCCTCATTCATAGGATGACCAGTTTTCCAAAAATTACTTTAGCAGACCTCACATTTCTTGTTTTTTCCCAATGTATTTTGTTGCAGATGGAATCTGATGCAAAATTTGTACCTTTGAAAGGGACATTGGAATAACTGTTTGAACTTGTACATTTTCATTGTAGGATTCAGATGATTCAACAGTTGAAATGATGTTCGATATAAATTCCTGGCAAGCTGCAACAAGCTTCTTTTGGTTCATTTTCTTCTGAATATGGAATTTCTATATTGAAGAGTTTGGACAGTTTCGTTTTGGTGTACTTGCACACAGTTTCAGTAATTTCTTTGTGCATACAGCTATGATTTGACTTCATGGCTTCTTAGCAGGGTGAACACCAACCACTATAGCTGACTGAATCAGGGAATCTAATATTTCTTCTGCAGATACAAAGTCTTCATCATTCACACCAATGGAGACTATTTCTTGTTCAGTTGGTGTCATTGCTGATATTCTGTCAAAACATGTAGAACACAGAAAGTCATCACTGGAAGCAGCTTGACTTTGAAACAGAATGCTGAAATGAGCACTCTTATTCCCAACCTGAAGAAAGTCTGTTTCTCCCCTCCCTAGTCTTATATAATCGCCGTTTTATGGATATGCAAATAGTCAGCACACTTCACTTTCTTGTGGCCCCAGTCAGAAGACATTTTAAACTCAGTGCTTTCCACAAAACACCCTACAACTCAATCAATCAGCAAATCTTCACAAAAGCTTACAGGTACTGTTGGACCATAAATTTGGCAAACTGCTCCCTTTGTTTGCCTGTTGATGACTGAACTGTGAATAAAATTCATGTGTCCTCCCTTTTATATGCTAGGCCAAACATACAGAATTATCTGGATGGTTCCAGAATGTTCTAGAAGGTTCTGTTACATTCTGGAATAATCTGGACCATTCAAGATTGTTCTTAAGGTTCTACTCTAAATATGATTCAGTATTGTAGTTCAATTAACAGGTGAGTTGCTCCAAGTCATAAGAGTATATTCTAACCTATATTTGTGCTGTATGTACTTCCGTAACTTACTACATGACGGTGCTCTCCGACATTTACTTTTGTAATAATTTACTCTGGGAGTATCTGAAAGGAGTAAGATACTTCAGAAGTTTACTCTCGTATGAAAGTTGTATGTGTTGGCTTGAATAGTAGCTTTCTACGGAAATGGAGCTTACTCTAGGTTGGGTCATGCTGCCCTGTATGATACACCAAGAGAATCTATGTACAGCATATGTAAATATGAAACATATCATGGACGTAGTTGTAAAGGCAGTCAATTCCATTAAATTGCATTCCTTGCATCATAGGCATTTCTCTGAGTTTTTTTTTAATATTCTTGGTCCAGAATAATTTATACCTCCCATATTATTGCAAAGTCTGATGGCTAAGTAGAGGAACACTACTAAAAAGCTTTTTCCTACTGTGTAATGACATACATAATTCCTTGGAGCAAAAGGTTTATATATATATAAATGGAATGTGTTTTAATATTTGAAAGTTTTATAAACAAGCCTCATTAAATTGTTTGATTTTTTTGTATCTTTGTAGAGAATGAGTATACCTGAATTATCTGACCCACAGTGGACTACTGACCTTACATTTTTAGCAGATATAACAAAACATCTCAACACTCTTAACCTACAATTGCACAGAAAAGATCATACAATGCAAAATATAGAATGTTTCTTCTTCAACTGGTTACCGTCCTCTTTGTAGGACTTACAAGCCAATGCCTTGGGTCAGTAGCCTGTCAAGGAGCAAGTAAACTCTGGATGATAGCATATCCAGAATGGGTGGTCAGCCCAATGCCTGGTATGGCGGTGAAGGAGGAGGAAAAGGATGATATGAAAATTTACGGATCAAATTACCCAACTCAGCATTCACCTAGCAACCAAGGAAAACGGCAAAAAAACCTTTGGTCAGATTGGTCGGCCTGGGGATTTTAACTCGGGACCTCCCAAATGCAGGCCACAGATGTTACTGCCTGACCATTCCGCTAAGTTGTAGATTATTTACCCCATTTAAATTCATTAGAAAACAAGCAGTTGCATCTATATCCATCATATATGTCAATTTTGGAGAACTTCCATTTGGAATTTGAAACAAGATTTGCAGACTTAAAAGAAATGGATATTCTATTTTCCAACCCATAGTCTTTTCAATGCCACACACAGAAGCTCTCATTAATTTGCAATTAGAACTAATTGACCAACAAAACAGTACACCTCTAAAGGCATCAGTAAAAATGGCATAGATTTGTATTCAATGTTTGGTTCAACATAAAGGTGCAAACAATTATTTTCCAAAATTAATTACATTAAAACAAACACACAATGCATCATAAGTGATCACCATTTAGTTTCCACTTTATGTTTGGCAAATGCTACTTTAGAACCAGACATACAAAAACTAGTGGAAATGAGATGTCAAAAAATCAAATAATCACGCAAAAAACAAATGAAAATTCTCTTAAATTCCAAGGTGTATTTTTTTGCATATTTATAAGACCATGCCAAGAAGGATATATTGATTTCATTAAAAGTTGCCAATTACATTTTCTTTATTTACAAGTGAAAATTCCCTTGAATTCCAAGGTATGTTTGTAATACATTTATTAGAACTTAAGTGTAGAAGGTTAATTATATTGATTTCATTAAATGTTGCCAATTACATTTTCTTTACTTACAAATGAAAATTCCCTTGAATTCCAAGGTGTGTTTGCAGTACCTTATGTGAAGGATCATTATATTGATTTCACTAAATGTTTCCAATTACATTTTCTTTATTAAAATAATCCATTAATACTTAACTTTTCAACTGCTAACACCACTGATGCAGTCTATGGCAGTGTGGAAGTGGTGCAGCCATATACCGACTGAGTGTTTTGCACAAATAGAAATGGAGCGAGGTTGTCACATTGTTTCCCCTCCACTACAAGTTCCGCCCCTGTTTTAGAAGGTTCTGTTACATTTCGGAAGCTTCCACGCTGTGCCAGAAAACCTTTACTGATTTGGATGGTTCTATGTAATGAAAATCCAGAAGAACAAAAGCATTTTATCAGCTCCAATTTTGTTTAATTTAGCGTTTTTATTTCATCACAATGAGCACATTCATCTGAGAGTGGACTTTTTAAGAAAAGATGAAAAATTACAGAACCGAAGTAGTGTGTTCTCCTTTTCAGGATGTGTAGTACCCTTAGATATACAACTCCTGTAAAATTCTCAGAATTTTTCAATTGATATTTCTGAGGCAAAAGGATTTAAAGGAAAAGAAAAAACTGCAATAAAGAAATTAGCCACGAAAGTTAAAACATGAACATTGTTTATAAAACCTGTTAAACTCAAAAATTGAAGTACTCCTTTTCAGGGAATGGAATACTGTACGATACTGCTGAACAGTAAAACAAAAGAAACTGAATTTTTTTAGATTAGCATTTTTGTGAAAAAAAAAAAATTTCTCAAAAAAGAAAAGAAGAAAAAGCAGTAAGAGAACTTGAACACACATTTCCAAACAGAGGATAACATGTTTGAGCAAATTAACATTTGGCCAAAAAATTGCACATGAGAAATGACACTCAAGGAGCTATCTTTGGCGGCCTGTATCTGGGCCAGGAATTGTTTTGGACAAACAAAAACATATGTGTTTCTGACTATATCTTGAATTTTAATATATGTTAAATTCAATAACTTCTGAGACTGCCTGAATTGATATGGACTAAGCATGAAATCTACAGAATTTTAAATTTTATATACACAAGTTTGAGATAAAGTTGTTCATACATTTTGAACTCAGCTGGAAATGAAAAGAAAAAAATATCTATGGTATGCTACCACAAATTTATGATTTTTTAGGTGAGCCACTGCAGGTAAGACGTTGACAGCTTTTACATAAGAACTCATGAACAAACCTGAAATTTAGCATTATGCATATATAATATATGGATAAGGTAGTAATGATGTAAATTTGAAATTATTTAGAAAATTTGAGTCAGAGTCAGTGGCAGCTCGTGACCTCTTGCAATGGGTGTGCAGTTTGACACACACACGCACGCACACGCACAAACACACTCGCACGCGCACACGCACACACACACACAAAATCCAAAAAAGAAAAGTTGACTCACCAAAAATCTCTTACTGCTTCCAGTCTCTTTCACTGTTTCACATCGGCTTACAGGACATGGCAATGCATAAAATCCATTCGGCGCTCCTTTTTAGTTGCAAACTTGTCTATTACTCTCTCATTGAAGTCTGAAATATCCCTTACAAGGCTTTTCTCTATTGACAACATGGCTAAAGCAGCCAGGCGTTCTGACATCGTGGACCGAAGGAAGGTTTTTATGTGCTTTAAACTTGAAAAACATCTTTCAGCTTCACTAGTTGACATTGGCACTGTTACAAGTATTTTCAGTAATTTAGAAACTTCACTGAACGTTTTCTCTAGATTATTTTCCACAATAAACCCTAAAAGATCTACAGTACCCGATACATTTCTGAATTCTCTGCGCATGTACATCAATTGCAACTCCGTTCGTAATCTGGTCGTGTCTATGAATGGAAAAACTTCAGTTGAGGTATGCATGTATTTCTCCGGATACGTTTTGTTGTATTCGTCAAATCTTTCGGAAATGAAGAGATTTGACGCGACAAGATGATTGTGAAAGGAAAACCTCTCCTTTGCTTGTAGCAGAATCACGTCACACACCTCTTTCGCTGCAGATTTTCTTGGCAAATGGTCAACCTTACGTCGTTTTACAGCCTCTGCTGAATAACATAGGTTCTCGGCTATATCATCAATCTTTCGTCTAACTTCCTTTATTGCGCTTTCAAATGTTTCAATGGCAGATTTTGCAAATACTGCCTCAATGGATCGTCTTTGGAACTGATTAGATAGCACATCCACATGTGGATTTGTAATGAAGAATATTTCTAGGCAGAACAAGAAGTCTGGCTGTATCAGTTTAAGGCGCAGTCCTCTAGCCTGAACTATTGTGTTGCTTTGTTTACTGCTTCTCTCTATGGTCTCTAAACATTCGGTAATTGATTCCTTATGCTCAAAAACTGTTTGCACTAATCGGGATTTGAAATTCCATCTTATTGTTGAAACTCCAAGTATCCTCCTACCTACAATCCCATCCAAAACACGAACTCGTTGCGGAGAATTAGAAAAAAATGCAGGAATTTCATTTAACTCCGCGAAAAATATTTGAACTTCCGTATTTTGACTTGCTGCTTGCGCCATAATTAAATTCAGTTTGTGTGCATAGCAATGAATGTAGTGAGCAAAAGGGTAATCTTTCTTCACCAATGCTTGTACACCAGCATGCTGCCCACTCATAACATTTGCGCCGTCGTAATTCTGAGACACGACTTTGTTTTTTTCAGTTTCAGATACCACCATTGAGAGCGCGTTTTTTATACATAGGGAGAGAGCGTTCGCATCTTGTCCATCTGGATTTAAAAATGTCCAGAATCTTTCCAATGGCTTACCATTTGGTAGCAGGTAATGAAACACAGCCCCCATTTGAAAAAGAGATGAAATATCAGATGTTTCGTCGGCAATTACAGCGATATAGTCTGCTTAAGAAATTTCTCTCTTAATTTCTTCTTGGCATACATCAAGCATATACTGCAACAGATCATTCTGTATTTCTTTCGACGTTCCTCGAAAAACGCTCGCCTGCTTGAGATGATCTTTCACCGCGGAATCTAATTCTGCGGTGAAGTTTATCAGTCCACAAAACACTCCAGGGTTCAATGAACTTTGACTTTCGTCGTGTCCCCTGAGAGCTAACTCGAATGCTCCGCAGAATTTTATGCAATTAATTATCTGCGAAGAGTCATATCTGTTCTTAGTAACTTCATTGTTTTTTCCACATTACGCCTAAAAGCACTGTCTAACTGCTGAGATATATTATATTTTCCCAGAACATTGAGTTCTAATTCGCAATTCATATGGGCAATTGAGCTCTCATGTTTTGCCATTTTTTGTTTTAAATGACCAATATCACCACAAACATTATTTGTCCAGGTGCCATTTCTCTCACTCGCAAACAATAAACATGGAAAACAGAAGAGCCGGTTAGTTGCTTCACAAGCACATATCCACGAGCAACTTTTATACACTCTTTCGTTAAACTTTCTTGTAACGGTCTTCCCTTTACAATTAGTCACTTGAACTAAATCGATTGGTGGCAGCGGTCTGCCTTCGTTTTTAATTTGCAGCTTTTCTTCTAAGGATAAACCCGAAAGGTTTATCTCTTTTAGTTTCGCAACGCTATTCAGTTCCACACTTACACAGATTCAAATCTACTGCTATGGGCCAATTCAAATGCATACCAATTGCCACCAGGACACAAACATAACAAGCAAAAATGAAAACACCCTAAGAAATTAACTAACCCAAACTGAAATATTTACCTTATTATATTATGTAGAATAATTATATGCATTTATAATGGTTTAATCAAAATAGATGTAATGTGTTTGCAGCATTAATATAACTCTCACGTTAATACAGAAAATGGCTAGATTGTGCTTAGAAACGTAAAGTTGGCTAAGTATGTAGCAGGTTTATCGCAACTTCTGCTAGACAACAGCGAGGGAAATGTTCGTAGCAAGGGAAGCAGAGAAGGAAATGAAGTTATATGGGAACGCAGTGCGCCATAACAATAGCATCTCTTGGGCTTGTCGATTACACTGCGTTAACTCGCCGTACTTTCAAATACAAGCGTTGCCCCGCTCCCCGCGACCTCTCACCCTAAAGCTTCCTTCGCCAGTCGCAAAATCTCGTTTGTGCGTCTCTACAGCTCGTTGACCAAATGCACTGGCGTTTGGTAAAGAAGGCGTGGGGAGTTTAAATAAGCTCTTCATACAGAAGAAAGTTTGACATTTGCCCTTCTTGTATACATACCTATAGAGGCATATGCATATTCACATACAGGGAAAAATTAGTGGGTGTGCATTTGCGAGTATGCGATCACCCAAGAACCGCCACTGGTCGGAGTTGAAATACTTAATATCATTTACATGTTTTCCGTCTTAACCAGTTTCAAGCGTTAATTGCTCCCATCATCAGAAGTGGCCAACTGGTTCCTTGTGGTGTTGTCCAGTGTGTGTGTGTGCAGTAACATCTGGTGGTGGAGTGATGCATTTCCATCGTGGGTTTAATAATAATAATAAATTTTATTGTCATTAAGCTTATACAGCAATAGACAACGTCAAAGATATATACAATTGTCTACAAGTAATGCAAGCTATGTACAAATTTGATTGCAGTATTACCCATAGTTGTATGGGTTAAGTATTTCTAGTTTATACTGTACAGATATCACAAGGTCATACCGTCTACTTATTAGTGTTGGTACTATGTACTTTTTAATTTACAAAAAATTCTTGTAAAGAGTAAAAAGGCGCCACAACGAGCCAGTCAAGTAATTTATGCTTGAAAGCTGTTCAAGGGCATTATTTTAAGTCTGAAGGTAGTTTATTGTACATTTTGGAACCAAGTATTTCAAAACAATTTTGAGTTGCAGTCAATCTACAATATGGAGCATTGATGTGTTGGCATGATCTAGTAATATGTGAATAAACATCTTGTCTGTTTTATAATTCAGATATATGACTTTTGATATACAATAAAACGTGTAGATATGCAAATTTATTAGTCAGTATCAGTATTCTTAGTTTAATAAACAGTGGTTTACAATGAGCTAGTCTTGGTTCATTACACATAATGTGAATGACCTTTTTCTGTAGTAGAAGTATTTTGGAAACATGAGAGCTGTTACCCCAAAACAAGATACCATATGCTATGGTACTTTAAAAAAATGCAAAATATGCCATTTGAATGCAATTTCTAATCAAATGTATAACTCTGGAGAGTTTACACATAGCGAGATCAATGTGTGGTGCCCAGGATAATTTGTCTAATAAAACACCTAGAAATTTCACATTATCCAAATTATTAGCAAAAGTAGTATCCCTACAATTAAAAACCATGTGTTGTGTTTTGCTTTCATTGAGTAGGAACCCATTGGCCCTAAACCATGTATCTGCTTGGGTCAATACATTGTCGACTGTAAATTTTAGTGACAGGTAATTATTATTCATATTAAAGATAGTGTCATCTGCATACAAAATTGAGCGAGAGGCCACATGAGATGGAAGATCGTTGATCATTACTAAGAATAAGAATAATAAAGGTCCAAGTATTGAGCCTTGAGGTACCCCATATTTAATCTCGGCTATTTTAGATCTCTCATTTCCTATGCAAACTACCTGCCTCCAATTTACAGGGTAGGATCTGAGGATTTCAATTGCAGGTCTTTTTATTCCGTATGTAATTAATTTGCTAAGTAGGTATGTATGGTCACCACAGTCAAATGCCTTACTTAAGTCACAAAAGGGGGCCTGTGCACAGGTTTTCTTTTCAAAAGCTGTAAGCACTATTTTCATTAATGAAACTATAGCATTGATAGTGGATTTCCCTATTCTGAAACCAAACTGAGATTCTGTAATTATGTTATTCAATTCAAGATAATTGTAAAGTTCGGCATTCATAAGCGATTCGAGCACTTTAGAAAAAAATGGGAACTAAAGGTATTGGACGATAGCTGGCTGGGAGATTTTTTATCTCCTTTTTTATAAATTGGTATTACTTTTGAGACTTTTAATATTTCTGGAAATATTCCTTCAGCAAGACATCAATTTAGGCTGTAGGTAAGAGGTTCTATAATGCAATCTATAACCTTTTTTAATATATTGTTAGATAGACCACAGATATCGGTGCTATCTGATAGCTTGAGTCTTCTCGCGGTGCTTAGAACTGTTTCAGGGGTTACTTCTGAGAAAACGAATTCACTGTTGATATGTCTTGTATTATGTTCTTTTATTAAATTTATTGCGGACTTATCAGGACTCATGTTACCTCTAATTGCTTCAACAGATTCTATAAGAAATTTGTTAAAATCATCAGGAGGAATTTCTATAATCTCGTCTTTGGGATCTCTGGCAACAGAGTTAATCAAACTCCATGCTTTCTTACATTTGTTACTTGATGTTTCGATGGTTTTAAAGTTATAAAGTGTTTTTGATTCATTTATTGCTATTTTGTATTCATTTCTTGCATTGATATACAGCTGCTTGGCCCTTTCCATGTTTTCTTTCCTAATTAAGCATAAATACATCATAGTTTTCCTTTTCATATCAGCTAGTTGTACGGTATACCAAGTATTTGATTTCTTATTTGTCATGTTTTTTCGATTAGGGTTTATCCTGACAGTATACATGTTTTTTCTGGTATACACAATTTGAAAGTATTTATAAAGGCAGTAAAGAATCTTTCAAAAATTTATTTTGCCGACAGTCTGCTTGAGAGTTGCGTTTTAACATATATTCACCCATTCCATATTATATAATGAAACTCTAAAATTTGAGATTTTACTGTCTGTTATGGCCCCTGAAATCACTGTTTTTGTTTTCTCTTAGAATCTAAATGACTAATAGGTAAAAGATTTTTTAATTTGAGCCAGACATAATCATGGCCTGAATATGGAAAGGCTTCCGTATCACAAGTTATTCACATTGGAATAATATTTGTAAAATATGTCTAGGCATGCCATAAACTTGTGGATGTGTTATTTGTATATTTAAAATTGACTTGTCTAAGAAGGTTTTTAAAGACTTTTACACTTTGTTTATCTTGTGTTATGTCAAAATCTACATTTAAGTCCCGCCAATTACAATCTTAATGTGCTTCATTTAGGATTAAAAGGAAATTGAAAAGCAGTTCGAGTTTTTCAAGAAAAGCCGCAGGGTTTCCCTTGGGAGACCTGTACAGTACTGTTAAGATTAGTTTTAATACTTTCACAATGCCTGTTGCTTCAAAATCCAGTTTAATACACGAGTCAAGTTGAATACTACAAAGAGAAAATAAAATTTTACATGCCTATATAGCCACACCTCTGTGTACATGGTGTTGGACTGGCCTGCACAGAGTCCTGACTTGAATCCTATAGAACACCTTTGGGATGTTTTAGAACGCTGACTTCGTGCCAGGCCTCACCGACCTACATCGATACCTCTCCTTAGTTCTGCACTCTGTGAAGAGTGGGCTGCCATTCCCCAAGAAACCTTCCAGCACCTGATTGAAAGTATGCCTGCGAGAGTGAACGCTGTCATCAAGGCTAAGGGTGGGCCAACACCATATTGACTTCCAGCATTACTGATGGAGGGTACCATGAACTTGTACGTCATTTTCAGCCAGGTGTCTGGATACTTTTGATCACGTAGTGTATGATTACCAGTGAACTTTTAAGTAATAACTGAAGCACTGACATGGGAAATATAGTAACTGCAGAAAAGAAAAGAAAGAAAGAGAGAAAAAAATAAGAAAAAACTTTTCAAGGGAAGCAAGAAAGTTGCATTCTTCTCTATGCCAACTGCATGCATCTATAGGTTATGCTATCCAGTAGTCATGTTTTCATTATTTTACTAAGGATGGTGCTATTGGCAGCTATTAATACTGCCTTAACGAAGAATCTACAACTGAAAATGTTCACAGTAGTTTAATGTCACTGTATCAGATAGGAAAAACAATGTAACCATTATTTTGCAACAGTTCTCACAATGGAACTTTTCCAAAATTTTGCCATAGGTTGAGTTATATTCCCAAAACTCTGCATGAAATTATACAAGTATTTTTATAACTGCTTCCAAAAGTATTGCTCTGATTGTAGAAAGTATATTGCTTAACATATAATAGTTACAAGCATATATATGATGTGAGACTTTGGAACTATCCCTTCTTTGGTGTTTTCAACTTTCAACAGAGGGCTCATTTGTTTTACCAATAAGTAATATACACACAAATTTCCTGGAAAGAGAGATGAATTTCAACATTCAAACTGAGGACCGCCAGGTCCGACATAATATCTATTGCTTTTATATGACCAGTTGTGTTCTGACAAAAGTGAGTACATATCATTTTTAAATATTTGCTTAATTTTGTGCTTAGTTCAAACAGAATTTGATTAATACCACCAATTTTATCAAGAGAATTAGTTCCATTTACTGCTTCAGAATACCAAACGCCAACTCACAAAGCATCAATGTTTTTGTTTAGAATTGTCTCATTTTGTGGTAATTGTGCAGGTCAAGTTCATTCTCTAGCAGTAGCTAGAATACTAACAACTGTTGTTGAATATACCTTAATCAACTATTTGTTTAGCAGCTTAATTTCTAATAATCATTACAAAAGGTGCTTAAGAAATTAAAATGAGCTTCAAAAGTTCTATACCAAGAGAAATGTGTTTTTGTCAATGTAGCAAAATTAGCTTTTTGCGATATTTCTGGGCAGAAACTGTATTATAAATCATCCCTTTGCAATTTATCAGAGAAATGGAAAGCTGTTCCTCTGATCATAGATTCCATAGCTTGCCTCATTTAATATTGTGGACACAACATACCACATGAAGGGCTCAGAAACCAGCATACTAATTTTTAATTTTATTTTTAAACATAGAGCGTTCTTTCTTATTTCTGCACATATTAGCAAAATTATAAATACTGCAAACTTGCCGAAACTGCAGAAAGGGAATGAAGACACAACTTGATGCAAAAGAACCTGTGACAGGCAAGTAACAGTATACTCCAGAGTATTTTCTTATTATAGTTATGCATAAACAGTATAACACTTGTGGATGTACTTGACTGTTATTTGGAACCTTGTAGTCTTTGGAAGTGGAACAGTCTTCATTCCCTGAATGCTGCAAATATTGAACATTTTTCAAGTTCATATACAATTTATTACAGACTTTGAACATGTTAAATCCTAGACAAGATTCAAGACTTTTTTTTTAGCTCAATTATTTATTTTTCAATGAAATTTATTTTAACAATGGCTACCTGAATCAAGAGCAATAATTGAATTGGTGCTATATAGTAATTTTACTAAACAGAAGATTTTGAGAGTATCCAATGAAGTAAATTTTAGGAGTTTGTGAGGAACAAACAGTAAACAACATTGCATGTACACCGTTTTAAGTTACTCAAAAGATAACTTATGTTTTAAAGAATGGCATAGTGAAGGAGGGGCTTAGGGATTAAAACCCCAGAGGCTGAAAGAAAAAGTGTAACTATATTCCAAAGAATAAGTATTGAATGTCCTATATATCTAATCTTTCATTTCTTGAAGGTGAAAACAAAAAATATAGAAAAAGTACTTCAACCTTCATCCTCCTCCCAACTGGAATGCTTAATACTCAAGGAAAGCAGTATATTACATTATTTGTGAAAACTGATCCAGACATTCCTAAAAAAATAATATTGATGACCAGACATAGAAATTCTTCAACAGTTGGTTTCAAATTACCTACATTCAAAACATTATCACTCCAAAGAACCTAAACAGCGGTCAAGGATCACTGACAGGCAGGTAAAAACTGGTCCGAGTGCTGCCTGCAAATGCTAAAAGACTACAAGGGATAGGAAGGCTGGTTTGTTATCTGCAACATCCCTGCCTCTAGTCCAAAGACAGTTCAATCTTATTTAATTCCATCCTGGCTTTAATGCTAAGAAATTCCTATACCTGTTGATGAAAATGTTGGATCACAATACATGACAAATGAGATGTTATTTCAAATGTAAGTATTTATTAATTTGGATTATATGTTTATTACAAAATTTGCTTTGCATGCAGCCAGCTTTGATTCTATCCAAAGTTATACCAAATAAATAATATTTTTCTTCCCCTGCTATTATAGCTAAATGCTATATTTTTTTAAGTTATTAACCTATGGAGTGCAGTTATAATCTATGATGTTACCTATTAATTTATCATACAAACATGTTCATAAAATTAATTTATCATACAAACATGCCCATAAAATTAATTTACACACCAAATCAATTTCTTCTTAGCCATAAATAACAACTTTTAAGATTGTAACTTGAGATTGTTGATAAAAATTCTTGTGAATTATTATTAATATTTCTGCAATCAGCAGAAGTGGAGGAACAGGAGGTGAAAAAAATGTGCATACCTGCCAACTTCCTGAAATTGAAACCAGTGTAACTTTTCCTTTTCCAGCAAAGTGCAGTAATTTTGTGATAGCATGAAATTCAGAATGCATAAAATATTCAGTGCAGTAAATGTACAAAAATTACAGGTAATATAAGCCACAACACTGAAATAAGAATTAAACATATTCACTAACATTTTTCAAGCAGAAGACAATTAATACAGATACGGGTTGCAGATTGTACGACATCTAATTCTTTAAGACAGCATTACTCACAAAACTGAACTGAACTGTTAATCTGAAGGTGCTGTTTGCAGATATTATCCAAAATCATGGCAAATAGTTACCTTTCAGGCTGTGTCAGTAGATGCAGAACCCTTTAGGATTTATGCTGTAGCTTTGTTAGCTCTTCTTAGAAAGCCTTTACTGAAACTCTGTCTAAAGCATACAGTTGCATTTCAATTAAGAAATTGATTCCAATGTCTTATTAGACATCAGTGACCTGAAGTCAGTTCTAATCTTTCTCACAAGACTGACAACATGTTCACATTGCATTTCTGTGAGGAATAGTTAAAATTGCCAAAATAACTAATGCTATTTTATCATACTTTAACATTCCACCCGACCCATGAACACAAGCTAATCTTGCCCATTTAATATCTTCCCCACCAGTGGCATAGCTCAGGCAGTAGCATATGAAGCTTGTATTCAAGAGTTACTGGGTTCAATTCCCATTGGACCAGGCAACTCTGGCTCTAGGGCTTTTTGTGCCTTTTCCAGGTAGGTTGGTAGGTGAATGCTCTCTCTTATCCAACATGAAAATTTCTGCCTGAACTTGTTCATCTGGATGGGGTATTAAAGGATCATCTGGGAATGCTTTATTTGGAAATGATAGGGATCTCACTGCAGTGCCCTTCATACTATCTTGCCTCATCCTTTCCTTCCAGAGTTTTCTGCTTGCTAACCCTAACATCTTCCCTACTTCCAATGAAGTGACTAGAATGCAAATTTTACCCATATCTGATTTTAAGATAAAAGGGAATTCCATTTTATAAGAATCCTTGAAGGCCTGGTAGTACTGTTTCTTTCTGTCACACATGTTGACATTCTTCCTGGTACCACAGAGAAAAAAATATTGAATAGCAAAGAACATCACTTCCTAGGCTATATACAGATTATAATCAGTTGGATGGAAGCAGGTGAAGTAGAAGAGTATGTTAACTGTACCCAACGTGGATCTTAAGTTGCAGCAGTGTGTATCAATTAGATTTTGCATTCTTCTTGATAAAACTCCATCACAAACACTGTGTTCTTGAGGATGCTCCACGCCCTGGAAGACCCTCAACTTCAAAGAGTGACATCAATGTCAACACAACTGATGTCATGTTGCGTGAAGACTGTCATTTATCATTACCGAAGTTTGCAGAGATTATGAATATATCCTATGGATCATTAAGACATTGTACAAAATGTACTAGGCTATAGGTAAGTTTCAGCAAAGTGAGTGCCCTGTTTGATCAATGATGAATAGAAGGCTCACAGCGTGATGGATGTCAACAATGGGAAGGAAGGCTTTGGCGAGAACAGCATTTTTTGGATATGATTACCACATGCGATGAGCCTGGTTTTATCATTGTGACCCAGACATAACAGGAGAAGGCCCAAAGGAAACATTCTTTAAGTCCAAATCCCAAAAAGGCCAAAGTTCAACCAAACGCAGGAAAAATCATGCACCTTTTCTTTTTCAATAAGAATGGCATTGTGTGTGATCATGTGGTGGATAAACAACATACTGCTATTGCTGATTACTATTGTGAAGTATTGACGGGACCATTAAGGAAGAAAATTGCCAAGAAAAACCAAACTTTGCCCAAATGGGATGGATCCTTCATCAGGATAATGTGCCCACTCATCACGCCATGAAGATGCAAGAAACAATCACGGAATTAGGCATCGAGTTGATGCCACATCCACCTTATTCACCGGACCTAGCACCATGTGACTTCCACCTATTTCCTACAGTGAAAAAAAGAGCTTCGGGGTGGCAATTTTCATAGTGTTTGCGAGTTAAACCATACAATTTTGGGTATATTCAACGGACTATCCAAAAGAGGCTTGAACAGTGGACAAAACCCTGGAGCCATTGTACTGAGTCTGAGAGAGAATACTTTGAAGGTTTGTAAAAGAATTTGAATAAAGGTGAGCAGTATTTTCCAGAAAAAATATAGTTGTGGTTATTTTCTGAAACTCCCTCATACAAACTACTTCTTCTTCTTCAACTTCCCTGTTCTACCACTATCGAGGAGTCAGGGGCTTGCCTCGGATCCATTTTTTAAACTCCATCCTATCCTTTACCAGTCTATTGAACTGATCCCAAGCCTTTCCTCTTTTAGCCACCGCTCTTTTAATCCCTTCTTCCCAGGTTATCCTTGGTCTTCATTTCGGATTCCTTCCTAATGGTCTTGCTTCTAAAACTTGGCATACTTTCCGGTCTGTGTCCATTCTTTTCATCTGTCCATACCAAGTAAACTGTCTTTCTTCTATCCTCGTATTTACCAATGGCACTTTGAGTTGAGCTCTTATCCTTTCATTCCTTATTCTATCTTGCCATGTCTTTCTGACTATTCTTCTTACGCATTTCATTTGCGTTGCATTCACGATGCTTAATTCAGTTTTTGTTATTATCCAGCTTTCACTTCCATGGATAAGTAATGGTTCTATAACTGTTTTATATACTTTAGTTTTTGTCCTCTTATCTACTACTTCTTTCCCAAAAACTCATTTACTTAGTGTATAACATGCTGTAGTAGCTTTCTCTACACGCTTTCTTATTTCTTCTTGTAATTTACCTGTTTGGTTTATCACTGTTCCCAAATACTCATACAAACTACTTTTGGTAATCAGTACCTATGCCTGCTATTACTATGTTATGGTGAACAATCAGGTGATGAATGTAAAGGTTTGTAGATTAGTTCCACATACATAATACTGGGATTCTTCATAAACATAAACTGAAGTTACTTGAAGTAAAGCATAACTTCATTTTACTTATATTCAAATAGTCTTTGATTTTACTTGTTTCCATATTTGCTTATGGAGTGTCTTAACTTCTGTAATTACCTAAATATCTTTCCCCCCCCCATTTTATCAAATTATATTGTGATGGTTAGAGTTTTATTTTACAAGATTAATAAATCTAATTCTATAATGTTTGAGATATTTAGGACACAATTTAAGTAAATCCATGAAATTGGCTTTAGATTCCTGCAAGTCATTTCCCAGATGCTTATGTAAGCAAGGGTTTAGATCATATGATTTTTAGGAGTGATCGCCTTAGGTTCATGGAAAGCTTGACACGTGGATGGATTATGCAGATCATGCTGATACCTGCTTACAACAGTGCTGTCTGAAGAACTGGTCAGCATACTCCTCTGCTCTGCTAGACACATGCTAACAGGAATCTGCAACACTCAATTTTTTAATGGTTAACCTAATCTTCAGTTACGCTGCATGACTGCGAACAAGGAAAGCCCAACCATCTTCGCATCCCAGGTAAATTTGTCTCTTGCAGCCTTATCATTGATAGGCATGTTTGTGGTGTAGAGTAGTACTGCAGATAAACTAAATTTGAACCAGAGTTACATGTCCATAATTTGCCACCCTTCACCAGTGATGCTTCTCGGCCACCCCTCTGTCAAGCTTTGCTCTCCCATCTGGAAACGTGAATTATATCCCAATAGTGAAGATGCTGTGGCATTGTCACAATATGCTACTCACAATGACTGAAAATGGACCATGGATCTACATAAAGCATTGTTTACCAACTGTCCAATGGCCATTTAAACTCCACTCTGGCTCTACCTGTATACCAAAAAAACAAAGCTAGACACTTCAATGGCCAGCTTAATTTTCTGCTCTGTAGAACACCATTTATATTTTAATAAAACAAAAACTGAATTAAAAAGAAATGTGTTATACACTGACTATATCAAGAAAGGTCCTTATATACAAAATGCTAAAAATAATTTAAACATTGGCATATACAGTTACACAGTTTTCATTGTAATTTATGAAGCTATTGATCCATCACTAAAACAGTGTGCAACAAACGAATATCACATTTCTTTAAAGTCTTTGCTCAATCAATTTAGTTCAGCTGATCACATAGCAGTTAAATATACCATAAGAAAATAAGTGTTTGAGCTTTAGCTTTGACACACACACACACACACACACTGTGTTAGTGGATGGATTAGAATTCTTAGCATGTGAGCACATATTTTTGGAGAAGCATTTGTAAATATAGCTATTAATAAACAGCAATTTTATGTATATATTATATTTTATTCAGTGCTAAGATCAATACATTGGTGGCTACCACTTTTGGCCCTGGCCATTGTTGGGTATACCACCATAGTCCATTTAATAAGCACACTTATTTACTAGAGGAGCTCTACATTTATTATTTGTACTAAGCCACCATACGTAAAACATGGCTATCATCAGCCCAGGGAGTTATCTTAGCCATATTCAAAACCCAGGTCCCCCCCACCATCACAAATGATGATGATGATGATGATGATAATAATAATCATCATCATCATCATTGCTTAATATTCTAATCAGAAGACGCTCTCACTTTTTTCTCCACTCTTGTTCCTTATCTTCTAACAGTAAACTGCAGAAATTTTTACTACTTAAGTACTTCTGCTTTACCTCATCGCCTCCTACCTATCTCCATTTAACTAATGTCTGCTTCACCACTCTTTTTGTTAATTTACATTCCTTATTGAACCACATGTCTCCCTTTTCTATCCCTCCCCTCCCCTTTCTCATCCCATCTTCTGCTCTTTGCATTAATGTATTGAATATGTTTGCCGCCTTCTCTATTATCTGGTTCTCTAGCATGAAATTTACTCCCTGTTGACAAATTTGCCTGTACATAGAGTCTAAAACAAAACTTAAATTATTTCGTTAATCCTCATTCCATTTAAACACTTAGTATACTGCCCAGTATCCCCTTCCCCTTACAATTTCTTCTCTTCCTTTTGTCATATTTTCATTTCTATCATCAATGGAAAGTGCCAACTATTTGAAATAAAATTAAATTTCTTAAAATTGTTTAACATATACCCCATATTAACTAGCCAAAGTACATAGTCAATAACACTTTCTCCATTCTTGTTAATAACATGCAAGCCCCCATTAAATCTTCTCCATATTTGCCAATCAGAATGTCTAGCCCATTCACTTCACAAAATTCAATAAACTTTTCACTTTCCTAGTCTATGAACTTGTCTCTATGTCTTACAGCATCCCTTTTAGTTCTTATATCATTTCCAAATATTGTGTCACTCTCTATGTTCACATCTGCCTCGCCTATTCTAATGTTAAAGTCCCCTATTATTATAACTTCCATTTCCCCATATATCTCTCTTGCCCTCTCCATATCTCTTTTTGCATTCCCCATTGCGAGCCAGTTCTGCTCCTAAATTTATCTAATATCTTCTTGCTTCTTAGTTCAATACCCCTCCCGTTTCTTGATGTTCCCACCTTATTACTATCTAGGACCAAGAGACTTCCATTCGGTATTGAAACAATACTGTCTCACTCCCTCTTCTGTCCCACTGCTCTGCGACCACGCCTCCGCTGCTCCTTCTGCTAGTCCACATGCTGCTTGGATCTCCTCCTTTCTCGGTGAAATAAGCTTCCTAGCTGTAATCTTCCTTTCTTTCATTCCTGATGTATACTTTCTGTCATCAGCATGGCTATCTCCTGACGTAATTATTTCTGTCATCACTCTTCTGTGTCAATGATGTACGTTTGCTCTGTCTAGCCCGCAAATTTGTGCCAGCTGGTGTTAAAGTGCCCTTTGGACTTTCTGTGTGTGCTTGCTCCATTTCTCTGGCTGTCGAATCGAGCTGAGAAATTTTCTGCTCCCACGGTTTGGTGTTTCGTGTCACTTTCTTGCAAATCCACTACTTTACCATCGATCCACAACCTTAAATTCTGAATATATGCCTGTTTCACTTCCATTTTCAACTTCTTCATTTTCTGTATAAGTTCCTTCCTTCTAGCGCGTTGTTCCACTGGTAAATCCCTGTTTATAAAAATGTCTGTTCCTTTTAACAACTTTATCTTCTTCAACACTTCATACACAAACTGTACAGAAGTAAATTGCACCACTATCTATCTTGTTCCTCTTTGCTTTCCCACTCTGAAGCCTTCGGCAACCTCCCAACCCTGTAATTCCATTTCCAGTCTTCCTTCCAAAATTTCCTTGACCTCTTGTGCGGGCCATACACCCCTCTTTTTCTTCACTCCAGCAATGACTAGGTTGAGCCTTCTATATCTCTCTTCCAGAAACTCTACCCTCCTTTTAATGTTCTGTACCTCTACTCTCATATCTTGCACCTCGTTTCTTATTTCTTCCTTAATTTCCATTAGTTTTTTCTCCACCTTGTTCAGTTTAGTATCAATTTTCTAATCAGTGTTCTTTATTCTATCCAAAATTTCCTCCCTAACAGCCTGATTCCCATTAGGTCCGGGGTTAATTTCGACACTGCTAATTATCAATAAAGTGGCTATTACACTAAGTAAAAGAAATATGCTTACCATCTCTTCTAAGCCTTGTTTCATTTTATTCCCACTCCACTTTGTATTATTGAAAACTCCAGTTCATCTGTATACTTCAATGCTTACTCCCATTGTCTCTTATTCCTTTTTTCTTTCTACTCTAGGAGCTGACTACTCACACATCCTCTCTCTTCGACAGCTACCTTAGTGCTCACACACGCACACACACACACACACACACACACACACACACACACACACAAGATGGACCATTTGAGACTGTACAATATCTCCAAAACTAAGTGTTGTACAAAGAAATGTCTTGAATGAAAGTTGCTTAATATTATGGGGGAAAGTAATTGCCATTAGTCATGTTTTATTTGAAGGACGTTATGATGGTCAATTTAATTTGACCCTAATTGTAGGTTCCCATTTAAAAAAAATTAAATTGACCCTAAAATGACTATCATAACATCCTCCAACCAAAGCAAGACTAATGGCATTTACTTTCCCCCATAATATCAAGCAGATTTTATTAGACATTTCTTTCTACAATGCTTAGTTTTGGAGATATTGCAGAGTCTCAACTTAAATGGTCCACCCTATATATAAATAAGAGGTATTGTATACAGTGGAGATCAATAAAGTTTATGTTAAAATGAGCCAACAAATGTTTTTTTAACTTTTTTCCTTTCCACTTATGTCTTATTACTTAAGACTAGTTTTTGGTAACATCTTCCCCATCATCAGTTTTACAGTTGACGACCCAATACAGCAACCTGTATGCCAGATTCCACAGTCTGGTACACAGATTGGTTCACACCCCTCTAACTACAACAGAATACAAAGAGGAATATATACACAGACACATTATGTTGCTGGGTTTCAACACTAACTTTATTGACAAATTGATTGTTAACCACAAAAACACAGGAGAGATTGAAAGAAATTACCACTTTAAAGAAACCTAAATTCAAATATAGTAAATTCACCTTCCATCTTAAACTTTTTTGGAAATTTGAGATGTTCAAGGAATTCAATATAAAACTAGCACCACAAAATCAATATAGTATCAATAATCTATAAAACCATCCACTTTAAAACTGCATGACGGAAACCAAAACTATCCGGTATGTTATCAAATGCATCGCAAAAAAAATAAACATTGGAAAAATCAAAAGTAGTTTGGAGGTCAGGATGAAGGAACATTTGAGGAATGTCAAATTCAAGTATCTGACAAGTCTGCTGTAGCACATCACTTCTGGTTGTCAAATTATAAAGTAAAAAAAAAAAAAAGTAAAAAAAAAAAGTAAAAAAAAAAACAACAACAACGCGCGCACACGCACAAGCACACACACAGGCCAACAGGATCTACGATTATCAATAACATACGGTTTTGGCAAATAGATAAGCTTCTTTCTTTTCGTAATAGTGCAAGTCACATCTGATTTATTTAAAAAAGAGGAGACCAAAGTGCTTACAAACACCATGATCACTGCAATGTTTCTTTTTCAGCTTAAATTTCTGAATCAAGCTGCAGCTCTGGTGGAGGTCTCAGTGCATTTTGATCTCTCAATCTTATGAAATCAAGAAATGTACACAAGGTTTTCATTCCAGTTCATATTGCATGATTTTATCAATTTTTAACTACACTGTACACTTTTCTGCTTCATGAAGCTCACAGCCTATGTTAAAAGGTGTTGGCAATCACTCCTGTCACTTTTTTGAAGTTTTACAACAAATCCATCCAGATGGAACAGCAAAAACTTTTTTCTCCCTTCATTTGTTTTTTGGTGAAGATTTTGCAAGGATCTAATTGTTTAGTGGGTACCATGCCTCCATTTTGGTCTTATTGCTTAGAAGCATTCTTCCACTACATATGACTGGGCAAGCAAAGTCTGTAATAGAAATGAACTGTGCAGATTACCATGCTGAACGTAGGAATGAGTTTTATTCTTTTTGTACCTATTACCTAGTTTTTGTTATGTTATGGAAACTTTTCTTTTATTTGGGAAATTCTTATATACACACATTTCTGTTTCATTGCTAATAATTCCAAAAACAC
This sequence comes from Deroplatys truncata, assembly GCA_030765065.1. Taxonomy (NCBI): domain Eukaryota; kingdom Metazoa; phylum Arthropoda; class Insecta; order Mantodea; family Mantidae; genus Deroplatys; species Deroplatys truncata. Next base: position 496,636,813 of record CM060990.1, on the reverse strand, counting down.
TACAGCAAGACCTTAATTTCATGCAACTGCAACACTGGAACAAAACTTTGATTTATAAAACTGATTTTATAACTTGATTTCAAATAGGTCCAAAGAGTGTGATAATGAAAACATCTACTGGTGAGACCTGAATACATTATAGATCACCATGAATCAACATTATTCCAAGCCATAAACTCAAATCCTACCTACTCAGTGAGTTTTGCACCAGCACAGCAGTGTGACATCACAACTGCAGGAGATGATAAATTCATTGCTTTATAAATAAAGAACCATCTATTTTCACTGTTGTCCTCAATCTCAGAGTGGCCACTACACGTGAAAAATTGTTTACCTTTGTTAAGTGCTTCTTTAAGGGGGACATTCCACTAAAAATTGCATTTTTCTTAATCTTTTTACAACCAAATTTTGAGAGTATGTTCACTATATAAAGGGATATTTCTATGCATTTATTGTATAGAATCTCTTTATTCACTTTCAAGATGTTTTAGAACTTTGAAAATATTACTTCTATAATTCATGACAAAATATTATCATAATAAATTAGCAGCGTAAATTGCAATATAAATACATAGAAATATGCAGATATACTGGTCGCAGGCAACGTTTCCCCAGTCAGCTACAAAGCGAACGGAAAGCTTTGAAGCCTGACCATAAACCCATCAGTAAACGATTAGTAGGGTCTTCCCATCCCTCAACTACAGTGTGTGGTCCTTTCTTTAGCTCCACCAAAGCAAAGCGTTGTTGCAATGTCATTTCTGTTGTTTCTTCGGTTTCAGTACGTTTTAGCAGCTGTGACATTTAAGCTTATATCTTACTTCTTTAGAGAAGTTATATAGTGTTTTACTTAGTGCAGTTTTGTAGGTTGTGCAGTTTTGTAGGTTTAGCAGTGTTCAATAGTTATTAGCGTTTAATAGTTTAATTAAGATGTGGAGACCTTGGGAAACGAACCAAGTTGCTGCCCCTCCGGCCGCACCAACAAATGACTCTGCCGAGTACCAGTAGTACCAAGACCACGAAGGGGCTACAAAAACTTTGAATAAGCAATGCCAGATTTTTGTGTGTAATGTTCACGAACATGTAGAAAAGAACCCTTTACGTGGCAAATGTTTGCTATTGTTTTGAATTTCTCAAAAACAGCTATAACGATTTTTAGTAAAATAGCGCATGTTTAAGATATTTGCATAAAAAATAAAATTTGTATCTTGAATTTTATGTTCTGGGAATAACTTGTAAATTCTTCCTCGTTCTCAACTTTTTGTATAACTGGTACACCGTAAGAGATAGGCAAAAGTTTACTGTGCGTAAAATGCAATCTCAGTAAAGGACACATTTTAGGTCAAATTACGTTAATCATTTCCGGGAAAATCTTTGTTATTGGTTTGAATTTTGAAATACAATTTGGAAGTCCGTATTTGTATTTTCCTCGTGGTCATGCTAAGAGCATGGAATTTCAGTCATCATCTGGTTTTTAAAAATCTGACTATCGCTTTGGCCTATGAATCCTTATATTTACAATGAAATGTGCAATAAAATTTTATCTCGGTTAAGAAGAAGTAGATAGAAGAATAAGCTTTTGTAAAAGTAATTTGTAGAAGAGTGAATAGAGATAATCATGTGAATATAACATATAAGATTTCTGTTTTATTTTCTTTCTTTTGCCTTCCGTATTTTTACTTATCCTGTATTTTATAATAAAGCTATTCATTTAAGTAAACAGAAGCTGTCATGCTTATAAATCTTACATCTTAAAAAATACACAACCTCTTCTTATATTAGCTTTATATTAATAAAAACATTGTTGTGAAGCAAATTTATCATGTTTTCAAAGCTACGTAAAATAGCACCTATCTTCCAAGAGTGATACAAAGACCTGCGTTCGCTTTATGTTTTTCACCTGCTGCTTCTTTTTTAATTTTACATATTTACTGTTTTTGTTTACATCTTCTGGATCCTGGTTTTTCCAACATTCTGTGGTTGCAGGACAAACAAAATAAAAAATACTTTCACCATAGCTCCACGCACATAATAATTACAGTAAGCAAAACTGCAAACATGCAACCCTTATTTATAAAAATTAACTTTTAGGTTAAATAGCATAATAAAAAATGAGGCTTTGTTTTGGGAGTAAGAGTTCGTTTCAAAATAAATTCATATTTATGTATTTTAATTATTTACTGATAGTCCAACAATGTATAGTTTATTCGGAACATGTTTCTAAGTTTCTCTCGGATATATTAACATGCATTTCCATTCTTGTAGCATAGTATATTAGTTCAGGTCATCCTCAGTTATATTTTAAAGCGTTTGTAACATAAATGTAATCATTATGCGATGCATAGTTGTTTACTGCATTTGTGTATAAAGCAAGCAGACGAACTGCATGATTGTATTCTGTACATATGGAAATCAGCTACAAAGTTTTGCTTTTAAATACTATTTTTAACTGTGGCAACAACGCGCATGTGCACATGGATGTCACTAATATGTTGATGATTGCGGTTAGGGAGGGTAGGGAACAAGTGTTTGGCTACTGCACAAAGGCCGCCGCTTGGGGATCCTTAGACTGCGACGACCATACCTCAAATTTTTGCAGTAAAAATTTCATCCATATTGATTAGTATTTGGCATAAAAAAGTTGGTATTAAATAAAATAAAATAAACTCGCAGTGAAACAGATTTGAAAGTAAAATGAACATTTATGTAGCCTGTATGCACTAAAATTCTCCTGCAGCATATGTTTTGCCTTAAAATAACTATTACAACATTTGTTACAAGAAATCCAGCAAATCACTTTGCAGTATGAAAATGTATATTCCAAACAATGACTCGGCCAATAAAAAGTTTAGGGCTTTATCATGATTTTGAGTGAGGCGTTCCCTTAACCATTAAACTTTCCTTGGGATCACCAGCGAGCCAAGTGAGCATCTGAGCTCACTGATGAATAACTGTAGCATGGTCATTTCTCTGTAACACACTAAGAAATACATTTAATGAGGTGAGAATACCCATTTTCATTATAACATCCTCCAAACAAAACATGACTAACCACATTTACTTTCCGCATAATATCAAGCAACTTTTATTAAAGGCATTTCTTTCTACAACACTTAGTTTTGGAGATATTGTACAGTTTCAACTTAAATGGTCTACCCTGTACATACACTACCTCCAACATCTGCATAGCAGAAAAGCTTTCTCCTTTTTGCATAGGTATCCCTACCTTTAGTAATTTTTATTTATATTTAAATATACAACATGAAATCTTCCTGTTGTTAAAGAAAAATGAAGTTGGTGTAAATATATGATTAGAAAGATACAATGAAAAGCTTCATTAAGTATAAGATAGTATTATAGGGAATTACAAATCTATGTGCAATATTCAATATACTTTGAAGACTTTGTTAATGAGATTAAAAATTTATTAGAAAAGAAAAGGGCTATGAAACATCGAAATATTATTACAGTATTGTTACAGCTCTGTTGACTATTGCATTTGTTCAGTTATAAGCATGTAACATACCATTTCAAAACAAAATGGATTTCTAGTCTCTCACTTTTTTCTGCAAAAACTTTATATGCAGTACAATAGCTTCTTCTTTCTTCTATTTCTCTAATTTTACAATTTTGATTTTCTTTCCCTCCATATTTGTTATTTCAGCCTAAATTTTCATTTTCCAACTTTTTATTTCTATCTTCCTCAGTTTGATTTTCTCTGGATAATGAGGAACTGTTCACAGCATCTTTGACACTTCTTACATATGTCAACATCATCTGCATTATGGGCACCTTCAGCATAGAGTCATAGTATCTAAATGAATAAAAACTTTCCTCTAAAACGTAATACTTCCTTCATGTAGGTTTTCAACAAGAAGACTTTCAATCACAGAGAAACCGCTTTCAACTGTTGTATTTCCATGTGAAAACATTAGACTTAATTTCACAATGTGCCACAGCTCTTGATATTCTTGACTGGCAAGGGAGAAAAAAAACTTAATGAGTCATTCAGATGTGTCTGAAACCTTTACCAAGAACTCTAAAACTTTTCTTCCAGACCACACTGTGCCTTGCTGTACATAACAGAATGCTCAGCATTTGCCTTCTTTGCAACATCTTCTGTAACTCTATTTTCATAGAGAATGCCTATTACAATATTAAATTTCATTTCTCCCTGATCTGGTTGTTTAAAAACATTAATTGTATCTAAGGGCAACTCTTGAACTGCTTTGTATTTTAAAGGACATCGCTCAAGCATCTTTTCTGTCATTCGTTTTAAAATCTGCTGGAATTCATTCTGAATTTCAGAATTTCACCATCAAACACAATCACCACTATAGGAAGTTAGTTTAAAATCTAATACCAACATATTTAACTTTCACAGAGTTTCTTAACTGTGTTAAGTATTAGATTTATTAAGTTTCTCATCAGGATCTGTAATTCTGATAACAAATAAGGAGCAACTTTTCATATTCAGTCACACAGATCGGAAATGTACAACACTAAACCTACTGCTGCAGCTCATTAACTGTATAATAAGCTCCCTGTCTATTTGAAACATTAATAACTTTAATATATTCAAGAAAGGATTAAAGAAATTTCGTCTAGAAGGATGTTATTATTCACTAGATGAATATCTTGGATAACTATTGTTTATGTAAATATTATTCTTACAATATAGTTGTATAAAGTATAGCAAGTGATTTATTATTGTAAATATGTTATTTTAAAACTCATCTATGAATATTCTATTTTGTGATATTGTTTAGGTATATATTTTTGAGCATGTGACCATTTGTTTAACCTGACGATGCTATGAATTGTTTGTATTCTTTAAGCAGATAATAAATAAATGAATGAATGAACGAGCTGGACTTGAGATTTGATATTTCCTCAAGAAAACCTCAAGTTAGACAAGCGTTTTAAAAGAGGAAATTCCACACTTCATGAATTTATCCTTAAGTCTGGTCACTAACATTACTAAATGACTTGGAATGTACTGCATTTGTTTTCTGAACAAATTTCTTTGCATCATCATAAAGAAGTAATGCTCTTTCCAAACACGGGATAATTTCAAACCTTCTGGTAGTAAAATTACTTTGAGGAAAATGTTTTTGTGCAGTCAATGAAGTAAAATCTGCATGACAAGCAGGCAAATCATTAAAGATGTAATGGATATCATGTAAAAATTAATGAAGATCCCGACTCATTGACTCAAGTCCTGTTTTTATTGCATCATTAACACCACAAAACCACAAATACCAATGTTCACAAGAGTCTTAGCATCTGACACATTCTCTTCTTTTTCAACCAATTTCTTAAGAGAATTCAAGAGTGACATTAGGTTCATCCAATGAACCACTCGGTTTTTTTTTTTGTGGTATTGGCTGAATACAACAGTAAAAATGTCAAGTTTTTCTGCTGTAGCATGTTCTAAGAAAACATTCAAATAACATGTGCAAATCCTGCTTGTACTGCTATAAAAAAACCTGAATATATATAGATTCATTTGTCTCCTCTAGACAACTTTGTTCAAAGGGTGACCAAAGCACACAACATAATCATGAACACTTCAATACTCTTTTACTTACTTACCCTCCTTGTATGTAGGGCTTACACCCCCTAGGACTTACAACCATGTCTAGGGTCAGAGGTCTGTAGAGGAGCAGACGGACGCTGACTCAGAGAATGAACAACCCAGAACAGGATATCGGCCCATAGCCAGGTAGGAAAGTGAGGAAAAATGATGATATGAGATGAAGGCAAAATGGATGAAAGGAAAGGTGATGGAGCAATTGGTGAATGAGATGAATGGTGGGGAACTGGAGAACCTGGAGAAAACCTGCCCAGACACCACGTTGTCCACCACAAATACCACATGCAGGTACCGGATATCAAACCCGGGAGGTTACCTTGTTGGGAGGTGAGCGGTCTAACCACTCAGTCATGGCGCCCACCATAAATAATCTTTTACAATATCAAAATAGGTGTGAAGTCCATGATTGATAATATAAGAGTGTTTTGTCTCATCCATTTTCAATTTTGAGGCAATTTCTGGAAACATTAATCTAAATGTTTCTTTTATCTGCACACAAATCCAATGACATATTGGAATTAATTACCATATTCAATGCCCAGGCCACCTCTGCTTTTAAAACATCATCTTTTAAGAAGAAAGATTTAACTGAACCTGTGCTGATGTTTATTTTACGACTCAGGTTGAATTTCATCCACTTTACTACAACTATCTAAAACCTCTATTGCTTTATTCCCTTCACTTTTATTTATATTAATGAGATAAGACACTTGAATCAACATTACTGAAAAAGTTTAACAATAGTTCGAGTCAGCTATTCTTATATCAGCTGCTTATGCTTCATTTCTTTTGCATGTGTAATTAGAGCCTAGGAGCCCATGTTAGTGAATCCAGAAGTCTTTTTACATGGTTTGCAATATGTCTGAAATATATCTTGCCCTTTACAAAGGCAGCCAACAAACTCGGGATATATTTTTGAATCAAGCCACTGTTCATTGATGACTATCTTCTTTGACATCATCTTACATAGGTCTTTATTTCTTATACATGACAATCTGCAACATCATAGAAAATGAGCTAAAACAGCACAAAATGATAAACAGTAAGTACAAACATGCTGAAACATGCATGTAGTTACTATGAAAGACCATGACATCCTTCTTGCCAAACTAAAATTGATCAAGAGCTGCTTGATTCATATTTAAGCACAGGAAACAAAGGACGGAAAAAGTATAAAGGAAACCATTTTTTTTCTGTTGCCTACAATGGTGGATTAATATCTATCCCGAATGGAATCTCTAATTTGAATATTTGGTGGTTAGGATGAATGGTGAGGATTGTTTGGTGTATGATGTGTTCAAGATCCAAGAGTTCTGCTCATTGTGGGATCTCCAGAACGTGGAGGGAGGGAACGTGAGAAATTATTGGAGCACTCATCCAAGATTTATATATGGAAGAGAAAAAATAAAGCATCATACACTTACAACATGGAAAATATTCCTTTCAATTTTAGGACTCAATTTTCACAGACTTGTTGATAAATTAATCAAAATTCATTTACTCAGGGCATAATAAAGAGCAATTCCCTGACTTTCCCTGAAAATTTCAAAATCCGTGAATTTCCAGGTCTGTAGGAAACCTGTAATAGCCTCTAAACTCATTCACTCTGGCTTATCAATGTAAGAAATTAAAACTGGCTTACCTCAGGTTGATTAGGATTGAAGTACTGAGTAGGTCTGTAATATTCTGGATTGAAAATTGCAAGATGTCGCCAACGACGAAATTCATCTTCAGCATCACTGTCCTCTTTTTCAGATTCAGCATAGTTTCTAAAGTTATCCAAAAAAAAAAAAAAAAAAAAAAAAAAATTAAAAAGAAAGAAAAACCTGGAAGTGAATAGAAATCTACATGATTTCTATTCATTTCTGATGTGTGCATAAATATAAGTGCTTAAAACCAAAATAAATACCATAGCTCTGAAAGCAAAAACTCATTTACTCTAATTACAGAAGAAATGAGTTGGAGTTGAATCACTTAACATCACTTGCATGTTTTTTTGTCTTGACCGGTTTTGGGAGACAGGTACTTGCTCTCATTGTCAGAAGTGGCCGACTGGTTCCTGTTTGTCTGGTGTGTGTGGTGACATCTAGTGTTGGAGTGATGAATTTCCATAGTGGATTTGGTGGTGGCAATTCAAAATTTGTACAATAAATGTACATCAAATACAGACAGAAGATAAATCTGCAGTTGCACACCACTCCTGGACAACCAATCACAACACACCAAACATAATACTCCTAAAACCTACAAAATACACAAAGGATTTGGATATTTTGGAAGAGATTTTAATCACAAAACATAAACACCATGTAATGAACTTTGAATTGCAGTCACCAAATTCACTATGAAATACATCACTCAACTACTAGATGTGACCACACACAAATACACACCAGGAACCAACCAGCCATTTCTGACAATGAGAGCAAGTAGCTCTCGAAAACAGTCAAGACAAAAAACATGTAAGTGATGCTAAGTGTTTCAACAGTGACTCATTTTTTCTGGCTTATCCAAATATTATATAAATTTCATTTACTCTAGTTTGTCTCAAGACATTTCAACCTATCTTTTACCAAATTTTCTCATTAAAACTAGTGCTGCTACATGTTCGCTTGACATATGCCTATATAAAGTATTCATTCAGTTTGTATTTTTGACCACTATGAAACATGGAATTCTATTCAAATGTATGTTCTTCTCAACAGTCTCTCTTCACAATATCTATTTACTACTGCAGAAATGTCATCTGATACTTCTATTTATATGCTTTATTTATTAATTTTTTTGGTGTGTGTTTGCATGTGTGCGCTTAACACATTACCTATTGGTATTTAGGCAGGGAAAAGCTCTCAAGGGCAATGGGCATTTTTACAGGACCCTGTGCTCTAAGAGGGAACCTGCACAGGGTGGGACAGTAAGTGAATCTTGCCTGCTGACAGTGTCAAAAGGCAGATGAGTCAGCTGCCCAGCACTTGCTCTCCGAAGAGCCCTCATTTTTGGGAATTAATTTCCAAAATTGGAGGAGTCTTCAACCACCACAATCCATAAACTGATTCAGTTCATTATGAACATCAGACTTCTGGATTGATGATAAAAGACTGGGGATGCATGATAGATCTGCAAATATCGCAGTGCAGAGAGGTGTTGGCACCTTACCCTACCATAAATCAACTAAACTATCCAAATTTTTTAACATGTTGACTGCAGGCATTGTTGCGACTCTCATATCTATTTCGCCATGTAGGTCTCTAACATCTGATATGCGTGATGATTTTATGTAAGCAGGCCATGAAGTCCAATATGTCTTACCTCAAGCAATGCCATCTAGCAATATGTAGAATTACTATAATGACACTTTTATAATCTCAATGTAACCTACGCGGTTGATAGTTCCATCAGAGGTGGTATTGGTCTCTGTAGTCCGATACCGTGCATAAGCATTTCAAAGTAAAGTAACTCACGAGATAGATAGCAGTTCCATCTGTGGTGGTCCTATGCAAAGTGATTTTCATTCATCTAGAAATTTATTACTGGTACCACTCAGAACTTTAATATTTATGATATTCTTGCAAACATGTTTAGAAAATTAAACTTCATATTATTAATTCACTCTCCCTTAAATGCTATAAGCAATAATATGAATTTTGTAGTGTGCTGACGCAAAAAATAATTTAGGCCTAAACTTATTGTCAGTAACAGAGGCTCACATTTGCTTTTTATTGATACATTTTATGGAAGTGGTTAAAACAATTTGGACAAAATCCAGGCTGTCCCCTCACAATATTGACAGAAGCTTATGACTTTCTTTATTTGTTTCCTAAGGTTTATTTTATTTCCTTACAGCATTCTCTGCACTGCTTTCTTCCTCCTCCCTCTGGTTTGAAGAAGGCATGAATTCACCTCATACCCGGTATAGCATAATGGGCTGGTTTGGAGCTAATTCTCATGCAAGGATTTTCCTGAAATTTGTAACTGATAACCTCTCATTGGGCATATTGTAAATTATCCAATGAATCAACATCCATGATTTCTTCCCTCGATGTATCTCCTGACCTCAATTCATCGGTCTCTTGCTTAGTAATTTTTGTCCTGAATACTATTATCACTTTAAGTTTCACTATTACCAAACCATTAATTTCATCATTTTATAGCATATTCAGCGCTAACCCCTACTCTATGACATTGTGACTTCTGACTAATACTGTGATACACTTGAGGTAAACAAAGGCGAGAGCTAGCCCCACACACGTGGCAGCAGTTAATACTCTCATTGGACCCTGTCCGCAATACTCAGCCTAAGAGAAAAAATAGAGCTCATCTTTCCCTTATGTTACTGCTTTTAAAATGCACTAATGGATACGGTTTATGATTTCATTGCAATATGCTTAATTTTCACTGTTGTTTGGAAATATAAATCAATCAGCTGTGCACATATTGCACAGAGTAATACAAAAGTGTGTTTGTTAGAGCGGATCCAGTACAGCAATTAGCAATGGTTTGCTAAATCTTTAAAGAAAAAGCTGCAAAACCATACCTTGTGTGCTGGTCACTGGAGGATAGTACCATATTGCATTTGTGACATGATTTCAATATGGTAATGGTCTCTAGAGGGTGATACCAGATAAACATGTGTCATTAATACAGGGATTTCAACACTTCTTTCCATAGTTTTAAAATCTTTGTAGCATAAACATTGCAAATTGATATTACCTTTGAAAGTTATGTAAAGCAACAAACAACACAATAGTACCTAAGAAATTACTGTCATCAGACTCCTGCGACTGATCTGCAGTCAACATATTATGCATAAAGTGAAACTTTCAACAAGAAATTGGGATCATACTTAAATTCCAGAGATAAAAGAAAATAAGATGTGGGATACTTCTCCATAAATATGCTATGTTGTAAATAGCAACAAATTAATGTGTGATGATGAATTAGCTCATTTTACATCTTTAATAAAGCATACATTAACACATAATGAAATTACAGGGCATATTGCAAACAGCACTGCTGGGGCAAATGATATATCTCAGTGAACGTGTTTCAGCTTATCTAGCTTATGTAACTGCAGTCTTACTGCTAGTCCCAGTGACTTAATTGTGACTGTGTTCTCACATTGAATGGTTCAGAGTGCATCTTCCTGTATTGTTACGTGAAAAGTGTTTTTCTTTTCTACAAGTTAGTTACTGTATTACTAAAAAATTTGTATATCATAAAAACAAGACAATATTTTTAATTTAGCCTACAGACAATGGAGCAGTCACCAGCTGAAGTATTATTGCAATCCATACAAAGAGCAGAATCACTGCCATGTTACAAAAGACTTTTGGATGTGTGCTTTAAATGACGACATTCAAATGGGGATGAAAGTGTGTACATCTTGCAGAAAACAGTAAAGGAAAAGACTACTCCTCATCACGTTCCTGCACTTGACTAGCGTGATGGTCAAGATGGATGGTGATTATGTCAATGCAAGTGAGGCACTTAATCATCAAAATGTATTACTATCATTTCTTGGAGGCACCTCTACATAAAAAGCGAAGAAATCTACAAAGTACGGCAAAGAAACACTGGAAAAAATTAAGCTTACTTAATGAGATTTGTTTTTCAGTGGTGACTGCAGATAAGCAGGTAGAGTGCCAGCTTATTAAGACAGATTCCAAGGTAATTAGCCAGCTAAAACAAATTATAAATGCCAATCATGTTAAAAAGATACAAATTCTTACTGCTTTACCACAAAGTTAGTCAACTTTGGATCGGTGTTACTTTGAATTTGGTGGTATTTATTATTTAGCAAGAAAAGTAAAGGCTCTAGTATCAGTGAAATACATTTTACCCTCTCCCAATCCAAAGTCAGGAAAAAGCCTGCCAGAAAACACAGTTAATATTGTCAGAGGGTTTTATTTCAGTGATGAGGCCAGCAGCCTAATGCCAAGAAAGAAAGACTCTGTTAATCGAAAGAAGAGATGGAACTACAGTTTTGGAGCAAAAATTATTGGTTCCTGCAAATCTGAAAGAAATTTATGTTCTCTTCAAGATAAAATTTTGAATCAAAAGATAGGTATCCCAAAGTTTGCTGAGTTGCATCCAAAGAACTGTGCAATTACACGGGTAAGTGGGTGCACTATAACCAAAATATGAAGCTTATAATAGGAGTAAATGTCAAGACATTTTTTTTTAGGTAGTGGTGATGTGTCACTGAAAAATGTCAACATTACCTTTCCAAGAATGTGTGCAGTTCTCCTGGAATAAAATGTTGGCTAAATGAATGTGATTTATATTCCAGCATAAGCGATTTAGCTGCTACGTTACTTAAGAGTTTAGAAAAGAAACGATTGAAGATATCATTTACAAGCAGTGGCTATCTGGATCATTGCACTTTTGAAATCATCATCAAATGTAGAGGACTTTGACAAGATTTTCTTTCCTGAGAAAAAATGATTGGTTGCAATAAGGCTGTGATAGTATGCAATTTTTCAGAAAATTATTCGTTTGTAGTGCAGGATGAAGCCTAACCTTTTCATTGGAACAAATTAATAGCAAATTAATCCATTTCTTGTTTATTATAAGCAAAATGATCTACTCAAACGCAAGTGTTTTGTTTTAATTTCTGGGTACTTGAGACATGATACTTAGGGATACCTAGTTTTCGTGAATGATGAAATATTGGTTAACATGTATAGGTAAAAATTTGTAAGTAAAATAACGTGAAGTAATAATGCTATTTTATACAAAATTTCCATGTTTAGAGTGAAATTTGCATTTTTTGTGTCAAGTCATGATATTTTCAAGTTTTTTGAAATTAGACATTTTATAAATTAATGTAAATAAAAATAAAAGCTAATAACCTTGATATAATTGATTAATTTAGTGATAGGTTACTGCTAATTGCTGTAGTCGTACAAGTTTAATTGGCAGGAAGGAAGCTGAAGTATGTATTATTCCATTAGTGAATCAAGATATTGAACTCAGAATATTGAGCACTTTTAAGTTGTGTTTAATGCCTATTCTTACTACACATGGCACCACAGGCAAAAGACACTGTGATGCGAGGGTCACTACAGAAGTTTTGAGATGTAAGAAAGTGAAGGTTGACCCACTTGAATGGACTGATGGATGAGGTAGTCCTATCCTTTGTAAGTAAACTGGTATCAGTAGTGACTCCCCCACTCCAAGAATTCCAGCAGCACAAGGATGAACAACCCATGGCGAGCAGGTAGTCAGTCAAACCAGTGTACCTAGTAATAAAGCACTTGTGATTGCAAGTTGCCATTGAGATTGCTATCTCTAATATGGAACTGGAGATGGAGCATTTTTGCTCAATGATTTTCAAGGATTTTAAAAGTGGGTTAAACCCGTGCCAAAGTCTTGAACAGGCAAAACAACAGGCTTTTGGGGACATTGCTCCTTCCTGTGCCACAGTTTTCCAGTGGTTTTAGGAATTTCAAAGGTGCCAAACTTCTTTGAATGTTTAACAGAGAAGCGGGCATCTGGCAATTGCAGTGACTGAGGAAAACAATACAGCCATTGAGAAAATGCTTTGCAAAAATAATCTTGTGAGATTTAAAGGAATTGAGGCAACATTGCAGATTGGTTCACCAGCAGTTTTGAAAATCCTGCATGGATTCCTTCGTGTAAGGTTTCATCCCAATGGGTGCCTCACAATTTGGCAGAACAACAAAAACACTTCCAAGTTGATTGGTGTAAGGAAATGCTGACAAGATTCAAAGGAGGGTACTCTAGATGGGTTTCTGACATCATCACAGGTGACTAAACCTGGATTTATCAGTTTGATCTGGAGACCAAGTGGCAATCAGGAGTGTAAATCTTTCCTGATGACAATTCACCGACAAAAGTGAAGCATACCTGAAGTGTCAGCAAGAAAATAGTGGCCTTACTCTTCTCAAAGGGTGGTCATATGGCAACTATTCCTCTGGTGGAGCAAAGGATGGTTACCGCTAATTGGTACACTATGGTTTGCCTGCCAAAAGTTTTTGCCAAACCTCAAGAACAGCAGCCATGCACAGGACTGTGAGGGATCCTTCTCCATCTAACAATGCATCCGCACACATGGCCAACATCACCATTCAGTTCCTGGAGTCCACAGAGGTCAAACTTATGACTCATCCACCACACAGTCCCGGCCTGGCACCATGTGATTTTTTTCTGTTCCCAATGGCAAAAAATTGCATGCATGGAAAGGGATTTTTAATCCCTGAAGATGCTGTTACCATCTACAAAGTGGAGCTTGCAGCCATCGAAGAAAACGTGTGGCAGGAGTGCTTCCGGAAGTGGTTTTAATGAATGCAAAAGTGTATACAGTGTGGTGGCGAGTACTTTGAGAAAGTGCATCAGTCTAAATAATTTAAAAAAAAATTATTATTTGGGTATCTCAAAACTTTCGTAGTGGCCCTCGCATATGCAATGAAATGAAATGTTCCAGGCCTAAGTTTATGGTACCTCCCTGACATTTTACAGTAATGAGGACTGATAAAAACCTGTAAAAGAACTGCAGTCAGGGAGGATGGTCCTGGTGGGATTTGAACCATGGACCTCCAATCCACGGTCTGTGTGTTAATGACCTCAGCTATCCACATCTGAGAAGTCTATTGTGAATGTTATCCATTTGTCCTTTCAAGAATCATGACACCATGCTGTCTATAATGGTTTTTTCCATGCAAGGAGTTTGTAAGCAATGACATTTATGTATTTGATGCTAAGTGAAGAAAAATGAGCAAATATTGCAAAGCATTTACTGAATGGAAAAACCGTGACATGTGTTGTAAACATTGCAAGGAGCGTGCTAAGCACTTTGAAAACAAAAGAAGCACACAAGCAAAATAACAAATTCCATTGAGTGCACTACTGCTGCAAAGCAAATGAAAACTGACAAACAAGAATTCATTTCATCAACTGTTGACATTTTTTGCTACTAACATTCCACAAGTGTGATGGTGTCAAAAGTAGTGGAAAGCAATAACACCTTTGGCAGCTTGGGTTAGTTTCCTTCTGCAATAATGCACAAGTTAATCTTGAAAAAGTTATCCTTCAGTACTCCACTTTGATTTTCAGAACCAACAAGCATTTAAACAGCTTTTGGCGTATTCAAGTTAATTTGAAAAGTGTTGACCTTGTTACCACAATTAAACAATTGCCATATATGATTTTTTGCATTTTCTTAAATATGAACCAAATCAAACAATTCACCACAAGTCACACAAATTTGATCATGACTTTAATTGCACTATTTGCCATGCTTACACTCTGTGATAAAAAGAGACATAAAATTCATTATGGATTCATAAAATGTTAAGTAAAATCTCATGAAGGCAAACTTTTATTTTTATGTGAGATTTACACTTCTGAGAGCAAACTTTAAATTTTGTGTGTATATTCATGACATTTTCAAGATCTTTTATTTAGACTTTTTGAAATTGATAACGCTTACTAATTGAGTGATATGCTCAGCATTGTATTCAAGCAGTTGGCAGGATTGAAGCCTGTATTATTCCACAAGTATATTGATTTACTGAACTCTGAAGTTTCAGCTATCAATCATGAATCTTGCTAGCAATTTGTCCTTTCCAGAATCATGATGCCATACTTTTTATTGCTGTGTTAATGCAACGTTGTTCACACATCTTCAGTAAAGCTCATACAATAGTATATACTGTGGTCATACTGCGATTCAAAATGTTGAAAATTACAAGCATTTTGGACTATGCATAGAAGTTCAAAAGTGATGGCTTTTATGTATTTGATGCTAAGAAGGGAATAATGATGTGCAAATACTGCAATGTGTGTATTTAATGGAAAAGACACAACATATGCTTTAAACATTGCAAGGTAAGTGCTACACAAAAGGGACGCACTGGCCAAATAAACTGTATTGAATAGATGTGTTAATGCTGCAAAATGAGTGAAAACTTACAAAGAAGAATTTATTTTGTCAACCGTTTAGATATTTTTGGCTAACATTCCACTAAACAAACTAGATAATTTAGAGCATGGATGGAGGCACACATAAATGATAAGGTTTTCACTTTTTATATTCTGGATTATTTTTTGGGGTTAGTGAGTTAGGCCTAGGTTACATAGGTTTAGGTTTGATATATTGGCTTGTATTACCCCATTTTTTAAAACACAATACAGACAGTATAAAAAGAAAGTTATAAACAATAAGTTAATCACACTCACGTTGAAGAACTAAGATTTGGTCATCCACTGTGATGAAACAGGAAGGATCAGACTTGTGTTTGTATTGCTCCTCGAGACCATGCCCAAAGACTGTGTAGTCCATGTTTATTCACTGCTAGGTGCACATTGCTTGAAAATATCAATAGGAGTGTTGAATGTAGCCAAACATTATTGAAAATGTTACAGAAATTTTAAATTATGAGAATGTCATTGGCATAATTACAGATAGTGCTAGATATATAGGTGTGTACAAGAAGACACTGCAGAGAAATAATTACAATAATACAGGGTGAGCCAAAAAACTATGAACCGCCTGCGCGGCATTTTTCCTGTCCACATCCTCGGCGCTCGTTGCCATCTGCCGCTATCATAGAAAGGTGCGGATGAAACCATACAACATTTTTAAAACTACTTTTAAAGGCTTTACTTACCAACTTTATGAAAGGAAATGCTGAAACTGGCCACTGTTGTCCACACATTTTATCATCGATTAAAGAATAAAAGAAGTTACCACACTCATCCCAACTGAAAAAGAAAAGATCTTCAAAAAATTCACATACCACCCGACAGCTTTCTACAAATTCCAGAGAATCTTCAAGCAGCACAACATCTCCTTGGCCCCAAAAAACAATTACACCATCAAAAACTTACTAAACTCCAAACTAAAAGATACATTCCACAGGAGAACAGACCAGGAATATACCAGATAAGCTGCAATGACTGCAAAAAAATATACATTGGGAAAACCAAAAGGAATATAAAAACAAGAGCAAAAGAACACTTCAGTTACACAAAGCAACAACAGGAAGATAAATCAGGAGTAGCTTGGCACTTTAGGAGAGGCAAACACCATAGACAGAAACCCAAAAATACTAAAAAACATCTCAGGAAAAGCAGAACTTACAATTGGGAAAACATTCATATTTGGAAAAACAGGAACCTCACTTATAATTTTGAAACCCCATCAGGAGACGTACTTTGAAGTAGTTCTTCCAAACGCCACCAGAGACCAAGTTAACAACTAAGACAAAGGATGCAGGCAGTCGACAAGGAACTGAGGATGGGAGCAATTAGCCCCTGAAACATATATTCGTTATAAAAACAAGTGATGTAGTGTTACAATCGACTCAATAATTACTAATGCTATATCTACTTTGAATGGTAAATTATGGGATAAACAGGTCCCAAAAGAAAGTAAAACTACAATTTTTAAACAATAGAAGTACATTAGACCCTCGTTTAACCAAATTCCAAGGGACCGAAAAATAGCCAATTCGGTTTAACAAAGTTTGAATTAACGAGGTTTCATAAAAATAGTCCCATATTATCTGAACTGGTAAAATATGACTGTTGAGTTCACTTTCTCTCTTGTTATGTGTACCAACGAATGAGGGTGTTCCACTTCTAAGAAGAAGTAAAAATAACTGCTGTATATGGTATAATCTGGCAATTGTTTAATTGAGAAAGTATACTGTCAAATGCTTGCCGTAATTTTTTTAAAACAGTACTATTTGGAACAATATTGTATGCATTGAATTAGTGAGTCATATAATACAACAAACAATAACATTAAGAAACACTTTAAATATACCGTTCTTTTAACACTAAGTTTTAATCGGAACACCGGTTTTAGTTACAACTCTTACCCATTACACATTTTAAGTTCTGTAACTTGAAAAAATCATTAATTGTTGTTGGCAGACCGTTGGTCATAATATTATAGCACTCTCTGAAGATACCACATCCAGGGCAGCCTGAAACGCCATGGAGACATCAGAAGTGGCAGCAAATCTCTCGAGAACAGAAATTGCAGCAGCAACTTCAGTGCAGGGTCGCGGTATCGTATTTTTATGTTCCTCTCAGAAGATGACAGTAAAGAATTATCATTCTCTTCTGCATCATCAGCAGATAGCTGGTTCTTCAGCAGCACAGATGTTGTTGTCTACACATGTCCATTCTTCCATAATGACAGTACAAGAGGGCACCAAACGGGTGTAAACATATAGAAGAGCATTTTCAGAATCCCAATTGTATCCACATTATAACTTCAGATGTGGATCATCGGTTTCCTGTTCAGTTTCAGCGGCGTTATCAGTTGCTGTCCATGCCTTCTTAAAACAATTAGTTATGGTGTCTGTTGTAACTTCATCCCAAGCAGCAGATATGTTGCGGATAGCGTGCAGTACATTCCAATGTGGAACTGTTTCTTGTAGTTGTATTGCACTGGTGGTAGCCTTAACCAATCGGCGTCTGTAATTACGCTTCATTGAGGTGATTATTTCTTGATCCAATGGTTGCAGATGGCTCGTGGTGTTAGCTAGTAAGAAGACAACTTCTAAGTTCGGAAGTTTCAGGTGATCGAACTGATGTGCCAAGCAGTGGTCCAAAGTTAGCAAAATGTTCCTCTTTCTCGCAGCCATTTGTTGTTGAATCTTCAAGAGATTTGATCATTCAAGCTTTAGTGTTATTCTCGTACTGACTTGGCAGTTTGAATAGGTTTACCTTTTTAAAACAACATGGATTTTTGTATTTTCCAATCACTAATGGTTTGAACTTCTCAGAACCATCTGAATTACAACAAAAGACCACCGTCAGTCTATCCTTGCTGCATTTTACGTCCTTGGCACGTAGTGTTTTTTCAGGCATCAAGTTATAGAAAACGCTTGCTTACCAATATTAAACACATTTCTTGGGTGATAATGAGAGAGCAAATTGAAACTCCACGCCCACTCATTGGCATCTTCCTCGTTTACTCTATGTGCCTCCCCACAGACACTGAAAGCATTGATTTTATGCCTCTTCTGAAAATGCCATAGCCATCCCTCAGAAGACAAACCTAGAAATTTCTTCTTTCTTGAGGATTCCTGAGCCTTTTTTTGAAACATGGGGCCGGACAGTGAAAAATAAAATTGAGAAAAATTATGTGAAATGCGTAATGGAAAATACCGTAGTGCACAGCACAACATACATGTTCAGTTTAAATAAAGAATAACGTATGGAATATGTAATGAGGGGACCAAATTTTAGTTCGTAGTACTAATTATTCAAAATTCGGTTTAAGCGGTAGATTTTTCCATGTAATTTGGCAGGGACCGAGGACCTACTACGGATTAACCGAGCTTTCAGTTTATCTGATTTCGAATTAGCAAGGATCTACTGTATTATAACCTATGGCTCTGACGTGTGGACTCTGAACTATCAGTTAAAAAGAAAATTATTGGCAACGGAAATGGGTTATTGGAGATCTGCTAGGTTATCTACAAGAGAAAATATTAGAAATGAGATTATAAAAGAAAATATGAATGTTCAAAATTCAATTTTAGATTTTATTCAACAGAAACAATTAGAATGGTATGGACATGCTAAAAGAATGGAGATGAAAGAGTATCCAAAAGAATAATGGAGTGAACACCACCAGCAAGGAGGAGAAAAGGAAGATCGCATAGTACATGGATTCAAGAAATTAGAAAAGGGCAATGATGGTTTGGGATACTGAGGAAAATTTATGGTCCAACAAGCAAGAATGGAGAAAAGTAATAAGATGATGTTAAAAACTGTTGTCTTGGGTACTGGAAAAAAGTTTATACATTGCAAAACCGGAAATTTATATATAAAAAGATATTCAAAGCAGTGATTTTTTTTAACTTCAAGTCCCCTAAATCTACAGTACCAGCAGTAAAAAATGTAACATGGTGTATGAAATTCTTAAAGAAATGCTTGAAGAATATAGTCAAATTGCTTCTCAGGGTATAAAAATTATTTTTATTCCGGTGGATACGGTGGGTGATGAGAGGGCTTTTTCAGGATATTCTGATATATCAACGTATAAAAGCAGCAGATTACTTTCAAACTCTAGGTTTGTACTTTGTAGATGACACCATAAATTAGTAAAGTAAATTAGCTGCTGTTTTGTTTAGTATAATGAAGAGCAGTTTCAAAATTCTTCTGCAGATACAAATAAATTATTTTTAAATTAGTGTCTTATACTGTGTTAATACTATAGGCATCTTGCTTTATATTTAAAATACCAATATTTAATACTATGTGAGATGAAAACTGCTTGTTCTAAATGCTTCATGTAGATTGTGCAAATGTAAACCTGCTACTTTCATTTGAAATAACACCCAAATTACAAATTTTTTTATGACAAACAACACCAAAATTAATCTATATGTCATGTCAAACTTCAATATTTTTATTCACTGTAAAATAGTATACATAATGATATTGTATTGGTACATGCTTTTCAGAGTTCTTTCTTTTCTCAAAGACGACCTGATACCTGACGTAGTAAAAATATATTTTCTGAGACAAAAGTGCAGCTCAGTATAAAAATGGGAAGAACTTTTGCAAACCTATGTAAGCATGACATAGATTTTTTGATCAGCATTTTTATACCACTGCCCATGGCAAAGGGATATGTCATGGAGTTGGTGGCACAGTGAAAGGATTAGCTAACAATGATAGCCTCCAGAGCCTGAAGTTCACATGACATCCAAGCAACTTTTTGAATAGTGTGTAAAGAATATACCAGCAATCAAGTTCTTTTATGTGGAGAATGAAGAATACCATAAAGAAGAAGGGCTGCTAGAGGAAAGATTCAGTGAGATATTTCTATATCAGGGGCCCAAAGTACCATTTCTCACTTGTCCCCATAAAAACTACAGGCCAAACATTTTTTCAGCTTCTGCAAAAAGCATCATCCATTCAGTAAGATTGCTCAGTAATATTGAACAGGTTCCATTTGAACATATAAATGGTTTTATGACATGCTTATATGACAAGTAATGGTGGAGGGGATATGTCCTTTCATCTGAAAAAGAGGATGGACAATTTGCTTCCTAAACCCTGGTGGACCTGCAGAATCGTTGGCCTATCCTCAAAAACTGATGCTCTGTCTGTTTCAGCAAGCTCCATTGCAAGCTGGATCCATGAACACCAACTGGCTGTACTTATCTTGTAACCCACAAAGAAATGGACAAAGCAAACCAAATATTACTGAAGAAGCTTAAGGCTTACCACTTGTAGATATGCAATCTAAATGACTACAAATGTAATCAAGTTACAACATGCACCATATGATTATTGTATATTCCTGTGTTACAATTTAAGTTAAGTAACAAAGTCAGACCTCAGTTTGAAAATTTCACTTAAACTGATGTACACTAACAAAACATGGATAAATAATCCACCTTTTCTTCTTCTTCTTCTTCTTCTTTTTTTAAAAAACATGGATGTTGCATCCTTTTAACACATTGATTGTGGCCATTGTTACAGTTCTCATATCTTTTTTACCGTAAAAGTCGCCAACATCAGATATGCATGATGATTTTATTATTGTAAGTGGGCCACGGAGTCCAATATGTCTTACCACAAGCAATGCCATCTAGCAGTGTGTAGAATTACTATGACATTTTTATAATTTCAATGTAACCTACAAGATAGATAGCAGCTCTGTCAGGGATGGTATCAGTCTCTGTAGTCTGATACCATGCAAAGTGATTTTCATTGATCTAGCAATTTATTACTGATACACTCAGAACTTTAATATTTATTATATTCTTACAAACATATTTAGAAAAATTAAACTTCATATTATTAATTCACTGCCTTTTAAATACTATAAACAATAATATGAATTTTGTAGTGCAACTTTTTCCTTGACGCAAAAAAATAATTTAGGTATAAACTTATTGTCTGTAACAGAGGCTCACATTTGCTTTGTATTGTTACATTTTATGAAACTGATTAAAAATTTTCGACAAAATCCAGGCTGCCCCTCACAAACTTGACAGAAACTTGTGACTTTCTTTATTTGTTTCCTAAGGTTTTTCTTATTTCCTTATAGTATTCTCTGCACTGCTTTCTTCCTTCTCCCTCTGGTTTGATGAAGGTAACAAGTGTCTTACGACTGGGTGTGGCGTAATGGGCTGGCTTGGAGCTAATTCTCAAGCAAACATTTTCCTGAAATTTGTAATTCATAACTTTTTCTCACTGGGCATAGTGTAAATGATTCAAATGAATCAACATCCATGATTTCTTCTTTCCATGTATCTTCAGAACTTGATTCATCGGTCTCTGTTGGTTAGTAACTTTTCTCCTGAATATTATTATCACCTTCAGTTTCACTATTGTAGTGAGGTAAGGTAGCAAGGTTCGAACAAAGTATCGAGGGATACCAGAAAATATTGAAAACTTGAGACATGCAGAACACGAGACCACGCAGTCAAAATAATATTAGAGCCATGAAATTACGTTCAAGATTGGAGCTTTTACCCTCATCTAGAGGGGAGACTAGACAACGAAACTCCGAGCCACAACGGGTGCCTCTCACCCCCACCGTAGTTTAGTTAACATTTCCAATGTGCTCACTTCAAGACAACCATAACCCAGGTAAGATCCTCTACAATTATGTTCTTGCCCACACGGGCCACTAGGTCAAGCAACGACCGGCCACCAGCTGCAATTATGTGCCATTAAGTGCCAATACAACTTTAATTCAACCGCCAGATCTTTTATTCAATGTTACACCTAGTGCCTCACCTGCACGAGTGCTGCCCTACCTATCCCAATACTGATTCGCCCTACCGCTTAGTCTATTGCCACCCTAGTGTAAGCGACACCTGGGATTAACAACCCCACACCAGGGGTGTTACAATTTGGTGTCCGTACTGGGTATAACTATAAGGGTAGGCAACAGGGGTTTGGTCATAATTAAATGGGTGGTTAAGTTGGTTAAGTATAGTTCTCCTCCGGTTGGTGAGTGCATTGCTTTTTTTCTCCTCTCTCAGTTAATCATTTGTAAATTCTTGGCACTATGTAGCACACACACTAACACCAAAGGACCCTTATTTTGCAAAACCCACCCTCCCACCTTTTGCATCATGATTTGTTTTGTTTTAAGTGCATGCGCTAACACGGATAGTTCAGGAATAAAATATGTGTAGCCTTAAGGTACAGTAGCCACCCCCCAAAATTGTTCAGATGCCACTAAAAATGAGAAACAGCGCCAGAAAAACCACCACAAATAGGTGCACTGCCGAGGACAACTTGGCATAGGCAAGAGGATGTTACCGCCACAGAATGGTGAAACTGCAGAGCATGACTCCCAGAATTTTTTTCTCTCCCCTTCTGTCACATCACTTTGTTTTCTCCACTCCCCCAGCGTATATAAGGAAAATGGCACATCAAAATCAAATTAAATGAGTATTCCAGATGTCTTGTAGACTCAGTCATGATGCTATGTAGAAATCCACCCGCCCACTGTTGCATCATGGCATTTTTTTTTAGGTGCATGCACTATTCTAATAATTTAGTAGTAAGATGTATAGCTTTAGTATGCAAGATTTTCTCTTTCAGCTGCACCATGTAGATATTATTTAAGTTAGCTTAAGCTCAAAATAAAAAGTTGCTCTTAGAGGTTAAATATGCCGTCACCATTACTGTTAGAACACGCATAACGCAAATGACACAAGAGACGTGTAACAGTAAACATGCAGAGTGTACAAAATTAACAGACCCACATTTACAGAGAAATTAGATAAATGTATAGGCGTGTAGCAGAGCTTAAAAGAAAATAATTTTGCAATATAAAATGTCACCGTATAAGATTTTCATTGTAGAAGTAAAGCTTCAATTTTTATATATTCACAGATAATTATCTCCATAAGAGTTTTGTCAGATTTCTATAAAATATAATATATCCAGGAAACGAGTTCAATGTGTTATCCAAGTGTAATTATAATGATTATTGCTGCAAAATTCTGCTAGCCCCAAATCCAGTTATTCGGGTGAAGAATAATTTCTGTTGGCACGATTACGAAAATCATAGCTGACTCATATTTGTCACACATAGCGAGCGCTGAGTATGCACAAATGCCAGGAGATTATTGCCACACTCATGTTTTTGTACCTCCAGCGTAATTTAAGTTTTTTGAACAGCAGATGATGATCCACGCAACCCAGGTGCTGTTTTTCTTTTTTCTTCTTTTTTAAGGGGTGTAATAGGGGGAAATGTCTTTAGTGAGGTGCAAAAGGTAATCCCAAATGCAACCCTG
Organism: Deroplatys truncata; assembly: GCA_030765065.1. Taxonomy (NCBI): domain Eukaryota; kingdom Metazoa; phylum Arthropoda; class Insecta; order Mantodea; family Mantidae; genus Deroplatys; species Deroplatys truncata. Next base: position 496,612,963 of record CM060990.1, on the reverse strand, counting down.
TTGTGTCCGCATGTGCATAAGACACCAAATGTTCAGATTTAAATATTTGAACGGAGTATATTTCTTGTCCCAGAGCTAAGTTCGGGAAGACAATTTTGATAAGTTGATTTCGAGAAGCTTATGCTGTACGCCTTAAAGAATATGCATACATATTTGTCATCCCAGAAGCGAAGTTCGGGAAGACAATTTTGATGACAAGTTGAGTTTGAGGAACTTTACGTTGTACATCTCAAGGAATATGCATACATGAGTTATGAGAGCTTTATGAGTTTCTCATACCTTTTATAGTAGGATAAAGACTGAACATTATAGCTGGAGTATCTTATTAATGTCCAAGATTTATCGGATGTTTAAGTTTAATTTTAGCATTGTTTTTGTGAAGTTAAGTTGTTTCAAAAATGATTCATGACAAAGGTTAAGTGAGTTGGAGCTGATTTCTCCAAAAATAAATTAAGCAGGTGAGAACTATAAATAAAATAAGTTTTGACAGCAGTAGAATAAAATAACGCAGTGCCAGAAGTAATTTATAGTATAAAGGTGATAAATGTTAAATAAATAAATGTTCAGCAAGTAAAATATTAAATGCAGTGTGGCAAGCAAGCAATAAGAAACAGCGTAATGTTATAGGAGCAGTTAAAAAAAAAAAAAACACACATGAAAGAATATGGAAGAGTAAACTGGCAAAGAGAAATTTTGAAAAGCAACTGGTCACTAGAAATTCCGCACCTAAATTTGTCACAAACTCCACCCATAAGAACGATGCACGCCTTCAGGCAAGAAAGAACTTTAACTTCCGCCATGTTAAAAATACTGTACGCGTTGGGGACAACCCTGCTACCCTGTTAGTAGTAGCTATGGTAATAAGACCCGAGCTGATAGTGACAGCAAATATTCCGACGGTGAAGGCAAGCGCCATTATACAAAATGAGATCGCCAAAATTATTGCAATTTTGTTTGTATTGTTGAACAGTAATGAACGCGGTAGCATATAAACTTCCAGGAAAATTTTGCCATAAAAAAACCCAATAGCAGCAATACGCCTGCAGAGGTACTACAAGCACAGGCACCGAGTGGAATTTTGATTGCAGCAACACCCACAGATTCTGTGTCGGAAGTAGCCTGACTTAAACGAAGTGCTACCGAAAACAAAAAGAGCGAAGGGACATGGTAGATGAGGGTAGATATTATAATAAGTAGTAAAGGTGAAGGGAAGGTCACACTTAATCACACAAGATACACAGACACTTATACAAACGTCACACAGTAACACGCCACATGCAACATTATGCAAATTGGAAACCTTTAAGCAGCACAGCGATACATGTTCCGCCTAGATTACAAGTTATTCTCATACTGAGAGACACGCATTGACAAGCAGGAGCTCAGAGGAACATACAATGTCGAGCGAATTGCTGGTGAAGGATTCCTCACCGACAAGTGCAAGATGAACTTCGCACCAAGCAGGGGCGAATCGTACAATTAGAAACGCAGTACATAGGAATGTAAATAGTTTGGACCAATCAGGAGGAATATAGTGGCCTCCCTGATATTAACTATAATAACAATGTATATAGTAAGAAGTTAATAACCAAGAATTAAAAGCATGTACCTAATCTTAGTCAAAATACTATTTATTTTATTTATTTATTTATTTTTTTTTTTTTTTGCTATTATGTGCTGTTCGCTACCTTAGGATCAGACTGACGTAACTACACTTTTTGCCGTTTTTGAGTTACAACTACTTCCATAATCAGAAAATTGCGCTCTATCTTAGGATCAAACAATCGTCTCTCTAGCTATAATAGTGTCGAAGTTAAGCGTCGACATAACTACAATGTCATACTTTTTGTAAGAGTCAAAGGAACGTAAAAGCCATTACGTTTGACTGACCCTAACGCTATCTGCAAAATAATAATTTTGGTAAGGATCAGAGAATAGTAAAAGCTGATACGTTTGTCTGACCCTAACGCTTCGTTTTATTATTGACACCTGATAAACTCTTACGTTTGTCTCATCCTTCCTGCCTATGTGACCGACCACTGTATTTTCCTGTTATTTTTTAATTATTGCCTTTACATACACAATTCCACATTTGAAGGAGTGCACATAACCAAATCGCGCGTGAAAGCACATGTATTTAAAGGCAATTTGTTATTTAGTGTAATATTGCTTAGCAGTGTGTTTTTAGCTCACAAGCATTACATTTGTAGATTTAAAAATTAGTGAAACTCTATTATGGAATCCAGAGGGAGAAGAATGGTTCAGTTAGTAAGTGAACAGAGGAATAATGAAAATAATGATAAATGTAAGTATAAAATACATTGGAACAAAATATAAATAAATATATGTTTATGTTAGTTATTAAACTTGTATATACGATATTGAAATAATTTAATTATATATGAATTGTCATTTAAACGTTGTAACTTAGTTAAAGCATTCAGTACTTTGTTATTTTATAGTTTATGACAGTGGGATATCAGAAGATGAGGAAGGAGAAGTATTGTTTAGAGAATTTATAGCAGCAGCTGACTCAGATACTGATCCTGATTATGAGCCAAAAAGTGATCTAAGTGAGAATGGTGAGTAATATTTGTGATGTTATGGTTTTGGACTAGTTACTATTACTCCTACACCTTGTTATTATTATTGTTGTGGTTGTTATTGCGTTTTGGAGGTCTATACTATAGACACATTATTCATTTATTACAGATTCTAATGATGAACAAGTATAGATGGGCGTTGTCAATCCTAATGTGAAAGTCAGAGTTCTGGTGGCACAATCTATGGAAATTATTAGTCCTGAGACAGTTAATGAACCCAATAACGATTCTAATTATCTGGGTGAGAAGGGTGACAATCTTGTAACCTTCTGAGAGTTCTTCTGATCAACATAGGTACTAAATTTTGGAATATAATGTATTACAGATTCTAATGAGGAGACGCAGAGAGGCATTATTACTGTAAACGTGGTTCAGGTTGCAGAATCTATGGAAATGGATGATACTAGTTCAGGCAAAGAGCCTGTGCTAGATGATCTGTATGAAAGAGTGAGTCATCATAGAACCTAGGGAATTATCTTTTTATTAAACCATATTTATTCCTATATTTACGAATAGGCCTGTTTATAGCTACCATTTATTATTAATTTATTACAGATTCCAACTATGATGAACAAACAGGAAGGGATGTCAATGAAAATGTAGAGAGCAGGTTGCAGAATCTAAAGAAACTAATGGTAAAATCAGTGAAGACCCCGTTACAAGGAAAAGAAAGAAGAGGGTTGTTATGGAAGAATGGAAAAGAAACAAAAAAAAAAAAAAGACTTAATAGACAGTCGGGGAAAGCATACACTTCTACCACAAATCAAGATGTTCCAACTCAAAGGGTGCGTGAAAAAGGTTGTGCAAGGTATACTCGAAAATGTAATTATAATTTCAGTAACGATGATAGACAAAAAGTCCATCAAGCTTTCTGGGACCTTGGTTCTACTGAACTTCAGAGACAATATTTCAGTTCATTAGTTGATGAATATGAAAAGGACAGTATCTGAACACAATCAGAACATTCTAGAAGAAAAACTAGTAAACGTCTTTTCCTAGTCAAAGAATTTGATAAAATTCAGGTATACAAGCAATTTTTCCTCACTACCTTCGACATATCGGAAAAGTTTGTGAGGACAAACATTAAGAAAGGAGGTGGTCACAACGTAATAGAGAAGGAGAAAAGAGGTCACCATGCACCTGGTTGGAAACCACCGGAAGATGAGGAAATCAGAAACTATATCTGGAAATTTCCAGTTCTCCCATCACATTATTCCAGGAAGAAGTTTAACAAGGAATACTTACTTGCATATTTAAATATTCGGATCATGTATAACAATGAATGTTTCAAATATTCTAATCTTACACAGATGGAGAAGGAAGATGAAAATACGAAGAAAAACCATGATGATCACATCAAGAAGAAAGAATTGGCACGAGAAATGAAGAATAAGAACAAGGATGAAGCAAAAAAAAAAGGTGAATGTGTTATGGCAGAATATGAGTTGGAGGCAGTACTGTACTGTCCTAAAACAAATTCCAAATCTTTGTTTTATAAAAGACATTTTTTTGTCTATAACTTGTCAATTTTGAATTTACCAAACAACCAGGCCAACATGTGAGATGAGTCAACAGCGAAAAGGGGTTCAACAGAAGGGCATCGTGTGTTTTGGACTTTCTGAGAGATGTTGCAAATGGAAAGGAAATAACACTATTTTCAGATACATGTGGACAAAACCAAAATATTAACATGTGTATGATGTTGTTATATGCCATCCAGAATATGAACATTCTAGTAATCAATCAGCAGTTTTTCGAACCAGGCTACTCACAGATGGAAGTGGACTCTGTACATGCCTGCATAGAAAATTTGAGCAAGCACGTAGATGTGTTTGATCCCATAGGATGGTTCATTGTAGTACGCATGGCATCAAAGAGACACACTATCATAGAGATGGATTCTACGAAATTCGTAAACTTTACTGAACTTCAGAAAGAAACAATTAGGAATAGAAAGACGGATGAAAAAGGAGAAGCAGTGAGCTTGTTGAAAATTGTATGGATGCAATACGTAAGGGTGAACCATACAAAATATATTTCAAGTATTGTTACGATGAGGCAGAATTTCATGAGTTGCAGACCATAAGAGCTGGACACAGTAGAAGAAATCAAGCAGAGGAGTTAGCATTACAACCTGTCTATGATGGTCCCCTGCCAGTCACCAAAGAGAAACTATCCGATGTGAAAGAGTTATGCCAGAAAGGGATAATTCCACAGAAGTACCATCAGTTTTATTCCTCACTTCACTCCCATTACAACAGTGTAATATCAATGTAATTTTGTTTATCATTTATTTTATGCTTTAATAAAAATGTCTTACAACAACAAAGCGTGTGTAGTTTCATTATAAGATTGCAATACCCATAGAGTCGCAGCAGGAAATCGTAATTTATTTAGGATCAAAGAGACGTAACTACAGCATGTTTTATTAAAATATTAAATATCTACTTAATAAATGATTATTACAAACTAAACACCAATGCCAATCATTGGGCAAATGAACTAGGTTATCAAATTTCATAACAAAGTTTGTGTTCAGCAATGCTAATATACATATAGCATCATCACAAACTTAAAAACTTAAATATCTCAAAACATGCATTCATGTAGTTACGTCAGTCTGATCCTAAGGTAGCGTGTTGATAGTTTTTATTTAACCTAATCGTACTTAAGTAAAAGGACGCGGAGAGGAAAATACAGGTGCTCCATGTGAGCAGCCACATTAAAAAGGGGAACAAACATGGCGCCCTTAAGAGCTTTTATGTTCAAAGGATGCCGCAATATTGGAAAAGATATCAACAGTTTTTTATAATATTGGTGTTTCTTTTAATCTTGAAGGTTAACGCTTATAAGACAAAATTTGCATACCCCCAAGAGGTAATTAATAGAATTAGAATGTTGCAGGACCCCGAAGAGGATGGTGGTCGGAACGAGAATTGAAAAATAAGACAGAAGGGAGCCACACGAGAAAACCAGACCGATCTGCAGAGTCATACAATAAAAATGAAAGGAAGAAAGGAGAATCAATGTACAAAACATCAAACATCACACCATTAAAAAAAATCTTTTTCTTGTACAGCTACAACTGTTAATTATTGTAAACTATAACAAAAGCAGCACTTGTACAGTTAAAATGGTGGAAGCAGAACTTATGAGCATGGCATCACACCTGGAGAGTAAAATTTCATTTTTTTTATGTTAATTCTCTCGTTCCATTACCTCTTTCAAAATTCAGAAATAGACAAACAATAGGCAGGGGTACACACTCATTTTCTAAATTTACTTCTCTCACTGCTATCACGTGACTCACTGCACGGAAATTAAAAAAAAACATACCATTCCTCCCCTCTTCCCTTAAAACTGATCCATCTGCAAAGAGTAACCCGTTCGCTGCACACCGTCAAATGGCAAAGCAAGAAAAATTAAATTCAGTTTTATTTATGGATGCTCTTTAACTGCTGTGGTCCTTAGCGTCTCATTCTATATTAGGCGTGAAAGACTGGTAATTTTGCTCAAAGGCCTTTTTATCAGGTTTGAGGTTCTTTTACATGCCGTAAATCTACGACACGGGACCACCGGCTTTTACTTCCATGCTAGGGATTTTTAAGCCCGAAAAATATCCATCGCCCTCCGCCAGGTTTGAACCCGCGAAATCGGGAACTAAAGGATAGAATGGTAACCACTGCACCCCGGAGGACGGCACACAACCATCACAGCGTAAGGAAAAGAAGGTCCCACGGAGAAGCGAAGGTAGGAAATAACCCCAACAATCACTGAGGGGTAATAGCACTAATCACTTCAGTGTCTACCTAAACTGGAATTTATTAAGAACGCAGTCCAAATAAACGCCACTGGAGCCTCACAGAACTAACACGTAGACCGAAAATCCCAACCAGCGGAAATGACTTAGTTGGCGAAAACCACAAAGTCCACACCTATGCTGACAACGCGAAGTACAGCTCCAGACATAAAAATACAAAGCAAAGGAAGAGCCAAGAAAAATACAACAGGCCAGAGAGTCGCAGCCACACCCACGCCCTATAAAGAACTCTTCCATAATTTCCGAGCCTCGGACAGCGGAGAAAGGACCTCGGTGGTAATGTAACAAATTTGTAGTGGTCTGTTTTATTGTTTTTTTTCTTCTTCTGTTTCTGTAACCGTTGCCTATAAAGAGAAACCTAGTACCCCCCAAGGTGATCAACTTTTTTCCGGTCACCGTTTTTTAATTCCGGGGTCGGAATTTGCCGCCTGCGGAGGTAATTTAGCGAGTTTCGAACAAAGTATCGAGGGATTGCATTAGTATTACCAATATGCCAGAAACCGTTGAAACCTTGTAACAAGACATTGTAGAACGGGAGACCACGCAGGAATTAGGTCACGGCGGGTGCTTTTACTTTCACTCTCGTCTAGAGGCAAGACTCGATGACGAAGCTCCGAGCCACAAGAGGTACTCTCACCCCCACCGTAATTTAGTTAACATTTCCATTGTGCACACTTCAAGACGACCGTAAACACGGTAAGATGCTCTACCATTAAGTTCTTACCCACACGGACCGCCAGGTCAAGCAACGACCGGCACCAGCTGTAATTATGTACCATAAGTGCCAATACAATTCTTAGCTATAATTCAATCCCCGGGCCTTTTATTTAATGCTACCCCTAATGCCTCGCCTGCATGAGTGCCGTCCTACCTATCCTGATATCGATTTGCCCTACCGCTAAGTCTACTGCCGCCCCTAGTGTAAGCGACCGCTGGTGTTAACAACCCCACACCAGGGGCGTTACATTATTACCGGAAACATTAATTGCAACATTTTCAAGCATATTCAATGCTAACCCCGACTCTGTAACATTGTGACTTCTGACTAATAATGTAACATACATTAGGCAATACTTGGAAATATACTCCTCCCGAAATATGAAACACACTTAAGGTAAACAAAGCCGAGAGGCAGGCCCACGCACGCGGCTGCAGTGAATGCTCTCATTGGCCCCTGTCCGCAATACTCAGCCTAAGAGAAAAAATAGAGCTCATCTTTCCCTTATGTTATTGCTTTTAAAATGCGCTAATGGTTTTATGATTTCATCGCAATATGCTACATTTTCACTGCTATTTGTAAATATTAACCTATCAGTTTGCTGAAACTGAACAGTTATCGCTTATCGATTGCATTTGCTGTGCACGTGTTGCATGGAGTAATACAAAAGTGTGTTTCTTAGAGCGGATCCAGTAAAGCAGTCAGCAACGGTTTGCTAAACCTTTAAAGAAAAAGCCGCGAAACCGTACACATATCTGCTGGTCATTGGAGGGGAGTAACATACTGTATTTGTGTACATGTTTTCAATATGGTAATGGTCTCTAGAGGATAATAAAAGATAAATATGTATAATTAATATAGGGATTTCCATATTTCTTTTCATAGTTTTAAAACTTTTGTGGCATAAAAATTGCAATTTATATTACCTTCGTAGGTTATGTAAAGCAAGAAGCAATCCTAACAATATCTAAGAAATGACTGCCATTGGAGTCCTGCAACTGAACCGCAGTCGTGTTAAGAAACTCAAAATACGCATTTTTAGATTGTGATTAATTTTTTAACCAAACCGCATGTTGCATATGAAATTAAAGCTTGCTGTATAATCTTTAAAAATGACACCTCAACTACTTATCTAGGACCCATTAGTGTCTGAGCTATGAGGGCTTTAAGATAGATCCATGTGCAAATATTTTAAATTTTGCAATAGCCATAACTCAAAAATGGAAGGTTGATACATATAAAAAAGAAAACAAAACAAAATTCATAACTCATGATAAAGTAAATATAACCCAACTATGTTAAGGGTCAAGTCATGGTTGATTTGACATGAAATAGTCCTTAACCCCTTTACCATTATGGATGCAATGGTTCCACACGCAGATGGTTCTGTCACATGCAAATGACCTTCACCTGTTATGGACGTAATGGTTGTATGTATGGATTAGAGCTACATTCATTTAAACAAAATCTTTTGCTGTTAATTTGTGGACAATATCATTTGTTATACACCTAGTATAACAACTGAAACCTGCCGTGAAGGAGTTTTACCCCTGCTAGCATATTGTTTCAAGTAATTGTACAACTTGTGTGTGGAACAGCTTTTGCTCCTGTTGCTTATATCACAGTCTACCTACGTACTCTAATATATTACAGGACAAAATTCATTATAGAAGAAGTTTGAGTTATGTGTGCCCCCTGTGATGCCCCACTGTGTTTGGAAATTTTTTTTAATTGTATTACGGCAAGAAGAATTATTGAAAATAAAAGAAGCATGTGTGTGTATTTCTGTCTGTGAATTTTACATAGGCTTTACACAACATGGAACACTGCTGTTGTTCACTCCTGAATCATGTGAGTATTGTGTGTTACGGTTACGAAGATCATTCATCACATCTTTACTTATATTTGTATGCAAAATAAATTGAGTTTTATTTATGGACGCTCTTTAACTACTATGGTTCTTAGCGTCCCATTCTATATTGGGCGTGAAACACCGGTAATTTAGCTCAGAGGCCTCTTTATCAGGCTTGAGGTTCTTTTACGTGCCGTAAATCTACGACACGGGACCACCGGCTTTGCTTTACTTCCCTTCCGAAGGAAGCCGTGCTAACGATTTTTACGCCCGAAAAAATCCATCGCCCTCCGCCGGGTTTGAACCCGCGACCTTGGGAACTAGAGGCTAGCACGGTACCACTAGTCCACGGAGGACGACTATTTGTATGCAGTAAGACATTCTTTATGATTCACAGAGGTTAATACAATAAGGTACATCTTTTCAGTAAACAAGAATAAATTATGCCATATCAGGAAATTCTTGGTACTATGCTCTGGTCATTACATTCTAGCAGCTGACTTTGTGTCTTCAGCTAGCTAGCAAAAAGTACTCCAAATAGAAGTGAAGTATCTTACAAGCTTCTCTGCATATTAAGCCCAAATTAGCTATTTAAGTTTTCGAAAATAAGTAAGTAAAATTTCTTTAGCCAACATTAAATACAACTGCAATCAATGCTTATGTTTAGTTGGTTTATCCTTATTGGTTACAACATTTGTTTTTTGTTTCATTCAAATATCTTTAAAAATGGAATAATTTGCATTTTAACCCTCATGCAGAGTTAATTTCCTGGCTGGGATTTAAACTGATATTGGTTGACGTACAGTGGTCAGGTATGGTTTAAATGTCTGAGGGTGAACGGTTTAAAATTACCTCTCCAACATCAACTGTGGTTATTGGGGCATATCTAAAACATAGCATTGCATTACAGAAGGGTCCATTTCAACTGTAATAGAATTGTTGCCTTGTAGAATTTTTAAAATATTTCTAAGTTTGTGAGATCAGAATTTTTTTGAAAACTCTCTTACATGCTTCCCTTACTGAGCACCCCAATTCCCTGGCACACTCTCTAGCCATTGTATGCACCATTATCAACTTTCACCAACCTCATCAGTGGCTATCCTCCTCCTTGAAGTTGGCAGATCGCTTGTGGCAGGAAACCAAATTTGGGCACAATGGAAGTTAAACAATATCTCACTTCTACAATTTAAGAAGTTTCTTGGCTGCTACGATCAAAGCTGTATCACCCTGCAGAGTATTGACCACCTTAATTATACTCTGGAAATTTGAAGAGCAGTGAACTACTGCTGAAATCCATGTCTCCCATCTTATTAGATGAGCTAGGTTGAGGGGGCAGAGGTATATCTGGAACAATCCCTTTAAATGTCTAAATCCTTGACAGGGTTTTCAGAAAGACTTTAATATCGGAAATGAATTTGTCTACAACTGGAACAAGCATTGTATCTCTTCTAACACCCTCTGAAAACCACATGCTATGCAGGCCACATGAAGCATGTTCGGAAGCAGCACTTTTAAAACTTGCCCAGCGTTTATCTTCTATGGTGGGTCGTCGCTAATGAAAAGTAACATATATTGAATTTCTTTAACTTTAATGAAATGGTTAATAACTGTGAGAGAGTTCTATTGTTAACTTTTTCCAGACACACTATGGTAAATACGAATATTTTCAGTGAGCCTGAAGGATCTAAAGGCCCAACAATGACATTGCCACTAAAACTGCCTGTAGAATTGGTCAACTCGTCAATTGAAATCCAGAGTTTTCATTACATTATCATAATATTCACTTAAGTAACATTTTCAAAACTTGACTCACTAGGTACAATTTGTCCATATACTTATAAAAAATTGCCTTAATGTAGGATTCTGTAGTTTCCACAAAGGGATTCTGACAGTAAGAAAAGCTTTAAGGCCAATGTAAAATAGTGATTTTTGACTCAATGTTGTAATTGCTGTTGGAAGCATACAAATCACCTTCCCAGTAGTCTCAAAAAATACATTTTTATTTGGTTGAACCAATGTGTTGAGATATGAAGTATTTCCTTTTGTAGTTCACTGGCTGCTCACATATTTTGCACCAAAGTATTTTATAGTCATTTGAAAATACACTGGATCCCAAACTATTAACGCACTTTGCAATTTACTGTGTAAATGAACACTGAAATTTCCACGTTACTAGCTTTCTTGCAAAACAACATGAAAATGAGACCTTAGAGTAAGAGAAGTTAAAATAATTTAAATAGTATTGACATAGTTTAGGCTGTTGCATCCACGATTGCTTTTGATGAGGGCATGAACCAGTCGGAAGGCAAGTAAAATGTTCCATTTATGTGGTGACACGGTTGCTGTTAAAGAAAGAATAAACTCGCTGGAAGGCAATAGTTTAGATTCATTAGACTCATTCTTATTGTAGTGGTTACAGAAATAAGATACAGGAGTAGAGAATTTATAATAATAAAGAAATAATCTAATCAAATAAAGGCAATGAAAAGCATTTATTTCATAACTTAGGCATATATGCTTAAAAAAAAAAAGCAGAAAAATTCAACATAAAACTTTCAACATTTCAATCATTGAGGTTTAACTTGTACAGATTCACTTTTAAATTTACAACAGATCTAACAAATTTAGAGGCCAGTTTGCCAAAGATCTGAGATCTGATCATAGCTATAAGCCCTATATCTACAGGAGGAATCTTAGGGATACACTATAATGGGAGGAACATCTTCAATATATTGCTGAAAGTTTAAACAGAGTCTGCTTAGCAAAAATTACTACTTACATGAAAAACATTTATTTTTGTTATGGCTCATGTTGATCCCAAGAATTTATGCAGAAACTTATCTAAAAAAAGTTATACATAAACCTTCACAATATCTGTATGAATTAGCTAAATATATACAGGTACTTAAGGATTTATTGATGAACTCAAGGATTGTAGAGGAGTATTAAGTGACCAATTTGGGATATGCAGATAGGACACTGAAGGTCTATGAGTGCATGATTACAAGCAATAAGAAAAGTCAATTTGAACCAATACACCAGTGATACAGCTTCAATGCTATTTGGAAACATTTGTTGAAAAAGTCCAAATCAAGACTTTGTGTCTCAGTGGTAACACCAGAGAGCTCAGATGAGTGTTTGTTAACATTGTACCTGAGGTTTGCAGTTTAAACCGCTTTGGATAGTTTCCCTTTCCCCCCCCCTTCCTTGTTTTGATGTCTGCTATGAAACAATACATGTGGAATACCGTAGATGTTCAATTGTTTGTGATTAACAGTGCTAAAATTAATGGTAGAAAGTAATGATAAAAGGAAATGAAGAGCAGAAACTAAATTTGTTCTAGGGAAATCAACCAGGTCAGTGTTGGGCAACTCTCCAAGCTTTAAATGACCCACTCTATTGCCATCATCAGGGAAACTGGAGGCAAGCTGCTCGGGCAGCGATATTTATACCCCGCCAGCTAGAGGCCAGGAGACCGCCTCGCATGCAACTATTGGTTAGTACAGTCAATGAGTGTTGAGGAGGGTGGGACAAGTACTTACTGATTACTAGCAGCCACTTCTTCCTTATTTGAAGTCCTTCATTTTTATTGAAGTTAATTTTGTTGGTTTTTATGTATATGGCTTCTTTTATTACTCTGTTGTACTATTTAGTAGACTTTTCTATGATCTTTGTAGATGTGAATTTGATTTTGTGACCATTATTGTATGCATGTTGCACCACTGTGGACTTCTTTGGGTAGCACAACCTAATGCAGCTTTGATGTTGTTTGATCTGATCTTCCACAGTCCTCCCAGTCTGGTCAATGTATATTTTACTACACTCACAAGAAATTTTGTAAATATCAGCAGCGCAGAGACCTAAGATGTCTGACCGAGCCAAGGAGTTGTTTGATTTTGGTAGGGGCCACTTGACTGAACTCATATAGCCCTCGATTGGTTCCTGCTGTAATCTTAAAAATTCATCAGAGTTCACAAAGATTCTTCAAGAGGTTAAAATAAATCCATCAGATGTTTTGATCAGTTTAAATGCGAGTCCCTTTTCACCAAAGCACCTCTCAAGGAAAGTTTAGAATTCCTCAGCCCACATTTTGATTGAAAACATTATCTGCTTGTTCTATCACACCCTAACTTCAACCTTCTGTTCAACAATCGCTACTATGAACAGATGGCGTTGCCATGGGTTCTCCATTGTCAACTTTTACATACCAGAGTTCGAACACATAGCACTTAAAAGTGTGCCTCTGGCTCCCTCACATTTTTTCCCGCTATGCAGACGATACCTTCATCGTTTGGCCACATGGAAGAGAAGCTCCGACAACCTTTCAGAACCATTTGAATAACATCCATCCTTACATCAAACTCACATGGAGATTGAACAGAATAACTGCTTGCACTTCCTGGGTTTAGTTATCTATAAAATGGATGATGGCTATCTAGGCCATAGAGTTTACAGAAAACCCACACCCACCTACCTATACCCCAACAGTAAACAGCTGCCACCATCCTGCACAATAGCACACAGTCCTTTCTACACTGATGCATTGCACAATAGCAGTTTCTGGCATACATGAACTTCCAGAAGAAATCCAGCACTTGCGCACAGTCTTCAGGCAGATTCATTATGCCAGCCGAGACATTAATAAAATTTTCTATAGTCTCCGCAGTAAATGAAACAAAGAGGAAGAAAAACTAGTACAGCCATTATTCCATTTGTTAGCCCTGCATTTCACAAAATTGCAAGAATACTGTCCAAACATAGCATCAGAATGGTCTTCAAGCCCCCTGCCAAAATCAAGCAACACCTTGGCTCAGTCAAAGACACCTTAGGTCTCCACACTGCTGGTATTTACAAAACTCATCATGAGCATGGTAAAATATACATTAGTCAGATTGGGAGGACTTTGGAAGGGCGGATCAAAGAACATCAATGCTGCATTAGGCTGTGCTACTCAGAAAACTTCATGGTGGCACAACATGCTTATGGTACTGGTCACAAAATCAATTTCATATCCACGAAGATCATAGAAAAGTTCACTAAGTACTACAGCACAGTAATAAAAGAAGCTATATACATCAAAACCAACAAAAATAACTTCAATAAAGATGAAAGACTTCATCAAATAAGCAAGAACTGGCTGCCGGTAATCAACAGATACCTCTCCCACCCTCAACACTCATTGGCCAGCATCGACCAATACCAGCACAGAAATCCCTCTGGTCGATAGGGTAAAAGATCACTGCCCAAGAAGCTTGCCTCTAGTTTCCCTGATGGGTGAGTTGTCGAAAGCTTGGGGAGTAGCCCAACACTTACCTGGCTGATTTCCCAAGAACAAACCATTAATAACCAATACTAGGAAAGCTTCAAGCCTCTAATAAATATTTTGTTTAAATGGATATGAGAAACATTGAGAGAATGATGTATTGCGATAGTTTTATGCAATTAATGGCATTAACGTAACAGATGACTGAAGCACGTAATGTGGTATACATTTATGAAAGCAAGTAAAAATATTAGAGAAAATGAAGAAATAAATGTTGCCTTTAGTTTCACCACAGGTTGGAGGAAACAAACATATTTGGTGGTCATCCATTATGTAGAGCATACATATTTCTTCCTTTTTTTCTGCTTTTTATTTAATAGTGTATAACAGCCATTCTTACTACATGTGGACCCATATATGACATTAAATTATATTTGGGACAGGAAAATTAGGAAGGAAATGTTCCATACCTATGGGAGCATATATGTGAATAATGATAAAAAGAATGCTTTATAGTAAAATGTATTGCTTACTTATATGCCAGAATAGTGGGAACACAGTATGTAAACATTATGTAATGACTGAAAAGAGCCAATTTCTCTCTGTTCCCCTTAGGGAGGGTAAGATGTAGCCAGTAAAGAAGAAAAATGAAGAAAGTCAGATATACTGCTCATACATATGAAATTTATAAACAATCAGGAAGAGCAAGCAATATTAAAGTTCTTATTAATCCCACAGAGAGGAGGTGTTGATGATGATATGGGGTTAAGGGCGCAAAACATCTAGGGTCATCAGCGCCCATACAATGTATAAAATTTAAAACCCAAAAACTAAAACACGGTACACAAACCTGCTATGTCAAAAAACTAAAAAACAAAACACCAATTTCTAAAAAGTAACACACTAAAACCATGGTCAATAAAAGAGTTAAACGTGTCAAGAACTGTAGAATGCGAGGGATATGAGCGTATGTCCGCCGGGGAGAAGAGCCCCATTAGAAAAGACAATAGAAAAACACAGAGCTAAAAGACGCTCAGCGCATCAAATGCGCCGATTAAAACCACTGTCACTTATAAAATGTAAACGCAATTCTACAGCACGCGCGTCGTCTACCAAAACGTTGGCTATGCCAACAGGCAGACCCACACGAACGCGCAACGGAGCTAAAACTTGACACACTGTTAAAATGTGACGCACCGTTAAGGGCGCATCAAACTGCTCACAGAGTGGTGCGGGGTCACCACTGAGCAGGTATCGATGGCTAAAAAGGCAATGTCCTAATCGTAAACGAGTTAAAAGTATCTCTTCCCGACGAGAAGAACGGGAACAGGTACCCCAGACAACGGAAAAGGTTTAACCTCACGCAACTTGTTCCCCCGGAGGGCCGTCCACTCATCGCTCCAAAGCGAGAGGATGCGGTGACGTAAAATAAAACACAAATCTGACGAGGGAACAACAGAAGTAAAAAATCTGGGTGACCAAACCGCCGATTTGGCAGCGGCGTCGGCAGACTCGTTGCCTGAGATGCCCACATGACCTGGAATCCACACGAACGAGACGCTGATGCCAGAGGCACCAAGCGAGTGGAGCAGGTCATGTATGCGCTGTACGAGGGGGGTGGTAATTGTACAGCGCGTTGATACTCTGAACGGCACACAGTCAGTACAAACAACACAGTGCCGCAAGTCGTGCCGCTGAACGCATAAAATGGATTGAAAAATACTAAAAAGTTCGGCGGTAAAAATGGAGCATTGCCACGGTAAACGGAAGGTAAAACTATGCCGACCATAAACAAAGGCACACCTACTCCATCAGTCTTAGACCCATCAGTATAAATAAAATGACATTCACCGAATTGCGCCTGTAGTTCTAAAAAGGCTGATCTAAATACTGAAGAAGGGGTTTCATTCTTCGGCATCGACGTTAACCCTAGGTGACAGAGGGCCTCAGTGCGCAACCAAGGAGGAAAACGCGTTTCCCCCCTGGAAAGGGCCGGCGCTGGCGTAACGTCCAAATGCCGAAGAAGCTGTCGAAACCGAACCCCTGGAGGGAGCAATGCAGAGGAGCTAATGAAATATTGTCGATGAAGCGAATCCTCGAAAAATAGGTCGAAGGACGGGTTGTCAGGCAAGCTTGAGAGTCGGCATGCGTAGCTGCACAAAAGCACCTCACGCCTGAAGGACAGCGGAGGCTCTGCAGCTTCAGCATATAGACTAGGTACAGGACTGGTTGGAAAGGACCCCGTAGCGACTCTTATGCCACGATGGTGAATGCCATTCAATCGACGTAATACAGATGGACGTGCCGAAGAATAGACAATGCACCCGTAATCTAGCTTGGATCGGACCAAAGAGCGATTAAGATGCAGAAGGGCTGTCCGATCAGCTCCCCAGGATGTGCCTGCCACTTAAAACACGTAAACGATTAAGAGAACGGTCACACTTTGCTTTTGAAAAGGAAATGTGCGAGGTCCAGCTCAGCTTTCTATCAAAGATCAAGCCCAAAAATCTCACCTCGTCTGCAAAAGGAAGGATCTCCGAACCAAGATGGAGAGAGGGCGGAGCGAAAGCCTTCCGGCGCCAGAAATAGATGCAGACGGATTTCTCGGCGGAGAAATTAAAGCCGTTGGCGTTACTCCAGGTGTAGAGACGGTCGATACAGCTCTGGAGACGGCGTTCGAGCAGACAGGTCCGCCGTGAACTGCAATAAATGGCAAAATCGTCAACAAAAAGGGACGATGAAATGCCAGGTGGAATACAATCAACAATGGGGTTGATAGCAATCGCAAAAAGTGTGACACTGATTACAGAGCCCTGCGGTACCCCGTTCTCTTGAGTAAAACGACTAGATAAAACCGAGCCCACACGTACGCGAAAGTCACGGTCGGTCATAAACTCCCGAAGAAATATGGGAAGACGACCGCGTAAATTCCATGCGTGAAGTGTACGTAAAATACCGCCCCTCCAACAAGTGTCATAAGCTTTCTGTAGGTCAAAAACCACAGCCAGTTTGACACTTTCTCAGAAACCCATTCATAATATGCGTCGACAGAGACCAGATGGTCGACGGTAGAGCGGTGACGACGAAAGCCGCACTGAGGGTTCGCTAGAAGTTTCTGAGACTCAAGCCACCATGTCAACCGCCTGTTGATCATGCGCTCCATCACCATGCAAATGCAACTGGTGAGGGAGATAGGGCGGTAGCTCGAAGGTAGATGGCGAACCTTCCCAGGCTTAAGTATAGGGACGATGGTGGCTTCGCGCCAAACTGAACGAAAAGCGCCGTCTTGCCAAATACGGTTATAGACCTGTAAGAGAAAGAATTTACTGTCGGCTGAAAGGTTCTGTATCATCAGGACATGAATGCCGTCCGGCCCAGGAGCGGAGTGCCTAGAGCAATGAAGAGTGTACTCTAGCTGCCTCATTGTGAAAAGTTCATTGTAACACTCCTTATTAGGAGACCTAAAATTATAGGTCTCGGAATCCAGCCGGTCTTTGAGAGTGCGAAAGCCGGCGGAATAATGCGAAGAACTGGAAACCGCCTCAAAGGCAGCACCCAGAGTGTGAGCAATGGCAGCCGGATCCACTATGGTGGCATTGGAAACCTGAAGGCCAGACACAGTACAATGCGACACTTTACCGGAGAAGCGACGAAGTTTATCCCAAACACAAGACGAAGGCGTGAAGCGATTAAAGGACTCGACAAAACGAGTCCAAGATGCCTTCTTACTATCCTGAATAATGCGACGAGCCCTGGCGCGCGATTGTTTAAAAGTAACCAAATTATCAAGTGTAGGGTGTCGCCGAAACACCCTGAGTGCAGCTCTACGGGCACGAACGGCGTCCCGACAGTCCTCGTCCACCACGGTACAGGAATACGCCGAGGGTGGGAGGACGAACGGGGAATGGTGCGTTCAGCGGCAGATAGGATCGTAGACGTAAGATGTTGCACCATTTGGTTCACGTCAGTAAAGGGCTGGTCCACAAAAGACACGAGGCTGGTATACAGTACCCCGTCGGCTTAAAGGAATTGCCAGGTAGGTGCCCTGGAAGGCTGGACGGGTGAGACAAAAGAGAAACGATGCAGGGATAATGATCGCTGGAGCAGGTGTCAGCGACGACGCTCCACTGCAGACGACTAGCAGGCTGGATAGAGCAAACGGCAAGGTCCAAGTGAGAGAATGTGCCAGAAGAATCAGAAAGAAAAGTAGGCTCACCTGTATTGAGGATGGAGAGGTTGAACTGAGAAAAAATATTGGAAAGAAGAGTTCCCCTCGCACAAACCCTTGGCGAACCCCACAGGGGGTGATGGGCATGAAAATCTCCCAACAGACGAAATAGTGTTGGGAAAGCGGACAGGAGAGCTCGAATGTCCGCGTGAACAAGGGGAGACGATGGAGGTGAACACACAGAGCAAACGGAAAAGAAAAAGCCGGGTAATTAAAGCCTAACGGCAACAGCTTGCAAATCGGACGTAAGGGTGAGAGTTTGAAAATGAACGTCGTTACGCACTAATAACATGACACCTCCATGAGCAGGAGTACCCTCATCCGCTTCAAGATCGTAGCAAACCGGAGTATACCCTCGGAGATCAAAAGGATCGTGAGGGCGAAGTTTAGTCTCCTGCAAACACACAACCATAGGTGAATGGGAACGCAAATAAAGTTGCAGTTCCGTAGTATGCGATCGTACACCACGTAAATTCCAGGTCAGGATAGCCATGAATAAAAAGGATAAATTTCTTACTTAGAAGGGTGGTTCAAAATAACTTTTTGCATAACCTTGGGGCTCGGGCTTTTTGTATGGAGTTGGTCAGACTCCATAGGCTCCTCGAAGGGAGGGCCCACGCGCTCAGTGGCAGAAACCGATTCAAGCGACGAGAACCGGTTCCGGGTGGCAATGGGTGAAGGGGGCGGCTTGTCCATGGAGCATCCTGGGACTGCGACCTTCGAGGAGGAGAAGGTGAACTTTTCTTACCGCGCGCACGCAGGGGTCTTGCAGAAAATCTTCCCTACGAAATTTCTGCTTCGATTTCTTCTCAGTGCCTTGGGACTTCATAACCTTTGGACCAGGTTTCGATGGCTTCATAACAGTGGCTGAAATGGACGGCCGGATGGTAGTGGCGGTCAATGCAGTCATGGTCCAGGTTTGAGTCTGCATCTTTCCGGGGTACAGGCGAGGCAACAACAGAACTGAATGTTGCCGATCGCAGGAGCGAAGGTTGGCGTGCATGGTAACGGCTACAGGCTTCGGCGAAGGAGAGTATCTCCTTTACCCGGATTTCCTGGATCGCCTTCTCGTCCAAGTACCGCGGACAGCCGGAAAATGACGCAGAATGAGACCCTTTGCAATTAACGCAGACGGGGCTGTTGAGCAGGTACCTTCGTGTGAGGGCTGGCTACATGATGCACAGATAGTAACGGCACTCTTACATGAGACTTACGTATGCCCAAAACGTTGGCATTTAAAACAACGCAGAGGTCTAGGAACATAAGGCCTCACCGCAATACGTTCGTACCCTGCAGAAATACTCGTGGGCACATCGACGCCATCAAATGTTATAAACAGGGTACGAGTGGGTACCAATACTCCGTCGTGTTTGGCCTGCACTCGATGCATTGCTGTCACCTTTTGTTCTGAAAGATATTCGACTAGGTCATAGCCCGATATACCATCGAGGCTATGCGTGGTGACGACGACGCCTGGACAGGAATTCAAGGTGCGGCGCTTCTCAACACCGACGGGATAGCCGTGGAGAAGCGTAGCGCGCAACAAGGTCTTAGTTTGTTGACCGGACCTGCTTTGTACTAATAATGACCCGTTTCGAAGTCGAGTGCAGCAATGAACCGAACCACCAATAGTCAATGCCCTCCTGTACTATAAATGGGTTCACCTCAAACGATTGTCCTTCCTCTATTCGCGTAATGACTAAGTAACAACCAGATGTTGGCGGTGCTACTTCTGTTGCAAATACATTTCGGCGCTTGTTAATAATGGAGAAAGGGGGCTCCATAGCGAAAGAAATCCTCCACCATTGCAACCGTCTCCGACCTCGGCTCTGACTTCCCGGGCGTTACCTCGGCTTGGGTGAGTGGCCTACCTATATCAGACTCACCCCAGGGTCACACCTCCCAGAACATAGACAGAGGGACCCAATGGCCGTCGGAAGTCAGGAGCTCATGCAATGGCCCCTCCGCCGGACTGCAGTTGAACAGCGGATTAGAATACATACGCTACATGACGACCCCGGGTGCGCATCCAGTGCGTGGGTATCCGTCAGGCTGTGTCCACGAAGGATTAACAAAAAAAGGTAAAAGAAATCAAAACCGTGTGGGCGTTTCGCACGCAAGGTAGGTCGGCGAGGAAGGAAGAGATATAAGAATGAATGGTCGTGGTGCGAAATGTGCGATAAATAGAGATCAAGAAAGAACGATGGCGAGGGGAGGCATGGAACGAAATGTAAAGAACGCACGAGAGCCTACCTTGAGTCCCCCGGTCACGAGGACGCACCCACCTAGACCGGACGAGGGTGGAGGGATGATGATGGTGATGAGAGGCTCGGGCTCCCCGGGTATGCCAAACCCGTACTCATATAAGGTGAGCCCCTGGGGGACAATGGACACTGATGATACATGAAAATGAAATAATTGGGAAAGGAAACATTCCAGCGATAAATTTAGGGTACTGCAATAGCATTTAACAGTTATAAGACTGAGGAAAACCTGGAAAACCCCTTAATCAAGGAGGATGGTCCTGGCAAGATGTGAAACTCACAAATCTGTGCCTTAACGGCCGTGATACTCATGTCAGTCAAAAGTGCTTGTCTTACTCTTTTGAAGACACGGAGTGTCGCAAATTACATCACAGGCAGCTATTATTCTCACGAGCAACTTCTCTTCTGAGTTCATTGGAATATCATACACAAGGCCCTTAAAGCATGGTGGCTAAGCAATGTTACTGCCACAACCAATCCATTGTTCTGGGGAACACATTCAGGTGGTTCCCAAAATCCCTCCCCAAGTGGGCAGGAGCTCCGTCATTTTGGAACATATGGCATTAGATGACATCAACATCCTCCAGAAAGCCATGAAGCACATCAATTAGGAACTGGCAGGACATATACCCATTTAGCTGAGACAGAAGAAGACATGGACCAATAAGGTATTTGGAAACTCAGCTAGCCCATACGTTAATCCAAAAATGTACTGATGGTGCCTGTGCATGATGGCATGTGGATTGTTGTGGCAACACACATGGCTATTCCTTTGATTTAATGCCATTCCATCCCTTGTAAAACAAAAATCAGTGAAGTGCACTATGGAGAAGAAATCAGGCTGTTCACCGTGCAGTTTAGAGACCGAAGTTACAGAACTGCATTTACAACCATAGTACATCCAATAGCACATGTACTGGTTGAAGGGGTATCCTGAAATATTCTGAGCATGTATTTTAGAAATGCTGGGATGCAATGGGTTCAGGTTGCACTGGTCTTTGGTCTATGCACCTCCAGGAACCAATTTCACGTAGATGCTGATGAACAGAATGAAAAACTGAAGGATGTGTACAACATCTGTCAAGTACCGGAGTTTCATATGTGTTACCTCTAGTTTCTCCATCAACAAAATGCATGTCTGCTAACACATCAAATTGTAATTAACTGTAGCTGGAGTGCTAAATGAGCAGCGGAGGAGAAAGGTAGTCTGAAATGAGCAGCTAGAGTGAGAAGAAAAGTGGTAAAAGTAGCTATAGGGGGGTGGTACTTTCAGCATACACAGTAAGGATGACTATGCAAACGAAATTCATAAAAACAAAAACAGGAGGAAATAGCATGAATATTTACTAATGGGAAATGTAGTTTTAATTTTATTAATGAAAGGAAGAATTTAACAAACTCCTGGACCAGTGGAAGCAGTCGATTTTGGAAACTCAAAAGCAAAGCAAAGCAATTTCTGATTACCTTTCCCGACTTACAAGCCAATGCCTGTGGTCAGATGTCTGTCGGGGAGCTGAGGGTCTATGAATCCGAGTGACAACCAGGGTGGGGGATCAGCCCAATGCCCAGGATGTGTAACGGTATTACTTATAATGTTATTACTTGTGATGTTTGTGTATGTGTGTTTACTTCATGTGAAACCATCTTGTGACGTCATTCATTTGTTCGGTTTGTAGCTCCATCTGGTGTTAGCAATTTGCGGCACTATTAGTTTTTGTTTGAAAGAATTTTAATTTTATTTTTTTATTTAATTCTGTTTCACTGTCCTCCGGCTAGCTATTATTTCTCGGTCGAACATGTTTCTTGATCAGGGTGTGTAAACGGAAAGGAATCTTTTATCCAAATATAACACTGATGAAGAAATTTGTTTTACATTTATTGTCGAACACGTTAACTATCACATTTATACATTGATCTTAACACTCGCCAAACTGAAACTGTTATAATAACTTCTTACTGATCACTCTTAATTTGCGTACTTCAACTTTTTGTATAATTAACCTTACAACACTTTAGATTATTCATAATTCTGCTGTGCGTAACTTGTGAATCGATACCCGACGTTTGCCGTACAAATACTTTCGACGAACTGACTGACTGACTGACTGAAGACGACGTGTAGTGTACACAGATTTTTGATGAACTGGACTGACTTTACCTCCAACCTACTGCTTTTATACCCATACACTCCGATATGCCTAAAGATTATAACTGAACTGCAATTGGCTAATAAAACGCGCCAACATTAGCGTCTATTTTAATATCCAATGAAAATTATGAATACATATGCTCTAGGGAAACGTTCCAGAAGATTCTCAACGGAAAAACGCGCCAACATTACGCAACTTCCTCGTTTCCAATAATGATAAACAGCTCACCCCCCCTCGCTGCATTATTGCGCGCTATTATTGACAGTTTCAGTAAGGCAGTATAAACTTACTTCCCTACAATAATTACAATCAATAAACATCTCAAATCAATGTCACATAAAAATGCATATTCATATTACAATCATTATTTACATTTAAGTAATTTGTGATACAAATTACTGCATCAGATGACAGCGAAGGAGATGGTAGGTGAGATGCGAGAGGAATGACAGGAAAGATGAAGATGGAGCACCGGTGGAAGGATGAATGGAGGGGGAAACCAAAGAAAACCCACCCAGATGCCGTTTTTTCCACCACATATCCCATATGCGGGTCCCTGGGATCAAACCTTGGTGGGAGACGAGCGGTCTAACCACTTGGCCTTTTGAAAACTTTTGTGGAAAAAAATTAATAAATGGATGTCTTGGAGCAATGAATAAGTAATGATTTGAATGAAATAACTAGAGAAATAAAAGTGGATGTTGGAAAAGAAACTCAAGGAATAAGAATATTAGGGGATGAAATGAAATTAAAAATGGAAGCCCTAAATGAGAGAAGATTCAACTTAGTCTTTATAGATACGAAAGATAGAAGAGGTATTTAGGATTATGGAAGCCTACCATGTAGGAAGATAAACTGGGAGAAGACCAATTATTGCAGTTCTCAACAACATAAATAAGCCATGAAATCCTTTAAAAAAGACCCACAAGCAAAGCAGAAAACGTCAGAAATTTACGACTTTTGAGCAAAGGAGTGAATGTGCCTTCCGTGGGCAAGGAGGACATATGGTGAACAGGAGGGAATAAGTCAACAAACATCCATAAATAAATTGAGTTTTATTTATGGACGCTCTTTAACTACTATGGTTCTTAGCGCCCCATTCCATATTGGGCGCGAAAGACCGGTAATTTTGCTCAGAGGCCTCTTTATCAGGCTTGAGGTTCTTTTACGTGCCGTAAATCTACGACACGGGACCACCGGCTTTACTTCCCTTCCGAAGGAAGCCATGCTAAGGGTTTTTACGCCCGAAAAAATCAATCGACCTCCGCCGGGTTTGAACCCGCGACCTTGGGAACTAGAGGCTAGCACAGTACCACTAGTCCACGGAGGACAAGAAACATCCAGCAATCTATAGGAATGACATGCATCACTGGTAATCAGAAATCGTACATGGTACGAAGTCTGGCATGGTGGCGGGAGGTGATGAAATATGCATATGAAGACAGCTGTGACAGCAGGGGATATGTCATCATCGGAGCAAAAACAGTTGCATCACCGAGGAGGGAGGAGAGAAAAGCATGTGTGCTGGCAGAGAAGGGGATGAAGTCATCCCAACAGTGTGGTGTGATAACCAGTGATGAGGACAGAGAAGCAGCTGGTGGCTGTGCACATAGGGGAAAGTAAGAGAAGGAAGGGATCAGTGAAGAAATCATGCAAAGAGAAGAAAGAGAAATAGCATACCGTTGTCTGAGCATGGCAGCATCCTCCAGTTGCAAAACGATATACAGAACTAAAGTGAAGACATCCAACCAAACCTAAGCACCACTAAAAAGATTCAGGTCTTTAAGAGTCGCAATAGCTAGCAATGAAAGAAGGACCATGGGGTGGCTAACGAACAGATACCTAAGTACGGATTTTATAGGTAAAAATCTTTTAAGTTACATTCACATGACTTTCTCTGCCCTCTTTGCTTGTTAATGGGTATACCAATTACTTTTACGAAAGTTTATTTTCCTATCTACTTCATTTTAATCAAGATAAATCTTTCTGAAAATAGATTCATTACACATTTCATTATAGATACAAAGGGAATAGCAATAATGTTTTAGAACTGGATGCTATATCCTGGCTTAAAATTCCATGCTCTTTCAAACGACATTGCGAGAAACAGCTGAAAATTAACAGGGCTTTAATAGAATTACTTAACTATTGAAATACTCGAACCATTAATAACACATATCTCGGAAATGGCTTGTCATAAAAGGTTATTTCAAATAATGTGTGGTTTTAAAGAGATCCACATTTTTTTGTGTAGTACGTTTTCGTCTACCACTTAACCTTTACCAGTTATACCAGATTATACAAAATTCCTTCCAAATGAAGAGATCTTCACAGGTTATTCCCAGAAAATGCATGATCAACATTTAATTTGCTATGCAAATATCTTTAATATATCGTATTTTAATCAAAATAGTTGTCATTTTTTAGAAAATCAAAAATTTCGAAAAATCTTCCATATAAAGGGTAGTTTGAGGTGGGGGATTTTCTTGAAAATCCTCATGTTGCAGCTTTGGAACGTACTGAACCTTAATATCAAGTTTGGTATTTATTTGAATTTTCATTTTTGAGTTACGCTGCTCTCACACTCACTCCCCCACACACAAGCAGACCTTTTTCTAAAAATACTTTATTTGGATTGAATGGCCCTCAAAACATGCATTTCTGGTAAAATCTCGGTATCAAATTTTTGGATGGAGTGCAATACCTTCTCATGTACTATGTATATGTCAGAGAAAGTAAAAATGGATAATTTTAATGTTAGAGTAGGAGAAAGTGATGTGAATTTAAAGGCTTGCAAAATTATGACAAATATATAAAGATACGGCGAAGATAAAGCAGACAGAAAAAATTAAAAATTAACTGACTTGTATGAGTCAAATTTATCATATTCCAATGATCACAGCGCCTCTAGCTTCCAGGGGTCCGCATCCACTCCACCGGGGCTTACGATGTGTCCTAGGTAGCGCACTTTCTTTTAAACAGCTGACACCTTTTGGGATTAACTTAAAGTTGATCTGGCATAGCCTTTCGAACACCTTCCTCAGGTTGCTCAATTGAACTTTGAATGCCTTGCCTATAGCAGTGATACCGAGATAAAGGAGACAAGCGTCGTATGTGAGGACTCCAGACACCTTAAGTCTCTGGAACGTTGCAGAGTCCGAATGGCATTACCGTGAACTTCCACAAGCCATGTCCAGTGGAAAATGCCGTCTTCTCCTTATCGTCGGGATGAAATGTCACTTGCCAGTACCCTGAATTCAGGTCTAGCGTGGAAAAACACTGGGCTCCCGCTAAGGTGTCGTCAATTCGTGACGGCGGAAAGCAGTCTTTCTTGGTGACGTCATTCAGCTTCCGGTAGTCAACGCAGAGGCGCAGATATACATACTTCTTTTTATTAGCGCTACCGTTGATGACCACGAGCTATGGGGATTCCTCGATTATGCCTCTGCTCTTCAAGTCCACTATCCAGATATCTATTTCGTTCTGCTTCGTTAACGAAACACGACGAGGGGGCTAATTGGTTGAGCATCGCCAGTGTCGATGCGGTGCATTACTCTGTCGGTTCGGCCATAACCATCCTCTGATAGGCTGATGTCCGCGAGCAGATTAAGGATATGCTTCTCGCCGCGCGAGAGATTTTCAGCCGCCTTCTGGACAACATTACTCAGACTATACAGTTTCTTGTGTTCGGTCGGACCTCGGTCCCTAAGAGAGCCCCTCTAAGCAGCTCCTGGTCCCAGTTATTGGCATTGAGGATCCTCACTGGGGCGGTCTCCCTAGCAGGAAGTAGAGCCCTCGCAACATAAGTCCCCATCTCGTTGGAATACTCCGTCCACAATCATATTCCTCGTTACCACCATCTCATTCCATGTTGGAACCACTTCTCGTCCGGCGAGTAAGAGCCTCACCGGCTGCAGTCTCTACTCCAGATGGTTCAACTGGATCTCGTCGCGGCCAGGTGCAATATGCAGCGGCCGACGTCCAGCTTGGCATCGAAAACCCGAAGAGCGTCCAGCTCCAGGATAATTTCCTTAGTGATTGCGGCAACGAACACCCTCATTTGTAGTCTGTTCCTGCCAAGGATCAACTCCAGGTAAGATTCCTCAATCGCTAAGAGCGTTTCACCCCAGAGAGCTAGTAGCGCCTGGCCGGTGTCCTTTCGATAGTCCCTGGACTATATCGTGTCCGGGCTCTCCGCAACTGCAATACTTAGGTCTCCCGTCTCCGGTTCTACGACAGTTGGGTTGTTGCGCTCGGCGCCGGTATTCGTCATTCTCGGCCGTCACAACTCTGGCCGGTACCGGAGTGCTTCTTACGGCCGTCAGCTTTGCCTCTTCAATGCGAAGGTGAGCCGCCAGGGCATCGTTGACATTACGATGTTCCGCCAGGAGGAGCTGTTGTTTCACCCCCCCCCCCCCCAGTTTCTCACCCCGCTGGTGAATGCATGGGCTACCTCTCTGGAAATATAATCTGGCAGTAAATCCGTCAGAGCCCGATGTGCCAGCCGCTCCACCTCCATGGCGAATTCCTGTAAGGTATCATTCGATTGTTTTACCCTTGCCTTCAGCTAGGCCCGGTAAGCAGCGGACAGGCAATATTTTCCATAGCGCCCCTCCAACAGGCAAATCAGGTCGGCCAAGCCTCTGGCGGGGAAGGCGAGGTTTTCCACTGCAAGGCAGCCAAGAGCTGTGTCGTCTTCTCCGCCGGTGTCCATCCATTGTGGGTAGCATTGGCCACAAACTGCCGCTTAAATACCACCCACGACGAAGTTCCATCAAATTTCGGAGCCTTTACTGTTTTTGTATTAGCCAATCTCGTAATCGTGGGACCCTCTACATCTGTGGCACGGATTTTGGCTTTCAGGTCGTGGCGCAGCTCTTCCACTGTGGCGTCCATTATTTTCTTGTTTTCATTCGTCTGTCGGTCTAGTCGTTTTTCCTGCTGATGTAGACGTTCTTTCATTGCGGCCTCTATCAGCATTTTGTCTTTCTTCCCCTGCTGGTATAGCAGTTTTTCTTGCTGGTTTAGGCACTCTTCCACCGCATTAATTTTATCTTCCATGTCAAATTTAATTTCTTGTAACTCTTTTTGGAATGTCGTCTTTCGTCTTATATCCCATTTGTCACCAGTTTTTCAACTGTCACTTCAAGTTCTTAATGTTACCTCACTATTTTAATCTAGTTTAACTTTCCCCGCACTTCACTTTCTTTCTTTCTTTCTTTCTTTCTTTCTTTCTTTCTTTCTTTCTTGACGTAGTGGCGTATTGCAATAGGCACAAAGCAGACACTTCTCCCGGACGGTTCACTCGCTGGTGAGTAGAAGACATCTACAACACCTCGTACCGCAGCAGCACTCGCTGCACGTTACAGCAGTCGTCACTTCAAGTCGCACAAGAAACGCACTCGCTCACTAACAGACTCCTATAGCGAGAACGCTCGCTTATATAGCCAATGGAATCTTCAAAAGAACATTGTAGAACTATCTCCACACACCTTCTAGGAAATGGGGGAAAAAACTTCAAGAAAATTCTGGAAGTGCCGATAGTGCTTCTGGTGTTTACGAGCGCGTGAGCGCGACTTCCGACTGCCTGGCGTCGACCTGCTAACCTTGTTCCATAACCACTGAGTCACAATATAAAACAAATAAGGGATCAAGAATGGATCCTTACAAAATTCAGTTTAATTTCTCTAGTTTCAGAGATTCCTGGCATTACCTCCATTTTTGGTGGATTAATGTATTTTATTTCTACCAAATGTTTCCTATTTTCTAGGCGAAACCTCTCAATCCACATTTATATAATCTGTCAAGTAGTATGCCATGATCGAATATATAAAAGCTTTGCTTAACTTTTTAGAATGACAGTAGCATATATAGAGTAATTCTGGGCCACCTTTTTGCGTTTATATGGGATAGGATAGGGAAAACGAGGCTAGATGCGGCGGTTCACGGAGGAAAATGTGTTTATATGGGAGATAGGGACGATGGTCGATGCTAGGTTAGACAGGGGTTGAAGAAGTGGGGATGCGCTTTATGAGAGTTGGGTGGGTCACGATAAGTGCTAGGCTAGATGGAGTTTGAGGTGCGGAGTATACGTTTATATGGGAAATATAGCGAAAACGTGAACAGAGCTAAAGGAGGGGGAATATGGACTTATATATAGCAGAGATAGGGAATACGAGGAGAGGTACTAGACTATAAAGGACTTCAAGGGTAGAATATGGCTTTTTATATGGGAGAGCTAGCAAACCAAGGAGAGGTATTAGGTAGGAAGGTTTGAATGACAGAGTATGCGTTTATATGGAGACGAGGAAAACGAAGGTAGATGCTAGGTTGAGTGTCTTCAAGGAGAAAAATGCGTTTATATGAGAGAGATAGGGAAAACGAGGAGAGATCTGAGGTAGAGCAGGGGCTGAAGGAGGAAAACGCCCTTTATATGATAGAGTTAGGGAATACGAGGAGAGGTAGTAGGTTAGACAGAGGTTGAAGAGTAGGGTATACGTTTATGTGGAGGAAGATGTGGAAAACGTGGAGAGATCCTGTGCTAGGAGAGTTGAAGGAGCAATGAGCTTTATATGCGAGAGGCGGAAAATACGAGGAGAGGTGCTAGTCCAGACAGAGGTTGAGTACAGTATGCGTTTATATGGAAAAATATGGAAAACGGGGAGAGATGCTAGGCTAGACAGAGGCTGAAGGGGGAATGT
Organism: Deroplatys truncata; assembly: GCA_030765065.1. Taxonomy (NCBI): domain Eukaryota; kingdom Metazoa; phylum Arthropoda; class Insecta; order Mantodea; family Mantidae; genus Deroplatys; species Deroplatys truncata. Next base: position 496,583,364 of record CM060990.1, on the reverse strand, counting down.
AGGTTTATACAGGTGAGGTAGGAAACCTAGGAGAGATGCTAGGCTAGACAGATGCTGAAGGAGAGAGGGATGCGCTTTATACGGAAGAGATAGGGATAAACGTGGAGAGATGCTAGGATAGAGAGTTGAAATCAGAATGTATTTGATGGGAGAGAGAGATAGCAAACCGAGGAGAGGTATCAGGTTAGGGAGTTTGAATGGTAGAGTATGCGTTTACATGGAGAGACAAGGAAAACGAGGATAGATGTTACGTTGAGAGCCTTCAAGGAGAAAAATGCATTTAAATGATAGCGGTAGGGAATACGAGGAGAGGTTGAGGAGTAGAGTATGCGTTTATATGGAAAATTATGGAAAACGGGGAAAGATGCAAGGATAGATAGAGGCTAAAGCAGGGGGAATGTAGGTTTATTCAGGTGAGGTAGGAATCCTAGGAGAGATGCTAGGCTAGACATGCTGAAGGAGAGAGGGATACGCTTTATACGGAAGAGATAGGGGAAACGTGGAGATGTTAGGATAGACAGAGTTAAAGGAGGAAGAGGTTTAGACCGCAAAGACACCACCAATTAAAGTTTACAAATGCTTTGACACCCTTAGACGGTATTTTCTCGACACTGGGGTGAAGTCCCCCGGCGCTAATGTTCTAAAATATCTGTGTCAGGTAATGTTCGTCCATGCATAACATCATTTAGACTCATTGACTTCAAGATTTATACTGCTAACGTCCTGGCATCGCGCCTCTAAAGGGCTGGACGCAAACCCTCGATCGAAGTATCCCCGCGGCATGTATTTTGATTAATGTAATTAAACGCTGCTCGTCGATCGATGAATACAATTAAGTGTATATGTAGGGTAAACCGGTTAGTATCACAAGCGTTCATGGTAATTCAGTGCAGCGAATCATATCAGATATTTAATGTAATGTTCATATGATTCGGGTAGAATGTAGGATATTTAAGTCGTTTTAACAGGTATTTCAGATAGCGTCACAGATATTCATGGTAATATAGAGTAATTAGATTATAAACATTTCTCATCCAACATTACAACACTTCTATATACTTTTTTCTAAATCTTACAAACTTTTTATGTTACACAGATATTGCGCGAGACGGAAGGGGATAAACTATATAGGTTTAGAGTAAAGGTATACGCCCTAACCTATCCCTACCTTGTATGCTCTCGATCATCTTCACAAAATCTATTTAATCCTATCATCGTCTAACCTAGCCAACGTAACAAGATGTAACGCCACGTAACCAAGTGACAAGACGTCACACTACGTAACATAAGCACGTAACCACGTGACAAGACGTAACCAACGTAACACCACGTGACATGTCGTAACCAGAAACGTAACACGACGTAACAACACGTAGCAACCATGTAACCACGTAACAAAACCTAAGAACACGTAACCAACCCATTGTTAAGGCAATCTAAGCTAACGCATCCTTCATAACTTAGACAACCAGTACGCGAGCCTAGCTTAGCTTAACCTCAGCAATCCCAGACCACCCTCTCAATATCTATTCTACTCAGTCATCCTCTAACCTAATAAGGCTAACCAGAGATATCCTTGACTTTCTTTTAGTGAAATTGTGATGTTTTATTCAGGTTTTATTATTTGAGAGTCTTAATTGAAAAGCTTTGCGTCAACGTACCTTTATTTTAATTCGTTTTAGGCGCCGCTCCCCTTTAACTAGGCTCGAGACTAGCACTAGGATTGCTCCTAATGGCGGGGTTAACACCTTCCCTTCCATCTGTTTATTATTATTCTACATCAGGCGTCTGCTAGTTGCATACACAGCACACGGATAAACTTCATTTGTTTTAAATTGTAGACTCGCGGAGAAAATCTTCATCTTCGACTTACATTCTTTTAAGCACTGTTTGTAATTCCACAATGTCCATACGCATATGTAGTTATTCCATCCTCAGCAATAACTCTTTTATCATCAAACGGAGTCAATGTGATTTTATTCACTTGCACTGTGGCAAGAGTCGTGACAGGATCAGATTCATGGGTGTTCTGGCGATTTCTCCGGTTTTAAGACAGTCAGCATAACTCTCGAATGTGACGTACTGATTAATAGCACTACGTTGTATGCCTTTAACCTTTATCATGGAGCAATGGGCATCTAAGGCGTACAACTTAGGTCATAGTCCGACAAAGCGCTGGATGATTTTACCATTAGCCGCACCTTTAAATTTCCCAAGCACCTTTTTGTTCTGAGTGGAGTGGCATATATGATTGACAGGGTAATCAGCTGTATCTAGGTGTTCGAGAAAACGTAGCTTGTCCTGGTACACATCTTCAGTTGTCACACGATGAATGAACGAATCAGTGTCCATATACATAAGCTTCAGGTTTTCAGATCCATAATATGGTAGCAACACATAATGATAGTGGTACATTAATGTCTTGGAGATGTCCAAAACACTCATACCGATGTATATAGGCTTGTTGAATACGATCTGTCGGGATGCCATATGTACAGCTGCTAGATTAGCAGCATATGTCGTTCTATCCATAAACGTAGGCTTAGCGATCAGCTTTTCCAGGGTCTTCTCATTTGTAACCAGTCGTATATCCATACGATTACGTAGGTTCTCCATAGTTTTTCCAAACATGGAGTTGTTAAACAGTTTGTAGAGATCCTTCTCGAAGTCATTTGCAGCCTATTGTTAAATTCCTCATAAGGTTTTAACCACTGTGACTGCCGGAATTGTAGCACACGATGAATTTTTGTTAGCCGTAGTCCATGATTAAGTGCTTGCTTCAAAGCCATGTAATGTACTATATACTTCTTTCGAGGTCCAAGATGGGGTATCAGTTTCTTTGTACTCGAGTCCTTAGGTTTCATACACTCAGGCAGGAAAGGCAGGTCGCTGTGTAGATCGTGAAGTTCTGCAGGATACTCGATGTCAACTTCTAATATATATACATGAGGATCATCTTCTTAGTCTTTCTAAGTCGATTTTTTTCAGCTGGCAACCACTTAAATCCACCATAAGGTAGGGCGTGACACATGGCCCAACAATATTCCTTATTGGCGTCCTCATATGTAATAAATTGAGTTGGTCTCGACGGATCATACTTCTCCATGTAAGCGTTGTTTGCTTCGGCATACTGGTGGGAAACTTGACATAAACCTCTTATGCTGGATTCCACCATGAGTAATTGGTCATAATCCTGTAACAATTCCAGCTGAATTCATGTATACATCAACATGGCGTCCCATGTAAGCCATGGAGAGGTGAAATAATGTGCAGGCTCGACTTTGTGGGTTTTGAGGGTTTGATCTCTAAATGTCCCAAAGACATCAGCTAGAAGAAGTACATTAGAGATTAAGTAGACGCCGCTGTACTCACCCAGGTTTCATACATTAAACAGCTCCCATACATTTCTAGCATGATCGTAGTCAGCATCACTAATTCCTTCTTCATTTAATCTATTGTAGGAGTCCTTAGGAGGCAAGCAGGTTTCGATCAAAACATCCCATGTAATGACGTAATCATACGGAAATACTCCTTTACGAGTCATTAACTTCATCTTGTCTTCTCCGAAGTGTTTCAGGACATGCTGTTAGATTTTTCACCAAATTATCCAGGCTTGTACTGAGAAACCGAAAGCTATCCACAAACCGAAGCTTTACATCTCCTACATACTTGGAGAATGATACATAGCTTTCTTCAGAGTTAGGAATTACTTCCACCCGCTCACTTGTACATCCCAGCTCCTTAACAATGAAGTGTGTCATACCCACTGAGGTTGTGTATGAAGACTGGAATATATTTAGGTGTTTTGCAGGCTAAATTACATTCATTCGGTAGACTTCCACGATATTCACCACTGATGTGATCATGGTCGCGTACTTAATAGTTCTCTTCAGTAAAGGTTTTTCCACTCAAGTAGCATGCTGTAGAGGAGTTGCAATCCGTCTGCTGTCGGTCTGTAAGTTTCAGAGGTGCGACAGATTTGTATATACTATTAATTTCCTTTGCAAGGGACAACAGGTATTCCATAAACTTCTGAGCAGCATCAACACCACGATATAGATAGGAATTCTTAGGAAGACCAGTTTCCAGATGTTCAACGTCGGATGATGGTTTAACGTAAACGGAGAAACTCGTGGGTACTTGCTGCAGATAAGGGGTTGTATATGAAGTTTCAGTTTGGGTATACATATATGACATGGGACGAGAATGCTTTCAAAGACTGCGTAGATGACGTGAGATAGTTTCAATATCCTTTCAAAATTTTTAAACTGTATAATCGATTTTTCCTTTGTAGGCATAACTACATTTGCAACACCATACTGATTACAGATGGCGGCATGTTCTTGTAATTTCTCCAGCCCACTTCGTCCATATCGACCATCAAAATGTGTAACAACGCTTACAGGTATAAAAACGTTCCTTGCATTTAGTTTTCTGACGTCGAATAAGTTTTTCAAAGTTCTTTATATATACGTAGTGATGTCTCCCACTACTGTCACTCAATAGTAGGAGGTCACGATGTTCAGGTAGCTCAGTCTCTCCGGACCTTTATCGGATACAGTTCATGGTTCTCATCCAGGCCGAAGACGTTGATAGAACAACCTGTTAAGCTTTTCAAATTTAGGTATTTGAGAAAGGTAGGGGTATGTAGCTACTTCCTTGGAATGGATTGTACTTGTTAATACGAAGGGGATTCCACAGTAAACAGAGCCCAGTTGCTACCCTTAAGTTGTGAATCCTCCATTTCCGTAACCAGCTTCTTCATTTTCGTTTCCAACAGAGTCCAGGTCCGTTCTAGGAAAACAGTTTTAATTCCGGGTTTTAAATATTTTGTCGCAGGTTTCTCCGACACTGTTAACAACTCTACACTCGGCTAGCAGAATAATTTTCACACTCTTTTGAATACCAAGCTCTTTATTTACAGCCAGAATTATCCGCTGTTTTACCTCATGCAGGTACATATTCAGGTCCTTAGTTGCTTCACAACGTATAAAATGTAATTTCAAGCGTCCATTGAATGAAGTTACTAAGTTTTTCATGTCACAGTCATCCATGGTAGATAACTTTTGCTTAGTAGGTTCTAATCTACGTTTCTTCTCAGGCCTGTTTATTTCACACGCATATTCGTGTAGCCGACACTTATAACTGTCTTTAAAGGCTACATTACAATATTTACATTTGAAGAGCTTCTTACAACTAGCTCATGCCTTCTTTTACCATAACCGTGGACGACTTTCTTGCTGCATTTACAAGAATATCCTGAGGCACTAGGAATGATATCCTTATGAGGACTTATTCATCTTTCTTCTCGGTATAATAGCGTATTAATCCTTCTTCAAGGAAATGTACGCCTCTTCACCTTGATAACACTATAGAAAGCCGATTATTTTCTGAGAGTACAACGATGTTCTCACCTCTGAGTTAATTAGCAGAACGAAGTCCAATGCCCGAGACCGCCCTATTTATAGAGGCGCGAAACTTTTTAGTTCAATTATATACTGAATTTTAATACTAAAAACGGTGATTAAGCGTCTAAGCCCTTATATTTCAATTCGTGTTACACTGATGTTTGGGTATAATCGTACGTCGTCGTACCAGTTAGGCTGCTTGATGGAAGTGTAAAGTATTGTGAAGATGTATGTTTTGTTCGGGTATAATCGTAGATTCGGGTACTTGACTCGTGAGGGTGATGAACGATTTGTCAACCGATCAAGGGACAAGTATCCTTTGAGCAAGCATTCACCATGCGCCGCGAAACCTAGAAGCACAAAGATGCAAACGAAATAAAATGTAAGGGAAAAGAAATCTTGCTAGCATACACCACTCAGGCATTCGCCTGCAGACCAAGGAAATCCATTGAAAATCCGAGGCTAGAGTGAGAGCGACCGACGAGAATCGAACCAGGGGCCCTAGAAGCACACGTGAAAGATTCAAATGCAATAGAATGTAAGGTAATGGTGGTAGCATACACCACTCAGGCATTCGCCTGCAGACCAGGGAAAACCACGAAAAATCAGAGATCAGAGTGAGCGACCCAGGGAGACCTTCAGATTGTAAACGTGAAAGATGTAAATGAAATAAAATGAAAGGAAATCGTGGTAGCATACGTCACTCAGGCATTCGCCCGCAGACCAGGGCAAACCACGAAATAGAGATTAGAGTGAGCGACCAACGGGAATCGAACTAGGGAGACCGTCAGATTGCAAACGTGAAAGATGTAAATGAAATAGAATGAAAGGAAATCGTGGTAGCATACGCCACTCAGGCATTCGCCCGCAGACCAGGGAAAACCACGAAAAATCTCAGGTCAGAATAAGCGGCAGGCGGTAATCGAAACAGGGGTTCTAGAAGCATACGTTAAAGATGCAAATTATATAGAATGAAAGGAAATCGCGCTAGTATACGACACTCAGGCATTCTCCTGCAGACCAGGGAAAACCACGAAAAATCCGAGGTCAGAGTGAGCGGCCGACGGTAATCGAAACAGGAGTCCTAGAAGCATACGTTAAAGATGCAAATTATATAGAATGAAAGGAAATCGCGCTAGCATACACCACTCAGGCATTCGACTGAAGACCAGGGAAAACCACGAAAAATCCGAGGTCAGTGAGCGATCGACCAACGGTAATCGAACTCCTGAACACTAGAAGCACACGTGAAAGATGGAAATGAAAAACAATTAAAGGGAAAGGAAATGGGAATCGATGTGAAACTACCTGCATTCGCCTGCAGACCAGCGAAAACCGCGAGAAACCTAAGGTCAGAGTTACCGCCCCTATGGAAATCGAACCAGGGCCCTCCGAATGAAAACCACAGACGTTATCGCATGAACCAGGCCGTAAAAACAGGTTTATCCCACACAACTCATGACAATAGGCTACCATGCCAGATGACGTCACACCTAGAGACAGACTGTCTGGGAACAGCTGAAGATGTTGAAACGCGCAGAGAAGTATTCTCGCACGATCATTCAGACACATGTTTTCATTCAATGCCTACCATACCCACCACCGCAAACCATTACTCACCCAAGTTAACATAATTTCTATTATAATACTTTAGAAATAACGTAGAAGTATTTCTCTCCTTATTTAATTCAATTCGTGTATATACCCTATTATTTTGTGTTTTCAATCGTTTTTCAGTACTTTCTTTATATCTCACCCTCATTCACCCCAAAGAAATCAGTACACAATATGACATTTTTATACGCTTAATGTCCATTTATCAAAGAAAACCACGCTTAAAATACTTTCTTTCCCTCCTGCTCCACAGAATCAGTACACAATACGACCTTTTTATACGCTTAATGTCCATTTATCAGAGAAAACCACGCTTAATACCCATTTATCACAGAAAACCACGCTTAATACGCATTTCACAGAAAACCGCTACATTTGACCGCAATCACGAGCAAAGTAATTTTTTCCAGAGTTACTCCGATTTTAAGCTTGTAGAATCTTATTAGGATATTTATTATATTTTTTGTTCAAAGTGTGCACACATTTTAAAGTCGATGATCCCGGCTATTTGAATTTAGTCTAAGGATTGTCATATTTCATGTTTAAGGTCGCCTTTGTTAAAGATAACGTCCTGCAATACATTTTAAAATTTCTTTTAAAATCAACTAAAGCGCGCGAATAACGCATATAAGGCTGTCTTCATATGTTAAATAACCAAGATGTCGGCCATCCACCTTAAACCCTCCAATATGGCTACTTCCACCTTGTTCGCGCAGGCCGGAAAGCGCACTTTCTCTTGGTGGGCAACAGATTGCGCGTGGAAGGCCTTGTCAGGCAGGGAAAGGGAAGGAGTGGGGGTGATAGCAGCAGCGAGAGTGGGGTAGGGATAACCTGGCCTAGCCATGGAGGCAGGATCGAGGGTACTTCAGTCCGTCCGAGGAGACCGTCCAGGGTCACATGTAGCGGTTTTCTGTGATAACTGCGTATTAAGAGTGGTTTTCTGTGATAAATGGACATTAAGCGAATAAAAATGGCATATTGTGTACCGATTCTTTGGGGTGAATGAGGGCGAGATGTAAAGAAAGTATTAAAAAAGGATTGAAAACACAAAATAATAGGGTATATACATGAATTTAATTAAATAAGGAGAGAAAAACTTCTAAGCTATTTCTTAAGTATTATAATAGAAATTACGTTAACTTTGGTGTGTAATGGGTTGCGGTGGTGGGTATGGTAGGCATTTTATGGAAACATCTGTGTGAATGATGTGCGAGACTACTTCTCTGCGCGTTTCAACATGTGGGTCTGTTCCCAGACAGTCTGTCTATGTGTGACGTCACCTAACATGGTAGCCTATTGTCATGTTGTATGGGATAAACCTGTTTTTACGGCCTGGTTCAGGCGATAACGTCTGTGGTTTGCATTCGTAGAGCCCTGGTTCGATTTCGTAGGGGCGGTCACTCTGACCTTAGGTTTCTCGCGGTTTTCGCTGATCTGCTGGCGAATGCTGGAAGTTTCTCATCGATTCCCATTTCCTTTCCCTTTAATTGTTTTTCATTTGCACCTTTCACGTGTGCTTCTAGGGTTCAGGAGTTCGATTACCGTCGGTCAATCGCCCAATCTGACCTGGGATTTTTCGTAGTTTTCCCTGGTCTGCAGGCGAATGCCTGAGTGGTGTATGCTAGCGCGATTTCCTTTCATTCTATATAATTTGCACCTTTAACGTATGCTTCTAGGACCCGTTTCGATTACCGTCGGCCTCTCACTCCGAACTCGCAGTTTTCATGGTTTTCATTGGTTTGCAGGCGAATGCCCGAGTGGCGTATGCTAGCACGATTTCCTTTCATTCTATATAATTTGCATCTTTCACGTATGCTTCTGGAACCCGTTTCGATTACCACCTGCCGCTCACTCTGACCTGAGATTTTTCGTGGTTTTCCCTGGTCTGCGGGCGAATGGCACCACGATTTCCTTTCATTTTATTTACATCTTTCACGTTTACAATCTGAAGGTCTCCCTTGTTCGCTCACTCTGATCTCGGATTTTTCGTGGTTTTCCCTGGTCTGTAGGCGAATGCCTGAGTGGTGTATGCTACCACGATTACCTTTCATTCTATTTCATTTGCATCTTTCACGTGTGCTTCTAGGGCCCCTGGTTCGATTCCCATCGGTTGCTCACTCTAGCCTCGGATTTTCCATGGTTTTCCTTGGTCTGCAGGAGAATGCCTGAGTGGTGTATGCTAGCAAGATTTCTTTTCCCTTCCATTCTATTTCATTTGCATCGTTGTGCTTCTACGTTTCGCGGTGCATGGTGAATGCTTGCTCAAAGGATACTTGTCCCTTGATCGGTTGACATATCGTTCATCACCCTCACGAGTCAAGCACCCGAATCTGTACGATTGTACCCGAACAATACATATATCTTCACAATTCTTTACACTTCCATCAAGCATCCTAACTGGTGCGACGACGTACGATTATACCCGAAAATCAGTGTAACACGAATTAAAATATAAGAGCTTAAACGCTTAATCAACGTTTATAGTATTAAAATACAGGATATAATTGATCTATAAAGGTTCGTGCCTCCTCTATAAATAGGGCGATCTCGGGCATTGGACTTCAATCTGCTAATTAACTCTGAGGTGAGAACATCGTTGTACTCTCAGAAAATAATCGGGTTTCTGAAGTGTTATAGGCGTACATTTCCTTGAAGAAGGATTAATACGTTATTATACCGAGAAGAAAGATAAATAAGTCCTCATATAAGGATATCATTCCTAGTGCCTCAGGATATTCTTGTGGTAAATGCTGCAAGAAAGTCTTCCACGGTTATGATAAAAGAAGGCATGAGCTACGTTGTAAGAAGCTCTTCAAATGTAAATATTGTAATGTAGCCTTCAAAGACAGTTTTAAAGGAACGGCGACACGAAGATGCGTGTGAAATAAACAGGCTTGAGAAGAAACGTAGATTAGAACCTACTAAGCAAAAGTTATTATCTACCATGGATGACGGTGACAAGAAAAAATATGACACTTCATTCAATGGACGCTTGAAATCACATTTTATACTTTGTGAAGCAACTAAAGTCCTGAATATGTACCTGCATGAGGCAAAACAGCGGATAATACTGGCTGTTCATAAAGAGCTTGGTATTCAAAACAGTGTGAAAATTACTCTGCCAGCCGAGTGTAGATTTGTTAACAGTGTCGGAGAAACCTGCGACAAAACATTTAAAACCCGGAATCAAACTGTTTTCCTAGAAACGGACCTGGACTTTATGTTGGAAAAGAAAATGAAGAAGCTGGTTACGGAAATGGAGGAATCACAACTTAAGGGTAACAAGTGAGCTCTGTTTGCTGTGGAAGCGGTTCGCCTTCGGATTAACAAGTACAATCCATTACGAGGAAGTATCTACATACCCCTGCCTCCATCTGTTGAAGCAAGAAAAGCCTCCATTAACATCCAGAATTTAACTGATGATCTATGCTTTATGTATTCCTTATTAGACAAATTCGTCGGCGTCAAGCCTCAACGCGTGAGCAAATACAAGCAACTTCAAAATAAACACGATTTCAGCTGCGTTTGCTACCCTACGCCACTTTCTCAAATACCTAAATTTGAGAAGCTTAACAGGATGTCTATCAACGTCTTCGGCATGGATGAGAACCATGAACTGTATCCGATAAAGATCCGGAAAGACTGAGCTACCTGAACATCCTGACCTCCTACTATTGAGTGACAGTAGTAGGAGACATCACTACGTATATATAAAGAATTTTGAAAAACTTTTTTGACGTCAGAACACTAAATATAAGGAACGTGTTTATACCTGCAAGCGTTGTTTTACACATTTTGATGGTCGATATGGACGAAGTGGGCAGGAAAAACTACAAGAACATGCCGCCATCTGTAATCAGCATTCTGTTGCAAGGGTAGTTATGCCTACAAAGGAGAAATCAATTGTACAGTTTAAAAATTTTGAAAGGATGTTGAAACTACCTTACGTCATCTACGCAGACTTTGAAAGCATTCTCGCCCCATGTCATACATGTATACCCAATCCTGAAACTTCATATACAACCCCTTATCAGTAGCATGTACTCACGAGTTTCTGCGTTTACGTTAAACCATCGTCCGACGTTGAACATCTGGAAACTGTTCTCCCTAAGCATCCCTATGTATATCGTGGTGTTGATGCTGCTCAGAGGTTTATGGAATACCTGTCGTTCCTTGCAAAGGAAATTGATAACATATACAAATCTGTCATATCTCTGAAACTTACAGATCAACAGCAGATGGATTTCAACGCCTCTACAGTATGCTACTTGTGTGGAAAAACATTTACTAAAGAGAACTATAAAGAACGCTACCAGGATCACATCAGTGGTGAATATCGTGGAAGTCTACATAATGATTGTAATTTAGCCTGCAAAACACCTAAATATATTCCAGTCTTCATACACAACCTCAGTGGGTATGACTCACACTTCATTGTTAAGGAGCTGGGAAGTACAAGTGAGCGGGTGGAAGTAATTCCTAGCTCTGAAGAAAGCTATACATCATTCTCCAAGTATGTAGGAGATATAAAGCTTCGGTTTGTGGATAGCTTTCGGTTTCTCAGTACAAGCCTGGATAAGTTGGTGAAAAATCTAGCATCATACCCTGAAACACTTCGGAGAAGACAAGATGAAGTTAATGACTCGTAAAGGAGTATTTCCGTATGATTACGTCACTTCATGGGATGTTTTGAACGAAACCTGCTTGCCTCCTAAGGACTCCTTCTACAATAGATTAAATGAAGAAGAAACCAGTGACGCTGACTACGATTATGCTAGAAATGTATGGGAGCTGTTTAATGTAAGAAACCTGGGTGAGTACAGCGACCTCTACTTAATCTCTGATGCACTTCTTCTAGCTGATCTTTCAGACATTTAAAGATTAAACCCTCAAAACACACAAAGTCGACCCTGCACATTATTTCACCTCTCCAGGGCTTACATGGGACGCCATGTTGCTGTATACAGGAATTCAGCCGGAATTGTTACAGGATTATGACCAATTACTCATGGTGGAATCCAGCATAAGAGGTGTATGTCAAGTTTCCCACCAGTATGCCGAAGCAAACAACGCCTACATGGAGAAGTATGATCCGTCGAGACCAACTCAATTTATTACATATGAGGACGCCAATAAGCAATAATGTTGGGCCATGTGTCACGCCCTACCTTATGGTGGATTTGAGTAGTTGCCAGCTGAAAAAATCGACTTAGAAAGACTATAAGACGACGTTCCTCATGTATATATATTAGAAGTTGACATCGAGTATCCTGCAGAACTTCACGATCTACACAGCGACCTGCCTTTCCTGCCTGAGTGTATGAAATCGAAGGACCCGAGTACAAAGAAACTGATACCCCATCTTGGACCTCGAAAGAAGTATGTAGTACATTACATAGCTTTGAAGCAAGCGCTTAATCATGGACTACGGCTAACAAAAATTCATCGTGTGCTACAATTCCGACAGTCACAGTGGTTAAAACCTTATGAGGAATTTAACAATAGGCTGCAAATGACTTCGAGAAGGATCTCTACAAACTGTTTAACAACTCCATGTTTGGAAAAACTATGGAGAACCTACGTAATCGTATGGATATACGACTGGTTACAAATGAGAAGACCCTAGAAAAGCTGATCGCTAAGCCTACGTTTATGGATAGAACGACATATGCTGCTAATCTAGCAGCTGTACATATGGCATCCCGACAGATCGTACTCAACAAGCCTATATACATCGGTATGAGTGTCTTGGACATCTCCAAGACATTAATGTACCACTATCATTATGTGTTGCTGCCATATTATGGATCTGAAAACCTGAAGCTTACGTATATGGACACTGATTCGTTCATTCATCGTGCGACAACTGAAGATGTGTACCAGGACAAGCTACGTTTTCTCGAACACCTAGATACAGCTGATTACCCTATCAACCATATATGCCACTCCACTCAGAACAAAAAGGTGCTTGGGAAATTTAAAGGTGAGGCTAATGGTAAAATCATCCAGCGCTTTATCGGACTACGACCTAAGATGTACGCCTTAGATATCCATGGCTCTATGATAAAGATTAAAGGCATATAACGTAGTGCTATTAATCAGTACGTCACATTCGAGAGTTATGCTGTCTTAAAACCGGAGAAATCGCCAGAACACCCATGAATCTGATCCTGTCACGACTCTTGCCACAGTGCAGGTGAATAAAATCACATTGACTCCGTTTGATGATAAGAGTTATTCCTGAGGATTGAATAACTACATATGCGTATGGACATTGTTGAATTACAAACAGTGCTTAAAAGAATGTAAGTCGAAGATGAAGATTTTCTCCGCGAGTCTACAATTTAAAACAAATGAAGTTTAACCGTGTGCTGTGTATACAACTAGCAGACGCCTGATGAAGAAGAATAATAAACAGATGGAAGGGAAGGTGTTAACCCCGCCATTAGGAGCAATCCTAGTGCTAGTCTCGAGCCTAGATAAAGGGGAGCGGCGCCTAAAACGAATTAAAATAAAGGTACGTTAACGCAAAACTTTTCAATTAAGACTCTCAAATAATAAAACCCGAATAAAACATCACAATTTCACTAAAAGAAAGTCAAGGATATCTCTGGTTAGCCTGATTAGGTTAGAGGATGACTGAGTAGAATAGATATTGAGAGGGTGGTCTGGGATTGCTGAGGTTAAACTAAGCTAGGCTCGCGTACTGGTTGTCTAAGTTATGAAGGATGCGTTAGCTTAGATTGCCTTAGCAATCGGTTGGTTACGTGTTGTTCTTAGGTTTTGTTACGTGGTTACATGGTTGCTACGTGTTGTTACGTCGTGTTACGTTTCTGGTTACATGTCACGTGGTGTTACGTTGGTTACGTCTTGTCACGTGGTTACGTGCTTATGTTACGTAGTGTGACGTCTTGTCATATGGTTCCGTGCTTATGTTGTGTTACGCTGTTATGTTTCGTGGCGTTACGTCTTGTTACGTTGGCTAGGTTAGACGATAGGATTGAATAGATAATGTGAAGATGATCCAGAGCATACAAGGTAGGGATACATAGTTTATCCCCTTCCGTCTCGCGCAATATCTGTGTAACATAAAAAGTTTGTAAGATTTAGACAAAAGTATATAGAAGTGTTGTAATGTGGATGAGAAATGTTTATAATCTAATTACTCTCTGTATTACCATGAATTTACCTGTTAAAACGACTTAAATACCCTACATTCTACCCGTATCATATGAAAATTACATTAAATAGCTCTGGTACGAATCGCTGCACTGAATTACCATGAACATTTGTGATACTAACCGGTTTACCCTACATATACACTTAATTGTATTCATCGATCGACGAGCAGCGTTTAATTACATTAATCAATCAAAATACATGCTGCGGGGATACTTCGATCGAGGGTTTGCGTCCAGCCCTTTAGATGCGCGATGCCAGGACGTTAGTAGTATAAATCTTGAAGTCAATGAGTGTAAATGATGTTATGCATGGACGAACATTACCTGACACAGATATTTTAGAACATTAGCGCCGGGGGACTTCACCCCAGTGTCGAGAAAATGCCGTCAAAGTGTGTCAAAGCATTTGTAAACTTTAATTGGTGGTGTCTTTGCGGTCTAAACCTCTTCCTCCTTTAACTCTGTGTATCCTAACATCTCTCCACGTTTCCCCTATCTCTTCCGTATAAAGCGTATCCCTCTCTCCTAGGTTTCCTACCTCACCTGAATAAACCTATATTCCGCCTGCTTAAGCCTCTGTCTATCCTTGCATCCCTCCCCGTTTTCCATAATTTCCCATATAAACGCATACTCTACTCCTCAACCTCTCCTCGTATTCCCTACCGCTCATGTAATTGCATTTTCCTTCTTGAAGGCTGTCTCAACGTAGCATCTATCCTCGTTTTCCTTGTCTCTCCATGTAAATACGCACTCTACTATTCAAACACCCTAACCTGATACCTCTCTTCGGTTTGCTATCTATCTATCTATCTATCTATCTATCTATCTATCTATCTATCTATCTATCTATCTATCTATCTATCTATCTATCTCTCTCTCTCTCTCTCTCTCCCATAAAACACATTCCGTCTTTAACTCTGTCTATCCTAGCATCTCTCCACGTTTCTCCCTATCTCTTCCGTACAAAGCGTATCCCTCCCTCCTTCAGCATCTGTCTAGTCTAGCATCTCTCCGAGGTTTCCTACTTCACCTGTATAAACCTACATTCCCCCTTCTTCAGCCTCTGTCTAGCCTAGCATCTCTCCCCGTTTTCCATATTTTCCCATATAAACGCATACTCTACTCCTCAACCTCTGTCTAACATACTACCTCTCCTCGTATTCCCTAACTCTATCATATAAAGGGCGTTTCCCTACTTCAGCCCCTGCTCTACCTCAGATCTCTCCTCGTTTTCCTTATCTCTCTCATATAAACGCATTTTCCTCCTTGAAGACACACTCAACCTAGCATCTACCTTCGTTTTCCTCGTCTCCATATAAACGCATACTCTGTCATTCAAACCTTCCTACCTAATACCTCTCCTCGGTTTGCTAGCTCTTCCATATAAAAAGCCATATTATACCCTTCAAGTCCTGTATAGTCTAGTACCTCTCCTCGTATTCCCTATCTCTGCTGTATATAAGTCCATATTCCCCCTCCTTCAGCATCTGTTCACGTTTTCGCTATCTTTCCCATATAAACGTATACTCCGCAAATCAGACTCCTTCAAGCCTAGCACTTCTCGTATCCCCCCCAACTCTCTCATATAAAGCACATCCCCACTTCTTCAACCCCTGTCTAACCTAGCATCGGCCCTCGTCCCTATCTCTCCCATATAAACACATTTTCCTCCGTGAACCGCCGCATCTAGCCTCGTTTTCCCTATCCTTTTCCATATAAACGCAAAAAGGTGGCCCAGAATCGCTCCATATATACTACTAATGGCCCCGCCCCTACTTCACTATTATCCAACATATCATAAGCGCTATTAATGAAGTTCATTTTTGTCATGTTTGTGTAATTTTTTTCTTTGGAAGCCAAATTGAGTTATCCTGTTGTACACTACTTTTTTCACAATTTCTGAGACTACGGATAAGTGTTATTGGCCTGACTTCTATTATTGCTATTATCGACTTCTTGGTCACTACCTTTTTTTAAATAAATTGGCTGTTTTAAGGTTTGCTTAAGCACTTGCCAGAAGTTTAACTGATGTAATTAGGAGTTCCATTTGATGCTTCAGAAATCTTATTCTTCATTGTACTAATTATGTTTAATATTTCATTTTCAGTTAGTAGCTCAAGAAATAATGATTCAGTGTTCATAGGCTCAAAATTGCTGTTATCAATTCTATTTGCTTGGTTTGAATTTTGTTTTTTGTTATTTCTACAAGGTAATTGTTAAACATATCTGCTATTTAGTTGGGATTCTTTATAATGCTTTCCCCATGTTCGAGAAAAGCTATTTACAGAGAATAATGCTCTGTATATCTTAAATGGAAAGTATGGAGAAGATGAACACGGGGATACATTTAAAGATGAACACGGGGATACATTTATTAGCAAAAGTGGCCAAAGTTTAATAGATTTCAAAGTGAAAAATAAATGGAAATGGACAGTAAAATGAGGAAATGATAATTAAAGATGTATGTGTGCTTATATATGTATGAAACTGAATTATATGTACATCTTTGTGGTATCTAACTAAATAAGTGGTCAGGGCCAATTTCAGTGGGCCCTGTATATACCTACTTACTTAGTGCTCAAACAAAAATAGTTCAGTTGTTCCTAAACATCGCATTGCAAAGCCTTTGTAAAAGTGACTCAGATAATTAAAATAGGGCTAAATGTTTCCCTATTCTTCATTACACTCATAAATTAAAATTATGTTTGCTATTTGTGTATGCACGCACTTGTCATCTTAAAAGAAGAAAACAAAGAATTCTCTTAGAGGGGGATTCGTACACTGTATCATTACACTGAAGTCAATTAAATTGAGTTTTATTTATCGACGCTCTTTAACTGCTGTGGTCCTTACCGTCCCAATCTATATTGGGCGTGAAAGACCGTAATTTTGCTCAGAGGCCTCTTTATCAAGCTTGAGGTTCTTTTACGTGTCGTAAATCTACGACACGGGACCACCGGCTTTACTTCCCTTCCGAAGGAAGCCACGCTAAGAATTTTTACGTCCGAAAAAAATCTGTCACCGTCCGCTGGGTTTGAACCCGCGACCTCAAGGCTAGCATGGTATCCCTAGACCACGGAGGACGACACTGAAGTCAATGATGGTCAGTGCTTTCATAAGCATATTTGACTTTAAAGTGCATGAGTGATAATCTCGTGATTCATTGGCTCTTCCTGAAAAAAAAATGTTTCATAAAATCAGACTTCACAAACAGAAATTTTCATTGCTAGCCATTTCTACTAATCTGAAGAAGAAATAAGCTGTTCCTGGAAGTGAATAAATAAAAGACAAGGAGGAATATGTCTTATTCCCATTGGAAACTAGAGTGCTTTCGTTTTATGCCACGGCCGCGGATCGCGCAAATGCGTGCTCCGCACAGTCTACCACGCTGCGGGATTTTCTGTTCCGTAACTCCCGCGTTACTTACTCACGAGTGTTAGTAACATATATTTAATGAGTACTAACCTTGTTATAAGAGTTGTTGAAAGTGGTGTCCATTTGCGCGAAGACATTCTTGACACCGTCGGATGAAATTACCATTCACACGCATAAGTTCTTCTTACATAATGTTCATAATTTCTGCTTTTATATTGTCCTTAAGTTCGTCTATGGTGTGGGGATTGTTCCTATAAGCTTTAATTTTTAGCGTTTAGCGATCCCGTTGTTCTAAATTTATTGACCAAATATCTCACAATATCTCTGCCCGGAACTGGATAATCACGAAAATGCTGCTGAAATTGTCTACAAATCTGTTTACATGAATGTTTTCACGTATGTATTGTACATAAAAATACGCTGTTCAGGCGTGAATTTGTTGGCAGGCATTTCCGTGGACAATAAGGGAATAACATTTTAAGGAAACTTCTCAAGAGTTGTAGGAATTCTGTGTTTTTTTTAAAGTAATCTTTTAATATTTATTATACAGTTAATGGAATTTAATTTTGTATATTGCATAGTAACATTAAGGAACCGTTTTCTGTATAACTACCTATAACATCTACCTGAAACTTTATTATATTAGAAAGTTACTGTAACTTTTGGTGGAAGGGTTTTGGTTTATTCCATGAATTGTTAACATTTTAAGTTTCCGCGCCGATATAAGGGTTAAATAATTTATATTTCCATCGCTATAAAAATAGAACGAGGGGCTATATCAAAATTCCGTTTCCAAAAAGTTTTATCTATAGCGCATTCAGGCAAATGCAAAGTTCATTACTGTAACTTGTGTCATTTAGGAGAAAAATGTAGCTTAATAATGTGAAAATGCGATATACAGAAAAAACGATAAGTTAAAATAAAAATTCAGTAAAGTATTATGTTTACAAAATAGGTCTCACAATGGATGCTTCTACCTGCCGCGCCATCATCCAAGTACGCCGTACCATCGATTAACCTGGGCTCTCCCCTTGCAAACCCACAGGCGCGATAGAGCACCCAGCGGGCCTAGCCACACCACACCGCAACAATAGGCATACTTCCGGCCGTGAAATAGAGGCTATCTGATGGCAGAGTGAGGTTCAGTCCGTACCACCCGGGAGCCGCACGCGGCAGCTATATATAGAGAGTGAAAATCAAACTTATTCCGTAATATAACATTTGGTGCAAAGATATCGTGCTACTCAGAAAGTGAAATGATACCCTTAATTATAAAAAGCTTGAATAAGTTAGCTGAGTGAAAAAGAAAGCGATTTTAACAAGCTTTGAATCACATCTTTGTGTACATGTCCACATGAAAATGCAATATCATTCACAACTTCATTTGTTATTGTTTTTGAAAAATTCTTTCACAAAATAAAACCAATATGTTAAAACAAAATTATCCCGTCATAAACACAAAATAGATATGTTACAAAATGTTCGTTCGCTGCATACAAACCAGTGGAAAACTGCGATAATATGCCTAAAGTAAAGTAGTAATACCACACCAAAACCATCATCACAATTAGCATCGTTTGTGATAGAATTTGGCAGGGAAAACTTCAGCACAAATGGCAAAACCATCGGATGTAACGTATGTCACAGAGCTCAAAGGACATTTAACATATGAAGTTAAACATTATGCCACATTACACGTGTCTAGCACATGGTCGTTACCAAATTGCGGAAGAAATTAGAGCCTGCTTTCTGATGTTGATGCTTTTATAGCCAACATGAAAAACATATTTTGCAAGGTACCCTCAAGAATCAAAATATTTAAGGGGACGGAACCTGGAATTGCCTTGGCTGCACAACCAATTATTATTTTAACTCACTGGTAGACATGCTACAGGCTGTAGTGTACTAAGCTCAATATTACAACAAAGTTATTAATGTAATTTATGTATTTGACAGAAAAATGCTGCTATATGTTCAGTGAAGGAAATAATTTCACTAGCTTTGTTTTAAGATTTTTCGCATATTCAGAATCATTTCAGTAATATTACAAATATAACAACAGATGTATTTGCAAGCATAGACACTAAAATCACCAGAAGCTCTTGAGGCCATAGAGCAGGTTTCAGACACTGAGTAAGGTATAAAGCTGGAATATTGTGGAACATAGTTTTTCAAAATATAACTTTCTACAAGCTAATCACAAGCAATTTATGTTCAATATATTTAAAAAAATGCATTACTGGATATTGCAAAACACATGATGTAACAGAAAAGCCAATGTAACTCAGATTTCTGTACATTAATAACTTAATTAAATAATGAAGTAACTTTATTGCACACTATCAATGATAGACGTATCTACATTGTTTTCTTCTGATACTGCATAATCCTGATTAACCTGTTTTTGAAGCAGGTTGCAGTGCCTACAACTGTTCATATTTGTTTACAGAGAACACTGCAAAGTAGCAATTGCTTGCACCCTCCCTCAGTGTGTTTCCAACTTGATGGTTTACTTAATAAAACCCAATTACCTGATTATTATTCATTACCTTACACTACTTCTCCACGTAGTCACCCCCATTGTTCAGGCACTTGTAATGGAAAACCAGTTTGTGTGCGCCTTCATCCAAGAATGATGCCTCATGTGATGAAAGCCAAGTCTGCACTTCTTGTTTCACATCATTGCCATTGAAGTGTTTTCCACCAAGGAATTTCTTTAGATGAAGAAACAGATGAAAATCGCTTGGTGCCAAAACTGGATTGTAAGGAAGGTGGTCAAATTGTTCCCAACCAAATGATGCATTCAGATCTTGAGTTTGTTTGGCTGTATATGGCCGGACATTGTCACTCATTGTTGTTTCCCCATAAACCTCACACAACTGGCGATGAACGTTTGCTGGTGGAACATTTCTCACATTTAAAATAATATAAAAAAAAAAAAAAAAAAAAAAAAAATCATCACTGATCTGACTTAACAATTGGTGGGTAGCTTAATTGTTTTGAACATTTCAAAATGCTCCAGCAACAGGAAAACACAGAGTGATGATAGCTCTAAGTTGTGTTTGGCATACTAATAGAGGAAAAGATCGAACATGCAGCACTGCAGCGCCAAAATATTAAAATGGTACTTACTTTAAAAGTACGCCTTGTATATGAATGTTTTTCAAACTTTCAATGACGACACTTTAGCAAGCTCTAAAAGTTTAGTGTGTCACCCTATTCATCAAATGAAAGTATCCCACACATCAATAAGCTACTCATACACCTTTCATAAAATGAATAAAACACATACATTTTCAGTATTGTACACATATTATATGAAGCCAAAAAAAAAAAAAAAATACATCGAGTTCTAAAATGAGGAAAACAATCACTAACTTTCAGCCATGATTTTAGTGGCTCACAATTCTTAGCAAATCCTACAATTAATGTTTTATGTTTGGATAAATATGGCATAAATTCACCCAAATTTCTTAATGCAGCATTTTTAAACTGCTACATTTCACTGTTTGGATATTGGTCATCATAGAAAATTCTACTTTGCAAGAGTATGTGGTTGAAAACTTAAACAACATCACAACAGCCCATTTAGCAAGATTTGGAAAATAATCTTGAAGTGAGCTCCAGAATTTGTCCAAATTACCTCTTTGGTGACTAATTTTGAAGATTTAGAAGCTAGTAACAGTGATGTGTCATAATTTAAAATAGAGAGTTGAGGGTTGTTACACTACATCACTATAACATTCTTACTTGAACGCGTTTCGGGAGACGGCTTGTTTCCATCATCAGCATTTTCTCTCAACTGAGTTGAGTTTAGTTGAGAGAAAATGCTGACGATGGGAACAAGCCGTCTCCCGAAACGCGTTCAAGTAAGAATGTTATATTGATGTAGTGTAACAACCCTCAACTCTCTATTTTAAATTACCTCTTTGGTGTTTTAACTTC
Organism: Deroplatys truncata; assembly: GCA_030765065.1. Classification (NCBI taxonomy): domain Eukaryota; kingdom Metazoa; phylum Arthropoda; class Insecta; order Mantodea; family Mantidae; genus Deroplatys; species Deroplatys truncata. Next base: position 496,561,841 of record CM060990.1, on the reverse strand, counting down.
ACTTTCTTATCCTGCTTAATCTCTGCCAATTTTCTTCTGCTAAGTCCACTAGCTTCAGAAGACAAAAATGGATTTCTTATACAGTCATAAGCATTTGTGTTAATATCTAGAAAGCCATTTTTGAGTTTATCTGTGAGTAATATCAGGTACATTATACATATATCAGTAGGGCTCAGATTCTTAGGTAAATACATATTTTGTTTTCAATCATAATATAAACTTGAACCTGAGTTTAATGTTCTGGATACTCATACTGGAGCATATATTTTAGATTTTAACATAAGAACACACATTTTCTGATTTTTTAATGCACATAAATATTTTCGGAAATTCACATAAATCTCATAAAAATCACAGAAATGCAGCCTTTTTTAAGAAGTTGCCATCGAACCAATTGAATGTTCAAGTACATAGGCCAGATGTAGCAATTTGTAATTAAGAAGTACAAGAATTGTTATGTCAGCTAAAGTATACCTCCAGATGAAAGAAAACAAACATCCTGCTTTCTCTAGCAGGAAGGCAATTAACACAATAATTACTATTCATATGTGACCTTCATCACCTGATAGATAGGAGTGGGTAATTCCCATACCCCCATTTTCCTGCTGTCATAAATGAGTTAAATAATAAAGATGCCAGATGATACATTTAAAATGGCGGCCGGGGGTATTGTGACGCGATCCTGCTCTCAATTATGTGAAAATAATGGTATCTATGGAAAATCTCTTTTATTGAAGAGAGTAAATCATACTAACACCACCATGGGAGCAGCAGAAAATGCAGATGATGCTGAGGAAAATAAAACTCCAAATAAACTCATCTGGCAAAATAGTTCTACTATCTCTCAGGACTTAGCAGACATGACACTATGGTATAATGAAACTATAGCATCACTACATGCTGTGATCTACATATTAAATAGGGATCTCCAGTCAGCAATTAAAAAAATCAATTTCCTTGAGGATGAAAATACAGCTCTAAAAAGTAAAATAACCAGTGTGGATTTCAACTCAGTGGTTACTGTGAATACTCAACAGCAAGATCGCGGCAGACAATGGAAGGATGCTAAACAGGTGGCCGCAAATGAAAATCATTGTTACAGTCGACACATGGTGCGGGAAGTGCAAAACTTTTCCAGGAAAAATAGATTTGAAGTTCTGAGTAATGTGGAAGAAGATGACGAAGTGAATGTAGTGAAAACACAAAGATCGGAGTGCAGTGAAAATATTACCAAAAATCGTGTGCTAGTAGTAGGTGATTCTATGCTTAAGTTTTCTGGTGAAATGTGCAAAGATAAAGGTTATAACGTTTGTTGTTTTCCTGGGATTAAAATAGCAGAGTTGCAAAGCAAATTTGAACAGATGAACATAAAAGAAATGAAACCAGAGGTAGTATTGGTGCATGCAGGTACAAATAACATTAGGCAAGGAAGAATGGCAGAAGAGATCATGGGGGGAAATGATGGATTTGGTGCAAAGTATTAGGTCACAGGTTAACAATACCAAGATCATCATAAGTGGAGTGCTAAGTAGGTTTGATGTCAGCAAGAATAAAATGATAAGAATTAATCAGGAACTTGACTGGTTGTGTGCCACAAAGAACTGTTTAATGGTGGATGGAAATTTGTGACTAAATGCTCATGACTTTGGAAGGGATGGGGTACACCTAAATAGGAAGGGATCTCACAAATTTGGTAAATTGATTTGTAACACAATTGACTCAGTAAGTAAGCGAAACTAATTAAGGATAAGGTGGATGTGCATTTACAAAAATTGGATATATTAGAATTCAACAATAAAAGGTAGTAACCTCGATAGCAGAAATTTGTAATCCCTCTGATGTATTAAAAAAGTTAATTAGGGTGATCCACCTAAATGTTCAGTATATTAGTCAGTAAATTGTAGCCTGTGAACAACTATTGAGTGAGTACTCACCAGAAATTGCAATATTTACTGAACATGGGTTAAATAGTGAACAAATGAGTCTGTGTAAAATTAATAATTATGACATAAGTAGTTACACTAGGTCCCAATGTAAAGGGGGTGGGGTAGTTATGTTAGCTCAAAGCTCTCTGAGAGTTTCAAATGAAGATGTGAGCGACTTTGTAGTAGAGAAATTATTTGAGGTTGCAGCTTTAAAGCTGGAAGCTCAGAAATACAGTATTTAATCCTTGGGATTTATAGGTCTCCAAACACAGAAATAGACCTATTCATGGCACATTTAGATGAATTATTATCCAGTTTATCAACAAAATACAAAAATCTAATTATTGCAGGTGAACTTAATATAAATTTGAACTATTCTGATAACTCATAGATATATTTAACTCATTCAATATTCATGATTTAATATACAGTCCAACTAGGGAAACAGTATTATCATCCTCCACCATCGACCATGTTGCAACTAATAAAAGTAGTGTTAAGACTAATATATATAATATTAATACATATATATCTGATCACAATGCCCAGTGTGTTGATTTCTTAGGTATAAGGGGGAACGTAAAACAAAAAGTACTGAAAACATTCCGTGATATGAATGAAAGTTGCATTGCTCAGTTAATGGAAAAACTAGGAGAAGGAACTTGGGGCACTGTGTACTCGGCTAATAGTGTAAATGATAAATGGGATGAATTTTATAGAGTATTCAGTATTCATTTTAATGCATGTTGTCATACTAAAACTAAAGTTGTACATAAGAACAAAAACTCAAAAGTTAACTTAGATTCTGAAACCATTAAGCTCAGAAATAAGATGAAGCAGTATTATGAATTACATAAATCAACAGCAAATGAGCATTACAAAAATTTGTACAGACAAAAAAAAACAATTCAGGGAACATTAGTAAAACAACATGGGGTATAGTTAACGAAGCTAGGCAAAATAATCCCAACACTAAAGATCTGGAATTGAACATAAATGGCTCAGTACTAAAAGACCCTATTCAATTATGTGAATATATAAATGATTTTTTTCTAAATGTTGCGGCACAATCAAGTAATCAAATTCCTGTAACCAATTTTAACTCTAAAACAATATATGCATCTGTTTTTATCAATTCTGTGACTATAACTGAAATTATTAATATCATAAATAAGTTACCAAACAAAACCACCAGTGATTGGGATGAAATTAATTCCCTAACTCTAAAACAGAGCAAACATGTTATTGCGAGCCCTCTTGAGTATCTTATTAATTACTCTATTTTGAGAGGAGAGTTTCCGGAATGCCTTAAAATATAAATTGTCAGTCCCATGCATAAAAATGGTGATACTGACATCAACAACTTCAGGCCAATTACATTAACATTAGAATTAGCCAAAATTTTTGAAAGGGTTATATTACAACTAATTCTTAGAAAAACATAATGCTATTACTAATTCACAACATGGTTTAAGGAAACATTATTCTACTATTTCAGCAATAATGGAGTGCACGAGTAATATAGTAAAACACCTAGAAAATAAAGAAAAAACTGCAACACTATTTTTTGACCTTACCAAAGCATTTGACTGTGTAGACCATAATATTTTATTGACCAAGCTGGAAGCATTTGGGATTAGGGGTCTAATTAAAGATCTAATTAGCTCGTATCTTATTGGCAGAAAGCAGGCTACTCAAATATATCATAAACAAGGAAACTTAACCAAAATTACTTCCAAATTTAAAACTCTAAAATATGGAGTACCTCAAGGCTCAGTATTACGTCCCCTTTTATTTATTCTCTATGTGAATGACATTCCTACCACAGACAAAAGTAAAGTTATTTCATATGCCGATGACACAACTACTGTATGTTGGGATATTTCAGCCGAGGAACTACTTAACACAATGACAAGAAACATCGACTCGCTTTTTAAATTTTTTAGGGAAAACAATTTAAAATGTAATATGTTTAAGACCAAACTAATCCAATTTAATCTAAGGAATTCTAACAATACGCATAATACTCTGCAATTACCAAATTATAATATAGTTTGCACAAATGTACATAAATTTCTGGGAATCATAATTGACCTAAAATTAACATAGTCAGAACACATTCAGCATATTTGTGGTAAAATTAGCAAGTCATTGTATTTACTTAGGTATTTCTTAAATATTCTAGAAGAAAGAGAATTAAAAATGATATATTATGGGGTCATCTTTCCTCATTTAATGTATGGGATAGAAATCTGGGGGTGTTGTACAAAAGCAAACATTGAAAGACTACTGAAATTACAGAAGAAGGCAATCAGAATAATATATCAATTAAATCATAGGGATTCGTGCAGGAAATTTTTTAAAGATAAACAAATTCTTACAGTAATTTCATTATATGTTTATAAAGTAATAATATATGCATTACAAAAAGATAATTTGAGAAACAATGATATTCATCACTACAATACACGACATAATAGTGATTTCTTCAGACAGGGTTTTAGAATTACAGTTAGTTACAAGGATCCTAAAGTAATGGGACAATTCCTATATAATAAGCTGCCAGATTTTGTAAAGCAACCTAATACAGCACATAGTTTTAAGACTAGGCTTAAGAGTTACCTAATAAATAAGGCTGTATATACCATGGACGAATTGTAGTAAGTAAGTTTGAATAACTTGTATTATAAACCCGTAATTACGTAAATATGTAATCATTTGACAATGTCAGAAACTGTATTTCAGTCTATTGACAATAAATGCATTACTATTATTATTATTATTATTATTATTATTATTATTATTATTATTATTCAATTAAAATTCTTCAAAAACTTTTAAGTGACAGAGTTAAGAAATGACTTGTCATACATTTCTGCAAATCTGGGTTTCTTTTGTGGTTCCATAAAGAAACTTGAATCAGTAGGAATTCTTTTGAGAGAAACAGTTAAAGTGGTTCAGTATGTGGAGAAAAACCTGAATATTCTTTCTGGTCCTGCAACGCAAAATATACAAAGAAAATACAAGGAAGTGTATGAAAATAATAGTGGATTTAACATAACATGTAAAATTTCAAATGCATTGGATGGGCAACATGAAGACAATGTGAATGACATTCCATGCTATAATTATGCCAGACTTACTTCTTGTGACATGGAGCGGTCATTTTCCAAATTCAAGTTATTTCCGAGACAATCGTCAATCATTCGGGATGGACAATTTGAGTAAGCATGTTGCCATGTGCTGCAGGTCTTCTCTACTTAGTGCTCCCTTCCAGAATGACGTCTGGTGAGTACCAGGTATATTTTTATTAACTGAGCATTCAGATGCTACCAAATATTTTAATTTTTGGCACATCTTTTTTATATTTTCAACACATATTTTTGACATTTTCAGCACATAACAAATAAATATTTCTCAAGTTTCTAGCACCTAAAAATCTGAGCTTTATATATCAGGTACATTAAATCTTTTATTTCATTCTTCAAATCACAGTAAGATGAATTTGGAAACACTTTATAACTGCCCTCTTTCACTTCCCGAGTACAAATTGCTAAACTTGTCTCTTCAAGCAGATATTTTGTCCGTTGCAGTTAAGATATTGTGACTTTGTACAGTTTTTCAACTGTCACTTCTCTCAGTCCTCAATGACACTGTTTTAATCTGGTTCACTTTACTGGGACTTCACTTTGTTCACACTGTCACTTTACTAATGTGAGCTAGTTGAATTTTCCCATCACTTCACTTTCTTCATGACATAGCCTTTTCTTACAGACAGTTCACTCACTGGAGAGTCAAACACAAGACTTCTTCAATCTCTCGTTCTGCAGTAGCACTTGCTGCACTTAATAGCAGTATCATCAACTTTCTCGGAGAACCGCACTGATGTCACAACAAAAATGTGCACACCAACTCACTTGCTCACTCACTGACCAACTAACAACTGGCTCCTCTCACGAGAACGCTTGCTTATACATATTGCCAATAAAATCTTCCACAGAACATTCTAGAACTATCTGGACACACATTCTGGAGGCAGGGGGGAAAGAAACTTCCAGAAGATTCTGGTTAACTGCTGATAGCACTTCTGGTGTTTATGCTGAGTGCGCAACTTCTATTTGTTTACCTCTGACTGCCTGGTGCTGACCTCCGATAACCTTGGGCCATAGCCGCTGTGTCAAAATATTCTCATCCTTACCTTGAAGACTGGAATTATACTTGTTAAGAAAGTTGAATACATCACTGAGAAAAGCTAATGTGCACCATAGTTCATTTCTAAGTAGATCTGAAAACTCTTTTTTTTTTTTCATGTTGAAAAAAAAAACTAGCATTGCTTCCCCGAGCTCCACAAACCTGATTTCACACTTTTCCTCTAGACTCACTTCAGCACTTCAGTATGGAGAAGACGACTATGGTGATCCGCTCCAACTTCATGGCATAAACAAGCAAATATCCAATATTTAATAGGTCTGCTTTTATTAAAATTTACCATTTGTACTACTTTGTCTAGAACTGCTTTAAAGTATTCATCAACAGCTCCTGTAGCAAGCACTTCTGTGTGTACTGAGCATTGGGTAGTATCTATTTTGTAATTTTATTTGGTGAATGAAAGAAAACCTTTTATAGACACCATTACTGAAGGACAACCATCCATTTATATTCCAAAATAGTCCATCCAAGACATTGCTTTCTTCCAAATAGCCATTTAAAACATTGATAATATCTTCTCTTGTAGTAAGAGAGATTTCCAAGCAGCACAAATACTGCTCAACAATTTTCCTTTCACAAACATATGTAAGCCAAAAGTTCACTAGTCCAATTGAATCAATTGATTTCTCAACTTGAATTGTTGTTTCCAATTGTCTCTCAAAGAAAATACAATGTTTCATATAAATTCTGAATTTTTTACCCAACAATATTATTAGACAGAGGAATCTTTTTTTAATCTGAGCCTCTTATTCAGGAACAAACATATTCTTTTGCAACAACACAGGATGCTGGAATAATGGTCTTCTTGCCAGCTAAGTGAGGTGGTGTATGTTTTGCAATTATCTCTTGATAGTAGGTAACTTGCTTCCTAGGATTCTCAGACATCTTTAATTTCTTAGTAAACACAACACTGTTACGATTGAATTGTTAACATTTCTTGGAATTCATAGATGTCTTTAAAATGGCTATGTTTAGCTGAAAATGATGAATCGGATTATTTGACACCATTCTTGCTTTTCTCCACAAACTAAACATTCCAGAATGGGACTGCTCTCCTCACCCGACCATGTGAAACTGATTTTCAAATAATCTCCATTATATAAAATGCACTTTTCCTTTTGTGAAACCCTTATTACCTTCGTTCGATGACAAGCTCTTACTTGTTGATGCATCTACATTTGTTTCTTTATGATTAGTTGTTGTAGCATATGTTGAATCTTTACTGTAGTTCTCTTTTTTACAATAAATTTATCCATTACTAATAATAGTTACAACAGTGAACATTCACACTGTACTGCAAAAGAAAAAGTCATATTCCATTATACTTGATCCACTACACAGACTCACAATAGACTTGCTTACAAGTCCTCCTCTCTCACACTAAAAGATACCACAATGGTACTCTGTATTTACATACTGCTGTCTAGTGGCACATATTTCCACTACAGCTATACACCCATCTATGTATCTGTCAAGGACACGTCAGCTATGCAAGGAGTAGCCAGCAATTTTCTTACCTTATTTCAGTTATCATGAGTTAATAGCTCAAAATGTTGAAATATATCAGATAGTCCACATTACCCAATAAATCTTCATATGACACCCAGTTTCAAAAGCTCTGACATATACAGTGCCTGTAAATGCATCACAATAAAACTGGAGAAAAGGGTATACTATGATGTCTACTAATATGGCTTTTGTATAAGTTGTTTTGGATGGAACATTTATAATGGCTTAAAAAATCACTTCTAACATTCAATTTAACTTCTCCTGTTTTCTATTATGCATATGTATAAGGTCATTCCTTACCCGAATTCATTTACAAGCAATAAATGTGTCCACTGTATCACTGTCAAAATTTGTTAAATTTATGAAAAAGCCAACTAAATTAAAATAACTCTGTACTAATGAAAGTAGGAGTGCATGCTAAAAAATATATTCTTACTTACACATTTTGCCGTTTCAAAATTCTTTTTGAACGACGTGTTGGTTGAAGATTTACCACACGCTTCTGCCGAGGTTTCCTTGGCTTTTTAGGCTTTGGTTTTGACACAGGACAATGGCCACCCTCTGGCATTGGTCTGCCAAATACTTCCAAATACTGTAGATTAAAATAGATATATAAAAGTTATCTTAAGCAGTAGAACACAATCCTTTACTCTTAATGAATAAATGAGTATTTTCTTAATAAAGAATAAAAGTTCACATATACATTAAGAAGCAATTCCTGAATCAAATAAGGCTGAAGTCGACTGAACACTTGTACAGTTCACTTGCCACAATTTTTTGCAGGACGTTTCACAGGCTCTTGCCTACATCATCAGCTGCTGTCAACTGATTCAAACATCTAGATCCCTTGTGGCTGAGCATACTTGCCCTAGTGATTGTGAGAGTAATTTGTGATATGAGTCGACTTCTATGGGAATTTCAAAATGAGCAGCTATCACTGATTTATCTATTTGTTTATATTTAACCTTTGTTAAGTACTCTTTCAATCTTATACTCAAGTCTCTCTTGATTTTTCCAATGTAAATCTTTTCACCATCAGAATGGATATTTAGTACACCCTGGGTTTTTCTTCTACTGTAAGTTTGCCCACTTTTATTTTATCAAAGCTTCCAGAGAGAATCTGTTTTAGGGAGCCAACATTATATCGCCTCTCCTGAAGACCTTCTGAAACCGGGCATAGATATTGGATGATACATGAAATTATATGTAATATGATCTACTTCTCTTTGATGAAAGTAGTCACCTCTTTCAAGTGTGTTTTAAATTGAATTTATACATTATTTTCACCCAAATCTTTGCTGAAGCAATTATATTCTGCTGCTTTGATAGCTGCAAATACAGCAATTTTAAGGCAGGATTCAAACATAAACATCACAATGGAAAAGGAGTCTTGCAACAGGTTGCTTTTTCTGTACCTGAAATTAACAAGAAAGGGATAGAGGATTGTTTTTGGAATTCACATAAAACCACTTACACACACAACCATATCACCAACAGATTAGCCCCAACCAACATAAACATGCCATAAGAGGCTAACACACTGCTAAATTTGCCCTAAAAGCAGGGAAAAGACAGGAAATGCAATGAAGTAATTAAATCAGCAAATACAGTGGCTTCAGCAAAGTTTTGGTGACAAAAACTGTGTAAATTCAATAAACAAAAATGCTTTAAATGGGTGACCACTTCCAGCAAAGAGAAACACACCATGTTACACAGAAAATTTACTATCATCCAACAGCTATGAACTGATTTCAGAAGATCAAGAGAGACAACATAACGCTGGCTCCTCTAAACAAAATTCTCTATAGCAGCTCAATAAAATCAAACAAAATAACAAACCTACAGCAGAATGAAAACCTGGAGTATGCCAAAATAACCATACTGACTGAAAAGATATACACTGGAAAAATCAAGAGAAGCTTAAGCATAATATTGGAAGAGCAGTTTAGAAATATTAAATATAAACAAATGAATAAATTAATGATAGCTGCCCATTTTTGGAAAATGAACCACAAAATAAACAGAAAATTAAACTCCTAAAAACAGTGAGGAACGTTACAGAATTAGATGTGTGGAGGAAGATTTTCATAAAGAAGCAGAAGATTGGGTGATGAATTTTAAAATTCTCATGGAAGTGAATCCATATGCCGAATTATTCAAAGTGCCACCAGAAGAACTGAAACCAGCAATAAGGAGGGCGGTGGTGGTGGTGGTGGTGGTGGTGGTGGAGGAGGAGGAGGAGGATAGAAGGAAGGGAGAGGGTTCCAGATATCTCTGCCAGTCTACAGTAGCTGCCAATGTAGACATACAGCCTGTGAAACATACTGCATACGAATGTGGCAAGTGAAACCATGAGTGTTTGACTCCAGCCTTATTTCATTGAAATTTGTTTAACTGTTGAAGCAGTTCCTGAATTTTGGCACTGAGAGGGAAATAAGAACAAAGGTTTATCATTAATCAACTAATTCAATTTGGCAAATTATAATGCAAACTGCATTCCATAAACATTTAACTTTAAACTATACCAAATCATCTGGTTTGCCTTTCAAGCAGAAATGTATGCCATATTGGCTTATGTATGGGGAAAGCTATAAAGGACTATAAAAATAGACACATTACTACACTTTCCAATAGCCAAGCAGCCTTAAAGGCTCTTGAAGGCAAGATAACCAAATCTAAACTGTTCTGGGAATGAATGGAAGCTTTAACGGCACTGACTGCAGAATTCAGTAGAGCTGGTGTGGGTACCAGGGTACAGAGGAATCCATGTCAATGAAAGAGATGATGATCTGGCAAAGAAAGGAGCAGAGAATCCTTTTATAGGTCCTGAACCTAGACTCAAGCTATACTATGACTAGTCCGGGGGGTAATCCAGGGATGGATCAGGAAAAAACACAATAAGTACTGGAAGTCTTTATCAGGACACAAGCACTCCAAGTCTCTTATTAAAGAGATAATAAAAAGCAGGAAACAATCACTGCTTAAAATGAGTGGAGCTGCACTAAAAGAGACAGTTGGTCTATTCACAGGACACTGTCAGTTGCATGGGCATCTCTACAAAATCTGCAAAGCAGTCAATCAAGTATGTAGAAGGTGCAGGAGAGCAAATGAAACAGTATCTCATTTGCTGTGTGACTGTGAAGCTCTCTCAGTTATTAGGGTTAAATACTTTAAAAATCATGCAATTGCAAGATTTCAGGAAGCACTTACTAAGAGACTTGCATACTTTGCAAAGGAGGTAAAGATCTTAGAAAATTAAATGAAGAGAAGCACAATTCACAGCTGGTCGCAGTGCATAGAACACTTTTTGCTGCACCTTTCCTATAAAATAAATAAATATACAATTAATAATAATGGCTAAAACAATACTGCTGGGTTTGAAGATATCTCCCTTTCATCATGGCCCCTAAGGGCTAATTCTGGAACACAACAAATCTTATACAATTTATTATAATATTTAAACTGTATCCATTATTTGTTACTTTCTGATTGTGAAGCTCAAAAGCTCTTCTGTAGCTTGAATCTAACTGAGCAGCAATATTTATATTTCCCAGAATACTGAGATTCAGGACATTTGTAATGTGGATGGAAGAATTTTCATGTGTTTTCATCTGATCATGAAGGTGATTTGTATCACTCATGCCCTTCTTAGTTGTCGTCCTCCGTGGTGTAGTGGTTACCATGCTAGCCTCTGGTTCCCGAGGCCGCGGATTCAAACCTGGCGGAGGGCGATGGATTTTTTCGGGCATAAAAATCCGTAGCATGACTTCCTTCGGAAGAGAAGTAAAGCTGGTGGTCCGTGTAGTAGATTTACGGCACATAAAAGAACCTCAAGCCTGATAAAGGCCTCTGAGCAAAATTACCGGTCTTTCACGCCCAATATAGAATGGGATGCTAAGAACCACAGGAGTTAAAGAGCGTCCATAATTAAAAATAAATAAAACAAAAACCCTTCTTAGTCCATGCATCATCTCTGCTACCACTAAATAGTAAGAAAGGGAAACAAAACAAAGCATTTTTTTTTTCATTGCAGCCACATATCCAGTCATTTTTCTTATAGATATCACAGTTACATTTTATAACAAAATTTCTTGCCTTGCTTTTAATTTCTGAGAGATATTTAATGAAGCCATAGGCCTCTCTAACCTCCAAGCTTAAAGAAGTAAAACTTGTTGAGATCAGTGGTGCTATACTGTTCACTTTTAGTCCTCCACCTATTGGAATATCCTAAAATTATGCGCTACTCTTAATTTAATATTTAAAACATGGCCATGTTTTAACAATATAGGTGTAGTTAGCAACCGAAGACTCAGCACAAAATTATTTCAGCACTAATTCAGAAAGAGGCACAAGCATTAATCCACAATAACAAAAACACTGTTTGACAGAAGCATGATACTCTATTTTCTATGTAAGATAAGAGCATAAAACAAGTTTTGCATAGAACACAAATATACAATGGAGAAGACTCAATTTATACAGAAAGCAGAAACTAAGAGAAGTTCAATTTAAACTTGCTTTAATAGGTTGCCAGAAGAGTGCAGCACCACTCAGGCTCACTACATCAACAACTCACAGAAAACTCCTATTTATACTTCACATACGTTAATTTAGAATATTACACAGGATAATGCAATTGCTGACAGCAGAAACCACATAAGATATTTATGTTTATTTATTTGAGCAAATGTTTAATTTAGGCCGGATTGTATAAATATCGCTGACTGGAGATCAGTTTTGATCTAAGGTTACAACATGAACTGAGATGAGAGCAGAATTGCATTGCATAAAACTAATCTAAGATCAACTGTTCTCAGTTCATCTTTGATCTCAGTTCGTAAGATAACGTTTGGCAACGTCGCAAAACAGCTGAAAGGCGCTGTCCCCGGGCAGCAGCACTCACTTGTTTTTCAGCTTTGGATGCATTCGATAGGGCGCAGGACAATAACCAAAATGGCGGAAAATAAGAAACTAGAGCGTGCATTAAATTTCACACGTGAGGAGAAAGATATGCTCGTGAATACGGTAATTAGCAAATTTAAGCATGTAGTGGAATAAAAAAAAAACAGATGCTGTTTCAGTCTCTGAAAAGGAGACTGCATGGAAGGAAATCGCTGCGGATTTTAATTGTAGAATTACAAATCGACCCATCCGCACCTGGAAGTCTTTAAAATTATGCTACGAGAACATAAAGAAAAGAACTAAAAAAGCAATTGCCCAGGACAAGGTAAGTTAAATATCGAAATTCACAAATTATTCTGTGATTAAAAAGGATAGAGTATTTTTAAGATGAGGTTAGGATACACTTCGACCGTTGTGCAGTAATGTTGGCATTTGTATTTCAAATGAATAAATATACATACATTTTTTTTCAGGTTGAGCTGCACAAAACAGGAGGGGGCACTTTTAATCCCTCTGTCGATGAAACCGGCCAGAAACTAATGGCCGCATTGAGACCGCAGTTCATTCCGTTGGCAAATTGTTATGACGACGATTTGAACTTCCATGCCGGGATTGTACGTAAGTGGTAGCTTTTACACATGAAAACCCGTGTGTGTGGTATGTGTGTGCGCGCGCGCGTGCGTGTGTAAAATTCATTGGGAAAATTATATTAAACTAATCGAAACCTCAAAAAATGTTAATTCCAGGAATGTAAGAAACCAGAATATAGCAACATTCACTGTTTCAAAGCTGTAATCTAACCAAGAATTTAATGGAAACAAAAATGCACATATTGTGTAAGGGAACAATCCTGCATTCGTACTATATGATAACTAGATGTATCTTGCCTAACCTAATTTTTTTCCTTTTGATTCATTAACAAAGTAAGCAATTGTTTTTCTGGCTATGATGCAAAAAAGCCCTGAACTGGTTTCATTCGAGACCAAATCCTAATCCATTTTGTTCTGCAAAAACTTATGTTTTGGAGTAAGTTTTAGGATATTGTCAACAGTACTAGAGCTGCTGGGAAATGTAGGCCCAGTGTGATGGCTGCGGAAGCAATAGAAGTTTTCGTGCCTAGTAAAGAAGCAGTTGACAATGAGGGAAATCGCCCAGGAAACTAGTTATACATAATTATGCACCACAAATAACAAAAATTTCATTCCATTAAGGTTTAACTAAGCCTTATTTTCCCCTGTTGCAGTACCAGAAACATTTATCAGTGATTAAAGCTGCACTTGTACTAAGCTAAGTAACAGTGCATTTTACAGACCATCCATAAATAGTTTTTATTTTCTCCATGTTCTACCTGTGTTAGAGGAAGTATTGTGTTCCACCCAAAATTTGATAGAGATGTCCCTGAAACTCTGCTCTGGGAATATGCGGATAACTCAAAAACCACGACAAATACCAAATTGAATATTTAATAATATATATTATTGAAGGTTTTGAATAATGGTTTTGATGGAATAATGTCACATGAACTACTCTTTACCTGGAAGAGCTTTTGTTATTTTTGTTTTAAAAAATGGCTCTAATCATTACAATATATTGCATTTTCTGAGGATTTTCTGCAAAATCCTCTTCACTCTGTGTATTTTATGTAATTTGGAAACCATAAGAAATAGGAATAAACGTACAATGTGGAAAATGCAAATCTTAAAAACATATGCATTATATATAAAATTCTTCTCTGGAATAAGCAGCTATATCACTTCATGTAATAAATAATTTGGGTTTATCCAATTAAAGGTTATATGAATTAACACCAAAACTGAAAACTGCACAAATATTTTTAGGGGTATCTTTGTTCTGTCAGAAGTAAGCTTAGATAGCATATTACACAATGATAATTGTAAAATTCAATAAAATATGCGTAATGTTTTGCCAGAAAGTTGTCGTACTTTAGGCACTGTATTCACTTTTACTACTAATTTGATTTTTCAAAATCTGAAGAAACCTTTTGGATTACATTGTTCTTTGTGATTGCTAAACACAAATATCTCACTTTGCAACCTGAATGTGAATAAATACTGTTATGCAAGCATATATTTAGCTTGTGTCATACTACCTCAACTATCAGAATATATTTCAATCAACATTTCAGTTATTAAGTAGGTGCTTCTATTATGTTTATTAACCCATTAGAAGCACTTTGTGTTCTCACATCAGAGCCAAACATCTTGCTTCCTTTGTCACGCATTATGAAATCAGCACAACCTGCTGGAGGCAAGTGCATACAAAACGGGCTAAGATTGACTCTGCAACATCAGAATATTAATCTGTTACGTTTTAAGGATGGGTTGAGTACACTAATGTATTACTGGTTTTATTATAATCTGATTTAATGTTTTCTTTTTTGCAGATGAAAGCGATGCAATCCAAGCAATTTGTCGTCCTCCGTGGACTAGTGGTACCGTGCTAGCCTCTAGTTCCCAAGGTCGCGGGTTCAAACCCGGCGGAGGGCGATGGATTTTTTCGGGCGTAAAAATCGTTAGCACGGCTTCCTTCGGAAGGGAAGTAAAGCCGGTGGTCCCGTGTCGTAGATTTACGGCACGTAAAAGAACCTCAAGCCTGATAAAGAGGCCTCTGAGCAAAATTACAGGTGTTTCACGCCCAATATAGAATGGGACGCTAAGAACCATAGTAGTTAAAGAGCGTCCATAAATAAAAAAAAAAAAAAAAAAAAAAAAATCCAAGCAAGCAGTGTTAAGGGCGATGTTCAGGAGGAAGGATATGTAGAGATTCTGTTTCAAGAAGAAATAGCGAACACAGCTAATATGGAACAAGTAAGAAAATATTTCATTTCTAACAAAACTGGGTTGTATTAGTCTAAAGGCAAGAAAATAATTTTTCATGTTCTTTCAGGCACCTCCAGCAACATCATCAAAGGCGGGTTGGAGGACTTCCAGTGTAAAGAAAAGAAGTGAAAGTGTCCTAGAAGAGAAATTGCAATTTTACAAAAGACGAGAGTGTCTTGAAATAGAGCACAAAGTGAAAATGGACACGTTGCTCTTAGAAAAAGAACTCAAGCAACTTGAGGTTTTACAAAAAAAAAAAAGGGAATTAGGTTTAAGTGATGCGCGCGCGTGTGCGTGCGTGCGTGTGTGTGTGGGTGTGTGTGTGTGTGTGAGAGAGAGAGATTGATTGATTCATTGCATTATATTGTTTTAAGTATTATTTTTGTGTATTTGACGAAGTTCACCGAAACCTGAATTGCAATTATGTATTTCGAAGTTACCTTGTTTATATTTAAGAGATTTCTGCAATGACATATTATATTTCTGAAGAGTATATCTTCCAAATCTTAGTATTGCGAGCAAATTTTTCACTAAAAGATTCGCAAGAGAAATTGGTGTTTGTACTCACTGTTAAAATGATTTGCATTGTGTTCACATAAAACCGAGATTCGCCTTCGGACCAGAGTAATATAGGATATTCAAAAATACTTTTTAGCAGATACATTTCTACCAGATAAGCACAAAAAGTTTAACAATCCTTTTTATAGCTGGCCCCGTAGCTCAGTTGATAGAGCACCTGCCTGCTGTGCGAGGTGCCCCATGTTTGATTCCCAGCTGGGGAGTTGGGAATTTTTTTCTAGCTACGATTATTTCCTATCCTCCCTAGAGTTTGGAAGAATGAATGTGTGTGTGATCTAATGATTAAAACCCAAAAAGTGCAAGAAATCCGACGGCAGAATACGAGTTAACACCATTGCCAATAGGCAGTAAGTTCCAAAGGAAAGGCCGCCAATAAGGCCAATGTAGTTAAAGGCAGAGCACAAATGGAACTAAAAAAAAAGTCCTTTTTAAATTGCTGAGCATTGTATTATACCCCAACAAGTGCATGATGAACACCTCACACCATTTTCTGCAAGAGGACTTGCCTCTAAAACATTTTCTTTCTGTGATTGATAAACTGTGCAAATAAGTGAATTCTTTAGAAAGTTTGTATTGTTGCCATTTACAATTTCTTGACGTTTCAATTATACTTTTGCGCCACATTATAAAAAATGTATCTTAAAATCACATTATATAAAAGAAGCCAGCTAAATTTGACAGATCTTCATTGTTAGGTGTTAAAAGTTTTCCAAGCTCTGAAAACCTACGCTCTTTCAAGATCTTTATTGTGCTTATTCCTTTTAGGAATGAACAAAGTTAAGTCAAATCTTTGTCTCATTGTTTTAAAAACACTGTTTAATTACTTATGAGCACTTTTCTTACGAAGTGAAAAAAAAATATTTTGGTGAAGGATGCGGTTTCATTATTCTTTTCTAAATTGGAAGCATTTGCACAACTCTTTGCTTGAAATCTCACTTAGTGAAACCATAGAAACCTTTTAGGTCTCTACACAAAGAGTGTATATGTGAAAATTCTCTGAATTAACTAATATAGTTAATAGAAATTCCAATCTCAGCAACCAAGATGTCCCATTCTTTAGAAAATACACAGAATGCTATGGTACTGTTCTGTTCTAACCTTTTCACCATTTCATACTCAAATTCCTTCATGGTGTCAGAATAGTGCATTGTTCTTAGATAGGGAACATAAACATTTTTCTAGACCTCTATGACACATTTAGGAAGTATTCACTATTGATAATTCGAGAATTTACCACTCATAAATAATATTTCATTTGAATTTTAACTACATTACATTGTGTATGTATTTGTTATTGAAATTGGGGACAAGTCTATCCTGGGACATTAGTATTAATTTCAGAGGCTTCTTCTCCACTAATGCTGAAAATGTCGGCAAAATTGAAATTTGTATCAGTTGGAAATGAAGTAAAAAAGAACATGACAAAACACTTTTAAATTCATGAATTACTTCATAAATATCAGAGCAATTAGAATGCTGAATACAAAACTAGTAAGTATAAAAATAAAACTTGTATTTTTCAACATTTCCCAAGGGGTTGCCTTAAGCTAATCATATGAAAACTACCTCTGCTAATAATGAACCTTCAAGTTTTACATTTTCTAGGTTTTTATTTAATTACTACATAACAAAGGATTTTCTCATGTGAAATGTATAAGGCTTCCAATGAAATTTATTACTCTATTACTTGTAAAGATTCATAAAATGAGTTAATAGAAAAGAATATTTTGTCATTATTATCATTCTAATAAGAATTACTTGTACGATTCATTCACTAACATACGGGTAATAGAAAGCAATATTTTGTGTCATTGCTATCATTCAGTTAAAAATTACTTGTAAAGATTTATTTGAAACATATGCGTAATAGCAATAACCTTGTCTGTCATTACTATCATTCAAAGAATTACTTGTAGTCATTAATTATTAAGCATATGCGTAAATAAAAGCATACTTGAACATTGTACTACATTTTATTCCAAACTTTCATATGAAGTGTGAATGTTTAGTTTCTGGACTTTGTGACACTCATCACTGGTGGAGTACTTTAGTCTTTCTAATAGCCATCACGCCTCAAGGAAATGGTGAATGCTATGGTTTCCAAGTTTATCTCAAAGCTAGTTAATTTCAGTGAGAATGTGAACTGATCCTATTGCAGTGGAAAAGTCACATTTAAGTCCATGCTTTAGTACGAGTATTCTATAATGCTCCTTGAACAAGGTCTGCAATGCTAGCACATCTCTTAGAGCATGCTACCATTATATATCACTTCTATTTATTCACATTTTTAATGGGTTCTGCTGTGCAGAAGGTCTGACAATTTTTCTGTTGTAAGAGAAACAATTAAAGAGAGTGGTTGGTTTTAGTTACAACCTTCACAATCTACATCTGCTGATTATATACATGTATATTCTTAAAACTATTTTGGAATTTTTTTCCTGCCCCCTTTTTGTTTTGTATATTCAGCATGAACATTTTATAAAAAAAATAATTCTTTTACAAGTAAATTATACATCAGCAGTTTTCATCCATGCTAAGTTAATAGTCATGTGGGATAATACTATTATAGTGGAATCGACAAGTCACTGAAAACTAGGAAGATATGTTGCCTCCGAGTTTTAAGCTTATCAGTGAATTTTTCATAAAATTGAACTCTATTGCACATAATACAGTGTCAATCAAACAAGTTGTATACTTCTCCAATTAATGCATTTACACTTCAATACATCTTTATTTCTCACAAATCTGTAAACAGATTTTGGATAAACCAGCTTTTTTCAACTATAACGGTCATAAGTGCAAAAACACATCAGTTTGTCACTATGTCGGAGGTCTGCAAACTTAAACAGCTGGCTTTCTTATACCGTCTCTAGATGAACTTGAATTGAGGTTACCTTTATCATCTATTTGTATGCTACAGTAGAATGTGTACAATCAGCAAGTCCAAACTGAAAGCTGTTGCACACAAGAGCTTAAGATATCCTCTGCAATGTCAAAAATTAATGCATGCTATGTTTTAAAGTTGTGGCCATGGCATTGGATTTTTCAAGTTTGATTCTACCCTTCCAACTTAGCCTTCACATGACTCATATGAAAGAGCAATTAATACACACTTGAGATTAAATTTAATTTCTTTTGATTATTCATATTTATTAACAAAATTTGTAGCTAATATAAAAGAAAACAGTTGCTCACAGCAGCATCTCCAATGGCACAGTCTTAAGAGGAAGGTGGTGTGGAAATGTGGGCAGCATTAATACAGAATAAGTGATAAAACATTTCATATTTATTAAAATCTAATAACAATCAGACAGCTCTTGGCAATCTTCAAGACAGGCTACAGATCAGTTTCTCCTGTAAGAAAGAAACATGTCCTTGATAAGATTGTGTTAAATCAAAATACACAAACTTTAATTACAAGCAGAAGTTAACAAGTATGAAAAAGATCTACCGGAGATAGATTTAAAACTGTGTGAGTTTCTTTTGTATTTTGATACAATATTAAGTACTTACTGGAAATGCTATGAATGTGTGTGTGTGTGTGTGTGTGTGTGCGTGCGCACATGCTGTTTTTAAGATTACTGTGATTTTATAATATTAAGCATTTCCAATACTTTTTTAAATTTCTTTTTAAATTTTACGGTATTCATTACAATAATTGCAAGTATTATCTAAATACGCTGTTAATAATTCCTGTGTTTGTGCACATGCACTCTTTAATAAGATTACTGTGATTTCATAATATTAAGCATTTTTAGTATGTTGTTTCTAAATTGAATAACTTTTTAAATTTAACGGCAATCGGAAGTAATTTCAAGTATTATCTAAATACATTGTTGATAATTGCTGTTCTCACAGCAGTATTATCTCTCCTGTTCCCCTCATGTACATCTGGCAGTGGAATTTCCTCATATAGTGCTCTTGCAGCAAGTGCAGCCTCATCTAGCTCAGGGACCTCATCCATTGCCTCTATAGCGATGTTGTGCAACACAAATGCTGCTACAATGATCACAGGTACACGAAGTAATTTCACTCTCAGCCCCATGCTAAGGCAAGGAAATCTTCTCTTGACAACTCCAAAAGTTCTTTCGATCGCAGATCGAGCTCTCCTGTGGGAATGATTATAAGCACGCTCTGCATTAGTCTCTTCATGTAGCACTGGGGTTAACAAATAGTGACAACACCGATAACCACTGTCTCCAAGGAGCACACCTTCAGGCATTTGCCCAGTTTCAAATTCTGCATGGACCCTTGAGTTCATAAAGATGTTGCTGTCATGGGCAGATCCTGGCCACCTTGCTACAATATTTAAGCATCTGAGCTTTGAATCGCATATGGCTTGAACATTTAATGAAAACCACCCATGTCGGTTTCTGTAAATCTCGGCGTTATTGCTCCCAGGAGAAGTTATTGGTATATGAGAGCAATCTATTGCACCCAAGACACCAGGGAAGCGACTTGCATTGAAAAATCCGCGTTTGTTGTGTCTTGCTTCATTCCCTGCAGCGGGCATTTTAATAAACTGGGGTTTAAGCCCAGCAATGAGGTTGGACACGCGATGAATTACTCGGCAAGCTGTTGCTGTGTCCACCTGCAACAAATCGCCAACAACCATCTGGAAGGTTCCTGTGGCAAAGAATCTTAAAGTTAATAGAATCATTAACATCGGCGATAATGGTTATTTCTCCTTGTTGGCCGAAGTAGGTTTTCGCGCAATCTCAGCTCCAAATTTTCCACTGTGTGTTTATCTAACCTGTATCTTATTTTAAATTTTTTATCATTCAAATCCCTCAGAGGATTGCATCTTTCATGGAAGGTGCGAGGAGCACGATGAAGTTCATTATTCTCATCGTCTGAGGAAATATCCGAATAATCCGACATCTGAAAATCACAAGATAACAGAAAAATTAGAGGTTATGTACGTATAGAATTATATTTGCAAGCAATTAGAGGTTATGTTGTTGAAGGATAAAGATAAAGTTGTAATAAATCCTAATCAACTTTATTTATGAAGGTATATGTGAATGACATTAAAAGCAATTCTGAGCTGCAGAATAAAGAATTACGGAAGCTTAATTTGCTAATTTGGACTACTTGCAACAGATTCCGTACTGGGATGTCTCGCTCTAGTTTTAAGTGAAAATTAACCGAAGGAGGAGATAGAAGTCTATTTTACATTATTTATTAAAACATTAATGTACCTTTTCGTCTGATATAAAGTGCAAATATGTCCACAAAATCCACTTCTTTTGCTACACTTTGATAGAAAATTTGCCGAACGCTATTTGATCTCGGATCAGTAACCTTGAACTTAGAAATTTCTCCAGTAAAAAGTTGATCTCAGATCAGAGAACATGATCGTAGTTCAACGTTTATACAATGAAAATTCGCAGGTTCAGCTTGATCTCAGGTTAGTTTTCTCTCTGATCTAAGATCAACTGCGTTATACAATCGGGCATTAAACAAATACTTTCAGAGGTTTTTGTCATTCTTCCCCTACACTGATACCACTGTCAGGGTGTTTGACAAACATTTGGCCCTAAGAAAAACATGCCCACATTTCACCCTCGTCCCCGCACATGCCAATCGAACCACCAAACATACTACTCCATGTCTGCACACATGCCGATCAGACCAGCAAAATATTCTGCCTTGGTTTGTAAATTCCAGCAATCATCAGGCTCCTAAAAGTGTTACAAAAACAAATAGGAAGTCTGACAAATTAAAGGCAGTTGTACAAACCTGCAACACCCTTAAGGGGCCACTAACATGCCATGTCTGACCTGGAGGGCTTCATTGGGGCCTGCTCAAACAGGGACAAGAAAAGGGCCTGACAGACGGGCTTCTGGGGAGCCTCAGAGCTACATGAAGAATTCATGGCCCATCCCATGAATTCAGGTCTTATAAATCTATTGTCCTCTTCTGAGCAGAAAGTGAATGGCAAGCTTCAGTGCAATTAATACTTGGAAACCTCAGAAATAAAATTCGTAGGCTACAAATCACTTTATGGCACCCAGAAACCAACAAAGCTGAGAAAACTTTGTAGAAGTCCAAAGACTATAGGCGGTAAGGAAGGCTTAAGGGATTTCTTGGAGGGATGTTTACAGCAGCTCCATTAAAGGGAGAACCTGAAGCTAACTACACAATGTTGAAATTGGATTGTAGGGCCAAGTTGGGCTCTCTGAAGATCCCCCTCCAGTGAGGTCAGGGCTCATGAGGAAACCTTGAGACTACTGCTTAGGACCCACTTTCCGGATTCAAGAGATCACCAATTTGTAGGTGATCTTTATGATGGCCCACTGACCCAAGTCAGATTGGCTGGCAGGAATTGTTACTGAACAGGGAGTGAATTGGGCAATTTCTTCTTTCGCCGCTTACAAAATTCAAAGAGGCATATGGGACTTTTCCTCCCCTGCTTAGGGAGGGCACAAGTACTTTCATTCCAATCCTGACTAGGGTTTTTAGGGCATGCCTGACTATGGGGTATGTTTACTCCCCTTGGAAAGTAGCCAAGGTAGTATTCATTCAAACCAAGGAATTTTTACCCATCAAGTCTTACCTCCTTCCTCTTGTATGAAAATATTTGTGCTGATTTATCAATCTTTACATAATCAGCATGCTTGTCAGACAAGCCTATAGAGATGGTGCTAAACTATTTAGTTATCTGACTGGAGAAAATGCTGGATCAGTGAAAACTGTCCATGGTAGTCTTCTTAGACAGAGAAGGGGCTTTTAACTGAAAGTCTTTAGGCTCCAGAGAGATAGTCTAAAGAGAAAAGCAGTGAGTGATTTACTCACATAGTGGTCAATATTTATCCTTGAAGGATGCCAGACACTGATTGCCCTTAATGATGAGTTGAAGCCAAATGTGTCTAAAGGGTGCCCCAGGAAGAAATATTATCACCAACAATTTGGTGTCTTTGTATGTCTATTAATAGTCTCAATACTGGTGGGATTTTTGCACAAGGATATGCAAATAACATGCCTTGTAGCAATGTGTAGCTTTCCCATCATGGTCTCTCAGCTTATTTAGTGTACTAGACATTGTGTAAAGATGGTGATATGAAATGGGCCTCTCAGTTATTACTAGGGACAGGGTTTTAATGTAAATGCATATTTCTTCTCTGTAGTCAGAAAGTATGCACACTTGGTATACGAGTTATTTACTAAATTTCCAACTATATAAACAATTTTTAGGTTGCACATGATTCATATTTTCCCTGTTTTGTTAATAAGTATATTATTTCAGCAGTTTGCAAATTATGCTGCACATTTACTTGTTTTACAAGTATATTTTATTAGTATATTTTTATCTTATCAATTTTATTTTCTTACTTGATTTACAAATGTGTTATTTCGGAATAATACATGGCATCCAGTCAGTCTTGAAACTTGGCAACACTGATGGTAGCTCACACGAAGTGCAATCAATAGCTCAGCTCAAATTGGTGAATCGCTATCTTATCTCGTTGTAGCCATTCTCTCACAGTATGAAGGTGGCTGTTACGGAGTTCTTGGAATCGAGTTCAAGTGTGGTGGTTATACTTAAGACTTATAAAAATGTAATCTACTAGTTTACACACAGGAAAGTCAATCAAAGATAGGTTTCTCAAAATTTGCTCAGTTGCACCCAAAAAAACTGTTCAATTGCAGAGGGAAGTGGAACATAATTATAGTGTTTGTGCACATACTATACACAAAAATTTGAAACTTATGATACCAGGAGCAAATCTCAAGAAACTTCTTTAAAAGTGGTGGTTATGATAAACTGAAGAATTATTAACATTGCCTATAAAAGATTATGTGCAATTGTATGAAATAAAATGTTGGCTAGATTAGTGTGACTTTACGCCCTAGTGTAAACAATTCTGCAGATACTTTGAGTGTTTAGAAATGAACTGAATATTTATTGTAAACCTTAATAGATTTTTATAAATATACAAATGCAAGCAAAACAACAGAAGCACTTTTTATAATTATAACTGAAGTGCTGAACCTAAATTTACACTCTAATAAGTCTAACATCATCCTATATGACGCTTCCTTATACACATCCACAGGGTTATCTGTATAATGAAGCCCTCCTCCACTATTTAATTATTTTATCTGCTTATATCTCAATTCTCTCACTGCTCTAATCCATTTAGCCCTTACTTTTTCCCAAATATTCTCCCATAATTTTATTCCTGTTTTTTTCCCATACCAGTTAACATTTTAAGTGGTATAATTTCTTTCTGTAATTTGTCCCATTTTATTTTCCATATACTCTCCCTCCATCTTTTCACCTGTCACATTCTAATAAACAAAGAAATATTCCTTCTAGCTCCCCAAACATAATACATCCTTCCCCATTATCTCCTCTCAAACCCTTTAAAAATAGTGCTCCTGATCACTTCCCCGCAAATCCTCCCATTCCAAACTTATCACTACAATCCACATATTTCTCCCTCCCCCAATACTTTTTAATTATAGTTTTAAAGAACTCTTATCTCTAAAACTAGGCTATATATTTTGCCTATCTACAATTCTTCACATAACTTGCTTCCAAAACCCTACTCTACTTTGACCTCCAAATTTCACAGCTCTCCCATCCCAATTTCTTGTAAAATTTCCTATACTTCACCCATCCAGCTGTTACTTCCTATTAATTCCATTTGAAATTTCATACACTCTTTAAAAATATTACGAGTCCCCTAATTTCAAAATGCTGTGCCAATATTTGAAAATTCTATCACCAAACCAATTGTTCCTACCCTTCCTAACACCAGTCAATGCCACTCCCTTCAGTGAAGCCTTAGGCAATCCCAATATCTCGCTACAAAACATTCTGTGAATTAAGCCTATTTTCAACCATACCTTTGAAGGTCTCCAAACTTCCACTCCGTATAACATTCTTGATTCCACTATTGCTTCATACAATTTTCCTAACAACTTTATTGACATATTGCGAATCTTATTCAAACATACCCCAAATTCTCTCATGGTTACTTGACCTTTAGCAATAACATTCTTTCCTTGTGGTTCCCACCCTCTTCTACTTGATAAGCTCACCCGAAATAATCAAATGCCTGAACCACTTCCAAAGGCTCCCCATTCAAAAACATCTCACGTCTCTCTTAATTTACCCCCATTTTTAAACACTACTATTTTTGAGTTCCTATCATTTACTCTTAAACCGTATACTACACAAAATCTACCTATTTTGTTTATTGCTTGCAGTCCAATTACTGTAGCAGAATCTACTATTAAATCATCGGTAAATAACAAACCTGGTACTTCTTTCCTTTTTACAACCAGACAGTGTGAATTACACTTTAGAATTTTTTCCACAATATCATCAACAAATAAATTAAACAAAACTGGACTCATTCGCAACCTTGTCTCAAACCCACCTTTTGATTCACCATCCCTGTAATCCCATTTCCTGCCACTTTTCACAGAACTTAACTCCATCATACAACTTTAGGACCTCTAAAATAAACCAAGGCCATCTCAATGTATACAGGCCAGGAGGCAAAACAGGAGAACTTAAATTACGTCCTCTTCCGGGGGACTACCCTTATCTGTAGTTCACAACTTGCAACATAGGAATGCATCTTAGTCATTGTGGATTTGGAGTGCTAAGAGTTCAGACCAATAATTACTAACCAAATTACCTACTTAGTGAGCGAAAGAATACATAAAACAGTGTAGTGTCGGTTCAAAATGCCAGAAAAGTATTGTGTGCTGGGATGTACGTTAAACTATTTAACAAGTTCTGAAAAGTATATAACAATGTTTTCGCTTCAAAAGGATCCACACAGGAGGCAGCAGAGGATACGTGCTATTCATAGGAATAACTATGAACTACTTTTGTTGCATGTATTAATTTTTTTGAACAGCATATAGTGAATAAATGTATTGCACAAAATGATGGAAGTGTTCTTGTAGAATCCATGACAATTCCTAAACTTATTGTTACTGAAAATACTTGCCCTTCACTGTTTTCTAGTTTACCACCCTATCTGTCTTCAGAACTAGCTCCCAAACAATTAATTGCATGAAATTAGAGGGATTCACTGTCTTCATTAAATACGATGTGCATTAGCTGCAAACTGATATCTCAGAAATTCCAAAGGCTGAAATTGTAATTTAACTGTGCTTCATTATTCAAGCTTCACACGGTAGGATTATAATATCAAATCATTAATTCAAATGGGTGCTTGGTAAATAATGATCTTAGATAAATGGTTCAAATTGGATGTTCTTTTAGAGTCATCTGAATGTGTACTCAATTGCAAGCGAACAAACAGAGAATAAACTACTTCAGGCTACCAAACGTTTAAAAGAATGTTGTGATGAAATAAAGTAAGATTCCACATAGTATCCTAAAACTTAATTCTTAGAAGAGCAGGTAGGACTTGTTAATCAAAAGGTAATGCAATATACAACTGATACGTCATTATGGGTGTGCTCCATTTTTTTTTTTCTACTGATTCAGCAGCTTACAGATAAGTGATTCCTAAGTACTTTATTCTCAAACCCTTAGTCCTGGTAGTAATTACCAATCTGTGCATTTAAAAGAAATACTCAGTGATCATGAAAAATTAGTGGTTTTGTTGCTGCATGAAAGTTACTTGTATGTAAAACTAGAAATTTCTTATAATGGGAGTAACACTCAAGGTAATTCAAATACACAAGATTCTGCAACAATAGTGCAGACCTCTATAATAACACCTTTAACAAACAAGAATAAAGTTGTTTTAGCTGTGTATCCAGTAAAAAACTTAGCACAAAAATTGTAGCAATATGATTCTCATATATAATATATAATTAAAGCTTTAAATTTATACGAGGGCGGATTGATAAGTCAAGTGCTTTTAAAGAAAATAACAATTTTTTCCTAAAAATCAATTTTATTTCTCAACATAGTCTCCTTTCAATTCAATGCATGTTGCCCAATGTTTCTCCAATATTTTTAACCCTTCCAAAAAATATTATTTTTCGAAGTCTGCAAAATATGAGATTGTTTCTGCCATGATGTGATCACTGGGAGTGAATTTCTCCCTGCAAGTCAATTTTTTGGGTTTGCGAAGAGGAAGAAGTCGCTCGGAGTCAAATCTGGAGAATATGGTGGATGAGGTAGCAGTTCGTAGCCCAATTCCACAAATTTTGCGATGGCAATGGCTGACTTGTGTGAGGGTACACTATCCTGGTGAAAGAGAACCTTTTTCTTCACCAAATGGGGTCATTTCTTTAACAATTCCTTGTGAAACTGATCCAGCATGGCGGCATAATATGAAGCTGTGATCGTTTTACCCTTTTCCAGGTAGTGGATGTCTATCACCGCTTGTAAATCCCAAAAGACAACTGTCATGATTTTTCCTGCCGATGGAATGGTTTTCGCTTTCTTTGGAGCAGGTTCGCCAAAGGAAATCCACTGCTTTGATTGTGGTTTGTTTTCAGGTTGATAGTAATGGATCCAAGTTTCATCAACCGTGATGTAATGCCACAAAAACTCATTTGGGTTGTGCTGGAACATGTTCAAATATCCCTGTGAAATGGTCACATGATTTTGCTTGTTCTCAACTATGAGCAGTTGCGGTACCCATCTTGATGACAGCTTTCTCATACCCAAACATTCATGCAGAATGTTATACCCGTTCACTCGAGATATTTATGGTCTTGGCTATCTCACAGATTTTCACTCAGCGGTCTTCCAAAACATATCGTGAACTTTGTTCACCATTTCTTCTGTCGTGACCTCAACCGGCCGTCCTGTGTGCAAGGCATCTCTTGTGCTCGAACGGCCACATCAAAATTCTGTGAACCATGCCACGTGATGGAGCAGAGTCTCCATAATACTTGTTCAGCTTTTCTTCCATTTCCTTCAGCGTCTTACCATGCAAAAAGTAGTACATTATCAGAACACGAAATTCACTTTTCCCCATTTTCTACGAAGCAACATACATCTACTTATTTTAGATGCTCCCAACAATGTTCTAAGAAACAAATAACGACAAATTTCTGCAATTATACCCATAATAGATGTAAGAGATGGGTGCAAACAAGACACCTGTGATTAGAACGCTATCTCTCATCCAAATCATGGACTTACCAATCTGCCCTCATATTATATATACAATTAAAGCTTTGAGTTAATGTGGATTTAAGAGGTTAACTTTGATATTAGATAACAACAAAATTAACACTTTTGAGAAACTGGCATAAATTTTTATGGTACATCTGAAAATATAGTTTATGAATATAGGAACATTTATGTAAAGAAGCAGAATACAATTACCTACCCAAATTTACACTGCAGGTAATGCAGCTAACAATGTTGTGCATAATTTAAAAGTGAAAATTGTAGGAAAAGATACACTGTGAACCCAGAATGGATTTTGAGTTTCAAAATTTCAAAGTTAGTTAAGAGTGACAGGTAGGAAGGCCTGGAGTGGCCATCACAGTTCACGTATAATATAATGGCATGCACTTTAAGTATATTTTAGCCTTTAATTTCTGAAGCATGTGAACAAGAATTTTTTAAAAAAGAAAATCAGAGTAATGTAATTCTACATTTATGTACCGAGACATGCAACCTTTATAATATTGATGCTGCCTTCAATGCTAGTGATTGCGAATTGCCAAGCACTGCTTTGGTGAGAAAAATAATACAAGTAATATCTAACATCCTTTTAAAAAAAACCTACTGTATTATTAAGCAAGATAGTTTGCCATGAGCTGCAGCTAAATTAAAAACAAAAGTTGCAGACTTATTCGCATTGAGAAGGTAAGAAAATGATCTGCCACAAACTATGGAAAGCATGTGCTCCATTTATTTACTAACACACATTAACCTTTAATATGGAAGTGTAAGAATATAAATGATTTTGTGCTTATTTCAGTGCTAACATGCTAAAAATACCCGTAAAATATAGTTTTATGTGTTGGAATTTCTTTGGTATATGAGCCTCGCATTGACATGTCACAAATTGCACATCCAGGCATGCAGACAGAGCCTTGAATAAACCCTTCACTCATGCCCTTACTCCACATGTTATACACCAGTAAATCTCTCCTAATTGTATCAAATACCTTTTCAAAGTCAGCAAAAGACACACACATTCTACCTCTTTTGTTCCTCAAATACTTGCTTTGCTTACTATAGTTTGGATTATTATTACATTATCAACAGCCTTTCTGCCTTTTCTAAATCTTGCCTGATATTCACTCAACTTCCCTACTAGTTCTAGCCATTCCTGTAATCTGAGAGCCAATAGGCCAGTATAAATTTTACCTAAAACAGATAAATTGACTCCTCTATAGTTCCCTGGAGTATTCAGATTCCCTTTTTCTTTAAACAGTACTTGTTTTTCAATTTTCAGGGATTACCTTGCTCATTTTCACCTAGTTAAATAAATTGGTCAGTATCCTCCACCCATCGTATGACTCATTCCAAAATTCCCCTGGAATCCCATCTATACACGCTGCCTTATTCTTTTTCAAAATTCTAATTTGGTATTCAATCTCACTACTAGTAACTTTATCTAAACATTCTTCACTCCTTGCTACTTTTTTTTATTCAAAATCAACTCACTATTTTTAACAATTCCCACACCAATCAAACTTTCAAAATATGTTTTCCATTCATTTGGTGTTATCTAATTTCCTGTTCTACTTTTCTTGTAAACACTCTTGATAATTGCCCATATTTCTTGTTGTTTTTCTCTCTTATTGCCTTCTTTACCTATCATTCATTTTTTGTTGCCATTCTTCTTTTTTCCTTTCTAGCAAACATTTATATCACCATTCCTTTAACAAAAACTATTGCCTATCCCTATCATTCTCTATTCTTCTCCATCTAAATAGATCTCTAAATATAGGGTTATTCAAAAAGGAACAGACATTAAATATTTATTTCTAATGAACAACAATAGATGGCAACGCATGCGATACATCACTGAATATAAAAAAGTTCAAAATGTTATTTTGTGTGTTCAAAATGAGCACCATTTGTTATGTGAGGACAACCAGTGCTTTTCTGTTTGCATATGCAACCATCTTCTACAAATTTATTGTATCAATTGTAAATGTTTTAAGATGAAGCGGCTCGTTGTTGAACTTACAACAAAATGCATGCTGCAATAAAACAATGGATTCACTTTTTGCATAATGCAACACATAAAACAACTTTTCCTGTGGCATCGCTATTTTCTCGTAAACAAACACAGCGCCGCTGTACGCACTAAATGCAACTAATAGGTGAGGCTCAAAACTTTGAACTTTCCTCTATTCAATGATGTGTCGTATGTGTCGCTATCTATTGCTGTTCATTAGAAATAAATATATAAAATCTGTTCCTTCCTTTTGAATAACCGAGTGCTTCTCTCCTAGCCTTTATACAATCTTTATCAAACCAATTTGTACACCTTTTAGTGTTTTTCTGTTTCACCTCTATCATCACACTAGCTCTTTTCACTATTAATTCCAGTCCATTCATTGCGCCCTCTGCATCTCCCATCCTCAGCACCTCTTCTATTCCATATTTTATCAGCTGAGTATCCACTGATCTTAATTTGAATCTAACTAAATACCTCACTTAATTCCTCCTTCCACTTAAATGTATTTATAAATTTCAATTCCTCTAATGTTTCATCACATCATTACTTTCTCCTCATGCCAAATCTATCCTGTTTACTTCCATTAATCCACAACTCGCTTCATCTAACAAATGTTTTTTTTTCCTTATTCTCTAGCCTGTTTAATTGTTTCAAATAAAAATTACTGTCAAGCTTGTTCTTTGGCAAAATCTTGTTCAACAAAAATGTTTATTCCCTTTAATTTCTTCATGTTTCTCAAAACTTGCCATTTAAA
Organism: Deroplatys truncata; assembly: GCA_030765065.1. NCBI lineage: Eukaryota > Metazoa > Arthropoda > Insecta > Mantodea > Mantidae > Deroplatys > Deroplatys truncata. The sequence goes on along the minus strand of CM060990.1, from coordinate 496,531,021 downwards.
ACTTATTACAGCTAAGGTAACAATTATTGGCCTACATTTATCTCCTCTTCTTCCAATCCTAAAACAGTCCAATATTTCCCATCCATCTAGTTTCAATTCCAATTTCCTCTAAAATATTTCTTCCACAAGATGAATTAACCACCTTTCTCTATCTTCTTTGACTCCAAATATAACCAAATTCCTTTTTCTTTGATACACTGCAATCTTACCCTCCAATTTATCCATTCTTTTCTTACATACCATCAGTTCATTGTTAACCTCTCTCATTAAATTTTGCATAGTTCCTTTTACTTCCTCCATCTTGTTATCAATTCCTTCAATCTTCTTCTCCATCTTCTTTAGCTCGATCACATCTTCTGAAATTATTTTTAACATTACCAACATTTGATTCAAATCCTCAGGTCTGGGATTAAGCTCCATTCCTCCAATTATTATTAGCAAAACAGCTATTACCACTGCTATCCATAACTGCACTTTCAGAATCAATTTACTCTCTCTTTCATTCGCAATTTTCCTTCTGCTAAATCTTCAAATTCACACCTGGCAAATTTCCAAATCATTTCCCATCTTTGTAATGCAATGGAGCGCTGTGCAATCACATCCACTCTCCATTGCTGCTCATGTTAGATTCTACTTGAGTGTTCAGAAGAAGAAATGATTGAAAATAGCATTTAGAAGCAGTAGCTATCTGCGGATTGTTGCACTTTTGAAACTATCATCAAATGTACAGGGGACTTTTGACGAGGATTTTTCAAATAAGTTGAAGGTTCTCAAAGCAGCAATCAGCTGTAAAACAGCAATCAATGCTTTCTTTTAGAATGAAACATAATTTTCTGTCATGAGTGATTTTTCAGGAAATTATTCTTTTGTTCTGTAGGAATGAAGCAGAGCTTTTTCATTCGCACAAATCAAACACAACAGTACATCCATATGTTGTTTATTATAAGTAAAATGATGTAAATGAAACACAGCAGTTTTATTTTCTGAAAGCTTGAAACATAAAATGATACTGGTACATGATTTTCAGTTTTCTTTTTTTAATTTTATTTCCTCAAAAAAGCCATGATGCCTCATTTAGTAAAATTATATTATTTCTCAGATGGAAGTGCAACAGTATAAAAACTATAAGAACTTTGTTAAGCATGCCATTGATGATTATGGAGTGGAAGCTGAGTAGCATATTTATGCCAATGCACATGGCAAAGGAGTATGTGATGGAATTTCGGCACAGTGAAAAGACTGACTACCAAAGCTAGCCTTCAGAATCCAAAAATCAAATGACATTCAAGCAACGTTTTTAATAGAGTGTAAAGAATATACCAGCAATTGAGTTCTTTTATGTGGAGAATATCACGAAGAAGAAAGGCTACTAGAGGAAAGACTCAGTGAGGTGTTTCTAAATCAGGACCCAAATGTACCATGCCCTTGTCTCGAGAAAAATTGCAGGCCAAATATTTTTCAGCATCTTCCATTCAATAAGATTGGTCAATGATGTTGAACAGGTTCCATTGGAACATATAAATGGTTTAATGACATGATTATATGACAAACAATGGTGGATGGGATGCATTGTTTCATCTGAAGAAGTAGTAGTGACAATTTTCTTCCTACACCCTGGTGGACGTGCAGAAATGTTTGCCTATCCTCAAACATTTAATGTTCCGAGTGTTTCAGTGAACAAAATCTTGTGCAAGCTGAACTCACAAATACCAACTGGTTATACTTATCGTCGTCCACAAAGAGATGGACAAGGCAAATCAAATATTTTTGAAGAAACTTAAGACATGCAATCTGAATATTTAAAAACGTAATTAGGTTATTTGGGATAACATGCCCCATATAATTACTGCATACTGTGTGTTAAAAGTTTAGTACAATCCCATTGAGACCCGCTTTGAAATTTACTAATAAAACATGGATAAATATTCCATAAGTGTTTTCAAAAGCATAGGTATTGCAGGTTTTTGAGACTCAAAATATATATTCTTTGAAAATGGTTAATTCTTGTTTTTTTGCCAAAACATGTTGTACAGCATATCAATTTAAAGCTGTTTCAAGCTTTAAATCAGACCTCAACCACATATTATCTAGGACCCTTAGAGCCTGAGCTGTGAGGGCTTTAATGTGGATCTACATGTAAATTTCTGAAATTTTTTTAAAAACAAGTATTTTATTCTTATGATGAAATAAATATAACCCAAAAATTAGCAAAATCCATGGTGTTGAGGGTCAGGTCATGGTTGACCCAGCTGCATATTCCATTCACTCCTATCCTACCAAATCTTCATGCTGAAGGTAAGTTAACCCTGTTTCATCAGTATCAAAGACGGTAAAATTAAAGCACATCACCTATGTTTATAAAAGTACTGACACATCTACACAAGACATAGGCAGAACTGCTTCTAAATAAAAACAACAAAGTAATACCTAGATTTTTATTTTCATTGGCGGACTTCTAAATTTCCATTTCTGCTCAACTATGAGATTCTTCAAGCTGATGTAAGTCAAAATTCATGCGTTTTATTAATTTTTCTTCTTCACTATAATTTTTTAAATGATTCACAGAAGCAGCAATTATCATTTTTAGGCTCATAGAAGCTGATGTATTCAATATTAAAAATGATTTCATACAGGTGTTGTTTTGGTGCTGGTTACACCTCTTTCAAGAAAATACTTCATACATCCTAAACATTTTTGCTAAATTTAAGCTGTCAATATACTTCCTACTTGTCTCAGCTCTGCAATAATGTGCATCTATCACAGAAAAAGACTCTTTTATGCGTTCCTATGCCTACTTTTACATCAGTGTCGTCCTCTGTGGTGTAGTGATTTGCTAGCCTCTAGTTCCCGAGGTCACAAGTTCAAACCCAGCAGAGGGCGATGGATTTTTTTGGGCGTAAAAGGGGTTTCCTTCAGAAGGGAAGTAAAGCTGGTGGTCTGTCATAGATTTATGGCACGTAAAAGAACCTCAAGCCTGATAAAGAGGCCTCCGAGCAAAATTACCGGTCTTTCATGCCCAATATAGAATGGGACGCTAAGGACCACAGCAATTAAAAGTGTGTCCATAAATAAAACTCAATTTAATTTATTTACATCAGCAGCTTTTACATCTGCTCTGCTACTATTACCATGCCAACCACAACTATCTGATTCAAGTATACCTTCAGCAATTTTACAAGCAGAGAAATAAAAAATAATAAGCATAATTGATGGATCATTTGCTGCCTGATTTTGCAACTCTGTATTTAGGTGCAATAGGTAGCATACTCATTAACAAACAATTTCTCCATCCCTCAATGTTGCTGAATGCCCAATAACTGTTGTTTATACTTTGTAGTTCTGTAAATTTAATGGTACACTGTAAGCTACATTTATCACTACCAGGAGGCTTCATCTTTCTGGATACCACTGATTTTCCAGATTGAGCTATGTAACCTTTCCCGCAATTTCTATTCCTTTTTATGTTTTCTGACCATGTATTAGGTCACCTCGCACATTCTTTTATGAACAATTTGATATGTTTTCATTAACATTTTCATTATCACCCATTTCACTATCTTGTATGTCACCTGAAGAAGTTGTAAGCATTGCTTCATCACTATAAGATTCAGAAATGCATATCAGAACATAATCCTTGTTGTAACAATATCACCAGGCATAGGAATTCTTAAGCAATGGCTTAAAGCTATCTACACTCAAACTTTTGCGCTACAAAGAATACAAAACAAGAGAAGCCAAGGTTCAGTTACAGGCAGATAAAAACCGGTCCAAGTACTGTTTACAAATGCAAAAAGAATGTACGAGGGATGGGGCAGTTTGTCATCTACAATATCCTTGCCTATGGTCCAGTGACAGTTAAACCGTATTTCCTTCCATCCTGGTTTTAGTGCCTATAAATTCTTATGCTGGTCATCACTATCATCAGGAATAATGATCGAAATGTTTTATTTTAAGAAGTGGGAACACCTGACACACATTGTCACTTTCACATAAACTAGATACTGCAGGTGCAAAGCCAGCTTCCTAAAATGTATACAAAAGTTTTAGTTTAAAGAAATTATACAAAAATTACATAATAATGAAATATGTGAAGTTCCATTGCTCAAATTATACATTATTATGAAGACAATACCACTATCTCTTTTAACTCTGAATTAAATTCATTTGTATATGTCTTAGAAATAGATATTTATGATTCCCTATGAGGCGTAACTGATTCTTGTTCTTTGCTAGAATTTGTCCCATTATAACCTAAATCAAGATAAGCATTGCTTGCATTAATTTCACTATTTTCACTGCACATAATTGTACTATTAACCACCCTCAAATAAACTTGGTCGTGGATTCATCAGGAAGTTTCTTTGTTCTGCTGATTTAAGACTATTAGAACGCTTTCCAATTGCAATAGAATAAAACATAAACATTAGCTATAGGTTTCCAAACCATTCCCTGTCTCCTAGACCAAGGGAAACAATTAAGGTTAAAATTAAAATCACACAGCTCACATAGGAAACATTTCAAGTTACTGCCATTTTGAAATGGGTATTTTATTAGATATGTTAAATTCCATATAGAATTAACAGTAGTATGCACTGTATGAGTAGAGCTTTTCCTAAAAGCCATGTTAACTATCATCCAAGGAAATGGATTGAAAATTAATTTGAGATTGCAACAGACCATAGGGCCTAATACATGAAAGAAAGAAACAAAGAAATAAAGAGAAAGAAAGAGAGAGGGAAAGAAAAGAAAGAAAAGAAAAAAAACAAAGAAAGGAAGGAGCACAGCTAGTTGTTGCCTTTGTACTGAGTAAAGGATTTCAGTGGCATTCTGGAAACATATTTAATTCAGTAAGTTTTTTTAGCTCTTACCCTTTTGAACAGGGCCATTGATGTATTTGCTTATCATATTAAGCATTTAGCAGATTTTCTAAAAAAAAGTCAGTACAATATTATGATATGGGGTAAAGATGTGTGACTTTATCTACTTTTGGACTTCTCTTTAATTTAAATTTATCTCAATATTTTGTACAATTTTACAAAATCTTTAAAAAACCAAAATATACACATTATTACTTGAGAGTACTGTTCCTATATACACCATGTCTAACACAGACATGATACAATTGAAATTTACTGCTTGTGAACTAATAGTTGATCACTTACATTCTTTCATCTGCAAAATATGTGATGCCTCAAACCACACAGTAGTGCAGTATTGCTGCAAACTGTGATAAAGCACAGAGGGATCTGTTCTCTGGAGTAACAATGTGACATGCCTGACCACCAAGCCAGGTGTCTCAATGGAACAATATTTTAAGACATTTATACTGGTGGGAAGGGGTATAGATATCTTATTGGGATGTGATTCTATGGGCAGAGATGAATGAAAAATTACAGTTTTTTATATTTTGAGCACTTATTTCAGCAGAAAACAAAATCAGTTTTGCACATATTTCATGGCACCCCAGTTCAAATAAGTAAAGCAATCCTTACTTAAGTACGACAGCTTCTGGCCTACTTTTCCTCCCTAATTGGCTAGTTTTGTCTCAACTTAGGATTTTTTTTGTAAATCTAATTTTTCTAGTGTTAAAGAGAGGGCAACTACACTTGAACACATGTTGCTGTCATGACGCAGCAGTCAATCCAAATAGCTATGTATCATTTATTGTGGGGGACATGAAGAGCACTTATTGCACCTCATGCCATTTTCTTTCATTGTAGGCTTAAACATATTTAGCACAGGTCAGTTCTTATTTCAATATATTCCTAAATAGAAGCTCCATTGTGCTTTATTTGTTTTTCTTGAATGCTTAAATAAATGTGTGAATTTTTTTGAATACAACTAAAATCTATTGTGCCCAATTGGTTTTATAATTGTGTAATTTCTTTTTTCATTCTTTCATTCAAATCTAATTGCATTTCAAGTGTTTGGCTTTAGTTGCTTTCATTCAATAGATTTGCTGCAAATGCACAAAAGAATTGCCTTTGTAAATAAACAGCCTTAATAAAAATAAACATCATTCCCGTAATGCTAGGGTGACTGCCTCTACAAATCAAAAATGGAAAGTGCCAAAAATATAGCATTTCAAAATTTTAAAAGAACAATACAACATTAAATTAAGTCATAGTTTTGTTTTATATCTTGGCTTAAAACCTATATTATTTTAATTTCGAAACTTATTTTACATTTTTCAATATAAAACACTAGAGGAAACATTTCAAAATACGGATCACAAAAAGCAGAAATTTGTATTTTAGCTGTACACCTGCATACATAACTCTGGAATATTAATAAAATAAATACTGAAGATTCTTTCAAAGACAGATTATTTCATTTGCAGGCCTACTGATTTATTTCAAAGTACACTTTATTATTTCTCCTTAAACACAACCTCTTCTGCTTAACTACATCCTGCGATAACACAAGTCTTCATTGGAATCGCACTTTGAAGCATTTTAGTCACTTTCTGTTTATTTTTACAAAACTGCAATTCACAACAGCCAAAATCTGAGCAATCTATGGAAACAAGAAGCAGAAGAGATAATGTCAGTCAAGCAATTTGCTTACAATTTGTTTTTACTTAAAATCAAATGGTAAATGCTATAACATAGATGCTGATGCAGACTACAGAGCCTTCATCTGGATGTGTGACCTGTTTAATGGTGATTTCTTGGCACCAGAAAGCATGCCGTTTGCTGGCAAAGTTGGATATTCATAACCCCTTAAATTCAAATGTATAGATTTCTCATGCAAACTAACTATAATAACCACATACCTTCATCATTGATGTTGGAAATGGTATCCTTGTGCTGTTACACATCTCTCACACATTTTAAAAAAATGTGCATAAACATTAATTCTTCTGAAATTACATATTTCTCTTCTTATATTATATTTCAGTACTTCAAACATGTACAGGTTATTCTGACACACTTTATTTTTGAGTTCCCACATAAACAGAAATCACATAAGGTAAGGTCTGGAGACTGCACTGGTTATAATCCCCTAGTGATGACCCTATCTTCAAACATTTCCTCAACTAATTTTAACGAGAGATTAGCTGTATATACTGTAGCAGAATCTTGTTGAAAATATGCCTGTGTACATTCAATGTTACGCAATTTTGGGGCCAGAGGCTGCAAAGACAATGACAATATTCACAGAGTATTCTGTAAACTGATAAGGGTTGGTAAGACAGATTTGATAGTAAAACATATGATAAAATACTGGCACAGGATAGAATTATTAAAAGAAAGAAATACTGTCAAAGTTTGTTTAAAGAACCAAAGTGGGGAGGGAGCTGGTTAGCTCAAATGAAGATAACAAAAATTTGGAATTGATGGTATAGATGAGCATGTAATTAGTAGACAGGTAGTATGGAATAAAGTGAAACCAAGAATTGACAAGACTGAAAAACAGAAATGCACAGTAGTCTCTCAGAGATAGAGAGTATCTTAAAATACTACAGAAGCTGTAAGAAGGAATTCAGTAGGAAATATTGTGTGGATATTTGTGACCAAACTGAATGAAAAGGGCTTGCATGGGCAAGAACAGGATTAATGTGGCTACGTGGACAAAAAGTTAGAAAGGAATTGTGTCCAATGTATGGAAGCAGGGATGATAGTTTGCATAACTTAAGAGATTGCCCAGAAATCAAAATACAGGGTGTAAATAAATAACACCGCATGGATTTTTCTGGCAGTAGATGGTTCCTAGTCAATCAATTTGAGATAAAGAAACCAATGATCTACAAAGGCAAGTTACAGAGTTATGTGTATTCAAAGTAATTAGAGACTGGGATCCATAAATAAAAATCAGAACGAAAATATGTAAATAGTCTGTATTAGAAATGAAGTACAGCTCATTAGGGACTTAGTTAAGCCTGTCTTTTAACTCTCTGAATAAGCATTTCTAAATTTTGCTGTTACTAAAATCACTGAAAAGTGGATCTAACATATGCCTGCAAGCCGCTGCAATGGACAACAGGTTGTGGGGGACAGCTAAACAAACAGGAAGATTCTGATAGTAGTACTGTAGTTGAGCGGTTAGGCGGATCAGCTGTGAACTAGAATAAGCATGTGAACTCAAGTTCGAATTTGGAATGAGTGAACTCATGTTATTTTTTCTTTTTCTTTCCTTTCCCACCCAGGGAACAATGTTATGCTCATCCTTTAAACAGGCAAAATACCCTTATAATGCACAAGGTATCACTTACTGCTGCATCTTCTCACATCTAAGCCTGGAGGGTTGTAAACCAACGCTGGTTTGAAGTTTTTATTTGGCAGTGTTTGTGAGTAAGGTCAATAAGGACAATTTGATCTAACAGTTAACCAGGTGGAACAAATTCACTCATCTCTGAACCAAGTACTATGACTCCCCAAAAGAGGTGCTGAGAAAGTGGTAGCATGACACCCCTGGCAAGGATACTAACACCACCATACAGCATAGTGTTTCTTATTTTAGTCATAGGTAACCGCTGTATTCTTCAATGTAGTAACATCCTCATATCTCATTTCCTATTTGCATTTCGCACACAACAGCACTATGGTGAAGTAGCTTAATACTTGGGAAACATGGAGCAAAAATACACTTTTGCTGAAATCGCTGATATGCACTTGTGTATGACAAAGCACAAGGTCATGCTTAAATAGCTGCACAGATTTACAGCGAAAGGTACCCCAATACATGGCATCACCATTGGACTATTTCAATTCTGTAGATCAGCATTTACGATAAAGTGGTTCTATGGTGTAAAATACAGCAGATTGCGGTGCAAGATGTACTTGTGCACTCTGGAATTCAAAGAAAATATACTGCATACACTGGAAAAGGAACCGTCAACCAGCACTATTGCATGTGCAATGGGCACCAACCACACAAGTGTGTGGCACGTCTTGCACAAGGAGTAGCTCTACACCTTCCATCTACAAAAGGTTCAAACCTTAACTCCAAGGGATGTTAATCTATGCCTGCAGTTTTGTGAATGGGCTTTAAGGCAGCCATCAGAATTGTTTTCATTAGTGTGGTTCACAGATGAGATCACAGTCACCAGGGATGTGTGGATACTAAACTCCAAGAACAGTCATATATGGGCATACAGAAATCCCCATACTACTGTGCAGAAGAGCTACCAATAGCAGTTCATGGTGAACATATGGCCTGGCATTGTTTCTTATCATGTCATTGGTCACACCTTCTTCCTCAACTGCATGTTGATACTTATAAAACATTTATGGAGTATGTATTGCCAGCCCTTTTGGAAAAAGTGCCACTTGATATTCAGGCTCAACTGCATTTTCAACACAATGGAGCTCTTGCACATTATGCTATAAATGTATGGGAGCATCTAATCAAGACTTCCCCAATCTCTGGATTGTAAGAGGCAGACCTACCATGCCCTGGCCACCTAGTTCTCCAGATCTCAATCATGTGGATTTCTTTTTCTGGTGTCATTTTCAGACTATGGTGTATTCAATACCCATTGATTCTGAAGATGCCCTGGTTGCCCACATTATTGCAGCCATATGAAGTTCGTAAGGCACCAAGAATTATCAACACAGTTCAGTAATCATTTCTGCATAGATGTGACCTATGCACTGGGTTGCCATTTTAAGCACTTTCTTTGAAACCAGTGCATTTTCATTTGCTTGCTTATCTTCATTCTTACTGCACATGTCTGTTTACCTGCATCTTTCTGGTAACATACCCACTACACTAAAGACACAAGCTCTGATGAGCTCTACTTATTTTCTTATCATACCTTACACTTGAAGTAGAAATGATCAATGGTGTGCAACTCCCTAGCAATTTTAAGGCCTAACTCAGCAATTTATCTTCGTAGACTATAGGTTTCCTATCTCAAATTGACTGTCCATGAACCATCTATTATCAGTAAAATTCATGTGGGGTTATTCTCTTACACCCAGTATATACAGAGAAAACAAAATACAAATTGGAACAACTTAGAGACAGAAATGTTGGTTTTAAAACACTTGTATATAACAGTTTTTCTGAAATAATCTGGTAACTGCATTGGGAAAGTAAAAGACAAATGGTGGAGATAAATTATTAGGACCACAAAAGAATGTAGGGAAAATAATAACTAATAATGTAAGAAATGCAAAGAATAAATAGAATAAGAGATAAACAAATATAAGGATATAACATTTAAATTACTCTGAATAAGAGAGGGATAGGATCCATATATGTAACTCCTTGGATAAAGGATCTGTTAATATCAAGTAACTCGATGTAAAGAGAATAAACCTGTAAAATTGTAATAGCTGAATAAATAAGCCATTCAACTGACAGCTGATGTTATTGACACTAGAACTGCCAGAGCTAGTTATATACTTAAAACTGCTGATGTTGTAAATTTGATCGCTATTTTAACACACAGATTTTCGACAAAATAGTCACTCAACACAACTATGCATAAAATATGTTTAGTAATAAAATGGTAAGAACTCTTGTGATAAAGTGTATGCATTTTCATTATCATTATAGATAGGTTTACATTACAAATTAATTTTTTGTTTTCAATTTACTTTGTCACCGCTTTGAGAATATCAAAGTAGAAGTGCTGACCCCATAACACTCAATGCATTGTTAAATATATCAGTTCACATTCATTAATAATGAAATGACAGGAATTGAAGTGGTAAAACATAGTAAACATGCTGTATATGATGACTGAATTATTAATGTATAATCACACTGGCACATGTTACAAAGATATAGGGTTTTTTAATGACATTCTTGTGCAAGATACACACGCTTTTTGCACCTGATACAATTTACAATGGTCTTATTTCTACACTTATTCATTTAGCACCGCTATCTCGGTTTCTTTCTTGGTACCTCTTATTTTTCTTCCAGCTCTTCTTTTTCTTCCCCACTTCGTGTTTAATTTTTAGATTGCATGTATTCTGTGGATAGTTCTGCAAGTTTCAGAATGAAATTTCTTCAACCTATCTGCTGTCCAGTCACAGACTTGAATATAATCCACGAGTTGGTGGCAGCTAGATCAAGGATGCTATGAAAAACACGTATTGTCCAACAACATGTACCAGAATGAACTGAAATAATAATCTTGACATCTAATTTAAGACACAAAAGCAAATTCTGTTTCATTGTAGAAGCTGTCTCAGGAACTCGTCTAGTATTATTCTGTATTTCAACTTCTAAGTGCATATAACATAAGAACATTTTTGTTTCATTTACCTTGGTACACAGTCAATGCAGTGTCTTCATTCTTCAGGGGAACAGATGTGTACAAAGTAGTCTTCATGCTTTTTACAATGTTGGGGATTTCCCTTCTGGCACAGTTCACAGTTCCAACAAGACTGGTGCCTTCATCTTTTAATCTTTTGCAAAGTTTCACTGTAGTGAAGAAGTTATCGGTAGTCACACTTCATCCCCTTATTGTGGTATGGTGCTACTAATCTCATGGCAACACTCTCAGGAAGATTTTCATTTGGTACTCTGTTCATCTTTGCCAAGGTAAGGGAAGATATTTAGTGTTCACATCTAACAGTAGCCAGAATTTAATGCCAAATTAATCAGGCTTGTTTGGCATGTATTGCAGATAGGGGCATCTTGTTCTGCTTGGAAAAAGTTGTTTATCCACAGTGACATTTGTACCTGGACTAAAACACAATCAGCAGTTTTCAATAAATTTATTCCAGGTACCTGAAACTAGAGTAAACTTGTCTGTTTTCAAACGGTTTGATCTTGCGCTTTTTATATTGAAACATAGATTATTAAAATTTTCTCAGAACCTATTCCTACTCATTGTCTCGCTGAAGAATGGAGGGTCTCATTTTGAAGACCACAGTTCATCTACATTTCTGGCTCTTAGAGCACCCCTTACATATACCAAAGCAATGAACATAACTAATTCTTCTAATTTTATACCCCATGAATCACCGCTAAGTACTCTTTGGACCTCTGTTTCTGCATTTTTAATTTTTTTTATTTTTTTGTGTTTCAACACTGATTCATCAATCAACAGGTGCCACGCGCTTGCAACATATCATTACTTACATGTCGCTTTGAATATACTGTAAGCCCTTGCTTCTCTTTCAAGACATTCTGCTGGTTGAACCTGCCAGGAAAAATACAACCAAAAGTCCACTACAGTGCATTCTGCATTACTATCCTTGCCCAGAAGTTTTGGTCCCTTTCTGCATTGAGGCTATGGTGTAGATCCCTCCTCTGCAAAGGATCAACCATGACCTAAGTGTTATTTGATTGAAGTTGAGCAGCTGTGTGACAAATATACCAATTACAACCTTTTAGCTTACACAATTTTATTGCCTTGACCCTACCCATATTTCTTCTAATAATGGTGATATTTGTAGAGATAGCAATAATAATAATAATAATAATAATAATAATAATAATAATAATAATAATAATAATAACAACAACAACAACAACAACATAGGATTATAAAAATCAAATTACCTTCAGTCTCATAATTTCCATGTGGAATTGTCTGCACGTCATCCTCATTTTCTGCACTGCTACTTCCAGGAACATCAATTGGTTTTCAATCTTCTGACATAGCACTATCACTTTCTATTAGATCCTCCAAATATGACTGATCCTCAGAAATTTCATTGAAATAAGCCAGCATTTCTTCATCTGTAAGAGCCATTGCCTATAACACTTCGTTCTCTTTGACATGTTTAATGCTCAAATATCACTTCTCAAATGAATTGTCAAAATTATTGTTGAAACAAGTTATAGCAATCTGAAACCATCCTACACATTGTTGAGCATTCAGTTGAGTTTGAATTTCAATGTCCAGTAAGTCACCATGATACGTTCCAGCAAAAGTAACATGATAGCGGTCAGATAGTTCTAAATAAACTGCTGATAAGCATGAAACTAAATTTATAAAAATAAATATTGCTTAGTCTACATGATCTAGGAGACTATTTTTAGGAAAAGTCATAACTCACTGTTATATACAGTGAATGAAATTATAAAAGCTGTCAGAATGATGGCCTTGGCTGTTCTAGTGTTAATTGGTTGACTGTTGGCAATCTTTTCTGTTTAAGCTTCTACAGCAGCTTTATACAACCACACGCTGTTTGACACACGCGTTTTCGTAGTGTCAACCATTTTTGTGTATCTCAGACATCTCATGCTTAAAAGACACTACAAGTTAAATGGGGCGCACTGTTGCCACATGTACTATACATATGCTCGCAACTTTGGCGCCCAGCTGCAATCAGTCTACCAATCTAATGTTTTCCTGTGAATGATATATCACCAAATAGTGAAATGTCTATACTGCTATTTAAGGTCACTGAAAGAAATTTAACTTTCACCTACACTTTATCTCTCTTTATATTTTTAGTAATTCGAAATATAATTTTACAAGCATAAAAATGTATATTATCAAACAAATATGGATATATGCAATGATATATGCTTTAAGTTGATAGGGTATCCGCTGTTTACGTTGACAAAATTAAGATTCAACATGGGCGGAATGTTTTCAAACAGCAAAGAATGAATGATGCACCAACTCCACTTTGCTTTATTTCATCAAACTGTGTTAACCTAGCACGTTTGTTACCCCCACCCCTTTTTGCTTTCTTTTTTGAGGTGTCCTTTCATTCCTATCTTTTTTATCCTATACACTACTGTTTTTTAACACCCGGCAGCCTTAGCTGTTTCTTTTACTGGTTTACCAACATTCATTTTAGTTGAACAGTCTAACCACCTTCATTATTTTTGTTTCTTCTTAGTTTACCAACATTTTCTCTTCTTAGCTTCTCCCTCCATAACTATAAATATTCACAAAAAATGTTAAGTAAATAACGTATGTAACACTTCACAGTATTCCACACTCTATACATTTACGCACTTCCTTAAAACTGATGTTAGCAATATGAATTTGTTATGATCCCCATACATAAATAACCACGGTGTTAAAATGCATGATGGACTAAAGGAAACAAAATAGCAACTCAAAGTAACGTATTAAAAATTGTAAGATTTTTGTATAGCATTATGGAAAAAATGCGCGCACGCACACACACAAACCTGATGTTAACCTTTACTGCATTCTGCCTTGCACCTGTTAGGTGAATAGATGGATGACTTTTGTTTCTCATACACAATGAATGCAAGAGGTTACAGGATTCTGGTTTCTTTTAAAAATTCCTCCAACCCTCCTCAACATTTTCTTTCACTTGCTCCCTGTTGTAAATCCAATAACAAAAAAGGTTCTCACTGGGTGACTTTTCTACTGCATATGTATAAAATTTTCTGAAAATATTTAATTTAAATAATTGTAATGCTCATCTTACTTAAGATAGAGAATTCAAACTAGGCAGGTATCAGCATTCTAGTTTACTCTAGCCAAGAAGAAAATAATATCGTGTTCCATCCTTTAGCTTATTAGTTACAGAGTGATAAGCATAGAAAAAGCAAATATTGGACTTTTACTGAAAAAATTGTTTTCTTTAGTAATTTGGACCCACAGAACTCTATAAAGATCTAAAAACGATATAATCTGATAGAGAAAAATATTCTGCATAGGATGTCTTGAAAGCTGAAAATTTTAACTGAATATTTGCACCATGTTATTAGCAGCTTGGCAATAGTGCGGGAACAAAAAAGGACGAAGCTTATGGCCACATGTATATGTTATATAGAGACAGAGACATCCCATTTACCTCCATACTGTCTTTTAAGGTAGGGACAAGCTATAAATTTCCAGGAGTAGTACTTTTTCTTTCCATAAGGTTTTATTTTCCTATTTTTGAATAGACGTGTTTAGAGTTAAATATTTGAGTAGTTCAACAACCTTACTTAGTTCATTTATCAGAGATTTGGATCACCCCAATACTTCAAGTACTTCCGTTTCAGAATATGGGATCTGTTAAGCACAGTAGAGCCCAATTTCACAGTGAAAACTGCCAAAATGTGGGAAGACGCACAAAAAAGGGAGAAAGTCTTATAGTATAACTCGCACAAAACTTTTGGAATCGTGACCTTGATTGCCACCCCAGCTGCCGAGCCTAGGAATGGTTTATGTTTAGCTTACTCAACGAAAGCAATATAATACCTTTGCTTACTCACAGTGCGTAACACATACAGTCTGCATAGAAAGTGTCTGCATCTGGTTGTAACTTTAAAGAGAGCAGTATCTAAATAGTACTTACTTTATATTTGTTATATTTATAACCATGGCTCCTACGTTTTCAAAGTTAAGTGCTAAGGTGCTACACAGTCAAAGTAGGGAAATAATTGCAAATGTCCTTGACTTCATGAAGCAAGAAGCAGAGATGAAGGAAGAAAATATATGTTCATTCGAGTTTCACAAAAGCCTTAAGAGAGTGAAAGAAAGAGTACTCAAAGCAACTGGTGTTTCACCGAGCTCCGTTTCCAGAGTTCTCAAAGATAAGAAGAAAAAACATATGGATGAAAGAGTGCCATTTGACACACCTGGGAAGAAACATAAGATCCCTAAACGTATTACAGAAATAGACGATTTTGAATGTGTCATTCAGCGCACGATTCACAATTCCTATGTGGAAGAAAAAACTGTGCTAACAATAAGCAGATTTGGAAAGGTAGAATCAGATGACTGAAAAATTCAATGCCATAGCCGGGATTTGAGCCATGGATCTCCCGGTCTCCGTCCAGTTGCTCTAACCACTGAACTACCATGGCAACATGCCGACATGACATTAAATTCTCCAACTGATTCGCATTTTGTTTTCCCGGTAAACCACAAGGAGATCTCAAATCTCCCGGAGACCGGGAGATCCGTGGCTCAAATCCCGGCTATGGCATTGAATTTTTCAGTCATCTGATTCTACCTTTCCTAACCTGTCCAACACACGGCTTGTGTGAAAGAACAATTAATTTTAATAAGCAGATTGCTCATCAAGCTGAAAGACAGCAGAAACTTTCAAGGTGGTGCTACAAATCTCAGAAAAATTATTAAAGATTTAGGGTTCAAGTGGAAGAAACAGAAATCAAATAGAAGAGTTCTAACAGAAAAGCAAAATAAAATAAATAAATAAAATAATAATAATAATAATAAAATAAAATAAAAAAATAAAAAGTAAATGCTGCCATGATAGCTTAGTCGGTTAGAGCAACGGCACGGAAAGCCTAAGATCCATGGTTCAAATCCCAGCTATGGCATTTAATTTTTCAGTCTGATTCAACCTTTCCAAATGACTATAATTTTATATGTACTTATATCAGCATTAATTTTAAAGGTGGTGCTACAAATTTCAGAAAAATACTATAGTGTATGAAGATGAGTCATACATACACAGCAGTCATACAGCATCTAAAAGTTGGAGTGACGATAGCAAATTAGGTTTGCAGGCACCTGTTGCCAAAGGGCAAATACTTATTATCGTTCATGCTGTTGGAAAGATCGGCTTCGTTCCAAATGCCCTTCTTTTACAAGTGGCAACAAACAACAGGAGATTTTCATCAAGAAATGAATACAGAAAATTACATGAAGTGAATAAATGCCATGTTGATACCTAATATGCCTGCTGGCTCTGTTCTGGTCATCGACAATGCTTCACAATGCTTCAACACTCAAATTGAAAACCATCTACCTCAAATTGCTTGAAAGAAGAAATGAGAGCTTGGTTACTTAGACATAATATAGCTTTAGATGAAAGCATGAGTAAAACAAAACTATATAACTTAATTAAAGCCAACAAACAGCTTTAGTCATACATAATTGACCAGATAGTAATACATCGCCATAATGTACTTAGACTGCCATCGTATTGCCCAGATCTAAACCCAATCGAATTAATCTGGGCTGATATCAAAAATTGGGTGGCATGCAGAAATATCACTTTTAAATTAAAATATGTGGAGCAGTTATAACGCCAGCAATTTGCTGAAATTGGAAGACCAGAATGGGAAAATGTATGTCGACATGTTGAATAAATTAAGAATCATTATTTCTAAAAATACAGAATTGCAGAAAATCAAATAGAAAGAATTTTCATCCAGGATAATGGTGCAGAAAGTAGAGACAGCAGTGATGGCGGCAATAATGTGAGTGATTCCGCTGAAGAGGAAGGGTTATTAGGTGTGGAAGAATTGGAGGCAATGATTGATAGTGTTTTTTTATACTAAGCGCTTTTTACAGCGTAGATTTTAATATACTGCATATAACTAAGTTTATCAGCGCAACGCAGTGCATAACCGGTGTGTGGATATTTGACATGCAGACGACCGGTCACCTCCTGATCTAGTAAGCAACTCGCTTCATAGCTCTCATTAAGATTTTCACATGTCTAGAACTGTTGCGCCGATTATAACTAAATAGGTGAACAAATTGTTGTGTGCATCGTTATTGATATAAAAAATAAATAAATGTATATACATGTTAGAATAAGCTAGTGAGTGAAAAAGTGAAGTGAACTCAATCGTGAAAAGTGGAAAGTTTTGCGTGTGCAAATTATAAATTAGTAGATAAGTAAATAAATAAAAATATTGGAATGATCATTGGAGAACAATAAAAAACAATTACACGTAAACCAACAAGAAACGCATTTGATAATATTAAGAGTTTGCATATAATGTAGAAATGTATATTATTTGTATAGTGCTTGTAAATTCTTCTTGTATTTTGTAAATAGCTTTACTGCATTTAACATGTGTATACTGTAAGGATACCTGTATGATTGTATGATGTTTGTGAAAATTCTTAAGTGTAATTCCTGCAAAGCCGAAAAACAAACACACGTACATACGATCGTTAAATTTTAGGGTGAGAACCGATTTTTTTTAGACGGGGACACTGATAGAATGCCAACTATCATTAGAAATATAGTAGCCATTCCATCAGCGCGGCATATTGAAGCAGTACATTTTGAGTAACTAAATATAATTACAATCATAGGGAAAATAAATATTAATAACAGAAGGAATAGTATTGAAAAAGACTGGGAAGCGAATGTTACTAAATGTGAAAAAGGGTTAGACAGTGCCATCAGCGGGCGGAAATGGGTGGTTTTTCCCTCTATTGTTAAGTGTCCCGTTAGGTTGCTGGAACGCAGATGTGTAGAATAGGGTCAATGTTCGCAAAAGCAAGATAGCTTTAGGCATCCAATGAAAGAAGCTAGAAATCAGGTGATAGTGGAATGGGGAGATAGAAAGTTTGAAATAGAGAAACAAGACAGGTTGGAAGACACACTTGGTCGTGGTAGTTCCTTGGAGATGGTTCTTAGAAAATGTGTCGGCGGATAGGTGCGATGATGTGAAGCGTAGCAATAAGGAAATGCGCGTGTGTGTGTCGACTGAGGCAGTATTTTAATACCTGAATAATTTCAATTGTATTTATAATAATAAATTCAATAACAGCCCGCCTTGAAACAATATGTATGAATGAATGAATTAATTTTTATTATACAACTTGTTTTACAATTTAGTTTACAATTTTTATACTATATAGATTGCTTGGCTTATTAATAGAGTAACATCGTACCATAGTAACATTTATTTATAACTATTTCACAAAAGTATATCATTAATTGCTAGTCTTGGAGTTGCTTGAGATAGGATCATATACACTTAACACCCTGGTTGTTTGTGCATATGTACCCTTCATTTTACTATATACATTTTCCAAAACTAGCAATTTAAATTTTTCTCATCTATATTTTGCCTATATCATCACTCCTATTATTCTATTCCTCTTTTTCTTTAATAATTTTCCTCCACCATTTCTCTCTTACCTTCCCTGTATATTTGCCTAATTGTTTCAAAAATTCTTTCTTATTGTTTCCAAAGAGTTTTAAAAATAATATCTCTATCTGTAATTTATCCCACTTCCTATTCCATATTTCCTCTCTCCAAACTTTGGTTTCTGCACATTCTATTATACAGTGTAAATTTATATCTACCCTTCCACATAGTGGGCACAGTTCTTTGTCTACTTTTAAACCCCTTAACAACATGGTTCCTGTTCTTGCCCACGCCAGGCCCTCTCTTTCCATTTTATCACATACATCAATATATTTTTCTCTTCCCCAATCTTTTTTCAAGTTCAGATAATATATCAGGCTTCTCTTATCCCTTAAACTACCATATATTTCCTGTTTCTCAATATCATCAACCCTGAATTTCACTTTATTCCATACATTTTGTCCCCTCGTCTGAATATTGGCTGGCTCGCCCAATCCTACTCCCCTCACAGTTTCCTTTAATTGAAATAACCAACTTCTTTGCCATCTTGTTTTTGCTTGTATCCTTAAACAGTTTTTAAGAATATTTCCTTCCTCCAATGCTTGGATCCTACTCCAATATTTCATAATGCGTTTTAACACTATTCC
Source organism: Deroplatys truncata (assembly GCA_030765065.1). Classification (NCBI taxonomy): domain Eukaryota; kingdom Metazoa; phylum Arthropoda; class Insecta; order Mantodea; family Mantidae; genus Deroplatys; species Deroplatys truncata. The sequence goes on along the minus strand of CM060990.1, from coordinate 496,511,678 downwards.
TTTCCTTCCAACTCTTCCTAATTCAACTAGGGCAACCCCATTTGTGGCTGCTCTTGGTAACCCCAAATCATTTTACAAAAGGTTATGTGAATCTGATCCACACATTCCCATCTTTTTTCTGTCCCCCAAATCTCTATACCATGCTTCATTCTTGATTCAACTGTTGCAGTATATATTCTCTCTAACCAATTTACTCTCATATTTGGTAATTTCCTCAAGCATGTTCTTATGCTATTAATAGCTAACTTTCCTTTACTTAGTGCATTTTTTCTCTGCTGCTACTAAATCATCTGCAAAAAGCAAGCCTGGGATGTCTTTATTATTAATTGATGGACAGTGCAAGTTTTCCTTCAATATATCATCTATAAATAAATTGAATAAAATGGGGCTTAATTTACAACCCTGTCTTAGACCCATGGTATTAGGTACCCATTCTGTTACTTTATTATTGGCAAGCCTAATACAAAATTTATTATCTCTATACAACCTCTCCAATAGTCCTATAAGCTTCTCACTCACCCCCATTACTCTCAGCTTGCTCCACAGCGCTTCCCTATGGATGGTATCAAAGGCCTTTTCTAGGTCTGCGAAAAATAAATAAACCTTTCCTCTTTTCTTACTTAGGTATTTATCTATCACTGTTCTTAATATGAATATATTATCCACTGTGGATTTCCCTTTTCTAAACCCCCCTTGAAATTCTGATTATTTTCCTTCTCTCTCCGCCCATTCTTGTAATTGCTTTGCTATTATCCTTGTGAACACCTTAACTATCACTGATAAGAGACTTATGCCTCTATAATTACTTGGATTGTTCACCTCCCCTTTCCCTTTGAAAATTGGTACAATCACTCCTAGTTTCCAATTTTGTGGGATCTTTCCACCCTCTAAAATCACATTAAATAATTTTTCTAAAAGCTCTCGTCTTTCCACATCTTCCTACCAGACCTTCCAAAATTCCCCCGGTATTCCATCCATTCCATTAGCTTTCTTAATTTTGACACCTGTTCTGTTATCTCATTCTCTAATATTTTCTGATCTAATGCTTCAACATAATTCGTAAACTTTCCTAAGCTCTTTGTCTGCCATACCAAATTACACCCTCCAAGTAATTTCCCAAAATAACCTCTCCATTTATTTGAGCTAATTTTATTCTCTATTGATCTTACTCTACATACTTTTTTCACTAAATCCCATATAATTTTACTCTCCTCTTTTGCTGCCTCATAAATCATTTGACCAACTTTTTCCCCCACTCTTTCTTTTTTTCCTCAATTAGACATTCATAACTCCATCTGGCTATTAAAAAGTTTTCTTTTTCTAATAGTTCTTCAGTTTGTTTCCACCTCCTAAGCTCTCTTTCCACCCTTTTCTTTGCTAAAAGGCAATCCTCATCATACCACCCCTTTTCTAATGTTTTCCTTTGATTCCTAATTTTCATTGTCCTTCCCGCTGACTTCACCTCGCATTCTAAGTACAATATTGCCTCATCAGCTTTTCCCACCTCAACTAATTGTTTAACTTTGCATTCAGATTTTCTTCCTTTGTTCGAGTTTAAATTTCCAATAAACATTTTCCTTTCCTCTGAATGCCACCTATAATTCTCAACAATTTTTCCTTGCTCTACATCTTCTTCCTGTTCAACTACCTTAACTGTCTGGAATGTTACTGCTATTGGAAAATGATAACTGCCCAATACCTTCTGCATTACCTCAAAGTCTAAAAGGTCGTTATCTAAATTCCTTGAACACAACATATAATCAATTACGCTTTCCCCCCTTTGATTAATAAATGTACATTCTCCAAACTTATCGGCCCCTCTTGCCTCATTACACATTACTAGATTATTAACTTCAGAAAATTCTATTAATCTTCAGCCTTCTCTGTTACTTTATCTTTACTATGTCTCTGTATATATAAATTTTCTTTCACTTGGTGGTCCTCTAGATCAGCTATATGTATTTGATCTTCTCCTACCCTTGCATTAAAGTCTCCGACTATCAAAAGATCTAAATTATAATATTTCTGCATCAAAATTTCAATATCCATTTCTAGTTTTTTATAGAAGCTTGGGTCATAAAAATCTGATGCCCCTGGCGGATTATACACTACTTCAATTCCTAGATTTTGTCCATTTCTTGTCGCATTTTGTTTCACAATCCACATCGCTCCTTCTGATACTGAACACTTAATTTCCTTAACCCCAAGATTTCTTTCTTTTCTAATAAACGCTCCTATTCCTCCTGAAACTTGTCCTTTTGTTTTCTTTTTTACACCATTTTTCCCAAAATAATCAAAACCCTCAATATTTATCACTAATTTTTCGGATAACCAGGTTTCCACCACTGCCACCACATCATCTAATTTTAACATTTGTATTAATTCACCTCTATTTTATCTAGTAAACCTTCCACATTCCAACACACTACCGCCAGGGGTATTCCATCCTAGACTGAACCTGTCCTATCTGCCCTAAATTGTTGTAATTTTGCTTTTGTTCTTGTTCATCTCCCTTCCTGTTGTGCCGCGTGTCCCTCGTGTTCTTCTACTGCCAAAATACTTCCCCCTGGTGTTGACACTATACTCATCCCTTCTCCATCTTTCCACACGATTCCAGCTGACGCCGCTATGATATCTCTCCGTGCTTCATCAATCAGCTGTTTGGGTGGAATGACCCTCTTCGTTGGTGACATCTCTCTATCTGGCCTGCTGCTTCTCTGCGGCTCATGAGGCTCTTCTCCCCTCCTTTCCTCTCTGCCCGTAGTTCCTTGAACTTGCTGGTGCGTCATCGCAATTCCATCTATAAACAACTGCATACCACGCATGTAAGCTCTTCTTCCTTCATTTCTGGCTTTTTTCATCTCTCTTATTAATTCATATCTTATTTAATGTTCTTTTTCCCCATAATCATTCTCTATAAATATTCTTGTACCTTTCAATTTCCTTGCACTACTCAACACTTTCCATTTGAAGTTCATAGTAGCCAATTTAACAAGAATTGGTCTTGGTTTCCAACCCCTCCGTCCAATTCTAAAGCGTTCTAGTATTTCCCAGCCTGCGAGTTTAATTTCAAGTTTCCTTACTATAAGTTCTTCTTCCCATGTTCTTATTTCTCTTTGTTCTTCTAAACCAAAAATCATAATATTTCGCTTCCTATTTGCATCTGACAATTTCTCCAATTTCTAGCTTTGCATTCTGTTAATTCTTTTTTTGTTTCTTCTCCTATCTGGATAATGCTGAGTTTTACTTCTTCCAATTTCCTATCCATTTTCTCTTCCATTCTCTTCTCATTACATTTAATTTCATTTACAACATCCTGTATGGCTTTTACCTTATCCATTGACGGACCTGGATTAAATTCCACACCTCCAATTATTAATAGAACTGCCAGCACTATCGCAGTCCAGAAATTTAGCACTTGCATGCCAATTTCTATAGCACCAATCCTAATTCTTCTTCTATTAAATATCCCTATACGCGCCCGGTAAACCTACAACGCAACACCCATTTTACCGTACTTACGAGCGTTCACCAAATACGTCCGTTCTCTTTGCGCTCACGCAAGCAACTCCCCAATATGTATGGAATAATTATTTAAATTGTATGTAACAGTCATTTCAAATGCTTATTTTTATTGTAAACATATTTTATTAATGTTATGTATATACATTACATACTCTAATAATGCAAGAACTGTGAGAATAATAAGTTTTAGGTTGCTAACAGTGAGTAATAATGAGGCAATTGTGGCAATAATGTGTTTAGAATTTAAAAATGTACTGGTCATGATTAAAGCGATGATGACATAAATTCTGTAACAGTTTTAAAATTAGCCAATCAACAGCAAAGAAACGTTTTAAGTTGAATGCAGAAATTCTATTGGACTAGAATTAACCAATCAGAGACTTGCATTACCGAAGCTTAAGGTTTTTACCGTTGAGGTTATTCAGTTGCTGGCTAGACTTGGTAAAGTATAGATGGAAAAATGTGTTCTCTATGGGTGATTAGTAAAAACTGATATACGTGCTAAGTGAATGTGTAAAAAAGTTTCTCACTGTTCTTTTAAAAGTGTAGTGGTTTATTAGTATTTGCAAGAAGTTAAAATAAAAGTGAAAAATTTAAAAGTTTAATTCTGTGATGTCTACAATTGTCATTACCACGCCCTACCCAAGATAAATGACTCTAAATTAAGACTGATGCAGCCGAGGCAGATTCAAAAAATATTACGTAAGCATTAAATTCAAACCAACGCTCAAAGCAACTATTACTACATAACAACTCTTCAAGTTTTGCGTAAACATTACGCAACAACAGCAGCAAATCATCTTCAAGTTACGTATTTATTACGTAACCAGCATCAATAAAGCATCTTCCAACTACCAACATTTATAACAACTACAAATTGACTCACATACGTGGGGCAGTTAAACATAAAGCAGTTGAAGAACAATTCTTCTTCACGACGCAATAGCAGGAATCAGATTTTAAAACGGTGATAGGTTGATGATGATGATATGGGGCTTAAGGGCGCTCATCTGCTAAGGTTATTAGCGCCCTTACAATGTATAAAATATAAAATTGAAAAGTCAAAAAACTAAAAAACCACACACAATCCCCCTTGGTCAAAAACACTAAAAAACACAACAGACCAAAAACTAAAATCTACACACTAAAATCATGGTCAATAAAAGAATAAAACAACGTGTCAAGAACTGTAGAACACAAGGGACATGAGCGCCTTTATGTCCGTCGGGGAGAAGAGCCCCATTAAAACTGACAATATAAAATCTCAAAGCTAAAAGACGCTCAGCGCATCAAATGCATCGGCTAAAACCAATGTTACTGATAAAACATAGAAGACATTCTACAGCATGCGCGTCGTCTGGCAAAATGTTGGCTATGCCAACAGGCAGACCCATGAGAACGCGCAGTGGAACTAAAACTTGACACTCTGTTAAAATGTGACGCACTGTTAAGAGCGCATCACAATGCTGACACAGTGGAGCAGGGTCACCACTGAGCAGGTATCTGACTAAAAAGGCAATGTCCAATTCGTAAACGGGATAAAAGTACCTCTTCCCGATGTGTAGAACGATAAGAGGTACCCAAGACTAACGGGAGAGGTTTAACCTCCCGCAATTTGTTCCCCCGGAGGGCCGTCCACTCATCGCGCTAAAGCGAGAGGATGCGGCGACGTAAAATAACACACGAATCTGACGAGGGAACAACAGAGGTAAAAACTCTGGGTAATAAAATAGCCGATTTGGCAGCGGCTTCGGCAGACTCGTTTCCTGAGATGCCAACATGACCTGGAATCCACATGAAGGAGACATGGATGCCAGAGGCACCAAGCGAGTGGACCACGTCATGTATGCGCTGTACGAGGGGGTGGTAATTGTACAGCGCGCGAATACTTTGAAGAGCACTCAGGGAGTCTGAACAAATAAAACAGTGCCGTAAGTCGTACCGCTGGACGTATAAAAGTGACTGATAAATACTAAAAAGTTCGGCGGTAAAAATCGAACATTGCCCGGGTAAACGAAATGTAAAACTACGATGACCATAAACAAAGGCACACCCTACTCCAACATCAGTCTTAGATCCATCAGTATATATAAAATCAAAGTCTCCGAACTGCGCCTGAAGTTCTAAAAAAGCCGATCTAAGAACTGAAGAAGGGGTCTCATTCTTCGACATTGACGTCAACCCAAGGTGACAGTGGGCCTCAGCGCGCAACCATGGAGGAAAGCGCGTTTCCCCCCTGGGAAGGGCCGGCGCTGGCGTAAAGTCCAAATGCCGAAGAAGATTTCGAAATCGAACCCCTGGAGGGAGCAAGGCAGAGGAGCTAACGAAATATTGTCGATCAAGCGAAGCTTCGTAAAATACATCGAAGGACGGGTGGTCAGGCAAGCTTGAGAGTCGACAGGCATAGCTGCACAGCATCTCACGCCTGAAGGACAGCGGAGGCTCTGCAGCTTCAGCATACAGACTGGGTACAGGGCTGGTTGGAAAGGCCCCCGTAGCGACTCTTATGCCACGATGGTGAATGACATTCAATCGACGTAATAGATGGACGCGCCGACGAATAGACAATGCACCCGTAATCAAGCTTGGATCGGACCAAAGAACGATAAAGATGTAGAAGGACGGTCCGATCAGCTCCCCAGGATGTGCCACTTAAAACACGTAAAAGATTAAGAGAACGGTCACACTTTGCTTTTAAAAACGAAATGTGCGAAATCCAGCTCAGCTTCCTATCAAAGATCAACCCCAAAAAGTTCGCCTCGTCTGCAAACGGAAGTATCCCTGGCCCAAGATGGAGAGAGGGCGGAGGGAAAGCCTTCCGGCGCCAGAAATTGATACAGACGGATTTCTCGGCGGAAAAATTAAAGCCGTTGGCGTTACTCCAGGCGTAGAGACGGTCGATACAGCTCTGGAGACGGCGTTCGAGTAGACAGGTCCGCCGTGAACTGCAATAAATGGCAAAATCGTCAACAAAAAGGGACGATGAAATGCCAGGTGGAATACAATCAACAATGGGGTTGATAGCAATTGCAAAAAGTGTGACAGTGAGTACAGAGCCCTGCGGTACTCCGTTCTCTTGAATAAAACGACTAGAGAAAACCGAGCCCACACGTACACGAAAGACGCGGTCA